>JAKSZU010000006.1:82088963-84732713 GCA_026018925.1 Tupaia tana
GCAGTCATTGGAGAGAGAGAGGCACACACAAAGAGTGAGAAGGAAAGTGAGAAATCACCCCCCAAAGGGATAGTCATGCTCAATCCCTTCTCCTCCTGGGATCTTGGGCACGCAGGCACATGCGTCAGGCGTGATTTTCAAGCTACCAGGTCCAGGACTCCAACCGGGGTAGGCCATATGGGAGTCCAGAGACGTAACTTATGCCATCTGCTGGCCCCTCATTTTCTTATATTAGTACGAGTACTGAGTGTTGTGCCAGTCCCATGGTTTAGGGGCTGGGGAAATCAGATCCCACATGGCGGACCATGGTTGGTATCCTGGTCCCTACAGCGTGAAAAGCATGCTGGACTTGTGTGCGTGTGTGCCCCAATCCTGACAGGCATTACAGAGGATATGAACTCCCTCTCCCTCTCCCTCTGCCTCTGTCTCTGCCTCTGTCTCTGTCTCTGTCAAGCACATGTGCTCTCGGGCAATTAAAAACATAATTATTACAGTATTATATGCAAGATTCAGTTCAATACAAAACCAGCCCTGGATGACAAAAGGAGAATCCTGCGAGCTCAAAAAGTCAGATGTGACAATAACTCTGGGAGGCTGGCTAATGCTGATGAGCTGCGTTATTTAAACATTATTTAACTTGTATCTAGCTTCCTCTCAGATGCTTTAATAATAGTTAACTAGTAGCAGCCCATGTCACCAAGGTAGAGAAACTCTTCTAGCAAAAGTCATTAGCACCTTCTGGATAGGGAATTTCTCCCAAGCATCCCCTACATGCAGAATCTGGGGATGGCAGAGGGTCAAATGTTTGCAAGACTTGAATCAGAATTCAACTCTGTGGCTTACTGGCAGTGCCTTTGTATGAGTTCCTTAACCGCTCTAAACTTGAGTTTGCCCCCCCATGTAAGACAGGGTTAATAGTGAAATCCATTTCTTAAAGTTGTCGTAAGGATGAAATGTAACGACCCAGTGAAACTGCTTATCTCTAGGCTTGGTCCATATCAATATTCTATAAATGTTAGCTCTTATTTTATGTCCATAATATTTCAATGACATCATATAAACTGTGAAGTTTAAGGTGAAATTTGAATATCATAAAGGCAATAAAATATTTGGGTACAACTCTTGGAAGGTGAAAAACTACAGGAATAAATTGCCCTGTATTACTTCTATAGCCCAATAGCAGAAAACGGTAGTTGTTTTGTTTTGTTTTTAACCAGTTTACAGTATTTTCTACTGTTTTTTCCCTTTTCGACTTAATGACACTAAGAAAACAGAATACAATGGCTGTCATTTGTTTGGGTCAATGAAGTCAGGGTTAAGCCAGGAATTCCTATAACGCTTAGATCAAACCTGTGTGTCCTCCATGGAACCTTACAGTTGGCCTTTCAAGGCAGTGGTAAAGAGAATCATGAGGTAGTGAACTTATCATGCTTTTTCAAACCAGTTCAAAATAAGAAAGTATAAAGGGGGACCAGCAGTTGGCGTAATGGCTATGTCACTGGGTTCCCACGTAGTCGACCGTGGTTCGGGTCCCGGACCCGGTGGCTTAAACTCACGCTGGGCGCGTGTGCGTGTGTGCCCAAGATCCTGAGAGGAGAATGGAGGAGAAGGGATTGTGGCATGGCCATCCCCCCTGGGGGGTGATTTCTCGCTTTCTGTCTCTCTGTCTCGCTCTGTCTGTCTGGCGAGTGCACGTGCCCTATAGCAAAAAACCTCTCCAAAAAAAAAAAAAAAAAAAGAAAGTATAAAGGAATTTCTGAAGCCTCTTAGTTTTGCAAGACTTCAGAAACAAAATATCTTTTTGCTGTTAAATGTTTAACTGAAAAGAAATATAGGGACCAGCAGATGGTGTATTGGTTATGTTGCTGGACTCCCATGAATTTGGTCATGGTTTGAGTCCCAGGCCAGGTGGCTTAAAACTCACGCCAAGTGCATGTGCACCCAAGATCCCAAGAGGAAAATGGAGGAGAAGGGATTGTGGTGTAGCCATCTCCCTGGGAGGTGATTTGTCACTTTCTGTCTCTGTCTCGCTCTCTCTCTCCAGCAAGCACATGTGCCCTATAGCAAAAATCTCTCTCTGAAAAAAAAAAAAAAAAAAAAGAACAAAGATTAATGGAAACATTAATGTAATCTAATATTAAAAAAGACTGGGGATTATTTATTGGTTTCGTCACTCCTATTATTTTTCTATAAATTGGGCTAAATAAGAACTGACTACAGGATAATCAACCCAAAAGCAGTATTTGCAGAAGTTATGAAATATTGAACTTACTAGCAAACCTGCAAAGTCATTTACGGTCAATTCAATAAAAAAGAAAACTTGAGAATCTACAAGGTGTCAAGCAGTGATTTCATGCCAGGAAGATGGAACATAGCAGAAAAGACAGGAATAATGGAGAAAGCCTTCTCAGTAAGATGAGCTGAAATAAGGGAGACTGAAAAATTCTTTATAATAAGTGCCAACAAGCAGCTATCAGAGACAAACTCAAATGCTCGCGTGAGCCATAATGAGAGAATGGGCCCCACGAAGAGGCCGTCAGTGACAGAGCTCCCATCATGGACCACGTGGGAACCCGGACCCAGTGTTCCCAGAGCTTTCTACTTTTCAAGAAAAGCTCAGAACCCACAGTTTTCTGACATCTCCTAATTTAAAAAAAAAAAAAAATTTGCCATGGGGCACGTGTGCTTGTCAGAAAAGGGGGGGGGGGGAGAGAGAGAGAGAGAGAGAGAGAGAGAGAGAGAGAGAAAAGTGAGAAATCACTCCCCAAGGAGGGATGGCCCCACCACAGTCCCTTCTCCAATCTCCTCTCAGGATCATTCTTCTCTTGCCATTTTGGTATGCATGCACACACACCCACTATGTAACTTCCAAGCAGTTGACTCCAGGACTCAAACTGCTCAGTTGGCCATGTGGAAACCAGTGCATTAACCTCCACACTACTTGCTGGACCAAGGTCTCCTAATTTTTTAAAAAAAGAATTATTTATTTAATTTTATGTATTCATTCATCCATTTTAATTTGACCAGAGAGAGATACACACAGAGAGAGAGAGAGAGAGAGAGAGAGAGAGAGAGAGAGAAGAAAAGTGAGAAAGCAAGCCACTAGGTCCAGGACCCGAACTGTGGTCAGCCATGTAGGAGTGCCCAGCACCTTAGCCACCATGCCACCTGCTGGTCCCAAGGTCTCCTAATTTTTAAAGCTTGTTTTAGAATCCTGTCCAGAGTTGTAGCCCTTTGGCTTACAAACCTCTGTGCTTCCAAAATGCACACTGGGTGATTATGGTGGGTAAAGGGATAATAGGATAAAGGGCTAAGGGCAGGAGCTCTATCACTGTATTAAAATTCTGCCCTGCCTGTGCTGTGCAGACTTGATCAAACCCTTAAAACTTGATTGAGTCCCGGGGCTGGCAGATGGCATGGTGGTTAAAGGCGCTGGATTCCCACATGGCGGATTATGGTTCGAGTCCTGAACCTGGTGGCTTGCTTTCTCACTTTCTCTCTCTTTCTCTCTCTCCCTCTCTGGTCAGATTGAAATTAAAAAATGGATAAATAAAGTTAAATAAAATAATAATTTAAAAAAAAACTTGATTGAGTCCTGATCAAGTTTTAAGGGCTTTACCTGAGGATAAACAGATCTGCCTTATGGGGATTTGATAAGAAGAAACAGCACACAGAATGACATGTTTATTATCTTCAGAAAAGCTTTCACAAAGGACAGGGGATGAGAGCCATTTTTCCCTTCCTTCCTTCCTTCCTTCCTTCCTTCCTTCCTTCCTTCCTTTCTTTCTTTCTTTTTTTTAGAGATTTTTGCTACGTGCGCTTGCCAAAGAGACAAAGAGAGACAGAAAGACAGGAAGCAAGAAATCACTCCCCAGAAAGGATGGCCATGCCACCATCCCTTCTCCTCCACTCTCCTCTCAGTATCTTGAGCATGCACCCACATGTGCCCCACATGAGTTTTAAGTCACTGGGTACAGGACTTGAACTGCAGTCGACTGCTTGGGAATCCAGTGATGTAACCACTATACCAGCTGCTGGCCCTAGGGACCATTTCTTAAGGCATAGGAAGAATTTGAATTAGCAGATATGGCCTGGAAGGCTTTCTAGGCATTTCAGGGAGAGAGTAAAGGCTCCCACACTGAAAAGAGACAAAAGAGCCTGTCTTGAGAAAATAATGTCGACTGGCTTGGCTGGAACAGAGAGCACATGAAATGTACAGGTGGTCAGACTGTGGCCCAAGCATTGGAGTTCCTTGAATACCACCCAAGGGAGAGTTAGACTTGACGTCATCAGAAATAAGACAACAAAGGTTTTTGAGCAAAGGATCACCAGATCAGGGCTGTTCTTTTTGATAGTAAATCCTCTGCTTATAGTAAGTTCTCAATAAATGGAGGACTTACTATGTCCCAAGCACTGGATTTGGTTCTGGGATCCCATGGTGAACAAAGGAGACACCCAAGATCCCTGGCTGCTCTTGGCCTTATTTTTACCTGGTCTCTTTTTATTTCTTTTCAGAGGGTAGGGATAAGGGGAAGTTAGGGAAATATGAAAGATAGATGTAGAGAGAAAAGAGGCATTCTATTGTTATTCATTTGAATATCTTTATCAAAATCAACAGGTGTTCTTGCAGAGAGAAATTAAGGTCAGAATCATTACATTGATATTTCTGGTATCAAGCACATTGCCTGACACATAGTAGGTGCTCAGAAGACATTTGTTGAAGAAGTAAATGTGTTGAAGAAATATTCCTTAAAGAAATAAATATTTACTTATAGAAGTAAATAAACACAGAATAAACTTTATTCAGGGACTCTTCTAGCATTTAGTTGGAAGTAACAGACTATGTGACTAATAGGAATGTAGGTAATAGAGTTAATTTTCCTTACATAATAGGAAATGAAGAAGTTGGTGGTGATAGTTTTTGTTTTAGATAGTCAAAGATAAGATTTTGAGGTAGGAGAGAGAGACCCTAAGAATATAGTTAAGGTACATGCCCAAACTGGAATCACATAATGCCTAAGTTTTAAAACAGAGACACCACAACAGCTCAGCAGCAGCTCACAAAAACAGCTTGCAGCAATGACTCATTGATTAACCTAAGCAGCATGATCTAAAGCGAAAATAAGAATTAAGGCTTTTCTCAGGTTCCACAAAATTCAGAGAAGAGGATAAGGTAATGATTTTTATGGCCCAAAACTTTTAGACAAAGAGAATCTCCTGACCTTTGTACTCACTTCAAAATTAGGAAAAGTAACCAGACCCATCTAGCATTTGATCCCCCAAACATGAGGGGAACACATTCACAAACCCCTCCTGAGAACAAGTCTGAACAGATAAAAAGTCCGACCCAGATAAAAACCCCTAGCCTCAGTTCCTCTTCAGCAACCCATTTTCCAGGAATGGCTCTCTCCTTGGAAGCAGTGTTCTTCCTCCCCTTTTAAAATAAACTCTGCTTTACTATCCCTTCCCTGTGTCTGTGTCCCTAATTCTTCATGAGTGTGAGACAAAGAATCGAGTTCATTGCTATTCATGCATTGAGTATTGGGCCCATGAACCTTAATTTCTCACATCAACGTGTGCTCCAAGAATCTAGCTTTCTATTCCATCACCTTTTTAAAATTTTTGTTTGTTTGTTTTGTAATGGTGGTAAAATGGCTGCCTCAGCAATAGGCATTATATCCACATTCAAGAGTAAATGAAAGAGGAAGCATAGAGCCAGAAATATCTATCCTCTTTTATCAAGAGAGTAAAAAGTTTTTTCAGAAATTTCCAGAAAAGATCCTCTTCCAGCTTATTTGGCTGGAAATATGTCAGATGGCCATTCATAAATGCAACAAAACCTTGGAAAATGAATATTTAGCTAGAATCTTTGTATAAAATCAGTTTCCCATTAGCAAGGTAAAGAATTGAAACAGACATTGTGCAGATAAAGTATCAGTCATACTTTGGAGATCCTTCTGAGTACTCCAATTACTAACAGGCTTATAGTAATTCATTCATGTCACTTATTTTCCCCTCCCAGATTGAAGATAGAATTCATGTTTTACTCATTTTCCTCCTATCTTTTACATAGTGATCCCCCAATAAGTGTTGTTGAATATATTGAGAATATTACAAATGTTTTTTGAATTAAGATGATGCTTTTAAGTAGTTACGGAAAGAAAAAAAACATGGATTCATTTTTACATTTGTGCATTAGCTACTATTTCATTTTAAACACACTAAGTAAAGTAGGCTTCAGTGAAATTTCATAGAGGGGAATAAGAACAAATATAAACAACAAATGTAAAACATTATCATAATTGTTAACAACAGTGCAGACAAAAGTGAAATACATCTCTATAAAATGAAGTTAACTTTTCTGTTTCTTTGTCTTTTAATGCATTCTGTATCTTAAAGATAGGTATGTTATTCTAGAAATACTAATTCTTTCATGTTCAAAAAACTTCAATGGATCTCAATGCACATAAGAAGCTTTCTACATTACTTGTTCCAGTGCTCAAAATTCTACCACTTGGTTCCAACCAACCATTCTTTTTTTTTTTTTTTTTTCTCTTTTTGGAGAGGTTTTTGCTATAGGGCGTGTGCGCTCGCCAGACAGACAGAGAGAGACAGAGAGATAGAAAGCAGGAAATCACCCCCCAGGGGGGATGGCCATGCCACAATCCCTTCTCCTCCATTCTCCTCTAGGGATCTTGGGCACGTACGTACACGCGCCCGGCGTGAGTTTAAGCCGCCGGGTCCGGGACTCGAACCGCGGTCGACTACGTGGGAGTCCAGCAACATAGCCATTACGCTAACTGCTGGTCCCCCAACCAACCCTTCTAACTCACAACTCTGGCATAAGAATATTTTGCTCTGGCCAAATTCTCTCAATCACTGTCCTCTGACTGCCTCTTGGGTATTCCATTTTCCTTGACCTAAATTTTTGCATAGAAAAACAGAAAACTACATCATGACTTTTTTTTTGACAAGCCAATACCTTCAGTTTTTCTCTTGTTTTATTTAAATCTGACTTCGTTTTCAAAGACTAGGTCAAGTATCAAGTGGATAATTAGATGATGTGAGTTTCCAGCTCTCCTTAGACTAGAAATTCAGTTGGCCTTTTGGCTTATCTTTTGCTTGTATTGGGTTTTGTTAATCCAGTTGTCCTAAGAATCACAGGTACGAACTGCCTTCCTTCCTTTCCATGCAATAGCTTATTCAGGAGAGCATAGCAGCAGCAAATATTCTCACTTTTTCTGTAAGGGAAACTACTGATTGTTACAATTCTGATAGAGATCATGCTCACCATTTAATTAGCAATTATATAATTATATGCTAGCTAACATTTACATATAGGAATGGTATTAAGAACTATCATCTGATCCTTATAATCTTATGAAGTAAGTACTATTTTTATTCCCACTTTTTCAAATGAGGAAACAGGAAATATATCTTAAATAGCTTTTAATTGAAGAGTCAGTTGATTTTTCTGTAAATGGATGAATTATAAATATTGTTGATGCTGCAGATCCTGTCTCTGTTGCATATATTCAATTCTACCACCAAAAGCGTGCAAACAGCCATAGATGCTAAGAAAACAAATGGGTATAGTTGTGTTTCAGTAGAACTTTACTTAAAAAAAATAGGCGGTGGGCTGAATTTGGCCCATAACTATATAGTTTGGTGACCTCTGCTCTAATCCAAATAACTCTTCTATATGTTAGGCCATGAGAAGTGGAGTAAATTTTTCCAGATTACAACAGAGGCAGTTCTAGAATCCTGGTCTTCTGGTTGGTTGTTTAGTTTTGTTTTTGTTTTTGTTTTTTAGAGAGAGTGTTTTTTGCTAGAGGGTCTGTGTGCTTTCCAGGGAGACAGGGAAAGACAGAGAGATAGAAAGTGAGAAATCATCCTCCAGGGGGGATGGCCACGCTGCAATCCCTTTTCCTCCATTCTCCTCTTGGGATCTTGGGCACACAAGTACATGTGCCTGGTGTGAGTTTTAAGCTGCTGGGTCCAGGACTCAAACTGCAGTCAACTATATAAGCATTACACCATCTGCTGGTCTGAGTAGTCTTTAATTACTAACTGAATGGGGATAGTGATTCTTTAACAAACTGAGCTTTTGACATTGTAATGCAGATTTTATACTAATGAAAAAGTAGTTAATTTGGGGACCAGTGGATGGCATAATGGTTACGTCACTGAACCCCCATATAGTAGACTGTGGTTTGAGTCCAAGACCTGGCTGAGTGTGGATGGATGCATGCCCAGAATCCCAAGAGGAGAATGGAGGAGAAGGGATTGCAATGTGGTCATCTCCCCAGAGGGTGATTTCTCGCTTTCTGTCTCTGTCTCTCCAGCTAACGCACGTGCCCTGTGGTAAAAATCTATCTCAAAAAAAGAAAAAGTAGATCATTTTGACCCACAATATTACAGTCATACAATTTGATATAAAGCCTATACCATCTTTTGAAACTTCCAAAAGAAAATGGACTTTTAAACTCACTTGTTTATGTTTCAGAGGAAAGCACTTTCCAGGCTAAACACAAGCTACAACTGCATGTATCATTAGGATTCAGTGCTTGTTAAAGAGGAGCAGAGTTAGGTAGTTATAGAACTACTAAAACATTGTCAGGACAGTAGTCCCTTGACAAGATTCATCAAGAATGGTTCTGGGGGCTAGCAGGTGGCATGGTGGTTAAGACGTTGGACTCCCACATGGCTGACTGCGGTTCAGGTCCTGGACCTGGCAGCTTGAAACTCATGCCGGGCATGTATGGATATGTGCCCCAAATCCCAGGAGAATGATGAAGAAAGGACTGAGGTATCGCCATCCTCCCTGGGGAATGATTTCTCACTTTCCCTCTCACTGTCTCACTATGTCTCTGGCAAGCACAGGCACTCAATGGCAACAAAACAAAACAAAACCTTAAAAAAAAAGAGTGGTTCTGAATACACCTGATTTCCTGCCAAATTTTTAACTTGGCCTATTTTACTAGGAGTCATTTTGACATGCCTGGTTAGTTGGGTAGGAATATTCTTTGTGATTACATGAGAAAAATCTATGATTGTTTGACCTCGTTAGCCCCATGCTTTAAAATATTTAGTCTGCTCAAATCTTTTTTTTTTTTTTGGAGAGGTTTTTGCTATAGGGCGCATGTGCTCGCCAGACAGACAGAGAGAGACAGAGAGACAGAAAGCGAGAAATCACCCCCCAGGGGGGATGGCCACGCCGCAATCCCTTCTCCTCCATTCTCCTCTCGGGATCTTGGGCACGCACGCACACGTGCCCGGCGTGAGTTTTAAGCCACCGGGTCCGGGACGCGAACCACGGTCGACTATGTGGGAGTCCAGCGACATAGCCATTACGCTAACTGCTGGTCCCTTGACTCAAATCTTTGACTAGAAATAAAATTTCTGTGGAGCAAGTTGTAGCTAACATCCCCTTGTACAACTACTTTTTAAGTCCTGTTACCAACACTCTTAAGTTTCTTGATGACTGTCTCAGGAGTCCATGATGATACTACATTTCCTGCTTTCTGTTGGAAAAGATTACTTATTTCTGCAGAAAATAAGAGAAGCAAATTGAACCTATTGATAATAAACTGTACTCTCCTGGTTAAGACAGAGACTTGACTATACAGAGTGGATTAACTACAGTAGACTGGCCAGCCCAAGCAATCAGACTCCTGGGAGATGAGCTGACTCTAGAAGGTCAAGAAATAGTTATGTTTTATGCTTCTGCTGTAATGATGGCCCCAGAGCATTCTTGTCCTTGACTTATGTTATGGCCTAGAGTTATGTTTTGATTCTGAGCATCCATGTCTTATTAGGTTATGTGCATCCTATTTAAATACTTATATCAACCTTGAAAGGAGTTCAGAACCCTTATCAGCCTATGTAATTTTGGCTAGCTCAATCTATCACTGAGGAGACGAAGGAAAAAGATATTTTCTTTGTGTTGACAGAAGTATTACTTGCTGTGAATGACTAAGCAAAAGATACCTATAATGGTGTCCAATTAGGTGGCACTTCCTGGCACTTAAGATATACGCAGCCCTGTGTCTTGAAGCCTGCTTTTGAAAAATGGAAAAATAGTTTAAATATTTTATCAAAGCAGTGGAAAAAGAGAATCTCTAAGCATTAGTATTTAAGTGGATGGAAAATTATCAGTGATCTCCTGGTAGGGATGCCATCTACAGAGCCTTAGGCCAAGAACTCTAAATAAATTTTATCAATATTGTGAGGTAAGTATCATTACTACAACTATTATACAATAGGAAACTAAGATGATAGAAAGGTTAAATAATTTTCTCAAGATCATTTATCCATTGAATGATGGAGCTGGGATCTAAAACTGAAGAAACTTAACTCTAGAACTTGAATGAACCATTGTTGCAGCATATATAATCACTTGGTAAAATCTACATCCTCTAAAACCAGATGGCATAATGGTTATATCGCTAGAGTCCCACATAGTTGAGCACAGTTGACTCCCAGACCCAGCAGCTTAAAACTAACACTTGGCACATGGGCGTGCACGACCAAAATCCCGAGAAGAGAATGGAGGTGAAGGGACTGTGGTGTGGCCATCCCCCCTGCAGGGTGCTTTCTGCCTCTGTCTCTCTGCATGTACCCTATAGCAAAAATCTCTCTAAAAACAGAAACAAACAAACAAACAAAACTATATCCTCCAGTGGAGGGTTTACTGGATGAGAGACAAGAGAGGAAAGAGCAAGTTCCATTGCCTTGTTCCCTAGATGAATGCTGACACATCAGCGAGTACACCCCACTTTGTGCTACTGTCCACATGTAGGCAGTCACAGAGGGAGGTCTATGACCCTCATGAGAACCTGTGATCAGATCTCATCATTGCTGCTCCCCAGTGGTTACCAAAGTCTATACCTTCTTTTGTAATGTTCTTAAAGTGTATCAGCCTTGAAGAGCATCATGTTTCCCCATTGTACAGCAATCTGGCTCTAGCATTTTGTTTTCATTTACCTCAAATTACATCTTTTGAGGCAAATGAAATTTGTTTTTTATACATATTCTCTCTTTTCATTATTTTTGAATCATGAGCCCACTAGACCCTTGTAATAATCATTAAGGCCATGTACAAATATTCTGGCTCTATTCCTGGGCCTTTGGGAGGACTGTACTTCCCCATCCCCAAGAAGCAATTGCTTTGGCCAATGAAAGGTGAACAGAAGTAGACTCTGTTTCTTGTAGGAGGAAGTTCTAAGAACCCGTGCTTCTCCTTCTGACTTTGTGATGGGCATATTCCAAATAGCAGGACAGTTAAGACTTAGGGTGAGTATGAGAACAATGTGGCACCAAGTCCCTTGCCCATCCCTGATGAATACTTAGTATAAGCAAGGAAAAAAGCAATGTAGTTTTAAGCCTCCAAGACTTGGTGTTGTTACTGCAGTAAAACTTAGCCTATCCTGGCTAGTCTACTCTTTCTTTCTCTTCTCTCTTTTATTTTATTATATTTATTTATTTATTTATTTATTTATTTAGCTATAGGGTGCTTGCCAGATATATATATATATATATATATACACACACACACACACAGAGAGAGAGAGAGAGAGAGAGAGAGAGAGAGAGAGAAATATATAGAGACAAAGTGAGAAATCACCCCCCATGGGGAATGGCCATGCCGCAATCCCTTCTCCACTCTCCTCTCGGGATTTTGGGCACGCATGCACATGTGTTCAGCACACTGGGTCCAGGACTCAAACTGTGGAACTGGATATGTAGGATCCAGTTGCCTTAATCTCCTTGCCACCTGAAGACCATCCATGCTGCCGGCTAACAGAAAATGTCTGTTTTCTTTCTTTCTTTCTTTTTTTTTTTTTTTGGAGAGGTTTTCACTATACGGCATGTGAGCTCGCCAGACAGACAGAGAGAGACAGAGAGACAGAAAGCGAGAAATCACCCCCCAGGGGCGATGGCCATGCCGCAATCCCTTCTCCTCCATTATCCTCTCGGGATCTTGGGCATGCATGCACACGCGCCCGGCATGAGTTTTAAGCCACTGGGTCTGGGATGCGAACCACGGTCGACTACGTGGGAGTCCAGTGACACAGCCATTACGCTAACTGCTGGTCCCAGAAAATGTCTGTTTTCTAAAGGACGGGAAATAACAATGTGGAAAGGAAAGTCCTCATTATCCAGGACTGAAAGAAAGATTTCTCTGAAATAGAAATACACAATTGCTAATTCGTGGTACTGACCCAATGATCAGGATGACCCAGAAGCTCCATAGCTTTCCCAAAGGCCCTTAGGGATGAACAAGCGCACCTTGAAAACATTGTGGAGTTTTTAACTAAAAACTGGCCAGGCTGAAGTAACCACTCAGAGGCATAATATTTTAACTTTCCTGACAGATAGGATAAGTCAGTAGAGCAACCAAGGACTTTTTTCTCTCCTTTTCTCCTTCCAGCAATAATCAAAATGAGCGATGCTGTGAGTTAGGGGTTTAAAGAAAAAGAAATTGAAATCTATGACAGTGATGACTTAATAATATTGCAAATTATAGTTTTTAGCTCAGGTAATTTAGCATACCAAATCACAGTTTAATTTTCTTCTATAGAGCCCAGGCATGCAAGATCATGTATGGGAGAAGGGGCCAGGAGGGGTGCCGGGATGGAGTGAGGATGAGTGTGTGTGGGGGAGGGGGGGAAAATATTACGACCTCTCAAATGCAGGTGCCCGTGAAAGTTGACTATAAGTGACCCGGAGAATGTAAATGACAGTTTGTTAACATGTGCAAGGCCCGTAGTCCTGATCTTCGGGAGGGCAGAGTCCCTGCTTCCTTTTGTTCAGGTGCCTGCTTCTCCCGCCTGGTGGAATGTGAGGATCAAGTGCCCAGAAGGAATGCGTAAAGTGTGCAGAGCCCTGACAGCTGTGAAAGAAAGAATGACTTTGAGAGTGTCAGCAAAGCAGAGCTGCCTGAATGGCATGTGTCCTTGATTGTGCACAATACCGCACGAGGAACAGCAGCAGGGAGGCTGAATCACTTAATGACTTGTCTTTTGTTCTAGGATCAACCTTCCAGATAAAATAAACCACTGTGCCATCCATGCTCACCACTTGCCTTGTAAAATATTCAAAATAGCTTCCTCAGGTAAATCAATTAATTTACCCGGCTGAAGCGATGTCTGTGTGTTTGGCAGGAGAGTCAGGGGAAGAATTCTTTTGACTGAATGTCATCCAGCACGGTTACCTGACTTCTGACCCTGCCAAGGTAGTGAGGACGAGTCCACTGAGCTAGCTCGGGCCATGTTAATCATTCAGGCCTGTTAGTACCATCTAGCCAGACTGCAGCAGGTCAGCTTGACCACATGTACCAGAGTACCCTCTCCTGGACCTGGGTTCAGAGGTTAAGGGTCAAAGGGCTAGGCTGAGTTTGAAGGTCCCCAAAACAAATTCTCAAACTCAGATGCCTCAGAACTCATCAAGTTAAAACAATTCCTGGGTCCCGCTCAATTCCTCTTTAATCAGAATCTCTTGGGGTGGGGCTAAAGAATTAATGCATTATCCTGGTTCACAGATTTTTTTTTTTAAACCAGGGTTTCTTTTTTAATTCTTTCAAATTTATCTAAGTGATAAAAAAGAAAACATCACCCTTTATAAACATAAAAAGCACAAATGCAAGAACACCTAAGGAAACAAAACTCAGTCTAAAGACCTCATATTAAAGAGGTTAGATCATTTATTATCCAAATTGGGACACTTCTGAAAGTGAAATGGGATGCTAGTAATAATTATACCAGAATAATAGGTGTAAACTGGGACTCCACTCTGTAAACCAGGACTCATGGACATCTGAGTTCCAAGACTAATCTGCATAGCAAAGCTGTGTAGGATTTAGGTCACCAAACCAAGAAGGTAGTCCTTACCTCCATCTTGAAGTTTGACAATTGCTACAAATATCTTAATAGGGAGAGGTTTATAAACCCTAAACCCACAGGATCTGATTCAGAGGCTTGCTGTGGTTGGGCAGAGCAGGAAGAACTATCCGGTCTTGGTTTCCCTGACTACAAAGAGACCATAGAAACAGTTAAATTGTACTGGTCTGAGCAAGCCTCTATTACTTAGTTTCTGTAAGCAAATCACAACCTCATATGGAAGTCTGTTTCCTTAGTAAGTTGCTAAGTTGCAGCCAATCACACAGTTGTGCTTCAGCCAGTCACAGCCCGCCTTTTAAACTGTAATGCAGGGAAACATCAAGATGTAACCAATCTAATTATTTCTCTACCTCATTCCCTCACTTTCATTTTTTGTATTTCACTTTCCTCTTCCTACACACATCATTTTCCCATTCCCATGCATAAATGTCACTCCACTGTGAGACTACCCAGAGTTCCTTGGAAGACATTGGGGGGGATGAGTGTTGCCCAATTCAAGTCATGTGTGTTGGTTTTTCCCTCAGTTAAACTCTGCTGAATTTAATTTTCTGAAGGTTTTCTTTAAACAAAATCTCCACCTCGTGGTAAAAGAGTGCACAGTGATATTTATCCATTTCAAAAGTCAGTTTCATGAAATGTAGAGAACAGGTCCTTAGAGAGGAAGAGAAACAACCAGGCAGTATTACATTCCCTCCATTCATCTTACAATTTCTAGGAAACACCTTTCCTTGAAACACTCAGTTTTTAGTTCTATTTTCATGTAGTCTGCACAAACAACCTAATAATTATTGTCACATGGTTTCCTACTGTTTTCTTCCTAAAAGAAGTGGGGTGGGCTATTGCAATACTTTTCTAGGACAAAAGAAGAGTGGATTGTGCATTTTCAGTATTCAAGGTATGCAAAGAAATCAGAGTGTAAAAGATATTTTAGAGTACAAAATAGCTAAGTGAGAAAATGTATTTTAGGGAATTTCATTTATTTCTCTCTCTCTTTTTTTTTTTTTTTTTTTTTTTGGAGAGGTTTTTGCTATAGGGCACGTGCGCTCGCCAAACAGACAGAGAGAGACATAGAGACAGAAAGCGAGAAATCACCCCCCCAGGGGGGATGGCCACGCCGCAATCCCTTCTCCTCCATTCTCCTCTCGGGATCTTGGGCACGCATGCACACGCGCCCAGCATGAGTTTTAAGCAACCGGGTCCGGGACACGAACTGCGGTCGACTATGTGGGAGTCCAGCGACATAGCCATTACGCTAACTGCTGGTTCCCGGAATTTCATTTATTTCTTTGTGTGCCCTTTTTTTAAAATTTGCCAGAGGGCACATATGCTCTCTACTGTGAGAGAGAGAGAGAGAAAGAAGAGAGAGAAAGTAAGAAAGCACTGCCCCCCCTCCCCCCAACAGGGAATGGTCACACTGGAATTTCTTCTCTATTCCTCCCTCTTCTGGGATTTTGGGCACGCATGCGCATGTAGCCAGCATGATTTTTAAGCCACCACTTTCATATTTGAGCCACATAGTTGGCCATGTGGGATCCAGTCACTTCAGCCATCATACCACTGGCTAGTATTTATTTCTTTGTTTTTAAAAATGATTGGGACAAATAATTTCTTTTGCAAATAATAACTACAATGATTTGTACATTTACTTTCAGTTACCACTTCCATTTTTAAAATCTTAAAATATAGTTTTCAAGATTAGCTGATGGTGTAATGGTTATGTTGCTGGACTCCCATGTAGTTGGCCATGGTTCGAATCCTGGATCCAGGGGCTTAAAACTCACGCCACACGCATGTGCGTGCATACCCAAGATCTTGAGGGCAGAATGGGAAAGAAGGAATTGCGCTGTGGCCATCCCACCTGAGGGGGTGATTTGATTTCTTGCTTTCTGTCTCTCCAGTGAGCACATATACCCTATAGCAAAAACCTCTCTCTAAACACACACACACACGTGTATATGTGTATATGTATATACAGTTTTATTCAATTTTGTATCTCTTAGCAAACAAAACTCTATTCTTAGCTTGATGGACAAACTCTCCAGAATTGGAACTGCCTTTTAAAAATGTGAACACAAATGACACTGTACATGCAGCAGAATCTGGATCTTCACAGAATAACTTCTTTTCTAGAAATTATAGGTAGGGTAGACTACACCTCTTCCATGTATGGTTGAGAGTGCATGAAATGGAAGGAAAGCATAATTGGTGCTTTGGTCCCCAAGAGAAAAGCAGTATCTGAGGAAACATTGAAATAATTACTAAATATGTGTATAGAAGAGGCATGGTGATAGTTACAGGAGAAAGGAAAGAGGAGGAAAGGAAGAGAGAAATCGTTCTTAGATGATCATAAAATACATCTTATTTACCTGAGAGAGTTAGAGTGTATTGGCTATGCTTTTTAAAAACTGGTCTTAATTACCCTTGAGACCAGAATTCCATATGAGATAAATATGTTTTTAGATAGTTTTCTAAAATATGTATAATTTACTCGAGGTAAAAAAGGACTGTGTCCTCTGGAGCCAACCTAGACTCACAGGTAAATACAAATTTAAGTAGATTCCTACGAAGCATATTATGTACAGTAGTTGATGGAGTGGGGGGATATCTATGAAGAAGCTGGGAAGGTCCGTCAGTTAAGTACATAATAAAAATGTATTGGAAAAATACATCATTTTCTCAGTGGACTATAATTGGCTATGCATAGTAAAAAGTCTTATTTTCAAAAATGTATTCTGCATCCACAGAGTTTTAAATCTCAATAACTGTGTTATTTTTAAAACTCAGAATGCTAAGCAATATTAATAAGAGTGACAGAAGAACCGCATGGTGGATGTCATTCTACAATTCACATCTCTCTTTGACATCTTTTTCTCCTCTTCTGTTAAAGCGACTTCATCTAAAGCTATAGGTGAAAAGTTAAAGAAGATAGAGAAATTAAAAGTTAGTTTTCCTCACTTAGTTGAACTGATGTTTTCAGAAGAAGTACCATTTAACTTTATAAAGTGTGTCCTTTTTTATTTTCCAGACAGAAAATATTCTATTATAAACAAATAAGAAAGACAGAAACAATGTAAAGGTCTTTAGTAATACAATTATTGACTCCTGCCATTTACACTTTTGTATGATCGGCAAGCCTCCCTATTCCATTGACTCTGAGACTTCCTCTGCCCAACATCTCATCATTCTCCTTGCCCATCCACTCAAGTTTTGGCTTCACCTGTCTCCTTCCCTTGCCACCTATATGGATTTTATCATACCTGGCCTTTTGTTCTTTCTGTGTTATCCCTTTCTATATAAATCGTTCCAGTCTGCTGAGCTGTGAACTACTGTTTTGGCTACTGCAGTCTCCTGTGATGTCTTGTAGCCCCAGCTAGGTTATCAGTTACCTGACAGGCTTCATTCATCTCATGCAGTCTGGCTATCCCATTTTCCCAAGCACTCTTTCGACCCTTCTCCTTTCTGCAAAGCCTCCCATCCCACAATAGGTGGCCATGTCTCCCTCTTTCCTGAGAGAGATGAGGCCACATGCGCTGTCTCAACACTCTCACTCCTTACTTAGGACACTCCCATGGAGCATCATCCTTGGGCTCTTCTCTCCACCCACTCCCACCTTTTCCAAGACCTGATCCTCTACTTCTCCAGGTCCTCCTTCTCCATTGGTTCCTTCCTTCATAGCATGAGCTCTCTATTACTAAAATAAACCCCAAGGTCTTGCCAGCTCTGTAAGTTCCTGCCTTCCCTCTCTCTTACTATTTTGTAGTCATGCCATTCTAATGGGCAGAGCACACCAGCAACCTTGGATTCGCTCCTTGCTTCTGTTCTCACCACACCAGGGAACCACAGCACAAAGGCCATGACCAAACTAATGACCAGTGTTCATGACTTTTTTCTCCGGGCTCACCTTCTACAACCATTTGCCATATTAATTCTACAAATCTATTTCTCAAAAATCTTGGTTTCCCTGATAGGCAGCCTCCTGATTCCTGTATTACTCTGTAGACTCCTTTTCACCCATCTGCTCTGCTCTTCATCCTCTCCTGTCCCTTAAACAGAGCCATCCTCCAAAGAACTACCCTTGGCCTCCTGCCTTTCACTCTCAGTACCCTCTACTTCAGTCATTACTTTTTAAAATCTGTAATGGGTAGCTCTTGAGCACAAGTCTCTGGCCATAACATCTTCTTTGAACTCCAGATTTCTATTTCTAACATCTGCTAGAATACCTCATTTGATGGCCTGGTGACATTTCAAACTCCACATGTTAGAAGCACAAGTAATTTTCTTCCCTTCTAAAATCTATCCCTACTCAGACCTTCTGTTTCATTTAATAAAATAACAATTTTCCTGGACACCCGTTGGCTGATAATCCTGCTGCTGCTGCTGTTGCTGCTAATGATTATAACAATAATGACATTACTAGTGTTATACAGATGATACTCCACTATATGCCAGACCTTGGTCAAAGCTTTACATATATTTAACCATTCAATCCTTATAAAAGTCTTAGGAGCCAAAACCTTTATTAACCTTACTTTACAGATGAGAAAAACTGTGGGATAGAGGTGACATACCTTGCCCAACAGTAGCCTGGGTCCAGAGCCAATACTATTAATCCCTACTTATCTTGCCTGAAAAAATCTTCGGTGATTGTTGGCAGCATCCTTAAGATATATTAATAGGCAAGAGTGGCTGGAAGGTGACTAATTTGAAGACTTCAGGATTTGAAATTGGGTAGTGGCTATGGTAATAGAAGGGGAGTGACAGGAGCTCTCTGATAACAGGAACTGCACTCAGCTCTGTGCTATCTCTAGCACCATGGGTAGTGTCTGGGGCTCAGAGAGTGGTGAATAGGGACAAGAGTGAATTATATGGATAGGGAGCAAAAACTTCCTTTTTCTACCATACTGGTAAGGTATGTGCAATTCTGGCCCCTTAGAGGAGATGAGCATATCAGAGAGAATATCAGAAAGACATTGGCTAAATGAAGACCATTCGACAAGAGTTGTCTTTTGCTAACAATGGCCAGCATACAATATGGCTGGATTAAGTGGACTTGGATGTCTGAATTGGCTGTTTTCCGTGTATTTTCATTGACCATTCAACCCAATGCTTACTTTTTGTATACTCTGTGTGCATAATATGCATTATAATAGTTTTGGTCACTAGAACTTAACTTTTTTTGTGTGTGAAGACAATGCATTGAAAACTAAATAAGATTAGGAGTTAATAAATAAAATGTAAGTGTCATAAGGCAATGTAGTTTAGTAGTTTAAAATATGGGCTTTGTAATCTAGATAGAATTAAGTTCTAATTTCGGCCTTTCTTTGTAACCTTGGACAAGTTACTTTTTCCTCATCTGTAAGATGTGGATAACAGAACATATCTAATAGTGTTGCTAAAGAAGAAATGAGATAATGCATATTGAAGAGCTAAGCATAGTGCCCTGCATATAACTCCTAAAAATAAATAAATAAAAGGAGAGAGAGAAAATGAATGTCAATTGAAATAGAATAAACAGATGATACTGACATATTCTAAAGGGAGCCTCCTATTGTCTAACGAGTTCATTAGGTGTCAGGAAGCAGATTTTGGCTATGTCCCGAAGGACAGATGGGTCTTGGAGAAACAGAAAGAACATTTCATGTAGACAGCAAAGCAGAACCTAACTGAATTTAAGAAGGGACAAAAAAATAACACAGGAGTCAGCAGGAGGTGTGGTGGTTAAGGCGCGGGATACTTCCATGTGGCTGAATACGTTTTGAGTCCTGGACTGGTGGCTTGCTGATTCACTGCCCCCACCCCCCACGTATCTCTCTCTGGTCAAATTAAAATAAATGAATGAATAAATAAAATTAAATAAATATTTTTAAAAAAGAAATATCACGGGACCAGCAGTTAGCGTAATGGCTATGTCGCTGGACTCCCACGTAGTCGACCGCGGTTCGAGTTCCGGACCCGGCGGCTTAAACTCACGCTGGGCGTGTGTGCGTGCGTGCCCAAGATCCCGAGAGGAGAATGGAGGAGAAGGGATTGCGGCGTGGCCATCCCCCCTGGGGGGTGATTTCCTGCTTTCTATCTCTCTGTCTTTCTCTGTCTGTCTGGCGAGCACACGCGCCCTATAGCAAAAACCTCTCCAAAAAAAGAAAAAAAAAAAAAAAAAAAAAGAAATATCACAACAACAAAATCTATAGAATATTGATTAGAAATGATATACAGAGAACCATCAAGGATAACCGATAACTCGTCTTCATGGGAAAAATAATTGTGCTATTGGTAGAAACCTACTACCCATGAAAGAAAGCTAGTTTTAGAGGAAGAATACTAGTTCAGATTGAAATACATTGAATTTAAGGTTAAAATTGGGGTGATTTTCAATGTTAAGGGAGTAGAGACAACAGAATTGGAGGAAAAGAGCACCAGAGAGTTTTAGCTCCTTGAGAAGAGAAGTTACTTCTCTATCATTTATCTATCTATCTATATTTATTTTGAAAGTTTACTATAGGCTACATGCATCAGAGAGAGAGAGAGAGAAAGTGAGAAGGCAGCCCCTCATCCAGGGGAGGGGTGTGTGCCACACCACCATCCCTTCGCCTCCATTCTCTCAGGATTTGAGGCACACACTCACATGTGCCTTTCAAATCACAGGGTCTGGGACTCGAACTGTACAGTTGGCCATGCGGGATCCAGCCACCCTCACCACCACACCACTGGATGGCCTTTATTTCTCCCTCACTGACTGGCCTTCATTGCTCCCTCAGAGCATCTAGAATAGTGCTTTGAGCATTCCACATGCACAATACTCACTGCATAGATGAATGAATAAACAAATGAAAGTAAATATTTTAGAGTTGTATTTATTGAGGTGACAGTTAAAATAATAAACATAAATTAGCCTCTAAGGATGAATAAAATTTTGAGGTACTCCAACACTGATGACCAAAAAAAAAAAAAAAAAAAAAAAAAAAGCTGAAATGTTAAGGTAAAAAAAAGTATGTACATTACACGTGTGTGTGTGTGTGTGTGTGTGTGTGTGTCTGTGCATGCAGAGAGAAATAGAAGAGAATATCAGATGGTGGTCAAGGGGCCCTTAGGATACAAGCATTGGAAAGGAGGAGGAACAAGTGAGGTTACTGATGTCTTCAGGGAACAAATTTAGTAAGGCATTATAGACTGAAGCTGCAAAAGAAGGAATTAAGATGAACCAAAGTGGTGAGTGGTAAATGATGGCAACAGATGTAGAGGGTGTCTGAAAGTGATGGTGAATGAAAGAAAAGAAAACTCACCACACTTTTTGAAAAATGTGTCAGTATATAATGCACAGAGTAGGTGTTTGTCATAGGTACTCAAATATTTAAGTGTACACATGCATGAACATGCAAAAAAATGACTGAACTGAATGAATAATTTCTATCAAATATGAGAAAAATACTATATTTTGACTTCATTTTTTCTTAATTAAAGTGTTTCTGCCTTCATTTTTGTGCTGTAGGCATGCAAATAAATACAAAAGTACTTGTAGGTAACAAAGTCAATCAATTCTGATAAGACAAAAAATTGATCTCTTTTGAAATATTATTATTTTCTCTGTTGGAAAAAGGCCCACACAAGATATTACATCACTATGATTTAGACTGTGGAAAGGCAAACATTTTTTAATATAAAAAATTTTAAATTTCATATTGTTTGTTTTATTATAAGCTATAAGCCCTTCAAGTGACTTCCATTTGGATAGCTTCTTTTATTAAAACTAATTGTTTTACATGTTTGGGAAATGCACAATTTTATCATCATAAAGAAAAGTCTGTACAATATAATAACATAAAAAGCAAACATGACTTGTAGAAACTGGCAAACACACCTGAAATCAATAACTATCTATTTACTTTTACTCATATAAATTAAAAACAGATATCAATGAACATTTTAGCTATGGATTTGCCTTTTTTAATGCTATGAAATTTATGCTGAGTGGAGAAAACCCACGCTTGATACATTCAACTTACAGTACGTTTTCAAGGTGAATTATTAAATCTTCAAAACCTGACCTTCTAATGAAGGCACTGATGCAAGCAGAGTTGGTGAAGAAAACCACAAAGATATAAAAATGCATAGATATATGATCAACTAGGGACAAATTTTGATGGAATTATCACCAGATCTCTACAGACAAGGCATATCTATCAAACAGGCCTACCATAAGCTTTGATTCCATTAATTCCCTTAGAAAAGACATTGGGTAGAGTTCTGGATACCAGGTGTGTAAACACGAAGAGATTCCGATATGACGGTGTCTTTCACATAGAAACCTGAACACAACCCCACCAGATGCAGAAGCTGGTTTCCACTGGGAACGCCACCTACCCTTTTACTACTGGTATCATTATTTAAACGTTTAACGTAGGAGAAACTGAAGGCCAAAAAAGAACATGCCTGCAGTTAATTTCAAGTGACAGCTAAGATAGTGCATTAAAGATGTAATACTATACACATGGTAGTTATATAGAAATAGTAACATTAAAAGGGGTTACAACATTCCTAAAACATCCTAAGTCTAAAACACTTAAAAAGCACATTTGCAGTACAGCTTATCTTAAATTATTTTAATTGGTTTCAAGAAGACTTCAGATTAGTGATGGGCTTTGACTTTTTCTGATTATAAAAGAGAAACACATGAATGCTTTTTAGGCAGGCTAATATCATTCCCAGGTAGACTACCACAGAACCTGTGTTACTTAAATGCCATTAACTATCAATGTTATTTTCACGTAAGTGTTTTATGTAAATTTTGTTTTCCTAAAGTCGTTAGTTCTCCTAATAAATATACTAATTTTGTTGTCTTTTTTTGTTGTTCTTCCTTTGCATTCATTATCCAGGGACTTTTTCAAAGAGAAAGAAGGGGGAAAAAAAATTCAGAATGACAGCGCTTGAATACTTAGCAACCATTTTACTTTTATTTATTTATTTATTTAGCAGTATGAAAAATAATCCAGCTCCATTCTTTAGCTCGCTTGCTTACAAATAACTTATCTGGAAAAAAAATCAAGTAAATCTGTCAGTTGCAGAAGTTTATTTTTCCATGTGTTATCTAGAGATAAGTCAGCCTGTACTATTAGATTTCCACTGACATAATTGTGCATGAGTTCTGATCTGATTTCGTATTACATGGTGCAAAAGGTGACACATTTTCTTTAATATACCCCATTAGAAAGGAAAGAAATGGCCAAAGTATGAAATCTGAGGACCTTGATTCAGAAACTATGTGACTTTGAAGGAGAGCTCTATGGGAAAAAGAACTTGTTCACTACCGTAAGCACTGAAAGTTATGACAAGGAAGCCTACTACCCAGGGTGGTTACTCCATTGGGTAATCAATAAAATCTTGTATTATCAGACTGCCACAGCTGTGTATTCGTTTATCATATTGCCTGGTACGTCTCCAAATATTCAAGGGTGGAATCACAAAGAGAATACAGATGCTGCCCCCATTCCCACATCTTTGCTGATCAGAATACAGTACTAGGCTGAGATACTACAACCAAGAAATAGCACTTACGTGCATAACATGCCAAATATTGATTTTAACACCCACATTTTGCTACCTCATCATGACAGAGAAACACTAGTTCTAGGGATCCCAGAAAAGGGTCTTGATGGAACTCTTTGCAGTTCCTACAATAAACTTTTTAGAGACACTAGTGATCTGTGAAATCTTGTGAGAAATATCTGAGAACAAACTAGTGAATACCAATTGGGTAATTTCAAATTACGTTTTCTAAAAAGCAAAAACTATCCTGTTTTAAGAAGAAAATATCCTGCAGCCTCCCTTCCTCATTTGACTTTTGATTTTTTGGCAGCCGGTCCCAGGAGGTAAAGTCTGACTTCCAGGACACAGCACATGGCATTTTGTGCTCCTTTTCCAATGGAGACACTGGGAGTCCATTACAACTCAGACAGGAATTGGTAAAGGACTTTTTGCAACTTCCCAAATACCTTTAAGGAGAATTTAGTTAAAAAAACAAATTTTGGATGGAATCCTTATCTATGAGCAAGACATGAGAAATTAAATAGTCCTTTTATATTTCAGTGGAGAATGATAACATAGACAGTCCCTTGTTGTATCTCAGCTTCTCATCTTATGAATCAGAGGCAAAAAATGAACAATAGAGAGAGAATAAGTATTCCTGGCAATTTTAAGGTGGCATTTAAAATTATTTTAATTGACTCATATAATTGTACATTTTGGGGGGGGATAAGTATGATTTTTTTCATGCATACAATGTACAATGATCAAATAGGCATAATTAGCATATTTGTCATCTCAAACATTTCTCATTACTTTGAATTGAACATTCAAAATCCTCTCTTTTAACTATTTAGATATATGTAATAAATTATTATTAACTATAGATAAAGAACACTAGAACTTCTTCCTTATATTTAACTATAATTTTGTGTATATTAACCAATGTCCTCCTATCCCCAATTAGCATTTTCCTCAAAGTCTCTAGTGATTGCTATTCTATTGTCCACTTCCATAAGGATCACTTTTTAGTCTCTACATATGAGTGAAATGTGACTCTTTTTTTTTTTTTTTTTTTTTTTTTTTTTTGTGCCTGGCTTATTTCATTTAACATAGCCTCCAGTGACGGGATTTGATTCATTCATTCATTTAACGATAAAGTAAACATGAGAGAGAGAAGCACCCTTGACAGGGTCTCTTATTATACCACACGCCTCTTTTCCTGGCCTTCTAACTCCTAAGGATCTTGGGTGCTCATGTGTACACTCGGTGTTTTCAGGCTGAAACTTGCTGTAAGTCATGTGGCTTCCAGCCTTTCAGGGCACTGTGCTGCTGCTATACCACAGTGTCTGGGCCTTCATTCTTTTTAATGACTGAATAATATTCCTGTGTGTGTGTGTGTGTGTGTGTGTGTATGCCTGTGTGTGTGTGTACATGCATTTTTTTTTTTGGAGAGGTTTTTTTCACTATAGGGCACATGCGCTCGCCAGACAGAGAGAGAGAGACATAGACACAGAAAGCAAGAAATCACCCCCCAGGGGGGATGGTCACGCCACAATCCCTTCTCCTCCATTCTCCTCTCGGGATCTTGGGCACGCACGTACACGCGCCCAGCGTGAGTTTTAAGCCACCAGGTCCGGGACGCAAACCATGGTCGACTACATGGGAGTCCAGTGACATAGCCATTACGCTAACTGCTGGTTCCCTACATGCACATTTTTATTATACATTCATCTGATTAAAGACACTTCTGTTGATTGCATACCTTGGTGATTATTAATAGTGCTGCAATAAACATGGAAGTGTAGATATTTTTACCGCATACTAAGATCCTTCTCCTTGGTTATACACAGAATAGTGGGAGTGCTTGATCATATATTGAAGGTGCCATGCTTGTTTAGTCTTTCAGATTACCTCACCCAGCACTATGTGCTGATAACACCCTAGATAAAGAGACAATCACGGTAGACAATAGGTTCCAGATTCCTTCATGCTATATACTGCATCTATGAGAAGCTTGTGCTCTTTGGAAATTGTGGTTGATTTTATTTCCTAAAATGGCCACATACTATCTCCCATCCCACAGGTTTTTATGAACTATTACCTGATACTCCCTATCGAGAATTAAAATAAATGTCCATCTCTGTGAATCTGGGCAGGGCTAATAATGTAGTAAAAAAGGACACTCTGGGATTTCCAAGGCTAGGTCATGTGGGAAATTCAGGGTCTCTTGAAAAATTTGGTTTTGAATTCTCCCTCTCAGAACCAAGCTGCCATAGTATGAGAAACTAGCAACAACTGCCAGTCATACAACTAAGCTATCTTGAATGTCCAGGCTTTGAGCCTTCAAAGGGCTGCAGCCCCCAGGGACCTAACTAGAAACACATGAGAGATTTGGGCAAAGAGCTATCCAAGCAAACCATCCACTCATTGAGCGAGGAAGAGAATGGAAAATTATTATTTTAGGTCAGTAAGTTCTAGAGAGTTTGTTATGTAAAACATGGTGGGCCTTGGAGGCAGACAGACTACAGATTTTGCTCTAGTGGACATGCACTCACCAGAGAGACAGAAACCAAGAAATCACCCCCGAGGGGAGATGGCCACACTGCAAACCCTCCTCCTCAATTCTCCTCTCAGGATTTTGGGCATGTATTACATGTGCCTGGTGGGTCTGGGACTCGAACCACTGTAGACTATGTAGGAGTCCAGTGACATAAACATTACACCATCTGCTGGTTCCAACAGACTAGAGTTTTCAAGTTCAGTTGTTTAACTTCTTCTGTGACTTTTATTGAATTTAGGAAAACTGACTTCCTTTCTAAGACTTTCATTATTCTTGTAAGAAATTCCTAGGTCAAATTATAACACTAAGACATACTTCACACAAAGTATTATGGGATAGGATAAGTACTTATCAGCCTAAACTAAATTATGCTGCAGTAACAAAGAGCTCAATATTTTAGAGACTTATGAAAACCAAGGTGTGTTCTTTGCTCGCACCACTCAATGACATGGGTTGGCTCCATGTGATCTTTTTTTTTTTTTGAGAGTTCTTTGCTATAGGGTGCAGTCGCTCACCAGAAAGACAGAAAGAGACAGAGAGACGGAAAGCGAGAAATCACCCCCCAGGGGGGATGGCCATGCCGCAATCCCTTCTCCTCCATTCTCCTCTTGGGGTCTTGGGCACACATGCACACTTGCCCGGTTTGAGTTTAAGCCACCGGGTCTGGGACTCGAACAACAGTCGACTACATGGGAGTCCAGCGACATAGCCATTAGGCCAGCTGCTGGTCCCTGACTCCATGTGATCTTAATTCCAGGACTCAGGCTGATAGGTAGCTCATAGGTGGACAGGTCCAGCCTCATTGCAGAAGGTAAAGAGAGATGGCAAAGTGAAGGGTAATCTCAACCCTCTCCTTGTAAGTGGCCTGTGTCAGCCAAAGTGAGTCACATGCAAAGTGTGACATCAGCATATTTTGAACATCGTGCAATCTGCCACAGATGCTATCAAAGGTAAAAAGACAGGTAACAGCATCATTCCCATGTTAAGACCTCTAGGAGAATTTTTTTGTATCTAAGAATTTAATAAAACACTCCCTGTGTTCTGAATATAGCTTAAGCTGGAACATTTCAAAGAGAAGAAAGTACTATGAAATTCTCATGTTGTTGGTTTTATACCAGTTGTGGAGAGATAGAACATAACCACTGTAAAAATTCTTGTGTGGCAAGATTCTGGCCAATGAAAGCACAGAACCAATAAAATTGAAGGAGTACCTCAGACTGCCTGCTCTGAAAATCTGTGAGACATTGAGGATCTTTTACTTTACATAAAAAAAACACCACTAGTTTTAAAGACTAGGACTTTACCTGGCTTTGGATTTGCCCCAATAAACAAAGACTTGTATTAGAACATGTTTTAAATGAGTGACTCATGTCATCAAGAGAAAGAACTCATATACCACTGGAAATATTTTGGGGGAATCCATGCATTTTTTTCAGGTTCTATCCTCATCAAATGATTCCAACACTACAGAATTTCTGACACTTTAATATTTCCCTTTACATGTAACTTAATGAAAATAGATACCCCATTTGCATAGCCAAGTCCTGTTGGCAAGGTCTTAGAATCAAGGAAGAATTTCTACCTTGTGATCTCCTTTTAGAATCTGCAGAGTCAATGTCTTTAACATGGTGAAGAATTTCTTTGCCAAACAAACTTTCAGGCGGAATCAAAATCTTGGCACTCTGGGCTCAGATAGAGCATCTGTGATGCTTGGCAACACATCTGGTTGTGCTGCTTTGGTGAAGAAACATGCTTCTCATCTCAACATGCTCTAGTGTCAGCCGGTGTCAACGACTCTGCCAGCAATCCTGAAAAAATCGTGTCTATTTCTACGAATGTCGTCAACCTCCTGAGAGCCAAGGCTGACACACTGCTATTTCAAGAGTTTTTGTCAAGACAGGGGAGTAGAAGAGGAAGTTCACAGCTGCAATACAAAAGTTAACTAGCTTTCCAGAAGACCTGTCTTAAAATATTTGATTGACCCTCAAATGAAAGTTCTGTTTTCTTTTTTTCTTTTTTTTTTTTTAAAACAAAGGAAACTAACTCTCAGAATAACCCAAGAAAAAGTCCATTCACAGTTTGCTTTACTTGATGAATATTCTCACCAAGTTATCCAGGTAAATCTTCCCATTTCCATTCTTTGAGCCCAACTGCCATGCTGGAAGAGCACCATTGGTGGCAGATAGCGATCTAAACATTCCAAGTCTAGAGAAGCGATTTTTTTGTAGAGTGAAAGAAGGAGTGACAAAGCTGGTCAATTTGTTTACAGGTAAAAACCCACCAGCTGCTGGAAGCACCAGGTAACTCTTCGAGGGCTAATTCTGTCTCCAATAACCATAACATGAAACCACAAATATTTCATCTTTTTTTAAAATGATGAGGCATTGGTGATGCAGACATTTCAAAAGATGATCTCAGCAACACAATATGAATTCAACAAGAATGTTACAGAATTCTAGGAATTCTCACTATGCCTAACCCTCATTGAATACACCACTACAGCTCCTATTTTATTATTTTCTTTTGCTAAGTCTGTATTTCCAGCACTTACTGCCATGAAACTGAAAAGCCAGTGTCAAATGAATGTACATGCTAACAAAGCTCACTGCTTTGTCAAAAACCAATCCATGATATCAAAATCAAGCCACGAATCAGCCTTCCTGTGGAAGTTCACTTTTGAACTGTTAGACATTATTTTTACTTGCAAAATTTTCATTTATGTCACATATTTAAGAAATTAGGCCTTATTGTCAAGATGGTAGGAGCAATAGAGAGATGACTTTATAAAGCTACTTTAGCATTTCTGGGGCGTGGTGGCGCCCGCCTATGATAAAAAAACTTTAGCATTTCTGGAATAGAATTCAATTTTCATGGCAAAAAATAGGGGTATGAGAAAGTGCATGTATGCTTGCATATGTGTGGTTTCTTCTGGGGAGAAAGCCTGTAACTTTCTTAAGGTTCTTAAAGGCTCTGTGGCCGAAACATGGCGAATACCCACCGCCCTGGAGGTTCGTAGGAGGAAACTATTTTTAGGACTGGAATGAATTCCATGTGAGGAGGTGAAATCCTTCTGTTGAAGAAGGAAGTTAGCCATGACTTGCTGCTCCATTCACCAATTAATAACACGGGCTCCTCAACAGGAAAGCGCACCACCGCATTAGAGTGGGAAGTAACTCACTCTCAGTTTTCAAGCTTTCCTGAAATAAAAATTAAGGCAATTTGGATAAAATATTTGCTTTGTTACATACTGTTTTTAGTTTCTAGGTTGAATAAAGAACTGAATAGCAATAATTATATACAAGAGAAGGACTAAATGAATAAGAAAATTAGGAGCGCAGATCTAGTGCTTTAAAATGTAGTCATTGCTTTTAATTGCCAGAGGGTATGAGTACTCTCCAGAGACACAGAGACAGAGAGAAAGAGAGAAATAGGGAAAGGGAGAAAGCACCTTCCAATGGAGCATGGTCACACTACAATCCCTTCTCCTCCATTTCTCCATCCTGTTGGGACTTTAGGTGAGCACGCATGCGTGTCTGCGCACGCACGCACACACGCACGCACACACACGTCTTCCAAGCCACCAGGGCCAGGATTTGAACTGTGGTTGGTCATGTAGGACCTGTCTCCCAAGAGCTATGGGGCCAGCTATCTAAATGTATTTTTGGAGAAGTACAGAGAATGTCATTGGGGACCAGCCTGTGGGCTGATGACTAAGGTAGCTGACTCTCACTTGGCCAGCCATACAGTCTGAGTCCTGGACCTGGCGGCTTGAGAGACATGACAGGTTCATGTTTCTCAAGGAAAAGAAGGGAGAGATGGATGAAAAGGGATTGCAGTGTGACCAGGGAGGATAGCATCACTATGCCCAAAGGAAGTTACTTCTCCCCCAGCCCCACCCTCCCACTCTCTCTCTCCAGCAAACACAAGTGCCCTCTGGCAAATTAAAAAGAAGAGGAAGAAGAAGAAAAGAAGAAAATACAATCGGAAGGTGCCGGTATATGTTTCCTATCGTTGATGTAATGAGTTACCATAATCTTACTGGCTTAAACCACACAAATTTATTGTCTTTTGGTTCTATAGTTCAGAATTCTGAAGTGGGTCTCACTGGGATAAAATGAAGATGACAGCGGAGCTCCATTTCTTTCTGGAGATTCTAGGAGAGAATCCTTTTCCTGGCCCTTTCCGGCTTCTAGAGCCTGCCCACATTTTCTTGACTTGCGACCATTTTCCTCTCTTCTAAGCCAGCAGTAGTGCCTCCTCCCAAGCCCGTTTGTGTTTTATTGACTGCAAAGCTCAGTTCTTGACCGTGATTTCCTGAGGGGCAACAGCTGCTCCTTCCAAGGCTGTTTTTGGCCTTCAGGCTCTCCTCATGCTTATTGAGCCTGTGGAGCAGGCAAGGGTTTTCTTGAGCTGCAGCTGCAGGACTTGTATTTTTTCTTTCTTTCTTCTTCTTCTTTTTTATTTAATTAACTTACTTTTTTTTTTTTTTTTTTTTTTTTTTTTTTTTTTTTTTTTTTTTAGAGATTTTTGCTGTTGGGCATGTGCGCTCACCAGAAAGACAATAAGAGATAGAAAGACAGAAAGTGAGAACTCTTCCTCCCACCCCAGGAGGGATGGCCACAATACAATCCCTTCTCTTCCATTCTCCTCTTGGGATTTTGGGCACACACATGTCTAGCGTGAGTTTCAGATTGCCGGGTCTGGGATTCAAACCACAGTCATCCACGTGGTAATCCAGTGCCTTAACCACTAAGCCTCCTGCTGGGCCCTAGGACTTGTATTTCCTACCCTTGTAGAACATTTTGAGGTTCTCTTCTGAGTTTTGTTAATGACAGTGAGAACAGGGGCAACAAATTGTGGACAGCTTGGTGCTTGGGAAGCTTGGACCCTGCAACATCTGTCACTTTGGCAATACACAACATTGAGAGTTCCATTTTCAGATGGCCCGGTCATTTCAGCAGCTTTTCCTCTTTGGTGTGAGGTCCCGAGCCTCGATCTTGGCCATGGCTTCACAAGCACTGACAGGTGCCATCTGCTCTGATGGCCCCTTCTACTTTTAAGGACACTTGTGATTATAATCAGATCCTCTAATACAATCTCCCCATTTTAACATCAGTTGATTAGCAACTTTCATCCTATCTACTACCTGAATTCCTCATTGCCATGTAGTGTGACATATCTGCAGGTTCCAGGCATTAGAACATAGGCATTTTTGATATTATTCTGTCTAACATTCACCTCTAGCTGGTAGGATGGGAAAAGGCTGGATGTCAGGAACAGTGAGAAGAAGAGAAAACCTGGAAATAAGTAGCTCCTCTTGTACTAACAAAGGCATGTTCCTTCACTGTACTACCTAGATACTTAAGAACACATGAGAGCGTCTATATCTGTGCTTCGATCCCACCATCCTTCTCCTCCCAGAACACCTAGTCTTGAAAAAGAGTGAGGATGCCAAATGCGAAATTGAGAAACCTGAACATTGTCCAGCTCTTCCCCTCGTCATCTGCATCACCTTTGGTAATTCATTGACACGTGGCTGAGACAGTTTCCTCATTTTAAATTAGGGGGTTGAACTAGATTGAATCTTGAGTACTCCCATTTTTTTTCTTTGTAATTTCCTATATGGTGCATGCACTCACGGAGTTGGGGGGGGAGGAAAAGTGAAAAAGCACCTCCTCCTAGAGGGGTTGGCTACAATCTCCTCTCCTCCACCTCTCCTTTTGGGATTTTGGGCACACATGCACACATGCCTGGAGTGTTTTTCAAGCCACCAGGTCTGGGACTCCAACTTGGCAGTCAGCCATAAGAGATCCAGCCGCCTTAACCGTAACACCACCAGCGGGCCCAATTTTAATGTTGCCGTGATTCATATATGTATATACATACGTACTTTCTTCTTTTTCTTCTTCCATGAGTGAGGGAGATAGAGGCAGAGCATCACCAATAGGGTTCCTATATTTCAATCCACCCCAAGTCCCAGCCAGCTCCAAATCATGGGCTCAAGACAGCCTATTCAGAGATGTCTCTGAAAACAAACTGGGAGCCCTCCCAAGTGGGTCAACCTTGCAGAACTGTATTAGTTCATTAGTACTGCACCAATATCCTATCCTAATGTTGTTGAAATTCTAGATAAAGTAGAGAGTATTTCTATAAACTCAGAGTCAGTGGTCTATCAACTCAGTGGGTCTAAGCACCAACAGGTCCTCAAGGAAATGTGGATTCTTCCCTACTTTTTGCTAATTTTATGTTTATTTATTCTTCTCCCTAGAGAGACAATAGGGGATAGAAATAGCTGGTCAGGGCTTCTGCCTGCTCCACCATCCCCTTCACCAGATTAAAATCAGATAACAAACATAAGAGATATGTTGCCCTACAATTGTAAAACACACTCCAGAGTTTATAACTGTGGTGTAAGTTGTTCCTATAATCTTAGAAAGCATATGTCTAGGCAGGCAGTTTTTTCTCATTTGTTTATTGTAGGATAGTTGAGTCACAGCTTAGCAATAGATACATCCAAGGAATACAAAAATTACTCCATTTTTACTCAAGAGTCTGGGGATGTCTTGATGGCTGCAGAATTCCCCACAAAAATGATCACCTACGTTCCCAGATCTTAGTGTATACTTTCCCATTATGTGTATGGAGGTGGATTTAGGAATATGGCAGGACAGGTCATTCCCATGATCAAGTTATGCTACATGGCACAGTTGCCTTTAAGAAAGGGACATTATCTTTGGTGGGCCTGGACAAATCAACTAGGTTCCTAAAAGGACTGGCTTTGTCCTAAAGAAAGGGATTTGAAGTGTGGAAGACATTCAGCCCAAGAGAGACTCTTCCTGTTGGGTTTAGAGGTGGAAAGGGTCATGGAAAGTGGCCACTAGCAGAGGAACATCAACAAGAAAATAAGAACTTCAGGTCTTCAAGAAACTGAATTCTTGTTTCTTTGTTTTTTTTTTTTGTTGTTTTTCTTTTTTGCCTGAGGGCACATGTGCTTGCTAGAGAGAGACAGAATGAGAGAGGGAGAAAGGGAGAAGGCGCCCTATGGGGGATGGTCACACCACAAATCTCTTCTCCATTTCCACTCCTTTCAGAATTTTAGGCATGGGACCAGCAGTTAGCGTAATGGCTATGTCACTGAACTCCCATGTAGTCGACCGCGGTTCGAGTCCTGGACCTGGTGGCTTAAACTCACGCCGCGCGCGTGTGCATGCCCAAGATCCTGAAAGGAGAATGGAGGAGAAGGGATTGCAGCTTCCTATCCCCTCTGGGGGTGATTTCTCGCTTTATCTCTATGTCTTTCTGGTGAGCACACATGCCCTGTAGCAAAAACCTCTCAAAAAGAAAAAAAAGACTTTTAGGCATGCATACATATGTGCCAGATTCTTGTTCAAGCCACCAGATCCAGGACTCCAACAGCACAAGTCATAGCTTAATTGCCACACCCCCAGGTGGGCCCTAGGAACTGAATTCTACAACAACCTGCCTGAGTGTGGCAATGTATTCCTCAGAAAAAGCTTCCACATGGGAACCAGCAGTTGGCGTAATGGCTATGTTGCTGACGTAGTCGACCGCGGTTTGCGTCCGAACCCCGTGGCTTAAAACTCACGCCGGGCGCGTGTGCGTGCGTGCCCAAGATCCCGGGAGGAGAATGGAGGAGAAGGGATTGTGGTGTGACCATCCCCCCTGGGGGGTGATTTCTCGCTTTCTGTCTCTATGTCTCTCTCTATCTGGTGAGTGCACGCGCCCTATAGCGAAAAAAAAACTCTCTAAAAAAAAAATTTAAAAACATTAAAAAAAAAAAATGAAAGCTTCCACATGAGGACTCAGCCTTGACTGATACCTTGAGTGTGAGGCCTTAAACATAGAACCCGGCTGAGCAGTGTCAGACATCTGACCTGGTGAACAGAGAACTAAAAAATGAGTGTGTTAAGCCTCTAAGAGTGTGGTAATTTGTTCTGCAGCAATAGAAAGTGGATAAGTGGACACAATGGCCCTCTAGTTAAATGTGATTTAGATTTTTTTAAAAAAACAATTCCTTTTCCTTGTCTCTTCTCTTCCCGTTTTTCTCCAAAGCCTTGATTTGTTTCCCCCACCATGCAGTTATTTCACTGAATGTAACTGGAAAATTCTATTTGGTCAGATTAGAATCTGCTCTCATATCACTCAGTAATCTCTTTTTACCACCACCCCCCCCCCCCCCGGTTGATTTGAAATGCAGAGACGTATGAATCTTGGGTATATTATAAACATGTTTAGCTGGAGAATCAGACCAGAAAACACAGATTACAAGAAGTAAAGCAATCTGTGTATTTTGAAGTAACTCAAATGTTTCATTCATTTCATCTAGTTATCATGAAACACAATAACCTTGATAGAACAGTTGAAGAAAAAGGAGAAGCAATGTAAGCATAAGTGCCTGAACGTTTTAATATCTTTTATCAATAAACATTACTAGAATGCCATGCATTTGAATCCATGCTTTTCCCAAGAAAACCTGCATTCTATCTTCGACTTCCTGATACCACAGCTGGATCTGATTACCAGGGTAGAATGGATGCGCCTTGGGAAACATGCCTAAACTTTTTAAGCTACAAAAGGAAAGCTGATCTTCATTAATTAGATGTCCAGATTATGCAGATTGACCACTGTATTATTACATATAACACGGTGAAAACACTATTATATGGCTTGTTGATAGTTCCACCTAAGTCATTTAGCTAAGCCTTATTTGCTAAAATATTCTATTAACCACCAAGGCGGGATTTGTTGTCAGGTCAAAAATCAGATCAAACTGTGACTTCGTGGTTGATGGTGGAGAGAAAGCGCTACAACAAAGGGAACTGAGAACGCAGTATGATGTCTTTCTAACATTTAATTCAGGAAAAATGTCATCTGCAGCACAGCTTAACATACTGCTGCTACGTAATGCAGATAAGTGAAAATATTAACAAGTCAGTGATTCCTAACTAAGACTCACCATTTAAGACCCCTATTCTCTGCCTTTGTGAAAACCACGGAATTGGATTAAGAGAGAAGCCACCTCACTTTAGATTTAAGCAAATGTGGACAATGGGTTTTAGCATGAAGAATAAGTCTGTGGATCACAAACCCTCACCTGAATAATGATCAGCTCTTTTAATAAAAAGGAAAAACTCAAGGAAAAAAAAATACTTAAAAGGCCATAATCTAGAAAAACTTCCCAGTCCGGGGATCCAGATAAATCATGATTTAGCTTCAACCAACTTTACCCAAGGTCTTCCCAGGTGTTCAAGTCCACGCTAAAGAAAGGCGATTTCCAAGCCATTATGCTAGTAATTATAATCTGTGTCTACTTCCACTTCTTACACTGTGTCTTTGCTGTGTATATGATTATGCCAAGGGAAAGTGCTCCAAGGTCCAATGGAATAAAGGGCTTCAGTTTATGACCACACGGACCTTGTCAAGTAGCCAATGACTTGCCCTTTCATTGTGAGTGACTAATATCAATGCTGGCTCTAAAGAAAGACACTTTTCATAATCGCCCAACAATCTGCTAAGTGAAAACATATGGATAGGCTTAGGCACAGCCTGCCAGGGGTCTTTGCGGAATGGAAAACAGGTGCTCTCATTCTGTGCCACGTAATACCCCCTTTACCCCCGAGTCCAAAGGTTATAGGACTAATAGCTGCCTTGTGGTAATCAGGGAAAGCCAAGACACTGGTCCTGGCAAAACATCTGGGACATATTTTACATACTTGCAACATGTGCTTCAGGTTCAATTAAAGTGAGGCTTTGGCACATTTATTAATCTTTTCTACTTTTATCCTATAAGAGGACCCATTGACCTGACCTCACTATTATACCATATGAGAAAACAGAGAAATAATGAGAGGTAGAGGTCAGTACCTGCTCGTATGGCGAAAAACACATTTGTTTTCTCATGAAATTCCATTACGCATGACTCCATATACACACTTTAAATAGAGGAACCAATGAATTTTTAAAGTAGGAAATTACCCTTCTCCCACGCAGACATACTGATAGCCAAGACTTACAACATTTACTGCTGTGAGAGCTAGTCAAAAGACGGAAGCTGGTAAATGAAAACTTGCAGGAACCTTCCACAGTTCCATTTCCTGTATCAGGGGCCTTTAAAAAGTTCATGGAAAATGAGTGGTGTTCTCTCAAAATATATATTTTTTTTTTGGAGGATTTTTTTTTCTTTTCTTTTGCTATAGAGCATGTGCACTCGCCAGAAAGACAGAGAGAGAGAGAGAGAGAGAGAGAGAGAGAGAGAGAGAGAAAGCAAGAAATCAACCCCCAGGGGGGGATAGCCACACCACAATCCCTTCTCCACTCTCCTCTTGGGGATCTTGGGCATGCACGCACATGCTCCTGGCCTGAGTTTAAGCCACCGGGTCCGAGACTCGAACCACAGTCGACTACATGGGAGTCCAGAGACATAGCCATTACGCCAATTGCTGGTCCCAATTTCAAAACATTTTTGCACCAAAATAAAACTCATATCTTAATTCCATTTTCCATGAATTTTATGAAGCCCTCTTGTAGTAAAAATGTTTCTGTTTCAAGATGTCCACTCTAAGATGCTTCCCTCTGCTATGCAGGCACTACAGTCTATGGTAAATGATGACATTTGAGGTTTTCTTTTTTTTTTTTTTTTTGGAGAGGTTTTTCGCTATAGGGCGCGTGCGCTCACCAGACAGACAGAGAGAGACATAGAGACAGAAAGCGAGAAATCACCCCCCAGGGGGGATGGTCACGCCGCAATCCCTTCTCCTCCATTCTCCTCTCGGGATCTTGGGCACGCACGCACACGCGCCCGGCGTGAGTTGTAAGCCACCGGGTCCGAGACGCGAACCGCGGTCGACTACGTGGGAGTCCAGCGACATAGCCATTACGCTAACTGCTGGTTCCCGAGGTTTTCGTTTTTGATCAGATATGGCTTTTTATGTTATTAATTAAATTATGAGTAAAAACAGAATCACTCGAAGAGCTGGATATATGAACAACGGCTCACGATCCTTTCACATGGAAAACACACTGTTTGTCAGATCTTGTACAGAAGAATAAGGTTGAATTCACCCAGTAATTTAAGCACTCATTTTCAATCAACTTTGGTAACCAGATCTGGAAATGTGTTAGGTGCAGGGTGTCAATTTCAGACAACCAAACACTACGTTGTAATAGTCGCTACTCCAGAGATCTGGCAGTGTTTCCACCCTGCATGTTTTACTTGACATCTATGTTTTGGTGAGCTGGTTAAGCAGGTGTGTCTATTTGTTTCCCACGCCTAACTCCCTCTGTATTAAAAAATGACCATAAGAAGGGGAAATTAGAGGTATAGAATATCAGCAAACTGGCTAAAAAAATATAGGTTGACTTGAGCAGGAACATTGAAGTACTAGACTTCACTAAGGGCTTCCATTTATTAACATTTCTGGGGCAACGCCTGCTGCTGGGATGGATCTTTATGGTGGCTTTAATAATAAAGCAGCAACAAGCCAGGGAAAATGGCCATAAATGGATGGCAGCTCAGTGTTTATCAGCAGAGAAATGATGATTCAGAGCTGGCATGTTGAGTTAAAATACAAGCTCTCTACAGCTCGACAACTGACCTTAACAATAAATCATATCATTTATTGCCAGAAGTGTATGCTTGTGTTATTTAACATTAAAAACAAGCACATATGTGTTTTTGCAGGAAGGAGATTTTGTTAGTTTATGTTTGATGATGTCGTTAATGACTAAATGATGTACAGAAGAAAAATCTCACATAATAGCTCTATCAATTTAAAAATGTTTGAAGTAACATTAGGAGAAAGTGTGTATATGTGTGTGTTCCCATTTTCCTTCAAACACTGAATATTAGTCAAGAAAAAAATTATTTGTGAGGTTAACTGTGGTTTTTTTGACATTTATAATGCTTGCTTTCAGCACACAAATTCTTACACTGGGATATAACTGTACATCTCCACTGGAATCAAAGGTCAAGGGCATAAATTAAGATACATTGTTTTGCTCGTTTCTTCAAAATCTTTCATTGCTTTACTATAACAGAAGTCAGAGTCTGGTGAAGGTCAAAATCTGACTTTATATGCTGAACTATGTGGAAATAATTAATAACTTTCTCTATTCTGTTTCCCAATATCTCCCTAGGACTTTTTAGAGTTTAGGTCTAGAGATACCCAGAGTTGAGGATGTAACAGAATCACCGTTCCCCTTGCCATAGAAAGCTGTTCCCCCAACCCCTGCCACTGCTGCAATTCTATTCTAATTCTTCCCTCCAGTTGTCCCCTCTCCCCAAGGAACAACCAATTCAAGCAGCTCCAGAAGCAGTTTTTTACTGTGGTCACTATCCTCAAGCCAACCAGCAATTGAAATATGAACCTCTCTGAACAGGTTTTCCTGACCTGGGAGCCATGGGCCAATCCAAACCTAGGCAAGGGCAGCGGGCACTGGGGTCATTTAAATGTCCCACAGAGCACCCTGCACATGTAAGCTCTTTTGCTGAGCAATTGTTTGAAAATTATAGATGACACTATCCATGTTCAACTGTGGAGGCTGCTATTTTTTTCATTCCCCTTTCCCCCAAAGTGTAGCCCGATTTGTAACACTCAAGATAGGACAAATTTTTGCCCTTCAAAAACAGTTGTCACCGCCGTTATCTTCACGAGAGCTATCAAGTTCCAGACAAGCTGAATTATTTTTTTGTTCCTGGCAGAAAAATATTTGACCCAGCTCTGGACAAAAGCGAAGAGGATTTATAGCCCTCTCTTCCTCTTTGCAACATGCAGTGGCATTGTTAGGATGATAAACAGCACTGTCCAATTTTCTGGACTCAAACACTTCAACTCCTTTTTTAACTGTCTGTGAAAACAGTGTCATGTCTACGTTTCCCCATCCCCAGGTACCCAAGTGCTGGGAAAGATAATTACCTTGTCATCTTTGTCATCTTCTTCTTCCTCGTCCTCTAGCATGTCCTCCACTACCTGCAGACAGAAACACAAGTCGTTTTTGTGCTTTTAAAGGAGAGAATTTTGTTCTGTCATTTCGAACCTTTTGGAAATGAAAACTTTATTAACATTTGAAACAGATGTACTGAGCACGAATATGTGATCTAGAGATAAGCGATTAGGACAATGCTGTGCCTTTAATTGATTACAAGCAGGGAACCGAATACCGAATTTCTCCCAACCAGGGGAATCGTGCTTATGTGAAATGTTTTATGACAACTTAAAGAATTTGAAATATGTATCAGGTAAACCCACATTAATTTGGGGGATGCTTTCTATAGGAAATTTCCTCTCTGCCTATTCCGCTGTCTATAATCAGACACTTTAAATTTGGAGCTAGATAACAACGCATGAAGCATCTCTGCTATTTTAATGTACTCTTCACCAAATCCTAAGGTAAAGCACTGCGTTTGCTAATTGATTCATGCTGGTGGTCTATGGTAAAACACTAGCAGTCTCCTTTCTGGCTCAGATTTTAACTTATAAATGTCAAGTCTCGACTGTCTCCACTCCTTTTTGATTTTGGGGATTACCTGGAACTCTCATTTTCATTAGCTGCAATTTTTTTTACAAGGATTATATTTTAAGAATGGGTGTTATTAAAAGAAAATTAGAAATGTAATCTATAATCAAATGTGTATAGCTCATGTAGGTGGATATACAGGCATGTACTTTTAAAAAATGGCCCCTTCAGGACCAGCAGTTAGTGTAATGGCTATGTCGTTGAACTCCCATGTAGTTGACTATGGTTCGAGTCCCGGACCTGGTGGCTTAAACTCACGCCAGGTGCATATGCGTGCATGCCCAAGATCCCGAGAGGAGAATGGAGGAGAAGGGATTGCAGCATGGCCATCCGCCTAGGGGGTGATTTCTCGCTTTCTGTCTCTCTGTCTGTCTGGCGAGCACATGTGCCCTATAGCAAAAACCTCTCCAGGAAAAAAAAAAATGGCCCCTTGTCTGCCACCTCAGTACAATGGAATAGTCATTTTGGAGTTGCCAGATTATTTTCCTTTGCCTTGACCAATACATAACTGCAGGCATTAAGAATGAAACTTAACTCCATTTCAGGTTTATTTATTTATTTTTTTATGGTTTTGCACACATACACAAACATACAAATATGCATTCCATGGAAACCAAAAATTAAAAAACCTTAGTGAGGGTGGATTATTCAGGTAATTTCTAGCTTACCAATATTAAGGACATTTTGTATAATATCTAAATTTTTATGGTACTCTTTTTTTTTTTTTTTTTTTCCTAATCCAGTTTGGGTATCTATCTTTGAATAGACTCAATAGAATTATGCTCAGCAATTTTTTTTTTGAGAGGTTTTTGCTGTAGGGTATGTGTGCTCACCAGAAAGACAGAGAGAGACAGAGAGACAGAAAGCGAGGAAAATAAAAAAGAAAAAACCCAGGGGGGATAGCCATGCCACAATCGCTTCTCCTCCATTCTCCTCTCGGGATCTTAGGCACACATGCACATGCACCTGGCATGTGTTTAAACCACCGGGTCCAGGACTCAAACTGCAGTCGACTCTATGGCAGTCCAGCTACATAGCCATTATGCCAGCTGCTGGTCCCACTCACCAAATATTTTAAAACCTTTCTTCCAATACTCATAGCTTAAAAAGAAAAAAAAGACATCCAGCCCTTCTTTCACGTGACTTTTTGATATAATAAGAAAGACTGAAAATGTCAATAACAAAGACTACATCCTGCAAAGTTATATAAACTCAGATATTATGCCAAGGTTCTCAGCTATTCCTAATAATTTCCCTCAACCATTCCAAAAGCATTAACTGATTTAAAAGAATAACCCATACACAAACTCCAAGTCTCATAAAACAATATGTAACCAAAAATATTTGATAGCCTATGAGACTGTCCTTAATCTAATGTCATACTTTAAATCTTCAGTTAAGTGGTAGTACAGTTGTCTGGTCTTTCATTTGGATATTCGGCATTTCAAAAGAATCATAATAGCACAATATGCTCTTGCTAAAGATCTGACAGGAGCTTATACTTACTTTAGGAACATAGAAGCAATTCACCCTCAAGAAGAAGGATGGACTCTAGACATGTTCTTTAACTATATTTATTTATTTATTGAGATATTTTTGCTATAGGGTGCATGTACTCCCCAGATAAAGAGAGAGACAGAAAGTGAGAAATCACCCCCTGGGGGGGATGGCCATGCCAGTCCATTCTCCATTCTCCTCTCAGGATTTTGGGCATGTGTGCACGTGTGTCTGGCATGAGTTCTTTTTAAGCCTCCAGTCCAGGACTCAAACTGCAGTCAACTACATGGGAGTCCAGCAATGTAACCATTATGCCATCTGCTGGTCCTCTTCTAACTATATTTAGCTACTTCATAAGCATTTGTTATGAACCACCCCCACCATCCAAGGCACACAAGGCTATACAATGTGTGAATACAAAGAAGAGTAACACACATGGACTTAATCTATGCTACTATCTGCCCTCAACATGCTTTCCATCTAGTGAGTTTACATGGGAACTAGCAGAGAACCTTTCATGCTGCCTTTTCATTTCTTCAACTTTTTTTTTTTTTTTGAGAGGTTTTTTGCTATAGGGCGCGTGCGCTTGCCAGACAAAGAGAGAGAGAGACATAGAGACAGAAAGCGAGAAATCACCCCCCAGGGGGGATGGTCACGCCGCAATCCCTTCTCCTCCCGGGATCTTGGGCACGCACGCACACGCGCCCGGCGTGAGTTTTAAGCCACCGGGTCCAGGACGTGAACCGCGGTTGACTACATGGGAGTCCAGCGACATAGCCATTACGCTAACTGCTGGTTCCCCATTTCCTCAACTTTGAAGTGTTCATCTCACAAAGATGCAGACAATAGTGACAATGTATAGTTGAGGTGATATATACGATGCTATTCCAAATTGGATTATTTCTAGTGGTTTTAACAGTAAAAGCAAGGGCTTTACAGTGGCTCCTTTCAAAAGATGTAACATTTGGGACCAGCAGTTGGTGTAATGGCTATGTCGCTGGACTCCCACGTAGTCGACCATGGTTCGCATCCCGGACCCGGTGGCTTGAAACTTATGCCAGGCGTGTGTGTGTGCATTCCCAAGATCCCAAGAGGAGAATGGAGGAGAAGGGACTGCGGTGTGGCCATCACCCCTGGGGGGTGATTTCTCGCTTTCTATCTCTCTGTCTCTGTCTGTCTGGCGAGCGCACGCACCCTATAGCCAAAACCTCTCCAAAAAAAAGAAAAAAGAAAAAGAAAAAAGATGTGACATTCTGTGAGGTTGAGCTATGTGGGAAAGTTCTGAGTTTGTGTCTAGAGACCACCAAATCCATGCCAGGCATACATGGGCCCAAGATTCTGGCTGGATCACAGCGTGAAAACCTTGTTGAGGGTACTGTCTCCCTCACTCATGAAAGACCTAAATAAAAAAGTTTTAGAGGGTTTTTTGCATTAAGACACATGCGCTCACTAGAGAGAGAGAGACAGAGACAGAAACAGTGAGAGAGAAAGTGAGAAATCATCCTCCAGGGGGAATGGCCACACCACAATCCCTTTTCTTCCATTCCAGGATCTTGTGCATGCACGCACATGCGCCCGGCATGAATTTCAAGCCACCAGGTCTGGGAGTCAAACCACAGTCGGCCATGTGGGAGTCCAGTGATGTAACTATTAGACAATCTGCTGACCCCAATAATTTTTTTTTAAAAAAGGAAAAGCAGCCCATGTTTTGGTCATCAAATAATTCACCTAACCATCATATAATTTTAAAAAATAGTTATTAATTTGTATCTCTAGTAAAATTATTTAAAACATTTTCGACTGAGGGTTGGTTTCATGGCCTGGTGGGTAAGACAACCAGTTCCCACATGGCTGACAGTGCAGTTCAAGTCCTGGAACCAGAGTCTTGTGAAGCACACTATATGTATGCACATGCATGCCAAAAATCCCATAAGGAGGGAGAAATAGAGGAGAAAGTTGTGGTGTGACCATTCCCCATGGGGAGGTGTTTTCATTCTCTCTCTCTCTCTCTCTCTCTCTCTCTCTCTCATCTTTCTTCAGTGAGTGCATGCACCTGCTAGCACACACATACACACACACAATTTCAGACTTAAGTGAAGTAATGTTTTCACTAAAATTACTCATGCAGAGTCATACCGGATTATGCCAAGGAAAATGAAATGAATAGCAAATTTTCACTGCTATGAATACACTCAAACAGTATTGTCGGTAGTGATTGTTATGAATACATGACATGCCTCCTCTCCTCTGTTCTTATAATCATACTGCAGGTGCTATGGAGGTGGAATGTGCTGGACTGTGACAGCGGATTGCAAGGGATGCAATAGGTGTCCTGGAAATATTTGCTGGTTAAGTAAAGACACACCTGTATTATCTTCATATCTCTGATCCCACGTTTTGGTAACACGCCTGTCATTTATCTTACAGAACTGATTTCAGGTCACTTGGGAAGACCTCTAATGGATGTTGCAAATTAATAAAAGCAAATATTCAAAATGCTTTCAACTGCCCAGAAATAGAATTTGTGACTATTTAGCCTTTATTTTGAGATCTGGGGACCTCTACTATCTACCAATTAATTTTCAAAAATGCAAAATCTGACTGAGCCATAAAACCGCCCACTAGCTTGATTTACACATTGTCCACAACGGCTGGGCATCTTCTCTTCAAGTATGACTCAAAGAAGTCTACCCAATCAGGCTCTTCATTGGTAAACCCCAAACTGTTCTTACCCTGCACAAGTGGGTAATCGGCTTCGCACAATTGCTCCACAAATGTGCAGCCAGACTACCCAATCCAATCGTTTGCTTTTACATTTGGCAGGAAAGTATCGTGTTAGTGAGAGGGCTCCGTGTGGTGTTTTAGCACTCTAGTGAGGGCTTTTCCTCTCCTCCAGCGCCTTTTTAATGTTACATCATAAACATCTTCAAGTGAGGATTTACAATAGAGATGACTTTCTATTGATGCCTTTAAGCTGCTTTCGAATGTATCCCCACATTACATTTCGCTCAGGTGAAGCTTAAGGTGCCTCGGAAAATGGAGATGATAATAGCTTCCATCCCATAGTGTTGATTAAGAATCCAGGGAGATAATGTATATAAAGTGCTTAGCACGGTCTCGTATCAAAGTAAGTACACAAAAATGTTAGCTATTAATAAACATAAAGTAACATCAACTTAATATTTTGCACATTAATTTTGGAAAATTAAATTATATATATTTTTTTTCCTGGGCAGAACAGTTCGTGGTTTTAGTTACATTCAAAATTTGATTCATGTTTCCACTACTGCCAAGCAACACGTATAGGAGTGTAGGTAGAGTGGATAAAGATTCCAAATTAAAATGATGATGCTCTCACAACTAATCTTTGGGCTTTAATGGTTCAGCGAAATGGATGGCTTTGAGGACAAGAAGGTCTCTGAGGCTGAGCTGTGCCTTAAGACGTGAGCTCTCTCTAGCCAAATGCAATGAACACAGAAACTGCAAACTGAGCTTTTAAAAACAAACTGTATATATCACTGAAGTGCATTTAATGACTGCACCAAATTGCAACCTTTCCCAGAGAACTGAAATAACACCTGCTATTTAGAAAAAGAGTGCTGGAGTTTAACACTTAACTAAGGCAAACAAATAAAGCAAAGGAGTCCTAGTCTCGAATTCCAGCTCTTTCTCTCTTCAAATAAAACCAAATAAGCACTACATAGTTTTGTTTTCAAGTATACAAAGTCCAGTTACCCAAATGATTGTCAGCAACAATTTAGTAACATATTCGTTGAATTTCCTTGAGGGGAACAAAAATGAAAAGGAGGACAAGAAAAAATGCATGTGTAGAAAAGATACATTCGCAAAGTTAGTTTTCTTTTTTCTTAAGGAGGAATATCTCAGTTGGCTCTAGAATTCTCTTTCCAAATTATGCTTTCTGATACCTTGCTTGAAAGCAAGTAGTATTAATCAAACAAAGGAAGGGCACTAGGGAAATCAGAAAGATGTAATGCAAGCAGTTAAAAGTGACATGACCTTCTGTAATGTCGCTCGTCACAGACTTATATGCCACACGCCGGAGGACGGTCTTGAAAGAAACTGATTCTTGGTACTATTCCTTGAATGTAATACTAATAAAGATGACATTTTAAAAAACACACAGAGACAGCCCCACACGCAGCATGCCAGCTACATTACAGCCAAAGAATAAGCAGATAACATTATTTTTAAAAGCATAATATTTCTTCTTCCATATTCAATATTTGCTGAACATTTGTCATTAATGTATAAAATATAACAGGGGGCAGCAGATTTTAAAAGTCCATTTTCAAGCTGGAAAGAGCTGCATCTATAGAATCTATTGAACTTACGGAGTTGTAAAGGCATTCTTTTAGTATTATAAGACTTCATTGTAATCCGCAACAAAACACTCTATGATTTGCAAAGAAATAAAATGTAATTTAACTGAAAATGTTAGGAATGGTGTTGGTAATCTGAATAAAAAATATGATAATATGCTTAAAATTTTTCCACCAAAAAAATATAAGGGAGGTGACCAGTGGGATGCAGTGAAAGGAAAACCAAGACAGTGAAAGGGTGAGGAAAAGTGGATTCAGGTAAACTTCATTCTGAAAATCATTATGGGTTCGTGATTATTAATCATGTCTTTCTAATACCATACTTTCGAATATTTAGAGTGCACATTTAAAATCAGTGACAGGAATGGGTTAAATATTCATGAGTAAACCCTAAAATAATTCATACTATAATTTTTTTCAGAAATAAAATCTTCCTCTTTTTTAAATCCCTTTAAACAGACAGGAACCGAAAAAAATCTCGGTTCTGTTAACCTTGTAAGATAAGTATCGAGTACCGTGAAGCCAAAAGCTCCCAAAAGCTAATGCTGACACAAACCAGTCTCTCTCAGATGTTTACTTTTTTCCCTTGGAACTCATCTTTGAATTAAATGGGTGTTTTGCTATGTTTAGAATGAATAGTTGCACAATTCAAATTGCTTCACCCAAACACGGTCTATAAAAAAGCAACACATTTAAATTAAAGAAGAACCCACTGCTGTCCAGATGTGCAACTGCGATGCTAAAATATTAAAGCAAGAAACTCATCACAAAAGAAAGAAGTTTCGTATTTAATTTCATATTCATAGACCATCCAAATATGTACAGATGCTACAAACTAAATGTCTATTTCTACCCTAGAGATATGGAAGAATTTGGGGAAAGTGGTATTCTTCGACATAGTCTGGAGTTCATTTATATCATTGTGTGTATGCATAAACCAAGCAGAAGATGCGTTTGAGTGCCTGGGGATTTATTACACATGTGTGTAAGTATAATATGAAATGAAGGGATGTCTGTGGATCGGGAAGATACATGTAACCACGCAAATGATTTCAGAATGCTTGAAAAGTATTTGAGGTCGGGCTGAAGACGTGTGTGGTCAATAAGATCATTAAAGGTGTGCGTGTGCAGTCAGTTTTAGAACAGGGCACTTGCTTCTCACAAGATTTTTGAGAAGGACCTTTTGCAAAATGAATAGAGCAATTAAACTGTATATATGATTTATACCGCATTTGTAAGGATAATAAGACTCCAACAGGTCTGGGATATGCAGTTTCATCCCGTGTATCTTTAAAAGCAACTGCATTGTATGATGGCTGCTTGGTTTGATTCCCGCTATTAAGGATTTGACCTTGGAGTATTTCAGCTACAGTAGTCATCAAGATAACTGAACCACTAGATGTAATAATAATTAGTGTGATAGACTTGCCAGTGAGGCTGAATATATTGCAATACAAAAGAAGGCAGACTAAAAAGAAAAGCATTAGTACTCACTGCAAAAAGACTTCCTGATTTTTACAGAGACACTCAAATACAATTATTTCTTCTTGCAGAATGTATTTCCTTGGCTCATTCTGGGAAGTGCCATGTTGTAATTTAGTCTGATTCTTAATAGGAAATGTGGCTTTAATGTGGCTATCAGCTGACTTTTGATGCATGCCACTGATTACACGCAGCCTTGTATTCTGCATCATCAACAGCATTCTTATTTGCAGTATAATATGCTTTGCTGTAAGGTGCAAGGACAGTAAATTTACTTTACTGGCCAAGAGTATGTAACCTTTCATTTTCTTAAGTGTCAGCTTAATATGCAGAAAACCCCTTCCATTAAGAAAAGCTAAACAATAACTAATATAAATTCTATAATCAGTATAAGCATCTTAAATGCATTTCTTTTCATAGCTCCTTCTCGGTATTCTTAAATGTTCATTCTTATACTTACACAAAGCACTGTGAACAGAATCCTAGCGTTTATTTGAACTCTGTCTCCATCTAAAGGCTTCACAATGTATTGTATTTTTTGCTCGCAGGAAAATTCTAATCTTGGTGTCTTTAGTATATTGCATATTAATTCAATTGAGTGGGGAAAATAGGTCAGCTGTTAACCTGTAATGTGCCTTTGAAACAGTACTGCTTCCTGGAAACTATATTATCTGTGAGGCTAAAAAACAGTATACAGAAGGCCAAAAAAAAAAATGAGTTGTTTGACATAAAGTGAAAAGGTAGACTCACCACAAATGTATTTTATAAAATGTAATGTTTTCAAAACACAGTATTTTATACCTTATCGATAAAATAGTTCAAATTCAAAAGACAATTATGCACTCTATATTTAAAGTCAAATTTCTTATCCCGAAACCATAACTTTGTGACAAAAAAAAAAAGGCACAATTTTAAATGATTCAAACCTGGTAAACAACCTTAGGAATTTTTACTTTTCAAGCAGCTAAAGAAAGACCCACATGTTCTATTTGAGACATATTCTGGAAAGCACAGAAAGGGCACTGCCATGACCCTCGCACAACAACCCAGTCCTGCCGTCTGTTCATAAACATGCTTGACTCTAACCCCATCAGATACGTTTGAGAGCATTAAAGCTGCAATAAGTGAAAAGTTCTTCTTCATATAAATGCACAGTTTAGCACGTGTATTACAGGTAAATACTTTGGGGAACATTGGGGATCTTTAAAGAATAGAATTTGAAAAGAAGAGAAAATTAAAAAAAAAATTTTCATGGAAAATTAATGTGAGCAAACTTTTGGACCACACTGATCCTTCCGGTCTGAGGCACTTTGTGTAAACGTCCACAGGAACTCCCTAATTTATTAAAGCAAAATGTTGAGGGTCGTGGATGTTGTGAGTGGAACAGTGGGACGGGTGTACGTTTGCAGAGAAAAATATTCTGACGCTCATTTGAGTTTTTCTTTTTTTCACAAGACTATTTTGAGGCCTGAGAACATTATGTCAGAAAATTTAACTTTAAAAACGGTGCATGTTTTGAACGTCAAAAAATCATACAGTCAGAAAACTTCAGTTCTTTTCTTATATCCCCTTTCTATAAATAATAATGATAAAATACTTTTTATCTTCTTCTTTTTTTTTTTTTTTATAAAGAATAATCACTTCACAAAAGAAAGCCCTAGTGGGTTTAGACCTACATTTGGACTGGAAAGAATGTCTGTGGTGAATGGTGAATTGTAGCATAAAAGCCTGAATGAAAAGAATGTTCATGAAACCTTACACAAAACCTCCGTAACCATTATAGCATGAGCTTCCCGCAATATAACACAGACCTCTATATTCTGGGAAAAGCCTGCCTGGTCTACTTATCATTTCTGCCTTATGTAGTGTACTGTGTGATTGCTAAATTAGTGTAGAATGCATTTATAATATTTATAGTACCAACATTTAGTTAAATAACCTTTATGTAAGATTTATGTTGATTTTTAAAATTTCTCATTTAATGGCAAATTATGAAGAGCATGTTTCATAAAGATAATTCTCCATTTAAATTCACCAGTCCATTAAATATTAAAATTATGTTTCTGATGCAATCGAGAACAAATTTGTCCAGCTTCAGTGATTATTTGCACTCATAAAAATTAGGCTTGATTAATAAAATTTAAATGCTTGATTAAGTTGACATTTTCATGTTCTATTCTGATTTATTAAAATTAGTCCCTGTCTCCGGGCCTGGCATGCTGGTGGAGGTTTACCTTGCCCCTTCCCCAGCCCGACTTCCTGAGTGAGCTGGAGAGAAGTGTTTTGCTTTTGGACTCGCTGGTTTCAGTGAAAGGCCCTGCTCTCGCCGGCCTTTGTCTTTGTGCACGTTGCATGGTGCAGATCTGGATCACAAATAATTGAGAAAAATGTGTCTTTCAAATGTCTATGGATATGACTTAGAAAATGGCATACATTTATGACATTTTTTTGTAAAATTCAGTTACTGAGCAGCCTGAGTATGTTGAAGATTGCTTTTGTTCAGATTTATTTGTTTTTTTTTTTTTAAATTGGTAAAAACATAGTTTTTATTTTTGTGGGACTTCCGGATTCATAGCAGGGGGATTATGGACACAGGAACTCTGACTGTGGCAAAGCTGTTGTCATAGTCTACAAACTTAAAACCAAGAAGAAAGGACTAAGTCATAAGACACCATCCTCTTCAATAGGTCTTACAAGGGAACTTTTCAAGAGAGGAAGTGATTTATATAATGTCTAAATTTCTGAGGTACGCACACTGACTTGCCTTGTTTTATCACATGCGGTAAAGTACCTAGTTGTCATTTATGGAGCACTCGCTGTATGCTTAATACACTGCGTTAATTGTCGCTTACAACCTCAGAAGACCCCCATTAAGCTTGCTGTTGTCCTCAGTGTGTTGGTGAGAAAATTGAGGCATAGGAGAATGAATAAATCTGTATGGCTCACAAGTGAAAGTACTAGAATTGAATCCTAGGTCTCCCTAATTTCAAAGTTTGGACTCTTACCTTCTACCATCTGGAAAGGTATAGCAGTAATGTTCATTTATTTATTTTTAAATTTTCTAGAGAAAGGTAACAAATACCAACAGGGTTCTGATGCCACCTCCACCACTAGTCACAGGTGGCCTGGATCTGAGGTATGCACATATGCACCAGGGTACTCAGAGAGGTCTGGGGATGGAAACCCAGAACCTGTCTCATGCAGATCTAGTTGTGTCACACTGTGCCACCCCTAGCCCCAATACTTATTTTTAAGATGCTTTTACACTTGTCCATGGGACTATAACTCTTTTTTTTTTTTTTTTTTTTTTTTGAGAGGTTTTTGCTATAGGGCACGTGAGCTAGCCAGAAAGACAGAGACAGAGAGACAGAAAACAAGAAATCACCCCCCAGGGGGATGGCCACACCGCCATCCCTTCTCCTCCATTCTCCTCTCGGGATCTTGGGTACGCACACACATGTGCCCGGCTGAGTTTAAGCCTCCGAGTCCAGGACTCAAACTGCGGTTGACTACATGTGAGTCCAGCAACATAGCCATTACACCAACTGCTGTTCCTGGGACTATAACTCTTTAGGGGACTTTGTTTAAATGAATTGACTGTATTTTATTTAAGCAATGGTACCACAATATTCAGTTATGATTATTTTTTAGTTTGTTTCTTTCTTTCTTCCATGAGCCAGTGAGGGAGAGATGTAGAAGAAAAGAAAGAAAAGCTCCCCCAAGAGGATCTTGATACCACCATCAAACACAGCCTCAGCCAGCCCTATATCCTAGATGTGGGCACGCTTCGAGTATGCAGACAAGTTTCAGGGCACTAACTCAGAACCTTCCCATGTAAGTCAGCCTGGCAGAGCGTGCACTGCATTTTATCACTGCACCATCAACTGACCTCTCATTATTTTATTTTATTTATTTATTTTTTCTTTTTTTGGAGAGGTTTTTGCTATAGGGCGCGTGCGCTCGCCAGACAGACAGAGAGAGACAGAGAGACAGAAAGCAAGAAATCACCCCCCAGAGGGGATGGCCACGCCGCAATCCCTTCTCCTCCATTCTCCTGTCGGGATCTTGGGCACGCACGCACACGCGCCCGGCGTGAGTTTAAGCCACCGGGTCCGGGACTCGAACCGCGGTCGACTACGTGGGAGTTCAGCGACATAGCCATTACGCTAACTGCTGGTCCCACCTCTCATTATTTTTGAAATAAGTGCTAGTGTGTAACAGTTATATCCTTTTTCTCGAATGAGGAAATAACTTCAGAAATAAATAACAGAAAATGCCATAAAGGTGTATTTTAGTTTGGTCACTGTACCGTTCCAGTTTTTTTTTTGTTCAGAATAATTGAAAAGACTTAAAGTTTTAAGCTCTTGACCAATGTATGAGGGTACTTCAAAAAGTTCATGGACAAGTGGGAACCAGCAGTTAGCGTAATGGCTGTCGCTGGACTCCCACGTAGTTGACCGTGGTTCGCGTCCCGGACCCGGTGGCTTAAAACTCACGCCAGGTGCGTGTGCATGCGTGCCCAAGATCCCAAGAGGAGAATGGTGGAGAAGGGATTGTGGCGTGACCATCCCCCCCGGGGGGGGGGGTGATTTCTCGCTTTCTGTCTCTATGTCTCTCTCTGTCTGGTGAGTGCACGCGCCCTATAGCGAAAACCTCTCAAAAGAAAAAAAAAGTTCATAGAAAAGTGAAATTAAAGTTTAAACTTACTTTGGTGCAAAAAAATTTTTTTAAGTCTATGCAGTTTTTTCATAATATACACTTGCACAACTCTTTGAAGACCGTTTGTATCTCATTTGACATTTAAACAAATGAAACAACAGTCTCAGAATTATCGTACTCCTAATAATAGTTCTGATTTATAAACATTTTCCACAAGCAGATAAAGACTTATCATTTAGTTTCCACTTTTAGGTTGTTAATTGGGATCTTGCAATTTCTTGTCACCTTTCTGAACCACAGACAATAAGTCTCTACAAATGTCGTATGAGATCCTCTGCCAACACCACCCACCACACAGGGCATGATGATCAAGATTAGTAATGCAAACTAGTCACGGGGTCATGAGTCAGCCAGAGGTGCTTCTGGTGGCCCCATGTCCTGGGATGTTTCTATGGATGTAACCATCAATAATACCAAGAGGAGTGTGCAAAATCATTTCAAATGAACAAACAACAAAACAGTAGAAATAGGTGAAATACTACATCTACTCTAAGACCCAAACTGTGCATATCCTTTTTTTTCTCCCCTCCTAAGTCTGACTTCTCAGTTATAGAAATGACAAACTCAGGGGGGTAGATCTATTGAAAGAAGTACAGAGATGATAAAATCACATGATTGAAATACAGGTAGACACTTGGGTTAAACATTTTGGAGAGTCAACATGATGGTGAATTCTTTGGTTACATAGGTTTTATGGGGAAGTTAGGGAGTTGGTTTTCAATGACTCTTTGGGGTTCAAATAAGACAAAAATAAGTTATTCATGGGAGCAACACCTTTGGGTTTCCTTCAGAGTTGCTAAAATTATTCATTTGGTTGAAAAGAGCTGGGTTTCAGAGAAAAAATCATCTATGAAAACATAGAGTACCCTCTTGCCCCATTTCTTTATTTCTTTTCTTTTTCTTTTTTTTTTTGGAGAGGTTTTTGCTATAGGATGTGTCCGCTCACCAGAAAGACAGAGAGAGACAGAGACAGAAAGTGAGAAATCATCCCTCAGGGGGGATGGCCACGCCGCAATCCCTTCACTTCCATTCTCCTCTTGGGATCTTGGGCACGCACGCACATGTGCCGGGTGTGAGTTTAAGCCACTGGGTCCGGGACTCGAACCATGGTCTACTACATGGGAGTCCAGTGACATAGCCATTATGCTAACTGCTGGTCCCTTGCCTCATTTCATTTTCATATGCATCTCTGGAGAATCTGAGCAAGGTGAGAAGAACTCAGGAAGATAGTGGGGGGTTAAACTATGGCAGTAACTGTCAGCATCCTCTATGGCAACTACCACTAACCTCAAGTTTCTCTCCTGAGTCGTAATAGAGCTCTAGCAAGAAGTGCACCTTCCAGTGAGAAGGATCTTGACTAAATTGCCTTTTAAAAATAGAAGTGTTTTCTTTACATCCTTCTCTATATGAACTGATAGGTCACGTACAGGTACCACTCATCTTCCACCATGCCACAATTTTATCTTTCCAATTTTAAGTTCAGCTGCGGTTTGAGAATAGAGTAAAAGGACAGCCAATAAACTCAAGAAGTAGTAACTCCATGTTTGCCTTTAATAAGTGAAAGGGATTGACTGAGAAGTGAAGTAGGAACTATGGCCACAGATACTGAGCCCTCCTGCTCTTTACCTGTTTGGCACGCATACATGCACACATCTGGAATGACCAGTCTTTTGACCGCACATCCTGCTTATCATGTATAGATCTTTATCACGGAACTTATCACAGCCATCTATTAGATTTAGTCATTGGTTTTCCTCATTAGACCATCAACTGTCCTAAGCAAAGAGCATGTGCTCATTATCCGTGAACAAGTGTCTGTAAATGTCTGATAACTTTTTTGTTGAAATAATTATGCATAAAAATTCGACAATTTTTGATTTCAAAAGACAGATCAAACTGAAGGGTTTATTTACTCAAGGAACATTTTTTTTAACAAGTACTAGGCTGCAATGTCTAAGACATCTTGCTCTGTGCTAAGATAAGAGATAGAAATGGAAAACACAATTAGAACAATCATAGACTGATGAGAAAGACGAACAGTGAACCAGTTATTACAACATAAAGAGAGCATTGTGATTTCTATTGTTATGGTTTCTTTCTAATTTGGTCTTGCGGTCTCTCTCGAGAGTGGTCATAAGCCAACATAGCCACTTGCCAGGCGAATTCTGATGGGGGATAAGTTAAGTTTAGGTGTGTCAGTCAGGTAAGACAAATGAAGAGGTGGAACCAAAATGTTTGAAATAGAAGAAATTTACTACTTACAGGTCCACCCAGAGAGGTTAGGGGTGCCATCTGCACACACAGCACCCATCCAAAGTCACGGGCTCTGCTCATCTTACCGTCTTCTCTCACTCTGTTTTCTTAACTATCTAATGGCAGATTGTTCCTTTCACCACCCCTTTCCTAAATTTTGCCATGGAGACCAAGTCCTTGCCTTCTCTCAGCCTAAGTGGACAGGATGAGAGGCAGAGTACAAAGCCCTGGAAGTCAGTCCCAGTAAGGTTCTGACAGCCTTTGCAACTGGCATGGCCTTTCTGTGCCTTGTTTTTTGGCTCTCCCAAGTGATGAACAATAATTATTGTTGTCCATGTGGAAAAGGTGACAAAAGAGCATGTACACTACCTGGTGCTTTTCTATTCTCCGTGCTTTGGCCTACTACTTCCACTTTGTGCACTCCAAAACCAACCAGCCAACCAAAACACCAAAAAACATACGAAGAATCCTGCAGGAATACAGGGGATATAGCTGAAGCTGAAGCTATCGTTGGGCAGGGGCGCTTTTGGGGGTGGTGGTGGCGGCACTCTCTCACACACACGTGCACCCTCTGGCATTGAAAGAAAATTTTCAGAAAAGTCACCTTCCTACAGATCTTGAGGTAAGATTACAAGGTGCAATTGGGATAAAGTAGACCCCCCCCCCAAAAAAAAAATATAGGACATGGATTTAAGTTGAAATTTCAGACAAGTAATATTATTTAGTATAAGAACTAGGAGACTTCCAAAAGTTTGTGGAAAATGAAATGAAAGTATGAGTTTATTTTGGTGCAAAACATTTCTAAAATCAATGCATATTTTTTTTCTTTTGGAGAGGTTTTTGCTATAGGGCGCGTGTGCTCACCAGAAAGACAGAGAGAGACAGAAAGCGAGAAACATCCCCCAGGGGGGATGGCCATGCCACAATTCATTCTCCTCCATTCTCCTCTCAGGATCTTAGGCATGCACTCACACACGCCCGGCGTGAGTTTAAGCCACCAGGTGCGGGACTCAAACTGCAGTTGAGTACATGGGAGTCCAGCAACATAGCCATTACGCTAACTGCTGGTCCCTCCATGCACATGTTTTTTATAGTAACATTTTTCATGAACTTTTTGAAGACCCTCACTCTGTATGTCCTATTGTTTTCTGAAATTCTAATTTAATTAAGTGTCTGTGTTTTTGTTGGGCAAATCTAGCAACCCTGACTTGGGTATGGGTTCATAGCATCTCAGAGCTGGAATTTAAGGAAATCTGCAAAGTCTAAGTGCTGGTCATCTACTGAGAGGGAGGGAATGGTAGTACGTTGGCAGTGGTGGCTGTGATGGGGACTTGGGATACATGGAGGGAATGTGGAATTCCTATTGACCCATATCACTTATGTGCTGGGTCACTCCTCTGTACAGCAAGCAAGTGATTATCTAGCAATGCTAAGCAGCTGGAGGACAGCTTTGAGAGAAGTCATAAGAGTACACACTTTTCTACTGATATCTGATTGATTTCTACTACTTTATGCTGGTGATTGTGCTGTGAAACTAAAGGTCTGGTCTTTTTGTGGTCCTCCTCAGATTTTTGCAAGCTGGTGACCTTCTGAAAAAAATTAAGAAAGTGGTTGAAATAACCATGAAGAAGAAAAGAGTGATGATTCATTTTTAGATGTGTTTACCGGCTGTATGACTCAGGGCTGTTTCTGTTAAGAGCACTGAGTATGAGGTCTTTTTTGGTATTGAGAAGCAAACACGGGAGACTTGTGGTCTATCTTGCTTTCAGTGAATGATGAAACACTTAGTGAAGCAGAGAGGTTCTAAGTCTACATTCAAAATGTTCTGCATATGGAGTCCTTTCACCTTTCAGTGTGGGCTTGGCCAGGCTCTTTAGATCCTGTTAGGAATATTTCACTTACTCAGTATTTCACATATTCAAATATTCCAAGATAGGTTTCTCTGTAACTGAGAATACTGGCTGAGAAACTAATAAATGTGTTTGCTTTACAGGAGCTCATGTCCAACAATAAGATGCTTCTTTGATGACTACCCCAAATTGTCCAATCAACAGTATTTAGGAGGCGAAGAAAAAAAATTGTTTTAGGTTTATTTATTTCTTCCAGAGCAAAAGAGACAGAAAGATAGCAAGCTCAACAGAATCTTGACACTGTGATCTACTCCCAGCCCCAGATCATGGACACATGCATGCTCAGGAGGGTTCTGGATGTGAACCCAGAACCTGCCCACGTGGGTAAGACTAGCAGGACATAGTGTTTTACCAATGCACCACCTTCTGGCAACCAAACAAAATTTTCTCCTTGTAAGCATAAGCTTTATTTCTAGAGATAAGTGCTCTGGGCCTAACTGGAACAGACCCAAGAAGAAACAATCTTTAATACTGCTCCAAAGAGCAAAAGAAGAATTAAGTGCCTTGTCATTAGAGGGAGCTAACTAAACACTTCAATATTTACTAAAGTATTTTAGCAAGGCAGACTTTGTCTCAATGTGTGTCATCGTCAGATCATGAGTCAGAGGATGATTTCATTGATCTGACCCACTCTTCAGTCTTTTAATGCCACCATTGATCAGGCAACTGAGATTGTTGTGTGGGAGGAATATCATGACAGTAAAAATGAATGTTCTTTTAAAGTATAATTTAAAAACACTGCTTGAAGAATTTTTTGTATGTCAAAGAAATTAAAGGACTTTCTTCACTAATGTGACAGATCCTCAGCTTTAATTTACTCTTCTCATGTTCACTTGGGTAGGAAGGTGGTTGTGGAGGCCATGAATGCTTCTGAAATGGGGGACAGTAGGTGGGATAGAACAGTAGGTATATTTCTTGAGCACCAACTCTTGAGAAGTCACTGGGGAGGGGTACCTAAAAGAAAAAAATCTGGGGACAACTGGGATTCCATGTAAGACCCTGGACATAGAGAAAGTGGTTCCTTAGAAACTGCATGTTCAAGCATGGTCCACGGATATGGACTGGACATCAGGTAGGACAGAACCAGGTCCATGTCACACTCTGTTTGTCTTTGCTTTTGAATTTCTTCACTCGTAAAATGGGGGAACACATTTTAGAATTATACTTGATAGCATCATTATAAAGAATAAAAAGAGGTGATACTTCCAAAAGGTATGAACAAGGTATCTGCTATGTAGAAATTGCTTAATAAATATCCACACCATTTCCCTGAATGAGAGGTAAGGAAGATATGGGGGTAAGATGGGGGAAGTGAGTGTTCTTTATCAATATGTCCACTTGAAAACAGAGTTAGTGCTATTAGATTTTCTTCAACTCACGGGAAAAACTTGCCTAGGGGAAGGTGAGACATACCGAAGCATAATCCTGAAGGAAATGTGATTGACTTGTGCTTAGGAGCACACACTTTAGATAGATTGATCTGCATTCTAATACAAGCTCTACTGCTTTGTAACAATGTGCCTTTAGGTAGGTTGTCCCACCTCTCTGCCCTGTTTTCCTGTATGTGAAGTAGAAGTAGTGATACTCATATAGTGTGCAACAGACCCCTGGCTTGCTTGGCCAACCCATTTCCTTCGTTCCTTGAGACTTGCTTCCCCTTTCTCAAAAAAGGACACTGGCAGGGGGTGAATGGGCTCCCTTGGTTGCCACAGATGAAAGGTCTGGGAAATTCACCTGACTTAGGAGAACCCCACCATGGGCTGGCCAGACACAATCAACTTCTTTCTCCCGGGAGAGGACCAAATGACATGAATATCAAGTACTTCACACATTTCGTATCCAGGGTGTAACAAGAGTTTGGTAGTTTTAAAAATCAAAGTAACGGCCATTTCCTGGCATCTACTCTCTAGCTTACAAAACTTCTGCCCGCAGTAATCATAATTTGATTAGTTGGTACAGGTCTGATAGGCAGGGCAGGGGAGAATTTCCCCCTAGTTTTAAAGTGATAGGTCAAACCAAGAGAAGGTTGTCATTCCTATATTTATATCTTTTTCATGCCGGGGATATTTCTGAATGAAGTGTGCATTTAATAGTTTTCTCTAGAAAAGCCTAATAATTCTCCTGCTAGAAATTGTAATGTCTTGGTCCTAATCCAGACAGATCCAGACCCAGGGTTGCTTATTTTTAACCAATCCAGCTGGGAAAGAGCAGAGGTGAATAGCATTTCTAACCATACTTCTTCCTCACGTGCACTCTCTGAGTCTGCAGAATTTTTGCCTCAGAAATGGCTATTGACACAACCTGTCCACAACAGGTTTCAGTTCTTTAAAAGCAGCAAAACTTATTGAGCAAGGATTCCATCTCATTTTTCTCATTAAACTTGAGCAGACACCACTGTAGGGAAAAGGTAAAGGGTTTCACCTCCAGAGATCTTAAGGGTGTCCATGAAAGAAAAGGCTCTCCTTCATAAACGGTCAACACTCCGGGAAATCTCCTTTTTGGTATTAATCTCAACTATCAGTCACCATGCCAAAGAACAGAATTTTTACCCATTTATACTCTTCATCTTTCACAGTGTTTATTTCCTTTTCTCTTTCAACATCTTACTTCGTGGAAATATTTCCTTTTCTCTCTTTGCTATACTGACCCGAAGGCCATTTCTATTTGTTTTTCCTTTACAGTTTTCATGCTAATTAAATTTTCTCAGTTGAATGTACAGATGATTCTTTTTTTTGGGGGGGGTGAGGTTTAGGCTATAGGGTGCGTGCGCTCGCCAGACAGAAAGAGACAGAGATAGAAAGCGAGAAATCACCCCCCAGGGGGGACGGCCACGCCACAATCCCTTCTCCTCCATTCTCCTCTCGAGATCTTGGGCACGCACACACACAAGCCTGGTGTGAGTTTTAAGCCACCGGGTCCAGGACATGAACCACGGTCGACTACATGGGAGTCCAGTGACATAGCCATTACACTAACTGCTGGTCCCCAGATGATTCTTTATTTAAATTTTTTAAGAATTATTTTATTTAATTTTATCTATTCATTCATTTATATCATTTGACCAGAGAAAGAAACACAGAGAGAGAGTGGGAAAGTGAGAGTAAGCCACCAAGGTCCAGGATTCAAACCGTGGTCGGCCATGTGGCAGTGTCCAGCGCCTTAACCACCACACCACCTGCTGGCCCCTAAACTTTTAATTTTATTTTATTTATCTCTTTTTGTGGCAAAAAAAAAAAAAAAAAAAAAAAAAAAAAAAAAAACAAAAAAAAAAAAACTCTCTTTCTATCTCTTTTTTTTTTTTTTTTTTTTTTTTTTTTTTTTTTTTTTTTTTAAGTTTTTGCCGTAGGATGGGCACACTTTCTGAACAAAGACAGAAAGAGTAAAAGAGAAAGTGAGGAATCACCTCACCCACCAGAGGGCATGGTCACGCCACAGTCCTCTCTTTTTTATTCTCCTCCTGGGATGTTGGGCATGCATGCACACATATGTGGTGTGATTTTCAAGCTGCGTGGTCAGGGGCTCGAACCACAGTTAACCTTGTGGGAGTTCACCACCTTAACCACTACACCATCTGCTGGTCCTGCTTATTCTTTCTTAAAATAGAAAGTTTTATAGTTTTGCATCAGCCAACAATGTGATTTATACACCTCAGAGACCCTGTAAAGTTTCCACACATGCTGAAAGATCCTGTAATGATTTTGCAATACCAATAAAGACTTAGGGCAAAATACCGTTCTTCTAGTGTGATGTACTATGCAGGAGAGTCACTTAGTCACCAGCATGGCAGCCCCTACAAGGCTTTCCCTTAACTTGCATAAGTGTGAGTAGATATGTATGTCTGTATATATATGTGTGTACGTGTGTGTATATATGTGCATGTGTGTGTATATATAGGTGTGTATATACATATATATTATACATATATATATTATACATATATATGCATAATATATATATATGTATATGTATATATATATATTTGCTAACCAGCAAAGTATAATGCAGGTTTCTTTTCAAAAGTAGCAAGCAGTTCAAATGCACAGCTGGGTATGCCAGAAACACATAATTAGACAAATTGGATTTAAGAGTTACATAAGGCCTCAACTGAGCCCGTGAGTAAGCAGCTGAATGAGACGTTGTGATTGCTGCTCTGGTGCCTGGAAAGAACAGAATATGTGGATATGTGTGGTATGGGCAAATAAAAGGTAATTACTTGGAGTTATGGAGTACAGTTGGCATTCCATGAGTGTTAGACTATGGAGTGTTTCACAGTGGGCAGTGCCGAGGGATAAAGTGTTGTCCACAGCTAAAAGGGGCAGTCTGTCAAGAGGGGATGTGCCTAAATAAAACGATTTGCTGAAATACTATTTTAAAATTATATTTTGGAAAAAAATAAAGTCTTAAAGAATTTTAAGTACAAAATGATACATTAAATATTATTACTTTCTTTTGAAAAGTGGAGCTTTCCTGTCCAAACAGGTATATATTGGAGAAGATAACAAGCAAAGCCTACAGTTTCTAGATTTTCCACTAAGAATACTCAAACCAATGAGTAAGTACTGAAAATAAACCCCCTCATAGGATCGAGAAGATAAAACTAAATTACCACTTTTTTTTATTTGCAAATAATCTTATTTGCAAATCTGTCTCAAGGCAACCAAATGAAAAGTAGATATTCTTCTCTCTCAACAATCTCCCTGAAATAAATGGGACAAAAAAAGCAATTGTCTGAGAGAGTTCTATTTTCTTAAAGAAAACACCCTAGATTAATTGACAAAAGTACCTATTAGTTCCCATGACACTAATGCTTATAGCATTAGGGGCCTGTCTTTCAGTGTGCAATTTAAATATATATCCATAAAATCCTTGCCAATAATAATAACTTCTTGTCTATTGATGCTGCCTAACCATTAAAATCTCTATTAGTGATCTCATGTTTGGTTTGATATACTTTACAAAAAATGTTTGAACACCTCTAATTTGCAAGACACATGCTAGAGACTGTGGCAAATACAAAGACGAACAAAGAGTTCCTTCCTTCGAATTTATAATCTGGTGAGAGTGAGAGAGACAGAAATATAATCAGCCAGTTAACGTGGTGTGCTGTGGGCAACCTTGCCATGTACTTCATGGCTGTGCATCAGAATTTTTCTTGTATCCAGATGACATAGAAAATTATTTGGAAGATATATATTTTGCTTACATTACCATTTGCTTGTGTGACTTAAAAGGGAAGTTTGTATGTTACAGGTATATCTGTGCAACCATTCTGTTGCTTGCTTTTACAATAAAGTATTATATAATATTTTTAAACTGATGATCAAATAACTCTGCATCATTATGGGCACAGAAGTTGGACTAGAAAAGTCCTGATTATACATCGAATGAGACACCAATCGTGGAAAAAAAATGATTATGATCTGATGAAGAATATAGCTCCCAACTAGATTCTCATGTTTGACAAACCTTTAAATTCTTCGCAACAGCTGTCTATCATGTTATCAAATTGCAAATGTCGTAGTTGGAGAGGACACCCCCCTCCTTCATTTATTTATATGTGGGAAAGCTTTCTGAAGTATGTTTGCCAGGGGTGTAGTGACTGAGACAATCCAAAGAGAACAAAGCTTGGCAGGAGAATAACAAATGTGATTTTAGTGTGGCTAGCTTCTGCTTCTTAGTCTAAAACTCTTTTCAGGAGACAGAAGGTTGTCTCACACATTCTAAAAACTTTCAGAAATGCCAAAGAAGGCAGGTGGGTTTTGTGTAACTTTCCGTAGGTTAAATGAAAGCTCTTCATCCTTGAGCCAGTATCTCAATACACCCTTAACACAGACAAGGAGATTTGCTATTGTTCAGTGAATGCTCAGTGAATTAAGATACTTTAATACACTTTTCCAGGCCAACAACCTTCAATCTTTTCTTTCTTCCAATGACAGAGCACAGAGAATTGTCTTAAGTAAAATACACTCATTTGGTCTGATCATTAATAACTTTTGTGACATTATGTGTTCACTGGGATTCACCAAGATATAAAAACAAATAAAGAGAATAAAATAAAACAATTTGGACTAACCCACATGAGTGATGGAGAAAAAACAAACAAACAAACAAACAAACAAAAAAAAAAAACAAAGCTCACTCCTTGGTGTACTTCCTGCTTCAGTTACTACCAAGATGAGTCATATTAGAAATGAGTAACGTTGGGCCTACTGTATCAAGACCAAAGAGTTGTTGGTTTTGATCTCCTCCAAACTTGAGTATTCAGAGACAGAATTTCTGGTTGGTAAAACCAAATTCAGGGCCGAGCTTGTCAGAAGGACTAAGAACAAAAAACACATACAAGTAAGAAAGCAGGGACTTACGGTATCACGTTGCCTGTTATCTTTCCCTGATATTATCAAGAAGTAGTTCCAGGTCAGCAGTAACAACAAAGCCAGCGGTATCATGTAGAGCTCAAAGTTCCAGACAACGAAGAGAAAAAGCTGGGGGAGGGAGAAGAGAGAAAAAGATGAGTCACCTCTGGATTTCACTAAATGGACTCTCTCATTTAGACTCACTTCGAAAAGCATAAAACTTAATGCTTCAGAAAAGGAAGATTTCTCTTGGAAAAAGAAAAAAGCCTTAAGAACTTTTCAGGCATTTTTCTGAAAGTACAACTGACCCCTGCAAAGTCACTGTTAAAGATTTTTACTTGGTTTTATTTCTGTGAAGGAAAACCTGACATCATTACATTGTCAAAGAAGCAATTTTAATTTTTCTTATCCAGAGAAATTATTGTTAGGTCCAACGAAATAAATGTTTTCTTATTTTTTTAAAAAATGTAGTAAAATGAGGGACCAGCAGTTAGCGTAATGGCTATGTCGCTGGACTCCCACGTAGTCGACCGCGGTTCGAGTCCCGGACCCGGCGGCTTAAACTCATGCCGGGCGCGTGTACGTGCGTGCCCAAGATCCCGAGAGGAGAATGGAGGAGAAGGGATTGCGGCATGGCCATCCCCCCTGGGGGGTGATTTCCTGCTTTCTATCTCTCTGTCTCTCTCTGTCTGTCTGGCGAGCACACGCGCCCTATAGCAAAAACCTCTCCAAAAAAAAAAAAAAAAAAAAAAAAAAGTAGTAAAATGAGATTCACGACATTATCAGAAATAGCCTCTCCTATTTGCCTTCATGATAACACATGAATCACTATTTAATAGCAGGGACTTAAAAAAAAAAATCTCACTTGGGTAATACACTGTAACAAGCATAAAAGGTAGATGAAAATACCAAGTCTACACCAGATAGCCCCAAAGATTTCACATTATGTAAAAAGCACTGCTACCAAAAAGTGTAAGAAAAAGTTAGCTCAACATTTAGCACTACTGTAGAAATTAAAGAACTATTAAAAGCAAATAAGAAGTAATTTTGACAAAGGGAAAATTTTTAATTTGTTATAGGGTAAGTACACTCACAACAGAGAGAGTGAGGGAGAATGAGTGAGAGAGATGGAAAGGGAGAAAGCACCCCTGGGGGTTGGGCCATGCCCCAATCCCTTCCCCTCCATTCTCCTTTAGGATTTTGGGCATGCACGCACATGTGCCTGGTGTGTTTTTCTAGCTTCTGGAGCCAGGACTCAAACTAAACCATACAGTTGGCCATGTGAGATCCAGCTCTCCTAACCATCACACCACTGGCTGACCTGACAAAGGAAATTTTAAAATTCCTATTTGTGTTATTTTTAAACACTACTTCTCTAAGTATATAAAGTATTTTTTATAGTCAGATAAATGTTAGATTAAGAATTCAGGGTGGCAAGAGCCTGGTGGGATACAGTGGTAAAGTACACCTGCTCTGCGAGGCTGACCCACATGGGAAGATTCCGGTTCATGTCTGGAGGCCTTCTGAGTACAGCAGACACACCCAGGCACAAGTGTGTTCATGACCCAGGGCTGGTTGAAGCCTGGGGGATCACAGCATCAAGACCCTTTGGAAGTGCTGTCTCTCTGTCTCTTTCACTCATGAAAGAAATAAATGAACTTAAAAAAGAACTTTGGGGGGCCAGCAGATGGAGTAATGGTTACATCACTGGACTCCCATGTAATTGACCATGGTTTGAGTCTCAGATCTGACGGCTTGAAACTCACACTGAGTGTATATGTTTGTATGCCCAAGATCCCAGAAGGAGACTGGAGAAGGCACTGTAATGTGGCCATTTCCCCTGGGGGTGATTTCTTGCTTTCTTACTTGTCTCTCTGTCTCTCCAGTGAGCACATGTGCTGTATAGCAAAAATCTGTTTTAAAGAAAAAAAAAAACTTAGGGTGGCAGATGGAGTCTTTTTCTCTTTTTATGATTTATTTATTTATTTAATTCCATTTGTTATTATTATTTTTTAATTTGAGCAGAGAGAGACAGAGAAAGACAGAAAGGGAAAGCAAGAAGGCAAACCGCCAGGTCCGGGACTTGAACCATCCTTAGCCATGTGGGAATCCAGCACTTTTAATCACTATGCCACCTCCTGGCCCCAGATGGAGTCTTTCTAATAGCATTTATAGTGTAAGACAGCACAACATTGAATATAAAGTATAATGCATTCCTGACCCCACTTCCACCTCCTGCCCCATCCCACCTGACTCTTGTGTTCTGGACAGATCATCTAAATTTCCTGGGTGTATGGCTCTTGCTGTGCAGTTAAAGTCAAGTCAGATAGGGTCCAGCAGGTGGCGTAGTGGCTGAGGCACTGGACTCCCACATGACAACCAGGGATCAAGTCCCGGACCTGAAAGTTTGAAAATCATGCCAGGCGCTTATTTGTATGTGTCCAAAATCCCAGGAGGAGAATGAAGGAGAAGGGATTGTGGCATAGCCATCCTCCCTGGGGATGATTTCTCACTTTCCCTCTCACTGTCTCTATCTCTTTGTGATGAGTACATGTGCCCTATGGCAAAAACTTAAAAACAATAAAAGTCAGATATTATTTAAGAGCTGGATTCTACTCCAGACGCTACTACTAACTGACCATAAAGCCTTTTGGTAATTAAGTATTCGCTCTTTAATTTTTTCCTTGCAAAATAGGATAATAGGATTATCTACTTCATATCTGTGAGAAAGATTTAAAATGTGGTAAGGATTTAAACACAGTTTGGTACCCACTAAGTAAAAACATAATTATATAAATGTTATTAATACCTTACAAAACTCAGAGAGTTAACTATTGGTTGTTGGAAAAGTCATGACATATTTTTGCCTAGAAAAACAGAAGAAGATACATCATGATTTTTCCGATAACCTAGTAGTCATTGAGTAGGGTTTTCAGGCAACGTACACACTGATACTGAAACCTGGAAAGTCACTGCCTACTGAAACATAGCTGAACCGTAGCATAACTGGGAACTGAGTGGGCTGGTTGGGGTAACACAGTCAGCTTGCATTTGATATGCAGGAGAGTTCGGGACAGGGCTCTAAGGACACTCATGTTAGGCCCAGCAGCATGAGCTGTTTGCAGCTTTAATAAAGCTCGCTCAATAGGGCCGGCAGGTGGCATGGTGATTAAAGGTGCTGGATTCTCACATGGCTGACCGCTGTTCAAGTCATGGACCTGGTGGCTTGATTTCTTGCTTTCCCTTTCTCTCTCTCTGGTCAAATTGAAAAAAAATAATAATAAAAAAGAATAATAATAACAAATGGGATTAGATGAATAATTCTTAAAAAAAGAATAAAGCTCACCCAAGGTGAAAATCTATGACATGAGCCCTCGGAAACACTGGTCCTGGAGCTTAGAAAGTCACTTTGTCTCAGTTTTCCCCTATCTAGATAGAGGTCTATAAACTGGATCACCATTAACAGCGTTTTCTATATTTAAAGTGGCTGACTGCGTGATTCGAGTTCCAGACCCAGTGGCTTCAAAAATCTGGGCGTGTGTGCCCCAAATTTTGAAAGGAGAATGAAGGAGAAGGGATTGGTGGCATGGCAATCTCTCCTGGGGGGTGCTTTCTCACAACTCTCCCTTTCTGTTCCTCTCTTTCTGGTGAATATTTACACCCAACAATATTTTTTTTAAACTTTATTTTGAAGAGGTTTTTTGCTATAAAGCACATGTGCTCACCAGAAAGACAGCGAGACAGAGAAACAGAAAGTGAGAAAGCACCACCCAGGAGGGACGCCCATGCCACAATCTCTTCTCCTCTTGGGATCTTGGGCACACGTGTACATGCACCTGGTGTGAGTTTAAGCCACCAGGTCCAGGACTCAAACTGCGGTTGACTACATGGGACTCTGGCAACATAGCCATTATGCTAACTGCTGGTCCCCCCACAGTAAATTAAAAAAAAAAAAAATGTTTACATTACCATCTACTTTTTTTATATGACATAAATCTTAACAATGAAATATTTTACTGAATTCTATGATATTCATAACCTAAATTGATACCAAAAAGCATAAATAGGGGTTTAGCAACCTATGAAATGAATTTTAGACAGAATGACACAAAAACTAAAGATTGAAGTTCCTGAATAAAAAAATTCCAATATTGAGATGCATGAGACATGTGCCAGATCTTTTCTTTCACCAGAAAAAGTGGAAGACTTACAGAAAAAGGAAATTATTTTGTAATTTAATTTTTGAAATGTATACAGCATGTACAAGGTGATAGAAAGCGTAAACCATAGATGTGACTTTATATATATATGTAAAGACAGGGTCTCACCATGTTGTGAGGTTCAGCCTCCCAGCTGAAACTACAAACGGGCATGCACACACCTGGCTCTTTTTCAGACAGGGTCCTGCTATGTTGCCCAGGGCAGACTCGAGCTCCTGATCCTCCTCCCTCAGCCTCCCAAGCTGTTGGGATGCAGGAACATGCCAGCCTGCCTGACCTTTAGGACAGACTGGAAATCAAACTTGGGCAACCCATGGGTCCCAGCCTGCAGAGCACAATGTTTTGGCACCATTGTGGTTAGGCCTAAAATGCATTTTTTATAATGAGAATTCTTTTTTCAGGAAGTGAATTAAGGTAAATTTGATAGACATCAACACATATAAAAGGGAAAATGATTTCTGGTTAGAGTCCATCTTTAATTCTTTACACACTTATTTATAACATTTAGGCAGCCACTAGAATATAAACTTCTTCAGGGAAGGGCCTTTTTCTTTTTTTGAGAGAGATTTTTGCTATAGGGGACGTGTGCTCACCAGAGAGATAGAGACAGAAACAGAAAGCAAGAAATCACTCCCCTAGGGGGGATGGCCACACTGCAAACCCTTTTTCTCCATTCTCTTCTTGGGATTTTTGGGCATGCATGCACATGTGCCTGGCATGAGTTTCAAGCCACCGGATCTGGGACTCAAACCACAGTTGGCTATGTGGGAGGTTCAGTGCCTTAACCACTGCATTACCTGCTGGCCATGACCCTGTTTCTTTTTGTTCACTGTTTTATTTCTGGAGCCTAAAACAGTACTTGGGGTGTAGTAAATACTCAATAAGAATTTATCAAATTCATGAATAAAGGGACACTGGGTTCCCAAATCCTCCAACAGAAGTCTATTTAATTCCTTGAATTAACAAAAGTACTGTAGTGCCACCACAGAAAACCAAGTGACTTCAAGAAAAGGAATTCAGAATTACAACCTGGGATGCTACTAAAGCATTTCTTCTTCTGAAATACAAGACTACCTTGGAATCATTTCGAGACAAGATTATTTTTCCATCCTGGCTATGCAGTCACGAGTTGTTTTGCTTACTGTGGTCTGACCAGATTTTCCTCCATTCACCTTTTCTGAGGGCATTCACTCAACTCAATGTGTTCTGGGATATGGATGGGACTCGTGATTCTATTGCTAAATCTGACCAATTGTAATTTGTTTGTTTGTTTATTTATTTATTTATTATTATTTAGATTTTACCATAGGGCATTTGTACTTGCTGAAGAGAGACACAGAGAAGGAAAGTGAGAAATCACCCACTGGATGAAATGGCTATGCCACAAACCCTTTACCTCTATTCTCTTTTCGGGATTTTGGGCATGTACACACATGTGCCTAGTGTGATTTTCAAGTTGCCAAGCCCGGGACTCCAACCATGGTCAGCCATGTGGGAGTCTAATGCCTTTACCACTATACCACTTAACTGGCCCTGATTTTTAAACTACTGAGCAGATATATTCTCCTTTGCAATGTCTACTCATTGGTGTTATCCTGAATAAACTTCCTTGCAATGTCCATGTATTGGTGTTAGTTGTGAGCCTAGGGTTATATAGAATAAACCTTCTAGATGATCATCGTGTATGTAATCACATCTATCATGACTCTTTCTTCTCTAGGTTCAATATCAACAGTTGCTTCAGGTAACACCAATGATAAGATATGGTTTTTGGACCCTTCCACATTATAGACTCTTATCACATCCAAATCAGTCCAGCAATAGCTTTCTTAAAATACAGCACTCAAAACTGACAGAACGTCTCAAGAATACCTTTGGTATTTTTATATCTAACAACATGGGTACCAGGACACGGTTGGAAAAAGGCACAGGAAAAGGGAGACAAAGGGAGAAAGTATACTAGTTTTAGGGATCTTTGTGTGTTCTTTAAGAATTTAATATTTGGGTAATTGAGTACGGTGCATTACTGCTGAAAATAACTTAAAAACAAAACAAAACAAAAAAACCCCCAAGAGCCAGTTTTGTATACTAGTAGTTACGGGAGCTGGATCCCACACAGCTGACCATGGTTCAAATTCTGGCCTTGACCTCTTTTGTATATTGAAGAACATGCCAAGTATGTATGTGTGCATGCTTAAAATTCTGACAGGGTGTAGAAATGGAGAAGGAAAGACTGCAGTGTGACCATGTCCCATTAGGGGGTGCTTTCTCCCTCTCTCACTGTCTCTCATTCTGTCTCTGGTGGGCATGCATGCTCTCGAGCAGTTAGAAACACTCACAAAAACACACTTTAAATAAACTCTAAATACAAAAGCATTTTTTTCTTTTTATCACCTAATTGAAGATTTCCAAATGTTTAAAGAAGCATGAATACAGACTAACAACAAAAATGTATTTATCAAACATTATATGCTAATGTATATATGCTAATATATATATATACATATATATATACATATATATGTGTGTGTGTGTGTGTATGTGTGTGTGTGTGTGTGTGTGTGTATATATATATATATACAAAAGGACAACAAAATGGTCTCTGGACTCAGACTGCCAGAATCACTGAGAAAAAAGCAACCATTCACATAATAGTACATACATTCACCATAGCATACACACACTTTAAAAGTATGTATATATGTGTGTATTTGTTTCTTTATTCCATGAGTGAGAACGACAGGCAGAGAAAAGGAGGGAGACAGAGAGAGGTCTCCCCATCAGGGTCTTGATGCCATCATCCATTTAAACAAACTCTCTCAGCTTCAGCTAGCTGGGGGTATGGGCACGAGGTCTCCAGGTGCAAACTCAAAGCTGTCCCACGTGGGTCTGTTTTACTGCACTGTCACCATCCAGCACCCAGTGACTGTAATTACTATTAGCTTGTGAGGGTCTCCACTAGAGCCCTCAGAGGAAGAAAGGAAATTTTCAGCGTGTTGTCTCCACACTGAAGACTCTTCCCTTGCACGGGGGCCCACCTGTGCCCATGGTGACCCTCTCCTCTTTCCGGAAAAAAAAAAAAAAAAAAAAAAAAACCAAGACACTCAAAAAAGGCCATGGGTTTGGTGTCGCTCTAGAGCTGTAGAAGAGAGAAGCAGCTCAGAGAAACCCAAGACAAGACAAGTCAGGATCTGTCCTTGGTCCTGACTACACTTTCTCCCAGGTTTGGGGAGAAAAGTGGAATAACGGGCTAAAATGAGATTAAAAAATGGAATGACAAAAACCAAATAAACAAACCGGACATATTTACAGATTACAAACGTAAGACATAAGATATTTACCATTTGTCCTGAGCCACATCTCTAGAATTGCTTTTTGCCTGTTTGGGACCTAGAAAGAGACACTGAGGATTCCAGAATCTCTGAATGTTAAGTTCTGTGACCAGGAATCTCACAAATGTATGCAGAGTATTCATTCCCTTTGACGCCATTACTATGGAGCCCTTTCCTTACTTTTTCTCTCTCTGCCGTACAGCTGCCTCACCTCTCCCCCTCACTGTCTTCCCTCTACCCACTTTTTCTTCTTTGTTAGTTTGCTATGGGACACATGTGCTTGCTGGCAAGAGACAGAGAGTGAGAGGGAAAGTGAGAAATTATTCCCAAGGGGGATAGCCATGCCACAACCCCTTCTCCTCCATTCCCCTCTCAGGATTTGGGGCATGCATGCACACATACCCAACGTGATTTGCAGGTTGCCTAGTTCAAGACTTGAACTGCAGAATTTGCCATGTGGGAATCCAACACCTGAACCACCACACCACCTGGTGGGCCTGAACAGTAATTTTTTTTCTTTTCTTTTTGCCATAGGGCACTTGTGTTCACCAGAGAGAAAGAGAAAGAGGGAAAATGAGAAATCATCCCTCAGAGGGGATGGCCATGATCCAATTCCCTTCTCCATTCTCCTCGCAGGATTTTGGGAATTTGTGCACATTAGCCCAGTATGTCCTGCAAGGATTCAAACTGTGCAGTCAGCCATCTGGGATCCAGCCACCCTTAACCACTGAGCCAACTGCTGGCCGTCCAACTTTTTTTTTTTTATGAGAGAGAAAGAAAAGTTTGGTTGTTGTTGTTTTGTTTAAAGGTTTTTGCCATAAGGTGCACAAGCTTGATGGAGAGAAGAGAAAGAGACAGTGAGAGGGAAAGTGAGAAATCATCCCCCCAGAGGGGATGGCCATGCTGCAATCCCTTCCCCTCCATTCTCCTCCTGGGATTTTGGGCACACATGTACACATGCTCAGTGTAACTGTCAAGCCACCAGGTCTGGGACTCAAACTGCGGTTGGCCATTTGAGAACCCAGCACCTTAACCACCAAGGCACCTGCTGACCCCAAGAAAAGGTATTTTGACAAAGTTTCACCTTGTTGTGATTCTCTTGGCCTAGCCTCCCAGCTGGCTAGGATAACAGGCACATGATCACTACCAGACCCGGCCTGCTTAGCTTGGTGTGGAAACTGAACCCAGGCATCCTATGCAGCCTCAGCCTCCCACAGCAAAGCCCTACTACACTTCCACCACCATTGCTGGGGCCTCCTCCCACTATTAATAAGGAAACTGGGCTCACTATATTTTACTTTCGTGGAATTCATGTCTCCAATCCAGACAAAACACCTGTCCTTTTATTATTTCTGCTCATTAAATTTAGGCTAAAACTATTCAAATAATTTGGCTGTTTTCTTCTTTTTTAAAATCACTAGATGACTGTTTGCAATTTATAATTGGTATTTATAGCAGAAAATCTTCAAGGCATATTAGTCAAATGACAATATATATACACAATCGCCTTCTTTAGAAAAAAGAGCAAAGACAATTATACCATTAGCCTGGGGGTGTCCAGATCTCTGTAACTGGTCTTGAACTGTCTGCCATGGTCGTGGGATCCCTCTAGAAAACTGCACAGACTTTATAAACAAATACCATAAGATAAGTCAGTATCATAATTGTTCTTTGAGCAGTTATTGAAGATGGGGGTGTGTTCTTCAGAGTGATTCATGTGTGGTCACAGATGGAGGGGTTCGTTGAAGGGAATTTGTAAATGTTAAACAGAGGAGTTATAGTTACAATTTTTACTAGTAATCAAGACAAGAAAAATTTAGATCTTTACAGAAACTCATTATTATTACTAATAATGAGTTTAATCTGCATATATGGCAGATTTTCTCTTTCTTTTTTTTGAGAGGTTTTTGCTATAGGGCATGTGCACTTGCCAGAAAGACAGAGACAGAGAGACAGAAAGCGAGAAATCACCCCACCCCCCCCCAGGGGGGATGGCCATGCCGCAATCCCCAAGAGTTTTAAGCCACCAGGTCTGGAACTCAAACCGCGGTCGACTACATGGGAGTCTGGCGACATAACCATTATGCCACTGCTGGTCCCTACATTGCAGATTTTCTATAATCTGGAATTAAAACAATTCAGTTTTAAAAGGTGAACAAATTTTTTTTTAAAGAATTATTTTATTTAACTTTATTATTATTGTTACTTTCCAGTTTGATCAGACAGACAGAGAGAGAGCGGGAAAGTGAGAAAGCAAGCCACCAGATTCAGGACTTGAACCACGGTCAGCCATGTGGGAGTCCAGCGCCTTTAACCACCACGCCACCTGCCGGCCCCAAGGTGAACAAATTTTAACAATCTCATACTCCTAATGTAAAAGAAAAAAGCTTATCCTGACCTAGAAGTTTTATGAACAGCAATTCCTATCCATACTTTTTTTGTTCACATCAGAATACTTTTTCTCCAAATCAATATTATCTTGCCAATAATATGAGCATCAACATCATAAAATACACTTCTTACATACTATTTGGATCAGGCTTCAAAAGCACTCTACATTTTAATTGTAAATATTCAAAATATTGTTTTGGTTTTGAAATAATTTACTAAAAGGCGAGTAACACGGATTGTCCTTACAAGTCTCTTATATGTCATTGCACAGAATGAATTTTAAGGGAAAAGTCCTGAGCAGCAGGCTGGGAAGGTGGAGACTACTACCTTCAATTTACAAGGGAGGAAACGAGACATGGGTTTTGAGACTTGTCCAAGGACATCCTCTTCCAAGTGGCAGAGCCAGGTTTCAGGAATCCTTGTCCATCGTGCTTTCCTGACAAAGCTCCATGGGGTCTAAGGTGAAGGTCTTATAGTGAATGCTGATGTTTAGATGGTGTGAACTAGTAGGGAATGATTAGTTAGTCTCAAGATTGGCTTGATCTCTTCCTTCTCCTTGCTCTGCATCAATATAAAGAAATGGAATGCGATGTCTGAGCTATTCTGGTAAAGGCTTCGTATGGCAAAGAATTCAAAAACTAATGGTCAAAATGAGGTTCGTGAAGCCAATTTCATGACTTCTTTTTCTCATTCTCTCTAGTGGCTCTGAATAATCGCAAGCTGGCTATTCACAAGGTTCCTATTAAATGGGGCTCTTGTATGTCCAAAATGTTTAGAAGAGGTTAGCAAGGTGGCTGTAAAGGCAAAGGCTAGAAACGGAATGAGCCAATTACATTTTTACAGACAAAAAAATGTCGTCCTTTTGTACAAGAAGATTAAACAAACAAAAAAAATCTGTTCTACTGAGAAGCTAAGTGAAGGTGGGATACAGCTTTTCACTCGCATTTAAACAAGGCAAATTACATAAAGTAGAGGGAATGATTCAAAACATTGAGATTTTACAGCAACACTATGTCTTAGGAGGTGCAAGACAGGCATGATTTTTATTTCTTTGAGCCTGGGGTTTTAAGAGTCTCAGGCAGAACTGGACCACTCACATCATCCCATCAATTGATGCTCTCATTGAAGTGCAGAGGAAGATGCCTGCATTCAATGATCATTCAGCGCGACACATGACGGTATCCCTGAGGGAGACCACTTCAAAAAAATCATTTAAGTTGGAATATTGAATATCCTATTCTTTTGCAAACTACAGTATATTTTAAAAAGAAATCTCATCCAAAATGATTAACACTTCCTACTGTTCAGGAAAAAAGCCTGCCCTTTCAGTCTAACAGCTGTGGATCATTAGCTCTCCAGTGATGAGATGTGTTTGATGAGTATTTTTCTTTCTAATTAAGAGATGAGATTCTCTATTTGACTGTCTCTTCAGAAAGAAGTGAAGAAAAAATTTTCTGCCTACATGGAAAGGCCATCTCCTACAAAACAATTAATTATTTCATGGTCCTTTTAGAAAAACCTTTTCCTCCCTAATTTCAATTCATTTTTTTCCCCTTAAACTTAGCACACATTTATACTCAGGCCATCACGGTGTTAACCCATTTTTCACCCAACCTTCATTCGCTAATGCTTTCCTGTTTGTTTCATCAATACCTATTTCAGATAAAATAAATGAGGAAATGTGTCCAAAGTACATATATTCTTACAAGAGTGAATCCAGAAGGACTTTTTTTTTGTTGTTTTTGTCCTAAATGATGAGTGAGAGGCCTCAAGTTAGATAATAAATACATAGGATATGCCTTTTGAGGAACTAGGCAATGCTTGAAAGAAAAAAAAAAAGAAAGAAAGGAAAAGAAAAAAGAAGAGAAAAGAAGAAAAGAAAACTTTGAGGTGCTTAGCGATGTACAAAAACTGTCTATGGCAATTAATCCCTAAAAGGAAACTACTTCACCTCTACCAGTAAGATTGTCCTTAAAGAAAGAAAGCTGGAAAATGTAAAGTAGAACCTAAAGTTGCTTTTTATTTTGAAAAAGCCATCACCAGAGTTGTCAGGGAGGGAAAATTTCTGGATTAAAGCCTTGGTTGAAGAGTATAGGAAGAACGCAATGAAAACACTGATCGTGATTTAATGCTATCAATGGTCTCTTACGCCCTTTTTGGCACTGGAAAGGAAAGGGAAAAGGGAAGAAAGGAGAATCAATGTTCGGGTGCCATGCTGCTGCTTCCCTCTCCCAGAGCACTGTTTGAAACACGTAAAGCTGTTTGTAGTGTCCCAATGACCAGGGTGAGAGAAGGGGGGTGTGGTCGACCCTCGGTACCCATGGGTTCCATGAATTTGGATTCAACCACCTGGATGCAGCTAGGCCATGCTCGATGTTACAAAATTGAGGAAGAGGTGGATCCCTAAAAGACAGTCTCAAAGGGTTTATCTGTATATTTTCCTTTTCCTTATATTTGATGGGAAGATTATTTGTAAGTAACTTAAGGATGACTTAAACAATATGGGAGGATATGAGTTGGTTAGATCAAAACAAGATGCCATTTTATATAAGGGATTGGAGCATCTTCATATTTTAGTGTCCGAGAGGTGACCAATCCCCCATGGACACTGAAGGACAACTGTACTGGCATTTAGTGGGTTGGGGGATGAATCACTCTGAAATATGTGTGGCAGTTTCACTCAATGAAGAATTTTCCTGCACCCAATACTTACAGCACTCCCTGTTTTTGGAGAAATATTGCCAGTTTCTCACATAGACAAGAGAATATTCTACAGCTAGCTTAGAAGAAATTAAATGTATATCTTCAAGTGTACTCAGAAGATGGCTGGGTATATTTAAGTGATGGACGGTATGACTTAAAGATTTAGATTAAATAGTATAGTAGAGGGGGAAAAACCTGTACTTACTCATAAGCATTTGCAGTGGAGTCTTTCTCTACTTATTAATGTTTAATATTTAAAAATATATATGACTATATAAAAACTGGAGATGTACCCCCATGCCCATTTACTCTCCTGTTAATTAAGTGAGCCTCCAATGCAGCAACAGAGTCTTCCGAAGCCAGTCTTCTGGGTAGGGGGTGGTTTTCCCTTGACTGAAACAACCAGATGGTGTCACCACCTGTTCTAAGGTCTTTATTTCTGGTTGGTTCCACTAAAGCTTTTTGTACCACCTCTATTCAAAAGGGAGAGGAAATCGGCAAAGTGAACCTGATTAATTCCTAGCATAACAACAGCTTTCCAAGGTGGTTTTAAAGTATGATGTGTTCTCTTTTGAAGAGAGGCTTTGCTTTGTTCAGACACTATTCTAAAATAAATAGCAGCAGAGGATGGGTGACTGCCTTAGCCTCAGATTTCTCCAACCTGTTTTGCAGTCTTCTGTGATCATGTCACAATGACACCGGGAGCCCGACTAGGACTGAAAGGGCCTCATGGAGAGCTACTTCTCTCACCTCTCTCAATTAGAATTAACCAGTTTTCTTTTGACTAGTTTCAACAGATATCAAACTGGTCAGACTTTTGTCTTCCTGCATTTTGAGGAGTGTGCATTTTGTGTTCAGAGGGAAAAAATCAAAGTATACCACCGACTAAATGATCTCTTGTGTTGACTAGGCAAAACATGTCAGGAGAACCATCTATCTCTGTTCTGGTGACAGGAAGAGGCATATGGTTAGGAGCAGGAAAAAAAAATGAGGAATTGGTTGATTTATTTGCAAATTTGGAATCAAATAAATGTACTATAACTTAGTAGTTTATTTTACTAAGTTCATTTATTTGCTTTTTATTTATTTTTTTGAGAGGTTTTTGCTATAGGGCACGTGCGCTCACCAGACAGAGAGAGAGAGAGAGAGACAGAAAGCGAGAAATCACCTCCCAGGGGCGATGGCCACACAGCCATAATCCCTTCTCCTCCATTCTCCTCTCCGGATCTTGGGCACGCACACACATGAACCTGGCGTGAGTTTAAGCCAAAAGGTCCGGGGACTCGAACCTCGGTCGACTACGTGGGAGTCCAGCGACATAGCCATTATACCAACTGCTGGTCCCAAGTTCATTTATTTCCTGATGGTATTAAAAAACCACTTTTCACTCAGACTTATTTAGATTATGTATAAACACACATCAGAAAGCTCTAATTCTTTGTTTTGTGAAACTGAACACTGGGTGTTTTGAATTCCTATCTAAAACTTAAAGTCCACAATCTTAGTATGTCCATGCTTTTTTGAAAAGCATAGCTTGACTCTATCCATTAAAGAAGCAAGCATGACAACTAGACAGGACTCATTTGAAAATGTGTAACATGTGACCCATGGAAACACCTACTGAAGAATCTGCACAGCAAAATGGACCAAAACAGCCTCAGAGATGGTGCTATCAACTAATCATAGCATAATTCACACTGCTTTCCTAGATGGAGATATTATATCAATAGAACCTGCCTGCCAAAAGGCTCGGGAAATTATTTATTTATTTAGACTTCTTCTTCTTTTTTTTTTTCTTTTTCCTTTTCAGGGTACAAGTTGTACTGATATTTTGTGTCATTTTTATCAAAGTCAGAGATGAAAGGCTCTGGCTTTGCTTTGAGAACACTGACAACTCCAAAATGTAAAGCCCACAGTATGTCCAACTTGAGAATCACATCGACCACACATGAATAACTGATAAGAAACCCCTGCAATACTGTGAGTTTAATGTTAGTAAAAGTTTGGAAACAGAGTCAAAGTGACAAATGCTTATAGATACCTAAAGAATGTTCATTCCCTCAGGTCCCTTTCATTAAATTAGGCCTTAACCTAGTTGCTTGTAATGGCTACCATAGTGTCAAACATAGTTGATGTTTTACTTTTAATAGCTTTTTCATTCACCGAAGCCAGATCATTAAAAATCAAGCAGCAAAGCAAAGGCATCCTTGCAGATTACACATAAACACATTGATTGTCTTCATTGGCCAAATATGGATAAGAGGAATATGTACGAGGAATTGGTATTATTTAGCCTGTGAGGAGCTGCTGGTATCAAAGCGCAATCACTCTAAAAACTAAAATAAATTAAGAATCAACATTAAAACCCTTTTAGAAATAAAGCATGGAATGTTCTTTGTGTACACTTCTGAGCTAGCCCTGGGTCCTCCAGTATCTTGGAGAAATGCAGTACTGGGGAAAGACAAACTTCAATGAGTTTAATAGCCTTAACTCATTCTTAAATATTTCTTTGATGAAGTCCTTGAGTATTTTTTGGAGAGATTGTTACTGTCCTTATATACCTCTTGTACCAATGAGAAAGGAACTATCTTTTTCATAATATTCTAGCCATTATATAATGTTCTCATAGCTCTTCATGTCTTTCAAATTCTTAAACAATTATTTAACACAATTATGGGATTAAATTTGATCGTTATCTACAGATGCTTATACAAATTTATATATCTTATAAAGCTTTCTAAGTGCTGTGAAGATTTATTAAAGCCTATTAAACACAGTTACCTTTGGAATTTTCAGAGAAATAAATCTTTTACCGTTACTGTTTTTGAAATGGGTTCTTGGTCAATTCTCTTCTTAGTATATGTAAATGCTGTTTCTAGACAAATAAATCTTACACCAATGTTTGCTAATGTACAAAATGTAAGCTTTCCCCAAGCTTGAAATCTGGCTTTCCAGCTATCTCCATCATGAACAGGTACAATATTTAGGGCAACAGCTGGCACTTCAGTTGCTCATGGGGGGAAACTCCCTCTGTTCTTTCTACTGTGCCAGAAAATAGGATACCCAGCAATCTAACAAGCCAAACACATGTTCGTGAAGTCTGTGATACAAGTTCCTTTAAAAATTAGTCCTGCAGTCTTTAGACTCTCAGTTCTAACTCACTGAACAGGAATGCCTTTTAAAAAAAAAGCAGATGATCAATTATGGTGATTCCTTTTTTACAGTAGCTGATATGCAGAGGGTTGTACTTTGCCAAGTTTGGGGATGTTTGGTACTATTCTGAATCATTGCCACTTGAATTATTTCACTCAGGCTTATCCAGCTTATCATGAATATCATTTGTAGCCTACTGATTTCTCATCTTTCTTTTTACTCCTTCATGATATAACCTTGCAGTTACTGTTGATTATTCTTTGTCCAGACTTAATATCTTTACGTCAATCTTAAAATCACGGAGCCAAAGTCAGAAAGCGTGTTTTTACATTTCACCCTCATAAATAGATTTAAGACCTAATAATATCATATATTTCAGCTATCTTACGAGCTTCTGAAACTTCATCTCCCATTCTGTCTTATAATTTTCTAATTTTCTCCTTCACTGGTCTCATTCCCCCAATCCCTCTGTTCTGGAAAAACTTCAAGAGTTATGTTTAGCAGCTCTAGCTCTGTCTGAACATTTCTCTTTGCAATTCAAATAATCATCTTAGGCTGATTTGAACAGCCTTCTTTACTCCATTCCATCTTTTACCCTTGCTGCGTAATGTTTACTGATGAATGTGCTCCTCCCTTTTCTTAACAGATCTAAGTGGTCTAGTTACTGCATGGAAAGCCCAAAGGTTTGAACACTAAGTACACATTCCTCCTGGCTATTTTCCACCCCTCTAAACATTCTCTTAAATGCAACAGGGCTTGTGTTTCAATGGTAACAGAAGTTATCAGAGAACACTAGTTTAGACAGCAAGCAAGCTGAACTCCAACTGTTCAAACAGCCTGACTTTTACAGTAAAAGGAAAGGCCCTGGGCCAAGACCACTGAGATGAGCAGGTATTTTTAGTTCACTTGTAGGCCAGCTCTAATGTAATTCTGAAATGTTTTCTTCAAACCAAACCCAACTTTTTCAGGGCTGTCCAAATCTGTTTTCTTTTATAGCAAGTACAAATTCTTGGAGCAAGGGAAGCATGCGTATCATTTGCAATGCTGCTGCGTGTCTATGGTGTTGATGCCCGATGGCTCAAATTAGTCCGCAAAACAGATGAGTGCATTGTAATTAGCTCTTGTCAAACTGTTAGAAATACAAAAACCATTTCTACTGTAATAAAAATTATGAAAAAAAAGAGAAAAATCTCTCATATCATTTTCAGCCAAAATAGTTCCTGAAATGTCTTATAGTTTAGGATTCCAGGGTTCTAAAAGAAGGCCATTTCATTTTCAGAAAAGCTTTCACTTCATTGACATGGAGATGCTGAGATGTATTATCTTTCAGGCATTTTTTTGTTGTTGTGATCGCCTTCTAAAAATGACCTGTCAGGACTGGACACATTTCACTGAGACACACAGAACTGATGGACAACTCTCAACAAATATTTATAGTTCTTTGAATATTTTTAAATAAGCATTTCCTGGACTTTTTCTATCAGTATCTTAACAGGATCCATTTTCTTGAATAACTAAATCTTGCATTTCGCTTATACCGAAGAATATATTCAGGAAGAGTGAATCACAGGTTCAGATGGAGCGACTCTAATGTCAAACTCTCATGTGATGACCATCAGTGTCTTGTTAACAATTTACTGGGATATTCATCATTGGAACAATGACCAGAGAGATTTTACATTAGCCCAATATTTTAAACTATTCATAAGCTTTAGGAGGATTCTGGAGCTCTCTGGAATTCAATATCCTCTAAAAGAAACCATGGACTATTAATAGGTAGCTGCTTTAAAATGCAAATTTAAATACTACGTAAAAGGTGGTAAGTTAGGTCAACTATATCAAAAGCTATCCCCTCCTACATGTCTTCAGAACTTTTCCAAAGGTATATATTTTCTTCTTTTTTTTTGGTGCCTGAACAGGGATGTGAACAAAGATATCCTTCTTATGGGAATGAACAGAGTGGTACAAATGTGTCTATCTTTAAAAGTAATAAACTTATTTTATATAAAAGTTCATGTAAAATGGATCACAGAGCTAAAATGATAAAATCTCTAGAAATATACAAAGAATAAAAGCTTTGTGGCTAGTGGACAGATAACAAAATCAAAAGTGTGATCTATAGTTACCTCTCTCTTTATATTATCTATCTATTAAAAAATTGGACTTTATTAAAGTTACACTTGAAAAGATAAGCCAAGCATTCAGAGAAAATAATTGCAAATCATATATCTGATGAAGGACTTGTGTTCAGAATATATATATAGAACATTTAAAATTTAATAACACAGGGCCGGCCAGCCCCATAGCCCGGTGGTTAAGGGAACCAGATCTCACATGGCCGACCATGGTTTCAATCCAGACCCTGGCAGTTTGCAAAACACACTGGGTGCATGTGTGTATGCATGTCCCAAATCCCAATGGAATGGAGAAGGATTATGGTGTTATCTTGCCCCACTGGGGTGGTACTTGCTCATTCTCTCTCTAATGAATGTACTTAACCTGTGACAATCAAACAAACAAAAACCAAACAACAAAATAACCCTTAGTAATACAAAGACAAAAATCTAATTAAACACAGGCAAAGATTTAAATAGACATTTCACCAAAGAAAACACACAAATGGCTATAAGCACGTGAAAAGATGCTTGACATCACGAATCACCAGGGAAATGTAAATTAGGCCACAAGGAGGTCCCATTTCACACCCACTACAGTGACTATAACTAAGACAAGAAGTATTAATGCTGGTGCAGATACATAGAAACTAGAACTCTCATGCATCATTTGTGAGAATGTAAAATGAAGCAGCCATTCTGGAAAACATTGTGGTAGCTTCTTTTTATTTTTTACTTTACTACAGGGCACATGCACTCACCAGAGAGAAACAAGAGGGGGGTGGAAGTGGAGTGAGAAAGCACTCCCCCAGGAGGGATGACCACTGTGCACTCTTTTTTTCATTCTCCTCTTGTATTCTGGGCATGCACACACACACACGCACCCAATGTATTTTCAAGCCATTGGGCCAAGGACTCAATCCATGCAGTCAGCCATGTGGGACTCAGCCATTGTACCAACAGGGTGGTCCCATTTTGTAGTTTCTTAAAGAGATGAACAAATTGAACACAGCACCAACAGTTCTACTCGTGGGTATTTACTCAAGAGAAAGAAAAATGTGTGCCCACATGGAGACTTGTACATGATTCCTCATGGAGGCATTATTCATGACCACCCCCCCCCCCCCCATTGGAAACAATAAGAATGTTCATCACACTGGTAAATGGGACATGAAAATGTGCTGTATACATACAGTAGAATACTATTCAGCAATAAAAAGAAAACACTACTGACATGTCCTGTGTCATGAACTCAAATCCATTACACTCAATGAAAGAAGTCAGATGCAAAGGGTGCAAAATGGAATTAAAGTGTAAGTTTGTTTTGCTGCCAAAAAATTGAAATTCATGCCTAATGATTTTCATCATCTGCATTTCCACCAACTTTTTGCAGGCCCCTTGTATTTTATGATTTTCTTTATATGAAATGTTCAGAAAAAGCAAATCACTAGAGATAGGAAACAGATTAGTGGTTATCACTAATAGAAGTGGGAATGAGGAGTGGCAATAATCAGGCAAGAGGGGTCCTTCTAAAGTGATGGCTGCAAAACTCTGCCAATGCACTAAGAATCACTGAATTAAACATTTGAAATGGGTGAATTTTATGACATATAAGTTATACTCTTATAAAGCTATTTAAAATAAGAAGCAATAAACTTTGTGGAGATAAATTCCAATACAAATAACTGACAGGAACTAGGCTGAGGTAATCAATGGTCATAAATCTTGGGTGTATCTTGCCAACTCTATTAAAATATTTAAAATGCTAGTTGGTAGGCCAGGAAGTGGCATGGTGGTTAAACTGTCTGGATACCACATGGCTCACTGAGTGGCTTGAGTCCTGGGCTAGGCAGTTAAAAAGAAAGCTGAGTGTGTGTGTGTACATGTATGCCCAAAATCCCAAGAAGGAGAATGAAGGAGAAGGGATTGCTGTGTAGCAATCCTCCCTGAGGGGGATGATTTCTATCTCTCTCTCTCCCTATCTCTGTCTTTCTCTCTGGTGAGTGCATACACCTACAGCAAAAAGAGCTAAAAACAAACAAGAACCTAGTTGATTATGTTGTCCATGTGATAATTCTTCAGAATCTTCCTTATGACTCTTCCTCATTTGAATTTAGAAAAGTTCCACATTGGCTACTAAGAAATAGCTAAAGCAGATGGTGTAGTGGCTGCGTAGCTGGACTTCCACATGGCAGACCGCAGTTTGAATCCCAGACCTGGTGACTTGAACATCATGCTAGGCATGTGTGCATGCATGCTCAAGATCGCGGGAGGAGAATGGAGGCAAAAAGATTGTGCTGTGGTCATTCAGGGGATGATTTCTCACTTTCCTTCTTACCGTATCTCTCTCTCTCTCTCTCTCTCTGGAGAGTGCATGTGTCCTAAGGCAAAAACATCAAAAAGGAAAAAAAGGAAATAGTTAAAGCAAATAGTAACATCAATCATTGCTAATCATAACTGGGAAAACAAGGTCCTAGGGGCAGGTGATGAAAAGTGGCAATAAAATGCTACCACCAGGCTAGCCTATAGTGCAGGGGTTAGGCGTTGCAACAGAGAACGCCGATCCCACAAGGCCAGTCAGGGTTTGAGTCCCAGCTCTGATAGCTTGAAAACCATGCTGGGCACAATGGAATGGAGGATGGGAGGAAAAAGGATTGTGGCGTGACTGGGTTCGATTGGGCTGTACTTTCTTTCTCTCTCTCTGTCATATTGCATGTGTGCACATAAAAAAATACTATCATCCTAAGGTGAGAATATTATACAATTAGTACTAAATTCCCATTAAAAATATGATGAATTTTAGAAAAGAAAAGAAATTCCTCACCCTCTGAATAAGAAGTGGCTGAGAATTAAACAACAACAAAATGGTAAGGAAAACTCAGGTAAGGCACAGAAGGAAATAGAAAAGGAAGGACAACATGCTGAAAAAAAAAGATAAAATAAACAAAAGTAAATCTTGCACAAGAGAATGAAGATAAAGTATATAAGGTCATCTTTCCTGCCCAGAAGGAAACACTACTGGATAAATATGACAAGGATTATTTTTTTCTTTGTAATTCTGCTAAAAAGCTCTTTTAATTTGGGTGTAGAGTCTTAGGTTTTTATTTGCATTCCTCAGTGATCTTTATTACCAAATTACCTATCCTACCACCTGTAAAGAAAGAAAACTTCTCACCCCCCACTTTCATCGGCCAAATAGCAGGAAAACACGTTAGGAGGAATTTGTTTTAGTTTTCCGGTCAGCAACAATCAACAGCTCCCTTTGGTTGGTTGAGTTTGTTTTTCTCAGTATATTACATCAAAAAAAAAAAAAAAATAGAATTGAAAACTGCTGAACACAGCAGGACGAGTGAAATAAATCTGAAAACTGCTTCCAACTGCTTTTATGTGAGCACTTCTAAAACTCCAGGATAATCCTGTGTCTTCCTGTACTGCTAAAAACGACGTCTTAATTTTTTTAATTCACAATAAAGCTTGGTAGATGTGTCTGTACGTTAACTAAATTATCTCAAGCATGGAAAAGCAGGTGATCCCTGGCAGATTTCCCACTGTTTTTACAGCCATTTTCCCTATCTATCAATTGCTGCAATCGAAACGGGCTCCCTGTTCTGCTGTCAGCTTCCACGGAGCTATTCTATCTCCCAGGGAGACAGGTGTGGCTTTGTCCTCGAAGTGCACGGACACTGGGCAGACTCCAACTTTCCTTTCCGTGGCTCACTGGGGTGGTAACGTTGCACGTCTTTCATTTATGGTTTTACCTTTCAGACATGTTTGACCACACTCTGTCCAGAAGCGTTCATCACATTTCTTGCTCTGATAACAGACAGTGACTGAGTGGCAACTCTGGATTCTGTATTTACTGGTGTGATAGAGAGAGAGCAATGTTTCTCCTTGGCTAGCCTTAGCTGAATCTTGAGGGGGCACAAACAGGTGTGTGGCTTTTATATATTAGTTAGGGCTCAGGCCTCTGGATTGGGCTTAATATTAGTTGCAAATTAGAACACAGTAAGCAAACTGGATTTGGTGTCAGAGAGAGGGCAAAATACTACCTGAAAACAAAACACAGATCCTACCATCTACCATGGGATTCTCTAGATCGTCCCCATAGCTCTGTTTTCTTTTCCTTTATGCCTAGTTTATGCAAATTAGAGTAACTGGCACACAGATGAGGAGAAAAAGGATACCATAAAAAAGTAAAATACAAAAGACTGAATGCCTTTTAAGATTTTTGCCAATAAAACAAGCTTTTTTTTGTTTGTTTGTTTTTTTGTTTTTATTGAGGAACTTTATGGATAATGAGAGTCCCAAATAATTGGAAGCACTTAAACGTTCAGGGTAAAATAGGTATGTATAAATATGTTTGTCAGGTGTGTATATGTATAGATTTGTGCATATGGATTTAACATAAGATGTGCATATATATATATATATATGTATATATAAACTTATATCATATTTAACTCTATATTTTTATTTATTCGTCCCTATTAAGTATTTATAGGATGCTCTTCCTCAACTGTAGAATAGAAATATCAATTAAATTATAATGTGAAAGTTCATTTAATGATGTTAATAACAGTTTATCTTACTTCTAAGAAAATAATTGTACATGGGATTAATATAGTGCTGTTAATATACTTAAGGAATTTTATAAATTATTTTGAAACTTAAATAGAAATTGATAAGGCTGGGTTTATATAATTTTAATGAAATAAAATGATCACTATGGAGGACTAACTATAACCAAGCATTTCTAGGCCCTAAGGAGCCACTTAACCTTTTCCTTAGTACGTAAATTATATTTTATATTTTCATTCCCATGTTGTAGATAGAAAAATCGAGTTTAGAGTGAGGCAACTATGTTTTAACACGTACAACAGCAATAATTTAAAATCTCTACATCACCATCTTATTTCCCAAAACAACGCAGTAAAATTTGACAGGATTTTAAACAATCTTTGTAGCTTCTCTTCCCGACCAAATATATATTTTTAAAAGATCGTTAAATGCAAAGCAGTGTTCTTACATTTTGTGTTTTAAGGGCATCATTTTATTAATCTGCTTTAAGGACTTATCCCCATTTTAAAGACTGTGTTAAAGATAAAAGGTGTGAAAGATAAGAAATGTTCTTGATAACTGGTAGTGAAAACCTGTAACAGAGAAATCCTATACCTTGCTGAAAACCTATCTTCTTTCCCCTTGAAGACTCACCCAGTACCTAGCACAGCTAAAATATGTTTGGCCTATTACTACACAGAATTAGATGACACTTGCTACCTTATAATCTTTTGATTCTCTCTCTTTTTGACAAGTACAAGGGTCTTAGCCTCCTAAGAAACTAGGGTCACCTAAAATGTACAGTGCTGGTTTTGAGAGATTTGGGGCTGTTGCTTTCATTGTTTTTTTTTTTTGTTATATTTCAACTTCAGTTCTGGGTAAATACTGGTTATCGGAGTCTGACTTTGTCTGCAACGGCACCTTAGTTTTCCTTGGGGAATCTTTCCCCATGCTCAGTTGATGGTTTCTGGTGGAGCTGTAGCCACTAGTGGCTACAATCGGATGAACATATGATTTAGAACTGGTTAATGAGAACATCAAATGCTCCTGAGAGCATCAAACACAACTCCAACTCAAAGGTGGGTTGATGAGAACAAATGAGACTCATTTGTGGATATTTGGAATTATTGAAAAAAGAGAATCTGTCTTTTCTTCTGCCCTAAAGTGAGAAGAACATGTCTGGGGTCGGTTTTTTTTTTTTTTTTTTTTTTTTTTTTTTTTTTTTTTTTTTTTGAGAGGTTTTCGCTATAGGGCGCGTGCGCTCGCCAGACAGACAGAGAGAGACAGAGAGACAGAAAGCGAGAAATCACCCCCCAGGGGGGATGGCCACGCCGCAATCCCTTCTCCTCCATTCTCCTCTCGGGATCTTGGGCACGCACGCACACACGCCCGGCGTGAGTTTTAAGCCACCGGGTCCAGGATGCGAACCGCGGTCGACTACGTGGGAGTCCAGCGACATAGCCATTATGCTAACTGCTGGTCCCAGGGGGTCTTGATTATTAGTTAAGGGACTTTCTGCCTAAGATCACTGCTAACACAGAAGAAAACCAACCCAAGAAGTAGCAAGAAACTGAGTTTTGATTGAACCCCCCAAAGCCAGACATGTCTGAAAGTATAATTTGGCCTTCCACACATACATATACAAAAGAGAGTTTAAAAGACAATTTAAACATTTTGATATAATTCGTATAGCACTTGAAAAATATTAAATTCATTTGCCACTCTTGGCCTCCACCAGACTTTATTTATTAGAATCTCTGGCAATGGGGCTTTGGAATTCACATTTTTAGTTAAGCCCCTCTGTGTTTCTGGGGATTAGCTAATTTGGGGAACCATTATGAGCATTCACCGAAATTCTGTCTTTCCAACAGCATCAATGAGCCAGAAGAAGCTCACACACTGCTCAGAGGCTTCCTAGAGAACGAATTGTAAAATATTGCTAGATAAAGAAGGTTGAGAGAAAGTTATTCTCATTCTAGTACCTCCAACCTCTTTTCCATTCCAGGAAAGAAAGGGAAGAGATAAAAATTATGTGGAAGAAAACTTTAACGAAAGATCATCCTTCTTCCTTATTCTCAATAGCTTCCTGGTAAACTGAAAATCCTCTAATCCCATCTGTGTTCTGGAAAATGAGGGACTTACTTTCCTAGTACCTGTTTGACTAGAATCGCTAAGGAAAGTAGGGTGGCTATATAAAATTTAACGTGAAAGAGAATACATGGCATCTTACCAATTTTGATTTTCCTCATTGTCTTAAAATTTATGTCACCCACATGAAGGAAACTGAGTTTGTTAGATTTTAGAATTTAAGACAAGGGGTTTGGGGAACCATAATTTCCTAAAGCATCACCAGATTGAGTTGAGGGTATGGACTCCAGATTTCAATTGACTGGGTGGGCTTCTTTTCTCAGTTTTGCTCAGAGAAATTATTCTAAATTTACCTTCCTGTATTCTTGACTGGCTTCCAGTAGCACTCTTCACAAAATGCAACTGTTTAGTAAGATTGAGACAAAATTCCCTGCCTCCTGATCTGCTTTCTAGTGTCCACCTATATCAACCCTAAGAGGAGACAGTAAACCCAGGATGACCATCTCATTAAAAAGAGGTAACTGTTGGGGACCAGCAGGTGGCGTGGTGGTTAAGGTGCTGGACACTCCCACATGGCTGACCAAGGTTCAAGTCCTGAATCTGGTGGTTTGCTTTCTCACTTCCTCTCTCTCTCTCTTTCTCTGCCTCTCTCTGGTCAAATTAAAATAAATGAATAAATAAATAAAATTAAATAAATAATTTAAAAAAAAAAAAAGAGGTAACTGTTCATTTTCCAAAATTAGAACCTTTTTATATCATTAGACATTCTGGGCTAGTTTCTCTATGATAATTTGCAAGTCAATCTTTTCAGGCCAAAATTTTACCTAAGGAGTAGACAGATTCTAGGCATAGTATCTTACCACTGACTGGAGTACCTTTTAAGGCAAATCGGCCACAAACAATATGCTTTCAGAGAGTTCATTCTTGGGCTTTTGAAAATGGGCAGGGATTCATTATGGACAAATTGCAGGAGGTCCTCTGGGTGTCCAGTGATTTATGATCCTATAGAACCCTGTGTGTCATCTGGAGTTAGGTTTTTCAGGAAAGCTGTCTTAATGGGTAGGAATTTCCACTGACATGAAACAGGATGTGTTCTACCCTCCTTCACACCATCCCACACTCTCTCCTTTTTAACTTGTACCTTAATGACTTGTTGCTTTTGACTGAGCTGAATGCAGAGTGAAAAGAGAAGACAAAAAAAGCATTTCCTAACGTATTAACATCACAATGTTACTGTCACAAAATAGATGTAGCCTTATAAAACAAATATCCTACTCTTCAGTGAATACTAAAAAAACTAGTTTAAGATTAATCATTTGAAAATCCAAATAGTTATTTTTGGAAGATGCTCTGAAACACTCACATACAGCTAACCACTCTGATCAGGATGTTGTCACCTCAGGGTAGCAAGTTTTGATGGAGGTTTCACAGGAAGTTATAAGGTTAGCTGTTCAATGGGTGCTCTGATAGAACCTTCTTTATTTCTGTGGTGGTGGGAGTTTCATAACACCCTCTTTCTCTGTAGGCTAAAATAATCACAGTCATGATCTTTGGCATAGAAATTTGCGGTTTGTGAGAGAAATCTTGTCCCATTCTCAGCCCATGTCCATGTGGAGGCGAGGTGGCATTTTACAGACTTATGTTTTGGTTAGGCTTCTCAACTTTTAAAAGAGTTGTCAACTATATTCCCATCTCAGCAGAGGCTTAAAGCATGGTCTGTCCTTAATTGGCAACAGAATATTTGCACTCCAAGTAGTTGTCAAAAGAGTATAACGCTGAATGCTTGCTGCCCGGTGCCTATCAAAAATCAGTTGTGAGAGATTATATTTATGGAAGATTGCCTGAAGGACATACATTCCTTTTTAGATCGCCTAAATTTTATTTTTGGATTTGGCCAAACCAATTGAGAGTAACATATTTAAACCCCATAGCTATGTCACCTCAAAATCATAGTCATTATTTGTGGGTATAAGCCTAGCACTGATAGGTGCTTTTCATATATTGGTAATAATCTATAAAATAACTGCTAGGTAGGGGTTGATACTTTCACTTTCCAGATGAGGAAATACTCCCAGCACCACGAAATCTCTTGCTCAAGGCCACACAGGAAGTAAATAATATTTCGCAGTTTGACTTTCAAGGCAAAGTCTTTCAGGCTCTACATTTCATGTCCTCTGTACAAAGCTAGAGTTGCTTTCTTAATTTTTAATTTTTTAAATTTTAGTTAAGTTTTTTGTTGTAGGGCTCATGTGCTCACCAAAGAGAAACTCCAGAGTAAGGGAAAGTGAGCCATCACCCCCTACTGGGACAGCCACACAACAATCCCTTCTCTTCTATTCTCCTCTCATGTGCCCAGTGTGATTTTAAAAATGCTGAGTCTAGAACTTGAACCATGGTTAGCCATATGGGAGTCCAGCATTTTAACCACCATGCCACCTGCTGGCCCGTAGAGTTGCTTTTGCTGAACTACCTTTTGGTGTTGTAGTAGCAACCACTCTTGAACGAATTTAGAAAAAAGAATTCTAAAGAATTCTATGAGACAGCACTGTATCTAACTCTAGAGATTTTCTTGACATTAGAGAGTATCAAATTTATGAAGACTCTTTAATGAGAAATTTTGAGGTCTTAGTATTGGAAATAGTTGGGCTTACACAAGCAACTAACAGGTTTCATATAAAAACATGAAGAAAATGTTGACTCTTGCAATTGATAGGGTTTCCCTTCATCTATTTTCGGGGAAGCCTAGGTTGCAGGTTCTGACCTTCCTCTGTTTAGTATGTGAGCTATCAATTTTATGTGTCATCTTCTACCACTGGAATTACCTTGTTTAGCTTTCTCTTCTCTAAGCATTGGTGTGATTCCTCTACTTACATACTTAACTTGTTAAATTCCATGTATTTTTATAATCTACTTCTACTATTTTAATATTTTTTCCATACAAATAAAACCCAAATAAGAAGCCTACACTCATTAAGCATGTAATATATGCTTCAGGAAATATACTAAATGGCATGATGTTTTCATTTTTAATCTTTGTGATAACAGTGAGTTAGGTTATATTATTAGTCCCATTTTAGAGATGAGGAAAATGAGGCTCAGAGAGCCCAACATCACACGGCAGAGCCAGAAAAAACCTGAATACTTTTTTTCAGAGAGGTTTTATTCTGTTTTTTTTTTTTTTTTTTTTTTTTTTTTTTTTTTTTTTTTTTCTATAAGGTATGTGTGCCTCCAGAGAGAGACAGAGAAAAAGGGAAAGTGAGAAGTTGTTCCCCCTCACAGGGATGGCCATGCCACAATTATCCTCCAGTCTTCTCTCAGGATTTTGGGTGCGCACACACACAAACGTGCCTGGCATGATTCCCAAGCCACCTGGCCCAGGACATGCACTATGAAACTAGCCACTTAGGATCCAGCATATTAACCTCCATGCCACTTGCTGGCCCCAAGAACTTGAATTCTCAGCCATTATTAATGTATCTCTTCAACTCCACATCATGAGTGGTTAACGGATCAGAGGGACACAACAGGATGGGACTCAAAGGATACTTGGGTGAAAAGAAGAAGAAAAGATGGGGAAAAGATGTCCTAGAGGGGAGAAAAAGGGCCAGCACAAATAGATTAGAGAAAAATTAAGTAGAGAAAAGGAAAGAAAGAAAACAGAGGAGCACAGGAGAGAGAGGAAAGGTATGACTCCACCTCAGCAGTGTGTAGTGTCTGATCCCTCAGATGACCTTTGTTTTGAAGCTTCAATGCTGAGTGCGACCAATACACAAATGGCAGCTCTTTACTATAAACGTCTATACCTCTTCTTGTCCAAACCACTCATTTGTGCAAGTCTATGCTGCCCTTACTGCTATCCATTCTGTTTTCTGTCTTGTGTTCTCAACCCAAGTACTTTGCTTCATTAGAAGGAAAACAGGATCACATTCTCTATGGTATGTAACCAGGTAGAGACCACATTCACTGTGTCTCACACTGATTTCCAGGAAAGGGCCCAGTATTTTTTTATTCAATATAAATTCTTTTTTGTTATCACCACAGAGGTAACAGAAAGATTGGAACAAACTAAACTAAAACAAACAAACAAACAAACAAACAAACTTCTTTTCCCCCTTGCTCCAGACTAGGAAAACATCCCCTTTTAGTCTTATTCCACGTGTGAGAACATGAGAGGTGAAGGTAAGAAAAATCTCTTTGAGAAGTACAGATATTTACATGGGTTTGTATACATCAGAATACATTTTTCCTGAAATTCGAGTTTATAATTAGCTTTCCAAAAACTTTAAAAGCCCTTGCTGTATTAGAAAACAGCTTTCTTGCTTTTACTTTCAAATTTAATATTTATTTTTAAAATAAATGTTTCTTTCCCCAGAGAATTTTAAAAGATCTGCTATAAAATAAGGGATGATATGGGTATTAAAATTTCACACTGGAAGCACTGAGGTGTCTAACAATTTACCAATGAAAATAACTTTCATATTTAATATTTATCATATTGTTGGTCTTTTAGGTAATTTTACTATGGAATTGCTTATTTCTGCAGTTCCTATTTGGATCTGACATCCAAAATATCAGAATTTCTTTTGAGTCTTCTAGTTTTTAGATCAAATCTAGTTTTTGCTTGGGTTGGTTTGTGATGGAGGATCTAACATACATTGGTAAGTGAACATTCCTCGTGTTTCCACATGGGGGCACTACCTCCTGGTCACATTCCTGGCTTCTCGATCTTTCCTCCTGCAAATAGGAGAAATTTCTAAGCGCAGACAAGTTGGCTAAGACTTAAATTTTACTGACTCTTTTTAAACAGATTGAAAGGAAGATAAAGTAAGCCCTCGGTTTGGTCCTAGGTTCAGGACCAGCTGCACCATACGCCTAATCAATCATGCGAGATTGTTTTGAAGATAGTATAAATACGCTTTGTAAATGTTAAAACATTAAGAAAATAAAAATAATTAGATACAGATAGAGGTGCACGTCTAGATATATAAAAAGGAAAGATTCTGGATTTTCATTCTGCTGCTGTCAATAAGCTAACACTTATTGACTGCTGTCAGAGGGAGGATCAGGTCACATGGTGACATAGACTTCTCCTTTAAAGTGTAGGCGACGGAAGTGCAGGGTCACATCAAGCATTCATCTCCAGTGTTCGTAAACAGCCGGCAGACTAGAGACTGAGAGGTTGATAAGCAGGAATGCCAAAAAAGATTCTAGATGCTCAGACTGTCATAGGATTACAGGCTAATGTACTTCAGAGCTGATCGGATCAGGTCAAGGATAGTCCTGAAAAGAGCAAACTGGACCTACATATTGTGTTCTGGTTCATTCCATCTTCCATCACCAGGTGTCCAACAGAAACATCCAAACCACTGCTCTGGGCATCCAACTTGCAACAAATTGTAAAACATTTGTTTTGTCTTTTGTAACCAGACACAAATAAAAATATGTTTACAAAGAATTTTTATAAGATCCTCGTGCAGCTTTTAAAACTCCCGAATGTAAATGCCAGAAATAATCTTTGAATGTCCTTTAAGGACACACCACATTTTCTTCTCCCAGCTGACAGACACCTGACGTTCTAGCCATAGAGCATGGTGTTCCTGTCTGCAGGATCCATTTTTAGGACTCAAGGTGCTTAAATAAGAATCCTCTGTGTAATGCAATTCACCTAAGCTTTAATGAGTTTTATTTTAAGGGCTCGTTACCAATTAAATTCAAGTTAACATGTTTAAGAGTGAAAATGTCCACAATGAGTTCTTGAAGACACCATGTTTATGTATTTCTGAGCAGATGTACTACTTTTGGCTCTTAAGTTTTAAAGAGTCATTGAGTCTGGATATAAGCATGTTTCTGGTAGCAAATGTTTAAGTATTCAGTTCTTTCAGATAGCAATAAAAAAGACAAAATTTGTAACGCCAATAATACTCAGACTAGAGAGAAAGGAAAAAGGTAAATTCTAAAGAAGAAATCCTACTATGGAACCCTTTACCGATCAAGTAGCAACCCAGGACAAGCTTCTTTAATGAACCTGCTGATGCTTGATTAGGGTATTAAAAGATTTCTGAAAAAATGGGGCAATCCCAAGGGTTCGACAGTTTCTGTGGTATCCTTAATTAATTCCACTTTGAGTTCATTATTCAACAGCTGCTTTAGAAAAATAAAAGGTCTGCATCTCTTTACACAAATGTTTAAGAGTTATTTGATAATGCAGTTCCTCCCTGCGTAAGCCATTTGTTCTAAACTAGATTAAGAGAAGATACAATGAGAAGCTACTTCCATTTGCCAAGGGAGTTAGAAAAATTATTCACTTTTACCTTTAGGGTGAGAAAAGAAAGTTTGCAAGTAATCACCACTTCTTCTCCCATGGAAACAGAGCCATTCCCTTTCCAGATTTAAAAGCTTCATTTCTACCTAAGGTTATTTTTGCTGGGAAAATATGTCAGTGATTTTTTTTGATCGACAGCTTAAACATTTAGATATCCCTCTATAAATTGCTTTTGAAAAAGGGCATTTGATTTCTTTGACTCACAACCCATGATTCATGCTTTGACTTCTTCTCTCAGTTGTTTTGACAGAGATTCCTTCCTCGTTCTTCAGGCTATCTGAACGATCTCTCTCTCTCTCTCTGTCTCTCTTTCTCTCTCTCTTACACACACACGCACACTCCCCTAGAGAATGACTTCATGACAAGTGGTCTGGTTCTGAACACAACCTTACATTTCAGATGCCCTGTTGGCTCCTGCACTTACAAAGTCAGAATTTATTGTGGGCCCTTGTAGTGCCATTTTTGACACATCATTAAGCTTCCTTTTCATTGGAAGCCTAAAGGCATGCTCAGGCTTACTGGGAAGAGTGCGCCTAAATAACGGTTAAAACACGTGTCATGAGCTGCGAGGGGCTTGTTTGCCAGCAGGGCAAACAGTTCACCGTAGCTCAAGCAATACCCTACAACAGGGTGGGCTGGGATAATGAGATAACCACACACCACAAGTGAGTTGTTCATCTTTGTCTTCAAGCATCTAAAAACATAGTTATCTCAGTAGGATGGTGCACCCCAGAGAGATATAAATATCTTTCAGAAAGGTAAAGAAAAACAGTCAAAGAAAACACATTCGAAAAATATACGCAAAAGAATTGTAAACAATTGTTTCAAGCGAAATTTCAGCTGTACCAGAACTTATGTAATCAGGTCCATAAATTCTGTGTGCTCCTTTTGCAATATGTTTTATTTTAATTGTATGCAGATTTATTCTAATGTTATGATGCTAATCAACCTGTGTAGCTATAATAAAATAAAGGCAATGTCAACACCTCATCAACTAATCACACTGTTTCTTTCATCCTAGACACTGTATCCTCCCTACCCAACACCGAAGTGCTATAAAAATTATTTATACAAATAAACTATTATCTAAAGACTGAAAAGGCATAATAAATTATGCGTAATATGGCCCAATTATGTGGTAATTTCTTTGTTTTAATTATTTGTATAGTTTTAATGAAGGGGTTGCTAGAAGGTGGAACCATTTTTATATTTAATGGAAAAAACAAATTTGTTTTTAAGAATGAAAACAAAGATAATTAGCTCTTAAATTAGAGGCATACTAATATATTCATGTTCCTAAATTATTACCAGTATTATTACTTGGTTTGTGCTATCAAAACTTTTCTCTCTGGCACTCTGATGTTGGCTATTCAAGTTATTTTTCCCATTTCTGTTAAATGTATTAATATCTTTCTGTTCATCAAGTGCCAGAATAAAGGTTGAAAAAGTTCCCTAGATTATCTACAGAAGAAAAATTGGGGTGGGTGATGACAACTATGATCTTTCAAGATGCAGTTTACGAATGCATAATAACTTAAGAAAGTGAGAAAAAAAATAGATTTATCAAGAAAAGAGAGAACTCTCCTAAATTCAACACAGCAAATCAGCAAATTTCTTCAGGGAAAGACATCAAATTTGAAAGGCATCAATACTTTTCTGCTGTCACCAAACTGTTATTTATGCTCATGTGCCAGCTGGATTTGTGTATGTGCGTGCATAATCTTTTTCTCACCACTGATGTCATCATTAAAGCTGTGCAAGAATTTTGATTTTCGCTTTGCACAATCTTCAGGGGAGACTTGGACATTATGGTGAAAGTTTGTGACAAGTTTGTAAAAGTACGAAATGCTGGCTTTAAGACAGTGAAATTTCACCACTGCAAAATAGAATTCGCTTTGTAAAGTGTGCATTGTTGTGCTTGTCCAGTCCCCATGACAGAAAAGGCAACCCTAGAGAAATATATAGTTAACCATTTTCTTGGGAAAAGAAAGACATTTACTATTACTGGCAACACTCCCCACGACTAGCTGTCCTTTTGAATATTCAAACATACCCTAGAATTTCAAGTTGTTTTTTTTTTTCTTTTCTGCAATTCACAGAAAGATACTAGCCACTGGATATCTGATCCTCAAGGAAGAAACCAGAATTTGTGTTTGTAAATCATAGTAAACCTTATTTATTCAGTTTATAAAGGCTTGAAGACAGTAAGATTTTAGGACTTGTTTTGTTTACGAAATCTCAAAGCTGTGATGAATTCATTTCCCAAGGAGGAGGCAACAGCCAGGAACAATAGGCAGTGGTGAACCACTGGGAGGAAGAGGCAGCATTTGGCAAGTCAGAGGCAGCTGATTCCAGAGCCAGAGATCTCTGTCAGCGGCACGGGTGGTGGTCTGGACCGAGAGTGTGGAGAGCAGAACCTGTGACGTGGGCCCTTCCCTCATTATTACCAGTGCTCCTTTCCACCTGGCCTGACAATTCCCAAGTCAGGACTGTGCCCTTCTAGCTCCATCATCAGGGGTTTTTCAGTATTTCCAGAAACAACCTATCCCAAAATAGCATACCCAAAAACAATGTCACTGAGAGACCTAATAACTGGACTAGTAGATAAAAAATATTATATTTCTTAGCAGGTGATGGATGCAGAGGTTTAAGGGTTTGAGTTGGGGAGGGCATTTTGAAAGGGAAAGTAAAACAATTTTTATTAAGTGTCTCCTCTGGGAGACCCCCTTCTTAGATTTCTTTTTTTCTTTTTCTTTTTTTTTTTTTTTAACTTCAGTTTCACAAAGGCCTGCAAGGAAAATAGGAGTTTCCCCATTCTAACAAAGGAGGTAACTGAAGGTCAAGGTTGGATAACTTACCCAAGGTGAGAAACAAAATGAGAGGGCCAAGTGAAAATGGGCTGGCTGCGCTCTGGCTCGTCTTACTAGCTCCGTGACAGTGGGGAAGTGACTTAACATCTCTGGGCTTTGTCGTTCTCCTCTGTAGAGCTGTCATTCCTCAAGAGAAGAGAGGCTATGTACAGCAGCCGCGTGGGTGCCGGCCCGTAGTGGGTGCCCCACTACAAACTGGATCGGCCCGTGCTTTGCTCTCCAAGACTTCGCTCTCACGCCCACAGAACATCGCTGTCTTTCCTAAGAGTTGTCATTTGCATCCAGGCTTGTCCTACTTCAAAGCTCTTTCTCTTCCCTTTATCTAGTTCTCCAAACTGGCTTATGGAAAGAAGTGAGTGAAAGAATAAACCCATGTTTGTAATGCCTGCTCTGTGTCACTGAGAGGTGTCACAGGTATTCAAACGCTAACTGGTCCTCCAGAGCATGTCATCCAGGGGTAGAGAAAACACACAGGGCGGACCACTGCGATACATAAAGCACGATTCCGTGGTGTTAAGCAGCAGAGTGAATGGTAAAGACAGAAAGCACTTTAGGAGTTGAGGGGTTTTCATTACTATATTTCTTCACCTTCTCCAGTCTCTTGTGCTTTTCTGGTTACCATGGAGGCTGAAATCAACTCAGATTCTTTATAAAGACACTCAGGGTTGAGATTTAATGCTGGAAGGTTTATACTATGAAATTCCCTTTCCCTAGTGATTTCATGATTTCACAGTCTGAGCCTTTGTCTTTGGAACAGATTTAAAAGGCCCAACTGATTGCTCATGGTTTTGTCCTCAGCGGCAACCTTCGTTTCTTGTATAAACGGGAACTGATAAAATTTGCAATTTCCTATTTATAACATCTTCGCTTTTCTTAGACAAAAGGGCAAGATAAGCAAGGTAATTACTGGATCCTGTTCTGCAGTTTAAAAATCACAGACTTAAAAATTATGGGGTCATTTGCGTCCCGGGAAGCAAAAGAGGTTTTGATTGGGAATATTTTCTGCTGTATATAGGACCATTAGTAATGCCAATTTTAGAATGCTTCCTTTCCGTAAGAGCAAATCTTCTTGTTGAAAACCTGACTGACTTTTAGTCTTTCCAGGAAGAGTCTCTGGGTTTGACAGAAGCAAAAATGAGTCACTGTCTCCCTGGTGTCGGGGAGAAGGGTAGCCCACCATGGTGATTAAGAACACAGGGAGGGCACTGGGGTGTTTGGGTGTGAATCCCACACTCACTATGGAGGAGCGATGGGTCCAAATTACTTCTCTTCTCTGTTCCTTGGTCTCTTCATGAGTAAAATGAAGATAATAGACCAACCAGCAGATGAGATTTCTACGAGGGTTAAATGAGTGAGTATTTATAGAGTTCAGAGAACAAAGCCTGGCACATGGGAAGCATACCTCATCATGAATGAGTCAAAAACGTTGAGCTTTCTTGCTTTTCTGAAGCTAGGTTTCTTTAGGCATCTCTTACCTCAGAGTAAGAGAAAGTAAATATCTGAAGACAGAAGCACTTGGGTTTAAAGGTGGAGATGAGACCCAGGCACTAGCTAATTGACATGATCTCTCTCTCTCTCTCTCTTTTTTTTTTTAAGAGCGATTTTTTCCTAAAGAAAGTGTGCGCTCACCCATAGAGACAGACAGACAGAAAGTGAGAAATCACCCCCAGGGGTTATGGCCTCACCATTCTCTTCTCCACCATCTCCTCTAGGGACTTTGGGCACACATGCACATGTGCCTGGCATGAGTTTTAAGCTTCTGGGTCCTGGACATGAACTATAGTCAACTAAGTGGGAGTCCAGCGAAATAACCATTACACCATCTACTGGTCTCAGACCAGTCATCTCTTAAAGTAGAATAAGTCTTATAAGGGCTTCCAAATCCAGCTATTCTTCTTGTTCATGTAACAGCGAAGTATGAATTTATGCACTGAACATCATACTTGCAAGGAGTCAAAAAGGCACTGCTCTTGGACGGGACTTTTGGCAATGATCTGCAAACATGCCTTCACATCCCACTATTGGGTTTAAGGCAGCGATTTGTTAAATGGGTCATCTGTAACACATACCCTTTCCTTTTTTTGGAAATACACCTGTTCTGGGATTTGATTTGGCTCTTAATTCAAACAGACCTCCAAGTGCTCTGAAACAAAATCAACCTAAAATTATACACTTATCTAGAGTTACATTTAGGCCATATGGTTTAAGCTGTCCAAATGTCACAGAAGCAACAGCAGCAGCCATCATCATACTTTACACTTACCCAGCATCTTCCCTGCCAGAATATTATGTAAGTCATAAAAGTTTCATTAAGGCAGAGGTGTTAACCCTAATTCCAAAAGGACAGCTACTTAACTGCAGTGTCTCGAAGTAGCTCAGTTTCAGGTTGAATTGCTATATAAGAGTTTCTCAAAGTCCATTATGGTCTTATTTTCGTATTCTTATAAATGACAGGGTCTACACTGTGAGCTCCTAGAAAGTGGAAGTGAAGATAGGGTGGAAACAAGTAGCACCAAGACCTTGCTCTGGGATCTCTGAGAAGAATGTTAACTAATTATTAGACTTACTGCCCTGGGGTATTGGACCACTCAGTGAGGTGCCATTTCCAGAAACTCCTGTAAAAGACACTGGAAAAGTCTGGGCAGTGAGGACATCTCAGTGCATCACTTTAAGTCTTTATGCACCTGAACTTGAAATTCCCTATTAGATTACCTGGCCCACCTCTTATCCTCTAGCACCATGCCCAATACATAGGTGGAGCTCAATAAATAATTGTGAAGTGGACAAATAAATGTGTTAAATGCACAATGATCCTGTTGCAGGCACAATAATCAGAGAACTTTGGAGTGTATATTTGGAGCAGATGTGATGAATTTTGGCATAGAAAAGGCAACAAGTGGATGCTGGGCGAGGAAGACAAGGATAGAGTTGCCAGGAGCAAATGCAGACTAGTAGGGCTGAAAGGATATTGAGAAGTGTTGGTGTTAAAATTCCCTGAGTAGTATAGCGTGATTAAAGGGGGAAAAAATACATCACACCTTTGCCTAGTATTAGTCCTATGGTATTTAATGTCTTTGAAATGATCAGGGCTAGAATATTATGGAGACATATGCTTTATTAATCACTAACCAACTGAGCAATGAATGAACTGAACAGCGAGGCCATGTGCTTAGGTGCTAGGACACAGGGGCAACTGCTCCCTTCAGATATCATCCCTACAGTCAGCAAGCTCACAGTGAACTGCAAAAGCTCATAATTCATCCTTTGGATCCAAAGTCCATCTTCTGTCCAGAACTGATACTTTGCTAATCACCCCCAAGTTGAAGTTTTCACAGCTGCATATACAGAACATGTTATCATCTACTCTAAGCATGTCCTTAGGTAAATATCACATTACTCCCAGATTCTGTTTTACCTACTAACCTGGAGTAGGAGGACGTTAAGCCAATATGTAGTACTTTCCCTACAGCTGAATTTTCACACTGGAATACTAAAATACTCTAAGGTTTACGCAGTGGTTTGCTAATGGTGCACAGAGTTAAGACTAAATAAGATAGGAAATATTTCTTGTTAGTAATTAAAAAAAAATTGTCAGAGGGTATGTCTACTCTCTAGAGAGAATCAAAGACAGAGACAGAGGAAAAGGGGAAGTGAGAAAGCAATCTCCATTGGGAATGGTCATGCCATAATCCCGCCGCTCCATCTCTTCCTTCTTCTGGAATTTTGGACATGTACATACATGCACCTAGTATGTTTTTCAAGGTGCTGGACCTAGGACTCAAACTTCTCTGCTGGCCATGTGGGATCCAACCACCTTAACCACTATGCCATGGTCTGGCCCAATTGTTAGTAATTTTTAAAAGATGTAAAATAAACATAAAAATTCACAATAGAATGGCTGAGTTATATATGGGTACTTCAAAAACTTTTTGGAAAAATTGAGTTATTAAAGTATGCATTTATTTAAGTATAAATAAATTTTGATTCATGCATAGTTTTTTCAAAATGTGCATTTTCCATGAAAATTTTGAAGACCTTATTCTCCCCTACCATATATACATAAAAATAGTACAGAGGACTTAACAAAAGAAAATCTCCACCTACCATGTCTCTCTCAGGCTGGGCTGACTCAGGCCTTTTTGGAATGATCACTCACTCTCTTCTACTGATGATGGGGTATCAGGGAAACATTGAAAAACACACTCAAACAATGGTTTTGAATTCTTTTGTTCTTCCTAACCCCATGGACTTAGGCAAATTTCTCTTTCAGAGCTTGGAGTTCTTCTTCCACGAAATGCTAAATAACAGCACATTCTTTACAAGATGATTATAAAGATCACATGGTGACATTTGCACACTGCTTGGCATATAATATATGCTCAATAAATATTCATTCTCCTTAATTGAAAGAAACTAATTCACAAATCAAATTCTAGGACTTTCTATACCCTTGATTCAGTACTTAATTATGTCCTCTGGTGATAATTAGAGATCTAGAGCAGAGGCCTCAGGCAAAGCACTGGAAACATGGCTGCATGTGACACCACAGGGGATAGAGAATCCAGTCCTTTGAATCAATCTGGAAATGCCATAAATGAGTACCATATGCTAAGACTGAGTTGGGTTCAAAGTGACACCCATCTTAAACTCAGATAATATAACTGAGAAAAATCCCTTTTCCTAGCTTTCAGAGGGACTCTCGGAGACATCTAAGGATATCTGACAGTGGAAGAAACCTTTAAGAATGCAAACTGAATTCATAGGAGACACAGGACAATACTGAAAATACGGAATAAATAGAGAGGAACAGAAGAATGACAAACAGCGGTGTCTTCTCTCTTTCCTCATTTCTCAGTCACAATACTAGGGACCTGGAAAGGAGGTTGTAAGGAAGGCTTTGTTTAGATCTTCCAAGAGAAGTGTTTACAATGTGAGAAGAGATTCTTAACCCCTCCTAGAACCATTTGATAAAGACTTAGAGTTTCCCCATTGCTCCAATTTTCTTAAGGCTCTCATCCTTTCGTGGGATATCTTTGTTTTCTCTTATTCCTTATTTTGAGTTGTGTGAGGAAAAGAGGATCATGCTTCACAAGCCAACATCTGGATCAATCAAAGCTTAGTAGCCATGTGTTATTGAGCAAATGACTTAAACACATGAAGACTCAGTCTCCATTCCCAAGATGGAGTTCTCTGACAAGACTCAAATACTCTCCTAAGAAGTAAACTGTCTAATATCTGCAATGCAATCTAGATAATAGTGTCTCATAATTTCTATCCAGGTGGCATTGCTCTTTAGAAGGTAGCTCAGAGATTTGTTTTGTAGTTGTACTTGAATATTAAGCAAGCTGCTTTTGCTGAGAGCTATGCTTTTTTGAGATGGATTACTTGGGGGATGGAGAGTACCACCCTTAGTGGCCATTTGGCCATGTCAGGTAAAACAGTTAACTGGTTGACACACAGCAGATGCTCAACCTGAGAACCATCTTTGACACTGAAGTGACACAGGCAACAGAAAAGCTAGACCTGGCTGGCTGACATGCACTCTAGGAATAAAAGTGAAAAGTGGATGGGCCTTTTCCTTGTTTTCTGGGGTTTCCAGTCCAGTTCACCAGGGAATGGACAAAAGAATTCAAAGACATCCCCAGGATGGGAAGGTGCCATTGAACAGAAAATAATGACATTGCGAAGAAAGTATTTAATATGCTGGTAATCGCAGATACAACAATGGTAAAGGGAACACAAATCTGTGGTCAATCACAAAGACTGACATTTCAATCAGAAAAACTCTTGGATATAATTTTTTTTTCCATTAAAAACACCTGAAAACCCAAGCTGGTTTTCTATGCTGTTGCTGCTCACCATTTCATAGTAGCCCAACTCCCACCCCAAATGTTGTGGAATTACATTCGGTATAGATTTGTTTATCAGTCCTTCTACCCTATCCATTTTTCAGCAGCTGATTAGTCTCCCTGGGATGTAGACACATCTCTGATCAAGAGCTGCTTGACTCCTTCCCATCTTCACACATGATCCCACTATCCACACTGCTTGTAATAAACGTGCTTATATGTACATATATAAACACATTGGTATGCATGTATGTTCCCCATATTGTATTCAGACACATTCTGAATGGATGTATATATGCGCTCATATACATATAGGAATCCAACTGGATTCCCAGAGGGAAATGCGGCACACATTGTTAAAATGTCTGTCATCCATGTAAGAGAAACACAAATGAGCTGGGCATTAAATTTGCATACAGCCCCGAGCACAGAGGTTCCTGTATGTGCACCGTTCTACTGTTCTTGATGATGGGTATATCTGACAGAAAGATTCTGTCAGGATTAGCTCAGGAAAAACACCCCCAAGGAGATAATTTGAAGACATACTGAGAATTCGCCTCAATACATGAAAATAAACATGAAATCCTCAGCACTCTCTGCACATTGAGAAGTTCCCACCAACACCCCACCACACACCGGGGGATAATCTACTGGAGCTAATTAACACACAGTCAGACGAAGGCTGTTAGAAGTGGTTGCCACTTAGGATTGATTTAGTTGCTGCCGTGCTTAAAAGAGACTTGAGAAGGTTTTTGTGTAAATGTGGGAGGAAAGAAGAGGAAATAAAAGTGTAAAAACAGCTGCAAAATTAAAAGGTGCTAAGGTCTTTTTTCCCCCTGAAGACATTACGAAAACTTATTGAGAAACTATTAGTATTCCAGTAAAGAAAGCTTCTTACTTGATTTTGTTTCCTTCCACATCAAAATCTCTCTCTCTCTCTCTTTCTCTCAAACACACACACACACACACACACACACACACACACACACACAAACACACACACAATGGTCTATAGATTGCAACTAAAGAAAAGGGGATGTGTTACTTCATAAGCAAACAAGCTCTTCATTAAATACTAACATATGGATTGTGTCATCCAAAAAGCAACAAATCTTTTCATGTCTACTTTTCACTTTATCTTTCTAATTTTTTAGATTTTCAGCAACATTATTAGTGATATGTTTTTTGGGGAAAAATGAAAGAATAAAGGACCACAATTGCTTTTTCTCAAATTGTCTTTGTGATATGAGAAGGATAGAACAAAATTAATTTCTTTAAAATGTTCTTCCACAGAGTAATGGTATGGATGCTAGCTTACGAATAAACAATAATATGCAATAATTATGATAGTGGAATATCGCAACTGAGTAAATAAGGAGATTTTAGCATCCTGCTTTGTATTTCTGAAACACAATATAAACAACACAGAAAAAACTGTTAGTGAAAACTCTATTAAGCCAGGCTTTATGAAAATTTAGAGTTGCAGTTGACTTTTTTGAACCAATAAAAAGGGTTTACTAAAAAAATTATGATAACATAAAAAAGGAGTTCAAAAAAATTAAAAAAGGAGTTGAGGGGACAAAGTATTTGCTTTGTATTTGAGAACTTTTTTGTTTGTTTGTTCTAGCTATACAATTTGTAATCAAAATAGCTAGAAATCATTCTTAATTCAGGGTAAGACTTCTTGGCAATATTTTGCCTTCCGTTAGATGAGGTACTGCTTGTTAAGAATAAGCAAAACCGGGACCAGCGGTTAGTGTAATGACTATGTTGCTGGACTCCCATGTAGTCGACCACGGTTCGAGTCCCAGACCTGGTGCTTAAACTCACGCCGGGCGTGTGTGCGTGCGTGCCCAAGATCCCGAGAGGAGAACGGAGGAGAAGGGATTGCAGCGTGGCCATCCCCCCTGAGGGGTGATTTCTTGCTTTCTGTCTCTCTGTCTCTCTCTGTCTTTCTGGCGAGAGCATGTGCCCTATAGCAAAAACCTCTCCAAAAAAAAAAAAAAAAAAAAAATAAGCAAAACCTACATGTAAAAAATTCTATGAAATAAATTTTAAATTAGCTTAAACAAGCCTACAAAATAAAATCCAATAAAACGCATTGATATTGAGGATATCTGCTATATGCAAAGTCTTCTACCACATCCTAAGTAGAACTAACAAATGAACCTGTTCTCTTTTATTTTTTTAATAGGTTTTTTTGCCATAGGGCGCATGCGCTAGCCAGACAGACAGAGAGAGAGACAGAGAGACAGAAAGCAAGAAATCACGCCCCGGGGGGGATGGCCATGCCTCGATCCCTTTACCTCCATTCTCCTCTCGGGATCTTGGGCATGCATGCACACGCGCCTGGCGTGAGTTTTAAGCCACCGGGTCCAGGACGCAAACCGCGGTCGACTACATGGGAGTCCAGCGACATAGCCATTACGCTAACTGCTGGTCCCACAAATCAACCTGTTCTCCATACTGTAGAGGCTCAAGCTCAGGAGGGGAGAGAGGTACCTCCACAGAGAATTAGGGAATGGCAAATGGGTTCATCTTGACAAGCCATTGGTAATAACTACTTGAAGTGTCTTCTTGTTTCATGATAGTGTGTCAGAGTGTAAGCACATGCTGTGCCCAGTGTATACTGTCTGCCATGAGAGAGGGTGTCAGAGGTGATGGACTGTGGGCAAGCTGTCTGCCAACTGAGGGTTAGAAGATGCACTGTATGGTTGGGATAGAGGAGGACGATATGTAGGAAATACGTTTAAGATGTTGGAGCCAGCAGGTGGCGTGGTGGTTAAGGTGCCGGACTCCCACATGGTCAACCATGGTTCAAGTCCTGAACCTGGTGCTTGATTTCTCATTTTCTGTCTCTTTCTCTGTGTATCTCTCTCTGTCTGTCTCTGGGAAGTGCATGTGCCCTATAACAAATTAAAAATAATAATAATAATAAAATTAAATAAAGCTTTAACAAATAGGATGTTAAATTGGATGTTAAGGTTAGATAATGGACTTTGGACTTTTCTCCATGGTTGGTTCAAATTAGTGAGACTTTATTTTAAATATCTTTTTTTTTTTTAAGAGATTTTTGCAACAGGGCATGTGTACTTGTCAGAGAGACAGAGAGCAAGAAATCATCCCCTGGCGGGACCAGCAGTTAGCGTATTGGCTATGTCACTGGACGCCCATGTAGCCGACCGCGATTCGAATCCTGGACCCGGTGGCTTAAACTTACACTGGGCGCGCGCGTGTGTCTGTGTGCCCAAGATCCTGAGAGGAGAATGGAGGAAAAGGGATTGTGGTGTGGCCATCCTCCCTCGGGGGTGATTTCTCGCTTTCTGTCTCTCTCTCTCTCTCTGTCTTTCTGGCGAGCACACGTGCCCTATAGCAAAAACCTCTCCAAAAAAAGAAAAAAGAAATCATCCCCTGGGGGGATGGCCACATCACAATCCCTTCTCTTTCATTCTCCTCTCAGGATTTTGGGAATGCATGCACACACACCTGGCATGAGTTTCAAGCTGCCAGATCTGGGACTTGAACCACAGTCAACCCTGTGAGAGTCTCATGCCTTAACCTTTACACCACCTGCTGGCCCCTGATTTTAATTATCTTAAAAATTATTTTTTATGGTTTGGAGGCCATTATTTGTGCCTTTTCACATGAATTTTGGAGTAGTTCATATAGGAAACAAGAGCACCAAAAAATATTGAATACAAAAGCAGAAGATATGAAAGTTGTAGTTGTCATGTAAATGCAAGTCAGATCTTGAACTTGATGGTAGCAACAGCAGAGAAGAGTTCACAGTCATGGGTCCTGAAAATTTGCAACGCAGGACCAGCACACCTGAATGAGGTGGCTATTGATTGACTTATTAGATAGGGAGAAAGGTCATGTTCTTGCAAAAATACAAGCTTTTTGGTTTTCACTTTTATTTTTTATTTGGCTCTATCTCCAAATGTTAACCAAGAAAGATTAGCTAGAAGCAGCTGCTCAGTCTATTTTAAATAGAGCAGATTCTAGCTACCAAAAGGGACATGAAAGATCATCCTCCTCCTGTATTTTGCTTCATTCCGGTTTTTGGACGTTACACCATTAACACTGCCATCCAAGATGCAGGGAACTGACAAGCCTTTTAGTTCTCTATGCTCTAAAAGAAGTTGCAGAAATAAAGAAATTTCGGATCTTTCAACCCATGTGGGGGCATTTCATTTTTATTCATTTCATTAATTTTCTTCTACAGCTACACTCATCCACTCTGAGAGCACCAGCACTATGGATGCCACGTTAAGAGCCTGCCTTCCTCCTGGGTGTAAGGGGGCAGAAAGGCGTGCAGGAGGCACTGAGAGAGGACCATGCACTAAAGGGTGTCAGGACGGCAGCCTCAGTGAAAGGCTGGCAGCTCCCAAAGTGCCAGTGAGGGGATGCTTTTCTGAACCCCCTTCACTCACAAGTTTTACTTTTCATTGATGATTAAAAAAAGGATCATTATAATTTTTTTCTCTTCCTCCCACACCAATTTCAAGTTGCTTTTTCCCATCTTTTTAAAGTTTATTTATTACTTCTTTGGTGAGAGAGAAGGAAAGAGAGAGAGAAAAGGAGAGAAAGAGGGAGAAGAAGAGAGAGGGAGGCACTGCCAACAAGAGCCTCATGCCATGATCCACATCGAGCCTCAGCCAGCCTGGATCATAGGCACGTCCGTGCCTTGTGTGTACAGCGAGGTCTCAGGACGCAAACTCAGGACCTTCCCAAGTGGGTCTAACACTGCAGAGTGCTGCATTACCACTGTGCCACCTTCTTTTTTCCATCCTTCAAAATTCTATTTCTTTCCTTTTTTCCATCCTTCAAAATTCTATTTCCTTCCTTCCTTGCCTTTTTTTTTTTTTTAATTTTAATGCCAGAGGGTGCACGCATGCACAATAGAGAGAGGAGGGGAGAACACACACACCCCCAATTGGTGCCTGGTCATGCCGCAATTCTTTTTCTCCAATTCTCCATTCTCTCAGGATTCTGGACACACTTTTGTGGACCTGGTATATTTTTTAAACTGCCAGGGCTGGGAGTCCAACGCTGGTCAACCATGTGGGATACAGCTTCTGCATAACATTTAATTGCTACATTGCCAGGCTGGCCCTCCTTCCCTTTTGATTCAGTTCTTTCACTCTTTTTTATTTTATTTTTTGAGAGTCTTTTTTGTTTTGTGTTTTGTTTTTATAAGGCACATGCGCTTGCCAGAGAGGCAGAGACATAGAACGTGAGAAATCACCCCTCAGGGGGAATGGCCACACCATAATCCCTTCTCTTCCATTCTGCTCTCGGGATTTTGGACACACACAGGACTGGCGTGAGTTTAAGCTGCCGGGTATGGAACTCGAACTGTGGTTGACTACATGGGAGTCCAGTGACGCACTCATTACGTTATCTGCTGGTCCCCAGTTCTTCTATTTCTAATTTATCGTATATCCTTTAGTGGGAGGAATCCAGCGGGCACTCTAGCCTGATTTCACGTTAGAGTAACCTGAAGGGAAATGGATTTTACAAACCATGCTTGTGTCCTCTGTAAGACCAACGAAATCAGAATCACTGAAGGGTGGAAACAGCACTACATGTGTGAGTGTGCATGTGCATGATCCTTCTAAGCCCCCTTGGCAATTCCAATGAGCACCCAGTAGACTGAACTATAGGAGGCTGGTGGTTTTCAAAATATGACCCTGCACCAGCATCAGCAGCATCACCTGGAACCCTGTTAGAAATGCAAACTCTGGAGCCCTGGTCCCATCCTGCTGCATCAGAAAACTTGGGAGCAGGGCCCAGAATTCTGTGTTCTTAGGATCCTTCCAGGTGATTCTAAGACTTGCTAAAATTTGAGAATCTCTGTGCAAGACGCCCAACATTTTTGTTTCCCAGGGCCCCTACCAGCAGCATCAGCATCACCTGAACACTCTATCCTAACCCTGCTGAATTCCAGCCTGGCTTTTTTTTTTTTTCCTCTTTAAATTTATTTATTTTTTACATTAATTCACTATACATCATTACAAATGAGTTTTCCATCCAAAATACACTGTGTATTGGCTCAATCAAGCACATCAACATACACGTTTTCAGCAAATAATTTTCCAATTCTTATGTCTTGTATACTTTGTTTCTTGTTTTGCCATCCTTGATTCCTTATCCCTCACCCTCTGCCATGTCCCACCCTCCTCCCACATTATCTCTGGTATCCATGCTTGCTTTCTATGCCTGCCCCCCCCCCCCCCATAAGCTATATAGCCCCAGCTGGGTACTACTTTATAATATGTTCATTCTACTCACTGGGGTTTATGCCTAAAGTCAGACTTGGGTTCATGTATAGGTATATATCAGCTGTGCTAGCTATTGGATATATTTAGACTAATTAAGTTCATTAGCCTGGCTTTTAACAAGGTTCCAGCAGATGATCACCCACACCGAAGGCTGGGAAGTACCATTCTGACTCAAAGTTCCATGAACTCTTCCAGATAGCTTGCTGTGGCAATTTTATCCATCAATGTTACAATTATTCCTTTCTCAAAAGTGGAACCTAGAAGTTGCTGGGAAGGGAAACAAGGCTGATTTTCCTCTGTGGTACCAGGCCTAAAACTTTTACTGTACCTCTCTTTCTGTTCTAAGAGTATTTTCCTATCTCCTGAGAACATGCAGAAAGAAAAGGTCAAATTCCCGATGTTTTCCTTACATCTAATATGTATTTATCTTGCTCCTGTAGAAATGAGATCCTGGAGATTTGCCAGAGAACAAAGATGGATCTTTTTCTCATTGTCTCTCTCCCACACGTAGCAAGGGATCTCTGGGGGTTAAAAGCAGTCTTTGTTGGCCATATTAAGAGGCAGCAATGTGTGTATCTGGGTATGTGTTAGGGTGAGAGAAATTAGAGAAAGAGGGACTATCAGCCCCGTAAGGCAAGTTCATCACCCCTCAGGGTCAAACCCTCTGTGAGGAAGCCCCAGGTGTCTCTCTATTAGAAAGCGCTCTGTTGTTTCTTGTGATTATTCTCAACTCTGAGAACCAGTGTAATGGCTAAAGATCAGAAACCCACCTGCTCAGGCACCTGTTTTCCACTTTTCTATTTTCCTCTGCAACTTCAGCCTCATTTAGCTCAGATAAGACTGATCCCTTGAAACTGCAGGTCTTTCACCTGTTTGGTATTCTAGCCTGGGCCTTGATTAGGGGCAGTGGGGGAACAGGTGGAATGAAAGGCTGTCAGAGGATCTACATTTGTGGCTTATAGAAAGAACATTTCAGAGCTGAAAAAAACACACTAAGATATTATTTAAAACTATGCCTGAATCTAATTGCAACCAACATGTAAGTCGACTACACTTAATAAAGAAATATGTCATTGAGCGTTACAACCAGAAAGTCTTGGGGAAAAAAATGAAGAAATGTCTAAAATCAAAAAGAAATGAAGTACTCCCATCACGTTAAATTAAGTTTTTTCTCCTAGTTTCTCCATTCTGTTCAAAACTTCTTAGGCACTCAAATGATTTCTTTCTGAGCTTCACACCCCCCACACCCTAGAGTCATGGGGGTGCGGGGGTGGGGGGGGGGAAGGGTCACCCTGTGAGAAAATGGCTTCTCTATCTTACCACTTAAGATGCGAATATTTGTTGTGAACCAGCTGCAGCCCTAAAAACCACTGATCCATAGAATCAAAGGCTACTGCTCCTCACAAACAATAAGCTCTCCTTGTTTTTGAAACTGTGCTCTGTAACCTTCACAGGTATTATAGAAAGTAGGTATGAGGGGGCCCAGGGCAATCACAGCCATAAGGTTCTTATGACTGGATTAATCCTAGACTTCAGTAAAAGAAGCAGTTGACGTTTTATCAACCAAGCTGGTGACTGATGACAGTTTCTAGGACTGTGAGGTAATTTCTGCAAAATAAGAGGTACCGTCTTGCTAATTTAGTGGTCAACACATGCAGTTTAAAATACTGACAATTTGAAATATGTTTGCATGGTATTGACAATCAAAGGTTAGTTCCTATCCTACCTAAATATAAATTTCCATATGAAGAAATATAATCATTCAGAAGCAACGTGCTCATGGGATCCCTGAAATAAACCAGGCTCCGTGCTTTAAAGTCAATAGGTTCCTTGGTACCAGAGGAATAAACACACGAATGAGGGTTTATAGTTTTCTTGAGTGCCACAAAAAACATCATGAATTAGATGAATAGGTGTGACATAGTACCTAAAAGTAAAATATATCTGTAAGATTTTTATGTGATTAAAACTAAAATGAAAAGATGACTATAACAAAGTCTAAATTGTTTCCCATAGGTAAATTATTAATTGGAGTTTCAATAATAATAATAAAATTGAAAAAATATTTTTTGAAGTGATCATTTTATTTGGGTACTAATCAAGCCATTTCTGATAGTACTAATTAATAAATAAGTGCAGTTTGCTCCTTGTGCCTGGAATGCCCTTTCTTTTTCTTTTTTTAGTTTTATTATAGGTGGCATATGCTCACCACAGAGAGACAGAGAGAGGGAAAGTAAGAAATTCTTCCCCCTGAAGGGGGATGACCATGCCACAATCCCTTCTCCTCCACTCTCCTCTTGGGGGTTTTGGGTACACGTACATGCAGTCCTGGCATGTTTTTCAAGCTACCAGGTTTGGGACTCAAATCGCACAGTCAGTCATGTGAGATTCATGCACTTTAACCATCATGCCACTGGCTGTTCTAGAAATTCTCTGTCCATCCTTCTCCGTCATCAAACTCCTATTCATCCTGTATGACCCATCTCAATTATCTCCTACTCTCTGTAGCCTGCCTCCATCTTTTTCACAGAGTTCCTGTTGTAACCAATTTGGAATTCCAGTCTAGAACAGAGACTGGTAACTTTGTAGGCGCTCAGCCAAGGCAATGAAGGAAGGGATGAGAGAATAAAAAAATAGATGGAAATGGGACAAATAGACCTGTTAACAAAAGAGGGTTATCTGTCTGAAATAAATCAAAAGTTATACTTCTAAAGACATCACGTACTGATTTCAACCCATGAACTAGACACACAGGTACGTTTTGGTATAGAACACATGCTCTGCAACTGTTTTGAATTAATACACTGTTGTCAATTATTCCAAAAAATTGCTGCTATGAAAGGAAAAAAAAGATCTTCTTTGCCACCAAAAAATATACATAAGCAACGGGACTTTGCAACATTTATTTTAAAATAACCACTCATGAAAACAACGCTAGTCCTTTCGAATTTTAACTGTCCTTCATAGAACAAAATTAAACATGTCTCTGGTTAAGGCTCTGAGATGCTAACAGCAATGCCTCAATACATGTGAAAGGGCCTTCTGTTTTTTATTTTTTTGGAGTCTTGCTACCTAAGTACTAAAATCTTATTCTATATTTTAGAAGGCATGCGGATTTCTTTCTTTCTGAAGAGCTGTAGGAGAAACAAAGCCCTGCATTTCAGACAAGAGGCCTCATGATTTTCAAGCTTCCAGGTTACGCACCTAACCTTCTACTGCCTCCCACCTACATGGGGTCACATCGCAAAAAAAGCCACCTTTGAACAAAATCGTGAACTTTAAGGCCAACCAACTGCATAAATAATCTGTAGGCCACTGTTTTAAGACCACAGACCATCATCAAAGTCTGGAATTTATGCAAATAACTGCTTACATTTAACAGATCTGTAATGGTGTAAGCTTTCCAGCCTAAATAAATGAGAAAATGAAGAGCTTTTGTGGTGCAAGATTGCTACCTACAGGCCAAACTGCAAAATGACATACAAGAAGGCAACGGAGGAGGGGGAAGAGATAAAACAATTTCATATCATGGTATGTACGTTGTTTACTGACAGATCATTTCAGGCGCACGTAAAGATCGTATAATACACGTTGGAATATGCATTGATAGTTTTTTTGTTTTAAAAACCAAGATCCAGGTTTAGAGTTTTGCATTATTTCCCATGTTTTCTTTTGGAAGTTTCTTTCATCTTCTGAAAAACGTAAACTGCTTTTCTGATGGGAAAGAAGTCCTCTCTCAATAGCATTCCAATACCACAGACCTGACACTGGCTTTCTCTATAGCTTCTGTTTGGTTCATTTAATTGCATTTGATACAGTTATCAAAGAAAATCTGGCCCTGTAGTTTCCGTAGTTTGAGCAAACTTCATGAGGGAGTAGTAGTGAGGAAGGGGACAGTGATTACTACAAACTCCCTGAATCTACATAGCTTTTATAATCCATTTGCTCAAAACTACCGAAGTTCAAATAATTTCGAGCTTATATCTATCTAAACTGTATTTCTACTTTAGGAATATACTGAAACCTTCAGTTATGAAGCTCGAGTGGCAGCCCCTCTTCTAATAAGGAACCTGATTTGCACTAGCAAACAATATCAAATTAACACTGAATTCTCAGCCATTTATATAACAGTTTCACATTTTCTGAAATACAGCGAGTGACATTAACAATGCAGATCTTCAAAAGGAGAAGGCAACTTATTAGCAATGTATTTCCCCTTCAATTATAAAGAAACTCAAACTCTGAAGAGAATAGGTTTCAAAACTAAATAATATATTATGGCTAAAACACGTCAACAATTTGTCACTCCATATGTACAAATAAACATATCCCACTATCACCTCACATCATAAATGAGGCCAAGAAAACATCTGAAAAGGTAAGGCAAATTCTCCCTCAGAGTGTTACCTTATAGATGCTAAATAACATTGTTACCATTTTCTAAAATACACGTAAAGGAAAGCTATCCATCTTTAAACTGCTATTTATGTAGTTCAAACATCCTACTTGTCTATCTGGTGGTGTTTCACCCATCCGTAGTTTTAAACATAATTTGGAACATATTCAAGGTGAGTAAGAAAATAATATTATTTGTACACTTGATTTGGTTTTAAATAATAAAAAATGTAACCAATATATATTTGAAATATTCAGAAGTAATAATATTAGGTGAAATTCAATTAATTGAAGAGTTCAACTATAATAAAATCATCAAAAAAGGTGCTAACTGGAAATAAGTATAATAAGTTTATTCTAATATACAGACGACTGTATATTGTTTAGCATTTCCTTCAACTAAAGTGTAAATTTTAAGCAATGAGGTGATAAATATGTGCAATAAAATCTATAACTGTACAAGTGTAAGTGGTGAAGGTATTACACCTACAGGTGTTTTTTTTCCCCCTACTGCTAAAGGCTCCTGAAAAGTAAATGTTTTATATATGATGTTTAATTGTATATAATCATAATATAATTATGTAACGATGATTAAATGATCCCAATTTTATTTTAATTAAGTAGATAATCTTTTTTATTAGAAATCATTTTCTATAATTAAATCATTCAGGAGAAATTTTAATGAAGATGGAGAAGAGAATCATATAAGTTCTAAAAGCAGATTCCTAACAAGTTTTCTGTTAAGTTAATATGTAATTCATCTAAAAATACTTTTGCTCTTAGAGAGTTCTCGGTAAACGAGATTTTTACTTTTCCAACTGATTCATCCTCTGTTCAGTCAGTACACTTGTGAACAGAATTAGTGAGCATGTTCAGGATGTGTGAGAGAATTGTTAATTAAGGGTAAAAAACATTTTTCATTATTGCTCTCTTAGGCAAACTAGATTTAAAGGCTTTATTATTATTTACCTGGGGCAAATAAATTTATATGTTGAACCCTAATTCTACCGTAATATAATTATAAGCCATAATACTGGGCAAGACTGTTACTATTACATTTTAGAAAACATTAGAAACATAATATAAAACTTAATCATAAAAACCGTACTATAGTTAGTGGGTACTTACCCTCAGGCTATCTATCAAAATCAACTACAATTATTGATCACAGGAAATAGTGTTATCATTCTGTTGGTGTCATTGCAATGTTTATAGCAAAGTGGCATACTTTGTTTATATGCTATTTTAATGTGAATTGTATTTGGTTCCCAAAGGTGTAACAGAGCCATTTTTCTTAGTTCGTAGAACTGTACTTAACATTTTTTTCCTTATAAGTGTCTTTTCACTGTTTCATGCTAACCATGAGCTAACTCTAAAACTAAATTCAGAATATCAATATGCATTTTAGACCTATCAGGTCTCTTTCTGGCAAGGAATGGTACTTTTATCTTCGTTATATTCTCTGCAAAACTTACCCGTAACACACTTTCAAAAAATGCCAGCCAATAAACTACACTAAAACAATTTTCTTTATAAAAGCTCCGTGATCTTTGGCATCATCCACTATTTTCAAAGCCATAAAAGAACAGATAACAAATATATGACTCACAAATTATCAATTATGAAAAATAATCTGGTTCAGAGAGCTGCACTAATGGAAAAAGATGGATCGCTTGTCACAAACCAATAAAGGCTATTGTTTGGGAATCCAATATTTGATTTTATCATGTATGTTGGGCAACTTAAAATGATTTTAAACCACATTACTTTCTGAAAAAAAATTGTTATAAAGGTGAACATGGGGGCTGTGTGTGTGTGTGTGTCTGTGTGTGTGTGAGACAGGGAGAAACCAGATGTAATCTGTCATCCTGAAACAATTGATATTCTTCCATCGAATTCCGTCCACAAATCTAAATAGCAAAGACGTGGTCAGCAAGGACGGATGCATGAGCAAGTACTTGTCTGTGTTCTGGAGAGTGGAATGTTAGTACGAGTTGGCTTCTCCCCTTTCATTTCCCGTGCCACTCTGATGGCAGAGAAGGTTAAAGCAAAGTGTGATTTGTTACACTTCAACAAGGCCAGCTACTTTTGCTTACTTTGTGTTAGAAAGAGAAAAGCCCGGTGTGGCTTCCAGACTCAGGAAACCACTTTTTACCATAAACCGTCTTCCAGTTGTTCCATATTTATCATTTTATAATGAAGGAAGAGGTACAATTCTCACTAACACAAGGACACACCTGGGTGTGGCTGGGGTTAGAAACTTTCTGCATGGCTAGAGGAGGGCTTACTTATTGGAGGGCTACTTTCATGCAGTGCCAGTGCTAAGATAATCAACTACCACATTTTACACCTGATTATAAAGAAGGTGTGGATGGCTGAAAAATTGGAAATACTTTGTCCAGAAGACTGGTGATAAAATAAGCATGTTATTTAGGAGTGGCCCTATTCCTACCCATAATAAGAGATTTAATTATCAGATTATCTAGTTGACATCCTGAAGATAAAAAAAAAAAAAATACTCCTGAGGCCAGTAGATAACATAGTGGTTACATTGCTATTGCTGGACTCCCACATGCTCCCACATGGCTAAGTGCAGTTCGAGTCCCAGACCCAGTGGCTTGAAAATCATGTGTGTGCATGCCCAAGATCCCAGGAGGAGAGTGGAGGAGAAGGGATTGAAGCCTGGCCATCCTCCCTACGGGGTGATTTCTCACTTTCCCTTTGACTATCTCTGTCTCTATCTCTCTCTCTCTCTCTCCAGTGAGTGCTGTGCCTAAGACAAAAAAACCTCTTAATAGGAAAAAAAAAAAAAAAAAAAAAAAAAGAACTCCTAAGGGATAATACAGATTACAAGTCAGTTTGCATGACATCAACTAGGGCAGATATGGGCCAGGGTGGAAGGAAACATAATGGGAGTAAAAATCATGATAAGAGAGGCCCCCAGGGGTATCTGGGGGTGATACTGGAGATGGGTGAAGAAGGGATGGGCTTACTGGTAGGAAGGTGATCATGTCCTAGGGACACTTCCTCTACTGCACAATGGACATTGACTATAGAAGACTTCATCTCCCTCTCTGGTGAAAATAAAAACACTAGAAATTAAGGAAAAAAAAAAAAAAAAAACAGGAAAAGGAAGAGTCCAAGAATCCAGTTATGTATGCCAAAACATAATAAGAAAAACGAAGTAGTAAGCCCTGTATCACCACCAACAAACAGCCTGTCTGAGGTGGGGGTCAGCAATTTTGTTCGATGTGGGGCTCACGAATGTTCTTGGATATATTCCTACTTGGACTCTGAAAATAAGTGAAAATGAGGTTGGGGGGAAGGAATAATTGAGTAACTATTCAATTATGGCAACCGCTAGCTAATGAAGACCTATTACAACTAAGTTTTTAATAGAAAATGTGCTAATTGACTAGGTTGGAGCTTAGAACAAGCATATGGCTAAGATGTTTGATTACCTAGCTTGGTTCCATGTCAGGGATCTATCCCACTGTAAAATGAGTGTTTCTATGACAGATACTGAGCTTGCTGACTAAGAACTGGGTGACCAACTTGAAGTATAGGTTTCTCCAAATAATATATGATCCATTAATCCTTAAGTTGAGTGGTCTGAACACCCACCAGTTGAAGTCTGCTGTTTTTTTGTTCCTTACCCAAAATATTCATTTTACACTCAGCCTTGGCGAAGCTTAAAAAAGACAGTTACATAAATAATATTGTACAGGATTTATTTTTTAATCAGAAAGGGTCTAGGTTATGAATTTTATTTTCTTACCAAGAAATAAAACAAATCAATACACTCCAACTAGGTCCAAGTTTAGGGTTTAATGTTAGGAGTGATCCTGATCATTTCTGTACTTTCTGGATGGGACCAGTCTCTAATTCAAAACCTATATATCAATAGTAACTTTCAGGAGATGAGTGTTTCATCACCCACAATTTTAGACAAAAAAGAAACCCTTTCCTGTGTCATTCTAAACTAAAATTCAAAGCAGGTGTTTGATGCTACGGCTGTAACCAAAATATTCCTCTTTATAACCTGCAACTCTGATAAGACTTCCCTCGGAAATATAATGGTTACATAGCCCTTGTATAGCTTTAACAAACCCCTATTTTCTTCTTTCTGCTCCATACAATGTGCAGTCTATTTGCACCCATTCAGGACTAAATTACAGATAAAGTTACAGCAAATTTGTTTTCTCAAAAAAGCAGTCAGCCCTAATATCCCTTGAGTAATAAAAGCCTTGTCTTTCATTCAGAACTAGAACTGGCATAATTTTCTCCAAGAAACAAACTCTACTTCCTGTGACAATGGACCTGTTCTTAAAATTCTGAATGGGATACAGCTCAATTTGCAGGTGTTCAGGTATAAAGGTAAAAGGGCATTTGACCCCCCAACTGGCAATTGTTGCTGTGGTAGGTAACTTCAGTCTGCTGGTTATATCATTCTATTAGATAAGCTGCCAGAGTTTTCAGCTCTGAATTACCAAGGTAGGCTCAAGTGAATCAATAATTTATACAGATATATCTCATTCATTCTGATGGTATAAAGATACATACTAACAGCCTGCTACAGTCAGGGAACAAAGCCAGAGTGACATTATTTGAAAGGAAAGAGAGAAAAAGAAACCCATTTATCTATGTGAACAAAAACTGTTATGTAATAATGACCTAATGACTTATTAATTTTTATTTTTCAACTGTTTTAGCAGTGTGACGAGATAAATAAACTTCTTATGGATCTCGACAAGGTGGTGCTGGGAAACATCAAGGCGGTATTTAAAACTTTCAGACAGATTTTTAAACAGAATTATATTTTATATAGCAGTATAATATAAATCACTGGGAAAAAAATCATGCATCTAAGAAGGTTGCCTTAACTAGCCCAGCTAAATCCCTTAAATATTTTGTTACTGAATTTTAGTATAAAATGACTTTCTCAAAGATAAGAATCAAAGACATTTAGGGACTGTATACTAAGAGTATCGTTAATAAAGCCTTATGTTGTTACATTACCTGGGGAAAATTATGTAGTGTTTTATACACTAATACTATGACATTTTTATTAACTCATAATCCCTGTGCTAACAGTGGTACCTTAAACAAGTAATAATTAAGAAGGCAGCAAATATTAAAAATGCCTACTTTAAAATTCTTCAATCATGTTAAAGGGACTTTCGTAACATATGAGTTCCTCTAAAAGAAAGCAGTACCCAAAACAGTTTGGTTCCAAGGTAAACCTTTAGATAAATCAATAGACCTAGATGAGTTTAAAGATATGTACGTCCATAATTTCTGGTTATGGTCCTTAAGGCATAAGGGAATTTGTGACCTAAAAGCATGATAAAAATCTCTCCTGAAACTTTAATTATAAACAGTGACTGTTTCTTGACAGACCTGAAATTATATTTGAGGATTACAATGCATTAGAAGTTGGTCCCTGGTCCGTTTCAGCTCTTTAGTTCACGGCTGGACATGCATCTGGTTGGGCACAGGAACCAACTCCATTCAAACTTGGTTTAGGAAGACAGTGTGCAAAATTAATTAGAACAACAGACCCAAGGAGAACGAGGATGGCAATTAGGGACCCTACTTTCCTCCACACGGAAAAACTCTCTTTTCCTTTTTTTCCAGGGAAACCCCTTAGGAAATATGGAAGATAATAAAAGTCTAGAAGAACATAAAAGTGCATGTGAGAGGGAAAAAAGAGAACAAGAGCAACAGGGAGGTGGAGAGAGAGAGAGAGAGAGAGAGAGAGAGGAGAGAGAGACTAACATAGTAGCCTCTATTTAAAGTTCTTAAGCCTTTCTTCATACGTGATCTCTAGGGCTGCCTGCTGGAACCAGTTAACATTTCTGGCCTTCCAAGAAAATAAAACTAGTCCCTTAAAGGCAGAGAGAAGAGAAATAATGGAGTGCCCCATTTCTGACAGTTGAGAGAGAGAAGAGAGAAATGTTCCCACACTGATCTCATTAAGATGACGAGAATAATGAGTGTGAATCTTATGTATGAATCTCATAGTAGACAGAGGAGGGCACAAATGGATCCCACGTTCACCCTTTCATGATGCCTGATATACTGCATTTATTCTCAGCTTCATCTGATACTACAGTTGGGGGTTTCTCTTACAATATTACAGCTTTAACTTCAAGTTTTGCCGCCGAAGTCATCTGAGTCAGCCATTCAACACAGCTTTATTGAGTGTGCATGAAAACGGGGGAAGACCTGCTAATGGCAACTGAAATGCATCTCAAGCAGAACAGCCTGAATTTATTTCCTGTCACTGGCTCTGGTAATGGATTAAGAATACTGACAAATGGTGCTTTTCAGTTTACAATCTATTTTATTTCCTAGTTCCTTAAACTTAAGCATTCTAGTCAATTAGAAATAGAACCCAGGTGTTATTAAATAGGTCTCCAGTATATTTTTGGAAGAGGCATGCATATATGGCAAACACTCATGGAACAGTTTTTGTCTGTGAGGTATCTCCCTTTCTAAGGTCCAGTATAGAATAACTCCCAATAATCATTTTACTTAAAAGTTAAATACTTTCTCCTGCTCATAGAAATTCTGAAAGACTATCTAACTCTCAGACACAAAAGTCTGTGTTGTTGTGAACCTGTGTGTTACTCAAGTTTGAATTCTCCATAGGCTCTTCTACTTCAGGACTTCAAAGCATTTCTTACAGATGATTTAATTTAGTTTTCTTCACTCCAGTAACTCCAGTAACAACTTGTAGCACAAAGTTTACAGCAAACTATACCTCACATGATTTATATAATGAAATGGGCAACACACGTTGGAATAGTATTTCAAAATATGCCCACGTTATTACTTCAGTACTGCTCCTACTTTGTAAAGAAAGTTACTATTCCAGTATGTTTTTAATATTTATTTATTATTCAGATTTAATTACTATACATCTTTGCAGTGTACAACATGGTTTTTCCTAACAGGAATACCATGCATATCGGTCAAGTCAAAGACATTGCCATATATGTTATCATCAGCAAAGCACTTTTAATTTTTGCATCAATTAAATGTATTATGTTCATTTAAGTTTCTGCTGGGAATAATTTGAATTTTTAGAATTTTAAAGAAAATTGAGGAAGACAGCAATACAGGGAAGCTAGGTTACCAATTTTTCTAAATTATTCAATACATACACTTTTTTCATGGCATTTATTTAGTCTAATAACAATTTAGGCCATGGGCAAGTTCATCTTAGCTACCATTAAATCAATATGGATCAATATAGGTAGTTTAAGCTGTTTAAGCAGCAATGCAGTGAAAATACATGTTTGAAACCTGGGAAATATATTCTTAATGAGTCGACATTTACTTTTGGGAGAAAAGTCATTTATACTACTTAGAGGCCAAATGATATTTCTTATCTAAATTGTACTTTGCTTAAACACACAGTGAACTCTCTAAGAGTTCATTACTATACACACATCGCTTCACAGTGTTTTTGGCAGCTGTAGTGTGATGTGATCTTAACTAATAGGAAAGTTCATTACAATATAAAGTGCACACTTAGAACGTAAATTGCAGGAATGATATTAAACAGCGAGTACAGATTTATGGTCTCAAGTAGACAACTCTAGCCATCCCAGATTGCCACATTCTTTAACCAGAAATACCAATGATTAATTGGTAATGCTTAATCTTCTCATTGTTATAGTCTCTGAAGCTTCTATTACTAGCAACTGGGAGAGGAGTTGTAAGTAATTTATTTATTTATTTATTTATTTGTTTGTTTATTTGTTTTGCTATTGAGCACATGTGATTGTCAGAGAGAGATAGGGGTAGGGTGCAAGGGGAGTGAGAATTCACCCCTACCCAGGGGTGGGAGATTGCCAAGCTGTAATCCCTTTTCTACTCTCCTCTTGGGATTTTGGGCATGCATGCACACGCTCCCAGCATGATTCTCAAGCTGCTTGGTCCAGAACTCGAATGGCAAAGCTAGCCATGTGGGATCCAGCGCTAACTTAACCTCTGTGCTACCTGTCGGCCCAAGTCATTTTTACCTCTTAGAATGTCAGTCTTCTGTACTGTTAAAAGAATCTGTATCTCTAAGCGCTTTCCTGGTGGTCACACTCTTTGACTCCGTATGCACCATTCAAAGACCACACAATCTCTACCTTTTTAGGCCCCTGGCCATTACCATTAGGCAGGTACACTATCCCGAAGTGGGGTTGGGATAGATGAGTTCCCGGCACTCTGACCATCAAGCCACCATTCCACTGAATCTGCGCTCTTTCTTTCTATTCTACAGATCGTATTCCATGAAGGGAGTGGTAGGTGATGTAAGGGGTTCTACATCTTTATTTATGACCTTGCCTCCATGGAGAAAGGTCTAAGTACCTGTCTTACAAAACAGACTTTTAGATTTTGTTTGGAGATTTAGAGTCTATCAGAAAAACATTCTGTTTTAGCTACATATCAGCCATGACTTAGGACTTAGAAGTAAAACTGTGGTAGGAGGCTCATACTCTGAGAATTAAAAAAAGATGAGCTGCACACTCAGTCAGGCTAATAAAGCCTAGGTTGAAGATAGCTTTTATAAATACCAGCTTCCTGGTAGAAATATGTGATAGAGTCTTGCAATGGGAGACCCAAACTCTATTTAAAAGAGTTTAAACAAAACCAGATATATACTGTCTTTGTTTTGTTTTCAGTATAGTTGCCCCACTAGAAAAAGTAAACCTAGCTATCTAAATATCTACATTCATGAATTAATTTTCTTTCTTTCTCTCTTTTTTTGGAGAGGTTTTAGCTATAGGGTGCATGTGCTCGCCAGAAAGACAGAGAGAGACAGAGAGACAAAAAGTGAGAAATCGCCCCCCAGGGGCCATGGTCATGCTGCAATCCCTTCTCCTCCATTCTCCTCTCAGGATCTTGGGAAGCATGCACATGCACTTGGTGTGAGTATAAGCCACCAGGTCCGGGACTTGAACCACAGTCGAATACATGGGAGTCCAGCAACATAGCCATTATGCCAACTGCTGGTTTGAGTTAATTTTCTTTAAGTATCAGCCATATCATTACTAATATCACTTTCAAATATAACACCTCACTTATATAACTTCAGTGTACTAATTTGTGCATAATTAATGGACTACTTTTAACCCTGGTGATTTATTATCTTAAGTTTAATCCAAAAAATTGCTCTGATTGACAAGGAAAGTATTGTTTAATTTGCTGACATTTTATGACATAATGAGATGAATATTCTTATTTCAACATTTGAGCATTGCCTGAAGTCTGCTTGGCAAGAACTGCATAGAATGCTAACTATGGAAAATGCAGTACAGTTATTTGTATATAGCTATGTGGGATAGAAAACATCACATATTTACATTTTGTTGGTAAATTGCAACAGTAAAAGTTTTTTTCTTATGGTGAGCTACATAACTCGCCATGTAAAATAGCTAGTAGAATAAGTATCTTCACTTTTTAAATGGAATTCTCTACTCTGTAACCTTTTTATCCCTGACTTTCCTATACAATCTAACAGGTAATCCAGCCTAATAAAGTATGCTTTTATATCTCTGACATATAATATTAAATTAAGGACATAAATAATATCTATTAGTCATGAACATACTGCAGTGTATGGATAAAACCTATCTAACCCTCAGAATGAGAGAGATTATACAGAGTCTTTAATCGTTTATGGAAAAATGTATATTATTGAAAAAAACCATGTATGTATTTCAATTTTTTTTCTACCAAAATAACTCACATTGTAATTCCATTTTCAGTCCCCTTGTATTACGTATTACAGAATTCATGCCCACTCCATGTCCCTACTTGGGTGAAGCACAGCAATGTGCCCTGGTCAGGATTGAAAACTCACATGGGTTTGCATAAAGCAAAGATCAAGGTCTTCAGTCTCTATGAGGTCAAACAAAATCTTTCCTTTAATTGAACTCCAATGCAGTCAATATTTTTGTATAGACATCACAAATTCTCTTTTCCTAACTGGTTTCCTGTGGGAATAATCTACATGGCGTGCAAGCTATAGAAATTCTACACTTGGGGACCAGCAGTTAGCGTAATAGCTATGTCGCTGGACTGCCACATAGTCGACTGAGGTTCGAGTCCCGGACCCGGCAGCTTAAACTCACGCAGGGCGCGTATGCGTGCATGCCTAAGATCCCGAGAGGAGAATGGAGGAGAAGGGATTGCGACGTGGCCATCCCCCCTGGGGGGTGATTTCTCGCTTTCTGTCTCTATGTCTCTCTCTGTCTGTCTGGCAAGCGCATGCGCCCTATAGCAAAAACCTCTCAAAAAAAAAAAAAAAAGAAAAGAAAAAAAAGAAAAAAAAGAAAAAGACATTCTACACTTGATTTTACTACCAAGAGCATTGAAATAAATGTGGTGAACCTAGAACACGGTTACATTAAACCTCATTTAAAGTATGCATTCTCAGTAGGGACAAGTGTACACGTAGGGGTGAAAATAAGTTCTTGGTTGGGCTGGGAGTGGGGGAAAGGATGGTGGGAAGAACGAAAAAACTTAGATACAACAATGACATGTGGTCCTCCAAAGCTCAGCCCTTCCTGAAAACATGTTTGCCTTCATATTTCATTTCTCTTGTTAAATTCAATAAGCTTCTTCTCCCTAGGGGGATAAACATGAAAAAAAAATTGGGAAAACCCCGATTTAAGGCAAATACAAACTAAGTTTTATGGCTAAACACGTATTCCTTCCCTTACAATCAGGCTGACTTTACTCTTTATCTAGATGTCTATTTATACTTTGGCATGTTTCCCGTCTTTTCTTGCTTCTTAGCTTCTCTCTGATTTTCCGTTCATTAACTCCCTTTGAGCCAGTTGCTCATGACTGGTGTGAACCTCTTTACTGTTATTGATCTCTAAATGTTGCGGCTTGCTGAGTGCAGAGTGCAGAACCTCTGTCATCACAACCGAGGGGAAGAAGCAAGGCAGGGTTATAATTCTCAGATCTACCGATGGCGAAGACAGACTGCTGTGTCCATATCCGGTTCCGAACTATCTTGTTCAAAGGCAGGAAAAAGCTGGCAAGAGAAGGGGTAAAGGAAAACAGGAACTACGTCCGTAACAACATTTCATGTTCGTTTCTCACTTGGTAAACTAATTCTAATATGTTCACGATCCCAAGGTATATTTTCACAACTAATTAAAATAGAAAAATGGGACAACAGAAACCATTGCATTCCTGTCGATATTTACTTGCTACAGAGGGGCATAAGCATATAGAGAGGGCACTTAATAACTGAAGTCTATTAATGACTGTATCTCAGAAGATATCACTCTTACTTTGCAAAATTTTCATATAATTATATGAAATTTTCATATGACAAATCACAGAATTATCTCATTCATTTAAACTTTTTCCTTTGCAAAATACTTGACATAATAATATGTTGCAATGGAATATGGTTTGCTATTTTGTTCAGCATGCATGTTCTTAACAATTTAAATTGAAGTTAGAGGGGCCAGCAGGTGGTATTGTAGTGAACGAACTAGACTCCCACGTGGCAAACAACGGATTGAGTCCCGGACCTGGTAGCTTGCTTTCTCTCTTCCCTCTATCCCTCTGATGAGCACTTGTGCCCTACAGCAAATTAAATAATAATAAAAAATTAAAATATGTGTATTAAAAAAACAATAGACATTGGAAAGTACACAAGCCTTCAGAGGACAAGACATTGGTTTAGAAATCTGGAACCAGAAAGGGAGATATCTCTGATTTATTAGTTTATAATCTTTTGATCCTTAGTTAACTTGGTTGTAAAAGATGGATAAGGCAATGTATTCTTGAAGGTTCTCATAAGGGTTTTGGAGCTGAAACTATCCAGTAAGTAATGCAAGGGAGCAGCTTCCCATGGAACAGGACAATGTTCATACAGCCAGAGAAAGACCACGCAAGTGTTGGTGCCCTCCTCCATCCTAACTGCGCCACTAAGGCTCAGGAAGGCTCTCTCTTGGGTTCAGTATGGTGTCATCGCCATATTGATGATATTTGTGACCATGTTTGATTATATTATAACATAACCGCATGTCCCTGATAAAAAGTGAAACAGTCTTATTTTCCCCCAGTCATTCGCACAAGAAAACTACCCCAGAATACAGTATCTTACTGCTTCCCACGTTAGAGGACAAAGGTCAGAGAACAGGGAACGTGGAAGTGCGTGTGACCTGCTGTATGAATGAAATCCTCTGCCTTGTACATATAAAACGAGGTACGAAATAAAGAAGGAAGAAGCTTTTCAGAGAGCAGCAGACCCCTTGGCTTATGTGATTACTCTCTGTGAAGAACAGAGAGCCCTTCTACTGACATCTATTTAACCAAAAAAGATGTTGGCATCATTTAAAGAGAACTAAGCACTGATTTGAGGGAGTGCAACATTGTTTATCTAGCAGACATGAAAACAAACCAAAAATGAGTATATGTTTAAATAGGCCTGCAAACCCAACTTCAGTATCGCTCCTCAGGATGGATTAGAGAAAATGTTTTGTGCCATTTTTATCTGGTTTGCTACATTTCCTAAGATTTAGGGTTCAGGGTTGATTTTAGCTAATTGTGATCAATCCTAAAACCCAACTCCTTTCTGAATTGTGGTCTTTGGGAGGTTATAATGTGATTGCAAGAATTTATAAGCAATGCTTTTCTAAAAGGCAATGCTTAAAAGCTCAATTTACAATTTTTCATGGACAATGTTTGAAAAAAATTCCTTCCCTGGAATTGAATAAATGTGGGGGAAAATGTATATTTTGAGTATCAACTTGATGTGCCAACATGTCCACATGAATTGGACATAAAATCTAATTTACTGCAACAAAAATTATAGTACTAGAAACTTTTAAATGTCAATACTTTTTGAGTCTGTAAAAGGAATTTTAGGCAACTTTGGAGATACATAATCTTCTAAATCGATGAAATTCTATACAGATTTTTTTCTTTCTTTGCACTTTTGCAAAGAAAATGTTTCATGCGGCTTTCAAATCTGTATAAAATAAATGGGAATTTTGGTTCAGTAAACTTGGTACGTGTTTAAGCGAGGAGAACCAAAAATAAAGAAGGTGAACAAAAAGACTTGAACGTTTAGATTCACATCATTTTAGGAAAAGTGGTGAGTACAAGGATAGCACTATCAGTTGCAGATTATTTTCCTTTACTAGTTTCTTTGATTTTTGAGATTTTTGCTGTTGTGGGGAAAGTGACAAACATTACATCTGGAATATTTCCCATTTTGCTGCTAGCTGTAGGAAAAAAATATAACTGTAGTGACAACAGCAGCAAAAGTTACTATAAAAATTATTTCAAGATTGCCACAGACTTGACTCGGAATTTGGTGGTGTGGTGTTAATGATCTCTCTTACATTTTCAAAACAGAAATTTCTGTTATAAAGTGCAAGTGACCTCTAATGCATGCAATGCAATTCTCTATATTCCAATGTATGCACTGTAACTACCTTACAGTTCATTGTTTAGTAATGTGAATGTTAAGACTTGGAACACAGGTGAGAGACCCCCTTTTGTTTTCACACTGATATTTCTTCTGAAGCAATGCTCCCTTTTTAGTCCTTGATCAGGAAGGCCACTTAAAATGCCCTTAAAGTTTATAATAACTTCAGAATAATCCATATGTAGCTTAACAGCAGGCTTTCTATACAGGAAGTATGCGCTAAGGTATCCTTGAGAGCCCATTGTCTTCAGATTGTTGTATTATGTTCCCATGGCCTCTGCTAGTTCAGTTCCTCCTCCTTTGCTTGCGCTTTGTCCAGTTTTTAAAAAAATCATTTGGCTACACAGAGCTGCCTCATGCCATTCTTTGCATACATCATCTCTGTGTTTTCTCTCCTCCTACACAATGGCCCCGCTTTTCTGGGAGTAGCTATTGTCCTGAGTGTGATCCTTTACTAAAACAGGAATTCAATGAAGGTGGAGCACAAATTATCTGGAAGCAAAGGAAGAGTAGGCATTTGAAAAGGACCCAGAAAGGAATGAAAAAAGAACCAGCGTGGCCTCGATGAATTGCTGTAGAGGGAATTCTCAGATTGGACACAAAAGGAACGCATGGACACCAAGGAAAACCGAGGGTTAGAGTCTCAGTAGGAAGCCGGCCCGGTAGGCTGGTCAGGACAGGTTGAAGCCAGTAGCCCTCCAGATAGGAACAGAAACAAATGTATTTTATGACTACCAGTGAAACATTCAAGCACATCGTTTTGGAACACAAGGCACTTTGAGGAGATGACATCCCTTCATAATTCATGTTCATTGTTCCTCTAAGTAAAATATGTGTCTCCCTTTAGTTATTCTGTTAGGAATTGTACTTTAAAGGCACGAGGACATTTTTGATAATGCACATCTTAAGACTTTTCATTAAAGTACCAAATTTAAATTCTACCTTTTTGTGCACTCTGACATTTTTGTCTGGCATTTTCATTAATTTTGCGACATACATAAATGTAGCTGAAATGTTAACTGATCAATACTTTGTCTCTCTCATGTAACACTAGCGCTCCGTTCCCCAAGGACCACACAGCAGAACAGAAATTAAATGTGTAAAATATCAAATGTTAATGTTAAACACAGCGGCACTTACTGTGTAACGACAGAAAAGGCTAGAACAATTCCAAATGGACAGATGGTTCCACAAATTATCTACAATCACATTTAAAGATTAAAGTTTGTCCTGTAAAATAATTCCTTGACGCACACTGAAGTGTGTCCTTTTACTGATAGCTCAGTTGTCCAATTATTTTTGTGCTCATTACAGTGAGAAATGACAGTACCGAAAAGAGAGAGAGAGAATGGGCACTCTTTTATTTTTTTTTTCCATGTTGCACCCACTGACACAAGAACACAATGTCTGGTCAAGAGCCTGATGAAAATTAGGCCCAATTTAGGAGACATTTTCACATCTACAATAAATGATTCCAAAGACAAGCAGCGCCGGCTGCACCGCGGACCTCCGTGGCCGCTCTGAGGCATACAATATTCATAGTAAAATTTAAAAACCTAATTCGTAGCGCACTAACGCAAGGACATGCTCAGAAACGTACTCGCTTCTATTTTACCCATCACCTTCCAGACCGATCGCTGCCTCTCCGATCATCACGGGTATCGTCAGCTGGCACTGAATCTTCCCCATCAGGCTAGCGAGGGCTAAGGAGGCCGGAGGTGCGCTCTCCCTGCATTTCTGGAGCTCTCCTCTTTCATTGACAGTGGGGGTGGGGGAATGATTGTTTTTCCGTTTTGATTTCATTATTCTACATTTATTTTGCAGTAGCAAATTAGCAGAGAAAAATAAAATGCGATAGAAAAAAGGCACTTCCCCATGATGAAGTTGACTGATCTGGGCCCAAATCTAGCCACATAATGGTACCAATGCCTGTACTCCAGGAGGCAGCTGCAGACTGGAAAAACGCGCCAAGTGGAACCAATATTATAATAATAGACCTGTGATCCATCAAAGGGGATGATGGGAACAGTATGCCTGCAACAATGGGGTGCTGCTCCTGCTCTTTCCCTCGTGGGAAGCAGTTCTTTTCAATCAACTGGCCTATAAAAGCTCTGGTAATGCAAGGAGAACTTCGAAACATTCTGTTTTTAAATACTTCTATCATTTACTATCTACAAAATGGACCAAAACCTTTTAATACTTTTTTTCTGAATTGTTATATTAACATTAGAAGGTACTGGGGCCGGCAGGTGGCGCAGTGGTTAAGGGCACTGGACTCCCACAGGGCCGACTGCATTTCAAGTCCCAGACCTGGTGGTTTGCTTCCTTACTTACTTTCTCTCTTTGTCCCTCTCTGGTCAAATTAAAATAAATACTAAATCAAGTTAAATAAAATAATTCTTAAAAAAAATTGAAGGTGCATATTTTAAAAGCTTTTAGAAAGGAAGCAATACCTGCTGTATGGTCTTAAATAAAGTCCTAAACTTTTCTGTGCCTGTTTCTTCCTCTATAAATTGGAAAAGTTAGTGCCTGCCACATAAGGTTTGTTGAGAATATTAAATTAATTAAATATTTAATCAATGCATAAAATATAATTCCCTGGCACACAGTAAGTGCTTAATAAATATCAATGATGGTTGTTATTAATAAGGATCTTTATATCTCAGCATTTAATTGGAGAGCAAAATAGAAGATTGGTAAAGGATTATGAAATAGCTTAGCATTTAAACAGAAACTTTGAGGGACAGTGCTCCCACCATATTAAATGATCCTAGTTTAACAACTAACTTTACTACCGCCAACCCATATTTATCTGTCACCCCTGAAAAATCAGTTTCTCCACACAAGAAAAATTTTCAGATTGATTGATTGGTTCATTGATTGGGTGATTGATTTAGTTAGCCATTTTATTGGCACTTACTAAGTGCTCTGCAGGGGATGGTGGAGGACCAGAATGAAAAGGCAGGGCTCCCATTCTCACAGAATTCCCAGTTCAGGGCTAAATAAATGAAATTTGATTTTGTTACTCATTGTTTTAAGCATATTCAGTAGAATAGATATCATTGTTTCTCTTTTCCAACAAAACATAGTAAATATTACTGCTATTTTCGAGTCTTTGTGACATCCTTTTTTACCAGTAGTGTCAGTCACCCGTTTTCCTACCTTCATTGTGCCCTACCCCACCCCGCACCCCGTCTTTTAGGATCTTGCATTCAGCTTGTGTTTCATAGGACTGAAGGACTGATACTGTTAGAAACGGACCACCAGCTAACTGAGGTACTATTACACTTCCCCAGTGAACTTGGACCTGCTACAGTGAAATCTTAAGAAATGTCATGTAGATGTTCCTAAGTTTCTCCAAATTCCAGTGCCTGATTTTTTCTTATTTTTAGAATCAGAAGGAAATTGTGAAAAACAGTTGCCATCCTGCATTCACTGCATACAAGTGACTTCAGAAGCCAAAAGTTTATGAAGACTGAAACAGCACACTGAGATGCTGCATGCAGTGTTCCTGAAAAAATGATCTACTTATATACATTTTTTTTCTGTTTTCACATTTCATAAACAGCTATGGGAATGACATGGGAAGGTGGGAACCAGAAATGGCAGTACAACCCTTCTAATTTCTTTTTTTCTGTTGTAAGTCCCCATAGTATTTATAAATCGTGATATAAAATACACATAGAATTTCCATATCATTTTTTTCTCTCATTAATGTCAAGGTGCCTCTATGCTAGTGAAATATCAGAATAAAGTTCAACAGTACACATTTATTACGTGAAAGAATTACTACAAGATAAAGGGAGATCCCCCCCCCCCCCCCATACTTAAGGATGGTGACAATTGCTTTCTTGAAGGAGACAACAACTTGTCTACGGAAAGCAGGCTGCTCAACTTTTCTGCTAACTTACAGCACAAAGGGACATACACACTCTTTGTTCCTTGTGCTTAGACATTAATAAAAGTCTTACACAGGGCTTGAGAGGAGAGACCGAAAACTACTAAACAGAGGTACATATGCTCATTTGAATAGTAATACCAAGCTGGTGATTTTTTACGATAATTAAGGCTCTTCTTGTAAACCTCCACAAGAAAGTCAGATTCTTTTACACTGGTAACTGAAAATAAGCATTTAGGTAACGCATCTTCTAACCAATGCGAAAATACAAAGAATTTCCAAAGAAGGACTCCACTTAAACTTCAAACTGAAATCCTGAATAAGCAAAAATAACACGAGAACAGAAAATCCCAGCTAACTCTCAGAGTAAAGTATGCTTTTGGATTTTGTAAGCTCTGCCAGTTGGTCTTATCAGCACTTTTTAAATAATCAAAGTAATAGGCTATAAGATGAACACTGTTAGAAGACTATCTGGATCTATCAAGTTCTCACTTGTGCCTTTTTAGAAACTGGAAATCTCTGAAATAATAAAATCTCTCTTAAATAGGTCACATCCACTTTCAATTGATTCACACATTAAAGCATTATGAACTAGCATTCGACTGCCAATGATTTTTACCGTAGAATGAATACAATAACACTGAGTATGGTCAAGACTATTACTAGTATTATTTTTCACATTTAGGACTTTTCTTGGCTCTCTTATTGGGCTCTGGTATTATGTAATATGTAAAATTTTTTACTTTTGAAACTGTCGCAGAGAAAATTCTACATTGGCTGAGATGTCTTGCGTTCCGGAAATCTGAGGGGGGGGGAATGTATTCTTGGACTCAGACCTTGTACAATCCGTCAGGTTCCTGCCCACGGCAAATCTGTCCAGTCAAGTCTTAAAATAGGAGTTTTAAAATGGCCACATCAACATAACTGTTACTATAGCCACAGAAACAGGCAGCTATGATTACTGAATTTAATGAATAACAATGTAAGTAATACAGTATAACCATACCACAAAAGCAGCGAGACTCCTTGGGGGTGAATCCCAATCAAAGCAACTATTAATGTAGTATGCGGCATTTACCAGCACCATGACACAACGCTTCATTCTGATAAAGTTTCTTAGTAGTAGCTGTAAGGGAAATGAACATGGTTTGAGAATTTATAAGACTAAAACGCACCAGACAATACTGCAACATTTTCAACATGGTATTGTGATTTAAAAAGGATTCATAAAACTAATAAAGTTACAAGAACCTACCTAACAATTTGACTCACAAGTTAAAGGAAAAGAAGTATTATTGAAGAAAGTGGAAAGAACGGACTTATAAATGCAACTTCTTAGTGAAATACATATTTTAGAATTATGCTATTATGTAGGCTGGATTTTCTTTGTTCACAAGAAAAAAATTTCTCACAGATTAAAAAAAAAGCCACTTACATACTGTGAGCTTTTATTAATTTTAAACTGTTCCATCTTATGGTGGTTTTTAAGATTCATAAATGCTTTGATTTTAAGGCATCTCAAAATGAAATGGAAAATTTCGAATGTTTTTATTAAGGTCGTGAAGAAAAACTGTCAAATACTGTTTTATTGCAGAAAATAAAATTTGTCACCATTTCAGTGGGACCCTTCCTTTCTATTATATTACCTATGTATCTAGCTTTCTATCTACCACCTACCTAGCATCATTCACCTCTTTCTTATTCTCAATAAATTTAATGTACATTTTTGAACCACTTTTTCATCATTCCGAAGTTAGTGAAAAATTACTGGTAACCAAGTGCTTTCAAAATCTTTTATTAAAAAGGGTAAATGAGTATCAATATAAGTTAAATTTAAAATGAAGGTATGATGACAAGTATAAAAAAATAACAGTCCACGTGTTATATGATAGTTTAAGAAATTACAGCTGTATTAAAAATCATAATATTTTTATGTTTGCAGGTTAATGTTTTATACTCCAAATATACTTCTATACTGATCTGGTATTTAAAGGACAGCACTATATAAAGTTTACTGAGGTCAGAAGGGAACAATATACATGTGTAAATAAAGATACATGCATATGCATACCAGTTTTAATAGATTGCTAAAACTGAAATTCCTTTCAGGCAAAGTAGTCTCTTACTTGTTTTCCTCCTTGGCCCTATTATTTTCCTTTACAGGTACTGTTTATCTTCCTTTTAGAGCTACTTTCATTACTTTTATCTCTAATTGTGGAGAATTGTAATCTGTATTTCTATTTAGGTAGGTCTTATATTTGTAAATCATACGTTGTCTTTAAAAACCAGAGTCAGCTGCTTTTAGTGAATTTATTAGATTAAAAATGATAATATGTATTGGCTTCTAAAATCACAGAAAATTATCTGGGGCACAAATGAGTTCAGGACATTTTAGAGCCATAACAAATATATTTATTTTAGTTCTGTTAAATTGAATGTAAACATTTTTTAAAAGGGGTAGTTTCTTAACTTTATATTCAGCCTGATTGAAACTTATAAAGGCTAGATATCAAGCTTAATTTAAAATTCCTGCAAGATAGAAAAATCAGATTTCCTGACTTCCATTTTCTTAACTAAAAATGCCAAGAAAAGTTCACTTCTGAAAGATGATGGTTAAAAATCTAATTAACAGGAAGGTTTGCCTTAGAGCCTGGAGCCCCTCTGTGGATTAGAGGGAAGAGCTTTCTATGGGTTGCTTTACACACACCTGCATCATACCTGTGGGTGGTCTGGACATATATTTGAACCTCATCTTCTGGCATTCTCATTTGCACATTCCATGGCAATTAAATTGTATTTTATGTTCAAAATGACCATTCTTTTGCTAATGCATGAATACATATCCATTATAAGCAGAACCTACAGTAACCCCTTTCCTTTCTGCCCACCCCCATTCCATTTATTAGTTTGGGATTGTCCTTGTTTGATCTTTTAAAGAAAGGAAGGAAGAGGAAAAAAAGAAAGTAAAGAGAAAGAAAAAAGGAGCCATTTTCAATGAGTAGATGATCAACAATTCCATAGTCTTCCCCCCTCCACACCTCTAAAGTTTATTTGAATTGATTCAGATGTTTTACAGATAGAATCAGGTCTTCCCAGAGGGATTCATCTTTCCTTGCTTTTTACCTGTTTAGAGAGTCTGTTTTCCTCTTCAATGTACTTCTGTTCTTTGGGTATTAATGTTCGTAAGCTGGCTTTCACCTATACATCAACACATGTGTCTGTTATGGATTAATATATCACAAATGTTTACAAGTTTTTCACGCAGTTCAATTTGCCATAATTTCTAAAGTTTCAAAGTCCTGGCTGCTATCCTCATAAAATATAAATGTATACAGTTGCACATGCAAGCGCCTCTCTTTCTTCCCCCGGCAGGCAGCGGCCAGAGCACCACCGCAGCAGCCGTCGCCAACTCTAACAGAAAGCGTGGGTGTGCCAGGCAGTGGCAGAAGCGTATTCTCCAGGATACATCAAGGTTTCGAGAAAATGAGGAATGACAGAAATTCTCTACAAATCAGGAACAAAAGCTTTCATGAAACTGAACTCTTTAGCAGTACAAAAAAGCCAAAGTTAAGACTTACAGCATTAAAAATCACATCTATTTCAAGATAGATGACCCCCTTTGTTGGCCCTGTCAGCTGCTTGTTTTTCAAGACGTAGGCTTTCTGTTCACCATTTTGAATCTGCGGGAAAAGGACATGACAGCCGTCTGTCTCGCGGTCTCCACTGAATACACTCCCTTGGTGACCTTTGACCCCCAGCTGCTGAAACTGACAGAGAACCCAAAACAACTGTGGCAATTCTGACAAGTACCTGTTCATTACCAGGATCAAGTCTGTCAGGAAAAATTAACTATCATGGGATTCAACATGGCCGTGAATTGAGTATGTTAAAATTTTTAGTGTTCTTATTACAGACCTTGGTTGAGAAATGACAGACATAGAGCTGAGGGTTTTTTTTTTTTTTTTTCCTTGAGCAAAAGCAACACAGAACAGGGTGGCAGGTGAATAAAACTTACAGACAGCAGTGGTATAGCAACTTTGCCCAGAAAGTCAGCACTTCTATCCCGATCTTCATCATAAACTGTCACTTCAAGAACTGAATGGATATCTTTAATGTTGCTGCATAATAAATATATGTAAGAAAAAAAGATTTCATCAGTGGGAAACAAGAACCAGAACGTTTTGAAAATTCAGAGAGCTGCAACTGGCTTTGCGTGTGTGTTTATTTGCATGTACACATATACACAGTAGCTTGGTATCTGACAGAATTTCCCATAATGCAACTTAATCTACTACAGTGATGGTTCTATTATTGTTCTGGAATTGAGAACACGATTGTAATTCCAAGTTATAATTTTTCAACGAAGTCTAATTTCTCACTGGGATGGGCACAGAATGAATTGTTGAAAAAAATCATGAAGTGGTACTGTGTTTTTAAAAAATGTCTCCTCCTTTTTATTATAATAATAACTTATTTCTTTCCATAACCCCTACATAAACATCACCAGATTTAATATCAGCGAGAGTCACAGTGTTTTTTTATAATTATTCTTTTTTTTATAATAATGGGATACTTTTCTTTTGTTTACAGTGCTCATCAAAACATTGACTTAGTTTCTCTTAGATTTATAGTAAAAATTAAACACAGAGACCAGAATGGAGAAAAATGTAACATTTATAGCTATTGTACCACCCTGGAATTTACAAATTAAGTAGTGTTCCATTATGTTCCAAAGACAACATATGTCAATAAACAATTGTGTGAGCTCTTCATATTTTTATTTCTGGAAAAATAAGCACAAATTGTTGACAGCATTTATTCTTTGATCAAACTATTTACCAAGAAAATATGAATTAAGAGAAAACAAAAAAATATATTCATTATGAAAAACTGCAACTCCATGTGAGAAGAGTCTTTACCAGGGCACAATCAATTAATGGCTTTGATAATAATCAAACCCATTCATTCAATTACACATGCCAGAGAAAAACACTCTCCACAACCTTCTTAGGAGTGCAAGTCTCCTGACCAGGCTTTCATCTCTTATAAAAATGTGGAATTTCTTAAAAATAAATTGGTTAGATAATTAAAGCTGATTAGTTACTGGCTTGTAAGCAGACACATTATAAGCAATTAATGAGGAGTTAAGCCATTTTTTTCATACACAAAAAAATAAAACTATGTTAGAAAACTTTAAGAAGTATTTCTCTCTGGAGAGTTTTTTGTTTGTTTGGAGTTTATTTCTAAAGTCCAGTTTAAAGGAAAAGAAAGAATTTAAGCGGTACTATAGTGTGGCATCAGCAGCTTTTCCAATGCATGATAGAAAAGATTTACAAACTTATTAAAACAAAAGGAAAATTAGCTCTAAGAGTGTTTTGCTATCTAGGACAATACTTAATATTCTTATTGTGCTAAAATGAAACAAATCAAAACTAAAGCATCTGCTGAATTCGTGACTGGATTGTTTGCTGATTTCAGCGATGGAACAAATAGAGCTTTGTCCTCCTTGGTGTCAATGCAATTGGGAAGAATTTGAATAGAAAGTATAAAAGGAAGAAGCAGTATGGTGATTCAGTTAATGGGAGCGAAACCCTTAGTCAAATCATAGAAAAAGCACAGTTGAAAAAAATGTGCCAAGAGAAATGGCATACCCTTTTCCCCAACTTTCACTCTCAGGAAGATAGGAGGTTATGAAATTCACTGTGAGCAAAGGCAGGCCAGAGGCATGGACTTGCAAGTCAAAGAAGAAAACACACGAACACATGCAAACTCTCTAAAAAGAAATAGACTTGAATACTGCAATGAGCCCAGGAGAATGGCTACTTACAATGTGAAGACTTTGTTCCACTCAGGATTGAGATTTTTGTAGACAGTATGTGTTAGCAGCCTATCATTGTTCAGTTCGACTACACAGAATGGGTCACTTTTACCTGCAAGAGATTTGGGGTGAACATTTTTAGTATATGTAGCACCCACGGATCATAGAGCCATATCATGACCATATCCCATGTCCAAAAAGTTTTATAGGAATCGAAAAGTTAAACTTTAAAAATTGAAAAAAAAAATACCAACCAGCAAAATAGAGTTAGATATAATTGAACACTCTTAGCAATTGTTATGATTCATAGCAATTTAGAACCTGAAAAAAGTGAGAGCAATATATAGAGCTGGCATTTCAATTTGCAGTTTTCTTTTTCTTTTTTCTTTTACAGAAATAGTAGTATAACTGCCAATTAGGAAGGGGACTGTGATGCGTGTCCATCTCTGTCAGTGTTTATTGAATTCTGAAATGACTATTTGAAATGTTCAGCCCATTTACACTTATGGACATATTTTTCAACTCATCTGACTCACTAATAGCATCTAACAGAAATCTCGAAACAAGTTTATTTGGGGAAAACTTCTGTATTGTAGAATTACAACGTTTTAATCTGACTAAGATTGAGTTTCTTTCTTCTGAGCAATCCATGGAAACCACAGGAAGGTAAATTAGACCCTCTGAGGCAGGAAAAAACTCTGCCTTGTGAAACTTTACATCAACAACCACTCTGTATGGTAAAGAACAGAATTCTTTTCTGCCCATTGAAAGGCAAGGATTTGGAAGTTATCATCTGTTTACAGGACTCTGTCCTGCCTCAGTCACATCTCACTTATTGGGAAATGATGTTTTATGATGTCCTCAATATTTTTGTAATGTCATGTCCTGTATTCTAAGAACACATAAAGTCACAGGCTCTATGGGGGTGGCATGAATGATATTAGTGCAGCATGTAATTTGTTTGATACCTTATACAAATGACAATGAAATCAATATTTAGACAAAGCTGTCCAGAGGTCATATCTTTTAAACTATAATATTGATTTAGACTACATAAGAGGTTAATGTGCATATTATTAACTTTAATGATAAAGAATAATTGTTTTAAATGCATTGCGAATTGTAGTCACAGTAGTTTACACTTCTACGAAAGCTTAAATATCAATGAAGATTTTCAATTAAATTTTAGTGGGAAGGAATTTATTAGCTAGCAGTGACAGATAAGGTATGTATTCCCATACAGCAGTGTATTGACGTTCCCGATTGGAATTCTTACACTGAGCTGTACCAACTTTGACTCACCTTTAATGTATTAATTATGTATTAAACAAGAGCTTTAAGATATGTGTGTTAGTTCAGTGGTACCTCAGGATAACTGCATAATGTAACATTATGGTAGTCTTCTCAATTGTGGGTCTTAGTACTATTTTTCAATAAAGAATAGAAAACTGGAAGTCTTCATGATCTGGTGAAAATGTTATTTCGAGCTTAGAATCTACATTATCTTTCTCTTCACCCCACCTTCTTCATGCTTGCTTTCCCCTCACCACCCTCACTTCTAACTCACACGCACTGTGGGTGATAGTATTCAAAAAGAGTATTTTGTTTCCTAAAACATATTATAACAGGTTTTGTTTGGTACATTAACAAGTTCATCTTCTTGCACAGAATTCAGCGATAAGCATAGAAAAGCAGATTCCATTATAAAAACATAAAATGTAAGCCTCTAGGCAAGATCTTCCCCAACACCCGTGCCATCTTAGTTAGTAGCCCACACACATGGACATGGCTGTGCTTTATCTTCACTAGAGACTTATTTATTTAACAAATACTCACTGCTTGCCATGTACCAGGCAGTGTTCTATGCAATGGAGAGACAGGCGTGTATAAAACCGTGAAAGAAAAACAAAAAACAAAAAGATCCTTGACTTCTTGGAGGTTACACATTGTGGAAGACACTGAACGCATTTTATAGTATTTTAGAAGGTGAAAAGTACTGACTGCAGAGAAAGGTAAAGATGGGAAGGTGACTGGGAATGCCGGAATGTAGATAAAATTTTTCAAAGGGCTGTGGAGAAGTCTCTCTGAGAAAGTGATATACAGGCAAAGAAATGAAGGGAATGAGCTTTGGGATACCCAGAGGAATGGTCGTTGGAAAGGCTGGAGAAGTGGCTAAGTTTGCTGTTTCCAGAAATATCCAGGAAGCCAGAGTGACTGGAGGAATGGGACAGGGAATGGGGCAGGGGTGTAGTGGATGACAGAGAGAGGTATACGAGAATGGCAGGCCTCTCTCTAAGAGGACCTGGCTTTGACTCTAAGTGAGAGGGAAAGCTTTCAGAGGGATTTAAGTTGGGGAATGACAACATATGATGGCTGTTATTTGGAGAATAAGGTAGACAGGGCAAAGGAGGAGGTTGGGAGATGAGTTACAAGCCTATTGGAATACCCGGGCAGTGGAAAATGGCTGGACGCTGGATATATTTTGAAGGTAGAACCAACAGGATTTGCAAATGTCAATATTGAACAATCTAATATGCCCTGATAGTATTTGAAGATGGCAAACAGTTTATTGAGTTTAGTCAAGGCAGACCTTTTTCCAAAGGACAACAAGCATTCAACAAGGTGCTCAACTGGGTATCTGCAGGACCTGACAAAGGGGACAATTTAGGAAAGGTGGTTTTAAGTTTTATTCATCCTTTCCTTGTAAAAAGTTATCTTTCTATAGTTATTAATAATGGCTGCCAACACCAGGTTCTTATACACTGTTATTTTCTACAAATTTAGAGAGCAATCCTCTGAGGTCTGCAGTTGGCATGATAGTTAGGGCACTGGACTCCCACATGGTGAATGCAGTTTGAGTGCTGGACCTGGTGGCTTGCTTTCTCACTTTCCCTTTCTCTCTCTGTCTCTCTCTAGTCAAATTAATAAGAACAACAGATAAATCTTAAAAAAAAAGTAGTCCTCTGTCTCTGCATGATTCAAGGGCAATTACAAGTTAATAGCAATTTCGACCAAAATAATAATAAATGTACAATATTGAATTCTATGAACTTACCAGTATAAAGCATACACTATAGTTTTATTTTAAAGAAGCAGATGCACATAGTTAATGTGCTTATCTGGTTTGCTAAATACTGCTTTAAATGACTGGCTTTTCAATTCCTACATTTTGCAGCCATGATTTATCTGCCAGTTAAACAAATAAAAACAGTCAGAGGCATACTAGTGATGGACCTAACCATTAATTATCTTTTTAATTATTCCTTCCTATCATTCTTCTGTTATTCCATTTATTAATCCATTAGACCCCGTAATAAGCTGCTCTGCTTGCTGAGAGGACCTGAGTCGTGGGTTGACTATAGGGTGGGGTGTTGATGTCTAGGAAGTGCACTATATTTTGCAAAGCTCCAGAGAGTGATACAAAGCAGTCCCTTACAATGTTTTTATTCAATACCATATGGCGGGAAGTGTAAGGCATGAAGGCAGTATCCAAAGTTGAAATGTATTTTGTTTCTGGATACTTTTGACTATTTAAAGAGCCTAAGTGCACAGAACACAGATTATTTAATCACTTGTCCCCTCACATCCATTTTTGTCCTAAGACCAAAGCAGACCTGTGTTTATGAACTGGCTCACCTATAACCCCATCATTTTGCCCTGAAAGTGTCTATCCCTCAACTTATAAGTACAAGAAACTCAGAATTTTGTTTAGACAGAAGATAGAAGCTGCACACAGCAGTGCTGGGGGAGACGGAGCTGTGGGGTTGATGGCTTTGACCGCCATGACGGCTAGAAGAGAATCTTAGCCTTCTTTGAGAACATGGTAATTCTCCATGTTGCCCATTTTCTAGAGAGAAATAAGAATGTCTTTTGTAACATTCATAACTTATCGAGTGTCTGCTCACTCCCGAAGTGTACACAGTCAAGCTCTCAAGGCATGCACGAGTTAGTGGGCACGACAGACATGTAAATACACAATTATGAGGGCCAACAGTAAGGGCTGCGATAAAGGTAAGTGAAGGGTGTCACAGAAGCAATGACGAGGAAGCACAATCCTTGCTGACTCTTGGACAGGAAGAGAAAAAAAGCAATGACTTCTCCCCAGTGGAGACAGCCCTAGTGATCAATGGTGAGTGGACATCTCTATCCAGCGTTTGCAGAAGTGATGGGCAGACACAGAAAAAGAGGATTTTACCCAGTCATGTTTAAGTGTACAGCTAGAATCTATTTGCACAGCCCTTTCATCCCTTTAGTAAAGTCTCTATAACACAAAAATGTAGATATATGATATATATAACTACTATAAAATAGATACTTAAAAATACCGTGTTAGGACTGACGCACTTTTCCATACTCGAGTTAAATAGTAAGGTCTAGTTTTTTCTTATTAATTTTTATGGGATTAAAAATCTTTGAAGGGAATTAACAGCAGAAAGAGGCTTTTTGCCTTCACTCATAAAACAAAACCAACAGCAGATTTTAAAGCATGCTCTATTATCTCAATTCTTTTGGTGAAAAGCCATTCCTACAACAATAAAAACAAACATCAAATTGTCTCCAGTGCGCATCTTTTCTGGCTATCTTCAAAACGATCCTGAGGATTAAAGGGGTGCACTGCCTAAATCTCTCTCCTCTTAGCTCCCTGGTCTCTGAGGTCACAACGTTGACATATTGATAAAGAAGTGTGGGAAAGTCTGCACTGCCTCTGCCCGTTTGCTACCTGTTTTGTGGGCAAGTGGATGACTTCAGTTTGTGCAAACTACTGGTCTGAGCATTAAAGTCACTCAAAGGCTACTGAGTGATAGTCTCGCTCCCAGAATAGAGAGCTTATCCTGATCCATCAGTGGTGGGCTTTGTCCAGGGTCATTTTGCTGCTGACAAGGAGCACAGTTTTCTGGATGTGATGTGTTATCAAAATGTGTGTGTATGTGGGGACCTAGTGACCACTGCTTTGTTGCCATGTCTCCAAAAAACACAGAAGGCTTTCAATAGCATAGAAAGCAATTCTTACCCGTGGGGGCCTTTTATGTGGGGCCTACCTTGCACAAATTAAGCTCTCTGGTTTAATTTCCTCAGTTGCCACAGTTTGAAATGGAATTTTAAAAACTCTTTTAAAAAATATACCATGAGGTTGCCATCTGTCTTTTCTGCAAACTAGAATTTCAATCATAACATATAACAATGTTGAGGGAATTCCATAGGGTCCTTCAGAACAAAAAGCAACGTATTTTTGAAGGCATCTTCCAATCCTCCTTTTATCACTAGAGATGGGGCTTTGACCTAGTCTTTTTCATTGACTGACCTAAACATATTTTAAACATCTGATTGGTAGAATTACATTAACTGACTCTCTTCGCTGGGTCCCCACTGAGTCTGATTTTGGGACAGAGTAATAATAGGGCTTCTCTTTTCTTGCTAAGTCATAAAACAGGTTTCACTGTGGCAGGGAAAGTGGCGCTCTAGAATTGTGGCTCTCCAACTACCAGGTCCAATACAAGCTTATTGTTTTGTTTTTGTTTTTGTTTAGTAAATTGAAGATTTTACAATGTCCTCTTTACTATGCTGGAAATGAATGAATGACTGAATGAAATTGACCCAGGCCCTGCCTGGTGGTGCAGTCCATACGTACTGAACGGTAGTACTGGAAGCCACAGGCTGACCATGATTTGATCCTTGTCCCAGCTGACGTAAACATGTTGGCCATGTGCATGAATGTGCCCAAGATTCTGAGCTGAAGCACTGGGCGAAGGCGATTATGGTGTGATGAGACCCATCCATTGTGCCTATACACATGGTCTCCATCATGAATAAAAGAAAGTTTAAAAATTAATAAAACTACTCACACATGGTTTCAAATTTTAATATAATGCCTGAACTCCATTATAAAGAAAGGCTAAAGGGCCCAGCAGAAGGTGTAATGGTTACATCACGGGACTCCCACATAGTCGACTGATGTTCAAATCCTGGACCCAGTGTCTTAAACTTATGCCAGGCACGTGTGAGTGTGTACCCCAAAGCCCAAGAGGAGAATGGAGTGGAAGGAATTTATGGCATGGCCATTCTCCCTGTGGGGGTGATTTCTCACTTTCTGTCTCTCTGGTACGTGCACATACCATATAGCAAAAATCTCTCTAAAAAATAAATAAATAAATAAATAAATAAATAAAGGACAAAAAAAAGTTGTTTACAATAAAATCATGCATGGGATCATTTAACAAATATTTACTGAGTGCCTATTATGTGCCAGTAGTGGCAGAAAAGAGAAAGGCTCCGATTTCTTGAAATTTCTTGAAATACAGTGGGGAGGGGGGGGGAGAGAAGGAATAATGAACATAATTAATATGTAGACTGTATTACATCTTAGATAGTGATACATGTTAACTGAAGACAGGAAAAAAAAGAGTAGGAAGGGACTTGAAGAGTGTGACGGAGGGACATGGTTTGTAGATTTAAAGAGGGTGGTTACAGTAGGTCTCAGTGAGAAGGTGAGGTCTGAGCAAAGAACTGAGGGATGAAAAGGAGTAGCTGAGTATCATCCGAGCAGAGAGGAAAAAACTAGACCCAAAGCCTTGTGTGTTCGGGGCCTCTGATACTGGGCAGAGTGAGTAATGTGGAGGTCAGTATTAGGCAGAGAAATAGTGGGAGACGCGATCATGGAGCGCCCTGAAGCTCACCCTAAAAGCTGGGATGTGCAGTGTGAAACAGGGCTGCCACTCACTAGGCTTGAGTACATAATATGTATTTTCGGGAGCAATCTGGGCTCAGACAAGCATGACACAGATTTAAAAACTCTATCAGTGTGTATTTTAGCTATGCAGGACATAGAACATCTTTCACAATGTGAGGCTGTCTGATGTTTTGTAGGCTATTAAGCATCCCCGACCCATTAATACCAAACATCAGGAGTGCTCCCCAATCATGTGGCAACTAAAATTCTCTCAAAAATCTCCAAAACACCCAAAAGGGATGTTCATTAATGTCCCCTCCCCTAATCCCACCCAGTTGAGAATCATAACCCCAAAGCAATCATTCTTAAACATTTTGGTCATAGAAACTTAGAAGTGGGGCCGGCAGATGGCGTGGTGTTAAAGGGCGCTGGACTTCCACATGGCCAACCATGGTTCGAGTCTTGAACCTGGTGGCTTGCTTTCTCGCTTTCTCTCTCTCTCTCTGTCCCTCTCTGGTCAAATTGAAATAAATAAATAAAGTTGAATAAAATAATAAAATAATTCTTTAATAAAAAGAAACTCTTAAAAGTATTGCGGTTCTGTTTATATAAGCTATATCAATCAAAATTTATCATTTTAGAGTTTAAATATACGAACATTAAAAATATTTATGCACGGGACCAGTGGGTGGCATGGTGGTTAAGGCCCTGGACACTCCCACGTGGCTGACCATGGATCGAGTATCCGACCTGGTTATTGCTTTCTCACTTTCGCTCTATCTCTGTGTGTCCCTCTCTAGTCAAATTAAAAATAATGAATAAATAAAATTAAATAATTCTTTATAAAAATATTTGTTCACTAAAAATGACAATAATAAATCTGCAACATGTTAACTTCAGAGTAGTCAAACACTGTGTGGCCTTCGAAAAATTCCACTGTACCTATGTGAGAGAATGAAAGTGAAAAAGGCAAATGACATCTTAATATTATTAGGAAAATATGTTGACTTCAAGATGCCTGCAAGGGACCATACATTGAGAACCATGACTAAGAGAAATGGAGATAGAGAAAGCTTCATGAAAATGTGAGGTTATTTCCTCTGGGATCTAGAACTAGACATGAAAGGATATTTAGAATTGTGTACAACTTCATACAAGTCCTAGATTTGAACCTTCTTGATGTATACTAGGAAGCTCAGAATTTATGATAGAGGAATTGGAAGTGAAATGAGACAGATGAGAAATTGGGAAAGAAAGAAGATGGTGATTATGAGATCTATAAAATGAGGCAAGGCCACAGAAAATTATGCCTAAGTTTTTTAGAGCTTAGATAAATTATGGTAAAAACATTGAAAGACTTCATTTTCAATTCATATTTAATATAGAAACTATATGCAAATGATTTGTTACAAGCTTAGAAACACAAAAGTTGTTTGGTCTGAAATGAGTATAAAAATATATTACAAGCTCCTTTATTTTTGCAAGCCTTTCTAGATACTTTAGGACCTATAGTAAATATATTCTCAGACTCCCCTGCAGATAAGCTTTCCTAAAAGTAAATTAGTAACTGAAGAGACCTTTCACAGTGAGATAAAATTCTTTAAAAAAATTAAGCACTGTATTAAGTGATTAAACCCTTTTAATGTATTTTTTTAACTAATCAAAAGCAATACAACTGGAAATTGCCATCTGTCAAGACTTTGTTATTAAAATATCTTTGTCTTTTTATTTCTCTTCTACAAAATACCTCGTTCCAGAGTCTGTTATTCATCTTGGTACAGTATGCTATCTCAGAAGCTGAGGCCTTAGAGAGGAGCCCTGGGGCCAAGTTCGAAAGCTTGTCCAGGACTTGATTCCCTTCTGCAACCAGTAGACATTCAGGTATTGTTCAAGTAGTCCCAGAGATGGAGAAATTAGGACTGTAACAAGAATATGCTGGTGGGCACCAGCAGCTGGCATAATGGCTATGTCGCTGGCCTCCCACATGGTCGACCACGGTTCGAGTCCCGGACCCAGTGACTTAAAACTCACGCTGGGTGCGTGTGCGTGCGTGCCCAAGATCCTGAGAGGAGAATGGAGGAGAGGGAATTGCGGCGTGGCCATCCCCCCCTGGGGGGTGATTTCTCGCTTTCTGTCTCTCTGTCTCTCTCTGTCTGTCTGGTGAGTGCACGCGCCCTATAGCAAAAACCTCCCCCCCCCCAAAAAAAAAGTATATGCTGGTGCTTTTTTTTTTTTTTTTGCAATTATTATTTTTTGGGAATCCTTCTCTATATGGTGTACAAAATTATATCTCTGCAGCTTTTATTCTTTCCCTAAAATCTAAATAAAAGGATGAGGTTAAAGTGAGGTCACAGCATCTGTCATACTGTGTGTGAGATCCGCACCCACTACCTGCCCTCCCCTGCTGGATTCTGTGGACGCCCTCCTGAACATCTATCCTACTTACCTCCTGGAGTCTGCTCCTGAACTACAGAGGCCACAAACCCAAAGTGTGGGGCCAGCAGGTACCTGGAGGTTAAGGCAGCTGTATCCCACATAGCCAACAGCACAGATTTGAGTCCTGGAGCAGTGGCTTGAAAAGCACAGCAGGGGGTCAGCAGGTGAAGGAGTGGTGAAGGTGCTGAACTCCCATGTGGCTGATTATGCTTTCAGTCCCAGACCCAGCAGCTTCAAACTCACGCTGGGCATATGTGCATGCATGTTCAAAATCCTGAGAGGAGAATGGAGGAGAAGGAATTGTGGCATGGCTATTCCCCCTGGGGCTGATTTCTCACTTTCTATCTCTCTCTGTTTCTCAGGTGAGCACACACACCCTATAGCAAAAATCTTTTTAAAAAAAGAAAGAAAGAAAAACACACGAGTGTGTGTGCGTGTGTACCCAAAAATCCCTAGAGGAGAACGGAGGAGAAGGGATTGAGGCATGGCTCATCCCTCTTGGGGGGTGGGGGGGATTCTCACTTTCCCTTTCTCTTTCTCTCTTTGTACCTCTCTCTGGTGAGTGCACATGCCCTAGAGCAAAACTTAAAAACATAAAAACCAAAGTGACATTTCTAGATTCCCTCGAAGCTAGGGAGGCAGATGTAATTTGCATTACTCGAATCAGATGTACTTGCCTAAGATTTTATTTCAGAGCTCAGCTAACTGAGAGCGTGCAGAGTTCACTTTGCTGCTGTAGACGCAAACAGGGGTGTATGAGCAGTTGTCACAGTGGTCCCCAACTTGCAAACGTGGCAAGAGCATTAACTCCTGGTTGTGCCATGGGGTTTTAGTACTAACCCCTGGAGACTGAGCTTAGAGTTTTTCTTAGGTCTTTCCTGATCACTTTACACTCTATGCTAAATCCCTTTCTGATTTAACTTACTAGAAAGAAGTCTGTGCTTTGGACCCAAACCCTGGCTCTTTTCCCCTTGCAAGTTCCTATCTATACCCTCCCCATGACAGGCTTTTAGATAAGGGACAAAAGAATGCTGTCTTCTCAACATCTTCCTTTCTCTAATACAAGTAAGTTGTTGGCTGGAGTGGAAAGATTTGGATCGGCACCCCAGCTCTGCCATTTGTAAGTATGAGTGTGTGTGTGTGTGTGTGTGCGCGTGCGCACGTATGTGTCTGTGTTGACTGTGGACAAGTTAACTTAATCTCCCCACATCTCAGTTTTCGAATTTATAGAGCAGGGATTGCGATAGTACTTAGGTTAGTGTAAGATTAGTTGTGAATGCTTACATGAAGCTCGGGGCATGATCTGATAGGTGATCAGGGCTCAATAAGTGTTAGCTGCCATTATTATTATTAATATTACTCTCATTCTCTCCAAATTACTCTCGTTTGACTTGATTTTAAAATACCAGATATCCAATTGAAAATGTTTTCTGGTTAGGTTATCTATGTCCTTTGAAGAGCAGCTTCTAAAACTGAATTCGTACCCCAGTATGGCTGATGAATCTAAAACAGAGCATAATTCTCAACCTCCCCTTTTATTTAACATAACATAACTGACACGTGCAAAGTATACTCTCATGGAGATTAAGCTCAAAATCTAGTCTTTTCTATATTTTCTATAAATAAAGTACACTATCCCTATTTATTTAGCTATTTTTTTTTTACCTAGGTACATCTTTAGATTTACACTTTTTAATGTTCATCTTATTGAATTAAGCCTATTACACACACAGTATTAAACACATAAATTGGTCTCACATAACATGAATTCACTACTCTGACAAATCTTATAAGGAAGCCCTTATTTATCTCCTCAAAGTCAATAGTAAGTATGTTGAACAGTTTGGATCAAGAATAGGTCCTGGTACCTCTCCACCTGCTAGCCACATTGACATCAATCCTTTAATAGTCACACTGTGGGCTTGACTGTTCAGTCCCTGAGGAGTCTAACTATGCTATCATAAAACCCAAATATCCCTTTACAATGATTTGTTCCAAAACCTAGTTAAAACCAGATTTCCTGTGTGTAGCATTTCTCTGACCCATTGTTTTGGGAAATGCATTGCTTACTTGCACAACTGTATCATAATGTAACAAAATACAAATAACAGCTTAATTTTAACGATGATTCTAGCATCTGAAAACATTTCTTCAAGTATTGAGTAAAATCCCAGAGCTAGCCTTCCAAGTTAAATCAGCAATTCTCTCTTTCTTTACTCAGAGGATCATTTTGTAATCTTAGCTCCACAGAACCCGATTAATTATTTTATAGTATTTCTCTTACCCTCATTTCCCATTGATAGTGGGACCACCACTTTCTCAGCCCATAGTCTTTCACCTCTAGAGCATATAAAACCCAATTATTAATCTCTTTTGTCATCCCACCTATTCTTCCAGAGCAGTATCTCCTAACCATGTGACCTGCATATGAATCACACATGATTTCTGTAATTTCCTTGAAAATACTGGTTCATATTTAGGTATCACCAGTCCTTTTGTTAAAGTACCACTTTCATTCCTCCTTTCACAAATATTAATATCAACGGTTTGACTTTAGAAGAACGCTTTTGCATTTCTGTAATTTGGAATGTGATTAGTTTTTAAAAATGCAATTACTATAAGAAAATAATTTGCTTCTATGTTAGTTGTGGTGATATAACAGAAGCAAGAGCAATGATTTACTTTCTCATGATGTTTCCTTTTTTTCTCATTTTTAAGGAAGAGATTTATATAGTATTAATGCATTTATCATGCATGTATGTGTTCGTAATACTGTTTTCTAAACTAGGTATAGTATGATAATTATGTCAGGTGTTGGATATCTTTGATCCATAATAAATAGGATGAAATGTCTTCTCAAAGTATACCAGCTACTTAAAAGTCTTCAATAAATCTAATTATTAAAAAAGAAAGTGGGGACATTAGCTTATATAATGTACATGAAGCATACTTTGCTTTGGAAATTTTTAATACATTTATGTAAAAATTGGGGGTTTGTTTTAAGCAACATAATTTTAAACTGTTAAGGTGGTACAAGTTAAAAGATTAAGATTAGCTCTACCTCTCTTTTGTTTACCTCTGAATATCTCTTATTTGTCTTTTATTTGTTAATCCACAATTTCCACTGTATTTTACCCAGTACGTTCAATGAAAGTATATAGAATTTAAAGGGTCTACATTTTCTCTTCTTCTGACATAGATTTTAAATGACTATCATACAATCTAGGGCTGCTTTTATCAGATATCGTCGGTATTATTAAATATGATGATGGCTATTAGAGGTGTATGCTGTTAAAAACCCAAAGCACTACAATTCTCTCAAAGAAGGAACTTAGCGCTTTCCAACCAAGCAATGGCTTTCTGCAGATCACTTGAAGCAACAATTGCATATATCGTATGCAATTTGCTAGAGTAATCCATACAAAGTTAATTTTTTTGGAAGGACACTATCTTGTGTATTTCTGTATATGTGCATGGTATTTCTCCAACTGTATATGAAACTTTCAAGGAACAGACTTGCTTTTTTCTGTACAGCTGCCTTTTCATTTTCTTTCTCTGAATAGACCCATAATGTTCAGGGAAAATACCAAGAATAATAAATCCAAATCTCTGTATAAAATATACCTTCATGACACACTCAAGCTGGAAATCACAGGAACCAATAAAAATGCAGGCAGCCTACTGATAATGAGGTCAGAAATACAAATAAATTTACTTTTAATGAAGACGGGAGGCACAGTAATCAAAGTGTTAAAATTCATTTCATGCATATCTCATTTGCTTCTTAGCTGATATTTACCACGCAATTCTGTGAGAAAGTAGAGGCCTAAGATGCTCCAGATAAATGGCTCAATTAATTGTACAGAGGTAGACCTCTTTGAGCTGAGCCAGAGCTGTGAGCTCTTTATTAAAAGCACTATTCTGTAGCCCATAACCTTGTTCCTTGACTCCTCTCTGGTTTCCAATTTAAACAAGTCCCCATGCGGCCTGCTCTAAAGGGCTTTGTCTCCCTGTCATTGTTAAGAGAGCTGAGGCATCCTGGAAGTGTGAAATCAGACCTCATGAGTTGAACAGTTCCCCAGGGAACGCTGGACTGCGCAGAAGGTCAAAGTCATGGGCCGGACCATCTAAAAGTGTCTGATCGCCGGTCTGTGACACAGCAAGTTGGGGGTGGGGTGGGGGGGGGGCGGAGGCTAGACTGAAGAGGACTGAAATTGAACACATCTTAATTAAAGCCCACAGACAGCAAAACAAAATGTTTTCTAGGCAGCCTGTCAAATGGGGCTTAAATTTAGCTCTGCTAATGAATCTGAGCTGCTAACTGTTATTTCTTAAGATAATAAGACTCTCACGGAAGCTGATAAAAAAACTGTAGCATGTCTTTTTCTGCTGTTTTGTTACTTAAATATTTTCCAACAATGAAGACAGTTTTCCGAAAGAAAAACATGGGGAAAGTCTATGCAAATAAAGGGGTAGTAAACATCTCTCTTAATAACGAGTAGGTTTCCAGACTATGGGGCTGGTGAGTCGCAAGTCTTTACGCACAGCCTGTTTCAGAGGAAGAAATTCTCACTTAATGGGACGCGTTCCCTGACAGGTCCTGCTCATGGTACAATTTGCTCTCTCTCTCCAGTTTTGTCTTCCCCTCCCTTTATTGTTTCCTGAAAGAAATGGTGCAATAATTTGAGAATCAGTTCACCTGGTATGGAGAAGGCTTCCATTAGTCTATCTTTTAATGCAGTGTAAAGGGAGGGCATCTCTGGAAGGGTTTCCCAGTCCTCCCAAATCACTGTTTCTGAAACTGAGTGGCTGGTCTCCCTGGGGAGGCTACGACCTCTTCCTCAGGAGCTCAGGGGGAAAAAAAAACCCAGGGGAAAATGAAGGGGAGGGGCTGAGGAGAACTCTTTTTCTCTCTTTTTCTTTTAGAACTTGAAAGAACCAACGGGCCAGTTCTAAATACTGTGCAAGAAAAGCCTCACTCAATAAGACTTCAAATATTCTGTTGAAGCAGAAATTAGGCCCTACTCAAGGAAAAGGATAATCAGAAGCTTGAAAAGGCAAATTACAACACGAACTCTTTCCCACCGCACACACACAAATTCCCCTTCATTGGTCTTTCCCCTGTCATATTCTGTCCAGTTTTTTAAAAAAACACACACAAAAAAACCAAAAACAAAACACCATTAACCAGAAAAACCACCTGATTAAGCTGGAGAGAGAATCTTCCCCAGTAAACACAGGGCCTGACAGTCTTGAGGTTTTGCTTTGATCATAGGGAGAGACACTAACCTTTTCACTGGTTAGCTGAAAGGTAAGTGAGTTGTATCGAGCAGTATTTTTCAGTTAGTCAAAGTTTTTCCCTCATGAGGAATTTAGCTGAGCAACTTTTCAAACTAGAGTACCACTTTCTCAGGCTGTGAAAGGCTGCCCACAATTTGACTGAAATTTCAATCCACTCTTGTGCCTTGCTCAATGCGTGTGTATGTGTGGGAGTTGTAAATTGAGGCCTTAACCACCAGAGTTAATCTCTTTTTTAAATCTGTATTAACCTTAATGATTTGAAGTGCACTGTCCAACACTGGGCTATTGAGACTGAAGAAAAAACTACCCTCGACTATCAACAGTTTATTAGGGGCTTAACTGAAGTGACCCTACTGTAGAAGTGTTCCTCTGAACAAGGCTATAGGCTTTTTGTGGAAAGGGAAAGAATTGAGGGTTTCATTAAAAAGTAATTTGTGCTTTATACTCACTCATTCAAAGAGAGTCTCAATTGCTCTTTATTCACACAGAGTTAATACAGTATCACAATGTTTCTCAATGAATGTGTTGTAACAAAAGAAAAATTTTACATTTTGAAAAGGAAAAATTCTTTGTAAGGGCAGGAAGATTGATGGCTACTTAAAAGATTATAGAATCTTTCCCTCCTGTGCTCCTGTCTAATCATGCAATATTATAATGTAAACTTTGTGGCTTCAACGATGGAAGTTGTATTTTGCGTTCAGGTCATTAAAAATATTTATTAAAAAATACCACAAGGCTGGACATATATAAATTCGTCCCATTAGACTTTTCTCAGTGTTCTGAAGCCAATCGCATCTCTCATAGTGATAGTGTCATTTTGTACTAAATCAAACATATTCTGGGTTTAGCAGAGAGAATTATCAGTGATTTAAAATCTCCCCCTTCATCCACAACACTCCTAAATTGATGTGGTTTTGAGGATCTGAAGACAGCACTATTCTCACAATTTCCTCTTTTCCAACTATTGCTTAATATCTTGTAGAGCTTAACTGTCTATTGAGATGTGCATTATCTCATTAAAATTCTTCTTTAGAGTAAGATAAAACATACAAGGAGTGTATTAATGCCCAATTTAATGACAAATAATTCTTCCAAAAGAAGAATTGAATCAAAATTGGTAGTATATTGAGACATTACTGACTTAAAAATGCATGGACTTCAAAAAGTTCATGGAAAATGTAATCAAAGTTTAAGTTGATTTTGGTGAAAATCATTTTGAAATCCAGGCAGTTTCTTCATAATGCATTTTCCATGGCTATGCTGAAGGCTCCTCTTATATATGGTCCTCCACTTTTGCCACCATCACAAATATCATAAAGACACAAAAGGCCCAAGAGTGAGCAAGGTCAAAGACTGAATTATCCTCTTGTCTTTTAGTAGTTCAACATCTCTCTTGTTCAATTATAGATATAAGGTCAGCTTGGAATGAGGAATCATTTATATCCCTAAAGCTAGAGGGAAAAAAATGGAGACTCTGTTATTTAGTATTCCCCAAATTAATGTCCATTTTGTCAAATCAAAATTATGTCTCATTGAATCCTTAGGGAAAAGGCTTGTGTTATTCACATCGATTTACATAGCACCAGTAGGAAAGAAATATCTCTATTTTGTCCAGCTCTATGAAGGAACACATACTTTAACTTCTCTAATGGCATATAGGCCAACTGGGTTAACATAGTTTGCATATTCATGAAGTTTTAAAATCAATGACAGCTTCTCTCCAGGAGACAAACTTGTACAATGCACTTAACTTGTAAAATGGGCAGGTATCTAAGCTTTTGAAGTATATGGTACTTTAATTTTTCTATAAGAAAAATAAAATAAAATTTATACAAAGGAAAATGGATAACCTTACTATTCACCAATTGTTTAGTACAAAGAGCCAAATGAACCTTTATACAAAGAGTTTACAAACTACCCTCTCTCCCACTGTTTTCAGATATCTATATTTTGAAAGAATGTTGGACAGTTGTTATTATCCTCTTGATTACAAATGAATTGACAATTACTTCTTTATTTTTTATTTATTTATTTATTTATTTATTTATTTATTTATTTATTTATTTTTGTAGATGTTTTGCCATAGAGCACAAGCAATAGCCAGACAGAGACAAAGAGAAGGAAAGAGAGTAATCACTCCCCAGGGAAATAGCCATGTCACAATCCCTTCTCCTCTGGATTTGGGACACGCATGCACATGTACCCAGCATGTTTTCAGGCCTTGGAGTCTCGAACTTGAACTCGGAGTTGGCCATGCGCAATCTAGCTCCTTAAACCACCACACCACCTGGCTGACCTGATAATTACTTCTTTAAGGAAACTGTAAACTTCTAATATTTTAACTTTCATTTCACAATAAATGATCACTTGATAATGTGCAATATTAAAATTTAAAAATATTACCAGATTGGAGCAAACATACACTATTTTAATTTGAAGTCATGTTGTCTTTTAATTTGGTTTTGATTCTGTTGAATTAATTGAGGAAGGGCGCAATGATTTGCCGACACTTGTATGGTAGAATAAGTACATTTCTTCCCTTCAGACAAGTCTATTAACTCTTTTTTGTATTTTTTTTTTTTAAATAGGGTTTTGCTATAGAGTGCTTGTGCTTGCCAGAAGGACAGAGAGAGAGAGATAGAAAGTGAGAAATCACCTCCCAGGGAGAACCCTCCCCCCTCAATCCCTTCGTCTCTATTCTCTCAGGATCTTAGGCACTCATGTACACACGCCTGACTTGAGTTTTAAGTCACCAGGTCTGGGACTCAACCACAGTCAACTACGTGGGAATCCAGCCACATAATCATTGCGCCATCTGCTGGTCCCAAGTCTATTAACTATTTAGAGTTGTCTTGTTCAACACTGGCAATGGTAAGCATATTTTCATGAATAATAAGTAGATACTTTCTCACAGAAACAGTAAAATTGGCAGGAAAATTGGTCAAGTTAGTCCCATATTTTTTTATCCACCTTGAGATAATTTAACATATAGTATAAACATCTTGGTATTCTTATGAAATTAAATACTAAATGAATTATCACATAGACATTCAATGCAATGATTCCATTCTGGAAATCAATAAATAATTATCATCAGCTTATTTGTTAATTTCATAGAAAGAGCAAAATCCAAATTAGAAAGCTTTAAGAGACAAGACTAATTTGGTATTTTTACAGGACTGTTTACTGGTTAAAATGGTTTCTTAACAATCTAGATGTTTGGTTTAGTTCTAGACTTAACTTCTGAGATGTGCTAAAGAATTTGGACAACTAGGGATTGGATCAGAAACCCAAATACCAAGCGTTCAGATCAAGTTACTGAGTATTACGCATCAAAACGTTTCATTGAACTATGCAACATATTTCACGCGTGCTTGAATTCCACATGTTGGTGTTATGAAAGAAGCTGGTACTGAGAGAAGATAATGAAGTGCTGTTTCAATATACCAAAATTACAATACCTGGAAATAGTATTCCCACTACGATGGTTAAACTCTGGAGAAGGCAACCATTCAAAAGTTATTTTGCTTTTATTGTTTAGTTTTCTTTTTGAGAGATTTTTGCCATAGGGTACATGCACTCACCAGTCAGAGAGAGACAGAACCTCCCCCACCAGGGGGATGGCCATGCCACAATCTCTTCTCCTCTATTCTCCTCTCAGGATTTTGGGCATGCACACATGCCCAGTGTAAGTTTTATGCCACCCAGTCCAGGACTCAAACTGCAATAAACTACATGGGAATCCAGCAACATAAATATTACGCCATCTGCTGGTCCCTTATTGTTTATTTTTAATACATTATCTTGCCTTTAAAGAGCAGGGATAGTATAAAAAGCAGTGGGTCGGCAAATCGTTGTGTAAGATCAATCCTGAATCTTTTATCAACTCTGATGACTGAGGTGAAATACAGAGCTGTGTTATAGTTGGGGGGCAGACCTTCCAAACAGCCCAATATGTGCAATAGAAGATCTCTCTTACCTGTGACGTCAGCAGCCATCAACCCTTCCGCTCGGATGACTTTCACCTGGAGAAATCCCACGTCTTTCAGGTTGTGAAATATCCGCAGTGGGCTCTGAAAGACCCCAATACCAATATTAAAAAGGAAAGGTCCTAGGGGATCTCTAAAATTGTGCTAAGAAAACCCTGAGTTGTTTCTTTTTAAAATTTATCAGAGTTGGTTTGCCAGAGAGAGACAGGGAGACAGAGAGAGAGAGCAAAAGGGGAGGGAGAAAGCACCCCCCCCCCACCCGGGGCATGGTCTCGCTGCCACCCCTTCTCTGCTATTTCTTCATTGCACAGGGATTTTGACATGCACAGACACGTGCTGGCATGTTATTCATGCCAGGTCTGGGATTTGAACCATATAGTAAGCCATGTGGGATCCAGCTCCTTAACCACTAGTCCATGGGCTGGCCTGAAAACATTAAGTTTTATAGTTGATCTGGGATGCTGCTGAAAGGGTTCGAAGGGTCATTTGTGTTTCTTCAATACAAGCAACCTTTTCACTCCCATGAATATATGCAACACAATTTATGAAGATAATTGTTGCCATATAAGCAGTTTTTCTGAAAGAATTAAAAAAACTCATTTACTCTCCACATTAATCATCAATAGATGGTGAACAATAAAGTGTAGAATAGATACACCTGCTTCCTTTCAGTCTCCTCTGCCAAAGCACACTAAATCTTTCTTCTGTTATGTATGGTAGTTTAGAGACTAATGATTTTTAAAAGAATTATTTTTATTTAACTTTGTTTGTTTGTTTATTTATTTAAATTTGACCAGAGATGGAAAGTGCGAGACAGGGAAAGTGAGAAAGCAAGCTGCCAGATTTGGGACTGGAACCACAGTTGGCCATGTGGGAGTCCAGCGCCATTAACCACCATGCCATCTGCCGGCCCCTGGAGACTCATGATTCTTAATATTGAATCCTAAGTTGTTGACCATGTAACACTCTTCAGATCTTGGGGCTAAGAAAATTAATATTAAACTAATGGATTTCATTTTTCTACTAATTTCTTCTTCGTAAGTTCTGGAAATTGCATCTGCTAGATAAGGGTTAAATTATCTAGAGCCAATTTTCTTTTTCTTTTTTTTTAAAGGATTTTTGCTATAGGGCATGTGCACTCACCAGAAAGTCAGAGAGAGACAGACAGATAGAAAGCGAGAAATCACCCCCAAGAGGGGATGGCCATGCTGCAATTCCTTCTCCTCCATTCTCCTCTTGGGATCTTGGGCACGCACGCACGCACGCCTGGTGTGAGTTTAAGCCACCGGGTACGGGACTGGAACCACAGTCGACTACATGGGAGTCCAGTGACATAGCCATTACACTAACTGCTGGTCCCATCTAGAGACTATTTTCTAATATTTAATTCAAAAAATTTGTGTAGTTCTATAGGTAAAAGTATATCAATTATTTTAAAATAAAACAAATGGATGATGAAAAATAAATTCAGAAGTGGTGAGTAATTTTTCTTAATATATAGTTTTATTTCCTACTTTAGTATGTGTAGAAGTATGAACATTTTGATAGAAGAATGAGATCCAAGTGATAAAAGCCATTTTACATTGTAAATGAATAAAAAATAGTGTTTCAATAAGTGTTGCACTTGAAGGAATTGCAAGTGGGATAGCAATACAATAATTCAAACATCTAATGAATGGGCACAAAGAAAGCAAAATAAACCTAGAAAATGCTGACACGCGTTTGTTTACACTTCATAGCATTTTTCTTATGATGCGATCAGCATTGCTACTCAGTAAATCAAAGATACTTTGTTATCATAATCTTTAAAATATTTCTTGACCAGGGAGCGTCACATACTTTTACATAGTGCAATTACTCATTAAATGTTACTGGAAGAACAATCATTCCCATCATTCCATTAATCATGGGAGGATACCGGCAAGCAGAAGCTTACCACAATCTGAATTTTATCCGTCCCTTATGACTGGCTACTGTTTACACTGAAGCTATGACCTTGCTATACTGAGAGGAGGAGATGCAGATATATGCATAATCTCACAGCTGAACTTTTTGAAAGGAGTGTTTAGCACGAGGATTAACTCTTAATCTTTTATTGTTTCTAAATAGTTGTTTATCACCCAAAATCTGTTTAAAATACCCAGATGACAGCGTTCAGTAAAAAATGCATTTCTCTCTCCATTTAAGTTCCTTTAAATGAAAGGCTGGGGGCGGGGGGGGGGGGGGGTGCTAAGCAGTAATAGAATTCAGAGGTTTTGCAGGCATATTGTGTTCCACAGGAACAATCAGGTTGGGGAAGCTTATCTTAGAGCCCGCTCAATGTTAGAAACCCATTAAGAAGTCTCCTACCCTAATAATGGGGAATAGTTTTATCAAAAGGTCCCTGCACTTTAATTTTCAGCAGCAATTTAAGCCAGGTTTCACTGTAACTAAAACAAATATCATTAGTCCTCAGGTCTGAGAATCGCTTCAGACTGGTAACTTCATTCCACATACTAGTGTCTTCTCGTGCTCGGCCTCTGATTCTCTGCTTCCCATTTGGAGAGGTAATTATTGTTTGAAGGTTTCATTTCCCTACATCAGCTGACACTCAGGAATTTATTGCAAATTTCAACTTTAAGGCCACTGACACACAGATTATAATAAGAACTCCGAAAAAAAAAAAGCAAATAAATATAACTGTTAAGAAAATACAACTTTAAGTAAGGCGTTATCGAGAGGTATTTCTGCCTTGTTATTTATGGTTATTTTAGAAGGCCTCAAAACCTGGATGGCTTCTGAAGCCAGAAATTTCCATAGTAGAGGAATCTATGATTTGCTGTGAATCCTTTCAGCCCTCAATAGATGGGAAAAGATTGAAATGCTCTGGAGAGGAGTCCTCTTTATTTTTTTAATGAAAGGCTGTATAATATATTTTCTCTATGGCTGCAGCAGCTGTCAGGGAGAGCATCGTGGTTCAGCTCTATTATGGGAGAGGCAATACCCCATCCTATGGCATCGAGATGCTCTGAGGGGCCAGAGCTGATTGACAGCTTGTCACCGTGACGTCTTATTCCATCTCTGTTATGGAGAAAATTAATGTCACACCACCAGCCTTATGACTCGCTGTCATCTTAGAACCGCTCACCTTTTATCAATGCTCTAAATAACATTTCAAGCCCATCGTCTCACGGTGGACAATCCGGTCAAGGGACATTAAATCAGATGACTGTGAAATGTCATAATAAAAATGGAATGCTAACAACTTCTTCTCTAAACTAGCTCCTCTGGTTTTTAAACTGTGACAAGGGGGAGCAAGGGTCCAGTATACCCGTTCTGAAAAGGTCACACAATCGCTCTTGGTCTACTCCCCATTACTACCCACCCCCCATTGACCTCCCCTCTCACCCTCCCCCCAAAAGAAGAAAAGAAAAAAAATGGAATTAGCCATCTCTTCAGAATGTGAAGACCCAGTAATGGCTCACACACTAATGTCCGTTTAATTGGGGGGACATTAGTGCTTCACGATGAACAGCTCAACAGCAATGAAGAGCCCTTTCAGAGCTATTTCCTATCAGAGTGGAGGCTGTTCTTTTACCTTCTGCACCGTAATCAGTGCTGAACCAAGTTCTTAAGTTTAATCTCACCTCTCAAAAAAAAAAAAAATACATGTTCTTAAATATACATGCTCATATACATAATTCTTGAAATGAGAATCCTGTACACATTTCTCCAAACAAGTGGTATTTCAGCCATGATACAACATTCATTCGCTTATAATCCGTATAATAGGAAGCAAACACACTGAAGCCCTGGAACATAGGTCTTTGTCCTCGTATGGCTATGAATAATGGTAACGCATGTACTGAATTGTATATATTACCACACAATACCTTCTGTATGCTCTTGGGCAGTTTAAGAATGTATACTATTTAGTCTTGTGAGGTCCCCTCTATTAAACTGCTTATGATAATGTCATTGGTGGGTGAGGAGCTTCTCAGCGAGTATGTCTGTAGACAGGGGTATATATTTCAGGCATGAGCCTGAACAAAAGTACATGTAAACATGTTTTTCACGATTTCCTATATTGAGCAGAAAATCATCTTAGAATCAGTTGGAACATCTGCCTTTTACATTTTTTTGGAAATAACATTTGAAAGAACGTGTGGACACACATATTTAAATTCTGAGTAGAAATGGCTGAGTGAAGGAAGTCTATCCGGCAGAAAGAAAAGAAAAAAAACCAGGAAGAGGTGGATTACCCCTAATTGCTCAGGAAGCAGTATCCTTTCAATACATGGGATAATATAAAAAGACCAATTCATCCCCTAGAGTATTATAAGGCCTAGATAAAAATGTTACACTCATATACCAATGAACTCTTTTAAAACTGTTTTAATTCATGAGGTTCACTTCTGGTAACAGGAGACTATGTTTGGGAAGGTACCAAAAACTGAAATATTGGTCATGATGGCAACAGTGTGTTGGAAAAAACTGCGCAACACCTCCGGTGGTTTAAACATATACACTATGCGGCCTCGCTAAGTCACCTCTATTAAACTGTTTATGATAACACCATTGGCAGGTGAGTTGTACAAGCATTAGCAGACAGCTGATTCGGTGGAGATAGCCAGAATAAATTTGCTGAGGCGCACATCCTGCTAATCTGTTTGAAGAATATTGTAGAGCATTAATACCAGCACTTCATGTTATCTGCACAGCCTGATAAGGTACATCTTTATTAAATGCAGTTATTGAAAGGATGTCAGTCAGCAAATAGAAATATTTTAAAATCTAAAAAAAAAAGAGAGGTTCTTTGTTAGTCAAAGCTTGGTTTCATGGCTGAGTGTCTAGAGGAGCCTTCTAAACACCTGGCAGCATCGTACAATACAAGCTTTGTAATTTTAAGTGGAAAAGCTTTTTTTCCCCCCAGCTTCAGGGGTACTGAGACGTTTACTTTTTCAAGCCTCCATTGAGAGAGAATGGTGGAGTAAGAGCTCCCCTCTCTGTTGATTCAAGAAAACTACATGGTGGGAAAGGCACGGTGGGGAGGATGCTGGGAAATAGAAAGATTTGGTTGTGACTATTTGGGGTTGGTAAAATGAGCTAATTTACTGACTTGCTATGTTATCCTATTGTTCCACATCTGATGAGAAAGGAGGCTTCCTTTTAGCTTTGTTTCACATTCAATTGAAAATAATGAAAGGAACAACATGATGCTTTTCTGAGCAGTTGAAAATAAAAATCAGTTCTGGGAACACTCTCCAGTTACCAAGCCACTAACGTCAACCTTGAACCTCATTTCGAACTTGGAAAGACAAAGATGTTAATTGCAACTACAAAGAGTCAATGAATGAATGTTAAAGAAGTGTTGTGTAAATATGACTTCCTTTATAGGGTATTTCCCTGCAGGATAACAATCCCTGAGTAGGATCTCAGAATCCAGAACTTGCTCTGGAAGAGATTCTAGAGAAGACCAGATCTCTAGATACCGGGGAGAAATGGTAAATGTTTCTGGCAAGGTCTGTGTGGCATTTGCATTTGCCCGGCTTTTTGCTGCTGCCTGATTCTCCCGTCAGGTATTATAGCATCTCAGAAGTACTTCTGGCACTCTGGGTAGATTGTGTCTAACCTCAGCTGGTTGCAAGCGACTCTGTAAGCAGAAGGGTTACATACGTACATATCTCTTTAATATCTCCTCCCGTTCTTTCTGGTCCTCCAGGGAGTTGGTGGAGAGGTCAGAGATACTGACGGTGGCCGACGCTGTCAGAGTGACCAGCAGTACCAGGTGTCCCTCACCCTCTTCCAGCTGCAACTCCAGTTTGTGCGTCTGTTCTCTACTGAGGGCCGACAGGTCGACCTGACACCTAGAAACAAATGTTTTGAATCAGCAAGTGGCTTTTTTCACCACATCAAACGGCAGAAGTGCAGGCTGCTCAGAGCTCTGTGAGAAATAAATCAATAGAAACACTATTTGGACTGCTGGAAGAATACGTCTTTCATGTCAGCTGATGTTCTTTGCAAAATTCAGATCCTAATTATCTTAGGGTCTGCAATTGTTTATTTCCTCTAAGACACAAAGCTCCTGCTTATCTGATTATTATTCACTGTTACCGTGTTCAAAAAGCAGAGGATCGTTCCCATTCCTGGGTGGCCTAAACCATTTCATAAGTAGAACTTTGCTTGCAGAAAGACTGACGTGAGCTGTCTGCAGAGGCCAGCTATCAAGAGCCTGCATTTGCCGGTTACTTTTGAAACAACAGGTGCTCTCCCCTCACTCATAAATGTTATTAGTGAGCAGAATATGTACTATGCCACATATATGTGTGTGTACACATATGGTTTATTTTTGCCAGAGAATGCATGCTCTTACTGGAGAGAGAGAGAGAGAGAGAGAGAAAGGGAAAGCAAGAATGTGCCCCCCCCCACCCCCAAATCAAGCAGAGTCACATTGCAATCCCTTCTCTAGCCCTCCTTTTGTGATTCTGGGTTTGTACATACATGCTTCTGGAGTGTCTTTCAAGCCATTAGGTCCAGGACTTGAACTGTGCAGTAGTCCCTGGGGATCCAGTCATTTTAACCACAAAATCATTGGACTGGCCATATACACACACACACACACACACACACACACACACACACAGATATATGTGTGTATATATATATATATATATATATATATATATATATACACACACCTATATATATATATATATATATATATATATATATATATATATATTTAAGCTTATTTCTTTTGTGAATGAGAGAGAAAGACACACACACACACACACACACACACACACAGAGAGAGAGAGAGAGAGAGAGAGAGAGAGAGAGAGGCCTGTCAGGGTTCTGCTACTGTGATCCCTTTAGCCAGCCAGGATCTTGGGCACGCATGTGCCCACCAAGCTCAGCGAGGTCTTCAGATGCAACCCAGTGGGTCTGCTTTACAGAGCATTGCATTTTCCCTCTGTGCGACCACCTGGCTCCACGTTTTACACTTAAAAAAAAAAACTGCACTAGTTTATTCGTAGTACATCACATAAATCAAAATAATGCCGCCTTCCAAAACAAAGCAGAACAAAACATTCTAGCTCAAATGTATGTATCAGAACTGTCTTAATAGGATTTCGTCGTGTGGCAGTCTCTGGTTCCGATATGCCACTCTCTCGGTGTTGAATACCTTGCAAACTTTTGCATAAAGATGCCAATCAATTGTGAAGAGAAAGAAAATGTGGTCACCACAAGGCTAATAAGCTGAGGAAAAGGTGACCCCCCTGAAGATGGAGCATTTAAAACAGGAAACAGCTAATTACAGGACAAGAATAAATATGACAACTTCTAAAATGGTACTGTCAGCTATCAGAAACCATTTAATTCTTGCTTCTTAGTGCTTATTCTATTTATGGTTTCTTGTTTTGCTTTTAAACTAAACTCTTACAAACAGGACCTCAAAGCTTGAAGTTGCATTCAAGCATCTCCTTAGCATGAGAGATTCAGAAACTGAGTCAAAGTTAGACATCCACCTTTTATTCCCTCTTACCTGTAAGTATGAGAGACAGCTGGGACCAGACATGAATGGGAGGAAGAGGAATGTGGGTGCAGGAAATGAAAACAAAAAGAAACACACTGGTACTGGTAGAAAGTCTGTGTGTGCTAAATGCTAACTGTTGAGAAAACGAGAACTTTGAGACCTCCAATCTGGAAAGCCCCTCCCTAAAGTTAGACTGTACAATAGATTATCTCATTGTTTCTCTTAATAATCTATTGCAAAATACTTCCACGCTGGCTCTTTTAAACTCTAAAGGGAGCCAGCTGGTGGCATGATGGTTAAAGGTGGCTGGATTCTGCATGGCCAACCATACAATTCAAGTAGCCTTGCATCCCTCTCCTCCACACTGGATGTGTGTGTGTGTGTGCCCAAAATCCTGGAGGAGAAGGGAGGGGAGGGATTGCAGTGTGGCCATTCCAGCTGGGGAGGGGGTGCTTTCTCACCTTCCCTCTCTCTATCTCTATCTCCTTCTGGACAGCACATGTGGCCCATAGCAAATTAAAACAAAACAAAACAAACTCTATAAAAGGTTTTTAAAACCCATCATCAAATACCTTATCTAACATTCTTAGTTTAATTGAAATTGAGATCTGGAGGATTTTATCTGATGCGAATTCCCACTTTGCACTAGTTGTGCGGATGCTGGTTTACTCTTCATAATACGGGAGTCATTGCATTTAATGCTTTAGGGTTCGGGAAGGTGCTCCACAGAGTACCTGGTACAGGAAGTGCAAACAGGCTCCTTTCAGATGGACTCTGACCTACTGATGTGTTGTTTTGCTTGCAGTGCTAAGAAAAAAGTTTGAATCCAAATAACTTTAAATACAAGGCAAAAGTCTTCTCTTTAGTTACTTTCAATACTATTTACAGTTGACCCACTTCACCTACTTATTCTCTCTGGTAGCAGTCTGCATAAGGATTTGTGATCCCTGTAATCTCCTTAGTTTGACAATGACAATGATGGCCAGAGAGGTTACCTGACTCAACGGAGTCATACAGCTATTTATCAGCAGAGCCAGGATCCGAACCTCGAACCCTGGAATTCAAGACCTGGTCTTTTTCCTCCGCTAATCTGCTGTTAAGTAACCGTGCATCCCAGGATGAAGTGTGTGCTGTTAGCAGTGGTTCTCAAAGTGGGTTATATTTACAATTATTTTTAACAAAAAAAAATGATCTTGGTTCCCAGGTATGGAATTATATTATTTTTAATTTTAATGTTGTTTAAATGTGTTTAAACAAGGGAAGAAAGCTATAAGTGATTGCTCCTGAGATGATTAAGAAAAATGTACACATTAAGTTTTTAAAATTATGAAACTAATAAAACATAAATTAACAATATAAATTTATAGGAAAGATTATGCTTTTCTGCAGCAACTAAAATTTTAATATAGGGTGTACTCATAGAAATAAAGCATTACAAGGTCTGACATATATAATGATGTAAAATTTTGACTTTAGTCATTCTATTGTAAAGAATGTCCACTTATATAAATATATCAGATGAGAATATTAAATGACTTTGAGTTTCTTTCTCTTTCTTTCTTTCTTTTTTTTTTTTTTTTAAGAGATTTTTGCCTTAGGGCATGTGCACTCGCCAGGAAGAGAGAAAAAGAAAGAGAAATAATGAGAGGGAAATGAGAAATCACCCCCCCCCCCACGCGCACCCCCAGGGATGATGGCCATGCTGCAATCCCTTCTCCCCCATTCTCCTCCCGGGATCTTGGGCATGCATGCACATACACCCAGTATAATTTTCAAGCCACAGGGTCCGGGACTCAAACTGCAGTCGGCCTTGCGGGAGTCCACCAACATAACTGCTATGTCATGTACTGACCCACATTCAAGTTTCTTTGTGTTACTTGAGGTTATCATATCACTTGCTTATCTAAAAATGCTGCTCAGGAGGAAGATGTCATTTTAAATGAAGTGTCACCTACAACTAAGCAAAATTATCTTGTTAACTTGAGGATAAAGTTTGCATTACAGCTTCACGGATGGGTATCACATCAAATTATTGCTGGAATTTGGTGGCAAAAAACACTTGTCACCTAGTTGTAGCTTTGAACAAATGACACACAAAGATGGACCCCCTTGTGACCCAATGGGAAATAGGAGTAATTGCTGTGGGGCAGATTTTCCTGTATTTGGCTCATCTGCACTGCTCAGACAAAGCATCAATGGTTTTAGACTGTTATCAAATGAAAATGAAAACATTTCAACAACAACAACATCGACACCAACTCATTAACTCCAGAATTACTTCCACAGAGAACATACAGAGAAAAGGGCTCAGGACTGGGAGTCAGTTTTGCTCGGTCCTGTGCCTCCATCCTTCCCTAATCAGTTGTATGTCCTTTGTAAAGACAACTTACTCTCTTAAATTTTAGTCCTCTCACCTGCAGTTATGAGTCCATTGAACTAGATGAACTTGAAATTCTCAAACATCCCCAATTCTACTACTGACTATGACTCTTTTTTTTAAAAAGAATTATTTAACTTTATTCATTTATCTTAATTTGATCAGAGAGGGAGAGAGAGGGAGAGAGGGAGAGAGGAGAGAGGGAGAGAGAGGGAAAGCAAGCTGCCAGGTTCGGAACTTGAACCACAGTCAGCCATATGGGAGTCCAGCGCCCTTAACCACCACGCCATCTACTGGACCCTACTTACTATAACTATATCCATATTTAACACTTGCTCCATCTTCTTTTCTTGGAAATTGCACACATCAGAAGACTAAGATACCAAATTTATTTTCTAGCCAATGAAATATTATTGCTCAAATGTACTATCAAAAATTTATTTATTTTTAAAAATTTGCCATAGGGTACTTGCACTTGCTCGAGAGAGACACAGGAGGACAGAGGGAGAGAAAGGGAGAAATCACCCTTCCAGGAGGGATGGACACATGGCGATCCCTTCTCCTCCATTCTCTTGGGATTTTTGGGCATGCAGGCCCAAAAAAACACCCGGGCCTCATGTGTTTATCATGCCGTGAGTTTGGGACTCCAACCACAAAGTCAGCCATGTGGGATTTAGCCACTTTTTTTTTTTTTTGAAAAGTTTTTGCTTTAGGGTGTGTGCACTTGCCAGAGAGAGACAGACAGGCAGACACAGTGAGAGAGAAAGTGAGATATCATCCCCCATGCTACAATCCCTTCTCCTTCCTTCTCCTCCTGGGATCTTGGACACACAAGCACACACATCTGGTGTGATTTTGAAGCCATCGGGTCCAAACCATGGTCAGCCATATAGGAGTTCAACAACGTAAATTGCTGGCCATCTGCTGGCCCCAAGGGACCCAGCCACCTTAACCTCATGCATCTACTGGCCCTGTAGTCTAGCTCTAAATTGTATCATAGAAGCACTCAGGTGTGCCTCAAGGTACCCTGGGAGGGAGTGTGCAAAGGTGGTGTGAACTCTCCACTTTGGTTCAAAAGACAGTTTTCTTTGTACCTGTTTTATATTGGGGGGTTCTACACACGTGACTTGAAAATTTATCTTACACATCTTATCTCTCTCTCCGAAGTCTCCGTGGCCCTCAGTTGCTTACTCTTCCTCAGCTGCTATTCTGGCTATGCCTCCCCAGAGGACTACTTTCTAATCCACCACCATGACATTGATGGGTCCTCAAGGTCTTCCACCTGGGGCTGGCTGATCTTTCACTTGCTCACACAGGCTGGGCACTCCACTTGGCTACTACTGTGCATCAGGGTTTTGCTGCCAAATGTCTGGGATTTCCGGCTTTTACAGCCTCTTTTGCATGTGGACGCGAAGCCACACTGTGGAGATCAGATCTGGCTGCCAAAGAAGCTGGTGAAACAATGCAGAGATGTCTCCTTGTGGGGTGAACTTTGATCAATGGAATAGGAGATGGGAAGGCAAGCTCCCACCTTCTTTCCTCTCCCAGACTGTCCAGAACATGGTTCTCCATGTTGCCTGTCTACACGGGGCCAAGTGGGTATACTTGTTGAAGCAACCAGCTGTGTCTCTGAAACAGGAAATAGTGTTGCCAGTAACTTATTTCCTGGTATTTCTTCCTATTCTTCTCTGCTTCATGTTCTTTCTTTCTCTTGTTCTTCCTGCCTGTGACTGGATTCCCAATAAAGCATCTGCACTTCACTGCCTCAACTTTGTTTTCTAGAGAACGTGTGCTAAGGCAAGATCCATTGACACAGTTCAGCCATCTCAGTTATTGATGTCTAAAACAAATCCGGCAATGTCCTGTCTATGGCTTCCTGCCATCCATGAAATATCCTTAGAAAGACAACAGTGCAGGCCAAGACCGACCATCAGCTTGTGTATCACTAGCAAACTCACTTGCTACTCCTTCCAGACAGAGTATAATTCTGCTACCATCCATGCTAGGGCTTGTCTATTTCTTTTTTTTTTTCTTTTTTTTTTTTGGAGAGGTTTTTTGCTATAGGGCGCTTGCGCTCGCCAGACAGAGAGAGAGAGACATAGAGACAGAAAGCGAGAAATCACCCCCCAGGGGGGATGGCCACGCCGCAATCCCTTCTCCTCCATTCTCCTCTCGGGATCTTGGGCACGCACGCACACGCGCCCGGCGTGAGTTTTTTAAGCCACCGGGTCCGGGACGTGAACCGCGGTCGACTACGTGGGAGTCCAGCGACATAGCCATTACGCTAACTGCTGGTTCCCGGTTGTCTATTTCTTTATGTTTGGACAAAGCATCTCCTCTGCCTGAGATGATGTATCCATCTACCATTGCCTGGCTAAGTTTTACTAATTTTTATTGAAATAACATGTGGCTGTCTTTCTCACTGTTCAGAAATTCCTTGAGGGCAGGCCCAATGTCTTATTCTCAGAACCAACACAGTACCTGAAATGCAGTCGGTGTTCCGTAAGCATTAAGGTAGATATGGGAAAGGAAATGGAGGTTCAGAGAGGCCAAAACTTTACCCCTGGTGACAGTGCTAGACAATGGCAGGGCTGGAACTAGTGGAGAATATTAGACTATTAGGATAATAGAATGCTCACTCTACTACTGCTTTATCATCTTCCTTGAAAGTGGTCTGATTTCCTTCCAATACTCTTTTCACTCACTCATTCATCTACTCATTAACTATTTATTTAATGACTATGCATCAAATTCCCTGTTAGAGTTTTGGGATACAGCCCATTCTAAACCTTCTGATTTCTCAGATCCTTATTCCCAGAACTACCACAGACTCTGTGTTGCTTTGAAGAATGTTATCTGGCTTCGGAGCCCATGGCCAGGATTTCAGAACACTGAAATTGTAATAAAGCTTAATTATTCACTAGTATTGTGATATTAAGCAAGTCATCTAAACTCTTTTTGCCTCAGCTTTCTTCATTTATCAAATGGAAATTTTAAAAAATGCCTTCTCTCTGCATAGACTTGTAAGAACGCAGGAATAATAGATGAAACTCTGAAAAGGTGAAAGCGCTACGTAAATATACTTTCTGGTTATATCATCACATTTGCCTCAGTTTGATATTGGAATATTTAAGATATCTGTTCTGAACCCATATTACCAATCAATCATTAGAATAACCAAAACATACTCAAAACTGAAGATTTTGGAATCACCATCTCTCCTTCCACAAATGGGAAAATTAAGGGTCCGATAAATTAAGTGATGGGAAGAACTTAGACCACATTTCCTGACTTCTAAGACAGAGATGGAAGTTTTTATACTTAAAAATACACACACACACACACACATACATACATTTGAATTATTTAATCACATGAAAGGAAAACTAGTCATTTTTATTTAGCGACTTTCCCCCCCATGTTAAAGGAAAACAAGCTCAGAGTTCTTATCACCTTTCCCTCTCTTCCTTTTCCATCTGCCATCCCTGAGCCAGGGACTAACATTCCTTCCCATGTAAACAATCTTCTGATTAGCACCCTAAGAGGCTCATGTCTACGCATGAGTCTATTCTAACAGAAAGTGAACGTTAAAACTATTTCAATTTTAAAAAATTCCTACATGGTAAAGTGTAACACTCTGTGAGGCTGACCCATGTGGAAGGTTCTGGGTTCAAGCCTGGAGATCACCTGAGTGTGCTGGGCACGCAGCTGCCCATGACGGGGAACTGTCTGAGTCTGAACTTGCATCTGGATGGGGTGCAGTCTGTCTCTCTGTGTTTTACTCATGGAAGAAATAAAGACATAAATATAGAACAAGTGACAGAAATCAAGCTTTATCAATATTTAATGGAAATATCAACACAGGTGCCCACACATCAGATACATATCCCACACGGCCTGCAAGTGTTTTAAGTCGTGTCAGAGCTGCCTAACTTGAAGGGGTTGGCCGTGGCACCCCTCTGTGCTCCTGTGCCTTCACTGAATTGCAGTTCATACATGCTCAGCTAAGTGGATTTGCAGACTATATAATCTAGTTTTAACTAAACTAATCCTTACAAACTGGACAACTGGCTTTAAAAGATTCCAGCAAAGAAACTGTGGCTTGAAGATAATGCTAACGGAACGAGCACAAGTGAACAGCAATGGTAAACAAGAATCTGCAGAGCTGACCCTCGCTCTGAGGGTCACAGTGCGAGTCACAAACCAATGGTAGTATGGGCACAGCAAACAAGAATTTGGCCAAACAATCCAAAAATTATCAAGAAGATCAGTAACAGAAATGTATATCTACTCTCTTTTTTTCTTTTTTTTTTTTTAATTTTTTTTAATTTTTATTTATTTTTTTTATTATCTATTTTTTTATTACATTGAATTACATACAACTTTACAGTGTATTACATTGCTTTTTCAAAAGGGAATGCCATGCATGTCAGTCAGTACAGAGACATTAATCTCCCCGCTTCAACATTCAATATCTTTCCTATGTTTCCCCCAATCATTATTATTATTATTCTAATTATTTTTTATGATAAACATGATTTTTTTTTCCAATTATCAGATCATAAAGTTCCCAACAATAGGAAACGTAGACTGCAATCAGGGCTGGACCAAGGGTGGGTCTCGTGCAGCCCCGCAAATGTAGGTGAATCTCCATGGAACACAGTTTCAGGAACGCGGCTCAGGAAAGCAGAGACGGCCATCAGTGGTTGCGGCACGCGGGGCAGATCCCGGCCACGGCCCGCGGGGGCAGAGCCCCGGCCACGGCACGCGGGGCAGACCCCGGCCACGGCACGCGGGGCAGAGCCCCGGCCACGGCACGCGGGGACAGAACCCGGCCACGGCACGCGGGGCAGAACCGCGGCCACGGCACGCGGGGCAGAGTCCCGGCCACGGCACGCGGGGCAGAGTCCCGGCCACGGCACGCGGGGCAGAGTCCCGGCCACGGCACGCGGGGGCAGACCCCGGCCACGGCACGCGAGGGCAGACCCCGGCCACGGCATGCGGGGCAGAACCCCGGCCACGGCACGCGGGACAGGGCCCCGGCCACGGCACGAGGGGGCAGGGCCCCGGCCACGGCACGCGGGGACAGGACCATGGCCACGGCACGCGGGGGCAGGCCCCGGCCACGGCACGCGGCGCAGAGTCCCGGCCACGGCACGCGGGGCAGAACCCCGGCCACGGTACGCGGGGCAGAGTCCCGGCCAAGGCACGCGGGGCAGAGTCCGGCCAAGGCACACGGGGCAGAGTCCCGGCCACGGCACGCGGGGCAGAGTCCCGGCCAAGGCACGTGGGGGCAGAGCCCGGCCCGTGGGGACAGAGCCCGGCCACGGCACGTGGGACAGGGCCCCGGCCACGGCACGCGGGGCAGAACCCCGGCCACGGCACGCGGGGCAGACCCCGGCCACGGCACGCGGGGCAGACCCCGGCCACGGCACACGGGGGCAGACCCCGGCCACGGCACACGGGGCAGACCACGGCCACGGGCACACGGGGCGGAGTCCCGGCCACGGCACGCGGGGGCGGAGCCCCGGCCACGGCACGCGGGGCAGACCCCGGCCACGGCACGCAGGGGCAGACCACGGCCACGGCACGCGGGGGCAGAGTCCCGGCCACGGCACGCGGGGCAGAGCCCCGGCCACGGCACGCGGGGACAGGACCCCGGCCACGGCACGCGGGGGCAGACCCCGGCCACGGCACACGGGGCAGACCCCGGCCACGGCACGCGGGGGCAGACCCCGGCCACGGCATGCGGGGCAGAACCCCGGCCACGGCACGCGGGACAGGGCCCCGGCCACGGCACGCGGGGGCAGGCCCCGGCCACGGCACGCGGGGGCAGAGTCCCGGCCACGGCACGCGGGGCAGAACCCCGGCCACGGTACGCGGGGCAGAGTCCCGGCCAAGGCACGCGGGGCAGAGTCCGGCCAAGGCACATGGGGCAGAGTCCCGGCCACGGCACGCGGGGCAGAGTCCCGGCCAAGGCACGTGGGGGCAGAGCCCGGCCCGTGGGGACAGAGCCCGGCCACGGCACGTGGGACAGGGCCCCGGCCACGGCACGCGGGGCAGAACCCCGGCCACGGCACGCGGGGCAGACCCCGGCCACGGCACGCGGGGCAGACCCCGGCCACGGCACGCGGGGGCAGACCCCGGCCACGGCACACGGGGCAGACCACGGCCACGGCACACGGGGGCGGAGTCCCGGCCACGGCACGCGGGGGCGGAGCCCCGGCCACGGCACGCGGGGCAGACCCCGGCCACGGCACGCAGGGGCAGACCACGGCCACGGCACGCGGGGGCAGAGTCCCGGCCACGGCACGCGGGGCAGAGCCCCGGCCACGGCACGCGGGGACAGGACCCCGGCCACGGCACGCGGGGGCAGACCCCGGCCACGGCACACGGGGCAGACCCCGGCCACGGCACGCGGGGCAGAGCCCCGGCCACGGCACGCGGGGGCAGACCCCGGCCACGGCACACGGGGCAGACCACGGCCACGGCACACGGGGGCGGAGTCCCGGCCACGGCACGCGGGGGCGGAGCCCCGGCCACGGCACGCGGGGCAGACCCCGGCCACGGCACGCAGGGGCAGACCACGGCCACGGCACGCGGGGGCAGAGTCCCGGCCACGGCACGCGGGGCAGAGCCCCGGCCACGGCACGCGGGGACAGGACCCCGGCCACGGCACGCGGGGGCAGACCCCGGCCACGGCACACGGGGCAGACCCCGGCCACGGCACGCGGGGCAGAGCCCCGGCCACGGCACGCGGGGACAGGACCACGGCCACGGCACGCGGGGGCAGGCCCCGGCCACGGCACGCGGGGCAGAGTCCCGGCCACGGCACGCGGGGCAGAACCCCGGCCACGGTACGCGGGGCAGAGTCCCGGCCAAGGCACGCGGGGCAGAGTCCGGCCAAGGCACGTGGGGCAGAGTCCCGGCCACGGCACGCGGGGCAGAGTCCCGGCCAAGGCACGTAGGGGCAGAGCCCGGCCCGTGGGGGCAGAGCCCGGCCACGGCACGCGGGACAGGGCCCCAGCCACGGCACGCGGGACAGGGCCCCGGCCACGGCACGCGGGGCAGAACCCCGGCCACGGCACGCGGGGGCAGAACCCCGGCCACGGCACGCGGGGTCTACTCTCTTTGACAATGAACTTCTAATAGCATTTTTTTAAAGAGGTTTTTGCTATAGGGTGCGTGAGCTCACCAGAAAGACAGAGAGAGACAGAGAGACAGAACGCAAGAAATCACCCCCCCAGGGGGGAATGGCCGCGCCTCAATCCCTTCTCCTCCATTGTCCTTTCGGGATCTTGGGCATGCACGCACATGTGCCTGGTGTGAGTTTAAGCCACAGGGTCTGGGACTCAAACTGCAGTCAACTACATGGAAGTCCAACGACATAGCCATTACACCAAGAGATTGAGAAAGAGAGAGAGAAAGCAAGAAATCACCTACTGTGGGGATGGCCACACCGGAATCCCTTCTCCATTTTCCTCTTAGGATTTTTGGACATGCATACACATTTGCTTGGCATGAGTTTTAAGCCACCAGATTCAAGTGCATACACCCAGCATGAGTTTTAAGCTGCTGGGTCAGGACTCGAACCATTATTGACTATGTGGGAGTCCAGTGATGTAACCATTATGCCACCTGCTGGTCCAAAAGCCATCATGATTAGCAAGACATTTAAAAATGAAACCTTTGGGGCCGGCAAGTGGCGTGGTAGTGTGGACTACCACGTGGCAGACCACAGTTCAAGGCTCAGACCCGGTTGCTTGTTTTCTAATTTTTCCTCTCTCTCTCTCACTCTGTCCCTCTCTGGTCAAATTAAAAAAAAAATAAATAAAGTAAAATAAAAATAATTCTTAAAAAAAAGGATTTAAAAATGAAATCTTCAGAATAGGAAGACAAACCTTTGTTGGTTTTCTTTACTTATGTGTGGGGAGAAAAGGGGTTAAAAACACAATTTTATATAATTTTTTTACCAAATTTAATAATTTTATGAAGTTTCTTGAGATTACATTAGTATAACTAATACTAATATATTATAAATTAATATAATACATAACTCCTTGGAATGCTTGCATTTTAAAGAATCAATACATAATTACTATAGTGTTTTGAAGTTTCTTGATTATGCAGAAATTTTCATGCTATCCTCGATATTACAAAAATGCTAAATGCTGTTCCTGTTTTTTTTTTTTTTTGCTGAAATTTTTACTGTTCAACTGTCTTTGGGCAGATTTTTTTTATCAGAGTATACTTTGGCAAACTTGTGAAATTCTCTCTGTATTGACTTGAAAGTACACGAGGCAGTGCATGGACACTGGTTCTGGAAACCTTGCTCATTATTGAAGAAACATTGCAATGAATATAAACTTCCTGAGAAAATCTTCTGGAGAAAAAACAGTAACTCATGTACAAACAATATTAAAACTTTAATATATTTGGTTTAGGTTGAGTTTATGAGAACTAAAGATGAAAATCAATGATACCCCATTCTCTATTTAAACATTGCTTATCTCCCTAACGAAATAGTTCATGTGATTTAAAAAAAGAGTTATTTAATATTCATTTATTATTATCATTATTTAAAATATCACCAGAGAGAGACAGAGAGAGAGAGAGAGGAAAAATAAGAAAGGAAGTATCAGGTCCAGGACTTGAACTGCGGTAGCCATGTGGGAGTTCAACACCCTAACCACCACACCACCTGCTGGCCCCTCACTGAATTCTTAGAAAGGAAAATAGTGAAATATAATGATTTCATTAAAAAAAAGCTCTTGAGTTTAGAATGTTCTGAATCACTATCTTTGTGCCTTCAGATGAATAATGCAGCAAGATCGCTTCTGCTCTTAAAGAGCAAGAGCTGAAGCAATAAATGAGTAAAATAAGCAATAATAAGTAAAAGAATCACTGTAGTTTTGGTTTCACAAGTAAGAAATGTTCCAAATCAGAATCTATACAGTGTCAAATGTTGAAATGTATTGACCTTCAACCTTAAAAACATTCGTTTTGTTGGCACTCGAAGTCAAGGCTGGTGGCCGCATTGGCCACGCTGGACTCAACACACATTCGTGTGCACCTGCTCACCCCACATTCTTCCCCTAGCCCTAACAGAGAATCATAGAACTGTTTTTATAGCTATAGAATTCGACAGCATTTGTTTTCACCCAGAACTTGTCCATTTTGAATAGGTTTTTCTTATCACATATCATTCAAAATTGTGTTAAAATTAAGCTCTCTACTCAAGTTTCTGTTTGTTGTCATAGGCAGTACCAACCGGTGCCTAGGCCCTGATAACAATACAACAAATAAAGTCCATAGCAATTGACCAACCTAAAATATATATCCCCCCAACCCATGACACTTTAAAGATAAACAAGCATTTTGCACACTAATAAATAAAGCTATACGTCTTGCTATATTGGATTGCAAATAACTCCAACTGAATAAAATGGCAGGAGATGGGATTTACTTATTCCGCACGTTCATAAAAACAACTTGTTCTCTGACAGCACTCCTTCTTGGCAATTTACCGCAGCTGTCAGCAGCCAATTTGTTCAGATTACTGCTCTGCATAAAAGTGTAACAATCATGAGGATTTACTAGCTGATTATCGCAAAGGTGGCAGTCCGCTTGCCTGCCAAAATGCAGGTGATCAGAAAGTTAAATAATTACAAGTAGATTAACATTATTTCACCTTCCCTGGAAATCTGGAGTTCAGCAACAGGTAAAAACTTGTTTGAACTTGCAATATGGTGTGTGTCACCTACAATGGTTTACTTACTACTTGACATTTTATTGACCACTTAGTGGTTTTAGGAGAACAGGCCAAGCATAAGATTGTGGTGAAATAAGGGAGGACTTTAGAGTCAGAGACCTGGGGCTGTCTCAGATCAATCACCCCAGCTGCAAACTAGCTAAGCAACCTCTGGTGCAGCCTCGCTATTTGTAGTATTTGCAGAATTGGTTTAATATGAGCCATTTTATTGCCTGCCCCAGTGTTGAGCTAATGTTGGTAATAGTGCCCTGTAAGTCGTAACACATTATTATTATGTTTCTTTCCATTCATGGTAAATTTTGTGCAAAATTAAGAACTAGATGGCATTAACTCCCTAGATACGATGACAATATAATGATAAAAACATCTTGGCATTGGGACCAGCAGGTGGTGTGGTGGTTGAGGTGCTGGAATTCCCACATAGCTGATTGCGGTTCAAGTCCCGGACCTGGCAGCTTGCTTTTTCTCTCTCTTTCTCTCTCACTCTGTCTTTCTCTCTCACTCTGTCTTTCTCTCTCACTCTGTCTTTCTCTGGCAAAGCATGTGAAAAAATAATAATGATAATAAGTAAGTAAATAATTAAAAAAAAACCTCGGCACATGTACAGGCTACTTTTTTTCCCTGAAAATACAATTTAGTAGTTTATAATATAGTATAAAGATTATTTAGACATGTTTCTACTTGAACTCATTAATCTTCCTCTTCTGCATTATATCCAACGTCTTTCCACAATTACACTGGCATTTTGTACATTTTACTAATTACTCTTTTTCACTAATGCTGGTATCACATCAGTATCATTTAGAAAATGAAAAGCTGTGACTTTTAGTATTAAATCCATTTCAGGTATTTAAATTAAATTTAAATCCAGCAAATATTGGGTAGTTGGAAAAGTCATGATGTATTTTTCTGTTATTCTATGCAAAAATGTGTCATGACGTTTCTGAGAACCTCATGTTTATTGAACACTTATTATGTGCCAGATGCTTGTCCAGGTACCGAGGATGCTGCAGTGAATGAAACATTCAAAATTCCTGTCTTGGGACCAGCAGATGGCCTAAGTTTGTATCGCTGAACTCCCACATAGTGGACCATGGTTTGAGTCCGGCCTCAGAGGCTTGAACTCGTGGTGGGCACGTGTATGTGCGTGCCCAGAATCCTGAGAGGACAATGAAGGAGAAGAGATTGCGGCATGGCCATTCCTCCTGGGGCGGTGATTTCTCATTTCTGTCTCTTTGTCTCTGGTGAGCTCATGTACCCTACAGCAAAATCTCTCTCTTAAAAAAACAAAAAATTCCTGTGTCATGAAGCCTACATTCCAGTGAGTGGGACCAAACAACAGAATTAACAGTGAGGTGTGCAGAATGCCAGATGGCAGTTACTTCTATGGAGAAAACCAAGCAGGACAGAGAACAGGGGACACCAACGAAAGGGGTTCAACTTGAAACAGGATTGGTATAGATGTCTCCCTGAGTGACATCTGTGCACAGACCTACCGGAGAATAAACAGGGCAGAGAGGCGGCCCCTGAACAAAGTGTTAGAGATGGAGGTAAAGGCCCCGGGGTGGAGGGGTAACTGCGGGGGTAACAGGAATAGCAGAGAGGCCAGCGTGGCAGCAGGGCACAGAGGGAGAACGAGGCAGAATAGCAGAAGTTCAGGGTAGAGGGAGGGGTACAGGGTCAGATCATGAAGAGCATTGTGGGCCTCTGCAAGAATTTTGGTTTTACCCAGATTGTAATGGGAAAAACCATGGAAGGGTTTTGAGCAGAAGAGCAAAGTTATTTTGTTTGTGTGCATGTACATGTATGTTCTTAGTAGTAGAAGTCAGACAGAGACCAGATAGGCAAATTAATTTACTCAAGGTGACACAGTTAGTGAGTATAATTCTTTCTTTCTTTCTTTCTTTCTTTCTTTCTTTCTTTCTTTCTTTCTTTCTTTCTTTCTTTCTTCTTCTTCTTATTTTTAGTGAGATTTTTGCTATAAGGTGCATGTGTTTGCTGGAAAGACAGAGAGAGAGAAAGTGAGAGATCATCCTCCAGGCAGGATGAGCCCTCCACAATCCCTTCTCCTCTATTCTCTTCTTAGGATTCTGGGCACATGTGCACATGTGCTCAGCGTGAGTTTCAAGCAGCCATGTCTGGGATTCAAATTGTGGTCAGCCATGTGGGAGTCCAGTGCCTTAACCACTACACCACCTACTGGTCCCTTTATTTTTGTAATGTGAGAGGTGGAGAGATAGGGGGAAAAGAGACAGAGATGGATATTTTGACAGGATCTCTCATCTCCCCACCACATCCCAACTCTCAGTTGGCTAGGATCACAGACCTGTACTGCCACACCTGGCATGTCTAAGTTGGACTGGGTTCCAAAGCAGAGCCTTCCATGTGACTCTGCTCTTGCACAATAGCCCCACTACCTGTGCTAGAGTGCTGTGTTTTAAAAATATTACTCTGGGGCCAGCAGGTGGCATGGTGGTTGAGATGTGATCAACTGTGGTTCGAGTCCTGGACATGGCAGCTTGAAACTCATGCTGGGTGTGTGTGGAGGGGCCCAAAATCTCTAGAGGAGAATTTAAGAGAAGGGACTGTGCTGTGGCCATCTTCCTGGGGGGTGATGTCTTGATTTCTGTCTCTCTCTCTCTCTGTCTCTCTCCAGCGAGTGTACGTGTCCTATAGCAAAAATATCTCTCAAAAATATACATTAGTCTAGCTGCTGTGTTGGAGAGAGACTGTTATGGAGGAGGAAGTGTGGAAGGAATTACAGGAGCCTGTTGCTCTTATCTATATAAAAGGCGATGGCAGCTTCCGCCATAATTACAATGATAGTGAAGAGAAGTAGTAAGTACTATCTAAGTTATCAGGCTGCCAGTGGATTTGATGACAATAAGAAAAATGAAGGAATTACAAAGAACCCCAAGACTTTTGGCATTAGCAATAGCTAAGGGAGAAACCTGAAGGAAGATCAGATCTGCGGGGCTGAGGGTCTGAAGTTTAGCTTGATAGCTGCTAATCTGAAGAAACTTAATAGATATTCTAGTGGCAACCTCAGGCAGGCCATTGGATGTATGGATCTAGAATTGCAGTAAGAGTCAGGGAGAGGAGCCGTGCATGGGTGGCTGCCCACCTACAGGTGGTATGGCGAGCACGAGAAGGCAGAAAGTTGGCAGCAGAGCAAGCGTAAACAGATGCCTAAGGACTGGGCTCAGAGTCTTCAGAATTACATGAGGGAGACGAGGCAACATCTGCAAAGCAGACCAGGCAGGAGCATGCAATAAGGCAGGAAACAAGGATGGGTGATATTCTGGACACCACGTGAGAAATGAGCTTCAATGAGGGAGAGGGCAGCCAAGATCCGCACTGCTGCTGGGTCAGGCAACACGAAGCAGAAAACTGGCCACTGGACTAAACCCAGCAGCGGTCACAGGTGACCTTGACAAGAGCAGTTCTGTGGATTGTGGGGCAAAAGCCTGACTATAGGGATTGAAGTGGGAATAGAAATGGGTTGTGTTCTTCTTTAAAACAGTGTTGTTTTTATTCTCTAGATTTGCAAGTAGCTCTTTTGTTTATGTATTTTTTAAAGAATTATTTACTTTATTTTATTTATTACTCATTTTTAATTTGCTGTAGGACATATGTAAGAGAGAGAAAGTAAGAAAGCAATTCGCCAGGTCCAGGACTCGAACAGCAGTCGACCATGTCCGAGTCCAGTGTCCCAACCACCTTACCACCTGCTGGCTCCTCATTCATGCATTTTTTTATTTTCAAGTTTATTTATTTATTTCAAGAATGAGAGAGAAGAGGCAGAGAGAGAAAGAGAAAGAGAAAGAGAAAGAGAAAGAGAAAGAGAAAGAGAAAGAGAAAGAGAAAGAGAAGCACCCCCAGAAGGGTCCTCACTCTGAGATGCACCCCATCCTGAGCCAGCCAGGAGCACGGATATGTGGGTGCACATCTGCATGTTCAAGTAGACCTGGGGACATAACCTGGGGTCTTCCCATAGAGCCCCAGCATCGTGGAACTTTGTGTTACTGCTGTGCCACGCACTGGCCACTTTGTATGTGTGTGTTTTAAAAGTTTATTAATTTATAATATTTCTTCTATGAGTAAGAGCAAGACAGAGACAAAAACAGCAGCCCAACAGGGTCCCAACACCGCATTCCCCCCATTTCAGGCAGCCCCAGGTTCCAGGCATGCACATGCCCATCGCACTCAGGGAGGTCTCTGCACATGAACCCAGAACCTTCCCATGTAGGCCGGGCTTGTAGACTGTTGTGTATTACTGCTGCTCTACTGTCTGGCCTCCTACTCCTGTTTTTATTATGACAAAAACCAACCAAGCAACCTACTAACCATGTTACTGACTTTGCATTTACAAAACACATTCTCAAAAAGCATTATAGATGGTGAAAATGAAAGCGAACAATAGCAAAACACAGCATAATAAACTAGGTTGTCAAGAAAGGCATGATATATTTTCCTGTTTTCCTATGCAAAAATGAATCATGACTTTTCTGATAACCCAAGAGTCTATATGATCTATTCTAATCCACGTAAGTATCTAACACATGGGATTCTGTTTAGATGGTAACCTTGTTTAGATGGTAACCTTGACAAGTTACTTGCCATGGGAGGGAGAGCATTACCCTCCATTGTCAACTTAACTTTCAATGTACTCACAAGCCACCAGCTGGCCCCAGGGTAGCCAGCTCCCTAATTTTTAAGTTACTACCGATACAGACAGTTGCTGCAGAGAGCTTGCAAACAAGACGGATCATGATAACAGTCGCCCGCCTGTGACTTTACTCTGAGAACTGAAACTTCATTGGAAGTCAACTCCCTTCTAAATATTCTTAGGAATTAAGGAATTCTGCTACGGTCTGCTTTATCTCTGCTATTACTATGCAACCTTAAAATAAATAAGCATAATTTGCCTGCCACTTAGGTGTAAATAACATTGTTTTTTAGTGGTAGGATGTGCTTAAAGTATAATTTAACAAGTGTAAAGTTAGGGGGCATGGTGGCGCCTGCCCTATGACAAGTGTAAAGTTAGGTAAGTAGAGTATCCAGGGCTGCCTGGATATCAGATAGATTTGAAATGATGATTCACCATAGTCATTTCCGTTTTTCTGCAATAGGCATCTTTGGAGGTCAACAAAGAATGCAACAAGTTCCTATTGCCCATCTTTGATGTTAAAATTCAATGTTAATTCCCTTCATTGTGTAAACCAGTTCAAGCTGATACTCAAGGGCTGTCTAGGCGTCGCCTTGCCCACACCTGTATTTCTGCACTCTAATAATTTCAGATTGTTTTCAGGGACAATTATGTTTGGCATATAACAAATAAATGGATTCCTTCTACTTTTCCAAACTTTGTAAGATTTTCTTAGCTTAGATTCCCTGGGGGGATCTAGCCAGAGCAATCTCCATGATCTTTTATCTACCTATTTGTCAAGGTTCTCTGAAAATCTGTCAAACTATGGACAAAGTCAGGAAGAAAAGTAAAGTGCGATAAACAACTCTGGGCCAATTATTTCTGCCCTTGAAGAACTCATCATGTTATCAAGTGAAGGAAAGGAAAAGGTCAAGCCCAATGGGAAGAGTAATTTTCATAATTTCCAGATCTGGAAATTCCTCCAAAACAAATCAATATATAAAAGGTATCTGTCATTATGGGGGAAAAAAAGGATCAGAAGGACTTCATGCAGCATATTCCTGGAAGCACAGAAAGCCGGGATACTTTAGAGATAGTGCCTTTCATTATTTTACCAACTTCGGAAAATGTGAATATAAAGTAATGAGACTGAGGAAGCAAGTTACCTATGACCATCATTCATGATGAATATCTTACAGTCACCACATATAACGAATGTTGTTATAAACCATGAAAATATTCATATCTACCTGAAAGAGTTCACAGCCTACTGAGGGAAGGAGACAGAATAATAAACAAGTAATTACAATGCAATGCATTCAATGTATTAATAGATACAAATAGCTATTTCAGCTAGTAGTAGACTGAAGAAACAAGATAGAACTTTAAGAAAACTCTCAAATAGTGTTTAGGACAATGTGTAATAAGAGTCCATGCTTTAAAAAGGATTGACATGTAACAAAGTATTGCATTACAGGGGTGTTTTTCCAATTTCATCATTTTGTTTTTTAAGACGAGGTCTTGCTGTGTCACCATCCACCTGCCTCAGCCTCCCTGATGGGGCTACAGGCTTGGGACATCACTCTTCTTTAGACAGTTTCACTGTGTTGCCCAGGCCAACCTCAAGTTCATAATTCTCCTGCCTCAGCTTTCTATCAATTTCATTTTAGAAGTACAACATTAAAGGTTAACTGAAGCTAATCTTCAACCTCTCACTTTATAAAATTATAAAGAAAACTACTGTTTACAACACATATATCAGAATCATAAAAAAATGAAGAGATAAATATGTGAGATTGGATTATATTCATGCTTTTTAGAGTAAAATTCCTTTTATTAGTAGTAAGTGTGAATTTTCTTCAGGCTTTATATTTAAAGACTTGGAATTCATGTGCACTGCCATGAAGAAATATATATTTTTTAAACTAACAAATTCTATACAGCACCGAAATACTTTATTTCAGTATTGGCAGGATTCGATGTGTTTTGCTACAAAGCCACATATATAATAATCAAAAATATATTTTAAAATAAAGAAAGTCACATGATTTCCGTAGTCATTAAAAATAATGCTGATTTTGTGAAGAAATGTTCTTGGAAGCCTCAGAATATTCCTTTCTTTACTGCATTGTCAGATGAGGATAGATCTGCCTCACTTCCGTGCATCCTTCACTAACCTGGGGAGCTCTCTTACAGATTTATGAGCTCCTAAGAGATTATAAAGATACCCTACCTAGCCAGGAATTGTAGGAAAAAATGTATTTTATGGTCACTATATGCTTTATGAAAATCAATATTATCCTTTTATAGACTATGAATATGCTCTTTGTTCCTGTAAGTATCCTGTATCAGATTAAATCCCTCTTGTCTCACTCCCATAACGTTTGTGCACAATGTTTCTGACATCTGGAGAAAATTTCTGATTATGGAATTCAGATAGCTTATGACCAACAACTGGTCAAAACTGCCACCTACTGGTCAGTCTTCAAATATATTTTTCAAGCATTGCCTTACCATGATAAGATCTTTTCCTTCCAAACGGTAGAGACATTTACAATAACCAGACTTAAAGCAAATATTCTTTTTTTTGTTCCTTTTAAATAATTATTTTATTTAACTTTATTTATTTATTTTAATTTGACCAGAGAGGGACAGAGTGAGACAGCAAGAGAGAGAGAGAGATCAAGCTGAGAAAGCAAGCTGCCAGATCTAGGACTCGAACCATGGTCAGTCATGTGGGGAATCCAGTGCCCTTAACTTCCATGCCACTGTCAGCCCCCAGCAAGTATACTTCTAATAAAAATTCACCTTCTCTTGGGTCAACCAAAAATACCCAATTGCACTAACCTGCCGATAAAATCGTCTCTTTTCCCAGCGTCTTTGTCCCATGCGGTGATATCAATGATTCCTCCTCTTTCTTCATAGAGATGAAAATCAAATTGTTCTCTCCACTGAGGATTCAACGTTTTTGGCATAATCTGAAAAACCGAAAAGTTATTATTGTCTTATTAATAGCAGTCTTTTTAGAGAATTTAAAGTGAAACACTAAATCAAACTTCAGATACCACCCAGAAAAGCAGATAAGTATACTATTTTTTTTTTTTTTTTTGAGAGGTTTTTGCTATAGGGCATGTGCGCTCGCCAGACAGACAGAGAGAGACAGAGAGACAGAAAGCGAGAAATCACCCCCCAGGGGGGATGGCCATGCTGCAATCCCCTCTCCTCCATTCTCCCCTCGGGATCTTGGGTGCGCATGCACACACACCCGGCGCGAGTTTAAGCCACCGGGTCTGGGACGCGAACCGCAGTCGACTAAGTGGGAGTTCAGCGACATAGCTATTACGCTAACTGCTGGTCCCTAAGTGTACTATTTTTGATCAAAATGAGTCATCAGATTTTTAGCATCTTTACTGCATAACACCTGAATGGTCCCTGAAGGATCCTAAAAGCCAAAAGGCACCCCTTGATTCTTATACATAGTGGATGAGAAATAGAAGTTATATAGGAAGACCAAACAGTCTATCAATAAAATAGCTCATTCAGATATAAAATTATTTCACATACTTATAGTTAATACTTGAGGACATAACTCATACCATCTCATAATAAAGGAAGTTGAGGATGGATTTGCAGAGGTTTTTTTTTTCCTTACTTCCTTCTTTTTCTTTTTATTTCCTACACTGGAACCCTGAGCTTAGTACATGAATAAAGCGAACAATGAAGCTCTGTGGGCACAAAAGGAAAAAGCAAATAGCTTTGGGGTGGTCATGCCAACTTTCACTTTAAAATTGTAGCACTTATGTATCATCTCCATTTTATAAATGGAGAATCTATTTTTACTACAGAGTTTAAATGACCTGCTCAAAGCCAGTATGTCTTAGTATCTAGTTTAATATCTGGACTCTAACTCAAGACTTTGATTAGAGATTCAGGAGTTTTCCCACAAAACCATATGCCGAAAATGTTTGTGAATTAATAAATGAATATACATGTGCAATATATGTGTGTCTATGTATATACCAATACAAATATACGTGTATGTCTGTATTTAGACATATACATTTTATATACATACACATATACTGAGTGTTGCATATACAAGAAACCTATTTGAAGTATCATTTTGTAATTTCAAGTATTCAAATAACCCACTTGGTACAATCAGGGAACAAAGTGACCGATACTGATGTGTTTGCAATTCTGTTAGCCATTGGGCTGGACAACACTCATATCTGTTTCCCTGTCCCTTTTAGCAGGTGCATACAGTGGCCTTTTCTCTTTTCAGTGGATGACAGATCTTCGGAGGTAAAGAGTTTGAAAGCAGTGCAGTATGTTATGTGCAAAGGAAATGCAAATGAATCACAATTTTTAAAGTTCATAATCTGAAATTAATCAGCAATAGATCATGGGAAGAAAGAGCAAAGAGAGACGCGTGTCCATACCGGGGCTTCATATTTCACACCGAAAGAGCAGAACTATAAAAATAAGTCATGTTTTAAGCCTACTAGAACATGGGAATGGTGTTAATTAGGGGAGGACAAGATAGAAGTGGTCATAGGTACCTATTTTTGGAATTAGTAGCTACTTTAAAATACGTTATGAAGCCCCATGGTAGGAAAAAAAGTAGATGGCACTGGCTGAGCCTAAGATAGTTCAAATGTCTTCCAGCTGGGCTCAGACGAACTTGAAATTTGAGGGAGTAGTCTGTCTTACTTATCAGGCCTTACATAGACTAACTTTTCAGTTTTATTTTGAGGATAGTCTTTTGTATCCGATTTCTTTTTCAGGTCAGAAATAATACTTTCTCCTTCCACATGGACACTCCATAAGGGAACCAATCAGCCACCTTGCAATACTTGCTACCTACTAATGATCAGCTCTGAGATATTTCTGTCTTAAGTACTGATGAAAGCATCCCGTGCTGGAAGGGATTTAGGTAGGCTGTTTATCAAAGATCCAAGGTGGGAGCCAGCAGATAGCCTAATGGCTATGTCGCTGGACTCCTATGTAGTCGACCGCAGTTCGAGTCCTGGACTCGGTGGCTTAAAACTCACGCTGGGCGCGTGTGTGTGCATGTCCAAGATCCCGAGAGGAGAATGGAGGAGAAGGGATTGCGGCGTGGCCATCCCCTCTAGGGGGTGATTTCTCACTTTCTGTCTCTCTGTCTCTGTCTGTCTGGCGAGCACACGCGCCCTCTCGCAAAAACCTCTCCAAAAAAAAAATGATCCAAGGTGGGAGCCAGCAGATAGCGTAATGGCTATGTCACTGGACTCCCATGTAGTCGGCCACGGTTCGAATCCCGGACCCGGTGGCTTAAACTCATGCTGGGTGTGTGAGTGTGCATGCCCAAGATCCTGAGAGGAGAATGGATGAGAAGGGATTGCAGCATGGTCATCCCCCTTGGGGGTGATTTCTCGCTTTCTGTCTCTCTGTCTCTCTCTCTCCTTCTGGTGAGTGCATGTGCCCTATAGCAAAAAATATCACTCAAAAAAAAAAAAAAAAAAAAAAAGAGTCCAGAGGCTCAGGTAGGTACATCCCGCATGAACAAGTGCAGTTCAAATCCCAGCCCCAGTGGCTTGAGGAACACTATGGGCATGCACGAGTACTCCAAATACCAAAGAGATGGAGGAGAAGGGGCTGCAGTGTGATCATGCCCCACTGGGAGTACTTTTTCTTTCTCTTTTTTAACTTTGTATCTCTCTTGGGAGAGCACATGCATCTTCTGGCAATTAAAAAAATAGCACTAGGACTACTAGGACCTTACAATAGTTGGTATTGCTTCTATCAATGAGATAACAATAATATTATGTAACATATTATCACTAGTAAGGCAATCGTTGCTACACAATATACTTATTACTAATGCTGCTCTTTTTTCCTCCTTGTAAGTAGTAAGAGAAAGGTACTATTTTAAGCCTTTTATATGCATTACATATATTCACGGACTCTTCTGCTCACTTCGTGAAGTAGGCATAATTTTAATTCTCATTTGTACAGATGGAGAAATTGTGTCCACTCAGAGAAACTAAGAATCTTGTTCTGTGCACACTGCTGGTAGTGGGAGCAGGAATTTGGCTTTTTTTTTCCCTAAATAAATTTAAACCCTTACAATTTATATTGGTACAAGTTAGGTTGAATAAAGGGACCCAGAATAATGTACAAAGAGTTTATGGCATGTAAAATCATGCTTCTTGGAGAATGGATACGACAATAGCACTAGTTATAATAATCAAATAGCCTGTTGTCTCTGAGAACTTTGTGTTCCAGGTATCAACTCTGTTCTTTCCAAATTGTTACTTTTTTTTTTTTTTTTTTTTTTGGAGAGGTTTTTGCTATAGGGCTCCTGCGCTCACCAAACAGACAGAGAGACAGAAAGCGAGACATCACCCCCAGGGGGGATGGCCATGCCGCAATCTCCTCTCCTCCATTCTCCTCTCAGGATCTTGGGCACGCATGCACACGCGCCCGGCGTGAGTTTTAAGCCATCGAGTCTGGGACTCGAACCGTGGTCAACCACGTGGGAGTCCAGCGACATAGTCATTACGCTAACTGCTGGTCCCCTGAGTTGTTGCTTTTTTAAAAAATCCTCACAGTTACGCTAAAAATAGTCTTTACTCCTTAGTCTTAATCTTGTGTTCTAGATTAAGAAACAGAAACAGAGAACTTCAGTAGTCTACCCAACGTCCCCGACCCCTAGCACATAAAACAAGCAATGTAATGTGGCTGTTGGTCTTGTTTTTTTTTTCTTTTTTTTTTTTTAACACGCTCCTCTAAAGAAGTTCTGTTAAGGGTTTTAGAAAGTATCTAGTGTTCTCATCTCACAAACCATGACTAGGAATCAAACAGTCCTCCAGATATTGGCAGGAACACCGTCGAGTTCTGTCTACCTTGCTCTTGTACTTCTGGTGCCCAAGCCGGAACTTCACGTAGGGGTCACTCAACCCATTGGAATCCATTGCTTTGAGGTCCCGACCCTCAATCAGGGTGATGCTGACTATTCCTCTCCAAAGATGTGATTTTCTGTGTAGGTCTGACAGGCGTAAACTTTGAGTCTGAAACTTTGGGCAAAGGAAAACTGGGTTAGGTTCCTGTGTTGTTATACCCGAATACCTTATTTGGCATTACCCTTTCTGCTGTTGTAATTTTTCAAGAATAAGAAAGTAGGCAGTTACGATTTTTAAAAAATAATTTATAAAGTATTATTAATTAGTTATAAAATGATTAATAAGTTATAAGTCATCATCTCATGATCATTTAAGTTTGTTGTGTAAAAGAGGTGAGTGCTCAAAGAGCCTACTTCTTCGACTCTTCAAGATCAAGATACTTCAAAAGTAGAGAATATTTGCATATGTCAAATATGCCTGTGTCAAGATATGTAAAAAATAAATATAAATATCAAAGGCTTCATCTACTCTGTGATAGTTAATCTTTAATTACGTATGGTTTTTGAAGATTCCTTTTTTTATGTTACAAATCGATTTTACAGGTGGTTTTTAGTTGTAAGATTAGTCACAAGTTCTATTCACATAATTAAAAAACTTTCTTTCTTAGCACATTAGGAGATAATTAAGCTTCAACTTACTAAAGAACAATTTAAGTACTACAGAACAAAAAAACAAAAACAAAAACATAAACCCAACATGTCTTGCTAAAACTTGCATCACAAACATTGCCAATTACTTTAAAAATTACATATATTTATAAATATATTTATGGATTTACTCATTCCAGTATTTGAACATTTTCTTCAGTGATCTTTATTACGCTCAATTATAAATCACAATATTCAAGACAGTGAACCAAATCAGAATTTTGAAAAACTAGGAAGTCTACTAAAAATAGCCGTATAAGCTCTTTTTAACTAAATAGCATATTTTTTAAAAGCCAGAGAAAGGAGCTAAGCATTAAAACACTCACTCTGTATTCAGCACCAAGCAGTACTATAAACTTGTTTTGCTTTCATAATATTAAGCACGTTCTTTTTCACTTATAGTCACTTCATGAAAAAATCCAATGTTCCTCTCAACCTCACAGTATCCCCCTTTTAAATGATGCATTAGCTCTATTTCTATCTAATCCCTCGATGATGAGGTTATTGTTACAGCCTATTTTATATAACTCCCCTCCCAGTTTGACTTCCTTTTTTCCATACCACAGTAATGCCCTAGCCACTTTTTATCTGTCATCATCAAAAGTCATGCGTTTCAGGGTGTTTTATTAAGCAAAGGAAAACTACATTCTACTGAAGACAGTATTTTTCATATTTGAACATTTCAATAGAAATCTTTTAAGATCCCATTGCACGTTTCCCTGTCTTGCTGAACCGCAAATTTTGAGCACTGCGGGTGACTGCCTTGTTTATAGCAATGCTGGACTTTGCCCGAATACTCCTCACCTCTGTGAGCTCAAGAGTTGTGTTCAGCAGTGTTAAAGCGCAATGGAGGATTCATGGAGTCCCTGCAACTTTAGCAGGAGCCCCTGCTCCCGTCTGTTCTACATATTGAGTTTCCATATTGACTTTTTTTTTTTTTTTTTTTTTTGAGAGTTTTTTGCTATAGGGTGCGTGCGCTCACTAAACAGACAGAGACCGAGAGATAGAAAGCGAGAAATCACCCCCCAGGGGGGATGGTCACGCCGCAATCCCTTCTCCTCCATTCTCCTCTTGGGATCTTGGGCACGCACGCACACGCGCCCGGCGTGAGTTCTAAGCCACGGGGTCCGGGACGCGAACCGCGGTCGACTACGTGGGAGTCCAGCGACATAGCCATTACGCTAACTGCTGGTCCCTTGACTTTTGTTTTTATGAAGAGTTTCTCAGATTAAAACGATTGTTTAGAATTTGTGGCACCACGTGAGGGTCAAGTTGGGTGTGTCTTCTAAGACTTTATGCTACTTATTACCACATAATAGAGCAATAAATTTTGGTGTAGTATTGATTAACTATTTCTGCTGCCTCTAACGAAAGATTTTAGAGAATTAGGTTCTAAACTTTGGATCTGAAACGTCTGTTAAGGAATATGAGTGGCAAAAGAGGAAGTAAGAAAAATATAAACTATTATGGAAAATAAGCAGAAATAAATATCTTAGAGAAGACTAAGGAGTTAATAATTGTCCATTTATATAGAGTTTTTAAATGTAAAAGTACATATATGTACAATATATCATTTGCTTTTCACTAAAACCTTTTGAAGTAGGAAGGTAAGGACCTGTAGCCCCATTTTACTTATGATAAATTTGAGGCTCCAAGGGGTTGGCTCATAAATGTGAATGTACAGCTTAGAATCCCAGTGGTTTTGATCTTGATTCTTGAGCTTTTCCCAACAGAGGTGTTTACAGCAGAGACTCTCTCACAGGTAATCATAATTTGAATATAATGTTGTCAAAGGTACGCTCCAGGTATGTGGGCTGATTATATTTGAGATGCCATTGGAATATAGGTCTGCCTACGTGGCCAATTCATGAAGTCATCTTCTTCTTTTCTATTATCTGCATATATTTGTATTTACAATGTTTCAGCTTGTTGAAGACTATAGTTTTTGTTGTTGTTAAACATACATTTAATGCCATTTTCTATGTGCTCTCTGGAAGCAGAAGTCATATGCAAAACTCAAATAATAGTTGGGTGTGATTTAGGTCACACAGTGTCTTCTGTTAGCGGTGCTAAGACAGTTTCAACAGTATTACATCGAAAACCCTTACCTGCTTGCTGTCCTCACATTTTTTTCTTTACATGTGAGTATGAGTCTGACTTACAACATGAGGAGAAGAAAGATGCTTTCCATGGAATCTTTCAGGCTTGCACAGAAATAAAAAGAATTGAACGGAGGCTTTACCTACTGCCATTATTTTTATGAAATGCCTTTCTATAACCTGGAGGAATATTTCCAAAACAACTCAGAAACCTTAGGGAGTGGAGGAGAGATGGCCTTTCTTCATCAACACAGGGTTAAGGAATGTGGGAATTAAGGTGACCTTAGCAAAAGGCTAAGAAACAAACTAAAAACAGGTTCTGAAGTAATACTAATGGGACTTTTTTTCTAAGTGATTTTTCCTTCTTCAATAGCTTTCTTCAAAATGGCACTTTTCTCAAAGGCAATGCCATGATTCAGTTGTGGATTTTACTGCACGATCATGAAACAGGTAAATATTTAGTCTAAACGTGAAGAACAAGATTACCAGGTAAAGGTGGAAGATCCAAACTTAGGCTACCAGCAGTGGATGAGACACGCACTTAACACAAATATTCATTCACATCTTTCTGGCTACTTCTGGCTACATGACTTGGGCTTGTTGCTACCTTTCTGGAACCCATCAAAGCTTTCTCATGTTTGGGTTTTAAGACTATGACGCTGAGTTTACTAAGAACACTCTTTTGTGTTTATCCGTGAAATGAGAGGGTTCTGTATGTTGGAGAAGTTGCACAGAAAAAAGTATATACTGTGAATAACGAAGAGATATTTTACTCAAGATGATTATTTATTATTTTTACCTATTTTTAAAATCAAGGGCCTAGGGAACCTATTGAAGAGGGATGATGATAAGCAGCTTTTCACAGCCTAAAAAAATGGAAAACTTCTAACTGAGATGCTCTCTAAGACGCTTCCTGAGATACTGCTTGTTCTGGTTTGTAAGTTTCCTTCATTTCTCTATTTTCACAGATCAATGTCATCTGAGAACTTGGTAGAAATTCACATTCTTTGGTCCCAACCCAGACCAAGGGTTCAGAAACTCTCGGGTGTGGGGCCCCACACTCTGGTTTATCCAGCCCCAGGTGATTCTGATGAATACTGTCTCATGAGAACAGCTATTTCAAGTTATATACTGCATGTGCACGGGCCTTCTCTCAGGTTCTCGAACCTATTTTTAAATAATATGATTGCAAACATTATCCACTCCGTAACATGATAGTATTTATCCTATTTAAAGTGGCTTTTTAGTCCTGCTTCTTTTGGGTTGTAGGAAAAGTCATGACATACTTTCTATTCAAAACTGAGTCATGACTTTTCCAGCAACCCAATACATTCAGTGATCAGAGGCCTAGGTGGTGGTGTAGTGTTAACACAAGTGAGCCTAGATGGGAAACGTCCTGAGTTCGGGTCTTCAGACCCCCTTGAGTACGCTGGGTGGGCATCCCCAAGAACCAGACTGGCTGAGACTGGGGGTGAACTGTGGTGTGAAGACTTTATTGGGATTGCCCCCCTCCTTCAAAAATAAATAAATAAATACATCCACTTAAAAAAAAAAATAAATAAGGTCCCTGATCAGGAAAGCAGATTGGCCTTTGTTCTTGAGTGCATTGAGAGAGAACCAGGAGCCTAACGAACAATTATGAAATTTTACCTATTTTGTTCTTTTATTTTTTTCCTCAAAGAATGTATCTAAATAATACATATTTAATAAAGTACTAATAATCAGTCAGCAAAAAATCACTTACTGAGCACCTAAAGGGCAAGGTGTATTAAACAAATCCAAGATCTCTCTCAGTAAAATTAGTATATTATGGCTGATACTTAAGTTACCTAATGTAATGCCCTCAACTAGGTCCTTGTTGAATTAGAACTTTATTTGAAATGAGAAAGAAAAAAAAAAAAGACTAAAGAGAAAAACCAACTCAGTTTCATAGTAAAGAACTAAACCTACCAAAGGAGAAATAATCTTAAAAGTTTTTGGCAGGTAGTTCTCAGTTGTTAGTGGTCATTTTGTTGAAATTGCTAGGCCTGACCCTCCTGTATGTGAGTCAGTGATGGGAGTAGATACACATCTGTATTTCAACATGGGCCTCATGTGAGTCTCATGCACGCCGAAGTTTCAGACCCACTCTCATAAGGAATTCACCCAAGTTCAGAATTAATAAATAATATCAACATACCAAGGAACAATACATATGCCAAAGTGAAGCAATCAGTAATACATTTCATTAGTAAGATTTTAGAAATGGTAAGCTAGCACATTTAAAGAGAACATTAGTTTACTTCTAGTATTCCTTGAAAAGAATTCAAGATCACAGTTCCTTTCCATATGTATACCATAGGTTAGAACAGGGAATGAGCTTTTAGTGCAGTCAGTCAGTCCTTGGAGTTCACAGCTCATGCAAGCTCAGAAACAAATAAAGAACTGAACGTTGGAACTTACTTGTGCATTGTGGCAATAAGGACTCTGAAGCTCTGCTCTGCAGAAGCTCAGGACAGGAAGGGCAGGCCTGCTGCAAGTCTGGATGGAAATGAACGATCAGAGCTCTGCACCACTCCCAACCCCTCATTCTGATGTACATTTAGAATTACTCGTAAAAAAAAAAAAAAAAAAAAACAAAAAAAACCAAACAAACAAACAAAAAAAACCATTATTTGAAAAGATATGTATTTGCTTCTCAATCACTTTCAGGAAAAGCCTCGCAGACCAACGATGAAAAATGCCAATGCGACTCGTAGTTTCCGGCCACCATTTTCCTTAGCAGAGTGATGTAGTAGTAATCAAAAAACAAACAAACAACAAAACACTAAAGCCCAGAGAGTATACGGTGATGTATCCTGCTTAGTGATGTAAAGACTTTGTTAATGTATGTATGTATCAGAGGAAAGAAACATAGCAAAAGAAGTCATGGAAAGAAGAATTTTTCCAAGCCTGCTGCTTCAAAACTTTTTGGAGATTTTTTCCCTCCCAGTGTCAAAAAGGTGATAAGGTTTCAGAAGAATAAATGTTATAGAGACAGGCAATCATGATACTCTTATTTTTTCTTGAATCCCACATGTGTACATTTCCCAAAGATCAGAAAGAAATCTTTAAAGCAACAGGAACATTTTATCTGAAATTAGCTTCCCTTTATTTTCTTTGCTACCCAGAAGGCAACCCAAGTATGCTTTAACTACTAAGGTCAGGAGCAGCAAGAAATGGGCTAAGAGAGATACAGCTGAACCGGAAGTTTTAGAAGGAAAATGTCGCGGTGGAGCTGAAAGTGTGTGTTGAGAGGTGCTAGAGCAGCTAGGGCAGTTTCATCAGTATTGTGAGGAGATAAGAGACACCAGCCTTAACGACATTAATATGGAGTATCGGATTAGGATAGTTTAAAAGATGCCTTATATCACACAGGAAGAAAAAAACCTTTTTTGAGAAGCTATTATATGCTAGTTTTCACACGCCAGTAATTTCAAGAGAAGAGTCTTATCTTTAAGCCAGAGAAACTGAGGCCCAGAGAAGAAAAATAGCCAATGCAAAGCCAAATGAGTAGATTGGCAAGGCTGGAATTTTTCCTTAAGTTTTTTGTTTTTATGCTATGGGACATGTGTATTCACTGGAGAGGAGACAGACAGAGAGATACAGAGACAGAGATATGGTCCGTGTGCAGAGTGAGCTCTTTCATCTATTTTCAGCACATGGTGGAACAGGACCAGCAGATGACAACTACGTTGCTGAACTTCCACATAGTTGACAGCGGTTCAAGTCCCAGACCTGGGACTTGAAACTCACGCTGAGTATGTGTGAGTGTGTGCCCAAGGTCCCAAGAGGAGAATGGAAGAGAAGAGGTTGCGGTGTGGCCAGTCCCCCTCGCTTTCTGTCTGGCCCTCTCTGACTCTCTGGCAAGCACATGCACCCTATTGCAAAAATTTCTCTTGAAAATAAATAAATAAATAAATAAATAGAGGGGGAAAGTGAGAAATCACCTCCCGGGGAGATGACCACACCATGGTCCCTGCTCCTCCATTCTCTTCTCAGGATTTTGGGCATGCATACGCAATGCGCCTGGAGTGAGTTTCAAGCCACCAGATCCAGGACTCGAAATGTGGTCAGTCATGTGAGAATCTGCGTTAACTACCATGTCACCTGCTGGCTCCAAGGCTAGATTTTGAATCTAGGGTTGCTGATACCCACACCGTGATTTTTTCCCACTATATCTCATGTTTTTAGACAGAGCCCAAGAAGTTCATGATACTAATGGGAATTCATTGCTATAGGGTTTTTCAAAATTTAGATGAAATATATCCTTGATTATAGATTATTGGGAAAGCTAATTAAGGGCTTAGAGGAAGCAGAAGTAGTAGGTGGTAATAACCCTAACATATGTTAGTTAGCATGCAAGAGCTACCTGTACTCTATAATAAGTCATAATCTAATGTCTATTAATAAGGTGGTGAAATGATGGAATCTAGCATGTCAATTGAGAACATTTTTATATTCTAATTCTAGCTGATAAAGTTTGCACATTCTGGGACCAGCGATGGAGTGATGGTTACGTCACTGGATTCCCACATAGTTGGCCCCGGTTTGAGTCCTGGACCCGGAGGCTTAACTCTCACGCCAGGCACATGTGCATGCATGCCCAAGATCCCTAGAGGAGAATGGAAGAAGAAGGAACTGTGGTGTGGCCATCCCCCGCAGGGGGTGATTTCTCACTTTCTGTCTGTCTCTTTCAGTCTCTTTGGCAAGTGTAAGCACCTTATAGCAAAAATCTCTCTTAAAGAAAGTTAAAACATTCCATGTCTTGAAAAATTGGATCACTAATAATAGGATATATTTTATTCTAGATCCTGATTTAAAAATAGATCAAAATAAAAAAAAAAACCTATGTAGACTTAATATTTAACTAAGAATACAGAGTTATACCAGTCCTTTCCCTGGTATGTACGAATAATTCCTGGCTTTTGTTATCCTGGATATTATTATCTGGGTGCAGACTAATCCTTCCAAATGAGACCCAGACGCTGTAAGCCTGGAGTGAAAGCCGAGGCTGGTGTATTTACAATAGGCCGTGCGTGGAGTGAGCTCTTCCGTCTATTTTCAGCACACGGGTGCACACACTTTCATTTAATCAAATGATCCAAGAGACACTACAAAGAAGAGATAATGACAGCCAGGAATGACTGTTTTGTGCTGCAGAGACACGCGTGTGGAGCCATTATCTGCTCTATCTCAGGCACAGGCAGGTTCTATCTTTCGCTTTTCCTGCTGTTTCTTCCAGTGAATTGCACCCGGATGGTGAAGCTCAGCAAGGAGATTTGTTCTACAGTCTCGTCATTCTCTCAAAGCAGGATTACCTCTACAGAAAACGCTCCGGTGCTTTGTCCAGCCGGGTTTGAAGTGTCTCGTCTAATCAGAAAGTTTCGATTCCCTTTTTTCTTAGATGATTCCCTGGCATTATAATCCTTCGAGAAATTCTCCTGGTTTCTACTCTTAAATTTTCTTTTGTATTTTTATTGCTTCTTGACACAGTTATGGTGCTAAGAAGTTATTTGTTTACTTGAGATGTTTCCACTATCCTCTCTAACTTGAATTGAGGCCAAATGAAAGTTCTTAAACTTTTCCTTTTTTTTCCCAACATACGAACAAATAGAAAGCCATCAAATATATAGAATCATGGTTTGATAAAATCTTCTACAAAGCATAATTACTGGGTTGTTGGAAAAGTCATGACACATTTTTGCATAGAAAACAACAGAAAAAAATTTGTCATGAATTTCCCTGCTTTATGTTTTACATAACATCAATTATGTAAAAATAATTGGTGATAAAGAAAAGATATAATAGTCCTGGGTTTGACTTACAGAGAGAATATTTTTGAAATTTTCAATGAAAAGTTATAAATTCTTTTTGAGAGTCTTATTTTTATACCTAAAATGAAAATAATACCTGAACTTTTCTGAGTTGTATGTCCGATGTAGTTGAGTTGTCCAGACTGTAAGCATTTCAGCACAGGATTACATTCTTGTTTACAAAGTCAATAACTTTCCTCCTTACTCTTCAGTCTTTCTTCAGCCACATTTTTGCTTTACTGGTTCATAAAGTAGTGCTCTGCCATAGTTCCCAATTACTGTGCATGTATCTGTTTATAGTATTCTTTGCTCGTTACAATAATTTTATCCATTTTTAAATATTAGATATTTTGGTATAGCCCACCCTTTTCCATTTAAAAAATAAAAAAAATTTCTCTTAACTTCAGTACAATGTCCTTGTAAGATCGTTTGATCAATTAACTCGGTTATCAGAGTCTACATATCCATGCAATGGAGATAACTAGGAAGACACTTGCTAAACATTTGCTAACTATTTGAAAGAACTGCACTAAAGTCACCATTCTTCAATGGGAAGCTGAAAGTCTTTAATGAAGCTGTGACTTAATTAGAGTAATCCAATTCTATTTTATTGGATGTTTATTGTTTTCATGAGAAACATGTCAATCGTCATACCTACCGCTTAATGTTTGGTATCCTAAGAAACAGTGTTTCAATTAATTACAAATGTTATATATGCTTTTGGAAAATTTGACTATTCCTGAACCACTTAAATCTTTTTTTTTCTTTTTAGGTGTTTGCCATAGGGTGCATGTGCTCTCTGGAGAGGAGACAGTGAGAGGGAAATGAGAAGTAAACCCCTGGGGGAATGACCATGTCACAGTCCCTTCTCCTCCACTCTCCTCCTGAGATTTTGGACATGCACACACATGTACCTGGTGTGAGTTTCAAGCTGGCAGGTCTGGGACGTAAACCACAGGTCAGCTACGGGGGAGTCCAGCACCTTAAGTAGGGGCCTTAAGTCCAGCACTGTAAGTCTTTTCTTTCCACAGTGTGCTCTAAAAAAAAAAAAAAAAATGAAAATATAGCAAGAGGCACTGAGGTTCCAGATGACTGAACTCTCATTAGAATGTAGTGTTAAAAAAAAAAAAAAAAAAAAAAAAAAAAAAAAAAAAAAGAATGTAGTGTCAGCAGGGACCAGCAGATGGTATAACAGTTACGTCACTGGATTCCCATGTAGTTGACCATGGTTCGAGTCCTGGACCTGTGGCTTAAAATTCACACTGGGTGAATGTGTGTGCATGCCCAAAATCCTAAGAGGAGAATGGAAGAGACAGGATTGTGGTGTGGCCATCCCCCCTAGGAGTGACTTCTCACTTACTGTCTCCCTGTCTCTCCAGGCAAGCACATGTGCCCTATAGCAAGAATCTCTCTGGAAAAAAAAATAATGATATGAAGGAATCTGAAAGGGGCCCAGCCAGTGGTGTGGTGGCTAATGTGACTGGATTCCACATGGCCAACTCAAAGGTTGGAAACGGGCTTAGAGACCTGGCAACTGGAAAAGGGCTTAGAGAAGGGTGTGTGTGTGTGTGTGTGTGTGTGTGTGCCCAAAATCCTGAAAGGAGAAATAAAGGAGAAGAGATTATGACATGGCCATCCCCTCTGGAGGGTACTTTCTCACTTTCCCTCTCTCTTTTTCTCTCTTTCTCTCCCTGTTGAATGTATGTGTCTTATAGCAAATTAAAAAAAAATCAACTAAGGAGCAACTCTTATGTATGTAACACCCAGCATCTCTATTATCATCAACCCAGAGAGAAACTTCACTGCCATAAGGTCTTTGAAACATTCATTTCTATGCCAGTCAGAGAAAAAGAAACATTGGTTCTGATCGTACTATCTGGGTACTTCAGGAAAACAGAATCACTTCTCTGAGCCTTGGCTTCCGGTTGGTAAAATGAACGACACCAAACATTTCTGCCTTTATGACGCAATTCGTTTGTCACTCATTTGTTGTCGTATGTCCAGAAAAAGTCATTACTACTGTACCTTGGATTCAAAAAAAGTTTTAAACTTGTATATTTGTTATTATAAGACCAGTCAGTTCAAGAGATTGAGAAAAGTTATTAAGAATATTTAAATGAATACAACCAAATGGAATGTCCTGATAAGCAGAAGACTAATAATTCAGAAACAGCAAAGTGGGAAGAAGACGTTGAAAGCCACTTGAAAGGGAAATGCTTGAAAAGTATTAATTATGAAGTTGGTCCTGGTGGCAAATCTGCATTCCTAATAACCTGCCTGCACATTGGCTGTATATAGAACAAACTCCACACAGAACACCTACAAATCCTGCCCTTAAACAAGTGTGCCATGTCAATTTACCATGTTTGAGGGTCTTAAGAAAACAGTAAAAAAAATTTTTTTGTGTGTAAAGCCATTTTCCATTTAAGGTCATAAATCAAAAGCAGTCATCTTGTGGGTTCATGGACATGCACCAACAGCGAAGTGGAACTCTTTTCTCAGCAAAAATAACCTTAGTGAAGGCAGCCAGCCATATAGTAGACTGGGGGGAAAAAATGAAGAGGCTCTAATCATTAAACAACAATAAAAGGCTGCAGAAAAAAAAAAAAAAAAAAAAAAAAAAAAAAAAGGGAGTGGGGCTGCAGGTGGCATAGTGCTTAAGGTGCTGGACTCCTGCATGACCAACTGTGGTTTGAGTCTTAGACCAGGCAGTTTAAAACTCACACTGTGTGTGTGTGTGTGTGTGTGTGTGTGTGTGTGCCCAAAATCCTGAGAGAATAAAGGAGAAGGGATTGCAGTGTGGTCATCCCCCTAACCCCAGTAGGGTGATTTCTCACTTTCTCTCTCTTTGTCTCTGTCTCTCTAGCAAGCATACATTCCCTATAGTAAAAATCTCTTCAAAACCAAAAGCAAACAAATGAAAAACTGTGTGTTGGAATAGGTAGGGACGAACAGATGCGGCTCATGTGTGCTCCCCGGACAGTACACGACTGAATCTGGTTCCTGCTGGTCTGTTTAAGAGACACCACAACAAATTCTATAATTCTAGAGGAAAAACATAGTGTTTAATCATGAGCACTTTGGGAGCCAAGAAAGGAAGACGGCATAGTTAGTTGTAAGAGTAGAGCATTTTCACTGCAGTATCTATTGCTCTGTAATCATGGATGAAGTGTGAATTTACAAAGACAGAAAGACACCTTAAAGGCAAGGTAGTAAGTACATTAGTAATAACCATGCTGAACATAATGCAGAATTGTGGGAGAGAAAAAAGTGAATGACAGAGCTCACTGTGCTTAAATCATTAAAGAGTAAATGAAATTGCACTGGAGTTTAAAACAAATTCTCTGGAGAATTTTCATTTTCCCAAACTTAAAAGTAGAGTTTCTGCTTTCTAAATCATAGGATTTTTCTTTGTCAAAGAAAGAACACTGGTTATTTGGTATCTAGTATCTATCTGATAGAAATACATGTTTCTCAAATAGAAATGGGAGCAGAAAAAAATCCCATTTTACAAGAAGAAAAAAAGAGACTTAATGGAATTGCGAGACAGGACTGTCATATTCCTAGAAGGTCCCCAAGCGCCTACCTATTCAGAATTTGGAATAAACTTGGCCTTATGAAGAAATGACTTCAAAGAAAGATGTGAAATGTATGAAGTTCTTAATTTGTGCAAATGAATAAAAGTCAGTTACCTTGATGACTTAGAATAAAAGTTAATAAAGAAGGCAAATGAATACATCTATGTGGGAGCCTATTTTAAAAAGTGAATTTCTAAATTCACTTTCAAAATTATTATCCAGAACCAAAAATCAAGAACATTAAAATAAAAGACTGAGACATTACCCTCCAAAAGAAAGACTTCACAGAGAAATAAGATCCAACCACTTCATTTTCTGAGAGTTCCTAAAAATAAACAAATATTTAGCTAAATTTTGAGATGTTTTGGAGAATACTTAATATTCTAAATCAAAACAAGTAAAATAAAGACAAATCAAAGCAAATAAAAAAATTCCATATATATCAGATAGCACTTAAGTTCTCTTCTCTTGACTAAGGTAAAGATTTTACCCTGTTCATCTCTGACCTCAGTGGTTGAAAAGTTTAGATGGGATTATTTTTGTGAATTTTTTGATGATTTCACTTACCTCTTTATTCTTAATAGTTCATTAATACACCTTGGAGTTGATGTTTCATTATAGAAAGCAGAAGTATATAAGCATATTTTAAGATTTTAAAATGAAGCAGACAGTAAGCATTCCTTTTCACAAAACCATTGAGTTCATCTAGAACTTCAGAGCCGTTATAAAGAATGATAGAAGAAATTTTATTTGTAAACATAAACCTAGTCAAATTGGTTTACACCTTACAAAAACTTTACTGAACTTGTGTTTTAATATAGTATAATATAAACAATTTACTTAACTTTAGCTCATCCAAAGTAGTTTTTTGTTTGTTTGTTTGTTTGTTTGTTTGTTTGTTTTAACAGGGTTTTGACATGCAGTGAACCTCTGGCCTCAGCCTCCCCACAGATCCCCATCACTGCCTGGCTCTTTGGGAGGGTAGTGGGGGGCAGGAGTCAAACCTAGGCTCCCATGTAGCCTCAGTCTTCCTGCCAAGTAGCAGTGTCTACCAGTGTGTTACCATAGTCTAGCCTCCAAAAAATGATTTTAAAAAATGAATATGAAGGCTGGTCCTGTGGCATAAGGGTGATGAGTTGCTCCAGACAAGCTGGATACCACATGGTGACTGTAGTTTGATTCTTGGGCCCAGTCAGCCTGAAACACACCAGGCATCCATGTAAGATCCAATAGGCTAGAGGACTGGAAGAATGGGGACACAGGGTGACCAGGCCCTGCATAAAGTGCTTGTCTCTCTCAGGCATGTGCATATGCTCTATCACAAAGAATAAAACAAACAAAACAATAAATAAATATGGAGAAAGATAGTTACTGTGCTAAAACAAAGCAATGGGTACAAGTTGGATATTTCTTTATTGAATCCTCAAGCCTTTATAAAGTGAAACCAATCTAACTTTGGGAAATAAAAGAGTTACCTATTTTTAAACAGAACACTTAAATTGTCTGCTTTCTTTAAACATTAACATGTTACATTCTGTCTCTGGGTGTCAGGAATGGGAAACTGATGGCAATTAAAATGAAAATATCAATCTTTGACACTGTGAAGAGGAGGAAGCAGTTTTGCAGCTTCCTTTACTATTCTGTGATCTTATGTAAGCAACTTAGGTTGTACCTAATACATAGTAGATGCTCAGTAAATATTTGTTGATTATTAATCATTTAGAGTGACATTTGACTACAGACACACACTGCTTCCAAACACGATGTCAAAATCATATCCGAAAATGATAATGAACTAAAATACTGTAGGGTGTCCAACAATTGGAATAATTTAACTTTAGATCTAGAATTACATCAGGGGTTGTCTATGCCATCTACCTGTGCGTTTAAAATTTTTTTTAATGACTAGAGGATATAGGTGTTTGCTAAAGAGAGAGAGACAGAGAGACACAGAGGAAGATAGTGAGAGAGTCTTATAGAGAAAGCACCCCGATAGGGCACACTGTAATCTCTTCTCCTCCTGGGACCAATAGTTAGCATAATGGCGATGTCGCTGGACTCCCATGTAGTCGGTTTGCGTCCCGGACCCAGTGGCTTAAAACTCACACCAGGCGCTTGTGTGTGCGCAACCAAGATCCCAAAAGGAGAATGGAGGAGAAGGGATTGCAGCGTGGCTATCTCCCCTGGTGGGGGATTTCTTGCTTTCTGTCTCTCTCTCTCTCTGTCTGGCGAGCGCACGCACCCTATGGGAAAGACCTCTCCAAAAAATCTCTTCTCCTCCTTTTCTCCATCCTGTTCGGATTTTGGATACACACACATATGAGCCGGGTTTGTTTTTCAAGTCATTGGGGCCAGGATGAGAACTACAGTTGCCGTGCTGGTTCCAGCTCCCTTAATTATTAGGGTATAGGGCTGGCCCTCACTGTGCTTTTTTATGATACATGAAATCTTTTATTTATTTTTTGTTATAGAGTACATGTGCTTGCAGGAGAGAGACAGAAAGAGACAGACAAGAAAAGTGAGAAATCACACACTAATGGGATGGCCACACCACATCCCTTCTCCATCCTCCTCTCATGATTTTGGGCATGCACGCACACATGCCTGGTGTGATTTTTAAGCTGCTGAGTCCAGGACTTGAACCATGGTTGGCCAGGTAGGAGTCCAGTGCCTTCACCACCATGCCACCTGTTGGTCCCAACAGTATGCTTTTTTTTTCTAACTAGAAGAACTCCATCTTTTAAAAAGATATGGTTTTAAATGGATAATTCTCTTTACTTCATATTGCAATTATTTTTCACTTCAACAGTGTACTCAGCATCATGTGGAAAAAATTTAAATACGATATTAACTAAGTTAGTACTTGAAGTTTCTTTATACAAATCATTTCTCTCTATGTAACTGGAGTCTATTATACAACTTTTATAACTAAAGGAGTTTTATTTTAATATAAAATATATTAAGGCATACTTTAATGGAGATAAAAGTCTTGGCTTTAGACTAAAGATAGTTATTGCAAGTAAGAAAACGATTTAACAACTAAAATTATTATGAATTAATTTAGAGTTTTAGGTGGTCTAAGATGACTAATATTGAAGCTGGACCACTCCATAGTTTCTAGTTTTCCTCAGAGAAATGCAGAGTCCTGCCCTAATTCTGTGCCTCACAGGCAAAAAGAAAAAGAGACTCATGGATTCTGGAGGTGGGTGGAAATTTTAATGATCCAGATTTAAGACTTAAGTTTCTCTTAAAATTTGAGGGACAAAAATATTAGCCACATTTGGATCGCCTGAAGTCCCTTGGCTGTGCTATTCATGTCATGTTTAATTACCGTTGTCATTCATCAACTAAAATTTATATTTCATTTTACAACCCGCATTCTCATGTAAATTTAGGCCTTTATTTCAAGTGAAACAATTCAATTTTCCTGTGGACCCTTTTGGCATTTATTGCTCTGCATGGGTATGAAATTTACAACAGACCAGCCAAGGTCCTTCTTTCTTAGTTTCCAATGGTAACAACAACAATGACAAAACACCTGGCATTTTGATAATAATCTCTAAACAAAAGTAGTGGCTTTATTACGGAAAGCAAGAAGAACAACATAAACTATTCAAGAACTCTAGAGAAGACTTGTCTTAAATCATAGCTGTAGCTATTTAGTCACACTTCAGCTTCCATCAAGACAAGAGGCAGTTAGGGAAAGCACCGTGTAAAAGGGCTAAAAGTATAAAGTCACAGCAAAAAGAAACAGAACCAAAAACAGAGGCATTACATTTGAAAGTACTGAAGTTATTCTAATAATGAATTGTTGAGCTGTTTCTACTGAGGTTACTAATTTCGTAAAGTAGTAAAGAGCCACTGGTGATATCTTATTTAGATAGATTTGGGAGAATTCTTCAAAAAAGTTCATGGAAAATGTGTATTGTGAAAACTCCCCATGAATTTCACATTTTTCTTGCACAAGAATTAACTTGTATTTTAATTCCCTTTCCCATAAACATTTTGAAGTTCCTTCCTATTTTGCTTTCAAAAATCTAACGTGCACTAAGAAAACTTCTCTTCAGAGATAAAAGCCTACCTATGAATCTAAAAATAGCCAGATTTTAAATCTAAAAATCTAAAATATACATCTTTTCTCAGTGAAATAAAACTAAGGGATAGTTATCCTAGAGCCCAGTTATTAATTCTCTCTTTGACCAGCTCAGGAAGGGTCTTGAGAAATCATTCAGCTCGCTTGGTAACATACCAGCAACGAAAAGGACAATCAGTGATCACACAATAAAACACCACAGACCTGGAACACAGGCAGAATGGAATCCATTCTCTACTTGAGATTACATTTTATCCTTTTACTTTGGGCCAGCTCATCCAGATTTTCTCCCAGAAAGATCTACCACACTCAGAATACTCAACAAGAGAGGTCAAACAAATATAAAGCCATTGTTACAGAAAATCTCTGTAGTTATGAGTACTGATGCAGAGAAATGTGACATGTTATGCTTACTGGGAGATAGTAACAAAATAGCAAGAAGAATCACTGCAATATGAAATTTAATTTGGCTCCATGTGTTTTGTGGGATAATTAACCATACTGGTATTGTGATAATATCTCTCTTTTAAATAGACTTGTTATGAATTCCAAGACTTTGATTAATGGAGCTCAAAACATTCTTCTGGGGTCAAAATACTACCCAGTTGTGGTTGACCTGGCAGTATTTTATGAATGAGTAACACTGGAGCCACATGCGAGGCCCAGGTTTGGATCTCAGGTGGACCTTAAAACCCTGGGCACTCCTGTGGTCCTGGCTGGCTAGGAGGCTGGGGGAGGAATGTGGTGTGGTGAGACTCTCTTGGGGGTACCTGTCTCTTTCTCATCTAATAATAAATAAAATAGCTTTTATGATACAAATACTCATTTTCATTGGCCATTTGTTCATTGTTGCATTTTAGACCCTCAGAAGTCTAAATTACAAAGTTGACTTCATAGCATTTCCAAAGAACAAAGATTTGGGAGTGCAAACAATGGCAAAGTAAGACATTTAAAATAATTTAGTTCTTTCTTAAAAAATATGTAAGAATATCATTTTTTTCCCCAAAGACAAATGCATGATAATTATAAATGAGGCATCAAAAAAAAAGCCATTTTGGTCACTCATGATTGAGAAAGTCTATGACCAATAAAGTTTTCCTTTCTAAAACCCATCTATTTATTAGAGACAATATGAGGTCTGTGCAGAAAAGACCTGATAACTGTTAAATAATGACTTTTTTAATATGTCTGACTGACTGTACGAGACACTTAAAAATGTGTAAATCTGTTTTTCCACCATTACTTAAATTAAAGCACTTAGAGGTTTCTGCTGATGCATTTTTAATGTGTCATCCTAGGTGTCAAGTTTAACTACGCCCTGCAGACTTACACAGTTGAAAGTATTCTCTAGTTTAAATGAACGATATCCTTGCCAAAAGTCTTATTAAAATGGTTTCATTCAACCAATGAATAAAGTGTTTTATAGTTCATTAAAATTATGCCAAGTAATTATAATAAAATCTTTATTAAAAAGATGTACTCCTAAGAAAAAGATGTAAGCCATCAAGTAACAGAAGATTTGATAATGAGACATCATCACAGTCGTCTATGTTATATTATTCAAAGGATGAACTATTCTTTTATTTTTTTTATTTATTTATTTTGTGGAGAGGTTTTTGCTATAGGGCGCATGCACTTGCCAGAAAGACAGAGAGAGACAGAGAGACAGAAAGTGAGAAATCACCTCCTAGGGGGGATGACCATGCTGCAATCTCTTCTCCTCCATTCTCCTCTCGGGATCTTGGGCGTGCATGCACACACACCCAGTGTGAGTTTAAGCCACTAGGTCTGGGAGTTGAACCGTGGTCGACTACATGAGAGTTCAGTGACATAGCCATTACGCTAACTGCTGGTCCCCTAGAATGAACTATTCTTAAAGAAAACAATTCTGAATGGTTACAGTTGAGTAGAGGAATTGCAACGTGTGTTATCTTTATATTCGTTTCACAATAGTATTTCTCATATAACTGAAGTTCAGTAATTTACTGAAAGCACCTAAGTTTATTGTTATCTCTCACTCATTGATAAACTCATTCTTCTAAGTTAAAACAGACCCCCCCCACAGTGTAGTATAGAATCATAAATGCTTATCCTTTGATAGTCAATTATTTCATTTTTTGTTTTCTATTTTTGGTCTGACCCCACAAAATTTAGTCATAAAATACATATAAGTCTTCTCTTTTGAGCTCAGGAAACTCTGTTGATGAATAATTTAACCTCAGAATAAATTATCAATGATATGCTTCTTCTAAGTGAAAGCCTTCCCACTTCTTTGCCAAAATGCATTTTGTCACATAAGTGTTAACTCTTTGAGTGGGATAATCATTCAGTGGCCCAAGTTTAGGAGACATCCTTATTGGCAAGTATAGTATTAAAATAACATTTTTCTATACTAGTTGAGTGTGGGACAGAATTTAAAATATGCACGATGGGAAGTGTGCTTGTGGAACATCTGAATGTGTTTTAAAGGACAGGACCCTCCCTAGAAGAGGGGATAGTATGGAATTTATAACTATTTACTAGTTTACATACCACGGAATGTAGCACATAATTTATATGTGTTTGCCTTTCACAGGTACACTTAAGGGCATCTCCCCCCACTTCTTTTTAGGTCCTAAAAGGCAATTATGGTTCCCCTGTCCTCAAGCTGGCTATCCTCCTGATTTTAATAGTAAATATAGTGGGGCCAGCAGGTGGCATAGTGGTTAAGGTAATGGACTTCTACATGGCTAACCAAGGTTCAAGACCCAGCAGCTTGAAACTCACACTGGGCATGTGTGCATACATGCCAAAAATCCCAAGGGGAAAATGGGGGAGAAGGGACTATGGCCATCCCCTCTGAAAGGTGATTTTTCACTTTTTCTCTCTCTGTTTCTAAAGTAAGGACACATACTCTATTGTAAAAATCTTTCTGAAAACAGAAACAGAACAATAAATATAACCCCTCATTATGTGAGTGTCACAAATAATATTTCCACGGAAATAACTTGTTATTGGCAAGTGTAGTATTAAAAATATAGGCTGTCCCTGTGGTCTAGTGGTTAAGGGAATCAGATCCCACGTGGCCAAACATGTGTGTGAATCCTGGTCCTAGAAGCTTGAAAAAACACTCCAGGCATATGTGTATGTGTATCTCAAATCCTGACGAGATGGAGAAAGGAAGGTATTACGGCATGACCACACTTTACTGGGTGGTGCTTTCCCCCCTCCATCTGTCTTCCTCAGGCAAGCACACATACTCTTTGGGTTTCAAAATAATAATAATAAAAACATGGAAGGAAACATCATCAGAGAAAGCCACGATGATGACAATGATGGGCAGATACTTAAGTAGTGGGAAATTCCGGGAGCTGATTCATCTCATATAGAGGGGACAGATGCAAATTAAAACATGACAAAGGGTGATAAATAAGGGGGAAAAAAATATATATATATATAAACACACACACACATATATATGTGTGTCTATATCTATACATAATATAGACACACACACACACACACACACACACACACACATATATATATATATGAAACTAGAAATGGAAAATTACCAATATGTATGATTAAGTCACTCTGCAGTATATTCTGGATGGGAAATCATATTTAGTATGCTGTGATGATGTTCAGTGAATGAATGTAAAATTAATTAATTAAAAGTTAGAATTAAAATAAGAAAAGGCCAGTTTAGATTTTTCACCTCTGTAGTTATAAGTAACCAAGTAAAGGAAGAAAGACTGCATGTGAAAGAAAACCTCTAACAACGGTGCAACTTTGTTAACTCTTAAGTCCTTGCTACATAGCTCATAATTCTGATTATACATTCACTATTGGTGCTCAAGCCTGACATTAAAAAAATGCAGGAAACCTCATCTTGTAAATCAAGAATCCAAAGATGAAGATCTGTGTTTACATAAAACAGTCGCCTTTGACCTTGAGCATGGTTATATCATACATAAAACACCTGTATTTTAATGTAATGCAAACAAATCAAACCATCTCTCCGAAAACGAAACTGAACAAATTCTTATTCAGACAAGAATCTTTAGGGAAATGATTGAAATAATTAGAAAAGAGATACATTTCCACAAAACAGTAGCACAGTAACACCTATAAAATTATACACCAAAGTCAGAAAACCCTGATTCCCAGGAAGCATAGTTCACTGAAGGAAAGGATTGAGTGAACAGTTTCAACCTAGTGGTGTGTGCGCAGGAAAACGAACAAGGTTGTAACCCAAACTCCAAACTTCCTTGGATTTTCAATTTAACACTGGGTTCTTATTACTAATATGGATGAATATGGTAAATATATTAGTGCACAGACAATGTGAATGAATTAGCAGGTATTCAGTATGTTCTCACAGAAATTATCAGATGAGTGAATTGATTTTACTTCATACAGCATTCAATAGCACCATTAAATTTTACAAAATAGAAACTCCTGCAGGCTAAAAGCTCAAAACTGTATTAACACACATACTAAATATAATCTGCAAAATTCTCAAATGAGTGTTGAGTTAGACATAGAAATTCTTCAGTGGCAGGCCTCAACAATGTACCAGTTTGAACGTATAAACAGATTATTAAAAAGAAATAAAAACTCCAAAAATGTAACATATAAAAATAGTGGAGAAGAGATATTTATAATACATTTTTAATTTTTATAAACTGAAGAATACTAGGCAGATTTGTTATTATTTAATTTATCAGTAAATTTATATATAAATTAAATCTATGTTTAAATGAACAAGGTTGTAGCCAAAACTCCAAACTTCCTTGGATTTTCAATTTAACACTGGGTTCTTGTATTACTAATATGGATGAATATGGTAAATATATTAGAGCACAGGAAATGTGAATGAATTAGCAGGTGTTCAGTATGTTCTCACAGAAATTATCAGATGAGTGAATTGATTTTACTTCATTCAGCATTCAAAATGAAGAATTTTAAAGAAGAATTTATTTTTATTATTTCTTTTATACTATAATAAAAAGACTATTTTTACTAATTAATACTGAATGCTATGCTAAGTATGCTCAATCTAATATTACATGTTAAATACTCCTGGAAAAGAAAATAGTGCTATGTATTCATGGATTGTTGTTTTTTTACACTAATATATCATAATGTTGATACAGAATGAAGAACGTCAAATGATCTGAATTTAAACATACATACAGTTTTGGCAACACTAATTTTAAAGTATACTTCCAAAGGAAAAAAGAGTAATACAAATCCAAACAGTGCAAATATTTCATTAAAATGTCCTGAAACTTTAGTTTGATTGGCAAAAAATACAATGGACACCAAGTCAAAAATATTCAGCAACCTTTCTTACTAACTGTTTTTCACTTCATCGAAATGCCAAAGGTGATTTTTAATAGAATCCTGAATTTTTTTCATGAGTCAAATTGTCTTTTGGTCATTGAATGTTATAAAAATTGAGAAGCTATATAATAAGAAACACTTGATAAAATAGGTTAATTCATTACCACAAATATAAAAAACATTTTAATACAAAAGGTTTTAAAATTAACAGTAACAAAAATAATAAAAATTTATGAAAAACTGAAGTAAAAGCATGATTCAATCAGAATGGAAGAAAAAAAGATTGTCATGTTCCAGGGTCTAAAAAAATTACTCATTATTCAAAAGAAATTCTGATTTTAAGTAGAAATTTGAGCAAACAAGGTTTTTATAAATAAGATTCCTTCAATTTGTCACAAGACACAATCATATAAAAGCTCAGTTTCACCTTGATATATATCTGTGTCCAAGAGTGGGACCACCCCTGAGCCAATGCACAGCTTAGCTAATATCTCATATATCTTTTAAATTAGAAGAAGAACCAGGGCTTAGAGAGTTACAGAAACCATCAAGTCCTCTCCCTCTCAGATTAATTTATTTTTTGCACTGAGGAGAGGTGTTGAGGGAAGATATTCTCATTATATACTCCAAAGATCTAGCAATGCAGGAATTTTTTTTTTTTGAGTTTTGAAACCTCATATTTAACTTTACATGAACAAAAACTATAAGTGGCATGTATCTTTATCCTGTCTAAGGTTGTCTCTGCCCTAACCTCATCATTTCACTCCTGAGGCAAGTGATTTTCTAGACCCTGTTGGACATAATAGAAGACCGGATGCTGAGAATGATGCTGAGGGGTGACCAGAGATTAGCGAGAGGATGATTGGAATGCTATTGATCAGTGTGATTTCTACTTATTTAAAAAGCATTGCGTGATTTGCTTGAAGTTTATGGGGGAAAAATAACAACTGAATAGTGATGAAATCTTGTGGTATAGTTTGAAGAGGCATGAGAGAGCTTTGGGAAAGCAGTTGATAGTTCTTCTCAACAAGAAAAGCTGAAAGATCACATGCTAAGAATTACCTTACTTGATCTTTTCCAACTCTTCCTCATTAGCATTGTCTGCAAATAAAATAAAGCATTTTCATTATCGTTTCACTCAAATATGGAATGGGGCAGCCAATTGTGTTCTAGAGGAAACATAACATGTATTAGCCCTGTACACAGCAAACAGTTTCCAGTATAACTACACAGACAAAGATCGTTTTTCACACACACACATCACTAGAGAAGTACCTTTAACATCCAGGCAGTCTTTCTGGTGAAAGTTCATTGGCCTTATTATTTTTTGCAAAGAAATGGGGCAGTGTATTTTAAATAGAATAGAAAATGTAATTATTGATTGTAAACAGCACATCGAGTCTCAAGATTTGCAAATGTTCCTTTTGGTGGTGGAGGTGGAAGAGGCACATGACATTGCAGGTACATAATAATTTTCTCTTCAAACACATTTGATGTTTGTAGCTCTGGTGGCATCCTAGAATTGTGTTTGCTTTTAGTTAATCTTCAACTATATCAGGACCTACAAATTTTTTTTTTTAACTGCCAGAGGGCACATGCATGAGAGAGAGAGTGAGAGAGAGGAGAGGAGGGAGTAAGCACCGCCCCCAATGAGGTGTGGTCACACTGCAGTTCCTTCTCTGTTTCTCCCTCCCATCATGATTTTGGGCATAAGCATGCATGCCTTCATGTTTTTCAAGTCACCAGGGCTGGGATTTGAATCACAGTTGGCCATGTGAGAGCCGACTTCCTTGACCACTAGGCTACAGTGCCAGCCCTACAAGTGCTTTAAATTGAGAAAAATGCTGCACATTGTAATGTCCATTAATGCATTTTCTTGCTAAATGTTTGGTTTAAAGTAGTTTGTGTCAATTGTAAGAGATATTTTTTTAGCCAAAAGTTTGATTACGTTTCTAGAAATCACTGAGGAGTGCCCAAGATCTCTTGCATAAAGTATGCAAGGTCTCTTGCATAAAGTAAACATTCAAGTCCAAAGATTTTTTATTTTCTCTCTTTACTTTTAAACATTTCTCAATAAACACTTAAGTATTAAGTTTACTGATTAATCTTTTTAGTCTATCTTAGCTGTACCATTATCTTTAAGGCAGAATTGGAAAATGTGGAAAATAGGGAATATTAATATTTGGAGCAAAGGAAATTGCTTATTCTTTGCTTGCCATATTTGTATATTGAGGAGGTGTACCAGTACCTATAAGAGCTATATTTCTTTCAGCAGAATTCACTATTATAGAGAGACTATTTAACAAACCACTTATGGATTACAAAAATACAAAAAGAAAAATTTGAATATGAGATTAAGGCAACCTTTGACATAAACCAAAAGAATGGGATTATGCAGGGGTTCTAGGGCAGGAAATAAGGGTTTTCAAAGACAACGATATGTCCCTCTTTTCTGTAGATCATTGTCTTCTAGGGTATAGTTTCTCTATATGCACATTGTGTTAAATGTTGACCAAAATATGGAAGAATAGTACATTTCCTAACATTTAGTACTTCCCCCACCTTTTTCCCAAATGAAACTAGAAAATTAGAAAACATTGTTTTCTGATACCATTATAAAAATATTTTACATATTTGAAGTACTAAGTCTAATGAATTTTAAGCAACAAATCTCACCACTGGGTTATGGAGATGACCATGTGGTGGGCATGTCATAAACGCTGTTGATGCTAAATGAATCCTTACTAACATCACCACCACCAGTACCTCTTCCTTCATCGTCACCAAAAGGCAATTGAAAACCAAATACTTTAGTGGCAGGTTATATGCACAAAAATTTCCCCAGTAGGAGTTAGATAATAAATGTTCAACTTTCTCAGAAAGCAGTTTCAGTGGACAAAGAATGGTCATTCCTAGAAACAGTATTTTGAGTCCAATCAAGTGAGAACAATTAATAAATGAATTAAAAAAGTAAAAATGTCTTAACTCATGGTCATCTATCACCATCATCTAGCATCTAAGAGTCTTCGATTCTATAGTAAATGTTAAGCTATACGAAAGGGGTTTAGAACCTCAGGAGAACTGGAATTCCATGGCAACACTAGTCGATACTGCAAGGATTCAATCCTGCTGTTCAAAGCCACTTCCCCTGACCTGGAAGTACTGCACACAATAGACCTTCTGTAGGTAAAATCAAACAAGTTTGTATTTTTCCTGTCTCTCAGAAACAGCACTATAAACATGTTGCACTTTATTTTTTTATTTTTTAGGGAAACTGATGGAAACAAAAAGTCAATCATTTCCCTAAGTATAAATGTGAAAAATGTGGCAGGTAGAAGGACCAATTTTTTTTTCCTGATACAGTATCCATAGTTCTATTATTAGATCCAGTGACTTTCAAAATGTGCCATGATTTTTTTTTGGAGAGGTTTTGCTATAGGGCGCGTGCGTTTGCCAGAAAGACAGAGAGAGCCAGAGAGCCAGAAAGCGAAAAATCACCCCTCGGGGGGATAGCCACGCCACAATCCCTTCTCCTCCATTTTCCTCTTGGGATCTTGGGCATGCACGCACATGTGCCCGGCGTGAGTTTAAGCCACCAGGTCCGGGATTCGAACCGTGCTCAGCTACATGGGAGTTCAGTGACATAGCCATTACACTAACTGCTGATCCCAAAATGTGCCTTGATTTTATTAAAAAAAAAAAATCCCTCTTGAGTCAAACCCTTTAACTAAGCCATGGATTTAAATATTCCACTCCCAAGTCCCTTTTTCTTTTCAGGTAGCTGGGTTAACATTGAGTTAATAAAATGGAACACAACAGAAATGTTAAACAGAAATAAATTGAATAGACCTACTATCAAAACTGTTATCTTATTATCAAAACTGTTCACTATCTCTGAGACATATTAGGGAAGAAAGATTGTTTGGGGAATGTTAAAGATAGTAGATGAAGCAAATCTAGAAACGTATGATTTAATTATTGCTTTATGAGCTTAACTTCAGCTGAGAAACATATGAATTAGTTTATTAGTTTTTGAAAGTATTATTAGGCAACACTGTCATTTAAATTCATTAGCAGCTCAACTTTCCTTGGTGCTAATAAAAGGCATAAGTAACATAAAAACATGGCATGTAGTAGAGTTGCAAAGTGATTGTTATAAAAGATTCTGCAATCTCAATCCATCTTTTCTTTTAGTCTTGTAGCAGAATTATACAGCCACTATACATACACGGTCACAATATGGTTACATACTTCAGTACATACATATTATAAAACATAATTCTAAAAAATATCAAATTAAACCAAGATAAAATACTTTTTAATTCATTAAAGGCCAGCTGGAGTTAATTCATATGTTTCTTTGAGTTTCCTAATTTGTTTTTTTTTAGCCTTAGCCAAGCAACTCATAGGTCTAGGTGATCTAAAAGAGTGTGTAACACAAATAACTCACTTTTATTTCACAAATTCTCCAATGAAGAAAGCTGTGGATTGAACTCTGCTAGAAAAAGAGCCAGAAAGAACTCAAACACACTATCAGACAAAAATACCATATAGGGGACACACATATATGCACTACACACGTTTGCAAGTTTAAGAACAGGACATGCAATCAAAACAGAAATGACAGTTATGCCATGCAACTCATCAGCATGCCCCCTGTGAAGGCTCTGGTTTCTTGTACACACGATGCTGGAGATGTTAAAAAACGTATCTGTTCACATCTCGGCATTTTTAAAGGACTCAATCATGAAGTCAATGGAGAAGATTGTAATATAGGCAACTACAAAATACATTTGCTATTACTCATACTACACTGAAATGGCTGTAATTAGACACTGTGTGTTTTAGAAGCTGTAGTAGATTCTGTAGGGTGAAGCATTTTTCAACTAATTCTCCAGGTTTTCTGATTTCCAGAACTGGCAATCCACACGAGGAGAAATCATCCCAACTGCATTATTCATAGAACGCATTGCGCATTGTCAGTATCAACAGTTCATAAGAACTCACTAGGTAACTGATTTAGAAATCTCAGCACTTCGTTATGCGAAGTACTCGGTATTTGCAGTGATTAATTTCTTCCTACTTTTTAATAGCAGTTGTTTAATGTTAACATTCTATTTCCTATTTGATTGTTAAAACTTATCTGTTAAAGGGTTCTGAAACTCATCTCTTCTGTCTCCATATTAATGCATATAAAATATTTAGCAAAGTTTTATAAACACAGGCATGAGAATAAATGTGTGGTTTTTGAACTAAAGTCTTCAGTCCCCAAAGCTTAAAGTAAATTGTGAGCTCGTAATCAAAGAGAACAGAAATCTTCATACAATTTTTCTGTGTGCAGGCCAATGTAAAAATCATCCTCTCTTCCTTCCCTATACATTATTCTGAATATCAAGACCACTTATGAAGCACTCGGAGGCTGATTTCTGGCTTGCTGAATTTTTAGTTGAATTTCTCTAAATATGACTTATTCTTGGATAATTTGTGAAATTTCAGCATGTCACTTTCACCACAGCAACATATTACATATTTTAGGCATATGAAAACTTAATTTTAACATACATTGGATCTCTGACGGTTTTTAAAGAGGAAACTTCAAGTGCAACCCAGAGAAATACATTTAATTAAAACTAGACATGTAACAAAATGAAGAAAATCCATACATGCTCATAATTCATTGTCATCATTTGAAATCCTTCAGAAGAGCACTATAACTTGACTTCAAGCACTCTCATTAATATATGCATTTTAAGAACTTACAAAAGAAAATTTAATATTGTTTGCAACAACCTCAGGCACTTGGATGTTGAAAGGACAAAAAAAAAACAAAACAAAACAAAAAAAACAACAACAACAACAAACAAACAAAACAAACCACAACTGGTTGTTTGGAGTATCCCTTCAAATTCTTATAGATGTTTGTCTGTAACCCATGGAACAACCATGAGGTTTTGAGAAAAGTCATCCTGAGAAAGCTTATTTACATATGTGTAAGTGTCTATCTTTTCCCCTGAGGAGTGGTAGGATGAAAGATGAAGGTGTGGTGAAGTACAGACGTGTTTTAGGTAAGACAAGCGACACTGTACAAAACTTTGGATTTAAGAGAAGGTGAACCATGGAGAAGTTTGCGCGGCTGGGGCAGAAGTTAGAAGTAGGGGAATATATGCTGGCTTGCTGAAGAGAAAGTTCTTCATTACAAGTTTCCATTTAATTAGAGAGAGAGTGACAGGATACTAAAGACTTAAAAGAATAAAGGAGTTATAAACCTAGCACAATATTTAGTACATTATTAATAATTTCTTTTCCTTTCGAGCAGATTCCTACAAATACTTTTGTTGGGAGTTTCAAAACCTAATAAATAGTGTTGGTAAAGCTAATAACTAGTTTGAGAGAACTTAATAAAATAGTTTAAGAGTTTTAGAACTGCCATATAGGCCAGCAAACAAAGATTAAAACAAAAAAGTAAACATATGTATTTATTGGGAATTTTTGTAATAGAAAACATATGTTTAGAAACCCAGATTCTAATCTAGGATATCAAACTAGCTAGGACACTGAATCCCAAGAGAATTCCTACAGGGGATTCTTTATCCTTCCTCTCTCCTCTGACCCAGCTTACTTCACAATCAAGTCTCTGCCCCAGGTATTGGCAGACCCACAAGGACGAGCCAGAGAAGCCCCGCTGCCTCCTCTTGCCTCCTCAGGTGAGGACAGCGTCACAATGGCATGTGCAAAGATGTGCCTACTGGAGGCTGAACTTTGTATGGTCGGCCACCATTGTGCCTTTTTGGAGCCCTGGCTAAGCCACTTGCTTCTCTGACAGAGGAAAGAAGCCGGAGGAGTTCAACTTAGTAGGGGAGGGAAGAAGACACCATTTTTCAGGCAACGCATCAGAATAAACACAGTACTGTTCTGGAACTCTGAAAGGGGAAGGCATGAAGTAAAGTAGCAAGTGAAAAATGCTTGGAAGAAGAGGATTTCTTCCAAACCATCAGGGAGTCAGAAGGATTTGAGTCAAGAAAATGGCATGAGGATTTCCAGAGAAACTCTATGTTAAGAATGATTGTAGTTGGAGAGATACGGCAAGGAAAAAGGAAGAGGCAGAAAGGAAGATGACTAAAACCACATTGTTGATGTGTAACTGTTTTAGGTAATCGACTTGTTTTCTTCCGTATTCATGTTTGAGAACTCGCTGATAGAATAATCCACTCCTATACACCATAATATTTTTTAAATGATATCTTTTCTAAGAAGAAAGATATTGTACCAGAAAAATAAATTGGAGCAGCCATGGAGATAGAGTTTTGCAAGGACTATCAAAGAAAATAAAATATTGGAAGTGATTTTGCCCATGCTGACTTATATTTCTGTGTATTTAGAAGAGCTCAACAGCTTCATCCTAAGGTCACCTGATATTGACTTAATCCCTATAACCCTCAGCTGATCTTAGTATATTTAATAAAGGTCCTTTTAATGTGGAAGTTTAGCAGATTATCCATCATCGGTTCATCCAGATAACAACAGCTGCTGTATCATTCCAACCTCCAGTTATATTGTAAGTTAGGGTGGTTTTGGGATAATTAAGACATTGGGTATTTAGATATTTTTGTTTAGGAGGTACTGTCTTTCATTAACATAGCAAAAACCTTGGTGAAAGAACATTCCATCACCAGATTTTCAATCTGGTACTTGTAAACTTGCTATTTCTCTTCCTCTCTACCTCTGACAGTTTTAATCCAAAACTCCATCAGATTTCTTTCTTTTTTTAAGTGAGGTTTTTGCAATAGGACGCATGCACTCGCTGGAGAGGGATAGACAGAAAGCAAGAAATCACCCCCCAAGGGGGATGGCCTCGCTGCAATTCCTTCTCCTTCATTCTCCTCTCAGGATTTTGGGCACGCATGCATGCACACATGCCTGGTGTGAGTTTGAAGCCACCAGGTCTGGGACTCGAACCTCAGTCACTGTATGGGAGTCCAGCAATGTAATCATTACACAATCTGCTGGTCCCCCTCCATCCTATTTCAACTGGATTTCTACAATAGCATCATTCTCATCCTTTGTTCTATATTACAATGCAGCTATTGAGAACTTTTCAAAAGGCGAATTGTTTATGCTACTTCCTGTTTATGGACCTTTCTAGGGTTCCCCATTGCTCTTTGGGAAAAGACCACAGACCATAACATAGACAACAGGCCCTATGTGCTCTGGGCATGTCCCCTGTACTCCAGGGTCACCTTGTGCACCTTGATCACCCACACTCTCTGTTTCTACCCTCTCTAAGCTCCAGTACTTTTTTCTAATTTTTGTATGCAGCCTGTTTCCTCTAGCCACCGGGCCTTTGCATGGACGGCCTTTTCTGCTTAAAATCCTTCCTCACTTCCAAGTTTTTGACTTGTTTAATCTTCCTCATACTTCCTACCTTAACTCCCACTTGGCTTCCTTAGAAAAGCCCTATCTCCTGGAGTAGAAAAAATTTTCCTGTATTTATTCTTTCGGCAACATGGACCTCTTTTCTTATGGTGCTTGAAACAGCTATCATTTTACATTTCCTCTGGGGTTATCCGATTTCTGACTTATCCACAGGATCTTAGTTTTACTGTATCCAATGTGTGCAATACAGGAAATGGCCTGTAGGTTCCAGGTGCACACTAGTATTATTCAATAAGGCACAACTTAACATTTATACTTTGTTTCTACGTATGGCTTAGCCAGCTAGCATATACTTCTTGACCAGTGCTTGAGTGAAATTACTCTTCTGAACTGGGTGGTTCCGAAACAATTGGTTTCATTTTCTTTTCTTCCTTTTTTTTAAAGAGATATTTTTGCTCTAGGGTGTGTGCATTTACTGGAGAGAGAGACACACACACACAGACAGAAAGTGGGAAATCACCCCTCGGGGGGATGACCATGCCACAGTCCCTACTCTTTCATTCTCCTCTCAGCATCTTGAGCATGCACATACATGTGTCTGGCATGAGTTTTAAGCCACAGAGTCAGGGACTCAAAACTGCAGTCGACGTACGTGGGAGCCCAGCAATGTAACCATTACGCCATCTGCTGGTCCCAGTTTTCTAAATACTCTCTGTTAAAGAATTTTCCTCTCCTTCCTTCTCCTTTACATAGGTTACCTCTGCATACATACATAACTTCACCATGCTAAATTCTCACAACAGTCATCAGTATTATTTGATAATAATTGCTAGAAAAGAGAAATTTCTGAGTCAATAAAGTATAGATACTTAACCCATATTTAGCTAATACTGTACATGAGTTTGTGTGCTCATTGTTTAACTTTTAAGGGTGAAGAGAAATACTGTTTAAGTTTTAAGGATAATGAGAAATACTTCTTGAAAGGATGAATCTTTGAGTGAGTGTAAAATATTTCCAAATTGAAAGTTGGAATTCATTGTTTTTACCTACCCTTTCAGGGAAAATGTCAATAATGCCTTTTCAGCCGTCAATATATGCCAGTTTTAATCATGCATTATTTTAAGACAGCAATTCAAACATTGCCGAAATAGAATATTGGAACTTGCCTAAAAAAACTACATCTTCCACTAAAATGTGTTGCAATCAGAGCTAGTTAAGTAATTCCCAGGCTCATGGAAAGCACATTGAATCAAATCATGTCTGGTCAGGTGTGGCGGAGAGTGCACTGGCAAGCATACTGATGAGGGTCAAACCCGGTATTTTCAATGTGATTTCTATGGTCTGGGAGTAACTGGCTCCCCGCATCCCTTGTCAGTTTCTCATAGCAGCATGGTGTGCAAGGAAGTACAGACAGCTAGTGCTGAAAAATGGCTACTACCAAGATGGGAGGCCATCAATAAGATGAAAAGTCCTCACTTATCGTTCAGTAAACAAATACCAGAAGGCAGAAACTCTGTTACAATTGCCCCTCATTTTCTTTGTTACGGTACATCTGACAATATCGTCAAAACCAGTAGGGGCTGGAAAGCTCCATGTGGAAAACAAAGTATTCAATTCACTAGTAAATGTATTCCCTGAATAAATACTAATATTTGTCTCCCATATTACATGTCTGAAATTGAGAAATAAAGTCGTAATAAAGGATTCAAATCTACTTCTTATTTACAACAAGAGGTTCTGATCTGGAGTGTGGAACAGGAAATTTGAGTTGAAAAGATACAATAAGCGTGGACGAGTGATGCCCCGGATACTCACAGAGACCAAGGACTGGCAAGATTTTCATACACAGCTTCTCTTTATTATTACTTCTGGGTCCAGGGAAGGCTCACGACATTCGAACAAGTGAGAGCAAGAAAGAGCTCCTGGTAGGCTGTGTGTTGGTGGGGGTGGGGGGACTTACCACATCCCTAGATTCTCCTTCTTTTGGGGTAAGAGTGACTGAGAGCAAAATGATTCCAAGATCATGGTCAGGATAATGGGGATCTTTCAGAGTGAGGGTCACATCTGTGAGCCTGTAAAATAAAATATTTTGATTATCAACAGTCATTAAATGAACTAGCCAAAATATATCTTTTCTATTAACAATGGATTATTTTAAGAAGAAAAACACTTTTGTCTTCGTTTATTTTCCTGGTACAATTTCTGTTGTTATTGTCCATGTGTTAAATTATCCAAGAAAATAACTGGTGGGTCAGCTGGGTATACTGGAGTTCGCTAGATGAATTTTGTCCTTCATGGGCTTCTAGAAAGTTTCTGAAAAGGTCAAGAAAGTGCAACAGTATTGAGAAACCTCTAACTCCCTTCTCAATGATCTCTAAATTCAGCGAGCAGTACAAGCTATTTTCTGTAAGTCTGAGTTCAGCGACTAAATAAGGGTCATTTATTAACTGCTATCTTCCTTTTAGTTCTTTAGAGGTTTTTTCCCCCCTTTATAGCAGTAGTAAGATTAGAAGTACATTTGTGAATAGGAGAGGAGGAAAATATAAAACATAATTTCCTTGATACACATTGTAGACATACTTTTAAAATGATGCACAATTATTTAAAAGACTGTCTAATATTTAAAATCTGCTCCTTTTACAAAAAATATGCCAGAGGTCCTGTGTGCACACCAGAGAGAGAGACTGAGACAGAGACAGAGAGCAAAAGCACCCCTCATGGGGCATAGTCATGCTACAATCTCTTTTTTTATTATTCCTTTTTGAAATTTTGGCCACATTGTACGTGCACCCAGAAAGTTTTCTGGTTTTATTTTTATTTAAATTTTTTTAAGAGAGAGATTTTTTTTGCTATGGTATGTGTGCTCACCGGAAAGAGAGAGATTGAAAGTGAGAAATCCCTCCCTGGGGAGAGGGCCACACCACAATCCCTTCACCTCCAAACTCCTCTCAGGATTTGGGCAGGCACACACATGCACCCAGTGTGAGTTTTAGGTCACTGGATCTGAGAATCAAAGTAAGGTGGACTACTTGGGAGTCCAGCAATGTAATCGTTTTGCCATCTAATAAATTATTTGGTCCCCAAACCAGCAAGTTTCTTTATTTGTATTTATTTATTTTTTTAAAGAGATTTTTGCTATAGGACATGTGCGCTTGCCAGAGAGACAGAAAGAGACAGAAAGCAAGAAATCAGCCCCTCTCTCTCCCACAAGGATGACAGCCATGCCACAATCCCTTCTCCGCCATTCTCCTCTTGGGATTTTGGGCATGCACACTCGTGCCTGGCATGAGTTTTAAGCCACTGGGTCCAGGACTCAAACCACAGTTGACTACATGGGCGTCCAGCGATGTAACCATTATGCCATCTGCTGATGCCCCAGCAAGTTTTTTAAGTTACAGGGTCTGGGACAGCAACTGCACAGTTGGCCATGTGGAATCTAGCCACTTCAACCACCACGTCAAGACCAGCTCAATAATGCTTCTATTTTTGATTAAATATACATCTAAATATTTTTTAGTTTCTGAACACAAAGAAATGATACTTATGAGTTGGGTAATGTAGGCTTTGTAATTATATAAGCACCTCTGCAGAAGGGATTATTAAGCTACTCAATAATATTCACAATCAATTTTAGCAAATCATAGGAAGCACACATCAATGGACACGACACAGGTGACATACTGCTTGCCTACTTCAATTAATGTTGAATAAGTATAGGTTAGTACTCACCATAAACCTAACTGTCTGTGGAAAATACAGTGCCAAAAGCAAAGAATCTTGAAATATGGGCAAATTAGGAATGTCCCCTAGCATATTCACTGATTCATTCATCTCATTCACAAAATGTATATTAAACACACAATCAATGCCGCACATAGTGCTAGTTCTTAGTTTCATCGAGCTTAACTTCTGGTACATGATACAGCTGTATTCTAGAATTGAGGAGAGAGTTTATCAGGACTTTCAATCCTGGCTGCCTATCAGAATCAATTGAGAAGCTTTTTGGTTTTTGGCTATAGGGCTTATGCACACTTACTGGAGAGAGAGAGAGAGAGAGAGAGAGAGAGAGAGAGAGAGAGAGAGAGAGAGACAGGAAGGGAGGAAGAAAGCACCTCAGAGGGGGAACAGTCACACACAATGACTGCCTCTCCTTCTCCATTTTCCCCTCCTTTTGGGATTTCGGGCAGGCACACATATATACCCAGCATGTTCCTCAAGGCCAGGGACGGGGACTCAAACTGCATGGTTGGCCATGTGGGATCCAGATGTCTTAACCACCAGCCCACAGAGCCAGCCCCTGGAAAGCCTTTTAGAATGACATAGTCCTGGACTGCACCCCGATAACTCTGGTTTGCTAGATAGGGATGAGGTCTGGAGGTCTGTTTCTCTTTCTCTTTTTGTATACATAGTGTGTGTGTGTGTGTGTGTGTGTGTGTGTGTGTGTGTATGTGTGTGTGAATACTATTAAGAATCTTTTTTTCTAAGTGACACATAATCATTATATATATTTATGTGATTTTTCAGTGTAAGAATACAGTATGTCATGATTAAATCTGAGTAATTAGCATATCCATCATTTTGCCCATTTGTCATTACTCTGTTGGAAACATCCAAAATCTTCTTTTTTCAGCTACTCAGAAATATATAGTAAATTATTGTTAACTACAGTCACCTTATCACACTTTGTAACATCAGAAATTTTTACTCTTACCTATCTGTAATGTTGGAAGTCTGCATATTTATAAAGTTTCCAAATGATTTTCTCATGTAACCAGTATTAAAAACCACAGCACTTTTCAATGCTAAGATTTTATGATACTAGGAAATCTTTCACATAATGCTTAATTTACCAAGTCATGAGAAAACATGAAACAATTTTTATAGAGTCAGGGATTTTTAACTGAATCATAGGCAACCTGTGAGAATGATAATACACATAAAGTTATAACAGCTGCGATGCAAATTACTCCAATATTACTTTAGTTATAACTAGTCATTATGGATTGATAGTAACAACTTGTTCTTTTTCCTTAAACATGGGTATGTATGTGTAGTATATATACACACACATGTATATAGTGTGTATATATACTTACATGAAGTTACAATTTCATTTGGTTCACTTTCCTGTAATGATTACATATAGAATTTATAGGAAAAACTTCATTATATATTTATAATGACTATATCATATCATCATTATATCATAGGTATTTAAAAACACTTTAATTGCTTTATGATGCTTCTCTACTGTTTTCTTTCAAAGGGCTATCTTAATGTATTCTCTGGTGCATAAATACGTGACTACTACTGTTATTACCTATTTTTCTACACCCAGGGACTACTGATTTATATATAGAATGAAATGTCATAAATAAATACATGATTTTAAGAAGTAATCATTTGGGCAGCTGCAGTGGTACAGTGAGAATGCAATGCTCCACGATGCTGAGGCCCATCGGAGGTCCTGGGTTCGCATCCCTTGTGCATGCTGGGTTCACGTGCTTGTGCCAATGACCCAGGATGGTTGAGGCAGGGGTGGGGGAGGATAGTGGCATGAAGTGATCCTGCTAGGGGTTTCAATCTCTCCATTTCTCATGGAAGAAATAACTAAACTTAGAAAAAGAGTAGCAAACTGATGTTTATGTGTGTTTGAAAAGAGGAATAGTTAGAGAAATACATAATATAAGTAATGTGGCAAAATAGACAATGGGTACCTGTTTATACTGTCTTTTAATTTTCTTAATTATCCTATATTTTCCCACTTAAAATTACTTTTCACTAATGATTTAAATACAGAACAAGAGAACTTCAGGCTTTGGGATTAAGCCTAGTAACCTGCCTATCTGTATCCAGTGATCTACAGAGAGAGTAATTGTGGCTTTTAGAGAACAGTCTCATCCATGCAATTGAGCTCAGTTTTCAAGGTGGACAAGATACAACCTCACTTAAGACAACTTCCTTCAATGGCAGGAGGTGTGAGCCTGTGCTAGGCTTTTAGTGGGGATAGAGGATGTACAGGAAGCACAGAAAAAGCTACTCTTAAGTGCAGGCTGAGCAAAAACAACCATTGGAAGTCCAATGTGTACACTAAGCTCACACTTAGTTGGACTATAGCATAGAAGGGAGCTGACCTACTTATACTCTCTGCATTTAAAAAAATATAAAGTAGTGATCTGGCCATGGCTTTGCTTTCCTGCCTTCCACTATTCCTGCCAAATGACATAACATAGTTATCTAGAGCCGAATTCCTTTTCCTTAAAACCATCAAGCACTATTTCATCTTTTTTTCTTCTGTAGGACTAATCAATATTCAGGTTCTATGTTGAAATGAAATTTGACAAATAGAATCCCATAATTAGGTGAAAGGTGTGATGAATATTAGTAATGATAATATAACTGTGCATCTAGCCAAACAATAATAATATAACTGAGCAAATACAATCAATCTTCCTCTACTTTAGGAACACTCCTTGTAACCTAGTGTTGGTGACAGGGTGATAGTAACCAGCTAGGGCAAAGGTCCTCAACCCCTGGGCCATGGGGCAGTATTGGTTCACAGCCTGTTAGGAACGGGGTTGCACAGTAAGAGGTAAGTGGTGAGTGAGCGAGCAAAGCTTAACCTGTATTTACAGCCTCTCCCCATCGCTCATCTTACTGCCTGAGCCCTCCCTTCTATCAGATCAGCTGTGGTATTAAGTTCTTATAGGAACCTCCTGATGGGACTATCTAGTTGTGGGAAAACTAGCTCAGGGGTCCCACTGATTCCACATTATGATGAGTTTTATAATTATTTCATTATATGCTATGATGTAGTAATAATAGAAATAAAATGCATAATAAATGTAATATACTTGAATTATTTCAAAACTGTCTCCTTCTACCCTGGTCCATGGAGAACTTGTCTTACACGAAATTGGTGCTTGGTGCCAAAAATATTATAAACTGCTGGGTTAGGGGACAGAGTAAATGTCCAAGAATTTTTCTGTTAAGTAGTTATTGAATAAGATAAGGAAAATGTTATTGTTTCCAGTGGAGCAATGAAAAAGATTTGAGGAAGTTCTGACTAGACCAAAGTCTCACAGCTGTATATAACAGAGCTGTTGCTAGAAACCAGATCAACTGACATTTTCCATTACACGAGGCCTACTCCATGACCAGTAGCCAAATTACAACAGTTCAAGTTACCTGTTTAACTCCAGTTGTGTGAGGTCCAGAAAGGCTGAACCCATGAAGTCATCCTGTAGTCCGAAATCATAGTCAAATACCTAAGAAGCCAAAGAGAAAAAGAATTGTTAGAAATAACTCCATTATCATCTTTAAATAAAAACATGTTCATCAAATATTGATTGCTTATGTTACCAAAATGAAACTTCTTAATATTTCTTTAAAATATACTTGATTTTGTACTTTGGAATATTAGGGTCTCACAAAACATTCAAAATAAATTATATTCTAAAAATTAGTATTATTGGGGCCAGTAGGTGGTGTAGTGGTTGCTGCACTGGACTCTCACATGGCCGACCACGGTTTGAGTCCAGGACCTGGCAGCTTGCTTTCTCACTTCCCTCTCTCTGTCTCTTTCTGGTGAATTAAAGAACAATAATAACAATAATAATGAAATAAAATAAACACATCTTTAAAAAATGAGTATTATTGATTTATATAACAATACTTTTGGGAGATAGAGCAAAATCAAGTAAAATACACTAAATCTTCAAAAATGTGGTAAACAAAGAATTAAAATATTTTTCATATATTACAGAAGGGATATTAGCATTACTACAAGGCAAAATTACTGGCAGTGGAAAATGTCTATATTATTTGCCCTCAAATCCTAGGATGAGAAAAAGACAAAATTGAAATCTTGTCATATTGGATTTAGAAATAAGATGTTTAAAAATTTTTTTGAGAGGCTTTTGCTATAGGGCACATGCATTCGCCAAAAAGACAGAGAGAGACAGAGAGAAAGAAAGTGAGAAATCACCCCCTAGGGGGGATGGTCACACTGCAATCCCTTCTCCTCCATTCTCCTCTTGGGATCTTGAGCACACATGCACATGCACCTGGCATGAGTTTAAACCACCGGGTCCAGGACTCAAACTGCAGTCGACTATATGGGAGTCCAGCGACATAGCCATTACTCTAACTACTGGTCCCAAGATGTTTAAATTTAACAAATATAAATTGGGCATTCACTTTGGAAGAAAGCACATGACATTCAACAAATATATCTTCCATATAGGTGATAAAAATATGATTCCAGTTTCTTCATATTTTTTAGGCCATTAAAAATAAATATTGGGGACCAGCAGATAGCATAGCTGTTATGAGGTTGGATACCCACATGGCCAGCCAAGGTTTGAGTCTCGGACCTGGTGGCTTGAAACTCATGCTGGGCACATGTGTATGTGTGTGCCCAAGATCCTGGGAGGAGAATGGAGGAGAAGGGATTTAGGTGTGGCCATCCCTGTGGGGGGTGATTTCTCACTTTCCCTCTCACTGTCTCTGTCTCTTTCTCTGGCGAGTACATGCTCCCTAAGGGAAAAAAATCTCTTAAAAAAAGATAAATTATTTATTAGTATAGGACAATACCATTTTAAACACATACATGAGTAAAAATTGAGATGTTAGAATTAAATTACTTTGTTAAGTAATAGTAAAGTTAAACTGAATTAAGGCTTTATTGTTATGAACAATTTTTTGGGAAAATATTAATGCAGCAAAGAACAACAAAAGAAAATGGAAACGAAAAGAAGTCACGTTTCTCCTTTCTGTTAACACTTTGTAGCCAATACTTTCTGGAAGTCTTGCATGATTCTTATTCTTACTTTAATAAGACAGATAATGTCCCTGACCTCTGAACCCTACATTGAGGGGCTAAGACAGTCAATGAATACCTAAAGAGATATCCACAGTTCAGTGATGAGTGCTGTCGAGACAAATAATAGCCAAAGGGTGTATTAAGGTTGCTACTTTATACAGGGAGTTCAGGAAGTCCTCTTCGAGGAAGTGTATCTGAGTAGAGACTGGAAGTATAAGAAGGATTCTGCCATGTTAGTGTGGGAAGAGCACTCCAGCTGGAAGGAATGGGAAGCACGGGAGAGGAACCCATGTGTTTATGGGTCAGAATGAAGTCAGGAGCTTAAGATGGGAGAATGGAAGAAGGTTGGAGAGACAGCTCAGAGCTACATCAGTTAGGGCTGTTTCCAAAGCGCTCTAAGTAAATGCAAACTTGCTAACTTCCATTCATTAATTAATGTTCTCATTCATTGATTCCTTCAGCCAATATTGATTAAGTACTGATTATGTGCCAGGCAGTTTGCTAGGCTGTGAATAAACAATGGTAAGCAAAACTGACATCATAAATGCTTATAACTGGGCTGGCCTTGAAGCACAGTGGTTAAGTGCTGTGCACTGGGGACCAGATCCCATATGGCCACACATGGTTCAAATCTTGGTTCTGGCAACTTAAGAAACATACTGGTTACATGTGCACACATGCCCCAAATCCTGATGGGATGGAGAAATGGTAGAGAAAAGATTGTGGTGTGACCATGTCTCATTAGGGGTTGTTTTCTCTCTCTCTTTGTCTCTGTCTCTCTCTGGCAGCACACACCCTCTGGCAATAAAAAACAATAAAAAAAATGTTTACAGTTTACCAAGAAAGATTAATGTTAATCAAGGAAGTGCATAGGGGATATATAATTACAAGTTTTCGTAAGTGTTTTAAGGAAAATAAAAGGATGTGAAAAGAAAGAATAGCAAAGCTCATGGAAAGCCTTTAAGATGAACAGAGCAAAGTAAAACAAAACAAAACAAAACAAAACAAAACAAAACAAAACAAAACTGCTACTAGATGAAGTTTAGAGCTGTGCTCCTCAACCTTTTCAAGCAGAAAACATTTGTATTGAGCATTGGCGAAAGTGAGCATAAACAGGTAAATCCACTCTCAAACAGATGACCCAGGACATTGGACTCGCCAGCACTCACGTGCCCAAGTCTCAGCTCAGCAGTTAGAAAGCTCAAAGCAGAGGAAACTGAAGGTACAGCTGATCTGAAGCTGTTACTGATTTATTTTTTTCTCCCGTACAGGTGTACTTCAGTTTCAAAAAACCTTAGTATGTAAAAACTTGATAGTTAAGCAAAAAGATAAACACTTTGCATTACAAAAGGATTCTTAGATTTGAAGAGTCACAAGGGAATTTATTTAAGTAATAAGCTCCCCTAATGCCTTTTAAATTATTCAATTTGCAGTCATTTGATTTACATACAACCTTTCAGGAGTACATTTATTGTAGAAAGCTCAGCATTCCTGCAATAAATATTCTCCTTGATCAATTACACTTCTGAGCCTTATCATCTGCTCGGTGGCATCTCACATGCATATACTGCACAGCTCATGCAACTGACACCGTGGTGTTTGCAAGTGCTACAGTAGTGTCTTTTACAACAGAAAATCTACATCGAAACATTAGAGAAATTTCTCTTGTGCAATTTCTTCTAATAGTATCCTTAGGCTTACATTCTTGGGGAAGAGAAGATAGGGGCATATTCTCAAATGAGAACACCTAGGGTACTTCTACAAGTATGAGGTGAAGAGCTGTGAATCCAGTGCCTTGATTAGTGTAGACAGCACACCTGCGTGATTCCACATCCAAACTCTTTATTCTTACAGTGAGAGCCTTTCCTACTGTGCTAACTCTAGATGTGTACTTTAGCCATTAATTCTTACTAATTGGCAAAGGTTTAAACATGGGAAAGAATGGAAACCCCAGAGTCCATCCATGATAGAAATGATTAGCTATGCTACTTGGTTTCAAACTCTATAAACTATGTGTCAGAGGAAGTCTTGCTGTTGTGGCATTTCAGAAATAGAGAGCATAGAAGAGAAAATAAAAAATGGTGTTCCCATTGCAATAACAAGTACAGTTAACACTTGTTAATGTTTATTCAACATTTACTATAAGCTAGGTACTGTTTTAAACATGTCATAGAGGTTTAAAGATTTAATTCTTTCATAATCCCATCAGCAATGTATTGTTTCTGTTTTTCAGATAAAAAAATCTGAACCTGAAACTCTTTATATTACGTGCCCTCAAAGCCTAGGAGAAGGAAAAGGCAAAATTCAAACTTGCTCCTATTGTATTTTAAAATGCAATATAACTTGGGCACCCACTTTGGGAGAAGCACATCATCTGAATTATTTATGATGTCCTGTTTTGACGGCACCTCCACTTCGTGAGTTGGAAATATTAGGTAACATTAAGTAGAAGGTGATTGGAACTCATATCTTTTTTTCTCAAGTGGGTCTAGAACAACATAAATATTTTATTCTAAATCATGAATGTATTTAGTATATTGATTCAATTGTCTACCAAAAAAATTGCACTGGAAACTGTATCAGTTAAAATGCTTTTGAATACAAGTCAGAAAACTCAACCTACTAGCTTCAACAAAAGGAAAAACGTTAGCTTGAATGACCGAAATGTCCATAGATAAATTATGGCTTTAGGGAAGTTTTTATTTGCAGTTCAAATGACTCATGCATGGCTTTATTTGTCTATTTATTATTATTATTTTAAAATCTGTGATAGAGTACATGCACTCACCCAGTGACAGAGAAAGAGAGGGAGAGAGCGGGAAAGTGAGAAAGCATCTTCTGGAAGCAGGGCCTTACTGCAATCCCTTCCCCTCCAGTCTTTTCTCAGGATTTTAGGCATTCATGCATAGATGTCTGGTGTGTTTTTCACCTTGATGCTGGCATACATACTGGTTTTAGAGTCTTGCTAAGATGTTGCTTTGACTACCCATTTGGATATTCCAATAAATCCATGTTAGGCACCCTACTACCCTGATGCTGACTGATTACATGGAGAACCATGTTTCACTCTTAACACTGTGTTCTTTTCTCTGTCACTAAATAACATGACCCAAGTACCTGTGCTGTTTCTTCAACCTCTGCCCTCACTTTGTTCTGAACTTCATTACCTTTTCTTTTTGAGAGATTTTTGCTATAGGGAGCATGCGCCCACTGTAGAGAATGAGAGAGACAGAAAGCAAGAAATCGCCCCTGGGAGATGGCCACGCCACAATCCCTTCTCCTCCAGTCTCCTCTTGGAATTTTGGGTATACATGCACATGCACCCAGCACACTTTAAACCACTGAGTCTGGGACTTGAACCATGGCTGACTTTGTGGGAGTCCAGAGATGTAAACATTATGCCATCTGCTGGTTCTTCTGAACTTCATTTCTGATCTATCTTCTTTTTTGTATATCTGGAATCTGCTTTGTTGCCTTGCCATTTTACTTTCCTATTCTCAATTACTGTCCACAAACTGCAAACAGCCCCCTGTCAGTCCTGTAGCATCCTATGCTGACCCAGCCCAGGCCATGGGATCTTGCTGTGACACCAGCCAATTCAGCTAACATCCCCGAGGGACTTTCCTTAGCTCCAGGATGTGTAGAAATGGTATATAGAAATGCTATAGATATTTGTATGTTGAGTTTGTATCCTGCTACTTTACTATAATCATTTATTACTTCCAGGAGTCTTCTCATGATTTCTTTTGGGTTATTTATATCTATATCTATATCTATATCTATATCTATATCTATATCTATATCTATATCTATATCTATCTATCTAGCTATCTATGTATATATATATAGATATATATGTATATATATATATAGATAGATATATATATACATACATATATAAAAATCATGTCATCCACAAATATAGATAATTTCACTTCTTTTTTCTTATTTGAATGCCTTTTATTTTATTCTCTTTTCTGATTGCATTGGCTAGGACTTCTAGTACTATATTGAAAAGGAGTGGAGAAAGTGGGCAGCCTTGTTTTATTCCAGTTTTTAGTGGAAAAGTGTTCAGTTTTTTCCTATTCAGTATGATGTTAGCTATGAGTCTGTCATAGATGATTTTTTATTGTGTTGAGAAATGTCCTTTCTATGCAGATTTTTCTGAGAGTCTTACTCGTGAAGGATGTTGTATTTGATCGAATGCTTTATCTGTGCTGATTGACATAATCGTATGGTCTTTATCCTTTGTTCTATTAATATGGTGTATTGGATTTATGGTTTTGGGTATGTTGAACCACCCTTGCATCCCTGGAATAAAGCCTACCTCATCATATTGTATAATCTTTTTTTAGGTGTTGTTGGATACAATATGCTAATATCTTGTTGAGAATTTTTGCATCTATCTTCATCAGAGATAATGGTCTATAGTTTCTCTTTTTTTGTTATGTCCTTGTCTGTTTTGGAGATGGGGGTGATGGAGGCTTCATAAAACGAATTTGGGAGGGTTCCTTCCTTTTGGATCTTTAGAAAATAGTTTAAGTAGAATGCAGGGTTAGCTCTTCTTTAAAAATTTTATAGAATTCAGATGTGAAGCCATCAGTCTAGGTTTTTCTTTGTGGGTAAGTTATTTATTACTGATTCAATCTCATTGTTTGCTATGGGTCTGTGCAGGCTTTTTATGTCTTCCTGATTCAATCTTGGTAGACTATATGTGTCCAGGAATTTGTTCATCTCATACTGGTTTTCTTGTTTGCTGGTGTATAGTTGCTCATATTCTCTAAAGATGTTTTGCATTTATGTTATGTCTGTTGTAATATTGCCTGTTTCATTGTGAATTTGATTTATCTGGTTCCTTTCTCTCTTCTTAATTAGTCTAGTATTTGCAAACTAGATGAAGGACTGATAACCAGAATATCCAGGGAACTCAAACAGGATGTCCCCCCCAATAAAATAATGAACACAATTAAAAGATGGACAAAGGAGTTAAACAGACAATTCTCTGGGGAGGAATATGAAAGGCTAAGAAGTGTATGGAAAAATGTTCAACATCACTTGTCATAAGGGAGATGCAAATCAAAACCACAATGAGATATCATCTAACCCCAGTCAGAATGGCTGAGATTAAAAACATAAATAATGGTAAGTATTGGCAAGGTTATAGAAAAAAGGGAACTCTCCTACACTGTTGGTAGAAATGAAGATTAGTACAGCCACTGTGGATAACAATTTGGAGGTTCCTTAAAGACCTACAAATAGAACTACCATATGATCCAGCAATTCTACTCCTGGATGTCTATCTACCCAAAAGATAGAAATATATTCAGTCGTAAAAACACTTGCACATCCATGTTTATTGTGGCATTATTCACAATTGCTAAGACATGGAACCAATCCAAATGTCTACGAACAGATAAATAGATTGAAAAAGTGTGGCACATGTACTCTATGGAATACTACTCAGTCATAAAAAAAAATGAGACTCTGGCATTTGATAGAGAGTGGATAAATACATAAGATTTTCTGCTAAGCAAAGCAAGTAAGACTAGGAAAGAGTGGCATTGTATGTCCCGGTTCAATATATACCAAATTTCAACACTCTATGGCAGAAACTGAAACATATACAAGCATGAAGAGCACTGGTGATACTAGAGACAGTGTGGGAGGAGGTAGGAAATGGGAGGGGGAGAGGGAGAGGATCAATGGGAAAAAGAAAATATCAAAACATTTTAGGAACACAAAAATGGAAAATTGTCTGTCGACAATAATGTGTATGGTAATATCTTTGACTGAACCAATACATAGTGTATTCACAATGGGGAAAATTCATTTGGTATGCTGTAATGACACACAGTGATTGAAGGTTAAAAACAAAACAAACAAACAAATAAAAACCCAAACCAATTGTAGCCATTGCAATTAGTCATCTTTAGTGAAAAACAGAACATATGTTGCTTAATTGCTGAGTGGATTTAAGAAATGCTTGCTTTCCCAAACTCATTCACTTGTAAACTAGAGATGGAAAGAGGTGCTGGTAGATTTACTGTGAGGATCGCAGGAGATAGTTTAGGCCTGAAATAAAATGGTACCTATTACTATGATGATGATGATGTGACTGCAGATTCCATCTTCCCAAGACTCAAAAGCCTCTGATGCTCTTTGTCCATAAACCAAAGGCAAATACATATGGTTTTTAAATATATTTTTTAAGAGAGATTTTTGCTATAGGCCATGTGTGTTTGCCGGAGAGTCACAAAGAGAGAGAGAGAGAGAGACAGAGAGAGAGACAGAGAGATAGAAAGTGAGAAGTCCCCCTTCAGGGTGGATGGCCACACAACAATCCCTTCTTCTCCAGTCTTTTCACGGGATTTTGGGCATGCATGCACACATTCCTGGCTTGAGTTTTAAGCCTCTGGGTCCGGGACTCAAACCAAGGTTTGTTTTGTTTTTCTTATCTAAAATAGACGAGATTCTTGATTCAAACATTGAGGAAGTGTCTTTGAGCCATGTAAAATAAGACATCTATGACAATATAAATATGTTTTTGCTTTAGAATAATTTCATTTGGGTGCTCAGTGCTTTACGCTGCCAATATATTTCCATTTCAACTATTCACCCTAGAAAAGTGGCTCCCTATCCAGATTAGGCATCAGAATAATCTATTGAGGTGTTTTTAAAATATAGAAATTTCCACTCTACTTCAGATGTCTTGAATCAGTCTTTGGGGGTGGGACTTAATTATCTAGCCTTGCTAAAACTTTATGGGTAGGCCCAGGCCGGTCCTTTGGCCTATTGGTTTAGGGAGCCAGAACCCAAATGGCTGACCACAGTTCAATTCCCAGCCCTTGCAGCTTGAAAAACTTACCAGGTATGTGTGTATTCATGCTCAAGATGCCAAGAGGGTGGAGAAATGGATAAGGAATTGTGGTATGACTATGCCCCATTTAGGAGTGCTTTCTCCCTCTCTCTGTCTCTTTCTCTCTCTAGCAAGTGCATGTACCCTCTGGCAATCAAAAAAGAAAACAAGCCTATATGGGTAATGTCAAGTACAGCCAGGGTTAAGGATCATTGGTATTTGACATTGTCTTATGGCCCCTCAACCCTGCTGAGAAATAATTTTGGATAAGACAGTAATGTGGGTCCTTAATTTGAATAAAGCTTAGCCAAACCATTTAATTTTATTTATTTAAAGTTTTTTTCTTTATTCGTGTTAGCACATGTACACATGTACATGAGAAAGAGAGAGAGAGAGAGAGAGAGAGAGAGATGAGAGCACCCTCCCACAGGCTCTGGTCATACTGCAATCCCCTTCCTCCAGACCTCCAGCCCATTAGATCATGGGTAATCATGTGCATGCCTGGCATGTTTCAGGCTCACCAGGAAGGGACAAAAAATGCAGTCACCATGTGGATCTGGCTTCTCCTGAGCAGCACATGACTGCTGTGGTATGGGACTGGTCCACCATTTTCATTTTAACTCTTAAACTTGGCTAGACATGAGTCATTTAAGAAACTGTATTGTTAAAATGACCACTTTAGAAACAGTAATATAAATCCAAACAGAATAATTTTCCTAATATATCAAAATACTGTTACTATTTAGAAGAGTGTACAAATTGAATACCCAGAACTCTAACTTGTGATCAGCCTGAACTAGCAACAGTTGACACAAATAGTTTCCCTGTTGTATTACTCCTACCTCTTCTGCAATACTTCTGGGTGTTCACTGCAGACCTTGGATAATAGTGTCAGTGAGAGAACATTGGAGAATTTGCATTCAATTCAGCTGAAATGGGTGCTAAATTTATCTTATTTTAAAAGACGTGTGCAGATTCATCACTGTGCATTCAAAGCAGGCTTCGGTGTCTAATTAAAAAGTACTGCATCTTAACTCCCAGCTTCTATTGCTATCTTATGATTATATAATATATAAAAATTTGCTATATGGTGCATTCACTCATTGGAGAGAGACAGAGCGAGGACAAGTGAGAAAGCACCCCCCAGGAGGGCTAGCTATGCTGCAGTATCTTCTCTATTCGCCTCTCAGGATTTGGGGCATGCAAACACAGTCCAGTGCGTTTTTCAATTGCCGGGTCCGGAACCCAAACTGTCAGTCGGCCATGTGGGATCCAGTAGCCCTAACCACATGCCACCAGCTGCCCTTTACAAATAATTTTATAACTGTTCCTCAGGACTTGTTCTCTCCTGCCCTTACTGTATTCAAAGTTGAGAAATAGTCTCTTTTTATTGACATTAAGTTACATAAATTCCAATGCATTGGAAAATATATTCTCATTTATTTTATGAATATTTAAAAATGACAGTTAGAAGATTTTTTTTTTTTTACCAGAAAGGTACAAGTGCTGCAACTTTAATATGATTTTATAAACTTGGCTGTGAATTGAATTTTTTTTTCTTTTGAAGTTTTTACCTTGATAGGAATCAGATTATAGGGTACTCATGGATTTATTCTTTCTTTAACTATAGCTGAGAGGGTATAATACACTTAACATTTTCTAACCACTTAGTTCATAGATGCATTTTATCACTACCAGTTAGTAGGAAATGGGTTAGTCTGTATGACATTTTTTTTTTTTTTTGATGTAGAACATTTACTTATTTTTTCCATGAAACACTCAAAGTTTAGGTCAGTGGGAAATAATTTTAATCAAAGAATTGTACATTTTCTTCCCACATATCCTGCCTTTGTATTAGGAAATGACATTGTGATCCATTTCACTACAAGTAAAATATTACAAAATATTTACAGGAAAATATTAAAAATAACTCAAACAGGAAAGGCAAGATGAAATAAACTGGGTTTTCAGAAATCTCTATTCCAGTGTCCACAGCACACAAGAGAGTCAAAACAGTAACTAAGATCCCCCTGATCCCAAATTTCCCAAGAACTGGAGAAGGGGAAGAAATGGGATGGGAGTGGTGTGAAAGGGAAAGGACGTTAGCAGCACTGCTTCAGTAACCAATCTATTTAATGAAATATCCTCTCCTATATGCGGTAAAATCTGAGTAAGTCTAAACTTGAGGATATTCTTTGAACCGAAATTAGAAAATACCCTGACAGTGGAAACAGCTCTTTCAACTAAGTTTAATAAGAGCCTCTTTTCCGAGAACCACTGTTAAGAACAAAAGCCTGTTCTGGCATCAAAAGCTGTCACAGAGCCCTTCCATCTCCTTCGTGAAAGCTTCATAAACATCATCTTTAGTCTGTACTGAGACGGGAACAGAAGGACCTGATTTGGGGGCTGCTTTGGCAAGAGGCACAGCAGAATCATCCTCTGACTTTCTTTGGGGAGTAGCCGTAGCCCCTTTATTCTCCTGACGCACCCTCAGTGCAGTAGGCACAAATCGAGTCATCTCTGCCTTGGATTAGTGATCTGTGGCTTAGCACTGATGGTTGCCGTGGCTTGCTTTTCAATGGTGGCTGCACTTGTGTCATCCGCCTTGGGTCGCTGAATCAAGCTGGCCGGGGCACTTACAACCCCTGGGTTGGGCAAGGCAGCTGGAGGGAAAAGCCCAGGTGGGGCAGGTCCAAGAGGAGGCACCAAAGGTGGGTGCATCATGCCAGGACGAGGTGGAGGGATACCTGGAGGTGCGGGGGGAGGTAGCCTTGGTGGGGGTCCTCGAGGAGGAGGGCCCAGAGGCAGACCTGGAGGTGGACCAGGGGGAGGGCCAGGAGGCCGGCCTGCTGGTGGTCCTGGAGATAAAAGTCGGGTTAAAGGTCCTCGGAGCCCTGGCATTCCAGGTGGTCTCAGGAATGGAGCAGCTCTTGGTGGAGGCCCAGGAGGAAGGCCTGTGGGTGGCCCAGGAGGCCGTAAAGGTGGGGCAGGTGGAGGTCCGAGAGGAGGGGGTCCTGACATGGGAGGTGCCTGTATCTGAGGAGGAGGAACAGGCTGGGGAGGAGCCTGCTGTGAAGAAGCAGTGCATGTGCCATCGGAGTGAGACTCCTCTTTATGCTGTTTCTGTGACTGCTTTTCTGCTTCGGAATCCTCCTCCTCCTCCTCCTCCTCCTCCTCCTCCTCCTCCTCCTCCTCATCATCATCATCATCCGAAAACTCCTCTACTTCTCGTCCCTCTTCTGGGATTTCCTGACCTGCCATTTGAAGCATCATGGCTTGAAGAGGAGTCAGCTCCTTCATGTTCTTCTTTTTCTTTCTTGATTTTCCAGGCATATCTGCAAATCGTACACTCAGACCTGACTTTTTCCTTCATTGTTGTCTCTCTCATTATCATCCCGATGCACAAATTCATCCCCCCCACTTTCTCCATCTGATCTGTCAGTGTCGCTGTCATCAGTACTGTCGTCATGTTGATCTTGATCTATGTCCTCGGGATAGCCATCATCTTCACTGGTGCTGGAAATGTCGTCATCATGCCCCTGCTGAGCAAGTCCAGGACTATATAACGTCTTCGTCTCGTCTCCCAGGCGGAAGATCTAGGGCAAAGCCCACTTTATGGCCATACGTCTGCAAAACCTGAGGAGGTGGTGGACCGGGGGAGGGCCAGGAGGTTTTCTGCCAGGAGGCAAACATGGAACACCATGTCCAAGAAGAGGAAGTATGGAAACTGTCCGAGTTGGAGGTCCATAGGCTGAGGTTTTCTTAAGGATGGAGGGTGGCTGGGCCCCAGGAAGTGGAATGTCCTGGATCAAGATGTTGGAAGGAGGGTGCGGCCTATCTGGCAAAGGAATACCTTCCACTTCCACATGCTGAGCATTCTTGACAGCATCAAAATACTGGCTAAGTTGAGCCCTCTTCTGTTCATATTCTACTTCTAGCTTTCTCAATTCCTTATAAATATCTGGATTCTCTTTTTTATAGAGTCGTAGAATACATTCAAAAGCTTCACGCAGCTTCTTACGCTTGTCTTTCAGTACTTTCTCATTTAATTGTGGTTGTTGAACTGGGTTAAAGTCCATTTCATCCAATTATTCCATGTCCCGGATAATCTGTTTAGGATCCTTCATCTTCAAAACTGCAGCTCATACCATTATGCGTCGTTTTTTGTTCTTTTTTAATTCTCTCTTCCAGGCTTCCTTTCGAGCTTGATCTGTGGGGTTCATAAATTTTCCACTCTTGGTGGATGATGTTGATCTCTGTCCCATGTTGATAATGTATATGGTTCAATTATTCATTAAAAAAAAAATCACTTCTGCTGGACTCTCCGGTTTGCAAGAAGCGGTGAGGTGCGATTCCTGATCTCTTTTACTTCGTAGGGGGGCCTTCACCTCAGCCTCTCGGTCAACCACTCAGTCACCGTCATCTTGAAACCTTGCACCCCTCTGCCATCCTCTAGTCTGTATGACATTTTGTGGGTAAATCAAATCCTCCATCGTGGAGGATGTGAGTCTCATTTCAGAATTGACACAGGTTGTGTAGAGACAATGAAAATGATGTAATTGGCATGAAATTCTAGTAACTTCAAACATCATTTCCACTAACATTTTGTTTAGGGCCTTGAGTGCTTAAGAGGCCAAAAATAGATAACACAAAACATTAAAAAAAAAAAAAAAAAAGAAAAAAAAAAAGAAAAGCTAAAAGATTTTCTTTAAAAAAATCCTGAAGCATTTACAGAGAAGGAAAATCCCATGAAAAATTGGAAAGCATTTTAACAAGTACGAAGTGTCCTACTGACTGAAAGGTCAGGGGACTTCCGTGTAGCTTTCCCACGCAGCAATGTAAAACAGTGACATGCCTTTTACAACTTGCTGTCATTCTTCTTTGTGATAGAATTGTGGCTACATGATCTTGTATAATGAATCCTCAACATGATTAAAAACCAAATCGGAAAACAACCTGTATGTTATCTTTCTCAATATCTCTGCTCATACCATGCCTTTCATGAACTAAGACTGGTCTTCAGGCAGCCACTGTCTCCATACATGTACATATTCTTGTCTCAAAACAAAACAATTATTTTTTGTCACCTTTTTTTTCCCCTGTTTACTTCAGATTCTTGTTTGTTTTTGAGCTTAGTAATCTATTTCTTTGCAAATATGTATTTTGACATTTGGTTTTTTACATAGATGAACACTCATTCTTGAGCACAAAGTGAACAGCAGAAGGCCCAACCAATATTTAATGTACTTGAGGAAAGTTCATTTATAAACCTTTGAAGACTAGAGAGCCACATGCTTCTTTCTTGGAGTAATAGCCCATTAAAAAAAGATAGCTCCACAGCAGAAGTAATTAAAAATAAATTTCTTTCCTTTTATGATTTTTCTCTTAAGTGACATTAATGAGATCCAAACAGTCTGTTGCTGTCCTTATTAACACCTGTTTCCTTTCCTACTCATGTTCTTCACCACGATAGCTCCTGACCATCTGCCCTCTCCACTGAAATAAAAGTTCCTTTGCAACCCGCTTGGTTTTTTTTTTTTTTTTTTTTTTTTTTTTAGTATTCCTTTTCCATTCTCTGTCTCAGTTCTTTATTTTGAAGGTGATTCCTTTTTCTCACGTGGATATTTCTCTCTCTCGAGGTGAGAGCACAGGAGAAATGTTTGCAGCCCCTGAGGGTCTTCCGTCTGGTGGGAAGAGGTTGGTTGTGAACATTCTCCATTAATGATCATTGTGCCCATCACACATTATATATGAAAAGACTGCTTACTAATTGTATTTAATTCATATCCTCTAGCCAGTGTTCACTTGAGACAATTTCTTACGCAAACATGGAACTATTCTCTGCATAAGGACTTCTAGACACTTATCAACTGTCTACTTAGGAGATTCTCTTTTTATAAGCCTTATAAACTGTCCCACAATATTTTTTTAAAAGTTTACTTATTTATTCTGAGAGCAAGAGACAGACAGAAGACAGACACACATCCAATAGGATCTTCTGTCCACGGTTCACTGTCAGTCCCAGCCAGCCAGCATATATGTAGCCTGCGTGTACAGGGAGACCTCATGATGTGAACCCCAGACCTTCCTATGTGGCTTTTGCTTGGGGAGCATGTTGTGTTGCATTTCTGCTCGCTCTACAGAGGCTGGCTCTATTATAACTGTAACAATATCTTGATCACTTCTTCTTTCTTTCTGTGGAGGAGAAAGGCAATCAGAGGCCACAAATGTGAAGATTTGAGGGAAAGGAGGGTGACCAGAGAATGCTCAAAGAGTGATTACATGAAAGGGGGGAACTCATGTGTCTGCAGTAACAATTTAGAGAAAAGGGTAGGGCATGTATTTGTGTGGTGAAGTAGAAAAAATTTGATCATTGAGTTGACAGAGCACAGGAGCATAAAAGAATACAAGTGTCTCGATATATGAATGAAGGGAAGTCAGGTATAAAAATAAAACAAGAAATTAGAGATATAACAAAGAATAATGTGTTAAGTAACTTCCTTAAATCATTGCTTTTCTTTCAACTACATTAAATGAGAGAAAACATTTTTTTTCTCTTTTTTTTTGGTAATAAACTTGAAAATTTTCTCTCCTTATCTTAACCCTTCTCATGTCCTAAATAAAGCATTTTGCTGGCAACCAGGGACAGTGGCTCTTAAGTAACATAATTCACAGAGAGCCCAGGTTACACGCCGCTTTCCTCTTTGCTAGATTACATGAAGGCTTGTTTTCATGCTCCCAAAGTGCACTAAATCTGTTGATAGCACCAAGTAGGAGGAAATGTTACTCGTAATCCCGCTAAATGATTGGCAATAGAACTGTCCTGAAGAAAAATGCTCCCTGGGACCAGCAGTTAGTGTAGTGACTATGTTGCTGGACTCCCATGTAGTAGCCTGCAGTTCGAGTCCCGGACCCGGTGGCTTAAACTCACGCTGGGTGCGTGTGTGCACGTGCCCAAGATCCCGAGAGGAGAATGGAGGAGAAGGGATTGCAGTATGGCCATCCCACCTGGGGGGTGATTTCTCGCTTTCTGTCTCTCTGTCTCTGTCTTTCTGGAGAGTGCACACGTGCTCTAGCAAAAACCTCTCCAAAAACAGAAAAAAAAGAAAAATGCTCCCCCAGCTCCTCCTCCATCTCTCTCATTTCTATCACATGATCAATAGACTAGCCTTGTGAATAGCAGAATACAGCTCTGGTTAAAAATCTCATCAGATAGAGACACACGGTAAGAAACCATTAAAGGATGTCTGCCAGATTCCATTAGAAAAAACAAATGAATGGCTCACCTTTATATACAATGGCTCCCTAAGATGATCAACCAGAATACAAGCTTTTTCCTCCCACACAGGATTGAGGTTCTTGTGTATTATTTTACTTCTAAAAACTTCTTTTCTTCCAATTTTAAACTTCACGTACGGATCGCTTGTCCCTGTTAAACAGACGCAGGTTGACTCATGTTAATTATGTCTTTCTATAGAAGCAAAAGAATACTCGTTGAAATATCAGGAAGTATTTAGACAAAGAAAAGTCAAATGAAACTTATCACCTAGGAAAACAAAGGTTAAATTTTTTCCTAAAGTTTTCCTTATATTTTGAAGTGATAGGAAATTATAATTATTTTGTTATTTATTTTCTGACCTTAATCTTGTAATTTGATCCTGGTACTAAAAAAAGCTATTGCATATTGAATACGTAGAATTAAATTCAAGTTATAAATCACAGAGATGAACTGGATATTTATTTTGGTATCATCTGATTAACTAGAAAAGGAAGAGCCGTGATCTAAGTTGATTTAACTAATTTTATTTATTTATTTTAAATTTGAAATACAACATTTATTAAGATAATGAGATATACTGAGAATCACAAACACGATAAGGATAAAAGCCAGGATGATGTACCAATCGATGGCAGTAAAACACTGAGCAGACTAAGTCATTATGCAAGAGAGGTAGGTACTGACTTCTGAGAATTACGATCATGAGGCTAGAGAGGATTTAACTAATGTGAAAGACTTACTTGTGTTGCTAAAATGTTATACTAGACTTAGGGAAAGATGAGTCTCAAATTGGGCTTTATTAATCGGTCCCATATTCTCTTTGCTCAGAAATCTCAGTATTGGAGTATTTGGAAGGCATGGACATCTCAGAGAAAAGTTTCAAGGTGACAAGGACCACTGTTAATTCAATGGACTAGATACTTTGTATTGTCCTTAGACACTTCCTAAGATCTCTAGGATGACAAAGAAATATTCAGCTGTCAGAGAAGTTGCTCATGGATATGCAGTTGGCTAGAAATGGAGTTAGGATTCCAGTCCAAGCTGTTTGCCTATAATGCTTGCATTTTTCTACCAGACCTGCAAAAGTGAAGGGCCTTTACATCCTTGTGGGTATGGGGGGGGGGTGTCTTTATAAAGTTCATGGAAAATGCATATTATGAAAAAATCTATATATAGTTTTCAAAAGTTTTTGTTTATCAAAATAAAATTGTACTTTAATTCTATTTTTCCAGTACAAAGTTTTTGAAGTTCCCTTTTGAACTATATTATCATATAGGCATGTGACTGATGGATGAAGTTAATCTTGACTAACAGAGTCCAAGATTAAGGCACCACTTGATTCAGTGTTTGGTGGGGGACCACTCTCTGGTACACAGATAGTACCTTCTCACTGTATCTACATGTGGTAAAAAGTTCAAGGCAGCTAACCCGATCTATGAAGGCTTTGCCTTCATAACCTTGTCATCTTCCAAAGGCCCCACCTCTTAATAACATCACATTGCAAAGGAAGTTTGTATTGCAAAAGGAGTCAGGATGGTTTAGTCTGGCTCCCTCACCTCCTATCTTACGATGTTTGAAGAACACAGGGTAAACAACTTATTAGTACTGTGCTTGTAAGCTTCTTATGTATTTATGACTTTGCTGTTTTATGCCATTACATGTAATATGCATATGTGACAGTCTGATTTTAGCAATGAACCACTACTGTCTGCAGCCCCTTTAAGAGAAAGGGAGCACCTGCCCTGCTAGGCTAGCTAACCCTTATCTGCTCAGTCTTGGTTTGGCCTGCTTAGCCATGATGGCCTTGACTTAGCTTAGCCTTGGCTCAGCTCAGATCAACCCTGAGAGCTGTGAGCTCCAAGATGGAAAAAGCTACTCTGTGAGTCTCTTCATGTGCATTATAAGATTCAAGAGAAAGAAAGCACCTTGTGAGTGCTACTAGAGCTCTGCAAGCTCACCCTAAACTCAGCAATAAACAACATGACATTATTGCCTTGTGTCTTTTTCCAACTCCCTGCATCTCTGTTCAATCCACTGTTTGGAGAGGAAAGAACCTTGCAAAACAAGGTTTCAACACATGAAATTTTGGAGGAATGAAAATATTCAGAGCATAACACACCTACAATAAAATCCAAAATCTGTGACATGATCTACAGGATTTGCCAATTCTCCATCTTCATATGGACCTTTACTCTGTTCCAGATCCTTTATTATTGGGGGGTTATTTTCTACTTCAGTCTTTGCATATGCTAGCTAGTTTCTCTGCTTAGAAAGCTGTTCCTTCCCAATTTTCTTCTCCCTTTGCCTGGCTGATATATTTTTATCATCCAGGTCACAACTGGAATATAACTTGCTCAGGAAACTTTCCTCAACCTCTCACCCTGAATTGGCCTTCTTGTTCTCTGTTGACATGTGTTCTTTCTTTAGTGTCACTAACCATTATGTAAGTTATATTTGCATGTGTACACTTAAGGTTATATCTGCATATCTGCATTTGTAATTTGTATGTCTATGTGTTTGCTATCTCATTTTCCCTGACTAGATAGAATCTCTTTTTTTTTTTTTTTGAGAGGTTTTTGCTATAGGGCACATGTGCTCACCAGACAGACAGAGAGAGACAGAGAGACAGAAAGTGAGAAATCACCCCCCAGGGGGATGGCCACGCTGCAATCCCTTCTCCTCTATTGTCCTCTCGGGATCTTGGGCACGCATGCACATGCGTCTGGCATGAGTTTAAGCCACCGGGTCTGGAATGCGAACCACAGTTGACTACATGGGAGTCCAGCAACATAGCCATTTCGCTAACTGCTGGTCCCACTAGATAGAATCTTATGAAAGCGAGAACTCCATCCCCATACATGGTAATGTCTTGGGGCAGAATAAATGCTCAGTAAGTTTATTTCATTTTTAGCACTAGTCAAATACACTTCATAATTTTTAAATATGACATCACTGTGATATGATTGACATCTAAAAAGCCTTACTTATTTAACATATAAAACTCAATAAGTAGTCCAGTCTGGTGGTTCAGTCAGTAGCAGAGTGAACTGTAGTGTTAGAAACCATGTGGCCAACTATGGATTTGGATCCTCAGGTTAGCTGGAAAACATGCAAGCATGCCCAAGGCCCTAATGAACTGGAGGGCTGGGACTGGCATGGTGCTTCTCACTTTCTTTCTTTTGTTTGTTCTCATGCTCTCTATCACGAATAAGTATGCTTTAAGTAAATAAATAAAACATTATCACAATTAATTTACTCTTTTTTAAAAGAAACCCTCAACAAGTAACTATACATCCATTAAGTCATTACCACCATCAGGACCATAGACATAACTATCACCTTCCAAAGTTTCCTTCCCCCCTTTTATTATTATTTTGTGGTAAGACTACCTAACATAGGATATCTTTTCTTAGATAATTTTAATATTACAATGTAGTACTATTAGCTAAGACCCTTACCCTAAAAGGCCCTGTCCAGTAATCAAAATTTAAGAAGAAAATGCACCAGACAAATAGACTCCTTCATCTTAAAAACTGTAATTGATTATACATAATCAAACAAGACAGACATCATGTTTTATAATTATTGTTTCTGTGCCTTAAATTCCCTGTTTCATAGAGTAAATCTTTTATTTCCCCTCACCCCTCCTACTCCTGTAAGACATCCCTCAATAAATATGTGTGTTTGACAGCCGCTAGCGCAGCAGCCTGGAGCTAACTCTGGCTGTGGCCGGCTGAGAACATGCTAAGAGGCATTGAGGTCTTAGTCTAATTTTTGTTTCTGTTCACCTGCGCTGCCTCCGACGAGTCAACCCACCCCCACCGAGGCTGGACCCCGGCAGGTCTATAAATAGTTCATGGAAAACGTGTATTATGAAATAAAACACTATATGGGTTTCAATTTTTTTTTTTGCACCAAAATAAACTCCTAATATAATTCCATATTTTCCATGAACTTTTTTTTTTTTAATTTTCCAGAGGGCATGTATGCTCACTAGGGAGTGAAGGTGGCAGGGGAAACACCCCTCAGGGGAAATGGTCACGTCACAATTCTTTCTTCTCTAATTCTTCATCCTGTCAGGATTTTGGACATGCACACACACCCACTGGCATGTTTTTCTGGCCACTGGGTCTGGGATTCACACGGCACAGTAGCCATGTGGGATCTGGCTCCCTTAACCACCAGGACATGGGCTGGCTCTTGCCAAAAACTTTTTGAAGTCCCCTCATCTACAGTCGATTTCCACAGCTTATTTATCTTGCATAAATGAAACTTAGTGTCCTTTAACGATCACCTTTCTGTTTTTCTCTCTCCCCAGTCCCTCCTCATCTCCATCCCACTGTCTGCTTTGATAAGTCTGACCATTTTAGACTCCACATGTAAGTGATCATGCGGTATCTGTCCTTCTGTGTCTAGCTTATTTCACTTGACATAATGTCCTCCAGGTCTGAACATCATTTGCAAATGACAAGATTTCGTTTTCTTTGTCTTTATTTAATTGGCCAGTAAAAATGACATATATCTCGTGATGTGTTCACCTATATGTACTGTGAAATGACTAAAACAAGCTAACTATCATATGCATTACTACGTATTTACCACTTGCAGTTAGAACACTTAAAATCCACTTTCATAGCACATCATTGCAGTACTGGAGAATTACATATTATCCTTTGGACTTAAAGTTTAAATGTATTTCTTCCATGCATGAGACAGACAGAGACAGCACCTCCAACAGGGACTTGAAGCCAGGATTCACCCATTCCAGCCAGCCTCACATCACAGCACGTGTGTGCCCGGGATACTCGGGGAGGTCTCTGAATGTGGACCCGTGTGGGTCAGGTAGACTGTGTGCCACCATCTGGCCCCTATATCTTTACCAGTGAGATTTATATTTTCACGCCTCCAATAAGCATCCTTTTGTTTTAACTTGAAGAACTTCCTTTAGCATTTCTTGTAAGGCAGCCTAGCGGCGCGGAACTCCTCAGCTTTTGTCTGTCTGAGAAAGTCTGTACCTCTCCATTGACCCTGAAGGACAGGCTTTCTGGCTAATGTACTCCTGGCTCGTGGTGTTGTCTTTCTGTAGGGACCAGCTGGCATTGCACAGGTGTAGAGCCCGGTCATTGAGGAAGTCAGAGACCCAGTCACCCTCTTTCCACCACAGGAGGGCCTCTATGCTGAGGGGATCTCTCAGAGGCTTGTCACTGCAACTCAAGGGAGGAGTGACTCGTGTGGAGGGAAACTGTCCTCACCCTCCTCACCCTGACAGTCCATTTCCGGACTGTCATTTCTCACCTGGCATCTAGAGCGTAGTGAAGCTATTTTCATGTGTGGATGGTGGTTTGTCAGTGTTTCTGTGATTCTATGTGGGCCTACTTTTCTTACGTGCATCTTGTAGGTCCCGTAATTCTTGGATCTCTTTTTTTGGGAAATGCTACTTTATATTTCATAAGAAGGAGTTTCATGTGCTTTTAGTTTTTGTTTTTTTTTTTAATATATAGACTTTCCAGTGGACTCTTTATTTTATTGTAATAATATATCAAGTAAATCCAAGCCACTAACATGTGGTTAACATTCAATAAATATGTTATACAAAAAGGTATTTAGGAGGTGTCCACGGTTTGTACCGTATCGGCAAGTACTGTGCCCTTTGCTCCTGGACTCAGAAGAGAGGCTTAAAGGATAACATCCTCCGAGCTGGAACAGCCATGCTCTCAGGTTAATAAAAAGATTAGCAACATTTAAAAAAACAAACAAACAAAAAAAAACTCGGTCATTAAGAAACTGTGGTCAAGAATCCACTTGGAAGTCTATGTTACATAAAATAGGAGATGAGATCATTGTGGTAAATGAATTTCTGAATAAATTGAAATGGGAAATTCAATATTAAGAACCAACAGCTCACTCAAGAAACTCTGTGAATCTCTCGAAGAAGACTATAAAGATGCAGAACATCTCAAAGAGAACATTCCTCTCCATTTGCCTCGAGTAACAGTAACCCAGAGCACGGCTAAAGGATCAGATGTTGACCCTGAAGAACCAGTCGGACTTGAGGGACCTGGATCCACAAAGAAGCTGCTGAAGGAACAAAGAATATTAAAGAAATGCCAGTTATAACTTGTGATGACTTTGCTAGTGTTCCTGCGTACCTGGAATCATGTTTAAACTATTCTCAAATTAATGATGTTATTAAAGAAATTAACAAGGCAGTAATTAGTAAATATAAGATCCTACATCAGCCAAAAAAGTCTATGAATTCTGTGGCCAGAAGTCTCTATCACAAATTTATTGATGACGAAGCAAAGGATACCAAAGGTCATTATTTTATAGTGGAAGCTGACATAAAGGAGTTCACAGCTTGGAAAGTTGACAAGAAGTTTCATATATTACTGATTCTCTGAGAAGATTCCTCATGGATACTGGGAACTAGATATTTCAGGGCACAGGAGAAATGAAGATTTTCTACTCATAATTCAGCCTCCAGCAAACAAAGCTAGTGTGGTAGGGAGCCCCTCTGGCCTTCTATCTCTGTCTCTGTGTCTCTGAGGTCTCTGTCTCTCTCTGCTCCTGTCTCCTCATTTTTTTTTGGTAATTTTTCCTTTTTACGATTTTTTTAAAGGTAGAGTTTCTCTCTGGCTCTCAGCTCCATCTTTTGTTTTGTTAATAATCCCTTCTGCTCCTTTCTCCCAGGCAGGAGAGTTGAGCCATTCTCTGAGAAGATTCCTCATGGATACTGGGAACTAGATATTTCAGGGCACAGGAGAAATGAAGATTTTCTACTCATAATTCAGCCTCCAGCAAGCAAAGCTAGTGTGGTAGGGAGCCCCTCTGGCCTTCTATCTCTGTCTCTGTGTCTCTGAGGTCTCTGTCTCTCTCTGCTCCTGTCTCCTCATTTTTTTTTGGTAATTTTTCCTTCATCCACAAGCAGTTCGGTGAAAGTCATGGAAATGTCTGATAAGGAATTTAGAACATTCATAATGTCGAAGCTAACAGAGATGGAAGAAAAGAGAGATAATGAACTGCTAAAGAGAAAGGAGAAAGATGTTGCCGAGTTCCAGGAGATGAGGAAATTCTTGCAAGATCTAAAAGAGGAATTACACACTTTACAAAAGACTCAAACGGAACTGCTAGAGATGAAGGCTATAATAAAAGAAGTCAAAATCTCCCTTGAAAGTATTAAAAGCAGACTAGATCATTCAGAAAATAGAATCTCAGATGTAGAAGAGAAAATGGCTGGCTTAGAAAAATCCACCACGAAGACTGAGAAAATGGCCCAAAAATTTGAGAATGATATGCGAGAAGTACTGGATACCATCAAACGTCCAAATATCCGGATAATTGGCATTCCAGAAGGTGAAGAGACCCATAAGGGCATTGATAATCTATTCCATGAAATCCTGCAAGAAAACTTTCCAAACCTAGAGAGGCATTCGAAGATCCAGTCCCAGGAAATACAAAGGACCCCAAATAGAATCAACCCAAGAAGATCTTCTCCAAGACACATTATAGCCAGGTTGACCAAAACCGCAGACAAAGACAAGATACTAAGATTGGCAAGAGAGAAACATCAAGTTACCTACAAAGGACATCCCATCAGGCTAACAGCAGATCTCTCATCGGAAACAATGCGAGCGAGGAGAGAATGGGAAAATATATTCAAAGTGTTACGAGAGAAGCAATTTCAGCCAAGAATACTGTACCCGGCAAGATTATCTTTCAGGTGGGAAGAAAAGACAAGAACATTCTCAGATAAACAAAACCTGAAAGAATTTACCAGCACCAGCCCAGATCTCCAAGAAGTTCTCAAGGGTGTGCTGTATCAAGAAAATTAAACACAGACACATGGAAATAAGAGTCCAAAAACTATGAAAGTGGCCAACTTAATCATAGGGGCAAGTCTGGAGTTGAATATTATATTCCAGAATTTAATCAGGAAAATTGAACCAGAACAGAAGATAAAAGTACATGAGACTGATAGGTTCATGCACCTACCATTTGAACAGAATCGTAACTTGTTTCCTGGCTTTAAGCAAAGTTCCTTGGCACTTCTTTGAGTTAAGTTAAAACTGGTTTTCTTAGTAGTAATGAGTGAACTCACCATTGAAAGTAGTTAGATTATGTAGGAAATTGTGTGATCAATGCAACGTGGGTGGGAAGGGAATGAAGGACAATTGTAGACACCGGAGGTGGTGTGAGAGGAGGGTGGGAAGGGACAGAGGGTTAGAAAGAGGGGTGGAAGTAATTCTAGGAACTAGTAATGGAAAATTTTTTGTAATGTGCATGATTGTATCACTATGCAGTGTGTACTGGATGGGAGATTGCATTTTGTATGCTGTGATGAAGCTTAGGGAAGGAATGTAAATTGAGTTACAAAAAAAAAGGTTTCAGAAAAAAAAATTTATATCTATTCAATGACTGCAGTAGGATATGTAGCCACAGCTAGGTGCTACTTTATAGGATGCGTAAAGTAAGACTTGTGTTCATGGAAATGTGGGTATCACCTGTGTTTGCTATGAGGGTATTTGGATTGATTAGGGTCTTTGGCGTTACAATAAAATGTGAGGAGAAAACAGTATAGAAAGCAAACATAGATACCAGAGACTGTGGGAGGAGAGTGGGAGATGGCAGAGGGTAAGAGATAGAGAATCTAGGATGGGGGGAAAAAAGCAAAACATACAGAAGACAAGAAATGGAAGATCATTTGCTGACAATAACATGTTTATTGATGTGCTTGATTGAGACAATATATAGTGTAATTTGGATGGAAAATCTCATTTTGTATGCTGTAATGATGTTCAGAGAATGAATGCAAATAAATAATTTTTTTAAAAAAAGAAAAGACAATCATAAAATTCTTCTGGAATCATAAAAGACCCCATATTGCCAAAAAAAAAAGTTTCATATATTACTGAATATTTTATGACACTGCTGGAGGCTGTCAGAGGTCTGAGGAGGGGCACTTGGCCGATACGTTATAACCTGAGGCTCTTGTGAGATTTTGGGTGGACCGACAGCAGGGTACAGAGGCTATTCCTATACTTTTATATATCTTTATATCTATCTATCTAATTTTTCATTTTTATTCTTGCTTCTTATAAAAATAAAACTTTTTAAGATAAAGTGTAAATATTTTAAAAATTCACTTTTAGCAAACATTTTGCCACTTACTGTGTAAGTATGTACTAGGTACATGATGGAACTCAAAAATGCTCATGTCTAGTTTTTGTGTTTAGTGGATAATGCCACCGTCTTATGGGAAGAAGATGGATACATGGGATATTAGAAGAAAAGGGTCAAGAGATAAGGTCCAGCATATCCAGACCTTTTGGAATTATAGGTCACTAGTGTCAAAATACCATCAACTACACTTCAGTCTCAGGTAAACTTTCTAGAAGTTGGATTTGAGGATGGCTTTTCCATCTGATGTGCATTCCCACATGCCCTTAGGGACCAGTTCACCTGAAATGCATTCAGTATACACCACTGTTTAAGTTTCAACCTGTAATCAAGTTGTAATAAAAATATATTGTGGTGGTGTGATATCAGGATACAAAAATAAATACATTAAAAAAAGATACTTAGTTTGTTGGTTCAAAAACTTCTAACAAAACCGAGGATATCCCTCTGATAGTAGTGTTTTGTTGCAATATTGCATCTAACCACAAGATGGCACTAATATGCATGAAATTATTGCACAGCCTGTGCGTCCACCATCAAACTGAAGGGAGGCCACCTCTACCGCACACTGAGGTTCCCAGGCATTTTTAACACCACATGCTTTGCTGTTATTAGCTGCACCATTACCCCTATTAAAATATCTTTTTTTATGGTGACGATGAGATGAAAAAAGGGGAAAAAATTTACAGATGAAACCAGGAAATGTTAGTTAGCTCTACAATAAAATTTGGAGTTTATTGTTATTGATGTCATATTCAAGATCAACCTTTCATGTTCATTTTTTTCAAACAGCTTTAATTTCAGAGTTTTAAAAAATCTTATAGAGTGTGCTTTGACAGTTCTGGAATATTCTAGATCTAGGCAATATCAACTGTTTGTTTCTGAACTCCAGGATTAACTTGTTCAAAAAATAGAAATGAGATGATCTCTATAATGTTTTCTCAAGTGCTAAAGGAATACATGCCCCCAATGCTATGTTTTATTTATTTAGTTTAGAAATCAGAAGAATGATGAACACCTTCCACCGTTTTACAAATGCTGATTAGCCTTTAATGTAATTTAAGTTTAACCTAGAACTAAACTGAATCTGAACTCTGACTGGATCCACTTGTATGCAGCAATAAACACAGTGTACACAAGATGGCAGTCTCTCCCCCCTTAAAGTAGTATTAAAGCTATTTAAAATAAAAACGTCCATTTAATAATAATTCTCTTGATTTCTATTTCCAGAATAAACTAGCCTCCTGGTGAACAAGTTTAAATGAACTATATTCTAAACCTAGTATGTAAGGAAACAGAGATAGCTGTTCATTTTTTGGCAACCTAGAACTACTCAATAATGCTAAATTCTAATAAAAAACAATGCCAGCTTGTAACCCAGCATCTGCAATAAAGAAGAAGTAAAAAGAAGAGGAAAAAATAACATAAAGGAAAAAAGGAGACGTGAACATAACTATTGTGGTCACACTTAAAAAGTTTTCAAGTCGGATCTGCCCAAATATATCATCTCACTACAAATATTTAAAAGTAGCTACCTGCAACAGAGAAGGTATTTTTGTATAATAAGGTCCTTCCCCTTGAAAGACTTCTGTAAAAATAGTGAAATTCAAAGCATACTCAGAGCAATAGGTGATGTCTTTACATACATTCATTGGGTTGTCCGAAAAGTCATGATGCATTTTTGCATAGAAAATAATACTGACTTTTCTGACAACCCAATATTTTTATTAATGACCTAAAAGTCTTCAAAACAGGTACTTTATTTATGTATTAGAAGTATTTTTAAGCTTTTATTCCTTCCTCATTTTTTTTTTGAGATGTAAAAGGCTCTACGATGGAAATACTTCATAGAGCTATATAACTGTTGATGTTAAAATTTAAATGCAAGACATTTATAATCGCATATGGCTTCATGTAATACAAGTAAACATTTTTCCAAACAAACATTTCAATATATTTAAAATGTTGAATTGGGACCAGCAGTTAGCGTAATGGCTATGTCACTGGACTCCCATGTAGTTGACCACGGTTTGAGTCCTGGACTGGTGGCTTAAACTCACGCTGGGCGCATGTGCGTGTGTGCTCAAGATCCCGAGAGGAGAATGGAAGAGAAGGGATTGCGGCATGGCCAACCCCCCTGGGGGGGCTGATTTCTTGTTTTCTGTCTCTCTGTCTCTCTCTCTCTCTCTTTCTGGCGAGTGCACATGCCCTATAGCAAAACAAAACAAAACAAAACAAAAAATCCCTCTCAAAATAAAAAAGGTAAAATGTTGGGTTAATGAAGTTAGTGTACTATAGCACGTAGAAGCTTAATTAAGAGTCTTATTATGGTAGAGAAGGCACAACAGGGAGAACCTGCAATCCCAGAGATAGGACTAATTGGCAGGCCCAGGCCGAGCTATCAGCTGAGCTCATTAGCAGGGGCCCCCGCCCAGCCTGGTCGGGGAGGAGGGGTTCTCCACCCACTCTGCATAGCGCCCCACACAAAGTGGTCTTCTTTACATTCTGTCAGCTCAGCCTCCATCCACAATGGAAGCAGGTAAGGTTGAACATACAGAACCAAATGCCCCAAAATAGGAGACTCTGGAGAAGTCCTTTCCTCATAATTCCATTAGCAGTAAAGGGAGAGAAATTCCCCTGTGAAGACCTGAACCCAAAACTCCTACTGTGGATCCCACATTCTCAACCACAGAAGAGGAGGGAAATTAGCACAGAGCTTAAGCATATCATAAAGAAGTGCAGGAGCGTATAACCACAGATAAATACTCCGAAGGAGTAGGATGAAGTGAGTATACCACCAGCTGATTAACAATCAAAGCAGAGCCCCACGAAATAGGAGAAAATCAGGAAACACCTCCTCCTCAAAGAACCATAACTCACCAATAATGGATAAAATACAAGAGATCACAGAAATGTCAGAATAAGAATTCAGAATATTCATGGAAACGCAACTCAATGAGAAGCAAGAGAAAAAAAGAGAACCAATTCCAGGAAATGAGGAAACACTTCCATGACTTGAAAAAGGAGCTACATAAGGAGATAGACACACTGAAAAAGAATCAAAGAGAATTTCTGCTGATAAAGAACATGATGCAGAAAGTAAAACCTCGCACCAAGTATCAACCGCAGATTAGACCATGGAGAATAAAGAATCTCTACCTCAAAGACAGAAGCTTCAACTTAGTCCAAGCAACTGAAAAGAACAGAAGTATAACCATTAAAACTGAGGACAATGTATGGGAAATCCCAGGCACTATTAAATGGCCAAGTATCCACATATGTATTCCAGAAGGTGAAGAGACAGGTAGAGACATAGAAAACATGTTTCATAATATTTTTCAAATGGCAAGAGCAAACGCGAAGTTACTTAACAAAGTTTACTTTTTAGACTAACATTGGATCTCTCAACAGAAATAATGCAGGCAAAGAAAGATGGGAAGATAATTAAAACTCTGCAAGAAAAGCAATTTCAGCCAAGAGTACTATACCCAGAAAGGTTATTTTTCAAATGGGAAGTAGAAACAAAATCATTCTCGGGTAAACAAATGCTGAAAGAATTCACCAAAACAAAATCAACTATTCAGGAAATACTTAAGAAACTATTATACCAGGAAAGCTAAAGAGAGACAAATAGACATATGAGAACACAAAAGAACTAGGAAAAAAGAGGATAGGTCTACACATACTGATAATAACATTGACTGTCCGGACTAAATGCAGATTTAACTACTTTCCACACAAGCAGGTTTAAATACACATCCACCAATTATTTAATAGAGAGTTGTCTCCACAGGTTTTAATTTATATATTTATTACAACCATTACTCATTGTATAAAACAGAGGAAAGGTCCAAATGCCCGAGTCCTTCTTTGGAATTAATTTGAAAAAGGCTAAAACTGGGGCCAACAGATGGAGTGGTGGTTGAGGTGCTAGACTCCTACATGGCTGACTGTGGTTTGAGTCTTGGACCTGAGTCTTGCTTTTTCACTTTCCTTCTTTTTCTCTCTCTGGTCAAATTAAAATAACAATAATAATAATAAATAAAAATTAAATAAATTATTTTTAAAAGGCTAAAATCAAGATCTTTGTAAAGTGTGTAAATCACCCAGTCACTGGCTTTACCATGCCTTCACTTTTAAACATCTTTCCAATTTTGTTTTACTTTTGCCTTTTCAATGGTTTCTTTCTTCCTTCCTTTCTTTCTTTTTGAAAGATTTTTACTATAGGGTGCATACATTCATCAGAGAGACAGACAGAAAACCAGAAATCACTCTCCAGGGGGATAGCCATGCACAATCCCTTCTCTTCCATTCTCCTCTCAGGATTTTGGGTACGCACACACATGCGCCTGGCATGAGTTTCAAGTCACTAGGTCCAGGACTTGAACTGCAGCCAGCTATGTGGGAGTCCAGTGACACTACATTACTCATTTGCTGGTCCCAGAACAGACTTGTCTTTATGAGTATATTTTAGAATGATTTTCTCTCCTAAATGCAGAATTCAGAATATCCAAGAAAAAGTCACGTATTTAGGATAGATGTGGCTTACTCAAGTCCCCCTTCTTCATGTTTGGCATAAATTACAGGAGGTATCTAAATGCAGTCTCCTGGTAACTTCTGGAAGATTAAGCAACTAAAATATGGAAGGGTAGCCCTTAGATTTGTTCACACTGTGTTACACAAATACTGCTTTAATTTGAATATAAGCTGTGTATTCATTTGCGACATAGAGCAATCACAAGTGTCCTAATTGCCATTCTTTCCAAAGGGCCTTACTTCTGTATTCTCTGCAGAATTCCTTCCATGACCAGCAATAATGCATTCGCTTTGTACATATAATATATCAATGGGTTTGAAAAAGTTCAAAAAATGCATACTAGGAAAAACTATGTATGTATTTCAAGATTTTTTGCACAAAACTTGTACTTTAATCTATAGTCCATGAAATTTTCTGGTCCCCTCATTTTTCTCACTATTAATTTTTTAAAAAAACCCAAAGGAAAACAGTTTTCCCTGGAATTCTACTAAAATATGTTGTTTATACAAACATTCTGACAGGAACAAAAAAATTCAAATGCAGGAAGATAAAAAATTCATTTTAAAAGGTACTTTAATTTTCTTTCTTTTTTTTGTTTTTAGAGGTTTTTGCATTAGGGTGCAAATTCTCTCTCCCTCTCTCTCTCTCTCTCTCTCTCTCTCTCGCAAGCGCTAGAGGGAAAGCAAGAAGTCACCCCCTGGGGGGATGGCCATGCTGCAACCCTTTCTCCTCCATTCTTCTGAGATCTTGGGCATGCACATACTTGCCCGGTGTGAGTTTAAAACCACTGGGTCTAGGACTTGAAATGCGGTCAGCCATGTGTGTGTTCAGCAACGTAACTGCTGTGCCATCTGTTACCAGTACTTTTATTTTCTATTTAAAAATCAGAATATTTATGTGTATATATATATATATATATACACACACACACACACACACACACATACATACATACATACATACATACATACCACCAGCAGGTGGCATGGTGGTTAAAGGTGTTGTATTCCCACATAGCCAACTGCAGTTTGAATCCCAGACCTGGTGGCTTACTTTCTTATTTTCCCTCTCTCTCTCTCTCTCTCTCTCCCTGTCTCTGTCTGGTCAAATTTAAAAATAATAATAACAAGGGACCAGCAGTTAGCGTAATGGCTATGTCGCTGGACTCCCACGTAGTCGACCACAGTTCGCGTCCTGGATCTGGTGGCTTAAAACTCACGCTGGGTGCGTGTGCGTGCGTGCCCAAGATCCTGAGAGGAGAACAGAGGAGAAGGGATTGCGACGTGGCCATCCCCTCTAGGCGGTGATTTCTCGCTTTCTGTCTCTCTGTCTCTCTCTGTCTGTCTGGCAAGTGCACAGGCCTTATAGCAAAAACCTCTTCAAAAAAAAAATAATAATAATAACAAATGGAAATAAATAAATAATTCTTTAAAAAACATATATACACACACCCTAAAATATTATATCCTCCCCAATCTTTTCTTTTTTCTTGCTACCGCTACACATTTCTAAAATTGCTTTTTTGAGTGTCAGTACCTTTTTTAAAAAATCACCCATTTCAACTGGTTTTTCTTAGTCTTCACCCCTTTCTAACTGTGGGTTACACTGGCTATTGTTAATTCCACTGATTTTGGAATTTCCTCTATTTTTGGTTCGATAACACTAGTCATGGTTGTCCTATGGTAGGAAGAATACCAGCCTGAGTCATTTCTGCTTGTTATGAGCAGGTGATAAAGATGCACAATGACTAAATGTAAATAAGAAATCAAACAAGGAAAGAAAAAGAAAAGCCACTTAGCATCTCTTATCTATAGTTTTGTATTCTTAAAATGAGTGGCTTCCCTACTTTTCTCTGAGGAAAGTGAAAGATCTCTGATAACACTTCACTTGCATGCCTTAGGCAGAGAATCAGCCATTTCACAGAAGTGAGTTGTTCAGGGAACTAAAACGACCATGCCAAACACCAAGACCTGTTTTCTTAATCTACTTGAAGAAACTATTTCTAAAATGTATTGCATTTCTCTCCGCTTTGGGTAAATAAACAATGAATGTAATTTCTTGGAAATTCTTCCAGATGAGTGCTGCTAAAGGTCAGAACCTTTGCTCAGGATCAGTATCCAAAGTTCCTCCTTATCCAGGAGATTTTGCCCAAATATGAGTAAATTTTTATCATACGTTCTTGTCTTTATTTGCCAGGGGTGTGCGCACTCTCCAGAGAGACAGACAGGGAGAGGAAGAAAGTACCCCCAGGTGTCATCATGCCACAATCCCTTCTCCTCAATGTCTCCAGCGCAATGGGATTTTGGATTCATGCACACATGTGGTGTGATTCTCACACTGGGCCCAGATCTGAACCACAGTTGAGCATGTGGGATCTGGTTCCCTTAACCACTAGGCTGTGGAGCCAGCCCTTATCTTATATTCTTAGTGTGAGCCTCTGAACCTAATTTGGCCCTCAACATTTTATCACAGGGACTTTTTCCTCCCAATGGATATTTCTATATTCTGTTTATTCGTATATTCACTTATCTTTTTTCATAGTTTATCTATTTATATATATGTGTGTGTGTGTGTGTGTGTGTATATATATATATATATATATATATATATATATATATATATTAATTTTTATTTTTTTGCTATAGGGTGCGTGCGCTCGCCAGACAGAGAGAGAGAGACTGAAAGGGAGAAATCACCCCCCAGGGGGGATGGTCACATCGCAATCCCTTCTCCTCCATTCTCCTCTCAGGATCTTGGACACACACGCACACGCACCCGGCATGAGTTTTAAGCCACCGAGTCCGGGACATGAACCGCGGTCGACTACATGGGAGTCCAGTAACATAGCCATTACGCTAACCTGCTTGTCCCTCTATTTATATTTTCTATGAAAGAAAGAGAGAAAGATGCAGAGAATCAGGCAGCCCTAACAGGGTCTTCTCAGACAGCCTGGATCACAGGCATGTGTGTGTACCATCTGTGCAGAGAGGTCCCAGGATGCAAGCCTAGAACCCTGCCATGTGGGCCTAGTTGCATTACTGCTTTACTATTAGCTGGGCCCTGTTTCTTTTGAGTCATATCTTTCAAATTAGAGTTGTTACAAATTTCATGATAGTATTATTCCCAGTACTATATGTGGAACAAAATATTGTTTTTAAAATATAACACGTCAGAAGAGATTTGAGGCCCAGCTTTGGAGGTGCACGGGTAGCGATACCACTTGGGAGGTTGAAAAATGCAAAGGAGGCCTGGATTCAGTTCCTCATGCTGGGCTTAGCTATAGGCACCTATAGTCCTAGCTAACTGGGAAGGTGCGACAGGAAGAGTGCAATAAGGCAAGGCCCCACCAAAAATACCTATCTCTGTCTCTTTTCCTTTCTTTCTCTTCCTCTCTCATAAAGAAAAAAAAAAAAACAAAGTGACTAGAAGTGGAAAAATTACTGCATGAAGAGTCACCTGCTAACCAGAAACACCTGTCTTCACTATTATCTGGGTGAAAAATAGACATCTATTACATACAAGCCATTGAATATGTTGAGTGTATTTATAATCATTGTCAGCCTTCTCTAACCAACACAGATCCCTAGCCCTGTGGATTCTAATTACAGCCATGTGTCACGAAATGCCATTTCTATCAACAGACTGCATACCCAACAGAGGCCCCATGAGGTTATAAGAGACTACACCACGTAGCCTAGGTGTATAGCATAGCGTAAGTGCACTCCCTGATGTTCGCACATTGACAAGATACAGTGCATTTCTCAGAACATATCCTGTCATTAGTGGATGTCTGAGTTATTAAAATTCCACTCGAAACAACAGTTTAGCCTATCCTGAATGATACATGTTCTTTTATTTTTTTGTGGAGAGGTTTTCGCTATAGGGAGCGTGCGCTCGCCAAACAGAGAGAGACATAGAGACAGAAAGCGAGAAATCACCCCCAGGGGGGATGGCCACACCGCAATCCCTCCTCCTCCATTCTCCTCTCGGGATCTTGGGCACGCACACATATGCGCCCAGCGTGAGTTTTAAGCCACTGGGGCCGGGACGCGAACCGCGGTTGACTACATGGGAGTCCAGCGACATAGCCATTACGCTAACTGCTGGTTCCCAATGATACATGTTCTTAAGTTCTTTGATTCTAATTCTTAAAATACCTTTTAATATGATCTCGGCCACTACTGCCTCATCATTCCTTATCCAGATGACTCTAAGAGCCTTCTTCTGCTTGGTTTTCTTGCCTCCTTTCAAATCTATCTTCTAAATGCTGGCTGAGTTATCTCTCTTATATACAAATTGGGCCATTTTATTCCTCGTGAAGAACATTTTAGTCCATATTCACTATCCTCAAGCATTGTGGTGAGCAACCTAGGCCCCAGAATTCTAGCTCAGGGTCAGAATCCAAAGCTTCTCCTTGTCCAGGAGATTTTGCACAAATGTGAGTGTATTTTTATCTCATGCTCTTAATGTGACGGTTTCTGATCCTAATTTGGCTTTCGTGGCTCACTGAACCCTTGACATCCATTTCCTCTTCTTTTCCTTTTAGTAATAAAGCCTCTGTGAATCTTAGCAGCCCATCAGAGAATGGATTTTTTTTTCTTTTTAAAAATTCATTTACTTCTTCCATGAGAGAGAGGTAAGGGGAGGCGAGTTAGCATCCCAACAGGGTCCTAACATGAGACCCATCCCAGTCTCAGCTAGCGCTGGGTCATGGGCAAGCATGCACCCAGCATGCTCAGGGAGATCGTTCCATTTGGGATTGCCTCTCAGAGGATCACCTTTTAGCATGGCACTACCAGCTGGCCAAATAATTTCTTACTCTGCAAGCAACAAATGTGGCTACAATGTTAAGCCCTTGCTGGTAGGATTGCTCTAGACCAAAGCTTTGGATCAGAGATAGAAGTTACACATGATGAGAGTGGAGCCATCTTGTCAGTCCAAGATCACTCTGGATTCCATGTTAAAGTTATAGTAAAAGATGAGATTAAGTTTCTTGTTACCAGAAGCTTAAATTGTACCCTGATACAATTTTCCTTCCAAAAAGTCCATTTTGTATTTGGATGATTTGACTATATAGGTCCAATAATCTTGTGTGAGTCCTAGTTGACTTAGTTTAATCAGTCTGTATGGTACTAATCAGCATTTCTCATAGCCTGGTCATTCCTGGGCACTAGAGTTTCTCACTTATAGGACTAGAAGATAAAGTCCAGGATAGAAAGAAAACAACAACAATCACAATGCATTGATAGGGGAGAAAATCAAACCAACCTAAATTCCTTAAATACCTGCTATGTGCCTGGGGCTTATAATACAATATTTCAGTTAGTTATAATCACAGCCCTGTGAGGTGGATTCAACAAGCACATTGGAGGCATTGGGTGTTAGTGTTGAACACATTAACAAATTAATATTTTCAGTATTTTATGTATGAATAAACTCATTTGGCGAGGTTAGTTTGTTTGACCTTACTGCATTGCTAGTAAGCAGCCACTCCAGAATCCATTACAAGTTCTATTTGATTCTAGATTCCAAAGTTACTTCATTATACCATGATGCCTAATTGTGGTAAGCTTTTCTTTTCTCATTTATTTTCTGTCTCTCTCTTTCTCTCTTTCTTTAAAGTTTATGTATATCTAAATGAGCTAGAGAGAGAGAGAGAGACAGTATTCCTGACAGGATTCAACATCGTGATCTATACTCATAGTCAGCAGCCCCAGATCATGGTCACAGGCATACCTGGTGTGGTCAGGGAGGTCTCTGGACACAAACCAGGAGCTCTTCAGACATGAACCCAGAACCTTCCCATGTAGGCTAGTCTCTCAGAACACCACATTGTACTAGTCCTCTCAGACTATCATTTTTTTTTTTAACTAGAGAGAGATTTTTGCTATAGGTGCATGCGCTTGCTGGAGAAGCAGAGAGAGACAGAGAAACAGTAAGTGAGAAAATGCCCCATGGGGATGGCCATGCTGCAATCCCTTCTTTTCTATTCTCCTCTCAGAATTTTGATCACACACACATGCACTCAGTGTGATTATTAAGCTGCTGGGTCTGGGACTTGAACCATGGTTGACCATGTGAGAGGCCAGTGAAGTAACTATTCTGTCATTTGCTAGTCCCCAGACTACCATTTTTTGAGCTCAGTCCTTCCATAATATGGTTCTTGGTGCCCCCCAACAGAGACAGGACTCTTTATGATGGAAGTCAAGGGTCTCATCCAACTTGGCAATTATTCATTCTGAACCCTTAGCATAGAAGAGAGCCTATTAGACAAGGTACTTTGACTGGTACTTTCAGGAGACTTTGCTGGGAGAGATAATTTATTTAGTGTTCTTTATCTCCATTGGATTGAAAATATCATGAGGGCAAAGATCATTTCTGCAGTCCAGAATGAACCTGCCACAAAGCATATACTCAACTGATCAATAAATAGTTTTTGAACTCTCTGAATAACATATATTTACTGTATTAGCTTTACTAAGCTATGCACTTCGTCAGATGCTTAAAATGGTTTCTCTGCAAAGGATGAAATTGCTCAAAGATGCCCTACAAAAAAAATTGAACTAAATGGTATGAAATCACTTAATATATTTTTGAGGGGAATGAAGACCCATGATTACTCTGTCTGCAATAGAGATGGCTTTGAGCATTTCTACCTCCAAAGAGCTGGACCTCCAGTTTAGAAAATCTGGGTTCTAACACTCTAACACTTATAAACTGTGTGGGCTAGGATGAATAACCTAACCTAGATAAAACAGATGAGCACAGACTTTCACCAAGGTCATTGAGTGGGTTTAATTGTGTAATACATATAAAGTACTTAGCATAGTTCCTGGCACAAAATAAACATCTAATAACTATCTGTAATTATTCTTTTAATCTTAGCCAACATGGGGACAGAGTAATAAAATTATATTATAATTTGAAAACTTGAAGGGCTATACTTAGATTGAAATAAATAACGACAAACAGGCCCAGCTGAGGTGGACAGTGCATAGCTGTGCACTGTAGCATAGTGCTAGAAGTCACATGGCTGACCTTGGACTCAGATCTCTGGGTTGGCCTGACAACATGCAGGGCACGTGCTCATGGGCCCCCATGATCCTGAGGAGCTGGAGGACTGGGGAAGGGATCATGGCATGATGACACCTTGGCAAGGGTTCTCCCTCCCTTGTGAATGCACACAAGCTACCATTAAAAAAATAATAACAATAATTACAAACGTTTCAAAAATGGGTATTAACTCTCTGATATCACATGCTGAATAATTCATTTCAGTTGAGATAACAGTTATTATTTAGCTACTTTTCTTAATCATTTAAGAATATATAAATATATAGCAGAAAAGTAATTGCTACTTTCAGGAGATTTCGCTGTCCTAGTTAAGTAAAGATAGCAATTCTATTTGATTTGTTAAATCAAGAAAAAAACGTATAATTAATTATAAATCTTGTATGAAGAAACCCAAGTATGGGGAAGTATCATAAAGTGAACCATTAGAATGATCAGAGACCACAGAACACATCCACTAAAAAGAATTATGATGACTCTAAAATGAAAACAAAATCTTCTTCACCAATCAAAACCATGAGTAGTAACAATGAAAATAGTTTAATGACTCTTTTTGATTGATTGCTATCATTAACTGAAGCAATTTTAAGATAATTGTATTGCAATATGATTAAAATGCATTACAAATGGCCATGGTAATGAAATAATACATTCCTTAGGATATTCAGATATTCAATTTAAGAACAGGACAATTCAACGGTCTATTTGTCTCCCTGCTTCTAGTTTTCTCTACTCTAATTTACTCTCCAAAATCTTATGCCTAGAGAATTTTCTGACATACAAATTTGATATTATTCCCTTGCTTTTAATTCTTCATTACTTTCTCCCCGATTTTAGAGTAAAGTTCGAACTCTCCCACATGTGTTATTGACCACATATTTGTGTTCCTTCACTCTTTCATTTGTTAAAACCTGAACCTCCAGTGTGATGTATTCGAAAGTGGAGCTTTTGGGAGGTAATTAGTTTAGATGAGGTCATGAGAGTGGTCCTCTCATGATGGGATTAGCACCCTTATTATAAGAAGAGGAAAAGACACAAGCACTCCCTTTCTCTTTCCATGCACTGAGATCTTGGACTCCCCAGTTCCCAGAACTGTGGGAAATAAATATCTGATGTTTAAGCCACCCAATCTGTGGTATTTTGTTATTATCAGCTTGGCTGATGAAGATAACATGTCATACAAATTATTCTTTGTTAATTTCTCCAGACTTATCTCTCACTAAACATCTTACCTGCAGAAGAACTTGCAGCATATCAAAGCTTATCTCCAAGACCCATGCTCTTCTTCATTTCTGTTTCTCTGCCCTGAACATCCTTATCTACCATTGCCAGGCCTCTTTCAGGATTAAATGGATGTGCCACTTGGGTATTTTCCCTAATGGATGCCACAGACATTATTGCGCCTTTATCTTACACTACCACATATTCTTGCTATAGCACTTGTCACAGTGAGGCCTTGTCATTTGTTTCTCATTCCTGGTGTTTGGCACAAGCCTTGGGTCATTAATGTGATCTAGAAATGTCTGGGAAAAAAACATTTGTATAATGGAATAGAGCAAGGTACATGCCATCTCAAAAGCACAGCAAAAATGCATGTGGGAACCAGCATTTAAGTTGCACATCTCTTATATACCCTTCTTCCACTCCTCACATTTATTCACTCTTTTTCCAAGAATCTTAGTTGACTTTTATTCTTGTTTTTACACACAGCTTAACATGCAAGGCTGAACATCAGAAATATGTTGTGCTATCACTTCCACCACAGTAAGTATTCACCATTGTTACTTCTCAAACTATGGTAACTGACAATCGCTGTAATTCCCAACAACAGTCAACCCAATGTGGTATATGCTTATTGCCCCAGCTACTTGGGAGGCTGAGGTAGGAGGCTAATGACACAGCAAGGTCCTGTCACAAGGAAATAGAAGAAATGGAAAAAAAAAATGACTCTCCTAGTTTTAAAAGTACTTTCAGACAAGCTCATTTTAATAGCAATATTATTAGAGTATTTGTTTATTTGATTAATTCACAAATTTGTATTTATTCAGAACAACCAACTAAAAACTATGCCAGAATAAAGGTAAACAATTATACCAGTGACATACCTCATTTATTATGTCATGTGTCTAATAAATAGATATACTGTTCACCACACACAGTAAAACGATTTATATATTTGTACAAAATACTTAGAAAGAAGGTTACTCTTACGTGCATAGAGGAATTATGGCTGAATCTGGCAGCCCTTGCCAATACCTGTGTTTTCCTTTTCTTCCTAGGCATATAACTTAATGACATTTCCCAGTCCTTCTACTTAGGTGTGGCCACACCATGAGGCTGGGGACTGAATCTCAGTCATGGAATGTGAACACAAGTTGTGTGTCACTTCTGAGCTTAGTCCCCAACATTCTCTCAAGCGCAATTCTACTTCTATTTCCCAAACACCTAGAACTTGAATGAGGTCAGGGCCACATGATAAAGAGTCCTGAGTTCTTGAATTCTCAGTGGAACAGAAGCCCTACCACAATATACAGCCAACTATGAAGTGATTAAGAAATACATTTTTGGGAGGGCCAGCAGGTAGCATAGTAGTAAAGGCACTGGACTCCCACATGGCTGAATGTGGTTTGAGTCCCAGAACCGGCAGCTTGAAACTCACGCCAGGTGTGTGTGCATGCGTGCCCAAAATCTTGAGAGGAGAACAAAGGAGAAGGGACTGCAGTGTGGCCAACCCCCACTATACTATCTTCTGGTCCCAGACTACTGAAGTTGTGAGAAAGAATTAAGCTGATTGAGATATCTGATCTGGTAAGGCAGGAAGCAAGATATGAAACCATTATACTCCTCAAGGAGGGCAGGCCTTTCCCATACCCATTTCAGACATGGCTACAAAGGGTAGTAAATAAAGAATAACCTTCCAGATGGTGGAGTCAGTTGCTACAGAGAACAACAGACAAGGGGATTCTTCTCCGACAGTAGAGTTCTAATCAAGGAATGTTCTTACCCTCCGGATATGAGGCTTCTGTAAAGCATGCCCATGGGGAGTGGAAAATAGTTATGGACAAGATCTATAACCTCTCATGCTTTCCTTCCACTATGATACAGTGACTGTGAATGGGGAGGTGGGAGGCAGATTTATCATTCCCAGGGTTACACGCTTACACTTGACAAAGAATTTTCTTGTATCCAGAGATCTGGATTTTGAGCTGTTATACAGTAGACTTCCAGCTGGATACTTCAGATGAAACTTTGGTTATTTTCCTTGGAGAAGGGTGAATATCTTGTATATGCCAGAAGAAGAATTAAACAGATATTTGGTGAACAAAAGGTGGCATGTAGCCCAAACTGCTATTGCTTAGCAATATCTACATTTCCTTTTTCTTTTTCTCAGGGCACACGGCTAGACTACAGTTCCCAGCCACTTCTAAAATAAGGAATGGCCAAGTGGCTGCATTCTGGTCAATTTCATATAAACCCAAAAGATGATGTGCGCTAATCCTTAGGCTGATCCATAAAAAAACCTCTCAGGAGTGACTTTTACTCTACATTCTGATTTGCAGGCTGAGGGAGAAAATTTCAAGGATTAAATTTCAGGTATTAACAATAGGTAGAAAAAACAAACTAGGATTTCTTAAAGACTGTGTGGAACACAGAGGGGGCCCTACCCATCACCACAGACAAATATTGGACTATAGAGCATGATATAAATTATTAGATTAAATTACTGATATATAGGGCTTATCTGTTTAGTTACAGACTTTTAAAAATATAAAAAATAAGTCAAACACATTGATAAGTACATTGTTTAGTGCAAATAATAAGGAAAATGTAAGATTTTTTTTTTTTTTTGCTATAGGGGGTGTGCACTTGCCAGAAAGACAGAGAGAGACAGAGAGACAGAAAGTGAGAAATCACCCCCAAGGGGGGATGGCACGCCACAATCCCTTCTCCATTTTCCTCTTGGGATCTTGGGCATGCACGCACACATACCCGGTGTGAGCTTAAGCCACCGGGTCCAGGACTCAAACCACAGTCGACCACATGGGAACCCAGCAACATAGCCATTACGCCAACTGCTGGTTCCCAGGAAAATGTAAGATTTAAGAATTTTCAAGGAAGGATTTCATTACAAGCACTTTAAAAATCCTGTTTACATATTATCTTATCATGTGATCACAGTTTATTCAAATAACAATTTTTCATAAAGACTTAATACTAAAAAATATAGGTCTAAGAACTTATAATAGAATTACTCTTATTTTATTAGACTTTAGTAACATTTTTAAAGCAATATTCACAAATTTTAAATAGATAATTTGTATTTATTGAGTTATTTTGCTTACTGTGATTAATAATACAACAGAGTAGAAAAGTCATATGATGCATATTATTCATCTTCTCATTTATCAATGTCTTCCCTTCAAAATTAAGCAAGGATTGAATAACCTTATAGAAACAAAATGTCTTACAATCGGAAGAGCCCTGGTCCAGCCTTTCACTGATAGAATTCCAGCTACAAAACTCACTGCCACTTGACGGGTAGCCATGTAGATGAAATGTAATACTACAAGCTCAGCACCTCTAAATGAAATTCAGTATTTCATGAACATATATGTCATGTGATATAGTGCACTTTGATTTGGGCATGTCTGTTATAAAATGCTATATTTATAGAGCTAATCTGACTCCTCTAGATCTTGGGAGCTTTGAGAAAGTAGCTAGTCCCTGTTTCTAGAGTAGCTAGACCCGCTCCCCTCATCCTGGCGGATGTAGTCCTAAAGTCGATCAGTCATTGTCACAGTTACACATCTGAGGCCCTTAGAAGAAAGACACAATAAAGTTGGTCTTGTTCATTGTTGTTTAGTGAGAACATTTTAAAAAGATATGCTTCCATGAATTAGCAATTAAACAGAAAGATGATTTTCCTTTTAAAAATACAGATTTAAAGGGGATGATTGTGTTACTTTCAAGTTCCAGCTTATTAATTAAAGACTTTTCTTCAATTATCATATTATTTGATATAGTCAATGGTTATATAAGTTTTACAAGCAAGTAAAAAATATAAGCAAAGCAAAATGTTAACACCTACAATGTAACTAAAATACTTAAGGAACAATGAAGACAAATCTTCATCTCTTATGCTAAAAACAGTTAATAAGTGTTTAATGTGACAAGAGACTTCAAAACATGCAATTATCCTGCTCCGGTATGTCGTCACTGATAGAGGCAAAGACGGCAGATGGAGTGCGGCAGTAGGTGTTGTGAGTCCTTGTTCTTATCTTCAGCGTTGTATTCCCTTCAACTGTCTGGCAGGGTGTGGGAAAAGTCTGTGGTCTGCACTGGTAAGTTTAATAAAGGCTATTAAACAAACCTACATGGTACATTTTCCAAAGAACCCGCTCCTTCCTTCTTGCCTTTTGCCTTCCTGCCAAGCCTGCTACTCTTCCATTTCCGTTAACATCCTCTTACATTGTTAGGAAAGATAGGGCTCTGGTGTGTGACGAGATTTGTGCTGGTTCACAGAGTGTGTATTCTCCGCTGGCATAATTATCCTCCTATCAAATACATTTATGCAGTCCACAATATTTTCTGGATGTCAATTATATGCTAGGATTCAATATATAATTGAATATATCAGTATACGTCCACTAGGGATTCAGTAGTGCATAGAACAATGTCCCTCTCCCAAGGGGCATTCTAATGGAAGGAGACAGGCACTGAGCCAATACATGAGCACACACTGTGACTTATTAATTAAAGACTTTTAATTAATTAATTAATTATAATTAATTAATTAATGTAATATTAATTAATGTATTAATTAATGTAATGTAATTAATTAATTATAATTAATTAAAATATGTAATTAATGTAATAATTAATGTAGTTGATTATTATTACATTAATGTAATACTAATTAATTAATGTATTGATTAATTAATGTAATGTAATTAATTATAATTAATTAAAAGTCTTTAATTAATAAGTGCCATGAGGTGATGAGTACATGAAGCAAAATAAAGTTGGGTAAGGAATGGTGGTCAGAGGGGCAGGATACTTAGGATAGGGTCTGGAGGGAAAGCCTAACCTGATAAAGACATTTGAGAAAGGACCTGAAGCAGTGAGGGTTCATTCCAGGCAGAGAAAGCAGCAGGACAGGGACCCTGAAGAATTCGAAAGTGTTTAGAGCAAGTGGCCCACAACGTGAGTGGGAGAGGGGTCAGCGCTTGACAGGATAACAGATCACGTGGGCCGGATGGGCCTGTGGGAAGGACTTGGGATTTTCCTTCAGTGAGTTCACATAGAAGGGCAAACGAATAATTAGAGAGAAGTATTTTAAGATTGCCTTGTCTGATGTCAAATGATCATCCTTTGATTAGGGAATATACCAATAACTGAAAAACAGAATGTCCTCGAAGGGCCAATTATAAAAGGGCAAGTCCACTGTTCTTTTAAGTTACTCAAAGTAATTACTAAGTGTGAGACTAGCTGGCCTGAAATATTTGACAAAGCCAACCTAAAGGTTAATAATGCATATAAAATAAGTGTGAATTTTTACATTTCTCAACTTTATGTCTACACTATATCCTTTAACATTAGATTTATGAACTTTACATAATACAATATAATCAAATATAAAACACTGTCAGAATCTGTTACAATTCCTGTTGATGTCAATATTATCTTGCTTATCTGGTTACAACATAGAGTCGTGCATCACTTAATGGCCGGGACACGTACTGAGGTAGGCATCATTAGGCGATTTGGTAGTGACACAAACATCATAGAATACACAAACTCTGAAGGTGCAGCCTGATACACAATAATAATGTTCTAAGTGTTCTATTACGGGACCACTATCATATACGCATTCCATTGTTGTTTGAAACATCACTATGTGGTACATGATTGTAATAACTTAAACTACAATTTGGCAAGAAATATTCTCAATCAAATATCCTATTCAAGTCAACAAATATTTAGTACATTTTAATGGGATACTCATATAATGAGGTAGCTATTATCAGGAGATGGTGATAAATGTCTTTCCTACAGTGGTAGGCAAAATTCTAATACATACTCCCAAGATTTGTCATCCGAATTCATAGGATAGATACCCTAAACTATCATGTCTGCAATCATGCTATTCATATGGGAAAGGGATTTTGCTGATATAATTAAGGTTACTAATCAGTTAACTTTGAATTAATAACATAGGAAATGACTAGAGTAATCTAATCTCATTTCCTTTAAAAGCAGAGCACTTTCTCCACCTGGTAGCAGAAAGGAAAGTCAGTTTCAAAGCATGGGAGAAATTTAATATGTTATTGCTGGCTTTAAGCCATTAGAGGACCTGAGATTGGCCTCCAGTTTGCTAAAAGCAATCTCTAGTTGGTAGACAGCAAGAAAGCAGGGCCTTCAGACCTTGATTACAACCACAAAGAACTAAATTCTGCTAATACCAGGAATGAGCTTGGACAAGAACACTGAGGTCCAAATAGAGCTCAGCACGGTTGGCACCTTGATTCTGACCTTGTGAGGCCTACACAGAGAGCCCAGTCACGCCCTGCCAGACTCCTGACCTATAGACATGGTGAGCTATTGCTTTAAGTTCCTAAACCTGTGGACATCAATTACAAAACAATAGAAGACTAAAACCTTACCTGAAAAGAGGTTTATGATATAGTTGGAGAAAAAAGAAAAAGCTGGAAGGAAACTTAGTTGAACCTAAGAAAAAGCCTCCTTTTGTTTTAAAGAGACTTTCTGCTAATGGGTACATGCACTGGCCAGAGAGATGGAGACAGAGAAAAAGTGAGTAATCACCCCCCTGGGGGATGGCCACACCATTATCCCTTCTCCTCCATTCTCCTCTTTGGATCTTGGGCACGCACGCACATGTGCCCATAGTGAGCTTTAAGCTGCCGGGTCCAGGATTCAAACTTCAGTTGACTATGTGGGAGTCCAGTGATATAACCATTATGCCATCTGCTGGTCCCTTGATACAATTATATTAGCATAAGTGAGGCAATTTAGTGGTGAATAGAACTCTGCAATTTAAACTACAAGTAATTGTATTAGATGTCAAAAAAGTAAAACAATGAATACACATGGCTATAGAAAACAATCATCTTTTAGGACCAGCAGATAGCATAATGGTTACATCACTGGACTCCCATGTAGCTGACAGTGGTTCAAATCCCAGACCTCGCAGCTTAAGACACACTGGTCATGTGTGTGTGTGTGTGTGTGTGTGTGTGTGTGTGTGTCCAAAATCCTGAGAGGAGAATGGAGGAGAAGGGACATCTTTTCTGGGGAGGTGATTTCTCGCTTTCTGTCTCTCTCTGTCTCTTCAGCAAGTGCACGTGTGCTATAGCAAAAACCTCTCTCTTAAAAAAAAATCTTTTACAGCTAATAGATGCCCCCCTAATTTCTTTTATAAGGTTATAGCTTTAAATGTAAAAAAATAATGTTCATGATATACAGAACTTTAAATAGAAATTCACTCTGTAGCCAGCCATGGTGGTGCAGTGGAAACTTAATTGAATCTAATAAAGGACTTTCTTATAAAGAGTACCCAGACCATATGGAAGATCGACCTTTATATGCTGGCTAAGTGCATGCATACTCGTGATCCTGGCTGGCTGGGAAGGTTAGAGGGAAGATTGTGTGTGAGACCTTATTGAGGGTGCTTCTCTCTCTCCTGGTCTCAATCAATCAATGAATCAATCAATAAGCAAACTTAAAAAGAAGGCAGACCTGGCCCGATAGTGTGGTGGTTAAATGCAGTCCATTGGCATCTGGGTTGCCATGACCAATCATGACTTGCATCCCACCCACAGAGGCTCATGCCAGGTGAGCGTCTGTGTCTGTGTGCCAAAAATCTTGATGGGATGGAGAACTGGAGGAAAAAGAACTGTAGTGTGATTTTGCCCCACTAGGGGGAGTGTTTTCTCTCTCTCTCTCTTTCTGGTAAATGCATATTCCTTGGTGAAATTAAAACAATTTGAAAAACAAAAAAGAGAGAGACATGCACTTAGTATTTAATATAAACTACTTAAAATACAATATTCATGCCTATTAAATATGCCATACTTTTAAATATTAAATGCTCACCTAACATTGACATTTTCTTTAATCAAAAATAGAGAAATAAACTTCATAATAGAGATGATCACATCATACATTGATGTTCTTTTCCATTCCATTTAATATGAATTTTAATATAAATAAAATATCCATGGCATTTTCAACACCATGTAAAAAATTTATGCTGCTGTAAGATAAAACTAATTAAAAATCTCTCAGTAGCATTATTCTTTGCTTATTAAAGTCTCCAAATCCTTCCAGCATCAGGGAGCAAGCACACAAGAATAGGTTTTGAGGGTGATTTTACAAAAGCCTTTATCTTCAGAGTTGGTGGGAACTGGGCACCAGAGAAGTGAGTACATGAATGGGTAATAAAACCAAGTCCTTTCTTCAGATACTTAACTATGTCTAATGTGATATTCACATCACTTGGTGCTGTTGATCATGACTTTCCAGACAACCTAACACCTTAGCCCAAACAACTTGAAAGCCCATCTTTAATGATTTAATGTTTTGCTTTGCCCGAAATAAGATCTTTTTTTTTCTTTTTTTTTTGGGAGAGGTTTTTGCTATAGGGCGCGTACGCTTGCCAGACAAACAGAGACAGAGAGATAGAAAGCGAGAAATCACCCCCCATAGGGGATGGCCACGCCGCAATCCCTTCTCCTCCATTCTCCTCTGGGGATCTTGGGCACACACGCACACACACCCGGCGTGAGTTTAAGCCACTGGGTCCAGGACTCGAACCGCGGTCGACTACATGGGAGTCCAGGGACATAGCCATTACGCTAACTGCTGGTCCCCAAATAAGATCTGTGTTTAATGTTCTCTTCTGCTCACATTTGCACACCTACAGTGTTGGTTTGAAAGGGCAGCACAGAAGTCAAAGGCCTTGCCCAAAGAACTGGTAATGACCCCTGCCACCATGAAGCCATCACAGGTTTATAAACACTGCCAGTTGGGCAGCTTTTTCTTTAAAGCACACATTCCAAATCCAAGTTTTATTCTCTAATTGTTCACCAAATTGTACCCGAGACAAGTTGCTTCATAAATTCTGTTTATTTAACTTTCAAAATGTAGAATGGGTCTGTATTTTATATACTTGGCTCTGGGTTAGGAATGAGATTTTAAAAATATGAAAAATAAACATGTTATAGAAATGCAGGATATGACTTTCATTGTTATCTTGTTTCCTTCCTTCCTATTTTAATTTTTGCTATAGGACTTGTCAGAGAGATAGGGAGGAAAGCTATAGAAGGGAGGGAATAGCTATGCCACGATCCATTCTCCTCCGTCCTTCTCTCAGGATATTAGGCACACACAGGTATATGTGTTTTTCAAGCCACCAGGTCCACCTGAACCACGAACTAAGCCACGTGGGATCCAGCCACATTAATCATGCCACCTGTTGGCCCATGTTTTGTTGTTGTTGTTGTTTGTTTCTCACATAGTTAGAAGGATATTCTATTCTTATTTATTTCTCAATCTTGTGCTGCTTCTCTCCTGTTTCCTTCATTTTGTAGCAGAGGGTACACATTGGCTGGACTATCCTGGAACCCTGCTGAACTTCAATTCTTTGATCATCATTTGTTTTACCAAGACTGTAGTACACGACTTGTTTTCCCCCTAATCACCAGTAGTTCAAACTTGAAAACACCCTGTCACTACACTCAGATCCATTTGGGACTGCTATTTTTGTTACAATGGTTAACACATATTGCATGTTTACTAGATGCTGGCTTTGTTCTTTTCACTTTGCATATCTTAACTCACTAAATCTTCATAACTTTATTATAGTTTTGTTACTTTGTACTGTATAATTCTCTAACAACTGATAGTTATAATTAATATTAACATAATCGGTGGGTCAGCCTGTAGTGACTTTTATATTTATTTATGATACAGTGTATGCGCGCATATGTGCGAGAAAGAGAGAGGCACCCTTAGCAGTGGTTACACTCTGTACATGCAGAGTTGGATGCCACATGGCTGACTGTGGTTCTGATCCCAGTGTGCGCGTATCCAAAATCCTGACAAGATCAAGGAATGGAGGAAAAAACATTTCCTCTCTGGTGAGCACGTGAGCATGCGCATGCACACGCACACGCGCACACACACACACACACACACACACACATGCACTCTGGCAATAAAAGAAGAAAAAAAATTAAGAAAAAATTGCCATCTATATTATTTTCAACACGGGACTTTGCGGCACTGCCATATTGCTGAATTCCAGATGCGTCCCAGAATCAGCCATGTGGGCATCACATAGACCAGGTGCAAAGTCAGTGCTTGTGGAAATTGATCTAACAGCTTTTCTGTGTTCCTTTTTATATCTCTGGTGTTCCGAAGAGTTCTCAGGACCTATGCTGAAGATTAACTCTAGAAGAGGCAATATTAATTGAGCTTTAAAAGGGAGTTTGGGGACCAGCAGTTAGCCTAATGGCTATGTCGCTGGACTCCCACGTAGTCGACTGCGTTTCAAGTCCTGGACCTGGTGGCTTAAACTCATGCCAGGCGCGTGTGCGTGCATGCCCAAGATCCTGAGAGAATGGAGGAGAAGGGATTGCGGCGTGGCCATTCCCCCTGGAGGGTGATTTCTCGCTTTCTGTCTCTCTGTCTGTCTGGTGAGCACACGTGCCCCATAGTAAAAACCTCTCAAAAAAAAAAAAGGGAGTTTGAATTGAATGTAGAAAGCATCTTAGGTTGGCAAGGAAAGCTATCTCAGGGGCAAAATAGCACAAAAGAGCACCACTACCGATGGGGTGATTTCAGCTTCATTTCGAGACTTCCTCAAGATAATCACCAGCACCGTTGGCATAACCTGTACATATAGCTTAATGTTCATGCACAGAAAGCAGTAGCTACCCTCCTCATTTATTTTTAAAGTACAGTGCACTATTTAATAAGTAAAATCCATGATTTTGATGAAAGTTCCAACCCCTAGCTGGTCAGGATCTTGGGCACGTCCATGCTCAGCAAACTTCCGGCTAAGGCTCTAAACCCACGGCTGACCATGTGGCTTCTGGCACTGCAGTTCAGTGCACTACGCCTTGCACCGAGAGGCTGGGCCCACACCAGGAATTTTATTGGCTTACTTCATTGATTTTGGATTTTTATATGTAATGATATCTTCATCATAAAATATATAAAAATTAGGAAGCTCAAATAATCTACTTTCTCTTTGCTACCATCGGAGACTTCAATCCTGCTTACCATAGTCCTCTGTGAACAAGCTCTGTAGAAGCAGAGGGAGGGATCTTACTTTCAGCAACAATGTCCTCCAAGGCTGGTGGCATGCATTTATTTTATATTTCAACTTACTTACTTTAACATTATTTCACTATAAACTTATTAAAGCAGTTTTTCCAAGCTAAAGCAAAAGTTACTTTTCATGGACACTAAAAGAACTGAAGGCTTATTTAATATTGATGCTCAAGACAGAGATGTCTTTTAAGAATACCTTTATGTTTGGACCAGTAGTTAGTGTAATGGCTATGTCGCTGAACTCCCATGTAGGAAACCGCGGTTTGAGTCCCGGACCCAGTGGCTTAAACTCATGCCGGGCGTGTGTGCATGCGTGCCCAAGATCCCAAGAGGAGAATGGAGGAGAAGGGATTGAGGAATGGTCATCCTCCCTGGAGAGTGATTTCTCGCTTTCTACCTCTCTGTCTTTCTGGCAAGCACACGACCCCTATAGTAAAAACCTCTCCAAAAAAAAAAAAAAAAAAAAAAGGAGTACCTTTATGTTAACAGATATTGAGAGTTTTTTTTTTTTTTTTTTTTTTTTTTCTCATTTACAAGACTTCAGGGAACCAGCAGTTAGCGTAATGGCTATGTTGCTGGACTCCCATGTAGTCGACCGCGGTTCGCGTCCCGGACCTGGTGGCTTAAAACTCATGCCGGGCGCGTGTGCGTGCGTGCCCAAGATCCCGAGAGGAGAATGGAGGAGGAGGGATTGCGGCGTGGCCATCCCCCCTGGGGGGTGATTTCTCACTTTCTGTCTCTATGTCTCTGTCTGTCTGGTGCGCGCACACGCCCTAGCGAAAACCTCTCCAAAAAAAAAAAAAAAAGAGAGGAAAAAATAAAGGAAAAAAGAAAAAGACTTCACAGCACAGTAGAGATCTTCTCTGAGTCATTCAATCTTCTCTAATATCACCATTCCCATTTAGAAATGTGACAATTGATTTCTATTGTATTCAAAGATTGCTGCCTCAAGAATTAATGAATATATTTTCCAAATGCTAATGTTTTAGTGAAATAAAAGGTCTCTTTAGCAATTCTGTTCATTGGATGTTGTAAAATTGATTTTTGGAAGTAGGTTTTTGAAAACTCCCTGGCATCTGATAATTTCCTGTGTCATTAGCTGGTGCCCCACCTTCTAGTTTTAGTAAGGAAAGTTATTTAAGATTTACGTCTAATGGTTCAAAGAGTGGACTTTAAGAGCATTTTCTAGAAACATTGAAACAGCTGGACAAGCTGGAAGAAAAGGCAAAGAAGGCCCCTTCTGCTTCACTTTCACTTGGATTCTGCATTACTTTTCCATTATAATGCAACACATTATCACACATGTGGAGGCTTAAACAACATACATTTATGGTGTCACAGTTTCTGCAGATCAGGGCTGACTTAATTGCTCAGGGTCTCACAAGGTTGCTGTATATGTCTATATATATATACCTCTGCACATATGTATATGGTACATATTTTACCTCTGTTTCCATGTCCAGGCATAGAGCTTCTAAAATCCTTGTAACTTCCCGAGAGACACAGGTGATAGGAATATCTTTTGTTAACAATATTTGGTCTTACCCCCCCAGATCCTGACCCTCCTAAAGACTACTGGAATCTCCAGAGTGGTAAGTGACTTCTGTATACTGAGAAGACTGGTGGATAGACAGCTTCAGGATGGGCTGGTTACCTGAGGACCATGTAACTAGAGGGTTAGAGCTTTCATGCCTACCATTGACCTCTGGAAGGGAGAGGAGATCAAGACTGAGTTCATTCACCAGTGGTGAATGAACTTAATCAATTAAGCCTATATAACTGAATCCCCATAAATACCCTAATAGGGTCAAAGAGTTTGCTGGTTGATGAACATGTTGAGGTGCTGGGAGGGTGCCATGCCCAGAGAAGCTATTGAAGTTCCACATCCCTTTCTACATATCCTGCGCTTGGGTTTCTTCCATTTGGCTATTTCTGAGTTGTATCCTTTATGGTAACCTAGTAATAGTAAACTTTTCGTCTGAGTTCTGTTGGCTGTCCTATTAGTTGATCCCAAAGCACACCACAAACCCTTCTCCTCCATCCTCCTCTTGGGATTATGGGCATGCATGCACATGTGCCCAGCATAAGTTTTAAGTCTCTGGGTCTGAGACTCAAACTGCGGTCGACTACATGGGAGACCAGCAATATAACCATTATGCCATCTGCTGGTTCCTCAGCATTTAATTTAATAATCTTGAGTGCAATTCTGAAATGACTAGCAGAAGATTATTGTGATATTTAGGGAGAGAATAAGAGCTTTGTCCCTAAAGAGATTGAAAAGTTATGAGAAATACGTTCAATATCAGTAAAATGGTTGCTTTTTCAATCATTAACAAAATCTCGCTTTTCTTCCCCTTTGAGGCACATGAGCTGTTGTGTTGGAGTGGGCAATACAAAGTCACACAACAAAGAAGCTGTCAACATTGGTCACTTGCCAAGATGAGCACTGTGGTGTGTCACTTGGCAGAAAACTAGAGATGGTCTCAAAAGATGAAAAAAAAACTCTAATGCTGAATGCCTGAGCCCATTAAAATAGACAAACTTACTAAAAGAAAGAAAGAAAGAAAGAAAAACGCCTTACAGCTCTGATTTGGAAATATTCATTGATTTCTTTAAGGCAGTTTTAGTTAATATCTTATTAATTATAATAAGTTGTTGATAATGAAACTAGATACACAGAAAACTTCCTTTGTGGTCTAGTCTAAAACTTTATGAAGAGAATCCCATTTGATCTTAGAGCAAGCCTAGATGGCAATGCTATGTGGCTTAGTTATTCAGAGACTTAAGTTCTGATGCCAAGCTCCTGATGTAGCAGATGGTGGGGGTACCCAGCTATGATCTGCCCACACTGTCAGTTCCCCTAAACACCAAAGACTTTCTACCTCCAATTCTATCTAACATTCTGAAGCCTCCAAAGTGTGTGTGGCCCATGTCTGGGCCAGGCCACCACAGGTGCCACACCTTTGAAAGCAGGACTTGACAAATGGGAATTGCTAGCCAAATAACCCATGTTCTTGTTTCCTCATTGGGACTTGCCGGGAATAGACACGCTGCAATCTCTTCTCCTCCATTCTCTTCTTGGGATTTTGGACACACATACGTACCCAGTGTGTTTTAAGCTGCCGTGTTGGAGACTTCAACTGTGGTCGATGACGTGGGAGCCCAGTGACATAACCATTATGCCCTCTGTTGGTCCCTGAGGTCACCTGTTTCTTAACCACCTCATACAGGTTCCCTTCCTTCCCCTCTCTCACCTTCATCCTTATTGCTGCTTTTCAAGATTATTTCCCAAAGAATCTCAAATCCTTGTCTCAGGGCTACTTTTGGAGAACCTTCCCTAAAAAGCATTGTCTTTTCTTCTGTGACAGACTGCTAATAGGATATCATTTTACATAAATTTACTGAAGTTTGGATTTGACATTTTTAAGCTTGAATGTACTTTTTGGAAAAGCAATTTATTTGAACTATTCTTGTAATTTATACTCATAGATTTTATTTAATAAAAAAGAACAAAGTTTTGCTCATCTGATTCTATATTTAATTAGAAATTATTATCTAATAACTTTTTTCAGTTGGTAATCAGTTTTCCAAACACTAAAGAACTTAGAAAACCTTAAATACACAATTCTGTAATCATTGCCTTAGAGTGCACTTTGGCACCAAACTGTACTCCTTTAAAATCCTAAGCCCAGCATTTTTCATTATAAATACGTTTGTGAATTACAACTTGGCTATTCTTCAACCACAAAGAGACATTTACTTCAGATCAAAATTGTAGCGCATCTACACACATTCACCATGACAAACTCTATGCTGAACAGAAATGTGAAACTACGACTACGACATAACAAAGGAACTACATGCTAGACAGAGAGTGTCTGCTTTTCTCTAGAACCATTTTCACTTCAGATTCTACAACTGACTGGCCTAGAGTCACTACTTCCTATTTCAAATGGTTGTAACCTAGGAACCTGTCTCTCTTTTCCCAAGACAAGATTCATTTAAGTTGGAAAGATAGGTCTACTTGTCTCTCTCAAGGAGAGAAGAAGGGTGGCTGTACAGTAATTCTGATAGAAACTTCCAACGACATAATCTGGGGGCTCCTCTTTGGTGGTTCAGGCCTGTGGTAGGAGCAAGGGACGTCTGTCACTGAATCTCTGCAGGGGAGAGTGGAGATGGAAAGCCAGCGCAGAGTTCAGTAATGCCTGATCTCTGATCTAGAAATCTTGTGTTTGCTTTTAGGACAACATTAAGAAACACAGGTATAAAATCTTATGAATAAAATTTCTTGCAAGTGAATCTTTTTTTTTTTTTTTTCTTTTCAAAGAAGGTCTCACTCTGTCACGATCCTCCTGCCTCAGCCTCCTCTTATCACCACCATGCCTTTAGGTTGGACTGGGAATTGAAACTGGCCTCCCATGTAGTCCCAGCCTGCAGGACACAGCATCTTATCAGTGTACACCACCACGGTGGGGCTGTGGGAGTGCATCTTTAAATTGGCCCACAGAGGGCTTTTTCGCTTATACATACCAAAAAGAAATTGCAATAAATCCCAGACATATTCTTATAAAAAAACCCAGACTGATCTATTTGCATTTTTTCTTTTCCTCCACAATTCTAAGGGCATCAACAGAGTTGTAAGCTTTGTAGGAAGCATCCAAGCAAAGCAGATGTTTGCCTTGAGATCAAGGAAAAATACTACAACATTCAAGATTCCTTTCTCTGTAAAAATAGTTATGACCAGCAAGTTTCAAAAACATGGACACTCTAGGTCACATCCAGAGCTCCCTCATGCCAAAATCTAATGGCCATTGGAAAAGACTTCTTCTGTTGTTTACATCATCTTGTCACCAACATTAAACCTTGAAGAAGTAAACTGGGATTGCAGGGATGGTATAGAATTCAGATGCTATCAAGAGCTGCAGAAAGGAGAACCTAGAATAATTTGACAGGTTTCTAGAGTGTTTTAGGTCTGAGGAATTCCACGGTCTGTGTTTTATATTTGAAGAGTTACACATGACTGTCTATGGTGTTATTCAAGAATGATCAAAACTCTCAGGAAGAAACATAGGATGAGCAGGTAATTACTCACTGGTCTTTGGCCTGCACTGTGGTTTGACATATGGTTTCTGTCTCTAGTTTAATTTACCTATTAGTTAACATTTTATATAGTAATTGGGGTTACAGTTTTCTGCTTGTCTACCTGTGACCTGAAGTGATTATTTAAAGAGCGAGAGAGACAAAGAGACAGAGAGAATGTGGTACCAGTACACCTTGGACATCTTTTACATCAGTGATTCTTTAACCCTATCCTTGCATCAGAATCACCTAGAAAGCTTCTAAAAACACAGATGAATGGGCCCCACTCCCAGTGTTTCTGATTTAATAGGTCTGGGAAAGAACCTAAGAATTTCTGAGTTCCATAGTGATTCTGATTCTGCTGGTCTGGGGACCAAAGTTTGAGAATCACTCCTCCATACCTACAACTGCCCATTTTCTTAGAGCTTCTCCAAAATTTAGGATGACTATTTTTTGAGATATTGAATTAAATAAGTAAGTCCCCTATAAAAATGAAAGAAGACAAAAGAATAATTGATAATTTCACAAGAATTTGAAGAAAAAGAGATATTCTCCCAGCTGAATGATCTGTAGACAGAGCTCTCAGTTTTAAAAGAGAACAACTGAGCAAGCTGATTTTCTTCCCTGGGGCAAAAGAGCTATCCCTAAACAATATGGGGACAGAGTTTTTCCTTTCCCTGCCTCCAGAGAAAAATCAGCAAAATTACAGTGTCTCTCATTGAATAGAGCCCGTATTTGGATTGGTCTTGAGATTAATAGGTACATATAAATTTAGGGGATCAGCAGATGGCATAATGGTTATGTCACTGGACTCCCATGTAGTCAACCGCAGTTTGAGTCCCAGACCCAGAGGCTTAAAACACACACCAGACGCATGTATATGCATGCCTAAAAATCCTGAGATGAGAACAGAGGAGAAGGGATTGTGGCATGGCCATCCCCTTTGGGGGATGATTTCTTGCTTTCTGTCTCTCTGTTTCTCTCAGTCTCTTTGGCAAGTGCACGTGCCATATAGCAAAAACATTTCTAAAAAAAAAAAAAAAAAAGGTACATATAAATTTAGAATAAAGAATTTCAAAATCTCCCATCCCCTATGGAAACAGAAGAAAATACTTAAAAGGGAATGGTGGTGTTTTAGTCAGTAGGTGCCTTGGTTACTAAGAGAAGGAGAAGAGGGGTCAGCAGATGGCGTAGTGGTTAAGCTGATGGATTCTCCCATGGTTGACCATGGTTTGAGTCCCAGACCTGGCAGCTTGAAACTTATGCCAGCATTTGTGTGTGCATTCTCAAGATCTTGAGAGAAGGGATTGTGATGTGGCCATCCCCTCCTAGGGGTGATTTCTTGCTTTCTGTCTCGCTCTCTCTCTCTCTCCAGTGAGTACTCACACCCTACAGCAAAAATCTTTTAAAAAAACATAAATAAATACATAAAATAAGAAGAATGAACTATGGGTATAGCCTACTTTTAAGAAAACACATTCTCCCCTCCCTGAACTACCAACCCACTATTATACATATATTTAAAAAAAATAATTTGAAAGAATTTCATTATGTATGTGCTTTAATTTTTAATAAAGTTCCTTTCATTCTTTCTTCCATGAACAAGAGAGAGAGCGCAAGTGAGAGAGAAAGACAAGCACTCCGATAGGGTTTTTCATGCCATGGCCCACCCACAGGTCAGGAGCCCTACATCAGGGGCACACGTGTGCTCTGTGGATTAGGGAGGTCTATGATGTGAAACCAGAACCTCCTGTGTGGGTCACCCTCACAGCCTGTTGTGTTATCATTGCACCAATTTGGCCCATATGTGGCTTTTTTTTTTTTTTTGAGAGGTTTTTGCTCTAGGGCATGTGCGCTCGCCAGAAAGACAGAGAGAGACAGAGAGACAGAAAGCGAGAAATCACCCCCCAGGGGGAATGGCCACACCGCAATCCCTTCTCCTCCATTCTCCTCTCGGGATCTTGGGCACGCACGCACACGCGCCCGGCGTGAGTTTAAGCTATCAGGTCTGGGACTCGAACCACAGTCGACTACATGGGAGTCCAGGGACATAGCCATTACGCTAACTGCTGGTCCCGCATATGTGGCTTTTAACTCTACATACTTGTATATGAAATAATGACAGATAATAAAATTTAGACTAAATGTAGAATTAATTTTAAGAAGCATAGGATACTTTTTGCTGCATTACATTTCTTCTTGTATTACAATGCTAATTAGTTGGTAAATAAATATTAAGTAATTATAAAATATTTTCCAGGTTCACTTAATTAAGTACCCTTAATCTTACGAATTGCAGACAATACTAGAACAACTTAAATTGCTTTGTGAAGTTGACTTGAGAGACAGCTAAATAGCTTCTCTGTCTCTATCACTGAGCGGGAAATAATGCAAACATAACATTTAGTTCAAGTAACTCAGATTTATTTGCTGATAAGAGTCCAAATTAACTTGAAAAATTTTATACTTGTCATACAGAACAGATAAATGATCACTAATTACACTAACAATTTAAGATTATGAGGATGTAACCATGTGTGAAACTGAACTGAATTAATAGAATAAATAGTACCTTTATTTTTAAAAATATGGTTGTTTTAAACTCCAGGCAATGCTGCATATTCTTCTGCTTGGAGGCCTTACATACAACAGTAGGGTCTGATACTTCTCTGATGAATTTAAGTATCAACCATGACTGCTTCACAGTGTTGATATAAATTGTACGTTCGTGATCCATAATTAACTTTGAGACTTGAAGTAATTAATGTGCAGTGTTTGTTATGTGACACGTAGGCTAAAATGGTGATAGAGCAAAGGTATTTGCTCACCACACAGTAGGCTTGTTCATTTATTTATCAATTTTGCTGGCAGGCACATGTGTTCACTGGAGAGATAGAAAGAGAGACTGAGACTGTATCCCCCACCCCCCATGGGAATTCTCTCTCCATGTCTCTTTTTGGGATTTTGGGCATGCACACACATGTGACTGGTGTGTTTTTCAAGCTGGTGGGTCTGACTCTGTGCAGTCAACTATACAGGATCTAGTCGCCCTAACCACCACACCACCAGCTGGCTCAGGCTTTTTTCTTTCTTTCTCTTTTTTAATAATAGATTTTTTAAATAGTAGTTTTAACTTCCCAGAAAAATTGAGCAGAAAGCACAGAGAGTTCCATATACCTCCTGCTCCCTCACATACATAGCCTTCCCCACATACATAGCCTCCCTCACACACACAGCCTCCCCCCACACACAGCCTCCCCCCCTCCACAGCCTCCCCCCCCACAGCCCCCCCCACAGCCTCCCCCCCAACACAGCCTCCCCCACACACACAGCCTCACCCCCTACACAGCCTCCCCCCACACACAGCCCCCCACACACAGCCTCCCCCCACACACACAGCCTCCCCCACACACACAGCCTCACCCCCTACACAGCCTCCCCCACACACACAGCCTCCCCCCCACAGCCTCCCCCCCAACACAACCTCCCCCACACACACAGCCTCCCCCCACACACACAGCCTCCCCCACACACACAGCCTCACCCCCTACACAGCCTCCCCCACACACACAGCCTCCCCCCCCACACACAGCCTCCTACACACACACAGCCTTCCTCCACACACAGCCTCCCTCACACGCACAGCCTCCCCACACATACAGCCTCCCTCCCACACACACAGCCTCCCCCCCCACACACAGCCTCCCACACACACACAGCCTTCCCCCACACACAGCCTCCCTCACACGCACAGCCTCCCCACACATACAGCCTCCCCCACACACACAGCCTCCCCCACACACAGCCTCCCCCCCACAACCTCCCCACACACACACAGCCTTCCCCCCACACACAGCCTCCCCCCACACACAGCCTCCCTCCCACACACACAGCCTCCCTCCCACACACAGCCTCCCACACACACACAGCCTCCCCCCACACACAGCCTCCCTCACACGCATAGCCTCCCCACACATACAGCCTCCCCCACACACACAGCCTCCCCCACACACAGCCTCCCCCCACACACAGTCTCCCACACACACACAGCCTCCCCCCACACACAGCCTCCCCCCACACACAGCCTCCCTCACACACATAGCCTCCCCACACACACAACCTCCCCCACACACAGCCTCCCCCCACACACAGCCTCCCCCCACACACAGCCTCCCCCACACACACAGCCTCGCCCCCACAGCCTCCCCCCCCACAGCCTCCCACACACGCATAGCCTCCCTCACACGCATAGCCTCCCCCCACACACAGCCTCCCCCCCACACACAGCCTCCCCCCCACACACAGCCTCCCACACACGCATAGCCTCCCTCACACACATAGCCTCCCCCCTACACGCACAACCTCCCCCCCACACAGTCTCCCCCCCCCACAGCCTCCCCCACTGTCTATATTCTCCAACAGAGAGGCACATTGTTATCATCAATATGTCCACACTGACACATCATCGTCACCCAAAGTCCATACTCACATTAGAGTTCACTGCATAATTTTTATTTGTGTATTCTGTCAATATGTAAATGTGCTTACGATGTAAATAGTATCCAAATTACAGGGGCAAACTCAATGTGGTAAAAAGTATCTTATGATTCTTAAAATTTATTATATTTCATCTAAATTTAATTTAATGTCTATCATTATTTCATTTACCTGTGTGTATATTTAAAATACACATATCTGAAGATAATTTAAAAGTATTATTATTATTTGCCATAGCTTTTTGTTTTTATTTATTTATTTATTTATTTTTAGTGTGCTTTCCAGAGACACAGAGAGAGAGAGGGAAAATGAGAACGCATCCCCCAGGGAGGATGGCCATGCCACAATCTCTTCTCCATTCTCCAGTATTTTGGATACATACACACAGATGATCATGTTTTTCAAGCCACTGGGTTCAAGACTTGAACCGCTCTGTCAGCCATGTGGGGTCTAGTCACCTTAAACTTCATTGTACCTTCTGGTCTTAAAATTATTTTTAAAAGAAACCTATAAAGGGCTGATAGATCAAAAAGGAAAATGGTCACTGATTACGGAATCTATTCCCAACACAAGGGAGTTGGAATTTTTTATCTTGGGGCCAGAAGGTGGCGTGGCGGTTAAGGGCACTAGACTCCCACATGGCCAACTGCAGCTCGAGTCCTGGACCTGGCGGCTTGCTTTCTCACTTTCCCTTTCTTGCTCTCGCTCTGTTGCTCTCTGGTCAAATTAAAATAAATAAACAAACAAACAAACAAATAAATAAAGTTAAATAAAATAATTTTAAAAAGAATTTTATATCTTTTAGTCATAGATGGAAGGTTTTGCTCCACCAAAACTAAATATTTACTCTTGAAAAGGTCTGTTTTTGGGCTGATTTTGAGTATTTTGTGACCATTACTTAAAATTAATTACTTAATTACTTTAAAAAATTAGAAACAGAATAATAAGTGTTAATCATGTCGAGATAACCTAAAATAACTAAAATATCTGTTGTTTTACCTCTACTGTGGCTGCTATAAAGTACTGAGACTTCAGTTAATGACACAGCCAAGGCTATAGCTCCTTCGTGCCGTGAGCACTTGCGTGCTTTGTTCTAAAATTCTCATTGCAATTGCAGGTTTCCAAGGTCAGGCCATAAATCTGAACTCATGAAATGGACAGGGTGTTTTTATACAACACCCAACTTTGGGGACTCCTGAACAGCTGTTATTTAGCACCAAAGGCTTGTTCTGTCACCTTGAGATCTTTACTGTGGCTTTCAAGCGCAAGGAGGGACTACATGATACAGTTAGGCATGACTGGAATGCTCCATATTTTCTTAATTTTCTGAGCACCTGCTCCTGTGTGAGAAACCTTTTCCCCCTTCCTAATGAGAATATGACCTTCAGTTAACTCTATTTTTCTAATCCTGATTTGACAGTATACCAATTATGTTGTCCAATGACATATGGTAAAAATGACACCCTGTAGTTGGAAAATTCCATCTGGACTGGGACAAATAGAAATAACTTACTGGAAGCACATTTTCGGGCCTTCCTGAGTGTAATGATTGTTGAAACTGGGCATGTCCCTGTAAACTATTAAGTGGTTACAAGAGATACTGGCTCTTGTGAGAAATGAGGACCTTGTCTTTTCACATTTGCCCGATGTCACCTGGACAGTCAAGGAAGAAAAACCCCAGATGGCTGCAGGGCTTCTGCCTGGATGGTGGCAAGGACTATCTGATGCTACCTGCTGGTGAGTTTTGGATCCTGCCCTGTACTCTTGAATAGACTGATGTCAAGTCTGACCTTGAAAGCTCTTGTAAGTCTGATGTTTACTTGAACCTAAGAGCCATAAGGGACATGGAACACTTATTTTTGGAATGTGAGAAAAAAATTCAAAGCAAAATTCAAAGCTCAACTTACCTCAGGTCAAGTTTGTATTGACCTTGGTATTTTTTGTTTGTGGTCACGTATTCTTCCTTTGATAAGGTATCACATGCCTTATTGGAGTGAATGGAAATATTCACACATATTCACACATAGTGACACATGGCTATCGTGAAATTTCTGCTAGGAAGATTTTATTATTGTTTTAAAATCCTTTTATTAATAAAAGAAGTTGGCATATGCTCTATCGTATTGACTGTAAGGCTCTGGAGATCTGCTAGCACCTTCACTGCCTGTAATACATTTTCCTGAGGGTCACTGTTATCTAAGCTAAGGGTATGTCTATTCACAAAGCCACTCTTTTCCAGTAGGAGAGCTACCCTCTTCCTTTCTGGTATCATGGGTTTCTATAACAGTTAGGCAGCAGTATTCAGTCTTTCATCAGTAAAGGTGGCCTCTGTTCTCCCCTCACACTTATTTAAATTCCTACAATTAGCTACAGGCCAGAAACTGTGTCTTCTGAAGAAGTTATAAAGAAAGTCAGTCTTAGACTTTGGTAGGAAAGACCGTTGTCGCTGAAAAAAATAATCTCGTGGGTGCCAGGTTTGGACATATAAGCTAAGATTGCCTTCATGAGTGAACATCAGACCAACTCTATGGGAGGATTTTAAAATCAGGATTTCCCAAACAAATGGGACCCAAAGGCAGATGGATTTGTGAAAAGGCTGCTAATACATGATCAGCAGATAAAGAAATAGAGTCTCAAGAAAGTGAGGAGACATATCTAATTGTAGTTATTTGCTTTACCATATTGCTGGTATTTTTTAAAAAGTTTATTTTATGAATACATGAGAAAACCCCCATATCCTTCTCCTATGCCAAATTAAGTAGATTGAATTGGTGCCAATTACAAATATGCTCTCTTAAAATAATCTCCATCAATGGTCCTATAATCTTATACAGGCTTAGCTATATCAAATGGGTGTAGCAAAAATATTCCTTTTTTTTTTTTTTTTTTTTTTTTTTTGGTCATAGGTTAAATGCACTTGCTAGAGAAAGAGAGAGAGAGACTGAGAGGGAAAGTGAAAAATCACCCCTCAGGGGAGATGGTCATGCTGCAATCCCTTCTCCTTCATCCTCCTCCTAGGATTCTGGGCACACATGTACATGTTCCCTGCATGATTTTTAGCACGTGCTCATGTGATTCTCAAGCCATCAGGTCCAGGACTCAAATTGCAGTCACCCATGTGGGAATTCAGTGCCTTAACCACTGTGCCACCTGTTGGTCCTTGACCTCATTCTTAACTGATGTACTGTACCAACTGACTTTTCAAAATCAATAGAGTAATTTTACATACTTTATATTATCCAATTTCAGGCAATAAGTAACCAAACTCCTGAGAATATTTCTTCAAATAGGCAATATAAATCAAACTTTAGAATCATATAAAATTACCTTTATGTTTATTCCATGAAGGAACATATATTTAAGAAATCTTAATATAGAAAACCATGAATAGAAGCCATTTAATCTCAGGTGAATTTCAGGACGATCTCTAATAAATGGAACTCACAGATGCACTTTTAAAATGGGTTAAGCTTAAAGCCATCTTTGGTCAACAGATGCTGAATTAAATTATATTTATTTTAGATAAAACTTATCTATAAATAAAACCTTATTTAAGAAAGGAACTCTTTTGGCAAACTCTATGCAGCAGATGAAGATAATATGATGTATATGAAAGGTTCCATAAAGAAAGTTCTCCTTCTTACCTCAATATAACTAAACAAGAAAATTTATCTATGATAATGGATAATGGAATTTTTTTTTAGAAATTTTTTGCTATAGGGCATGTGCACTCACCAGAAAGACAGAGAGAGACAGAAAATGAGAAATCACCCCCCAGGGGGGATGGCCACGCCACAATCCCTTCTCCTCCATTCTCCTCTCAGAAACTTTGGCACACATGCACACATTCCTGGCATGAGTTTAAGCCACCGGGTCCAAGACTCGAACCACAGTCGACTACATGGGAGTCCAGCAACATAGCCATTACACCAACTGCTGGTCCCAATGGAAGAAATCTTTAAAAGTAATATGTTGGTGTGATATGACTACATGTAAAATGTGAAAACATTCTTCTCAGAGTCTCTTCAAGAAATTGGCATAGCAACTGCTCTATTGCTTAAGGAGTCCCAAATATACATTAGTAAAAGATGTCACCTGCTGGTAATCCTTGGGAATCCTGAAGACAGGAGTTATTCCTGCCCTGACTGCCTCACGTACCTGGTACTGCAGACAGAGCCTGGGCAACAACCACTGAGTCAGAATAAACTAAGCATTAAAAACAGTGTTGCAAAAGGTTTTCCAGGACAATGGTGCAGTCTGTGAATCATTTATGAATCGCCAGGTATAAATTCATTCTGAGTTTAGCAATTATGTGACTTTAGTTTTATTAAATGTAACAAGGGAGTCTTTGTGTGTCGCTGGCTGATATTTTTCACATTTATAAATATAAAACGGTACAAAAAAAGCATAGAATATATAGTCTGTAGAAACTTATTTATACATGCATCTATATATGTATGTGTATATATATTAAAACTAAATAATTACTATGCTTTAAAAAAATTTCCCAATGGTAAAAACACTGACTAAAGGAATAATATCAAATGACAATGCCACATCTGTAAGAAATGCAGAAAAACACTGACTAGCAACACATTCAATTCATGATCTTAGCACCGAAACGTAACATGGCGAGCCCTTTCCTGATCAAGATGGCTCATTGAACAGCTGTGGAAATCTATAGGGGCTGCGAAGAAAGGGCCTCAAACCTGCTTCAAGACAAACCTTTCTCTGATGATACCAGTTTCGTTCGTCTTCTGGGAGAAAAGAAATATTTGTAATGTTTACTTTTTTTTTTTTTTTTTTGCTTTGAGAAATTTTTTTGCCAAAGGGCATGTGTGCTTGCCAGAGAGACAGAGAGAGACAGAGAGAAGAAAGCGAGAAATCACCACCCAGGGAGGATGGCCACACTGTATTCCTTCTCTTCCATTCTCCCCCTGAGATTTTTGGGCACACATGGACATGCACCCAGCAGTTTCAAGCCTCCAGCCTTGGGACTCAAACTGAGGTTGGCCACATGGGACTCCAGTGCCTTAAGCACTATGTCACCAGCTGACCCTAATGTTTACTTTTCAATGAACTATAATGGGATAAAGATTGGGTCTAGGAAAAAAAACAAAACAAGACAAGATGATATTTTAATTTTCTCCTCTCACTCTTCTTTTTAATTTTTCATAGCTTAACTCCCAGCTTTCAGTTTTTTTTTCGGTGTAAAGTAAAATCCCAGTCATTTGGCTCTTCTTTGACTCTCATACTTTGTGTAGCTCCCAAGGACATGTGCAAGTAATACATTTGTATGTTTCTTTCACATTACAAACTTGTTCTAGGAATTATCAGTATATACAGTGTCTCAGAAACTGCCTGTCTTTTGACAGTGAGGTGGGGCACCATTAACATTTATGCTGGGCCAGCTGATGGCATGGTGGTTAAGGTGGCTATACCACTGCACAGTTCAAGTCCCAGACCGAGTGGCTTGAAAAATCCTAACAGGAGACTGGAGAAGAGATTTTGGCATAGCCATTCTGCCAGGTAGTGATTTCTCACTTTCCCTCTCTCTCTGTCTATGAGCAGACATGTTCTATAGCAAAACTAAAAAAAAAAAAAAAAAAAAAAAAGAGCAAATCAATTATTCCAATCAACAGATAAAAAACAGAGAAGAACTGCTTCCAGTAAACTGGGATATAGGACCATCTTACTATAAAGAAAACCAAAAAGAAACCTGCACTTTAAACCATGATTTTTTTTTTTTTTTGACAGATTTTTTGCTATAGGGCATGTGCGTTCACCAGAGAGACAGAGAGAGAGAGAGAGAAACAGAAAGCAAGAAATCACCCCCCAGGGTGGATGGTCTCACTGCAATTCCTTCTCCTTCATGCTCTTTCAGGGATTTTGGACACACACACACACACACACACCTGGCACGAGTTTCAAGCTGTCGGCTCTAGCAGCGTAACTGTGGTCAGTCATGTGGGAAGCCAGCACTTGTACCACTAGCCACCTGCTGGTCTTTAAACACGATTTTATGGGTGAAAATGGAAGTTGCTCTTATGGCTTATGTTATTAAAATGAGAGAAACACAAATCAATATCAAGCATCATGTCTGATGTTACTACATGCTAGAAATACTACTCTCTCTTTAAGAACTTTTGTAAATTATATTCGAATGACAAAATTGCTGGCAGGCCCTCTAACTTGTAAAAAGGCTTTGTTTACACTTACAATATAAAATATGTCCCAGTTTTATGAGATTTAGTTTCTTTTTGAAAAAGATGCTCTCCAATTTATTTCCTCCGATGTGGCAGCCTCATACAAAGATGCTTCAACAAGTTTGTGAAAAAAATTGAATTAAAGTATGCTTATTTTGATGCCAAAAAAGTTGAAACCCATAAATAGCTTTTTCATAATACTCATTTTTCATGAATTTTTAAAGGATCGTTTGGATTTCATGCAGTTCTTAATAATGAAATTTCACAAAACCATAAGAAAAAACAATTTTTAAAGTTTTTTTGCCATTGGGTGTGTGTTCTTGCAAAGAGACAAAGAGAGACAGTGGGAGGGAAAGTGAGAAATCACGCCCCACTCCTAGGGGCGATGGCCACACCATAATCCCTTCTCCTCCACTCTCCTGGGATTTTGGGCATGCACACAGTCGAGATTTGAGACTTGAACCATACACTGTCATGTGAGAGTACAGGGCCTTAACAACTATGCCATCTGCTGGTCCCAAGATTAGTAGATCTTAATCCAACCTGAAAGCACTGTACCAAGAACAAGGGAACTTTCCTTCAGTGTTGACACACAATCTCAGAGTAGACTTCAGGAGTTTCAGAGTAGAGTGATTAAGATTCTCTCACTCTCTTCAACACAGGGAATTCTAACACTATCATAAGTAAAATCACAATAAACAAATCCACACAAATAACTTGTTTGATTATTTTAATTTCTTCTTAGTATATGAAGAGAAATAATTTTCCTTTGAGGTAGGTTACATTGGGTCTCACCAAAAGATATGTCTAAATCCTAACTCTTGGTCTTTGTAACTTATTTGGAAATGGAGTCTTTGCAGATGTAATTAAGTTAAAGATCTTGAGATGAGACCATTTTAGATTTAGAGTAGGCACTAAGTCTTGTGACTAATGTCCTTATAAGAAAAAAGGGGGAGATTTGAGACACAGAGATACAGATGGAAAGGTCATGTGAAGATGAGACAGAGATTAGAATGTTGTACAAACCAAGGAATGCGCACAGCTACCGGAAGTTGGAAATAGCAAGAATTCTCCCCAAGAGGCTCTGAAGGGAGTACTGCCCAGCCATATCTTGATTTTTAGACTCTTGGCTTCTAGAACTATAAGAGAATACAATTCTGTTGCTTGAAGTCTCCCTTGTTAAAGGCAGTTCTAGGGAACTAATACATCTTCTATATCTTAAGAAATCAAATTGCAGGGACTTGCTATTACCAGACATATCTACAGAGATTGCTCTTATTTTTCTAACAATGCAAATAGCTATGTTAAAACATTACTGTTACAGTCTTATAGATGATAGATAATATAGATGTTTATACCAAAAGACATCTGTTCTGAAAGTCCAACCTAATTAAAATACAAATAGTAATTTTTCTATAACTTCTAGACGTGACAAATGCATAGGGTGGCCAAATAAGAGGACACCAAATTAAATTTCAGATAAATAGTAAAGTTTAGAATAAGTATGCCTCCAATATTTTAAGACATTTTATATATACACATAAAAGAACATATATTATTATTATATTATTTCTTTTAAATTCAAATTTATCATGTATTTTAATTTGCTAAATCTGGAACCTGGCAATTGCTGCAAAGAGATTGCCTTTCCTACTCAGCAACACAGGCTAACAAAATTCAGAACTTATGTGGGTTTTCAGATCTCCAAGATCAAGCACTTGTGCGTTCATCAGGCTGCCTAAAGCAGAAGTAATAAAACCGAGGAAAAATAAGTAACATTTTAGGAAAGAAGCTCTCTAGTTACTTTTCTAGAAAACAGGTTACAAAAATGGGAGAATGATGGCCAGTTCTGACCACTGAGCCCTCCTCAGTGTCTATGAGTATGAAGAAAGATTCTGGAGAAGAGTATTTAAACCAGTTTCTAGCAATAGTGGTGGTGGTGGAAATGAATTTTCCTCTTTTACTGTTTTGGGCAAGGGTGATCTGAGATGCAGGAGCATAGACATTTTGGTTTTGCTGGGCAGTGGATAGGGACATTAGAGTAATAAATGGTAAGACTGAAATTCTGAACCTAACACTTAAATAAGCATTTTTGTTCCATTCATCTTTTTCCAACCTCCTCATGGCTCCTAGGTACCATCTACCTTCTAATCTGTAGAGGTTTGTCCGTCCGTCCTTCCTTCCTTCCTTCCTTCCTTCCTTCCTTTCTTTTTTTTCTTTTTTTTTCTTTTTCTTTTCTTTTTTTTTCTTAATCCCTCATCCAATTGATGGTGAATCCTACTGCATGTTTTTCTGGACCATCACTCATATTTTCTTTTCCTTTTTAATTTTCACACCCTCAATCCCAGTTCAAGCACTCAAAACGATACACCCACATAACTATAGCACTTCCTAGATTGTCTTCTCACTTCAAACTATCCATCGCCATCAAGTTATCCTATCAATTATATGTATATAAATTCACAAATCTAAAGAGATCCAACACTACCAATCCAGTCAAATGCTTATCCCATCTGTCATTCATGGATGGGTAGAAGAAAATGTGTAATCCATCCCAAGTTTACCTCAAATTGTTTCCCCATTTAAATACCTCTCCTTATCTCTACCCAATAAAAACTTCACAAGCAACAGGCAAGATTTATTATCTTATTATAAACTGAAGAAGCTGGATTAGTTAGCATTTTACACACTTTGGTATATTCTTCCCTTTCATAATTACTATTTTCTCTCTCTTTTTTCTTGAATATGTGGCTCTTTCATTCTACTGAAAATTGCTTCTGTATTTTTTGGCATAAATGGCTATTGAGAACAATTTGCTACTCATAAGAAAGACAGTACATGAACAGAGAGGTGCAGGCTCAAAATTGTGGAGTGTACAGGGAATGGTGGAACAAGAATGCGTATACCCTGTCTGAAAGGTAGGGGCTACTCAGCTCAGAAAACTAGTATCATGTGTTGCCAGAGCTTGCCTGATCCTTTCTTATGATTAAGTTTTGGTTACACATTTTTCACAAGAATACCACAGAAATGACGTATCCTTCTCAGGCATGTTATCAGAAGGGACTTGGTGTCTGTGTGGCTCTTTGCAGCTGATGTTAACTTTGATTACTTGGGTAAGATGGTATCCACTTTCTCCATTGTCAAGTTGTTATTTTTCTCTTTGTAATCCAGACATATTTTGTGCAGAAATACTTTGAAATGAGACAAATATTTCATATAATTTTATACACAATAATTTTAGCATCCCTTGATGATTCTTGCCTATAACAATGGTTATTATGGTATTGGTTAAAAGGTGATTTTTAAATTTCCATCTTCCCTTCTATTTATCATTAAAAAAGTCATGATGTATTTCTCATGTTTTTCTATGCAAAAATATGTCATGACTTTTCTGATGACCCAATACATTTGTTCATGAATTGTACTATAAGGAAAAGTTGTACTTCTTATCCCATAAATAAATAATTTATTAGTTTGAAATGATAGATACTTATTTTATTGTATGAGTTATAACCCATTATTACCATTAGTTTTTTTGTTGCTGAAATTACTCATTTTTGATCATGAGAATATTTGTCTTGTCTTGAACTTCATCAGGGCCTATGAAGATCTATTTAATCAACTATGAAGCTATTGCTGGGTCCAACCAATCTTCACAGATCACTTGTTGGGAATCCCCAACATTTTGATGCAACCCCAGTCCTGGATCTTGCAATTCCAGCAACATTCAACCGAGAAAATATTTGCAGCAAAAAGAATTCCAAGTCTACCAAAAGGTGACTTCTGATATGGCTTCAAATGAGCCCCATCTATGTAGCCAATTGTGTCACTAATTGTTTATAAAGTAAAATCCAACTTGCCAGTAGTTCGGTAGGGTCCTTGACATCTAGGTTGGAAATATCCCCAGTTTTGAAACTTGCCTCAAAACCTTTTTCTCTGATGGACAGAGTCGTCTGAATCCAGCCTTCTAAAACTTACAGTTATTTTTTTAATTTAAGCAGTCATAAGGAAGATAAAATTTATCATAAATGCATAGAGTAAGTTTCCAGGTGATATTGTTCCCATGTTCTTACCTCCTCGATCTCGGGCAGCTAAACTTTGACCCCTTCTTAATGTAATGTCCAACTGGTACATTCCGGGATCAGCCAAAGGGACATCTGCATTACTGGTTCCAGCAGTATTGATTTTCTAAAAGAACAAGAAATACACAAACATTAAATTGATATTTTTGTTGTAGTTTCTTCAATGGGGGACCATATGTAGCTTATTCCAGATGATCAGAATTGGCCGATAGAATAAATCATCTTCTGATTTTATACACTATCATGACCACACAGTTCTCTAATTGTTTTGAATCCATAAAAATATTTAGACTTAAAATACAAACATGGAAATTACAGGCATGTCCTGTTTCCAACTCAGATTGGGGCTAATTAGAGTAATATGAAAAACATTTCCCATGGAGAAGCTCCCATAATTCAACTAGAAAGATTAACATAGAATTAGTGTCTGAGGTAAAATACAATCAATGATGATGGAGAATTAAGGTATAAGGGAGTAGTTGATTCCTTATAATTGAAAGTGAAAATTAAAATGATTTATTTAAGTGACTTTATTGACTCATTTATCTATGTGAAAGATTTCATACTGATGGATTATATACTTCTGTTTCAGCCCCAGTATAAAATATGATGTAATTATACAGTAATAAATTCACCCGGCATTTTGACAGTATTTATATTTAAAAAATTCTCAATGGAGCTAAATTTGTAATGCTGTTTACTATGAAGGAGTGAAAGTATACAAGCTATTTCTTCATCTAAAAATCTCTGTAAAGCTGCCTTTATAGATTATTTTTAGCAACAATATATCCTGTTAATAATTTATTAGTTATCAAATTACAAATGTACTTGCAAGAGGAATAACTATGTTACAATAAAACAAAAAAGATATATAGTAAAAACCGTACAGGTCACATGTTATGATCTCTGTCACTTTGAATATAACAAGGAAGCTTACTTTTCTACCTGTGGTTAAGCTGATTTTAAATCCTTATTTTCCCTTTTCTGGTTCAAAAAAGAATGTTATTTAGGAATAATATGCATAGGTAAAATAATAGACATTAGTCTAGCTCTTTTAGTTCTAGAATTCATATGAAATGCATCTATAAAGCAGAATTAAAAAAAAATCTTTAGTGAGACCTAATTCACATACCACAAATTCACCCTTTAATTTTGTTTATAGAGAGATTTTGCTACGGGGCACGAGTGCTTGTGAGAGAGATAGAGACAGAGAGACAGAAAGCAAGAAATCACCCCCTGGAGAGTGTTGGCCATGGCACAATCCCTTCTCCTCCATTCTTCTCTTGAGATTTTGGGCATACATACACACATGCCCGGTGTGAGTTTTAAGCCACCGAGTCTGACACTTGAACTGTAGTCAACTAAGTGGGAGCCCAGCGATGTAACCATTAAGCTATCTGTTGGTCCCCACCCTTTAATTAAAGTAGCATTTAAAAAAAAGAGAGAGATAAGCTTTTTCACAGGAGCAATGATTTAAAACAAGAAGTAGTGCAACTTTGATGACCACAATTCAACATCTTCTCTCATAATCATAAGAAATAATTGACTTCTCAGGATATATTTTATTTCTATAAATGACAGCACCGGTCCTTAGTCAGCTAGAAACTGAGTCATCCCTGACTTCATTTGCCTCTCACCCACAACCAAGTAGTTGTCAGATCCCATCCATTCCATTTCTGTGTTACATCACCCAATTATCTCTTCAGTTCCCATCATTTGGACTGGGCCTCCACACAAGAGAGGAGTAAAAAGTAAAATTACTGCCTTTACTCTTCCTTTACCCATCCAACGGTTCTGCTTCCTTGTGATTATCAATTTGGAGTTTATCTTTCCACACTTTTGAAGGTCTCATACAAACAATACATCTTGGTTTGTATCAATATTTCTGTGGCTGGGCTTTCGGTTTTTGTTTTTCTTTAAACGAAGACAGTATTATATTTTTCTTCTTATTTTGAAATTTATTTAACTTAGATAACCTCATGGGCCCTTGTCTAATCAATAACCCTCTCTCTCTCTCAAGATATATTATTTCCCCCAGTGTGGGTATACAATTTCTTCCATCATTTTCCTATTGAAGAATATTTGGGTCAATTTCAGTGTTGCCACTATATGAAGTGTTTTTATTTCTCTTGTAGAATGAATTTTTTCAATAAGTTTTAAGTAGTTCACACTTCAGTTAAAAAGTACCAAAGTACCTATTTCCTGCACTCTAATTAGCATAGCATATTTCTAGTTATTCTAATATTTTCCAATTTTGGTGGACAAAAAAAATGTTATCTTCCTTTTTCGTACATATCCAGAACTATGATAAAGTCTTTTGAGAGCCATGTATAGGACCAGAGGGGAACGACTATTCACAGGGCCATACAGAAGACACCAACTTAGATAGACAGAAAGCCACCCAAGGCCTTCCGAACAATTTCAAAGGAGAGCTTGTGTGTGTAGGTTTAATTAATAAGTAAGGATTAAATTAAAATCCAGTAAACATTTTTAGTGAGCTCCAAATGTGTTCCAAGCCTTTCATTGGGTACTTTTATATATTGCACATAGTTTCGAAAAACACATGTATTGGTAAATGTAAGCTTAGATAGGTTTACTACTTTCTAAAAGAGAATACAACCTGCAAGAAAGGAGGAATATTTACCCACTCTGCATCCTCCTCGGTGTTTTGATAGATTCTTTAAAGGCAGAAAAATTTAGATCTTCAGATGTGTTATTTTGTACTCTTCATTATTCTATTCAATCCTTAACATTTAGAATGCATAATTGATAGAATGACTAGTTTTTTCTTTTTTTTTTTTTTGAGAGGTTTTTGCTATAGGGCGCGTGCGCTCGCCAGACAGACAGAGAGAGACAGAGAGACAGAAAGTGAGAAATCACCCCCCGGGGAGATGGCGATGCTGCAGTCCCTTCTCCTCCATTCTCCTCTCAGGATTTTGGGCACACACACACATGCGTCCGGCATGAGTTTAAGCCACCTGGTCCGGGACTCAAACTGCAGTCGCCTACATGGGAGTCCAGCGACATAGCCATTACGCTAACTGCTGGTTTTATATTTTAAAATGCATATTATAGTTTATGTGCAGGTTAAGGAATTTCTAAAGATAATTTTAACTTTACAGTACTCTCACTTTTGCTATTTTGGAATTTAAGTGGCAATAAAAAATATCTCTTTAAGCGATTCTTCACCTTACTTTTTTTAGTTTTTGCTATATGGAGTGTTCACTTGCTGGAGACAGGGCTGGGGACGGAGTGGGGTGGGAGAGGAGTAAGAAATCATTTCTTGGATGGATGGCCACACAGCAATCTTTTCTCCTCTAAAATCCTTTTAGGATTTTAGACATGCAAGCACATGCACCCTGTGTACTGTAGAGCCCTAGACTCAAACCACAAAGCCAGCCATGTGGGACCCAGCTGCCATAACCACTAAGCCACTGGCTAGCTCTGGACTTGTATTTATTCAATGTATTCATTTCCTATTCTATGGATTTCTCATTTATATCCTCATTTTTCTACTGTGCTGTTTGTCTTCCTAAAAATGGGGTGTTGGGGCACCAGCAGGTGGCATAATGGTTATGTCTCTGGACTCCCATGTAGTTGACCACAGTTTGAGTCCTGGACCCAGCAGCTTAAAACTTAAAGATCTGGGGAGAAGAACAGAGAAGAAGGAATTGCTTTGTGGCCATCCCCACTGCAGGGTGATTTCTCATTTTCTGTCTCTGTCTCTCCAGTGAGCACATGAGCCCTAAAGTAAAAACCTCTCTTGTATTCAATGAATGTTAGCTATTGGAGAGGTTTTTGCGATAGGGTGTGTGCGCTTGCCAGACAGACAGAGAGAGACAGAGAGACAGAAAGCGAGAAATCACCCCACGGGGGGATGGCCATGCCGTAATCCCTTCTCCTCCATTCTCCTCTCGGAATCTTGGGCATGCACGCACATGCGCCTGGCATGAGTTTTAAGCCACCGGGTCCGGGACATGAACCGCGGTCGACTACATGGGAGTCCAGCGACATAGCCATTACGCTAACTGCTGGTCCCACTATTATTAATTTTTTTTTAAAAATCACTAAGATTCTTATTTGGACCTAATTGGATTAATATACTAATTTGGAAAGGATTCATAAGTTTATGATATTAAGTATTCTCCTTTTAGGGAAATATAATTTTACAGTTTTTCAGGTTTTGTTGTATATCCTTTTCTTCATATAGGTCTTTATCACTTTCTAGTTAATTTATTTTCAAGTATTTCATAGATTTCACTCTTATTTTAGATGAAATATTTTCTTTTCACTTCTATTTTTATCAGGTTATTTCTAGTAAAATGAACAAATATTTTATATAGTGACTTTACATCCTGTCACTTTGCAAGTTATATTTTGGGTTGTTCCCTTACCCTAACATGGCTGGCTGCTTCTGTAAACCTGCTTGCTCTTCCCATGAGAAAATAGCTTGTGCTAGCCGTACAGAAAACCATATCCGGGATGACATCCTGTACCTGCCACTGTCTTTGCTAACTAGCCCGAAACTCTTTTGTTTAGCAATGGAACTACTTGCATGGAAATCCACTCCCCTCAGAAATAATTAACCTGCTCGATTCAGCTTCTGTAACTGCTTGCACAGAAACCCCTGGAAACTGACCCCGTATAAAAAGATTACTCAAACTTTGGTCAGGGCTACAGTTCTGACTTCCGGGTCCCCCCCACCCCCGCACCCCGAGCCTTAGACTGTAGTCGCTGGCCAGCTAATGAAGACTCCCTTTAAACTTAACTTAATCTGACTTTGGTGGCACTCTACAACAGTCTATGTTTAAAAATCCTATTTTCTGCATATTTTCTGTTTGACTCTTATTTTCTAATCCTTCGGTTGCTAACCATTTTATCTTACTATGTTAGCTTTCCAAAGACTACTTAAACAATATAAATAGTGGGCACTTCTGAATTACATTTGATTTTAATGTACACATCTTTTAGTATTTCACCATTTAATACAGTGTATGTGAAGTATAGGCTTTTTCTTCTATTCTTAATTTACTTGGGCCTTTACCAAAATGACTAGTGGGGGCCAGCCGGTCGTATGGAGGGTAAGGCAGCTGAATCCCACATGGCTGACTGTGCAGTTCAAGTTCTGGACATGGTGGCTTGAAAACAACACTGTGGGTGTGTGTATGTATGTGTGCGCCCAAAATCCTGAAAGGAGGGAAAAATGGAGCAGGAGGGATTGTGTCATGACCCTTCCCCACAGGGAGCGGCTTCCTCACTTTCTCTCTCTCTTCTCTCTCTCTCTCTCTCTCTCTGTCTCTGGTAAGCACATGCCCCCTCTGGCAAATTACAAGGAAAAATGACTGCTGAATCTTATTAATAGATTTTTAGCATCTGGAATTTTGGGTTGATAGTTTTTTTTCTGAATGTTTGTACTGAATCACCTTCATATTTATGGAATAAACAGCACTTGCTATTGTGAGTCTGTTCACTCTCATGCATAATCCTAATTATGCAGAAAATCATTTATTATATTTCAGCATACTTGAATATATCTGTATTTCTCAGGGAGCCATTCACCGTCCCCATTATGTAATTCAAGTCTATCTCATTCCAAACTGACCTTTGACTTTTCTCTCAAAAACTTGTATCTATCTTTAGTAGAGTAGGATTTACCCCAACAACTCCTATCTTTGTCTTTTACTTCCCGTCTCTTTCCCATGTCTTCCCATTCAGTCTTCAAAGGTCACTTCATTAGCACTTCACGTCTTTCTTTTCCATTACCACATTCTATCCCAAACCTTCTGCTTTTTAATTTACATGATCTTTTATTTCAGGGGGCAAAGGGGGGTTGCCATAGAGCATGTGTACTTGCCAGAGAGAGAAAGAGAGAGAAGGAGAGAGGGAAAGTAAGAAATCCCACCCCCCACCCTGGGGGATGACCATGTTGCAATCCCTTCTCCTCCATTCTCCTTTCAGAATTTCGGACACACACACACGCGCGCACCACGCCCGACATGATTTTTAATCCCCCAGGTCTGGGACTCAAACCATGCTTGGCCATGTGGGAGTCCAGAGCCTTAAAATCAGAGAATAGAGTGTTTAAGGTTCGAACTGAAGGCAAATTGTGATAGAGTGTACAAAGACAGAACGGTGTCTTTAAGGGCACATCATCTATATGCGGAGGAAGGGTAGCTGGAAAATCTATAAAAGTTGAGTAACCCATGGGCAGCTTGTTCTTGATCTTCTCTTATGCCATGTCTACAACTAATTTTCATAAGGAATGCAAGTATATCCTAGAATTCTTCTCAATATAATATTCCAGGCAAATGATCAAAATTGCCAATGATTAAAACTAGCACTTGAGATGAAATCCTGTCTACTCAAAAGCTACAATAAAAGACTGTTTGTAATATAAGGGAGGTATCAAGCCCTTGAGGGAGGATAAAGGCAGACCAATTATTATGGGAATAAAACCTGAGACATTCTCACAGAGATGACAATGGAGGAGGGTCTGAGAGTATGGGTGGGACCTCGACAAGTAAAAATTCGGGAGAAACATCAGGAAAATCAACATGAGCCCAGTGCTGAGTTGTCACTAGAAGGTGCACCACTGAATTACACGAGAAATAAAGTAGAAAGGAAGACATTCAGTGACCTTGGGCTGAAGCAAGTTTCAGTTTGTGGGCAACAGGAAGCCATGCCAAAAGCTTTTGGAGAAAGAAACAGTGCAACCAGCCCTCAGGCCCCATTTAACAAACATTATTGTCTTTCATGCTGCACACTCTGGGGGTAAGTACATGGATTTCAGGGATGAACAAAACGTGCTTTCTCTCTCTGTAGAATGAAGGGGAATAGATAAATCTTGCGATACGGGAATAGATAAATCCTGAGATATGGGAATTTTTAAAAAGGTTTTATAGCAGTTCTGTTTAAGTCACAAGAACCTGATCTGGTCAGTGGTAACAAAAACAAAGCCAGACCGGACAGATACTGAGGAAATTCAATCAGCTGAATTTGTCAACTGACAAGATGTGGGGGATGTGGGAAAAGGAGGGATGAGTCACACAGAAGCTTGAGCTGAGCTCCTGGGAGGACAGTCATGTCAGCAGCAGAGAGCAGAACTGAGAGGAGGAGCAAGTTCCGGGCCACCACTGTTCTAAGCCCAAGTATACCCACAAGTCTGCAGAGAAGGACACCGAGAACTGGGAGGGATCTAGAGACATATCTCTTAGGCTCGCTCTAATGCTGCACGTCAGTGAGCTGGTTATAGAGGGATGCTGGAAGTAAATACTCATTTCTGTTTGTTTGTTTATTGTGACATATCTTTAACATGGCTAAGATTTTTTTTTTTTCTTTTTTGGAGAGGTTTTTGCTATGGGGCACGTGTGCTCGCCAGAAAGAAAGAGACAGAGAGACAGAAAGTGAGAAATCATTCCCCAGGGGGATGGTCATGCCGCAATCCCTTCTCCTCCATTCTCCTCTTGGGATCTTAGGCACTCACGCACATACATGCACCTGGCGTGAGTTTAAAACGCTGGGTCCGGGACTCGAACTGTGGTTGACTATGTCACTAACTGCTGGTCCCAACATGGCTAAGTTTTCAACCATAAGGATGTACTGGGAGAGAAGAGACTGAGTGCAGGCAGTAGTAGCAAAGGTACAGTGTGGCTTTTGTTGCCTCTTTGGTATCCAACAATAGTCCTCTGACCCCCCCTTTCTGTTTTAGTGATCTAATGTTATTTCCTGTTCTGCAACCCTCCTTCAATCAACTATCAATAGTGGAAGTGGTTATAGGCAAGAGTCCCTCAGGGAAGTAGTTATCTGGATTGATTTTCTGATTAACATTAAAGGACAGGACACAAAATGTGGGGAGATGGTGAAATAGCTACTCAATCACTTGGAGTTTAACAGCTTTGCTAAAGGCAATGCTTCGGAAGACCAAGTACCTGCTATGATAGAACATTATCAAGGGCATTTTCAAGCGTGGGGAGCTGGCAATTTCTTTTTAAAAGATTTCTTTTCTTTCTTTTTAATTGCAGAGAGAGAAATTGAGGAAAAGACAGGTTTTTTTTTGTTGTTGTTGCTGTTGGGTCTTACCATGTTTTGATCTTCCTACTTCAGTCTCCTAGTTACTTGGGGTTATAGGTGTACATCACCATGCCTGGACTGTTTAGGTTGGTCTGGAACCTGAACCTGGGCCTCCCATGGAGACCCAGCCTACGGCAGTGGTGACTTACTATTTGTACTACTGCAGCTGGGCTGGAACTGTATTTCTTTCAGGCCTAGAAATATAAAGGAATGATAAGCTCATGTTTTTTTATTTTATTTTTTAGGTACAGTTTGAAGATTACATCGTCTATAATTTTCTCAGTGAAAGTCTGGGAAGTGATGGAGCCAAAGATCAGATGCAAAGTCTGAAGCTATACATTACAACATCAGTTAAATTAAAAGGCTTATCAGGTCACTTCTGGGGAAGTCAGAAAGAAATTATGGAAGGCTTCATGAAAGATTTGAAATTCTTAACTTTAAAAATTGAACAACATAGACAAGGATATCCAAAAATATCATTGAGGATTTCTACTTAGTCATTATTGGTTTCTACTTAGTCATCTTTCCTACTTTGTATGATATCGAAAACATCTGCATTGTGAAATCCCAATCAAGTGGAAATCAAAGCTTTTTAAAACTTAATTTTCAAAAGCAAAACTCCAAAGCCACGGAAATAAAAGTTCAAAGAAGCGCAATAATCTATTTGTTGGAGAAACACTCACAGTTGGAGGTCAACTGAATAAGTGATTTTAAAGACTGAACCACTCACAGAATGGGGAAAACACGTGATAGTCCATCAGGTATGTCAGTCATGGTGCCAGACGAATCCAGGGCCCCAAATGGAAGAACAGTTTGTGCTTGGTTCCAAGTCATTTAATTTCCTTGCCCATTGTTCAGAACTGACTAGACTAGAGCTGGATTTCTGAACTAGGGGCAATGAACAGGCCGGCTGGTAATAACTCATTATTTAGCAGAGGGTATTATTAGGCCAAAGTGATTTGTACTAAGTTCAGAGAGAAAAGAAAGTCAACAGTGACTGCTGGTGGTAACAGAGAAGCTGGAGAGGCCATGGGGCCCACATACAACCAAATCAGAACATGGAAGCTGTAATTTAGCAGAAGTACATATAGTAGAGGGCTGAGTGTGACTTTGTAAAAGCCAGACACACGGACACATACTGAGGAATCAAAGAAGAGTTGTGCCAATAGCTTGAGAGTGAAGACCTAGGAACTTCTGCTGCTAAAGGCCTGGAGTAACTCTCAGCCCCATGGACCGACTGTCTGACTTCTTGCTCTTGGATGTCTGTGTTCCCTGACCGCCTTCTCACCTCACCTGGCCTCACAGGATACAGCTTCAGTCATTCTTTGGTTCTTATGACAGAACAGAGTAAGAAAAGAGTAATGAGAATGAGCCAAAGAAGCCTTATAAACAGGGAAGCAGCCAGGTAACACAGGGAACCCATGAATGGTCAGTGTGTGGGCATGAGGGAAAGAGTGAGTCACAGACAGAAGCTGTGTGGAAGTCACTCCATACTTCCAGCTTCTTCCTCCATGGTTCTCTGAGGTGCTCAGTGGCGTTCCCATATAGCACCCCCAAGGAGCGAGCTCACCACTGTGAGGTCAAATTTGGTCAATGCTCTGCAGGTACTGAGAAAAACTTCATGTTTTTATTGGTACTTTCAAAAAGAATTAGAGAAAAGTTTGAGGGTTAGGGTGATGAGATAATTTATCATTCACCTTAGGATATTTTGGAGAGAGAAAGAGATGCTATTAAATATACTGTGTAAACAGAGAGAAATAAGACTGTCCCAGGTAAACTGTGATGCCTGGCGATGGTACTTAATAAGTGAGCCATCGGTTAACCAAAAAGCAGCAAAGACTAATCCTTTAATCATATCAGAGCTTTACTATAGTTTATTTTGACTCTGAACTACAACCCTGGGTTTAATTTTGGGATTTTGATTTTCCAATAGCTCAAACCAAACAAAATGGATCTATAAATAGTCCTGCCTAATAAATGGCAACATGCACTGCTGTTGAAAAAAAAAAGCATAAAATTCAGCACTTTCAGAATGCCTTTTCTGGGACTCCCACAGCACAGATTACTCACCCATGGGTTGTCCGTTAAATTGACTATTCTGTGCAGCATTCATTATCATGGATAACCTTTCCACCTACGCACACGGTATATATAATAAGCTGAGCTGAAGCAAGGAAAGAGCTCCTTGCTCAATCCTCATGTGCACGGACCACTCCCTTTTGAATTGGACCACATAACTAGGCCAGGTGCTACAGACACAGACTCAGATGATGAAAGTGCAAGTGCACCAGCAAGTACCTAGCTTCAGCCAAAAACACTATCTTTTTTTGCATTTTGCTTTCTAACCTTTCAAATGGGGTAACAGACACTTAACAAAGGACTGTTTTAATTATAAGATAAAATATGTAAAAGGTACTTTGTAAATGTAAGAAATGATTCCAATGTAAGTAGTTGTTGAGGAATAGGTGATGAAGAGAGCTATTATAAAATAGGGGAACTATTACAGGAGTCATACACACACCTGGATACAAGCCCTACTTACCAAATTGTTGTGAGGCAGAGGGAAAGTTTTTGAGCCCTCAGGGCCTCAGTTTTATCTTTAAAAATATAGATTTGTAAAAATTCAAAGAAATAAATGTAATTGGAAGTGCTTCGGAATCATTCAATGTACAAAATAGGTTCTTCCTGCTTTTTTTTCAAATTATAATATTTATTATGCATAATAATAGTGTGCAGTAAAATGCAACACCAGGCAAGGCAATCCCACTTGAGAAGATCCCCAGTTCTAGTTCAGAGAACACACAGGCCAGGTACACATATGCCCATTACCTGAGGCTGGCTAGGTGCTGGGGGTAGACTGCAGCGTTGTGATCCTGTTGGGAGTAAGGTAGCTCTCTGTCTCCCTTGTTCATTAAAAAAAAATAAATTAATAAGGTTTTAAAAAGTTCATGGAAAATGTGTAATATGAAAAAAAAACTGTAACGAATTTCTGAATTTTTATACTAAAATGTACTTGTACTTTATTTCCATTTTTTTCGACAAGCCCCCTCATACATAATACTGCTAATGTTTATTAATCATGGAGTTAAAATAAGATAGGTTAGTGCTGAGGCTTTTAGAATTCTTATATTATTTAGTAAGTATTATTTTTATTTTCACCTAAATAGTATTTGTCAGACCTGAGAACAAGATGGGTTTTATTTGTATTAGCTTTCCTGATTTTTTTCTTTCTCTTGGCAAGTTCCCAAATATTCTTTCTTCCACAACAAAAACCAAGTAATTAAAAAGTGCAGAGTTACCAGTAAGGTAAGGAATACACTTGTCAAAAATGGGCATCTTGGACTAACTTGCCAATTGATGTGACCCTCATTGCCATGAATGATTTTACCAATCGATGTTTCAATAGATTAACACTAGTTCTATTATTTCCAAAATTTGGACAAAATGCTTGGGGGAAACTTTTTTTCAGAATACTTATAGTTTTGAGATTATAACAATCTGAGAAAAAGATGCTGGTGTAATAGATATTATACTTGATACCAAATATTTGAGATATTATTTAAAAATCTTTGTAGTTATTTTATGCTTTCACATCTCTAAAACTGACAATACACAGATCTATAATCTCCTCAGCTTTTATGAAACTCAAATAAAGAAATGGCTTATTAGACTGAAATGCACAGCTCTCCTATTTTTGGACAACTCTATATGTAGTGTTTAACTCTATGAATAATGAAATGCTTTTTATTTGGGTTTCTTTTACCAAAAAAACAAATATTTTAGTGTTCATATCAAGTACAAATGTTATATGAATATCCTTTCAATATTTCTAGCAAAATTAAATAGTTATCTTTAAAAACAATTTGGAGGGCCTGCCTTGTAGCCTCATGGTTACAGGAGCCGTGTTCACATGGCCACCCTTGGTTCAAATTCTGGCCTGCAGCTTGAAAAACACAGTAGCTCCTTGAAGTGATAAATAAATCTAGTGAAGTTACAGGAAAAGAAATCAATACACACAAATCTATAGCTTTTTTTGTAAACCAAAAATAAACAGACTAAGGCAGAATTGAGGAAAGCAATCATATTTATAATAAACACACTTTCACAAACACACACAAGTCAAAAAACTTAGGAATAAATCTAATGAAAGGGGTAAAGACCTCTACAAAGAAAACTGAAAACTGAAGAGAGAAATTGAAAATGATACACAAAAATGGAAAGATATCCCTTGTTCTTGGATTGAAAGAATCAATATAATTAAAATTTTGATTCTACTCAAATTAATTTACAAATTTAATGCATTTCCTATCAAATTACCAGCAAAATTCTTTATAGAAACAGGAAAAAAAAATAACATTTCTTTGGAATAATAAAAGACACCATTTCACTGTGCAAGGAAAAAAAAGTTGGAGGCATCTCATTACCTGACCTCAGAATATACTACAAATCTATAATAATCAAAACAGCATGGTACTGGCATGAAAATAGACAAATAAATCAATGGAACAGAAAAGAGAATCCATAAATAAATCCCAAAACATGCAACCAACTGATTGTGACAAAGGACACAAGCCAATCCAGTGGAGTAAAGAAAGTCTTTTCAGAAAATGATGCTGGGGGGGACCAGCAATTAGTGTAATGGCTATGTCGCTGAACTCCCATGTAATCAACTGCGGTTTGAGTCCAGGACCTGGTGGCTTAAACTCACACCAGGCGTGTGTGCATGCATGCCCAAGATCCCAAGAGGAGAATGGAGGAGAAGGGATTGCGGCATGGCCATCCCCTCTCGGGGTGATTATTTCTTGCTTTGTATTTCTCTGTCTCTCTCTGTCTTTCTGGCAAGCACATACGCTCTATAGCAAAAACCTCTCCAAAAGAAAAAAAAAAAAGAAAAATGATGCTGGGAAAACTGGATATGTACTTGCAGAAAATGGAATCAGATCCATACCTCTCACCATTAATAAAGCAACTTAAAATTAATCAAAGATCTAAGAGTAAGGTCTCAAACTATAAAACTACTTGTAAAAAACACAACTTGAAAATGTTAGAGTAAGCAAAGATTTCTTAAATAAAAACATGAAAGTGATGGCAACAACTCTAAAAATAGACAAGTAGGATTACATTAAGCTAAAAAGCTTCTTCATAGCGAAAGAAACAATAACTAGAGTAAAAAGACAACTCAAAAAATGGGAGAAAACTATTTGCAAACTATATTTCATGTAAGGAATTAATAATCAGAATATACTCAAGCAGTTCACCCCGAAAAAGCTAATTCAAATAAATATGAGCAATTGATCTGAACAGACAACTCTCAAAGGAAGATATATGAATGGCCAAAAGGCATATGAAAACAGATCAATATCTCTTATCATAAAAGAAATGTAAATCAAAACTAAAATGAGGTGTTACCTAGCACTATCAGGATGACTATGATCAAAATACAAAGAAAAATTGTTGGTGGGTCTGTGGTGAAGAAAACTCTCCTGCACTGTTGGTGGGAATGTAAATTAATACAGCCATTATGAAAACAATATGGAGTTTCCTCAAAAACTTACAAATAGGCAAGAACCTACACCTGGGTTCTCCAATCACTGAGTTAGAAGGAGAAACAGGGAGGCCAACATCACTGGCTTGAGGTCATTCAGGGAACCCAGCCAGTCTGCTGTGGGAGAGGAAGGGATGCTCTATCAACTTACATTCAACCTATCTATCTCAACTTCCAACCATATTGGGAGCAGAAAGGGATTTGGATAAACAGGATCCAAACCCCTGAAGACAGGGGACCCTGGAAAAACTGTCTTCCCACAACCCCCTCAGTAAAAGGAGAGAAATTCCCCTCTGAAAACCTGATCCCGGGAACCAGCAGTTAGTGTAATGGCTATGTCGCTGGACTCCCACATAGTCGACCGCGGTTCGCGTCCTGGACCCGGTGGCTTAAAACTCATGCCCGGCACGTGTGCATGTGTGTCCAAGATCCCGAGAGGAGAATGGAGGAGAAGGGATTTCGGCGTGACCATCCCCCCGGGGGGGTGATTTCTCGCTTTCTGTCTCTCTGTCTCTGTCTGTCTGTAGAGCACACGCACCCTATAGTGAAAACCTCTCCAAAAAAAAAAAAAAAAAAAAACCTGATCCCCAAACTCCTACTGTGCATTTTATACTCCCATTCACAGTAGAGGAGGGAAACTGGCACAGAGCTAAGGCACACCATAAGGAAGAGCCCAAGCACACAGCTACAAAACATAGAAGTAGGAAGAACTAAGTGTATTAATAGATAACTAAAGTCAAAGCAGAGCTTCAAGAAATAGGAGAAAACCAAGAAATACTTCTCTCTCAAAGAAATATAATAACTCTTCATCATTAATAGAAAAAACACAAGAGATCACAGAAATGTCAGAAAAAAATTCAGAATATGTATTGTAACAAAACTTAATGAGATGCAAGAGAAAACAGACAATCAATTCCAGGAGATAAGAAAACCCTTCCATGACTGAAGGAGGTACTCTATAAAGAAATAGAAACACCAAAAAAAAAAAAAAAAAAGAGCAAACAGAACTTTTAGAAATAAAGAAAATGATTCAGGAAATCAAAACCATCCTCAAAAGTGCTAACAGAAGATTAGACTATGCAGAAGAAAGAATCTCTAACCTTGAAGACAAAACCTCTGATTTAGTCCAAGCAACTGAAAAGAATAGAATAATAACTATTATAAATCAAGACAACGTACAAGAACTTCTAGACTCCATTAAATGGCTGAATATCTGCATAATAGATATTCCTGAAGGTGAAGAGACAGGTAAAGGCATAGAAAATTGTTCCCATGATATATTAGCTGAAAGCATTCCAAATTTAGAGAGGCATGCAGATATCCAAATCCAGGAAATACAGAGGATACTAAATAGATAAAACACAGGATCTTCTCAAAGGCACAGCATAGCCAAATTGATAAATAGCAGACAAAAAAAAAAATTCTAAAAATGGCAAGAGAGAAACACCAAGTTCCTTACAAGGGTTATTCCATTAGATCAACATCTGACCTCTCAAGTGAAACAATGTAGGCAAGGAAAGAATGGGAAGGCATATTTAAAATTCTGAAAGAAAAACAGCTTTAGACAAGAGTATTATACCCAGCAAGATTATATTTCAAATGGGAAGGAGAAATAAAATCATCCCCAGATAAACAAATGCTGAAAGAATGTGCCAAAACTAAACTAGCTTTTAAGGAAATGCTTAAGGGAATAATACAGCAGGAAAACTAAAGGGAGATAAACAGATGTAAGACAATACAAAATAACTAGAACAAAAGGATAAGTCCACACCACAAATCAATAATAAAATGGAATATTGGGATTACATATTCCAATGAAAAGGCTAAAGCTGCAGATTCAATTTTCTTACACACAAGCAGGTTTAAGTACAAATTCACCAATTATTTGATAGACCACTGTCTCCACAGGTTTCAGTTGGTATATTTATTATAACCATTACTCATTGAATAAAACTAGATAATGGAAGAAAAGTCCAAAATATTACAAGTAGCTGAGTCTGTCTTTGGAATGAGTTTGAAGAAGGCTAAAATCAAGAACTTTGTAAAGCCTATAAATCACCCAATCACTGACTTTACCATGTCTTCACTTTTTTTTTTTTTTTCCGAGTCTGGGACTTGAACCATGCTATATAAGATCCACCTGCCTTAACCACCACACCCCCTAGCTGTCCCTGTAACAAGTTTTCATGCAGCTGATTTTACTGTATGAATAATACAGTGTTTGGTAGGGGACAACTATGTTTAGTAAGAATAAACTTTATAAAAGGCATATTAGTGATAAATTAGCCAATCCTTCTCATCATCTCCTCTTCTTTTTTTCCATCTCACAGTTGAAAAAACTGAGCTGATATATTTAAGGGGTACATTTATATATTAATTGTGTTTAATCAAAATAATTCTTTAGTACTTTGATGCAAACAAATTAAGTCCAATAACTCTGAGAAAGATTCTAACAGTGAACACACGTTAGGCTATATGTCACAAAACTTGACTTTTATTTCAAATTCATCCATAACATTACTTTATTGCCTCAGGAAGCCAATTTACCCTCTTTGACCTTTAACTCCTCATCTGTAGAAAGAGGAGACTGGTTTATGTTGTTTCCAAATTTCTTTCTTGCTTTTATGAGAAACAGAGCAGGTTTTGGCAGATTTTTTCCCCGTAAGTCCATCATTTAATAGTTCAGGTTATCACTACAAAAAATGGGGACTAAAATAGTTCCTACTTCATAAGAGTTTTTGTGAATAAGATAACATGTATGAAGCAGTGTCCTATGGTAAAAACAAAACATTTAGTCCCCTGCCTTTGTATGCTTGAAATGACAGTCTAATTATGGATAGGAATATAAAATTAGGGATCAGCAATTGGTGTAATGGCTATGTCACTGGACTCCCATGTAGTCGACTGCGGCTCAAGTCCTGGACCCGGTGGCTTAAACTCCTGCCAGGCACGTGTGTGTGTGTGTGTGCCCAAGATCCTGAGAGGAGAATGGAAAAGGGATTGTGGCATGGCCATCCCCCTGGCAGGGGGTGGGGGTGATTTCTTGCTTTCTGTCTCTCTGTCTTCCTTGTCTGAGCATACACCCTATAGCAAAAAACTCTCCAAAAATAAATAAATAAATAAATAAATAAATAAATAAATAAATGGTGTGAAAGGTTAGTTGAGAATTTAGGACACATTCACTAAGGAGGCACTCTATAGGAGAAAAGTTTGGGCAGTGGTAGAGATGCATTTTTCAGGGATAAACACTGATATTTCTCTCTTTTTACAGCTCTCAGAACCTGTCACTCATGAGTTGAAATGTTCTCATCTGAGTGCAATTTTCTGAGAAAAATGTGTTCACAGTCACTCATACTTACAGTGGGTAAGAAGCTCATGTGGGCTGAGGAATAAATAATATATATTTTTAAAGGATAAGAAATTTAAAAAAAAACATTTCAATACAGTCAATTTCCTTTTGAAATACACATTTATGTTTATTTGTGACATTCAGAACTCTAAAATGTCACTACTACATAAGGAGTGTTAATTCTATTTACTCAATAAACAAATCTGTCATAGAGAAAGGAATAAGGGTTCTCCATACATAAGTAAAATTCATACCATAAAAGGGGATGGATATAGAAGAGTTGAAGCTAAGCAAAAAAAAGCCAGACTATGAAAAGACAAACATGGTATGTCCCTGCTCAATATATATTGAGTTTCTGTACTCTATGGTACAAGTGGAAAAACTCAAAGATGTAATAGTAGAGGGGAAACATGTAGCTATCAGAGACTATGGAAGGAGGGTGGGGGATGAGAGGGGCTCAGGAAAAAAGCACTTAGCAGACATAAGAATGTAAATTCTTTGTTGAAAGTGGTGTCTATGAAAATATCTTGATTTGTTTACCACACTGCATGCAAGCTTTGAAAAAGCATATTGTGCATTATAAAAATGTACAATTAAATGTAAATAAGAAATTATAAAATTAAAAGAAGAATTATTAGCCACATTTAAAAAAAATAAGTGTGAAAGCAGGATTTTCTATGGCTAAAAAGTAAATCCTAAAAATGACCAAAAGTTGTCTGAAGGAGTTAAGAAAATACAATAAAAATGAATGCTTATTTAAATGATCCAATTACCTGATACTTTTCAAGTGCTTTAAAGGTTAGAGCAAAGTGAACAATCTCCAAGTCTTTTCAGAACTAAGTAAAAAAAGAGGTCTAAACAGCCAAAACTTCAGTATTATCACGGGTAGATAATAGCACTGGGTGTCTCTTCTAATTTTGTAAAATTTCCTCATAACATAGCATTCATCTGATATTCGAAGATGGTCACATGTTTCTCAACAATGGGTATTTCAGTATGGGAAATGCTGTCTATCTAATTATGGATACATATTCTGTTCATTTTGGCACATGAGATTTTTTTTATTGGTTTCATTTGTTGCTTTTTTGATCCTTGAAATTGCTATTTCTAATAGCAATTTGAAATAATTCTGGGCTATTTGTTTTCCAAACCCACCCAGGGATTCAGATGACTTCCTCCCTGGGAAGTAGGTAGACCTCTCAGCAGTAACTATATAAAACAACTAATCCCTGATGTGGATTGGTTACCTTCTCAGGATGGGTTTCTTTCTTTTCTATTCCTAGTAGGCCCCGATTTCCTCTTGACGATCAGTGTGGTTATAGGGAAAGTGTGGTTGCCTCTCTACTCAAGAAGTGGAGAATGTCACAAAGATTAAACCAATGCAATGTTTTGACCACAGTCAGGTTTGGGTATGTAACCTAAGTTCTTCCAATCAGGGTAAATCTTGGGGCTTAATTGAGAAAGCTGGAACAAAGAGACTCAATCTTGCCTCCAGGATGAGAAACAAAATGCATTGCTGTCTGTGAGAGTGCTGGCCTAAAGCTAATATTGGGGAAGGCTGGGTGAAAAGGCAGAAATACACCAGGTTCTTATAACTTGATTGAACCACTGAGTTACCCTCTGGATTTTCTAGTTCCATGAGACAAAAAATTCCTGTTATAATTTAAGTCTATTAGAGTTGTTTTGTAACCTGCAACCAAAAGTATCCCAATGGTCAAACAACTGACACAGCCAAGTATGAACATTCCATTGTATTTATTTTGCAAAACAAACTTAATAATAGCTACTCTTATTGTCCTAGTTTTATATAAAAGCAAAATTAGAGAGGTTGTGTAACTTGCTTCAGCTGGGAAATAGTAGAAGTGGAGTTTAAACTCTTCTGTTGCCCAAAGCCCAGGCCCTTAACCATGAAGCTAACACTTTCACCTCAAATTTTAAGAAAAAAGAAAAAAAAATCAGAAAGTAAAGTAGACAGCTTAAACTACATAGTAATTTTAATTTCTCAGACCCTAATTATATAAGTTTACTTCTCTAAAAGTTCACCTCCAAAGGGGAAGTTTGATTGTAGCTAAGGGAATGGTACCAAGATTTCTAATATCAGGGTTTCTAAATGACAGATTCACAAAAATTTTTCATAGAGATTTTTTTTTCTGTCTTCTATTACTTATTTGAAGTAAACTATAAGGCATTATTTGCTTCTAATCAAATCTCTTTGGTGTCATTAACCAAACTAATTAGCTTAGTTGGATACAATTTTAGAATAAAGGCCTTTGACATATGTGAGTATCAGGGGTTTATAATTAGTAAGCAGACTAGAGCCATACATACGGCTTTTATATCAGTTCGTATATTATAAAAATAATATCTTAATGTATCTTTCTCTATCCAGAAGTTGCAGGAAAAATATTCCCTAGGGAAGTAGAATATATCATTTAATTGCAGAATTTTCTTAAATTACAATCACCAATATTCACCCCTTCATTATACAGCAAAGTGCTGTTCATTTCTTCTTTAAGCTCTTTTCCATCTCCATACCACTCAGCTAAATCTCCCCTTTTAACTGTGAGCTGAAAAATTGGAGTTTTTTTATCTGTGAACTGAGCATTTCATTTCCTACAGAAGTTCTACTTTAAATTGCAAGATCCTGAAGACATGAGACCTTGCTTTGTTGTATCAAACTCACTATTTCATCAGCTGAGATGTTAGGCTAGCCACTTTTGCTGGCTCAGTGCACTAATTACGTATGATTGGCATACTCATATACATTTTTTCACAGCCAATGTCCTGTTTTGCCAACGCCAGTAAGAAAGAGCTCGCTCATGGAACCAAATTAAGTAGGCATTAGGCCAATCAATGCATTAACTTAGAGTGAGTATAGGTATGCACCGTATAAAGGGTACAAACATTTTGCAATTCAAACTGCTCTGTACAAAACTACCAGGACAAAGCAATAAACACATATAAATGACATCATGTTATCAGAGAAAAGTGGAAGATGCAAACTTTGCTGTCTTCTTGGCATCATGGTTTATAGATAGTTAAAAACCAACAATAGCCTGGTGGCCAGCAGCTGATGTAGTGGTGAAAGCACTGGACTCCCATGTGGTCAACTCTGGTTGGAGTCCTGGTCCCAGCTGCTTGAAACTCATGCCAGGCAAGTGTGCATGCACACGCAAAATCCCGAGAGGAGAATGGAGAAGGCACTATGGTATGGCCCTCCCCCTAAGAGGTGATTTCTTGCTTTCTGTCTCTCCAGTGAGCGCATGTGCCCTCTAGCAAAAATCCCTAAATAAATAAATAAATACACCAGTAAGCACTTACACGTACTTACATGTAGTTGGGAATGCCTCATGTAAAGTTCCTGATAACATCTCAGGACGTTATTTCTTTGAAATACACACAGAGGTGACATAATTCAAACAGTGCACGAAAGTAAAAGTGGAAAGTAAAAATTCCCACTTTTCTTTCAAACTTCAGTGCTTCTCCCCAGAGCCAACCACCCTTCCAATTTTCTTTAGTATCTTCCAGAAAGAAAATAGACACATATCCCTTCTAAAAACGTGCAGAGATGGGAAGGAATATATAGTATACTCTAGGAAGCATTTTTTTTTTCATTCAGTCATATTTAAGCAATCTTCTGATGTCAGCACACTCAGTCCTTCCTCATCCTGTCTAACAGACAGGTAGTATTTATTGGGTTATGAGTGCATACACAATAATTCATTTAATTAACTTGCATTGATAAATGCTTAGATTTCAACTCTCTCCTACCTTTTCATGCTCTTAAAAACAATACTGCAATAAATCTTGGTGCATACTTTTTTAAAAAAATTAAATTTATTTATTTACAATCATTTACTATATATCATTATAACATACAAAATGAGATTTTCCATCCAGAATACACGTATATTGGCTGAATCAAGCACATCAACATACATGTTATTGTCAACAAATAGTTTTCCATTTCTTGTTTCCTGTATATTTTGCTCTTTTTTCCCCCATTCTTGATTCCCTATCTCTCACCCTCTGCCATCTCCCGCCCTCCTCCCATACCGTCTCTGGTATCCATGGTTGCTTTCTATGCCTCCCTGCCCCATATTTTATTAATTCACTATAGATCTTAATTAATCTAAATATTTTCAATAGCAAGCACAGCTGATATATACATATCCATGAACACAAGTCTGACTTTAGGCATAAACCTCAGTGAGTAGAATGAACATACTATAAATTAGCACCTAGCTGGGACTATATAGCTTATTGCAGTCATCAAATAGGTATTTTTAATTTCAAGAAAAAGTTTTCATGTTTTTTTCCTGAAACATTTTTTTTTAAATTAATTAATTTACATTCATTCCCTAAGCATCGTCACAGCATACAAAATGTGATTTCCCATCCAGAATATACTGCATAGTGGCTTAATCATGCATGTCATTGTCAATAATTTTCCATTTCTAGTTTCATATTTTGGATGAGTATCAAGTGGGTAAATTCCAACCAATGAAATGCTAGGTCAAAGAACTGTGTGTTTGTAATTTTGAGAGATGTAGTCAAGTCACCGACAGTCCAAAAATATCTCACCAACTTACATTTCTATGAACAGTGATTAAAAGGTTCCCATATAGCCACCAAAAAATGTTATCAGATACTTCCAGTCAGTGGAAAGACACATTTAAAGGTGCAAAATTCAAACATTAAGTAATTATTTCATTATTGTAGTTTTCAAAATTTAAAAAATTTAATTCAATTTATAACTTATGTTAACACTTCTAAACATTGTCCTCACCCCATTCAATTTCACCTGTAGTGGCTCTGCCCCTCACTACACACTAGCTATGGCCTTGTGTGTGTTTCTTAGATGTACTAAGCCCTAGTACACTGGGAGCGTTATACAGTGGTTATTTTACTTGGCGCCGTCTTCCTCAGGCTACTGACATGAGTATCTTCTCATCTTGGAGTTCTCAACTCATGTCACCTCCCTGGAGAAGCATTCCTCAATTTTTCTGAACATCTAAAAAGTTCTCCATCAGTTTTGTTTTTGTTTTTGACCATAGCAACTTTCTACTTATTTTATGAAACTAATCACAATGGAAACTATTTATAAGTTGACCTGGTTTGGGTGGATTATGTTTGTGTGGTATACCCTTGTTACTCATACTTTTAATAAAGTTTTTTCTTTTCCAAATTTCTCTTTCAAGAGTAAGAAAGAGAGAGAGAGGCACCCCTAACAAGGTCCCCATGCCATGATCCACCCCAGCCGCAGCCAGCCCCAGATCATGTCCTTGCACCCTCCTAGTGTGTTCAGAGAGGCCACCACACATTAATACTGCCAGGTGGATCAGCTTCACGGAGCTTCATGCCACCGCTGTGTCACTGTTTGTCCCCAACTTCCCCAATTTGTGTTTTAGAGTAGTGCCTGGGGAAAAGATAGTCAATAAACATTTGCTGAATGATTGGCTGACTGAATGAACAAAAGGTGGTTCCTGGATTCTGTGAATAAGGAAAACAGTTTATAAAGGGAACAAAAGTCTAAGAATTTGGTGAAATGTATCAGAATTTAGTGAAGAGAGGCTTAAATCACGTGTCAGTAAATATCATCAATGAAAAGGATCAGTGGTTGTGTAAGCCAACCTGGATTCAAAGACAATGGTAGCCCTTATCAGTGGATCTGAAATTTGTACTTAGCATGTAAGCGCATACCAAAAATATGCCATATGATAACATAGTAATTTCTGATATTTAAAGTTCTCTAAATAATGTCATGATAACAGTGCTTATTCTGTAGTATTTTAGAAACAGTGCATTATAATGGTTAAAATTACAACCCTGTCTAGACTGCCTGAGTTGGAACCCTGGCTTTGATATTTTCTAGCTGTGAGACCCTGGGTAAGTAGCTTAACCCCTTAAACCTTAGTTTTTCCCTTCATGAAATGGAATTTATAATAGATTATGTCTCATTGGGCTGTGAGAATTTGATGAGTTAATAATCGTAAAGTGTTTATAACAGTGTCGAGGACTTAGTAAACGGTATAGAAATGTTCAGTCATAGGGGTAAATATAAATATATATATACATATATATGTGAAGCTAGAAATGGAAAATTATTGATAATAACATACATGATTAGCCACTATGCAGTATATTCTGGATGGGAAACCACTTTTTGTATGCTGTGACAATGATTAGGGGATGAATGTACATTAATTAATTTAAAAAAAGTTTCAGAAAAAAAATGCATATTTGATGATTGCAGTAAGTTATGTAGCCCCAGCTGGGTGCTACTTTATAGTATGTTCATTCTACTCAGTGAGGTTTATGCCTAAAGTCAGACTTGTGTTCATGGATATGTATGTAACAGTTGCACTTGCTATTGGAAATATTTAGATTAATTAAGTTCATTAGCAAATAAATAAAAGGCATAGAAAGGCATAGAAAGGGGGAAAAGGCATAGAAAGCAACCATGGATACCAGGGACAGTATGGGAGGAGGGTGGGACATGGCAGAGGGTGAGAAATAAGGAATCAACGATGGGGAAAAAAGCAAAATATACAGGAAACAAGAAATGAAAAATTATTTGTTGATGATAACACATATGTTGATGTGCTTGATTGAGCCAACATACAATGTATTCTGAATGGGAAATCTCATTTTGTATGCTATAATGATGTATAGCAAATGAATGTAAATAAATTTAAATTTAAAAAAAATCCACAAAAAGAAAAAAAAAAAAAAAAAAGAAATGCTCACTCGCACTGTCAACATTTCCAGAAGTGTCAGTACAGTTTGCACTGGGAGAAGAGAACTTCTGAGAACCTGCCTCCAGGAATACAGCACCCCAATGATCCAACCACAGACAGGAATTCATGAAAATTTGTACAGATAGAGATGCTATAATTTCATTGCTATTATTACCTTGAAAAGAATTCATTTGAAAGGCTAATTAACCATGGATACAGTTCTTTAGAAAATGCACAGAAACTTTGAAAAAAGCTACAGTCAACTAAAAGAATGTGAAATCTATAGTCAGCTCTAACAGGTAATTTCACAATTTGACTGCCCCTCAATATCTCCAGAGATAGAGCTCTTAGAAACAAATGTTCCTAATAGATTGACTTTTAGCTTGGTTGTTACCTCATTATGCTAATAGTCTCCCTATTGATCAACTCTATTCTTCATTTTTGTCAAGCCTCAGGAAGAAACAGTGACAAAAGAATAAATGGATATGAGAACCCACATAAATACTATCTCTATCTCATCACTTTCACCTTAAAACAGCAAGTTATAAGTGTGTAAAAAGTCATTGGGAGTTCACCAGACATTCACTCTCTTGCAGAAATCTTCCTGACCCTCCCTATCTAATGGCCCTGTCCTTCCCATCTCTATTCCCCGAAGTTCTTCACACTCTCCTCCATGCCACCTTATTATTGTCGATGGTATTTGAGCTCTTGACCACACATATCAGTTTACCCCGCTAGACTGTGAATTTCTGGACACCAGGCCATGACGAACTCATATTCACTGGTACTCTGATGGGAGCTTATTTGAACTGATTTGAAATTCATGAAAGACTCTATCCGTGTTAAATATTTGATATCTAATACGGTATTTCAAATAGTATTTCCACTGGAAGGTAAGCTTTTCAAGAGCAATGAATTTGATCTATTTGGTTCACTCTCACATATATCAAGAATAGTGTCCAACATGGTAAGCAATCATTTTTTTTTTGGAGAGATTTTTGCCATAGGGCACGTGCGCTCGCCAGACAGACAGAGAGAGACATAGAGACAGAAAGCGAGAAATCACCCCCCAGGGGGGATGGTCACGCCACAATCCCTTCTCCTCCATTCTCCTCTTGGGATCTTGGGCACACACACACACGCGCCCGGCGTGAGTTTTAAGCCACCGGGTCCGGGACACGAATCGCAGTCGACTACGTGGGCGTCCAGCGACATAGCCATTATGCTAACTGCTGGGTCCCAGTAAGCAATCATTTTATAAAGAGTAGATGAGTAGCTCAGCCTCTGTGGGATGGCCAGTGTTATGTCAAATTGTAGAGATAGAAGCCACAAGCTAACATGGTTTGAGTCCCCAGTATAGTCTGCTTAAACACATTCTGGGCCCATGCACATGGGCCCAGGGTCCTGGTGAGCTGGAGGATTGGAGGAAGGGGATTGCAGTGTGACTGAGCCCTATAGAAGCTGCTTCTCTCTCTCTCTTCTGTGTGAGCACGCACTCATCATGAATTAAACAAACAAAAGAGATTAAATGAGATATTTATACACTAAAGTGCTACTGATGGTTCCTAAATCATACTAGGCCTGAGAATAAATCAGAAGTCACAACAGTATGGATATAGATGATGTCCTTGAAGACATATTGCCCCCCAATATACTAGATAGACTCTGTGTCGTTTTGTTTACCGTCTACAAACACGAATTTAATCCCACCCTGAAATACGCCTATTTGGGCTATGAGAATTCAAATGTACAATGTTTTAGTCTTGTCATGGTTTAATTTACATAGTGCTTGGCTTATTTACCGGTTCATGGAGTGGACTAGATTTCCAAGGCCTCGGGAAAGGCTAAGTGCCAGCTTGGAAGCAGTGATTGCACATGTGGAGGGATACAGGTTGCATTATGTTCTCTCTGAGGACTCAAGATTTGCTTGGTAAGAGCAGAGATTAACTTGAGCACAATATCCCTTTTGGTGGGGAATCTCTTCAACATTTTTGCGTTCAAATTAATCGTGCAAAGTGAAGAAAACATTAAGTATCAATTATCAACTGGCCTCAATCAGAGAGATATTTTCATTCTTCAGAAAAGAGGCCTAACGTGGCTGTAAAATGAGCCCCAAGCTGGCACCATGATGGCTTCTGTGACATATGTTTTTCCTAGGGACTCACATAACCCTGATTAAATGGCCCATGGGACACTACTTGGGCATGTGGTGCAGTTTCGCACTGCTCCCTGGGACACTACTTGGGCATGTGGCACAGTTTCACACTGCTCCCTGGTTGAATGTTTCTCCTTGGCATGGCCAATTTATCCTATGAAAGTCAAGTCCTGACTTTTGCTCCCAAGCTCCTAACAGTAGCATATGTTGTGTTATGACTGCCCAACCCCTACAGAAATACATCAGTGCATTCATATCGTAAAAATGAGGAGCTTTAGTCAAGTTGTCCTTTCAATAATAACTAGTTCTTTTGACTCAATTTAATATAAGTTTTAAAGAATAATGGAAATAAAAGACAAAAATAATTGTGTCCTCGTACTCTTCTACAATGAGTAACATTCAGAGGTTAATCCTATGAAGTTTAAATGGTGGCATGTTAGAAGTCTGTTACCTAGTTAAGGAATTTATAACATTGCATTTAAGGAAAATAAATACTGAGTCCCAAACAGCTTGCCAACCCCTCCTTCCCCTTTTCCCATCCTCTGCTTCTCTTTTTTATCCATCCATTCACTATTAAAGTGTCTAGAATCATCGTTTTACTGGATGAGGGAATGAATACACAAGCATGGATTAAGACGTGGTACCACTAATTTATAGAGCTCATAAATTTGGTGTTATTACAGTGTAATAAAATAGTAAGCAGAAAATTATTAAGTCAGGTAATATATTCAAGGGAAGCTTTCTGATAATGACTGCATCTATAATATAAGTACAGGGAACTTATAATACTTGTGCTTGAATAACACAAACCTTAACTAATATAACTTTAGCATAATTGCCTTTTCCCTTTCTAACACATCTAAGACATATAATTTGTTGCTTTAAAAAATAGATGATTTAGGCCTCAGAATGTGAATAATTTCATGATCTACTTTTAATCTTTGTCTGCCATTGTTGTAATTGCTGCCATAAACTAAAGATGGCAAAAAAGAATAATACGTGGTTCATCTGAAATTTTTACAAGAAAAACATTATTTTGAATGACTTAATATAACTAGAATTTGTACCCCATGGAAGGAGAGACACAGAGCATTGTAATGACAATTCCTTTGTTACTGAGATTAATTTCATAAAGAATTTATGCCCGCTGTTGTGCTGAGAATACCAAATAATCATGATAAATGTTGTTACAGAATCTAGTCAAAATGTCACTTAGCTCCCCTGAGGAAAGATGAGAAGCTACTAAAATGAATACATCATTGTCAAAGTAAGAGCTCACCATTGCCCAAAACACATATTAATTTCCTTCTTAGTGAGCAACGAGGGTGACACCAAAGAAATACTTAGGCATAAGAAGGCAAAGTACTGGCTTTGCAGGTCTGAAGGCTAAAAGCACACGGCTGTCTAGTGTCTGCTCACTGTATGACTAGAGGGCTCGATCCTGAGTTACCTTAGTGAGAACAGTATTTATTGTAACAATTTTTTTTTAATAACTAACAGAGTTCTATGATTCAGCATTAGCAAAGGGCCAGGGATTTGGAGAGAGGAAGCGAGTGATGAAAGATCAATATTATCTTCTTCCTTGCAGAAAAGAAAGGGCAAGTCAAATTGTATTGCAGAGTTCTTGATGCTTGAATGCTTGAGTTTAATTCCAAAGAACTCCATTCAAGTCATTGGCGAAGATGTCTATAGCTAGGGAGCAGCACTAATGGAAAAATATTGGTGTGTGTTAGAATATATTGAATTCTAAAAGGCATTGGTGGTGAAGTTTCCAAGTTTTGGCATTAGCTGTTTTGCTCTCATGCCTCTAATTTATTTAATGGCATCATCTTTAATTAAAAAAGCAATGCATTTGAATCTCCAGAGTCTGACTTTTCTCACCAAACTCAAGTGTGAGACAATCACAGGGCTGATTGTAAACATTAGCTCATTTCTCTGCAAAACAAAAAACTGCCAGGAAGACACTTCTGGTTTGAGCACTTCCCATTAAGTTTCATAACATTTGCCCCCTAAGGAACAACACTCTCATTCAAGGAAACAACCTTCCAATGTGGTGCCAAAACTCTTTTGAGGAGATTTGAATTATTGCCAACGAATAAGAAGAAACTTTTTTGAAGCAGAGGTCTTAGATGAAAAAATCAAAATTTGGAATATAAAGCATAAAATAGTATTCCAAAATAGTTTAAATAAGTGAAATATTGGGGCCAGCAGGGTGGCATGGTGGTTAAGGTGCTGGACTCCCACATGGCTGATGGCAATTCTAGTGCTGGACTTGGAGGCTTGAAAATCACACTGGGCATGCAAGCATGCATGCCCAAAATCCCAGGGGGAAGAATAAAGGAAAAGAGATTTCAGTGTGGCCAACGCCCTGTGGAATGATTTCTCACTTTCCCTTTCTCCCTTTCCCGTACATAAGCATATGTGCCCTATGGCAAAACAAAAACAAAAAAGTGAAATACTCTCACAGAAAAGAATTAAAAATGGATAAAATCATATCCAGGAAAACTAAAAAGCCTAAAATGCAAAATAGCAGCTTACAAAAGAACTTGAATCTCAGTAAAGTTATATTCTGTATTATATTTAAATAGTCTCCCTTGGTATAAAGAAATTACCTCTTTAATCAACCCTCTATCTGGTTTTCAACGTTTCATTAATAATTATCTAATGATGATGTCCTTTTCATAATGTCCAGGGATCCTATTTTTAAATTTATCCACCCAACATTGCAGTACTGGGACCAGGTAGAATAAAAGAACTCAAAGTAATACATCTTCCTTTTCCTGAAAATGGACAAAGTAGCTTAGTTATGGCTGTGAGCTTAAATAACCTTCTTTATAACTCCTTCTTGTCTCTTAAGTCACATGGTTCGAAATAAAATTAAATATGGAGAAGAATATTCAAGATCAAAATAAACACTTGACAAAACCTTCACTGTTACCTCATTAGGACCGCAGGTAGATGAAGAGCAGGTAGAGTCCCAGGTGACTCACTCCTACCCCCAGACCTGTTAAGCAGAACTTGTGAAACCAAGAAATATCTGGAAAACAGGTCCCATAGTAATAGGGTTAAGTTCTTCTTTTGCAGATGAAGAAGCAACGTGATATCAAGGTAGGTGGCAGATTCAGAGGAAGAAAAAATACATGATGCCCAGCTAAAAGTGAATTTCAGATGAAGTTTCTGGTAGCAATATGTGGGTGTACAATGTATTTTTTAAACTGCTGTTATTATTTTTATTTTCTAATCTATCATTACATATCATTACAGCATACAAAATAAATTTTCCCATCCAGAATACTGCATATTGACTCAAAGATAGTACCATACATACTGTTGTCAACAGCTAGTTTTCTATTTTGTGTTTCTTAACTGTTTTGTTTCTTTTTCCCTTGATTCCCTCCCTCTAGCCCTCCCTCATTTCTCATCCTCTTCTCACACTGTCTCTGGAATCCACAGTTGCTCTCCATGTCTTTGGACCATCCAATATTTCAGTTTCTGCAATAGAGTGCAGACATTCATGTTTATTGTTGCATTACCCACAGTTGCTAAGACATAGAACCTACTCAAATGTCCATGAACAGACAAATGGATGGAAAAAGTGTGGCACATATACACTACAAAATACTATTCAGCCATTAAAAAAATGAGACCTGGCATTTGATAGAAAGTGGACAAATATAAAAGATTTACTGCTAAATGAAGCAAGCCAGACTATGATAGAGAGACATCATATGTCCTTACAATGCAATTTTAACCCAAGTATTATAGCTCCTTGCTACTGTGGCTCAAGCCATGCTTCTTCTGACAGCACAAAGCTCAGGTGACATCAGGCTCTTCCCATCAATATGCCACATTCATGCCTGTACATATTTGGCCTTTTGGCCTACCTTGGCAGATGTATTTTGTGATGGGTTCAATTATGTCCTAATCCTGGTACCTCAGGACATGATCTAGAGTTATTGTAGACGTAATGAGTAGGGTGGAATCCTATTCCAATATGTCTGCTGTCCTTATAAAACAGAGAAAACTTGGACACAGAGGCATGAACATAGGGAAAACTGGAATAAGGCTGCTGGAAGCCAAGGAAGTACCAGAAGCTAAGGAGAGAGGCCTGAAGAGATACTTCCCGTCTGAAGGAGCATGGCTCTGCCAACACTTTGATCTCAGACTTTCAGCCTCCCAATTGTGAGTCTGCATTTCTGCTGTTAAGCTGCTCAGTTTGTGGTGTGTGGTTAGAACAGCCCGAGGAAATAAACACATGCTCACCTAATGGGTCTTGACACTGCAATTCACTCCCCTCCCCTCAAGTCTCAGCCAGCTCCAGGCCATTGTCTTCATGTATATATTTTTAAAGGGTATTTCTTTATATGTTTAAACTTTTACTCTGGTTATAGAAACTGGACTGAGTTCATTTCTTTGGCCAAAGCCTGCCTTGAACCCCAGTTTTACCCAACCCCATCTTAGACTCATGGTTCTATTCTTCAGTATTCCATATCCTCAAAGGAAGTCCTGTGGAACCTCCAGACATTAAAGAATTGTGGACCGGCTCGCAAATCCTAATACTTAGGATAGACCCCCAGCAGGTAATGCTGAACACTGTGAGAGTGATTCACCTACCTGCTGAGTTGACTCCCTCCCTCAGAATCTCCCTGCTAGCGTTCTGCTAACCACCAGGATTTCCTCCTTAGCTTACAGGAAGTGTAGCTGCTCCAACCTTCCTGTTCTGTCTATACAGAGTGATCTCTGAGGTCTTGGCCTTAGCTATCTCCTACCCCTGAACAAGTGGCTTATTATACTTTAAATATAAAGATGATAAAATTTATAGTAGAGAATTACTTTACCTCTGAATATTATCAAAAAAATACAAGTTGAAAATATAAAGAAATAAACTGCAAGAGGGTAATCTAAAAGCAACATATTTACATGTCATATTAAGGTAAGTTTCATCTGAAATTTTAGAAAACTAGGAAGGTTGTTTCCTAAGTTAGTCCTATGCAGTTTTGAAATAAGACTCCCCACCTTCTGGGTAAGCCTTAATATAGAGTTAGATTAATTCCAAACAGTTTAAGCAGGTATTTCTCAAAATGTGGTCCACCAAAGTAGCTTCATTAGCTTGTTACCATGGCAATGGCCCAGGTTCTACCTCGGAGATACTGAATCACTCAGACGTGTGGAGGATAGGGCACAGGAATTTGCTTAGAGAGATTTTCATTATATATTAAAATTTGAGATTTGATATGATCTGAAGTGTTTTTTTTAATAATTGTTTTATTTAACTTTATTTATTTATGTATTTTAATTTGACCAGAGAGGGACACAGTAAGAGAGAGAAAAAGAGAGGGAAAGTGAGAAAGCAAGCTGCCAGGTCTAGGACTTGAACCACAGTCAGCCCTGTGGGAGTCCAGCACCCTTAACCACCTGCCGGCCCCAGATCTAAAGTGTTTTATTTGGCCCAAAATCCAAATATTCTCCTGCCATTTCTTTTCTGAATTTTCATAAATTGGATTCTTGCTTTCCAGTCCCCAGAGCAACAGTTCCAATATTAAGATTTAAAGCTGCCATCTTTCAGTCCTGCTACGTGTCCTCTCTGTTGGTGCAGTAGGTACATGAGAGGGCCCAGACTAAAGAACCATGGCTGGGGTGGGTGCAGGGGGCGAGAGGTGGTATCCAGGGATAAAATTAGTGATGGGCAAAAGAAGCTGTCAACATGTTTATTTAAGGGCCCACGTTAAACTTAAGATGTTGCGCTATATAGTTTTTCGTTTTTTTTTTTTTTTCCCCTTCAGTGTATCTACTTATTTCTTTCATAAGTGAAAGAGAAAGTGAAAGAGACAAACAGCACCTTCAACAGGGTTTTGGCAGTGTGATTCATCCCAGCCTCGGCTAGCTCCAAATCATGGAGACATCAGTGCCTGACCCACTCAGAAAGGTCTCTGGACACAAACCCAGAACCCTCCCAGGGGGCCAGCCTTGCAGAGCATCATGTTTTTTAGCACTGTACCTCCACTTGGCCCCTAAGCTACAGTCTAACATGTGGTTTCTCAACACACACAATTTCACTAATTTTGTTTTGTTAAAGACAGCCATGGCTGTCTGGTTAAATTTGAGTTTTAGTACTAGGAGAAAATCCTGGTGTTTTTGCTTGATTCTGGCCATTCAACAATTAAATGAAAAGAAACTAATATCTCAACAGAGAAAAGTATTGTATAACTCTTTCTTTACTTTGGAAAGTTACTACAGCACAGTAAAATATGGCAAAGAAATACTTTCAGTACTAAATCTGTTTGCTATTTAAAAAAACAATGGATCTATTTGAGGCACAAATAACACATCATCCATGTTCCATATTTTTACATGTAAATCAGGGAAATAAAACAATACTTCGGAGGACTGCAGTCCAAAGCTTGAAGTGACAGGATTATTTCCAGATATCGTATCACAAGAGCCCGTGAAGAATAAGCTCTTTCCATGGGCTTAAATAGCCTATCTCCACCTCCTTAAATCAGAATGACAAGCTGCTTGGTCTCTGTAAAATCATGCACTCCACAGTAGACATTAATTCAAGGTATTAAGGGGCTTATGAACGTGCTATTTACATATAAATATAAAACTATGGTTAAGCACAGGTCATGAGCTTCAGAGTTCTGCAGGCAGTAGTGAGTGAGCACTGCCAGCCATAGTCTCTTATTCCTTCTTTGACAACCCACCTGCAGCCCCCACTAGACTCCACTGGGACTCTGCGGTCTGGATAAGGTCTGAGCTCAGGACTACACTTTGAGAAGTGACCACACTAACCTATCTTCTTTGTGTCAGAAAGAAAAGGAGGAAAGAAGAAACAAAAGGGAACACAAAAAGAGGGAAGTCAGTGGTTATTGAGCACCTCCTTGGTGCCAAGAAGTAGGCAAGGGGCTTTGAGTCACACGTTGCAACACAATTCTGTCAGATTGCTGGTGTGTCCTCCACAAGTCCAAAGATAGAGAGTTCTGTCCTGGGGACCAGCAGGTGGTGTGGTGGTTAAGGCGCTGGACACTCCCACATGGCCGACCAGGGTTCAAGTCCTGAATCTGGTGGCTTACTTTCTCACTTCCTCTCTTTCTCACTGTTACCCTCTGTCTCTCTCTGGTCAAACTAAAGAATAAATGAATGAATAAATAAAATAAAATAAATAATTATTTTTTTAAAAAAAGAGTTCTGTCCAAAAGACAGGAGAGAGCCAGAGATTATTCAGAACATGTTCAAAGCTGAAGAGCAGAACCCCGAAGGAAAGCTAGAAGGTACTTCGTAATAAAAATCAGATTGAATTTAAGACTAAAAAAGCAGTTAGGCCTCAGACAGTAATCAGTTATCTTCTATATCCAAGATTAAATGTTGCCAACAGGCCTAGCATAAGCATTCCCTGGTGCCTTTGGTAAAGAAAAGCACTCAGGCTCCAATTAACTCAAGTGATTTGGATAATTCTTCTATGGGTTCAGGGAATGCAGTTTCTTTCTTTCCTTTTTTCTTTTTTCCTCTTTCTTTCCTCTCTTTCTTTCTCTTTGCTATTGGGAATTTTAAACATTTAAAGCCTAAAGTGATCTTATTCTGCTCTAATAGACCCAAGGACTACCTCACAAAAGAACAAAAGAGATGAGAACCATAGGTCCCACAGCTCAGGCTGCCTGTCCAGGATAACGCAGTTGAGGTAACAGAGGAGCTAGGACTTGTTTCTATTTCTCTGGAAGCCAAACAAAACTCCAATTGCTATGAAATTAAATTAAATCCTTTTGAAACAGAAAATGGGGTTCAGGAAGATTACCTTCTTGGGAACTTTTAAAAGAATAAACTATGATTCAATTTAGCAAGCATTATTGTATATAAGACACTGTACTATATCCTGAAGAAGATAGAAAAAGTAGACAAAATAAATGTCTCCCTAGTTCTTACTTAGATCTCTGAGGACTGAAGATCACCCAATAGATAGACGTAATCAAGACTCTACAAGGTCTGAGTCCCAGCCTTAGCAGCTTGAGAAACAGAGTATGTGGATGGAGAAGAGGGGATTAAGACATGACCAGGTCCTGTTGGGGGGGCTTTCTCTCTCTCTCCCATCATTCCCACATACAGACACATCTCTCTCTCACGCAGGCATATGTGTCCTCTGGTATTAAAAAAAAAATTTAAAAAGGATTCTGGTACCCCATGGTGGACTCCCAAATGTGCTGTCTTCTCCTTGTCCCTGACAAAATGATTCCTGGACCAGAGTAATTTTTGATGTACCATGCTTTACAAAAGTAGATTTCCCTCCAGTTATATATACATATATATTTTTAATAAAATCTCCACTGTATAGCAGACTACTACTGGGTATTAATGGAAATAAAGAGAAAATATAGACCATCAGAGAGCTGATCATCTACCTGTGCTTAGCAAATACCAAGGGAGAAACAGAAACCCACAGTGTATTTTCATTGCCACCACCATGATTTTTGTTTTTTTCAGAGGGCATGGGTGGTCCCTTGAAACAGAAGAGGAGAGAGTAAGAGAGAGACACAGAGAGACAGAGACAGAGAAAGTGAGAAAGCACTCCCCATAGGGCATAGTCATGTCACAATCTCTTCTCCCTGCTTTCTGAATTTTATTTATTTATTTTTATTTCATTTTCTTTTATACAAACACATTATTTCGCTTACAAAGTGAATATCTTAACATGTGAACATTTCTCCCTAGCCTAGTTGTGCTATTTGAATTTGGGGCATGCATGCATATGTGTTCAAAGTATTTTTCAAGGCCCTATTTCTGGGACTCAAATCCTTTAGTGGGCCATGGGAGTCCACCACCAAGTCATTGGCTGGTCCCACCAGGTACTTTTATATATAGATGCTTGAGCTATGATATTTATTTCTTTTGGTGCATCTTAATGGTTAGTTTGCTACTGTTAAAGCAATTTATGGGTGCTCAGGAAGAGTTTATTCTATTGATTTAAAAAACGGAATCTTCTGATGGAGTGTTTCCTATATTGTGGATGTTTTTAACTTTATTTATTGACTCTTGCCTTTTTTGTAATTCCTTTTGTGAGCTAATCAATTTGTTATCAACTCCTATTTTCTAGAGCATATATACAGGCATTTATTTATTTATTTATACATTCAACAACATATTGGGACCAGCAGTTAGCGTAACGGCTATGTCGCTGAACTCCCATGTAGTCAACTGCAATTCGAGTCCTGGACCTGGTGGCTTAAAGTCACACCAGGCGTATGTGCGTGCGTACCCAAGGTCCCAAGAGGAGACTGGAGGAGAAGGGATTGCGACGTGGCCGTCCCCCCTGGGGGGTGATTTCTTGCTTCTGTCTCTCTGTCTCTCTCTGTCTCTCTGGAGAGTGCATGCACCCTACAGCAAAAACCTCTCAAAAAAAAAAAAAAAAACAGGAAAGAAAAAAAAAAAAAGAAAAGAAAAGAAATTAGGGCAATGCCTGTCTTATAAGTAAGGAATAAAGAACAATTATTATGGGACTGCCCCATAGCCTAGTGGTTAACAGAAATGGATCCTAAGTGGCTGACCCTGGTTTGAATTCTGACACGGCTTGAAAAACATGCCAGGAATGTGTACATATGTGCTCCAAATCCTTACAGGTTGGACACATGGAGGAGGAGAGATTGCAATATGACCACATGCCTTTAGGTAGTGCTTTCTTCCTCTCTCTTTCTCTGTGTGTCTCTCTGGCGAGCTTAAACACACTCTGCCACTTAAGAAAAAAGCAATGAATATTGTCTATAATAAAAATCAACATTTTGATTTGACTTAAGGTTAATATGTTACACATCAATTTTTTTTTTTTTTTTTTGGAGAGGTTTTTTTCGCTATAGGGCACGTGCGCTCGCCAGACAGACAGAGAGAGACATAGAGACAGAAAGTGAGAAATCACCCCCCAGGGCGGATGGTCACAACACAATCCCTTCTCCTTCATTCTCCTCTTGGGATCTTGGGCACGCACGCACACGCGCCCGGCGTGAGTTTAAGCCACCGGGTCCGGGACGCAAACCACTCGACTACGTGGGAATCCAGTGACATAGCCATTATGCTAACTGCTGGTTCCCAACATCAATTTGTTTTATTTTGCCATAGGGCACATGTACTCACTGGAGAGAGAAAGAGACAGACAATGAGAAAGAAAGTGAGAAATCGTTCCCCAGGGGGGATGGTCATGCTGCAATCCCTTCTCCTCTTCTGTCCTCCTCAGACTTTGAGCACACATGCACACACCCCGGTGTGATTTTCAAGCCACCAAATCCAGGGCTCAAACCATAGTTGGCCGAGTGGCAGTCCAGAGCCTTAACCACTCCAATTCCTGCTGGCTCCTACACATCAACTTTTAATGTAATACAAGTTACGTAAGATCAAAATGATAATAAACTTCTGTGTGAATATATGTCCACACATGCAAACTATGCTATTGATAGTATAATCTGACATCAACCAAATTAGAAAAGTCAGTATTACACAACAAAAGAGTGGAAGTAAATTATACATAACTTGGAATATTATATCAAATTGTGAATACAATGATTTCCTTGTTGGCTTAATTTTTCACATATTTAATATTCTAGCTAGAGGGAACTATTAGCTCTTAATACATTCACTAGAAGAATGCTTATACATAAAATCTCACTAATGCGTTTTTCAGAATTCTCTCACTGCAAGCATATCTTGCTAACATAAAACTTTATAGGCAGTGTGGGTGGAAACATGTTTAAGAAAAAGATACTGGGATAATCAGATGTTAGTTAAGCTATCAGTGATTTTGAAATCACATTTCACAGGTCTCTTAACTAAGATTTACAAGTCTATAATCTAGGTAAAACGTGAGCTCTAAGAATGACATTTTAAAATATAAAAAGTGGATATGCTGATTTTTTTTGCTGAAATGAATTATCATTTTTGGCCTAAATTAATTAACTCATGTTGCAGATGGTTTTTTTTTTTTTCCATTTAGGACAATAATTCCTTAATAGAGAGCAAGTCCTGCGGAAATTGATCTTTAACTCTTTCGAGCCTCTCTATTAAGTGCATAACTGCATTGCTTGTGAGACAAGAGACTTATTTGGCTTTTCAATCCAGCATTCGCGGTCTACATTTTGTGTTCTACTTTGATGGTAATAATTCCTGTTTTAGTGATCTTGTTCTTGCCAGTTTTCTGTTAAAATACTACTTCCTAAATTCCCAAATATTGTTGTTGCAGAGTAACCAATAAAAGGAATGAACACTCTTATCACACACACACACACACACACACACACACACACACACACTTCCAGGAACTGATCTCAAAGAAATGATAATGAATATTAAAAGCAAATTACAGAGAAACATGTAGTATGATTTCATTTAAATAAATAAAAATAGACTACTTTGCTTATGGATACACAAAATTATATACAGAGATCAAGTGGGGATTTAAACAATACCAGATCATGATCATGAGGTTTTTTGTTTTTGTTTTCTTTTTTAAAAGGTAGAGAGATTTTTGCTGTAGGGTACATACGTTCACTTGACAGAGAGAGACAGAGGGGGGATGGCCACATCATAATCTGTTCTCCTCCATTCTCCTCTCAGGATCTTGGACATGCATGCACATACCCCCAGTGTGAGTTTTAAGCCTCCAGGTTCAGGATTTGAACCACGGTCAACTACATGGGAGTCTAGAGACATACCATTATGCCATCTGCTGGTCCCATGATTTTCATTTTATCTATAATAACTTATTTCTTAGGGAAAAAATGAAACTGGAAGCAAATATTACAAAATGTTAGCATTTACTAATTATGGAGAATGGAAACAATAGTCTTTGTAATTCTTTTTTTTTTTTTTTTTCCCCCATAGGGTGTGTGTGCTTGCCAGGGAAAGAGAGAGAGAGGAAGCCAGGGGATGTGGAAATCACCCCCCGGGGCATGGCCATGCTGCAATTCCTTCTCCTTCATTCTTCTCTGGAATTTTTGGACACATGCACATGCACACACACACACACCCCTGGCATTTTTTTTTTTAAAGAGAAATTTTTGCTATAGGGCATATGTGCTTCCTGAAGATACAGAGATAGAGATAGAAAGTGAAAAATCACCCCCTCTCACCATAGTGGGGGGACGGCCACACCACAGTCTCTTCTCCTCCATTCTCCTCTTGGGATTTTGGGCACAAGCACACATATGCCCGGTGTGAGTTTCAAGCTATAAGATCCGGGACTTGAACCGTAGTCAGCCATGTGGGAGCACCATAACCACTACACCCCCTGTGAGTTCCCACCTGGCATGTTTTTCAGTCTCCTGGTTGGAACTGGAACTGCAGAATGGGCCATGTGGGATTCAACTACCTTAACTACCACTCCACTGGCTGGCCCGTCTCTGTAATTCCTCATATTTCCTGTTCTTCTAAAAATAAGACTAACATAAACTGCTATGCGCATTGACAAATTATGTCACAGTAATTATTCAATTTAAAACATTTGACTGGGAAATAAAAGCCATTTTTGAGAAAAAGATCTTTTTATTTTGAAACTTACTTGTTCTGCAATGCAATGCAAAGGGAAAATAAATTCATTGGAATCATAAATGTTAGTAAATATACTTTAGTTAATGTAAATTAGTGTTCGTAATCCTTTCTGTATTAGATATAATTTACTAACAAATTTAACATCAGATTATAGTCTACATAAACTACTTACAAATAAGAAAAACATTTAATAGAAATATATATATATATTAAATAATGAAAAATACTTAGAGATTGAAATTGTCTCTCAAAAGACAATAAGTATGTTTTTTTTTTTCCCCCCATCAAAATCCTCCCAAACTTCTTAATACTTTGGGACAGGAATACTCCTGATTTATAAAAACTCCCCAGCTGCATCTTGGTGCATACTGTGGTGACTATGGGCACTTGCAGAATTTTCTCGAGCCAATGAAATGACACATGCAGTTTTCTGAGCTCTCTTCTGTCGAATTTGCCCTTTTCAACCTCTGGTGAAACACAAATGTGCAACTAAATGTCAGAATAGAAGAATGGAAAGCAAAAAGATCCTCAAACCCAGATAATCATGCCCTGAACAACAACATGTACTCTTCATCTCCATTTCACAGGACTTATCCCAATGACTTCGGGCTTCTTTATAATAAAAGGGTAACTTTATTTCTATCAATCGGGCCCACTTTAATTAAATTACAGAAGAAAACCCAACCAGGCTTCTTAAGATAAATCAATGATTTGACTAAAATCATTTTCAAACCAGCAATTTTTATAGCCTTAAGCTTGCTATTTATTTTCTAATTGGATAAATTAGCTAAGGCTTGAGCACTCTCTCTTAGAGCTCTATTAAAGCTCTATTAAAGCTCTTTCAAATAATTCACATTCATAAATTATTGATGGTTAATTCTAAGAAAATATAGAATTTAATGTAATATTGAGACATTGAAAAAAATACTGAAGGAAAATACATGCCTACTTGTGCCAAAACTGTGGCATAGTTCAGATGTTAAAAACAGAAAACACTGAAATTTATGTATATTACTGATTTTTTGCTAATACCAAGAGTCAAGGTCAGAATGATGAGGAAGAATTCAAGTGTGCAAGAAGAGAGTGAAGAAATAATTGAATCCAGTTCTGGCTCGACGCCACACACCGTGATCTCTAGAACCTCAATTTTCCTGGATTCTTTCCTTCAAGATCTCCTTTGCTTACTTTCCACAACTGTTACGAGTGTCAAATAAAACACTTATGGGAAAGCATGTTGGAAACCTATTAACCCTTCTACGAACTTAAAATATGCAACTTCAACATAGATTTAAATAAGTGGAAGAGGTAGAGAGAAAGATTTCCATGTAGGGAAGATTATAAGAATTTTCCTTTTCTCCCCATGCCTCTTATTACTCTATTAATCTCCCTGACACTCAGCACATATTTTTCTTTCCTTTACCTTACCCAAGGAATAACGTCAAACTCAGGGAACGAAAAGAACAATATGTTGTAAAGTTTTTTGACACTCTCTTCTTAGAAACCCATTATTCCTCGATCTCAGGAACTGAGCTGAGCTATCAACAACATCTTCCACCTAAAATGGACCCTGCGTCCAGAACCAACCATGTCTTCATTGTCACTTACAAACCTGATGTTCCCATCATTCTGGTGACAAGCATATGCATGCAAGAGCTGAAGTAAGACTATCTTCTGAAATATATGCTGAAGTATTACTTGAGTCCATTTCATACTCTAAGTTATGTCATGGGACCCTTACGATATCCTCATGATCAAAGTGGAAAGAAAAGAGGAGGAGAGAAGGGGAGAGGAGGAGAAAGTAGACGTGCAATGTGGTGATGGTAGTCATGGGACAGGGTGAGGGAATGATAAGCATAATAAGGACACTTTTTATTCCTAAGCAACTTTCTTTTATCACTTGGTATGAAATTTCTCAGACTTTCTTGAAAGGCACTATGTTTTTTATGACAAGAGAGAAGGGAATTAGAGAAACACTTCTCTTCTGTGAACCCAGGTGGAGAGTAACCCCAGTCAGAAGCAACAAATTAGGGCAATTAGGGCAAGGAAAGCAGCAGCTCAACCCAAAGGTCTTTAGTGAGACAGAAAAGAGACGTTCAAGGAGTCAGTTCAGAAATATCAAGTGTTTTCAACAGACGACAGATCCTAAGTGACCCTTTACCTATAGTTACCCTGCTCTCCTGTTCCACATTCTCCTTAGCATCTTGGTCTCTAGAGCCATCAGCTATACTCCGTTCATCTTGAGATGAGATTTGTATCTCTTGGTGTACCTAGGGCTGATTGGGTGCCTAATTTGCCTGCTACTAAGGGAAAATGGAGAAAAGAAGACAGCAGCCCTGTGCTGGCACGGTCTCTCTGGTATTCTGGGAACCAACTTTTGAAGAGTTGCCAGGATCTCCCCCAACACACTTTTGATAAATGGTGGGTTAAACAAACATATGCTTAGGTAGAAAGTTGACCATAAAGTTATTTCTGTTTGAAAGTGCACCCCAACTTCTAGTAAACAAACTTGCAGAGTATTATTTATGCTTTAATTTGAGAAGATTGAATAAAAAACTTTAAAGAAAAAAAAATTTTTTAATAAAAATTTTAAAATAATCACCCCTTCTTGGTCATTTCTGGGTCTTTTCAAACTAATTTTATTTTACTCAGAATTCCAGATAATATGTTAAAACAGAATTTAGAGAAGAATTTCCCCTCAAGCCTGTATCTTTTTCTGCTCCCCCGATCTCCAGCATGAGGTTATTAGACCTCTGTTAATCTTGCTCATCATCTGAGAAATCCACTTGGTGATAGTGTGACATGCTAGTCATGGAGGAAGGATTGATATGAATATAGCTACATTGATTCTATGACATTATTCTTTTTTCCTGTAATGACAAATACAAAAAGACTAAAAAGCATGGAATAAATGAATACACAGAGGGAGTGCCTATTAGTGAAAGCAATAAATTAGGAAAAAAAAAATATTTAAAAGAGAATTTTTGGACCAGCAGTTGATGTGGAGGTTAAGGCACTGGGAAGATTAAATAGAAAAGCTGACCCCAGCAGCTTGAAAATCACACTGGGCATATGTGCATGTGTGCCTGTATACTCAAAATCCTGAGAGGAGAATGGAGAAGGGATTGTAGTGTACCCACCCCTCTGGGGGGGGGGGGGTGATTTCTCACTTTCTCCCTCTCTCTCTCTCTTCCTCTCTGTCTCTCTGGTGAGTGCATACACGCTACAGAAAAACTAAAAATAAGTAAATAAAACAAGAGGACTTAAAAATGGCGATAAGGCCTCAAATTCCTGTTGGAAACATGATTATCTGCCTGTCTTTATACATGGTCTTTCTCCTTCCAATGCACTTCCACTATACTTCCCGGCCAATTTTCACAAATCCTCCTCAAGGTGGTTTTTAACACCTAATATTTATGGAGTGCTTCTTTTGTGGAAGCCACTGTGTTAAGCACTTGGCATTCACAGTCTCATTTGAAACTCACAAGAGCATCAAGAGGGAGTTCTATGGTGATTGTGACTTGGTTCACGTGGACACTGAATCATCGAGCAGCAAACGTGCCTCAGTTTAAACAGCTCTAAGTGAAACTCAGTGGCTGGGCTTTGCTCCAGCCAACTCCATAGCCCGTGCATAGCCTTACCATCCTAACCCTTCTTCTCAGAAAGAACCTGAGATTCAGAGAGCTTGTTACTTATCTAAGCTTGGAATTAGCAACATCAGACTTAAAAATGGGAAAACAAAACAATCTGTAGATATAATTTTGAACTCAAGAAATTCCATTTCTACTAATTAGATCAAGGAATGGGGTTTGGTCATAGTATTGATTTAATGCTATTCAGTTCTTTACAATAGCTCAATTGTTTTAGTCTCTGATATATTTATAGTATTAAAGCTTTCTTTAAGCAAGTTTTTTTTTTTTTTTTTTTTGGATAGGATTTCACTATAGGGTGTGTGCGCTCGCCAGACAGACAGAGAGAGACATAGAGACAGAAAGCGAGAAATCACCCCCCAGGGGGGGTGGTCACGCCGCAATCCCTTCTCCTCCATTCTCCTCTCGGGATCTTGGGCACGCACGCACACGCGCCCGGCGTGAGTTCCAAGCCACCGGGTCCGGGACGCGAACCATGGTCGACTACGTGGGAGTCCAGTGACATAGCCATTACGCTAACTGCTGGTTCCCTCTTTAAGCAAGTTTTAACAGAATCTATGTGTATTTTTTTTATGTTTTCTATTCAATAGTATATATTTTGTTAGAAAATAATAAGACTAGATGCTGGAAAAACCCATCACAGTTAATGTCTTGCTGTATTGCACTTATTTGAGGCCTTATGTTATTCCTACTCCTAAATCTTGGTTGGTAGTATCTCTTTTTAGGCTCAGAGCAGTGTGCAGACCAGTCGAAGCCACAATATAAAGATTTTCATACTTCCCTCCGCACACTAAGCTTTAGTTTCCTTCATAGATATACAAAGCTGCATGAATAAAAGTAGAAGATGGTATTTTGAACTCATCTCAGAGTCCCCTCAGAATGGGGATGGGATTAAAGAAACTAAAGAGTCCCCACAGATCCTCCATCATCTGTATTATTTAATTTTAGTGACTACAAATCCTGTCCAAGCTAACAAAATCTATCCAAATAAGCATACCAAAATACACTCAAAAGTATCCTGCAAATAGTAGTGGCTAGATGGACAATGTTTTCCATGGGCACTGGGTCCAGGAATTGATATTGAAAAAGAAAAAATCTTTCCCTTCATAATTTTTCAAACAAGTTTTATCTAGTATCCATAGAGAAACAAAGTCCCTTAACAGATGAAGAAAGAGAATGTTCATATGGGTGAACTACAGAATGACTGCACCAGAAAAAGAAGAACCGTCTACCCTCTAACATCAGAACTCAGATTTCTTCTAATTAGAATTTCCATTTCTACTTCCCTTACATTATATTACATTTCTCTCCTGTGAAATGTTTCTATTACAGTAAATGAATCAATGGTAGCAATGTGACTATTCATTTTCTTAAAGATAGCTTAAGCTGCTTGATTCCTACCTTCCCTGCCAAAATCCAAAGATTATATATTAGTACAGAAACTAATTTCAGAATACACCTCACTTTTGGAGATAGTTTACAAAGACACATTCGTTTAATCTGTATTTTGAAAGAGAAGATAGAAAAAAAATACTTAATAAAGGATGTTCATTTAAGCTAATTTCTTTTTTTAATCATGGAATGTATATACCTAGAGTTCTATAAAATGTAATCTATAAAAGTTATTACCTCAACCCAAATACAACCAGAAGCCATCCTACCCTTTCTATTCCCATTTTCAAGTGTGATGCAAGAAGCAGGAGGGGCAAGGAAGATCGTGATAACAATGAAACATCACTGTGGGATTAAATTGTGTAGACATTTGCTTTAGCACTAAATCATGAACTGTCACATTCAAATCATATCTCTTAAGGTCTAATTAATGGAAAATTTTAGGATCCCAGGAAGTGTTAATACATGTATGTATGACACACACCATAGGATTAACTAGATAACCCACAACTAATGGAATTGATAATCAGGCAAAACTAGTGATAGGCTATATAAGAACAGCGGCTTCTACCAAAATTAATCTACATATTTAATGCTATTCCAATCAAATTACCAGAGACATTCTTCACAGATCTAGAAAAGTTGATCACAGAATTTTTCTGGAATGTTAAAAGACCTTGTATTGCCAAAATGATCTTGTACAAGAAGAGTGGAGTGGGCAGCATCTCATTCCCTGACTCTAAAATGTACTATAAAGCTGTGATAGTCATGGTATTGACACAAAAACAGAAAGGTGGACCAATGGAATAAAATAGAGACCCCAGAAATAAACCCCAAAGCTTATGGCCTGCTGATTTTTTGACAAAGGATACTGGTTAAACCGGGAGGAAAGGAAAACCTCTTTAAAAATGGTGTTGAAAAACTGGGTGTCCACCTGCAGAAAGATGAAACTGGATGCCCATATTTCACCATTAACAAAAATCAACTCAAAATGGATCAAAGATCTGAACCTGAGACCTCAAACTATAAAAGTATTGGTAAAAAATATGGGAAAACTCTGAGCGACATTGGGATAGGCAAAGATTTTTTAAATAAGACTCCCAAAGCACAGACAATAATCCCCAAAATAGGCAAATGGGATTACACAGTACTGTGTACAGCAAAGGATACAGTAATTAGTGTGAATCAATACCTCTAGGAATGGGAGAATACTTTTGTAAACTATGCCTCAGAAAGGGACTGATAACCAGAATACACAGGGAACTCTAGCGGCTTACCTGGAAAAAAATGATTAACCCAATTAAAAAATAGAAAAATGAGTTGTACAAAAAACTCTCTAAGGAAGACATATGAACAGCTAAAAAGCATATGAAGAAATGCTCAACATCACTCATCATAAGGGAGATGCAGATTAAAACCATAATGAGATACCACCTAACCTCTGTCAGAATGGCAAAGATTAAAAATACAAAAAGTGATAAGTGTTGGCAGAGTTGTGGTGAAAGGGGAACTCTCCTACACTGTTGGTGGGAATGTAAATTGGTCCAGCCACTGTGGAAAACAACATGGCAATTCCTCAAAGAACTACAAATAGGACTACCATATGTTTCAGCAATTCTACTCATGGGTGGCTACGCAAAGGACAGGAGAATGCTCATTTGGAAAAGTGCTTGCACATCTATGTTTATTATGGCATTATTCACAATTGCTAGGACATGGAACCCACCCAAATGTCCATGAACAGATGAATGGGTTGAAAAAGTATGGCACATATACTCTATGGAATACTACTCAGCCATAAAAAAACAAGATTCTGGCATTTTATAGAAAGTGGACAAATATGGAAGATTTACTGTTGAGTGAAGCAAGCCAGGCTATGAAAGAGAGATATTGTATGTCTCCACTTAATATATACAGATTGTCCACACTCTGGGGATAGAGATAGAAAGATTGGAGGACGTTAAAGTAGTGAAAATAGTTATGGACACTGGAGACAGTGTAGAAGGAGAGTGGGAGAGGGGAAGAGTATAGGGAAAGAAATCAGAAAGAAAAAATAGAGAAGCAAGAGATTTGTGGGACACAGAAATGGTTTATTACCTGTTGATAACGTGTATAGTATTCTCAACTGAACTGGTCTGAGGTGTATTTCATGTTGAGTAAATGCTCTTTATAAGCCAAATGGTGTATAGTGATCGAATGTTTAAAAAAACAATAATAATTCATACTAAAAAAAAAAGAACAGTTGCAATTGACAACTATAATCAACTAAAACTGAAATTAATGTCACAGTAATAGCAAATCCAAAATACAGAAATCCATGGAAATTCTGGCTGTTAATGTGCGCTGATGTACACAGCAGGAACTCTATTGTGCTTCTAGTTGTAGAGTGACCGATGGGCTTCTTAGGATTCTAACCAATTTTGTATCTTCAGGATCTGGTGACATGTTAATTTTACTCACAAATACCCAATTTTAGTCATCCTTAATAAGTCAGTGGGTTACTAGAAAATACCCCATTTGTGTAAATAAATATGAATGTCTATGTAGTTACAAGTCATTTGGCTCTAAGAACAACAACAGCAAGCAGTAGACTCTACTCAGACAACTTCTCGGGTAGAACCACACATAAAGACCTATGGATGCACTAGCATGATGTAGAAGAATGGAATATGGACCACTGATGGAAAATCCTTGAATACAGAACTGACCCTTTGCTAAACCAATGGGTTACTTCAAAGAAGACATTTTATAGAATGCATAGAGTTAAAAGATTCAAGAATTTTATGAACAGATTTAGATGTTGATGAAGCTGAGTATACCATTTCAAAAATGATTTTGACAGTTGCCACTTAAATAGCTGGCCCATGAAGAATTATATTTTTTTCAGTCTTGATCCAATTCGTTTCATATAACATCCCTGAACACTGCATCATTTTTCTGCTAAAAAGTCGTTAGTGCATCTACATTTTCGATGAGGCGATAGAAGAATTTTGCTAATTTATCTAAAATTTATTAAAAATGGAGATATATCAGAAAACATCTGAAGTAGAAAGAAAACTTGAACATTAATAAAACTATTTTTTAAAGGTTTTTGCCATAGAGAACATGTACTCTCCAGAGAGACAGAGACAGTAAGTGGGAAAGTGAGAAATCACCCTCCAGTTAGTATAGCCACACCATAGCCTGTTCTCCTCCATTCTCCTCCATTCTCCTCCTAGGATTCTGGGCAAACACACACATGCCTGGCATGATTTTCAACCTGCTGGGTCTGAGACTTGAACCATGGTCAGCCATATAGGAGTCCAGGCCCTTAACCACCATGCCACCTGCAGGCCCCAACTAAAACTATTAAAGAAATATTATCAGTAGTTAAAAATCTTCTTATACCTAAGAAATCATTTCAATATTATAAGAAATTTATTCCAGAGTATAAATAATTTATTATGAATTCTTTATGTGAGGTCAATATTAAAATCTAACTTGGGATTGTAAGAACAGAAAAAATACTGGCTGATCTCACAAATATTTATGTGAAAATTCCAAGAAAATGTTGGCCAACTAAATCTAGCTATATATTTATGTATGTATGTATATATACATACATACATATATCATTAAACACTGTGACCAATATGGCAATATGGGTTTCTCTCACAAATTCAAAGGTGGGATACTATTAGAAAATCAGTTATGTCACTCACCAATTAGCAGATTAAAGACAAAATGTATATGATCATCTCAAAAGATATAGGAGAAGCATTTGATAAATTCAATATCCATTAATTTAAGAAAATCCTAGCAAGTCACAAAGAGAAGCCTTTTAATCTGATAAAAGCATAGAACAAATATCATCATATTTTTTGGTAAAACATTAAAAGCTTTCTTTTTTAGATGAAGAAAAAGACAGGAGACCAACTGCATCATTAATTCAACATGTTTATAAAGGTCCTGACCACAGTAAAGATGGCAATAAAATACAAAATAAATGATTTATAAAGGAAGAAATAAAATTGGCTTTATTCATAGATTGCCTCTACAAAAAAATCTAAAGAAAGTACGGATATTATATTGTAAGAATTACTTACTGAAAAATAAATTTGTTATGTAGACATAAGTTAAGGTATATTTATTTGTAATCTATAAAACATATTTATGTATATTTTAAAATATTTAATATATGTATTTTGTTGGAACAAACTTTAAGCAATCTATTACTTAATGTCAGTTTTAAAAAATACATCATTAAATTAATTTGCTCTTTGAATAGTCTTTTATAACAGAAAAAGAAGCAATTATTCTATTCTGCTAAATTTATTATTATTCTATTCTATTAAATGTATTACTATTCTATTTAAAGCTAGTTCAAATGATTACTATATTCAGAAAGAACTGAGGCACCTTTGACTGTAAGTTTCCCAAGGACAGAGACAGTGTCTTGGGTAGGTTTCCTTTAAGAAATATCCAATGAAAAAAAAATAGATTTGATTCACAGTAGAGAGATAGGATATGTTAATTAAAGGGGAGAAACATTTAATTCTAAGGGACAGTAAATGCAGGAATTTGGCCACAATTACATTGGAAAAGGAAATGAAAACAAACTAAACATCCCCAGGAGAGTCTAGTCAAATATATCAACAATTGCAATGGCAGATGCTAAGATCCCTTATAGTTCATAGATTAATTTTTTTCTGAGAGAGAGATTTTTGCTATAGGGTGTATACACTCACCAGAGAGACAGAAAACAAGAAATCATCCCCATGGGGGATGGCCACACAGCAATCCCTTCTCCTCCATTCTCCTCTTGAGACTTTGGGTATGTACACACTTACCCAGCATGAGTTTTTTTTAAGCCGCTGGGTCTGGGACTCAAACTGCAGTTAACTATGTGGGAGTCCAACGATGTAGCCATTAAGCCATCTGTTAGTCCCATTTTTTTTCTTTATTAAGTTTGTTTATTTCTGCCAAGAATGACAGACATAGAAACAGCAGCTCCAAAAAGGTCTCCATCCATTCCCAGCCTGGGCCAGCTCCAATCATGGAGACATGAGTGTTTGGTGTACTCGGAGAGAAACAAACCTGGAACCTTCTCGTGTGGGTTAGCCACATGGAACATTTTACAACTGCACCCCATCTGGCCTTTGTATGGGTTAATTTTCTATAGCATCTAACACTCTGGGACACTTGGTGAAGGATAAATATTTCCAACTGTCAACTGCCTGATTGGGCAGTACGTGTTTCTGCTTGTTCCCTTCCAGTTTCTTCACTGTTCCCAGCAGCTTTCTCGGTGTCAGGTGTCAGCGGGCCTTACTATGATTTTCATGACTGGGACAAAAAAAACAAAGCCTCTATGTCTAATTAAACACTGACTTAACATATTTAGCAGTCACTTCTTTTTGAAATTTATGTTTACTGACTTTAGTCTGTCCTTCCAATCTTACAAATACAAAAGGAACTACGAAATTTTTACATACTATTTGCACATAAGGGCATTATTTAATATCAATAGTTGCTTTTTATAGCTAAAAGCAAATTAGACTTAGCTCCAGGGGAAGATCGTGAGAGACTAACAGGTATCTTTTCTTTTCTGTCTTTTTTTTTTTAATCCTGAGAGAAACTGAAACAACAGAACAGTCTGTGCTACATACATAATTAAAACAGATGTTCTCAATCTTAATTTTCATAGCTAATTCTGACAGCCAAAGAGATGTGCTTGTCTTTTGTACAATCACCTATTTTCTCTCAAATGTGCCCTATTTTTTTTTTTAATCGCCCACTGTGATTGCTCAGAAAGAAAGAGGTGGGATGATAGTGGGCAACCACACAGTGGCAAGAACTCTGTCATATTATCAGTAGGTGAGTGAATGGAAGTAGTTATAATAAAATCTGAGCATAAAATAATTAAAAAAAAAATTGTCAGAGGGTGTGTGTGCTTGCCAGAGGAGAGAGACAGACAGACAGAGAGGGAAAGGAAGAAAGCGCTCCCCAGTGGGGCGTGATCGAGACACAATTCCTTCTCCTCCACTTCTGCATCCTGTCAGGATTTGGTCATCCATGCACATAAGGCCTGGTGTGCTTCTCAAGCTGCTGGCTCCAGGCCTTGAATTGCAGGGTTGGTCGTGTGGGATCCAGCTGTCTTAACCACTAGGCCATGGGGGTGTCCCAAACTATAAACTCATTTTAAAGTCTTTGTGGTGAAAGCAGTTTCATGCACTCCTAACTTTGTATGTGACAGTTTTCAAAGGCTTTGTGGGGGATCTTCCATGACAGAAGCCATATTAAACAAAGATGCTGCTTACGAGCCCTTCCTTAGTCAATCCTGCCTTTGAGAGCATAGCCTTTTATTTTTTAAATACATTATATATATATTTTTTTCTCTCTCTATATATGTTTATATATGTTATATATAAACATATATACATATATATATACATTATACATATATATATAAAAGTGCTCTTTTGAAAACATAGGCCAGATGACTTACCTGCAAGGGTAGAATCTGATACCCTTGTTTATAGCTAGAAAGCAGAAAAACATGCAGGAGCAGCCTAGGCATCCTTCCCTCAAAGCATGTCCTTCTTTTTTTTTTTGGAGAGGTTTTTGCTACAGGGCGCGTGTGCTCGCCAGACAGATAGAGAGAGACAGAGACAGAAAGCGAGAAATCACCCCCCAAAAGGAGATGGCCACGCTGCAATCCCTTCTCCTCCATTCTCCTGTTGGAATCTTGGGCACGCACGCACATGCGCCCGGCGTGAGTTTAAGCCACCTTATCCGGGACTCGAACTGCGGTCGACTACGTGGGAGTCCAGCGACATAGCCATTACGCTAACTGCTGGTCCCAAGCATGTCCTTCTTTACACTCCTTGCCCTTTGGCTCCTCCCTATTGGGGATACTTCAAACAAAAACAAAACAAAACAAAACAAAACAAAACAAAACAAATGACCATCCTGTCCCTAAATGCTCCCAGCAGCCTGGAAATCACAAACCTTGAAAATCACAAAGAAGAGAAGAAAACTAGCTTCCTGTCCTCTAAGGTCTCACTTTCTCTCTCTTTCTTTCTTTCTTTTTAATTTTCTATAGGGTGCATGCACTTACTGGAGAGAGAGAGAGAAGAGAGAGACAGAGAGAAAGTGAGAAATGACCCCCCCAGGGGGGATGACCATGCCTCAATCCCTTCTTCTCCACTCTTAGGATTCTAAGCATGCATGCACACACTCCTAGCATGTTTTGCAATCTGATCCAGGACTTAAACCACACCGTGGGCCATATGGGATTCAGCTGCCTTAACCGCCATGTCACCTGCCTGGCCCTAGTGTGTCACTGTCACATCTCACGTCAGAGCACTTTCTGATGGTCTCTGGCCCCACAGCAGCCTGAATCCCAACTTGCTTCTTGCCTATGAGGAACAGAAGAAAGTGATGGAACAATTGGTAGCTGCCCCTAATTCCTGCTGCCTGTGTCCCACTGGCCCCTTAGTAACTTTTTTTTTTTTTTTTAAAGTTTAATCATCTAATTATTTTGAGAAAAAGAAAGAGAACCTCCACCAGGGTCTTGACAATCTAGCTTGATCCAGCCCGGCAGGGTCACGGGCACAGGCATGCTCAGCATTCTCAAGCGGGTCTCAGGATGTGAACTGGGAGCCTTGCCCCGTGGGTCAACCTTGCAGACTGTTAGTTTACTACTGTGTTGTGGTCTTCCCCCAACCCTCATGAGATTCTTGACAGCAACACCTGCCCCATCCTCCTCCAGTTCTCTTTCCCCCGTCAGAGAGTGCAGGAATCCCAATTCTGCAGCACAGATTGTAGGATATCTTTCAGGAGCTCCAGACCTTCGCACAGTCACTGTCACTCTGGTTCCTTCATAATTACTCTTGATCCTCTTCCAACTACGTCAAATCTAGTCCATTTTGAGTCCACTCTGGATGATGGCACCCTTCCTCTCAGTAAAGCACAGCATGATCTGATCCCTATCCCAGCACTGCTACTGTGTCCTCTGCCTTGGGAAGTTGCCCTGGACTGCCAAGGTCCAGGGAACAGGACTTTGGGACTTCTCCAGTCACTCTCCAGGCGTTGGCCATGTGTGAGGTAGGGCCATCCAGAGCAGACTGTCTAGTAGGTAGAGGACTAAGAAGGCAAGTCTGGACTGGGGCTTGGTGAATCCATTCAGCAACTGTCCCGTCTACCTAAGAGTGGCTGCAGAAGTAGGAACCCCTGAGGAGTTTAAGGGGCAAATAATGCTCATTCCAATCTTGACTAAGAACTCCATGGGAGGAACCTGACCTGGTTAAGGTGGTTGGGGGAGGAGCAGAAAACTAACATCTCTCAGTGAGAAAATGGCAATAGCTTGGATCAAGGGAAGTTCTGTGGGGGTGGAGAACCAGAAATGAACCTTTTCCCAAGGAGAGCTAGGGGATCAGAGCCAAACATAGGGGAAAAGAGGGAATGCATTCTTATTCCTGCAGAGAAGTGTTGAACAAAGACGATCTGGTGGAGCACACTGAGAACTGATCAGAAAGGCTGTGGGCCAGGTGGGTGCCCAGCTAACCCGGATATATCTGCATCTCATCAAATCCAGAGCTGGTGGCAACATATACAGCCTGCAAGTTGCTCTGTAAAGTATGGAGTGGCCTGGTATTCACTGAGTAAGAGTGGATCTGAATCTCCTGGGTATCTCTGGGGCCAGACACTGCTGGGTACTTTACATACATTTTCTCTAATCCTTGCAAACTTTCAAAGAGTGAAGAAACCGAAATTAGCACTATGCATCTCTGGTCTAGCTTAAAAGTCACTTTTCAACCATGTGCACATAGAGGCCCTTGTGGGTTGAAAGTTTTACTCTGTGGAAATGTGGTCCCTGCACAGACTAATATATCTAAATAAACAGAATGACACTCATAATTACATAATATTGTCTTAAGTAAAACTTAACATGGACTAGATTTTTATATAATTGAGGCAAGTTACATATTTTAATTCTCTGCTAGACCCCTAAGAAAATAGAATAGGTAGAAATATGTACATATGAAATCCTATGTAGTATTCTTCTCTAGAACTTTCCTATAGGAGAACTGCTAGAAAAATATCAATAGATCCTGAGTAAAGTAAGTCTTCCTTTAGAGCAAACAAATTTAATTGATATTCACTACTAGACTTCTCAGGGATTCTAATATGAGATTATTAATTTCAAATTAGTTGTGTGGAGTGTGTGTGTGTGGCATTGTGTTGGAGGGATTGGTTGGCATAAGGATCCTAAGAATACTTGGCTTTGGTTCTGGAAAAAAAAAAAAGACAAAAAATCAACAGCAAAGGGTGGGTCAGCTAGTGGTGTGGTACTTGGGGCAGCTGGATCCTACATGTCCAGCAGGGTGCAGTTCAAGTCGCAGACTAGTAGCTTAAAAATCCTGCATGCTCAAGATCCCTAGAGGAGCATGGAGGAGAAGGGATTTAGCTGTGGCCATCTCCTCTGGGAATGCTCTCTCTTGCTCTCTATATCTCTCTGTGGCGAGCACATGTGCCCTGTAACAAATTTTTAAGAAATCAGAAACAATGGGCCCATTCTCTTTAGGAGAGAATTCGACACATGGTCCAGTAAAACAGGGATCAAGAAGCATTCTGTCAGTTGGGCAGTATATGAAGTCCTAGACTAAGTTGGATAAATATGGACCAAAACAGGGACCAGCAGTTAGCGTAATGGCTATGTCGCTGGACTCCCACGTAGTCGACCGCGGTTCGAGTCCTGGACCCGGTGGCTTAAACTCACGCCGGGCGCGTGTGCGTGCATGCCCAGGATCCCGAGAGGAGAATGGAGGAGAAGGGATTGCGGCGTGGCCATCCCCCCTGGGGGGGTGATTTCCTGCTTTCTATCTCTCTGTCTCTCTCTGTCTGTCTGGCGAGCGCACGCGCCCTATAGCAAAAACCTCTCCAAAAAAAAAAAAAAAAATATGGACCAAAACAAATTACATAAGGCTGAGAAAATATAAACAAGAGCTTATAAACAAGATTCCAATACAACACTCTACTTGTCACATTTTCCCTGTGTAGTGCAAACTTTGTCAACTTTTGTTGAAGACGATCACACATGAATTCATAGCTCCACAGACCACTGGACCACTGCGTGTTGGAATTGTGATGATGGAGAAAGGACCTGCGCATTGATCAGGTGGGAACATTGGAGCACAAAGAGGCTAACATTACACCCTGTACTCAGATCTACTAGTGCTGGTTTCAAAAAGAAGTTGTTTTTCTTTAAAAAAATACTTTATTTAATTTTATACACTATCATTACCATTATTATTATTTTTTAATTTGACCAGAGAGAGACAGAGAGAGAGGGAAAGTGAGAAAGGAAGCCACCAGGTCCAGGACCCAAACCACAGTTAGCCATGTGAGAGTCTAGCGCCCCAACCACCACACCACCTGCCAGGCCCCAAAACAAGGTAGTTAAATTCTTATTTTAGGAGGAGAAACCTGAAGCCTGGAGGGGTCAAATAATCTCAAAGTCACCCAGTCTGGGATGAGTTCTGGATTTGAACCCAGGTCTTCTAGCTCCAAATCTGGACGCCAGTCACCAACGATGTTCACCGGATATGTATGCAGAGACGTTTCCGAGGCCTGTGCCAGAAGGCCCATTTTGTCTCAGTAATAGGTCCAGGGATCACACTGCCCTGTGGTCACATTGCAGCTCACAGGCCCTGCTACCCTGGACACTAATCCACCTCATCAGGGAGTCCATCTGAATTCTCTCTCAGCCGTGGGCAGAGGAGGAGCCACACCTTCACTGCGGCATTTGCCAAAGCTTTTCTACCGCCAGCAGAATCGGAGCTTCCGGGCCTCATTACTTTTCCTTCACCCCAACTCATGGCTCCACTTCTCTCTGTGGCCGAGGCCTGGCAGGGAGCTTTTGGTCAGCACTGATGGCACCCGTTCACTGCTGCATTTGGGGACTAATCGCAACACCTCCACCTTATCGAGTGTGGAATGGGGAAGCGGCCGATGACAGCCCTGACTAGATTTCTGGTGCAGAGGATTCTGAGAGTTCTCCCACAGAGAGCCTTTGCCCAACTATCTTCTCAAATGGTTACTCCAGCATTCAATAGCAGTCCCCAAATTACAGAAGATGATGTCAGGGCTACGAGGTAAGAACATGCCAGAGGGGTCATGAGGTAGCAAAGCTGTAGGTGGAAGGGCAAGCGTGAGGGACACACTGGCTCAGGCCCATCCCCGTCAGTGCCTCCTGCCCCGTTTGTCAGCTTCATCACACCCTTTCCTGGAAACCCTTTCGTGCTCCCCCAGGTTTCCTCAGTGTGAGGAGTACATTAAGACCACCTGATGTTTACTCTATGTTTCCATTCCTGAGTCCTCCCCGTGACCTGGTGAATCAGCATCTCTCAGGCACAGGCCTAGGTCCCTGTGGTTTGTCTGAGACCTGGTGAATCTGCTGCACGATGCGGCTGATGAGTCACTGCCCTGTCAGGAGAAGGCCAAACTCCTCAGCACTATCTACCCAGAGATGCACAGACCATGCACCTCAAAGAGCTGCTGCTGGGTGTGAATGCCCAGCTGCCGAAGGAGCCACCAAGACAGGAGTCAGGGCTGGCAGTGCCTAGGATATAAGCACTTTGATGACAAAAGTACCATTATTAGTGATAAAGCGTAACTTTTTATTTCCATTTCCAGAGGGTGTGTGAACTCACCAGAGAAAAGAGAGAGAGAGAGAGAATCCCCCAATGAGCATGGTCATGCTAAAAATCCCCTTTCCCTCATTCCTCCTTCTTGTCAGGATTTTGGGCACGCATAGACATACACCACTGTATTTTTCAAACCTCTGGGACCATGTGGGATCTTGTTCCCTTAACTGCTGAACTGCAGAGCCGGTCCTTGTGAAGGTGCATTGTTTGGTAACTATTGTAACTGTCTGGTTACATGATTTGGATCAATGTATATGTTGTTTACTAATGTAATAGTATGCATGGATTTTTCCATCAGTTTAACTACGCACTTACTTTTAGGCCCTGGAAATCTGGAGAGGATTAAAAAAAAAAATCCAGCCAGTCTTAGATGTGCATGAGGAATTAGATGCTGTACTTACAAATGGATCTGCAGTGCCAAGTAAATGAAAGACAGGCAAACTTTCAGGTATAAAGAAAAGTTTCTGTGTAGACTCTGAGTTTAAAATATGTCCTTTCCCAAAAACATGACAATAAAATATATAATTTAGTAACTCAAAGGATGTTAGGCCAAGCTTAAATTGATTTATGTTATGCATAATTAACATTTTAACAAGAAGCCCAAACCCAACGTACTATTTGAGTACTAAATTTAGATAAGGATGACTGATATCAAAGGCTGCAGAGGTACACGTCAGGAGCTCTGTACCCAGCTTGGTTCTGCCAGGAGCTGACTATATAACCCTGGAAAAGCCATTTAATTTGCCTGTGGCAGAATTATTTTTTATTTGCAAAATGAGAGTTGAGCCAGTTGATCTCTAAAGCACGGGTTAATTACAAAATATTATAAATATGAATTACACACTGTTCAGGTAAAGGAGGGGATCGTGGACATTTTACAGTTCATAGAATATTTTGAATTACTTTGACTTATTGAGCTAAACTTCAAAACTAAATGTTTTGTTTTTAGTTAATTTTCTCCTTAATTTTTGTGACAAACTTCAGTTAAAATAGAAACATTCAAGTAGCCCTGTGGCCTAGTGGTTGGGAAGTGGGATTCCACATAGCTTACAGTAGTTCAAATCCCAGCCCCAGTAGGTTAAAATACAAGCCAAGGACGTGTGTATGTGTGTGTGTGTCCAAACTGCTGACAGGATGAAGAAATCAAGCAGCCTGACTACAGCCCACTGAGGGGTGCCTTCTCTCTCTCTCTCTCTCTCTCTCTCTCTCTCTCTCTCTCTGTCCCTCTTTGGCAAGTGCATGCACCCTCTGGCAATTAAAAAATAAATAATAAAAAACTAACATGTAATAATATTCTTCCATGAAAACTTGCAAAAGTAATAGACACAATGAAGAAGAGACCAGGATAGAATGAAGAAAGTATTTTAATGTAGCAAATATAGTTTTGAAAACCTGACTGATTTCTAAAAAAGTTTATGTTAATATCTGATAATAGAAGACACCCAAAAGAAGACTCCGTCCTTTGCTGTAAAGTACCTGCCATGTGGGATCCAGGTACAAGTCAATTTTCCTAACAGACTTGCTTCCTATATTTAAAACTTGGATATATCTTGATTCTATTTAGTTGTGTTTGATCAAGTATTTTTATATTTTCTCCTTATTCCTTCCCCTTGAAAAAGTTGAAATAGCTATCTTAATATTCTCTCTCAAAATTGACTTGTCAATATTGATGGGTTCCTGGTGGTAATCTGGATACCCTTGGAAGTGCAACACGACCTTTCAAAACTCTTGAACACTAGTACACTGTGTAATTTATTAATGATTTAAAACTGATAATAAAGTTACAAAGCCTTCTTATGTCTAGTGCATCAATGATTCTTTGTAGTTATTTACATTTTTTGTTCGTTTTGTTTTGTTTTAGAGATTTTTGCTATAGGGCACATGTGCTTGTTGGAGAAACAGAGAAACAAAAAGACAGAAATCATGCCCCACCCCCACCCCTGCCATCCCGGAGAGATGGCCATGCCACAATCCCTTCTCCTCCATTCTCCTCCCAGGATTTTGGGCATGCACACATAGGCACCCACTGTGATTTTAAGCTGCTGGGTCTAGGATTCAAACTACAGTTGTCCAGAGACTTAACCACACCACCTGCTGGCCCTGCTGTGTACACATTTAAAGAAAACATTTGCCAAGATGCATTCATCATTCACTCACTCATTCATTCACTAATTTTTGTTAAACATGAATATTTCTCAAACTCCAGTCTTGGAGTTACCAAAAATTCTCTAGGTGAAGTAATTGCTCAGAATTAACTTCAAGATTCACCTTAACTACTGAATTGAAAAAGAAAAAAAAAGAAATTCTATTCTAAAATAATTGATAAACTTTTGTAAAATGTGACAGGTGTTAGAATGAATCTTTTACTGAGAGACATTGAAACAGTCTCATACTGTAGTTATTTAGAACTCAGGTCACCAAAAGCCAAAGTAATCCTTTCTAGTGATTGTTGACCTAGAATGTTTTACATTTAAGAAAGGAAGATCACCTCTAGAAACAATCGCAGGAATGAAATGCATCTCAAATACCACAAGGCACCTGTACACCAAGGAATGGAATGTCCTCGAACAGTGATCACATGCTATGCTGTTTAGGACTAGAGGAAAGGAAATTCATCCAAAGAGTCTGTGCTGACTGGGGTATTTCTTGATTTTTTTTTTTTCCTTTCTTTGCTTCTTTTTGTCTTTAATGATTGCTTTGGGTCAAGCCCAAAAGTGTCATTTTCCCAATAGAATTGTTTCTATTGTCTAAAACTTGGATTATCTTCTCCCTATTTAGATGTACTGGATCAAGTATTTTACAGGAAAATTTTCTCTGTGTTCCTCCCTAGGGAAACTTGAAACAATAACCACTGCAGTACCCTCTCCAAAACCTGCAGAATTTTCTAACTCAAGTCTTTAGTCACCATCCTCATTTTGGAAACCATTGCTCACAACTGACTAATTGTGCCAAATAAATTTTGATTCCCGGATTTCTTAGTTTGAGCTGTCTAATAAAGTTCTGTGTGAAAAGAAAGAGCTATCATTCCATGACTGAAAAGAATACATATTTTTGTAAACAAGCATAAACTTGTCCTCAATTTTTCTTCTGCCTTTCGGCTCCTTTTTCACAATAATTTCTAAAATAATCAAACTTCTTTTTCTTTTGTCAGAGTATGCATATACCTGCCAGAGAGGCAGAGTGAGAGGAGAGAGAGAGATAGAGAGAGAAAGAGAGAGAGAAAGAGAAAGTAAGAAAATTCCTTCCATGGGGAATGAAGTCCTTCTGTTCTGTTTCTCTCTGCTTTTGGGGTTGTGGGCGTGTATATGTGCCTGGCATTTTTCCCAATCTGGGGCTCCAACCGTGTAGCCAGCCATATGGGATCCAGCTGCCTAAACTACCATGCTATCAGCTGGTTCAATCAAACATTGAAAATTCCCATTAATTTAGGTGCTTGATTTTATTTTGACCTTTAAATTTTATTATCTAGTCTCTCTCTCTCTCTCTACATATGCATAATGTATATAAATACAGGTATTCTTCACATAATGACCATGTTCTATTCCTAAGACTAGATTTTTCAGCAAATTGGTCAGTTAGTGAGGAGCTTAAAGGCAGATGTCTTGTGGTGTGTGTGGTACCATAGGGTGTGTATTTTTTTTTAATAAATGTCATATGACATCACACTAGAATAATGCAACCTATCCATACAAAAAACATACATTAAATAAGAATCAGAAAGCAACAAAACACCACAGCACAATACTATAATTGTTTTTACTTATTCTGAATACTCCTATGGGTGCATACTAAAGTACAAATTTATAAACAAAATATGCAGTTTTGCATGATTGTGAATGCTTTGTGCAGTGAATACTCACCGAGTGTGTAAACTAGACAGATTGAGAAAGGGAATTCCCATACTACAGAACTGGTTCTACATCCCAGTGGTCATTACATGGGTATGTTGTTAAGTGAGGAGTGGCTGAATGCACATATATACATATAGCTCTGTGTACATTTAGCTTTGAATCACAGAAGCAAAGAAATCATAGCTCATTATGTAAAAAAACTATAGTGTGAAATAGGGGGAAGAGATGACTTATAGCTACATCCATTTCATTGGAAACTATCGAACGATAAAGTATTAGATGAAATGAGGTAAACGCTCACATCTCATCGATCACTCTCATGTGCCTAAATGCTCAGTGACAGTCTGGTCCCAGTCCAACGCCAGGCACACGAGCCATGACTCAGCAGATCTGAGGATGACCCAGTTTATCCCGACTCTCCAGGCATCCAGCCAACCAGCCTATAGAAGTGGGACTGAGGGCCCACTGCGTATTAGACACTGTGCTAGCCCTAAGGGTACATGACATTTTGAAAAAAGTTCTTGTTCACAAGTCCTGGGAAAATAAGAAGGTTTGAAAACTGTCCAAGAATTTTAAGTGTAATTTATAGAGTCTCTGGGGAACACAGATCACAATGGACCTAGTTGTATAACAGACCTAAACTTCTCCGTTCTACCATTCATTCAATGTGCTACTTTGCACATAATGAGTTCCATCAGGGAATGTTCAGGGGCTGTATGCAGAAAAGCAGATATGGCATACATCTTTCATCAAAATTATAAAACTTCCACAAGCTTTTCTGGGACTGCATGAGATGACTATGTGCACTCTGAAAACTGTTTTGCCCCACCCACATTCCCTCACATCAATTAAAAAAAAAAAGGAAATCTTTTCATATTGCCAAACACTATGATTACCCAGGAGAAATCTCAGGAAAGCCTGCTCATGCCAGGAACATGCTGCATTAATACCAGCCCATCTTACATTATATTTCTGGTTCCTAAAGACCTGACTTTAACCAAGAATGAAACTATTGCAGTCACCAAAATGGTTCAAGTTAGTAACATGAAAAAGATTTCTTTTCCTCTCTGCAATATTTCATAGCAATCATTTCAAATGACAGACCGAGGGATTCTAATTGGCAGTTGTACAGAATGCAGTGAAATGTCTTGTTGCTGAAGCCTGACTCAGCTCAGCTCAATTCTGGTCAGTCTACACTGATGTGTGTGATGTCAGGAATAAGTCACTTAATTTCTTTATACTCCAATTTTTCTTTCTGCAAAAAGAGAATAATAGAAGTTCTCAAATCTTGAAAGGTTATTATAAGAAAAAAGAATTATGGACTTCAAAAAAAGTTATTTTATAGCCTGGCTTATAGGCCTAGCCATTATTATTTCCACCACCTTGAAGAGAATCACTTCTGTAGTGAGGGATCTGGAACTTACACTATAAATTACCATGAATAAATGTTACTATTACCATCCCACTGGAGAAATGAATCAAACGAAGGAGACCAGATGACTCCTTGGAGTATCTCTGTTGAATTAAAATAGAATTAAAACCCAAGAAGCCACCCTCAAGGCTTTCCTACTTGAATTTACCTCCAGGGGATATTCACTGTTAACTTGAGCACCTATAACAAGGATGTATCTAGAAGATCTCCCACTTTCATCAGAGTGCTTCTCCCACCTCATGTCCACAGAGTCACCAAGCAATATTTATCAAGCATCTGTGGGATGCATGGGACTGTTATCTAGTACTAAAATTTTCCCCAATTTTGTAAATAAAAAAACAAAATCAAAAGAAATCAAAGCTTCATTGTCACTTCCTAAGCCAGAGAAGGGGATCCATATTACCAAGAAGCATTGATTCCTCCCACCATACTCCTACAGTCCAGAGTTGTGTCTCTTGGATCACACTATCTCATTGCATTTAGATTTATATTGTTTAAATCCATACCAATTTATCTCATCTGTTTTCCTTTATCTCCCAGTAGCTAGTTATATGGCAGATTCATATAGTTCCTGGAATCAAAGCAAACATGAGCTTCATTGTGAAGTGGGGTTAGGATTTTTTCCCAGGTGCATGATGACAAATGCCACTTAACTCTTTTTTTTTTTTTTTTTTTTTTAAGAATTATTTATTTATTTAATTCCATTTGTTATTTTTATTTTTTTTGATTTGACCACCAGAGAGAAGAGAAAGGGAAAGCGAGAAAGCAAGCCACCAGGTCTGGGACTTGAACCGTGGTTGGCCATGTGGGAATCCAGCACCCTTATCCACCACACTGCCTACCGGCCCCTCCACTTAACTCTTAAAAGTGTAAGTTGCATCACATGATATAAAGATAGCATACTTTTTTTTTTTTTTTTTTGTAGGAGCTGCTTTTCTAATGAAAAGAAATGGTGGTCATGTTTTAAATTCTTAGGACAAAGGAATAAGTTTCATTAATACTACCAACATAGGAAAAATTTTGATTAATTGTCTTCTAATCTTATTGTGAGGTGGTTTTAAAGCAAAATCTACTTTTTTTTTTTTTTTTTTGAGAGGTTTTTCGCTATAGGGCGCATGCGCTCGCCAGACAGACAGAGAGAGACATAGAGACAGAAAGCGAGAAATCAACCCCCAGGGGGGATGGTCACGCCGCAATCCCTTCTCCTCCATTCTCCTCTCGGGATCTTGGGCACACACGCACACGTGCCCGGCGTGAGTTGTAAGCCACCGGGTCCGAGACGCGAACCGCGGTCGACTACGTGGGAGTCCAGCGACATAGCCATTATGCTAACTGCTGGTTCCCAGCAAAATCTACTTTTCAAAACCAATGTGTTCATTGCTATAGGAGAACATATGTCATTAACTTCGATAAGTGTGAAATATCATTTTTTTGTTTTTTCTTCTCATCAGTAGGGAAAAGGATGGAGTTCTATAAATATAAACTAACCAGGTCAATTTTAACAGAATGATTCCATTCATGTGTCCCTATGGAGGAAAATCATATGTTGATTTCAGCTTGAAAATAACATTTAATTGCCACTCAATAAATACTTAGAACTTTCCTTCTTTTCTCTTTTTAATAAAGATTTATTTAACTTTATTTATTATTATTGTTATTATTATTATTATTATTATTATTTTAATTAGCATTTGCCAGAGAGAGACAGAGAAAATGAAAAAAAAAAAAAAAAAAAGTAAGCCACCAAGTCCAGTGCTTGAACTGTGGTCAGCCACGTGGGAGTTCAGCACCTCAACTATTCCACACCTGCTGGCCCTGAGAATGACTTTTCTTGAGCTATTTAAACTTTAATAGAGTACTGGGGCTTAGGTTAAAAAAAAAAACTTTTTTTTAAAAATTTTTGGAGTTTACTTTTGGAAAGTATTTTTATATAAATTGGAGATGAACATTAAAAAATAAAAGTGTACAAAGAGGAGAAAAGTAAGATCTTTTTGGAACAGCTCCGTAGTCCAGTGGTTAATGGAGCTCGACCCTATATGGCTGACTGTGGCTCAAGTCCTGGCCCTAGAAGCTTGGGGAACACACTGGGTGGGTGTATGTGTGGGCATGCAAAATCCCTACACAAAGGAGGAATGAAGAAAAGGCATTATGCAATGTCTACACAATACTGGGGAGGGCGGCCTTCTCTCTCTGCTATTCTCTCTCTGCAGCAAATGCATATACCCTCTGGCAGTGAAAAAAACATAAAATTCTCATTACAGACACACACACACACACACACACACACACACGCATGCACACACACACACACACTGAATTCTAAGTTAAATTTCAAGTATCTCTGGTGTCTTTCAGCTCCTTTACTTTAGGAAAATAGAAGAATAGTCCCTCAAAAATATGTCTTGACACTTTAGTTCATATAATGTATCAATAGACGTGATTTTATTTCAGCTTTGCAACAATCCAGGGAAGTAGCTAAGGTCTCAAAAGTCTGTTCCATAAAGTTCCCAATTATTTTTCATCTCAGAGGTCAGGAAATTTCTTGATAATTTAAATCTACAAAGTTATTGAAAAGGCTTGTTTTGGTCATTATGTCTATTACCTTTCTGACTTTTTTCCTCATCAAAACCCTTCCAAGGGGTTAGGAAGGGAAACATTACACTATGTGGATTCATTCACTGTTCTGCCCTGCCCTCCTTCCTCCTTCCCACAAACTTCCCCAACCCCTTTTAGAAGTGCAAAGAAGCAGGACAATAGCCAAAGGTTGGGAAGATAGAAGAGAAAGAAGAGAGTAAGATGCTTCAATAATATAATCAGGTAACTACCCATGGATTGTAGGAAGTCATAAATAATTAAGTCCATATTTGAAAGAGAACATATTATGAAAACTTAATTTGACAGCATTTTATCAGTCTGAGTTGCAATTTGTAACAAGTTTGTATGGCTACTATAATCCATAATTAAGACTTGGAAATAATGCAAAGTGCTCCAAAACATGCTTTTGTCTTGATGTAGGTATGTTATAGTCTATTCTTTTTACTAAAGTTTAATAATTCATATAGTGCTCTTTCCCTGGCAGGCAAAAAAAGCAGAGTGGATGCATACTCTAGCACCAGGATATTTTATTTATATCACCTTTTGGGATATGTGCTTTTTCACAATTCAAGGTCCCAAAGGTTCACATAGTGCCAAGTCATTTTCTTTAAAGCATTCCTTTTCCAGTTTGAAACACTGCCTTCAAATATGTCTGGAATTAGGAATTTCCCCTACAAAGAGGAGGAAAACCACTTGCCTTGCATCAGCCCATTAACTATCTGACCTTTGCAAAAACATGAGTTAGTGTATACATACATAAACACACACACACACACACACACACACATACAACGAAAAGTGATTTCCACGTTTTAATTAGAATCTAGCAATTTTATAGTGGCTATAACTTTCAATAAAAATGAAACAATCTCTAGCATGACAGTCAATTAAGAAGAAAGTAATCATAATGCCAACTGTTGTTAGACATATTTTTAAAAGTCTAAATAAATCTTACAAATTCACAGCTATAGTTCGCAAAATCAAATTTTCTTCTTCAAAGGAATTCAAAGACCCTAAATATGAATGTCCAAACTTCTGTGACACTAGATATCATCTTAATCTCTGATTTGATGTTATTAATATTTCTTTAATTAAGAAAAGCCAAGGCAACATTCCTGTCTTCCAGTCTAAGCTTCAAGAATTTGCAAAACAGACCTCTCGATCACTCTCTAGCCATGGCTTTCTCCATCCACACAATTCGTACTGAGCATCGGCAACAGCGACTGTGACAGTAGGCTGTGATAAACTCGTACACATTTTCAAACAAATGGATCAAATCAGAAGTTTATAAATATGGTGGTCCTTCCCTGAAAGAGAAGCCAAAATAAGAAAAAGCTAGAAGCTTTCACTACTTTTCCACTTTAAACTCTCTAATCATTACCAAGATCACTTTTTATTTCAAGGGAGTTATTGAGACATCATTATTTAAAAATAATACTTCAAACATAAACATATGGATATTACATACATTTCACCTTTAATCCAGATCATGGAGTAGTAAAAATAAAAAAAAACTTTAGAACTTGGTACTACTTAATCCTTAAAAAAAATGAAAGAAAGAAAGAAACTAAACCAATATGAATGTTTCCAGTTCTCAGGAAGTATATATTTTCATTAAACACTATCATAACACACTATCAATCTATTAAACTATCTCACAAATTAATTTGCACTGTAAGTTTAAAATCACAGCATTAGGATCTCAAATGCCACCTTGCACATCTGCAAGAAAGTATTTTCCAAGGCACAATCATTTGCCCAGACTGCCCCATTAATTTAAGGCTGCTACAACAAGGTAATGAGTCAAAGAAAACACAGCATTTACCTTATTACAAATGAATGGCAAACTGCAGGCACTTGTCAGCTTGCAGCTGTCTAGCATAGTTGATTAGAAATGAACAAAACATCTTTCACTCTGGCGAGAGAACCGCATATCCAGACTTGGCTTCCCTCACTAAATACCGGCAAGGAAGACTGTTCACCCCCAAGTGATAGCAACAGTCTCTTCGCACAGAGCACTTGCTGCTCCGAACTGCAGCGACTTCGACTGAAAGTAAGAGGAACCCGTGATGTTTAAATACCATTGCTTCAGATTCACAGGATATGACTCAACTCTCGAGCCAGCAGGGGTAGAGTTTCCCTTCGCAAAACTGTTAGTACAGATTACATAACAAACATCATATTGGGGGGTCCTAAAAGACTTACCAACTAAATATTACCAATTTCACCTGCTAAATCAAACACCCACTTTGAGTAGTCACTGTCCTCTCTGTGGCACAAGCTGCCATCAGAGGTGAGACGAATAACACTGCACAAAGAAAACCACTCGGCTCGCTCTCCGCAGTGGATTAATTTAAGGTTATTAAAGGTGCGAGAATGTGCCAACATCTCCCTGACAGACTTATAAAAAAGAGGCACACTGAAGTCACCAACATTCTTAACAGTACAGAAACAGTGTAGAATAAGACTATTTTAACATGCAAAAAGCGACAATTCTGCATCACACAACAGAGTCTGTGGAGGCCAAAATCCCCTGCACTAAGTGGAGAATGGAAATGGACCTTGGTCGTTTGCTGTTGCTGTTTGCTGCAGAAATCCCGTGCGAGGCTGTCATTACCCCGTCACGCTGGCTCTGCCCACCTCTCCGACTCAGCCCTTCTGTGAACACTTACCAAGGAACATGACTAATGACACAACTCCGCTAGTAAGTGTGGCGATGTTCTGTGCTTGCTCCAACACTCGTCACTCTTAACTTGGAGCTGTATCAAGTTTGGTCACACATTGAATTATTATAATCGGACATATCAGTCAATAAATATGTATAGACTTAGATCTTGGGAGAAGAGTCTACTCCGTAAATTCCATCACCATCACCATCATCAAAGGAAAAAAGCTGAAAAAACTCCATGTTAATAACAGCAAAAAGGCCGAAACTATCTAGTTAAAACAGAAATCTAAGAGAGTCATGCAGGTAGTTTCAAACACTTTAGTAGCCACATGTAAAAAGTAGAAAAAAGAGAATTGGTGGGAATGCAGGTGCTGGAATGTTCATTCCAGGACTGTAAATGAGAAAAACGGGAAACTTGGCAACAGGCCATGAACTTGGCAAAGTTACGTAAATACAAGTGAAATCTTTCTAAGTAATATTATGTAGTTTTTTTTTTTTTTTAAATAGATTCAGGTTATCTAGATGCATTGACATACAATTCTCCCTAGAAGATGTTGACTAGAAATAACATGTTGTAGAAAAATACATTGTCTGAGTTACAAGCATATGAATTTTTATACAGGAATTCATTTAAAAAAAATGGTTCTGGAAGATGCACAGCAATGTGGACATGAAGTTACATCTAGGAGAAAGACTTGAAGTAAGGGAGTAACAGTATGAAAATCCAATCATTTTGCTCAGTTTATTACCCATGACGTAATATTTTAAAATAAAAATGAATTCATATATTTCTTTGGTAATGTCAAAAGACGAAAACAAGTTACTTTAAAAATAATCATCTGGGGGGCCAGCAGGTGATGTGGTGGAATTGGAATTGGACTCCCACATGACTGACGGCAGTTCGAGTCCCAGACTAGGCAGTTTTCTTTCTCTCTTCTCTTACTCTCTATTTCTCTCTTTCTCTCTCTCTTTGGTGAGTGCACATGCCCTATAGCAAAATTTTTAAAAAAGTAAGAAGTAACATTTTTAAAAATAAAAACAAGAACCTGACATTTTATATCTCCATATTTTGTTGTACTATCTTTATTCTAAGTGGACTGCTCTACTTTATTACCTCATAAAACAACGTAACAGAAATGAAAGTGCTCTTGTCTGTCCTACTTTCTGTCCCTTACTAGCCCTAATTTATATATTCTTTGATTTATCAGTCTGGCTAAAGGATATCTCAAAGACAGAACAGATACAAAGACAGGACAGAGAGAGACGGCAAGTTTCTAACAGTGGCCAAGGCCTTTGATTATTTTTCTCTTGGCCTTCTGTAAGCTCTTTTATTGGCTTCATAAAATATAGCTTGAATGTATTCAATAGTAAACATATCAACAGGCCAATGTTTATAATAATATGCTTGTGTTGATTTAGTCAGTCTTAGATCAGAGTAAACAAACTTGTTTATTATCAATTCACTGAAAAACTTCTGGACTCTGAATTGGGCATAACAATTACGGTAGTATTTCAGCTTGCTCTAGTCCTCAAATTCTTTATATTACCTTAGAAATATCCCTCACATCTCACGTTTTTGCATTCCCCTAGGTTTCCACAATATCTCCTGCTTAAAATTTACACAACTAGGAGCTGGACAGTGGTGCAGCGGTAATGCATGATGCTCTACAAACCTGAGCCACATGGGAAGGTTCCAGGTTCACCTCCCAAGAGATCCCCAAAGAAGAAGAAAGACGCATGCCAATGGCCTGAGGCTGGCTGAGGCTGGGGGTGGGTGTGGATCATGGCACTGAGACCCTGCTGAAGGGATCGAGATACTATCTCCGTCTCTGTTGTTCACAGAAGAAGTAAATAAGCTAAAAAAAATTGCACAGGTAAAGATGCCCAGAGTCTGAGGCAGGAGCAGGCTCTTTTGACTTTTAGTATGACTACCCAGGATTTGAATCTCTACCGTTTACAAACTAATATAAGTACTGCTCTTACTGCTCTATTTATTCTCAAATACCACTTATCCTAATAACTTAAACCTTCTACATAGTCTGTTGAAATTCTTCTTACATTCTCCCTGCCTCCACTTAAAATCTTAAATTACACTAAATTTGCTTCAGATTTTCTGGAGGAAATAAAACATTAATATTGATAGATACACTGAAACACCCACTTGTCCCTGCCTATCCCATTCTCCTTCCTCTTTCTTCAAAGGTGAACTCTCTCCTGGGATAGCTTCATCATTCCCATACATCCTTTTTAAGTATTTTTTGTTAGATATGTGCGTATCCATAAATGAGGTATTGCTATTGCTGTGCATGTTTTAACCTTTATAAAAACAGGGTCATAGTTCATAGATCTTTTAAACTTTTTTTTTCCTTGGCATTATCTTCTCGAGATTTCCATGTAGTTGTACGTAGTTTAGCCTTTTTAACTACTTTATAGAACTCCAATTTATGCATTCATTCTATCTATGAACATTTAGGTTGTTTCTATTTATTTATCTCTATTTATTTAATAAATAAAATGATTTTTTACTTATTAAATAAAATTTATAGGGCATATATGCTCACCAGAAAGAGATGGAGGCGTAGGGGTAGTGAGAAAGCAAGCTGCTAGGTCTGGGACTCAAACCTCAGTTGGCCATGTGGGAGTCCAGCACCTTAACCACAATGCCACCTGCTGGTCCCAGCATTGTAATTCTTGTACATGTGTAAAATCTCTCTAATAATGGATGCATAGAAATGGAATTGTGGACATGTAGGATATGCATATCTTCATCTTTACTAGAAACAGCCAAATTGCATTTCAATGAAACTAGGCTACTTTACAATATATCCAGCAGAGTATGCGAATTCTTATACCAAGACTCCGGCAAACAATCTCTACAATACTGATATTCCAGACACTACAATATCTAGACCTTGACATTTGGAACTTGACATTTTTGATCTTTGTTTGTGATTGGTATAGAATTTTAATTTGGATTTCTCTGATTAGTACCAAAGTTGCCCATTCTATCTTATTATCATTGGCCTTTTTCTATTGGGTAATTTGCCTTTCTCTTACATATTTTTTTAAAAAATTATACATTGTAGTTTTACTCCTTTATCAACTGTATTAATTATAGGTGTCACCCTTTAATGTGTGGTCTGTTTCCCATCATTTATAATGTCCCTTTAATTAATAATTTTTCTCAGTTATTTACCTGTAAATTTTTCTTTCTTCCTTCCTTCCTTCCTTCCTTCCTTCCTTCCTTCCTTCCTTCCTTTCTTTCTTTCTTTCTTTCTTTCTCTCTCTCTCTCTCTCTCTCTTTCTTTCTTTTTAGAGATTTTTGCCACAGGGCACATACATTTGCCAGAGAGAGAAAGACAAAACGAGAAAGAGAAAGTAAGAAATCACACCCCACCCCCAGGGGGAAGACGGCCATGACCATGTCCCAATCCCTTTTCTTCCATTCTCCTCCCGGAATTTTGGCGTACACACAGACATGCACCTGGCATGAGTTTCAAGCCACCAGATCTAGGACTCAAACCATGGTCAACCATATGGGAGTTCAGGCCTTAACTACTATGCCACCTGCTGGCCTCTAAGTATGTTTGTTGAGTAAAAAAATATAAACTTTAAATGTTCCTTGTTATTATTCATGAAGCACTACCAATGATAATGTCAGGTTACATATCTAAAAGAAAATTAAGAAGCATTCCTGTCTCTTATGAACAGTTGAGTTCACTGTTTATCGAGCACTAGCTACGTGCCCTGTACTGTGTACAAATGTAAAGCGGCCCATATAATCAAAACATGTGTGCTCTCCTTGAGAAAAGAGACTGCAGACAGACTGATGAAGATGAAAAAAGGGGGAAGGGACCATATGCCAGAGATTTTGCTGGTGCAATCTTCAACAGCGGTTTAAATAAGAGGATGAAGTGAATGTGATTGTAAGAGGTACCTATGAGGTGTTCTGGATACAGAGAAAAGAAAATATATTATAACCTTGTACCTCCCAAATCACTCAAGATATGAAGTGATCAAACTTGAGGTAGTATGCACCCAGTAGTAATACTGGGTTATCAGAAAAGTCGTGACACATTTTTGCAAAAAAAGACAGAAAAATATATCACGACTTTCTCAAAGACCTAATAGTAAGACCCTCACTGACATTTCTATTTCCTAAGACTGCTCAGAAATTAATTGTAATTTATTTAGAAGCTTAATAAAAATTTAAAGGGAGAGGGAAGGTTATTATTTGAAGAAAAATATTTCTTGGGAGACCAGCTTATTTTTATAACTGGTGATCCCATCACATGATGACAGTTTCTTTATTCATCGGAGACCACTTTTAAAAAAACATGTAGTTTTTAGGAATCAGAACAAATGGGGCACACACCTGCTTGTATCAGATTGTTAATGTACAACGATGAATTTAACAATAAGCTCTGTTTGCTGACAGAAATCTTACAATAAATGTGTTTGTAAAGCATGCATCCAAATTCATCTTTTTTGTAAACACAGATATGCTTGTTTCTCTCAGTACAAGTTACATCTAAGGGACGGACTGTCTGTGTGGGACACACCTGGCCTTCAGGAGCGTTTGTCTGGCTCACACCTATCAGAGACTAAGATGTAAAATACAGGAGTTCTCACGTGATCATCCATATAGTCTTAAACACATGTGAAATATAAGAGTGCTTAAAATTCTTCACCCAAGAGGAAGAAAAGAATCTTCAAACAGAGAATAGGAGGCATCGCACATTTTTTTCTTTCCTTTTTTTTTTTTTTTAGGCTTCTTCACATAGGGTGCGTACACTCACATGAAGAGAGAAGGAGAGAGGGAAAGTGAGAAATCATCCCCCAAGGGTGATAGCTATGCCACAATCCTTTCTTCTCCATTTCACTTTTGAGATTTTGGGCACACACACATGCCCAGCGTGATTTTCAAGCCACCAGTCGGGGACTTGAACAGTGGTTGGCCATGAGCCTTAACCACCATGCCACCTGCTCGCCCCTGCACCACGTATTTGTTAACACAAGATGAAGGGTATATGACTTCCTTGAAGGTATGAGGTTTACATTTCGGCCTTCATATTACTGTAACCCTCTAGGAGTTAAAACCTAAAATGTATTTTCCCTACTTGGGGAGGACAGTGAAGTGAATCTGAAAATGAGGGAAAAAAATGCCTTAGGAAGATAAACTTTGACATAAAAATACAGCACTCAGAACATGGACACGCGATGAGAACTGGCAGAGCAATGAAAACGGAAATTCACCACCATCAGGTAACGCAGACTAACATCTGGGACCTGGTCAGGACCACAGGGAGCCAAATAAAGGGCAGGACCCGAGTCTCACTTGAAGGGGACAGTCTCTCCTCAGCTCTGGATATAGGAAGGGGCCAGGTCTCTGGATTTTTCAAGAAAGGCTACAGACCTGGATGATCATGTGAGGACTGTTTTTTTTACATCTTAGTCTCTGATAGGTGTGAGCCAGACAAAAGCTTCTGAAGGCCAGGTGTGTCCCACACAGACAGTCCGTCCCTCAGGCATGGCCATGACATCACTGAACACCCTGGCTCTACTCCTAGATACAACATGCCACACAGGTAAGGCATCATCCAGGCTTGGAAAGGGAGAGAAAGCTGGCTCATACGTAAGCGTAGGCAGGACCCATTCAAACGTTGGGGCAGGTGCATGCCGTTCCTTTGGGGGACCTGCCTCTAGCCTGCCCTTCTGCTCCACACTGACCAAGCTGCTTTCTGGTTAGAACTTGGGATCTATCTGATGTGTTTTCAGAGAGGACTTTCTTAAAACCAGATGAACTTGAGGAGCAACTGTGCAGCTATGTCTGTCATAAATTTATCAGCTCCCCACGTGGCCTGCCCACAGGCACAAAATGAGCTGGTGGAAGAGAGCTGCCTGGGCCTGGGGTCCCACCTGCCAGCACAACTGGAAACTGTGGGGCTCTGATTGTGCCCATCGCCTCTACGGGCGTCATCAGTAAGAAGCAAGCCCTGGAGACAAGATGCACTCCGAAACTGCTGACCAGAGTGGTTTCTGGGCCCACAGGCTTTGGGCCAGACCGTGGACAGCAGCAGATTCCTTCACACAAGGCTGCCCTACAGGCACTGGAATCTTAAGTAACTTACGTTCCATCCTCATTGACCCTCACTCTACCCCAGGGACATTCATTTCAAAGAATCCTTACCTGGGTCTCTAGATGTCCAGAAATAACCTGGAAACATGAAGTTAAGAATGAAACCCCAGTCAACAGGAATAAAACCTCAGAGAAATTAAACTGCGTATTTGTAGTAACTGGCACCAGGGAGCAGGTACTGTGCTAAGTGTTTGCTGTACACCGACCCATTTAATCCTCATGGAAACTCATGAGACAGGTACTACTTTGGGCATTATTCTGCTTTACACATGGGGAAACTGAGGCTGAAGGCGGTTAAGCAATGTGACCATGTGTGCGTATGGTAATAAGTAATGGAGTGGAAATTAGAACATGTACCCTCAAACACTACACTATGCTGTCTTTATATTTTATTTCACTTTGTTCTGTAATTGGCTATAGGGCATATGTACTCACCAGAGATGGAGAAAACATCTCCCAGGAGGGATTGTCATACTGTAATCCCTTCTCTTCCATTCTCCTCTTGAGATTTTGGGCATTTATACACACATGCCTGGAGTGTTTTGCAAGTCTCTGGGTTCAGGACTTGAGCCGCTCAGTTGGCAGGTGGAATCCAACTATCTTAACTACCATACTATCTGGCTTGCCCCACACTTTTTTTTTTTTTTACATCAGACAATCCTTCTGCATTTTTTGGACTAATTATTTGTCAAGTGATGTTTTAACTATTTATGAGTATTAACTCATATTCCTAATAATATTTCTATGAAGTGGATACTGAAATATCTCTATTCCTATAAGGAACCTAAGGCAAAGAAAAGTTAAATAACTTGCTAAAGATCATAGAGCTAGTATTTGGCAAAACCAGGATTTGAACCCAGGTATTCTGGCTCAAGAATGCATGCTCCTATCACATGCTGCATAACGATGTTTTGCTCAGCACAGAGTGCTGCTCCACAGCATGGCCTCTAGGAAGAACTGGTAACGATTCCAAGTTTACATATTAATTTCAGTACTATTGGAAGTATGATTTTTCAAGAGGATGGATGGAAATACCAGGGAAAGAAATCTCTCATGTCATGTCATTTCTCCTTATTCTATACCATTTAGAGAAAACTGCAATTGTTCTTCTGGATTTACGAACTACTGAGAAAGCAACCACCATAAAATACTACAGGACTGCTTCCAATTATTCTTCGGAGACATATCCAAGGAAGGAGAAAAATTTAAGTCTGCATCGTTTCCCCTCCCCCCCACTACTGCAGGGGGAATGAAAGAAATATTTTTCATTTCAGCATTTATAAATCTTGGGAGTTTAACATTAGAATGCCTTTGAGAAATTTAAAACAAAGCAAATATTCCAGAATTTAATTTAAAAGTCATTTTCTCTTAGAAACCAAGAAAGTTTAATTTCCGAGTAAAAAAATGCATTGAACATAAAGAAGTAGATGTGAAGACCTCCTACTTCAAACTAAACTTTCTGTTAAACTTAAAATGGAACTTTCAGATTCATAAATGACTTTTATTAAGAATAAGACTTTGGAATCGATTTGGTAAAAATAACCCCATCTGAGTCATAATAGGAAGGAAATTTTTCCACTCAAACAATGAGGAAAGGCCTTCGCCGGTTCTGGGATCACTTACACAATCGAGTTTAAACCCACTCTGAAGCGGTCTAAGATGCTAACTCAAACCTGAACCCAGAAGATCTCTTTCACTAAGTCCTTCATCTGTCGTGTTTCCTTCCACTTTGATTTAGTCTGTTAAATTATAGCGTGGGTGACACTGGCTGTGGCAGAAGTCACTCATGAGCTGGCACTGGACAATGAGGGATGATACCTTCCTTTCGGCTCTTTAGTCTCCTCAGTCTACCCATGTTTGACGAACACAATTTGTAAGTCTGACTGTCAGAATCTGGCACTTGCCCCTAAAAATACGACTTTCCTAGTCTGATACAATCCCACGCTGCATAACAACATTTTGTCAACACGGTCTACACATACCACGGTGCTCCCATGAGAATATATGGGCTATACTGGTAGTGTAAGCGTGCAGCAGGCTCTCCCATCTGTCTGTGCAAGTGCACTCCATGATGTTCACAGTGATGAAAGTATCTAAGGATATATTTCTCACACAAGTGTATCTGTCATTAAGTGACACGTGACTGTACTTCATCAAAACCTCAGCACAGCACCACGCTCAGGCCCCTTCCTGAGGCCCCATCTATCAATATATATTTTCATCCCCACATCTCTCTTCTCATTCTTTTATTCTGCTCCTGTTCTTCCTTTCACTCCTCTCCACATCATAAAACGCTTTCAGGGATGTTAAACCAAACGTTTGAGGCAACACCACGTGGGAGTTAGGAGAACGATTTAAACTACCTAGGTATACGTTTGTCTCTGCTATTTTACAGTTTACCATCATCATTATTATAGGTTTCATTTGGAATCACTTAACAGAGATGAAAAATAATAAACAAAATTATAAACATGACATTTCTGATTTTCTTTTGGGCCCAAACCTGGAGTGTTACATAAAACGACGAGCGAATTCAGTCAGCGCGTCAGTTAAGCTCATCCTGACTAGTTCTGTGGCCTTTCCGTCTCGGTCTTCTCTTGTCCCTTCAGGGCTGCTGCTCCAGGGCAACCAGTCCTCGCGCTGTAGAGCAGGGGTATCACACTGCATGGGGAGGACAGGTGCTCACGGCACAGGCTCACCGGCACAGGCTCACCGGGGGCAGGGTGGTGGCCCCCGGGGCAGGATGGCACATGGGTGGCTCTATGCCATCCGCAGGGTACTGGTGCCACTCTGCCCTGCCTATCGTTGCTCTGGGGGCCTGCAGGCCTAGCCAGGGCAGATTTTCTAATCGGTAAGGACCACGTTAAGTATTCAGTTTCTAAAAGTATTGCTCTCTTGCTTAGCCTGAGGAGCCCAGTCTAGGATGACATCAGCTGTGAGTCTCACCAAGTAATCTTAGGGGTACTACGTTATTACTCGACATGGATGGTTCCCATCTCTGTCTCTAGCCCAGACATCATGTGTGCTTCAAAGGTCGTGGAAAATAGATATGAAAACACTATAAACGGATTTTCAAAATTTTCCACCAAACTTTTAAAAATCCACTTATCTGTGTGTGTGTGTATATGTGTGTGTGCACTAACATAATCAGTGAGCCTTCTACCAGGCACTCGGAAATAAAAGATGACTGATATAGAAATAAAGTCTCTGGGAACCAGCAGTTAGCTTAATGGCTATGTCACTGGACTCCCACGTAGTTGACCAAGGTTTGAGTCCCGGATCCAGTGGCTTAAACTCACACCGGGCATGTGTGCGTGTGTGTCCAAGATCCCGAGAGGAGAATGAAGGGGAAGGGATTGCGGCATGGCCATACCCCCTGAGGGGTGACTTCTTGCTTTCTATCTCTCTGTCTCTCTCTGGCTGTCTGGCGAGCGCATGCGCCCTATAGCAAAAACCTCTCCAAAAAAAAAAAAAAAAAAAAAAAGAAATAAAGCCTCTGCACGAAGGGTTTATAGTCTATTGATCAAATTACTTCCTTTATACCTCCATCTAGAGATAGCCTCGGCACCTCAAACTGGACTTGTTTGAAATTTTATTTATCACTGCCTTTCTACTACCCATCCCTGTCACTCCAAATGAGCTCCTTCTCTTGGTGCTTCCTTTCTTATCTTCATGGAAGTTCACTGCCCAAACCAGAGACCTGGAATTCATCTAAGGCTCCCCTCTTCCCACTGAGAGCCAGTCGATCACCAAGGCCTGACCTCCAATGGCCTCTCATCCTCCTGGCCCATTTCCCATCCTTACAATCTCTTGTGTGAATCACTGTGATTACTTCTTGTGGCAATTTGAAACTACATCTAAAAGTTTTATGACACTGCTCTTCTCAAGTGGCAGGACTGGCTTCTGTGACTTTTTTAACCAATAAAGTATGACAGAAGTGACGCCATGGGACTTCCAAGGCCAGACCCCTCAGAGTTCTGTAGTTACTGCCTTGTATACTAGAAGAGATTGTTTTTGATGCTGTCAGCCACTATGAATGCCTAGGGACCGCCTTGCTGTGCAAAATCTCACATAGTGCTCCCGGAGGGTGCCTGAGACCACAGGAAGAGGAAGAGGTGCCCGACTAATCCTGAGTTTTTCCGACTTGTTGCAGAACAGTTCCAGCTCTAGGCTCTATCTGAACGCAACTGCATGAAAGACACTGGGCTAGAATCTCCCAGGTGAGCCGTTCACACGTTCTTGACCCCCAAGATCGTGAACAAAATAAGATGGTAGTTTTAAGCTGCTAAATTTCAGGTAATTTGTTACACAGCAATAATCATCAGAATAGAAGGGATGGGTGTGTGTGTGTGGTTCTGCCATAAGAGAAATCTAACGCATGTGTCATTACATTTGCCATAGGGAACAAACAGAAGCTGAAAAGCCCTCAAGAAAAATCTTAGCAGAAGCTAGTTACAGGCTTCAAGACGGCTGTCAGTGAAAGTTCATAGAAAACTAAGAAAAATGTTACTGGGACTTGCAAGGCAGGGATGCGTTTTTTAAGCAAAAGTAAAAGTGTGGCAACACTGTCATTGTTGGTAATGTGGAAAGATGTGTCTGTGAGTTTTATTATCTAGCTAAGGAGATCTTCAGAAGTTTTTTTTTTTTTATTTGTTTCATCATTTTTCTGTATATAGTAAAATTCATGAGGAAAGAGATGAGGTAAACATCAAACTGTTACATAAAAAGAAGTTAGAACTTGCTCGGTTGAAAACAAAGCCCACTTGTTTCTCATTTTCAACCTCTCCATACAGAAAATAATTCTCAACTTAAGAAAAGGCTATACATCATAGAATCCAACAATCCAGAATGGAATTACAAGTTCCTTTATTAAGACAAGAAAAATGGGACCAGCAGATGACATAAAGGTTATGTCACTGGACTCCCACATGGGCAACGGTGGTTCGAGTCCCAGACCCAGCGGCTTGAAACTTGCACCAGGCACATATGTGTGCATGCCCAAAGAGAGGAGAGTGCAGGGGAGGAGACTATGGTGTGGCCATCTTTTCAGAGGTGATTTCTCAATCTTTTCAAGTTGACAATGGCCTTCTAAGAATCTTAAGAATATGTTTCATAAACTCTATTAAACAATTGGGTTTCTATGTATCTTAAGGACTTATCTCAAGGTTCCACAAAGACTAAGGTAGAGAAGATCTTATCTTGAGGATATAGGTGGTTATGGATTCATTGAAAACCTACAAAATATATAACGAACCGACTTGGTATAAGATCACAAATTGGACTAAAAGAGATAAAGACAGCACAAAATTAATAGGACCCACAACATTCTATGGGTAGAAACAGGCTTACTATCAATGTTGCCCAATACAACTACAAATGTAGTGTTTTGTTTTTCATGGAAGATAAAGACTAACACAGAGGGCAGAGCCAAGAGCCAAGAGTGAAACCAAGACCTGTAAAGGACAATTACCAACAGGAAAGCTACTAGCCGACCTTGACTAACTGACAAAATATTGTGTGAGTGTGCATGCGTGCGTGTGTGTGTGTGTGCACGCATGCTCACGTACGTGCATGTGGTGTTAATCTAGATAAGATTTTGCTGTGGACATCCTGAGCAGCTGGGACCACAGGTCCACTATGCCCAGCCTCCTAAAGTAGACAGGGAATTGAACCCAGGCCCCCCATGTGACCTTCCAAACAGAAGCGTTGAACGTGTGCTACTGCGCCTGGGCCCCAAATGGCACAAGGATGGCAAAAGCAACAGCTGCCATTTCCTAAGCCATGAAGGCTTGGATAGTGTGCTATGGCTGCCTTCTGTTTCTCTTCCTTTTCCATAAATTTTTTAAACTTAAAATTGATCAAGGCATAACCCAGACCTTTCTATTTTTGCCATTTGAATCTCTAACACAAACTGTAATAACCTGAAGGTTGTGAATGAATTCATAACGTTATAGTAACATTAAAAATTCACTGGATAAATCATTTATCAAAATATTTTGCTCCTTGAACTTTAATAATGAAACCTTGACTCATAAGATGTAAATTCCATGAAGATGATTTACCAAATTAACAATACCACTGCTCTCTTTTTAAGGAATCTAAGGGGATTTTTTAAAAAGAATTAATTCATCTTCAAATGTTAAAGCAGTTTTACTTATAAATTAAGAGACATCTTTGATGAAAACACATAGTGACTAAGAAAATGTGGTGTGAAAAATCATCACACATTTCTTTACAAGCAGATGACATACCATTTACCTAAACTTTAATAACCTATTTTGATAAACATTGAACTATAAATTTAAAAATAGCTCTGCTTTATCACAAGACTGTAAAATTCTGAGCAATTCTCAATCTTCTTAGTCTTCTAATATTGGCTATTAGAATTTCTGAGAATTTTAAGATTTTCTGTTAACATGGTATACGGTAGTATATATCTTTATTTTCTAAATATTCTTTTATTCCTTTTGTAGTATACAACCATTTCTGAATTCCCCTCGAAAAAGTTCTTGGTATTAGAGGGGTTCTCTTTTCTTCCTAGTGATTACTTTTACCCAGGGTAGACTAATTTCTCCTTATTATTATTTGGAGTAGATTTTTATAACAGACATTTCCCCCTGAGTTTAAGGTACATAGTATATGGAGGTTTTATTTGTGGTTTATTTGTTTGAATGAACATCCTTCACATTCTGAAATATCAAAGAAAAACAGGAGTTAGAAGGAAAGATCACAGATTAAGAAACAGAGAAGCAGGGTCAGATACCAGGAGGGGTTGGTTTATTTGTAGAACAGTGAGAACTCAGGGAATTGTGAAAATAACTGCATTCAAACCACATTCACCTTACAGTGCTATGGGAAGAGAAAACCAGAAAACAACCTACTGTTTCTCATTTTCAGCCAATCTAAGCAGAAAATAATTCTAAACTTTAGAAAAGGCTATATCCTTTATAGAATCCAGCAATCTGGAATAGAATTACAAGATCCTTTATTAAAACAAGAACGATCTAAGGCAGTGTTTCTTTTTTTCTTTTCTTTCCTTTTTTTTTTTTTTTTGAGTGTGTGCGTGCTCACCAGAAAAAGAGAGAGAGAGATAGAAAGCTAGAAATCACCCCCCTAGGGAGGGGGGATGGCCACGTTGCCTCCCTTTTCTACCATTCTCTTCCTGGGATCTTGGGTGCACACAATGCCAGAGTGAGTTTTAAGCCACCAAGTCAGGGACTTGAACTGCAGCCTATGTGGGAGCCCAGTGATGTAACCACTGGGCCATCTGCTGGTCCCTTACACTTTCATTTTTAAGTTGATTTCAGGATCCCTGGTCCCAGGTTACTCTGCTTCTTCCATTATCCTATATTTGTGTCAAGATAATAAATTAAAAATTAGACAGTAGTCTCTGCTCCTTGTATATTATGATAGATTTAGGCAGGACAAAAGGCTGAAGGGGTCTGAAGTCAGCTACAGGCAAACTTACTGAACAAATGAATTGATATATCAGGTGAAGGAGTGGGAGTGGTAGTGACGGGGAATTTTAAGTAAAGAGAGGCATAGGTAGCTTGAGGAAGGGTCTAGGTTCCTTGCCCTGACACTGACACGGCTCCAAAGGGAAGGTTGGTATGTGACTCCTGGGAGGTGAGTCCTTAGACACTCTAATGAAGACTCAGAACTAAGCTGATCAAAAGACAATGAAGAAATGTGACATTTATCACACCTCTGATTTTGGGAGCAGTCATTCAAAAGTGCCACATCTTCAGCAAAACAGAGTTAGAAAAGCACACGGCAGTTTTCCAGCTATGCCACCCAAGAGCATTCAATATCCCCATCATGGAGACTGACTTCTTGGGAGAAACTTTTCATGAAGGGAGGAAAAAAGTGAAGAATTTCAAAAAACTCCGTTAAGGTGATATTAATGACCCCATTATATCTGGTAGATGAAACTTTAAAAACTTTCATTGTCAGGCAAACAAAAAGAAATTTTTAATTGCATGTTTCGGTTGATACATTCGTACATTCACAAAAGGAATAGCCCCTTATACCAATATGGTTTCAGTTGACAACAGCAGAGAGATTTTCAAAAGGAGTGATTACAGGCCATACCCAGCTTGTACTTTGCTGAGAGTCTTAAAAGTTCTGAAGGAAAAGAAAGAAAGGGACAGAGAGCATGTGAAACCAGGAGAAAAGCAAGACAAGAAAAAGCAAAGAGTTGCTTCAAACTTTGCTTGAGAAAATGGATCTGCTTAAAAATGTTTTCCATAAATGGAAGAAGCTCTAATTTTTGCAGCATGATAAAGTATAAAAGCTTTTTAGCATCTTAAAGAGTTACATGAAATAAATGGGAGCTGAACTTCAGGAACAAAAGCTAAATACCATAAAAGGCCTGAAATACCTTTTCTCAGAAAGGGCAGGATTTTAATAGTAAAGTCTTCTCATGAATAGCGAACTGGGATGAGAAAGAATAAACTGAATTTCAAAATAGCTCCCCAACCTACCAATGACTATTACATCATTCTGAAAGTCATGTATTATATACCATATCATTCTAAATAGCTTAAACAGGAGCCCCAGATACACAATTTTGTGAAATTCTATTATGAATTTGCATTTTCATGGTGTTTAAATACATTATACATTAATATTCAAACACATGGTGGTCTACCATGACAGTGAATCATTATTTTTTAATAGCTTGTTTCCAAATTATATCAAATATCACCATTTATTTGTAAATATTAGGACAATTCTAAAAAACATAGAAAAGAAAATAAACAATTGCACATAATATACACTCTTACAAGTAACCAATTTTAATATATTTATATCCTTAATTTATAAGTACCTATTTGGACTTATCCCTTGTTTTAGAATAAAGGCAGCAGAAATTCCAACCTTCTCATGAGAAGAGACAGAAAATAATCCTATAGGCCCAGTCTCAGTGGTGCAGAAAGTAGCATACTGAACCTCCCGTGGAAGCCACGTGGCCAACTGCAGGTTAAGATCCCTAGCCCAGTTAGTGTAAAATACACCAGGTATGCACAAGGGTGCCCAAGATTCTCATGAGTTAGAAGGCTGGGGAAGACAATTGTGACATGACCAGAATCTGTTAGGAATGTTCTCTGTCTTTTGCATGTACACACACAAGTTGTCATAAATAAAATAATTTTTAAAACCCTACAAACAAATAAATACTACTAAACATTAAAAACTACTATAAGGCAAATGAAATATATTAATGTGATAGTGAGGGAGTGACAGTTTGTGTGGAAAGGGAAGAGCTTGGGCTAGCGTAGAAGGATGAGTCACCCTGGCAAGGTAACTCATGAGCAAAGAGCCAGTTGATGAGACGGAAGCAAATGCAGCGAGATCAAGAGGAAGACGGTAAGATTGATCTAAGACCAGAGACCAGCATATGCAAAAATCCTGGGACAGGAATGATCTGATGTAGAAGAGACAGAGAGAAAGCTAATGTGACCAGAGTACTAGTAACAGAAGGGCAGTCAGGTAGGTAAGAGATGTAGGCAGGGGCATGTAGGGTCTTGGAAACAGAAAAAAATCTGAGATTTTATTTTGGTGGTTTCTATCCCGAGAGTCACAGGAGCACTGTGTGCAGGTGAGAGTATGTAAGAGTGAAAGTGCTTCATCTGGTGGAAGGTTGTTGCAGGAATCCAGGTAGTTTAGAAAAGGTGTGATAAAATTCAGGATGTATTTTGGGTAAAGGTGATATAAGTCACTTAGAGGAGAGATCAAAATATGATGAAAAAGAAAGAGATCAACCATAATTCTTGGGGTTTTGGTCTAAACAACTGGAGGCATAATGGTTCTATTTACTCAGTCGAGAAAGCATAAGTAAAGGTCCTTTTTTACACAGAAAGAAATTCACCATCAAAACTCTTCCATTTCTGGTTAGCTACTAAAGAGCTCAGAGACACGACTGGCTTTAAATTATAGTAATTGGTACGTGAGATTTCCGACACACTTTTCTCTATCCAGTGAAATGATTTCTGATCTTTCAACTTTTGTTTTATTTAAAGTCCTATTTTATAGATGAATGATGGGTTTTCTTTTTTAATAATTTAGGTCAAGTATAATAAAGATAAGCACACTCCAAACAAGGTAACTAGATCCCTCGGTTAAACCATATTTATAAACATTAGTCACCTTTCTTTCTTCTTTTGCTATGGTTTACTCTGTTATTTTGCCCACTTTAATTTTTCCATTCTGTGTGGAAGGGCATTTAAAAAAAAAACCCATGTTTTTATATTATGACTATTCTTAATTTATATATAATATTGATTTGTCACTTCTCTATTTTGTTTTCAGTGGTTTTTTTTTTGATATACAAAAGCATTTCACTTTTACACAAATTTTTTGGTTGTCTTCCTTTTGGTTTTTAATTTTGTTTATAGCACTAAACCAGTTCAATATTCATCTTTTTTTTTTTTTAAGGGAGCTTGTTTTATAAGGGATTTTTTTTTTTTTTTTTTTTTTTTTTTTTTTTGCTATAGGGGGCGCCGTGCACTCGCCAGAGAGAAACAGATAGACAGAAAGTGAGAAATCAACCCCCAGAGAGGATGGTCACACCCAAATCCCTTTTCCTCCATTTTCCTCTTGGGATTTTGGGCATGCATGCCCATGTGCCTGGCGTTAAGTTTTAAGCTGCCATGTCTGGGACTCCGACCTCAGTCAACTACATGGGAGTCCAGCGACATAACCATTATGCCATTTGCTGGTCCCAACCTATATTTACTTTTCGATCCAGTTGAGAATAGATCAATTACTGGTGAAATGGAGTTTTCTTGAGCTTGTGTCCTCAGGACTTGGTGCTCCACTTTCATAGGACTAACTGCGTCATTCTGACAGTCTGTGTGAAGAGCTCTTTCCCCGGATTTTCACTGCTGCCATCCTTGAGAAGCTAGAGTTCCTAACACTCTACAACCAGTCATGTTGTCATTTCATTACCACCTATACCAGAAACGAAAACATCAAAATTCAAAACATCAAAACAACTCATTAGGAATGACAGTGAAATGAAACCAACCAAGAAATGAAAAAGATCATGGACTAAAATAGAATACAAATAGAAACAAATTAAACAGTATATTAAATAGTTCACATAGATAGTGAAAACACTTATTCCAAGCATTTTCACCAAAAGAAACCAGGGACTCCTAAATAAATACCTGATTCCAGATCTGATGAAGATGAGTTTGACATTTTATGCCACCAAGGAGCAATGCATGACTTATTATCGACAGGTCATGCTGTAAGAAATGACCCAGGCTGAGCTGGCTCACAAGTCCACAGTGAGAGAGTGGAGAGGGGAGCTCTGCTTTGTTAAATAATTTCAGCTAAAAAGCCCAGAAGGAATGATAGAATGAGAACTTCTGAAAAGTTAAAATATGAACAGAAAGTACTCATCTGATAAATGTTCATAACTTTTTATTTTACAAAATGTATATCCTGCAACTAACCAGCTTAACCAAAACAGGTAGTATTTCCTATAAGATACAGAATAGCATACACAGTAGGAAAAAAAAAAAAATCTTGTTTCTTTCTGGTTCAATTTAGTGAAGAGCAATACAAGTCACAGGTAGAAAGCCTCCACTCAGAGCCAAAGTAGCAATGTTTTTATGTTTCGTGGTTGGTACAACCAGTCGAATGGGGTTTCTGAGCCAGAACCAGCAGTGTGGTTTAAGAGAATGTATCCTACTATAGCCTCAGGTTCAAGAGATGGTGAAATGGAGAACCTGAATTATTCACAAAGAGGCTAAAGAGTTAAGCGAAGAAACCCTTATCAAAGACCAAATTAATTAATCAGTGGTCTCTAAGTTCAGGTTACTGATGATAAAATAGAGCTGTTCTTTGAAATTTTACATATAATACTACATTTTTTCCTCTAGTTTGTTTGTTCTCTTAGGGCAAGGACTGTTTTTTTCTTCAACAATTCTGGTAGGCTGCAAACATAACCACAATCTTTTATACCCCTGTATTCACATATAAAGCAATGTATCTTTGTAGCTCCTTATGTGAAGAAGTGGAATTTATTTCCCCTCCTCTTAAATGAGGTTGGCCTTGTGACTTGTTTTGAATGATAGGATGCATCAAGGCAACGCTGTGCTAGTTCTAAGCACAGGCTCAAGGCCTTTCATGCTTTTGCAAACTTGCCTATGTGAACTAGCTCAGGCTAGCCAGCTGAACGATGAGAGACCACTTCAATCAAAGACAGGGCACTGAGGCCATTCTATCCTAGCCAGCCTCCGCTGACCTACCACCTAACTGCAGATCCATGAGTGAGCCAAGCCAGCCTCAGAAGAAAAGCCCAACTCAGCCCAACCAAAACTCATAATGCCAACTTGCATTATGAGCTAAACAAATGACTTATTTTAAGTCATCACATTTAGGGATGGTTTGTTATGTAGCAAAAGCTAACAGATACATACTCTCTCTTATGACAACCACAGTGTCAGGCATTTAAAAGATACATAGCAGAAGCTGGATAAATACATTGTTGAATAAAGTAATCTGCCTAAAATAACACTCTTGGGCTAGTGCTATGTGAGTACTAGGGTACTAAGATAATAGACATGGTCCCTGTCATCAAGAAGCTTTAGAGCTTGCAGAAAAAAGAAAATGAATATTTCAATGATTCAAGGTATCATAACAACACAGGATGTTCAAAATAATATGGGAAGTACCCTGGATCTAGAATAGGGTTAGGGGTCAGAAGTTCCTCAAGGAGATAACAAGTTAGTAGAGTCTTTTTAAAACGAGCAAAGGCAACCAGGTGACGTAGTAGGAACTGTGTGGGCAGGTGTGTACTGTACAGACACAGACAGAGGTACAGAAGGATGCAGGACAGACTGCTTGGGAAAACGGGGTTGGAGTAGGAGAAAGGAAGATTATTAACTTTCAGTGATGGCTCTGCTTGCCAGCTATATGAACCTTGGAAAGTTATCTCATTTTTCTCTTAGCTTCCTCATCAGCAAAATAGAACATGAACAGTGTTTAGCTTAGAGAGTATCTCTGAAGAATGAAGATGATGATCTAGGTAAAGCATTAGCATAGTGCCATGTGCAATATATATTGGGCTGTCAGGAAAGACGTGATGCATTTTTGCATAGAAAACCAGAAAAATAGATCATGACTCACCTTGCTGCTACTAGTGTTTTATTGTGTTGTTGCCATGTGCACTTATGTTTTGGAATTTAAAAGTATTTCAATAAAGTATAAAGTAAATCCTAATGAAAGAAATCATTGCACATTATAAATTCATATATGTAAACCTTGGAAAGAAGTCGATTCTTTACCGGAATTTTTATATTCCATGTTTCTGTTACAAATCTGGTTACTTTTTTAAGTGGAGAAAAGGGTTTTCAGGCAGAAAAATAGCTAGTATAAAGATAGGGTGGTGTGAGGCTGAATGACTTGTAGGTGACACTGTAAATGCCAAATCTGACCAAATAGGATGAGCAAGGGACAGGGTTGTGACAGGTGGAGCAGAGGAAATAGCAAGGGCCAGGTCACAGAGGACCTCACACACAAAGAAAGAGCTCGAAGTTTAGCCCAAAGGCAAGCTGAGCTTTCGCTACCTCTCATTTGGATTTAATGTATGTAGCAGTCTTCCTGGGAAAAAACCAAAATGTAAGTTTGCTAATTAAGTAGAGGTGAGATGACACCATCTCGTTTATTCCACACCAATCTTGGAGTGCCTTCTGTAGGTCAGCACTTCTCCAACACAGGGGAGATGCATGCCCTGCCCTCCGAGGTCAGGACAGTAGATGAGACAGCCTTGGAAGGGAACTGCTTCAACTTGATATGATGCATTGTAACAGGGAAAAAGATCAAATATAACAAGCATAACAGATTGAAAGTACTAATTCTGAGCGATAGGATGGGGCAGAAAGGTTAAGGACAAAGTCTTAAAAGGTCTTAAGAGATAAGATAGGAACAGAGTATTAAAAAATTATGAGCTGATCTCTGTGCATTTCTGTGATCTCTAATATTTCTGTATCCCACTCTCCTCTATAACACCCCCCCCAAACATATCCAAGTACCATTTCTATCCCTGCATTTACTGCCCATGATTATCAAAATTAATTCTTGTTTTTCATTTTTCTTTTTATGGTAGAAAGTATTCGCCCAAAAGGCAGACAGAGAGCAACAGAAAAGACAGAGACAGCACCCTTGATAAGATTTTGTCATCCACAGTTCCTTTTTCCCAAACCACTAGCTTCACAGGATCCTGGGCACCTGCCCACAGTGCTGGTGTGTTTTTCAGGCCCACCAGGAATCCAAATCAAGGTTTCCATAGGACTTCCAGTACAGTCGGGTGCTAGCTTTCTTGCTGCCCCACAGGGCTGGTCACCAGTTATCAAAGGAATAATAAAATTATTTGCAATGTTATATAGCCTAGGGCCAACAGAATGAAATCATAAATACTGCATATTTAGATACAGCCTATTCTCAAGTTCCAGAAGTGAAATTTAGCAACTTTTCCCTGTTGCCCATGGGATTCAAACTTACGATAGCTCTCTATACTCAAGGGTTAACCAACCACACAACTAAGCAGAAACCCAAGTGGATTTTAAACTTGCATGGCTCTTACTTTCACAACTTTGAGGTCTTGTTCAATGTCAGATCACACATTAGAAACCATGTATGACTTCCACCATAAAAGCTGAACTTTGGGGAATGTAGAAATCCACAGTGAAAATTTTTAAGAAGCCAAAACCAACATGAAAACTTCTAACAGTTTTTATGATTACGTGGGTTACTATATTCAGTTTAGCAAGGGCCACCACTGGCCCACCTCTCCAATCTACAGGCGTAAGCAGCCACCACAGAGGGTGTCGCATGCGACCTCATCTATGGATCCATATTCCCAAGCTTCATATTTGTGCTCTGTGTTCATCTTCACTACGATGTGCACTTTTATTATTTATTGATTGTTTAAATGTAACTGCTGTACAAAATGCACTGTAAGAATATGTATATAATAAAGAATAGCTACTATGGGATTTCATATAACAAAGGACAGAATTCTCAGCAATGATCAAATTTCCAACCAGATTGGGAAAGTTATCTTCAATATCCAATGATGCATCCCTGCTTTGTAAAAAGCCTCTTTCCTCAGCTGCAAATACAAATGCGCAGGGCTGCAGCTGATATGATGTTCCTTTAAGTGACTGAAATCCCCTAAGTGTCTCCTTTATAATTACCGATTATGAAAAAAATGACTTATTTCTACACATGCATGTGCCCTGTTAATGCTGTTCAAGTAGTGCCGACATTTTTCCTAAAAATAGGTTTTCTTAAAATATGTTTCTTAATAATGATCTATAGCATGCTGAATGTTATTTTGTGTGATTTTTATACTCGGGATACTCTGAATGAGAAAGGGCAACTTAATGGCTCTTGGGAGTTAGAAGACAATAGAACTGGGATTTGAAACCAGACAGTATAGTTTGAGAGTCAATTCTCTTAACCATATATAATAAGCCTCACTACTACTAAGGTTGAGGTTGTTACCTTGATACCCTGATAACTCAGGGAGTGCTTAGCATGAGTTTGTTATTATTTTTATTGTTTTACTTGTTTATTTTTTCTTTTGTATACACAGTCATACCATAATAGATTCATATACAGATATGTAATGTAATACATGTGATTATCATTATTATTATTATTTGGAGAGGTTTTTGCTATAGGGTGTGTGCACTCGCCAGAAAGACAGAGAGACAGAAAGTGAGAAATCACCCCCCTTCCCCAGAGGAGATGGCTATACCGCAATCTCTTCTCCTCCATTCTCCTCTTGGGATCTTGGGCACACACACATATGCTCCCAGCGTGAGTTTAAGCCACAGGGTCCGGGACTCGAAGCGTAGTCGACTACATAGGAGTCCAGCAACATAGCCATTATGCCAGCTGCTGGTCCCATACATGTGATTATTTTTAAAAATTAGTACAATAAAGTGAATGAAAAAAATTAACCAAAAAGAAAAAGAAATAATTAACTCTGGGGCCACTAGGTGGTATGGTGGTCAAGATGCTGGACTCCTACATGGCCAACCACGGTTCCTATCCCAGACCCGGTGGCCTATTCTCTCTCTCTCTCTCTCTCTCTCTCTCTCTCTCTCTCTCTCTCTCTCTCGTGAGCATGTATGCCCTAGAGCCAAAGTTAAATAATAGCAATAAATAAATAAATTTTAAAAAGAAATAATTAACTATTACAAATTTATTAGGAAATTAAAGAAAGTAAAAGATACAAGGTGTATTTCTTCCATGTGTAGGTCTTTGGCTTATTCTGGCCATTTACTTTGGTTTGGTGAACAGTTTTGACATACGATGACTGCAAAAATAGCATATGAGTGATAGAAATGAATCTAATTTTCTGCAAAGACATAAAAAACTCATGCTGGATGTTAAGATGCAATTTTGTGAAGGCTCAAGTAAAATTTGAGGAAACTTTCTAGGAAACAAAATAATAATGATGCTAATAAGGAATTGTGAAATAGTCTTTCTTACAAGACATATCCAGCATGGGACCAGCAGTTTGTGTAATGGCTATGTTGCTGAACTCCCATGTAGTCAACCGCTGTTGGAGTCCCGGACCCAGTGGCTTAAAATCACATTGGGCGCGTGTGCATGCGTGCCCAAAATCTCAAGAGGAGAATGGAGGAGAAGGGATTGTGGCGTGGCCATCCCTCCGGGGGTCATTTCTCACTTTCTTTCTCTCTGTCTCTCTCTGTCTTTCTGGCGAGCACACGTGCCCTACAGCAGAAAACCTCTCCAAAAAAAAAAAAAAAGACATATCCAGCACTACATATTTGACAATCATATTGTCATTCACATGTGTCTTGATATGGCTGTGTATGGACTTACATGATGATATGAAGACTCACCATTACATTTTGTAGAAAGGTTTTTTTAAGAATAGACTTCTAATTTGATAAAAGGAACTTTTTCTAATGTGTTACTTCAATAGGAAAGTGAATTTTCAAAAATTTGTTCTTAGTTAAGAATTTAAATAAAACAATATTTTTTGTATGTTTATTACAGTTAATCAAAGCTTATTTATATGCAAGTAATAATTGATATGAAAATCTTAAAGGCCAATTAATCTCCAATAAATAAAAATATTGATAACATGAAATAATGGTATGATATTGATACACATATTTACTCACTATCTTAATTAATGAAAATAAACTTATTTGAGTATTTACTGAAATTAATTCTTTGAAAGCAGAATTTATTTTTTAATTTTCTTTTTTTATTGAGAGAGATTTTTGCTATCAGGCAAGAATGCTCATTGGAGAGATAGAGTGAGGTAAAAAGACAGAAAGTGAGAAATCACCCCCCCAGGGGATGGCCACCATTCTGCTCCATTCTGCTCTTGTGATTTTTGGACATGGATGCAACACACCTGGTGTGATTTTTAAGCTGCCAGGTCTAGAATTTGAACCACGGTCAGCCACTATCCCACCTGCTGGCCCCAATTTTTTAATTTTTTAAATTATAGGTTAAACATTCCTCACCTGAAAACTGAAAATGTTCCAAAATCCAGAATGCCTTAATGACACCACAAGTGAAAAATTCTACACCTGACCTCATATAGCAAGTTGCGGTCAAACGTTGCAACACACAGTATATTGTGTAGAATTACCCTTAGGCCATGTGTAAGGTATATGTGAAACATGAATGAATTCTATACTTAGACTTGGATCCCTTCCCCAAGATATCTAAGTATACATATGTAAATATTCCAAAATCTGAAAAAATCTGAAATCCAAAGTATGTCTAGTTCCAAGTATTTTTTTAAAGAATGATTTTATTTAACTTTACTTATTTATTTATTTTAAAATTTTGGCCAGAGAGGGAGAGAGAAAGGGAAAGTGAGAAAGCAAGCTGCCATGTCCAGGACTGAAATCGTGGTCAACTATGTGGGAGTCCAGTGCCCTTAACCACCACACCACTTGCTGACCCCTGGTGCCAAGCATTTTGGATAAAGGATACTCAACTTGCAGTACGATTTTTCTAGGCAGTCATAAAAACACATTATGAATCAATGTCACCAGAAAGTAGTATCTTACAAGTATCAAGGGTTCCCAGACAACTTGCACATGCGTCTTATATCTGCAAGCTAAGGGAAAAAGAGGAAGGTTTCCTATGTATGTTTAAAGGGTTTTTGACCTATTTCCATTGCAGGTTTCAGCTTCTACTTGGCCGGACCTCAAGAACCTAAAACAGTACCTTGTATGGAGGCTCTAAAATGGCGGTAACTCAGAAATGGACTTCTCAAGGAACTTTGGACATTATTAGGGCCCCACTTGTCTTTCTTGCCTTGGGAAACCCTGGTACCCACACAACTATTCAGAGGACATAGTTTGCATGTGAGCACTATAGCCCAGAGAAGCACATTTCAGAAAAGTCCTTGGAACTTCTACCAAGTCACCCGGGGACTTGGGATTGGAAGCTGAAAAGAGTCAGCCACATTTCTGAGAGACTCTTCTTAAGGAGTGGAAAGTTCTGGGAGCTTTTGCCACCGACAGTGCCCTGGGAGCACTGCCGAGTAGGAGGTTGAGGTCCCTTACGGGAGCTCCATGAGGAGGTGCAGGAAGGAATGCTGAGCTCAACAATGTGCTAGGAACCGTCCATTCCAGTGTGCTCAGCTTTAAGACAAAAGGAATTCACTCCCCAGTGGACACGCCATTTGGGACAAATATGATGACTAGGCCTTTTCATACTTTCTACACTGAGGCTAAAGAACACATTTTTTTTTTCTCACCACATCTTATATTAATAGTTTAGATGCCCAGAAACTCCCAGTAGAGGCTTGAGCTATTATCCAGTCCCTAAAACATCAAATGTACCAAGGGCAAAAGGGAGGTAATTTCATTTCAAATTTACAGTATATTTTTATATTTGTAATCTCACATGCTGCTGTCCCTTTTTTTTGGTAACATGTCCCTGAGGTGGTGATCACCTGCTGGCATCTTTCTGGGGAACTAACACTTCCCATTCTTATAGCATATGATTTGGGTGAGGTGACCCCAGGTGGGTAGTCCTTGGCCTGTGTCTGGCCATATACTTTTCCCCTACACAAAGTGGTAGATTCAGAAATGGCGAGGTTAGGATCAGCTGATGGTGTAATGGTTATGTCATTGGACTCCACATAGTTGACCATGGTTTGCCTCCTAGACCCAGCAGCTTAAAACTCATGCTGGATGCACATGCATGTGTGCCCAAAATCCTGAGTGGAAAAGGGATTTTGGTATGGCCATCCTCCCTAGGGAGTGATTTCTCATTTTCTCTCTCTGTCTCTCCAGGGAGCACACATGCCCTATAGCAGAATCTCTGTGTAAAAAAAAGAAAGAAAAGAAATGATGAGGTATGGGACCAGCAGTTGGCATAATGACTATGTTGCTGGACTCCCATGTATTCATCTGCGGTTCAAGTCCCAGACCCGGTGACTTAAACTCACGCCGGGCGCGTGTGCATGTGCGCCCAAGATCCCTAGAGGAGAATGGAGGAGAAGGGATTGTGGTGTGGCCATTTCCCCAGGGGGTGACTTCTCACTTTCTATCTCTCTGTCTCTCTGGCAAGTGCACATACCCTATAGCAAAAACCTCTTCAAAATAAAAAAAATAGAAGAAATGATGAGGTCATCTGGCCAGGCTACTGAGACTCCAGGATCAGATGAGGACTTCTTGTGCTGAGGCTCCCTGCAGAGACCCCTCCTTCAGAGAAGATTGATTGTCATGGCAGGGTCACGGCAGTAGAAGTCCAGAACTGCTGGTGGCCCTCTTTGCACATTAAGGGAGCCTGATAGCCCAGGATAACTGAGTCTGGTGTAGAAAAAGACAGGGATAAGTGGGGTGTTCTGATGACCCTGGGTATATACCGGCTCCAACTGAGTCTGAAGCCAAGTATATGCTTAGACCCTCTCAGATATCCAAGCCAATAAATTCCTGTTTTGTTCAGGTTGCCTTGTCTTGGCTTTCCTATTGAAAATCAGAACGTTCTGATCAACTCTCTTATGTCATTCACTTTAGTGCAACCTGACTGAGGACCTGCTGAGGGCCAGGCACGGAGTTATGTTCTAGGGCTACAAACATGAATAAGATATAGTCACTGGCCTCCTGGAAGCTCTGTGCTTGGGAGTAATCCAATGATTTAGAGGGCCCCTACAAGCTAGCAGGTCATGTGCTGTTTTGAAAGCACAGTTCATGGATGTCTTTACCGACTCCATCTCACTGGACCAGAACAGACATTGTGAAGGACAAGCAAAGAGAACTGGTAGGCATGCTCAAAAGACATAAAAGTGGCAGGATTTTTTTTACAGACTAACAAGCAAAGAATAAAATTATCTTTGAAAACATATTCAATGAAAAGTGGGGTATTTCTTATCTAAAAGCAGTGTTCTAGAACACAATAGTAAATACTTTATTCAAAGCCTACTGTACTGAAAATAACCATGTAAAAAGATAAACTCATGCTAAATTTAGTTGAGTGTTAATTATGATGTAAATAAATAAATGTGCCCGGAGAGATTATGAAACATAAGCACACAATAATTTAGGAGTTCATTTAGGTTTTACATTTGAAATAATTTACTTTGATACCATTAATCAGTACTCATTTTCAATCTAAAAACCCATGAGGAAACAGATTACCTTTCCAAACGCACATATATTTACTTAGGCCATACTATGAATCAGGTGCTCTTGGGGAAACTGTACCAAAGCACTTCAGTGCATTTTCTTATGATAAACAAAGAGCTGCAAGCAACACTCTTCATAAAACTAGATGAGTCACAAAGAGATATTTCTCAAAGATCTCCTATTAGTATCATTCACCACTTACACATAAAAGTAATAACTTTATTACAGAACTTTTAAGTCTGGCATAGTAAAAAGATAAAAAAAAAACACCTCACATATGTCTCTTACAGAAACAAATCTGATAGCAGTACAAAGATTGTTGAGTGAAGCAAATCTTAAGCAAAGCTAAATTCGTCATTAGTGCCCACTTTTCTGAGTGCCTCTCAGTTTTAGAATACCATTCTTTAGGTGTCATGTAACCCAAAATCCAGTACATTGAAAAGTTTTCCAAATTCTAAGAGTATTCTCTTCTTGCTCAAAAATTGACACGACACAATTGGTAAGCAGAGAGGAATGATAGGCTGGTGTGTAGTCTGAACAGCTAGTTTCTTTAGGTAGGATGGGGCCAAGCAACTTCAATCTTGTTTACGGGATCTCACCATTTAGAAGCAACAGGACACAGCTGTAGCAAAAGGGAATTTGCAGGTTTAGTTTCCAGTAACATGGCTGAGTCAAGGTGAAGGAACCAGCTAAGCCGTTCCAAGTGTGCGCCGCAATTATGAAAGATAAGAAATCTGTGTTCTGCAGTCCTCTTCAAATCCAAACACTGAGATTTATTTTTTTCCACGTTCTCCTAGTAACCATTTCTTTAAAAGACTGAGCCTTACCTCAGCTGCCCTGTCACTCTCTCTCCAAGTGCTTTTTTTCCAGGTACGCTTATGAGAGTGGCCAGCCCACGAGGAGGATCAGATGCAAACTATGAACTTGTGCTGAGTCCCGGCAGCTCCTTCCTGCTGGGTCCCAGGCCCGGATACACCTCAGTTACTGTCACAGAGCAACCTCATGAGTAACTTACAGCAAGCGTTAATGATTAGTAGTCAGCTTCATGTCCTACAGCCTCAAACACAAGCCTGTGCCACGGGCTTGAAAAACACACTGTGGTAATCAAGAGAAGGCAGTTCCTTCTCTTGGACTTTTGGGCATGCATGCACCTGCCCTAGTGTGTGTTTCTTTTAGTTCTTTAAATTTTTTTTTTTTTTTTATCTTTTTAGGTGTTTGCCATAGGGGATGTGCACTTTCAAGAGAAGAGAGAGACAGAGAGCTTGAGAGCTACAGAGAGAGGGAGAGTGAGAAATTACTTCCAGGGAAGATAGCCATGCTGCAATCATTTCTCCTCCATTCTCTCTTGGGCACATAGGCATGTACGCACACGTGTCCAGCCTGATTTTTAAGCCACCAGGTCCAGGGGACCAGCAGCTAGTGTAATGGCTATGTTGTTGGACTCCCATGTAGTCGACCGTGGTTCGTGTCCTGGACCCGGTGGCTTGAAACTCACGCTGGGCACGTGTGCGTACATGCCTAAGATACCAACAGGAGAATGGAGGAGAAGGGATTGTGGCATGGCCATCCCCCCCGGGGGGTGATTTCTCACTTTCTGTCTATCTCTCTCTGTCTGGCGAGTGCATGTGCACTATAGCAAAAACCTCTCAAAAAAAAAAAAAAAAAAAAAAAGCCACCAGGTCCAGAACTTGAACCATGGTCAGCCATGTGGGAATCTAGCCACCCACCAGTAATATATTTTAGAAGAGGTAACTATTAACCTGAGGAGATAGACTATTACAATGGAATATCAAAGAATAATAGAGCTTGTCTTTAGACCAATAAGCACTGTAGCTCCCCTCGAATGGAATTAATTTCATAACATTTGTTATATCCATTATGAAGGAAAGCTGGCCTTGCTAACACTTGGTAAATCACCATAGCCAAACGCCTTTCCCTTTTGCACCATCTGATATTATCGCTTACATGTCATAATACCCACCGATACATATCATAAAATGCCTCACACCTAGTGGGTGCTAATAACTGTTTGTCAAGAGATCTCAACATCAGCTGAAGAAATAGAAAAGAATTAAAGTCTTGAAAGAATGAAGAGCTAGGAAAAATACTAATCCATAGTAACAATAGGTGGCTACATATTATTTAGCTACTTATTATTGAGTATTTACTCTATGTCAGATGCTACATTTTTATATTACAATAATACTTCATATGCCAAAGGAATCACAAAAGGGGTATTAAATAGAATTGTTATAAAATTGTTTTCATTTGAAGATAGGACAATGCCTGGCACAGGAGGATTACCTGGTAAGGATATATTCTAGGCATTTAAAGTTTCCCAAGAGTCTGGATGAACCAATACACAGGCTAAGGGCAATGGTATTTTCCTTCAGGAGGCTTAGTTACTCTTAACGCGAGCCAGAGTTCAGAGCTTTCACATACAACACGGTCCTGACCACTTTGGTTTTCTCTGAACGCCAAAAATACTCCTGTATCTACCCTTATAGAATTCACCCTTTAAGCAAAAGCAAGGTGAAGAAAAGCATTGGGCAAATTAGCCCATGTAAATGCTGAGAGGCACAATAAAATTCGAAAAGTCCCCAAACTGACATCTAATTACAAAATCACTCTCAGATTTAAATGGTAAACATATTTTCTCCAAATATAAATTCAGAGAAGATGGAAACTTGTTGCTCACCAAGGAAATGTTTCATATGCTGGCAACTTTCTCTTTATTCTTAACCCTTCCAGCTGCTCCTCATGTAGGGAACTCTTTAGCATGTGATTTATGTCCCATTAAATTCTAACTATAGAATGAAAAAATGTTTTCAATCCCAGAAAGAACCAGAGGTGGATTATCAAGTTTGAGTCTAATTTTACAATTGAGGATGATGAAAACTTGCCTGGGGTCGCAGAGAGGCAGAAGGAAAAACAAACAAACAAAAACAAAACAAAACAAAACAAAAAAAACATCAGAAGACAAATCTACTCAATTTTTATGAAGAAGCTCTTTCTTACACACTTACCTTATATCTCCAAAACCTACATTTCATAAGTCATTACATTTTGTGGCAGGTTAATACCTTTCTCAGAAGATAATTTCCTTATATCAATCCTTCATCAGCTCAAATATTTGCAGACAAGCAAAACAATTCAGAAATACGTTTGCATAAATTCCCATTTCCTTTTAGAAGGGATATGCAAAATTATTAAAAAAAAAAAAAAGGCAACCAGGCTTGCTGGAGTCACAGAATCACTCTACAGAACCATTCCTGGGTTATGCTTGTAAGAAGCAAATAATTAATTAGTGTGTGGCAGACTGGTGAGTGTTTATTACCAACATATCCTAGTTGTCTTTATCAAAGAATTTACAAAAACCCAGCTAGTGAGCATGAAATATTTTCCCCAAAGCAACAAAGCTTTGCAAAACAAATTACAAATGGTTTTTTTCAGGGCATCTTTACTGATGTGGTGTGATCAACTTCAACTGTGCAGAGACAGTGTCAATCTGTTTGGTACTGCTATAACAGAATGCTGGAAACTGGGTAATTTTTTAATGTTTTTTTTTTTCTTTTTTTTTTTTTTTTTTTTTTTTTGTCATAGGGTATGGGCACTCATTTGAGAGAGACGGACAGAGGGAAAGTGAGAAATTACTCCCAGGTGGGATGGCCACACCACAATCCCTTCTTTCCCATTGCCTTCTCAAGGATTTTTGGCATGTGTGCACAAGTGCACAGTGTGATTTTCAAGTCACTGGGTCCAGGACTCGAAGAACAGTTGGCCATGTTGGAATCCACCATGCCACCTACTAGCCCAAAACTGCCTAATTTAAAAAGAAAAGAAATGTTATTTGGCTCATGGTTCTGAAGGCTGGAAAGTCCAAGATCAAGGGGCTACATCTGGTGAGGCTGGTTGTGTCATCCCATTGTAGAAGGTAGAAGAGCAAGATAATGCAAGAGCAAGAGAGAGGAATGGGTGAACTCAGCCTATGAGCAGAAACCCACTCCTACGATAAGAAACCCACTCCTGTAGTAACAGCTTTAATCCATTCTTTAGGGCAAATCCTTGATGACTTAATCATCTCTTGATGGGCTCATCTCTCAACCTGCATTGGTGATTAAGCTTCCAAAACATAAACTTTGGGAACAAATTTGACATATCGCAGACAACTTACTCTCTAATAAAATTTAGGAAATCTCTGCCATGAGACAGATTCTGAGAATCAGCAACCTTACCCACTTTTCGTTTTGTTTTCTTGGAAAGCAGCTGCCTAGCCAGTGACCCTTCTTAGCAACTCTTGCATCTGAAAGTAGGGCCATACGACCAGATCTCATCAGCGGCATGGAAGTGTCAAATGTGTGTTATTTACAGGTATGGTGGAGGAGGGAAGGCTGTGTGTTGTCTATGTTCCACTCCTTTTTTTCTTTCCTGTCCGAACACTGAAGACTCTAAAATGCAAATAGTACATTCCAATATGGAAGGGACCTGGGTTCCAGGAAAACTCACAAATATCCACATGGGATGGTATGTGAGTGTGAAATAAGCTTCAATTGTGTTAAGTCACTGGAATTTTGGACTTTATTTTTATAGCCATCATCAAAACCCTAGTTAATGCATTTCACCTTATTACATATATCCATGGACAAAGTGGTCTGGGCATCCCAGTGGTAGTAGCTGCCAATGAATGTGGCATAGAACACATCAATTTCATTCCTCTATCATGTTCCTTTCAAGATCACAGTTACTGGTGAGGCTAAACTAAGTGCAGCCAAAATTCAGAGATTCTAATCATTAAGCTAAGCATTTATAAGGACTTATTATCTCCAAATTGGGATTGATAACGTTTACTGTAATAATACCTGACTTCAGATTTCTGTAAATCACAGCTCAGTAAGTCTGAAATTCAATGGTGTTTTCTTGGGACTCTTTATCTTAGGATGTCAGCAATACTAGTCCAGTTAAAGATATTATCATAGGGACCTCAGGTGGCATTATGTTCCCTGGACTCTCACATGGCCAACTGCAGTTTGAGTCCAAGACCCAGGGGTTTGAGATTGACATCGGCGTGTGTGAGAAGGTGCCTAAAATTCCGAGAGTAGAATGAAAGAGAAGGGATTGCAACGTGGCCATTCTCCCTCAGGAGATGATTTCTCACTTTCTGTCTCTCTGGCAAGCACATGTGCCCCATAGCAAAAATCTATCTATCTATCTATCTATCTATCTATCTATCTAATTATATATATATCTATAGATATATCTATAGATATATCTATAGATATATCTATATATATAGATATACACACACACATATATATAATTTAACATATATATACACATTAATACATATAAATGTTACCATCAAGAGATCATTTTCCATTTTTGTGACACTGGGCTAATTAAGATACAGTGTATTCATGTTGGGATAATTCATTTAGCAAGTTGTACTGATATACAGTGACTGAATGCATAAAACAAGTAATTAAAAAGAAAAATAAGTCAGCAATACAATTCCTCTTTCCTAGTAATAGTTCATGTGAGAGGACTTATTATTTTGTGTAAAAAAAAAAAAGAAAAGAAAAGAAAAGAAAAATGAAATGTGAAAGATTTTGGAGACATTTTATAATCTGATGAACAAGGCCATAAACCACGTTCAGATGCCCTAGGTATTTAGCTAAAAGCAACATTGTGCCTCCTTTTTTTATTTTTAAAGACATTACATAACAAAAATTTAATAAGAAACAAAAAAATGAGCTTTTTTAAAATTTCAAAACATAGTTTTAACTAATATTCATTTTAAAAAATGTATTTATTTTACATTCATCCACTGAACATCACAGTATACAAAATGCGATTTCCCATCCAGAATACACTGCAAAGTGGCTCACTAATACATGTTATCATAACAAGTAATTTTCATTTCTTGTATATACATTTTTTTTATTCCGTATTTCTCACCCTCTGCCATTTCCCACCCTCCTCCCACACTGTTTCTGGTATCTACCGTTGCTTTCTATTCCTTCCCCCACCCCACATTTTATTGATTCACAAAATCTTAATTAATCTAAATACTTTCAATAGCAAGCTCAGCTGGTATATACACATCTATGAACACATGTCTGACTTTAGGCATAAACCTTAGTGAGTAGAATGAACATACTATAAAGTAGCACCTAGCTGGGGCTATACAGCTTACTATGTTCATTAAATAGGTATTTTTAAAAATATTTTTTAATTTCAAGAAAAGCAGTTTTAGCTTTAATAAATCAAAATTTTTAATTGTTAATAGAAATTTGCTTAAGACTTAAAGCCAGAAAACAGGTTAGGATTTTGTTCAAATAGTAGGTACATGAACCTATCTTTTTAAATAAAAATAAAAATACATATATACAAAGTGTAGATCTGCTATACTCAGTTCCCCTTTGTTTAAATGATGAGTTAAATTCTTGTGGAAATGTTTATTGCCTATGTTGCATCTATTGATAAAGTAACCAGCAAGGTTACTTTCTTTCTCGAAAGAAAATCGGTAGAACAGATAAGCCAGTTGTTGAGTTGAAGAACAGTGAGCACAAAGCTGTCTCATCAGTGATAGGCTGAAGAAAAAGCTAGAACTAAATGAGGAAGTGTAGAGTTTGTGGTAGATGAAATGACCGAGTACGAGACGCTTATACTTCACAACAAGCCAAAAATCTATTTTCAGCTCGGTCTAAGATCAGTTAACCTCGGGTGCTGCACACAGAGCTCACATTCTCAAACAATCAAGCAATTTTATCCATTTAAAATGTGTGTTATACTCATCAACAGACATGGCCAGATCACTCAGAATGAGTTTTGGTGTACATAAAACTTTTCACATAAAATCATACATACAAAGAAATACCATTAACACCTTGAAAAAGGGTCTAATTCAACTGAGTTAAGCCTGAAAACTCAGTAAAGTCATTTTTGCCCAAAAATTGAGACCAAATAACTAATTTCCTCTGTTGTTAATTTTTAACCAGCTTTATTTCTCCTCTTTATAAATTGCCAGAGGACATGTGTGCTCACCAGAGAGAGAGAGAGAGAGAGAGAGAGACCCCAGTGGGGTATAGTCATATCCTAATCCCTCCTCCTCCATTTCTTCACCTTGGATTTTGGGGTATGCACGCACACACGTACTGGCATGCTTTACAAGCTGTGAAGACTGCAATTGGCCATCTGAGGTCTGGATCCCTTAACGACTAGGCTACAGGGCCAGACCTTTAATCAATTTTCTAGGAATACTTTCTTCATGAAGCTTTCTTTTATTTTTCTCTGATGAATGTAATGCCTTTCTCTTTCTAATGTCCCGTTTATAGTGCTGATTATCCTCTAACACGTTTTTCTACACTCTGCCGATCTAGATGAATAGGCTCCTGGCCTTGAGGACACATCATACTGATTTATCTTGGTCTTTCTCGTGCACCAGTACCTTTCTACATGTTGTCATATGTGTAGAAAGAATGCGATAAATGTTTTACAAGAACTGCAAACACACTATAGAACATTATCAATTGAATTAATACCTGTGATGTCATGGAAGAGAAGTTTATGTTCAGGAGTCCCCAGTACAGATGAGGACACCATTTCTGTACCTTCATAACCAAGCAGCTACAGTGCAAGCACTCATGGATGCTTTCCCATGACTAAATTCTTCTCTGAATGATTCCAAATGACAGCTCCCAAGTGAACTTTCAGAGGAACTGCATTTATTGATAGAGCAAATGCTCAAACACTAGCATTTTTAAAACACATGGGGTGGGAGAGATCAGCAGGTGGTGTAATGGTTACATCATGGGACTCCCACGTAGTCAACAGTGGAGTCTCGGGCGAGGCAACTTAAACTCATGCTGGGCACATGTGTGTGCATGTCCAAGATCCCAAGAGGAGAATGGAAGAGAAGGAGTTTCAGCATGGCTATTCTCCATGGTGATTTTCTGCTTTATATCTCTCTGTCTTTCTGGTGAGCACATGTACCCTACAGCAAAAACAAAACAAAACAAAACACCACTCTTACACACACACACACACACACACACACAGGGGCCAGGTAGTAGTGCAGTAGTAACACAACCAGACCCACATGGGAAAGGTCCTGGGTTAATGTCCCAGGACCTTCCTGAGCACGCTGGGTAATGCACATGCCTGTGATGTGAGCTAGCTAACACTGAAGGTGGATCACACCACGAGGACCCTTTTAGGGGTGGCTTTATTTTATTTTTTAATTTATCAATTGCCAGGTGGTCTCCACTATTAACAGAGATAAACAGAGAGAGAGAAAGGAAGAGGAAGAAAGCACCCTCCAATGGAGTACGGTCATGACACAACCCCTCTCTTCCATTTTTCCATCCCATCGGGACCTTGGGTCCTGATGTGTACACACTCACTTTTATTTCAAGCTGCTGGGGCTAGGATTCAGACTGTGGTCTATTATGTGGGCTCCAGCTCCCTTAACCACTAAGCCACAGGGCCAGCCCAGTGCCTTTCTATCTTTGTCTCTCTCAGAAGAAATACACTTTAAAAAATTAAAAATAAAAACACATATATTTAACTACTTATTACAGACTGTACTTTAACTTTCCACAGTATTTCTTTATCTATATCATGCAGTGACATTTGAAATCCAGAATATTGTAATTTTTAAATGTTAGCTATCTCCATCACATTGTAGCCTAAAGTCTAAAAGTGACCAATGATTGGGAATAAACTTTAAAATGCTTTATACTTCCATCTGAAGGTCTAAGTAGGTATCTAGCAATGCCTCCTCATTTAATATGCCACAGTTTCACTTTTATTTTAAGAAATAATAGGTAACAAGTATATCTGATCTAATCTAAGACAATTATTTTGTAGCCTACTATTATTTACTATTTGATTAAGAAACAAAAACATTGCTAATTAATTATAAGACGGAGACAATTTTAAGAGTTACTTTAATTTCTGAAATGTTACAATGTGAAATATTAATAAAAAGTTCATTTGAGGAGCAATGAAATGAGACACTACTTAGGAAACATGAAAGATGCAATACATATATTATGGAAATGTAGTACAGGAAGAATGAAAGAAATATTGCAGCAGAAAAAATTCTTTCATGATGTCTACTTATTTCATCCAATTAATATTAATTCTTCATATAATTATAATGTATAGTTTTAAAAGTACAAAGTGTATTCAGACTTAGTAATGTAGATCAAGTATAACGTAAACTAAATGGTCAAAAGAGCACAGTATTAGTGTGGAAGGAGGGTGAGAGAGGGAAAGAACAAAGGGAAGGAGAAAAAATTAAGAGGCAAGACATTTGTGGGACACAGAAATGGTTATTACCTGTGGATGATAAAGTATGTAGTATTCTCAACTGGACTGGTCTGAGGTGTATTTTATGTTGGGTAAATTCTCTTTACAAGCCAAATTATGTATAGTGATTGAATGTATAAAAAGAAATAATAATAATAATAAAATTATAAAAAGAAAAAAAAGCATAATATTATATATGTGTATAAGCTGATAACCCTGGTTCTCTCCATCCAGAGAGAAAACTGAGAAATAGAACATAGTTCATAAGAAAAAAAAATTTCACTGTGTGTCGTTTGGTACCTTTTGAACTGAGTACCATGTACATGTAATAACTATGCAAATTTTTAAAACATTATTGAAATAATCTCTCTAGAGTCTGGCAAGTGACATGGTGGTTAAGACACTGGAATCCCACATGGCCAACCATGGTTTGAGTCCTGGACTCGGTGGCTTGCTTTCTCACTTTTCTTCTTTCTCCCTCTCTATCTCTCTCGGGGCAAATTGAGAAATAATAATAATAAAATAAAATAAAATAACGTTTTTGTTTTTGTTTTTTGTTTTTTGTTTTGGAGAGGTTTTTTGCTATAGGGTGTGTGCGCTTGCCAGAAAGACAGAAAGAGACAGGGGCTGGCAAGTGGCATGGTGGTTAAGGGTGCTGGACTCCCACATGGCCGACCACGGTTCAAGTCTCAGACCTGGTGGCTTGCTTTCTCACTTCCTCTCTCTCTCTGATCAAACTGGAAAATAATAATGATAATAATAATAAATAAAGTTAAATAAAATAATTCTTAAAAAAAAAAAAAAAGACAGAAAGAGACAGAGAGATAGAAAGCGAGAAATCACCCCCCAGGGGGATGGCCATGCCGCAATCCCTTCTCCACCATTCTCATCTTGGGATCTTGAGCACACACGCACATGCACCTAGCATGAGTTTAAGCCGCTGGGTCCAGGACTTGAACCGCAGTCGACTACATGGGAGTTTAGCGACATAGCCATTATGCTAACTGCAGGTCCCCTAAAATAATAATTTAAAAATAAAAAAAAAATAGTCCCTCAACAACAACAACAACAAAACAGGAAAATAGAGTATACTACATAAAGCATTTGATTTTATAATCTACTAAATTAGGGGAAAAATTGTGAAGATTTTTGGAGCTTAGAATCGTTCAGTCTCCCCTTAAGTTTAGATGTCACTGAGGATCCATAATGCATGTTTCAGAAAAAAAGACATTTTTCCTTTAAGAGATTGCATCTGTCCTGAATTTTGCAAGAAAAGCATTCACCTCTTTGTATGTGAAATGTTTGTCACCCTCCTTCATTGAAGTCATCACTGGGTTTCTTCAGAAAAGGCGTAATTACCATTTAGAACGAGATTATACTTTTGGTTTCCAAGAAAGCATTTGAATTGTAACAAGATCTGATCTTTTTAAATCCAGCCATGTGGCAACATACAAATAAGGATTTTAAGAGACATTCGTGGATGGCTCAGTACATAAGAGATTTTAAGAGTAATGTATACAAATACTCTATGTGTGTACCCAGCCTGGGGCCTTGGTGATGTCACAGAGGTGCAGGAAGACTAAGACCTCTATCCATGCAGTTTTCTACTCTGTAGCTTAGAATCCCCGATAAAAGAAAGCTTAAGCCAAATTTTACTTCTGAATTTTCACCAAACTACCTCTAGCTGACTGGCATTCTCTACTTCAGAAAGGTTTCAAATTTGAACCAGAGGTGGGTGTGGTGGATAAAGATGAGTGAACTGACAGATCTGTGTGGGAAAGCACATACTATCTGTCAGACTGTCTTTATAAAATGGAAAAAGGCACTTTATAAAATGGAAAAATCTGACTCAAATGTATGGATTATACAAAAGACTTAGATCAATGCTTTAAAATATTCCTATCACCTGAAAAGCTACCCTCACAGTCTGTGATTCACAATCCCCTCTTCACATTTTGCTATAATACTGTGACCAAGTATATTTTTACAGCACCTGCAGCAAGCAGCTGTCTGGAACCAGTACCAGCACCACAGAAAGCAGGTTCTTGTGTGGCATTCACGAGAACGCTTCCCAGGTTCTCAGCACCTATCCAAAAACAGACCATGGAATCCAAATATAGCACTCTAAAGAAAACTTGGTTCAATTTGCAGTGAATTACACACTCAATGTGGCATTTATATCATTTATTGAAACTCAAAAGACTGGTAGGAAGGGAATTTTTGCACAGGAGGATAGAAGGAAGACTCACAGTTTTGTTTTGTCGGTGTGAAGTTAGGTGTGAGATGCCTATCAGAAATCAAGGTAGATACCTTGGGAAGGCTATTGGCTATGTAAGTCTGGAGCTCATGGAGAAGGACCAGCTCAGAAATGTACACTGGCAAGTCAGCAATGCAGAGAGGGCATTTTTTTTGGAGAGGTTTTTGCTTTAGGGCGTGTGCGCTCGCCAGACAGACAGAGAGAGACAGAGAGACAGAAAGCAGGAAATCACCCCCCGGGGGGATGGCCACGCCGCAATCCCTTCTCCTCCATTCTCCTCTCGGGATCTTGGGCATGCACGCACACGCACCCGGCGTGAGTTTAAGCCACCGGGTCCGGGACTTGAACCGCGGTCGACTATGTGGGAGTCCAGCAACATAGCCATTACGCTAACTGCTGGTCCCCAGAGAGGGCATTTTTAATTCTAAGCCTGCAGTATGAGTGAAGAAACGAAGAGGGCTGATGACAGAGCTCCAGGGAACAAAAACATTTGGAGATCTGATGGAGGATAAGGAGCTAACAAATGAGACTCAGAGAGAATTGCCAGGAAAGCAGGAAATGAACTTTCATTTGCCAGTTAAATAAAATAGAACTCTGCATTGTTCACCGCTGTGAACCACAGTGAAGGGTTTCGTGTACTGTCAGCCACGTGAAAGGCTGCTGAGATGACGGGGGTGTACTGATAAAATATGACTGGGTGCTGCAGAGAAGAAATCCTGAACCAGAGGGCCCTGGCTATATGACTGACTATGCAATCTGAGGCAAGATATTTAACCTTTCTCTTTCCTCATTTGTAAATTGGCTGCTATAATAGCACCTACCTTCTACCTTCTACAGTTGTTGTGAGAATTACAGGAGTTAACATATATTAAGAACTTAAAATAGTCTTTGAAACAACTAAGCTTCATACAAGTATTATTATCACTATTAATTTGCTATAGTGCACTCATAAGAGAAAGAGAGACAGAGAGAGAAGCCATCTCCCAAGAGGGATGGCCATACCACAATCCCTTCTCCTCCATTCCCCTCTCAGGATTTTGAGCACACATGCGTGTGCCCAATGTGTTTTTCAAGCCTCTGGGTCCAAGACTCGAACTGCACAGTTGGCCATGTGGGAGGTTAAGGAGGTTGGATCCACACAGAGGCATGATTATTATTGTTGTTGTTGTTATTATTAATTATCATCTTTGGCAAAATGTTTAACCCAATAGGAGACATTCCAGTGGAGTAGTAGGAATGAAAATCTACTTGGACTGGATTGAGAAGGCGTGAGGGGAGCATAAAGCAAGAAGAAACAAAAGTATAACTGGAATGGGGAGTTGCTAGAGGATGATATGGATTAAAAAATGAACTTGCTTTTTCATTTGTAAATAAATGGTCATAATATATGTTAAATTGCCTTACAGAATAAGAAAGAAAAAAAAAAACCCAGAAACTGGAAGGAAAATAGATTTTTGCAACAGTCAAGTACTTGAGTAGTGAATGGAATCTAGGGCCTAAGTAGTGGAAGTGATCCACCATAAAACAGGGCTTGGCCCGGGGTGCAAGTAGGGAGGTGTGTGGTTTAGTAGATAGTGGTATGCTGAGGGAGAGCTTGTCTAAGTGTATTTATTTTCTCTGTAAATATTGAGAGAGATGCCAGCTAGAAAAAGGTTGCTGGATAACTGAGAAGAAAGAAGGAGTGAATGTATTAGAGAAAGGGAATTTATTGGAGAAGAGGAGTAGAATTGTCTGATGATGTTAATGTTCATTTAAAATTTGTAGCCGTAGACTAATAGTGCCAGTCATTATTATTCCAAAATACCCTTTCCAAATTAGCACTTCTAGTATTGTATAAAAAAGAAAATCCATAACATGTTTCATTTGCATTCTCTTCATATTAGACAATTATATGTCTATAATTTACTACTGAAGTTATCTATTGACTTAAGAATCAGAGGATTACTATATAGAGAGTTATATAATATACATCAACATTTTATCTTAAAATTAGAATATTTTCACATATGAACATGGAACTTTCTAAAGATGATCATTTTTTTTTTTAAATAAATTAACATTAGAGCCATATTCATTCAAGTATTTCAGTTCACCAGTGATTGGATGTTATAATGATTAATTTTATGTGTCAACTCAACTGGGCTAAAAGATGCCCAGATAGCACAATAAAATATTACTTTTGGGTCTGAAAGCATCTGAATCAGTAGACTGGGTAAAGAAGATCCACCCTTAGCTCAGCTACAGTAGCACACAATAGACACTGCTGCTTGCCAGGCTGAGACCATTGGGAGACCAGAGTTTGATTCTTGGCCTACCCTAAAAAGCTGAGCATAACAGCACAGTCTAGTAGTCTCGGCAACTGGGGCTGAGGCAGGCTAATCATGACACAGTGAAACCGTGTGTAAACACACACACATACCCCATAAAAAATGTAAAAGAAGCAAAAGAAGATCCACCTTCACCAATGTGGCCTCATTCAATCTACTAATAGAAATAATACAAGAGAAGGGCAGAGGAAGGATGAATTTATTCTTCTTTATGAACATGAGCTGAGATATTCATCTTTTCTTGCCCTTGAACATCAAAGCTCTTGGTTCTTAGGCCTTTAGACACACAGACTTGTACAAGTCCACCCTCACCAGTGGAGCCTCCATAATCATATGGATCAATTTCCATTTTCAACAAATACATATCCTAAAACCAACAGGAGATATGCATGCATTTTATATGTATGTACATCTCTGGTGAAACTGATACAGATACCCATTAGATATTAGGTTCTGAAATGTAGTACTTGCTTGTTTGAATATGAGAAATACTTCAGAACTGCATCCTGAAATATGATCTCTTAAATATGACCCTAAAGTTTTTGCACTCCTAGCTCCTTCCATAACTAGTATTTAGGATGCATATGTCCAAGGTAGAGTACCATCCTAGTCTTTATGGAAAAGCAAAGGCATAATTCCTGTTTGGAGAACTTATACCCTGTATTACTGGGTTGTTGGAAAAGTCATCATGCCTTTTTGCATGGAAAAAATATGTCATGATTTTTCTGACAACCCAATATTTCCCACAAATACATGATGACACTATGCTGGATTTTGTGATGACTAAACCACTTAGTCAAATTATCAATAAAATGTAAAAAGTGGTTAGAAACCTCAAAGATATTTATTTCAATCTTTTCTTTCTCTTCTTATATGATCTGATGACTTTCATCTTCTGTATGTCTTTTTATTTTGTTTTGTTAGAACTTAAAAGTGCTTTCATCTATACATCAAAGATATAACTTCATCTAGAGCAGGTTATAGCTATAGATCTTTCTTTGAGTATCCTTTAGTATTGATCAGCAATCGAGAACCAGAATACATTAAACTGTCATCCTTAAACAGCAAAACATTTTAGAAGGTCAATTTCAATGCTGAAATTATACCCACTAAAAATTAGGATTTACATGACTTGTGTCAAAAGGAGGGCAATACTGTCCAACTACTACAAAATTAAACAATTGAGCAACTCTTGACTGTTTTATCTCCTAATCTAATCACTTTTTAATTAATAGTAGGTATAGTTTGAGAGTATGTAAGTGAATCAAGTAAACATATGTGAACTTTCAGGTGAGCCAATAATGTGGTTTTAGTTTTGGAAAACCAATTTTTAAAATATGGGCTTTTCTATTGAGCCCGGAGCGACAGTAGGAACATGACCTACCACTCTTGGTTAGCTGATTAACCTCAGCTGCCATGGGAGTCCTCCCACCTTTGCCCAGCGACCCCTCTGCCTAGAATTAGACAGTCCAATCTTTACCTGGCAGATTTTGTGTCTTTAATATGGCAGCTCAAATGCTGCCGATCCAGTAACGTCTTCTCTGACCAATCTAAGTATCTTCCACCTCCAATCAAGGACACTCTATGAAATCCAGCCGTCTTATTTTACTAACACTAATCCCTGCTTGATTTTTTTTTCATTGACTTGTTACATTTTTTAAGAGGTTTTCCCCTTAGGGTATGTGTGCTTGCTGGGAAGAGAGAGAGACTGTGAGAGGGAAAGTGAGAAATCACCCCCAGGGAGGATGGCCATGCCACCGTCTCTTCTCCTCCATCTTCCTCCTGGGATCTTGGGCACACATGCATACAGGCCTAGCATGAGTTTCAAGCCACTGGGTCTGAGACTTGAACTATGGTTGGCCATCTGGGCGTCCAGCAACATAACCACTATGCCAGCTGCTAGGGTAAAACCCGTTGGTAGAGAGATGGTACCTTACTGACTAGTATATCCTCAGAGTTTAAAACAGCACTTGGCACACAGTAGCTGAACAAAAGTGAAGCAAAACCCTATGTCTGACCAGTTACAAAAACCAACTCAAAATAGATTAAAAACTTAAATATGAGACCTGAAACTCAAGGAATGAATAAATCAATGAAAATATACACATGAACTATACCTGTCTTGGAATCAGTGTTCACAATTTATCAGGTCTAAAAAATATGATTTAATTCAGTCATTTTGTATTGATCTAATTCATACATATCAAATATATATTTATCCAATATAATCTTCTTTAGCTTTTCTCCAGATTACTCCAAAACTGTGAGGACTGTATACATAGTTCTACAGATATCTACAAAAATCTAACACAAAGCTATGATAAAAGATCATGTCATATTAAAATTTTTTGTGACTCTCTTTGGGCAAAAAATGAATAAAGAACAGAGCCCATTCATACAATAAATGGGGGTATTTTTAAAATAGCTTAAAAATTTCTACTATGTGCTATAAGTGTCTAGGGTAGGAGAATGGGGAGAAGAGAGAGGAAATGAAACTAATAGAATCTCTCATTCCCAGGCTTCAGAGTTGAATAAGAGGGTCAATAGAGAAGTCAGTTGCCTATACATTTAAAGACACTAAAGATAAACTAAGGATACCACCAGAAACAATTTCAACATGTTTCCTACTTATTCATTAGTATCAATAATAATGAAGTAGGGTCACCAGGAGGCATGGTGGTTAAGGTGTTGAACTTCCCACGTGGCTGACTGTGGTTCACATCCTGAACATGGTGGCTTGAAAAAATCACACTGGGCACATGTGAGTGCAAGCCCAAAATCCCAGGAGAATGGAGAAGGAATTGTGGTGTGGTCATCACTTCTGGGGGGTGATTTCTTACTTTCTGTCTCACTGTCTCTCTCTGGTGAGCACATGCACCCTATGGAAAAAACCTTAAAAGATAAAATAATGATGAAATTATGATAAATTTAACCAAGGGGGTGAACAATCTCTATAATAAAAACAAAAAATACTAATGAAAGAAATCAAAGAGGACACACACAGAAATGAAAAGGTATCGCATGTTCTTGACTTAGAAGCATTAACATTGTTAAAATGTTAGATAAGAGGAATAGAGTCTAATAATGCTTTTTAGCACAGTATGGTGACTTTGGTTAATAATAGTTTTTCAAATATTTCAAACTAGCCAGAAGAGAGGATTTGGAATGTTTTCATCACAAATAATGATAAATGAGGTAATGTACATGCTAATTGCTGTGATTTGATCATTACGCATTCTATTCACACACAAAAAATTGTATTATACTACTCCATGAATAGGTGTGATTATTTTGTGTCAATTAAAAATTAAAAGATCAAGTTACAATAGTTATATCTGGATGTTATTTGTATTTTGCCTGGCTCATAGCAAAGGCATAAAAGCAAGTCACAAATAAAAGCCACAGTGAAATGGAAGAACACTCAGAAATTATATATGCAACTCTTTTTTCTTTTCTTTTTTTTGAAGAGTTTTTTGCTATAGGGCGCATGCGCTTGCCAGACAGACAGAAAGAGACAGAGAGACAGAAAGCGAGAAACCACCCCCCGGGGGGATGGCCATGCCGCAATCCCTTCTCCTCCATTCTCCTCCTGGGATCTTGGGCATGTACGCACAGGCGCCCGGCATGAGTTTAAGTCACCAGGTTTGGGACGCGAACCACGGTTGACTACATAGGAGTCCAGGGACATAGCCATTACGCTAACTGCTGGTCCCCCATATATGCAACTCTTGTAATTTCTCATTTTCATGTGTCTAGTGGTCTGTTTGTTTAACGAACTGCTTCAATTAAAGACACAAATGTTCCCAAATATAATTTTTAAATCAAAATTATTTGGCCTTAAAAACACCCCCCTAAACACACACACACACACACACACACACACACACACACATACAATTATAGACCTCCTTATTCTTAATGATAGATTTGACACTCTATATATTTATTATTTTGATATTTGCAGATTATCATTTTATTGTACTTTGACAAGCTCAAGTAGGTAAATTTTGAGGTTATGTTTTGTTGTACCTGTAAGGTATTTTTTCAGATAAAAAAGGAAACTGTTCAAAATTGTAGTTAATGTACAGTATGTGAAGCATCTAAAAAATCTTTTTTTTCATCAGTGGCAAATTCTAATAAATTTTATATGCTCAACTCATTTTATTGAAAATATCTTTAATAAGAAAAATTCATAAAAGAAAGCAAGTCTATTTTCTCCTACTTGAGAAATCAGTGGAAACCACTAATTTTAAAATATCCACTTTTTATTATTTTTGATATTTTGAATGACATCTCAGAGCTCTCCATTTTAATTAAGGAAATCAAAGCAGCAGGTTGAGATGCATTGTTAGGAGTGATTTTTTTCAAGAACAGAACAAGGAGCAACTTTACACCTTTTGGTGATGGCGGGCATGTAGCATGTAAATTCTTTTTTTTCTTTTTTTGGAGAGGTTTTTTTTCTGCTATAGGGTGCGTGCACTCACCAGAAAGACAGAGAGAGACAGAGAGACAGAAAGCAAGAAATCACGCCCCCCCCCCCCCCCCCCAGGAGATAGGGCCACACTGCAATCCCTTTTCCTCCATTCTCCTCTCGGGATCTTGGGCACACACACACATGTGCCCAGCATGAGTTTAAGCCACCGGGTCCAGGACTTGAACCACGGTCGACTACATGGGAGTCCAGGGACATAGCCATTAGGCTAACTGCTGGTACGGTAGCATGTGAATTCTTTATCCAGCCTTTAGTAAATATCAGTGTCATTGGGATGACAGATAAAATATCCTTGAAGAGTCAGTGAACAGAGACTGATGTTAGACCTAAAGAGAGATTTTTTTCCCCTTTGATAGCTAACTTTCAAATAAAAGGAAAAAATGATAGCTATTTATTCATTTGTTCATTCCACCAATACTTCTTGTGTGTATTTTCAGTGGCAAGTAGAAAGTGCCCTTTGCTGGGATACTCACTGGTGACATTCTAGGTATTTATCAATGCCACAGAAGTATTGGGACCAACAGTTAGCGTTATGGCTATGTCGCTGAACTTCCACATGACCGAATGCGGTTCAAGTCCCGGACCTGGTGGCTTGAATTCACACCGGGCATGTGTGTGTGCATGCCCAAGATCCCAAGAGGAGAATGGAGGAGAAGGGATTGTGGCGTGGTCATCCTCCCTGGGGGGTTATTTCTCGCTTTCTATCTCTCTTTCTCTGTCTTTCTGGCGAGCGCATGCACCCTATAGTAAACCCCCCCCCAAAAAAAAAAAAAAAAGAAGTACTGAAGCAGGGAAAACTTGATGCAGTACTGGGGTGGGTTCTGGAGGCTTCTTAGTGCCTTACTCCTTTAGTTGCTAGAGTATAAGAAAATTGAGGGAGCCCTGAGAGGGGTTTAGAACAGTAGAGGTGGTGGTGCAGAATTTGGGCAGCTCATAGTGGCATCTATTTACTGATAAGTAAGGAAGTATTTAAGATTTTATGTATACACACACATACACACTCACACACATATATGTGTGTTTTAGAGAGAGAGATTTTTGTTATAGGGCACAGGCACTCACCAGAGAAAGAGAGACAAAAAGTGAGAAATCACCCCCCGGGGGGATGGCCACACTACAGTCTTTTCTCTTCCATTCTCTTCTCAGGATCTTGGGCACACACACACACATGCACCTGGCATAAGTTTTAAGTCACTGTGTCTGGGATTCAAACTGCAGTCGACTACGTGGAAGTCCAGTGCCATAACCATTACACCATCTGCTGGTCCCAACATTCAATATTTTAATAACCAGCTGTGTCATCGAGAAGCATAGTGGAGGTGCATAGACCCCAGACTGGGGGAATCTATGAGCTGAGGGGTCAGCATAGAGGTGAAAGGATCAGGAAAGGAAGCATTTAAAACATTTGAGGAGATTAAATAGTCAGTAGACAACTCCAATCCCTACTGGAAATATCCTTTAATTCTTAACCTTTAAAGTCAAGTGGGACATGGGACCAGCAGTTAGCATGATGGCTATCTCGCTGGACTCCCATGTAGTTGATCGCGGTTCGCATCCTGGACCCAGTGGCTTAAAACACGCTGGGCATGTGTGCGTACGTGCCCAAGATACCGAGAGAATGGAGGAGAAGGGATTGCGGAGTGGCCATCCCCCCTGGAGGGTGATTTCTTGCTTTCTGTCTCTCTGTCTCTGTCTGTCTGTCTGGCAAGCGCACGCGCCCTATGGCAAAAACCTCTCCAAAAGAAAAGTCAAATGGGACATTTAAAAATGCTGGGATGGAAATAACCCAGACTGGGCCTAGAAAGCAGTAGATAGATATGTATGATATAAGTGAAAAAGTTCAAACACAATGTTTGCAAAGTACCAATGCCACAAAGTGGTACTAGAACCTAAAATAGGAGGCAGAGAGTGAAGAAGAACAAGGCTAGAGGTTACATGCTGGGTGCTCTTGTGCACTCATTACTAGGGCTTGATAGAAAGCCGTGGGAAGGAAATGACCTGGTTAGGTAGCACGGCAGATGGTTCACTCTGGCCCCTATACAGAGGCTGGGTTCAGTAGGAAGAGGCTAAAGACCAGAAGGCCAAACAGAAGTGAGTGTGGTCAGCCAGTGAGTATTCTACATGTGTCTAAAGCTCCAGGGCAAAGTCCATGACTGTCATCCAGCTAGTTATGATGGCTTAAACAACAGTGAGTGAAAGCTTGGGACATAATCTAGCAGTTTTCAAACTGTCCCTCAAATAGCTAAATGTAGAATTATCACAGGATGCAGCAACTCTGCTTCTAGGCATATGCATAAGAAAAATGAAACATATGAGTATATACAAAACTCATACGTAAGCATTCACAGAAGCCGTATGCATAACAGTCAAAAAACAAAACAACCCAAATGTCCACCAACTGATGAGTGGATAAATAAAAGATGGTATATCCATATAATGGAATACTAGTCAGCAATAAAAAAGAAATAAAGTACCGCTATATCCTACATGGATGAACCTCGAAAACACTATGCTAAATTAAAAAAATCCAGACACATTGGACTACATGGAGTATGGGTCTACTTAACTGAAATATCCAGAGTAGGCAAATCTGTAAGGACAGAAAGTAGATTAGAGGTTGCTTATGACCAGGGAGAGGGAAGAAGGCTGGAAAGAGTGGGGAGTGATAACTAAGAAGCATGGTATTTTGGGGGCATTGAGACAACTGTTCTAAAATCGACTGTGTGACAGATGCAGAACTCTGGATATACGACAAGCCACTGAGTAGAACATTTCACTTGAGTGAACTGCATGGTACGTGAATTATATCTCAACAAGGAGGTTTTTAAAAAGAGTGAATATGAACCCTTCCAACAATAACAGTAACAATGACAATATTGTAAAGTGGCCCCCACAGTGGCACTGAGAGACCAACAGTTAGGCACCAAGTGGAATAAGAAACGCCCTAAAGAAACAGAAAAAAATGGTTAGAAGAGTTTGGGAATGGAGAGAGCTACAGGATTGAAAGATGCCTAAACACACATGGCTCAAGTTTATTGTCCTGGGAAGATGAAATTATATCCATAGAGACAGTAAGAAAATAAAGTGTCCAGTAAGAAAAAGTAAAAGATCAAAGAAAGAGGGCCATCCAGGTGGCATAGTGGTTAAAGGGGCTGGATTCCACATAGCTAACTGCGGTTCTAGTCCCAGACCTGGTGGCTTGAAGAACATGCTGGACAAATGTATGTGTGTGTCCAAAACCCCAAGAAAAGAATGGAGGAGAAGGGAATGCCTATCCCCCTGGGGGTGATTTTTCACTTTCCTTCTCTCCTCTCTCTCTCTCTCCAGTGAATGCACATGCCTTATAGCAAATTTTAAAAAAGAAAAAAATCAAAAACTTTACTAAATTTCATGCAAAGTTAAAATATTAGCTCAGGAACATCTTACAGGAGAGGAATAGCATTGAGGAGAAAGAAAAGAGCCAAGTTATTGACTGTATTTTCCAGCTCACAACTTTTAGCACTCCTTTTCTGATGCAAATTTCATCACATGGGCTGTGAAGCACATCAGACCAGTGTCACTGGATATGCTGTCTGACTGAAGTGTATTCTCCTGGGTGGTTCATCACAATTGATCTTCACTTAACCTCAGTGGGAAGAGTTCCCAAATATATAAAATAAAGGGTACAAAGCAGACCAGAGTTTGAAGACATTCTTGTGACTGTGATGGCTAATGTTCTGTGTCAATTTGGCTAGGATAAGGGATGCCTAGATGGTTGATCGAATATCACTTCTGGATGACTGTATGTTTGCTTCCAGAAGAGATTAGCAGTTGAGTGAGTATACTGGATTTTTTTTTTTTTTTTTTTTTTTTTAGGTGTTTGCCGTAGGGCGTGTACACTCACCAGAGAGAAACAGTGAGAGAGAAAGTGAGAAGTCAGCCCCCAGGGGGAATGGCCATGTCACAATCATTTCTCATCTATTCTCCTTTCAAGATTTTGGGCACACACACACACAGCTGACATGACTTTCAACCTGCCAGGTCCAAGACTTGAACAATGGTCAGCCATGAGAGAGTCCAGTGCCTTAACCACCATGACACTGGTTGGCCCTTACACTCACTTGGAAGTAGATCCATTTTGGCAATGCAGGTGGGGCTGCACAGAATCCTTGGAGGCCCGACAGAACAGGAAGGTAGAGGAAGGACAAATTCTTCCCAACCCCTTTCCTTGAACTGAGATAGCCATCTTCTTCTTTGGACATCAGTACTTCAGCTTCTCAGGTTTTCAAGCTCCAGGTTCTAAACCAGGCTCCCCCACCGCCACCTCCAGGTTCTGAGCTCTTCGGACTAGGACTGAATTTCACCACTAGATTTCTAAGTGCTCCAGCTTGCAGACAGGAGATCATGGAACTTCTTGGGCTCCATAACAGAGTGAGCCAATTCTCACAATAAACCTCTTTTACATGCCTATGTACAACCCAGTTGTTTTGCTTCTCTGCAGAACCTTGACTAATACAGTGAGGATGAGTGTTCCACTGGAGGAGACATAAAATGGGGGAGTGAGAGAAACAGGTGGCAGCAACGACTGACTCATATGTCTGCTGGACTAAATTCTCAAAACTGTTTTGGTAGCTACCAACGAACAGGGAAGGGAGCCCAGACTGTGATGGTTAGTTTGGAGTTTCAACTTGATTGGACTAAGGATTCGCTAGAAAAAAGCATTACTCTGGATGTTTCCAGAGGGATTAACACAAAGTCTAGGGAGACTAAATGTGGAAGTTTCACCCTCGGTGTGGGTGGGAATGATCTCATCAACGAAGAGCCCAGGGAGAGTAAACACAGAAGACGAATGGATCTCTTTGGAGACAGAGTAAGAGAGCCTTTTCTGTCACCCTGGACATCAGGATCCAAGGCTCCTCCCTCTGTGCAGTGAGTCCAAATTTCCTCTCCTCATAAGGACACCAGTAATATTGAATTAGGACTCACTCTATGATCTCATCTTAATTACTTCTTTAAAGACCCTATTCCCAGGACCAGCAGTTAGTGTAATGGCTATGTCGCTGACTCCCATGTAGTTGACCGCGGTTCGCGTCCCAGACCCGGTGGCTTAAAACTCACACAGGGCGCATGTGCGTGCGTGCCCAAGATCCCAAGAGGAGAATGGAGGAGAAGGGACTGTGGCGTGGCCATCCCTCCTGGGGTGTGATTTCTCGCTTTCTGTCTCTCTGTCTCTCTCTGTCTTTCTGGCGAGTGCACGCGCCCTATAGCAAAAACAAAAAACAAAACAAAACAAACAAACAAAAAAAAAACCCTATTCCCAAACACAGTCATAGTCTGAGGCACTGGGTGTCAGGATTTCAACACCGAAATTTTGGAAGGGGACACAACTGGCTAGGTTCAAGGAATTTGAATTTAAGAGTAAGAATTATTTGCTCCATAAATTACTTTGTTGCTTAAAAATTTATCCAAGGAAAATTTCAGGTTGGGTTTTGGTCAACTGTTTTGTTTTAACTCAAGTTATTCTACCTACTAAGGCTCAGAAATTAGGCGGCTGACTGTCTTAGACCCACTGTGGGAAACTGGCGGTGTCAATTACCTCCTTTTGCCCTACTGAAATACTGTCAGACTCTTGGGCGGTAATGGAATTACAGGAATAACAGTGTGTTGCTTTTCCAGATCTCAATGTTGTCAGAGCTGCCTCCAAGAACAAGGAAGGAAATCCTGCCTTTCTTGCAGGACTTCTGCATAACTCTCAGATGTAAGGCACTGCAAATATGAGAAATGGGGAAAGCTGAAGATAAGAGAAATAGGATTCCTATGAAAGCCAGGCTGAGCTCCTGAAAATGTGACTTAAAGGGACTGGATTTGACTTTCATAGATCTTGTTCAGTTCATCTTGACTTTGATGCTGAGTACTTCTCTCTAACTCACTGGATCATATAACTTTGAGAATTGCTAGTATAACCCAGGAGACTAATTACTGGCCAAGAGTGTGATGAAGGAATGGAACTCAGGGCAAGGACCTCAAACAGGATCAGGTCTTTGAATGATTTAGAGAAACTGACAAAGTAAGCCATATGATTACCATGTTTATCTCTCATTTGGGTTTTATAACATTAGGTGCAAAGGTCTGGTACATTCCCCCTCATATTTATTCTCATTTTTTCCTTTTGGTCACAGTACTTATCTTTTCTTTCTTTTTCTTTTTTTGTAGAGGTTTTTGCTATAGGGCACATGCACTCGCCAGACAGACAGAGAGAGACAGAGAGACAGAAAGTGAGAAATCACCCCCCAGGGGGGATGGTCCCGCCTCAATCCCTTCTCCTCCATTCTCCTCTCGGGATCTTGGGCACACATGCACACGCGCCCGGCGTGAGTTTAAGCCACGGGTCTGGGACTCGAACTGCGGTCCACTACGTGGGAGTCCAGCAACACAGCCATTACGCTAACTGCTGGTCCCAGTACTTATCTTTTCTAATGTAATATATTTACTTACTTCATTTACTTTTCACCTGTCCATACTGCATTAAAATGTAAATTCCTCTAGGATTTCTGTCTGCTTCATTCACCCATGTGCTCTAAGCTCCTAGAATAAAGATGGTCCTAGACATTTGGTAAAGACTGGTTGAATGAGTGCATGAAAGAATGAATGAAAATTTCAGTAAATGATGTACATTTCTTTTAAATGCCAGAGGGCATGTTCATGCATCAGAAAGAGAGACAGAAGGAGAGAAAGCACCTCTCAATGGGGCCTCGTCATGACACAATCTCTTTTCTGCCAGTCCTCCCTCCTATCAGTAGCTCACATGCACTTGGCATGTTTTTTCAAGCCGCTAGGGCCAGGAGTCAAAATAAAGTCAGCTAAGCACTCCACCCAGTGCTTAACTGCTATGCTGTCGGGCTGACCCGAGTAAACTATCTTTTTAAACATGCATTCCAGAATTCACAATTATATGTATGTTGTTCCTTGAAACTGTCACCCTAGGGGATGCTACACTTAGCCCAGTTATGTATGTTTTTACTCAAAGAAGTTTAGAATTTATTAAGCTCTATTTTATAAGCTTAATAAATTAGTTGTATACCTAATAATTACATTTTACCTTTTATCATAGCCATCATTTTTCAGAACGATTATCTATTTTCTTTTCTGAACTTTGTTTCAACTCACTTTGGTTCTTTCTTCAAGTCTAGCCCACCCTCAAAGGACAAAGATTTGTGACGATTCCATAAAGAATTAACAATGACTACAAAAATCTATCATTTGACCACAATCAGAATTAAAAACAAGGAGAGCCCCAGGAACAGTCTCTGACGTTATTAATGCTAGTACACACTGCATATAACATCTGGGCGGGACACATAACTCTTGCTTCTCAAGAGGCATCTGAATAATCATATTTGACAGTGTGTTCTTTTATACCTGTGTGTTTTGCCATCTCGTGCTGATTTAATGAAACTTTAAAATTAAGTATACTGGACTGGGTAGGATGTTAAACACAACAGGAAGCAAAGACATGAAAAACTTACACTTCTTTATAAGACATTCCACCTTTTGCAAACAACTTCTTTTTTCACAATACAGAAATATTATGTGCCAAACCAAGGAAATCTGAAATATGTGTAAAAGAACAGAAAGTGTTCTGATGGCATTCCTCTGGGTTCAGGAGAGGCCCGTGAGGAAGGGGCTGATGGTTGCAGCTTCCTCTTGGGCAGTCACCAGCTCCCTGCTCCCCAGCCACAGTTGTCTTCTCACGATCCCTGACCACTCCATGGCCCTTTGCAAGGGGCTCTTTCCTCTGCCAGGTGTGCTGTCAGGTTTCCCCCCTGTCCCTCCATCACCCAGGAGAGCCCTCTCATCCTTAACATCGCATCCTCAGGCAACTCTCTCTCCTTTGGGCATGTTAGGTCCCTTGAGCTTTTCAAACAGGGGGTGGTTATATTGGCTTGTCTGGAGAGTCCCAATATATTTTTGCAAAGGAAAACATTGGAAAATATGTTAAGACTTTTCGGGTGATCTAATATACTGAGTGCTATTTGATTCATACTTGTCTTCAGAGGAATCTAAGTAACATAAGCACAGGGACCAAAGGTACTTTGTTCATCACGGTCCCGCAAGTGTCTGGTACAGAGTCCAGGGCAAGTAAGTGCTCTGTAAATACGAGCATCCCTTCTATACTCTTCGCTGCTGAACACCTGAGAGAAACCAGGTGAGGTGCTGGGAAAATTGCAGCAGGATATTTCTGGATTCTGACTGAGCTCTTTCCTTTACCCGAGGGACTCATAAGAAAATCACCACAGGTAGTTACCTGGTCCCTCCTAGGAAGTCATGATTTATGAATTAGTCGTAGGTACTCATCTTGTTACAGGAGACGAAATGAGAAATATTCATTAGAATAATACTTCTGTAACTTTTGCAAAGCAAAAGTTTAAAAAGTATATTTTTTTTTCTGAGAATGTCTACATAGGAAGTTTCTCCTATGGGGGAAAAATTTGTTCTTCAGATGAATTTGTATACTTCCTACTTGAAAACGAACTGTGTAGTTTCCACATTTTTCAGGTTTCTTGGCTACTGCAAAGGTCAAACCAAAGATGGCCTTTATAAAGATGAACTCCTTATAATAATAATAATAATAATAATAATTAAAAAATAATAATATAATAATAATTAATGTACCCTTAGCATTTCCTCTTCTCTCTCTGATCCTCTGAATTGCTTTTTGTTCCACTCTTTAGTAGGCTCTGCATGTTTTAATACTGTAAGGTGCTTCAAATATATTCTGCAAATAGGTAAAACTGCAATTGAGTAAAATGAATGAGACCATTATTTGTTTTCAATGGTGTTTTCATCATTCTATAAGTTTATGGATGCTTTCTGAAACTGTTGTACCCCAGTCGCAAAATTCCCAAGAGACCCCAATGCGAACACACAAGGATCACTTTTATTCAGGCTCAAGCCAGGACTCCCAATCTCACCTGCACAGTGGGTCAGAGTTGAGAGCCCCGGTGTGAGTTGGGCTGGGTTTTTATTTGGCTGTTGGGGGGGAGGCCGAGGGGTGCTGAGGAACGCACTCCGGCTGCTACACCTTGGCTGTAGATTACAGGGAGTGTAGCTGTCTCTGCTATCTCCTTTGTTTCTCTCAGCAAAAAAGTTACTTTAGGTTTCTGGTATCTCCTTTGTTTCTCTCATTCGTCAGTCCCGGTGGGGTGATGGTCTCATGACTTTTTCCTATGTGACCAGCTCACCTCCTTGTAATAGTGCTGATTTTCAGCAAGGTGGTTTTAACAAAATGGAGTTGCCCTGAAAGATATGGAGTCACTCTGGCCCTTCAAAACTACTTTGCAAAATAGCTTGAGTTATTAAGTATTATTCCATTGAAAGCATTTGAGTACTTTATGTGGCCTCAGTTCTAATAAATGCATATACTTTCATATGTTACCCATGAGGTTACAAATAAATGGATGATATACAATGTAACCATATTATAGGGTAACAAGTCACTCTAACCTCATGATCTACAACAATAATCATCTTCCTCACTCAAAATTCAGCAGGTTCAGACAGTTTCTCTGTCTTGGTGGTAATTTTGTGGGCAGCTTTGAGTGAAACAGCTAATCTTTTATCAAGACAAAAGCACATCAGATATGCTAAAATACCATCCAATATTTTGGGATACATAAAATATGTTATTTAAAACAGAAACACACAGTTTTTATAGAACCACTATAGATGCGTGCCCCACAAATGGGAATTGTGGTTAATTTCATTTACGATGACCTCCATTAAAAAGGTGAAAATACATAGCACAAAAAAATTCAGTGGATTGGCAGTTTGGGCTAGGTTTCCCTGGGCTGTTCCTTTGCTGGCTCGCTCATGCAGCTTCATTCTGCTCACCTAAGGCAGGGAGGGTGCTGGAGGGGCTACGATGGCCTCATTCACACACGGGGCAGGCTGTTGCCCAGCTGTAGGTGTCCAGCAGGCTAGCCAGGGCTTCTTTGAAAAACGTTGAGTTTAAAAGCAGCAAGAGAAACACAGCAGTGATGCTAACATTCTTTTCAAGGCTCTGCTTGCAACACTTTGCTAGTGTCCCATTAGTCCAAGCAAATCACTGGTCAAGTTCAAAGTCAGAGTGGGACATTGATACAGGTGGGCCTGAGTAATTGGAAGCTTTTACTGGAACAACTTACTACCGAGTGTACTAAGTGAATTAAAATGATCTTTCTTCTCAGGTTGCAAAACACCTGTGTAGTGCCGCCTTTGAACAAATAGTAGGAAACCTCTGGATAACTCTGGTTTATTATAATCTCTAGGCTACATTGTTCTTCAAGGATTTTGATTCACTTTTGCCTGATGGCAAAAAAAGAAAGAATATTCCTTCTTTTTCAAAATTAAGAAGAAGAAAAAAAAAGGGTCAGGCTCAGACACTGAAGTATATAAAAATCAATATTTCATTAGATCAGTTACAGTTCCAACATCAGGGAAATCAAACTGGAAAAAAAATTTAGTTTGCAGAATAAATATATAGGCAATTTCTACAACTATGAAAAAATATAGTGAATAATAATACATAGTTTCAGCTCTTCCTTCAGGGATCTGAAATACCAAAAGATCCCAAAGGAAAAAAAAAAATATATATATATTATGGTGGTCAATTGAGGATATTAATGTTAATTAGGTATTATTGTTTATAACCTGAATTTCAAAAATTCTATAAATAAATAAGTTCTCTAGTCAAATAAAGTATCATTGAGTTTAGTGACTACTGTCACATTCTAGTTCAATAAACAGAAAAAAAAATATGGCCTCGTTTACTGTTTCAAACCAATTCATAAAGCATTATGTATTTCAGAGAATAACAACCATGCAGAGAGGAAGGCATTAGCGTACACTTCGTTGTTTGTAATTAGAGTGCATTTCAATGTAATTAGTGTAGGCTTTGAAAAGTCCTTCTCTACACTTCTCTATAACTTTCATCTCCTGCATAGTACAAGCTTTTACTCTTCAAATACATTGAAACACTTGCCTCTTCCACATGTACGTGTCTTGACCATTGTTTTGACTATGCCCGGATATCCCTTCTCCCTTTTTCAATCTGGTCCCATTTTCTTTCCTGCTGAAGACCCAACGAAATGTTGGTCCTCTGTGGTTCCCTCTCTAATGCTCCCAAGCCAAGGTAATTTACTCCTGTGTACTCCTAAGACATCGTGCCTTTGTCTTTCCTGGCAATTCTTGTTATTCCTTGGGCTGGTTTCCTGGGTAGATAACTCTGCCTATTTGGTAAGCACCCAGGTCAGGGACCTCAGTTTGATGAGAAGACACCAGGTCAAACTCTCTGCTCAAATAGAGAAAGGAGAATAAATCAAGATGGGTGGCAGGGGAGAGGGAAGATGGAAAATGGGAAGTTGAAGAAAGGGAAGAAGAGGGGAGGAAGGAGGTCAGAGAAGAAAAAATCCAAGAAGGAAGAAAGTGGGAAAGAAAGGAATCCTGGGAGGAAAGAAGGAAGAGAGAGGAAGGAGAAGTAAGCAAAAGAAGCAGGTCTTACTCGGACAACACTTACAAGATGTACTACTCTAGGTTTTTCTAAGTTAGCATATCTCATGTTTTTAAATGTTTACAACGATCTTATAAAGTAAATATGAATACTATTATGATCCCTAATTTATAGATGAAGAAACTGAGGCACAGAGCTACTGAGAACATCACCCAGAATCTGACAGGAAGGGGCAGAACAGAACATTAACAGAGGTCAAGGCACCCTCAAGCTAGGGCAGGAGCCCTGAGCCTTCCCCACCCTTACCATGACCTGCTGCTCAATCAGCAAAGAGGAACTCTACTCTTGCCTGGAACGATCTCTTGATCAATTTCATCAAGATCTCAATGGGGAAAAATTTGATCTTGCAAAACTTATTTGTGAAGTATAGCCCGTCTATTCCATTAGATAGCCTAGCTTTTAAATCTCTATAACGAAAACAATGATTAAGCTAAGTATTTGATTCTCCACTTACAGCAGAAATTCTTTTCCTGAATTCCTTCAGCGTGACACCTCCTCCACCTTATCTGCAGAGATTTTATTAATATAAGTAACCATCTTATAAAATCGAGTGCTGTATTCATGACTGGCTTGTCACTTAGGACCTTACGCCATGCTTAGAGAGGCAGTGAGTATTGCTCAGGGGAGATTATAACCTAGTGATGAAGAGATAAGTTCCACAGTTGTTCAAGTCTTGCCTCCAATTATTTCTTGGTATGTGACAAGTGAAGTTTATTGGATTCTATAAGATTCAGTTTTACCATCGTAATATGATATTTTCTAACTCACAGAGTAGTGAAGAGTACCTCAGAGAATTCTTATAAAACACTTGACACACAGTAAGGGCTCAATAAATGTTATATTCCAACAATACTGTTCAGGCCAGTTCCATGGCCAGTGGTAATGCACTGTTCAAGAGAAGCTGGATACCGCACGTCAACCACAGTTTGAATTCCTGGCCTGGTCAGCCTAAAACACCATGGGCACACGTGTGAGTGCCCAAGATCCAATGGGCTAGATGACTGGAGGAAGGGAACTGCGGTGTGACCAGATTCTGTGGAGGTGCTTATCTCTCTCATCTCTATCTCTCATCTACTCTCGTATGAGTACACACATACAGTATTACGAAGAAAAAATTAAAACAACAAAAAAGGTACCCCTCAATACAAATGCTTCATGCAGTTTCTATTTTATTTTTTAATTTTTTTCTTAGAAATGTTTTGCAGGACCAGCAGTTCGTGTAATGGCTATGTCACTGGACTCCCATATAGTCGACCACAGTTCGAGTCCCAGACCCGGTGGCTTAAACTCAGGCCAGACATGTGTGAGTGTGTGTCCAAGATCCCGAGAGGAGAATGGAAGAGAAGGGATTGCGGTGTGGACATCCCCCGTGGGGGGTGATTTCTTCCTTTCTGTCTCTCTGTCTCTCTCTGTCTTTCTGGTGAGCGCACGCACCCTATAGCAAAAAGCTCTCCAAAAAAAAATTTTTTTTTTTGTTATAGGGCACATGCACTTACTGGAGAGACAGAGAGATAGAAAGTAGGAAATTACCCCCCCCCCCCAGGGGGATGGCCACATCACAATCCCTTGTCCTCCATTCTCCTCTCGGGATTTTGGCCACGCATGCACACACACCCGGCGTGTTTCATGCCTCCAGATTCGAGACTCATGCAGTTTCTTTAAGGTGTATATTTTAGAAAACATTATGCCTCTTCTAAAGAGCTGGCTTGGTTTTCTTTTATGGACACCGAGCTTCTCCTTTAGCTTCAGCCACTAATAAGATCAGGGACAAAATTTCACCGCAAGCTTTCACCTTAGCAGCTTTGCAGAATCCAGTTGCTTGCTGAAGTCTAGTCCAACGTTACTTTCCATGTCATCTACATTTTCCCATATCCTAACAGTTTGTTTGTACTGTATACACATTATTGTAAGCTGCTTCAAATATTTGTGGGATAAAACAAAAATAATAAATGAATGAATGGTTTTGTTCAGTTATATGTCTGTTCAACCAGGAAAGACTGTTCCCCTAAAGTGAGGAATATGTTGGTTCTCCTCAAAATTGAGCTTAATGATTTGGATGTAATATGTTCTTAGAAAATATTTACTGTATTAATACAAGAATACAGAATTTTGGAGAATATTACACTTAATGAAAGTCCTACCAAAAAAAATTAAAATTCTGGTTGTAGATAATAATGGTACAAGTTTAAATGTTTCCAAATTACTTCAAATTTATTTTTCAACAGAAAGTGTTTTTATCCATTTGGGTGGGAAGGTAATCATTCATAGTAATTTCAACTAAGATCCCTTTCTCTTTCTTCCAGAAGAACAACTTGTGCTATGCCTGCCAGTGAACTCACTGTGATTGGGTACCAAGATGCTTTCATGGACTTAAAGACCTCCATTAAAATGATACATGTTGGGACCAGCAGATGACCTAATGGCTATGTTACTGGACTCCCATGTAGTTGACCACGGTTCGAGCCTTGGACCTGGTGGCTTAAACTCATGCCAGGCGCATTTGTGTGCATGCCCAAGATCCCAAGAGGAGAATGGAGAAGGAATTGAGGCGTGGTCATCCTTCTTGGGGGTTGATTTCTTGCTTTCTGTCTCTCTGTCTCTCTCTCTCTTTCTGGCAAGCGCACGCACCCTATAGCAAAAACCTCTCCAAAACAATTATATGTGATTTTGAACTTGGCTAGGAACGTAGAGAGCACTGAACCCAGCCGTGCTGCTTTTTAGATGAGAAAATGAGGTCCAGAGAGTTTATATGATAAAAAGACAATCTCAGGAGCTAGACAAGATCATAGTTTCTCCATCAAGATTTTTCTTACTAGATTTTTCTCCTGTAACTCTCTGGAAGAGCAAGTGTCATACGGTAGAAGGCAGAATTAGACACACACGAGAACAGAGTAAGCCATTCTTCTGGTTTAAATTTCCTTTCTGAAAAACCTTATTATCCACACAAGTTACGTACATAGAAATTTTATAGAACTGGTTCTTCTGGTCCGGCAGGGCCTCTATAACATCTAGGAAGAGTTCTGCTACGCAGTGGGAGAGTAGACCTTCTCAGCGCTCAGCTCACAAACACCCCTGCACAGACCCTCTCGGACAGCCTTTCTGAGCAGCTGTTCCTCCTGATGGCGCACCTCCTGGCTGCTCCTGACCACATCGCTCTTGGGATTCCTTATCACAATGCATTAACATCGTCGCTATCTTTTGCTTATGATTTTTCTTTCTTTTTGTAACTGCCACTGTCTCTAGTATGTGCAAAGTAGACCAGCCCATTAAGTAGATAGGAAATAAACTTTCCTTAATTGCCAGAGGGTATGTGTATTCACAAGATAGAGACAGAGAGCGAGAATCCTCCACTGGGCACGGTCACACTGCAATCCCTTCTCCTTCTATCTCTACCTTGCGGAGATTGGGGGCACACATCCGCATGATCCAGGCATGTTTTCAAGCTACCAGGGCCAGGATTCAAAATGCAGTCATCCATGAGGGATATGGCTCTCATAGTCACTAGGCTACAGAGCGGGTTTGGAGAGGCAATTTTTAGTTAACTGAAATGTACCTGAACAATCCCATTAAAAATTATTTTTAACTACATCTTTTTCTGATGTGTTGAATATTTTAGGGTCTGCATTTGTATTTATTTCTTCTTTTTCTTCTTTTCTCTCTCTCTCTCTCTTTTCTATGTATGTTATTTACAAGATTATCAGTTAGTGCTATTTTAAAATTAGAGGTAAATTGTCAAAATATTAAAACTCATACAAAACATTTGAATTTTTTTCTTTAAAACAGTCATTGTCAGTTTAACACCAGCTAAGGGTTATAGCTATGATTTAATAAATCCACCAAAAAAAAAGGTGATCTCTCCATGTTAAAGCTCAAAACACAAATGCCAAGAATAGAAAAATTAATGGATGCATGCTAATTGTCAGAAACATTTGCTGTTCAAAACAAAGAAGATAGAATTAAACTGCATTCTTGTTAATGTCTTTGTAATCTAGGAGTCTTTGTGAGCATCAACACAAGGAAACAGAGTTAGAGATTTACAGATATTTGCATGGTTTTCTTTCTGGCAAATGCAAATTTCTTAAGGAAATAAAAAGATCTAAAAATTGCACCATGTCACATGAAAATGAGTACAGGTGAGAGCAAATTTGCCTATTGCACTATCTTTGCTTCTCACTTCAGGGACAAGAAGCCTTGTGCATTTTAATATTTTTCAAAAATATTTCAGCCAAGGCAATTTTTAAAATGGAGTCTCAAAATAAAGCTTCCTCAAAAAAAGTTAATTGAAAGAAGAAATCCCAGGAGGAGAATGGAGGAGAAGTAACTAAGGTGTTGCCATCCCCCCTGGGGGGTGATTTCTCACTTTCATTCTGTCTCTCTGTTTCTCTCCAGCAAGTACACACATCCTATGGCAAAACTTTAAAAGAGAGAGAAAGAGAGAAAGAGAGAGAGAGAGATAGCAGACACATTTTTTAAATCATTAGGTTAAATAATCAACCTTCCTCAAAAAAAGTTAATTGAAAGAAGAAAAGTCTGAGCCTGATACTACATAAAAAGTATTCTGGCCACGTAGAAAGGTTTCTATGTTTGCTACTTATCCAGGGACACAAGTCTAAATCTAAACAATTACAGGCCCTCAGAAGCTGTGTTCTTATGGACCACATGATGTGGTATTAACCCGAGACCCACCAAACTGTGAATTCTTTAAAAGCAGAAATTGTCATTAAGTTTTATATAACACATTATCTGATACAAGGGAATTAATAAATGGTTAAATAATAAGTAAGGAAATGTTAATCGATTGTCATATATTTAACTTTGCTTTAAGAAAAGATGATCCCAGGGCAGGTGGTGTGGTGGTTAAGGGCGCTGGACTCCCACTTGGCTGACTGTGGTTCGAATCCCGGATCTGGAAGCTTGCTATCTCTCTCTCTCTCTCTCTCGCTCTTGCTCTCGCTCTCGCTCTTGCTTTTGCTCTGTCCCTCTCTGGTCAAATTAAAATAAATAAATAAAGTTAAATAAAATAATTCTTTAAAAAGAAAATATACTTTAAAAAAAAAGAAAGAAAGAAAAAAAGAAAAGATGACTAGGGGCTGGCAGTTGGTATAGTGATTATGGTGTTGGACTCCCACATGGCCCACAGTGATTCAAATCCAAGACCTGGCAGCTTGGTGTGCAGGCTCACACGATCTTGTTCACCTACAGTGTGTATGCCCAGAAATCCCAGGAGGAGAAGCAATTGAGGCATTGCCATCCCCCCTGGGGGGTGATTTCTCACTTTTATTCTCACTGTCTCTCTATTTCTCTCCAGCAAGTACCCACATCCTATGGCAAAAACTTTAAGAGAGAGAGAGAGAGAGAGAGAAAGAGAGAGAGAGGGGACAATTTTTTTTAAATCATTAGGTTAAAAAACTGAGACATTTACAGTTACACGACTAAGTTTTTCTTCAATGCTGAACTCCCCTCATCAAGAACTAAATCCAGGGAACCAGCAGTTAGTGTAATGGCTATGTCGCTGGACTCCCACGTAGTCGACTGCGGTTCGTGTCCCAGACCCGGTGGCTTAAAACTCATGCCGGGCACATGTGCGTGCGTGCCCAAGATCCCAAGAGGAGAAGGGATTGCAGCGTGACCATCCCCCCTGGGGGGTGATTTCTTGCTTTCTGTCTCTATGTCTCTCTCTGTCTGTATGGCGAACGCACGCACCCTATAGCGAAAACCTCTCCCCCCGCCCCCCCAAAAAAAGAACTAAATCCATAAGGAGAAGACAGTGGTATAGCAGTAACACAACACTCTGCCCACCTGGGAAGGTTCTGGGTTCCCATCCGGAGACCTTCCTGGGCACCCTGGGTGCACAAGCCCATGATATGAGGCTGGCTGAGGCTAGAAGTGGACTGCGGTATGAAAGATCCTGTTGGGAGTGATTATCTCTCTGTCTCTTTATCACTCTCTCTCTCTTCATGTGAAGCAAAAAGAAAAAAAAAACTTAAAAGATAAAAAGCACTGGGACCAGCAGATGGCGTAATGGTTACTTCGCTGGACTCCTATGTGGCATATCACAAGTCCTGGACCCAGCGACTTGAAACACACCAGGCAAAGTGCCTGCATGCCCAAAATCCGGAGAAGAGAATGGAGGAGAAGGGATTGCTATGTGGCCATCCTCCCTGGGGGGGTGACTTCTCTCTTTCTATCGGGTGAGTGCACATGCCCCATAGCAGAAATCTCTCAAATAAATAAATAAATAGGATAGGAAAAGAAAAAGAAAGTAAAAGCACTAAATCCACTTAAACCTGATCTTTCTTTCTTCCTTTCACCCTCATACTCCCAGATGCAGCTATGATCTGGAATTGCAGAAAAAGTGCGTTTTTAGACAGGATGGATAGGCTTTCGCCTTCAGGAAAGTACTCTACTCTCTACTTTAAGAAATTCTATTTGGGTGCCAGCAGATGGTGTGGTGGTTAAGGTGCTGGGCTCCTACAAGTCCAACTGTGGTTGAGTCCCGGACCTGGTGGCTTTCTCTCTCAACGCCCTGCCCCCCACAACTTGCCCTCACTTCTCTCTGGTGAGTACACATGCCCTATAGCAAATCTGAAAATAATAGTAACAAATAAAGTTAAAAAATTTTAAATTGTATTTGCAAAAATGTGCTTCTGGCCCTCAGTTTCACTGGCCCTCCATTTTGTTTTCTTTTGTTTTTGTTTTTTTTCAGAGTGCTGCCTATCATTCATGTCTCCGTCTGCATCTGAAATGCAGCCACCCAAGCCTGAAAGTTTTCTAGGTCAATCAGCAATGGAGTGGGGGGTAGAAGGGGGGAAAACAACCAGTTCATTTATTACTTCTCTAAAACTGCAGAAGATATCCTATGAGGACAGAAGAAATCTTTTCATCAAACAGGAAATCATTTTTTATTTTTTTATTTTTTGGGGAGGTTTTTTTTTTTTTTGCTATAGGGCGCATGCGCTCGCCAGACAGACAGAGAGAGACATAGAGACAGAAAGCGAGAAATCACCCCCCAGGGGGGATGGTCACGCCGCAATCCCTTCTCCTCCATTCTCCTCTCGGGATCTTGGGCACGCACGCACACGCGCCCGGCGTGAGTTGTAAGCCACCGGGTCCGAGATGCGAACCGCGGTCGACTACGTGGGAGTCCAGCGACATAGCCATTACGCTAACTGCTGGTTCCCAGGAAATCATTTTTTGTAGAAACTATTTTTTATTTTATTTTTTTGCTATAGGGCACATGTGCTCACCAGAGAGAAAGACAGAAAGTGAGAAATTCCTGCTCAAGGTGGGATGGCCACACCGCAAACCCTTTTCCTCCTTCTCTTCTCAGGATCTTAGGCATGCACGTGCACACACACACACACACACACACACACGGTGTGAATTTTAAGCTACCGTGTCCGGGACTCAAACCGTGGTCGACTACATGGGAGTCCAGTGATGTAACCACTATGCCATATGCTCATCCCCCCCATAGAAACTTTTAAAACTGACTAGTATTTTTGAAGATCTGAAACCTTTGAGGAGCAAAAACACTCTTTTTCAGCCTCTGAAAATGAGTTGTGACAACATATCTTTGGACTATCATTTTATTTTCAGAACAATGTAATGAGAATGTACTAGAAAAGATGGCATCCTTTCCATGAACAGCAGTCCTTTCCAACAGAAGAGGCACAGGACTAATCTGAGACTCCTGGTGACCCCAGGAGCATCACCTCTTCTTTTCACGTCAGTTAGGGCACAGCAGTTATCCTCGCCATTTCACTCTTTCCTAAAAGCCCTAAAATGAGATTGCACAGATTTGGAACTTTTCCCATGTCAGCTTACTCAGACCTGCTAGCTAAGATACTTAAACTTAGACATTAGTAAAATCTGATTGGTTTGGTTCCTACAAGTTTGGAACTTATTATCAGAAAGCTAACTTTTTCTTGGACCAGCAGTTGGCGTAATGGCTACGTCACTAGACTCCCATGTAGTCAACTGCAATTGGAGTCCCAGACCCGGTGGCTTAAACTCACACTGGGTGTGTGTGCCCAAGATCCTGAGAGGATAATGGAGGAGAAGGGATTGCGTGTGGCCATCCCCCGGGGGTAATTTCTGTCTCTCTCTGTCTTTCTGGCGAGCGCCCCATGGCAAAAACCTCTAAAAAAAAAAAAAAAAGAAAGCTAACTTTTCTCTTGTAAGACATTTAAAAGGATTTGACCAAGCCAATAAGTGTAAAAAGATTGAAGGGGAATATGGTGATTAATCTAGAGCAGCAGTTTTTAAAATAGTTTAGAAACCTATAACCTATATTCACTATCAAATTAAATAAAAAATATCCCTGACTTAATAACACCTGCAAAGGCTAGCTAGCCCTTATGCACATGGGTGGGGGACCCTAAGACCCTGGCTCAATTTAGAGCCTCTCTTTTTTTTTTTAAATACAATCAGTCACTGTATATCATTATAGCTTATAAAATGATCTTCCATCATGAATACACTGTGTATTAGTCCAGTTAAAGATATTGTTATACATATTATCGATAGATAATTTTCCATTTTTATATCCCTTAAATGCTTTGCTTTTCTCTTTTCCCCCTTGATTCCCTCCCAGAGCACGGCCTTTAAGTGTGCACAACCTGACCGTTTGGCCAATTTCCCGAAAAAAGGAAAGACCGAGAGGCCTGCATTGCGTTTACTCGGGTTCCTCCTTTCACTGCCAGACCCCAAAGTGTCCAAATAATGGCTGTAGGTCCCAAATCTGGCAGTCACTGCAATGTTCATCCTCCTCCTCTTCTTGATTTCTTTTCTCTTTTGTCCCTCCCTCCCTTTCTTCCTTCCTACTTTTCTTTCTTTTTTCAAGGGAGGGACTAGTACTGGTTTCCAGATAGAAATGCATGAAGTATGTTTACATCAGAATTTTTATTACAGTAGTTCAGACCCCTGCGTTAGGCAATGAGCTGCCTACTAAAACATTTATCTTTGGAGAAATTATTGGCAAAGACTTCTAAAAAAAACCTCCTGAATAAATACAATAAACCTTTACTTACTGTGAGTTTCCATTTTCAACAATAACTACTAGTTATTTATTCTATGCTTCAAAAATGTTTCTGTAGAAGGGCTACTATGAATTAAAGGAAATAAAACCTCATTCCTTTCAACATATATTAAAATTATTTCCTCATAATCAACTCAGACTAACTTTTCATTAGCATTTTCTCCATTTATTTCTTTTTGTTATATAATTAACTGTCTAAAATCTCTAATGCAGGTCTTATGAAGGCTGTCTACAATGTGAACTCCAGTTATGAGGGATTTTAACAACACAGATTCTATTTTGGCTTGGTCATAGTCTCCAGAAAGATACCACGTGATTCTCCTAATTCTCCAAGTCTCCAGTTAATAAGAATCATGACTTACCATGTGTCTCTATTGTTATTTCTAATTTGACCTGCCTGCCAAGAAATAAAGCTAACAGGAAACATAACATTTACAATAGAACTTGAACTATAATTAAGAGTCAAACATAAAATTTCTATACAAGGAACAACTCCCCGGTATGCTTGGGAATTGCATGCTAGTTTAGGCCCCTTGTCACATTTCCCTGTAGACATAAGCCATCAGTCTTCAGTTCCCAGAAAACTGAAAATTATCATTGTCTTTCCCATAATTACAGTCACTATGCGCAAAGAAAGAAAATACAATATAAGCAGGGACTGTGGCTCAAGAATATAGTTCTGAAAATTTAATATTTAAATTAAACCTCTATTTAATAAATACATTTACAAAAACTTCATAAGGACTGTTTCCCAGTAAAAATTTAGTATCTATCGGTAAAGAAACAATAAGCATTTAAAAAGTTCATTGGCCTCTATCCAATGATTGCCCTGGACCTTTCTCCTTGGATGCAGTGTGGATAAAACCTGGGTTGTCCATCCACATAAAATAACTTTGAAGAGGGCAGTGATGTGGTAAGGGGCAGGAACCACGCGCTAGTCATGGAGAGACTCAGAGAGTGAGGAAAAAGCAGCTGCTTTCTGAATGAAGATGGACATGGAAGGACATGGAAGAGAAAAAGAAACATCACTGTGCAAATAAAAGATATTTTTCAATTGACAAGAAAATTGATATTTTAAAAGAAAAGACAGAAGGCCCAATGCCAAAAAGTAACAAAAATATGGGTTACTAAGGAGCATCCCCTATTGCCCTGCCAAGGATGATGACCATGGATCCCCGGCAGCTCCTGCTTCCACAGGGCACCACCCACCATGACACTCCGTCTCCTCTCTGGCAGAAGGACATGAGGGAACCTGATGCAGCTCTGCTTCTCTCCATTCAACTCTTTATGGAGAAAAAAATAGGCTCTCTCTTCATCAACAGACTCATAAGCTGTAACAAAATTTTCCCTAGTCTACAGCCCCAAATTGGCCAAATTCTCTATAAACAAAACATCTTGCTGTAAAGTTAAGGACTGAACTGTTCGACGTACATGAATGAAATTTCTAGAAAGCAGAAACTCAAGTCCTCAAAACAACACAGTATTGTTACATTTTTAATGATTTTTGATGAAAATGCTAAGACATACCATTCCTTGCCTATCTTTGTTTTAAGCACATAACATAATAATGATAATTCGAACTTTGGTTGATGGCTGCAATGTCATAAGCATCTTTAGTTTATTAAGTAAGGCTACCCTATGTCTCTGCTTACTCACCTTTCTGCCTCTCTTGACATTAGACTGTAATTTCTGCCTTCATGGAACCAACCTCGGGTACAACAAGCCTCCTTGAAAACTGGTAGTTCTGATCATTTTGGAAAAGAAATTTAGTTCTACATTACAGTATCCTAAACAAGAATCAGCGAGCTATATATGCGGCTTAGAAATAAAACTTTGTGGCTGAGAGGTTTTCTCACTGGTGATATTATCCAATTACTTCTGGTTTAAAATGAAGACAAAGCAATGACAACAAAATCAAATTTATGAATAAATTAAATATTTCTCTATAGGAAATGTGGTTATCATATTATTTTTTCTTTTTTAAAAAAGAATTACTTACTTAATTTTATTCATCATTATTAATTTTTAAAATAATTTGCTACAGGGCATGTGCACCTACCAGAGAGAGAGAAAGTGAGAAAGCAAGCCGGGTCTGGACTTGAGCCATAGTCAGCCATGTGGGAGTCTAGGGCCTCAACCACCACTCCACCTATTAACCCATATCATTTTCTAATACTACAAAAGGATTAGAATTAGAGTTATTTAGCATTTCTACTAAGAAAATACAAAGAAAAATCAAGTTCTATTGAATTTCTGGCTTGTATGTCTACACGCTATAATGTCTAAGAATGATACCATAGAAAGAATACATACTTTAAATATAATACTGCATTGTTTATTGTTATGTGGTAACTTTTGGAAGGGTTATACAATTTCATGGTTTGACCAAAGAGAATAGTTAAAAAAGAAACCAAAAAAACCCCCAAAATCAAAACATCTACTGCAGCCCACTGCTGACACCATCTTGGGCCCTCCCTACAATGCTGTATCTCCATTTCAACCCATCTGGTCACTCACTGCCTTTCCCTGTGACTTGCTATTAAGATTAGGTCTTACCATTTACTGCTTATTTCAGCTTCCAAAGCAAAGTCCTTCTTTCCACAAACTAGCAGTAGTCTCTTATCCCGGTATTCCCTCTCTCCTTCCATCTTTGACTAAACACCTTTAACCCAGAAATGCCCCTGACCACTTCCATTTACACACACACACACACACACAAACACACACACACACACACACACACACACACCACACCCTAGCAACAGCCTAATGGCTCCCTCCATAGACAGTCAGCAGTCATAAATGCCAATACTTGTGGAAGGTTTTACTGCTGATATTCTAGGTTACAGCTAAAGATGATATTTTGCCACTTATCTTTCCTTTAAATTGGTTAAATAGTACAGGAGGAAGAGTTAAAAAAAAAAAAAAGACTTTTGGTTAGGAATATAATTAAAACCAGTTTTTAAAATCTAAAATTATTTAGTATAATCAAAATATAACTTTAAAAAATTGAACTAAAGCCTAAAAACAATATCATTTGCTCCCCACCACCCCAGCAGGATTCAATGGGAGTTCAGAAATGAGAGATAAAATGATTTGGACTTACTCCTAACTTAAATCTGGTCAAAATACCTAGATCATTCCAGATTCTCTTCCGCTACGTTTGCATCTTCAAATTAGGCCTGCAATGAAAATGAGCTTGGGTCAGGAGCCTCAAGCACATCAAACTGAAAATCAATAACCAGAAAAATGTGTTTTAATGTGCAGGAGCCAAGATTCTCTTATATCCTGGGTCCTACGAGTTATTTTGCAGATTCATCACAGGATATTTAGAAAATAGCTCAGATAAGCCTCCCTCCCATTTAGAAACCAGGAAATGTTATGCGATATGGGGAAAAGTATTAAGTGATTAAAAAATATTAAACAAAATTGGGTAAGTTTGGACCCAGAAAGTGAGGTTAGATCCATTTAGCTTCATTAATGAGGCTTACGGTTAAACTCCTTTCATTGTTCTTTTGGCAAATATTCCTGCACATAAAGTAGCAGAGGAAGCTAAACTTTTGGCTTCATTCTTTATTTATATTCCTATGTTTCACAGAGCTTGCCAACGGGAAAGAAATCCACATATCTGATCAGATACAGGAACAAACGTCGACTTGTGCTTCGTGGCTGGCTGGCTCAGCTGCCTACATAACGTACTTGCTAAGGATCCCAAAGACGGGAACTTGGTCCCATACCGACGCTCCATGCACACATCCCTATTCCTGACCAGTCATCTCAGGGAGCAGAGCTGGGTACAAAGTAGGGATATGGCATGTGGTCTTGTAAAGTCATTTCCATTTGGGGGAGGGAGCAGGGAGAAAATCCAGCCACTTTCACTACCCAGCAATCTGCCATTATAGCAATCATTATATACATGTAAGTTCAGTGACCTCCAATGAAATCCTTGCCAGTTCAACTACCCAACACAGCAGACCAGTCCCACCACAACACAGCCTCAGGCATTAGGCGCCTGGCAATGCAACTGACCCTCAGATCTCAAGGGGTGACAAAGGTGGAGATGACAGCAATGCTCCCAGAATTTAGAGAGGAGTTGGAAAAGCTCAGAGCAATGGCCATAGATACAGAACATTTTAAAAGTGAAGTATGTTCTGAAGCCTGCTTTGTGTTGCTCTCTCCGAGGAGTGATCAGAGGTAGTGAGCCAGAGTGCCTTCTCTAAAAGAGGAAGCAGAGCTCTCGCCTGCCAGGAATGTCTACAGGATTCTGAAGCCTCATTAGGAGCAGTCTTTGTTTTTAAGCTGGTTTTTTTTCTTTATTTTTTTTTCCTCTTTCCAAAGAAAGTGAGTAATGAAAGGACTTTGAATTATCTGTGTACATCTTTCTAAAACCAAAGGTGGTCATTGCATTTCTAAGTAAAATGATGAAACTATAGTTTTATCTTTCTTCTCTAAAACTCACACTCCCCCACAAAAATGCTTATCATTTCTAAGGATGAAGGAAATATTCCCTTTTGATAGAATGCATTTACCATTTTATCCACTTACAACCAGAGATGTCATGGCACTGACGCTGCAGACGGAGACTTTTGAATTGGTGGTGGCTGTGAAGTTGCTGTGCTGCTGTACCAGGGCCGTGTTGTTGCCACTTTGTCACACTGTGTCACTCAGCCAGGAACAATGTTTGGCACACTGGGTTCCCCTTTTATGGTGAACTGAGAGCACACACAGGGTTTAGCCACTTCCCATGCATAGAGGCCCTATTGGGTTTAGGATAATAAAATAAAAAGTGTAGGGTACAACATACCCTACAGCAATATAAAGTTTTTTATGACAACAGAAAGCTAAGACAAAGGGACCATTCTTAGCTTTTGAACAAATTTCTATTAGATATAAACCACTTTAGTACTGGTTTCCTTGTTTGTGAAATAAAGGTATAGAATGAGATGAAGTGTAGGGCCCATTTCAGCTATAAGATTCCAACAGCCAATGTAATTAACAAGAGAGCTGCAGCCACATTACAAATGCAGAAATTTTTAGCTTAAATAGCTTAATGTCTTCAAAATCAAATGATGCAGGATTCCAGCTGAAAACAAATGAACCAACCAAACAAACAACACAGGAAAAAAGAAAACTAGGTTCTGTGTAACTATGGCAAACAACTTAACCTTGCAAGCAAAACTTGGTGAAAATTGCCCAAAATTCCTACGTGAACTGATGTTTAAAATGAGTGAAACAAAGAAAGCTAATGAAAATAGAATACCAAAAAAGTACCTTTTATTTTTCTTTGCTATAGAGCACTGTACTTCCTGGAGAAAGACAGACAGACAGACAGAGGGAAAGAGAAATTACTGTCCCCCAGGGAGAATGGCTATGCCACAATCTCTTTGCTTCCATTCTCCTCTTGGGATTTTGGGTGCACAAACACACACACCCAGCACTGTTTTATAAGCTGCCAGATCGAGGACTTTAATCATAGAGTCCATGTGGGACCCAGTACTTTAACTACTTTGCCACCTGCTGGCCCCAGAAAAATTAGTTTTATGATGTATTTTTCATGATACTAAATACCAGAATAGTTTTTTGTTTCTTTGTTTGCTTTTTTTTTAATTAATGAGTGGCAATAGTGGGTAAATTTAGTGCTAATTTTGTCTTTCCCATGATTTATTAGATTATACATGGATGGATGTCCTCCTTAGGGAAGAGAATCTTCTTCGTGATATAAAGAAGAATTTGTTAAAGTATGAATATGTGAGCCAAATGGCTTATAGGGAAAAATCAGAGGCACTGTGCAGGGTAGCTATGTTTTATACAGTATAAGTTGTATAATTTTATAATGAATATGAAAGGAACAAAATATATGACATTAGGAATAAAAGCACACAAATAAATATTAATGAAATCAAATTTTCCTTTTTTTTTTTTTTTTGAGATGTTTTTTGCTATAGGGCATATGTACTCACCAGAAAGAAAGAGAGACAGAGACAGAGAATGAGAAACCAGTCCCCAGTAGGATGGCCACACCACAATCCCATCTCCTCCATTCTCCTCTCAGGATCTTGGGCATGCACACACACACGCCTGGCATGAGTTTAAGCCACTGGGTCTGGGACTCGAACCACGGTTGACTCTATGGGAGTCCAGCAACATAACTATTGCGCCAACTGCTGGTCCCCAAATTTTCCTTTTAAGTCTTTGCTTTACATTAAAAAAATTAGCTACTTAAGAGTTCTGCTCAGATCTAGCAATGCATATAGAAAATTATTACAAAAAGCAAAAAGCATTGCATGACTAGAATATGAAGACATGCTGAACTGAAATTTAAAGCACATAGTGGGAGTACAGGCTGTAAGGATAGAAGGCAGGAAGAGTGAGCATTATTTCTGGAAAACCAGAATGGGCACATTCTTATATTCGAAGAAAAGTTTTTGATAAGATTGCTGGATTCTTATTTCTCTAATCTCTTTGAATATAAAATTCTTCCAAATGTACATTAAATATTTTAAGCAATTTATGTGTACATGATTCTTTCACTTTGTAATAGGTAATAAAAGAGGGCAGCCTAAAGTAGAAATAAGCTAGATTTGGGGGCCAGTGGGTGGTTTGGTAGTTAAAGGCACTGGATTCCCACATGGCCAACCATGGTTTGAGTCCTGGACCTGGCAGCTTGCTTTCTCTTTTCCTTTCTCTCTGGTCAAATTAAAAAATAATAATAACAAATGGAATTAAATAAATAAATACTTCTTTAAAAAAATTAGCTAGATTTTTGCATCCTGACACCTTAATTCTAAAAATGTTTATTTTTGAGTCCCAAATGGAGCCTTTGACAAAGACAATAAACTGTGGCAAAGGGAGTAAAAACTGGCAATCAAGTTCAAGATTTTGTCTGTTTGCTAGAGTACATGTGCACTCTCTGGAGAGACAGAAGGAGAGAGAGAAAGGGAGAGGAGAAAGTGCCCCTTGTGGGAATGATCATGCCCTCTCTATGTCTCCTTTCTTTCGGGATTCTGAGCACGCATGCGCATGTCCCTATCAAGTCTGGGATTTGAGCCATATGGTGGGCCATGTGGGATACGACTGCCTTAATCACCAGACTATGGTGATTAAGTTGGCCCAAGTTTAGGATTTTAATAGTATTTCAAAATAGCATCATACAAACAAGATGGCTAGACTCCATTTAACTGCACAGACACCTCAAAGCTATGGGAGACATAAATCATAATAGCTATGATAGGCAGAATTCTAAGATGTCCCCCCAAGATTCCTGCCTTCTAATAGTCATGCCCTATATGACCCCTTTCTATCGAGTGCAGAAGATATCAGTGAATATGACAGGATTGTCATTCTCTTGCACAGGTTCCACTAGATGAGAAGGTGGTGGATGTTCACTGCCTTGATTACATGACATGCACACTAAGGGGAATTTCCTCAAGCTGGCTTTGAAGATGAGCTGCCATATTGTGAGCTGACCATGTGGCTAGGATTTGAGGTGGCCATTAGGAGTAGAAAGTAACCCTTGGGCAATATCCAGCAATAAGAAAGTTCCATAACCACAAGGAACTGAATTCTGCAGTGACCTGAAGGAGCTTGAGAGAGGACCAGAAGCTCCAGAGGAGAACCACATTGTGACAGACATTTTGGGGTCAGCTTGGTGAGATTCTGAGCAAAGAACCCTGAGAAAGATGAGGCCTGAATCCAGACCCAATGAAACTGTACGGTACTATATTGTGTTAGTTGCTAAGTTGGTGCTAATTTGAAACACAGCAAGGGAAGACCAATGACCAACATTTGGCTGTCTGTGCTACAGTCCATGGCCAACAAAGACACCTTTTAAATGTGTGATCTGAACTGCAAAGTGAATTAGAGGTATTCTGAATCCAATACCCAAACCACTTTGGAGACATCTTTGGTTTTTAATCATACTTCGTAAGCATTACAGACTAGCATGGATGGGTAAGTTTCAGCGTAGAAAGTGATCCCCATCTTCTAGCTACCTTAACTCGAGTCGGTCTTGTACAAATACTACTCCCCTGGCATGGTATGTCCTATAGTATTGTTAAATATTCTTTCATGTGCTTTCTTCACAGTTACCTTGCTAATGATTTAGAAGAGAGAAAACAAAAAGAACTAGGTTAAATGACTCACTGGAAAACATTCCTAATTGGGTTCCAAATTGAGAATTCTGAGCTTAACTCAAAACTGTACATTCACTATAAATGTTTTGGCCTCTTTCTGTATATATTAACTGTAAACAAAAAAAGAGAGCTTTACATCCATGTCACTGGTCAACTAAAACCAAAAACCAATGTTAAAAACAAATATTTCTGCATACTGACTTGCCAGTAATATAATTTCCCTAATACCTGATGTGTGGTTTAAACTTTATTCATTCATATTTTCTCATGCATTCATGGCTGGTCTTATGAGTAAACAGAGCAGCCACGCTTGGTAGCAAGTGCAATCTGAGTGAGTCCAAGTTCAACCCAAAATTTCACATCACCTGAATATGGTGCTCAGTATTCCTAATACCATGATTTATTCTGTGCCCTTAATACTTTTTCGAAGTAAGTATGTTAAAATTATAAAATGGGTAAAAACAAATACATCATACACACATAAGTGAAAGTTAACTTTCTGGTTTAAATTGTTTTAAGAAAACCTATGAAGATCCAAATACATTACCGAGTAGGTACAAAGAATTGGAATATATTAACCAATTCAGCACAATTCCATATAAAACGACATAGCTTATACTCTTACTTATTTACTAGGGAATGAGACACTGAATATCTAAGTTACTTTTTGTTTTTGTTTTGTTTTAAATTTTTTGGTCATATGGTGCATGTACTTACCAGAGAGAGACAGAATAAAAACAATGAGAGAGAAAATTAGAAATCCCTTCCCCCTGGGGGGGTGACCATGCCACAGTCCCTTCTCCTCCACTTTCCTTCTGGGATTTTGGGCCTACATGCACACGTGCCTGGCGTGAGTTTTAAGCTGCCAGGTGTGAGATTTGAACTATGGTCAACCATGTGGGAGCACAGCACCTTAACCACGACGCCATCTGCTGGACCCAGGAGTAGTTAAGCTTCAGTAGCATACAATCTTGTCCTAAGAGACTGTGAAAACCTATGGGACAGGCTAAAGGTACTGGATACCATCAAACCCCAAAGATAAAGTAAAAACATTAATTTTTTTGCACTGACCCTAGATATAGGTAAGATAGTGAAAGCTAATTTTCTACTTTATATTATTCTACCAAAGGAGTTGAGCTTTCCTGTAGACTCATATAGAAAACTGTGGTTTGAATGTGTTCCCCCAAAATTTATGTTTGGAAATTTGGCTGCAGTTTTGAAAGAAGACCTGTTTTTTTAGAGAATTAGTTTGTTTTATTTTATTATTATTATTATTATTATTATTATTTTAATTTGGCCAGAGAGAGACAGAGAGAAAAAGAGATAAGAAAAGTAAGAAACCAAGCCATCAAGTCTAGGGCCCAAACTATGGTGGGTCCCACCTGGGAGTCCAGTACTTTAACAACCACGCCACCTGCTGGCTCTGAAAGAACACCTAATTAAAGAAAAAGTGCTGGAGAAGTGTACTCTACTGCCGGAAATGCAAATTAGCAAAACCATTATGAAAATAGTATGGCAGCTCCTCGAAAAACTAAAAATGATACAGTAATCCCAGTACTGTTTAAATACCCAAAGAAAAGGGTATTTTTAAAAGAGGTGTTTGCTCTTGCATGCTTACTGCAGCACTACTCACTACAGTCAAGAATGAGTCAACCTAAGTGACCAAGAACTAGTGAACAGATAGAGAAAGTGCAGCATATATACACAGTGGAATATTATTCGGCCACTAAAAAAGAATGATATCCTGTCATTCATGGTGACATCGGCAAATCTGGAGGAGTAGACTAAGTAAAATAAGGCAAGCACTGAGATACACACCATATATTCTCACTTAATAGTGGAACCTAAAAGATGTGATTGCACAGAAGTGGAGAGTAAAACGGTGGATACCAGAAGGCTGGGATGTGGAAGGAGTGGATAGGTGGGGCAGATAGAAAGAACTTTGTTAACAGATATCAGAGAGAAAACAGATCAGGGGAATGAGTTGGAGTAGAGTAGAGTTGGTGACAATTCAATGCATAGAGTAGAGTTGGTGACAATTCGATGCATATTTGAAAGTAGCTTAGAAAAGAGGATTTCTAAAATTCACAACACCAAGTAATGATAAATGGGACATTAAAAATATGTTTAGTTCCCTGACTTGATCACTACACATTTCATACATGTATTGAAAAATCACACATACCCTATTAATACGTACAATTATTATTAGGATGATGATAATACATTTTATTTCCAACAATTTGTGGAGTGCCCATAATACACACTTCATATATTATGCTAGGTTCCAAGGGTAAAAAGATGACTACAATAGAATAATGGTTCTTAAACATGGGTGTTTACCAGATATACCTAGGGATTTTATAAATACATGGAGACTTAGGTTCCACTTATACTCACTGGATCAGATTCTCTGATGCATAACTGAATTTTTGTATGTTCCATTTGTGATTCTGAAGCACACTAAAGTTTGAGAGTCATTTGGCTAGAAGATATACCATATAATATCTGTAGAATTTAAATTTTCAGCAGTACATACAAAATCCTTGTAATCCGACTTCCGCCTACCTTTCTAACTTTTTCTCCTGGGCTTTCTCAATGTATCTCCTTCACTCATTCCTAGTTACTTGAAATTCTTCAAAAGTACCATGCCAGTTCCATGCCTTTATTTATTGCTACATCATTGCACATGGTTACTTCCGCCTGCTTATCTGCTTGGTGAATTTTTCATTTGTTAAGACCCTGATTCTAGACTCCCACTTCAGAGAAGATCCTTCTGTTCTCTCCAAGTAGAATTTGATGCTTTTGTATTTTCATTTTATTCATGGTGTGTTTTTCTTATCCTGTGGGCCATAGGGAGTTATTATAGTTTTGTGATCAAGAAATTGACTTGATTAGACAAATTGCAAAAAAATGAAAGAGAATAAAATGGTAGTAAGGGAATACATTAGCCTAGATGAGAAGCCATGTGGACCTTGACTAAAATACTGGTTTCAGGGAAGAAAAAGCAGAGCATGTAAAGTAGACCTTTAGTGAGTAGAGATGAATTGTCGAGGTGACAGACTGTAGAGAGAGCAGGAGGAGAATTACTGTCTTCTAATTTAAGGACTGACCAGATTAGGCATCTGTTGGAAACAGCAGTCAGAGCTAACATTTACAAAACATTTGCCATGTTCTAGGCACTTTATTAAGAATAGTTTTGTTTATTCAATCTTCTCTACACACCAAAAGACAGGTATTATAACCATTTTAGATATCACAAAACTGAGGCACAGAAAGTTGTGTAAATTACCCAGTGTCACCAACTAGAAAGTGACAAAGCCAGAATCTGAACCTAGTTTGGTTTCACAGCCTGTGCTTTTAGCCACTCTGCTATACTCTTATACAGTGAGAATGTGGAGAACTATAGGAGAGTTAAGGAGTTAGAGTTGATTTTGTAGGAAATACATACGGGTCCACTTGGGAGAGGTTGACTTTGAGATATTTCAGATGCTAAATGGGCAGTGAGAATGTGGATCTGGAAGTCCTTAGAAGGTTCCAGGCATTCAAACTGGAAGTTATTAGCATGCAGGTAGTTTGCGGATACATAGAAAAGACATATGCAATGAGAAAAGAGATAGGTTAAGGGCAACATTAAAGCGGCCAGCAGGTAACGAAGTGGTTAAGGCACTGGACTCCCACATTGCTGACTGTGGTTCAAGTTCCAGACCTGGAGGCGTGAAGGTTACAGCAGGCATGTGTACATTGGCGCCCAAAATCCCAGGAGGAAAATGGAGGAAAGGGGACTATGGCATGGGCAACCCCTTTGTCGGGGAGGATTTTTCACTTTCCCTCCGTCCCTCTCTGGTGCCCTATGCCAAAAACCTTTTAAAAAGTTAGTAACATTTTAGAGGGAGACAAGCTCATAACATTTATAATGTACTGTTACACTTAGATATATGTAGATTCACATCTATTTACTGGTATCTACAGTTATATCTACTTAAACACAAACAGAATTCTCTTTCTTTGGAAGATATGACTCCCTCTTCCTTTATCCAAAGATAATACAAACTATATTTTTGAAAAAGAAATGAAACAATTACTTGACAGTATTTTTCAACACTTCTTTGTTAGCCTTCACATGGGTGAAAGAAAACCATAGACGGGAAAGAGACTGTAAAACGGAAACAAAGCAATGTGACTTCCTCTTTCAGATTATTTATGGGCTCTGAGCCAAATAGTCAAGCTACCACACATGTGGCAAAAATCTATGAAGTATTTTATGTCAGCAAGAATTTATCCAACTATTTTTAAGAAGAATTATTCCGAAAAGAGTCATATTGCTATGAGTCATTTCAGCCAAAATATTAATGAAATGGCATGATCCAATGTGAAACTGTGAAAGTGACACACACATCATTTTGGTGGTGAGAAAAATTTTGGATTACTTTCATTTCTCTCAGCTTCAATAATAGCCTACTTCATTCTGTAACAATGAGATTCCATGTCACTAACACCATTAGTCTGTCAAATATGAACATTACTTAACTTCATGCTTTTCCCTGAGGATTTACATATAAATCTAACAGCATCATTTGGCACCATTTTCTGGCTCTGCTCAGCAAAGGCACCATATTGGCAGGAACTAGGATTAAACAGTAAGTCACATCTAAAAGATGACCTGAGTTGGAAAGCCTTATTAGGGACATGGTTCTTATTCCTTGAGTAAGACCATGTGATCCAGAACTCCAAAAGTTTAATTTTATTAATAGTTAAAAAAGAATGTAATACACACCAACATTGGTTTTCTTTGTATATAAGACTATCCAAAATACATGCTTTAAATTATTACCATACCTCAGATATCTTAAATTTTGGATTACTTTCATTTCTCTCAGCTTCAATAATAGTCTACTTAAACTTGCATCTATTTTTAAGGAGTTGAAGGTTTAATGTAAGTAGGAAGAATTGGAAAAGCCCAGGCAGTGCCGAGGCATGGCACAAGGCCTGCTAACCAGCAGCAGATCAATAATTGTTAAATGAGCAAGAGTGCAGTTGCCAAGGCAACAGATAGCTACTGTGACCTTTTGGATTAGGTAGATCATGTTTGTTAGATATTTTGTGACCCCAGTATAAAAACTAATCATCTATTGATGTTTCTTGTTAGGCATTAGCTTAACATAAAAAAATCCATCCTTTACTATGAAAGTATTCCAAATGCTCTTTTAGTTCACTCTTTCTGAGAAAAATCTCTTCACTGCTTCATATAAAAGGAATGAAAACCTATTTGCCTGGAAGACATCATCCTCAGATAGAGAGCAGTAGGACTACTTAGCAGATGTTGGGTGATAGTGCATATTCAATAGCACAGAAACCACTAATATGTCTTGAAATGTTTATCATTTGCTACTCTAATCAGAAAGATGTGTCATATCACTAGGAAATTCTACTTCGTTCTTCAAGGCAATCAAAGGTAGATATTATTCTCTTAATGGTGAAACAGGATTTGGTTGTCTCTCTCAGTTTGCTTTGATATAGAAAATTCTCCATAGAAGAGGGACATGAACATAAGAAAAAGAATATGAGAAAGTAGCATTCACTGTGTATGCTTGTGTATGTGTGTGTGTGCGTGTGCATGTGTGTGTGTGTGTGTGTGTGTGTGTATACACACATATATACATACATACATAAAGACATGCTGGGACTTAAAGCACTAGTCAACCGTATGGTGTTGAGGCATATTCATAACTTTTCTGGGCTCAGTTCTCTTCCTATTTAAAAAGAGGGCCAGTAGATGGAGTGGAGGTTAAGATCCTGGGTCACATATGGCCAAGTCCCAGACCCAGCAGTTTGAGAATCACACTGGGTGTGCACTGGTATATGTGCACACCCAAAATCCTGAGAGGAGAATGGAAGAGAATCTTGGGGGGTGATTTCTCCCTTTTTCTCTCTGTCTCTTTCCAGTGATCACATGTACACTATGGCAAAAACTAAAAGTTATTTAGTTAAATGATAGTAGAGAAGCATTGATTTTTTTCTTGATTTAAATCTGACACATTAATTACCTCATAATTTTCTTTTAGAAAGTATTGTTCTTACAACTCTAGTTTATATTAGAGGGTTTTAATTAAAATACTGTAATGTCAATCAACTTTTAATTTCTCTAATGGTAATTCTTTGAAATTCTTTGGATCTGGGATTTATTACTTCTGTACCTGAGTTCATGCATTCTGCTGTTCCATGACTTTAAAGCTAAGCAGAAGAGGAGCCAGTCCTACTCTATATTGATGGTATTCCTAATCACTGCTTAATTTTCTTTGAAAACACACTGAGTTTTCTTTTCTTTATCTACAGAGTGTAAAGTTGATATTTGGAGTATTGTATTTTATGAGAGACAGCATATGCATGTACACCAGAGAAAGAGAAGTACCCTCAACACGCCACACCACATTGTCATGCCACAATCCACTTTCCCTGGCCCCTCAGCATTATAAGATAAGTACCTGTGTGCACACTCGGGGTGTTTTCAATCCACCCTGGGGATTTGAGCTCATGGTTGGCCATATGGTTTCCATCCTTGTAGGACCCTTGTGTTACCACTGCACCACAGTAGTAGGGCCTATCTATGTAAACCATTTAACATTTTTAATTTCTTTTAAAAAAGAAAATCATTTTCCTTTCTAATTCATTTTCAAGACAGGTTTACAAGCAACCTTTTAGCAAATTCTTACTTCTGAATGTAACAGTAAATATCTTAGAGTTTTAAACTGCAATTCACCACAGAGGGCAGGATTAAAGAAAACATTTTGTCAGAAACAAATCTCTTCCAAAACAAAATGCCTCATATAACAAATTATCTAAACATAATTATATTATTACCCCATTAATTTGCTTACTCATAATTCTAGGGTTATTGAGTAAAATACAGGATAGCCAGTTAAACTGGATAAGGTAGTAGGCAGGCTTTAGTATAATAATGTATGCAATATCTTAAAGAGACCTATACCAAAACTTATTTTTATACTAGTTGATTAACATATTAAATTTTTTTTATATTTATCTAAAGTACAAATTCAAATAAGCATCTATATTTTTATTTGCTAAGTTGGGTAATCACCTTAATTCCTACCTAAAATGAGTCGGTCAGGATAAGGCTAGCTGCTGTAACATAAATTCCAACTGGCTAACTCAAGTCTGTTTCTCATGTTCTAGTGTGAGTGCTCCTAGTGAACAAGGGCTTTTCTCTATGTGGTCATTCAAGGACCCGAGCTCACTCATTCCATGGGCTTTAGTGGTGTTCCTTGTTTATAGCAGACAGAAGAGGGAGGTGGAATAAGGCACACCTGCTTCTTAACTGCCTTGGTCTAGAAATGACAGTTTCACTCACAAGTCATTGGTGAGGAATAGTAACATGGCTCCTTCTGTATTCAACAGGGGCTAAGAAATTTAATCCTGTGCTGTGTGGTGATTTCCCAGAGAGGAACCTACACAGTGAAAAGGAAAGAGGACAATCTCAGTGAAAAGTTACATATCTGTGCCTCTGTATGGAACCAAAGGAAATGAACCCAATAATCATCCTATACATTTCATGTTGTACTTTGTACAAATAAGCCACTGAACATATTAGGGACCCTTCCTCTTCTATTAGTGGTGCACAATCTGTAATATTTAGTAAGCAGTAGAAACAAAGTTGGCCTAGCTGATGGTTTTGTGTGAAATTGTTCTTCTCAATACTGAAAAAAAAGTAATTATATATCTATGACAATTTATGCCAAAGATCTCTCATGAGAGTCAACAAGTTAATGGATGTGAATTGCTTTGAGAAATTCAAATGCTATGTGTACATAAAATCGAAACACATTACAATGGCGAACTCCTCAGACAACTGTGTTGCTGCAACCACAAGCAGCCAAATTCTCCCTTACTTTGGGATGTAATACTTAGTTCTGGAGGCTACTTGGAACTCAACAGAAGGACCAACCATGACCTCCATTATCCTGACCCATAAGTCTCCATGTTTCGAACTCTGAGTGAAACTCAGTTCCTTATTTGCTTAGTCATCCCTGGTCTGAACTGAAACAGACATAATTTTGCATGTTCAGATTCTGTTTGGCTGTTTGCTATGTCTTTGTCCATTTTGAATCTATACCTGCAGACTCTGATCTTCCCAACTGGTCCAAAATTTTGCATTTCACCGGCTTATAGATCTTGCCCCCCAGTCAGGACTTGTGACGACCATAGTAACCATATCTGTGAAACTGGGCTCCGGATCTAGGCCTCTAGAGCTCACTTTTACCATGTACTCACAAGCTTTAGTTGCCGTGAGCACTGATACTAAATCTGACCACTACGGACACCTTGCATTTCTTGAATTGTCTACGGAAACACATTCTCCTGACAAATTTTAAATATACCTCTTCTTCTCTATACCACTCACAGTGAGCTCAAGTCCTGTATGGGGATGCAAATTGCTCAGACTGCTCAAGACCTGGCTTTTCAAATGTTTATCCTCAAGGAGAAAGTGGATTTAATGTGCTTATTCTTCTCTATGGTACTCAAAAGAATTTCTCCCTCATCTTTCTTCTTTTCAAAGAGCTGTGAATGCTTCATACAAGTAAACCTGACCTCTAAGTATTCAGCTTTTCACATCGAAATATTCCTCCCCACAGCAATGTAATCAAAATGCAGGGAAGTGTGCTTTTCATGAAAATACTTAAGAGCTAGATTCTTGCCACATTCTCGTCACGCAGATAGACGCCTACCTTTGAGTCAAAAGCAACTCATAATTCATATGACTTTTTTTCAAGAATTATTTATTTACATTTGTTGTTATGATTATTATTTTTTAAATTTGACCAGAGAGAGACAGACAGAGAGAGAAAGGAAAATTGAGAAAGCAATCTTCTTGATCCAGGACTCAAACTGCAATTGGCCATACCGGAGTCCAGTGCCACAACCACCACACCATCTTCCAGCCCCTGTAATTCATACTACATTTAAGACTCTGTCCTGTACTGGTGGCTGCACTGAGAATTCTGCCCTACTTAACGGCCAGCATGTTATAAAGCCCCCTAGAACTTCTGCCCAGGCACAGCTGAATCATCACGGTCTTTGTCTCCAACACTTATTTGGTGCCTGTATGATGTCTGGCACTATACATGACACTGCAGAAATTTAACAAGATGGGAATTTTGCCTTTTTTTCACTGGTGCCTGGTCTATCACACATATTTGCCAAATGAATAATGACATAAATGAGAAGAACTAGGGTACCTCTTGTGCTGTTGGATGCCATTTTTCTTGCTTCAAAGCCAATAACCCTGCTGCTTATAGCCAAGGGCAATATTACAATGGGCAAATGTCCGAGAATTCCTGGGTGTGCAGGGCTCTAAGAGCCCACACCCTCAGAGCCTAACAATAAAAGCATGTATTGAAAAAGAACATATTACCACTTCATTCACACACAGTAATCTGCACAAATTATGTACCATATAATAAAATTTTTTTCAGTCATTTAAGTAAGGAAGTTTTGTGTTGAGATATTTTGTCTTCTATGTACTTGCAGGTTTTTGGAACAAAAAAGTAATTTCCCATGGAAAACAAAGACTCACTATGTTACTTTATCAAAAGCGTAGCTACCAAAACACCTACCCTGAAAACACACATTATGACTGACTCCTGTTGGAGCCAGAAGCCACAGTGATTTCAATTGAACTCAGTGATTTCCCCAGACAACAAGAGAATAACTGGCTAGAGTTATTATTTGATGTCTACATGCAGAATGCAGAACTAAATTATATTAGCACTGGGTAAAGCAAATGGAAGCAACACATTACTGTTTAGCCACTGAAAGTAAAATATAATCACAGTCATGAAAAAAAAAAGAAAGAAAGGAACAAAGACAGGAAACTTATATCCTAGTACTAAAATGAGTGACTACAAAAGATGTGCCCCCAGTAGAATCACCATCTAGGTCCTCAGTGCTCACAGAATAACGTTTAAATGCCTTATGTTGGTATCCAAGGTTTGCTATACTCTGACCCTAACAATTATGCCCCAGTTATGTCTCAAATTCACTCTCCCTCCATTTGCCTCCTAATCACATAACTGACCTACAGAGCAGCTTGCCAGACCATAAAAGCACACTGTAGGCAGGTATCTAATCAGCATTTTACTGCTTAACTTTCATATGAACACAGAGACAAGGATCTTGTCAAACACCACCAACATGAAAGAGACCTGAATAAACCACAAAAGGAATTTGGAGTAAATAGGGACCATACAACAACATAAAATGCTTTTTAAAAATAATAATTTTCTTGGGACCAGCAGTTAGCGTAATGGTTATGTCGCTGGACTCCCATGTGGCTGACAGTGATTTGAGTCCCGGACCTGATGGGTTAAACTCACAGGGTGCATGTGCGTGCGTGCCCAAGATCCTGAGAGGAGAATGGAGGAGAAGGGATTGCGGTGTGGCCATGCCCCCTGGGGGGGTGATTTTTTGCTTTCTATCTCTCTGTCTCTCTCTGTCTTTCTGGCAAGTGCATGCGCCCTACAGCAAAAACCTCTCCAAAATAATAATAATAATAATTTTCTTAAAGAAAGACAAGAAACCAAAAAATAAGATTCTATTACAAGGAAATAATCAGAGGACTAGAAAGAATAAGTTGAAATTAACAATAAAAGAACTGGTTTTGAGATGTAGCCGTGTTGTGATATATATCATTAGTTTACTATTTTTATTGTTGGACATAGCTCATTGTACAAGGACACTATAATTTGTTCATCTATTTTCCTATTGATGGACATTCAGGTTCTTTCTTGCTTGTGGCTATCACAAATAAAGCTACTACAAATATTCATGTAAAAATGAATATGCATACATGAAAGCAGTTACAGAACTGAAGATAAAACCAGAAAAATCTTTCAGAAAGTAGAATAAGGCAGCTGAAAGGATGGACTACCAGAAAAATAAATTAAGAAAAGTAAACATTCGATGAAGAAGGTCCAATATGTGACTAATTGACCCCACGAGTGCTATAATATTTAGCACAGAACAGCAATGTCTGGCATAAAAGACACATCATAACAATTTGATGAATAAATAAATGAGTGTTCCAAAGAGAAAACAGAGAAACGGTAATACAAGTAAAAGAAGGAAAAGTTTCTGAACATTTAGAACGTATATTGTATAAAATGGCCCACCAGGGAACCAGCACATATTTTTTACAAAACCCCTATCAATGCTTACTATCACGCAATTTTTAAATCAGAGATATAGAAAAGATCTTAAACAGAAGAAGAAAAACTGGCTACATACAAATAATTAGAAATCAGAATAGTTTGAGGGGCCAGCAGAGGACATGGTGGTTAAGGTGACTGGATTCCACATGGCCAACTGCGGAGTTCAAGTCCAGACCTGATAGTTTGAAAAGTAAGTCAAGTGCATGTGCATTCATGCCCAAAATCCTGAGAGGAGAACAGAGGAGAGAAGACTGCAGCATCGCTATCCCCCCTGGGGGTGCTTTCTCACTTTTCATCTCCTTCTCTGTCTGTCTCCAAACAAGCGTACATGCTCTATAGCAAAAACAAAAAAAAAAATAATTAAAATTTTTTAAAAAGAATACTTCAAAATTTTTCAGACTTAAAAATAACAATAGATTGAGGCCAGCAGGTGGCATAGTGCTTATGTTGTTGGACTCCCACGTGGTGGACCATGGTTTGGGTCCTAAACCCAGTGGCTTAAAACAAACCGGGAAAACGTGCATGCCCAAGATCCCAGGAGGAGAATGGATTGCAGTGTGGCCATCCCCTGGGGGGGGGGGGGGGGGTGATTTCTCAATTTCCCTCTCACTGTCTCTGTCTCTCTTTCTCTAGTGAAAGTACACACCCTATGGCTAAAACCTCATTAAAAAATTAATTCTCAGCCTAGAATTATTAATCAATGATAAGGTATACATGAGATGTACCACATTTTAAAAAATTATTTATTTCTTCCATGGGAGGGAGGCACCTCAATAGGATCTTTCTGCTTCAGTCCATCCTTACTGTCCACCAGCCCAGGTCACAGAGATGTGTGTGTGTGCATCTGGTGTGCTCAAGAAGGTACTTGGATGTAAACTCAGTACATGTCCCAAGTGGATTCAGTTGTGTTACCACTGCCCCACCACCTGGCCCCAAATAGAGACTTTTTTGTGTGTGTGAAAGTAACAGAAACTTTCTGTCTCACACATCTTTTCTCAAAAAACTACCTGAAGACATGTTCCATACATTCCACCAAAATAATAATAATAATAATAATAATAATAATTTCTTTGTGAAACAAATGATCCAACATTAAAACAAAAAAATAATAAGAATTCTCAGAATGGAAATAAATAGAAATCCTGTTCACCAAGCCTAAAGGCAATTAGTCCAGATTAAAGTCAGAGAGTAAAAGTGGCCAGAAGGTGTCTGTCTCTATGGAAAAAAAAAAGAAAAAAAATTAAAAAGTAGGAGCAACACATTTGATAAGTTTGACCACATATAAAATTATAAAGCTATTGGAGAGTGTGAAAAGACCTATCCTAGATTCATGGAAAACTAAGCGAATAAAAAATGTAAGGAAAAACAAATTATATATAAAGGAAATTAATCATAGCTTAACTACAAAATGTATTTACACAGTCACAAAACTAAAAATATTGCAGGGACCAGCAGTTAGTGTAATAGCTATATTGCTGGACTCCCATGTAGTCGACCGTGGTTCGAGTCCCGGATCCGGTGGCTTAAACTCATGCCGGGCGTGTGTGCGTGCGTGCCCAAGATCCTGAGAGGAGAATGGAGGAGAAGGGATTGTGGCGTGGCCATCCTCCCTGGGGGGTGATTTCTCGCATTCTGTCTCTCTGTCTCTTTCTGTCTTTCTGGCGAGCGCATGCGCCCTATAGGCAAAACCTCTCAAGAAAAAAAAAAAAAAAAAACTAAAAATATTGCAGACACATTTGCTGAAAATCTAACCTAAGTATCTTGGGAGAGTGTGTGAAGGGGATGAGAGCCTGAAAATCCTCCTTTAGTACACTGAGTACTTGGAAAGGAAGGAAGCTGTGGAGTATGGAAGGAAAGATGAGCTGAGATCTGGAGCTGTCCATGCTAAGCCATCTATCATTGTTTGACCTTTTAAACTATGTATGTGAATTACTTTGATTATCAAGTTTACAGCCAATAAATACACTGTCTAAAGTGTTATACTATAATTAACAGACTGGCGACAAATTCATTTTTTTATTTGCCAGAGGGTTTAATAAGCACCCACTAGAGAGGGGGGCGGGAGGGGGGGACAATTCCCATGGGGAATGGTCATGCCACAATCTCTTCTCTTCCATCTCTCCTTCCTCTTGAGATTTCGGGTACACACACACGCGCGCGCGCTCTGTTTCTCAAGCCACCAGATCCAGACTTGAATCTCTCAGTCAGCCTTATGGGGTCCAGTCTCCTTAACCACCATGTCATGGGCTGCTCTGACTGGTGACTAATTTTTAAAAATCATATGTAACCATCAAACTGGGTATCCACTGGATTTAGAAACTGAAAGTTTCATTAAGTTTAACTGGAAGCTGTTTAACACAACTACTATGGTTGCTTCCATAGACCTGGATAAGAGCCAATGTGATAAGCAACAACAAAATCATGTGAATGTTTGTCACAGCACTGTGGTTAACAATATTCAGTCTGCGGCTTATTAGCAGTGTGACCTAAGGCAAGTTATTTCCCCTCCCTTGCCTCAGGTAATTCCGATGTTAAGTCAGGCCTGACAGGGTGCCCACATCCCAGGTTGTTCTGTGAGTTCTGTGAGTTGTTCCATGGAGAGTACTGAGAACAGATTAGGGCAGAAAGTAAACACTCTATAAATTACTATTTTTAATCATTCTAAAATAAAAAGAACTTCTATGAATCAACAAGGTATTTACTAAGTTCCTATATACATTTTATTTGACTACTAAAAACCCATTTGTATTTTGAACTTGTATAATGGTAACCATATTTGCCTACTCCTTTATTCATTTTCTTTTTGTCTCCTGTCTTTCATACTTCAACACTTACATTATTGAGATGACTGCTAAGTTTTCAGTCAATGAGGAGAGAATGCTGTAAGAGATATGCTTAATAAATAATATGATTGTAAAAAGAATACCAGAATACAATTGTTTTTCCAACACATGGAAAAAATGGAATTAGACTCATATTGTACTTCTAAACCAATTTTTAAGTCAAAAATGATAAGTGGGGGCTGACCCCATAAGCACTGCACAGGATCCCGCATGGAACACTAGGGTTTGAGTCCTGGGCCTGGGGGCTTGAAAATCCTGCTGAGTACACATGTGTACCCAGAATCTTGACAGAGAATTAGAGGTATGACTAGGCCCTGCTGAGTATGAGTTCTCTCTCTCACTCTGTCTCATTCTTTCCCTCCTGCTCTCTCTCTCTCTCTCTCTCTCTCTCTCTCTCTCTCTCTCTCTCTCTCTCATGCCCTCTGTCATTAAAAAATATCATAAGGGCAGATTACTTTGTGAAGTTGTAATTCATTCATTAATGTTGAATACAAGTACTTGGCTGTGTCTCTAGCTCCAAATGTCTTTCTGAACTGACATGATTCATTATGGTCAGGCAAGTTTTTAACTAAGTGGGAAAGCTTTGAACACTGGGTGCCCTTTAGCAGAGCAAACATGCAAGAAAGGGCACAAGAAGCTTTAAACCAACCTCATGTTCTCAGACTCAGTTTGTTTATTTCACTCTGTGTGGCCGATTAGTGCCAGCTTCAACAAATATCGGTGCCCTTCAATATATTCCTTCATGAAGCTACCTTTTCAGCTGAGGAGAAAATAGGAGGAATTTAGAATTGGGGGCATGTGGAAGAACTAGAAAAATCTCCAAAGTAAAGTGCCTTCCTCCTTTGCAGAAAAAAGAAAACAACTCCTACACCATAGGAACACTTTCAAATGAAAACCTAAAGCATTCTTAAAAATGGTTTTGGTAGACACTGCTTGAAATATCTTCTGACTAGGTCAGGTTTTCAGTACAATTGCTTTTTTTTTTTTTTTTTTAATGTTTTTACCTTAGGGCACATGCACTCACTGGAGAAAGACAGAGAGACAGAAAATGAGAAAATACCCCCCAAGGAGGATGACCACACCACAATCTCTTCTCCTCCATTCACCTCTTGGGATTTTGGGCATGCATGCCCAGCATGGTTTTCAAGCTGAAGGGTCTGGGACTCAAACCCATGATCAACCATGTGGGAGTCTAGTGCTTTAACAACCACACCACCTGCTGGCTCCACAGTCACATTTTAAGTATAGGGGATATGTTTTCTTGTAGCCTCTTTTCCTCTACATGAACCAAATATCCCGGAACAGCCCTCAGAGGCCCCACCTGCTGGTTACCTACAAGACGCTGCTGTACTCTTCCACCAAACCACACCCCGACAAATTTACTTCAGCTCCAAAGAAAGACAAGTTAAAAGAGGTTTTTCTCAAAACCAAACCAGAATAGAAATAGGAAAGACAGACACTTATATTATGCCATTTTACTGCGAGGAGTGCTAGCAGGACATCAGGATACAATGAATAACCACAAGCTCGGTCAGGAAAACTAGTTCTAACACCAAACACTGTTTAATGTTTCCGGTTCTACATTTTTTTTGTGTGTGTAAACAGTAGCTATTCCTATTTACTGAATCCTTGATAAAAACCAAATGGTATAAAAGAACTAATGATGTGAAAGAACTAAAAATTGCATCCCTCCAATTGATAAAATTTACTTGTTAACAAATATTTATTGTACACGTTCAGATTGTTCTAGGTCCGGGGCACATAATAATGAAAACTCTAAAGTCCTTGTCACCACTAGGTTTTTTGGTTTGTTTGTTTTTAGTTTGCTATAGAGTATGTAATACTTGGTCTGCTGCAGTTTAAAAACATTAGAAACATTGAGAATAAAAATATTTCTTTGTAAAAAATTCCTAGAGTAGTTTGAGCTACACTTCAAACTTGCCTTCTTGTCACATAACTTAAAATATAGAACAGGAATCTCTTCTGTGCCTTGGTGGATTGTCACACTTGTTTTCTAAGTTTGGATCAGCCTCCACTTTATCCATTGCATTTTCAAGGCTATAAAATGCCTCTGACAGTTCCTCTCATGTGAAGCTTTTTGCCAGCAATTTCCTATGCGACAGTGTCATAGTTATGGTTGCTACCATTTTCTCATCTGTAGATAAGTTTGCTTTCACTAAATTTCTCTGGCTGCATATCTAGAGTCTTGAAAAGAACATTTCCAGGTCAGTTATCGGTGCGTTTAGATTCCATTCAAATCCTGTAAAGTTATTTGTACAGTGAGTAAAAAGTCCTATCATATTGCATGCATGTTACTCAGTTGCTTCCTCCCACAAAGCCTGTGCATTTTCAGCTGCATGCTAGATATCTTATTTTTCCAAATCTCAGTTAAAAGAAATTGCATGGTTCCCAATCTGAAAGTCCATCTAAGATTTGGAAGTAGACATAATTCTCTGGCCCACTGACGTTAATGAAGATTAATGAAGTTGTGTTTGATAATAAACAAATGAATGGTAAAAAGCAAATATTCTATTTTCTTTAAAGTCTTCAAGGAAATTAGGTGATCTGGGGCATTATCCAATAGAGCAGAGTTTTTTTTATTTGTTTGTTTTTTTGTTTTTTGAGAATGTTTTTTGTTGTTGTTTGTTTTGTTTTGTTTTGTTTTGTCTTGTTGCTATAGGGTTCATGCATTTGCTCACAGAGACAGAAAGAGAGAAAGCAAGAAATCACCCACCAGGGGCAATGGTCATGACATGATTCTTTCTCAACCATTCTCCTCTTGGGATTTTGGGCACTCACACACATGCACCCGGCATGAATTTTAAGTCTCCAAGTCCAGGACTCAAATAGTGGTCAATTATGTGGGAATCTGGCGACATAACCATTACACCATCTGTTGGTCCCTAGAAAGGTGTTTTAAAAGTTCAGTTATACAGGGACCAGCAGATTGCATAATGGTTACATCATTGGACTCCCACATAGTCAACCGCAGTTCGAGTCCCAGACCTGGTGGGACTTAAAACTCACACCAGGCACTTATGCATATGTGCCCACAGTCCCAAGAGGAGAATGGAGAAGGGATTGCAGCATGGCCATCCCTCCTAGGGGGTGATTTCTCACTCTCTGTCTCTCTGTCTTTCTCTGGCAAGCACACAGGTCCTATAGCAAAAAACTCTCTTTTAAAAAACACTCAGTTATTGGGGACCAGCAGTTAGCATAATGGCTATGTTGCTGGACTCCCATGTAGTCAACCGTGGTTCGAGTCCCAGACCCAGTGGCTTAAACTCAGGCTGGGCACATGTGCGTGCGTGCCCAGGATCCTGAGAGGAGAATGGAGGAAAAGGGATTGCGGCCTGGCCATCCCCCCTGGGGGGGGGGGGGTGATTTCTCGCTTTCTGTCTCTTTGTCTCTCTCTGTCTGTCTGGCAAGCGCACATGCCCTATAGCAAAAACCTCTCCAAAAAAAAAAAAACACTCAGTTATATGGTTATATCACTAAATATCACAAGCAACACAACTATATACTTTACCATCTGTGCATGAGCTAAATAATAGATGTGCAGTGGAAAGAGAGAAATGGTAAGTCACTGATTGAATTGTACAATTGTTTGTTTTTAAATTGCCAGTGCACTCACTAGAAAAAGAGAAGGAAGGAGTGGGTGAGAGAGACAGGCAGATAGAAACTAATGGGGCACGATCATATGCAATCCTTTTTCCTCTACTTCTTCTCATCAAGATTTGGGGCACATGATTGGTATGTTGTTCAAACTGCTAGAGCTGGGATTTGAACCATGGCTGGCCATGTGGGATCTAGCTACCAATACGTAGCATTTAACCACTACACTATAAGATTGGCCTTGTATACTTATTATTTACATAGTGGTTTTGAGACTGAAGATATATTATAGCAAGCAGCAAAGTCTGTACTTCATTACAATCACTTGTAGTTAATGTACCGTGCTAACTGAAACTTGAATCATGGCATTGGGAATTAGGTGATACCTGTGGTAACTAAATTCATGCATACAAACAAAATATTCTACAAACAACAACACTATAAGCTCTCCTTAACCATAACAACTTGTTCCAAATAGCATTCCATTTTCTTTCCCCCCTTTTATAGCAAATCTCATTGAAGGAGCCATCAATATTTGCTGTCTCCAATTTGTCCCCTACTTGTCTGTTCTCAGCCATTTCAACTGGGTATCAGGCCTGGTCACCCCACCAAAACATTCTCTGTAAAGTCCCCAAATGATGATTTATTTGTTTGTTTATTATTTATTTATTTATTGTATGAGAGGAAGAGAGAGAAACAGACAAACACCATATTCTCAGGCTGTGAGCCACTCTTAACCTTAATTAGCTTCTTGGATCACAGGCACACATGTACTTGGCATGCACAACAAAGCACCAGGATGTGAACCCAGGATCTTTCCACATCAGTCCAGTCGCATTATGACTACACTACCATCTGGCTCCTTGACTAATCTCCTTTACTTTTTTTTTTATTATTATTATTTTACTTGAATTTATTTATTTATTTATATTTGACAGAGAGAAACAGAGTGAGTGAGTGAGAGAGAAAGCTGCCAAGTCCAAGACTTGAACCATAATCGGCCATGGGGGAGTCCAGCACCCTTAACCACCACACCACCTGCTGGCCCCATAATCTCCTTTGTTTTAACAGATTATTATTTAAGTCCATGAAAGAGTACGTGATCACATGAGAGAGAAAGAGAAAGAGAATGTTCCTTCTGCAGGGCCTGGTCACTCCATGATTCCTATTTCCAGTACTCTAGAGTACCAGGATCCTAGGCATACACACAACTGCTTGGCACACCTGCAGACCAACTGGGTCTTGAGCCATGGTCTGCATGTGGCTTCCAGCTCCACAGTCCAGCATGCCAGCAGCTGAACCACAGGCACTGGGCTCTCACTACTCTTATGTTATCAAATTCAATGGTAACTTGACCTGTTGGGATTTTGACAAAGCTGACAATGTCCTCTTTCTTGAAACACTATTCGGATTTGCTTTCTGGGCACTAGGTCTTCCCACCACCTTACTGGCTACTCTGTTGTAATCTCTCTTGCTAGATATTCCATTTCTATCTCATCTCTATAGGAGAAGCACCTAGAATAATCCTCAGACTCCTTCTGTTCTCTATCTAGCAACTCTCTGTGGCCTCATTCAGCTTTGGGTTTGAAAGCACATCCATATACTAATGACTCCCAATTTTGGCTCTAGCCATTATATTCTAAAATGATCTCCTGCAAATAAAATGCAAATCAAATTATTTCATATACATTCCCCCCCTCCACCCTTAAAACCTTCTGGTGACTTCTCATTACACAAAATGTAAAATCATGACCTATAAAGCCTTATGTGATCTGTCTTCTCCATACTTTTCCAAGCTCATCTACTAATTGCTTTCCCTCTCACTCAACTGTAGCCACAAGGACCTGTGTTCAGTTCTTTGAACACTCCAAGCTCATTCCTTCCTTTGGGAATTTATATTTGCTATTTTTCTTTTTTCTTGGAGAGATTTTTTTTTTTTTTTTTTTTTTTTTTTTTTTTTTTTTTTTTTTTTTTTTTTTGCTATAGGGTGCGTGCGCTCACCAGAAAGAGAGAGACAGAGAGACAGAAAGCAAGAAATCACCCCCCAGAGAGGATGGCCATGCCACAATCCCTTCTCCTCCTTTCTCCTCTCAGGATCTTGGGCACGCACGCACACGCGCCCGGAGTGAGTTTAAGCCATTGGGTCTAGGACTCGAACCGCGGTCAACTACATGGGAGTCCAGCGACATAGCCATTACGCTAACTGCTGGTCCCTATTTGCTATTTTTTTTCACGTAATATTTTTCTCCATTCACGTTAGTTATGCTTTATTTTTAATTTTTCTTAAGGGTGAGATCATTGGAAGGCTTTCCATGATTCCTTTATATGAAATAACAATTTCCATTCACATTCAGTATCCCCATTTCCTCTTCACTTTACTTTATAGCAATTATTACATACCTTGATGTCGCACTGTAATGCACGTACACTCACTCATACACACACAGAAGCAGCCCTCAGTTTGCATACTTCCAATATGAAGACGTTTCAGTTACCATAGTTTAAACAAAAACAACTGACCCTCAATGAAATAGTTCAAATTTTAGTTCCCGTGGCAAAATAAGCATAATTGTGTAAATTATAAACTTTGCTGCCAGCCCTTCCATCCACAAATCACCATGCAAAACAAAATATGTATCACAATGACTAATCACATCACTCTGCTCAAAGTCTGTCAGTTACTGGCCCCTGTGTCACTATTATTCAGTTTATGTACAGACAGAAAAGCATGTACCTTGCTTCCTTGCCTCCCACTGATAAGCTCACGTGACATTTCACGAAAATGAATCACTAAAAGATAGAATTGCCTGTTAAAGATGAAAAATAGCAAAGAAGCAAAAAATGGCATTTGAGAATATTGACACAGCCACCATCCAAGAAAATGTAGAGATACAACAAGCACTTAGTGAAGTACAACTGTCATTTGTAAGAAATGTGGTTGTGATGAAAAGGATGAAGATATCCATGAAGTCTTGCTTGCCAAAAACTTCCCCTTGAAGAAATGATCAGAGATGTGTCTTGTTATAAAGACACAAGGACTAAAACATTGGCAGTTGATCCAAACTTAGAAAGGAGTATGACAAGTTCTCAAGATACAGAGATGGTGCTCACTCTGCATCATGGGTTATATAATGAGAAGGTAAGCACTGTTCGATATATTTTTTTCTATTACCTCTGAAGGTATATTTTTTGGACCTGGTGGCTTGCTTTCTCAAAAAAATATGAATGACTTTAAGGGACCAGCAATTAGCATAATGGCTATATGTTGCTGAACTCCAATGTAGTCGATTGTGGTTCGAGTCTCGGACCTGGAGGCTTAAACTCACGCTGGGCAAATGTGCGTGCGTGCCCAAGATTCCAAGAGGAGAATGGAGGAGAAAGGATTGCAGCGTGGTCATCCTCCCTGGGGGGTGATTTCTCACTTTCTGTCTCTCTGTCTCTTTCTGTCTGTCTAGCAAGTGCATGCACCCTATAGCAAAAACCTCTAAAAAATAATCACTTTATTTCACAATGCATCTAAAGTTTGAAACTATAGCTTGCTAAATAAATACTAGTTATACTACTGTTTCTCCATACATTTATAACTTTAAACAGTGAGAGAGTTTTGTCTTTATTTTTCAATTTTTTTGTTTATTTATTTTAATTTGACCTGAGACAGAGAGAGAGAAAGTGAGAAGCAAGCCTCCAGGTTCAGGACTCGAACCCTAGTCGGGCACGTGGGAGTCCAGCATCCTTAACCAGCACACCACCTGCTGGTCCCTGAGAGTATTTAATATTTTGAAAAAAATTTTTACAGGTCATGAAACAACTTTACTGTTTCTCATTGATTTTTATAATCACTTTGCATGGTTTCAGTTTGCATGGCCACTTTTATAGTCCCACACTAATGTGCACAGCAAAAATTACATAAACAAGAAATGACTTAGAATAATCAAAATAGTTTTGAATAAGAAATAAAAAAATTTGCAAGACTCACATTAACTGATTTCGAGACTATTAAAAAGCTACACTAATCAAAACAGGATGGCATCAGTACAAAGATAGATGAATGCATTATTGGAACAGAATGGAGTCCAGAAATAGACCACAGATATATGGTCAACTGATAATCTGGCAAATGTGCCAAGGTGATTTGAATAGGAATGGACAATGTTCTCAAAAAGAGGCTGAATCAACTAGGTATTTTTATGAAAAATAGTGAATCTCAACACACAATCATGCCAAGAATTTATTCAAAATAAATCACCTGAAACATAAATCTGAACATCAACTTTGAAAAAAATACAAGAAAAATACAAGAAAAAGTTTTGCAACCATGGACTAGGCTTATTAGATTTATTAATTTATAATTAAAGATCATGTATCTTATCATAATCAAAGATGTATTAGTAATGACACAAAAGTGCAAATACATAAAAATGATAAATGGGCATTCATTGATGCAAAAATTTGCTTTTCAAAGGATACCATTTAAAAAATGCAAAGGCTTTCCTTTTGCCTCATTGCACCCTTGAAAGCAAGGTGGGTTGTCAACAGCTCTACTGAAGCCACATACAAAAATTTGGCTAAGGTTCCCACTCTTGCCAAGTCTGGTCAAACTGTGAGGTCTTCCCTGGCCATATAGCCTCAATATATGCTGTCAATGTTCACATCAGTCCCTAAAAAATACAGGTTTCATCAAGTTGGACTAAGAGATCTCCTTCAGTGGATTATTCAAGACACCCACACCATGATAGAACAATATTAGCTCTTTGTCCATGAGGAAAATGTTCAAAAACCTCCAAAAAGAAAATGCAAAAGATTTTATAACTTTTTTTGTAGACTACATGTCAGAGTATAGTCTACAATAAACACTGCATATACATCATTATATATGCATAATAATTAGTGATAACTTTCAAATACCACTTCACACCCACTAGAATGACATGATGAAGTCAACCTGGGGCCTTACATACAGTTCCAGTATCCCACAACAGTGCCCTCTTGCCTCGGCTGCAACAGCTGGGCTGACACATTCTTATATACTAACAGAAGTAAAATAAAAGATGTAGGGCCAGCAGGTAGTGTGATGGTTAATGCAGCTGGATCTCAGATAGCAGACTCTATGAGTCAAGACCCAGACACAGTAGCTTGAAAAACACACTGACAATGTGTGTATATGTACCCCAAATTCTAAAGGAAGTGAGAAATGCAGGAGAAGAGACTGTAGGGTGATAATGCCCTGTAGGAAATGCTTTCTCATTTTCCTTCTCTCGCTCTGTATCTCTCTGGTGAGCACACACACCTGATGGCAAATTATAAAAAAAAAAAAAAAAAAAAAAAAAAGGAAAACATGTAATAGTATTTAGAACCACCTCAAAGAAAATGAAATATTTAAGTATAAAATCAGAAAGCATGTATTAGATGATTTGCTAAAAATTGCAAATATTTTTTGCTAACATTTTAAAAAATACTGCCATCAGGATCAGCAAATAGCATAATGGTTACATCGCTGGACTCCCACATAGCTGACTGTGGTTAGAAAACTAGACCTGGTAGCTTAAGAAAGTCATGTAGGGTATGTGTGCATGTGAGCCCAAAATCCGGAGAGGAGAATGGAGGTGATGGGATTGCAGCATGGCCATCTGCCCTGGGGGGTGTGTAAGATTTTTCACTTTCTGTCTCTCTGTCTCTCCCTGTCTCTCCGGCAAGTGTATGTGCCCTACAGCAAAAATCTCTCTTAAAAAATTCTACCATTTTAGGGGGAAAAGATCATTATAAAATGGCACGGTACCAACTTAATAACTTTTTTGTAAACACCAGAACAATAAACACTGCATATTTGTTATTATATATACATAACAATTAGTAACTTTCAAACTTCAAAAGTATTCCAAAGAATAAAATGTCTTTTAATAAATATGACACAATTTTTGTTTTCTTCTTTGTAGGTTATTTATTCTGTGGGTACATTTCTGATCTTAAATAAATGTTTACATTAATTCAGATATTTTTTATTTGAGCCATTCTCTGTTCCAAAATTTTTTTAAAGTTTACTTTTTAACATAACAGAGAAAATGGTTTATACTATGTCTCTAATATTGTGGACTTAGTAAATCTAGCTAGTCAGCATATTCATTACCTCACACAGTTATCATTTTTGTGGTGAGTATATTCTCTTTTTTTTCCCAAGAGATTTTTCCTGTGGGGTATGTGCACTTCCCAGAGAGAGAAAGTGAGAAATCTGCCCCCAGGGTGTATGGCCCTACCCCAATCCCTTCCCCTCCATTCTCCTCTCAGGATCTTGGGTATGTACACACATGTGCTTGGCGGGAGTTTTGAGCCACCGGGTCTGAGACTCGAACCACAGTCGACCATGGGAGTCCAGTGCCCATTACACCATCTGCTGGTCTCAAGAATTTGTTTTTTTAATGAGAGAGAGAGAAAGAGAGAGAGAGATTTTCAACAGGGTCTGACCATGTCTCAGTCCTCCTGCCCCAGCCTCCCAGTTAGCTGGGACTACGGGTGCTTATCATGTGACTGGCCTGTTTAGGTTACTGTGGGAATTGAATCCAGACCTTCCACATGGCCTGGGCCTCTGAGAAACAGTATCGTAGCAGCAGGTGCCACCACAGCTGACCCTGTGGGAGAATATTTTATACCCACTTTCTTAGCATTAATGAAATAAAACAAAGAAGACATAAATAAATGGAGAGAAATTCTTGTTCATATATTGGAAAACTCAACATGGTAAAGATGTTAATTCTCTCTAAATTGATGTATGTTTAGGTTAAATATATTAATAATTCCTATCAAAATCTCAGCTTTATAGACACAGATGAGCTTCTTCTTCTTTTTTTTTTTTTTTTTTTGAGAGTTTTTTTGCTATAGGGCGTGTGCACTTGCCATAAAGACAGAGTGAGACAGAGAGACAGAAAGCAAAAAATCACCCCCAGGGAGGATGGCCACACCGCAATCCCTTCTCCTCCATTCTCCTATTGGGATCTTGGGCACACATACACACGCACCCGACGGGAGTTTAAGCCACCGGGTCTGGGACTCGAACTGCGGTAGACTACATGGGAATCCAGTGACATAGCCATTATGCCAACTGCTCTTCCCAGCTTATTCTAAAAGTTATGGCTTTCCGTATAAATGCACAGACCTTACAATAGCCAAAACAGTCCTTATAAAAAAGAATATAATGGAACGGGGGAGAAGAATTATTCTACCTGATAATAAGGCTGATAATACTAGCTATAATAATCAAGACTGAGTGGTATTTTGGAGCAATAGATACTAGATCAATGAAAGAAAACAAAGAACCTAGAAATAGATCAAAAAGATGTTTTTAAAATGAAAATTTAAATGGAAGAAGGATAGCCATTTCAACAAATGGTGCTAGAATAACTGGACATCTTTAGGAGAAAAAAATAAGATGAACCTTGAACTCAAGGCTCCCACACATCTTATACAAAAGTGAACGCAAAATGGATGGGAAATTTAAATGTAAAGTATAAAAAAAATTAGAAAAAACATATTTCAGAACCAAACATAGGTGGTGTGAAGTGTATTCATGTTGAGTAAATTCACTTCACAAGCTAAGTAATTTATACTGACTGAATGTATAAAAAAATTAAAATAAAGTTTAAAAATTAATTACTTTTTAAAAAACAAACAAACAAACATAGGTATGGGGCCAGCAGATGGCATAGTGGTTACATCACTGGACTCCCATATGGTTGACCATGGTTTGAGTCCTGGACCTGGTGGCTTGAAAATCTTGCCAGGTGTGTGTGCGTGTGTACCCAAGATCCCAGGAGGAGAATGGAGGAGAAGGGACTGTGGTATGGCCATCTCCACTGTGAGGTGATTTCTCACTTTCCCTCGCACTGTCTGTCTCTTCTCTCTCTGGAGAATGCACATGCTCTAAAGCAAAAGCATTTAAAACAAATCAATAAACAAACAAACAAACATAGCTAAAAATGTAAGAGCGAATAGCTCTTACACTTGACACCAAAATACCATCCATAAAAGAAAAATCAATAAAATAGACTTTTTCAAAATTAAAACTTTCGCTCTATAAAAGATCCTTATAAAGATGAAAAGACAAGCTTCAAATTAGAATAAAATATTTGCAAACCTCACATCCAACAATGGACTAGTATCTAGACAAGGTAAAAGGTTTTCACTACTCAACAGTAAAGAAATGCAATCCAAACACAAAATGTGCCAAAGATATGAGGCGATATACCACCAAAGCATATATACAGAAGCCAAACAAACACAGGAAAAGAAGGCCAATAGCATTACACACTGAGGAGAAAAGCCACAATGAGACATCACCACATAGTTATAAGAATACCTAAAATAAAAAATGGTGACAAAATCAAGTGCTGATGAGGTTATGAAGAAGTTGAACCTCTTATACACTCCAGCCTCTTGTATACTGGGAATGTAAAATGGTATAGCTATCCTGGAAACTAGTTTGGAAGTTTCAGATAAAACTAAACCTACTGGGACCAGCAGTTAGCGTAATGGCTATGTCGCTGGACTCCCATGTAGTCAACCACAGTTCACGTCCCGGACCCGGTGGCTTCAAACTCACGCTGGATGTGTGTGCATGTGTGCCCAAGATCCTGAGAGGAGAATGGAGGAGAAGGGATTGAGGTGTGGCCATCCCCCTTGGAGGCTGATTTCTCGCCTTCTGTTTCTGTCTGTCTGGCAAGCACACACACCCTATAGCAAAAGCTTCTCAAAAAACAAACAAACAAAAAAAAAACTAAACCTACTATTACCATATGATCTAGTAATATTGCTCCTAGGCATTTATGCTACAGAAATGAAAACTTATATTCACACAAAACCCTGTACACTACAGGTTGACTCTACGACCCGCTAGATAAAGGAACCAAAACAAACATGAGCAATTGAGAGAATCAAATCCTGCCTTGGGTGCCTTGAAAAATATCTCAGGTACATGTGTGTGTATGCCCTAAATCTCAGCAAGATAAGAAATAGAGGAGAAGGATTGTGGCATGACCATGCCCAAATAGAGGGATGTTTTCTCCCTCTCTCTCTCCAGTGAGCACACATGCCCTCTGGCAAAACAACAACAAACCTGTACACTACACAACAGCTTTATTTAGTAATAGCCCCATACAGCCCAAAATTATTAGGTCACTGGAAAAGTCATGACACAATTTTGCATAAAAAAACAAAACTATGTCATGACTTTTCTGAAGACCCAATAGGAACAAATTTCAATGGAAACAACCATTGTATACATTGGATACATCTCCATGGAATGATGCTAAACAAAACATTCTAATCTCAAATGTGCAATCTGTATGATTCCATTAATATAACATGAAAATGATAAGATTATGGAGATGGAGAATAGATTAGTGGTTTCCAGGGGTTAGAGATGGAGCCACTCTAGGTGAACAAGGTTATAAACGGGCAACACAAGGGATCCTTGCAGTGATCGATCTGTTCAGTTTTTGAAAGTGGTAGTTGATACGCAAAACTACACATGGGATAAAATTGCCTAGAACAAAATGTGCAACACACAAGTGAGCACATGTGAAAATGGGAAATTAGTATAAGATCTGTGGACATATCAATGTCAATTTCCTGGTAGTGATACTGTACAATAATTATGAAAGCTGTTACCATTAGAGAAAACCAGTAAAGGGTATGTAGAATCTCTCCATATTACTTCTTACAACTTCATGCAAACCGACAATTCTCGAAAAACAAAAAGTCTTAATAGAACAAAAATACTTGGGTCAACAGATGGTGTAGCAGTTCTAGCAGTTACATCACTGGACTCCCATGTAGTCAACTACAGTTCAAGTCCCAGACCTGGAGACTTAAAACTCATGCCACGCACATGTGTGAGCATGTCCAAAATCTCGAGAGGAGGATGGAGGAGAAGGAATTGCTGTGTGGACATTTCCTCTGGAGGGGTGATTTCTTGCTTTCTGTCTCACTTTCTGTCTCTCTAGCAAGAACACACACACTAGAGCAAAAACCTCTCTAAAAAAAAAAAAAAAAAAAAAAAGACTTGTCACATTGTCTCATAATTGTTGTTCTTAACCATACCAGACTGTGGAAAACCTAAACATCCATCAATAGGTGAGTGGAGAAACAACTTGTGATATCCTACTCAGAAACAAAAATGAACAAATTGCTTATACATGCAACACCATAATTGATCTCCTAGGCATTGTTTTTGAATGAAAGAAACCAGAAAAATACATAAATACATATGTGTGTATATACATATATATACATATATATGTACGTGTGTGTATGTTTATGTGTGTGTGTTTACATACATATAAAGTTCTAGAACTAACAAAACTATTGAGTGGTCAGAAAAGTCAGTACTCATTTTTTCTATGTTTTTTTATGCAAAAATGCATCCTGACTTTTCAGACAACCCAATAAGCCACGGTGATAAAAATTAGAACAGGGGCTGCCTGGGTGAAAGGAAGTTACTTTACATCTTGATTGGAGTGGTGGTTCTATGGTTTATACATTTATCAAAACTCATCAGGGTATACCTTTGAAATCTTTGCTTTTATTGTATGTAAATTATACCTCAAAACGTTACTCTTAAAGAAAAGGTGTCAGTATGGTTGTAGAACAGAGAAGAGGCTAGAGTATGGAGAAAGGAAGAAGAGAAGTATTGGAGGAGCCCTGGTGCAGGCATCTTAGATCCAGAGGCCTTTAACGGGCAGAGCACGCCAGGTAAGGAATTAGCAAACACTCTACAGAAAACCAAGAAATCAGTGAGCCATGAAGCCTCTCTCCTGTGTTGTAACACCTATTTACACCATAGGGTATGTGGGGAATGAGGCCCTAAGGCCTACCATTCAGTGAGACACTGTTAATGATGCCATAATCTGCATAGGCTATAATTTGCATTTTTCTTCATATGCTTAATTAGTGTTACTTCAACATTTAAATAAATAAAAGAAGCTTGCAAGTTCAGAAACACACCTAACATCATCCCCTCCCTTGACTGCACTTTTGATGACTGAGCATCCCCAGAGATCAACAAATAGACCTGGAGATCAAATGACAAGCGCAATAATGATTGGTAGTCTTAAAAATCAATGCTCGGCAGGAGAGACATATATTCAATGAAACTGAGCATGTTCCAGAGAAAAGTGAGCTCAGAAGATAAAGTGGATACAAAAGATACAGTGCAGTGGTAACCCTGCAAGGTTGGGAGCTAAATGCCAACTGTGGGTTCAGATCCCCCAGTCGGCCTAAAAAAGACATGCCAGGCATGTACGCATGGGTACCCCGGATCCCAAAGAGCTAGAGGACTTGGGAAACGGTCTTGTGCCCTGATGAAACCATGTTCAGGGTGGTTTTCTCACACAGGGGTGCCAGGACATGCACTCTAACTATTACAAAGAGTAAAGTTTTTCAGCCTTATTAATGGTCTCAACCTTGCTGTGTTGCTAAAGCTACACAAATCCTCTGGCTGTGCAGGGCAGCCTCACAGAGAAATCTGATAAGGATGCAACAGCTCTCCACCATTAACATCTTCTGGAACTGTGCATGAATTCTGATGCCCAGATACTGGGAAGTGCCAACTATCAATAGCACGGAGAAGCAATTCTGGAAACCGCATCAACTTTTTCTTTTCCTTCTTCCTCTTCTTCTTTTTCTTCCTTCTTCTTCCTCCTTCTTTCTTCTTCTTTCTTTTTCTTCCTTCCTTTCTTTCGCTGGAGAGTATATTTTCACCAGAGAGAGAAAGAGAAAGAGAGCACTCGCCATGTGTGTGATCAAGGCACAATGCCTTTTCCTCCACCGCTACCTCCTTTCAGGATCTGGGGCATGCACTGCACACACGCGCATTTGGTGTGTTTCTCAAGCTGCTGGGTTAGAATATTTTCAGACCACATGGTCAGTCATGTGGGATCTGACATCCTTAACCACCCTGCCAGAGTCAGTGCAATCAACTGGATTTTGAAAAAAGAAATTACGATGTAAGGAAAATATGTCTGAGATGTTGAATATAAAGGCCTCATTCAATTATTTTGGGGTCAGTTACCTAATTTAAAAGATCAGTTCTTCATTATCAAAAGCAATACACTAATCTATGTATGGGTTTTTTCCCCTGCTAAATCTCTTCTTTCCATTGAGCTATTGATTTCTTAATCTTCTCCCATGCAAACTTGGAAGCAAATCTACTCAGTGTTTTAACTTCCAATCTGGAACCTATGGAAGATGTAAGCTTAAATTAATTCTGTAACCAGAATTACATGTCACAAGCTAGTTGTATCCTTCCCAGTTTCCCTATTAGAAAGACAAAGATAAAAAGAATTCCGTCGTTAGGACCAGACAGTTGTACTGCAGTAACACAACTGTTCCTCCCACATGGGAGGGTTCTTGGCTTGTGTCCTGAGACCTCCTTCTGCACATCAAGGATGCACATGTGCTGGAGGTCTGGGTTGCCTGGGGTTGGGAGTAGATTGCAGTGTGAGGTCCTGTTGGGGGTACTCTCTCTTTCTCTGTCTCTCTTTTCTCTCTCTCTCTCGCTCACTCTCTCTCTCAGGATAAATAAACTGAATTAATAGTGATAAGTCCTTCCCTATCTTTCTGACAAGACTCTTTGGAAGATCAAGTAAATGCACCCAAAACACAGAGCATGTTTCCAATACTATATAAATACTATTTGATGCATTTTTGAGAAGAAACTTGACAGATTTATTATATAGATACTTGTAAAGTCTGAGAATTGTGTTTTTTAAAATCTGATTTTATTCATTATTTCTTCCAGGAGTGAGACAGACAGAGGAAGGAAGACAGGGATGCACCCCAGTGGGATCTTGATGCCATGATCACCCTCAGCTTTTAGTCAGCCTGGGGTCACGGGCAAGTGTGTGTCCTGCATCCTCAGCAAGGTCTCCAGTCTTGAACCAGGAACCTTCCCATGTGGAATGGCCTTGCGAGGCATCTCATTATACCACTGTGTGACCATCTGGTTCCAAGAACTAACTTGTTTTGATGACAAGGGCAACCAAGAAGAAATAAAATATTTTATGAAACTGAAATCAGCAAAATTCCAATAGGACAGATAATGAACCATTACAGTTTTATATAGTATGATAATGATGTGAACCCAGAGACAGGCAAACACAAAGAAGAGTCTGGTGCCATTAAATAACTATCGGCCGGTTCATGAATTCTCACAACTTTATTACAAGCGGTTTGAAACCAAAGATCAAGAGATATAATAGACAAAAATAAATTGTTAACTTAGTGTTCCCTATGCTCTCCATTTTACTTTAATAATGAAATCATATAATACACCGATCATGTTACATTAAAACACACCAGGGAACTCCATTTCAATAACTGTACAAAGAGCTCACATTAAAAAATCTGAGCTTACACTTAAAGTAAACAAACTAGAAGATAAAAAAAGAAACCTCTTTGAAATGCTTCCAGGTTTCAAGCAGAAAGGTTAATAATGCTAGTAAAAATACAATATTAATCTCTATCCTAACTACATATCTCTGTTAACACTAATACCTATCACCTGGGAATCGGAAAAGGTTATTGATCTGGAAGCCATCTGCCAGAGTCTATGATTTCACCCAAAGAAGCAATCGGTGTATTTTCTACTACCACACCTTCTCATCCATTTCTTGGTTCTTGGTTATGAGTCCCAACGAGTCACTTTCCTTTGTCTTACTTTTCAAACATTTTAGGAAGAAAAAAAATAACTGTACTGATTAGTTTGAAAAGATTTTTCTCTACTCTTGTTTTGCAAGTGATCAATAGTATGTTACCAAGAATGTAAGTTTGCTGAACAGACTTTCATCCTTGTTTCAAATGTTTTATTTATTTATTTATTTATTTATTTATTTATTTATGAATGACAAGGTCTCACTGTGTCTTGATCCTCCCTGCATTAAGCACCCCCGACCCCCCGAGTTTTACCTGGAAACACAGGCACCTGCCATCATGCTTGGCCTTCGCACTGGATCAGGAATTGAACCTTGATCTCCCATGTGGGCCAGCCTGTAGAGCACAGTGTCTGCAGCACGTGCCACCATGGCTGGGCCCCAAGTACATTATTATAGCTGAGTTATGAGTTAGCCATTTGTTCTTCCCTCCTACTGCATAAAAATATTTTCCTAGGCTAAGATTTTAAAGGAAATTGAGCTTTGGGAATCAAACTCCAAGTAGACAGAGTGAAAATAAGGCCTTCATTCTCTGGAAAAATTTAAAACCAAATGATTTTGTTCGACCTTACTTCCCAATGATTGAGATAGCTAATCACTAGATAACTAGTTCAAATCTAGACTAAATAGCCACTATTTAAAAAACTAGGTAGACCCAAATTTTCACTTTTTTCCCTATTGCAAAAGTTTCATTATCATCCATAATCTGCTGCTATATAAAATTGTGTGCATAGAGAGAATATTCCCAGGAGATTAAAAAAAGGTTTTCGCATTAACCTAAGCAATGAAATTGAAAATACAAATTTAGTAAAATAAACATATGTTTTAGGGTAGATGTCTTTTGCAATGTGTGGTAAACATGTATGCATAACTATATTTGGAATATAATATATTAAGAATTTGGCATGCTCTTTTTCCTTTATGAAACTCATGTAATCTAGCCTATTTCTATTCTTTGCCTATTTGCTAGGAAGCTCAGCATCAAATAAATCAGTTGCTCATTACATATGATAGCTTCTTTTTGAAAGAACATTTTCATTTTTTCCCCTAATTCTAGAGTATGGCCTAGTAGTAACTGGTTTTATTGTGCATATGCTACATATTGTAACCTTTTTCAAATCTCCTTTAGGGAACAAATAAGATACAATGAAAGTATAATACTTAAAAAACAAGGAACAAAACATGAACAGACATTGACAAATACTTTCATATGTCTTTAGAAAGCATTTAAAAGCACTTCTAGCAAATAACATAAATTTTATTTTAGCTTGCAAAATGGCAATTTCTAGGTCTCTGGAGAAGCTTTAATTAAAGATTATTAGAGGACTCAATATAGGGGATTTAATTAAAGAATCTCAGAGCACAAACATGATTCGGATCAATATTAAAGCCAAGATTCAGAAAAGCCTGCTATGGTTCTGTGACATTACCTTTCTGTTCTTCCACCTCAGCAGGGACCTCTTGAGGGAAAGGATTGCTATTTGCTAATGAGAGCTTCTGACAGGGAAGGTAGGCTAAGCTAGATGCCAAGCAAGAAACTTTGAAACAAAGCAGAAGCGTTATCAAATGCGGTCTGTCACACTTCATCTGTCAGGGAAGTGGGTTTACCTCGAGTGGTCATTGCTTTTTCTCAAGACTATACAAAGTTGTATCTTCATCAATGTCAGTAAGCAGCAAAATGATACTAATCTGGATATCATTTTAAAAAATCATTTTGAAGCATGACAGATATTTACTAAAGATTTAAAGAAATTTAAAAAAAATAAGCAATCCTAGCCATTGATCAACAAGTGAGAGGAAATATTGAACAACAACCGAGAAGCAAAAACATCATGCACTTTACAGCTTCAAGGTTTTCTCCACTGCCTAAATCTAACCACAGCTGTGTCATTGTTACCTGAAGGCAAAACACTATTTTGTGAGTCCACGTGGCACTTCATATTTCTTACATCATATATCCCCATAGCAATGTTCTGTTTATAAAGAATCTTCGTTTATAGGTTATCTCACTCAAGCCTGATCATTCTGGGAGAACAGAATGCTCATGTAAAAACCGCAGGGTGGAGCCAGCTCTGTGGCACGGTGGTACTGTGTTGTTCAAGAGGAACTGGATTCCACATGGTCACCATGGTTAGCCGCTGCAGCCTGGTCAGCCTTGAACATGCCAGGCGCATATATTTGTGCCCAAGATGCTATGGACTGGAGCATGTACACACATGCACTCTATCATTGATTAAAAAAAGATTAAAAGAAAAAAAAAACAAATCATAGGAGAAGTTAACGAATAGGCCAAATACACAAACAGTTAAACCAGGCTGATTAGGAATATTGAATGTAGGGATTGTAGCGTGGCCATCCCCTCTGGGGGCAGGGAAGTGATTTTCTTTCTCACTGTCTCCATATCTGTCTTTCTCTCTGGTAAGTGCACATGGCCCTAAAGTAAAAAACTCTTTTAAAAAGAAAGAGAGAGATAGAGAAAGGGAGAGAGAGCAGAATGTGAGGCCAGCATGTGGCAAAGTACTCGAGGTGCTGGACTCCCACATGGCTGACCACAGCCTGAGTCTTGGACCTGGTAGTTAAAATTCATGCCAGGCATATGTGCATGCATGCCCAAAATCCCCAGAGGAGAATGGAGAAGGGATTGTGGCATGGCCTTCTCCCCCTGGGTGGTGATATCTCACTTTCCCTCTCTCTCTGGCAAGCCCATGTGCTCTATGGCAAAAAAAAAAAAAAAAAAAATTTTATATATATATATATATATATATATATATATATATATATATATATAATGTAAATATTTTGAAGGTGTTGTCAACCCCAGACCATGCACTTTATTATCAAAGCTCACAGAAAAGCTTTTATTAGGTACATTTGTACAGGACACTGTTTTCTAGAAGACACTACAAACCGTTAACATACAAGTAGAGAATAAAGACATAATTAGTGTACATAACAGTAAGGAAAAGAGTAGTCTTTGTTCAAAGTCCAGATTCATAGGAGAGATTAGACAGAATTTATCACTTGTATTCTTTTTTAGTTCAAGATAATAATGAGATAGTTTTTTTTTTTTTTAAGTTTATATGTTTCATGAGAGAAAGAGAGAAAGGTAGACAATCATCTTCAACAGGGTCTTCATACCACGATCCAGCCCAGCCTCAGCCAGCACACAGCACAGGCATGTGCATGCACAGTGGCCGTACACAAGGTGACCTGGGGCAGGAACCCAGAAGCCCCCCATGTGGTCCAGTTAAATTATCATTGCATCACCATCTAGTCCTAAGATAGGTTTTAATTTATTTAATTCCTACAAGAACTCTGTGGAGGAGGTACTATTTTTACACCCGTTTTATGCACAGGGAAACTAGGGAAGAAAGATTAAGAAATGTCACTCAAGATCACCTATAAGTGGCCAAAGAGGATTCAAACCCAGGCAGTATGGCTTCCTACAACTTACCTCTAACCTCACTCTACTGCCTAGAGAAGTTATCTCCTATGTGAACAGGAACTTAAAACTGTGTGAAGGAAAAGGGAGGATGGCATTTATGTTGTGATCAGGTGTTACCTGTGAGCCGTGGTTTGAGGGAAAAACAAATGAGATACCTAATACCTCACTAAGGCTCTTTTTTTATTTTTCCACTTCACTAACTTTCTACCACTAGGAGTTTCCTTTTTAGGATTTGTTTTCAAAATCCCCTACTTGATACATGTATTTGGGGATACGTACAATTAGCATCCAATACTTACATTTCCAACTAATATCATGGGGACAATATGCTTAGGACACTCACATGAAGGGAAATAGAGGTCCATGTTCAGGGTAGTATCTAGACCTGTACCTATCCAGGGAGGAAAAGGTAAGCAAAAAAGCCTGCTTCGGAACCAGCAGCTAGTGTAATGGCTATGTCGCTGGACTCCCACGTAGTTGACCACGGTTCGCGTCCCGGACCCGGTGGCTTAAACTCACGCTGGGCGCGTGTGCGTGCATGCCCAAGAGCCCGAGAGGAGAATGGAGGAGAAGGGATTGCGGTGTGGCCATCCCCCTTGGGGGTGATTTCTCGCTTTCTATCTCTCTGTCTGTCTCTGTCTGTCTGGCGAACGCACACGCCCTATAGCAAAAACCTCTCAAAAAAAAAAGCCTGCTTCACATCTGGGCTGAGGATGGGGCAGGCAGTGGACTTCATGGAGTAAAACCTTCCGGATACAGAATAGCCCCCATACAAACGGAGACCTGGCTACACATGGGTCACTGATCAAAAGAGGCCAGCTGGATGAAGGAAAAAAGTGACTCTAAGGCTTTAAAACTGGGTACAGGGACTTTGACAACAAGGAACTGCTGGAGGACTTTCAAAGAAGGTCCAAAATAGAAAGGCAGGTTGGTTCACTAGCACCAATAGTGAAGCAGGGTGTGGACTCTGGCCAGGCCGAGGAGGCCTGAATCCCAAGACGAAGGTGGCACGAATGACGGTCCTTATGCACGGCATATCTGTGAACACACAGTGGTTGTTAGAGAGTGGGTTCTTGCTTTGGAAGTCTCCAGGAATGTTTGGAGCACAAGAGCCTCACAGAATCTTGAGTTTTACCCTGGAAGCAACTTGACTAGTAGTGACAATTTTGATGCATAATATCTGCCTCTATTTAGCCACCACCACCCACAGGAGCTCAAGGAAGATGTGAAAATAAAACTTCACTCTTCAAAAAGAGTGAGATAATGCTTCACATCTTTTCTTTTTATTTATTTATTTTTTAAGTTCACTATAGGGAACATGTGCTTATCAGAGAAAGACAGAGAGAGAGAGTGAGAGAAAGGGAGAAATCAACTCCAAGAGGGAATGGACACACTGCCATCTCTTCTCCTCCTTTCACCTCTTGGGATTTGGGCCTCACATGCACATACATCTGGCATAATTTTCAAGCTGCTGAGACCGGGACTCAAACCATGAAGTCATCCATGTGGTATCCAGACACCTTAACCTCCATGCTACCTGCTGGCCCATTCATATCTATTTCTACAGGGCAAAAAGAGAGAGAGACTAAAGAAAGAGACACTACTGAGACAAGACCAGGTGTCTCCAGTGATGGTGGGTATCACAGGAAAATGGAGCCCTCTGGGCTGTGTGATCTTAGAAAGGGTTCTGTTGGTGACCTGTTTTCCAGTGAAAAAGGGGAATAAACATACACATACAAAATCAGAGAAGGAGAGGAGGGAGAAGAAAGGGTTTCAGGAGCAGACAGTACATTGAGTACCAATTTGACAACCAGACACTATAAAAGGTATGAGTTTAGATCCAAATGTCCAGTTGACAGAGCACTGGGGTGGCTTAGAGTCTGTGAGATAAACACAGGGGACAAGCTGCTTTATAAAGTGACGAAGCTGAAAGGTAAATAATAACTCCTAGACCCAGAATTCAGCAGTATCAGTATAACTCCTGGGAAAAATAAATACTCTGCATGTACAGAAGTAAGGATGATTTATGTGTTAATCTCCAAAGGGAAATTAAAGATCTTTTTCTAATACATTACCAGTGTTTAAATGTTCTCCAAGACTTATTTTATTAAGCACATGTTCCTGGGCAGATGATAAAGTTAGCCACGAGACTGCATCCTGAAAATGTTCAATTACTTCTTTTTTACATAGTCCCTTGCCTTTCTGAAATCTCCACACTGGGCCAGAGAGGAGACCACTGAACTCAGTATGTCGGCTTATTCCTGGATGTTTTCATCACTTTAGGAGTAAAGGCTGTGCCCTCTGTCAAACTTTGTCTGCAGACAACATCATGGAAACCTGATTATATTTTGCCGAGTTCCTTAAGTCTGAACTGACTATACACAGAGACATACTGCTTTTACTAAATAAAAACAAAGTACACTCATACATATTCTCTACACTGGGGAAAAAAAAGAGACTTGAAAATTTGGGTTACATTTTTGCAACATATTACCCTACCTTAAGAGTTTTCTTCTTAAACTATATTTCAACAGTAGTAATATTATTAAAAGCAGCTGTCATTTCACTATTCATACTGTGCCACGCATGGAGATATTAAAATGAATCCTTCCCAATCTTTTAAAGTTAACAGCCCTATTTTACAGAAAAGGAAACTGAGACCTAGGTTTCTCTCTTTTTTTTCTTTCCAGAGGTTTTTGCCTTAGAGCATGTGCAATCACCAGAGAGAGACAGCCAGACAGACATAATGAGAAGGAAAGTGAGAAATTACCCACCATGGAGGGTGGCCACACCACAATCCCTTCTCCTCCATTCTACTCTCAGGACATTGGACACGCACATGCCTGGTGTGATTTTCAAGCCACCAGTCCGGGACTCCAACTGTGGTCAGCCATGTGGGAGTCCAGTGACATACTACACCATCTGCTGGTCCCAGAGGCTGAGGTATCTCAAGCAATTTCTGTAAGATTACATAGAGCTGGAAAGTGACAGAAGTGAGGTTTGAACACAGACCTGTCTGAAACCCACATCTTAATCAGTAGGCTCCTAAGCACAGTGCTAGCTAGCAACAGGGATACTAAGTCATAGTTCAGTCTTCAAGGGGTCCACATGGACAGTGAGGACAGAGACACAATCCATTAACACCATGGTGGAGTTCTGTAAGAATACACAGACTTAGCAACAAGCAGCCTGAGTCTGAGCAGTGAGCTCAGGCATGTCTATACTGGCCTTAGAGTGAGGAGCAGTTTGGAGGGTGGGGAGGATTGTGGGGAACTTGGGGATGAACTAGCCAGCCAGGAGGAGAGCCTCTTACCAGCTGACTGAATCCATTCTGAATATCACTGGAATAAGTCATTGAATGGAACCAACAGTGAGGAAGATTGTAGTTTTAATGATGACCTTCCAAATAAACTTCTCCATTATACTTAAATTATCTTCATTTATTATTAAGTCTGCTTTTAAATTTATTCAATAGGTGATTATTTTTTAAATTAAATGTATCAAACAAAAAGAGCTTTAATAAAGACATTCTGATTGATGTTAAGTTATTGACCGCTAGTTTTTGGTTTTGGCACTCTAGCTAATTGGGTATCTGGCATTGCACATTTCAAAGCAGTTTTCCCAAGTTTGTTAGTAAAAATTTTGTAATGATTCAAATCCAAAAGGTCACTTCAAATATATAGTTTTTCCTTCTTCTCCCTTATCTATAGTGTGTCACTGAGGAAATTAAACTGAGCAGGAACAAGTAATGGTTCACAGAGCCCAGTTGTTAACATTTAATAATTTACCACACTGATAAGACATTATCTGCCCAAATTAATTTAGCAATTTAGAAGTATCAAACAAAACATAAAAGGGGAATAATCCTTAACAGAGCAATCCAATCACTCAGTGTTTACCCTGCAGCAATCGCCACTAGGTGGGCACGATGAAGCATATACAAGAATATTCAGCGCGGTATTTTTCTAAGAGCAAGAGCTAAGAGCAACATAAATGATCAGTTGGGCAAAAGTTAAATAGGAATCCAGCACAGCAGTCAAAACGAGGTCGATTTATATAGACCAACACAGTAAGATTTCCAAGACTGTGATTGAAGAAAATTAAGTCACTGGAAATTTATGGTAAGATACTAATTAGGTAGAATCATCACAAACTCACATTTAATCACATGTTCACACACATATGACATATATACATACACACATACACATACGTACGTACATATCTATATATATGTATATATATGTATGTATGTGTATATATACATATATAGATAGATAGATATGGATGTCTATTTGTGGATCTCTCTATTCATCTGCGTATACATGTGGTTGCATTTCTGTTGCACATATATTGGGTCATTGGGAAAGTCATGACGTATTTTTCTATGCAAAAATGTGTCATGACTTTCCCAATGACCTAATATATGAATTATCTAAATGTATACAGGTTGGAATTGAAGGGTGCATTCAAGGAAGACTTCATCTGTCCCAATTAATTTATTTATTGCTGTAAAATTCATGGATTTATACATTACTTGTAACAGTAAAAAGAAAAATTTTTCAATCTAAATTTCAAAGAGCAAAAAAGACCTTCAAATTACCAGAAATTAATCTACCATATTCTATTTTTAAACAACAAAGTTTACAACCTTAATTTTTAGAGTTCCCCCCGACCAAAAAAAAAAAAGATTGAACTTTTGCATTCTGATGCAAATACAATTTTGTGGATTTTCAAGCATTGCTGAAAACTGGGAGTAATGAAGAAAATTAAGTCACTGAAAATTTATGGTAAGGTACTAATTAGGTACAATTAGTGGTCTAATCTTTCTCTCTCTGTCTCTCAGTCTCTCTCTGGCAAATACATGAGCCCTCTGACAAGTAAAAAATAAACACAGCTCCTTTATTGAGCACCACAGAATGAATATCTAATAAATATAAAAAATTAAAAAAAATTAACTACCCAAGAGTAAATGACAGCCTCAGTAAACATTATTCTCATGTTTCTCAGAACAGGTCAAGACTTAAAATCTGGTAATTAGCAAGGAGACTTTAGCAAATATTCAAGAAAAAACTAAAATCTTTTTCATTCCAGGCAAAAATATTATTGCATTGATCTGTTCATGGTGCTAGAAATTTACTCTGGAAAAGCAGAGTGAGGTTTATATCTTGAGACTTTCATCTCCAGTCTTGGGCATGAAGTTATTAACTTTTCTATTAAGATTGTTGAACACGAGTAGTACTTTCATTAACATAAATGACATTTTAGGGATGGCCTCCTAAACCCTCATTAGCCATGAACCACAAACTCATAAAACAATTAAACCACTTTTTAAATTTAATTATTTTGATTATTAAAGTTTTTATTTTAGTATTTGGCCAAGAGTTACAATTCTATTTCAATTTGATGTCCACAACCCCGATTTTAGAGCTCTACAATATTTCTGAGCAAAAGTGAGTTACTTAATAAGTATAGATGAAACAAACTATATAGTATAATACATATCTGGAAACCATACATGTGATAGGGGTTACTACCTAAAATATATAAGGAACTCAACTCAATTTCAAGAACACAACATAATTTAAAATAGGCTATGGATTTAAATAGACATTTCTCAAAAAAGGGCATATAAATGCCCAATAGGTAAATGAAAATGTTCTCAAAATCACCAATTATCAGAGAAAGGTAATTTATTTAGTTAGAGGGCACATGCACTTGTTGGAGAGATAAAGGGGGGGGGGGGCAAGGAATCACCCTCTATGGTGGGGGTGGCCATACCACAATCCCTTCTCCTCTACATCTCCTTCCAAGATTTTGGGCACAAATGCGCACGTGCCTGGTGTTTCTTAAGCTGCCGAGTCTGGGTCTTGAACTACACAGTCGGCCATGTAGAATCCAGTCATCTATACCACCATACTACTGGATGACCTGAGAAATGCAGTTTAAAATCAAAATGAGATATCACCTTATACCTGTTAGAATGGCTATTAGTGGGAACAGCAGTTAGCGTAATGGTTATGTCGCTGGACTCCCACGTAGTTGACCGTGGTTCGAGTCCTGGACCCGGCTCATGCCAGGTGCGTGTGCATGCATGCCCGAGATCCTGAGAGGAGAATGGAGAAAGGATTGCAACGTGGCCATCCCCCCTGGGGGGTGATTTCTCGCTTTCTGTCTCTCTGTCTCTCTCTGTCTGTCTGGAGAGCTCACGTGCCCTATAGCAAAAACCTCTCCCAAAAAAAAAAAAAAAAAAAAAAAAAAACAGAATGGCTATTAGTTAAAAAAAAAAAAAGGTAAGTGTAGTGAGGATGTGGAGAAAAGAGAATAAGAATATAAATTAATAGTCATTAAAGAAAACAGTGTGGAAGTTGGTCAAGAAATAAAAAACTGTCAAGAATAACTACTGTGATCTAGTAGTTAAAGGAATTGGATCCCACATGGCTGACAGGTTTGAATTCTGGCCCTGGCAGTTTAAAAAACATGCCAAGTGCCTGTGCACAATGCCCACATTCCTGACAGGATGGAGAAATGGAGAAGGGATCTGGCATGACCACACACTATTGTGGTGTGTGGGGGGGGTGCTTCCTCCCTCTATCTCTCAGTCTCTCAGTCTCTCTCTGGAAAGCACATGAGCCCTCTGGCAAGTAAAAAATTAAAATTAAAAACAGAACTACCATGTAATCCAGCAATATCAATACTGGGTATATATTTAAAGGAAATGAAATTAGTATGTGGAAGAAATATCTGTATTCCCATGTCTGCTAAAGCATTTTTCATAAGATTCAAGATGTGGAATTAACCTATCCATCAATAGATAAATCTACTGGGGCCAGCAGGTGGTATAGCGATTAAGGTACTGGACTTCCACGTGGCTGACCACAGTTCAAGTCCTGGACCTGGCAGCTTGCTTTCTTACTTTCTCTCTCTCTCTCTCTCTCTCTCTCTCTCTCTCTCTCTCTCGTGAGTACATATGCTCTATAGCAAATTTTTTAAAAATAATAATTATTATTAAGAAAAAAGTAGATGAATGAAGAAAATGTTTTAAATTATATAGCTAATGCATGTGTGTATGTATATATATATATATACATATGTACCTATGTGTATATATATATATGTGTGTGTGTGTGTGTGTGTGTGTGTGTGTGTACAAGAAAAGATAAAATGTAAAGCTTTCTCTCCACCACCTAACCCAGTTTCACTTGCCAGAAACCATAATAGAAAGGCTTTTTATTATTATTATTACTCTTTTTACCTTGTTTTCTTATTTTTTTGATAGCTGAAGATACTGCCACTCTGTGTGTTAACATCTGGCATAAAGTTGAGGATTGTCATCCCTAACACTTTTGGTAATTAAAACATTTTCTTTTCATTGAAAAAGAAATATGAATAAATGAATTATCCTTCATTTTCTTGGAATGATAAAAAAATGTTCCCTAGACAATTTTCAAATTAACTTTTCCTAAGTTTTGCTTTGGTTTTGTATTTTTTTCCTTTCCCTTGCTTGGCCCTTACTGGGTTATTTAAAATTCAAGACTTAATCTTTCTTAAGCCTGCAGACATTATCTTCTACTATTTCTTAGTTTATTTCTTCTGCCACACTGCCCTATTCTCTGCTTTGGAATCCTGAGTTGTTCACCTGACTGAACAATGATTCTGACCGGATAGATTCAATTTTGAACAAACTGTTCCTATACCATACCAGCAATTAAATATTGTGAATGTTGCCTCTACCTGACTTCAGCTGTAGGTTCTTAAACATTTTTGCTCTCTTATTTTCCATCCCCGTGGTATGTTTCTGAGATGAACTGAATCATGGCCTCCAAAAATTATGTCTATCCAGACTAAGTGTGACCTTTCTTAGAAAAAGGATCTTTGAAGATGTAATTAAGATTTCATTGTCTTGGATTAGACTGGACCCTACCAACAACGGCAAAGATTCCAGACAATGATGGAAAGTCCTGTAAAGACTGAGGTCGAGATCAGAGTGATGCATCTGTACGTCAAGGAACACCAAGGATTGCCAGTAGCCACCAAATGTTCACAGAATGAATTCTGCCCCAGAGCCTCCAGAAGGAACTGACCTTGCCGATACCTTCATTTATATTTCTGGCTGCCAGAAATGTGAGACAATAAAATTTTGTTGTTTTTTCTTTTTAACCTACCACAGTTTCTTACCTTCCCATGCATGTTTTCATGCCTTTTCATTTTTCTCCTGGAATGCTCCAACAGCATCTTTATATCTATCTATCTATAGATATCTATAGATAGATGTATTCAAAAATAATATAGATATTATATATCTATATTATGTATATAAATAGTATATACATAAAATAGATATTATATATTATGTATTAAATATTATGCATAATATAGATATTATATATCTATATTATGTATATAAATAGGTATCTTTATGTATAGACAGATATAAAGATAGATATAGATTATAGAGACAGATAAAATTTACACTTAGTCACTATACATCTTCACAGTGTACAGCACAGTTTTTCCCAACATAGATTCAGTGCCTGTCAGTCAAGACAAAGACATCGCCATATACATTATCATCAGCAAATAGCTTTTCATTTTTGTGTCAATTAAATGTATTATTTGTGTTTTTCCCATTTCCCTCCTCCCTCCCCATTACTCACCCTTTTTATCCCTCCCTTACTACTTCTAGTATCTACAGTTGTCCTCTTTTCCATTATACCTTCAACCTTTCAGTTTCTGCTATATCGTGCAGACATTTGGTATATACTGAGCATGGGCATACAAAGTCTGTCTTTTCTAGTCTGGCTTGCTTCGCTCAGCATTAAGTCTTCCACATTCATCCAGTTTGTATCAAATGTCAGGGTATCATTGTGTTTATGGCTGCGTAGCATGCCATAAAGTACTTATGCCACATTTTTTTTTCAATCTACTCATGTATTTTGGATTTTGGGGTTGATTTCATGTCTTGGCAATTTCAAATGCTGCAATAAACATGGATGTGCAAGGGGTTTTTTTGACTGAGGGTTTTTCAATCCTTTCAATAAATGCCTAAGAGTGGAATTCCTGGGTCTATGGTAGTTCTTTTTGTTTCCGAGGAGTCTCTATATGGTTCTCCACAATATAAACTGTACTAATTTATATTCGCACCAACAGTGTAGGAGAGTTCCCTTTTTACAGCAGCCTCACCAGCACTTATCACTATTTATTTTTTAAGTTTTAGCCATTCTGGGACCAGCAAATGCCGTAATGGTTTTGTCATTGTATTCCCACGTAGTCAACCACAGTTCGAGCCCCAGACCAGGTGGCTTAAATTTACGCCGGGCGTGTGTACATGTGTGCCCAAGATCCAGAAAGGAGAATGGAGAAGGGACTGTGGTGTGGCCATCTCCACTGGAGAGTGATTTCTCAACTTTCTGTCTGTCTCTCTCTGTCTTCAAGTGAGTACATGTGCCCTATAGCAAAAACCTCGCCTAAATAAATAAATAAATAAATAAATAAATAAATAAATAAATAAAATTTTAGCCATTCTGACTGGGGTTAAGTAGTATCTCATTCTGAGTTTGATTTGCATTTACCTTAAGGTACGTGATGTTGAGCATGTTTTCACATACTTTTTTGCTTCAGATGTCTTCCTTGGAGAGTTGTCTATTCAGCTAACTTTCCCATATGTCTTCCTTGGAGAGTTGTCTGTTCAGCTCATTTTCCCATCTTTTAATTGGACTATTTTTGTGTGTGTGGGTAAGCTGCTTGAGTTCCCTGTACAATTTGGTTATCAGTTCCTTATCTTAGGTATAGTTTGCAAATATATTATCCCACTCTGAGGGTTGTCTCCTGATTCTAGTTATTGTTTCTTTTATTGTGCAGAAGCATTTTAATCTAATGTAGTCCCACTAGTCTAATTTTGGTATTACTGCCTGTGCTTTGGGGGTCTTCTTTGCCTACTCCAAGGTCTCTAAGAGTTTTCCACATGCTTTCCACTGGTAGTTTTATAGTTTGAGGTTTTATATGTAGATACTTATTCCATTTTGAGTTGATTTTTGTTACTGATGAGAGATAAGGGTCAAGTTTCATTCTTCTGCAGGTGGATGTCCAGTTTTTCCAGCAGCATTTGCTGAAGAGATTTTCTTTTTCTCCTAGATTGTCTTGTGCCCTTTGTCAAGGATCAATTGGCTGTATGTTCTGGGGTTTATTTGGGGGTTCTTAATCATATTCCATTGGTCTACCTGCCTGTTTTTGTGCTAATATCATGTTGTTTTAATTTTCAGTTTTGTAATATGTTTTGAGGTAAGGAAGTAAGATATCTCCTCCTATTTTATTCCCCTTGCACAGTATTGCTTTGGTGATACAAAGCCTTTCTTGATTCCAGACAAGTTTTATGATTTTTTTAAATTTCTCTGAGGAATATCTCTAGTACTTTGATAAAAATTGCATTGAATTTGTAGGTTAATTTGGGTAGGACTGACATCTTGATTATATTAATTCTTCCAATCCAAAAACATGAGCTATTTTTCCACTTCTTTGTCTCATGTTTAATTTCTTTTCCAAGTGTTTCATAGTTTTCCTTATAAAGAGAGGTCTTTGACTTCTTTGGTTAGGTTTTTCCTACATATATTATTGTTTTTGTGACTGGGATTGTTTTCTTCAATTCTGTTTGTTCATTGTGTATAAAAATGTTATAGATCTTATATCCTGCCACTTTACTGTATTCATTTATTAATTCCAGAAGTTTTCTTGGAGATTCTTTTGGGTTTTCTGTTTATAGAATCATATCATCTGCAGATAAATTTCACTTCGTTTATTTGAATGCCTTTTATTTGACTCTCTTGTCTGATTGCATTGACTAGAACTTCCAGTACTATGTTGAAGAGGAGTGGAAAAAGTAGGCCTTGTCTTGGTACAGTTTTTAGTGAAAAAGCTTTAAAGTTTTCCCCATTCAGTATGATATTAGCTATGGGTTTGTCATAGATGGCTTTTATTGTGTTAAGGAATGCCCCTTCTATGCCAATTTTGCTGGAAGTCTTAATTATGAAGATCTGTTGAATTTTATGAAATGCTTTTTCGACATCAACTAATATGATCATATGGTTTTTATCATTCCTTCTGTTAATGTGATGTATTACATTTATTGTTTTGCATATGTTAAACTATCCTGGCATCACTAGAATAAAGTCTACTGGGCCATGGTGTATAATCTTTCCAATAGATACAATTTGCCCATATCTTATTGACAATTTTTGCACCTATATTCATCAGGTATATTAGCCTGAAGTTATCTTTTTTGTTATGTCCTTGCCTGTTTTTGGTATCAGGATGATAAGGCTTCATAGAATGAATTTGGGAGGGTTCTTTTGTTTTGTTTCTTTAGAAATAATTTGAGGAGAATTGGGATAAGTTCTTCTTTAAAAGTTTTGTAGAATTCAGAAGTAAAGCCATTAGGACCTAAACTTTTCTTTGCTGGCAGACTATTTATTACTGATTCAATCTCATTGCTTATTATGGGTCTATTCAGGTTTTCTATTTCTTCCTGGTTCAATCCTGATAAGTTACATGTGTCCAGAAATGTGTTAATCTCTTCTGGGTATTCTTGTTTATTGGTGCATAACTGCTCATAGTATTCTCTGATTATGCTTTATATTTCTGTTATGTCCATGTAATATTGTCTATTTCCTTGCTGATTTGATTTATCTGATTCTTTACTCTGTTCTTGATTAATCTAGCTAACGGTGTGTCAATTTTATGTTCTCAGAGAATCAGCTTTATTTTCTGTATAGTTATTTTATTCTCTATTTCATTTATTTCTGCTCAAATCTTAATTATTTCTTTTCTCCTAGAATTTTTTGACTTTTTAAAAAAAAATTTTTTTTTTTTTGGTTCCCTGAGTTGTGTCAGTAGGTTGTTTATTTGCAATCTTTCTGGAGTATTTTTGGTGAGCACTAATTGCTATGAACTTCCCTCTAAAATTATGTTGTTTTAAGCCACCAAGTTTATAGTGATTTATTATGGCAGCCTTAGGAAATTAATATCACTTGGCTTTATCTTTCAGATTCTTACTTTAATTTCAGATATAATTATCTTGTAATTCAGCCAATTTAAAATTTAATTAAAGCAAGTATATATTTAATTTCCCAGATTTTCTTGACTATTTTAGCATATCATTTTTTTTTATTTCTTTTACATTCAATCACTGTGTATCATTACAGAATGCCAAATGAATTTTTCCATCCTGAATACACTGTATATTGGTTCAATAAAAGATATCATCACATAGTATCATCAACAGATAATTTTCCATTTTGTGTCCCTTAAATGTTTTGCTTCTGTCTTTCTCCCCTGATTCTCTATCATCTTTGTGTTTTTTTAAAGAACCATTCTATTTAACTTTATTTACTTACTTACTTACTTACTTACATATATATATATATATAATATATATATATATTTTATATATATATATATATATATATATATATATATATATATATAGCCAGAGAGGGACAGAAAGAGAGAGAGAGAGAAGGCAAGCTGCAGGTCTGGGACTTGAACTGCAGTCAGCTATGTGGAAGTCCAGCACCCTTAACCACCACACCACCTGATGGCTCCTTCATCTTTGTCCTATTTTTTTTTTTTTTTTTGAGAAGTTTTTTTGTTATAGGGCACATGCACTCACTAGAAAGACAGAGAGACAGAAAGCGAGAAATCACACCCCTGGGGGGATGGCCACACCGCAATCCCTTCTCCTCCATTTTCCTCTTGGGATCTTGGGCACACACGCACATGTGCCTGGCGTGAGTTTAAACCACCAGGTCAGGTACTCAAACCACTGTTGGCTACATGGGAGCTCAGCCACATAGCCATTACGTCAACTGCTGGTCCCCATCTTTTTCTTATACAGATGCAATAAACTTAAGAATCTCAATGCAAATATTAATTAAAAAATTTTAAGTCAGCATGTCTTTTCCAAGATTATCTTTTTGGTCTTGAATCACTTCTTTTACTTCATCTCTCATGGTGCTAGTTTTTCTTAAGTACATGGTAGTATTTTTTGTGTTGATCATTTATGTTTATGAATAACAGACTATACTGGTGAATATAAATAACAAAATTAAATTTCTTTGAAGGTTGTATAAATCTGTTTTCCCAGCTTTCCTCCCCTTCGTACATGTGCATGCCTGACCACATACACATAAATGGGTGTGTGTGTGTGTGTGTGTGTGTACCTACGGGACAAAGAGAAGGCCAGACATGTACTCAGGCTGCCATCTCAAACTGGACGTCTGTATGTACTACTTCACACTATATTATTAAAATTATCATAAATTATCAATTCCTATGGAATAGAAATTATGCTCTTCTTCTATATCTTCTATAGAAATAAACATAAATGCACATTTTAAAAATTAATCAATTAAAGAAATTGAGTAAATGAATGAGTGAGTAAAACCAAGTACACAGAATGCAGGTACACGGGACAAATGGGTGGTGAACTGATATACTACAACTGAGTGAAAAAAACAGGCATTGGCAATCCTATATATCACTATATATTAGATATCTCTCACATGTGGTCTTCTTTGTTGAAAACAATAAATGTGGTACTATCCTTTATTTGATTATTGCATACTACATGCATGCTTTGAATATCCATGTTGGCCCCACCGAGGTACAACAATTAAAAGTAAGTAAGATATTATAGAATAAAATAGAATAGGAAAAAAAGATAATGTAAAATAACATTAAGAGCTAAGCTTCCCAAGTGAAGAAAAAATTCAATATTTAACACTATGTGAGATAAGAAGTGACGAGGTGAACTGTAACTTAGTATGTATGAATTAAAAATCATTAATCTTCAGCTTCCAATTAACATGCCACCTTAATGCAACATTCATTTCACTGGATCATATAACTCACATCTCTATTGCCAGGAAATTCAATATTTATCATTTTAAATCTGGTATGTTCAGAACATATTTTTATTCGAGTTTTTGCAAATGCAGAGATTAGTAACTATGCAAAGAGATGGGCATCAAGTTGTACTTTGCAAATGTATTCCTGCCTACGCAAATTCACTGAGTTGTGTGCTTGAAAATCAATACCAAGACAGGTTGAAAAGAATGACCTGTGAGGGCTGTGCCTTGAATTCATAACTGTAAAAGACATTTTAAAAGTATCTCAGAGTTGGACCAGCAGGTGGCATAGGGTTTAAGGCACTCGATTCCCACATGGCTGACAGAGCGGTTTGAGTCCCAGACTTGGCAGCTTGAAGAATATCCCAGATACGTATGTATATTCCCAAAATCCTGAGAGGAAAATGAGAGAGAATGGATTGTGGCATGGCCATCCCTCTGGGGGTGGGGGTGATTTCTCACTTTCCCTTTCTCTCTCTGTCTCTCTCTGGCTAGCCCAGGCATACTATGGCAAAAACCAAATAATAATAATAATAATAATAATAATAATAATAATAAAATAAAATAAAACAAAACAACAACAAAAATCTCAAAGTCAATTCTTTCCATTCCTGGAAGTCTTACAAGTCAGTAGTGAAAGGGGGAAATGATCAGCTTTGTTGAGAGGAGACATTCACTCTAGTCTTAGGGAATGAGAAGTAATTGAGCAGGTAAAAAGAGAAGAGCATTCCAGTCAAAGGAAGCAAAGAAGCACTCAACAATTTAGGATTAAAAGAGAACATCTTCACCACAATAAAGGGCAGCGAGAGATTCAGTGAAACACTGAATATGTTCCTCCAAAGATCAGGCACAAACAAGGATGTCTGCTCCCTTCACTCCTGTTCAAGATCACACTGTAGATTCCTAACAGGACAATTAGCAAGAAAATTAAATTATCCACACGAAAGAATAAAGTGTGACACCTCCTACCTCACATCATAAAAAAGTGAACTCAAAACATATCAGAGACCTAAATGTAAGACCTAATATAAGAAAACACAGGTTTAAATCTTGACCTCAATTATACAATGGTTTCTTAGATAAGAAAGATATATAATGTACTTCATTATATTTAACATACTTTGTGCTTCATAGTATACTATCGAGAAAGTAAAAAGGTAATACACAGACTGAGAGAACATATTTATAAATCACATGATGTCTGATAAGGGATTTGTATCTAGGCTATCTGAAGAACTTTACAATAATAAAAAAATAAATAAACCAGTTTAAAAAGTGGGCATGTGAACCCAAATGGACATTTCTCTAAAGAAAATATACAAATGGCCAATAAGCACATAACACAAATCTCAGCATCATTATTTATCAGGGAAATGTAAACCAAAACCACAATGAGATACCATTTCACACCTACTAAGACTAAGATGGCTATAATCAAGAAGACAGAGAATAATAAGTGTCGACAAGTGCTATGGTTTAAGTGCTTCAGGGTCCAAAATGCACATTGAAACTTGATTCCCAATACTTCAGTGTTGGTGAGTGGGGCTAGGATCTGAATCACAGGAGCACTGTCCTAATGAATAGATTAATGCCTTCTTTTAAGTGAGTGAGGTCTCACTCTAGGAAATGAGTTGGTTTCTATGACAGTAGGTTGTTATAAGTAGGTTCTTCTTCATTTTGGGTCTTTTTGCACACCGAGTGGCCTTTACACTTTTCTGTCATGGGGTGAAGCAGCATGTGGCCCTATCAGAGCTGAGCAGATCCCAGAGCTAAGCTTTGGGACTTTTCAGCTTATAGAATCATGACCCAAATAAACCTCTTCTCTTTATAAACTGCCCTATCTGGGGTATTTGGTTACAGCGACACGCAACAATCAGCAAGGAAAAGGGAGCCTCATACACTGCTGCTGGGAATGTAAAATGGTCCCTCCTCTTTGGAAGCAACCTGGGAATTCTTTAAAATGTTAAACATAGAGTTACGTGATCCAGCAATTCCATTCCTAGGTACATATCCAAGAGAAATTTAAAAAAAGCATATGTTTATAGCAATATTACTCAAAATAGTGAAAAAGTGACTTCAAGGAGTCAGGTAGTGGCACAGAGGGTGCCACTGAATCCACATGGGGAAGGTCCTGGTCTCTGTCTAGGCATTTCCCTGGACATGCAGGACACACATGTGTGCCCACAAACCAGTCTGGCTAATCCTGAGTGAACTGCAGTGCACGGATACTGTGGGGGGCGCCTGTCTGTCTCTCTCTTTCTGTCTCTCTTTCATGGAAGAAACACATGAATAAACTTTTGAAAACTAGAAACAACACAAATGCCTGTCAATGAATGATTAATAAATAAAAGGCAGTGTATCCATACAGTGAAATAACAAAACTAAATGAAGTACTGATATATGGTACAACATTGAACCTGGAAAACATGATTCTAGGTTAAAGAAGCCTGACGCAAAAGGCTACATATTGTATAATTCCATTTATAGGACATATTCAGAATAGGAAAATCTATGGGGACAAAAGATAGATTAGTGTTAGCCTAGGGCTCAGGAGACTGGGGGAAAATAGAGCGAGTGGTAATGGATGTAGAATTTTTGGGGGGAGTAATAAGCAAATTGCATAGTCAGTGAATTTTACCCCAGTGAAGTTGTGAGAAAAAAATCTCGAGCCAGCACTTGGCATAGTGGTTATGTCCCTGAACTACCACACGGCCCACTGCGGTACCAGTCCAGGACCTGGTGGCTTGAAAATCACACCAGGTATGTGTGCATGCGTGCCCAAGATCCCCGGAGGAGAAGAAACTGTGGCATGGCCATCGCCCTGAGGTGATTTCTCACTTTCCTCTCACTGTCTCTCTTCTGCCTGCCTGTCTCTCCCCCCCCCCCCCCCCAGTTCAGTCTGCACTTTATGGCAAAAATCTCTTAAAAAAAAAAAAGTCCTATAAAAATATCTCTGTCCATTCATAGTGATGGAATTTTAGAGATAACAGGACATTTATATCCCTCAGTTCATATATTATTTAAAAAATATATTTAGTGCATTTTGCATTGGGTCACAGAACTTAAAAGTATATGAGGAATCTTCAAAAGTTTATAAAGAATAGAATGCATTTTACGAAAAAAAGATGCATGTTTCAACATAAACTCATACTCTACTTTTCCATGAGCTTTTTGAGGTCCCCTCAAATCTATACTTACGATTTAATTATGACTTTCATTTAATGTTAGTATATGTGTGACTTTAGAAATCTATTTTTAAATACAAGTCAAATGATATACTGGGTCATCAGGAAAGTCATGACAAATTTTTGTAAAGAAAAACACAGAAAAGTAAGTCATAACTTTCCTGATGACTTATTATTTATACCCATATGTATGTCATTTTATCTCCACCTAAGACAGTTTTTTTAGTTTTTTGCTTGTTTGGTTTGGTTTTGTATTAATACTAACACACTTGAAGAATCAGGAAAAAGCCCAATAAGAACATTCCTTGACACAGGGCAGTAGGAGTGGAGAGGAGGGGGTAGTCTCTGGGATAGGGGAGGGGCAGGAGTATGTGTCAGTCTATTGCCTGTTGCTCAGAAACTGAATACCACACTAGGCACTGCATAAAGGATAGAGATTTTTTAGTTCACAGGTTTGGAGGTCCAAGGTCAACAGTCTGCGTCTGGAGAGTCTTGTTGGTGGAAGCTGCCTGCAGAATCCTGAGAGGGCACAGGACGTCAGGCGGTGGAGGAAGGAGAGGCACTTTTGTCCATGTTTGTATCTCCCTGTAAAGCTACCAGGAGTCAATGAATTATGGAGGTCCGAGGATCTCATCCAATCCCAATCACCTCTTGAAGGCCCCACCTTTCCTCCCTCTCAATATGATTACAATGGCTCACCAAATTCCATACATGAATTTTTGGAGGATTGATTGATTGACTGATTGACTGATTTGGAGAGGTTTTTGCTATAGGGCACATTCACTCTCCAGAAAGACAGAGAGACAGACATAGAGACAGAAAGGGAGAAATCACCCCCATGGGGAAATGGCCACACCGCAATCCCTTCTCCTCCATTCTCCTCTTGGGATCTTGGGTACGCACGCACACACGCCCAGCGTGAGTTTAAGCCACCGGGTCCGGGATTTGAACCGCGGTTGACTACATGGGAGTCCAGCATCATAGCCATTACGCCAACTGCTGGTCCCTGGAGGACATATTTAAACCAAAGCAAGGTGTTAGACAAAATCCAAAGTGAAATAAATATTTGTGAAAAGTTTTTCCCCCTCAAATGCTTAAAAAACATTACAAGGTGTGTTCATCCCAATCTAGTGAGAATCACTGTATAATCGATATTATAAATTTGTGCACATTCTATAAAATAGTATTTAAATATTTCTGCTAATTCTGATTAAACTGATCAGATTTTAGACAAAATGAAGTAATCAAAGGGTAGTTCACCTGAAGAACTGAGGTCCAGAATGTGAATAACAGGCACTATTGGAGTGAGATACATTAATCTAGAGAGGTTAATGCAGATTTTCATATAATTGCCCTGGTAAACAGACAAATACAAAGTCTGAAGATTAGCATATGCCCATATCCCAAAAGAGTTCCTAACACATAGTGGGTGCTCAATAATTAATGACTACATAAATAGGTAAGAGGACAAGAGGGGAAAAAAATAAATAAAAGTAGGAAAAAAAAAAAAAAAAAAAAAAAAAAAGAACAATATTTATCAATGAGAAGACCGGGGAGACTGAAGAACAAAATTTACCAATGAAAGAGAAGACCTGGGAGACAGAAGGGAAGGAAGCAAATCCCCGGACTTTCCTGCACAAAGTAAGACATGCAGCCACTTTCTAACACACCCAAAAAGAAGAAAAAGCAGAATCCCTAAGTGAAGCTATAAGAAGAAGCTGATTACATTTTATCATTCCATACTGACCACTTCATTGAAAGTCAATACAGATTTTATAACAGCAACATTTGCATAGGACTTAATTTATAGTTTATGAAGTATTTTCTTATGCTTTACTTTATTCCTAACAACCTGTGAAGTAAATGTCATATTATTTTCATTTAGAAAAACTTAGGCTCAGGGCTTGAATAACATGAGCAGGAACATGCAAGTAGAAGAGGTAGAATTTCAATCAGGCCTGAACCCATGCATCCATGCAGGGTGTCAACAGTAAAGAACCACAGAACGACAGATGGAAAAGGGAATAAACCTGTCACCTTGACCTTTGCTGGAAAAAAAAAAAAGTTCTAAAAAATATCATTGCCCTTTTTGAAGATGGAAATGTTCTTATTTACATAGAAATTATTTAATTATTTTCTTTTTTTTTTTCTTTTTTTGGAGAGGTTTTTATTATAGGGTGCGTGCGCTCGCCAGACAGGCAGAGAGAGACAGAGAAATAGAAAGCGATAAATCACTCCCCAGAGGGGATGGCCACGCCACAATCCCTTCTCCTCCATTCTCCTCTCGGGATCTTGGACATGCATGCACACGCGCCCGGCGTGAGTTTAAGCCACCGGGTCCAGGACTCGAACCACGGTTGACTACGTGGGAGTCCAGCGACAGCCATTACGCTAACTGCTGGTCCCAGAAATTATTTTCTTGATGTCATCAATGATCCACTGATGCACAAAGTCAAGAAATTCTCAAGTTTTAATCTTTATTATACTTGTAGATCCTGTAATCAGAATGAACTCTGTAAGGAATACACAAGTTTGGGGACCAGCAGTTGATGTAATGGCTATGTCACTGGACTCCCATGTAGTTGACCATGGTTCGAGTCCTGGACCTGGTGGCTTAAACTCACTCCGGGCATATGTGTGCATGTGTGAACAAGATCCTGAGAGGAGAATGGAGGAGAAGGGATTGCAGCGTGGCCATCCCCCCTGGAGAGTGATTCTTCGCTTTCTGTCTCTCTGTCTCTCTCTGTCTTTCTGGCAAGCGTACATACCTCATAGCAAAAACCTCTCCAAGAAGAAAAGGAATATTTTGTCCTGTAATGTTTGTCTTACAAATTTTATAAATGTAGATCACACCAATGTAAAGGAGAGAAAGAAAACTATAAGTACTTAGTTTGGACAATTTGGAACATCAAATCTCTCTGCTTCATCACATGATATAAAGTATTACCATATAAAAAGTAAAACATCCTCTTCAAGTGTGTCTATTTGTTGTCCAGACATATACATTTCTGAATGTCTAAAACATCAGTGGTAGAACTCCATAAATTTCTCTTGAATCAATGACCATTTGAGTTGACACTGCTAATAATTCACATCCAGTTCTAGGGAAAACATTCTCTCCAGTAACGTAATTCATACTAGATTATTTATTGTAAATTTCACAGCAGATATCCTTTGAATTACATGGAATTCATTGGTTTATGGTTACTTTTACATTTAGCATTTTGAAATAGAAATAATACTTTATTTTCCTATTTGTTCACTTTCTATATAACATATGATCATAAAATACAAATCACAAGGTTATGTAATTGTTTTCTCAACATATAATTTTTAAGACCTCATGTAGAAAACTAATTTCATTTTCTTATTTTAAAAATTCAAATATACCTCAACTTACAAATTATAAATTTCTTTCAAGGCTAAGTTGGTAACAAGAATGTCTGTTTTCTAATATATAAATAGATTTTCTTGGGTACTTAATTAATTCTCTCAACAAAATACATTATTTTTTCAGGACCGTTTTAGAACACTAAATGAAACTAAAGAAAAGAAAAACTATAAAACAGTATCAATAATGAGTTAATGTTTAGTAATATTTCATTTCATGTATTACCTCTAAAGGAGATCATTATCACACAATAATTTAGGCCTAGTCAATTACAATAACTTTTAATTTAAATGAAAACCTTGAAACTCTCCACTGAAATATTTTCAAGTTCTAAAAGCACATTATAATGCAAACTGGGCACCTTGATACACCACACATCTCTAAGAGAAAAGATATATAGTACTATAGAGTAAAAGCAAAAGCTGATCCCTCTCAGGGGAAGTTAAAAGTCACCTCTTCTCGAAGCAAACAGACTGAGCTGCCAGCTTCTCTAATTGAACAAGACATTTGTACTATATGCAAAGAAACGTCACACAGAACTTCTGGTGTAGATAGCATGAACAAATGATCAATAGTTCAGGATTCTAGGAGCCCAAATGTAGACTGGATTCTTGCAGAACATGCTAGAACTACAGACAGAGAATTGCTTGTTACATACGTGATGATTCATGTAAAGCACCCAAACCTGATGTTTGCTGGCAGCCATTAGTGAGATCGTTCAAGTAATGAGAATTTTAGAAACTCATTTAATCTTTGCCTCTCTTTAGATAAAAAAATACTTGGCAAAGAAAAAATAAATGCAATATAAATTACCAAAAACTATCATGTCCAACCACAGCTAATGACCATTTCTCTATATGGTATTTCTTTTTTTTTTTTTTTTTTGGAGAGGTTTTTGCTATAGGGTGCATGCGCTCACCAGAAAGACAGAGAGACAGAGAGACAGAAAGCGAGAAATCACCCCCCAGAGGGGGATGACCACGCCGCAATTTCTTCTCCTCCATTCTCCTCTCGGGGTGCAATTTCTTCTCCATTCTCCTCTCGGGGTCTTGGGCTCGCACGCACACGCACCCAGTGTGAGTTTAAGCCCTAGGTCCGGGACTCGACCCATGGTCAGCTACATGGGAGTTAAGTGACACAGCCATTATGCTAACTGCTGGCCCCTATTTCTTTTTTTTTTTTTTTCAAAAAAAATTTTTTTAAAGAACTATCTTATTTAACTTTATTTATTTATTTTTATTTGACCAGAGAGAGGGAAAGAGGGAAAGTGAGAAAGCAAGCCGCCAGGTCCAGGACTTGAACTGTGGTTAGCCATGTGGGAGTCCAGAGCCCTTAGCCTCTATGCTATCTGCTGACCCCCTCTATATGTTATTTCTAAGTCTTTCTGACAGTTATTCCTTTTCTGATTCCACAATCGCCAGGCTTAATGTTCACTGGCGTGTTGGGAGTTCACGCCGATTAGATGACCACACACCATTCTGCCAGGCAGAGCTGTCTAATCCTCTGAGGACTGATCGGGTGGGCTGGTCAGAAGTTGGACTTGGAAGTGGCTGGAGTAGACCTTGCATTATAACCAGTGCCAACGTGCACTGCATTAGTAAAACAAGCAGAAGACAGTGGGAGAAGGGAGAATGAAGGCTTACGTGAGAATGGAGGAATCATCTTGTCCCTTGAATTCCCAGCTCCTCAGTACATTTCAGACCCTCATTATTCCCCATCTTGTCCAGCTGTGACCTCCAATCCAAGAGCAGCTTGATCCTTTCACTATCCTGTCCTTTCCCTATTCTTCCAGAACCCGAAGTTCCACCAATGTGGTAAGGGGTAAAACACCAGTGGTCTGCTTCTACTCACCCTCTACCTTATCCGTCTCACCTTTCCAAGGTCTCTGACTCAGACACAGGGATGGGTAAGCACAGAGAATATTCAAACAGCAGATGAAGGATGACCCCCACTAGCCAGAATGCAAAATAAGTCCTTTCCTCCTGCACATCTCCATTAGAGGACCTCGTAAGACAAAACCAGACAAAACAAAATTATGACCTCAATGACGGCATTTCTTCTGAAAGGCCGCTGAGGTCTGAGATCTCCCTACTTCATTCTTCATCTCAGGCGGCATCTCCTCCTATAACCAAAGCTCTCCTTGCAGCATCCCTGGATCCATTATGATGAACTTTGTAAGGTCAGGTTTGGCTCATTAGGTAAATCTCATCTCAAAGAGGTGCTTGTAACTTCTGAGGTCAACTAAAAGCCTCCTAAGAATAGGAAAGGTGCCACATAACTATGGTTTTGTGGCCTTTTTACTAAACGTATCCCTGATTGGCCCCTATAGAACTATCTGACTTTCCTGATACATAAAAAAGACATTTACATCCTTTCTATCCTATCTTATTGGAGCTTCTATGATTGGATAAATTGCGATCATTAATCAGACTAATAACTAAATTCCAAGTTAATACAGTCTGTGCCAACTTCAGAGATAATACAGACATTCATTTTTAAAAATATTTCTCTATTGGGACCAGCAGATGGCATAGGCTGACATCGCTAGACTCCCACATAGTTGACAGCAGCTCAATTCCCAGGCCTAGAGGCTTTAGACTCAATGCCAAGCATGTGTGTGTGTGTGTGTGTGTGTGTGTGTGTGCCCAAAATCCTGAGAGGAGAATAGAGGAGAAGGGATTGTGGCATGGCCCGCCCCCTTGGGGAGGGGCAGGTGATGTCTCACTTTCTGTCTCTTTCTGTCTCTCTAGCAAGCGCACTCACCCTATAGGAAAAATCTCTCTTTAAAAAAAAAAGATTTCCCTATCAATTTTCTAATGTTGCTATTTTCAGACATGAAAATGTAATGACGTTTACCATGAAAGAATGCCAGTTGGAATTGTGGCTGCACTGGTTTTAAGTTGTCATTTTAAAATATATAGCAATAGGGCCTCCCAGATTTAACATAATCTCATCTCCCTTAGGAAATTATGGACATAGATTCATACACATTTGTTTTTGTTAGATATAACTGATAGCAAGAAACAAATCCTACAAACTAGTTTAAGAAAAGAAAATTCACTGAAAAAACATAGTGGATTTTCATGAACAGAAAGGTGAAATTTCTGAGAACTGGAAACTGTGGTGATGAGGGGAGGGGGAATGCCTTTCCCTGGTACTTTTTCTCCATGCAAAACAGCTTCCTCTGCTTATCTGATTATTCCTGGCATGTGGCTTCTCCTCCCCCACACCACTGTGGTCTGCCTGTAGCTTTACCAGTCAGTGACTCTTTTCACACAACCTGATAGTTGTGTTCCTGATGGCTAAGCTACTAAGATCATTCGCTGTGAACACGCTTCCTCTACTCAGTGGTCTGAGAAAAAAAAGTAAGTCCAGAGAAAGCAATGTGGCAGTGTGGCCTGACCCTTCGGCAGGAGTTACGGAACTGGGCAATTCCCAAGAATGTTGATGAATAGAGGAAATTCTATTTAATTTTATTAAGCAAATATAAAAATAGTTTCCATGTTCTAGGCAGTCACCTAAAACTTAGAAAATCACTTAGAAACTTAGAAAATTCTGGGACAGCCTGAAATGAGATGGGTTATAGAAATGGAGATATTGTATTGAACTCCCTTTGATGGAGGCTAGACTTAGAGTTGAGTTTCTTTTTCTATTCTTTTTCATACTTTAAAGATCAGAGCTTTTCTTGGTCTTAATTTGAACTGCTTTATGCTTCTCCACAATGCTATATAAAAATCAAATCTGGCATAGTTCTCTCCATCTATTCTACTTTTTAAAGAAATAGTTATAAGATAATCCCAACCATCTCATCTAAACACATCTTATCCCCAATTGTCTCTCTTCTATCTGCTCATAACCATAATCATATTTACAAGTACCAAGACTATTTCAAACTGGATTTTTTTTTTTTTTTTTTTTTTTTTTTTTTAGAGAGAGGCTTTTGCTATAGGGCGCATGCGCTCGCCAGAAAGACAGAGAGAGACAGAGAGATAGAAAGCGAGAAATCACCCCCCCAGGGGGGATGGCCGTGCCACAATCCCTTTCCTCCATTCTCCTCTCGGGATCTTGGGCACACACGCACACACGCCCGGCATGAGTTTAAGTCACCAGGTCCAGGACTCAAACCACGGTCAACTACATGGGAGTCCAGTGGCGTAGCCATTACACTAACTGCTGGTCCCCCAACTGGAGTTTTTAATCCCTTCTTTTTTTTTTTTTTTTGAATTCCTATCCTGTTTTCTTCTCTAAATTATAGTGGAACCTCAAAACCCATTTGATTTATTTCTGTTTGTTTTACATTTTGCCAGAGAGCACATGTGCTCACTAAAGAGAGAGAAAGAGAAAGTGAGGAAACCCTCTCTCCTCAGAAGAGCTAGTCATACTGCAATCCCTTTTCTTTCATTTCAACCTCCTTTTGGAATTTTGGGCATACATACGTGCATGCCCAGCATGTTTTTCAGGCTGCCAGGTTGGAGACTCAAACAGTGCAGCAGGCCATGTGGGAATCCAGCCACTTGAAGCACCAAGCCACCAACTGGCCTGGAAAACTCACTTTCAAGTCGCACCTCCTCTGTGAGATCCTCCCTCATCAATTCAATTAACTTATTTCTTATTTGTTAAATAAATATATGTGAATGAAAATACAGAAGCATAAATACATTTGAGAATTATTTAAGAAATGGCATTAATGATGAATTGTTAGACTAATTCCTACTCTTTTTTTTTTTTTTTTTCTAAGCGAATATAAGTTTGGGAGGAGGAAGACTGTAATGTTTTCATCTACAAAATAATAACCAACCTTGGGGATAGCAAGGTAGCATGGTGGTTAAGCATGTGCTAGACCCCCACATGGACAGCCACGGTTCTAGTCCCAAACCTGATGGCTTGCTTTCTCACTTTCTCTCTCTCTCTCCCCACCCAACCCCCACTCTGTCCTTCTCTGGTCAAACTGAAATAAATAAATAATAAAGTTAAATATAATAATAATAATAACAACCAGCCTCTCTGACAGAAAGAGGAGGCTATGAAATATAATTCTGGCCAATTAGCTATAAGGGGATTAAGCAGTTATCAAAAAAGAAGCAAACTCAGTCAATATGAGCCCTATTGCTTTTTCTCTTCCTTTTTTCCCTGCTGAGAATATGAACATGATGTTGGAAAGATTTGCAGGACCTAGACTCTGAAATCCTTAAGCCAACAACCACCTACATCTACCTTCTAGTTAAGTGAGAAAATACAACTTAAGAAATATTTAAGCCACTGGTTTGTTTTGGTTTGTTTTATTCGAAAGGTGAGGTGCTATTTGGAAGAGAACACTATTTTTAACTGATTATGTCTCCTCCTTTATATATCCCTGTTAGAGTAGAGAATGGCTAAATCAACACAAACTGCCTACATTCTCTAAGTTGAAGAAGCTATTTCAAATGTTATGTATGTTTATATATGTTATAAATGTTCATTTATTTATTTGCAGAACTACTGTATTAGAGAGTTGAGAAAAGGCAACTCAGATGCTAGTTAGTGTCTCCATCATCTCACCCTTACACTTGCTCTTAAGTAGGATTCTACCTTGGAATTCAAAGTCATAATTCAGGAATTGTCATATTTGCTGTTTGAGGAGTATCAGATATAATTAAAAATGAAAAGCAAGTCTTCAAATCCAATGCCATGAAACAGAGTCTTTGGCTGGCAATAAAAATTAAAATGACCTTAGATTTCACATATCTGTCCCATTCTTCAACCAATCCCCTCACAGCTGATGACTTTTCAAAGACAACTGAAAGACTTTTTTGAAAAATGTTTGACATGAACAACAGATAATCCACAGTTCATTTATGGTCAAGACACAGATAAAGCAATAGACCTCCCAGGTTTAATATGATTGCATCTTACCTCAGAAATTATGGACATAGATTCATAAACATTTCTGACTTTGTTAGGCATAACTGACAATAAGAAGCAGAAGCCCATACAAATCAGTTTACAAAAAGAAAGTTCACTGAAAAAACATTGAGGATTTTCATGAAAAGAAAGATGAAGTTGACCTGGCAGCACCATTAGGACCATTAGCCCTTACTGCACTCATCCTTAACACTCCAATTTAAATTATTATCTGCTTATGGAATTTATTTTTAAATAAAGAATGTATTATATGCTGAGAAACCTTCAACATTTTGCTGTCATTAACCTGTGTACACTGTCAATGCCTAAAAAATTAAAACAAAAAACACGAAAGCAGAAGACCTTTAAACTACCTGAAGGGATAACTCTGAGAAATACTTCAATATTTGCTTAATGTTTATAAACACAAATTAATATTCCTTTATTTGATAATCCAGGAGTTTATCTTCTTTGATTTAAACTGAAACACATCACAAAATACATGAACTTTCTGATCTCTGGCATTTGTTGTAAACATTTGTTCATGGCAGGCCAAGAAAGCCTATGATAAATAAGGTTTCCTTTTCCAAAGGAAAAAACCATCACTATAGGTTACCTGGAAATGGCCAATAGTTACGACTTTGTAAATGCCCTTGTGTTAATGTCCTTCCTATTCATAGAGAGCTCTGTGAGTGTGTGCTGGCATAATTGCAGGGACTGCTCTGTTGCCAGGAATTCTCTCTGCGATATGTCCATAGGAAACCCGTGCTTTGGTCCAAGGAGCTAGACCTGGAAAAGTCATCCCCTGTCTTTCCAGAGAATTACTAAGAAACTATTTTATCCTCCAGAATGTCCCTTTTCCGCAGCGAGAATATTCTCTTGGCATTTTTCCTCAGATACTGTGTTTGACTGGCATTTCTCCAGCTCTGAGGAGAGGCTCCCAAGACCAGTAGGTAACTGCTGGGATAGTTCCAGAGAAACATCTACATGAGTTTCTCCCAAGGTGTTCAGAGGAAACTCCACTGCCAAAGGGATCCAATGTTACAACACTCTCAAATGCAGACATCCATGAGGTGTAAAGTCATACACATTGAGGAGTGAGAGGTCAGAATTATAAATTCTTATTATAAACATACTGTCATACCAAAGCGAGAAATTGCAGAGTCACATTAAGCTGATGGATAATCTGGCAGCCAACAAATACATGCTTATTGTCCTTTCAATCTTAACTGTGCAACTGTCCCCTTCTGACTTGCATGCCAAGCTTTTCAAAGACTTCATCTCCAAATTACTATCATTAGTAACATACAAGAGCGTAGCTAGCATCATCTCTCTTAATGCTATCTCTAGGAGATACAGACTAAATAAAAAGAGAGGAATTCAACTCTTCTCAGTTAGCATTTTAATTGGCTTCCAGAAGGGTGCATGACTGTAGCAGATGATAAGGTTATCTACATTCTTAATGAAATCCACAGCTGAAGACATGCGCAATAAAAGTTTCAAAAAGCAACAAGACAGACTCACTTGTAAGTCAGACCACAGATGCATGATCACTGATGCTATTTACAAACCTCGAAAAAATACTTATTACTCATGCCCCCAAGCACATCATATTTCCTAGTATTGTTTTCAAATATTCCTAGCATATACTGTAAATAGCTTTTCTTTCCTGGAATTTAACACTGACATTACCTTTTAAATTTGTACATAGGTTTGCTTTTTCAAGATTTTTCTTACCCTAAAGGATGTCAAAATTTATCCTTTCTAAATTTAGAAGGGTAATGAAAGAGGTATGGCTCCTTACCAAAGCACTTTATATAATTTAACTGAGGTGTAGTCAGACCATAAATAGAACTGGGTGTTCCAAATTCTAATAAGTCTCTGTATTTGTTTCAGTAAAGAGGAGGGGGTTCTCAATATATACCAAATGTCTGTACTCTATGGCAGAAATTGGAAGATCCAAAGATATCATAGTAAGGAGGACAAGTGTGGAGAGCAGAGACTTTATGGGCGAGAGTTAGATAGCAGGGGGTAGGTGGGAGGAACTCAGGGAAGAAACACTTAATAGACATAAGAATGTAAAGTTGGCCATTGAAAATGACGTATAAGGTAATATCCTTGATTCGATTGTCACGTATGTCATACATACTTTGAAAAACCATACTGTGTGCTTTAAAGTTATACAATCATTAAATGTAAGAAATAATGGGGGAAAAAAGATGCTGGGGCAAACTGCTAGCAAAGTTGGTCTCAGACACAACTGCTTTCCCTCTGGCTAATGGAATTTGAGGCATAATCTCTGTTATTAAGTCCCCCAAGACATCAGATATTTAACACTGTTAATAGTTACTATGAGGATAATGGGGCATTGAACTGAAAAGTTCATAGGTATTAACTCTGAAGAAGTCTGCAGCTTAATGATAACCCTGGGGGCAAACTAAAGAAAATACTTAGTAGTATGTCAAATAATATTAATAAAATAAGTATCTTTTGTATTAACCACTGTCAGCAAAGTGATTCTGCCAGGCAATCTTTAGATAACCAAAGCAGCTTTATCATGGACTTGAGGTTCCAGGACCTGTTTTGGAATTAAAACCAAACCTGCTACTAAATAGTAGCTCAATGGAGAAAACAATCAGGATCCTGGACTTTCTAATACTGGGTACGTCCCTAACTTCTGTATAAATGCAGGAATTTCAGGAAGAATATATGCTACTTGATATATTGTTGAAATTTGCTAGAAGCTTGTAGATCTAGCCTGGGGACAAGAGAGCCTTCAAGGCATATTCCAAAGCTAAGCTTAGACAAAGGGACTGGGCCAAAGTCGATAGAGAAGGAGGACTCTAAAGAGTTTCAACTCCCTGAAATATGTTACATTGGACTTGGGTTGTACTATGGTTTGAGTCGAACCCCTCAAACTTACGCTGAAGTTTGATAATCAATGTGGTTGGTGGGAGGTGAGACCTGGTAGAAGGTACCTGGGACACAGGGTCAGGTCCCTCATGAAGAGATTCATGCCTTCTCTGGGGAGGAAATGAGCTTGCACTGACTAATTCCCCAGAGTGGGTTGACATAAGGCAAGCCAGCACAAGTATGCTTCTTTCTTCGCATGTGCCCACTGGCCTTTCCACTTCCCTCAGCCAAGTGGTAATACACACCAGAAACCAGCTAGATGCTGGCCCCCATGCTCTTGGACTCTGTAGCCACCAGAATTGTAAGCAAAATTAACCTTTTTTCTTTAGAATTCACCCAGTCTCTCACAAATTCTGTTTCAGCAATACCGCAGTAATACAGGTAAAGAAGAGCTAGCATAGGGCTGGCAAGTGGCACGGTGGTTAAGGCACTGGACAACCACATGGCCAACTGCGGTTGAAGTCCTGGACCTGATGGCTTACTTTCTCACTTTCCCTCTCTCTCTCTGGTCATATTAAAAATAATAATAACAACAAATAAAAGTAAATAATAAATAATTTCCTGGAAAAATAAAAAAGAAGAGCTAGTATGAAAAGAATTAAAGAGGGAGTAAGAGGATGTGTGATATAAGAGGTTAAAAGGAAAGATCTGTACTTAGTGGCCAAGTCTATGGGGGCAGGGATTTGTGTGTTTTGTTCAACACTGAATATCCAGTTTAGGGCACATAAGAAGAAGGGGTGCATAAAAGAGTAAGTAAACGAGTTTACTTGATCCTTTCCCTTGATTCAGTTTTTAAATCTTTCCCAAAGTGTGGAATGCTTCTATTGGTGGTTTGGGATATCTTTCAGGTGATTACAACGTCTAGGGCCAATCAAGTGGCAGAGTGTTTAAGGCAGCTGGATCCCACATATGTGCAGCTGGAATCCCAGGCCAGGCCACTTGGAAAATACGCCAAGCACATGTGCCTGAATGCCCAAAATCTCTAGAGGAAAATGGAGGAGAATGAATTGTAGCATGACCACTACCATGGGGGGGGGGGGGGGTGATTTATCCCTTTCTGTCTCTCTGTTTCTCTCTCTGTCTCTCTCTGGTGAGCATATGTGCTCTATAATAAAAACTTATAAAAAATTTTTTAAGTCTAAACCACATAGTAACAATGTTTTCCATTTTCCATTTTCTAATGTCGAGAAAAATCTCAGATTGGTACCAGTAAGTATTTAGCATTCTTGTTTAAACAGGAGACAGATGCTTTCACGGTAGTGATCCACCAAGTAACATTATCTATAATAGCTAAAACTGTATACCTTGTTTTCATCCTATTTATTTTATTTAAATATCACATTATCATCTATTATAAGAAAGGAGATGATTTTTCTATTGATATCTGGTGGTAGTAAAAAAGATTTTATTTTAAAATGATTTATATCACAAAACTGATTTGATTTCAAATAAAAACAGATAAATAATGAAGGCAGGGTAAAAATCAGATGATACTTAAGTGAATTAAATTTGGGAAGCTCTGTTCTAATTTCCCTGAGACCCACGTGGTCTTCAGAGCTCACTGTTGCTTGTTCCAGAACAGAGACCTAATGCAGCTGTCAGCTTCGGGTGCACCTTACAGAGCCCTCTCCCGAGCAGACACAGCAACCAGAGGCAACAGTCAAACAAACAAATCCAAACACAGCCTTCAGTTTCCTGGTGAACAACTTAAATGCAAATGCAAAACTTCATTTTCTAAAACCTACCATAAATTTTTTAAAGTTTATTTTGTCAAGAAACACACACACACAGAAACAGCCATGTTAAATAGGTTTTCATCAGGATTCCTTTCTTCTAGTCTTCCAGCTATCAGGAAAAGGTTGGATGTGCCTGGCACGTTTAGGTCCACTTGAGATCTGAACCTGTTTGGTCCTGTGACTTCTAGCACTGCATATAAGTACACTATGACCTACAGTAGTGATTGAGTCCTGCCATAAATGTTCCATTCTTATTAAGAGAGATGCCAATTGGGACCAGCAGATGGCATAATGGTTACATAGCTGGACTCTCACCAATCGTGGTTCAAGACCTGGACCCAGCAGCTTAAAACACACCAGGCACATGTGTATGTGTGCTCAAAATTCTAAGAGGAGAATGGAAGAGAAGAGACTGCAGTGTGGCCATCCCCCTGGGGGGAGGGGTGATTTCTTGCTTTCTGTCTCTGTGTCTCTCTGGTGAGCACCTACACCCTATAGCAAAAATCTCTCTCAAAAAAAAAAAGAGAGAGAGAGAGGGACCAGCAGTTAGCATAATGGCTATGTCACTAGACTCCCAGTGGCACTAAAAGGCTCAGGTGGCACTATGAAATGTGAATACGGAAGCCAGCAGTCCAGAAAATCTTGTTCTCATCTTCAAAACCTGTATGTCTTTTTTTTTTTTTTTTTTTTTTTTTTTTCCCTAATCAGGAAGTCAGGGAAAGAGGAACATTTCATATATTTCCCACATTCTTTACACATTCTTCTTAACAGAAGTAAGGAGATTTAAAAAAACTATGAAAAGTGTGTCAGGACATCCATTCTCAGGGACAGACCACAGCAACAAATACTTTTCAGCATAGGTTCGTTCTAAAGTCTAGCTCAAAAACAAGGGCAACCAGCATTCATGAGGTACCAAGACATATTCTTGCAAAAATATTTTTGCTTCCTGAAGTTATATGTTGTCTTCAAGTTCAAATATATTATACACCTGATCCTTTTCTGTCAGTTAAAAAAAAAAAAGGAAATAAATAAATACCTCTGAAATGAGTATCTGTATAGTATAAAGGTAGAATTTTGATTGGTTGTTTCTGTAATTCAGAACCACAGATGAAATCAAAATATCTGCTGCTATATCTACAGTACTTTCAAAGGTCCTCCTTTCCTTTTACATGAATTCACCTGAATGATGGCCATCCTAATTTGAAAACATATTCTCAACTGTCATTAGTGATAAATAGCTCCTAAGTCATCCATTTCCTTCTTCATTTCTTCTTTTTCTCTCTTTTTCATTTCCTGAATCTGGGCTTTTTTCTCATTCCTTTCCTCCCAGTCTCTGCATTATTTCTCTGCTGCTAGACCTGGGAACCACTCCACTTTGGTCTTTTCTACTCCATTTAGGATCTCTTCTTAGGATTCACTTTCAACTTAGGATTCACTTTCTTCTCCACTATCACAATTTTTATATCCTTCTGCCTGTGAAAGTCTGTCTGCCCCACATCCATGTCAGCTGTTGTCTTCAGGTTAGACCACGGTGTATATACCACATTAACATTGTTCATCTTGCAGCCTTGAATACTGCTGGGCTTCACAAGGTGGGTACAGAATCAGCACTACCTCTGGAATATCTTCTATCTTCTCTTCCTTAGGTACTAGAGAGTCTGTCCACACAAAACCACGTGTCTTAAGGCCAGCCATATTTTATTAGATCTTCACTTTCATATTTATCCTTTTCCATGTAAATAGTGTAAGCAGATGAATTAATGTCACTGCTGGTGAAAATACCAGGATCCTGGCCATAACTTCTGATTTTCAAAACTAGTGATATGAAAAAGGCTAAGACAGAGCTGGGGTTCTTTATTGGATAGTCAGTAAAAATACTGATTAACTACAAAAGAGATTAATTTTTTTTCTGCCTTTAACCAAGTACAACCTGATTGTCACATTATAACACTATTTTAAAATATAATAAGACAACCAAAAAGATCTTCTCCAGGACACATTATAGCCAGATTGACCAAAACCACAGACAAAAACAAGATACTAAGATTGGCAAGAAAGAAACATCAAGTTACCTACAAAGGATATCCCATCAGGCTAACAGGATAACTCTCATCAGAAACAATGCAAGAAAGGAAAGAATGGGAAAATATATTCAAGGTGTTAAGGGAAAAATAATTTCAACCAAGAATATTATACCTTGCAAGATTATTCTTCATATGGGAAGAAAAGACAAGAACATTCTCAGATAAACAGAACCTGAAAGAATTTACCAACACCAGACCAGCCATCCAAAGTTCTGAAGGTGGTGCTATACAAGGAAAACTAAATACAGACACACAGAAATAGGAGTCCAAAAACAACTAAGTAAATGTCCAGCTTAATGGTAAAGACAAGTCTGGAGTTGAATATATTCCAGAAATTAAATGGGAATATTGGACCACAACAGAAGATAGATTAAGTACATGAGACTGAACTGGTGAAAAAGAATCTTAGGACTTTTGACTAAAACATCACTGATTTTCTTATATGCTTTCTTTTCCAAATTTAAGGATTTTTGTCTTTTCTTGAGCTGCCAATAGGTTCATGTACCTACTATTTGAACAGAATCCTAACCTATTTCCGGGTTTTAAGTTTTAAGCAAAGCCTTCTTAGCAGTTTTTGAAATTTTGATTTATTAAAACTGAAACCCCTTTTCTTAAAATTAAAAAATCTATTAAAAATACCTATTTAATGATTACAATAAGTTATATAGCATCATCTAGGTGCTCTTTTATAGTACATTCATCCTACTCAGAGTTTCACATTTAAAGTCAGACATGTGTTCACAGATATGTATGTATATGTCAGATGAACTTGCTATTGAAACTAGTTAGATTAATTAAGATATTTTGTGAATCAATAAGATGTGGGGGAAGAAAAGGAATGAAAAGCAACTGTAGACACTAGAGACAGTGTGGGAGGAGGGTAGGAAAAGGCAGAGGATGAGAAATACGGAGAAAGGGACCAGCAGTTAGGGTAATGGCTATGTCGCTGGACTCCCATGTAGTCGACCACGGTTCGAGTCCCAAACCCGGTGGCTTAAACTCATGCCGGGCACATGTGCATGTGTGTCCAAGATCCTGAGAGGAGAATGGAGGAGAACGGATTGCGGCGTGGCCATCCCCTCTGGGAGGCGATTTCTTGCTTTCTGTCTCTCTGTCTCTCCCTGTCTTCTGGTGAGTACACACGCCCAATAAGAAAAAACCTCTCCAAAAAAAGAAAGAAAAAAAAAGAAAGAAAAGAAATATGGGGAAAAAATACATATATACAAGAAATGGAAAATTACTTGTCAACAATAACATGAATGATTAAGCCACTATACAGTGTATTCTGGATGGGAAATCACATTTTGTATGCTATGATGATGCTCAGTGAATGAATGTAAAATAAATAAGCAAATTAAAAAACTAGAATGAAATCTACACATTCAGTAATCAAAATGGTTTCTCTTTCTAAATTACTATTTTATTTAACTTTATATTATCATTATTATTATTATCATTATTATTATTATTATTTATTTCCAGAGAAAGAGAGTGGAAAAGTGAGAAAGCAAGCCTCCGGGACTTGCCTCAGATCCAGGACTCGAACCACTGTCAGCCATGTGGGAGTCTAGTGGCCTTAACCACCACACCACCTGCTGGACCCTCAAAATGGTTTCTTACTTTCCTCATTTTTTACAAAGTATTCCTCAGTCTCAGGCCTTTTGAACCGTGTATAAATATTGATAGAACTATAATTTAAAAGGAAAAATTCACCATGGTGAATTTTTAGAATTATTTTTAACAATTCACTTCATCTGATTCTTTTGTTTCTCCTTCTTCTATTTTACTGGCTATTAGCTACTTCACAGTAAATAAGACTTTGGCGTTGAGGCCAAGAAGGAGTTGGAGAAAAAGTAAAACTCATTCACTACTCTAAATCGATTGCTCCCACCGCTCACTCATATCATTATACAACTACCAGAACTTTCTTAAAGGGTCAGAGAAACAAGAAGACCTAATAACAAATGCGCTCAAATTCCAGAATCACTGGTATTTTTTTTTTAATTTATTTAAAATAAATTATCCTAGTGTTGCCTCTCACTGTAAAATTCTTTACCTCATTCGGGTGCCACTGTTTAATACAATAGCTCCTACAAATTTACTTTGAGCTTCCTGGAAAAGTGGCATGTAAATAAAGCATTATACTCATAACATTGCCCCTAATAATCTAGAAAAGGCAATAAATAGCAAGCTGATGGAGTCACAGATGGTACTAAATTGAGAAGTGCTGCCAACATCAGGAACGGCAGGAAATTTTACGCAAAAAAAGACTTAACATACTTAAAATAAGACCAAAATATTTTTAACTTTGTGGGGGGTGAGGGGGGAATGACACCTCTTTAGAGTACCCAAAATATGCTGTCCAGAGTAGGTGTTACAACCAAAACGTAAAGACCAATCAGAATTATTTACAACTCTTTAAAACCAACTAACACACAGAAGGAGGAGGGGGTTGGTAGTCACATAAATAAAAGGATTATAATAAACAGGAAAAAATAAATATACTGAGTTCATTAGAAAGTGTCGATGAGCAGCTCAGGCTGTGTGTGTATAACGCTGAGAGACCGCAAAGCTCCTTTAGAATGCTTATTCAAGGAGGCGTGCTTCATCCTAAGCAGTTATATAAGCCTAAATTTGCCTCCTACTTGGGCAGAGCCATCTGCCTGGGCAGATTTTGCATATGGACCAAAACAGAAATAATGTGTCCTATGAGGTCTGCGCTTGGGGTTACAGGTGGCTTTGAGTTTGTCCTCTACTTCCCATGGCAACCAACGGAACTCCTGTGATACGTGGCTAGTAATATAGCCAGTAACAACAAAGACAAAATAAAATGATATTGACATCATCGCCACCACCAGGCTTCTATCTTCTATGCTCTAACCTGTGCCTTTTGGAAATTTTAGACCTGTTTTTAATATCAAAACATGTTAACATCAAACTATATTTATTCTCCTTTGGCTCCCAATACACATATTGGTTGTTTCATCTGTTCAGGTGAATGTCTCTGAATATAATGTCTCAATGAACCGAGTATAGGGCCTATTTTTTTTTTTTTTGCTATAGGGCGCGCAATCCCTTCTCCTCCATTCTCTTGTCGGGATCTTGGACATGCACGCACACGCGCCCGGCGTGAGTTGTAAGCCACCGGGTCCGAGACGCGAACCGCGGCCAACTACGTGGGAGTCCAGCGACATAGCCATTACGCTAACTGCTGGTTCCCAAGGGCCTATTTTTATGAACTAGTTGCATTCAAGTGTTCTTCCTCCAATCAAGTTCTCTAATCACTGAAGTCTGACACATGAGGTCTTATTGTAAAACAGGCTTTCGACATTGTAGAACTGAGTGTATGCCTTTGAAATTTATTAGCCTGAGGAATTTAGTTACCCAGAAAATAGTGTTGCAATTGATTGGAAAAAAAATACTTTGATGTATCTATGTATCTGTCAAGGTTAATGTCAGTAACCTTGGACCCTAAAAATGGGTACAAATTTAGTAACTGAAAATAGATTGAACACAATAGTTTATTTCTCTGTTTTGAGAAGAAAGGCTTATGAAAGAAAGAAAGAAAGAAGAAAGAAAGAAAGAAAGAAAGAAAGAAAGAAAGAAAGAAAGAGAGAAAGAGAGAGAGAAAGAGAGAGAGAAAGAGAAAAAGGAGAAAGAAACAAGAAAGAAATGAGAAGAGAAGAGAAGAGAAGAGAAGAGAAGAGAAGAGAAGAGAAGAGAAGAGAAGGGAAGGGAAGGGAAGGGAAGGGAAGGGAAGGGAAGGGAAGGGAAGGGAAGGGAAGGGAAGGGAAGGAAAAGAAAAAAAGAAAAGAAAAGAAAGAAAAGAAAAAAAAGAAAAGAAAAGAAAAGAAAGAAAAGAAAAGAGAAGAGAAGAGAAAAGAAAAGAAAAGAAAAGAAAAGAAAAGAAAAGAAAAGAAAAGAAAAGAAAAGAAAAGGAAAGAAAAGAAAAGAAGAAAAGAAAAGAGAAAAGAAAAGAAGAGAAGAGAGACTGGTGGTCATCTGCCCAGGACTTTCACACATTCCATAATGCCAGCACTCAGCTTGTCTCTACCTCACCGCTTTGCCATTCTAGGTGTGCATCTCCCACCTTACAGTCCAAGATGGCCACTGGGAGTCCACCCTCTCCATGCTGCAGTCCCTTGGCCACCACTTACTCACATGACTAGACAATATAGTGTTTATTCCAGGCAGTCATGTGACAAGATAAAAGTTAGGAGTTCTAGTATATCTACTGCTGAATAAGAAAGGATAGAATAGATTCTGGAGGAATCTAGCAGTCTCTGTTTTAATTAAGAATTGTAATTTAATAGTTAAAACTTGCTAGTTTTAACATTCTTTTAACATTAGTCCTTGGTGACCAAAATAAGCATTCATTCTCAATTCTTTATTCAACAGTTTCTTCAAGTTTGATATCTGAATAAAAATTCTTACTTTTCCCCTCAACTATTAAAAAATTCTGCTTCCGGACCAGCAGTTAGCATAATGGCTATGTCGCTGAACTCCCATGTAGTCGACCACGGTTTGAGTCTCGGACCCAGTGGCTTAAACTCATGCTGGGCACATGTGCTTGGGTGCCCAGGATCCCGAGAGGAAAATGGAGGAGAAGGGATTGCAGTGTGGCTATCCCCCCAGGGGGTGATTTCTCTCTTTCTGTCTCTCTGTCTCTATCTGTCTTTCTGGCAAGTGCACGTACCCTATAGCAAAAAATCCTCTCAAAAAAAAAAAAAAAAAAAAAAAATTCTGCCTCATGGTTTTACAGTTTCTTTACTACAGAGTTTCTTCATTTATGCTATCATAAAAGGCAGAATGTTCATGTCATTAGACAAGGTAAACTTTAAGGCTTTTTTTTTTTTAACCAAGGGCTTTATATTTTTATATAACAGAATTTCTAGGTCAGTTTATGAAATTAGACAAAGTAAACTTTAAGGCTTTCCTTTTTTTTATTTTTAAACCAAGGGCTTTATATTTTTATATAATGGAATTTATTTCAGGACTGGTTAAAATGCTCATTTTAGTAAAGAACATTTTAAACATTTTAGTCACGTTAAAGTTTCACATATATCTCTTCATATTTTAAAAGTATGTATCAATCGTTATTGTACAGATGTAGCACTTTCATACAGCATAGCACTTTATATGAATGACTAGTCACTTAATTCCTTGCACTAGGTAGGGTTCTCAGAGAAACAGAAGCAACAGGTATATATATATATATATATATATATATATATATATATACACATACATATATATATATATTTTTTTTTTTTTTTTGGAGAGGTTTTTGCTATAGGGTGCGTGCGCTTGCCAGACAGACAGAGAGAGACAGAGAGATAGAAAGCGAGAAATCACCCCCCGGGGGGATGGTCACGCCGCAATCCCTTCTCCATTCTCCTCTGGGGATCTTGGGCACGCATGCACACGCGCCCGGTGTGAGTTTTAAGCCACCGGGTCCGGGACGCGAACCGCGGTCGACTACGTGGGAGTCCAGCGACATAGCCATTACGCTAACTGCTGGTTCCCCAGGTATATATTTTTAGAGAAAGAAATGTATGGTAAAGAACTGGCGCCTTTGATCGTGGAGGCCGGCAAGTCCAGAACCTGCAGTGTGAGCAGGCAGGCTGGAGAGCTGAGACGGCTAGAGCAGACGAAGCCTGAGGCCGTCTGCAGGAGAATCCCCTCTAGCTCAGGGAGGCTGGGCTTTTTGTTCTATTCATGCTTTCAACTTCTTTTTTTTAAAGAATTATTTTTTATTTAATTTTAATGATTCATTCATTTATTTTAATTTGGCCAGAGAGACAGACAGAGAGAGAGAGAGAGGGAAAATGAGAAAGCAAGCCACCAGGTCTGGGACCGGAACCGTGGTCAGCCATGTGGGAGTGTCCAGTACCTTAACCACTATGCCACCTGCTGATCTCTGCTTTCAACTTTTTGAACAAGGCCCACCCACTTTATGGAGTCAAGCTACTCACTCAAAATTCACCAATTTAAATGTTAATCTCATCCACAAACACTTCAAGTTGGCATATCAAATTAACAGTTACACAAGGAGTGGGGGCGTGAACCAGGTATATTTTGCTCAACAACTATATCATTGTTGGTTATAATTATTAACCAGAAACATGAATCACTGTCTTAGACATTATTATTTACTTATTAACAATAATTCCACAAGTCACTTTTGCATATTTCTAGCAACTGGGGAAATTACTACAACAATAAAAAGTCCAAATTCTCCAATACTTAGAAGAGGTTCTCCTCGGGTATAACAGGGAGGATCATATTTTCCTCTTCTAAGTTAACTTGAGTCTAACACTGAAAGTTACTTCTAAAATTTCTAAGCCATGACCTGTACTGTACCTGAAAACTGTTTATCTCTGTGATTTTATAAGAAAGTCATACCAAACATTTATGATCTGTTTGAATAAAACATTTTTTTCTGTTTTTCTAGGTTGTTTTCATAGTAAACAATGAGGCTATTTGAAAAAGAACATTTCTAAAAATGTACCTAAAAGACGAAGCTCCATGTCAACACTGGGAAATACAGTGCAGACGGGAAACTCGGGTCCCTAGCAACATGGGAACCAGCGCAGCTCTGGTGCAGTGCATCGGGGCAGTAAAGAGATGCGCGACTTGACGTCACGGTGGGTTCCAGAAAGCCTGGTGCTCCACGGGCTTGGGGGGAGGCTCCTGTGCTGTCAGCAGCTCCTGACACCCCCATGGAGATGGCCATAGGTCTTGTAGATTTCATTCTCTGCCAGCCCTCTTAAAACTAAAAGATCTGAGGGACCAGCAGATGGCATAGTGGTTACATCAGTGGACTCCCACATGTTCACCCATGGTTTGAGTCCTGAACCCAGTAGCTTGAAACTCTCACCGGGAGCATGTGTGTTCATGCCCAAGATTCTGAGAGGAGAATGGAGGAGAGGGGATTGCAGCATGACCACCTCCCCCTGACGGGTGATTTCTTACTTTCTCTCTCACTGTCTGTGTCTATCTCCCAGAGTACACGCTCCCTAAGGCAAAAACCTCTACAAAAAAAAAAAAAAAAGAAAAAGAAAAAAGAAAAGAGAAAGAACTTCTGAGATCCATTGTTGTTTTGTCAATATCCATGGGAATATTTAGATTCAACTATTCGCAAACAAAACAAAAGCAACCTAAAGAATCAGTTCACAGTGCAGTTTGCATTCAAACAACTGTCATGAAATTATCCAAGGGAGTCAAGATCATACCAAAGCAACAAAAGATTCGGTGCACACAGGCTGGTATTATTAAAAGGGAAATGCCTTTATCCTGCTTTGTGGAAAAGCAGAATTAGATTAATGCATTTCTTTGTTTAATCCTTTACCCAGAGTTTTATTTTCTGTCTAAAAAGTGTGCCCCATTTACACCAAAAAGTAACATCTACTTTCTTTCAGATACAACTAGCAAAAAGAGACAACTTCCAAATAATGCTATGTAACTTATTGTGGTTTTCACTGCTCAGAGGAATAAAATGTTTTAACATCTATCAATTATGCTAATTATGTCTCTCTGTCTCTGTATCTCTCTCATACACAAACACACACTCTCCCTGCTTTCTCATAGTTCAGAAACATTAAAAAGCCATAGCGGGGCCAGCAGGAGGCATAGTGGTTGAGGCCCTGGACTACCACATGGTTGACCACAGTTCCAATCCTGGACCTGGCGGTTTGCTTTCCCACTTTTCCTTTCTCTCTTTCTCTGATTTTTTCTGAGAAAACTGAAAAATTATAATAATAAATAAAATTTAATTGAAAAAATGTTTTTAAAAAGCCATAATGTCTTAGAGACTGAACATTCTGTCAACCTAAATTCAGATTACCAGTTTTCCTTGGTTCCTATGTAAAAAAAAAATTAACAAAGAGTGCAGGCTCGGGGAGAACTTGCAAGAGAAAGGGCTAGTCTGCTGTTTCTCTGGGTGGGGTTGAGTTTGTCCTGCTCCCTGTCCTTTGCTCCACAGAATAATGTAACATCTTACAGCAAGTGCCTGCCAGTCCGACCCAGGGGGAAGGTGGTCTCTGCCATCTGGCCTACCGCACAGAGCACCACGTAGGCCGCAGCTCAAAAGCACCATCATTTTCAGGGCTAGCAGGAACCGTTTACATTGAAGGGAGGTTTTCCTGACTGTTAGATGTACAGTAGGAGCCTTTTAATTTGGCAGCCCCTGTCATTATTCAAAACTCCGCAATTGGACAAAGCATCAGATTCTGGGTTCAGGGGTTGTGTTTCCCATACAAGTAGAGTTTTTGGAAAAGTTTATATCTTAGAGATCATTGTGAAAGATCAAGGTATCAGGATAGCCATTCCTTTAATATCCATTTAAAGTACATTCATGGTGGGACTGTTAACTTCCCACCAAGCAGGACTCTACAACAAAAATAAAACTATTTGTGGCCTATATGTGTTTAATCCTAGTTAAAGTTTCATAATGTAGCGGGACCAGCAGTTAGCGTAATGGCTATGTCGCTGGACTCCCCGGTAGTCGATCGTGGTTCGCGTCCCAGACCCGGTGGCTTAAAACTCATGCCAGACATGTGTGCGTGTGTGCCCAAGATCCAGAGAGGAGAATGGAGGAGAAGGGATTGCGGCATGGCCATCCCCCCTGGGGGGTGATTTCTCGCTTTCTGTCTCTCTGTTTCTCTTCGTCTGTCTGTCTGGCGAGCGCACACACCCTATAGCAAAAACCTCTCAAAAAAATAAAAGTTTCATAATGTAGCTTTTTTTTTTTTTTTTTTGAGAGAGAGATTTTTGCTATAAGGCATGTGTGCTCGCATAATGCTGGTTTTAGTCAGCACATTAACCAGCTGTGAAACACAGACCTTTCTCAAGAGCAGGCAAAGGATTTGAGGATTCATATATGGATAAGACTAGAAAGTCATGTCATTTGAAAAGCAGTCTTTCATCCTGAAGAGCTCTCCAGTTGCTTGTAAAGTCAATCTAATTTTTAAAATGTAAAATTTGTTCTTGAAGAAAAACAAAAACAAAAAAGCAAAGAGTAGGAGCCAGCAGGTGGCATGGTGGTTAAGGTGTTGTACTCCTACAATGGCTAACACTGGTTAAAGTCCCAGATGTGGTGGCTCGCTGTCTCACTTTTTGCCCTAAAAATATTTTTAAATAATAATAATAAATAAAATTACATGTTCTTTTTTTAGAGAGGTTTTTGCTACAGGATGCATGCGCTCACCAGAAAGACAAAGACAGAGAGACAGAAAGTGAAAATTCACCCCCACAGGGGGGATGGCCACACCGCAATCCCTTCTCCTCTTTTCTCCTCTCAGGCTCTTGGGCAAACACATGCACCCAGCATGAGTTTAGCCACTGTGTCTGGGACTCAAACCACAGTTGACTACATAGGAGTCCAGCGACATAGCCATTACGCCAACCACTGGTCCTAAAATTACATATTCTTTAAGAAAAAGAGTTCAGGCTTTAATTCCAAATCTGCGTGACTTTACACATATAACTTAACTTCTTAAACTTCTATTTCTTTTTTTGTTTTGTTTTAAGAGGTTTTTGGTTTTTTTTTTTTTGTTGTTGTTGTTGTTGTTGTTTTTTCCCATAGGGCATGTGCACTCGCCAAACAGACAGAGAGAGACAGAGAGACAGAAAGCGGGAAATCACCACCCAGTGGGGATGGCCACGCCGCAATCCCTTCTCCTCCATTCTCCTCTCGGGATCTTGGGCACGCACGCACACGCGCCCGAGGTGAGTTTTAAGCCACCGGGTCTGGGATGCAAACCACGGTCGACTACATGGGAGTCCAGCGACATAGCCATTACGCTAACTGCTGGTCCCCTTAAACTTCTATTTCCCTAAACTTCTATTTCCCTAGCCTTAAATTTAACGTGAATGTGGTGACGATTCAATGAAATATCTACAAGAGCCTAGCACACAGTACATAGCCTATAATATGATTCAATTGATTACAAGTTTCTTTACAGCAAGGTTTTTGTTACCATCAAAAACTCTGAGGTAAAAATTCCTGTATACACATAAGGAGAAACTAAGCAATCAAATTGAACAAGAGTGTTTAAGTTCAATTACTAAATGGCATCATCTCTTTATTTTCTTTTGGAATCCATTATAGAAGCAAACCACACAGACATTTCAGAAATGACAAACTCCTAGGGGGCAAAATAAAAGCAGTCAACTCACTCCCTATGGATAGGGAAACCTAAAAGCCTTGTACCATCATGAACAACTATGCCTACTATTTTGAACAACCCAAACAAAAATGATTTCTGTTCAGGCCCAAATAACATAGATAAAAGTGCATGGAAATTCATATCTTCCATGAAAGAGTCCACAATCAAAGCCCAAGAGACGGAGGAGTACAATTGTGCCAGCTCTCCTACCCCGAAGGGGACTCTTCCAGGGTCCCCTGAACAACTGAGCCAGTTATCCTCGAGACTTGGACACACTCTCTTACTATGCTTACTTCCTTTCTGGTCCTTCCTTCCTAACCTCTTACCATCTTTCTTAAGTGAATTTCCTAATAAATCTTGTTCACAGGAATGAATATTTCTCTGAGGGTATGCTTTGAAGAACCCAATCTATAGGCATTCATTCTGGGGCTTCTCTATGTCAAAATAGGTGATTGTTCCCATTCATACAAAGATATGGGGAGAAGGATCTAGAGACAGACATGAACAATCCCTAGATAGATAACTGAGAGGTGGTTGTTCCTCACACATGATAAGAATCATAATTCATACCTCCATTTACTCTGTGCCAGGCATTAATGCATTTCATCCCCACGACAACTTCGCAAGAGATGGAGACTATTATTACTTCTATTTTTTTAATCCAAAGAGGTAGTTAGTGGCAGACATGAGATTTGAACCCACACACTCTGCCTCCACTGTGCACATTTTTAACCTCCATGCCATACAGCCTCTTACAGATAAATGACACCAACAATAGCTGGATATAACATGGAAAAAAGATACTATTTAATGGTTTGCCACAAAACCTGTAGCATTTCAAAAGTTGAAAGCTTATTAACAATAACCCTTAATCTATAATTTAAATTTTAATATGACACTACAATAAAATTACATCCTAAAATTATACCCAGTAATTTGTATGACTTCCTTTTTAATTGTATGGCCCTCATTTTTCAATCCACTTTTACTTTCACTTTTGAAATACATATCTGCTCCTTCATTTACCTGACCAGATAAAGCAGAAAGCTACCTAATCTTGATTTTTTCAATTTATTATTGAAATCATAAATACATGATTTTAATTTTCCACTGTGACTTTATATTGGTAAAATGCTATATGGTAATAAATCCAGATATAACACAAATACCCTGAGACATCATTAAAAATGTTTAAACTAAAGTCATTCCATATCACTTCAGAAGAAATTGGCAGTTCTACATTGCAAAGATGCGCAACTTCGGGCTATGCCAGTTTGGTCAGCTCTGGGCCAGAACGCCACAGCTGGAAACACGCTAAAACGGTAGATGGCATAATCACAGTCAATTCTGTTCCTATACACTTCCTAATTACAGTTTGTTTGTTATAACAATGGCATTTTTTTTTTTATAGAATGAAAACCACTTCATGACAATCACAAATACAGAAAGACTCCCACAGACAGCAAATGCAATGAACGTCACAATTGGATAGGGTCTTAGTGCATCTGCCTAGTGCATGAAATTCCTCTCTAACACCTCCAACTGTGACCCCTCTTCCTGAACCCATCCTTAATTCAAAGGTTTAAAGAGAAAAAGGTAGGTCTTTAACTTTACAATAGAGAAAACATGATATTACTTTTTAAAACTTCTTTGCCATGTATAAATGACAACATGCCTCTTAACAGCTCCTGAATGATAGTGAAGAACCTATTAAAAGGCTTTTGCTGAAAATAGAAGATAAACTAAAACCTGAAAATTAAACCAGTCAACTACAGAGGGTTGTTTTTTTTTTTTTTTTAAGCTGGCGAGAATTTTTTGTTTGTTTCTCAGATCAGTGTGCAAAAATAACTCAACGGTATCTCATACCATTAGAATAATGAGCTTTTACATGGTAACGTTTGCTCTGCATTCTCTATAGACTCGGTCTACTATTAATAACACCTGACAGTCTATTTGTTGACTAACACTTTTAAAAGATTCTAGAAACACAGTAGTTAAAAAAATGTTTCATTCATTACCTGATACTGGGGTCAGCAGTATAAGTATTAGAGATATTCGAATAATTCAGTGGATGTCCCACTGAACAAAAATTTTCCTAACAGGTTGGACATCTCCCAACTCCAAACATGGGGACAATGGCTTCTAACCCAGGACATGAGAATGTATAAAGAACTTGTAGGTGTCAGCTCCAAAAGAGATTAGCTGTTAACAGACATGTATAACTTTCAACAGCTAGGAGCAAATGAATAAATGTGAAAGCTTGAAGACAAAGGATATGTATATGCACATATATATACATATAAATGTGCTAGGAGCTAATTAATAGTATAGGATGGTTTTATATATATTTGTACATATATATATACACACACATGCATTATATTAATCCTATTAATTATTCTATTAATCTTACTCTATCCTTTACTATTAATTAGCTCCTAACTTCCCAAGAGTGATAAAATTCAAGTGAGAAGGAACATTTCACCCTTCCAGGTCCACTTCAGATTCACTGAGAGTCTGCCACGCTTGTTGCTGCCTTCCCGTCTTCCCTCAGAGTTTCCCCTCTCTCTCCTCCAGATCCCTGCTCTGCTCCTGGGTTTCGATTTATTTCTTTGTGTCTGTTGGTGTTTCTCTCTCTATTCTCTTAATCAGGTTGTCCCCATATCTCCTCTCCTGTCAGCTTCCTGCTCCTCCTCACCTCTCTGACCTGGTCATAATGGGGACTCTGGAATCATTACTATTAATATGTTTGTTCTTATTGTTTCTAGGAAAGCGTGCTGCATATATTCAAATAGACTTAATAGCTATATCTTTTTTTTTTTTTAGGTTTTTTTCAAAAGGCTCATGCACTCACCGGAGACAGAAAGACAGAGGGAGAGGAAAAGTGAGAAATCACCTCCCATGAAGAATGGTCACACTGCAATTCCTTCTCCTCCATTCCCCTCCTGGGGTTTTGGGCATGCACGCACACATGCCTGATAGAATTTGCAAGCCACCAGGTCCAGGACAAAAACCACGGTCAGCCATGTGAGAGTTCAGTACCTTCACCACCATGTGACCTGTTGGCCCCAGCTATGCCATTTTTAAAAATTACTTAATTCAAAATGAATCTTCCTTCCTCTCTTTTGAGTTTATCTCCCCCAGCTTAAAAATGCATTCCAATTCACCAAAGCAACACCAAAGAATATTTTGTAGGCTGTTGAATGAGCCTCCCAAGAAGAATCTGTGTGATATACAGAATTTTTCTTTCTTACAGTGAATTTCAATTGGTGGTTGTGTGTCCCCAGTTAATATTTTATGCAATTCTTCTCCCTGTTAACTAATCTCGTTATTACTTTCCTGTCACTCAAAAATGCTCTTTTTTTTAAGGTGTTTTTGCCTTAGGGTGCGTGCACATGCCAGAGAGATATAGAGACAGAGACAGTAAGAGGGGAAGTGAGGTATCACCCCCCAGGGGGATGGCCACAATCCCTTCTCCTCCATTCTCCTCCTGGGATCTTGGGCATGCACGCACATGCTCCTGGGGAGAGTTTCAAGCCACAGGTTCTGGGAGTTGAAACACAATTGGTCATGTAACTGCTACACCATCTGCTGGCCTCAACACTCCTTTTTTATTAACTTGACAACTATGGAGGGCTTCTTTCTCTATTTTCCAAGAAAGGATTTTGTTAAGTTTTATACATTTGAGATTTTTTTTTAATAAATGTGAACACATTTATTATGTAAACATGTAACCCTTGGAATAAAATCCAAATGTCTACCAAAGTCTAACTTACTTTTAAAAAACACTCTCAATTTAGGCTGATACCAAGATGAATTTAGAGCAAAGAAAAAATTAATTTGAGGTTACTTTCCATATGCAGTCAAGAAAGAACACTTCATTTTTTGAGGCGATTACAAAATAGCTATGAAATTTAGATAAAAGGTAGACTACAAAATACCACAGGATTTTAGGTCATTCAAAAAAGAAATGACATGACTGTAAAGAGAGGATCTGGACAAGGTCTATAAGATCCCTTCCAGTCTTTGCCTACTTCCTAGACAAATGGACTTAGGCCATTATGTCTGGGGTGCCATCAAGGCACAATTTGATTCATTTCTTCAGTTTTAGGAAAAAGTAAGAACCTAACACCTCCAATCTCAGTGTACCTGGAAAGTCAATTTCAGGAGATTTGATTCTGCCCATGTTTGATATGAAAATTCTTACTGTGGCACTACTAGATTTTTTTTTTTTCCTCAGCTCTTTTCTTTCTGTTTTACCCACACTTCCAATAGATAAAGCAGAATAGAGATACTGACTCCTTCAACAGAACACCTTGCAGTTACACTCTGAAAAATGGTTAATATCGGCAGAAGGAAAATGTGTTAAGTGTACAGATGGACTCTAGTATAAACAGAAGGCTTAAGTTATGTTTTGATGAAGCACTGAGAGAATCGCCCTTCACCCCTTTCTAGAGAGATACCAGGACAAAGCTCAGAACCTCAATAACCTTCAAAATTTAGGAAAGACAACGGGAACAAAAGCAAGTAGCCAATGAGAGATCAAATTTCCATCTGAAAGATACTTTGAATCAGCTAACAGGCAACTTTATAAGAAAAATAAAACATAGTATAGTCCACCTTCTAGAATGAGGGCACATGTAAAACCATCTAATTTCCTTCCTGATGATATATTGTGTCTGCACACCTCTCCAAAGACTGGGAATAGTTTATAATAACTGTTTCCATCACTAGGTCACTCTATTATAGTAACACTGTCAATTAAAAAAATGTTTGCTTTAAAAAAAGGATGCAGGGAACCAGCAGTTAGTGTAATGGCTATGTCGTTGGACTCCCACGTAGTCGACCGCGGTTCGCGTCTCGGACCCGGTGGCTTACAACTCACACCGGGCGCGTGTGCGTGCGTGCCCAAGATCCCGAGAGGAGAATGGAGGAGAAGGGATTCCTGCGTGACCATCCCCCCTGGGGGGTGATTTCTCGCTTTCTATCTCTATGTCTCTCTCTGTCTGTCTGACGAGCGCACGCGCCCTATAGCAAAAAACCTCTCCAAAAAAAAAAAAAAAAAAAAAGGATGCAAAGGGTTTATCAAACTGTAATGATATAGAGAAATATATAGTATGCTTCCTTCCAAAATAAGTTTATAATCCAGCCTCCAGTGAGAGGCTCAGTGTTTACTAAAATAGTTCAGATGTGCATGTTTGAAGAGCTCAAAGGAAGAGAGGGACATATCATTGTTCATTAAAATAAATACCTACTTAAAAATGTACTCTATATAAAGCACTATGATAAGCACTTTTGCAGCTGTCCTTGCTCCATAGAGTTTACAATCTAGTGAGACAAATGAGACAAATACACAGATAACCCTAAAAATAGTGAGATTTTTTTTCTTTTTTTTATAAAAAAAAAAGTTTTAGGTTTTTGTCATAGGGTATGTGCGCTTACCAGAGACACAGAAAGAGAGAAAGTGAGAAATAACCCTCTGGGGGATGGCCATGGTACAATCCTTTCTCCTTTATTCTCTTGTCAGGATATAGGACATGAACACACATGCACCCAGTGTGATTTTTCAAGCCTCTGGGTCCAGGGCTTGAACTGTGGTCAAACCTGTGGAGTCTAGTGCCCTGACTACCAAGCCACCTGTTGGCGCCATAAGTGAGTTATTTAAAAAAATGAGATTATATTACTTCAAACATAAGCCTAAAAACTAGAGATATTCTTAGTAAGTTGATCAGAGATAACCTCAGGGAAAACGTAGTATTTAATCCAGGGTTTGAAAAACAAGCAAATTTCAACAGAATTCAAAGAGATGCTCTCAGCTGAAGAAAGGGCACATTCAAAAGGACAAGAATAAAAAAGACAATGAACATGCAGGAATTAAGCAATTGAGCATGTCCAGAAGAGAGGACATTTGTGAGAAGATGAATTTTATACCATTCTGAATCAAGATTCTAGAATGACAGCCAACACCAGATAGGAGTAGAGATTTCCTTTGAGAATCAATATTATACAAGAAGACATGGAGGAATCTAAGAAATCTACATAAAGAAAGATAAGAGACTTTTAGGCCCAAAACTTAGAAAACTCTTTATAGAGTCAAAGAAAGGAGAAAAGTGAGCCAGTTTGAGTGTTCACCAGGGAAGTTTTTTCCAGAAGATATAAAACTGAGTCCTAGAGAGTAGGCAGATCCCCAGCAGGGGAGAAGAAAGCAGAGTGTTGCAGGTGAGGGCTCTGATGCACTAAAATAAACAGAAGCCAGAAAGCACAGGATATTGGTGGACACCAAGAGCAAACTGAAGTCACAATGAGCAATTTTACCCTACACAAGTATGGGACAGATTTACAATGGGACAATTAAGTAGAGGTATAGAAATCCTTGACTTTCACTAATTAACTTAAGTTTTATCCAGAAAGCAATTTGGAGCCATTGAAAATTCTTTAGCAGTATCTGACAGAACTTCAGGGCTAGTTGCTGACTTCCAACATTAATGAATCACATCCCCTATGGCGATATGAACTTCCTTAGTATTCTATTAAAATCTTGGACAGTATATTTACATCGCTCCTCTAAGATACCCCGCAGCTTCTGTAAATACTGCCACCATTCCTTTCTCTGGGTCTTAACCTGTCTCGTCAGTGAGACAGAATATTGGAGCAGGTTACACAGCTCAGGGACTGACTGGTGATGGTGTTCGAGATCCTTCATCTAATACTTAGCAGCTTAGTGAGAACACGCCTCATTCCCAAAAAAGGAATGACTGGAGAAAAGACCTCCCTGCTATTTTCCCCCTGCCCTCTTCTCATGCTGGTACCTATCTCAGCCTACCTCCCTGCCAGTCACAATGTTCCCAGTGTAAGGGGAAAGGAAACGAGGTCTTTAGAGTTAAGGTACATGTTCCAAGGTCTCTTCTAACAGAGATGATCCTCTGTGCTTATTCAAAAATTTAAAAAGAGGTAGGTACCTTATTTTTATTAAAAAAAAGTCTATGAGCATCTTCTATGTGATAGACATTGTTTGAAGTTTTATAAATATATTTCATCTAATCTGTATGATAACCCACTGAGATAGAGCTTACTAGGAATCCCATTTTCAGATGAGAAAACTGGGGCAAGAGAAGGTTAAATTACTAACACAAGGTAGTAAGTTACAGGGCGAGGATGAATCCAGACATCCGTATCCCAGAGTCCCTGCTGATAACCACTACCTTTATGCCATGTTTGTTCCCATTCTGCTTTTTCTCCTGAAACATGGGTCTTAGTAAGCCAGTGGGGAACTAGTTTTTTGTTTGTTTGTTTGTTTGGTTTTTTTTCTTGAGAGGTTTTTGATAGAGGGCATGTGCGCTCGCCAGAAAGACAGAGAGAGACATAGAAACAGGAAGTGAGAAATCACCCCCCAGGGGGGATGGCCACGCCGCAATCCCTTCTCCTCCTTTCTCCTCTTGGGATTTGGGGCATGCACTCACATGTGCCTGGCGTGAGTTTAAGCCACCGGGTCCGGGACTCAAACTGCGGTCGACTTCATGGGAGTCCAGCGACATAGCCATTACACTAACTGCTGGTCCCTGTGGGGAACTAGTTTTAGGCCAACAGAAAAAAATGGGGATTCTCAGCTTTCCTGGTCATAATACTAGAATCTTACTTCTAATCAGTGTATGCATAAGAAATACATATCTGAAAAATTTAAACCTCAATGAAAAATGAATCTGATGTGAATTGACACTGACAGCTGTAAGAACAACCCCACACACCTTTTTCTAAAACTGAAATTCTATACTTAGTTCTTTCATAATTTCTCATTAGCACATGATAAAAAAAATAACCTAACCATAATTTAGATTAATCTTCTCCAGAAATGTTGCTCTTATTAAAAGCATAATTTTAAACTGTGGAGAATGTAAATTGGGGTAGGGAATAGAACATGGCTTTGACATTGCCACTGGAGGAATTTAACCAATACCAATGGACACTATTACCTTTAGCGACCTCAGAGTGTCTTCCTGCACATAGTAGGCACTCAAACATTTCTTAAAGGTCACTGAGAGATTTAAAATGTTTAAATAATCACAATTCAAAAACTCGAGTAGCCAAAGGCCTTTTAGTATAATAGCAGCTCTATAACTCAGATAACATTTTAACATATTTATTGTAATAAAGGTAATTTTAACCATCATGAAATTATATGCTACACTGAAGCAACCAACAGCAATTGGAAGCCAAATTCATTCAGAAGAAAATTGATGGGCAAGGTTGTATTAAAACATATTTAAAAGTACACCTACTTCTGGAAAAAAATGAATAAGAGGAATTACATTTACCCTCTTATCTAAAACAACAGCAGTCACAAAAACAAAAAAAGACCAAATATTGGGTGTCAGAAAAGTCAAGACATATTTTTCTATGTAAAAATGACCCAATATTTTATATGAAACAATGGTAAGACAACGACAACAGGCCACAAAAGATAGTAATCTTTGATAAGAAACACATTCAGTGAGTCCTTCCATTGTTCCAATTTACAGCCTTCAGAGAAGTTTCAGACCACAGCACAGAGAGTGGCGGGTGCAGCTGAGTCTAGTGGTGATGGTAATGTGGATCTACATAAAGGAATAAAGAGCAAAAGAAATAGTAACTATACCAGTAATGTATAAGATTTGCTCTTATTCTTTAAATATGTTTCAAAAATAGCTATTTGAAAAAAATAATATATTGTTGGTTTTATAACACAGATATAAATAAAATGTATTAAAATAATAGTATAAATATCAGGAGGGGAGAATTATAAGTCCATTATTATAAGGTTTTTATATTATACAAGAAGGGTTATAATATAAGACTTTGTAGAGTTAAAATTATAGAGTATAAAATCTAAGGCAATGTTTTTCAAACTTAGTATTTTTGAAATTTGGGTGAGACAATTCTTTGTTATGAGGAGCTGTTGTGCGCATTGTAGGATATTTAGCAGTGTCTCTGCAGTCTACTCAATAAATGCCAGTAACATCCTATACCCTTAATTGCGACAAACAAACATTTCTTCAGACAATGCCAAATGATTTACTGCAGAACAAAACTGCTCCTAGGTAAGAAACACTATCTTAAAGTAACTACTAAAACAACCAAGCAAAGAATCATGGCTAATACACAAAGATGATAAAATGATATCATAAAAAAAAATACTAAGTTCAAAAAAAGGCAGATACAGAAGAAAAAGGGAACAAGAAAGACATGGGCCAGATAAATCAAAAAGCACAATGAAAACAGACTTAAACCTAACCATACACTTTACCCATTAAATGTAAATGACCTAAATATTTGAACTTGAAGGCAGAGAAATGCCAGATTGAATAAAATTTAAAAGATTCAATTCACTTATTTCATACATTCAATCACTATACATCACTTAACTATAAAGTAAATGTTTAGAATAAATTAAAATTTAAATTACAAAAAGTAAGTAAATAGATAAATAATAAAAATAAAGGCCATTGGGATCAGCAGTTAGCATAGTGGCTATGTCGCTGGACTTCCATGTAGCCAATGGTGGTTTGAGCCCTGGACCCAGTGACTTGAACTCACGCTGGGTATGTATACGTGTATGCCCAAGATCCCAAGAGAAGAACGGAGGAGAAGGGATTGCAGTGTGGCCATTCCCCCTGGAGGGTGATTTCTTGCTTTGTGCCTCTCTTTTTCTCTGTCTTCCTGGCAAGTGCATGCGCCCTATAGCAAAAACCTCTCTAAAAAATAAATAAAGGCCACTATGTTTTGGGAAAAAATCCAGTTATAGCCTTCCTAGATGGAATATATCCCATCAGGTCCTACTACTACCAAAATGTCAAAAGAAAATATTATTATGATTACTTTATTCAAGTGTTATTTAGTTTAACCAAAACCTCAAGGTAAGTTAGGAGTAAAAATACTGATCAAAGAACCTGGATATGGGATTTCTTATTCAAGAAATATCTTTTTTTCCTTCATTCAGAGTGTTTTTTGCTAATACATGAAATTGCTTGGTCATGATTTAATATATTCCAATGAAACATTAAAATATATAAATAAAATTATGGAGAAGGTACATCATGTTAATAATAATCCAAAAAAAGATCTTTATGAGGGAAAATAAGTTAACTTGAAAATAATAAAGTGTTTGATTTATCAGGAGGACATAATAATCTAAATTTTTATGAACCCAATAATAGAACTTCAAATACATGAAGCAAAAGCTGATATAAATAGAAACAGGTAAATCAGTCATAGTTAGATATTTCAGTAACTATTTCCCAATAATATAAAGAGTAAGTAGACATAAATTCAGTAAAAATGTAAAAGACTTTGGCAACAAAACTACTTGGCCTAACTGACATTTATTGAACATTACATCAAGTATTCATAACATATATATTATTTTCAAGTGCACACAAAACATTTACAATACAGACAAAATTCTGAGCCATAAGATAGGTCTCAATATGTTTTAAAGAATCCAAGTCATGCAAATAATATTGTATATTAACAATGAAATTAAATTAGAAATTAGAAAGAGAAATATTTCTAGAAAATTCTAAATATCTGGAAACTCTTACCAAACTTCTAAATAACCCATGGATCAAAGACTAAATAAATCAGTACATTAAAATTTCAAACTTCCAGGATTTCATCAAGTAGATTATCAATGCCCTTATTAGTCTCTTCGCCTTCTGGGATACCAAATATCCGGATGTTTGGACATTTTATGGTATCTAATATTGCTCATATGTTATTCTCATTTTGGGGAGCAATTTTCTCAGTCTTCGTGGTCAATTTTTCTAGGCCAGTGATTCTAACTTCTACATCTGAGATTTTATTTTCTGTATGATCTAGTCTCCTTTTAAGACTTCCCAAACCAAGAGAGGCACTCAAAGATCCAGACCCAAGGAATGCAAAGGAACCCAAATAGGATCGACCCCAAATAGGATCAACCCAAGAAGATCTTCTCCAAGACACATTATAGTCAGATTGAACAAAACCACAAAGACATGATACTAAGACTGGTGAGAGAGAAACATCAAGTTACCTACAAAGGATATCCCTTCAGGCTCACAGCATACCTCTCATTGGAAACAATGTAAGCAAGGACAGAATGGGAAAATATATTCAAATTGTTAAGGGAAAAGCATTTCAACCAAGAATACTGTACCTGGCAAGATTATCCTTCACATGGGAAGGAAAGACAAGGACATTCTCAGATCAACAAAACCTGAAAGAATTTACCAACACCAGACAAGATCTCCAAGAAGTTCTGAAATGAGTGCTATACCAGGAAAACTAAATACAAACACACATAAATAAGTGTTCAAAACAACTAAGAAAATGGCTCAATTCGTGGAAGGAACAAGTCTGGAGTTGAATATTATATCCCAAAATTTAATTGAGAAGATTGGAACACAACAGACAATAGATTAAGTACATGAGACTGAACTGATGAAACAGAATCTTATGACTTTTGACTAAAACATTACTGATTTTCTTCTAAGCTACGTTTACCAGATTTAAGGATTTTTGTCTTGTCTTGAGCTGCCGATAGGTTCATGTACCTTCTATTTGAACATAATCTGAACCTGTTTTCTGGCTTTAAGTTTTAAGTAAAGCTCTTTTAGCATTTCTTTTATTTTGATTTACTAAAGTTAAAACTGCTTTTCTTGGAATATATTTAAAAAAATACATATTTAATGGCTGCAGTAAGCTATATAGCATCAGCTAGGTGCTACTTTATAGTATATTCATTTTACTCAGAGTTTCATGCCTAAAGTCAGACATGTGTTCACAGATATGTGTATATCAGCTGACCTTGTTATTGAAAGTAGTTAGATTATTTAAGAAATTTTGTGAATCAATAAAATGTGGGGAGGGGGGAATAGAAAGCCACTGTAGATACCAGACAGAATGGGGAAGGAGGGTGGGAAATGACAGAAGGTGAGAAATAGGGGAATATATATATATACACACACACACACACACACACACACACACACACACACACATATATATATACACACACACACACACACACACACATATAAAACTAGAAATGGAAAATTATTAATGATAACATGCATGATTAAGCAACTATGCAGTATATTCTGGATGGAAAATCACATTTTGTATGCTGTGACTATGTTCAGTGAATGAATGTAAAATTACTTAATTAAAATTTTTTTATAAAAAAGAAAAAGAATTTTAAACCAAAGAAAATGAATTACGACATATGAAAATTTGTGAAATGCTACTAGGGGCGTGTTTAGAGGGGAATTCATAGCATTAAAAGCCTATAATAGAAAAAGAAGAAGGATTTCAAGAAAATGACCTTGGTTGCCCCTATTTACAATTAAACTTAAACTAAAATAGCAAATAGTAAGAAGGCTAAAGGAAGCAAGTGTACGTGGGAGAATAATAAAAGAGGAAACAAAAACAATGTAACAAAAAAAAACCAATGAAACCACATAAGATTTTTTGAGAAGATCAATAAAATCGCTAAACTTCTATAGTCAGGTTAGGTTGGTAAGTAAAAAGGACAGAAAATACAAATTTCTAACATCAGAATAAGAGAAACGACTGCCAAAAGTGAATATTTTGACTTACCCCTCCACTTGCCTTTGGACTTGAGGTTTGTGTCTTGGGCTTTAAGATGAACTTGCACCCTTCCCCACCCCATCTGGAGACCAGTTCAAGTATCAGCCTTCCTGGACACCAAGCTGCCTGTGGATGCAGGCCCTAAGGGCCAGGACCCATGGCTCATCTCCCTGCCAACTTGCCTTTGGACTCTCAGGACTTCAGTGTTTTGAATAGTGTGCAGTGCACATTGCAGGCTAGGCAATCTTTTCTTTGCTCCTGAGGTGAAGCTCAGCAGCTCAGTTGGAGGCGTACCTGTTCTTTAGAAACAGAGAAGACTTTGGGTCACCCAGGACCAGTGACAACAGGGCAGGGTACTGGTGAGCAACAGGGAGGCAGAGCAGAAGAAAGATCACCAATTTTCTACTCCTGCATACCTTTGAACGCTCAGAGATACCTTGAATAATTTAGGAAGGAATGTATGATCACTAGATGACTAAGAACAATCATAGAGGCACAAGAAATATGAGCCACCAAGAAAATGTCTCTCCCCCAAGGGAAAATATCAATTCCACATCACCCACAGACAACACAATGGAAACTGTGGACATGTCTGATAAGCAATTCCGAATTTTTGTAGTAACCAAACTAATTAAAATGCAACAGAAAAGAGACAACAAGCTCCAGGAGATGAGGAAGTCCTTTCACGATTTGAAAGAATAGACACCTTAAAAAAGAATCAAACAAAATTGTTAGAGATGAAGAATCACATACAGGAAATTAAAACCTCCTTTGAAAATATTAAAAGTAGATTAGATCACACAGAGGATCAAATCTTAAATACAGAAGACAAAATCTCTGACCTCAAAAAAAGTATCAAAAAGTTTGAGAAAACAACCAAGAAAAATGAGGATAATATATGAGAAATGCCAGATATCAGCAAGTGCCCCAACATCCAAATAATTGGTATCCCAGAAGAGGAAGAAAATAGTAAGGGCATTGATAATTTATTTCATGAAATCTTGGAAGAAAACTTTTCAAACCTAGAGAGGCATTCAACTATCTAGAAAATACATAGGACCCGAAATAGAAGCAACCCAAGAAGATCTTCAAGGCACATCGTAGCCAGATTGACAAAGACAAGATATTAAAATTGGCAAGAGAGAAACATCAAGTTACTTACAAAAGTTACCCCATCAGGCTAACATTGAATCTCTCATCGGAAACAATGCAGGCAAGGGAAGAATGGGGACATATAGTCAAAGTGTTAAATTAAAAACAATTTCAACCAAGAATACTATACCCAGCAAGATTATCCTTCATATGGGAAAAAAATTAAAAATATTCTCAGATAAACAAAACCTGAAAGAATTTACCAACTCCAGACTAACTCTTCAAGAGGTTCTGAAGGGAATTCTATACCTGGAAAACTAAAACTTCAGACAGACAGTTATAAGAGAACAAAAAACAACCAAGAGAATGGCTCACTTAATGATAGAAGCAGGGCCAGAAATATTGATAATAACATTGAATGTTAATAGATTAAATGCTCCAATTAAGAGACATAGACTAACTGAATGGAAATGAAAAAGAAGTAAAAGGTATCTAGATTTGAAAGGAAGAAGTTAAACTGCCTTACTCACAGATGACATAATCATCTTCATAGAAAATCCAATAACTAGGAAAATTAGCTACTACACCTAGCAAATGAGTTTAGTTACATTTCAGAATACAACATCAATATGCAAAACTCTGTAACAATTTTGATATACTAAAAGTGAGCATTTAGAAACTGAACTTTTGAAAGAGTAATACTGTTTATTATAGCTCCAAAAACATATAATATTTAGCTATAAATCTAATGAAAGGTAAGGCTTAAAAGCTAAAAGCTATAAAGCATTGCTAAGATAAATTAAAAACCTAAATTAATAGACACACTGCATTCATGCATGTTGGAAGACTTCATGTTGTTAAGAAGTGAATTCTCCCCCAAACTGGTAAGAGATTTAATACATCTCAATGAAAATCTCAGAAGGAATTTTCTGTAGAAATTGATAAACTGAACTAAAATTTATATAAATGTGCAAAGGACCTAGTATAGCCTGAAAAGATTGGAAAAAAATAAAGATAAAGGATTAACACAACCTGATTTCAAGATTTACCATAAATCTACCATGCTCAAGACAGTACACAATGATTTAAAGGTATGAGAAATAGATCAGTGAAAGAAAATAGAAAGTTCAGAAATAGAATCACATTTATAAAGAAAACTAATTTTCGATGTGGAAAAGTAATTCAGTGAATAAAAACTAATCTTTTTTTTTTTTTTTAGAGGTTTTCCCTATGGGGCACGTGCACTCACCAGAAAGACAGAGAAAGATGGAAAGACAGAAAGCGAGAAATCACCCCGAGTAGGGGAGGGCCACACTGCAATTCCTTCTCCTCCATTCTCCTCTAGGGATCTTGCTTACGCATGCACACGCACCCAGCATGAGGTTTGAGCCACCGGGTCCGAAACTCAAACGGTGTTCAGCTACATGGGAGTCCAGTGACATAGCCATTATGCTAAGTGCTGGTCCCAATTAAAAACTAATCTTTACAACAAATGCTCCTGGAAAAAGTTACATCTCTACGCAAAATAATGAGCTGCCTTGTATAATAAATAAAACTTAACTAGAAATAGGTCACAGACCTATATATAGTATCTGAAACTATAAAACTTCTAGAAGAAAACATAAGAGAAATATTTGTGAACATTGGCCAGGTAAAACTGCTTAGATACAGCAACAAAGACATAATATACAAAGATTTTCAAAATTATTAAGCTGTACTTCATCAAAATTAAGATTTACACTCTTTCTTCTCTTTTTTTTTTTCTTTTTCTTTTTAGATTGATATTTTGCTACAGGGCACATGCACTTGGCCAGACACACAGAAAGACAAGGTAAGAGAGAGAAAGTGAGAAATCACCCACCCCACTCCCCAAGCATAGATGGCCACACTAAAATCTCTTCCCTTTCATTCTCCTCTTGGGGCATGTACACACACATACCCAGCATAAATTTCTATCAACTGGGTCCAGAACTCAAACTGTGGTCAACTACGTGGAAGTCCAGAGCTTTAACCACTATACCACCTGCTGGCCCCAAGACATACATCCTTTGGAAGACATTCTTAAGAGAATGAAAAGTCAAAGAATAGGAAAAAATATTTACGAGTTATATAACTGATGAAAGACTGGATCTAGAATATATGAACAATCCTCAAACTCAATATCAATCTTTTATAAACTTTTTTGTAGTAGTCAAAAGATTTGAACAGATGGCTCACCAAAAAATATGTATGAATGGTATATAAAAACATGTAAAAATGCTCAACGTCATTGAACATTAGAGAAATATAAATTAAAACTAAAATGAGACTAAGTTGGAAGACCGAAAATGTCCTATATGGAGATAAGAAAAAATTATATTGAAGACAAAGTTTCTGATTTAGTCCAAGCAACAAAGAATAATGTTAAAATATTCACTGAAAATGACAACATATGGGAAATCCTAGACACCATTAAAATACTGAATATTAGTATTACGGGTATTCCAGAAAGTGAAAAGATAGGTAAAGGCTTAGAAAACCTCTTTCATGATATATTAGTTGGAAACTTGGACAGGCACATAGAAATCCTAATTTAGGAAATAAAAAGAGCACTACATAGATTTAACATATGATGATACTCTCCAAGGCACATCATAGCCAAACTGATAAAAATCAAAGACAAAGATGATATTCTAAAAATGACAAGAGAAAAAACCAGGATACTTACAAGGGTTATCCCGTTAAACTAATAGTAGACCTCTCAACTGAACAATGCAGGAGAGAAAAAAAATTGGTATAACATATTTAAAACTCTGAAAGGAAAACAATTTCAGCCAATAATACTACACCCAGCAAGACTATCCTTCAAATGGGAAGGAGAAATAAAATTGTTCCCAGATAAACAAAAGCTGAAAACATTTACCAAAATTAGGCCAGCCCTTTAGGAAAATCTATATCTGGAAAACTAAAGAGAGAGAGGGACCTGCAGTTAGCGTAATGGCTATGTCGCTGGACTCCCATGTAGTCGACCGCGGTTCGTGTCCCAGACCCGGTGGCTTAAAATCACGCCAGGTGCATGTGCATGCGTGCCCAAGATCCCGAGAGGAGAAGGGAGGAGAAGGGATTGTGGCATGGCTATCCTCCCTGGGGGGTGATTTCTCGCTTTCTGTCTCTCTGTCTCTCCCCGTCTTTCTGGCGAGCGCACGTGCCCTATAGCAAAAACCTCTCAAAAAAAAAGAAAAAAGAAAAAAGAAAGAAAAAAAATAAAGAGAGAGAAATCAAAGTGAGAAAGCACAAAACAAGTAGAAAAAAAAGAAGAAAATGACAGAACCAAGTCCACATATATCAATAATAACCTTGAATGTTAGTGGAGTAAATTCTCCAACTAAAAGATACAGATCAATTCAATGGTTGAAAAAATTGAAACCCTCTATATATCGCTTACAAGAAACACACTTTGTTGACAAAAGACATATGTGGTCTGAAAGTGAAGGAATGGAAGAAGTCACTTCATGCAAACAAATGAATAAAGGCAAGAGTTGTAATAATAGTATCACATAAAATAGACTTTAGGATAGAAAGTATAAGAAGAGACAAAGAAGGACATAACATAGCTGTAAAAGAACGAATTTATAAAGAAGATATAACAAGTATAAATATTTATGCACCTAATACCAGGGCACTCAAATATGTAAAAGAAAGACTGCTAGACCTAAAGGGAGATATAGATATATTGATACACACACACACACACACACACTCTCTCTCTCTCTCTCTCTCTCTCTCACATACTAATATATATTAATATCAGTACATTATACTAATATACTAATCATTGGAGATTTTAACACCCCATCATCCTCACTGGACAGTCACCTAGATGAAAAATAAACAAAAAGATACAGAAATTAATTGATATCATAAATCAAATGGACCTAAAAAACATATATAGAATGTTCCATACAACAACTATGAAATATACTGTTTCTTATCTCTGAATGGAACATTTTCAAAGACTGACTACATCATAGGCCATAAAAACAAGACTATATAAATTAATAAGTATAGAAACTATTGGGTCATTGGAAAAGTCATGATGCATTTTTGCATAGAAAAACATAAAAAAAAAACTCATGATTTTCCTGGTGACTTAATATACTCAGTATTTTCTCTGATCACAGGAGAATTAAACTTGAAATTGACCACAGAAAGAGCCCTCAAAAATATGCATGGAAACTAAACAATCTACTCCTGAATGACTTTCATACTTTCAGGAGTAGATTATGGAAGGAAATTAAGACGAAATAAAAAATTTGTTGAAACTAATGACAATGAACACACTACTCTCCAAAACCTTTGGGACACAGCATGAGCAGTCATAAGAAGCAAGTTTATAGTCATTAGTCCTCACACACACAAAAATAGAAAGATGGCAAATAAATAACTTAATATCACATCTGGTCATGCTCCAGACATGCTATGATAGGTGGACTTTTAAGATGGCCTCCATGATATCCAACCCAGGTACTACCACTGATTATGTTACAGTGCATAACAAAGAGATTTTTCACACAAAATTTAGGTTACTGATCATTTGACTTAGAGATAATAGGATGAGGGTGGGAGTCTAACCTAATCATGTGAGCCCCTTCAAAGTAGAGAACCCCTTCAAGGCAGAGAGTTTCTCTGGCTAGCTGCTGCAAGGGAAGTCAGAGGGATTTGAACCTGTGAGGGATTTGATGTGATGGAGGTTGAGTGGGAATGGGCTGTGTGGCAAGGATCCGAACGTGGCCTCTATGGTTGAGAGGGCTGACTGGTCTACAGCTAGCAAGCCAAGAGAGCTCAGTCCCACAATCACAGGGAAGAAAATTCTACCAGTAGCTGTGAGTTTGGAAGCAGACCACTACCTATATTCAGGTAAAAGCCCAGTCCAGCTGACACCTTTATTTCAACCTGTGAAACCTTAAATAGAGAACATCACTGAGCCCACCTAAACTACTTCTGACTACAGAATTGTGAAATAATAAATTAGTATTGTCTTATGTCACTAACTTTGATCATTCATTACACAGTGACAGCTAGTATATCTACTGAATCAACATTTCTGAAAAGTAGAACCTTAGAATCTGTATGTTTAACAAGTTATTTATTAATTTTTATACACAATAGTTTTAGACTGAATAAGAAGAACATGATCACAAAAATGGAATATGCTGGGAACCAGCAGTTAGCGTAATGGCTATGTCGCTGGACTCCCACGTAGTCGACCGCGGTTCGCGTCTCGGACCCGGTGGCTTACAACTCACGCCGGGCGCGTGTGCGTGCGTGCCCAAGATCCCGAGAGGAGAATGGAGGAGAAGGGATTGCGGCGTGACCATCCCCCCTGGGGGGTGATTTCTCGCTTTCTGTCTCTATGTCTCTCTCTGTCTGTCTGGCGAGCGCACGCGCCCTATAGCGAAAAAACCTCTCCCAAAAAAAAAAAAAAAAAATGGAATATGCTGTACTTCTGAACTGTAAGTCTCTCAAAACTTTGGAGGCCATGGCCATATGTGACAATTTTACAATCCTTAGCTAATTCCTTAATAATGACATTGCTCCCTATCAACACAATAAAGGATACTCTGATGGTTGGTTTAGAGTATCTTCTAGCCTTCAAGAAAAGATAAATTATGTTCCATTCAAAATCCATTGATTCTATTTTCAAAAGACCTTTAGGGAATATATATATACATGATTCAATAATGTGACCTAGTATACAAGACCACTTTCTTGACTACAGTCTTCCTAAGAGCCATTCTATTGGTTTGCTGGGAAAGTCATGATACATTTTTGCATAGAAAAATAAGTTATGACTTTCCCAACAACCTAATAAATTGTTTAGTGTAATTTAAGCTGACACTTTTTTTTTCAGATCTTTTAAAGTCTAATTAACAGCTGGCCATCTCCTTTTATGTTGTATCTCTTATTCTGGTGAGGAGAATTGGGTCAATGTGCCTATCCCCAGATGGTCAATTGTGATTGGTCTAGATAGAGGTTAGATGAGTCTTTGCTGAAAATTGGATAAAAGGTAAGCATTCAATTCAGTTCTGGCCAAAAAGTCTAAGAGAAAGGCAGCTGTATGATCATGAAAAGCATTTTCTTCCTAAGTAAAAAGTCAGATACACAGAGATATCCACCATTTTACTCCCTCCTAAAAATTACACATATTGTTTTAGACATTACATTGACATAGTAGTCATGTCAGAACTCCTTTATTCAATCCATGTTCCAATATCAGTCTTAGAAAAAGTTGGAGCTATACAGGTACATAAATCACATCCAGGAATATAAAATAAGTGGAACTGTTGGAATTGTTCTGTGATCATAGGGAGAGACTTCACTGATGTTCCGATGGCACAAGAGAAGTATGAAGAATGCTTGGGGGACCAGCAGTTAGCATAATGGCTATGTCGCTGAACTCCCACGTAGTCGACCGTGGTTTGAGTCCCAGACCCAATGGCTTAAACTCACGCTGGGCACATGTGCGTGCGTGCCCAAGATCCTGAGAGGAGAATGGAGGAGAAGGGATTGTGTTGTGGCCATCCCCCCGGGGGGTGATTTCTCGCTTTATGTCTCTCTGTCTCTCTCTGTCTTTCTGGCAAGCACACGCGCCCTATAGCAAAAACCTCTCAAAAAAAAAAAAAAAAAAAAAAAAGAATGCTTGGGTCCTTGAAGTCACAGTTGAGTAGCCAAACTAACTCCCTATTTTAAAACTCTTCATTAATTGAGTTTTAAAATGGCCTTCCTAGTTAAGCCATTTTTATTTTATTTTATTTTTGAGATATTTTTGCTATACGGCATGTGCACTCACTGGAGAGACAGAGAGATAGAAAGCGAGAAATCACCCCCCACCCCAATTGGGGATGACCACACCACAAACCCTTCTCCTCCATTCTCCTCTCAGGATTTTGGGCATACACGTATATGTGCCTGGCATGAGTTTTAAGTCACTGGGTCTGGGACTTGAACTGCAGTCAGCTATGTGGGAGTCCAGTAATAACCAGTACATGATCTGCTGGCCAAAGTTAAGCCATTTTTAGTTGGTTATTCTCATATATTTTTATAATCTTTGTAGTCTAAACCACTTCTGTGTCAATTAACATTCCCAGAAAGTTCTTAAGAATGCTTAGGTGTATAGTAGTTATTGCTAATCCCTTAAGACTGTTTCTTAATCCAGAAACCCCCAAAACCCTCTAAGTATCTGCAAGGTCGCACTCTGCCAAGTCATTCTGGAGTATATCCACAGCATAGAGTCTGCCACCTCTCAGTCCCTTAACCTTTTCTGAGAACCAGCAGGAATCACGGCTGAGCCTAGACTGGCATCTGTTCCTCAGAAACATCTGTTGAAGGTGACTGCAAATTAGCTATTAGGGAGGCAGGGTGTGTTGGAGCAAGGTTGGAATTCACTTAGAAGAGAATAACTCTGGCAAGAGGTCCCCAAACCTGTGCATAAGAAACTGCTTCAGCTCCTCCAGGTATAACCAAAATAGGATGCCTCTCTTAGTCTACTACCATGTGCTAACAGAAATACCTGAGACAAGGTGATTTATAAGGACATTTATTTGTCTTATGATTCTGGTAGCGGAAAAGTCCACAGGTAGGGGCTGGCAGCAGGCCAGTCTCTGGTGCTATGTCTCAAGATGACTGACAGGAGCAGAAAGGATGAAAGACACACAGAAAGATACCTGGGGGCAACCACCTTCCTTTTATAAAAACTCTCTGACATGAGAATTAACCCTTTCCCACTCAATCTGGCAAGGCAGCATTAATCCATTCATGAGGGTACTGCTTCATGAGTCACTGCTCACCAGGCCTAACTTCGTAAAGATCTCTCCACTTCCCAGTATCATTACACTGGGAACAAAGTTCCAAAGCCTGAACCTCTGAGGGACAAACCATTATCCAAATCACAGCAGAATCCCATCAGTAAACCACTTGCTAACTATTCTCTGCCTCCCTGGGGAGCCTTTGCTAGGAGCTGTGGCTGCTGTTTCACAGCAGGAAATCGGCTTCAAAGGGAGAGAAATATTCCCACTTTATTTTCTTGGCAAATTGCAGTGGAACACAAGCAAGAAAAATATTAAAATGTTAAGCACATAGTAAATGTGCTAACTCCTCGGTTCATTAATAAAGTATGATGAGAAATGTGTTATTATACTACTTACCATTTTCTTTTGAAAATAACAGTTTTCCTGGGCCCAGCCTCTCTTTTTGGTTTACTCTGTGAAACATTTAGAAGGACGTGCAGAGACTGGAAAGTGGACACTTGGAGGCATCACTAGAACAGACTCACCAGCAGTCTGCCAGTAGCCCAGGAAGGTGATTTACCTTGGGGATTTACCAGTCCTGAGCTTCATTCTCACCTGCTGGCTCAGAGCCTGATGCCTTCAGCACACCACACTTGCAGATTCTGAGCTGATCTGAAAGCCATAGTTACATATGAATCTGAACAGTCACACTGATATGACTGTGCATTTTCTGCCCTAGCAGATCTATAAAAGGTCAAGTCATAAACCAAATGTAGAAGTAAAACCATGAAATCGGAACAAGGGACATCTACAAGGGACTTGATATTTAGAGGTAATAAGTACGTACCAGAGTGAGAACATTATATGAATAGCAGTCTTCAGCAGTCCATGCTATCTTTTTAAGCAGCTCTTAGCCAGATCCCTCCAAATATTCTTTCTCAGGCTCTCTCCTACCTCCAGTCATCTCTCTCCTGATTGGTGTATTCTTTTTCTATGTTAATCCTTTAACTAGTTAACATTTAAATCTTACTAAAACAAAAGTAACTGAATTGGGTTTCTGTTACATTCTAGGAGAGCGATTCAGATATTTCCACCTCTCTGCTTTATGTTGATTTCATACTTTCTCTTCCAAGCTGTTTCTAAGTTTTTGCATTATAACTCTGTAATCACAGGATACTTCCTAAACACTACAAAAAGTTATGCAAATGCCAAGCCATGTGCCATTCACATCAGAATTCTTTTGCTCCCGTGTTCCAGTGCCAGTCACAGAGAGGTTGGACCACAGGCACAGATAGCTATCACAGTATTTTTTCTAATTGCCGGAGGTCATACACACTCACCAGAGAGAAAAAAAAAAAAAAAAAGAAAAGGCATCTCCCAGTGGTGTATGGTCACCTTGTATTCCTTTCTCCATCCCAGAAAGATTTTGGCAGGTGCGTGCACATGCATGCACACGTGCACACACAGCATATTTTTCAAGTTACTAGGACCGGCATTCAATCTATGTTTAGCCATTCTCTCTTTTTCTTTTCTTTTAGTTTAGTTTAGTTTTAGTTTTGCTATAGAGCACGTGTACTCACCAGAAAGAGAGAGGGAGAAAGAAAGAAAGAAAGAAAGAAAGAAAGAAAGAGAGAGAGAGAGAGAGAGAGAGAGAGAGAGAGAGAGAGAGAAAAGAAAGAAAGAAAGAAAGAAAGAAAGAAAGAAAGAAAGAAAGAAAGGAGAAAGAAAGAAAGAAAGAAAGAAAGAAAGAAAGAAAGAAAGAAAGAAAGAAAGAAAGAAAGAGAGAGATAGATCACCTACCTGCCCTCCAGGTCTAGGACTCAAACCTTTAAGTCATCTATGTGGGATCCAGCCTCTTTAACCTCCAAGCCACCTGCTGGGGATCACCTGGCTTTCTGAACCACTGTGCTATGGAGCCAGCCCTAACACAATCTTTACAAAAGAACACACTACGGGAATCTTGGAAGACTCCACAATCACTATTCTCTGATACCCACAACTACAACCTTTCATTAAGTACTTAAAAATATTCCCATCCCAACTACATGAATCATACAATTCTTGGATGATCTCCACACTGCAACCATATACACACCATGCACACACATATGTGCATGCACATCTACCCAAGTAAAAACCTCGCTTCATATAATCTCAACTCCCTTATATTCTTCGAGGGAGATAATAACACTTCCTATTTTATTTCAGCTTTTATTTCCATTTCTATGCAGCAATAACAAGTGTTTTCACCTTTGAAGGTACTGACAAAAGCTTTTTGGTTGTGGTGACCCATCCATATGGCTAACTGCATACCCCAAAACAAAAACAAATTTTCTCAAAAGAGAAATTTTATCAGTGTCTCACTTTTACAAACCTAAGATTTGGCTTCCTAAAAGAAACATTAAAAAGACCATTGAGCCCTCCAGTGGCAAAATTATGAAAATGTTATAATGCACAACTAACCCCCTGAAAAACTCTCTTGAAGACGGGTGGAAACAAATTTGACAAAATTAAGTCAGTTTGGGGTTTTGGGGTTTTCAAATCTCTGGGCTTTCTGTAAACACAACGCTGTATATGACAGTGATCATTGTCCAAGTGCCCCATTTCTTCCAGGTAATGCAGGTAACAGCAAAGGCCTCTCAAACTTATTTATTATGCTTAAAGTTTATTTTCATAACTGTCGATTTTAATAGAGTTTAGTTAAGGGTGTAACTGCAAGACCTATCTGATAAATCTAGTATGGGGGAGATAGTATACACCTGCAAAAATCAAATGGAAGATACAAATCCCTGCCTTTCCCAGAAGCTTATAATCAAAGGACTGAGTATCTTAATACAGAGACTACCTGGCACGGGTTAAAGACAGTCAATGAACTTGCTAATTATTTTCTCCTGAGACAGGCATTTTCCTATACTGAGTTATAAAGACTGTCTCTATCATTTTCTTTGCTTTCTAATTTCTAGAGGGCTGAGGGGATAAAGAGAGGTGAGGAATGTTTGCTTTGGATAGCTGGTCAAGAAAGATGATCTCTCCTCCTATAAGTCTCCTGACATTTGAGTACACCACTGGTCTCACTCCGCAGGGCAGTTTCAAGCCAGGAGCCTACTATATTGAATAAGTGAGTCATAGGCTTAGAGTCTTTTATGCCTCATTACCTCATCCATTCAATCACACCTTCACTCATTCACAACTCATCCAGCAAGTATTAATGATCAGTTTCTGTCCTTGTGGAGACTCTTCACAGAGCATAAACTCATTTCCTCACTGTATTTACAAACAAGCTACAAAGAGAAAAATTAGGAGTCTTGAGAATGTGTAACGGTGGGACGGGAGACTGAGGGGTGGTTGGGAAAGAGCTCTCTTATTTAAAAAGTGGTATCCTGAAAATTTCAGAAAGATCTGCAAGAGCAGGAGGAGCTAATCAAGCACAGACAAATGACAAGAGGATGAGCGTGTCCTGTGGCAGATCAGCATGTGGAAGGCCCTCCGCTGGGTTGGGTGGGGGTGGGGGCATAAGCCATGGGCCCAGGGACCAGCAGGAGACAAAGCTGCAAGCTCTCCCTGGATTGCTGTGGCAACCTCCTTACAGCACCTGTGCCTAGGCTGTCAGCCTATCCTCAGTATTCTCAACCCAGCAGCCATAGAGATGCCAGTAAAACTAAAGTCAGATTATGTCACTGCTTTGCCTGAAACCCTCCAACTTTTCACATCTCATATAGAGGGAAAGCCAGAAGTCCTCACAGAAGCCAGCAAAGCCTGACACGCTCTAGCCCCAGTTATCTCTCTGGCCTCAACCCCTTCCAATCTCCCTCCTCACTCACTCATCCAAGCCCCCTGGTCTCCATGTTCCCAGCAGCCCCCAGACAATATACTGACCAACATCTGTCTTGGCTGTTCCCTCTGCCTGAGGGCTCTGCCCTCAGATACCCCCAAGGCTGATTCCCTCACATTGTCTCAATATGGCATCTGCTTTGCAGGACAGTACATTTGCAATTCAACCTCTCATGGTCTCCCAAATGAGGATAAGGTCATTATTTTTAGAACACCAAGAAGTCTGCAGGAGAAGATAACTATACAACTCACTTCCTCATTTCTTTATACTGCAGCAGTTTAAAGAACACATAGACTCGAAGCTTTCTGCAAATTCACAAAAATTAGAAGTCTTAAAAACTGGTCTGAGGGCTAGTGAGTGGGGTAGTGGTTAAGGCGCTAAACTCCCTCATAGCCACTCATGGTTTGAGTCCCAGACCTGGTTGCTTGAAATTCACCCTAGGCACATGTGCATGTATGACCAAAATCCCAGGAGAAGGGATTGTGGCCTGGTCATTCACCCTGGTGGGTGATTTCCCACCTTCTCTCTCTTTGTCTCTCTAGGAAGCATACATGCCCTATAGCAAAAATCTCTCTCTTAAAAAAAAAAAAAAAAAAAAAAATTGGTCTGGTGGTCCAACGTGCCAGGCCTGTGCCACACTTAGGGTATAACCCTGCTCTAGCTTCTACAGTCTCAAGCCAATATTTTAGGAGGGGAAGGCTTCTCAGAGAACACATAATTCTTATATTAGACTACCAGCAATTTCATAATATTTAGTTTGCCCAAAGTTCTCCCTCAGAACATAAGCCATTACCAAGTTCTGAAGTTATTTTTCCCCAATTTAAATTCCTAAGAAACTTGAAATCCTTCAGGTTTTTGAAGCTGTAAAACTCCATTTACACTGACAGTGCAGTCTATTTCTACCTGGCAGAAACATTAATCAAACACCTACACGCCACTGTATAGAAATGAGTCATTTCCCCTTCTGGGCTGGAGATTTAAAGCACAGCTCTGCAAAGCAAAATAGTCTGAAAAGCTAGAAAGTTACATACTTACCAAAAAGGAACACTGAACCAAACCTCTCACTGAGTGAAAATAGACACAGAAAAAAATATAAACTGAATATAAGGTTTAAGGAACATCATCACCTTTTATGAATCAAACCGCCTGTGCAAAAGCTTAGTGAGGAAAAAATGTCCTCAGAGAAATGCTCATAATCATTTTATTCAAATGAAACCCTTGTATTCTTTGAAAGCTCACAACCTGAGGCAATTCTCAGCTAAGAAATGAGCAGATTCATCTTCTAACAAACAAAAACCAGATTACTCTTGTTATGTTATTCTTTGCCTTCTTCCCCCTTTTTGCTTCTCACTTATTTCTGGTGAGACATTACAGAGAGAAAAAAGAAAAAAAGGAAAAGAACTATGCAAACTCAGTTATTTGGAGATTTAATCAAAATTGTGTAAGTTTTTTAATGGTTGGCATCTTTTAAAAGTCAGTTTTTCAACAAGAGTCCCTACATTACTAACTTGTGTGAAGCAGAAAATATTGCTACTGGCACAATTAATACATTTTATATTCTTGGCCTTACTTGTAATAACATAAAAGTGGACATGACACATGTCCATTCAAAGTGAATGGGTTAAGAAATTGACATATATTCATGCAATGGAATTCTACTCAGCAATAAAAAGAAATGAACCATTGATATATCATGAATAAATATCAAAATCATTATACCGAGTTAAAAAAATCTAGATTACTCAATACACAGACTATATAATCTATTACTTTATTTTTATAAAATTCTAGAAAATGAAAATTAAAATCTATGACAACATATATCAGCAGTAGTGATTAGACATTACTAAAAAGGAGTATGAAGAAACTTTCTGGAGCCACTGAAATGTTTGTCATCTTGAGGCAGCAATGATTTGTAGCAGTGTGCATATTTCCAAACTCTTCAAACTGTACATTTTGAACATGTGAAATTTATATAACCATTATGCTACAATAAATCTGTTTTTAAAAACTCATAAAGTGCTGTCTCCACAAAGAGGTCACTAAAGACCCCATCAAAATTAGAACTTCTGGGCCAGCTGGTTGCTTGGTGCTTAAGGTGGCTGGATCCCACAAGGCTGAGTCCTGGACTCAGAGGCTTGAAAACTATATTGGAGAGCGGCCATCTTGGAAGCTGAGGAGGAGGTGGCGGTGGCCTTAGGGCGGGTGCGGTGGCCTTAGGGCGGGTGCAGTGGGTTCAGTCCCAGTGCTGGGCAGCTTGTCTGGCACAGGCTTCATTCTTCCACACCCTGCCCTGGCCTCAACCCACACCAGCCTGAGTGCAGCGGCGGCCCACGCACAGCGACAGGAAGAGGTGAGCGCGCGTGGGCCTGTGCGGGGGCCTTGGGTTGCTCCTTCACCCCACCGGAGCCAGCCGCAGCAACGGGTCAGGGCACAGGGCACAGGGCCCCGGGGAAGACCGCACGAACCGCCAGTCTCCTTTTGACGCCCACCTGCCCAGAGTTTGGAACTGGAAATGAGCAACAACAGCAGTAGGAGAGCTCCAGCAGCAACCTAGAGACTAAAACAGGACTACCTTCAAATTAAAATCCAGAGCCTTACATCTGTGCTGAGCCCCTCCTGTCAAATATTCTTGACTGGCACTATGTTGCCTAAAGCCCTGAAATGATCCCTTAAGAAGGATCATTTTTCCCAGAGAATTTCCTTTTAAACCTCCTAGTATCTATATGATAACTCCCAGTGGAAGATTTAAGTGCAGTCCGAGGTTGTGTCTTTCTATCACAGACTTCCACCCAGACACGTGGAACCCAGCCTGGTCTGTCTCCACCATTCTTACTGGGCTCCTAAGCTTCATGGTGGAGAAAGGCCCCACCCTGCGTAGCATAGAAACATTGGACTTCACGAAAAGACAACTGGTAATGCAAAGTTTATCATTTAATTTAAAAGATAAATTTTTTTGTGAATTCTTTCCTGAAGTTGTAGAGGAAATTAAACAAAAACAGAAAGCACAAGACGAGCTTAGCAGCAGACCTCAGACTCTCCTTGCCAGATGTGGTCCCTGATGGAGAGAGATACCATGACCAGAATGGGGTCCAGCTTCTCAATGGGCATGCCCTGGGTGCTGGCCCACAGCTTGCAGGGCTCCAGCAGGCCAACCAGCACCACGAACTCCTGGGTGGAGGCCTGGTGAACTTGTTTGCTATAACTGGGTTTGTGGCCTTTGCCTACATGATCAAGTATGTGCTGAGGAGCACTGCACAGGAATGAGAGGCACCCACGAGTCAAGACCCATAGGTGCTGCTGAGGGACTCTGGGCGCCAGAGTTGGACACAGGCAGGCTGGACACGATACAAGTACAGGATGGGCATGCCGGACTCTTGGGTCTAGCTTTTTAAAAACCTTAAAAGGAAAGCAAAAACCAAAATATGTGATAAGGATTTGGAGACTTGATTCTCAGCTCCATCTTCTCACCCTGACGTGTCAGGGGCTGGCATCGATGACAAGGGCTGCTCATACTTTGGTTTTATAGCTTATCTCCTGTATTGTCTTTTGGACCTGTTTCAGTAACCTCATTTTTCATTTTATTAGGTTTTTTCACTTAAAAATAGAAAATAGAAAATTCAATGCCTATCAAATACTCTGTGAGTACTCTCAAAAGAGCTCCCTGATATGCAGGCAGGAGCTAGGGCGCATTGGTTTAGCTGTGTTGTGATGAGGCTTAGCAGGGCCGCTGGCCAGTTACAAACATGGATGGGGGTCCATGAGAGATGGAATTTGGTCTTGGCATTTTAAAGTGTGTTAATGGTCAGAACAAAATTAATTCCTTGTTAAAAAAAATCATATTGGACACATACATGTGTGCCCAAAATTCCAAAAGGAGGATGGAGAAGGGACAGCGGCATGGCCATCTCCCTGAGGGGTGTTTTTTCACTTACTTTCTCTCTCTTTCTGTCTCCAATAAGCAATACAAGCCCTCCAGCAATTGTTTTTTTTAATTAGAGCTTTTACTATTAAGTACATGTGAATAAATAAATAATATGAGCCCCAGTACTAGGAGGGACATATAGATATGTGACATAAAGACCTGACCTTCCCTTTTGATTGTGAATACAAAAGAAATTGGCTTTGATGGATCTTAATCTCTTGATTATATGGCAATGACAGATTATGAAAGTAATGGAAAAGGAGACTAACAGAAACTCCCCAATGATAAGAAAAGATGAGACTGATGATTGGTGTAAAACAGAAAGAAAAGGAGAAGGAGAGAAAGGAGAGCTCTAAAATGAGAGGGCGAAATAATAATAAGAGGATACTATTTGCAGAACCAGAGCAATGGTTAGCATACTTCTATGGTTTGGGGAAAAAAGAAAAATATATGAAGTGAGTCCAAAATGGGATTTCACTAGGGCAGCACAGAAAAATATCAAGTGGAGCATAGATCTTAGTAATCAGAGAAAGAAGACAGAATAGAGTCTTAAGCTTTAGGAGGTGAAGAAATGGCCGGAAATCATTACGAGAGTTTATAATGAGTACTTGGCCAACAGCTAGGGTACAAATGTAAAGGATTACCTGATGCAGAGTTGAAAGCTCAAAAAAGATAACAAAGATGCTAAGAAGTAGAAGATAAAGTTTGGATGCAACTATAGGAGAAAGATCTTGCTGAAAACCCTGGACATTCAACTGACACCCTATACCTTGGAGCTAAAAACCATGCTCTCTAGTCAAAAATCCAGACCAGCTCCATAGCCTAATGGTTAAGGAATCTGGATCTCACACGGCAAACTATGGTTTGAGTCCCAGTTCCAGTGGCTTGTAAAACATGTTTGACATGTGTCTAACAGGATAGAGAAATCAAGAAGGGATTTGAAGTGTGCCCACACCCCATTTGTGTTGCTTTCTTCCTCTCTCCCTCACATTCCCTCTCCTTTCTCTTTGGTGAACACACACACACTCTAGTATTTAAAAATAAAAAAGGAAGAAAAGAATGTAATACAGAATGTGTATAAAATATCTATAATATTTCATCTAATAAAGAAAATTCTAGACATGAAAAGAAATAATAAACCATGACAAAGGAAGAGTCAAAAATAGGAACTAACAATGAAACGATCCAGGTGTTGGAATTAGCAGACAAGGGTGGCATAACAGTTATTAGAAGTATTCTCAAAAATGGTCCTAATGAGTAAAGAGATGGGGTGTTTGCAGTAGTTCTGTTTCTGTTTTCTCATCTGAAAAAAAATGGGGATAATAATCATACCTATCTCAGAGTGAGTGACTATATGCAAGTTCTTAGAATAATGCCTGACTCATTGTAAGTTTAGTAAATAGTGACTCCCTTCATGTGACACAGGGCAAGTTATCTGCATATCTGAGCCTCAACTTCTTCAACAGTAAGAAAAGGAAATTAATGACTTCACCTTGTTAGGACTGTCATAGAGATTAAATGAATTATAAAAGCTTACAGAGACTTGGGACCAGCATATGGCGTAGTGGCTACGTCGCTGGACTCCCATGTAGTCAACCGTGGTTTGAATCCCAGACCCAGTGGCTTAAAACTTACACTGGGTACATGAGCTTGCATGACCAAAATCCCAAGAGGAAAATGGCAGAGAAGAAATTGTGGTGTGGCCATCCTCCCTGGGGGGGTGATTTCTTACTTTCTATCTCTCTGTCTCCCTCTGTCTTTCTGGTGAGCACACACTCCTATAGCAAAAATCTCTCGCTAAAGAAAAAAAAGAAGCTTAGAGAGACTTTCGCACAAAACCTGTAAATAGTAAGTATCTCCCTGACCTTCCAGATTCAGGCTTTTAAACTTAAGAACATGTGATGGGGTCAAAGTATGATAGCTATTCTTTTCATATAAAAAGATCTGATTAGGAATGAAAACAATTATCATAATTCATTTGTACATTACTTTCACTGGCTATAAATAGATATCTAAATATATGTTATACTTGAAAACAGGTCACCCTGGTTCTCCTCCATCTGGCAGTTCTCAGCCACTAACTCCCACATTACTCCATTATTTACTCATTCAGCTACTCCTTCACCAAATGACTATGAAGGTCAGCTCAAGGCCAGGCTCTATGCAGAGTCTTTGATTCTAATAAACAAGGTGGTTTCTGACCTCAAAGAGCTTAAAAATAATAAAAAGGAAATTAAAATATTCACACCAAGAATCAATAAAGAGATAGGAACAAAACATGTCAGAGGAATATTATTAATGCCTACAAATGTCAGAAGAGGTGATAACTAAGCTGAGACTTAAAGGGAAAAAAGAAGTAGACATGAGCAAAAGAGGAAATGCATCCCAAGTAGAGGGAGATGGTCAGCAGTCTGCAATAGGTAAGCATGGAACCTGGGGAACTCCCATATGAATGGAACATAGAATTTGGCTAAGGAAGGACTCAGTAATGAAGTAGCTAGGGTCCAGAACATTATGTTGTGTTAAGAACCTTGGGCTTTCTTGTGAGGGCAATGAAAAATCAGTAAGGCTTTAAGAAAATAAATATATTTTTTAAAGTTTTATATATTTATTCACTATACATTATTTAGCTTGTAAACTGAATTTACCCAATGTGAATATACTTCACACCAGTCAAGAATACAAAGCACATTCATATAAACATAATAATCTATTTCTGCATCCCATAAATGTCTTCCGTCTCTGTTTTTCTCTTTAATTACTTTCCTTATACTCATCCCCTTCTGCCACCTTAATTCCACATTATCTCCAGTATCAATAACCATTTTCAATGCTTCTATGTACTCTAATCTTTCAGTTTCCACCATAGAGTGCAGACAGTAGATGTTAAGTGGTACCATACAATGTCTCTCTTTCACAGCCTGGCTCGTTTTGCTCAACAGTAAATTTTCCATATTTGTCCACTTTCTCCAAATGCTAGGGTCTTGTTTTTATGGCTGAGTAGTATCCCATAGAGTATATGTGCCACACTTTTTCAATCCATTCATCAGTTTATGGACATTTAGGTTGGTTCCATGTCTTAGCAATTGTGAATAATGCTGCAATAAACATAGATGTGCAAGCACTTTTCCAACTGAGCATTCTCCTATCTTTTGGGTAGATACCCAGGAGTGGAATTGTTATGAAATATAATCCTGACTCTAGTCAAAGATTAGATTAGAGACAGAAAACTTGGAGGAAGAGAGACCAGTTTAGCAATCCACATAAGAGAGGACAAGGACTTTGAACCAAGGGTGCAGTTAAATATGGAAGTAAATACGTTCAAGAGACATTAATAAGGTAAAATGTACAGAATTTGGTGGTTGATAAGAAGTAGTGATGACTGTGGGGGGTGGGGAAAGATTAAAACTAGATAAATAAAAGAATGAATGAATAAAGAATGAGAATGCCTAAACAAGATGACCAGTTTTTTGGCTTGAGCAACCAAAACAGTGATGCCATTTACTATCAGGGGAAATCATAGGTGAAGGTGTTAGAAGACCACTCTCCATGGGTGACATAACTTTCTGCGTGTTGGAACTAACCAGATGCTTTTGTTCCAGACTATTATTTCAAGAATTCTGGGGGTAGTGACAGGCTTGGAAGACAGAGATAATGTCTCCTTTCAGAGCAGAAGGAAGAGACTTTAACTGTCCAATCTCCTAAAGTAATGCCTCTTTTTATTATAAACAAAATGAAGTAAAAGGTGTATTTTGTTTGGAACTTATTACAAAATATTTGAATTCCTTAAGCTGAGGTTTTCTGTATGACACAAATTTACTGAGCAGATAGCATCTATCTGAGCCACTTCACCACCCCATTAATCTTGGAGACCAAAGGAACTAACATGAAAGTAAAGCTCACGCTGCTGCCACATCCTGAGTCCTAAAGTCCTTTGTCTCTGACACAGGGATCTTGTGTTGTCTGTCACAATCCATAAAACTGGTGGCGAAGTCATTAGCTTGTGAGTACAGTGAAATCTCAGACCCTTCATAGTTTTTGACAGAGAAAAGAGTTCCCTTTTTTATTGTAATGGTCAGAAATAAGATTTGGAGTCAAATTGATTTAAGTTTGGATCTTGGTTCATCGGCATCCTCGCTAGACAGTTTCTTTTCCTCCTCTATAAAAATGAGTATGAAAGCACATAAATGGAAACATTCTTGAATACAATTTAGGTGGAATAACATAAGTGAAATGCCTAACAATAATGCTTAGCACCCATAGTTTTTCTTTTTTATGTTATTTTCATTTACTACTTTTTCCCTTATAGTTCTATGATCTTCTTCTTAAAACCCTTTTAAGGATATGTCTTAACATTATTAATAGTCGGCCTTGAGGGATCCAGAAGGTGGTGCAATGGTTGAAGTGCCGAATTCTCACATGGCCAAACACAGTTCAAGTCTTGAACCTGGCAGCTTGAAAATCACTCTGGGTGCATGTGCATGCATGCCAAAATCCCAGGAGGAGAATGAAGGAAAAGGAATTGCTGCATGACCATCTCGCCTGTGGGGTGATTTCTCATTTTCCCTATCACTGTCTTTTACTGTCTTCCTCTTTCTCTGGCAAGTATACTCACCGTATAGCGAAAACCTTAAAAAAAAGAAATAGGAGACTTGTATGAGCAATGCTAAATCCTCTCCATGTTTACTGTATGAGCTACTCAGCAAATAACTGTTAAGTCAGCGAAGGGCTACTTTATAAAGACACTTTATTTGATTCTTTCAGTGATTCCTGTAATGCATATTGAGACATTACAATGTTCTAAGCACTGAACGAGGAAACTGGGTTACAGCAAAGAAGGCCCATGCTCTCATGAAGCTTACTTGGAGTAAACACAGATTTACCAAACAGAGAAGACTTTCACATAGTATCAAGTGCGGTAAAAGATAGCAATAAACTGAGCATGCACAGGTGTGTGACAGATGAGACTTAGGACAAGCTTCTATGAGAAAGGGTTACTTTATCTGCCACCTGAATGACAGGAAGGAGACAGCAATGCAAAAATTTGAAAGAAGCGCTTTCCACCAGAGAGAGAAGCAAGTACAAGGGCCCTGAGGTGAGAACAAGCTTGGCTTTTAGAGAAACCTAAAAAATATCAGTGTATGGGACCAGCAGTTAGCATAATGGCTATGTCGCTGGACTCCCACGTAGTCTACCGCAGTTCACGCCCCGGACCCGGTGGCTTAAAACTCATGCCGGGCTCATGTGCGTGCGTGCCCAGGATCCTGAGAAGAGAATGGAGGAGAAGGGATTGCAGCATGACCATCCCCCCGGGGGGTAATTTCTCGCTTTCTGTCTCTATGTCTCTCTCTGTCTGTCTGGCAAGCACACACGCCCTATAGCGAAAACCTCTCAAAAAAAAAAAAAAATTGTCAGTGTAACTATCTACTCCAAAGTAGAGAAAAGTAGAGAGGAGAATGGTAGGAGGTCCAGGCTGAAGAAGCAGGCAGAGGCCACATCACACAGGCCTCTTACACCATGGTACCATTTTGAATTTCATAAGCCATCATTAAAGAATGAAAGAAATTTCAAGGCCAGCCACAGTGGTTCAAGTGGTAGGGCAGGGCACTGCTGTGTGAGGCTGAGGCCACATGGGAGGCCCAGGTTTAGTTCCTAGACCAACCTAAAAAGCCTGAGCATGGTGGAGTACAGCTGAAATCCTAATACATTGGGAGGCTGGGGCTAGATCACAATGGTGACACTCTGTTAAAAAATATCTTTCTCAAAATAAAAAAAGGAGAGACCAGCAGTTAACATTATGGCTATGTCTCTGGACTCCCACGAAGTCGACCACGGTTTGAGTCCCAGACCCAGTGGCTTAAACTCATGCTGGGCGTGTGTGTGTGTGTGTGTGTGTGCGCGCGTGCCCAAGATCCCGAGAGGAGGATGGAGGAGAAGGGATTGCGACGTGGCCATCCCCCCAGAGGGGTGATTTCTCGCTTTCTGTCTCTCTGCCTCTGTCTGTTTGGTGAGCACACGCGCCCTATAGCAAAAACCTCTCCAAAAAAAAAGAAAAAAGAAAAGAAAGAAAAAGAAAAAGGAGAAAATTAAAAAAAAAAAAAAAAAAAAAAAAAGAAATTATTCACAGGAAGGGTCATTGTTTTATACACCTTTTTTTTTTTTTTAATTACAGAAAGCAGCTAATGCCCTAATTTCTGTGTGGACAGTGGCGTTTGAGGTGAGATTTTGTGTCTTTCTGGTAGAGTTCCTATTTTAATGGTTTTATTTTTGCTCTTGAAAAACCTCTGGGAGTATACCATAGCTGAAAAGGAACCAGAGTTTAAAACCACTAAAATGTTTCCCTTTGATGATAATATTAGTAAGCACTTTTAATTTCTACTTACAGTAATAACAATAGGTAATACCCATACAGTGCTTACTAGTACCTGGCTTTGTTCTAAGCACTTTACATGTAGTTAGTCATATAAGTCCCACAAAAATCTGAGTAACAGAAGCAGAGACAGGTACTAACTACTCTTACCCACAATTAACGGATGAGGAAACTGATGTGCAAGTTCAGAAACTTGCCTCAAATCATGTGTCTAGTAAATTGGGAAAATATAATTAAAACTAAAATCTCTCAACCCAGAAAAAAAAAACCCTCTCCACAAAGACAGATTAGAAAGAAGACATGTTGTTATTGCTGTTGTTATGAAGGAAAGTATAGCTTTACTGCGAAGCACAAAGCAAGGCGAGCACGCAGCTCATGCTGAAAGGACCTTGGTCTCTGAAAGGGGTTCCCCACATGTGTTTCTAAGGGCAAACTTAGGTTCAGTGAGCAAGAGGGCATGACCATCTCGTGGGCGGTCTTGATTGGTGAGGCCTTGAACAATCAAATTTCTGTTCGGGTTTCTGGAACTACTCAGCCTGGGGTCTTTGAGCTCATAGCCAGCAGTTTCCATCCTACGAAACATCTTACATACTGAAATGAAAAACCTTAAAAAAGTTTTTTTTAAAAGAAAGAAAGTTGTTTTCCTACTGAATTGTTTATTTTGGGAACAATTTCTTTTTGTTTGTTTGTTTGTTTTTTTGTTGTTGGTTTTTGTTTTTGTTTTTGTTTTTTTTGAGAGGTTTTTGCTATAGAGCACGTGCGCTCGCCAGACAGACAGAGACAGAGAGACGGAAAGCAAGAAATCACCCCCCAGGGGGGATGGCCATGCCACAGTCCCTTCTCCTCCATTCTCCTCTCGGGATCTTGGGCATGCACGCACATGTGCCCAGGGTGAGTTTTAAGCCACCAGGTCTGGGACTAGAACCACGGTCGACTACATGGGAGTCCAGCGACATAGCCAAATCAGAATGTGATGAATATCGCAGGCTATCTGCTAAGAGGTTACAAATATATATAGTTAAGCAGATACAACCCATTACACACATGTTGTTCTCAACAATAACCAGTTTTCAAGTCAGAGGACTTGACACCGTTGGTCATACGTGGTTCATCCTAGGTGAACCTGGGGTGACCATCTGTGTTAGCTAACATACTTCATCCAAAGGGAAAACTAACTTCCCTTATCTTTGTGATCGAAGCTAGTTGTACAGCTAGGTACTTCCTAAGTCAGGCTCCTAGCCTGGGGTGGATAGGGGCACTGTGTTCCTGGATGGTTACACTTCAAAGAGATGGTTCTCTTGTTCTGAAGAAAGACACCTTGGGCTTTAAAGCTGGCAAGAGCTTTGGTTAGTTTTCTATAAGATTTGCATACCTGGGGTCAACATATGACACAGTGGTTACAGCACGTGACTCCCATGTGGGTCAACTGCAATTCGAGTTCCAGATTCAGAGGCTTGAAACTCAAGCCAGCTACATGTGTGTGCATGCCCAAAGTCCCAAAAGGAGAGTGGAGGAGAAGGGATTGTGGCAGGGCCACCCCCCCAGGGGGCAATATTTCTCTATTTCTCTCTGTCTGGCAAGTGCACACACCCTGTAGCAAAAATCTCTCTCTTAAAAAAAAAGCGTTACACACTGATGACAAAAAGAACCTGCAATTACAAGTTTTCTAAAGTAAATGCTCCAAAAAGCAAAGGGGTAGAAGTCTCTTCCCTCGTTTTTAAAAAGAATTATGCCTCTAATTTTTTTAAAGAATTATTTATTTAAGTCTATTTTAGTTTTGTTTTTCTTTTTTTAATTTGCTATGGAGTACATGCACTCACCAGAGAGAGACAAGGAAAGTGAGAAAGTAAGTTGCCAGGTCCAGGACTCAAAATGTGGTCAGCCATGTAGGAGTCTAGCACCTCAACCACCATGACACCTGCTGGCTCCACCCTCTAATATTTTGAAATGTTGATTTATTCTTATTTCTTTTATGAGAGAGAAAGACAGAGACAGAGAAAGAGAAGCCTCCTCCCCTGGCTTCATGCTGAGTTCTTCCTCCAGCCTTCCCAGCCAGTCAGGAACAAAGGTACATGAATAAAATAAGTGTGAATATCTAAACTAAGAAAATAATTAATATGTAATCCAAACCAACATTAAAAAAAATATATTTAAAGAAGAGAAAGCATTTCATTGCATTGCATAGGACCCTGTGGTATGGATGAAGGGAGTAGCAGGTGCAAGTTTGCTCATTTAGAAAGCATAGCCCCTTAGCCAAATAGCAGTCTCTTATTCATTTTGCAGTTTTCATGATTGCTAAATATACTTGTAGTCTGGACCACAAAATATCTATTATCATCTTCACTTTTTATTGAGACAGCAATAAATTTGTGGATTGTTTTAAGACTCAACTCAGACGATGTTACTACTCTTACTAAAAATTCAGTCAATAAAAATGTCAATAACTTAGTCTTCTAAACCACAAACTATTGATGTATCTCATTCATAGACTAACAGAGCTCCAAATAATTACCTTCCTTGTTTTATTTCTATCAACTTTATATTCAAGATCCTAAGCTTTACACTGATAATAGTTGTCTATAAGCTACCTGTAAAGTCAACCAGAAATGATGATGCTATTGATAATAATAATTATAACAGCTAACATTCATTGAGGGCTTACTGTGTCCCAACTACTGTTCTATGTGATTTACAGGTATTTAATTCTCAAAGGAACCCTATGAGATAATTAGTATAATTACCTGGGGTTCCAGATGAAAAACTGTAGGAACAGAGCAGTTAAGTAACTTATCCAAGGTGACACATCAAGTAAGTGGTAGAGCCAGAATCCCAGCCCATGCAGGCTATGTCCATAATTTACATCTATTTCTTTTTTCTTTTCTTTTCCTTTCTCTTCTTTTCTTCTTTTCTTTTCTTTTTTAACATCCAATCACTCCAATCACTGTATACCTTTACAGCATACAAAACAAATTTTCCCAGCATGAATACATTGTATATTAGTCCATTCAAAGATATTACTATCCACATTATCATCAACAGATAATTTTCCATCTTTGTGTCTATTAAATATTTTGTCTTCTTTTTTTCTCCTTGATTCCCTCCCATAACCAACATCTTTTTTTTTTTTTTTTTTTGAGAGAGAGATTTTTGTTATAGGGCACGTAGACTTGCCAGAGAGACAGAGAGACACAAAGCAAGAAATCACTCCCCAAGAGGATGGCCAGCAGCAATCCCTTCTCCATTTTCCTCTCAGGATTTTGGGTATGCATGCACATATGCCCAGTATGAGTTTTAAGCCACTAGATCCTGGACTTGAACCATGGTCGACTACATGGGAGTCCAGCAATGTAACAATTACACCATCTGCTGGTCCCATAACCTACATCTTAATCATAAGTTTAACTGTTAATTAAGCATTTCATTCTTTTTTTTTTTTTTTGTTATTTGGAGAGGTTTTCACTATAGGGCGCGTGCGCTCGCCAGACAGACAGAAAGAGACATAGAGACAGAAAGCGAGAAATCACCCCCCAGGGGGATGGTCACACCGCAATCCCTTCTCCTCCATTCTCCTCTTGGGATCTTGGGCACGCACGCACACGCGCCCAGAGTGAGTTTTAAGCCCCCGGGTCCGGGACACGAACAGTGGTCGACTATGTGGGAGTCCAGCGACATAGCCATTATGCTAACTGCTGGTTCCCGGAGAGAGAACTTCTGAATGAAGGCCCAGGTTTGGACACTCACTCACCACCTCTGTGATTTCACCAAGTCAATTAGCTTCTGAGAGCACTGCTAACACGAATTTATGTAACAGTTACAAACCCTATTAATGTCATCGTTTTCCAAATTGTAGACAACCCATTAGTGAGTCAGTAAATCAATAAAGTGAGTCAAAACCAGCAACTTCATCACAAAATGAAATAGAAAACATCAGAGGTTATCTTAGTACATTTCCTGAGACTTTCTTTTTTTTTTTTTTTAAGAAAAGTATGTATATATGTGAGTGTGTGTGTACTAAATCTAACATTAAATTCATTGCTTATATGGGCATAATCATACAAGTTTGAAAGCCACTTTTCTAGTCCAAACTGATGGGCATTACAAGAAATTATATGATGTAGAAGCTCTTATTTCTGTCTAAATCTTTTCAAAGACAAACAAATAGCTTTCCCTCTGTTGTAAATTCTTCAAAAGCAGTAACCATTCCTTACTGGTATTAGTATCCCCAGCATAACCATCATGCTTCACACAGGGCCAGTCTCCAATAAATGATAGATAAATGGAAATAGCCAGAGAAATTTCAAAAAAATTAGAATTTACCAGGACCAGCTGATGGCATTGCTGAACTCCCACATGGCTGACCATGGTTCAAGTCCCAGACCCAGTGGCTTTAAAATCATGCTGGGTGCATGTGCGTGCGTGCCCAAGATCCCAGAAGAATGGAGAAGGGGTTACAGTGTGGCCATGCCCCCTGGGGTGAGGGGGTGATTTATTACTTTCTGTCTTGCTGTCTCTGTCTCTCCGGCGAGTGCATGCACCCTATAGCAAAAATCGCTTCAAAAAACAAAATGAAACAAAACAAACAAATTAAATATATATATATATACATATATATATGTATATATGTATATAATTTACCTAGATTTTAGAAAATTGACAGGATTTGGTTAATTTAAAGAAGAAGAGACCAGAAGTAGTTATCATAATGGCTATGTCGCTGGACCCCCATGGAGTCGATCGTGGTTCAAGTCCCGGACCCGGTGGCTTAAGCTCACACTGGGTGCATGTGCATGCGTGCCCAAGATCTGGAGAGAAAAATGGAGGAGAAGGGATTGCGGCATGACCATGCCCCTGGGGGCTGACTTCTCGCTTTCTGTCTCTCTGTTTCTCTCTGTCTTTCTGGCAAGCGCACACGCCCTATAGCAAAGACCTCTCCAAAAAAAAAAAAAAAAAGAAGAAAAAAAATAAAGAAAGAAGAAAATGGTGGGCATTATTAGAATTCATTCTTTCATTTCCTGGCCATATAATAAAACGTGGAAAGAAACAGCAAAAAGCTTCCCATTCAGAACAAGGAGAGAAATGTGGTGCCGCCAAGCCAGGACGTGCCCCAGAGCACTGATCTGCGAGGCGACAGGTCCGGAAGCCCGGAGCCGAAAGGTATGCTGAGGACAACTGAGCAGGGGCGGTGTTAACTCTGTACTTAGAAAACATAAAATTAGAGGGGTGTGATGAGTGTTTTCTATTTTAAACAGAAGTACAGAGAACAAAGGTTGAATGTTACTTCCAAACAGAGGGTCAGAGAACCAGGAATTAAAGACTAAGTGAATTCCCAGTTAAGCATCTAGCTGCATCCTGCCTTTACTAGAATTTTTCAAAGGTTTTTCCAAAGACATCAGTCAGTCACTTCCCTCCCTAAGCATCTGCATCCCAGCGCTAAAGCAGGCAGAAGTGGGGAAGGTGGCTCGTCTGGGCATCCATCACAGGCTCTGAAAGTAAAGGGTGAACGCTGTGCACCGTGGAACTCTGTTGGAAAATCCCCACACCAAGTCCTGCCATGTGGCACTTCCACCGGGAGGACTCCAGTTTGGATCATCTTCCATACTTCCTCCTTTCATTCTTCCTTTATTCTTTGCTAATTCTCAGAACAGAGAGGAAGGAAGAATGGGGGGGTGGGAAGAAAGAAAGAAGAAAAGAAAAAGGAAAACAAATGAGGGTTTCTTTTCTGGCCAGCATTAAGGAAATATCATGAGGAAACACTGGGAGAAAGTGAGGATTTCCCCCTCCACCCATTGGTAGGGCATAGCACTTTATCTGTGCTGGTCCAGGGCTGGTCTGTTGTTCCCTGCCCTCCCTGACCTACCTGACTCCTGAGGCTGAATTTCAGCTGGCATCCCACTGGGTCCAACCAATGGGAATGAGGTTGGAAGGGAGAAGTCAGAGTACTGGGTTCCTGCCTCACTGGGGAGTGCCAATGCCCAGGCTCTGATGATAGTAGGCAGTCCCTCCATCCTGGAGCTGTGGTCATTTCTGCTGTTGCAAAGCGTGGGTTGTCTCCAAGTCCTCTTTGCAGCTGCTCAGCCCTTCCATATCTGTGTAACAATTCCCTATAGTACACTTCATCTGCTTTAAATACTGAGAGTTGTTCATATTTCCTTGACTAGACCATGGTAGCAAAACTTCAGAAATACAGCCGGGGAGGGGATGGGAAAGAGATCTGTATATTATTAATTCTAATAGTAATAAGGCGCTTTCTTCAGTAATATAATAAATAACTTTCCTAAAAATACTATTTTCTAAACTCCTTTCACTATTCAAATTACAAAAGTCGGTGTGACCACTATAGGTATACAAAATCGTTTTAAGAATTCTTTTTTAAGAGAGGTTTTTGCTATACTGTGCATGCACTCGCCAGAGAGACAGAAAGTGAGAAATCACCCCCCAGAGGGCATGGTCACACTGCAGTATCTTCCCCTACAGTCTCCTCTCGGACACTCCTGGTGTGAGTTTTAAGCCACTGAGTCCAGGACTTGAACTGCGGTCGACTCCGCGGGAGCCCAGCAACATAACCATTTCTCCATCTGCTGGTCCCTTAAGAATTTTTTTTTTTAAGAAAAACACAGCTAATCTTTGTATTTCTAATTTAAATTACTCAACATTTAATATGTTAAAATTCCAGCTTTTAAATTACAGATATTGTATGTAAAAATTAGGGCATGAAATTGAGAAGTAACTGGAATACCATTATCCAAAGTTGAAGGCTAAAATATCGAAACCCTAGTGAATATTATCATCATCATTCACTCATTCCAGTGTTCAATGAGTCCTTCCATAGACTAGTCACCACCTTCTGTGCTGGTAACATAACAATCAGTCAAGATCCACATCCTTATGGAGAAAAAGTAACAAGATAGGCAATCAAGTAATATCACTATATTCCTTTTTTTGCTATGGGATGCTTGCTGGAGAGGCAGAGAAAGACAGAGAGACAGAAAGTGAGAAGACAATCCCTGGAGGAATGGCCATACCATAATCCCTTCTCCTCCAGTCTTTTCTTGGGATTTTGGGCACGCACATACACATGCCTATCATGAGTTTTAATGCACCAGGTCCAGGACTCGAACCATGGTTAACTACATGGGAGTCAAGTGACATAACCATTATGGCATCTGCTGGTCCCAGTAATATCACTCTCTTAACATTCCAACTGGGAACCATGCAACTAAGCAGCAGTATGGAAAGGAAAGAACTATGACTGGGGATTTGACTAAGTGAAGAAGACTAAGAAAAATTTCCCTGAGGATGAGCTGATAGCTGGAAAGTGAGTAGATGTTAACTCAATGTTCTGATTGCAAAACCAGTGTAAAAGGAGGGATATGACCATTAAGAAGTAAGGTGGCTTAGTGGGTGGGAGGAAGAAACAGTCAGCCGGGGCGGTGAAGTAAGCTCCAAAACAAGGGAGGCCTTCTTAGGCCATATTTATATATTGACTTCACATCAGGACATCCTTCACTTTTTTTTTTAAATTGCCAAAGGGTACATGTGCTCACTGAAGAGAGACAAAGAGACAGAGACAGAAAGGCAGAGAGGGAAGGGGCAAAGAAGGAAGTTAAGAGGCAACCCCCAATGGGGCATAGTCATAACACAATCCCTTTTCCTTCATTTCATCACGCCTTTGGGACCTTGGGCACACACACCCAAAACTCAGCACACACACCCAAAACTCAGCATTTTTTAAGGGTCCGGGCTAGGACCTCTACCAACGTCAGTCATGTGGGATCTGGCTCCCTGAATCACTAGGCTATGTTAACGGCTCCCTAACCACAATTGCTTTGTTTCACTGTATTTTGTGTTAATATTCTATTCACGATACGGGAGTTTTACGTAGGGTCGTGAAAGTTTTTCTGAAATATGTGTTTCAATTGTTTAAAAGTCAAATTATTGATATAATAAATAAATAAATCTTGCTGAAGTTGGTAGATATGGCCCAAACTGTGAATGACGGAAGTTTAGAAAACCTTGGCATAAGAAATAACAGTATTCTTGAATCCGTTCAGTCCTGGTAAGGACATTTACCAACTCTGTGGTCTGCCAGGAAATATCCATCATTACATTCCTGTCCTCAAACTCTCCTCCAAACAGATGTTGATAACAGTTTCTGGCTCAATTTCTTGTGTATTTGGTGACAGTTTATGGGACAGAGGAGCTTAATGATTACTAAAAATATGTCAGAGGAGGGAGCCAGCAGTTAGCATAATGGCTATGTCGCTGGACTCCCACGTAGTCGACTGCGGTTCACGTCCCGGACCCGGTGGCTTAAAACTCACGCCGGGAGCGTGTGCGTGCGTGCCCAAGATCCTGAGAGGAGAATGGAGGAGAAGGGATTGCGGCATGACCATCCCCCCGGGGGGTGATTTCTCACTTTCTGTATCTATGTCTCTCTCTGTCTGTCTGGCGAGCGCATGTGCCCTATAGCAAAAACCTCTCAAAAAAAAAAAAAAGTCAGAGGAGATACGTAAAATTAACAAGAGCTGCCTCATTTTACTTTCAAAAGTTTAATGTTTTAAAATAAAATACTTAACTATTGTTTCTTTTTTATAATTATGAGCTTTGTAATTTATAATTTAGAACTTGGAAAAAAAGAAAAGAATTAAAAAAACAAAAATCTCAGTACCTTCAATAAATAAACTATATTCTGGTAGTACAGTTAATTTTTCTTACATTTACACATGTACCTATAGAAAAAGCATATCACAATTGATCCAATTTTGTATTTTTAAATTTTCAGGTTATAATGAATATTGATCTATGCCATTAAAAATACTCCCCAAGGGGCCAGCAGGTAGTGTGGTGGTTAAGGTACTGGACTCCCACATGACTGACTGATGTTCAAGTCCCAGACCTGGCAACTTGCTTTCTCACTTTTTTTCTCTCTCTCCCTGGTGAGTACATGTGCCCTATACCAAATTTTTAAAAAATAATAATAATAAGTAAAATAATTCTCTTTTAAAAAGAATGGCCTCGGGACCAGCAGTTAGCGTAATGGCTATGTCGCTGGACTCCTATGTAGTCGACCGCAGCTCGAGTCCTGGACCGAGTGACTTAAAACTCATACCAGGTGCTTGTGCGTGCATGCCCAAGATCCCGAGAGGAGAACGGAGGAGAAGGGATTGCAGCGTGGCCATCCCCCTGCGGGGTGATTTCTTGCTTTCTGTCTGCCTGTCTCTGTCTTTCCGGTGCGTGCACATGCCCTATGGCAAAAACCTCTCCAAAAATAAAAATAAAAAGAAGAAAAAAAAAAAGAATGCCCTCTAATAGCCATGAGCATACCTAGTGCCCAAATCTTGGTTTCAAATATCACTTTCCAATAAAAGGAACCAAGGATGGTTGGAGAAATGGCTATTTCTAGGAGTAGGCAGGAAATGTACAAGATGAGCGTGGGGCATCCTATATTAAGACAGTGAGGAAGTGCTCAGAGAACATATACACACGGGAGAATGCTAAAGGGTCACAGGCACCCAAGGAAAGATTCCCTACTGGCTGAAGCTGTGCTGAATTCCAAATAATTTTTGTAAATACTTCATCCTCACATAGAAGAACATAACTTCCCACTCCTTAGGAGTGAGCTGAGCATAATGACTTCCTTCCGAAGATCACAGAATAGAAAAGGGGGTGCAGAAGGAGCTGGGGAATGCTGTGACATGTCAGTGGAGAAACCTGACACTGCCTTAGCCAGGTGACTGGGGTAACATTCACTGTGGTCAGTCACGGCGATGGTATGTACCCGTGATAGGAGGTTAAGAAAAATGCCACTTTGTGGTCTTTCTCCCTAAAATCTAGAATGTCAGTCTAATTGTGAAGAGAATATTAGCAAATAGCATTTGAGAAATATTCTACAAAATATCTGCACTAATCAAACCTATCCTGGCTGTTAGAAGCAAGGAAAGGCTGGGAAACTGTCACAGTTAACAGGAGACATGACTTCATCTAATGTCGTATCCTGGACAGGATATTGGAATGGAAGGACAACAGACAACAGCTAAAGAGACCTGAGCAAAGTACGAACTTTAAGTTAATAATAACAAACCCATGTTGTTTCATTGATTGTACCAAACGTAAGGGGAAACTTGGTACAGAGTATACGGGAACGCTCTGTACTCTCTGCAATTTTTCTGTAAATCTAAAAGTTTATATGAAAATGCATGCTGGGCCAGCTAGTGATGTGGTGGTCAAGGTGAATGGGATCCCACATGGCCGACTGTGCAGTTTGAGTCCAAAACCTGGTAGAAACACAGCAGGCATGCATGTATGAATGCCCAAAATCCCAAGAGGAGAATGAAAGAAAGAATCACCCTGGGGGTGGGGATGCTTTCTCACTCTCTCTCTTTCTCTTTAGGGAGAGTACATAAGTCCTATAACAATTTTTTTTTAAATGTATACCAGGTCAACCACATACCCTAGTGGTTAAAGAAACCAAATCTCACATGGCCAACCATAATTTGAATCCTGGATCCAGCATCATGAAAAATATACCCGGTACATGTCAATTCCAACAGAATGGAGAAACAGAAAAGGGATTAATGTATGACCATGCCCCTGGAGGGGGGGAGAGGAACTTTGTCTCTATCTCTCTCACTCTTGCTCTCTCTAACTCTTTGGCAAGTACATATGCCCTCTGGCATTTAAAAAATAAAGGTTAAACATGCATGAGGCCCAGTCTCTATGGTACAGTCAGTAGCATGCGGGACTGTGGCGTAGAAATCCCATGTTGACCATGGTTCGAATACCCTGCCCAGCTAGCCTGAAAACACATAGAGTATGTGTACATGAATGCCCAGAATCCTGACAAGCTGAGCTGAAGAAAGGGGATTACAAAGTGGCCAGGCCCTACGTAGGGTGCTCTCTCCCTCTCTCTCTCTCTCTCTGTCTCCCTTTCTCTCTCTCTCTCTCTCTCTCTCTCTCTCTCTCTCTCTCTCTCTGTGTGTGTGTGTATGTGTATGGTGCACATACCCTCTATCATGAGCAAACAAAAAATTACATACCAAAATATTCTGAAAACACTTCAAATGACCAAATAATCTAAAAATTTACATATTGTAATTACCTAAGCATTTCCTCATCATCAAAAAATTGAAACCATTTCCAACTTTTTCATTAAAAATAATGGAATGATTGGGACCAGCAGGTGGTGTGGTGGTTAAGCTGCTGGACACTCCCACATGGCTGACCACGGTTCAAGTTCTGGATCTGGTGGCTTGCTTTATCACTTTCTCTCTCTCTCTCTCTCTCTGTCTGTCTGTCTTTTTCTCTCTAGTCAAATTAAAATAAATGAATAAAAAATTAAATAATTCTTTTAAAAAGAAAAAAATGGAATGATGAACAATTCTACGTACATTGTTGATTTGTGCCCTTAATTACATTGTTTACAACAGATTCCTAGAAGTTTGTTCTACTTTTATACAAAGTTAAAATAGAATAATTGCTAACCCAAAGCAATGGAAGTCCCATTAAACTGTGAAACTTTTTAAGCCAATTTCACTTCTCTAGACAGTAAGGAAAAGTATTCAAAATTTGCATTCAACTCCCATCCTTATTCATTGATGCATACATTCATTTAGTAAATATCTGAGTAGCTGCTATACACCAGGCAAATGAACTATTGGGAAAGTCTTTTAACTACTTGAAGGCTTTGTATCCTGGTCCCTACCAACCATCCCCTTATGCACAGAACTCTTACATTTGAGAGCTGAACACCATTTCCTGATCCTTTCAATGAAGTGGTATATGAATAGTTAGCAGAGGGGCCTTTATCCTAATATTCTACAGCCCTTGAGTCTTCAGGCCACAAGCTGGGTGATTTTTTAAAAATATTTAACAGACAAAAGAACGTAAAGTCTTCTGTTGAAATGATGTATATGGTAATATCCTTGATTTCATTATTATGTACTACATGCATGCTTTGAAAAAAACTATATTGTTGGAAAAACTGGGTATTCACCTGCAGAAAGATGAAACTGAACCCCTATCTTTCACCATTAACAAAAGTCAACTCAAAATGGATCAAAAATCTGAACCTAAGACCTCAAACTATAAAACTACTGGTGGAAAATACTAGGGAAACTCTGGGAGATATCAGGGTAGACAAAGACTTCTCAAATACATGTCCTAAAGCACAGACAGTAATCCCTAAAATAGACAAGTAGGACTATATTAGACTAAGAAGTTTCTGCACAGCAAAAGACACAGTAACAAGTGTGAATTGACAACCCTCAGAATGGGAGAATATTTTTGTAAAATATGCCTCAGACAAGGGACTGATAACCAGAATACACAGGAAACTCAAGTGCCTTACATGAAAAACAAAAAGATTAACCCATTTAAAAGATGGGAAAATGAGCTGAACAAAAATCTCTCTAAGGAAGACATATGAACAGACAAAAAGCATATGAGAAAATGCTCAACATCCCGCATTATGAGGGAGATGCAGATTAAAACCATAATGAGATACCACCTAACCCCTGTCAGAATGGCAAAAATTAAAAATATAAAAAGTGATAAGTGTTGGCAGGAATGTGGTGAAAAGGAAACTCTCCTATACTGTTGATGGGAATGTAAACTGTGGAGAACAATATGGAAGTTCCTTAAAGATCTACAAATAGAACTACCATTTGATATAGCAATCCCACTTCTGGATATCTACCCAAAGGACAGGAGAATGCTCAGTCAGAAAAGCACTTGATACCAATGTTTACTGCAGCATTATTCACAGTTGCTAAGACATGGAACCAACCCAAATGTCCACAAACTGAGGAATGGATAGAAAACGTGTGGCATATATACTCTCTGGAATACTACTCAGCCATAAAAAAAAAAAAAAAAACAAGAAGACCTTGGCATTTGATAGAAAGTGGTCAGATATGGAGGATCTATTGCTGAGTGAAGCAAGCCAGGATATGAAAGAAAGATATTGTATGTATCCACTTAATATATAACGACTATCCACACTTTATGGTAGAGATCAAAATATTGGAGGGCGTGAAAATAGTTATCAATGATGAAGACAGTATGGAACAGGGCAGGAGAAGAGAAGGATATGGAGAAGGATAGCAAGAGAACAAATAGAGAGGCATGACATTAGGGAACATAGAAATAGTTTATTACCTGTTGATGACGTGTACAGTATTCTCAACTGGACTGGTCTGAGAAGTATTTCATGTTGGGTAAAGTCTTTTTACAAACAAAAAGATAAATAGTGACTGAATGTTTAAAAAAATAATTGGAATAATTATCATAATAATCTGGAAAAAATAATGAAAAGCTATTTGAGGATGATGATGGGGATTTTAATGTCTTTGTATTGACTGACATGCATGGAATTCCTTCTAGAAAAAAGAAATGTAATATACTGTAAAGTTACATGTGATTCAATGTAATATAAACAAGATTATGATAATAATAAAAAAAGAAAAAACTTTATTGTGTGCTATAAAGATGTATGATGATGGATTATAAATCTTAAAAAATGTGAAAGAAAATAAATAAACAAAGCAATGCTGGGAAAAAAGCTTACTAAAAAAAATTATTTTTTTTTTCTAGAACAAGTGAGATTTTTGTAGTATTTGCAATCTCTGTTTAACTTCTCTGCCCTCTAGTGCCACCTAACGCTCGTCTTCTCAGACACATAAGTGTTTCTTGTCTTCCTATAAATGTTATTTTAAGCCTGGGTGTAACCCTACCAGCAAAACTTCCCCTGATTGTCTTCAAACTGCCCATCTGTCTCCAAGTCTTTCAAAACTGTTGCCACTGTTTCCATAACATCTGATCGTTTCTTCCTAAAACTTACAGAATACTTCTTGAAATTCAACGATGGTGTCTGTTAAACTGAGTTTTTTCACTCAGTGCACTGCAATAGGAAGCTGCATGTAGCTGGTTCACTGGGGTGGGGTGCCCCAAGAGAGACACCCATAAGGAAGTGAGGAGGCAAGACTGAGCAGAGAGAAGGCAGCCCGCCCTGCAATTTCAGCTGCAGCCTCCCCCGATCCTGCAGGGAGCCTTAGAGCTGGGACTGCAGAGTGGACCCAAGTAGAGGTAAGAGGCCCGGGCCTTCACATCCCTCATCAGCCAGGCACAGGCCTCTCAAGCAACATAGCGTTGCGGGAGACTATTTCCTGAGGCCAAGGGCAGTTTCCTGTGACTAAGGGCTGTGGCCAACAGAGATGCTGCAGACAGTGACAAAGTCATCATAGTCCATGTCTAGTAGCCAGGACAGGGATGAGTCCTGAGACAAGGGGACCCTACCAAAGTTTTCTATTGGTTGGTCCTCACTAAGTCTTCTGCTCATGAGACTTCTCGAGACAATCCTAAAGAAGGGGATCTAGCTCTATAAAACAAAATCTATTAATCCACAATTTTAAAATTTATTTTATTATTTTTAATGACAGGAAACTTCTGCGAACACAGAGTTACTTTCAGGGGTGAAATGGTAAAGGGAAAATAGGCACCTCCTATTTGCAGAACCAAGCACAGTGCCTCCTATAGGGTAGCACTCCACAAATACCTTAAAAAGATACAAAAGCATCATTTATTCTTAAGCACTACACCCATTTTTCTAGTAAAAGGACACTAGACATAAAAATAAAAATATAAACTGCATACAATTGATGAATTATGTTATTTATAAAATATATAATTTATAACTATTGTGTATTTTATAAATCATATGAAAGGATGAAAAAAGAAAGAACAATGCCTCAATTGGCCCAGAACCCTGAGGAAGGACTAGGTGGATAGCTGTGTGCTTAGAAAATTGGGAATTAAATTAGAACATTCATATTTAAAAAACTGATTGTCTATTAAACCTCAAAAAAAAATCCCCATAAATGTACTTGTAGCAATGTAGGAAATTTCAGGAGAGTAAAAAGTAGCTAAACTCAAAAGTTTACAAATTTAAAAAAGAATGACAGGTCAGCTTCTTGAGATTTTTTTTTTAAATAAAATGAAATACCAAAACTACTCAATACATACTAAGAAAATTAAAGGGGAAATCCATGTAAATTGATATCATACTGTATCATCTGTCTTTAATTATTCTGCCTAATACTTTAACATTTTAAAGTTTTTATTCAATTAATAGAAAGATCATATATTAGGTTTTCAAACTGATTTCATCTTTGCAGGGTATTTACTATGCACAAGGCAAATACAAAGCAACAGGAGTGGCTCCTTCTTAGACCCTCCACTTGAAGACTTGACGGAGAAATCTCATAAATGTAGGAAGCATAAGCATCATGAAAATATTATCTATAAAGTGCAGGCAGCCCCTGACTTCCTGAACTGGGGAGAGACCATAAGTTCATTAGAAAGCTGATAACTGGCTTCATTGCCCAGAGAAGCACTTTCTTCAATGGAGTTGGGGGAAGATTTCCAGATGAGACCACCTGATGGGGTATTAGCAGCTCCAGCCCAAGTTCTGGGAGCAAGAAATCAAAGGAACAGGAGGGCCAACGAGGGGAACACAGTAGTTTCCCATACTCCTAGCAGACCCAGAGCCATTCTGCAACCAAGTTCTGGATTAAAGAAAATCTCAAGTTAGCATCTCCAATTTCCTTTCCTGTGCCAGGACCTTTCACCACTTTACTGAACTCTCTTAACGATGCCATCGGGGCAGCTAGGTTATGCCCCTAGTTTTACAGAAGAGAAATGCAAGGTTTAAAGAGGTTAAGCAATTCACCCAAGTTCTGGAAGAAAGTTCTGCCAGATCCTCTCTGCACCATGACAAAATCAACAAGCCTGGTCCCCACCCAAGGAGTGAGAAGTTCTCCTGGGCTACTCTTTACTCCCAGTTCTTTCTCTTCATTGGTACTGAGACCATAAATCCTCTAAAAGTACCATTTTTTTGTTTTTCCTCTTTCTGAGTGATGTCAGGGACAGTAGGAGAAACTGAAGCAGGAATGGGCAAATGCCATCAAAGCAATTTGTAATAACTGAAGCTGCTTGTAAGAGGATGTGAATCAGGAACTGCTTTATTCCAAGCTGTACAAGAAAAAGGAGAGGACTATCTAAACTTCTATGTTGTATGTATGTAGTGAGCGTCAGTACCCACCTCTATAAAGTATTTTTTATAGGTTCTTTTCTAACATTCTAAGACTCAATAAATATCATGGCCTTTACAATTAACATAAGTGCTATCATTTATACTATAGCTGACTTTAAAACTAGTCACCTCATTACTGTGGTTTTACAAATACTATCACCCAGGGCCAGCAGGTGGTAAAGGGGTTAAGGCACGGGACTCCTACATGGCCAAATGCAGTTCGAGTCCAAGACCCAACAGCTTGAAATTCACACCAGGCACATGTGCGTGCATGCCCAAAATCTCAAGAATCAATTGTGGCATGGCCATCCTCTCTGGGGGGGTGATTTCTCACGTTCTGTTTCTCTGTCTCTCCAGCTAATGCATGTGCCCTATAGCAAAATTCTCTCTTAAAAAATACTATAACACATTCAAGAAGAAAGATGTAAAAGAGTGAACCCAGGTCCTAAATGGCATACCTATTTAAATTCTATGTTTAATGCTCATTTTATATTAGGAATACAGAGAAAACAATCTTGCTCTGTGAAGCTGGAGTGAACGCCATGCTCCAGGCCAGCACTTGCAACCAACAACTCACGGACAGATTTCCTGGCTGATCGATCACTCATTTTCCCAACTTGCTGGTTACTGGCTGTATCTAATGTGGACACTGGAAATGTTTACCTGCCCACAACAATTGGATTTGCCTTTAACTACCCACCTCTCTCCCACACACAAGCAGTGTTTGGATTGGATTCCCTTACATTCAGGTTCCAGAGAGACACATATGACCTCACAAAGCCCACCCTGGCCACAGTGGGAAGAGTGAGGATCCAAAGCAATCCAATGAAACTTGTTCCCACACACTGTCTTTCCATAAGGAAGATGTCTGCCAAGAGTTGATGGGGCCACCATGTAGACAGAGCCTTCCTGGGAGAGAAGATACACAAAGCTAAGCCAGTCTGGAAAAGGGAAGGAAAAGAAGAGGGGAGGAACAGAGACAGAAAGATTTGTGTCACTACACAAGGCCCTGGAATGCAGCTGCTCTGGGTCATTTTAGGTGTGGGTCAATACACAGTTTTTGATGCCCATCTAAGAAGAGTAGAGCTCCTCTAGCTTACTAGAAAAGAGTCCTGAGTAAGACTTCCCAACACCTGCACTCCACTCTACCCATCTCATCAGTCATCTCGATTTCTACCCACCTCTCCTCAAATGTCTACATTATCATGGCAGAAACTATTGTGTGCCCCTTAAGCACCTGAACAGGGCCCATTGGCAAGACCTGAGGAACAGCCCTAGCAGCAGGGGAGAATGGTCACCTCTTGGTGCACCATTCATCAGTTCTCCAGCAGGTATGCACGTCCACCCGCCATCTGCACTCATCTTCCTTCTCATAGGCCACTGCCCCAAGGAGAGAGTCAGGATTCCAGGAAGGAGTTGAGGCTAGGCCCATGGATAGGTTGTTTACTTTGCAGTAAGTAACAGTGCTTCCATTTGTCAAGACTCAGAACACACAAACACAGATTCTTATTCCTCTGAATCGCTCACCTCTCAGGTTTGAGAACTGTCCTCTTTGACCAAGCTCTTTCCTTACAGTAATTCCAGACTGTGGGCTCCTACATTTTCTAGCACAATTATTTCTAAAAGAAGGTCACTAAATCATTGGGAGGACATGAACAGAGAGAGCTGAGAGGATGAAGACCTCTCCACACTACAGCTAGTGCAAACCAGACCACGCGTGCCAATAGCTGCTACACAGGAGGCAACTAAGCTTCTGTATTTACCTCCTGAGGAAAGGAATTCCATAGTTTTATTCATTTAAGACTGAGTTGTTTGGGACCAGCAGATGGAGTAATGGCTACGTTGCTGGACTCCCATATAGTCAACTGTGGTTCGAGTACCAGACCCAGTGGCTTAAACTCATGCTGGGCACATGTGTGTATGTGTCCAAGATCCCGAGACGAGAATTAAGGAAAAGGGATTGCAGCGTGGTCATCCCCCTGGGGGGTGATTTCTCTCTGTCTGTCTCTCTCTGTCTTTCTGGCAAGTACATGGGCCCTATAGCAAAAACCTCTCCAAAAAAAAAAAAAAAAAAAAAAGAGTGAGATGTTTGTGCTACCTGCTAGTGATGTTTATCTTTTATGTATTATATATATATATATATATATATATATATATATATATATATATATATACACTATTTCCACATCTCAGAGGAAAACTCTCTGGAGAACAGGGACTTTGGGCCCCCAGAACATGGAACCCATTTTAGATTTTCTGTGTACACAGTGATTCAGACTCAGAGAGTCTCACAGAAAAAAAATAAAGGAAGGAAACTGAAATCAACTTCCAGGAAACAAAACCCCAAACTAACAAGAAATCCCAATTGTGACCAAATTAAGGTTCCACTTGTATTCTGGCTTCTTCAGTAAATGCTGCAGGCCACAGGCCATTTTTCAATTCTGGGCACACCTGCACCTTTTCCTAGGAGGCTGGCCTTTAGATATTTCCTTCTAAAAATTAAAGCATATACTCTGAGAGATTGTAGGATAAATACTCAAGGCCATGTTTGAAAATTCAAAGATTCAAGTTTTAATTTCTGTAAAGTCAATGGGCCATCTTATTTTCATGAGAATGATCGCTGAATCTTCCTTTTATACAAAAGGTACTAAATGAGGGTTCTGTAGTCCATGGGTTAGAACCATAAACTTCATTCCTTGGAGGACAGTTCACAATTTTGGTTCTTTCTTTCTTTCTTTCTTTCTTTCTTTCTTTCTTTCTTTCTTTCTTTCTTTTTGAGAACTTTCTGCTATAGAGCACGTGCGCTCACCAGAAAGACAGAGAGACAGAAAGCGAGACATCACCTCCCCCAGGGGAGACGGCCATGCTACAATACCTTCTCCTCCATTCTCCTCTCAGGATCTTGGGCACGCACACACACATATGCACCCGGCATAAGTTTAAGCCACTGGGTCCGGGATGCAAACCGCGGTCAACTACATGGGAGTCCAGCGACATAGCCATTACATCAACTGCTGGTCCCATGTGTATATTTGTTTCTTTAAAAGGACAATGCTACACCTTTCATTAGATTCTGAAAAGGGTCTATGATACCCAAACGGAATTAGAATTATAGTGAAATCCCTTAATTGCTTTAGTAGTATAGTGTTTACTTGGTTATGACTCTTTAAAAACAATGTTATATAAATAACAACAAAAGACCACATCACATTTTTACATTATAGTATTAAGTCATCAGGAAAGTCATGATTTTTTTCTATGCAAAAACGCATCATGACTTTCACAATGACCCAATAAATAAAGACTGTAAGTTCTTAATACCCCTTTAACCTGAGCTTGACTTCTCTCACTGAGAATTTTAGTAGAGGCCATTTTCTACTCCAATGGCAGTAAGGTTTGGTGATCAGAGCTGCCCATTTTGTCTGAGTGTTGGTCCCTATAGTTGGCTGAGGAGGTCAAAGCACAGACTGGCTATCCTGACTTGGGCAGGAGTTGGTACAAGTTCTGGTCATTCACACTTGCCAGACATGCTAGCATCTATACCCTGAGCTTTCACAGAGTAGCAGGTGCAGGAAGGTTGACTTATGTGGCCATTCAGGCTTAATTGTTTGACAGACTTCAGACTCCATGAAGAATGTTTCTATTTCCTTTTCCCCCTTCCTATCACATTGTGGGCTTTACACACATTAAGCTTTCCTTCTTGCTTGGAAGCATCACTGCCAATCTAAATCACTTCAGGATTAGGTTAACAAACAATATACATTTTTAAATGCACACCTCCCTTTTAAATATTCAGAGTCCCTTTCCAAAGTTTGTTTTTTTCCCACCCTAACTTCAGGAAAGAAGTCAGAAGCTCATGAAAATATGTTTTCCATAATTTAGAGCTATAACATCTGGATCATTGGGCTTAATCTAATTTTCATCTCTATCTAGGCTCTAAAATGCACTGCCTATGAGAATTTCTCCCCTGAGCACTGATAATGGGACATTAAATTGCATTCTCTGCCTTCATTTATCTTTCAATAGCACTCAGTAAAAAAGCAATAGGAAGAATAAAATGTCATGTTTTTCCATGGGGAAAGATATTTTCATGCACTAGGTATATCTATTCCTTACATTTTCAAAGTACCATATCATAGTACAGAAAAAGTATCCCCAACCTACTTCTCCATCTCTTTACAAAATAGCCCTGTGAGTAAAATGTGCTTCTACACATGGCAGCAAAGAGAAACTATTCCCAGACCGAAGTCATGAACTTTCCTGAGGACGGTTCTGTTCTTCATGGTTGAGCATCTGGGCTCTCAAGATTTCTTCAGTACTTGTTAAAGTCCAAAATGTCCTCAAAACCCACAGGGAGGGACCTGCATAATCTAGTTCCTGCCAACAATCCCCATCTCACCCCACCACACACATACCTTCTGTCTTATTCACCAATCCCCAGCTGCCCAGGCAATCTTTCTCTAAGTGCCTGCTGTGCTTTCCTCTGCTCAGAACTTTCTGCCACATTCCCTCCTCCCCCAAATCTGGCCAACTCCTGTTCACTCTTTGCACTGAATCATAAGTGTCACATCTTCAGGAAAAACTTATTGCTTGTCCTCTTCTCTCAAGATTACATAGAGATCTCTTACAATTCACTCTTATAATGCTTTGTACTTCTCTGAATCAGTTATCACTATTGTAACTGGTAAAGATTTGTATATTATTTTAAAAGGTAGTATATCCTTTTGGCTCTCCAAGTAGCTCCATGGTGGTTGGCAAGAACAAGTGCCTTATAAAAAGTGACAAAAAGAGAGCCAAGAATAAAGTGGTTGATCCACTTTCTGAAAAAGACTGGTATGACATGAAAGTACCTGCCATGTTCAACATAAGAAATATTGGGAAAACACTAGTTACCAGGACTCAAGAAACCCAAATTGCATCTGATGACCATAAAAGCCATATACTTGAAGTGAGCCTTGAAGATCTGTAGAATGGTAAAGTCATATTTAAGAAATTCAAGCTAATTACTGAGGATGTTCAAGGCAAAATCTGCATGACTAACTTCCATGGCGTGGATCTTAGCTGTGATAAAATGTGTTCCATGGTCAAAAAATGGCAGACCATGATTCGAGCTCATGTTGCTGTAAAGACAACCAATGGTTATTTGCTTTATCTCCTCTGCGTTGGGTTTCCTAAAAATCACAACAATCGGATATGAAAGACCTCAAATGCTCAGCATCAGTAAGTCTGCCAGATCTGGCAGAGGATAGTGGAAATTATGACCTGGGAGGTACAGAAAAATGACTTGAAGAAGTGGTCAATAAACTAATGCTGGACAGTACTGGAAAAGGCATAGAGAAGGGTTACCAATCTATCTATCCTCTCCATGATGTCTTCATCAGAAAAGCAAAATTGCTGAAGAAGCCCAAGTTTGAATTGAGAAAACTCATGGAGTTTTATGGTAAAGCTCTGGAAAGACTACTGGGGATGAGATGAACACTGAAGTTGGACAAGCTGATGAGTATGAACCACCTGTCCAAGAATTTGTTTAAAGTTCATACTTTTAATAGTAACAAATAAAAAGTCCTATTTGTAGAAACAAACAAAAATGTACCAGAAATTTCTTCTACCAGATCATAAGCTCTGAGAGTAGGACTTTGTCTTTTTCAACAAGACATTTTGTCTTTTTTAAATCAATGTATAAACATAATACCATTTCTACCACAGGGTATATATTTAATAAATATTTGAAGAAAGGAGTCAGAAAGGAAGAGAGATGAATTACTAAACTCCTTGTATTGGAGTAGAAGGCTATCTTCCAGCTACACCTATATATCTGAGCCTCGTTCATTACATAGAACATCTTGACTGAATCTCTTCTGTATTCGAAGACATCTGGAAAACAGCTATGTGACAATACTCATGAGAAGACCTAACAACTTTTTCTTCAATGTTGAGGAAAGCCAAATAACATAGCAGATAGACTCATGAGTTCTGGAGCCAGCCACTTAGTTACAAATCCCAGCTCTGCCACTTACCAGCTGTGTAACCTTGAGAAATTTCCTCATCCTTTCTGAGCCTTTATTGATTCATCTATAAAATGAATTTTGACCCCTTTAGAGTTGTCACAATGATTAAATGAAGTAATGTCTGTGAGGCAATGAAGACAGTTACAGGCACAAGACTAAGATTAGAGTGCTAGTATTATTATTATCAAGGCACATTAGAAGGTGTGCCAAATTTGGAAGACATTATCTCATATCTTGCCTTCTCCTCATGAAAAGACTATACCCCAAACAGACATCTTCAAATAACAATTAGATGCTCAGAACAATTCCTTTTCCAGTCCAGAGATCATAACTTCTAGACTAATTATAGAATGTATAGCTATATTTTTCAGAAGAATTTAATAACATGCTTTGAATTGTACAGAACTCACAAGAAGAATGATGTGGCAAACAGTCACTTTTGAATTAATCTTGGAATTGAGCCTGTAAATGAAACAAATATAGGAATGTGGCTGATCAACCCTTTTTTTTTTTTAAAGATGAATGACATTTTGTTTGCCCTCTAATTCCCCATCCATGCTGTTCCCTCCCTGACCTACCTGGCCATTATTTAGATAGATTGATTGAGGGAGCTCAGGGCATACATGCGGGCCTTTTGAAATCCTCATAGAAGTCCTGGTTAGCTACGGGTTGGGGCAGCTTTGGGGAGGGATGTGGAATATGGAGTGTATAAAGTACCAATTTTGACTGCCTCTGGATCACCATCTGCCCAACCCTTCCCATGAAACCAAGAGCTGAGGGCTGATAATCAAGGGCCAAGAACTGAGAGAGCTAAGGACAGAGGGCGACTATGGAGGGAAAGGTAGAGTGAAAGGAGAATTGCAGGGTTGAAGCTGCAAGTGCCTTAGGGTTGCCATTCACAGGACCCTTTTCCATATGTGTGTTTTTACTCTATCAAAAAAACTCCACATATTGCTTTATTGGAGTTGTCTTGTTTATATTATTGGTCTCACCACTCCTACCCTCAAACAACAAACTAACCCACTCCAGTCACTGGATACTTTCTCCAGCCACTAATAGCACCTTCCTCTGGCTGTCTCTCTGAAACAACTATGCGACTCAGATCCATCAGTAAGGCTGGTGTTAAGAAGCAGCCAGACTCACCAACTTGGGTGCCAGCCATGTATGAAGCACTGCTGCGGTGATGTGGTCTCATTAATGGTGGAACAGTGAGTATCCTAGAAATTATGGTATAACAGAATATCCAAACTCTGACCCTTACTCACTATGGACAGAACCAGGACTGTAGACAAAATATAGCCTCTCTGAGAGTTTCCCATACACAAAATACAATTAGCAATACCTCTCTTGAACTGCTAGGAGGCTTAAATGTGATGATATGTATAATCCACAATGTTTATTTGAGAAACTACATTTAGAATACCTAGTAGAGAGACCTGTTTCATTTCTTTCCTGTAATGCCATGCATTTCAGGGGATAAGAAAGCATTAACTGGGACCAGCAGATGGCATAATGGTTACATTGCTAGACTCCCATGGAGGCAACTCCAGTTAAAGTCTTAGACCTGGTGGCTTCAGACTTTACACTGGGCATGCATGCATGCATTCCCAAAATCCCAAGAGGAGAATGGAGGAGAATGCTTTGTGGTGTGGCCATCCTTCTGGGAGTGATTTCTTGCTTTCCATCTCTCTCTTTCTCTGGTGAGCACATGTGCCCTATAGCAAAAATCTGTCTTAAAAAAGAAAGAAAGTATTAATCACAGAAAAGAAATAAGACTGCAGAATGTAGAAAATGCATAATTAAAAGAATCATAATATAATAATAATAACAAAAAAATGATTATCTACTAAGGTACTTGATGAGAAAAAAAATTTAAATAGAACTTTCATTTAACGATTGCTAGCTAAATGTTTATGTAGCAATTTAAAAGAGCTTAAGAGACCTACCACCAGTAAGTAGTAAGTAGTGGAACCAGGAATATGTCTGACTACAAAATCTTCTACCTGTATTCTAACTCTGTATCTACTCGTTATGAGATAACCTTCAGAATAAGAGAGATGGAAAGAAAAATGGCAGTGGCAGAGATGTCTACAATGTTCCTACTGAGAGAGACGGGAAGCTAAAGCTTTAAATTTTCATTCCAAACTTCCATTTGCGATTATATTCCTCAATTGTGTTACTCAGGCAACCTGCTTCAGACAGCCTTACTTCGTATTGTTTAAGGGCATGGACTCTGGTGACAGAGACTTGGATCCAAATTATACTGATGTGTAACTTTGGATAAGTCAGTGAATCTCCTATGGCCTAGTTTCCTCATCTGTAGAATGCAGAAGACAATCAACCAAAGGGTTATGGTAAATAAGTGAGTTCACACAAGTAAAGCTCTTATGATACATAATAAATGCTAAGTATGTTTAGCTATTAGGTATTTAGCTATTAGCTATATTAGTTACAAATATCATTTTTAATTGTCACAAGGTCAGAGGACCCGCATGTTGGTTGCCTCAGGTTGGAGATGAGATGATACAACTGAGCTCATGGTGGGCTGATGAGGAACTCACTAGCCTGTCATACCTCACTTAACAGGGTCTTGGAAGATGGAATGTATACTGTGGTTTAACAACTGTTCATTCAAAGACGGGTAGTGAGATCAAGCCCTACCCCAACAAACGCCACCAAAAAGAAGTTCACGTATACTTGTGCAAAACCAGTCCACAGAGCAAATTTCTAGCACCAAACACAGACTCTGTGTAGTTGTGAACTTCACATCTAGAAAAGAAAAAACAGATGTTTACAATGTGAAATGGGCATTTGTAAATATAACACTCAAGATATAATCCAGAAATAACTAAGAAGATAATATTTTTCGAATGGAGCCTTTGAGGGGTATTATCATAGCAACATTAACACAAAATAAAATATTGTTTAATCAGCCATCACAAAGGCTCTTCTGCCTAGATCCATCCATTCCTAACTCAGTTACTCACTAACTCTCACTTTGAGGTGATTTGAAAAAGTGAGCTTCCAGTGACTTGGAGAATACATCTTTATGAGCCTAAAGGAATTACCGTTCCTTTAATTAGGAAAGATGAACTATATCAATAGAGAAGTTCACCAAAACACATCTCATTTTCCATTTTTTTTTTATCTGTAAGGATCATTTTGTGAGAACAGAGCCAGACCAAGCTTGAAAATCCTAATGATAGATATTCATTATTGTGTCATCTGGTTTTGAAAGGATTAAGGAGTAATTCAATGAGCTCCTTTCCATGGTAGCTGTAAATAGAAGGTATCCTTACAGGAGAATGATTATTCTACTAAAGACAAGGCATTCCTTACACAGCAGTTTGAATTCAAAGTGAGGCTACTCAGTCCCTTCATGGAACACGCCTCATAGTAAACCACTGATGTTATCTTTTGTTCTCTCTCTCTTTGGCAAAGCTGGTTATTGTACATCTACTCAGACTAGATAAATAATCTGTAAAGATTATATCACCATTGAAATTGAGTACTGTCAGATTAAAGTGATAGATTAAGCTAAGAAGGGAGAGAATATTGGAGTTCTGGTTATCTTTGACTGTAGGGGAAAATAGGATGGGTGTTAAAGAGTAGGTGTATAAACCATACCTGCTGAGGCATACTGTGTGTGTGTGTGTATGTGTGTGTGTGTGTGTGTGTGTGTGTGTAAAACATATATACAAGCTACACAAAAGGCCACAAACACTATGGTCAATTATTTAAACCATATCATGAAAAGAATAGATATATTACAAAATCCACTAATGAAAAAATTGCTTGACTGTTCTTTCCTTATTTCCCCCGTCTATTTTTCAAGCGTATAAAGAGAAGTGAAATAACTGAAAGGCAGGCAGCAAGAGGACAGAGAAAGAGAAGCCCAGGCCTAAATGATTTGCCACATGGATAGCTGACATAGCAGAGGTCAACAGAGTCACCGTGGGTGATGATCTAAAATATACAGAAAGTCTCCCATGGCTAGTACCAAGGCAAATGCCCAGGAGGGAAAAAAGTTGAAGTAGAGAAAGTAAAAATGTTAAGAGAGGAATAGGTATTAAAAAATTATTTGCAAAGCTCCATCTTTCTTTAAAATCCCAGAAGCAAAGAGCCTCGGTCTGGGAATCCCTGCAAACTGTGGGTGTCTCTCACATCTGCTTTTCCCTAAGTTTTACTGAGCCAATTCCCACAGAAAAAGTGAAGAAATCACAAAAGCACAGGCTGAGTGTGGAGTAACTGAATGCTGTCTCGTGGGCCAAGGAAGCAGGGAGGCTGAGGGACTGACCCCAATGGTCTAGGGACTTTGTTTTGACTTGAAATGGAGTTGAATAGGCATGGAAAACCAGATAGAACCAGACAAGGTGACAATCACAGCTAGACTCCATGGCTGACCCTCACTTTCAGCTTCCTTTTAAAAGCAGGAGATGGGCCAGCAGGTGGCAAGGATGGTTGAGGTGTTGGTCTCCCACATGGCCAACCACAGTTCAAGTCATGGAACTGGCAGCTTGAAAATCACACCAGGTGTGTGTTTGTGAGTGCCCAAAATCTCAGGAGGAGAATGGAAAAGAGATCACATTGTGGCCATTCCTCATGAGTGGTGATTTCTCACTTCCCCTCTCACTGTCTCTGTCTCTTTCTGGTGAGCACATATGACTCATGGCAAAAACTTTACCAATAAAAAGTAGAAGGAGAAGCCAGGTAGCGGCACTGTGAAACACCCACGAGGAAGGTCCTGGGTTTATGCCCTGGACCTCACTGAGCACACGCATGTGTGCCTGTGATCTGGACCGGTGGAGACTGGGGTTAGATCATGGCATGGGTCCCGGTTGGGGGTCTCTCTCTCTCTCAAGAATTAAATAACTAAACGTCTAGAAGGAAGCCAAGAAAAGGGGTGGGGTGCAGCCCTCATCTGCTATTAACCTGAGACATCAGGCCCTGCTGATTCAGAGGGTCTGGACTATCAGGGCATATGAGGCTTGGCAGCCGTTCTGTGTCACCACAGAATCTGTGTCTCCAGAATCCATTTCAATCCTGAAAGATATTTTGGAAAACACTCAGACTTCTAATTTGGTGTGGTGAAAAGACCATTCAAAGGCAACTACAAAAATGCTGAATTTCCTTTTATCAAAAGCTATTTTACATTTCAGTAAAAATGAACAAGAGTCAAATATGGCTTGAGGGTCTAGATAGAACATTTCTATTTTGAGAGAATACCTATAGGCGATTTTCAGAAATCGGCCATTTGCCATGCATAAATCAACCTTGTATTTGACAGAGTGCATATCTTAACACATTCATGGCACACTGCCTCATGTAATCATGAAAATTTCCAACAAAGTCCTGAGTATAACCATTTCTTCAAATACGAAGCCACTCTGACATCAGGTGCTGTAAGAATTCTCCAGGAATATACTGGAGGTTTTCTTATTATAGCTGACTTTTTAAAGTGACAGACGTATGTTTTACCCTTTCTTTTGTTCTATTAACACTACTTCTAGTACACACACACACACACACACACACACAGTATGTCTCAACAGGTATGATTTACACACACATTTACTCTTTCACATACATCATATTTTCCCATATCTTTCCATCAAAGATACCCAGAAGCATGCCAATCTTCATCCACTCCTAATTTTTTTTTTAGAGAGAGTTATTTTACTACAGGGTGTGTGCATTCACCAGAGAGACAGAGACAGACAGACAGAAAATGAGAAACCACCCTTCCGTGGGGATGGCCATACCACAGTCTGTTCTCCTTCACTCTTCTCTTGGGATTTTGGGCACACAAGCACGTGTACGCAGTGTGCGCTTTAAGCCACTGGGTCTGGGACTCCAACATCAGTCAACTACATGGGAGTACAGCAATGTAACCATTACAATGTAGCCATCTGCTGGTCCCGCCAAATTTAATCTATTGATACTTCAATCTGACAGTACTAGAGTTCAATTTTGATATAATTTTTACAAATAGTTTATCTAGTATGAGTAGATATACAATAACGAGTTTACCAAAAGAAAGAAATGCTAAAAGACAGCATTTGTGTTGACTATGGGGTATGTTCCACAAAGGGAATAAGCATGCTTCCTTCAAATTTGCAGAGAAAAGAACATTTTATTCTGAAGAATCCCCAATAATTACAAGGAGGCTTCAAAAAGTTAGTGGAGGGAACCAGCAGTTAGCGTAATGGCTATGTTGCTGGACTCCCACATAGTCGACCACGGTTCGCGTTCCGGACCCGGTGGCTTAAAACTCACGCCGGGCGCGTGTGCGTGCATGCCCAGGATCCTGAGAGGAGAATGGAGGAGAAGGGATTGCGGTGTGACCATTCCCCCAGGGGGTGATTTCTCACTTTCTGTCTCTATGTCTCTCTCTGTCTGTCTGGCGAGCGCACGCGCCCTATAGCAAAAACCTCTCCAAAAAAAAAAATAGTTAGTGGATAAATGGAATTAAAGAACAAGTTTATTTTGGTGAAAAAGAAAATTCACACATTCTTTTTTCATAATGTTCATTTTCCATGGAGGAAATTTTTTTTTTTGAAGATCCTTCACCCGTAGATGAGCTATTATAGTAAACAGGTAATAAGTGGGGACTCAGGAGACTGGCACTCACCCATGCTGCCTAAATGCAAATACAAAACTCAATTCCCCTCCTAAAACAAAACAAAGCCTTTTCAATAAAAGCATTTCTGAAGAGAGTCCAAAAAATTGAAGCACATAAGTAAAAGGAGAAACATGTGTCAGTAACTCTCCCTTTTCCTGAAGGTTCAGCAAAACCCGATCTATTTTTTTTCCATCTTGTTTTTTCACGTTTTTCCATAGGGCTAATGTGATCACCAGAAGGAGACAGAGAGAGGAAAAGTGAGAAATCACCTCCCAGGTGAGATGGCCATACCATAATCCTTTCTCCTTCATTTCCCTCTTGGGATTTTGGGCATGCATACACATACACTTTGCATGATTTTTAACCCACCAGGTCCAGGATTCAAACGTTGGCCATAGGGGAATCCAGCACCTTAACCACCACACTGTCTGCTGACTTCTAGATCATCCCATCTTTCCATCACCAAGGTCACTGCCAACTCCAGGCTCTCATTGAGACCGTCATGGCCTCCAGAGGACTCCTGGCTCCACTGCCAGGCTCACCCTTCTACAGTTTAGCTTGACCTCTTCAGTCCCCTGTTCAGCTGCCTCCAGAGCCCCTACTGCACCGCACACCCGGCCACACTTCCTTTTCATCTTTGCTCCCATCACTCCTTTTCCATGCCCTAACCTTCAGTCTCAGTACTGACCCCTACTGTGAGTGTACACAGACACTCATTCACCATTGTGCCCATGGCAGTATTCTGCTGCCATGTCCCACATCCAGATCTTAACCACACTTCAAAACAAGGCATGAGCCATCGAGCAAGACACTCTCAAATTGCTGCCACCAAATCTAGACTCCCCTGCATCCAAATGCAAACTGTCTCCCTCACTTGCTATGGCAGAGAGGCATTTCTTCTGCTTAAGGCTAAGGAGATACCACCCCTAGTCTGTGGGATCCACAGCAACCCATGTCCTGGGGTTCCTTACCCATCAACTATCCCTTCTTCCTCTTTATCTTCATCCTCTCTCTCTCCACAGGCTCTACCTCATCAACCTGTCAGGAGATCACTATTAAAAAATAAATAAAAAACCTTCCATGGCCCACTCCCAGCATTGGTAAACGAATGCAGAACATTTGTAGAAGGTCTACAGTCAAACTGCACAGCCACTCTCCCTGCCCCATGACCCTTCTTTCCACATACCCCTCAACACACTGCATGCTGCCCTTCCTCCCACCACTCATCTCTCCTGAACACTGAACTCACACCATGGTGTAGTAAAATGTGTTTTCACCTTCTGTGTCCCAGATATGCCTGGCACTCACGGTGCAGGGGTGAGAGAGAGGGGGAATCAGAAGCTCTCTGAGTCAGAAGTTCACACTGACAGCTAAATCCAGCCCAGAGATGTATTTTACTTGGTCAGTGATTCTTTTAGAAATATATGAGTTATTTGCCAAACATTCAAGAAAAAATCTGGGATGGGGTTTCTATTAAAGAATCCAGCCACTCTGCCAACACTGCCTCTGATCTGAATGGAAATCATCAGCCGGGGCTGAGAAGCAGCTGCTCCTGCAAGCGCTGCACTGCCTGGCTCGCCATGGCCCTGGCAAACCCTAATTGCTCCTTGGTTTTATTTGGAGGCTCCTGAGAGCTCTGGAGTTTGGAGTCTGCACTCCCTCCTTGGGATCAATGATATTTAGTGAAAACACAGATGTGTGTCACATAGGTAACTGTAAGTTTTCCAGTATCCATGGTTTTACAAATGAAAAAGGACAGATGAAATGAATATTAATACCATATGTGATTTAACCCAATGTATACAAAATATTATTACAACATGTAATCAATTGAAAAGTTTAGTAATGAAATCTTTCACATTCTTTTCTTTAAACTAAGTGTTTGAAATTCAGTGTGTATTTTACTCTTATAGCACATCTCAATTCTTTTTCAAAAAATAATTATTTAATTTTATTTATATATATATATATATATACATATATGTATATATATATATATATATATATGTATATATATATATATATTTCAATTTGCTACAGGACATGCACTTTCTCTTTCTTACTAGAGAAAGAGAGAGCAAGCCACCATGTCCAGGCCTTGAACTATGGTTGGCCATGTGGGAGTTCAGTGCCTTAACCACTACACCATCTGCTGGCCCCAGCCCACCTCAATTCTAATGAGCTACATTTCCAGAGTTCAATAGTTAAATGTGCCTAAAGGCTGCCTTATGAGATTGTGCATTTCTAGATGCTTAATAGTTATAAGTAAATCACATCTTACAAACAGAAAATGAGTGGGGCAGATAAGAACATTAAGGAAAAGAAAGTAGACAGGAATGGGCTCAGCAGTTGGCGTAATGGCTATGTTCTAGACTCCCATGTAATCGACCACGGTTTGAGTTCTGGACCCAGTGGCTTAAACTTAGGCTGGGCACTGGCGCGTCTGTGCCCAAGATCCTGAGAGGAGAATGGAGGAGAAGGGATTGCGGCGTGGCCATTCCCCCTGGAGAGTGATCTCTCACTTCCTGTTTCTCTGTCTCTCTCTGTCTCTAGTGAGTGCACACGCTCTATAGCAAAAAACTCTCAAAAATAAAAAAAGAAAGAAAGTAGACAGGGCTAAGGAAGAGGGTGTTGGTGCTCAAGGACAGGCATGGTAAGATGGTTAAGAATAGGGTCCAGCAGGTGGCATAGAGGTTAAGGTGGTTGGATTCCAAATGGCTAACTTTGCAGTTTGAGTCCCAGACCTGGTGGCTTAAAAAGCATGTTTGCAAGCATGCCAAAAATCCTGAAGGGAGGCTGGAGAAGTGATTGCAGCATGGCCATCCCTCCTGGTGGATGCTTTCTCACTTTCTCTCCAGCTCACTCTGTCTCTATCTCCAGTGAGTACACTTACCTTCTAGCAGAAGGAATAGAAGAGAAGAGACTGAAAACACAGAGACAACGAATGGTGCTCAGTGAAAAACTGGCTCTTGTCACAGTCCTCCAAGAAGAGTTATGTCTTTTATAAGCACTTGTAGATGACTAGTTGCTTCTCTGGAGAGAAGCGTTGGTTTTTACAACTGAGCTCAGCACTAGACAAACATTCACCATGAATGTTAACAGGCTAACTGTCTCAACTTCGCATACTTGGTATTTGGGGCAGCAGAATGGACTAGGATAGTGAGAAAAGGATTCCTAGTCAAGACTGGAATTTCAATCTGAGTTCTCTGATTTTAATCAGAGAGAAGACAAGAGACATTTCTCTAATTATGGAAAGGAGATGCAGGAGAAGGTTGTTAAGTACAAAAGCAGGTCAAGGAGCTGGGTAGAGGAAATCAACAGGCAGATAAGTATCTTCAGCTAAGATCCTGGAAGAGTTCAAGAATCAGAGGCATAACTGAGTAAGATAAGCTAACAGGTATCAGGAATCCAGACGTGCTGCTGTAATGGCAAAGGCCAGACAGAGAGTCGGAGATGCAGAAACAAACACCCCAAGCCAGAAACCAGCACCAAGAAATACCTCCCTGGGCCAGGGACTCAGCAATCAGACCCTCTCCGCCACCCTCTGTGTGAGCACAACATGGCAGCCATTTAGTAGGTACCATGTCCTCCCTTCATGCCTGAAGACAAGAACCAGAATCAAAGCCTAAACTGAGAAAAGCCAAGCCACCAGCTGGGGAAGGAAGCAAATATATCTGAGAGGCCTAACAGGACTTGGATTCAAGAAGGGAAGAACATTACTACACAATGTATAGTGATTTTGAAACTTTTCCAGAGACCTTATCTTTGTACAACTCTAGCCGTCCATTCATGAATTCATTCACTCAGCAACCATTTATCAAGTAATCTTCCCGTGAACGGTTTTACAATGCCGATTCAATAGGTCAATTGCACTAAGGCTTGCCAAACTCCACTCTAGCCAACCCTGTGAGGCACATGTAGCTCAGACTTAAGCAAAACTGGTTCAGATTGTTAATACTGAAGAAGACTATCTTTAAAAAGTAAATAAAAAATAGGAAAGAAAGAGTAAAAAGAAAAGAAAGAAATAGTAAGATTAGGACAAGTTTGCTTGTCTATCATACATCATAATTTTCTGATTTTGAAAATAAAAAAGAATTTCTGCTTATCTAAAACAGAGGTCTGCTATGATATTATAAATCAGTATGGATCAAGAAGGAAAAGCATACAAATAACTTCTGAACCTATAGACTTCATTAACACTGACAAAGTAATCTACTAAATTACCCTTTGCTAATCTGGGGTTGACAAGTGTTTTAATAATCTTATGTGCAAAGACATCACGCCACATGTTTCCTTCAGGTAACAAAGATGTATTATTTACCTTTATTTTGGAATCATCCAATATTTCTTAATAGTTCATTCATTCTTCCATAATAACACACACATACTTGCCAAACATAATATAAAATTTTCATCAGAGTGTGAAGTAGCAACATCACCGCTACTTACTTGGTTAGTCTTGGCCTATTTTCTCCACCATTGCAAATAAAATAAGTTACATCTTAAATTAAAAGAACTGGCAAAGCTCTCTGTTAATTTGTTTCATCACCCGTTTACTTGTAAAGGTGGCAATCCCAAAACTTCAACATGCTGTTTGATAATAACAAGCACAACGATTGCTACTAATTATGAAGCGCTTGCTAGGTTTCAAGTCAGGCTCTCAGAATAACCACACGAGAACAGTTCCATTAACCTGAGAGGACTGTAGCTCTACTCAAATCTTCCAGATAACCACCATGGCAGTTAAAGATGAGAGGAGAATATTCCACTCCACAGTCAATTTAGCAGTCTGTTTACTCTCTTTCTTTGGAATAAATTGATGATCCCAGTATTTTCTAAGAATGCCATCACACATCAAATTCCACACTACATCTTGTTCCAAAATGTTCTATGATCTCATCTGCACTCCATCACTTTGAATTTTGAAAGGGTCATTTCTAAAGCTAGAGCAGTATGAAACTACTAACATTGTTTTTAGGAGCTTGATTTTGAGATTATTAGATTATTTTTAAAGTGGTTTTAGCAATTTATATCAAGAATCGTATTTTTAAATGTGTATCCCCCAAGATTAACTTGTGTTCTTTAAAACACCTCAAAAATAGATAGCAAAAATTACCCAAATCACATTTTCGAATCATTTTGGAAAATACGGGCTTCCTTTAAAAGATCAGAGAATTCATAAAACAAAAAGTACTTCATGTACGGACTTATATGTAGAAAATATTTTCCCACTTTTTGTGGGGGTTTACAGATGTGTTTTAGGAATTTTATCCCAGTGAATGGATAGTCCTAGTCCTCTGCTAAATTTCCAGACTTTTCTTTCATACACTCAATAATTTACCTACTTCTTTTTATATTTTTTCCCTCGATATTTTTGCAATAGGGCACATGCACTTGCTGGAGAGACAGAAAGAAACAGGGACAGAGAGTAAGAAATCAGTCCCCAAGGGGAATGGCCATGACTCAGTCCCTTCTCTTCCATTCAACTCTCGGGAGTTAGGGCACACACGCACACACAAGTGCCTGGTGTAAGTTTCAAGCTACTGGGTCCAGGACTCAACTGCAGTCAACCCTGTGGGACTCCAGGACCTTAATCACTATGCCACTTGTTCGTCCTTACCCACTTTTCAAAATATTTTTTTCCTCTATGAAAGTAGTTTTAACAAAATTTGCTTGAAAGAGAAAAAGCATTACAATTTTAACATTCATAAACACTACAAGCTTTTGCTAAAACACTAAAAAATGCAACATATTCATTCTCTCTTTTTATCTTAAAATACTGACTTTCTGATTCTGGCAAAATGTAATTTTAGTAACTCATCAAGACAGAATACATAAAATTGGCATATTTTTGATATGCACACAAATTGAGAAGGCTTCTTTCCCAACTGTGTTGTAGAAAATGAAATGCATCTGGTATGACAATATGGCCCAAAACGTGAACTAGAATCAGTGGGAAGAATGGGGTTTCTTCTCTTATTCTCAAAATGGCACATTTTAAGTAATGTGCATGCCCCAACAGCAAGACATTAGTCAGTCTGCTAGTGTGTGTTTCAAAAGTAGATTTGGCTAAAGAAAACATAACAGCAAGAGGGCTGGTAGAGGCACGGGAGGCAGCACGGATTGTTCACTTTTAATCAGTGCACATCAGTGACTTCCAAATCTTCTTCCCTAGCAGTCCAAACCAATTTTTTGTTTTCGCTTAACATCTCCACCCTGTGACAGAGTAAGTGCACATATGTTGTTGGGGCCTCATACTGGGCTGGGGTGGGGGGGAGGTGGGAAGTGTGTTGGAGAACATAGCTAATGCCAGGATCAAGCAGAGAACAAGAGAAAAATGAATTTGCCTACGATTACAATGAATTTTCTTTCTGCCTTGAAAGAAAGCTCTTGCTATCTAGGTAACTTGAAGATGTATTACATAACCACATTGTTTTTTCTTTCATGTGTCCACCTGTGCTTGTAAACTGTGAAGAAAACTACAATCTGTTTGTGCTACAAGTCCCCTTCTGCATGCCCAGGTATCTTTAGAGATGAGATGCTGGCAGTGCAAGGAAAGCTCTCTGAGATGTGCAGAAAGCTTAGATGGACACTGCAAAGCTAAATCTATTCCTGGGCAGCTCACAAAGTCCTCTTTCAGGTCCAGATTCTAATTACATGTCTTCCTCTTTCCATGCACAGGTGAGCTGGGCTCCACTGAGTTGTGCAGAGAGATATTTAGAGGATTGTGGAATCTGGCAGGTCCTATAATCCAGTGCTTAAGCACTGTGAATACAGAGCCTGTTCTACATGCTGACCATGGACTGAATCCCATCCCTGATGGCTTCAAAAACATGTTGGGCATATGTGCGTGTGTGCACAAAATCCCAACAGGTTGGAGAAATGAAAGAGAAAGGATTACAGCATGATCATGCCCCACTGGGGGGAAGAATGCTTTCTTTCTGCCTGTTTCTCTCTTTCTGGTAGGTTCACAGACCCTCTAACAATTAAAGAAAAAAATAGAAGACTGAGAAATCTTTCTAAGTCGGTAAGACAGTACTAATGAAAGGCGTGTTTATGATTCATAATAGAGAAAACTCTCTACTTCTCAGAGAACAAGGCCCCAATAAACAGGAGACACCAACAATGGTGGTCGGTGGGACTGTGTCTGTCATTGGGCAAACCTCTCGGGGTTTAGTATTCTTTTGCCTATGTTCTACCATTTTTTAATTCTATTCCTTTCATCAAGGGGAGGGGTATCCTCAACATGGTCCTGTCATGCTGCAATCGCCCCCAGCACTCCAGCTAGCTAGCATCAGAGGTACACATTTTAGGTCCATCTGGGATCTGAACCCTGGTCCTCCTCAGGGCTCCAGCATTGTGGAGTGATGTGCCACCACTGCACCTCACAAGTTAGCCAAAATGCTGACTCTTCATAATAAAAAGCATCTTTAGAATTGTATGATTAATAATATAATTTGTAAATGTGACATAATAGATACGCACCAATGCATCACAGAACAAATTACAAATTAAACAGCTAATCCATCACAGAACTGACTGTATGCTAGGACCCAGGGGGAGGGGGGACTTAGAATGCACATAATTTTGCCAGTCTCTAATATTCATCAGTAAGACCAAAGTCATCTAAAAATCTTAAGATCTAGGGGCCAGTAGGTGGTGTGAAGGTTAAGGCACTGGATCCCCCATGGCTGACTGTGCTGTTCGAGTCCAGGACCCAGCTGCTTGAAAACCACAACAGGCACCTGTGAATGCATGCCCAAAATGCTGAGAGTAGACAGGAGGAGTAAGATTGCAGTACGACCATCCCTTCTTGGGAGTGATTTCTCTCCCTCCTCCCACCTCTGGTGAGTACGTGCACCTTACAGCTAAAACTATAAAACAAACAAAAGCTTAAGTTCTAAAAGTTGTCAAAGATAGCTATAATAATGGGAAAATATTTTGGAGACTGACTTGAGTATAAAACTTCTATCATGAGGTCAGCAGATGACATAATGGGAAAGGTGCTGGACTCCCACATAGGCAATGGCAGTTAGAGTCCTAGACTCGGCATCTAGAACAATCATGCAGCGTGCATATGCATGAGTGCCCAAGAGCCCATGAAGAAAAGGGATTGTGGCATGGTCATTCCCCCCCACCCCCCGGAATGATTTCTCACTTTCCCTCTCACTGTCTGACGCTCTCTCACGCTCTCTCTCTGGCAGCTAAACACACCCTATGGCAAAAACTTTAATAACAAAAACAAAAACCTCTGTATTCATTCACTGTGTGACCCTAGAAAAATTTATTTCGCTTCTTTAAGCATTAGTTTCCTAATTTATAAAATGACATTGAAAACATCTCTCATAGGACTGCTGTGAAGATTAAATCTTTCAAGGCTATAAAGTGTCCACCATGTGATGAAGGCACACACAACATCAGTTTAGAATCTTACCCAAAATAAGCTTAGGTCTTTTATATACATAATTCATATTTACACAGTAGTATTCTGTATTCTTTCAATTAAAGATTAATAGTTTCTGAAAATGTTTTGGTGCAAAAGGACAGACATTAATTCAGAGATTTCTACTTTTGCTTTGAAATATCTTGGTTTAGTAAAACTGTAAAGTTAATAAGATTTTCGTAAGTTAATATTCACAGGTATTTAATTTTAAAATAATTCGATTATTTGTTATTCTATTATTCTTGATCATGAAAGTTAAGAAAACCAAAATGTAAATAGTCCAACTCTAAAATTCTTACATGTGAAGATTATATACAACCTCAAAGATAAATATTCTTTTCTTTAAAAGAATTATTTTATTTAACTTATTCGTTTATTTATTTATTTTCATTTGATGAGGGGGAAGAGGGAGGGAGAGGGAGAGAGAAAGAAAGCCACCAGGTCCAAGACTCTAACCAAGGTTGGCCACGTGGGAGTCCAGTGCCCTTAACTACCACAGGACCTGCCAGGCCCAACAAATAAATACATTCTTTAACATGTTATTTATACTGTTTTAAAAACATCCTTTTAAAACCACTTTTTACTTCTAAAACCAAAAACAGGGATTCGATTCCATTTTCAGGATGACAGGAAAAGAAAACGTATTTACTCTTTTTGTCAACATTGTCTCTACTCTTTGGACAGTAAAGTCTTTTTCCAGAACATCAGGTGTTTGCTTACCAAAAGCAATTGTGTTTATTAAGCAATAAGACATATTCCTGTTCTAGCCTGTTTTCTGAAACAGTGCTACTAAGTTAGCCAATAAGCTATACGAATTTTCAAAGCCCATCTATTCTCATAGCTTAGCTTTTAACCTGAAGTTTTCATGCAGATGTCATTCATCTCATATGATTCATTAGAATCCAAATAAGAAAAGACTTTAAATAATCTAAGATGTATAGGAAGGGAAGAGGTCTTCGGGTCTCTGGCAGATGGAACTTCCAAAATATTTTCTGGCATTAACACGGTTCAAAGTTCAACAAACACAGAAGGAGAGCATCGTCTCTTCAAAGCTGAGGGAGTCAAAGAAGGCGCTCAGTGGGACGTTCTTGTGGTTCCTGCCAGCACAATTTCTAATAAAAGTACATGGAAACCTTGACTGCCATCTGACAGCCTCAACATGGTGTGTAAAGCAGCTTACTTTAAAAACCGGTGCTTTCTGATGACTGTTAAAACTAAGAAAGGGTCCTAGGAACGTGTTGGTTTCACTGACTATGCCGTCCGCGGGGCAGAAACCCACTTGCAGAAGCAAGTTTTAACAAGGGTGTGCAAGAAAAGGAGCAGACCTCGGCGGTAAGGCTTTCCCCAGCACGTGGGCTCACATCGCCACCCTTCCCCTCTCCAAACTGCTGTTTCTTGCTGCCAAACATTTGTCTCAAACCCTGTCCTCTCCATACCGCTTACATGGTTGTAATTTTTTTTTTTTTGATTGTTGGGTTTTCTCTCCAGCCAACATGAGATCTAGCGGGACATCTTCCAGCAGACCTCCACAAAGTACCCACTTCAGGTCTAACTTTTGATTGGCCGTTGATAAAGCTGCCCAGGCCGCTTGTAGCGACAGGTGTCATTTCTAGCACAAGTGAAGTCAGGCGTCCAGTCGGAACTCTACCTTCCCTGAACAGGAGCGATGTGTTTTCTTCCCACTGCCCAGTCTTCCCGGCGGCCTGGCCGCCGCCACTCCCGCCCCAGGCCCCCAGGGCGGCGACCGCCCGCAGCTGGAGGCGTGGCCGCGTCCACCCGACACTCACCTGGGTGCTGCCGCGCTCCTCGCCCTCGTCTGGGATCCGGGGCTCCGCGGGGCTCGGCGCTGGTTCTGGCGGCAGCGGCGGCGACTCCAGCAGCTGCTCCAGGCAGGCGGTGCCGGGCAGAGAAGAGCTCTTCTGATGGCACAAGTGCGCCCCGGGGCCCTGCCGCCGTGCACCCTCATCTCGGGCGCGGTCCCCCCTCGGCGGCGGCTGGGGCGAGGAGGACAGGGAGGATGAGGCGGAAGAAGAAGAGGGAGCCGAGTCGGGGGAGCGTCCGCCAGGAGGCGTCACTCCGGCCGCTCCAGAGGCTGCGGCGGACCCCTTTCCGGCGGGGAGCAAGTGCTCGCGAATCCGGCGGCGCAGCGTGGACCCCTGCTCTGCCCTGCCCGCGCGGCCGGGCTCCAGGGGCTCCGGCGAGGAGCAGCACAGGTTGGGCTGGGAGGAGGAGAAGACTCGGTCCAGCACTTGCTTCCGCTTCTTGAAGCCGCTCCACCTGCTGCCCGCGCCACCCACGCCGGCCAGTGCGTCCCGCGTGCGCCCGGGGGGTGGCGAGGAGGGCGACTGAGTGTCCGCAGTGCGGCGCTCCGGGCCCCCTGCGCGCCCGCCCCCGCCGCCCTTGCTCTTGCCCACTCCGAGCTGCAGGTTCTTCCAGAGCCGGGCCTGGAAGGAGGAGGACGCGGCCGCAGGCTCGGGCTCGCCGGCCGCGGCCGCCCGGGGCTCCATCCTCCACCCCCTGCTCCTCCTCTCCCCTCCTCCTCCGGCTTCTCCTCCGCCCTCCCCGGCGGCGCCTCCTCCCCGCGGGCCGCCGCGGCGGTGGCGGCGGCGGCGGCGGGCACAGCAGCAGAAGCTGGGAGCGCCGAGAGGCTTCAGGCCAGCTCGAGGGAGGGATGTAGCCGCCGCCGCCGCCGCCGAGGCTCTCCGGCCGCGGGACTCCGGCTGCGCCTGTTCCTCGCGCACCTGCTGGGGTGGGCTGGCACTGTCGCCAGATTCCGGCCGCTGTTCCGGCAAAGTTTCTATCTCCAAGCTCCGTGGCTCCAGTCCACTGGAGTCCCCCAGGCCGCGCCCCGGCTCCCTCTCCTCGCTGGCTCCCAGCTCGGGAAGCTGCACGCACCAGGCGTGCACGTCCAGCTGCGCCAGGGACCGCACCCGGCGCCCTCCGGGCAGCACCTGTCAGCGGCGGGGGTGGATGCCTCCAAACTGGGCGCGCACACGGATCGCTCGACAGGAAGCGTCCGGCTGGCGATACTGGGGACCAGCAGCCCCGGCGGAGCGCTCTGGGACCATCCTCCGGCTCCTAGGTGGGAAGGCGGCCGACAGCCGACTGGAGCTGCCTGGGGCCCGCAGCCAGCTTGCTCCCAGAGGTTGGGCCACAGTTGCCCCCGCCGCTCGCCTTGGGCCGGCCGCTGGACAAGCCGGCGATCGTCTGGGCCCGATGAAGTGAGCTGGGGTGGCGACTATGCGCCCTCGGTGGGTTCCGTGGGGCGCCGAGCGTCCACGCCGATCCGTGAATAAGACCGAGTTCCGAGGCTGCACACGGCTCCCTCGCCCCGATGCGCACCCTGGGTCCAAGAGGAGAGTTTGATTTCTTCTGTCTTGACTTCGTCCCCACCCAGCCCTCCCCACTCTATTTGCATGTGCCCCGGTGACTTCTCTGAGGATCAGAATCTAGCAGTTTCTTGAGTCTGACAATAAAAACCAGCTCTTAAGTTGCTAGAAGTTTGAGGTGGATGAAGAGTGGGGGACATGCACTGCCCCTGGTCGGTATGCAAAGAATCGTTCTCTTCATCCAAGTGCATTGTCTTTGGTTACTTCATTTGCTTCCTTACAAGGCAAATGGAAAAGGCTTTTTAGCTCATCCAGACTTTGTTGCTTCCAAAACCTACTCATCCAGGGTCCTCTTGTTCTCCTAGGAGAGCCTTCTGGAAGACAGGCGACACACTGTCCCCCTTCCTCCTCCACTGCACCTCCAAGATTTGGCACCCCACCCAGGAGAGTTTCTTCTAGCTAGCAATATGCGGCTAAAGGTGGGACCCACCTGGCCAGAGTTTTATTTTTCTTAACCTTTTGAACAATTGCTTAACAACTATTTATTGACTACCTCCTACGTGCAGGCACTGCGCTAGGCACTGGAGATGCACTCTCCACCAGGGGCTTGGTGAGTGGATTGCAGGGTCCACCAGCAGGGAGCTTGTCTTGGGATGAGAGAGTGGAGAGAGCCAGGCAGTAATGGCACTAACAGAGACATTCCCACAGAGACGATGAGACGGTACCCTCACAGAGTGGTTGCAGAGGAAGGTTGCCAGATAAAATGCAGAATATCCAAGTATGCTTACATTTTAGAAAGCAATAAGTAATACTTTAGTCTGTGTATGTCCCAAATATTGTTTACCCTGTAAACTACTACATATTGTTTATCTGACATTGAAATCTAACTTGGGATCCTGTATTTTTATTTGCTAAATCTGACAACTTTATATTGAGAGTTTTAATTTGGAGGTTTCCTTTTTTTTTTTTTAAATGTGCCTACATTATATGTACAGGGAGAATCTCTCTGAGCAGATAAAATTTAAGTTGGGACTTAATGAGCACCAAGAGCCAGCCATTAAAAGATCTGACCGTGGCATTCCTGGCAGAAGGAGCAGTAGGTTCAAAGGCCCTGAGGCAGGAAGCGGCTTGCCTAGGCATCTTCAAAGACGGGGGAGAGCACCCCAAAGAGAGAGGAGCAAGGCTGGCAGGCTATTGAGAGCCAGAGTGAGGCAATGGTCAGCCCTGGCAGAGGGCCCTGTGGCCATAGTGATAACTGGAAGCTCCTGAAAATGAAGTGCAGAACCATTCGAGGGGTTTTAAGCAGGGAATGATGGGATACAATTTCCTAAAAACTGCCTCTCAGTACTGTTTTGAGAATTACGTGAACAATGGACTTCGCTCGGTGCCCTGCCCGACCTATAGTTGATATTATTGTTATTTGGCAGACACAGTATGTCCTAAAGTTACAAATGCTATGTTTTGGAAAAAGGAGGAAAGTGGGTGGTTAACAACTGTAGGCTACCTGTAAATAGCATTCTTGAAATGACAACATTATAGAAATGCAATTAGACAGTGGTTGCCAGGGGATCGTGGAGGGGCACTAAACGGGTATCAAAGTTAGCGTAAGGAATGTCCAACAGAGCTGTATCTTCATGTGAGGGTGCTCTACCTGGGATCAAAAGCCGCCTAGAACTACATTATGCACACCGTTGAGTTTACATGGTGCACGTAACATCTGGTGAAATCTGAATAAGCTCAATGAGTTGTACCAATGGCAGTTTCCCGGTTTTGATATACTGTCGTTATCAAAGGTGATACCACTGGGGGGACTCGGGTAAAGGCCACACTGGAACTCTACACAGTGTTTTTCCTTTCATTGCCAGAGGATGTGTGCTCTCGTCAGAGAGATGGGGGATGGAGTGTGCAGAGAAAGGACCCCCCTCCCCCAATAGATCATGGTGCAATTCCTTCTCCTCTATTTTTCCATGCTGTCAGGATTTGGGGCATTCATGCACACATGCCCAGGGCCAGGATCTGAACCACAGCCGGCTACATGGAATCCAGTCCCCTTAATCACAAGGCTCAGGGGCCAGCTATAAACAGTATTTTTGCAATTTCCTGCAAGTCTATAACTACTTCAGAATAAAAAAGTATCATTGAAAGAGCAAAACAAAATAATGAAGTATGTTTCCTAAACATTGTTTTCCTTTGGAACCTTCATGTGGGAGAATGAACCCGTTCTAGAACCACAAGGGACCATGCCTTCTCTTTGGCTCTGTTCTCCCCACCACAACTAGTCTTCAAGTCAGTAAGGAACGCTCTGAGGAGGTACTGAGAGGGGAGTGTGAAAATGGTGAGGTCAAACACACCTTAGGCAGGATCCTACGTACACATGGAGACACAAAGGCTGTGAAGATTTCTCCACCCAACTAAGAAAACCTGACTGCATTTGGCATCTTAGAATCACCTCGCCACTCTGATAGAGAGAATGGCATTTTTATTGGCTTCTCCTTCCTCTTCACTCCTGTTTTCTCTCTTCATCTTCTATTTCTTTGAGTCTGCCCTTACTTTCAATGACAAATTTTCAGTTAAGGGGCCACCAGGTGGCATGGTAGTTAAGGAGTTGGACTCCCATATGGCTGACTGTGGTTCGAATCCTGACCTTCATGGCTAGCTTTCTCACTCTCCTGCTCTCTGTCTCTCTGGTCAAATTGAATGATAATAATAATAAATAAATAAAATTAAATAACTAATTCTTTAAATGTTTATTTTCAGTGAAAACTGTTTCATTAAATTATGAATATCATAGTTCACTTTATGAGGCTGGGGGGTGGTTTTAAGCATTACCTCTCTCTAGAGTATTAACTAATGAGGGCTTTATAAAAGAGAAAATCTCCATCAAAATAGTGAAAATTACCATTAAGGACTTGGCTATTCAGGGTAATGTCAGTCCTACAAAGAGCTACACACTCTTTAGAGGCTTTCCCTCTAAATCTGCCTCAGCTCTTGATTAAATCACTATGGGGACCATTTCCAAAAGCCCGGGGCAATCAATCTTTTCCATACCAGACAATCAAGCTGAAAGTACTAAGACCGCACAGAATTATCTCAATATAAACATACTCTGATATCCCAAGAAGAAAGTGCAATACCAGGAAGTCTTATTCTCTCTGACAGAGAAAAAATTATTTGTTGCTATTTTTTCTATGACATGGTAAAATAGAAGCACAGAGAAGACAAAGAAATAATAAGGTTACCATGGAGAATTAAGAGAAAATCACCACTTTTTACCAGAACTCTTTATAAATCCTGTACATCAAGTTCGTTATAGCTGTAGCTGGGAGATAAGTCTGCACAATTCAACTTTACCTTCGTTTCTCTAATGATGCTTTATATTTGACATTTTTTTAAGGTTTTTGCCGTAGGGCACATGCTGGAGAGAGACAGAGAAAGACAGTGAGAAGTAAAGTGAGAAATGACCCCCCTCAAGGGACATGAGCACGCTGCAGTCCCTTCTCTTTCATTCTCCTTCTGGGATCTGGGGCATGTACTCACACGTGCCTGCTCTGAGTTTCAAGTCACCAGGCCCAAGACTCCAACTATTGTGGGTCCTGTGGGAATCCGGAGCCTTAAGGACTACACCCCGTGCTGGCCCATAAATTTGATTTTTGTAGTTAAGCATTTTCACTTTTCTCTTCTGCCTAATTTTATCTTTAAAATACTCAGATTTTGAGTTCTGAAATCTACGATCCCAGATAACATATATCCATCAATGTGAATTCATGAACACAACTTGAAAGAGCATATGAGGGGGTCTTCGAAAAGTTCCTAAAAATAAAGATCATGAAAAACTTATCCTTGGATTTTAAATTATTTCTTGCATAAAAATAAACACAGACTTTTTAAAAATTTTGCCAGAGGGCACATGTGCTTGCTGGAGAGAGACAAAGAAAGAGAGAAAGAGGCGAACTAGGAAAGCCCATGATGCGGAATGGTCATGCCACAGTCCCTTCTCCTCTATTCTCCTCTTGGGATTTGGGGCACACATACACACACACCTGGCATGTTTTCCAAGCTGTTGGGTCTTAGATTTGAACCACATAATCATCCTGTGGGCTCCAGCTGGGTTAACCACCACACCACAGGCTAGCGCCAACTGATACTTTAATTCTATTTTTCTACAAACCTTTTCAAGCCCCCCCCATATGTAACTTTTCCTAAATATCTAAAATGGATTATAAAATAAGAGACTATCCTACAGATTGTATATCGTATTAAACTGCCCTAGATTTGGTCTCTGCAGTCAAATGTCTTATTATATTTAAGAGAAGATACTTTTAAAAATTCTACAACACAAGTGGAAAACGAATGACCCAAATTGATCACTGAGGGAATACAGAGACATGAAGAATCACTTCTGACTTTAGAATCAAGGAAGATTTCTTGTTGGAGTATCATGTGAACTAAGCGCTATTGAAGGTGACAGGGTAAACCAAGAAGATAGATTGCTACAGCAAGAGAAGGTGAAACTCCACCACACAGCAAGACTTCAATAAATGTTAGCTATTATTTTTATTTTTTCCTCTTTTTTTTTTTTTTTTTTTTTGGAGAGAGTGTTTTTTTGTTATAGGGTGCATGCGCTCGCCAGAAAGACAGAGAGAGACAGAGAGACAGAAAGTGAGAAATCACCCCCCCAGGGGGCATGACCTCACCACAATCCCTTTTCCTCCGTTCTCCTCTCAGAATCTTGGGCAGGCATGCACGCACATGCACTCGGCGTGAGTTTAAGCCACCAGGTCTGGAACCCGAACTGTGGTCGACTACATGTGAGTCCAGTGACACAGCCATTATGCCAACTGCTGGTCCCAGCTATTATTTTTATGATTACAAGTTATCGATGATATTACATTTTGACAAAGTACATATTGCTTAGATTAATGTTAAATTAATATGTGGGATCTTAAAAAAAAAAGTTCAAGGACAATGTGTGTTACAAATAAAACGTGCAGATTTCAAAATTGTTTTGCACCAAAATAAACTTGTACTTTAATTCCACTTTCCATGGACTTTCTGAAGTCCCTTTAAGAAGGTGATGTGTAAGGTAATATGTACACAGAAACCCAAAGAAAATAAGGGAAGGAGCCAAGTAGTGAATCCAAGGAAAAACTTTTCCAGGAACAGAGAGGATTATGTGCAAAGAAGTTGGGGCAGGAACATGGCTCAGCTTGGCCCATCGCAAGGAGGGCAAAGTAGCTGGAAGAGAGAGCAAGAAGGGAGCAAGAAGAGAAGACATTGTGGAGATGGCTCAGGGCCAGGTCACAGAGGACTCTGGGCAAGAGCAAGGACTTCAGATTTGGGCAAAATGGGAAGTCACTGGAGAGCTTTCAGTAGAGTTTTTTATAAACGAATTGCATTTTCAAAAACTTTCCCTGGCCTCTTTGCTGACAATAATATAGAGGAGGGTCACGGGTGGGAACAATTTAGATAGGAACCATCATTATATACAGAAGGGACAATGGTGGCTTCTACTGGAAGAGTGGGCAGGCAGTGGTGAATGTGGTTAATATGGTTGCATTCTAAATACATGATATTTTGAAGACACTTTAGATATGGGGTACTCAAGCATTATGCTAAATTGTTAGCATCTCCACCCTGTGTAATTCTTATAGCAGTCCCATTTTATAGATGAAGAAACCAAGTCTGAAGCATGTTAAGTGATTTGAGAGGTCACTCACTGGGTAATTAGCAGACCCATCAGTAGAAACCAGGAACATAGCATTTCAAAGCCACACAGTATCTTGAAAAAGTATGCATGGATAAATCAACAAATGATTGAAAGAAGCCTCAGACGATTACCTGATCCATGCCATTGCCTTAGGTGAGCAATAAGACCATCCTGGACAAAACCACAACTTCCTCTTGATGAGATCAAGGACATAAATGCAAGCAGGAAAACAACATTTCTAAGACTAATTGTGTTAAAGGCCAACTAACTGGCAATTAAAGAGCCCTCTTGTCAATGGAGCCCTGGCTGCTGTCCCAGCTCCCAGTACTGGGCCAGATGCCTTCAGGCCTTCTTCTCCTTGCTCAGACTCTCAAATGGGGATAATCATATCTATTCACCTGACCCACTTCACAAGGACCCAATTCAAAGACAAACGTAAGCAGCACATTTGATGAGTAAAGCCTGTGCAAAGAGACATTATCACTTTGTGACCAAACACAAGAAAAGCTACCAAATGATCTTTTCCATTTTACATGGAAAAACCAACCTGTGTGGGACCAGGCATGTCAAACCTTTCAAAACCAAGAATCAAGTCATCACAATTCGACACAATGAGATGGCTGCTAATTGTACAAATCAACTCAAGAGAGCTTTTCCTGTTCAATATAAACTAGTCTTTGCCTTTTAATTCCTTGAAAGTTAACTCAGCAGGGCTCTCAAATGCACTTTAATATTTAAGTAACTAGGATTGCATGTCCTTAGCTGGTGAAGACCTTCAGACTAGCATGCTCACGGTTTACGTGTGAGGGTGGGCTCCGTACATTGAGCTCTTCACCCACCCCCCACTCCATTTGCCCTCTCTCCCTGAGACCTGGCTACTGGTCCAGCTGGGTGTCATGAACTCCTTGTGACCATTTCCTTACCTCATGGGATCAGCAAGTGGCTAGGGCTGTTTTAGAGGTGTGCACCCCTCTTCCACGTCAACATCCCAAGATAAGAGGCACTAAAATCATGGACAAGCTTTGGTGACTCTGCTCATTGATAACCTGGCCTTATATTGTTTTCTCCAACTAACGTATGTAGAAATCAGGCCCCTGCCTTGAAGACAGGGAGTCTGTACTGATGTACAGTTGATACATGTACTCTTTGATCTAATGTTTATGAGCCTGTGCTTATGAGGGCATGAACCATCTGTCAGTGGAGCAATCTGTCCTATGTAAGTAAATTCATGTCTTCCCTGCTAGACTTCTGGGTGTGGTTTTTGGAATTGGTAAATGTTATGGGCAAGACTTCTCAGATTTGAGGCTCTCCCAGTACAGTGTGTTACTTGGAGTGGAGTCCAATCCCAGCTAACACACCCTTGTAGTTTCCAGGGTGGGTCACCCATCTTACAAAAGAGATGGCATGGCCAAGATCGGTTGAGACTAACTTTCCAGGGTGCAATGGATACTGAGACGTCTACCTGTTGTCTCTTCTAGGAGGTCAGTAGACTGCATCAAGGAGGTAAATCATGGATTAACACTATGATTTCCCAAGGGCCTCACTTTCAAGGATGGATTATAGGCTCTGGGATAAACTTTGTCTACATAGTCTCCTATAAATGAATACTGTGACCCAAAGGAGTCTTGCTAGAGGACATTACTTTTATTCTCATAGAACAATCAAGTTGGGAACTTCAGAGCCTCCTTAGCTAGGTTCATGTCATATGTCTTAGTTTAGGTAACCCTAGATACTGACTTAGCGACAAAGTCTCAAATGCAAGCAGTTTATTTGAGGAGTGCAGGGACCAGCTTTCAGGAAGTAAAGCAGGTGAGACAAGGAAGGAAAGAAAGGAGGCTGATGAAGTCCCAGCTACCACAGAGAGCTGGACCTGGGAGAAGTGTAAATTATCCTACCCGATCCCCTCACTGTGCATGAGGGGACTAGACATACTTCAGCTATCAGCAACTTCCAGCCCTCTTTGGTTGAGGGCCACTGGGGGAGGGGATGCTGTTTGGAAGACAGCCCTCAGAGAGTCAGAGATGCAGGTGCTTGTACCGAGGTCCGAAGATCTGAGGAATAGGAGCAGAGGCCCTAACAGTTCCTACAACATGGTATACATGAGAGAGGATCATTGACATAGCCAGCCAGTATTATTTGCCTTTTTGTATATCATTGGAAATCGAAGATCATGGGACCTGCAGATGGAGTAATGGTTACATCACTGGACTCCCACATCGTCGACCATAGTTTGAGTCCTAGACCTGGCAGCTTAAAACTCACTCTGAGTTCATGTGTGTGTATGTCCAAAATTCTGAGAGGAGAATGGAGGAGAAGGGATGACAGCATAGCCAATCTGCTGAGAGGTGATTTCTTGCTTTCTATCTCTCTGTGTCTCTCTGGCAAGCATACACACCCTATATAGTAAACATCTCTCTTTAAAAAAATTGGAGATCAGATCTGGAATGTATAGGGAGATTATATCCTATATTAGAGAATTATTTTGGAGGATTGCATAATTTTTAAGTTGAATGGGACTACAGAAGAGTAGCCAGTGCCTAAAAGTATAGCTGTCTTCTGGCAAGCAAGCTCTGCTTCAAAAATACCTGCCTAGAAAACACATGAACCAGGACTAGTTTGAAGTAACTCCTACAGAGTTTTATTCTGAGATAACCTGTTCATAGGCATTCTCAGAAAAGAGCTCAGGAAATGGAAGGAAAGATGGAGTAGCAAAATGTACATATATACCCTTGGAAACATGAAATCAAATACCAATGTCTTATGCAGAAAATTACCTTCAATGACACTATATTGGCCAAAAGAAGTTTCTTAAACCCTGATTTGCCTATAAGCCCATCTCCCAGGTGTGTTCTCAGTCCCAACTTCTGTTTTCTTCCACAGCTAAACTCTAAATTCTGGTCCTATAAGTATGTACCTAAAAAACAGATACTGCATCCCTCCTTTGACAGAGCAACCAAGAAACCTAGATGTGAGGGGACTTGGCCCAGGTCGCATGTAAAGTCAGTGGTGGGACCAGTTTGGAAACTGTAAGTGGCAGCATTTTTAGAGATCCTTAGGTATAAGTCATTCCTACTGGCCACCACTCCCAGTGTTTGTCAATCTGTTTCTTAATCAACTCTATCATTCAGATTAGATCCAATGACAACTTAAACCCCTCCAAGATCAAGAATTGTGTGTCTTGGGGTGGCAGGTGGCATGGTGATTAAGGGCACAGGACTCCCACATGGCTGACCACAATTCGAGTCCCAGACCTGGAGTCTTGTTTTCTTACTTTCCCTTTCTCTCTTTCTCTCTCTCACTCTGTCCTTCTCTGTCCACATTTAAATAAAGTTAAATAACTCTTTAAAAAAATTTTTAAAAATGTGTGTCTCTATGAGAGTGCGGCAGTTGACGGCCTGAAATTCAAAGACATTAGGACTGGAAGCACATGCCCTTGGCTCAGGCCAGCCAGCAGTACTTGGGCACCCCACGCTTTCTCCCAGCCTGGGTGAAGAAACTAATTTGAGGTGGTAAAACTGCTGTCATAAATAAACAAAATTGCATTCACTGTTTATGGGGATTGTCATCTATAAATAAGACCTCTGAGCATTAATGAAATTGGCTATAAGGCAAGAGAGCCAGGAACCTGTAGGAATGGTTTCTATTGCAAATAGCAGTGGACTGGGGTCAAAAATCAATATTCTAGCTTTTATGTAAATATGAAGAGAAAGATAACTTTCATGTTTTCAGTATCTACTCCTGTTTTCTTCTAGGGCAACCACACCCAACTAGAAACTATTGGAGAAAAATTAACACAATCTCCAACTCAATATTAACAGTCATTGAGATTTCATCATTTAGGGGCCAATAGTGGCATAGTGGTTAAGGCACTGGACTTCCACATGACCAACTCTGGTTTGAGTCCTGTACCCAGCAGCTTGAAACTCACACTAGGCCTGTGTGCATGCATGCCCAAAATCACAGGAAGAGAATGGAGGAGAAGGGACTGTGATGTGGCCATCTCTCTGGGGGGTAGGGGGAGCGATTTCTTGCTTTCTGTCTCTCCAGCAAGCACGCATGCCCTGTAGCAAAACTCTCTCTCACTCTCTCAAAAAAAAAAAAAAAAAAAAAAAAAAAAGTTTTAATCATTTAATGGTCCCTTTAGAAAACACCTAGTGTCTCTTGGACAGACTTCTCTTCCCTGTTTCTTTTCCTAAGACGGTATCTGGATGGATAGGAAATGATGTGACTTTCACACCCTCATGGAAGTGAGGAAGAAATCAGGTATGTGGACAGAGTCATCTGCCTCTTGTCTGGAGCTGTCCACCTGGTTTTCCTGTTAACATCTACAGAGAGGTCTGTTCTCACATGACCTGGCCCTTCTCACCGCGATGAGGACCCAGGTGCCTCCAGGTTACTCAACCTGCTTTTGGTTCCCTCTGCCTGCTGCGCCCAACATCTGCCATTCCCTTTATCTTGCCTCCAGGCTGGTCACCCATACTGAGCCTCACGGCAAGGCCACCTTGGCCCCCTGGCTCACAGCATCCCTGACACAGAAATGAGGTAGCCTGGGAAAAGCTAAACTTCAAGGCCTCTTCCTGCCGCCACAAAGCGCCATCGTTGTTGATGTGGCTGCGTCTTAATCCTAAACTGCTTTATAACCACTTTGTCCTGGAGGGACAGATAATTAGAACCCAGGCTTTCTCTTTCTCTCTCCCTCTGTCCCTTAAACTCCATACTTCCCCTCTGTCCCCTAGGACTGTCCCTTGGATAGAACTGGTTTATGTTTCAGATCACAGCATGTTATACTTGACACATTGAACCAAGAAGCTTTGATATAAATTGAACTATTTGCAAAGGTGTGATAAAGTTTAGAGCAGCAACTCTCAGAATGTGGCCTGGGGACCTGAAACCCTTTCAGAGATATACAAGGTCAGAGTTATTTTCATAAAAATACTAAAATGTCATTTGCCTTTTTCACTCTCAATCTTTGGTAAGTGTTCAGTGGCATTTTCCATCAGCCACATGACATAAAATATCACAACAGATTGAATGCAGAAGCAGAAACGAGAATCTAGCTGTCTTTATTAAGCTAGACATTCAAGTAAATTCTAAATTCTTACCTCACTAATATTTTTTAAAGTATCGTTTTCTTTTGATATAGCATTTACGTTAACATGGAATGGTTTTAGTATTGATATTTTAAATTAATTAATACAGGAATACTTTGAACTCTTCTTAGTTGATTCCTACATAGTAAGTATCAAAAGATACAACAAACAAAAATAAGAGGTCTTTGGGATCTTGGATCATTTGTAAGTGTAAAAGGGTCCTGTGAGGAGGGGACCATCTGCCAGGACCCCCAGCTCTAAGACGGGGTGCTGCCTTTGGCAGATCCCAAACTGCACCCAGAGGGTAAGAGCTGCTGATGAGGTCTACACGATTCCCCAATCTCAGCCAAGACCAGTATGCAAAGGACAGAGGGTGACTCTTACAGGGGCAGGTGGAGATACTGAGAAAGTCTCCTCTCCCCTTAGTTATAGCCTTCTTCCCTTTTCCATCCTCTTGATGAAGAAAATAGAAATTCTTTCTCCACTCTTTGAGAAAACTCTATGAACTGAGCCCTAGAGACTTAGGCTTAGTTGTTTACATATTAAAGGGAGAGGTGAAAGTCTCTGGAAAATATTTTAAAATAGTCTTTTTAAATTTCACTATATAACGGTATTTTGCACACTAATTGCTAAAAAGGATCTTGATCTTTTCTATTGCTTTTGCATCAATTTTTTAAAGAATTATTTTATTTAACTTTATTTATTTATTTACTTATTTATTTTAATTTGACCAGAGAGGGACAGAGTGAAAGGGACCAGAGAGAGAGAGAGAGAGAGAGAGAGAGAGAGAGAGAGAGAGACAGAAAGCAAGCCACAAGGTCCAGGATGCAAATCATGGTTGGCCACACGGGAGTCCAGCGCCCTTAACCACTCAAATTGGAACCTTCTTTGGTTCCCCAAGCGGACCTGGATGGAGAGAAGGTGGGGAGTGGAAGGGAGGGAGAGGAGACAGAAAGAGACAGGGAAAGAGAGAGAAGGAGAGAATGAGAGAGAGAAGGAAGAACAAGAGAGAGAAAAAAAGCCTGAATTCTAATTATCTGTTCCTCCAGGACAGCGTGGCTATAAACCAATTCAGGGTGCAGCCACATCAACAAAAACAATGCGGTGCTCTATAGCTGGCAGGCAGGGGCCTTGAACTTTTGCTTTCCTATTGCCTCATTTCTCGTGTCATGCATGGTGAGTTGAAAGCCAGTGGGCCTGCGTGGTTTTCCAGCGAGGCTGGATGTATGTAATTGGGCTTGAGATAAAATAGCTAGGCAAGCAAAAGAGAAAACCAAATTATACATTTTAAAATCATTATCGGTGATACGAATCATAAGATTTTTCCAACTGGTCCTTGATTGTGTCATAAAGCTATGGTTACATCTTTAGATAATTTAAAGTCACCAGTAGACCTTGGTTTCTGAAACCAGAAGGTTCTGGTTTGAACCCTGTTTTCATATTTTATCTCTAGAACTTGTGGGTGTTACGTTATTTGGGGAAATTATGTTTGCAGATGTAATTAAGTTAAAGGTCTTGAGATGAGAAAATGATCCTGGATTATGTGGTGGGCGTTAAGTCCAATAACAAGGGTCTTTCACAAGAGTGAGGCAGATTGATTTGATATACAGAAGGAGCCAACAAGATTACAGAGAGAGAGAAAGAGCGGGGCCACAAGGCAAGGAATGCGGTCACCATCAGAACCTGGAAAACGTAGAGCATGAATTCTGCCCTCGAGCCACCAGAGGGAGCACAGCCCTGCTGGCACCTTGATTTCAGATATCTGCCCTCCATCACTAGCAGAGAATACATTACTGTTGTTTTAAGCCACCTCCTTTATGTAACTTGTTACAGCAGCCACAGGAAAAGTATATAGGTGAGTAGAACTTTTATGCATATAAATATCTTACAAAATTATAAGGGGAAAAAACCCAGAGGGAAAACAGGAAAAGAACATGAGAAAATGTCAGTGCATTTTTGTTAATTCCCACTAATAATTTATAAGGGAGGGGGAATGAAAGAAAACCAAAAGAATATCTTGAAGAGGTTGCCAAAAACCAGAAGCAGTAAATAGCCAGTGGTATGAATAACAGGCATCTACAGTGGTACAGTTTGGCAGCAAGTAGGGAGCACTAGACCATCTCCAAAATGTTTTACTTCTAAGACTGCATCTTGCTAAAATATCCTTATGAGTGCTCAGAAAACACACAAAGATCAAATCAAATGAAGACCTATATCTGAATATATTCAAATGCACTAAGTGTGTATTAGATGCCAAAGAAGAGTTAGAATAGATTTATTACTTTAAAGGTAAAGAAGACCTTGAACATTACGTAGGGGAAAATGATAAAATGAAAGACCAAAACATGTACACAGAGAGTTAAATAACATAGAATAAATGCATCATAAACGAAATTAGAAGATAAGAAAAGAATGGGGGACACATATTTGCAAAATACATAGCAAATAAGTGATTTAAATATAGAAATGATGAATTTTAAAATTGATAAGAAAAAAGGCAACTCAATAGAAAGGCAGACAAAGGATATGAAGAGGAGATTCACAAAAGGGAAATAATCATTAGTGAAAAAGAACAATGAAAAAGTAAACCCCACTGAAATATAGTTTGTAAAACATGTTCACAGAGATGAGCAAAATACGAACCAGTTTGGTTGTGTCAGCTGCTGGCGTGAGTGCAGAGAATGGCTATCACAGATGTCCCAATGGCAGTGAGAATTCTTATGGTCACTTAACAGGTCAATTTGGCAACATCTACTTAAATGGGCATAATTTATGATCCTGCAATTCCACTTCTAGACATCTTTCCTATAAAATATTGTGCATAGACTAGGAGATATGTGCAAGGATTTTATTACAGAATTGTTAGAAATAGCAGCTGTGGTTAGTAATTTAAAAAAAAGGAAGAGGAAATACAAATGCTCTTCAACACCAGAATAATTATACAAACTATGATTTATTTATGACATTCTATGCAGCAGTCAAAAAGTGATAGACTGATAGCGTTTTTGCATGACAACAATCACCAAAATATGGCTGAGGGGGGTGATTTCATGTCTCTCTGTCTGTCTGGCGATAAAAGCAAGCTTTTTTTGCAAAACTAATATTTATGTTGTGATAGCATATAGCATTAATAAATAAATTCACAAATAGATATCAGCAGTATATTATAAAATAAAATATTACAGAGTCAGCAGGTGGCATGGTGGTTAAGGTGCTGGACTCTCACATAGCTAACCAAGGTTCAGATCCAGGACCTGGCAGCTTGAAAGTCATGCTGAGCCCAGGTGCATGCATGCCCAAAATCCTGAGAGGAGAATGGAGGAGAAGGGATTATGGCATGGCCAGCCTCACTACATTATGATTTCTCACTTTCCCTTTTTCTGTCTCTCCCCAGTGAGCACATGCACCCTATGGCAAAAACCTAAATAATAATAATAATAATAATAATAATAATAATAATAATACAGCACAATCTGTTTAGATTCATTTCCCCATTGAAATGATAGTTCAACTCTAGGAAGTGTATTAAAATATGCCCTGCTAATTGCTCAAATGACATCAAATACTACTCAGAAGGTATGTAACAAAACCCAACATCTTTTCCTAATTTAAAATGTTAAAATCTTAGTAAAATAGAAAGGAATAAGTAAGTTCTTTGCATTACATAATAACATATGTGTTCATATAAACCTGAAAGCCAGTAATATACGTCGTAGCAAAGCAAGAACAAGGTGGTCCTGCGTGTGCTGAGAAGACCAGGATGCCAAGTAAGGGCATGCCTACTTAACTGTGTCTGCGAGAGTAAGTCACTGCACGGAAATAAGAACATGAAACAGGATAGGCAAATGCCAGAAAGTAAAGGAAAATGTTTTATTATTTACACATGAGATCACTGTATACTTGTAAAGCTCAAAGAGACATTTTGTTAGCCAGCAAGAGAGCCAGCTACAAAATTAATCTACAAAAATAAGTCGTTAGTTTTTCTTTCTACAAAAAAAAAATGATAAAATTAAATATTATCAAAAATAAAAACCAAGTAACCAAACTTAATAAGATAAACTCCAGAATTATACGAGAAAAGTTTTAAAATTTTATTACAGGGCATAAAAGAAGACTTTAATAATGCGAAACACCTGGATGGGAATATTTAACACTGAATAACGTCATTTCTATTTAAAGAACTCCTTTAAGTCATGTAATGCTGTTCAAAACAGCAGGATATTTAAAAACCTAACATCCTATTGGTTCTGTTTCTCTGTGTGCATTAAGGGTGTGTGGAAAGGAACACACCTAACTTGGCGGCTGCCTCTGACATGGAACAGAGTGTTTCATATCACCCTATTTTGAGCTCTCAGCTCTTTACAACAACCAATTGTTAGCTTTATAAGCAAAGCCTTATAAAACTGTTATTTCTGGTTCAAATTTTAAGATGACAGGGAAAAGCTTTAAAAGTTCTAACAATAAAGAATGAATTTAATATAAGACATAATTCAGTGAGATAAACACAGGCTTGACAAAAGAGCTGTGTTTGTTCCATGACTCAGGGGTAACGCACTGTTTAAGAGAAGCCAGATCCCACAGGAAGACTGGTTCGAATTCCTGGCAGATTCAGCATCAGTATTGGACACATACACAAGTGCCCAAGATCTGATGGACAGGACTAAGGGGACTGTGTTGTGATAGACCCTGTAGAGGGCGCTTCTCTCTGTCATTGTCTCTCCCTCTCTGCTAACTCCTGGAATTTGAATAGTGAAGGAGACAGGACATTTCTCTTGTGCAGACAACAATCTCATTTACTAGTTATCACTTATTTAGACTGCAATTTCCTCATCTGAAACCGGGACCAGCAATGACCATGTCATGGATTATTCTAAAAGTCCTGGGCCAGGAGGTTGCATAGTGGTTAAGGCACTAGACTCGCAAATGGCCAACCACGGTTTGAGTCCCAGATCTGGCAATTTGAAACTCATTCTGGGAGCATGTGCATGCGTGCCCAAAATTCCAAGAGGAAAAGGAAGGAGAAGGGATTGTGGCATAGCCATCCCCTCTGAAAGGGAGATTTCTCAGTTTTTCTCTGTCTCTCTGGTGAGCGCACGTACCCTACAGCAAAAATGTCTCTTAAAAAAAAAAAACAAAATTAAATAAAATAAACAAACGTGTGAAAATACCAAGCTAGTACTGAGAATATAATGAGCATTCAGAAAAATCTTTGCTGAATGTAAAGTATGGGCAGTCACAATTGACTTCACTCGATTGTTTTTTATTTTTGGTGAAAATAAAGACAACAAAAAACACCTTTGCTTGGAAACTAGATGACGGATACATACCAATACTCATCTACTCCCTGCATGAGAAGATATTACTTCCTTTTAAGCAGCAGTCGAGGCAGACATATTACTTTAATTGGAGTGAATCTGTCAGTGATCCTGTGAACAAAAGATAGTTTTTGTATGTCAAACTGGCATATGTCATCACAAAAAAAAGCTCCTGGGATGTGTTTGGACTTGCTCATTATTGTCAAGCTCACATCCTGGAATTCCCAGCTTGAATCTGTAAGTGCAAGATGACAAAATTGGCATTACACATTTTTTTAAAGAATTAATTTTATTCATCATCATTACTATTATTTAAATTTGACCAGAGAGAGACAGAGACAGAGAGAAGGTAGGAAAGTTAGAAAGCAAGCTGCCGGATCCAGGACTTGAACCACGGTCGAATATGTGGGAGTCCAGTGCACTTAATCACCATGCCACTGGCTGGCCCCAACATTACACAATTTTGTTCAAATATTAACTAACCTGACTTTGCTTTTAAAATATTTATTTAATTATATATTTTTCAAACTTTGTTTGCAATAGTGATACAAATAATTTGGGAACAATGACCTTTCACTGACTTGCTCGACTAAATTCACAGCAAAGCGAGATGAAGTCCGTAAGAAGGAGATTAAAGGGGTAGAGAGAGTAGCTAATATTTACTGAACCCAATGAGAATAGTAAAGATAATTGCTTTTATCTCAAAATAACTCTTCCATCTAATGATGGAAAGATCTTTCAGTTTGGAAGTCATTTGGTCCGCTTCAATGAGAGAGGATCCTGCAGTTTGACTGAGGATAGTCTTAGTCATGGGAAGGAGGGACTGCATCTATTTCAATAATGGCATTATTTTTTACTGTGTTAGGATTACTCCTGCAATCATTCATTGGTAGTAAATGAGCAACTAAAGAGATCAAGTGACAAGAGTAAATTTTAAGTCCATAACTTTGATTTAAAGCCAAAAATTCAATAAAGGAAACCAATAATTCAATTCGGCACACGGCCTTTGAGCACTTCCAAAACGCAGAGAACTGTTCTAGGTGCTAAGTGGGCACAGAGATGAATCATGGCTGACCTTTGCCCTTGCAGAGCATATATTCTAGACAGGGAGCTATGACACAAGCAAAAACAAGTAGTAAATCATAAAGGATGATATATATTATTTAAGAAAAATAAAAGATGATTGAAGGATAGAGGAGAAAGAAAAAAAAAACGGTTTCTTTAAATTTAACATGTCCAAATATGATCTGACCCTCCCTATCAAACCTATTTTACCTGCAGTCTTTCCAGACTCAGCCCCTGAGGACAACTCTAGCCTCCTAGTTGCTCAAGCTAAACATATTCTAATAAACCAGGAAATTCTAATGGTTCTAGCTTGAAAATACCATCATCTTCCCACCTGGCATCAATGCTCTTACTACACGTCTGGTCCAAGTCACTACCACACTGCTCCCAGATCCCTGCAATAGCTTTACAACTGGTCTTTCTGGTTCTGCTCTTACCACCCTGTACCCTGGATCTCGCAACAGCCAGGACAGTCCTTTAAATACATCAAAAACATCATTTCGTTCTTTGTTCAGAATTCCCCAGTACTTCCCATTTCACAAGGTGTCAAAGTCAAAGTTATGACAAGGGCCAACAGACTCCTATAGAATCTCTTCTTCTGATTCTCTCTTACAAATATTAATTTATATACTAGGTCTTTGCAATGAGTATTCCTCTGTCTGAAGTTTCCTCAGGTTATTCCCAAGGCTAAGTCCTTTACATCATTTAAAACTGCCATTGATGTTTTCTTCTCAGCAAGACCAACCTCGAAAAGTTGTAGAAAAGCGCAACTAAAAACCCTATGACGCCCCACTAACTGCACTGTGATCTCCTTTGCCCTGTTCGTTTCCTCTTCTTTTTCACATAAAGTCTAATTGTTTTTATTTAAATTTATTTATTTACATTCATTCACTATACATCATTTTAGCATACAAAATGAGATTTCCCATCCAGAATACACTGTATATTGGCTCAATCAAGCACATCAACATACGTGTTATCGTCAACAAATTATTTTCCATTTCTCATTTCCTGTATATTTTGCTTTTTTTTGCCATCCTTGATTCCCTATCTCTCACCCTCTGCCGTGTCCCACCCTCCTCCCACACTATCTCTGCTATCCATGTTTGCTTTCTATGCCTTTCCCCCCCATTTTATTGATTCACTAATGAACTTAATTAATCTAAATATTTCCAATAGCAAGCGCAGCTGATATATACATATCCATGAACACAAGTCTGACTTCAGGCATAAACCTCAGTGAGTAGAATGAACATCCTATAAAGTAGCACCTAGCTGGGACTATACAACTTACTGCAGTCATCAAATATGCATTTTTTTCCTGAAACTTTTTTTTAAATTAATTAATTTACATTCATCCCCTAATCATCATCACAGCATACAAAAAGTGGTTTCCCACCAAGAATATTCTGCATAGTGGCTTAATCATGCCTCTTATCATCAATAATTTTCCATTTCTAGTTTCATATATATATATATATATATATATATATAAATTATATATATTTACCCCTATGTCTGACCCTCTGCCCTTTCCCATGCTCTTCTCACACTATCTCTGGTGTCTACATTTGTTTTCCATTCCTTTTTCCCCCACATTTTACTGATCACACAATTTCTTAAATAATCTAGCTACTTTCACTAGCTAGTTCAGCTGGTAATTTCAAGAAAAGCAGTTTTTAATTGGTAAGGATATTTGCTTAAAACTTAAAGCCTGGAAACAGGTTAGGATTCTGTTCAAATAGTAGGTACATGAACCTATTGACAGCTCAAGACTGGACAAAAACTCTTAAAACCAGACAAAAAGCCTAGAAAAAAAGTAGCAATATTTTAGTCAAAAGTCACAGAATGCTATTTCACCAGTTCAGTCTCATGTACTTTATCTTCTGTTGTGATTCGATCTTCCCGATTGAATTCTGGAATATAAGATCTAATTTTTGCATTTTATATGTTGCATTTTCTCTTCTATCTTTTGCCACTACTGGGTATACATAAACAAAGGATATGAAATCAGTATGTTGACAGGTATCTGCACTCCCATTTATTGAAGCATTATTCACAATAGGCAAGATATGGAATCAACCTACATGTCAACCAATGGAAGAATGAATAGAAAAAAATGTGATATACGTACACATTAAATTAATATTCAGCCTTTACAAAGAAGGAAATCCTACCATTTGCAACAACATGGATGAATCTGGAGGATATTGTCTTAAATGAAATTAGTCAGACATAGAAAAATAAATACTGCAAGCTCTCAGAGGGGGAAATCTAAAAACTTTGAACTTATAGAAGCAAAAAGTACAATAGTGATTATCAGTGGTTAGGGAACAGGGCTAGAGTGATATTAGTCAAGGTATACACAATTTTAGTCAGAATAGGTACAAGAGATCTATTGTACAATAACAATATTTGAAAATCACTGAGTAAATTTTAAGTGCTCTCGGCTTGAAAAATACATGAATTATTGCATGTGTGAGTCAGTTCAGTCATTCTACAATGTGTACATATTTCAAAATATCACATTGTATCTCATAAATATATGTAATTTTTATTTGTCAATTTTTTTTAAGAGAGAGACATTTTTCCTATAGGGCATGTGCACTCACAGGAGAGATGGAGAGACAGAGAGACAGGAAGTGAGAAATCACTCCCCCCAGAGAAGATGGCCACACCACAATCCATTTTCCTCCCTTCTCCTATCAGGATCTTGGGCATGTACACACACATGCGCCCGGCATGAGTTTTAAGCTGCTGGGTCCAAGACTTGAACTGCTGTTAACTACGTGGGAGTCCAGCAACACAACCATTATGCCATCTGCTGGTTCCCACTTTGTCAATTTTAAAAATTAGCTAGGTCCATGTAGGCAGTCACTCTGTTGGTTAACTGATATACCATAGGATCCTAGAACATTGTCTCACACATAGTAGACACGTGATAGATATTTGTTGAAGAAATGAGAAGTTTGGCAAACAGAGATTTAGGAAATATTTAGTGAGCATTTATTGGATTGTTAGAAAAGTCATGATGTATTTTTTCTTCTATTCAAAAAGGCATCATGATTTTTCTGACAAGCCTATATTATGTTCATTATTCTGTGTCTTTCTGAGTAAGAGAAGTTAAAAACATATTTGAGAGTCATCAGTCAAATAGCTGAAATTGTGTATATGTATGTGTTACCAGGAGGACATGCATGAAGGCAAAAGGAAGGCAATCACAGACGAAATTTGGGCATCTAAGGAAAATTAGAAGCCAGCAGAGGAGGGGTGGAGGGCCCAGGATCATGAGAATGTCACCTCACAGAAAAGATTTATAGGGGGACCAGCAGTTGGCGTAATGGCTATGTCACTGGACTCCCATGTGGTCAACCTTGGTTTGAGTCCTGGACCCAGTGGCTTAAACTCATACCGGGTGTGTGTGTGTGCGTGCCCAAGATCCCGAGAGGAGAACAGAGGAGAAAGGATTCCAGCGTGGCCACCCCCGCTGGGGGGTGATTTCTCTCATTCTGTCTCTCTGTCTCTGTCTTTCTGGTGAGTGCACACACACTATAATAAAAACCTCTCCAAAAAAAAGAAAGATTTTTAGGAAAATAGAAAACAGTGTCAAATGCTTCAAAGAGAAGGGGGAAGGACTGAGAAATGGCAAGCAAACTTGATAACATCTGAAAGTTACCATGACCTTTAAGAGAATAGTTATTAAAGCAATTATCTCATTAAAACGTTTTACAAGGCCCAGTTATAAAAATAGTGTGATGGACTCAAGAAAAGAGTTTATGTGCTACACCAGAGAGAATGCCAAAGATACATAAGAAATATTTTATGGTAGAAGCAATATTTATTAAATATTAAACAATCAAAAATTGTAAAATATTTATGGTTCATTGCAACTTCTTCATCTGTTCATCACCTGAGTAGCGGTAAAGAGCAGGCAGCAGGCAGGGCTTGTGCTTGGAAACTTGAGTCCAGGTTCAGCCACTTCCCAGTTTAAGATTTTGGGCAACTGGGTTTATGCTTCCTCCTCTGTCAAGTAGGTTTAATAATCTCTGCCTTATCTATAGTCCTACTGGGGAGCATAAGTGAAATAAAATACGAGGCAGAACCAATGAATCTCTTCATTCCAGGGCCAGGATCATCTGCAGGCCACATGCTGTGTGCTCTGGTTTGACTGTGTCTCCCCAAATTCAGGTGCTGAGCTGTTGTAAAGGGGTGAAGAGGGTGAAAACTTGGGTCAATAAAGGTAGGGCTTTGGGGAGAAGATTAGAATTAGGCAATCATGAGAGTGAAATGAATGATTCTTGGTGGCTTTATAAGGAGAGAGAGTGTGGGAGAGACCCCCATAGAACACAGATCCTGCTCTCCGGGCCACCACCAGATTGTGATGCATGCAGAAGACTCCACCCAAAGAGGGTTCCTGGACCTTGGACCTCTAACAATGAGCTAAATAAACCTCTATTTTTATGACTCATCCAGTTTCAGGTGTCTTCTGTTATTAACCACAAGACGGACTGAAACACTATGTTGATAGAACCTAGTGCTTCTTCAGCTCAGCTATGACTTGACCAAGGCATTGGGCATTCCAGATGCCTCTTGTCTCCTTAGTAAAACAAAATGTTAATATCTGCCTTGTTTATCTCCTTCGATTGTTCTAGAGAACCAGCGAGATAACGTATAATCGGCCCTGCAAACTATGAAGTAGTACTACACATTGGTAAGGCAATTTCCACATATGCTCAGTTTTTAAGTTCCTGGGAGAGGCCAACAGATGGCACAGTGGTATGTTCCTGAACTCCCACATGGCTGACCGTAGTTCAAGTCCCAAACCAGGTGGCTTGAAAATGACACTGGGTATGTATCCATGTGTGCCCAAGATCCTGAAAGAATGGAGGAGAAGGGATTACACCGTTGCCACCCCCTTCCCCAGGGGGATGCTGATTCTCATTTCCCTTTCCCTACCTGCTCGCTCTCTCTCTCTTTCTCTCTCTCTCTGGCAAGTGCAAAATCCTCTATAAAAAAAAAGATTCTGGGAAAGTGGTTCTCAAACTTTAATACATGTGAGAGTCTCCTGGGAGCTTGATAAAAACGCATATATCAGTGGGAACCAGCAGTTAGCGTAATGGCTATGTCGCTGGATTCCCACGTAGTTGACAGCGGTTCGCGTCCCGGACCCGGTGGCTTAAAACTCACGCCGGGCGCATGTGCGTGCATGCCCAAGACCCCAAGAGGAGAATGGAGGAGAAGGGATTGCGGCGTGACCATTCCCCCTGGGGGGTGATTTCTCACTTTCTGTCTCTATGTCTCTCTCTGTCTGTCTGGCGAGCGCATGCGCCCTATAGCGAAAACCTCTCAACAAAACAAACAAACAAACAAAAACGCATATATCAGAGACCCCCTCGAGAAGTTCTCGGTCAGTAATCTAGAGAAGGACCTGAGAATCTTCATTTGGAACAAGCCCCCAGGTGATTCTGCTGCGATGCAGTCAACATGTCTTAAGGCAGAGAGTGACAAGATTGGGAGTGCCGAGCAGATGGAAGCATAGAAAGGGGATAAAAGAAGACCCTTCTTTACTCCTGCTAATGGAGACTTGGAAGTATGGAAAAGGATGGCTTATCTTGAGTCCCTTGGTCCCACTACTTTTCCCCCAGTTTTATTGAGGTATAATTGACAAATAAAAACTGCATGCATTTAAGTGTGTAGCTTGATGTTTTGATATACATACACATTGTGAAATGATCACCACAATCAAGCTGATTAATATAGCCATTACTATCAAAATGACCATTTCTTGGTGTGTGTTTCGTGAGGACACTGACAATCTACCCTTTCAACAAATGTCAAGTGTACAATATTTCATTATTAACTATATTAACCAAGCTCTACTTTAGGGCCCCAGAACAACTCATCTTTCCTAACTGAAATCTTGCACCTCTTAACCAATACCTGCCTATGAGCCCCTCCTCCCCAGACTCCCGGTCTCACTCTTGACCCTCTACTGGAGACAATGGTCTTTCCTCCAAAGAGTCAGGAAAATTCTAGAAGCTTGTCTGACTGCGAGAGTTTGGTTAGAAAACAGGCAACTATCCTTCTAATGGATACTTCTGGTTATTCAATTGCAATAATGACAATTGGGGTGGATATTTGAACATCAATGAACAAATTAATACCATAGGATATGGAGTTGTTTTATAGCAGATTTAGCCTCTCCCAGTCTTGGGTGCCTAAGTTCCTAGTCATGGAAACTGACAGTGCGTGTGAGGAAAAGCACCTAATCCCTTCCTCCTGGGCAAGAGGGCCATCTCTCTCCCAGGGCTCCCTCTGGCTGCATCCTGGTCTTTTGTTTCAAAGAATGCTCTACACTTCACTTCAAAAGGAGACAGCCATCTTCCTTGTTCAGGGATTGATTTCACACAACTGAGAAATGATCTTGGCAACAGTTGCTGCTTTTATCTACAAAGATCCCCTTTCTGCCCCTGAGGTATATCACTTTTTTAAGTACAGGATGGTGTTTTTTGCATCATTTGTGCAGAAACGATGTTATAGTTCTACATAACAACACAAACCCAACACTGATGGATGCTAAAATGAAAACACTTAATGAAATAACCCACACAGAACGAAAAAGTCCATGCTCTTGCACTGAACTATCTTTCGATAACAAAAGTTTCTGAAGAATTTTCACTTTCTCTGAAATCTTTCTTCCCTTTACCATACATCATCAAGAAATTTTAAATACGTTTCAGGGAAGATGAATTGGCTGCATCTTTCTCTCAGGCGTGGATAATTTCCACACACTTTCACTCTAAGACCTCCAAGTGCCCCAGTTTGATTTTATTTACAAGCGTGTGGCAGCTTCCCCTTGAGAAATAGTCCCAAGAGCTTTATTGTTTTTTATCCTCTGCCTCTTTTGTCTGCAATACTATTATACCACAGAGGTCCATGTTTTCTCATTTGAAAAAAGACCTTTTCTGTCTAAAGGAGCACACACAAGCATTTTATTTTCTCTTACCAAAGATTTATACATAGTGGCTCTCCTTTTTTTTTTTTTTTCTTTTTTTTCCATTCTTTTTTCTTTTTTTGTGGAGAGGTTTTTGCTATAGGGAGTGCGCTTGCCAGAAAGACAGAGAGAAACAGAGAGATAGAAAGCGAGAAATCACCCCCCGGGGGGGGATGGCCACGCTGCAATCCCTTCTCCTCCATTCTCCTCTTGGGATCTTGGGTACACATGCACATGCGCCTGGCATGAGTTTAAGCCACCAGGTCCAGGACTCGAACTGTGGTCAACTCCATGGGAGTCCAGCAACATAGCCATTATGCTAACTGCTGGTCCTCATAGTGGCTCTACTTTTTAGGACATCATGCAAACATGTTCACTAAACACACAATTCAAAATAAAATATGGCATTCAGTATTTTTAATTGTGACAATTATCATTGTTTTTTTTTTAAAGAATTATTTTATTTAAATTTATTTATTTATTTTAATTTGACCAGGGAGAGACAGAGTGAGTGAGAGAGAGAGAGAGAAAGCAAGCCGCCAAGTCCGGGACTCGAACCACGGTCGGCCATGTGGGAGTCCAGCGTCCTTAACCACCACACCACCTGCCGGCCCACAATTATCATTGTTTTTACCAAACCTACAAACCATGGCTGTGCTTTACCATGGCATAAAGGAAGCTGGCCTGTGGCCTGCTGGTTAAGGGAGCCAGATCCCACATGGCTGACTGTGTGATTCAAATCCTGGATTGGTGGCTTGAAAAACATTCAAGGCACATGTACTTGTGTGCACCAAATCGCAACAGTGTGGAGAAACAGAAAAGGAACTGTGGTGTGACCACACCTCATTGGGGAGTGCTTTCTCCCTTTCTGTCTCCCTCTCTCTCTGGAAAACAAATATGCCTTCTGGCAATTTTTTTAAAAATGGCATGGAGAAAGATGGTTAAATAAATAATGACATGGACTAACCAGTGAAATATAGCGTTTTTATTAAAATTACAACTGTGTAAACTGTACTAACACTGTAAATGGAAATATGGACACAAACTGATGTTAATTTTAAAGGTAACTACAAAATATAATGTACATGTTGTTTTAAAGTATTAGTTTATTTGAACTCTGCTTCCTTTAAAAAATGTGGCCACTTAGAAGAATATACAATACATAGCAAGATAATATATTGGGTCATTGGAAAAGTAATGATGTATTTCTCTCTGCAAAAATGGGTCATGACTTTTCCAAAGTCCCAATAAGTTGGGAGAAAATTTTTAAATAAAAATAAATATGCCCAACCTAGTACACTATGTACTGCAGTGCTGGAAGTCACATGTCCGAATAAAGATTTGGATCCCTGAGCAGACCTGAAGACACACTAGGGGTTGGGTGGGCATCCAAGATTTTGAGGAGTTAGAGAGCCAGAGGAAGAGAATGACAGTGTGATGAGGCCCCATGGAGGGTGCTTTCTTTCTCTCCCCCCGCCCCCCTGTCTTCCTGTCTCCATCTCTCCCTCTCATGCTTATACACATGCTCTCTATCATAATAAAAAAGGCAAAAGGCACATAGGTAAGACATTCGTGTCTAAGTTTAAAGTCAGAGTTAATTTAAGAAATGTAAATTTAGTATTGTTTTTTAGTTGTTTTTTTCTGTAAAAACAACTTTTTCAAGCCAAGCGCATGATGAGATATTTTTCAGCCATGGCTTATGAAATTCACTACACAAAATAGTTTCATGAAGGAGATTGTCTCTCTGAGACTGAAGCTGTGCCCTGAGCTCATCAGACTAGTCCTTCTGGGAGGGACGATGTGGGCATCAGAGACTAAGGGCACTGGCGTAAGCACAAATCTTTGGATAGAATCTCTTTTTTGGAAGAATGCAAATCCCATTCATCTAAATCAAGAAACAGGAGAAGCCATTCTATATAAGACACTGTTCCCATCTCCCTCTCCATAAAAATGCCCTTAATAATGATTAGTGTCTGCTTCACACTTTGAGAATAATTATTCCTCCTTTGCTCTTCCTGAATCCAACCAAACACTGCACATTTAGAGGTAAATTACAACTCCCCGAGCAAATAGCATGATGTGCTAAATTTATCCAAATAATCTAAAACAACTAAAAGAAAATAAATGGTTCTAGCTCTACAGGATTCTCAACACCTCAGCAAAGTAGTTTAACCCAATGAAAGAGTCCAGAGAAATGAGACTGGAATATATGTCACCACAGTCTTGGCATTTATTCTATACTAATTGCATTTTAGTCTGAGTTCGAGAAGAAAATAATTCCAAGCTTCTCATCTATTTGACAGTTTATACATGATCACTAAGTCCCCTTAGGTTTGTTTCTTACCTTTAATAAATTAGCATCATTTTCCTTTAAAAAAGCCAGGGAGGCCTGAGAAAAGGACAAAGGCTTACCAGAAAGTTCCACATCCGACCTTCCAGATAAGTCCTGACACCCAGGAAACAATGAAGGAAGAAGAGCTGCTGCGGTTGAGGGGCGAAAACAGGAACAGTGGAGAGGGAACTCATCAAGAAAGAGAGAATGGCGGGACCAGCAGTTAGCGTAATGGCTATGTCGGTGGACTCCCACGTAGTCGACCGCGGTTCGCGTCCTGGACCCGGTGGCTTAAACTCATGCCCGGCGCGTGTGCGTGCATGCCCAAGATCCCGAGAGGAGAATGGAGGAGAAGGGATTGCGGCGTGGCCATCCCCTCTGGGGGGTGATTTCTCGCTTTCTATCTCTCTGTCTGTCTCTGTCTGGTGAGCGCACGCGCCCTATAGCAAAAACCTCTCCAAAAAAAAAAAAAAAAAGAGAGAGAGAGAATGGGCAGGAATGGCTGCCCACTGGTTTCCACTTAAGGTAGTCAAAGCTGCCTGACTCTTGTCTCTTTCAATTCATTACACCCCAGTAGAATTAATTCAGGGCTATGAAGCCCCAAATAGTCCCTGGAATACCAAGAAGCTGAGCATTTATTGGGTTGTCGGAAAAGTCATGACGCACATCTGCATAGAGAAAAAGGGAAACACGTTATGACTTTTCCGACATCTCATGCATCTGCTGGAGTACTCAGGATTTTTTAAGCTGTGGAATGCTTATTCTTTTTCCTTTTTTTCTCCTTGTTTTCTGAGCAGATTTTTTCCCCTCTGACCTCAGAAGTAATACCTACCCTTCTCATGAAATTTGGAATATGGATATAGTTTCCATAATACTGAATATGAAAAATGCCCATGAGAGAGCCATGGTTGATTTCCAGCATCTACTTTAAAGGGCAAATCTAATTCAATATTTTTGCTCTCCCCTTTCCAATTTAAAAAATTGTGTTAGATTTCAAGCTTCAAGAAGGCAGGAGCCGTGAGCATTTTGTCTACCACTTTACAGGGATAGCTCAGCAGAGCGTTGGTAGAAGAATGAGGCTCGGCGTTTAGATTCCTGAGTCAGAGGGCCAGGTTCAAACACTTAAGTTTCCTCCTCTGAACTGTGCAGTCCGGACAAGTCAAGGCAGCGACCTGGGGCTCGGTTTCCTCACTAAAATGGGGATAATAATGAAAATAGTATCTATGTCAAAGAGCTGTTAGAAGGATTGAGATAATTCATGCAAAAATGTTTTTCACAATGCCTGTGATAAATACATAGTAAATGCTCTGTAAACATGATAAATACTCAATATATGCTAGCTACTGACTAAGTGCTATAAAGGCTTGAGTCAGGCTACTTTTTTATTGCAAATAAACTGGATTAATTGATCTTGCAAATATATCTAAGAGCATACTAATAGATTATTACATCTCCAATTCTTCTTTAGATTGGTTTTTCCTTCATATAGTTTAATGCTCTTTTCATTTATCTTCATTAAACAGAAGGACACAAAATATTGGCAGAAGTTACTCCCTGATTCCTTTTTGCTACTCTTTATGGTTTCATAATATATGCTGCATCAATAAGATCAAGTCAATTCACATAGCACTGATTCCTCATAGTTTATAAGAACTACTGTTCTTTATTTTGAGTCATTTTCTTATTTCCTTAAGATTATTTTTTAATTACTGCTATTAAAAACTGCCTTTCTGGGCTAGCTGGTGGCATGGAGGTTAAGGCAGCTGGATCCCAGCACTATTCAAGGTCAGGACTCTGAGGCCTGAAAAACCACTGGGCACAGGTATGAATGCATGCCCCAGATCTCAAGAGAAGGAAGAAGGGATTGCAGCATGGCCACCTCTACTACCTATAGGGACGAGAAGCACCCAAAGTGCAGCTCTCACAAGAAACAGATACCCTTCCTTCCAGTCCAGGAGCAAATCAGAGGGATTGGAAAGTATGAAGGGACGTCAAAAAGTTCATAGAAAAAAATGGATTTGATTTTTAGTACAAGTGTATCTTGCAGCAAAAGTTTTGAAACATGTTTATAATTTTTTTTCTATAATACACATTTTTCATGGACATTTTGAACATATACCCCCTATACACACACACTACATGCACACACAGCTATTTCGTGTCTCAACGGTAAGATACTGCACCATCCAGCTTTTTTGTCCTCCCTGGAGTGTGAAACGGGCAGCCTTCTGCTTCACCTGAAGTAGGAGGAAGTTGCTCATTTATTTCAAAACAACATTTGACTAAAATAGGCTTCCTGTTTTAATAAAGGGAGATGTAAATAATGTACACAAATAAGTTTATTCTACTGTTTTCATTTGAACATGAAAATATATGGGACTTGGTTACATCACTGGACTCCCATGTAGTTGACTGCGGTTCAAGTCCCAGACCCAGTAGCTTGAAACTCATGCCAGGCGTGTGTGTACGCATGCCCAAAATCCCAAGAGGAGAATGGAGGCGAAGGGTTGCAATGTGGCTATTCCCCCGGGAACAATTTCTCGCTTTCTGTTTCTGTGTCTCCCTGGCAAGCACACACTTCTACAGCAAAAACTTCTCTAAAAAAACAACCAAAAAAAGGAAATAAACTATATGGGATTCAGAGTGTATTCTGTTAAAAATGGTAATAGATTTTTTTCACTAAAAGTAAGAAGATATTTTCTGTACGATGATCTTTTCACTATGACTGTCCCCAAAGAGACTTTAGCAAAGCATTCCCATGCCTGTACCCACACAGGCAGTCCTGGAGTCTCTGCTCTCAACACGTTATTCTCCATTTCAAGCTTTAAACCAGGATTGATCCATGAAATTGTTCCTTTGGGGGGCATCCTGTAACAGCACAAAGAGAAGAAATTGTCTCACAGGCCTGGGTTCTCATCTTAGTACTTCTTTCTTTTTTCTATTGCGAAAGGTGTCTGTTCATCAGAGAGAATGTCCCCTTCCCCTTCTCCATTTCTCCATCCTGTCAGGCTTTGGAGCATGCTCACACATGCACTCGGCATCCTTTGCTTTTATTCTTTTTCCAATTTTTAAAATTTTATCATTTTTAATTTACATTTAATTGTTAAACATCTTTCAGGGCATACAATATGGTTTTTCAAAGCATGCGAGCATGCAGCGAGTGACAATCAAATCAAAGGTAAGTTCATTATATGGGATCTGGCTTTCTAGCACTGCACTGAACCACTGCACTACGGGGTCAGCCCTTTTCTTAATTCTTAAAACAATTATCTGTGTGACCATAGACAAGTCACTCACCGCCCTGGGCTTCAGTGTCCACATTTACAAAGTGGAAGCATTGGACTTCATCCTCTCTAACTGTAGCCTTGCTAGCTATAAATATCCATCAAGCTAAACTAAATCAACAATTTATTTATTTCTTCCATTAGAGAGACTAAGAAAGAGACAGGCACCCCAACAAGTCTTCATGTCCCAATCTACCCTCAGTTGGCCCAGATCATAGGCACACATATAACCCTAGAGTGTTTAGGACGGTCCTAGGATGCGAACTCAGGCTCTTTCCCATATGGACACATCTGCACCCTCACTTGGTCCCTAAGATAAATATTTTTAACAGTCAACTCAGTGAAACAACCCCATTTGCAGATTCAGTTGAGTCAGTCTATTATTCTGACATTAGGAAGAATTTGTCTGATCAGATTAAGGGAGAGAGTAAGAGACTGAAGACACGTTCAGTGACTGCATTTACTTGCAAGAAGGTATGCCGATGTAGGACCCTGGAATGCACTGAGATGAGCACGGGTCACCGACTTGTCCTTCTCTACAGGGACAATAGGTTTAAATGCTGAAGCACTACACGGGAACCACAGTGCTCTATAGGTCCTCTTCAGCAAAAAATAAAAATAGCCTAAAACCTGGCTTGGTGAACAGTGGGACTCTGTCTTCAACCAAAGAGAGTTGGTTTTAAGTTAAGGTAAGAAAAATATAGAGAAGCTAAAACCTCATTTTGTGTCATTTTCAAGGAATAAAGGACAGGGGTTTACCTGTCCTTTTATTTAAATTCATTTAACTTTCAGTCTCATGATTTTCACAATTTTACTTTACTCTTTCTAAAGCCTAGTAGTAGAGCAACCATATAATTTAGCAACCAAATGGGGATACTTGCAAAAGTGAAAAGGGCTGCTATTTATCACTGCCAGGACAACATGTCTACACCAGGACAGTCCCAAGAAAACAATATATACGGTCACCCAACAGTAACTTTCCTGCATTCTTGGAGAGAATATTCCATATTAAGTAGCTTTTCCACTACGACCCAAGTCATAAACACCCATTTCACTCTGTTGAAATGCAATGATTCTCCCCAGGTCTAGAATGTTCTATACTACTGCACCAGTGGACCTCACATTATAGCAAGCATCAGAATCACCCAGAGAGTTTGGGAAAACATTTCGATGAGCTCCACCCATTCTGAGAGTTTCTGATTCAGAAGGTCTGGGATAGGACCTGAGTATTTGTATTTAGAGATCTCCAGATGATCCTGATGCTGCTGCTCCAGGGTCATATTTTGAGAAGCACGATACTGAGTCGTGGTCTCTGATAGCTGTGCTTTGTTCATTATTGTCTCTGCATTTTGGAGTCCTTCCTGGTCAAGAAATCAGCTGTCTTTCTTCCTCCCCCAGTTATCATTATACTTGTCCTTAATAATCTTATTCTACTAATTTCTTCAATCTCTGCTAAAATATTTCTTCTAATTTCTTATTTTCTGGGCAAAATACATATCCAAGATTATTAGAACCCTCTTTAAAATAAACTCAAAAATAAAATTAATTAATTCATTTATTCATTCATTTGTTCCTTCAACCAGTACATACTTGAGTTTTCCTTTGGGCTTTCCATTTGAATAAAGGCCTGAGTTGTATTTAATTTTGGCTACTTACTTGCCTTGTTTCTTTTCTGTCTCCTAGTAGTCTTCGAAAAAGTATTATTTCCACATAAATGTGGAATAAGTGACATTGTAACAGTCACTTGGAAATCATGTAGTCTAAAACATATCTGTAAAGCAAAAGAAAGGGCAAGAATGCCATTGTCATAGAGATATTGTTATGCAAGAGACATTTCTCTATTATGACAATAAAGATATGACATTAATACATAGTGTTGGATCTGTATCTTCCATCAACTCTACTCTCATGGGATTATTTGTTATCCATGCCATACTCTCATCTGCCAAGGCGCCTTTATCCTATTGGCTCATCCACTTCATGTTGCATAGTGTCAGCTGTATTTATCTGATATATTGGAATTCTTCTAAAAGTACAATGGAAAAAAGTAGCTTTAAAGTAACTCTTTCCTGTAGGCAACAAATTCACATTAGGCTAATAAACCTACTTTTAGTTAACCTGAAAACTTTGTGACTGTGAAACTATGACCCTGTTACTTCAGTGTTTCCTTACTCTCCAATAAAAGTACCTTTGCCACCAGAAAATTCTCCTAACTAAAAACTGACACTGGAGTAGTGACTAGAAGAAAAGGAGCTCTTACACACTGGCAGGGAGAAGGTAGTCGCAGGTGTTGGCACACCCTACTGGGACATCAACATGGAGAGTCAGACAGGTGGAGGCGAGCACCTACACTTCATCCCGTGCTAGGGCTGTCTGTACCATGCCAGGCTGTGAGCAGACAGAGGAGCTGGGCTTTGGGGTCAGGCACCCCTGCGCTCAAAATTCATCATTATTAATCACTCGTGTCTAAAAGTCCCAGAACAATGACTTGGTAGGAATATTCTTTCTTTTATTTATTTATTATTAAAAAATAAATAAATGGTTAAAATTTGATTTTAAGCATATTTTATCACGTTTTTGTTTAAAAGAAAGAAAAATATGTTTATGCTTGTTCATTGATCTCAGATCCTTTTCTTTCCTTTTTTAAAAAGTAATATTTATTGTAATTTCTGATCTCCATATAATCAATGTACAGCTCTGGGGAGTACAGTGTGGTTTTTCAAAGCATGTATCTAGTAAATAATCATTGAATAAGGGATATAAACAGCATTTCTCTGTAAATTATGTTGTGCGCATTTGAAATTCACATGCGCGCTGAGAGAAGGCCAAGCACCACCCATCCCCATTATTTCTGAGGATTTTTAGAGGAGCAAATGCACATGTCCTCATTCCTCCTTGCTCTGCTTGCTCCCAGATGGATTCTCAATCTCTACTGTCTTCTCTCCTGTCACTGCCCCCTTTCCCTTCCTCATTTCACCTTAAACATGGGCATAGTCAAATAAAAGACTCTCAAATGTAATACATTTTGACTGCAATTGAGGGTTATACAACACCATGCAAAAGGCAGTTTGAAGTTGAATGCAAATCTCCTTGTCCCTAAAAATCCATCAACCACTTCCACTGGAGGATGGTCCTTTCCTTTTCAGACTCAGACTTGCCACCAGGTGCCCAGCCCTATTCAGCCTCCAAAGGATTCTCTTCCTTCTATTTCTCTCTCCATCTTCCAGAAACCCTACTGTCCCTTCGAAGCACTAGCAGGAAAACTAAGTTTTTCTGCTATTTTATTATGCAGAACTGTTTAGTTTCTTAAACTCTATGATTGGTGGTTGGTTCCTTTACAGAACCAAAAATAGGCTCTCTTCCCATGAAAGTGACGATATTTCTGGCCTGGAAGGTTAAGGCAGTGACTATAGACTTCCTTCTGAATAGTCTTTTTCATGACAGTAGGCACACAGAGGCATGCAAGCTGGTTAATGTGTCTGACCCTTGCTTTCCTCACCTACCCCACATGGGCGTTCTGAAGAGCAAACGCAAAAGCCGGCATAACACTGGTCAAATGGTAGCTGCTAATGTTGCTAACCACAGGAATTTCTGCTGGAAGGAGAATGAGGGAGGACACTACTGAGTAGTATTAGCCAACATCCTCAGTCGGTAGCTGACATATCAGGCTGAAGCTGGGGTACCAGGCACTGCATTTCCTAATTCCTCTGAATGCCATATTTTCTGGCAAATATGTAGTTAGACATATTAGGCAAATCCTCACATTCCAGAGCTGAAAATATCTTCGCTGCCCCAACCCCCCTACCACTAACGGTAAGGGATGGTGTTCTATCTCACTTCTGTTGTTTACTTCTTTCTCTCGGGGAGAAGGAAGCTGGACAAAAGCCCAGCGATGTGCTACACGCGTCTGTAATCCATTGCCTGCCGTCAATATCTGCTCCGAGAATAAACTGTAGGCACAGTTTTATAAGGGTTTTAATTTCCCAGTGAAACAAGGTTGGCCTATAGATAATCTGAAAGTCATTTCAGCTGACAGACAAGTTACTGTCCATGAAAAATGTTCTCCTAAGAGCCAACTTTAAGGCAAACACCAGGAGGTGAATTTGAATCAAGTCCTTGCAGTCTCCAGTGTATTTCCTCGCATCCAAGACTCTCCAAGGCAAAGATTGTTCCCTCCCCTCCTTCCCCTCCCCTTCTTTTATTTTTCTCATTCCCTCTCCTTCTCCCACTCTTTCTAGCCTCACTTTTTTTGCTCTAGTATCCTTTGTAGATATCCCAAGATTATTCCTACTCGTGTAGACTTTTTCCTGAACCATTAATCCAAACTCTCACCTGATAATTAGGTAGCCTGAGTGTTCAGGGCTTTTTGAGGTGCTTGTACTCTGGTCTCAACTCTATGCCAATTCCTTTGCTAAGTGTTCCATGTGGCTGTTCTCAGTTATTCTCCCAATAACACAATGAGGAAAGATATTATACCCACTTTAGAGACAGAAATCTGATACTCAAAGAAAGTCAAGCATGTGAGTGTGGTCACATGATCAGTAGGTGACTGGATAGGATGCAAATCAGGGTCTGTGCTACATCAAGTCCTGCACTTTTCCACCACAAACTATTTTCATCTTGCAGGAGACCATCAGGTCAAGTACGAGTTCCACTTAGCCTCAGTGAATTCTAGAATTGGAAGGACCAGAGGTTAACTTCTTTAGCCCTGTCTTCAGTGTGGAACTGCTCAGAGGCGGAAATATTTCAAATTACATATATTGGCACCAAACTAAGAGCTGTGTGGCATTCCTGTTGAATAAATGTGGTCATGGTCTGCCAATCTGAGTCATCTGATAATGTACACGACAGTTACCTGGTAATACATGGGCAGTTAACACTGTTACAGGCTTAGGACCTCCACAACAATGGAGTCATCATTTCTTGCCTTTGTTCCTCCTGGTTCAGCTTTTATCCCACTGCCCTTTACTGTTTTAATTCTCAACTCTTGTTAGGCATTTCTTGCCTTAAAAACTCTGCCATTTACCCTCTGCTCAGCATTTTGGCCTTAATGTATTATTTCAGCTTCATTTCTGTCAAGTACTCACACCTAAACTACTCTCTAACCAAGCAAAATCACTCAGTGAACCATAGAACTTAGTGTTTGGGGCCAGCTTTGTAACCTGGTGGTTAAAAGAGCTGGATTTCACATGGTTGACCATAATTTGAATCCCAACTCTGGTCACTGGACAATATAGCAGGTATGTGTACATGTGTGTGCCCAATGGATGAAGAAGTGAAGAAGTGATAGTAGTGTGACCATGCCCCATTAGGCGGTACTTCCTCCTCTCACTCACTTTCTTTCCATCTCTCTCTCTGGTGAACACATGCACCATCTGGTAGCTGGGGGAAAAAAATTAACACAGGTGCAGAATTTTACCGGGAATAATGAAAAATTTTCAGTATAAACAGTAATGATGATTGTACAACATTGTGAATGTAATTAATGCCACTGAATGATACACTTTAAAAATGATAAGTATTATATTTATTTGTAAAGTTAAAAAAAATAAGCAAAAGAAAAGCAATAATAGAAATTTTGAATCTAGACACCGGTGACTTAAGAACTGGATGGACTCTGGAAGCAAGAAACGTAAAGTCTCCACACAGCTGTCCGTGGTTTCCCTCTGCAATTTCAAATCGGGTAACCATTTTCTCTGCTTACTGCACTTCCATCAGCCTTTGTTTTCTGTTTTTAGAACATATTAACTTTTTCCCAACTCAGACCTTTTTTTTTTTGGAGAGGTTTTTGCTATAGGGCGCATGCGCTCGCCAGACAGAGAGATAGAAAGCGAGAAATCACCACCAACACCCCAGGGGGGAAGGCCATGCCGCAATCCCTTCTCCTCCATTCTCCTCTCGGGATCTTGGGCACACGCGCCCGGCGTGAGTTTTAAGCCACCGGGTCCGGGACATGAACCGCAGTCAACTACGTGGGAGTCGAGCGACATAGCCATTACGCTAACTGCTGGTCCCATCCCAACTCAGACCTTTTACACCTACCTTTCCCTTTGCCCAGAATTCTCTTCCTTTTGATACTAACAGAGTTCACTCTTTCTTATTAAGATCTTTTCCAAATTCTTCCTTGTTGGAGACACCTACCTGTCCCACCACTTTTCTCACCAGATTTTGTGTTAGCTTAGCTTTTCTTGCTTAACACTAATTCTATTTTGGTACAAACTTTCCAAGTTTGTATCTATTTCCACAAGTGGACTATCAGCTTCAGAAAGTCAGAGACCATAGCCATGTGGTCTATTGCAACCAACTCCTAGTAGGCAGTTCATAGCTATCTATTGTCTCCACAGCCTGTGTTCTTTCCTCTTTATGTCCCTGCCACTGTCTATTTAGGGCGACAGAAGTGAAATGAGTAATTGCATTGGTCTCTTTAGTGTACATTGTCCTACTGCACGAGCTGAATGTTTCTAACTTTTTATTGATATATAAGGGTGTATATCAATTCTGTGCTAGACAGTAGTTGCTTTGATAATTTTTTCCTTCACATTATTGAGGGCAATAAATGTCTCAGGATGATCTAAAAATAGAAATAGTTTAAAAAGGTATAAAATCAAAGTTTAATTCAGCAATCCCAGAGATAGAAGGAATATCAGGGAGACCCTAAAAACTCAGAGGACCAACAGGCAGGCCCAAACCAAGCTGTTCAGCGTGATGTCATAAGCAGGGACCCCTGCCCAGCTGCTGAGAGAATGAAGGGGTTCTCTGGCCAGATGAAGTGATCTACCAGCTTACATTCTACTTCTCAGTTCAACCTCTATCCATATTGGGAGCAGTTAGGTTTGAGTATGTAAGAACCGACACCTACAAATAGGAAACCATAGGAATTCTTTCTACATAACTCCATTAGCAGCAAAAGAGGAGAAACTTCCCTCTGAAAACCTGAACCCAAAACTCTTACTGTGGATGCCACACTCCCACCCACAGTACAGGAGGGAAACTGGCACAAAGAAGTGTAGGAGTGCACAGCTACATACTCCAAAGAAGTAAGACAAAGTGATTATTACCAGATGAGTAAAAAATCAAAGCAGAGCACCAAGAAATAGTAGAAAAAGCAGGAAATACCTCCCCCTCAAAGGATTAAAATTCCTCACCAACAATGGATAAAATACAAGAGACTGCAGAAATGTAAGAAAAAGAATTCAAAGTATTCATGGTTTTGTTACCAAGATACAAGTAAAAATAGAGACTCAATTCCAGAAAATGAGAAAATCCTTTCATGACTTGAAGGAGGATCTCCATAAAGAGATAGACACACTGAAGAAGAATCAAACAGAATTTCTGGAGATAAAGAATATGGTGCAGGTAATCAAATCGTCCCTTGAAAGTATCAACAGCAGATTAGACCACACAGGAGAAGGAATGTTTGACCTTGAAGACAAAACCTCCAATTTAGTACAAGCAACCAAAAAGAAAAGAAGAATAAAAGTGAGGAAAATAGGAGTCAGCAAGTGGCATGATGGTTAAGGTATCAGACTTCTACACGGCCAGCTGTAGTTTGAATCCCAGAACTGGCAGCCTGAAAATCTTAACAGGTGTGTGTGTGTGTATGTGTGCGTGTGTGTCCAAAATCCCAGAAGAATAGGGGAAAAAGGATTGTGGCATGGCATTCCCCTGGGGGAGGGGGGCGTTGATTTCTCACTTTCCCTCTCACTATCTCTCTCTATCTCTCTTCAGTGAGTACATATACCCTATGACACTCTTCCAAAAAAAGACAATATATGGTAAATCCTAGACACTATTAAAAGGCCAAATATCTGCATAATAGGTATTCCAGAAGGCAAAGATACAGGTAAATGCATAGAAAACATTTTTCATAATATACTAGCTGAAAACTTTCCAAATTACAGAGGCAGGTGAACATCCAAATACAGGAGATACAAAGGACACCAAATAGATAAAACTTAAGAAAATCCTCTCCATGGTATATCATAGCCAAACTAGTAAAAATCAAAGACAAAAACAATATTCTAAAAACGGCAAGGGAGAAACACCAATTACTTGCAAAGGTTACCCCTTTAGACTAACATCAGATTTCAAAACTAGAACAATGGTGGCAAGGAAATAATGGAAAGACATATTTAAAACTCTGAAAGAAAAGTAATTTCAGCCAAGAATACTATATCCAGCTAGATTTTCCTTGAACTGGGAAGGAGAAATAAAATCGTTCCCAGGTAAACTAATGTTGAAAGAGTTCACCAAAATGAAATTGGCTATTCAGGAAATATTTAAGGGACTACTACACCAGGAAAGTTAAAGAACAAAATGAAATTGGCTATTCAGGAAATATTTAAGGGACTATTACACCAGGAAAGTTAAAGAAAGACAAAGAGAAGTAAGAGAACACTAAACAACTAGAATAAAAGGGTAAGTCCATGCATATTAACATTGAATATTGGGACTAAATGCAGATTCAACTATTTTGCACACAGCAGGTTTAAATACAAATTCACCAATTACTTGATAGACAGTTTCTCCACAAATTTCAATTTATATATTTATTATAGCCATTACTCATTATATAAAACTAGATTATAGTGGAAAAGTCCAAAATGTTACAAGTAACTGAGCCTTTCTTTTTAATGGATTTAAAAAGACTAAAACCAAGAACTCTGTAAAGCCTATAAATCACCAAATCACTGGTTTTACCATGTCTTCACTTTTAAGCATCTTTTTCCAATTTTGTTTTGCTTTTACTTTTTCAAGGACCTATTTCTTTTTCTTTTTCTTTCTTTTTTTTTTTTTTTTTTTTTTGAGAGGATTTACTATAGGGCGTGTGCGCTCACCAGACAGACGGAGAGAGACAGAGAGACACAAAGCGAGAAATCACCCCCCAGGGAGGATGGTCACGCCGCAATCCTTCACCTCCATTCTCCTCTCAGAATCTTGGGCATGCACGCACATGTGCCCGGCGTGAGTTTTAAGCCACCGGGTCTGAGATGTGAACCGCAGTCAACTACATGGGAGTATAACGACATAGCCATTATGCTAACTGCTGGTCCCTCAGGGACCTATTTCTTTATACACAGTACAGTACTATGGTCTTATAAAAACTCAGTGTGTTGGGACCAGCAGTTAGCGTAATGGGTATGTCGCTGAACTTCCACGTAGTCGACTGCGGTTCAAGTCCCAGACCTGGTGACTTAAACTCATGCCGGGCATGTGTGTGTGCGTGTCCAAGATCCTGAGAGGAGAATGGAGAAGAAGGGATTGCGGAGTGGCTATTCCCCTTGGGGGGTGATTTCTCACATTCTGTCTCTCTGTCTCTCTCTGTCTTTCTGGTGAGCATACACTCTCTATAGCAAAAACCTCTCAAAACAAAACAAAAGCAAAAAACTCAGTGTGTGTGAGCAAAGGTGTTCTTTTTCTATCTCTTCCTAATGAGCTATTGTTATGTATAATTTTACCTACCTCTAACCAGACCAATGATTGGTACCCACAGATTTTGTCAAATTATAAACTCTTATCTCCCACAATCTTTTACAAGGAAATTACAAACTCTTCTTTCATTGGCTCTGTTAAGATTATCTTTGGAGCCAGCAGATGGCATGGTGGTTGAGGTGCTAGACTCTCACGTGGCTGACTGTGGTTCAAGTCCCAGACCCAGCAGCTTAAAACTCCACGCCAGGTACATGTGCATGCATGCCCAAATTTCTGAGAGGAAAGTGGACGAGAAGGGATTGTAGCATGCCCATTCCCCTGGAGGTGATTTCTCACTTTCTGTCTTTCTCTGTCTTGTTGGTGAGTGCACACAGCCCATAGCAAAAATCTCTCAAAAAAAATAAATAAATAAAAATATCATCTTTGTTAACTTATGAGATCCCTTGTTACTTAAATTTTCATAAATTTTTTTTCTTGAGAACTGTATCTCACAGTAAAAAACTTCATAGACAATTTAGTACATACTTCCAGCATAACCACTGGAGAAGGTTTTAAAATTCACAGCATAATATAATGTTAAGTGTTGAAGGTGGCAGATATGTTTATATCTTCAATTTGTTTATTATACCTTATATATAAGTTTTGAAAAACCATTCTCTACCCTAGAAAGATGTGTAATGATTATATGTAAATTATAAATTACAATAAATATTTACAGAGAAATTTAAAAATCAAACCTTGATCTTATATTTTCTTTCAGTGATAGTTCACTGAGAAATAAGAAAACTTTTTAAAAATGCTCTTGACAAACATGTGAAAATATGCTCAACATCATTTTTCCAAATTAAAACCACAATGAAGTATTCTTTAGGGTAGGGAAAAAGAGAGAGTGACAATAAGAAGTGTTGGGAAGAATATGGTAAAATTGCAACCCTGGTATATTCTAGTCAAAAAATAAAATGGTACAATCATTGTGGAAAAGCTTTATAAGTTCTTAATCAGTTAAACATAGAATTAGCATATGATCTAGCAATTCTACTTGTAAGGTTCCAAAAGAATTTAAAGCCTGTGTTCAAACAAAAATGTATACACAATATTCTTAACAGCATAACTCAAAATCATCAAAACATAGAAACAACCTGAATTCGGGACCAGCAGTTAGCGTAATGGCTGTCGCTGAACTCCCATGTAGTCAAGCGTGGTTCGAGTCCCTTAAACTCACGCCGGGTGCATGTGGGTGCATGCACAAGATCCCGAGAGGAGAATGGAGGAGAAGGGATTGCGGCGTGGCCATCCTCCCTGGGGGGTAATTTCTCGCTTTCTGTCTTTCCGGCAAGCGCACACACCCTATAGCAAAAACCTCTAAAAAACAAACAAACAAACAAACAAACAAAAAAAAACCTGAATGCACATCAACTGATGAATGGCTAAAAAAAATGAAGTACATTATACCACAGAATATTATTCAGCCATATAAAAAAACTAAGTAATGATAAATGCTATGACATCAATGAACCTTGAAAACATGGTAAGTGAAAGAAGCAAGACACAAAGGGCCACGTATTATATAATTTCATGTGTTTGAAACATCGGAACGGGCAAACCTGTGGGGACAGACTAGCAGCTTGGTGGTGGCCAGGAGCTGGGTTGTTGGGAAAACAGGGAGTAACTGCTTAAAGGGTACATGGTTTCAGGAACCAGCAGTTAGCGTAATGGCTATGTCGCTGGACTCCCACGTAGTCGACCGCAGTTCGCGTCTCGGACCCGGTGGCTTACAACTCACGCCGGGCGCGTGTGCGTGCGTGCCCAAGATCCCGAGAGGAGAATGGAGGAGAAGGGATTGCGGCGTGACCATCCCCCCTGGGGGATGATTTCTCGCTTTCTGTCTCTATGTCTCTCTCTGTCTGTCTGGCGAGCGCACGCGCCCTATAGCGAAAAAACCTCTCCAAAGGGTACATGGTTTCCTTTCAGGTTGTTGAAAATGTCCAGGAACTAGACAGTGATTGTGTTTGCACAACACGGAAAATGCACTACCAAATTATACACTTTAAAGTGATTAAAATAATGAATTTATGTTATGTGTCTTTTACAACAAAAGTTGTTAAGTCTATGGAAATAGTTGACTTCTAACAAATGCTGTTCTATATATTGAGAAACTCATTTATGTAGGGATAATTTCCTAAAGGGAGAAATGAATTCCACATCTAAGGCAACAAAGGCTTACTTGAAATTTATTTTTTATAAAGGGAGTTTTGAAAAAAAGTTTCCACATGGTTGACTGTGTGGTTCATGTCCCAGATCCAGCAGATTGAAAAACATTCCAGGGGAATATGTGTGCATGCCCAAAATCCTGGAAGGAGGGAGAAATGAAAAAGGAATCACAGCATTACTATCACCCAGATGGGGATGCTTTCTCACTTTCCCTCTCCTCTCTTCTCTCTGGTGAGCACATGCACCTTCTGGGAAATTAAAAAAAAAAAAAAAAAAAAAAGTCTAGGCATAATGATTGACATAGTATATGGTTATGAATTGGGTAGAATTTATACATATTTAGGAAATGTATCAAATTAGTCATGGTGCATTGGATTTAAGTCAATTTAAAAATCACCTATAAGAAATATTCAAAGTATTGGAAACAGCAGTTAGTGTAATGGCTATGTCACTAGACTCCCATGTAGTTGACCGCGGTTCAAGTCCCAGACCCGATGGCTTAAACTCATGTCGGGCGCGTGTGCGTGTGCGCCCAAGATCCTGAGAGGAGAATGTAGAAGGGATTGCAGCATGGCCATGCCCCCTGGGGGGTGATTTCTCGCTTTCTATCTCTCTGTCTTTCTGGCGAGCACACGTACCCTATAGCAAAAACCTCTCCAAAAAAAAAAAAAAAAAAAAAGAAAAGAAAGAAATATTCAAAGTATTTAAAATTTTTACATCTATATTCCTGATAAGCTTCATGACAGTAATTCCAGAGCTCAATCACTTCAGACATTTATCATTTGCCACCAATTATCTCTTAGTCTATTAATCAGCGGTAAATAATTAAAATCCTTTGCAACCTGTGAAGACCCAAAGGGATGGATGTGTTTTGCTGGGAAATTTTTACTTTTTAGGAAATGGTAAAAAGTCTTAATTGTTGAGATGCTAGGGGATGATTCTGTCACATAAATCTGGTTGTTTGGCATATCAAATAAAATATAGCAGTTAATTTCTATAAACATGGATTTTTCTTTCCAGACAACTGAAATAGCCAAATAGAACTGAAAGAGAAAATATGCATTTCTGCTGCCATTAGGGATGATGTTTTACATAAAATTTGCAGTAATTTCAGCTTCAGCCACTCATTAGGAAATACGATATTATTCTTGGAGCCAATACAGACAATTAGTTGGAACAGAGATTGTACAGTTAGTGTTTGGCATTCTTCCACTTTTCTTCTTATGGTTATTGCTTTCTGAACACCAGTTCTGACTATGGGACATTTTTAATTCAGTTTCTAAAATATTATTATCAGAAGTCTTGATGGTAGGCAAGGTAGAGTACCTATTACATAATAAAAATAGCACTGGCTTTTGAAGCTGGGTGATTCAGATGGAAATCCTGTTTCTTTCTAGCTGGGGAATAAATTACATAATATTGTTTCTTCTTAATCTTCATTTATAAAATAGAAATATAAAATAGACCAGACAACCTACTTTAGGTTGAGCCAAAGATTAAAATGAGATGATGACGGACAGGGCCAGCAGGTGGCTAAGCCAGCAGTGGTTAAGGTGCTGGACTCCTACGTGGCTGATCGCAGTTCAAGTCCCAGACCTGGTGGCTTAAAAATTGTACTGGGAAGGACAGCTAGGTGGTTAAGACATCTGGATCCCACATGGCTGACTCTGTGGTTCTGGTCCCAGACCCTGCAGCTTCAAAGTGTACCCAATATCCTGAGAGGAGGGTAGAGGAGAAGGTATTACATTATGATCACTGCCTCCCTGGGGGGGGGGGGGTGCTTTCTCATTTTCTTTTTCTCTTTCCCTCTCTCTCTCTCTTTCTCACTGTCTTTCTCTAGCACAAATATCCTATTAAAAAAAAATTACATAATCAACCGGTTAGAGAATTAGCTTCCAATGACAAGCTAGTGTAAGTAGCAAAAGGAAGTAATGTTAACACTGAAACTAGCCATCCATTAGATGAGTCTAGTGGTGTTAACCAACCAACAATACATTAATCTAAAAAAAAAAAAAAAAAAAAAAATCCATCCGGGCACGTGTGCAGGCAATGCCCAAAATCCCAGGAGGAGAATGGAGGAGAAGGGATTACAGCATGGTCATCCCCCATGGGGAGTGATTTCTCACTTTCCTGCTCTCTTCTCTTTCTGTCTCTTTCTGGTAAGTGCATGTGCCCTATGGCAAAAACCTTTTTAAAAAATGAGATGGTGACTATGAAAGTAAGTGGTGATATTAAAAATAGTGATGATGATAATGATGGAATTGATGGAACTGTAGATTTGAAAATTCTGCCATTAGAAATTAATGTATGTTACCATTGGCAGGCATCAGCAGATGAGGGAGAAGCCAACACCATAGTCTGTGTCCTCTCAGAAATGACAACTTATCAAGACATTTGCAATCCACAAAGGGGCACAAATTTCACTTATTCAGCACTCACTGTAGGTTGAGAGGTTTTGCTTCTCAAATAAACAAAAGGTGGGACCAGCAGTTGGCGTAATGGCTATGTCACTGGACTCCCATGTAGTTAACTGCGGTTTGAGTCCCGGACCCCGTGGCTTAAACTCATGCCGGGTGCATGTGTGTGCATGCCCAAGATCCCGAGAGGAGAATGGAGGAGAAGGGATTGTGGCATGGCCATCCCCCCCGGGGGGGGGGGGGGAATTTTTCACTTTCTGTCTCTCTGTCTGTCTCTGTATTTCTGGCAAGCGCACGTGCCCTATAGCTAAAACCTCTCAAAAAAAAAAAAAAAAAAAAAAAAAAAGGTAACGTTCTAAAGAAAGTAAAATAAAGTTTACTGAATGGATGATATATAGCAAATGACTAAAATATTAAAGTTGAAATATTTATGTCTGTTCCTATTTTAACTAACTGCTTTTATGAAAATTTACATCTTCTTTTTTGCAGCTAATAATATTTTTTTTTCCAAGTTTTTGCCATAGTGCTTGTCAGAAAAAGAGAGAAACAGTGAGAGGGAAAGTGAGAAATCATCGCCCCGGAGGATGACCGTGCCTCAATCCCTTCTCCTCTATTCTTCTCTCAAAATGTATACATATGCAAACGTGTGATTTTCAAGCCATTAGGTCTGGGAATCAAACCATGGTTGTGGGAGTCCAGCATCATAACCACCATGCCACCTGCTGGCCCCATTAATAATAATTACTAGAATTTTTTTCTTAACTATTCCAGAAAATTTTTAATATATTTCCTATGTAAAAAAGTTTGCACAGGTTGATTATAGTTTAAAAATAAAAACATCTTGGGAACCAGCAGTTAGTGTAATGGCTATGTCGCTGGACTCCCACGTAGTCGACCGCGGTTCATGTCCCAGACCCGGTGGCTTAAAACTCACACTGGGCGCGTGTGCGTGCACGCCCAGGATCCTGAGAGGAGAATGAAGGAGAAGGGATTGCGGCGTGACCATTCCCCCTGGGGGGTGATTTCTCGCTTTCTGTCTCTCTGTCTCTCTCTGTCTGTCTGGTGAGCGCACGCGCCCTATAGCGAAAACCTCTCCAAATAAAAAAAAAATAAAAAAAATAAAAAAAAAATAAAAACATCTTGATCTTACATGTTGTTTGATGTTACCCTCATTTACTGTAGATTTGAAAATTCTGCCACTAGAAATTAATGTATGTTACCATTGGCAGGAATATAAATTAGTATAGCCACTGTAGAGAACAATATGGAGGTTTCTGAAAAACCTACAAGTAAAACTACCATAAGACCCAGAATTTCCATTCCTGGGTGTTTACCTGAAGGACAGGAAAATACTCAGTTGGAAAAACACTTGCCCATCCACGTTTATTGCAGCATTATTCACAAACGCTAAAACATGGAACCAACCTAAATGTCCAAGAACAGTTGAATGGATTGAAAAAAATGTGACATATACCATAGAATACCATTCAGCCATTTAAAATAATGATGGGGTTGGCAGATGGTGTGGTGGTTAAGAGTACTGGACTCCCACATGGTCGACCATGGTCTGAGTCCTGGACCTGGACCTGGACCTGGAGGCTTTCTCTCTCTCTCTCTCTCTCTCTGTCTCTCTCTCTCTCTCTCTCCCTCTCTGTGTGTGTGTGTGTGTGTGTGTGTGTGTGTCTGAAAATATTAAAATAATACTAATAAATAAATTAAAATAACTCTTCAGAAAAAAAATGAGTCCCTGGCATTTGATATAAAGTGGACAAATACAGAAGATTTAATGCTAAGCAAAGCAAGCCAGACTATAAAAAAATAGGCATTAGATTTCCTGCTCAATATATGCTGAATGTCTTCCATCTATGGCAGAACAGAAGGACTGGAAGGTATAGCATAGGGGAGGGGAACTGTAGGTTAAGAGAGACAGTGCAGGAGTCGGTGGGTGATGGGGCTGGGAGAAATGGGACAAGCAAAAGAGAAAAACAATTTATTAGACCAAAAAAATGGGGTCATCTGTTGATGATAATGTCTTGGTAACATCTTTGACTTGACTAATATGCACTATTCAAGATGGGGAAACGCATTTTGTGTGCTGCAAAGATGTACAGTGATTAAATGTAACTTTTTAAAAAAGAGAAATAGAAGGTTTGAAGATATAATAGTAGAGAAGACAATTGTAGATACTAGAGGCTATATAGAAAGGAGGTGATTTAGTAGGGGAGTGGGTGGGAAAGGCTCAAAAAACATTTAATAGACACAGAATGAAAAGTTATCTGTTGGATGCATATGGTATCTTTGACTTGATTGACATGTACTGCATGTGTGTTTTGAAAAACCACATTGTACATTATAGAGATGTACAATAATTAGATATAAATAAGAAATCATACAACCAAAAACTTGGGGGAAAATTTTTGGAAACAGTATTTTAAAATGAGTTTATTTTGATGCCAAAAATTTTGAAATTCCTGCAAATTTTTCTCTTAATCTATGTTTCATTAAGGATCAAGTTCCTGTACTTCTTTAAAGACCTCACAAATTATGATTCTATTTTTTAAAAAAGAAATTAATGTATGTTCTAGTCTTTCTCAAGGGAGTGAAATTATGCAGTCTCTTTGACACTGCAGTTAGTTTATAGAAATTGATTCTAAAGGAATATTTGTGGATGTTAGCAAAGACATAGCTGTAAAGATTTTCAATGCAGGTTTGTAATATAAGAAAATTGGAAATAATCTGAAGTTCAGCAGGTAAGTTGTCAGATAACTGGCAATTTTGGTATTCAGAGGAATTATTTTCTTTTTATTCATATACTTGTCTATTATCTGCAGTAAGTATCTATTGATTTTTATGGTAATAAAATATAAAATAGATTTTATTTTACTAAAATAAATGAATGGTCATTCTGATTGAATAGTGAATTTAACAAATACACCTGTCTAATTCTCTCCTAAAATAACAGTAAAGAAAATGTTTTAAGGCATAGACCTACAAGAACAAAAGGAAAAAGAAAATGACAATAGCCACAAACTTTTGGCAGTTGGAAAACATCTAGATAATTGGTAGTAGAATTAACAGATACAAGAAAGCAGAAGCCTAGACTGTCAGTGGGAATAGCCAAAAAGCAACCAGATTCTTATCACAGAGTCACCACCTAAAGTCTCAAGCAGGAACTGTATCAGGACCTCTGAAAAAGAGGAAGAGGGCCCCGGTAATAGGAAGACTGTCTTCAAGTGTCGTTTAGGGCTCCTGACCCTCTCCTCCCCTGCCCTGCAAAGTTTGGCTTCTCTTTCTCCCCCAGACCTGCAGAAGAGTGGAGACTGAGAGGGCAAAACCGAGTCTCTGAATCGGGGCATACCAAGCACAGTGAAAAGTAGGGCTGCTCTTGGACAAATAGGCAAGGAATGATGTCATGTTCACATTCTGCACCTGGGAGTTTTCCATCATGCATCTTCCACTCAGCTCACAGAGCAACTGCAGCCAGGAGACTGGAGAGTTCTCTGACCAGCCTCAAAGGAAGACCTACAGGTGCTGAGATCTTTCCCAGTGAAACTGCCCAACATGAGGACCACACAGCATGGCCTTTGATCAAAAACTATGTCCTTGGGGTTCCAATCAGACTTTCAGTGCTGCCGGACTGCCAGGGAAACCCAGACAACTGAGAGAAGCCTCTCGCTTGAAAGGTAGAAACTGGACAAACAAGACAATAAGCAGCCGGAAGGAGACCAAGACATAAAGGTAAAAACAGATTTTTAAAACTCTTGTTAATAAAATGGTCATTGCTGAACTACTCTTAATTTTCTCTGAGAGCCAGGAATGTTGCATCCATTCAACAAGATGATATTTAAAGTGCATCTACAGGCTATTAGAGAATGAAACATTGCTATAAATTGAAAGTCCAGTGGAGGAGGTAGAACAAAAAGCTGAGAAAATCTCTCAGAGGGAACCAGCAGTTAGCGTAATGGCTATGTCGCTGGACTCCCACGTAGTCGACCGTGGTTTGCGTCCCAGACCCGGTGGCTTAAAACTCACGCCGGGCGCATGTGCGTGCGTGCCCAAGATCCCGAGAGGAGAATGGAGGAGAAGGGATTGCGGTGTGACCATCCCTCCTGGGGGGTGATTTCTCGCTTTCTGTCTCTCTGTCTCTGTCTGTCTGGCGAGTGCACGCGCCCTGTAGCGAAAACCTCTCAAAAAAAAAAAAAAAAAAAAAAAACACAAAGAAAATCTCTCAGAATAAATAAACAGGGACATGGACAACAGATAGGAGAGTTAGAAAAACAGCCCTGATAAGCCAATATCAAAATAATAGAAGTGTCATTGAGAGAAAGATCAGGAAAATAAATAATCAAAGAAATAGTTCAAGAAAAATTTCCTGAACTGAAGAACATGACTTACCTGACTGAGAGGGTTCACTGGAGCCCAGACTTACCCGAAGAGGTATTAAGGGATATTCCAGGCCAACGGACACAAAGAGAAAATCCTGTAAGTTTCCAGAGAAAAGGTCAGCCATCTCTGGCTACTGAGCCTACCCCACCACCTGTTTCTGTAAGCAGCATAGTGCCAGAGCACAGCCCTGCTCCTCTGTGCCCACATGATCTGGGGTTACCTTCACACTGTGGGGCAGAGGGATCATGACAGAACATCTGTAACCCTGAAATCTTGAACATTTCACCATCACGCCCTTTGCAGATGTTTGTGCACTCTTGTTTAGGGGGAAAAAAAAAAAAAAAACTACTCACAAAGAACAAAATAAAACTTTCAAACTTCTGATATCTGAAAGAATTTCCTCCCATACATCTGTTTTCAGGAAGTCACTAAGGTTGTCTTTCACTGAAATAAGGAAGTAAATCAAGATAAAGGAAGATGTAAAAGTAAGGAAAGAGATCATTCAACCCGGAGGGGGGCACAAATCCAGGATGTACCAGGCACAGATAGTCACCAGACTGGTGAAAAGAAAATGTTTAAGAAATGTGGCGATGTTGAGAGGGTATTTAGAAAGTTATGAGAGTGTTTGGGTTTGTATTAGTATAAAGCACTCAGAACATTAAGCAAATAGCAATACAAAACACAATTAACTTGAGAGAGAAAAGAGACTTATTTCAGAAAGGAAATCAAACCAAAGTATATTCTGTGGTATAGCTGTGATATCTTAGAGCAGTGTAGACACTGAGTATCATTCTAACCAAAGATGGGATAAACTCCTAAAAAGATAGAAAAAGAGGAATAGCATGATCAATGTTCATAATGTGGGATTTAGAAGAGGTTACTAAAAGAGAACCTTTTAGTAATCTTCATCTTCCATGTTGAGAAGTCAATGGATTACACTTACATTATTATCATGACTTGGTAGCATATTAGTTAGAAATATAGAAATAAATAACAAAAGTAGTAGACAAAGGAAGTAAAGTTGGTTACCATGGGTGAATAGAAATAATAGGAAGAAAGGAGAAGGAGGTTATTTTTCTTGATAATTTGTAAAGGAATCTTTGACCACTTCCGCTTTGTCCATAGATCACTTTGACTTCTAAAATAACCGAAGATTTTATAAGACAAATTTAAAGCAATTCTCACGGCCCAGCCTTTGGTTGTGCACACTGGTGAGTGCTGCTCCTTGGGAGACTGAGACCACATGGGAGGCTTGGGTTTTATTCCCAGCCCACCCTATAAAGCTGGCTGTGGTGGTGTGGGGCTGTAGTCCCAGCTATTCCAGAGGCTGAGCAGGAGGATCACAGCATAGCAAGTCCTTGTGTAAATAAAAAATAAAATAATAAAAAACAATGCTGAAGGATATTCACTGAATAGTAGAGCATAAAGATACCTTAGATATCATCCCACCTGGCTTTATTTTAGTCATAAGGAAACTCTGCCCAGGAGAGGTTAAGTGGAGAAACAGACCTACACAGAACCAAGATGTCCTAGTCTGTTTGCAAGAAATGGCCATACACTCCTCCAAGTTCATTTAATGACTTTTTTTTTAAGTTCATGCCATAGTTGCTAATGGATTAGTACAGCTTAATATAATGGATATCCATTGTTTTTTTTTTTTTACCTGCCTGAGTTCTTCCTTTCTTTTGCTAACTCAATCTTGCTTCATATGGTTGTTGAGGCATTTGCCATCCCTTCATATTTACCACACAATTTGAACTGTGAGTTTACTGCTCGTTTGAACTCTTTAATCATAATAACCCAATAAGGCTGGTATCATCGTATTACAGCTGAGTTAACTGGTACACAAACAGGTGAAGAGACTTACCCAAGAAATACTTAACTATTGTTAAGTAACAATATTTGTTACTATTACTTAATATTTGTTAACAATATTTGTTACTATTGTTAAGTAACAACATTTTTGCATAGAAAAATAAAGGACTTTCCTAACGACTTAATAGTACAAGATAGATTCAAACTCATGTAATCTGATTCCAGATTCAATGTTTTTTAACCACTTCTCCCCTGTAGAAGTTATTTTTATTCTACTTCTCACACGTTCATTTTCCTTCCAGAGGTAGTAACATTCAGAGGCTTCCAACTGGGCATCCATACGCTCTACACACATTCAGTTCATATAGTCAAGGTGGGGTTCTATACCAGGTGCTAGCAGTGACCTAGAACACCAGGCCTGGCCAATCCAAACATAATATTCCCCTTTGCTCAGATCAGCTAAGGTCTGACAAATAACCTAAACCAGGCCAATCACAGGGACTCTCAGAAATTTTTCAGGGGCTACTGGAAAATTTTCTTGCTCTTCAATCCAAACATGAATCTGTAATCATGTGAGACTGGAGCTCCTGCAGCCCTCTTGCCACCATGTGGGTCTTGATGTGACAGCCACAGTACAGAGGACAGCAAAGCAGATTCAGCAAATGGAGTGTGACAAACCCCCCAAGACAGAGAGGAGGCAAGGTCCTCACAATGACACTAGAGCTAAGCACAGGAGGGCTTATTGACGAAAACGTGTACTCACCTGTGCCTATAACAATGTCTGATATATAAAAGGCACTTGGTAAATATTTGTTGAACATGTCATTTGAAGCCCAGATACAGCATAATCTTCAGGCTTCTCAGTTACATGGGCCAATATATTTACCTTTAGGGCTAAGTCATTTGGAGTCAGGTTTCTGTCACTGGCTATTACAGTCTTAACAGTTACCACCCTCTGAATACATCCACTCATCTCACAAACTCTGAAGAAAATAAAATATTTGTTAGCTACTCCTTCCCAGCAGAGCAACAATATTTCATTACCTAGCAACAATATTTCATTGCCTTTATTATTATTGTTGTTGTTGTTGTTATTGCCAAAGAGCACCAGAGAGAATCAGAAACATAAAGAGGGAGAAAGCACTTCCTGATGGGACATGGTCATGCCACAATCCCTTCTCCATTTTTGCATCCTATCAGGATTTTGGGCATGCATGCACATGTACCCAGCATATTTTTCAAGCCACTGGGGCCTGAAATCATACCACAGCTGTATGCTATAAAGATGTAGTTATTAAATATAAATAAAAATTAAAATCAGGACATGTTATACGGTAAATACCCTGCTTTAAAAATAAAAAAATAATATTTTTGAGAATATATTTATCTGATGCATACTGTTTGCTTGTTTCTAATAAATTTTTGTGTTTTATTTGATTGTCAAGTTTGTGATGTCATTATCTTTAGACTCATTGACGCCATTCATCTGTCTTCCTAATGAAATATGTGTTTGGTGGTATCAGTGATACAGATCGAATGGCTTGCAGACACTACTGGAGCAGCCCTACCCAGAGGTGCCCATTAGCTTCCACTGAGAAGAAAAGCACGTTTTCTGAATAAGAGTGTTGTTTTTAGTTGTGCTGAATTTGTCTAAAACAATGTTAAGAAACCTTAATTTGAAAGACGAGAAGGAAGGAAGAAAGGTGGTAAGGAGGGTAGGAGGGAGTAAGAGAGGACTGGAGGAATGAAAGGAAAGGAAAGAAGTAGAGGGAAAAGAAAGGAATGAAAGAGGATGTGATGAGAGGGAGGAAGACAGTCACCACCACTATTTTGTCCTTCCACATCTCCTTTGTCTTTGTTCAAAAAATCTTGACCATCACCAAAATCCACTGACGCTCACTCTCTCTCAGGCTATCAGACCCCCCTGGGTTTCCTTCTCTCCTATCAGACTGCTGGATCAGGCAGTTCAATGACCTCTGCCAGCTTCCTTGTTCACTAACCTCCTTGCCTCTATACCTCAACCTTACTCCACCAAGCCCTAAACTTGGGTCACTTCAATGATTTGCTTCCCCAGCCCTTACTGCTGGGAACTTGAGTACCACTGTAGAAACCCCTGGAACTTTAAATATTGATAGTATTACAGATGTACAGTTTCTATAGCCAGAATGATGCTCACCAAAAATATGCCAATATCCCAGTTCCCAGAATCTGAGTATGTGGCCTTACATGGCAAAAGGACTTTGTAGGTATGATTAAGTTAAGGCTCTTGATATTGCGGTATTATCCTGAATCATCCAATGTAATCAAAAGGGACAAGCTGAGAGAAGAGATGTCACGGGGAAGGAGAGACTGGCGTGAAGCACTTTGAAGATGAAGGCAGACATCATGGACCAAGCAAAACAGGAGTCTTCTAGAAGACGGAAAAGACAAAGGAGCAAATTCTCTTCCCTTTATCTTCCAGAAGAACACAGCTGTCATTTTGGTCTTAGCCCCCTGAACTCATTTCAGAATTTTGCCTCCCAGAATCATAAGATAATAAACTTGTGTGGCTGTAAGCCACTGAGGTTTTGATAATTTGGTACAACAACAATAGAAAACTAATGTAGTTTCCAACATCAGTTAAGTCTTCAAGCTGTGATAATCCAAAGATTATTGCTGTCAATTTCTTTCTTTCATATATGTTCATGCTGCTCTTAATTTCAACAAGAGGAAGCTAATTGTCTTCCAAGTGAATCTTGGCTGGCTTCATCTCTTGCCTTGACAAAGAGAATGAGATAGAAGTGACAGTATGCCATTTCTGGGCTTTCTGTTCCGTCCTCTTAGAATTTAGCCTCTGTGTAAGAAGCCTGACTATCCTGAGGCCACTGTGCTATGAGGGGACCACATCTGTCCCAAGCATCTCAGCTGAGGCACCAGACACAGGGGTGCCAAAACATCCCAGACAGTCCAGCTGATGTAACATGGAGAAGAACCGCTCAGCTGAGCCTAGCCCTGATGGCAGAATCCTAAGTAATAAATGGCTAGCCTTTTAAGCCACTGTTTTGGGTGGTTTATTTAAATAACAATACCTAAAACAAAAATACTTTTAACTTGGCAATATTCAACTTCTCCCTTTTTCACCTCTCTCTTTGGTAATGACCTTTCCTCCTACTTCAAAGAAAAAAATTTCCTTAAGTTTCAACCTCAGCTTCTCTTACCATATAGACAGTCATATTTCTTAGAATTAGGTGATCTAATCTTTTGCTGACACTTTCACATGTTGCTCTTTCGGTATCCTCAGTTAGTACCATTCTCCACTGGTGCCTTTCTTCAGCCTATAAACATGCCCCCAGTTTCATGCTATTGTTCCAGCTCTTTTCTTCTTTTCTAATTCACACACCCTGAGAATAGTCTACACATGTCATGTCCACATTCAGTGCCAGCCAGGTAGTGGACTAAACCAGCTGGAGGATCTGGTAGCCATGAGTCTGAGGCAATAACGCCTGTGGGGGTGGAGGCACAGAGTACTGGGGAGAGATGGAGGTCTATACTTAAATAAGGCCCAGTTGCCATGGCGAATCAGTGAAGACAAGTCATTGCCAGCAAGTTATAGAAGAGTCAAGGAAGAGACAAACCTGAAGAGATAAATCTACTGTATAGGACGGATCAAAGTCTAAGTGAGGCTGTAGGGAGGGGGCATTCAGCTTGACCAAACCAGAAGGTACAGAGTTGGAGCCTCTGTAACTCAGTTACACAAAATTACTTTGGCTCAGGTGGACAAACAAGACTTTCTACTATAGAAGAATCTGGCTACCCAGTGGTGAGAATTTCATATCAATACTTAATATAAAACACCCAGAAAACAGTGAAAGATTAGATGCCTACAACAAATCAACACCTAAATAAAATAACATTGAGGTTATTATTGTTACCCATATTAATCATGTCAGTTTTTCTCCTAAAATATATATGCTTTTGGACTGTTCAAAACAGAACACCCTGCAAATCAGAGTCCCCAAAATAATAAATGCAGACACTTCTGCTTCCACAAATAGAGAGAAATTGTTAAGAACATGAGTTTTGCAGTAAAACTGTATGGTATAGAGAAGAATGACATCCCCAAAATGTTCATGTCCTAATGCTGAAAGCTATGATGATGTTACCTTGCAAAGGGAAGTTAAAACCACAGGTGGGGAGCCAGCAGGTGACATGGCAGTTAAGGTGCTGGATCCCACATACCCAGCTGCACAGTTCGAATCCTGGACCTGGAGGCCTAAAAAATACACCAGGCATGCATATGCACATGCCTCCTCTCCTAAGAGGAGAATAGAGGAGAAGGGATCGTAGTGTGGCCACCCTTCCTGGACGGAAGAGTAATTTGTCACTTTCCCTCTCTCTGTCTCTGTCTCTCTAGAAGGCACACATGCCCTATGGCAAATATATAACAACAACAACAAAAATTGCAGATGGAATTAAGATTACTAATCCACTGAGCTTCAAATAGGGAGATCATTCTGGATTATATAAGTAGGCAGTGTAATCACAAGGCCTGTATCTTTTTTAATTGCCAGAGGACATACGGGCTTGCCCAAGGAGGAGAGGAGAAAGCACCTCCCAATGGGGCATGGCCAATCCACAATCCCTTCTCCTCCATTTTTCCATCTGGCCAGAATCCTGGGGTATACACGGACACATATTTGGTGTGCTATTGAAGCCACCTGGACAGATATTTGAACCACAATCAGCCATGTAGGATTGAGCTCCCTTAACCACTAGGCACCAGCCCATCACTGGGCCTTTAAAAGTAAACAAGGGAGGCAGGAGAGGAAGTCAGAGTCCTGTGAGAAGAACTCAACTCACCCTTGTTACCTTTGAAGATGGAAGAAGAGGGCCACAAACAAAGCGGATGGCCTCTAGAACCTGGAAGAGACAAGGAAACAGATTCTCTCCAAGAACCTTCAAAAAAGGATGTAACCTTGCTAAATCTTGATTTCAGCCCAGTGAGACCTATGTCAGACTTGTGTACTACAGATATGTGAGACAAAAACAAAACAAAACAAAATCCTGTTGTTTAAGCCACTAAAATTTGTACCAATTCGTTATGACAACCATAAAAAACACTAATGCAGGGACCAGCAGTGGCGTAATGGTTATGTTGCTGGACTTCCTCATACTTGACTGTGGTTCAAGTTGTGGATCCAGCAACTTAAAACTTAGGTTGGGCACATATGTGTGCATGCCCAAAATCCCAAGAGGAGACTGAAGGAGAGGGGATTATGGCATGGCCATCCCCCTTGGAGGGTGATTTCTCACTTTATCTCTGCCTCTCTTCATCTCTCTGGCGAGTACATGTTCCCTATAGCAAAATAAACCTCACCTCTCTAAAAACAAAGAAGCAAAAAAACTAATATAGACTATATGGTTCAAATTCTGACCATAATTTAACATCTGGAGAACTTTGGGAAAGTTACTTAATTTTTTTGTTCCTAGTTATGAGACTAATCATACTCTGAATTTAAGGATTAAATGAGTTAGTACATAGAATACTTAGAACAATGCCATATACTTAGTAAGTGCTCAATAAATGTTAAATGTTATTATTGTTATATTATTGTTATTTTTATTTGCCTTTCTCTTTGTTTTTTTTAATCATGAGATTTTACCTGAGAATTATACTTTAACTATTGAGTTGTCAGAAAAGTCATGATGTATTCTTTCTATGGTTTTTCCCTGAAAAAGTGTTTTTCCTATTTCTACTTAAACAGCACAAGAGAAATGTCTACTAAATGTTTGATAACCTTAATGTCCTGAATCGCTTGGTTTACCTTCTTAGGATGTTTTTTCGTCTTGAACAGCTAACCCATCTTGCTTATTTCTAACTTGATAGAACAAACCATGCTAACACCATTTTTAAAAGAACATCCTTACTTCTTGATGACTTAATTATAGTGCTGCAAGGTGATGACTGCATTTGAAATCAAGACCTTGAAATAAACACAGTCATTTTGGTTCTTGATACAACTGAGTGAAAGAGCATGCTCTCTGATCACTTGCTGGCTTAAGCTTATGCATCGTGGAGTAAGATAAAATTAGCCGCATTTGCTAATAACCTAATATTCAGTACTGATTTTGCCAGCTTCAAAATTTCTCATTCTTTTTGAAGTATGCTGTGTTTGACCTCTTCAGTCTGTTTATAGTATATTTAGCCATTTTATTTAAGAAAAGTAATAGTGGTGTAGTATGCGGTTGACTTTAATAATTTACTTTTTCCAAAATATGTCACGAGAGGAAAGTTTTATTAGATATATAAAACATGAAGTCCCTTTATTTTTAATAGGTTCTGGGATCCTTCCAGAGATCACAATCGTAAACATCCATCATTACGTCTACCTATAAAGTGAGAAAAACAACTGGTCTGCCTTAGTCTGAACAATCCCAGTCTCATACCCTTAATGATTATTCATAAGAAGGATCTTCTTATAATTGACAGCATCTACATAATAAAATTTCAAAGAGCATTGTTCAGAAAAGAGGTTTTAGTAATGAACTATATCTTTGCTAGTTCCAGTGGTTGACAAAAGAGAGTGAACTGAACTTTCTTACTCACCATCCATTCATCTATTCATTCTTTATTAAATGTATGCAATGTACTAGGAATTATGAAGCTCCCTCAAAAGCTAAACATGTATTGTTTAGGAATGTACCCAAATGTGGTTGAATTGGTTTTAGAAAACATAAAACAATGTCACCTCTAAGGGAGGGAGGGAGATGGGACCAGCTAGGAGTAGACAGGTAGAACAGTGATATAGAGCATATCTGTACTATTGTTAGGCTTTATACCATAGGTATACTTGACATACATTATTTTGTTATATCAAATATTCATTTGAAGAGGAACAAGCAATCTCTGCTTGAACTAGCTTATAGCCTTGCATGAGCTCCAGTAGCAATTCGTCAGAGTAACCATTTACATTGTAACCATTTCCACCTGTCTCCTCCATTTTTAGGAGTCTGTTGTCTCCTTTCAAGGGCAAATAAATAAATAAATAAATAAACTATATACTTCTAAATCTAAAAGAAAAAAAAATCTTTGATGAAAAAGCATTGGGAACTCACCTGCAGTTGTCTACCCCAAATTCAAAACACCCAGGATCTTGACCGTCCGATGGGAGCTCTGCAGGTGCCCGTGCTTGCTTTCCTGTCTGTGTTCTCCTAGTGAGCTCCAGGCAGGGGCAGCCCCCTGTGTACCTGGTGTCTAACGCAGTGCTCAACAGTTAAAAGGCAAGTTTCCAGACCCTGTTCTACCACTCTCATTTGTGTGACCTCATGTAACTAACCAAACATTCTGGTTCATTTGTAATTTTCTTTTTTCCACTTACCATGGTTGAAATGTTCACAAACATAAACTCGTCTCCCTAGACCTTTTTGTGACTATATAATTACGAATAAGAAAGCACCATGAAAAGTTAAGTGTTGTACTGAGGTTGCATACTACCATAAGCATTCTTGTTACAAGCATATGAATGTCCTAAGAAACAGTTATAAAGGAATTTTTGCCAACAAATTCATTAAAATAATAAGGTAAAAGAGTATGGTGGGGCAGGAAGGAAATAGGTTTTTATGTAGACATCCTGGGTTCAAACCATGGCTCTTGTTTTAAGTTATGACATCTTTGTCAAGTATGAACCTTTGAACCTCAGTTTCTTCACCTGAAAAATGGGGTAATAATATATAATAACCTATCACTCATCCCACTGTTGAAAAGATCAATTAAATTAAGGTTTTCATAATTCTCTAATGGTGGGAATGAAAACTTGGTACAATTATCTGTGAAGAAACATGTAGCAATGCCTATCACATAAAATGGACATATATTTTGAGCATGCAATTCCATTTTAAGAAATTTGGCACACAAATTGTCTCACATAATTATGAAATGATGTGTGCATGTTTTCATATTAGAGTATGACTCCAGAGACTTAGAAATAACCTTAAGAAAAATAGTGAACTGGTTCAAAATACTCACATCCATACAACAAAAACTATAAGGTCATTTAAAAAATGAGGAAGTGAGTCACCCAGGTGGCATAGTGTTTAAAGTGGCTGGATTCCACATAGCTGAGTGGGTAGTTCAAGTCCTGGACACAGTACATTGAGTGACTGTGCACTCTCAAAATCCCAAGAGAATGGAGAAGGAATTGCAGCATGGCCACCCCCACTGGGGAGTGATTTCTCACTTTCTCTTTCTTTCTCTCTCTCTCTCTCTGGCAAGCACATGTGCCCTATAACAAAAGCTTAAAAAAAAAAAATCGGGAAGATCTTTGTATACTTGTGTGGAATGACCTTCAAGATACATTGTTCAGTGAAAAAGGTACAAAAAGAAGAGTATATTACATACCACCATTTTTGTGTTTTTTAAAGAAAACAGTATTCTGTATGAATATGTACGAAACACTTTTTTTTAAAGGACTATATCATTTCGGTTACCTCTGAAGAGGGAAATTAGGGGACTGGAGAACAGAAAAAAAAAAAGCAGACACTCTATGTAACATTCTGAACCATCAACTACATTGCCTATTTGAAAAGCAATGAATGAATCAATGCATGAAACAACATATGGTACAAAATAAGGGCTCAAAAAGTCTTAGCTCTCATTTTTCACTCTCCCCCACCAAACTATTTTAAAATTTAGTGTATAGAGGGGCTGATAGGTGGCGCTGGACTCCCACCTGGCCACCTGCAGTTCAGGTCCTGAGCATGGTGGCTTGCTTTCTCACTTTCCCTCTCTCTCTCTCTCTCTCTCTCGCTCTCTGTTCCTCTCTGGTCAAATTTTTTAAAAAAATAAGTAAATAAATAAAGTTAAATAAAGTATTTATTTTAAAAATTAATGTATAGATTCTTAACCCTTTGCTAATCATTTTCCCTAATAGTTTGAAATATTCAATTCCCTGGTTAAAATAAAATGAACAGTAAATCTGCCAGTTTTTTTTTTAAATCCACATTTCCTTATGGCATCAATTGAAATAAAATAAAATACTAAATCTTTCAGTCGATTCTTGTTCTAAAAAGAAAAAAAAAATGGCTGTTTCAAACCCAAAGTCAAGTAAAGAGCATGAGAAATGAGAGAATAAGCCCAAGCGAGACACCTCTTACCTCCTGAAGGGAACAGGTGAAACCTTTCTGCAGAACCCAAGCCGAGGCCTCCTCTGACTTTGGTCTCCTCTCTCATCTGACCTTATAGCCACCTCTGAGAAGCAAAAAGAAATTCCCTGTTTGAACTGCCAATGAGCAAAGAAACAAGTGTTCCAGAAAAGGGAAGAGAACAACAAAACAACAAATTAAAATAATCCACACACTTGGGAAGATGCGCAGAGTAAAGTAACTTTATTACATTTCAAATTTTATTCCAATTTTTCTATATGATTACAGTAATCTCCCTTTCTCTCCATCCTACTGTCTTTCACCTCTCCGTCTCCTGAATCATTTTAGAATCTTTTTGGCATCTCGAGATACTAGAATAGGTCTGACTCTTTTGGTATTTCCTATTTCAATTCTCAAATTACCTGCCTCTGTAGTACTGTTCCATCTTTATGAGTGCTGGTTCTTAGGGGAAAAAAAATAGGTTGAGATATGACTGCTTTTTTTTTTTTAACTTCACTATCACATCTATCATGCCCTTGATAAGTATTCAATAATGAAAATTTGCATAAGGGTACAGCTTGCATATGGCATGGGTCGATGAAGAAGTAGATAATGACACAGGATAAGGAGGTTAAAGGTAAAGCGGGACAGCCTGGGGTGAGTCCATGGGTTGAGAGGAAAACAAGTGACATGGGCCCACAACAGGAAGATGCACTGTGGTCGGGACCAGCAGATGGTGTAATGGCTACATCACTGGACTCCCATGTAGTCAACCATGGTTCAAGTCCCACCGTGGCTTAAACTAATGCCAGGTGCATGTGTGTGCATGCCCAGGATCCTGAGAGGAAAATGGGGAAGAAGGAATTGCGGCAGGCCATCCCCCCAGGGGGTGATTTCTCGCTTTCTGTCTCTCTGTCTCTCTCTGTCTTTCTGATGAGTGCACATCTCTATAGCAAAACAACAACAACAACAACACGCCACTCTCCAAACAACAACAAAAAAAGAAGACGCACTGTGGTCTTAGAGCCCTTCAAAAGGTTTCATGAAGAGATATTGTTAGGTGTTAAAGGATTTGGATAAGGGAATGCATCAGTGAGGACACCCCAGGTCAAGGCAGAGTAAAGCCATGGAGAACAGAACATTTTTTTATGTGTGTGTATATATACTTTTTTTAACATTAGAGAGAGCATGAAGGAGAGAGAAAGGTTATTTACTTTATTCTTGATGGAGTATTGTACGAGAGAGAGAGAGAATACCCCCATAAGGTCTGGTCACACCATGGTGCCCTTCCTCCAGTCCTTCAGCCTGTGAGAACCAGGTTTCAGGCCAACTAGGCTAGGTACTCGAACCTCAGTCACCACCTGGAGTCTGACTTCTCTAGATCAGCCCTTTACCACTATGCAACAGAACCAGTTTGAAATAGGTTGTTTTTGTGGTTTTGTTTTTGTTTTGTTTTGTTTTTTCTGGACAGGTTTTTGCTATAGGGCACGTGCACTCGCCAGAGACACAGAGACAGAGAGACAGAAAGCGAGAAATCACCCCCCCAGGGGGGATGGCCACACCACAATCCCTTCTCCTCCATTCTCCTCTCGGGATCTTGGGCACGCACGCACACGCACCCGGCATGAATTTAAGCCAGCAGGTCTGTTACTCGAACCAGGGTCAACTACATAGGAGTCTGGCAACATAGCCATTACGCTAACTGCTGGTCCCTGAAATAGGTATTTTTGACAGTCTTTCCTTGCCACAATCCTCAGGCCCCAGCTTCCATTTACTAGAACCACAGGTGAATACCACTGTGCTCAGTAAAAAAACAAGTGTTCCAGAAAAGGGAAGAGAACAGCTGTTTTAGGACAGTCTGGGAACCAAATTCAGACACTCCATGTGGCCTGAGCCTCCATGTGGCCTGAGCCACTTTGTAGCAGTGCCCGCCGCTGAGCCTCATTTTGTATGTTAATTGTCAAAAACTACATGTGAGGAGAAGCCAGACTCTCAAGCAGGGAAGAGTAAGCCTCTGCCTTCTGCTGCCATTGCCATGGCGTCTAGTGCCTCAGGTGCCCCAGGAGGTCCCCAGAGCCTCAGCAACAGTGGAAGTTCAAAGCCCAAGGAAATTTCTGAAGTATAACAATAAAGCCATCTTAGGGCTAGAACAGCCATTTCTTTTAGGCAGAGAGGGAATATCCAGCCTGAGGACACAGAGCCATGAGGTGCATCAAGAACCAGACATATGCCAAGAAACTCAGGGTAGCACATTTCACTTAAATTTTAAAAGTAATTTGGGACCAGCAGATAGCATAATGGTTCCATCACTGGACTCCCAAGTAGTCAATTGCAATTTGAGTCCTGGACCCAGTGGCTTAAAAACTTACAACAGGTACGTGTGTGTGTGCCTAATCACAAGAGGAGAATGGAGAAGGAATTGTGATGTGGCCATGCCCCTGAGGGGTGATTTCTAGCTTTCTGTCTCTCTGTCTCTGTCTCTCCAGTGATTGCACAAGCCCTATAATAAAAATCTCTCCAAAAAAAATTTTTTTTAAAGTTATTTGTCTTGGGGAGAAAAAAAGAAAAAAACTACAGGTAACAACTTATAGTTGCAGGAAGTCCACAGATATGGCAAAAATCATAAAAATTGTGTTAGTTTCTCAGGGCTGTCTTAACAAAGTGCCACTGGGTGGCTTACACCACAGAAATTTATCATCTCACAGTTCTGGAGGCTGGAAGTCCAAAATCGAGATGTCAGCAGGGTTGGTTTTTCTGAGAGCTGTGAGGGGGAATTTGTTCCCTGCCTTTTCTCCAACAACTAGCAGCATTCCTTGGCTTGAACATGGCTCTCTCCCTGTCTCTTCGCACCATCTTCCCTCTATGTGTCTTTTTGTCCAAAGATCCCATTCCAAAGAATTACAGTCATGCCAGTCATCCACCCTTATGACTTTATTTTAATTTGACTTCCCTTATAAAGACTCTATTTCCCAATAATACTACTTTTCTGAGATACTGGGGAACTTTAACACATTTTGGGGTAAGGGCATGATCTAACTGAAAACAGAAGAATGACTTTAAATGACTGAAGTTTGGATAATGTTGGCTTAATGAAGGCTGTCCATCCTGACTTTGGTTCATTTAAGTATGGATATGCCATTTAAAATTCTGCTGTCTTGGGCAGGTCATTTAACCTTCTGTAAGTTTTCTCATTTATAGAATGAAGGGATTGGAGTATTTCAGCAATTACCAAATTTGAAGGATTTTGCAGATTACTAAATTTTCAAAGGACAAAACGAGATATTGACAGAAGGCTGGAAAGTTATTTTTGTCAAATGTCGAAGGATTGACTAATTTGTTCCTAATCCTGCTTCTTGTGCCTCCTGGGCACGTAGTTAAGCTGTATTGCCCAGTCTGGTTTGTTGTTAGGTTTGACTGCTTGGTGAGCTCCAGCAGTGAATAGAAATAAAAGTAATTCTACTTCGCTTCCAGATATGCCCAATAAAAACTTCCATCCAGCAAGTTTCCTTCCTTCATACATTTGCCAGCAGGATGGGGAAGACTTTGGGAGTCACAGTATGAAAGCCAGCCTGGGTCCCTGGTAAACATGAGGAATATGAGGGAACATGAGAGATGCTGAGGAAGTCGTCAAGTTCCTGGGTGGTATCTGGGAATTCCAGCAGCCATCACCATTTACCATGATTTCTATTCCAAATGTGAACATAAAATATATACCATCCAGGACCACAAAGAAAGGACATTTTAACATCAAAAACAGAAAGAGTATACAATCTTAGAAATAGGAGCAATCCTTCACATAGAAAGGCTTGCTTTGAAAAAACCAAAACAAAACAAAACAAATTCTTTGCCTTATTCTGATTTTTTGGTGTTGTTTTACAATGAATGAGTGATCATTTTATTGCACTCATTGGTCCAATCAGAGGTCTGACTCCACTGCTTAGGTGTAGTTGTTGGGAAGCAAACTTTCTCCATCTCATGGCTCCAAGTCCTCTGTGCTGCTTCACTGCTGGAGAGTTCAGTCCTGAGGGTGGGCTTGGTTTCTCCAGGTTAGCATGGTCATAACTTCAAATCCAGGAAGGAAAACAAACCTTCTTCCTGTTGCCACTGCTAAGGCTCCAGGATCAGTTCTGGATCATGTGCCCATCCTCAAGATAAGGAAAGCCAGGAAAGCAAGATGTGCCTGGTGGCCAGACTGGGATGACATCTAGGGCTGGTTCCACAGGAAAATGTGTGGCTTCTGTTACCCAAAGAAAGAATGAGCTCCATGATTCCAAAATAGCAGAGAATACCATAGCGACCCATGGGAATGTTCAATGTTGGGCACCACAATGCTACAGAAGACCCCAACGAGGATTCAGCCCAGCTCTTCAGTGGGATTTGAAATGAAGCATAAGAGAATTGGTTGGCCATGAGTCAGTTTGAGGATCAAAAGGAAAATTAATAATAATCAAGCAGGCAACATACTTCCAGTAAAATGTGTTCTCATCCATACCAAGATAGATGCAGATGCAAATTCTAAGGGTTAGGTAGGCTTGTTATTTAAAATGTGAGCCTTATTTTTTATTAGGAACATAAGAACAAATGACATAATCTTAGGGTAATTAAAAACTTGGTTTATTCATCTATCATAATATTTTTATATGCTGTTGGTATGATTCCATCTGTGCAAAAAGACTTAAAATAAAGACATCCAGCACTTAGTATTATCAAGGCCACACATAATTTTTTTCCCTTCTGAAATATAGTGCCCTTCGTTCTTCTTAACTGGTGATTTTTAGATAATTAAATATGCTTTTGCCCAGATTAGCACAAAGTTTCAAGTCTTTTATCTAAGTCCTATAGCATATAGTCTCTCTCCAAATCCTTTAAAAGACCTGTGCCATCATTTTGATCTTTTTTATTCTAATTTTACAAGGATGCTGGATTTATTTTTCTGTTTCCAACAATCTAGCCAAAGTCCTATAAAATATAACCCAGTATGCGTCTTCCATAAATAATCAGACAATAAAAAATTTTCAAACCTAGTTCAGATAAAAAAAAAAGAAAGAAAGAAAAGAAAAACACTACAGTACTGTTCTGAGTTCCCTAGTGTCCATCAGGATATTTTTCTTTTACTCCCTGCCGTCATTAATTCAGTCAAGATTCCTTCAATATGATTGCATAACATAGTAACAGACTAAGTTTGTTTCTTTTTGCCCGTAATTTTCTTTTATAGGCAAATATGAAGGCTAGCCAAGATCTTCATTGCTTCAAGACTAGCTCTGCCCTGAATCTCCATGTAATGGTGTACTATCATTTTTTTTTCCTTCCAAAAAGGGGGAAAAAATCCACAGTTCCACATATACACTTGTGTTTTCCTTCTTTTTTTAAAAAAAAAAAATTCTTTATTTAATTTTATTCATTCATTCATTTATTTATTTTAATTTGACCAGAGAGAGAGAGAGAGAAATACAGAGGAAGAGAGAGAAAGTGAAAAAGCAAACAACCACGTCCGAGATTCAAACCATGATTGGCCATGTGGGAGTGTCCAGCACCTTAACCACCACGCCACCTGCTGGTCCCCTCCACTTGTGTTTTCTAATATATGTTAACATTTGAAAATAAAATATTCAGTTATTTAAAAGGAGATCATTTGTAAAGATAAAATTTAGAATTTGTTACTAAAGAGATATAAATCATTGTGCAATATCCAGGGATGGTCAATCATTTCCCTTTTAACAAATATTGACTGATTTCCTAAACATGCCAGACATTATGGTCCAGGAGTTCAGAACATAGCACTGAAGTGAACATGGTAACTCCTGTCCTCATGGAAATTATATTCCAGAGGAAGAGGCAGGATATAAACATATAAATAACCCCCCATAAAGAAAGTCACATTGTAAGAAATGCTGCTGACGGAATAAACAAGATAAAAAGGTAGAAAGTGACAGGGAACAGGTAGAAAATGGTCTCTGAGATATAACATTCGAACTGAGACCCAGAGGAAGAAAAAAAAGACAACCACACTCTGGCTTGGGGTGGGAAAACCTTCCTGCAGTGGGAACGCATTTGCAAAAGTACGAAGGCTGGAAAGGGTCCCCTAAAGTGAGGGGAAAGGAGGCCAGTGGGGCTAGAGAAGTAGTTTCATCCATTTCAATGGTCACAGTCAAATGCAATTCAGAGACAGTTTCTTGTATCTAGTGCATCCTTTTAGTTGCCTGGTTAATAAATTACTTCTTTATTTTAATAATGGAATAATGGCTTATTTTCCATATGCAGTTAGGCAGTGTTCAGTTCTCTGAGTTTGTCTCTAATACCTTGAGAACACTGATGCTTCTTTTTTTGTTGTTGTTCCTTTTTGCTTTAGGGCACCTGCCCTCACCAGAGAGAGAGAGAGAGAGAGAGAGAGAGAGAGAGAGAGAGAGAGAGAGAGAGAGAGAGAGAGAGAGAAAAAAGTGAGAAATCATCCCCTGGGGGGATTAGCCCCAGCACAATCCCTTTTCCTCCAGTTTCCTCTCAGTATCTTAGTATCTTGGGAATACACACACACGCACACGCACACGCACATGCGCCCAGTGTAATTTTCAAGCCACGGGTTCAGGCACTCAAACCATGCAGTCAGCCATGGCCGTGTGGGATAGTCGGCTTATTGACAACGTCAACCACCACTCCAGTGGTCAGAAAGAGTTAATATACCTGCTCCAATTGCTCAGTTCACTGCCAAGAAATCTTTTCCACCCTGAGAGAATCTGGCTGGATATTTGCATGTAGCCATCTGGTATTGAAAGCAAAACCGTTTGTGCAGAACCAGCCAGCATTTTAACAACCAGTCTCAGCTTTAACATAACAACGACCGGTCACTCAGCATACACCCATTGAACTGGGCTGTGTAATTTTTGCTTTTTAGTGCCTGGTTTTAATGACATTTCAAAAACGTTTCAAGTAAAAAAACGACTGATGGTGCAGGGCTTGATTGTCTTTCTGAGCCCAGCAGGATCTTCAAGTCTGCTCCATCTGCTTCCTGGAACTGCTGGGCCAGTCAGGAATAAGCCTGTCAGAAGAGGACAAAATGCTGACTGCCCCAGCTCTGCTCCAGTTCTGTGGAACAGGGGAGGAGAGGCTTCCTCAGTGAGGAATAGGGGTAACACTGGGAGGATGACTTAGATGTCAGGAAGACTTAAGCATAAATTTCAAGATCGTACTCACTGGCATTAAGACTTCAGTCCTCAGGGAACTTGTATAACTTTCGTAAGCTTCACTTTTAGCAACTATAAAAGCAGGGTACTACTTATTTGATATATTGTGAGAATTAAGTGAGATTGCAGGTAAAGGGTACATCACATTGCAGGTTTTCTACAATAGCAAATACTATTTTCCTTATTATATTAAATAAATAAAGCCTATTCCTTCCACCCCAAAAATACATGGCAGGTGTGGAGGGTCTATAAAGCCAGCAACCTACCAAAACTGTCTTGTACCAGTTTAATCACTCCATTCACTCCCATCTCCTTTATTTAAGACTAGGGACACAGGACCAGCAGATAGTGTAATGGTTATGTCCCTGAACTCCCATGTAGTCACCTGCAGTTGAAGTCCCAGATCCTGTGGCTTAAAACTCATACTAAGTGCATGTGCGTGCATGCCCAAAATCCCAAGGAGAATGGAGGAGAAGGGATTGCAGTGTGGTCATCCCCCGAGGGATGAGTTCTTGCTTTCTGTCTCTCTGTCCCTCTCTGTCTCACTAGAGAGCATGTGCCCTAGAGCAAAAATCTCTCTCTCTCTCTCTCTCTCTGTAAAAAATAAATAAAATAAATAAATAAAGACTAGGGACCTCAGGAAGACCACAGGCCTAAGGGACCCCATTGGTGAAGAATCCCAGACATAGACACTAAATAAACACTTAGCAGGTTGGTTCCCACATGACCTTCTTTACTGCCTTGTGACTTGTCTCCAAAGGTCTCCTGGGTTTCCGGATGGGAGAGAAAGGTGGTTGATGCAGTTTACATCTTCCACCAGTTTTAAGGTAGCTATTAAACCCTTGTCTCCCGGTATCTGGTGATTTCAAAGTTTGGAAAAATAAAATAAAAATAAATAGCTGCTTTTCTCACCATAAAAAGGTCTGTAATGCCCTGCCCTAGATACAGTGGAAAATACTTGAAGCTTTAACACATAGTTTCAGATACTCATCACTTGATGGCGCTATTTGCTATTTGTAACTTAACAGCTGACCAGCTTTGTAAATTGAGTCGGTTTCTTCAAATCAAAAGAGACTCTATTGGGAACCAGCAGTTAGCGTAATGGCTATGTCGCTGGACTCCCACATAGTCAACCGCGGTTCACGTCCCGGAACCGGTGGCATAAAACTCATGCCGGGCGCGTGTGCGTGCGTGCCCAAGATCCCGAGAGGAGAATGGAGGAGAAGGGATTGTGACGTGACCATTCCCCCTGGGGGGTGATTTCTCGCTTTCTGTCTCTATCTCTCTCTGTCTGTCTGGCGAGCGCACGCGCCCTACAGTGAAAACCTCTCAAAAAAAAAAAAAAGAGACTATTAAAATGCCAAATTTTCTTCAAAGAAAGAATATGGCATCTGAGATATTCCTTTAAAGAAAGAATGTAAAGAAAAATAAATCCTGGGCATTTGAACATCCTCTACTTAGCGATAGCACCTTTGTGAACTCCAAATGATGGCCCTCAGAAGGCTGGTCATCTCAGCATTGGCCCCGCGGTGCTCCCCTTCTGGAATCAGTTACCCTCTGCTTCAAGGTGAGAACTTCAGCAGGAAACCTGTCATCAGCTACTGTCCTCCAACTGCTTTTTATCTCTTGTCACCTATGTCCTAAGGCTTCGCCTATTTAGTCATGGGTTACTGGGACCTCAACCCTAGAGAATCTCTCAAAGGAGTGGTCCTTGTATCACTGGAAACACTTGAGTTTATGGCAACAGCGGGGAGCCCCCTCCACAGTCAGCAGAGCCTCTGCCTCCCTTTGACCTTGCCTCTGGCCATCACCTCTTGCCATCCGCCATCACTCCTTCTCCTCAGCCTTCTTGGCTACCTTTGAGTTCTCACACAACCCGTTCTTCCTTGCCCAAGTCCGAGCGCATGCTGCTCTTTCTAATTGGAGTGCTTTTCCAGGATCATCTACAGGGCCCATTGCAAAATTGAAACACAGCCATTCTTGTTCAAAACTTATTGAGAATGTCAAGATGAGATGGTGACAGAGAGCTTGACAATAAGCCCAGGGACCTTCTGTGCCCAGGACCCTCTCCCTAGCCTCAACACACACAACTTTGTTTTTTATTTTTTTAAGTTTTTGTATTTCTCCCAAGAAAGAGACAGAGAGAAAGAGAAAGACATCCCCAACAGAATCTTCATGCTACGATTCATCCCCAGCTTCATCCAGCCAGGATCACCTACATGCACACATGTTAGGTGTGCACAGGGCGACCACGGGATGCAAAGCCAGGACCTTCCCACATGGCCTCTGTATCACAGAGCATTGTGTTACTGCTGTGCCACAACAGCTGGCCAGACACGACTTTTAACTGGCCACTTTCCATACGCTTGGTAACATTGCTAATTCAGAATTCCTTCCCACTTGTAATTTCTTGGGGCTATTATGTAATTAGCCGGATATGTCTACTTTAAACTTTGAGGCAACCTGGAACTGCCAGGAGTCAGCCTGGCTCTCTGTGGTGACCCTGGGAACCATTTAGCCCAAACAACAGTCATTGCCACCATGATTTTGGCTCTATTGCCAGCATGTTTGCTATTAGTTGACAACATTTTTATCTGACTTCTGCTAAAATTAACCTCACTTGGAATACAGTCTTTCTGTTTCATCAGTGTAATTACTGGCCCTAGAGTTCCTCCCCGAGGCTGTTGTTTATAATGATTCATGCAGCAGAAAATATACAACTTGGTTCTTGAGAGCCAAGCAATGACAATTCAATCCTGGGACAGCGAAAATGCAAAAATAATCTGTAAAAACCCAATGTCACAGAAGATTTCTTTCTCTTTAAGTGAAACATTTTTTCTTTTGGTGAAGGAAACACAAAAAAACACACATATGTGTATGTGTGTGCCTAAAATTTAAACATTTATCTTTTTTTAAAAAATCTGTTTAGAAGTTCATCTCAGCCAGATTTTTAAAAAAATTATATATATATATATATATATATATATATATATATGTGTGTGTGTGTGTGTGTGTGTGTGTGTGTGTGTATAAAGAGAGATTTTTGCTATAGGGTGCATGCATTCACCAGAAAGACAGTGAGACAAAGAGAGATAGAAAGTGAGAAATTACCCTCCAGGGGGAATGCCATGCCACAGTCCCTTCTCCTCCATTCTCCTCTCAGGATCTTGGGCATGCATGCACATGCGCCCGGCATGAGTTTTAAGTCACCAGGTCCAGGACTCAAACTGCGGTCAATTGTGTGGGAGTCAAGCAGTGAAACCATTATGCCATCTGCTGGTCTCCCCATCTCAGTCAGATTAATTAAAGACTGGGTAAACTATGTGCAATGATGAAATGGGGCACTGTTTCTGATATTATTCAGGAATAATGAGAAGGCCTTGATGATTCTTCAAATGCTTTCTCTATCCTGGGAAATGATGGAAATGTCATCATTCCTGTGTTTCATTTCTTCAGCTTAAGAGTTGGATCTTGTTAAAATGCTAATATCTCCAGTTTAAGGAACTGGACGCTCACATGTTCCAATGGTTGACTGCAGTTTGAGTCCCAGACCCAGTGGCTTGAAAATTATGCTGGGTATGTATAAGCACATACCCAAAATCGCAAGAGTAGAATGAAGGAGAAGGGACTGTGGCATGGCCATCTCCAAGGGGAGATGATTTCTTACTGTCTCTCTGTTTCTCTCCTCTTTCCATCTTTCACCAGTGAGTACAGGCACCCTATGGCAAAAACCTAAAATAAAACAAAACAAACAAAAATAACACAGAGCAGCGGGCTTTGCCTCAACCCAATTGAATGAAATATCTCAGGTGGGACCTGGGTACCATTATTTTTTTAAAACTTAGAATATCTCATATATGTCTTCTTTTTGACAGGGGCTCGCCATGTCACAATCCTTCCTACCACAGCCTCCCAGGTGGGACCGAAGGTGCACATCGCTGTGCCCAACTTGTTTAGGTTGGACTGGCATCCAAACTTGGGCCTCCAGGTAATTTCCAACAGGGGACTAGGATTATGAGGCGAGAAGGCTTGCTTAGGTATGAGGAAGAAAAAGAGAAGACAGAGAGCCAAACATGAAGTGAGGGCAGCGTGTGCACATTAACCAACTCCACCCAAGGGAAAACAAACAAACAAAAAGGATGAAATAGAGCTAGACCTGATGAGGCTCTCTGTATGTGAGGGAGACCTTTTCCTTTCTCAGCAACCTGCACACTACACTCGAGGAGTATCTGGTACACCCTCCTCTTGTGAGTGGCATGACCCTGGCCTTACCAAGTAGCATGCTACATCTCTTTGATAGTATGGTTTGGGATAGACCCAAACTGGGCCAGTCAGAACCAATAACTATCAATCCATTTCAAGACTTCTACTGAAGTGTTGAGGAAGAAGTCCTCTTTCTACTGAGATTGCTAAACCGTTAGGATGGTAGCTAGCGCTGCTAATGGTTGACTGGCCATACTAAGAGAGAAGCCTGAGGAGGCCAACATGAGTGAAGCAGAACCAGGATCAAGAGCCAACCTTGATGGCATCCTCTGCCCATTGGTTCTTGTCTAATATATTGTCTAACCTTTTCGGTTGGGGGAGATAAATCTTTTGCTTGGGTCACTTTTAAAAATTAGTTAATTATTTTTTGTGGGGTACAGCATGGTTTTACACAGCATGCATAGTGTATAATGCTCAAATCTTGGATATAGGCATATTCATCTTTTTCAACATTGAACATTAGAGTGTACACATTCAAGCACAGTTCTACTACGTTTTGGGGGGGAGGCAGTATATATTGAAATGTTTAAAATGTTGAAAATTTGCCATCTATGAAAACTTTATGAAGTTCAGTTTGTACACCATTCCATAGCACATTCTCCCTGCTCACATGCATCCTTGTGTCATTTTGAGCTGAATCATCTATAAATTGCAACAAAAAGAATTTGGGATAATAGGCAAGTGAAGATGCCCAAATGAATAAAGGAAATTCTCTAGGTTTTAGAGTTAGATCTGTTACTGTCCCTACCCTAGAGGTAGATTTGGTTGAATGAATGGGGTAAACGTTACTAAAAGCTGTAGGAAAAAAATTGAGACTGTCATAGTATTTCTTTTTTTTCCCTTCCTTTCTTTTTTCCCCCTATACAGCACATGTGTTCACTGGAGAGAAACAGAGAAAGAGAGAGAAAGGCACCCCTGATGGGATGGCCAGGCTGCAATTCCTTCTCTTCTATTTCCCTCCTGGATTTTTGAGTATCCACATACACATGCCCTGTGTGTTTCTCAAGCTGCCAGATCCAGACATGAACTACACAATCAACTCCTTTAACCACCATGCCACCTGGCTGGCCCCAAAACTGTCACAGTATTTCAAAGTTAATGTGTTCGACTTTTTTAAAATTGTAAATAAATATCAAAAAGAAGAATTATGTCTTTAGCTATATTTCTAATTTTAAAAAAATCCAGTCAGTCTGTTTTTTTCTAATTGAGTTCATTTAAACTAGGTTAAGGATACCATCAATTTGTTATTACCAATGCATTTTTTTAAAAAAGTATTTAACATTCACTGAACATCATCACAGCATGCAAAATGAGATTTTTCATCCTGAATACACTGTATATTGGCTTAATCACACATGTTATTGTCATCAAATAATTTTCCATTTCTTGTTTCTTATATATTTTTCTTTCTTTTTTTTTCTTTGATTCCTTATTTCTCACCTTCTGCCATTTCCCACCCTCCTCCCACACTGTTTCTTTCTCATATCTACAGTTGCTTTCCATTCCTTTTTCTCCCCAAATTACTCTAAATACTTTCAATAACAAGTTCAGCTGACATATGCACATATGTGAACACATATCTGACGTCAGGCATGAAACTCTGTGAGTAGAATGAATATATTATAAAGTAGCTTCTAGCTGAGGCTATATAGCTTACTGCAGTTCTTAAATAGGTATTTTTAATATATTTTTAATTTCAAGAAAAGCAATTCTAGCTTTAATAAACCAAAATCAAGAAATGTTAAGAGAAATTTGCTTAAGACATAAAGCCAGGAAATAGTAGGTACATAAACCTATCATCAGCTCTAGAGAAGACAAAAATCCTTAAATCTGGAAAACAAAGCATTGAATAAAATCAGTATGTTTTAGTCAAAACTCATAAAATTCTATTTCACCAGTTCAGTCTCATGTACTTAATCTTCTGTTGTGGTCCAATCTTCCCATTTAAATTCTGGAAGATAACATTCAACTCTGAACTTGTCCCTACCATTAAGTTGACCATTTTCTTAGTTGTTTTTAAACTCTTATTTATGTGTGTCTGTATTTAGTTTTTCTAGTATGGCACTCTGTTCAGAACTTCTTGGAGAACTGGTCTGGTGTTGGTACATTCTTTCAGGTTTTATCTGAGAACGTTTTTGACTTTTCTTCCCATATGAAGAATAATCTTGCTGGGTATAATATTCTTAGTTGAAATTATTTTCTTCATTTTTTATTTTATTTTATTTTTGAAATTATTTTTCACTGAACACTTTGAATGTATTTTCCCATTCTTTCCTTGCTCACATTGTTTCTGATGAAAGGTTTGATGTTAGCCTGATGGGATATCCTTTCTAAGTCACTTGACATTTCTCTCTTGCCAATTTTAGTAACTTGTCTTTGTCTATGGTTTTGGTCAATCTGACTACATTGTGTTGGAGAATATCTTAAGTTGATTCCATTAGGGGTCCTTTTGTATTTCTTGAGTCTGGATCTTAATAGTTACCTTATAAACTGGTGCCCCCACTGACGTGCTTTCTTATCCTGCCTTTGGCCTGTCATCCTTGGTTTGGAATAGGCCATTGCATAGATTAAATCCTATAACTAGGGTATCTAATGTACCTCGACCCTGGCTTACCTCAAAAGCATGTTTTTCTAGGATTCACTTTCTGAAGTAAGTGTGCTCACCACTAACCCAAAGGGCACCTTCAGAGCTCTGCCTCTAGGACTATTGTCATTCCTTCCCTTCCTGAAAAATGCCTTTTATTCCATTTCCTAGGCTAAATGAGGCCACAGCAGGTATCCCACCTCTCACCCTGAACAGTTTCTAGGTAGGAATCAGATACCAATCCAGTGTCTTCTTCTAACTTAAAAGGACATATATCATGTTTTCCAAGTGATTCCGTTAAAGTCCCTTGCTCTTGACTTGGCCTTAAAGGGAAGGCCCCCTGCCCCACCCCTCATCCCTCCATACATACATTTAGTTCTTGGGGGACTAAGTCTCTGATGAAGTCCTTCTCACAAGTTCTCCTTGTCTCCAACAGGGAGCTGAGTCTCCAACACCCTTTTTATCCTTGAAGAGGATGAACTATGTGCCTGAATATTTTAGGTATTTACATAGATATTGCTGTAAGATGATCTATATCACAGCTAAAATTATCGCCCAATATCTATCACCTGAGGATTCAGCCAGAAAGAACTAAGACAGCTAACCTACAGCAGCACCTAAACTCCCAAAAGTCCAAAACCCCATAAAGTCATCAAGATAAAAAATTTTTTTATTTCTTCACAAAGCACATTTCAACAACCGTTCTCAGACCTCCCCTGAAGAACAATCTGGTCAGCCTCACCTTGTACTTGACTTTTCATCCCTCTTTTGGGAAACTTGACACAACGGTGTTGCTTTGGCTCATTCTAAAAACAGAACCACTGTGCAGCCTGACCTGCCTCCCACCTTGATTTACCTGGAACAGTGTCAGATTCATTTCCCTAAAGAGTGTTCCACGAGCTGCCAGCGCCTAAGTTTGGCTCGGCAGGATTTCAAAAGTCAAAACTGCTAATAATAAACACAAGTCACCTTTCTGCTCTGGGGTATAGTAACTTGAGTCTATGCATCTTTATGTTTTGAGCCTTCTAAATAAAAGGACAGATTAGTCCACAATTTAACATTAGATGAGGTGTGGGATTGTCTAAATATTTGCAGAGGCAGTTGGTGGTTGATTAATTTGGAATAGCAACTGTAAAAACAATGCAATTTGGGTACCATACTGGGAGATACTGGAACAGAGGGAGACTAGAATGCTGAGAAGCTAAGTGCTTGGAGACCAAAAGAAGTTTGTGGTCATGCCTCTTTAGAAAACATATACAGTTCAAAGGTATGTAATCTCTCACACCTGGCTTGCTTTTGTGTTGTGGTCTTGTTTATAGATCATTTACTTACATTAAAAATAAAAGTTTGTCTATGAATATCTGTGGCCCTGTTTCCAATAGCAAATACTTGCCAGGTGCTCTGATAAGACCCGGAGATAGATGAATCCGAGTCCAGCCCTGCACTTGGGATCTTTGCAGGTTTGTGGAGGAAGCAGCACGTCATTGAATAATGACAATAAAGTGTGGTAAGGACTATAATAAACTCAGTTACGAGACCAGCAGATGACGTAATGGTTATGCCACTGGACTCCCACATAGTCTACTGTGATTCAAATCCCAGACCAAGTGGCTTAAAACTCATGCCCGGCATGTGTGCTTGTGTGCCCAAAATTCTAAGAGGAGAATGGAGGAGACAGGATTGTGGCACAGCCATCTCCCCTGACGGGTGATTTCTTGCTTTCTGTCTCTATGCTTTTCTCTGCCTCTCCAGTGAGTGCACACGCCTTATAGCAAAAATCTTTAAAATAAATATAAATATAATATATATATGTGTGTGTGTGTGTGTGTGTGTGTGTGTGTGTGTACTCAGTTACAAAGGGCTATTAAAACAAAGTAAAAGAAGAAGAAAGGGTAACTTAATCTAGGCACTCTAGGCAGAGAGAATAGTGTGTGAAAAGAGATGGGAAGTGAACACACATGATTTCTTTCTGGAATGAGCTCTGGTTCTGTGGGCAGAAGAGGCTGCTTTGTCAGCAACCCTTTCTGATTTTGCTGACACGAATGCACACACCTACAGGTTGCCATTGATTTTGTGAACTGGGTAAAAAGGAAGGAGAATTATCTGTGTGGGCTTCCCTGAAGTCACCCTGGTGCTTAAACTTGCACCTTTGCACAAGCCCTCTCACCTCCTTGTTTTATTCATCAGTCCAAGAAACTGATGGCTACATGCCGTAGCTTGAGTCAACCAAACACCTTCTCTTCTCGAATCCACTTCCAGACCAAAGTCTCTCGTTGATCTTGTATATGTTCCTACTTAGAGCATCCAGAGAAATGGTGTTTCATTGTTTACAAGTAAATTTATTTTCAAATAAAATAAAATAATTAAAGAAAGGTCTTTGAAGGTTACAGTTGAGTAAACCTCGATACTTTTCTAAGAATTCTGGAAAGGAAAAAAAGAAATCTGAAACACTTTCAGATATTGGCAATGCCTTCCTCTAACCAGGATATTTTCTTTGGGAAGGTTCTCTCAGACCGTCAACATTACCTGGTAAGTAGTTATAAATGGTTTCTCCAGATCCACCTTAGACCCACTGAATCGGAATCTCGGGTTATAACCTAGAAGTCAGTATTCTAACCAACTTCCAATCCACAAACAGGTTTAAAATTATTCTCCTGGGACCAGCAGTTGGCGCAAAGGTTATGTCACTGCACTCTCATGTAGTCGACCGCAGTTCAAGTCCCGGACCTGGTGGCTTAAATTCATGCTGGGCAGGTGTGTGTGCGTGCCCAAGATCCCGAGAGGAGAATGGAGGAGAAGAGATTGCGGCATGGCCATCTCCCCGGGGGGTGATTTTTCGCTTTCTGACTCCCTATCTTTCTCTGTCTCTCTGGTGAGCGCACACGCCCTATAGCAAAAATCTCTCCAAAAAAAAAAAAAAAAAAGATTCTCCTAGAATAATAAATATGGATCAGAAGATCCCACATGCCTACAAATACTTCTTACATAAGACTGCTGGTTATGTTCCAAAAATCTTATCATTTAAATGTATTCCTTGGGATCAGTGCACAACCTTTTTTATTTTTTCTTAAATAAACAAAGATGAATTTATTAGGGTCAAAATAAGGATGATGGCCTAAACATACAGCATCCAAATTTCCCTAAATGTGCACCCAGTGCACAACCATTTTTTAATTTAGATAGGTATTTCCTTTAGGTGTGTGTGCTCACCAGAGACAGAGAGACAGAAAGCAAGAAATCACCCCCTAGAGAGGATGGCCATCCCCACAATCTCTTCTCCAACCTCCCCTCAGGATTTTGCACATGCACACACACACACGTGCCCAGAGTGAGTTTCCAGCCATGGGGTCTAGTACTCAAACTGTGATGGACCATGTGGGGGCCCAGCATCGCAACCACTATACCACCTGCTGGCCCAGTAACATATGCAGAAGAGTTACAGCTACAGACCTAGAGAGTTGCCTCAAGGATTGTCTCCTCCAAATTTCTTCCTCTATGATAAGGAGACAGAGGGTTACAGAGACCAAGAAATGTGTCCTAAGTGACAGTGCAATCAGCAGAGAGCCAAGAGAGCCAATCTAATTTCAGACTCGACACTAAATGCAAGGTCTGAGTGACAGATGTTAATTATACAAATAAATTCAGCGACTCTAGCAAAAACCAGGTAATTAAAGAAATAAACTATAGAAAAAATTGTTTTGTTATTTTAAATAATTTGTATTTTTCTTATTAGCAAAATAATACCTATTGATGATTTGGAAATTTGGAATAATAAAACATAAAGGAGACAAAAATCAACTGATATTATACAGAGAGATAAAGATTATGAACATTTTAGTGTATGTGCAAGTATCTATAGATACGTGTATAAAGTACTTATATACAATTTATATATGTATAAATATATGTTGAATGCATTTATAGAGAGATAATTTTTATGTATGGATTATATAGCACACACAACGTATATATTGTTTTTTTCACTTCTAATTTTTAAAAATAGTTATTTAATTTATTATTATTATTAATTTGCTCTAGGACATATGTACTCACCAGAGAGAGCTAGAGTGAGAGACAGTGAGAAAGCAAGCCACCTGGTCTGGGTCTCAAACTGCAGCTGAGCATGTGGGAGTCCAGTGCCTTAACCACCACACCACCTGCTGGCTGCCCTTAACTTGTTTTAACTATCCAAATCACATTTAATTATTGATTAGTATTTCACCACACTCTAAGGTTTTTTTTTTTATTTTTCTGTTTCACATTTAAGTTGTTTCCAGTGTTTTTCTCTTACAAATAAGGTAGGCGGGTCAAATTGGAAGTTTCAGTAAGATGCAGGAAGAGTGAATTACACAAGCGGGCTAGAATGGTACCCAAAAAGGGTCTGCTGGCAGCCAGAGAACTAAAGTCCTGAATTCCCACCGAGAGACAATAAGATAAGGTCGGGGATGCCCTAGGGGGTATGGAAATCCCCCTCAAAAACCCGACTATTAAAAAGTTTTCCTGGGCATGCTCCTGTGTACAGACATGGACGTTTCAGAAAGAACCCAGGTTCATCCGAGGGAGAACATCTATTCTCCCTGCATCTCATAATTCTGAGAGAAACCGCCTCTCTAGAAAACTTCAGTCAAGTGATAATGATTTCTTTAAAGCTTCTGAGAAAGGACAGTTCAATCAAAACAAATCTTTGGAAAATTTTTTTAAAAGACAATACACTCTTTTTCTAAACATGATTAATCCGCACCTGCTGTTTCACCTGAACAAGGCTTTTTTTTTTTAAGTGCAAAAAAACGTTTCTCAAAAATGATAAATGACTTACCTATGTCATATGAAAATGAGAGTATATTGCCTCCAACCTATGTTTGGGCTGCTCAGCTCAAATGTTCTCTAGTTATAAAATATTTATGGAGTCATTTTCCTGTTTCATCCTTTCAACAGGTTTGCAATTGAAAGGGTAGTGTTTTGGTAGGAACTACATTTGTATTTTACCAGTTCAACCACTTCTTCAAGTCAGTAGCAATCTTTCTTCCAATGGGATTTTACTCAATAATATAATCTTCACTTTTTTATCCAACTTTTAGAAAAAGTGTCAACACCTGTCTTGAGTGATAAAAGTTTCCTTCTTCTTTTTAAATTTTAACTAATAATTTCTGGTGTACATATGATCGATGTATATCATTGTGGGCTACAGAATGGCTTTTTAAGCAAAAAACAATCAAATCAAAGAGATAGCCATATTTATCTTCTTCAACATTGAACATTACAGTATGTTGTGCACATTTGTTCATAGTTCTAATTATTTTAAAATATATGTTAAATTGTCAATATTTTTTACTCTGCTATCACTCGAACCTTAAAATGACCACTTCAACTATCATAGCTGCCTTTTTAACCCTTTCTTGTTTATAGCATTTCTAAAAGACAGGTCCTCTTTTATATTTAAAATGCTTGTTCAGGACCAGCAGATGGTGTAATGGTTAGGTTGCTGGACTCCTGTGTAGTCAACCGTGATTCAAGTCTGTACCTGGTGACTTAACACTGATGTCAGGCACATGTGCATGCATGCCCAAAATCCCAAGAGGGGAATGGAAGAGAAGGGATTGTGGTGGGGCCATTCCCCCTGGGGAGTGATTTCTTGCTTTCTATCTTTCTGTCTGTGTTCCTGGCAAGTGCATGCACCCTATAGCAAAAATCTCTCTCACTAAAAACAAACAAACAAACAAACAAACAAACAAACCAGAAGTTTATTCAGTGAGAACATTTGCATTGATTCTATCATGCAGGGCTCCAGTGAATTAAGACAATGCTTCTTTTCTGAAGAGCCAGGTATTCTAGTGTCAAGCTTGGAGTCCGTGAAAGAACCAATTCCACGAGCAGTTGGAATCAGCACTGGTCCTATACCTCTGATTGGGGAGAAGGAAATTTCAATTCACTCTGGAAGTCCCCCAGTAAAGATGCCATTGACCTCTCAAAGAAGGACAAGGAAATTCCTTTCTGATTAGAGTTATTCTAGGAACCAATCTTATAAGACAGTATTTCTGAAAGTATGTTCTATGGGTCACTACTTCTCTGAAATGTTTCTCAATTTAAAACAAAATAGGAATACACATTTAAATACCTTTTGAACTAGTTAAATTAAAAGTGATTTGACATGTTCAAGTACATGCTGACAAAGGAGACTAAGGGAAATGATACTTCCCAAATTTCTTTGACCATGAACTCTTCTTTCAAGGAAAAACCATTAAATGCCCCACTCTGTGCCTAGTTTCCTGCTCCACTCTTCCTGAACTGCTTCTTTCATTCCTTTTTTTTTTTTTTCTTGCCATAGGGCTTGAGCGCTTGCTGGAGAGAAAGAGACCATGAGAGGAAAAGTGAGAAATCATTAGGGATGGCCATGCCACAATCCTTCTCCTCCATTCTCCTCTCAGGATTTGGTACACATGTGCCCAGTGTGATGTTTTTTTAAAGATTTATTTAATTTTATTTATTCAAAATTCTTTTAATTTGGTATAGGACACATGTACTCACCAGAGTAAGGAGAGAGAGAAAGTGAGAAAGCAAGCCACCTGGTATGGGATTCAAACCAGTTGGCCACATGGAGTCCAGTGCCTTAATCACCATGCCACCTACTTGTCCCATAATTTTTTTTAAGAAGTTTCTGCCTTAGGGCACTTAAACTCATGCAGGTAGGGGTGGGGTAAGAGATAGTGAGAGGGAAAGTAAGAAATCCCTTCAGGTATTTTGGGCACGCATGCACATGTACCCAGCATGATTTTCAAACCACCAGGTCTAAGACTCAAACTGCAGTCAGCCGTGTAGGGGGTCCAGCAACATAACCGCTGCATCATTTGCTGGTCCCAAGATTTTTTTCTTTCTTTTTTTTTTAAGAGGTTTTTGCCTTGGAGCACATGCACTTGCCAAAGAGAGAGAGAGAGAGAGAGAGAGAGACAATGGGACAGAGACAATGAGAGGGGAAAGTAAAAAAAAATCACCTCCCAGGGGAGATGGCCACACCACCATCTCTTTTCGTCCATTCCCTCATGGGATCTTGGGCATGCAGGTGCACATGATTTTAAGCCATCAGGTCCAGGACTCAAACTGCATTTGGTCATGTGGGAGTCCAGCGACACAACCCCTACACCATCAGCTGGTCTGGGTCCGAAGATTTTTAAGCCACCAGGTCCAGGACTAGCAGTTGCCCATGTTGGAATCCAGCACCTTAACAACCATGCCATGAGCTGGCCTACCCAGCTTATTGCCAACTCTCCAAGTTCTTTTCTCTCTCAGCCCTGAGTCCATCATGGATAACATCTACACCAGCAGGGACCTGCGCCTGTATTGAAAAGGCATTTCTACGGTAAAAGAGTGTCATTGTTTCATTTTCTAACTCCTACAAAAGGACAGGTAGGTGCTGCTCAAGGCCAATATTGCTCACTTTATTCCATGGCACTATTAGATCTTCTTATATCTCCCCCGTGAATTTCTTCAGTGAAAATTGGTAGAATATTGTTCACATAATTTGATTCTCTCTTCCTTCCTTATTTTCAAACAGTATTGCCTTCTCCCGACAGGAACTGTAGCAGGGGCTTTGCTTCCTGTCAGGAGAAAGAGTAAAGCCAAATGAACAGAGACAGTGTGGAAGGAGGTGGGAGGGGGGAAGCGTGTAGGGAAGGTAATTAGGGAGAAAAAGTGGAGGGATAGGACATCTGTGAGACACAGATGTTTTATTACCTGTGGATGATGATGTTTATAGTATTTTTAACTGGACTGGTCTGAGGTGTATTTCATGTTGGGTAAATTCTCTATACAAGCTAAATGATATATAGCAACTGAATGTATAAAAAATAACTATTATAATTAAAAAATGGAATTAAAAAATAAGTTAAATGTACAGCCAGCTTCTTGCTGTGGCAGAGGCAGGGGCCAGGAGAAACATACTCTCTGCATATCTGCTTCCATTGCCCTGCACCCCTTACTCAGTCTCTTTATCTCAGTCCTTTGAAGCTAGAATGCAAGTCTGTTGGCCTCTGGTCCCCTGCCCAGCCTGAGAAAGACTGACCATAGGATCTGGAACTTCAGTATTAATGACTTTGTACTTCTTTCCCTGGATCAAGGGTCTTTGCTATCCAAATCAAAGTGAGGGGAAAGTAAATATTCTACGTAAACCATACTTCTCAAATGCCCTCCCCGCTCACTCTCCTTTGACCTGCTCTAGGCAGTGGTAGAGTATCCAAGAAGCATCGCTTTCTGCAAGGTCTCTACCCCAGGGTTCTAGGGTGACCAACCACTGAGAAGCTGCCTAACTCTCAGTGCTCACAATTGAAATGCCCAGGGCAGATTGGAATTGATCTCCCTGTTCTCAGCCGAACCCCTTTGGCAGCAGAGAGTCAGGGTAACATACCCTCCTTTCATGTGATTCCCACTCAAAGCTCTGGCCTTGAGGAGACCCGGTAACCACCTGGAGCCTGACTACAACTCAGGGACATGGTGAAGAGGTTAGCCCCTGCCCTCCCTCTCTCCTCCTTTTCTCTTACTCCAATACCAGCAAACTCCCCCCTACAGCTTCATCTTTCCATATCCATGTCTCTCAAGTCTTGGTCACAAAATATTCCACCTCTGTTTTTATTTTGTTCATCACACCCTATTAGTTTCTCATTGTAATTAGGAGAGTCGTAGCGCCAACGCAGTGAGATGCTCCCTTTGGGTCAGATGGTACACATGTGTTATGGCAGTACAACTGTGGATCATTTTTCTACAGTTATTATTCATGGCCAATGGGCTGGTAAGACCTCCTAGTCCAGTACAGTTCCTTCCAGAACTGTCTGGCTGACTCACGGCTTCCTGACTCCACCCTTCCTCATTCACACAGAGAAATACATATCTGTTATGTCAACAGATGGTTACTGGCAGAACAGAGAAGAGAATGCACATATATGTCAACTTCTCCCTGTCCCTTTCTTTCTCTCTTAGAGTAAGTCTCTCAGACTAGGGGTAGTAACAGAGGCATGTTGCAAGAGCAAGATTTCAACAGGATAAGTTGCAGTTACTCAGTAAATAAGGAAAAGAATCTTAACGATTAATGACAGTTACTGGTGGGAAAATGAATGTAGAATCAGATTCCCAAGACTGCTTCTACTGTTTGAAGACGAAAATACCAACCAAACTGGTTTTAAATAAAGTGATGTTCTGAATAACTTGCAATATGCTCTTTCGGCCACACATAGTACTATTACCAACTCTCTAATTTTCAAATGGTTTGTAATTAAATTGCTACACTTGAAATGATAAGCTTTTATCTATGTTCTCAACTAAATAACTCTGCTTCGTTAAACTATTTTCATTCCTGAAGCTTAAAAATTCCCTGAAATTTATTACCAAGAAATACAGGAAAATATGCATCAGTTTGCATTTGGGGGATATTATTCCACATCCCTTAAGTGCCACAGGTCCATAAGCAATTAAGAATAATTCTGAAGTAAGTGCGCTTTGTGCGGAGAGAGAAGTTAGTTTTCTTCCAGTGTAGATTTATCAAATGTTTTATCAGTAAGTAAAAAGAACTGTGAATACATCAACATAGATCTGAAGTTGAGACCTGAGCACCTTGCCAAAGTAAGATAAATTTTTATACTTTCTAATATTTAAATTACCTATTATAAGTGATATTTAAAACATTAAAAACTATTCCACATCAAGTGATTTACTATCTGTCTCACAATATGCTACTTAGTCAGGAAGCTGTTTTACAACTTGGATTGACTTATTCAAAGCTTTTTAAAATAAACATGACATTTATTTGCATACTTTTCCATCACTTACATCAACAAGGATGCTCTATTGCAACAGACAATCCTAGTCCACTGATTTATACAGTAAAAGTACTATATTGTTTTATAATATTTGAAAGTCTAAAGGAAGGAAGTTTTCAAGAGATGTTTGAACTCGGGGGAAACCAATATTGTTTTCATCTTCTGCTCTGTCTTTCATGTTTTGCTTCATTTTAAAACTAGAGTTATTGGGTCTGGCAGGTGGCATGGTGGTTAGGGATGCTGGACTCCCACATGGCTGACCACAGTTCAAGTCCTGGACCTGGTGGCTTGCTTTCTCACTTCCCTCTCTATTGTTCTCTCACTCTGTCTTTCTCTGGCAAAATTAAATAAATAAATAAATAAATAAATAAATAAATAAATAAATAAAGCTAAATAAAATAATTAAAAACTAGAGTTATTGAGATCAGTACATGACATAGTGGTTACATTGCTGGACTCCCACAGGGCCAATCATGGTTCAAGTCCCAAACACAATAGCTTCAAAATCATTCTGGTCATGTATGCCTGCATGCCCAAGATCCCAGGAGGAAAACAGAAGAGAGGGGATTGCAGTGTGGCAGTTCCTCCTGGGGAGTGAGATTTCTCACTTTCGCTCTCACTGTCTTTGTCTCTCTCTCTGGAGAGTATATGTGTCCTAAGGCAAAAACCTAAACAACAACAGAAAACTACAGTTATTACCTCTAAAAAAGTGTGTTTTATTTTTTTCAAAACTGGATCATGTGAAATCTTCAGCGCTTACCTCACCATGTTACTCTCAAGTGTCCAACTCCTACAGCTGTGCCTGGATCTTGGTTCCACCTGTGTAAAGCCTGTCATAAAATTCCAGCTGTTTACTGCTTTCCAAAAACAAGCAAAATAACATTCTCCCTTAGCATTTAGTGAATCTAGAAACCCCTAAAGATTTGCAGCATAGGGGACCAGCAGTTAGCGTAATGGCTATGTTGCTGGACTCCCACGTAGTCGACTGCGGTTCGAGTCCCAGACCCGGTGGCTTAAACTCAGGCTGGGCGCGTGTGCGTGCGTGCCCAAGATCCCGAGAGGAGAATGGAGGAGAAGGGATTGCGGTGTGACCATCCCCCCTGGGAGGTGATTTCCTGCTTTCTGTCTCTCTGTCTCTCTGTGTCTGTCTGGCGAGCGCACGCGCCCTATAGCAAAAACCTCTCAAAAAAAAAAAAAAAAAAAAAGATTTGCAGCATAGAAGGAGTTGCCTTGGCTCTAACGGGTCTGTGCCCAGAAGGCCTCCTCTTAGCTTTCCCCAGCGCACTCTTGGCAGCAAGTTAGCCCCCAAGCTGCCTGCAGTGTCTTTTCCTCTCTTTTTTTTGGACAGGTATTTGCTATAGAGTGTGTGCACTTGCCAGAAAGACAGAGAGAGACAGAGAGATAGAAAGCGAGAAATTACCCCCCAGGGGGGATGGCCACACCGCAATCCCTTCTCCTCCATTCTCCTCTTGGGATCTTGGGCATGCATGCACACGTGCCCGGTGTAAGTTTAAGCCACCGGGTCTGGGACTCGAACCGCGGTCTACTACATGGGAGTTCAGCGACATAGCCATAACTCTAACTGCTGGTCCCCCAGAGTGGTTTTTCCTCTTCACTCTGAAGCTATGGAGCAGCTGACTTCCTCTCTCCAACTGGTAGTAGAGGTATATTCCTTTATTATTTTTCCAGTTTTTTTTTGAAGTATAATTGACAAATTAAAATTTTATACATTTATGGTACACATGTTTTGATATATGTATACACAATGTAAAATGATTACCACAGTATAGCTAGTTAATATAGCTAATACCACACAAAGCTATATTTTTTGTTAGTGTGTGTAGAATAAGAACATTTAAGATCTAGTATTTTATCAATTTGTAAAAGTACAATAAATTATTATTATTATTAGATTTTTGCCATAGGGCAAGTGCACTCACTGGAGAGAGACAGAGAGGAGAAAGTGAGAAATCAGCCCCACAAGGGGGATGGGCACACCACAATCCCTTGTCCTCCATTTTCTCAGGGATTTGGTCATGTACACACAGGTGCCTACCATGTTTTCCAAGCTGCAGGATCTGAGACCAGAATCTCAGAGTTGACCATATGGGATCCAGCACCTTAAGTACCATGCCACCTGGTGACCTCCAACAATACATTATTATTAACTATAGTCACAGTGCTTTAAAATAGATCTCCAGAATTTATTCCTTCCCTTTCCAAATTGTGCCTTGTATTATTTCTTCTTCCTTCACCCCAGTTCCCCCTCCCAGTCACTGATAATCACTATTCTACCATCTGATTCTGTGAGTTGGATTTTTGTTAAAATCCATATGTGAGACAGTATTTGTCTTTCTGTGCCTGGCTTATTTCACTTAGCATCATCTCCTTCTCCAGGTTCATCTGTATCACCACAAATAAAAGGATTTCCTAGATTTGTAAGGCTGACTAGTATTCATTTTTCTTTGTCCATTCATCTATTGATGAACACTTAGGTTGACTCAGTAACTCTGCCATTGTCAATAATGCTACAATGAACATGAGAATGCAGATATTATTTGGACATACTGATTTTATTTCCTTGGGATATATATCCAGAAATAGGATTGCAGGATTACATGGAAGTTCTATTTTTAAATTTTTGGGAAATCTCCTGTTTTTTATAATGGGTGAACTAATTTACATTCCCACCAAGAGTGGACAAGGATTCTCTCTTCTTCACATTCTCATCAGCACTGGTTATCCTTTGCCTTTTTGATAATTGCTATTCAAACATATGTGAGGTGGTATCTCATTGTAGTTGAAATTTGCACTTCCTTGGAGATTATTCATGTTGGGGCCAGCAGTTAGCATAATGGCTATGTCGCTGAACTCCCATGTAGTTGACCGTGGCTCGAGTCCCAGACCCAGTGGCTTAAACTCACACCAGGTGCATGTGTGTGCATGCCCAAGATCCCGAGAGGAGAAAGGAAGAGAAGGGATTGCGGTGTGGCCATCCCCCCTGGGGAGTGATTTCTCGCTTTCTGTCTCTCTCTGTCTTTCTGGCAAGCGCACACGCTCTATAGCAAAAACCTCTCAAAAAAAAAAAAAAAAAAAAAAAGATTATTCACATTGTTTTTTTCTTTTATTTCCATGAACCTGTTTATAATTTGTGTGCCTTCTTTCAAGAAATGTCTATTCAGGTTTTCTGCTCACATTTTAATCTAGTTATTTTGCTATTGAGATGAGGTTTTTTTTTTTTTCAATATATTTTTTATCAGATGTATGAGTTGAAAACATTTTCTCCTATTCTTTAGGTTGTCCTTTAATTTTATTGTTTCCCTTGCTCTACAGAAGTTTTTTAGTTTATACAATCCCATTTGCCTATTTTTGATTTTGTTGCCTGTGCCTTTGGGGTCATATTCAAAAAAATTATTTCACAGACCAATGTCAAGAAGCTTTATAACTATGATTTCTTTATGTAATATATGAGCAGAAAACAAAGAGAGTGAGGAAGGAGCCAACTAATGAATCTGAGATGAGTTTTTCTGGGAATAGGGATGATTAAGTTCCAAGAAGCCAAGACAGGAGCACACTCAACTTGTGCAGTGTCAAGGAAGGCAAAATAGCTGAAACAGAGCGAACAAGACGGGGTGGGAAGAGAAAATTCTGCAGAGATGGCTCAGGGCCAGATCATGGAAGACACTGAAGGCAAGAGTAAGGACATCAGACTTGGTTAAGATAGAAAGCCACCATGATGCATTAGTGATATTTCTTTATAACTCTTCCATTTAAAAGACTCTGATCTCTTTCTTGACAATAGAGGAGAAGCATGGGTGAAAACAGAGTTTAGATAGGGGCCACCATCATAATACACAAGGGACAGTGTTGGCTTCCACTGAAGTGGTAGACAAAAAATGGTAAATGTGGTTAAACTGGTTGTATCCTACATACTTGTTTTGTAGAAAGAAATGACATGAGTTGCCATATTTGGACATGGGGTACTCAAGCATTATGCTAAATTATTAGCATCATTTGCCCTATGAAATTCTTATAGCAACCCCATTTTATAGATGAAGAAGCCAAGTCTTAAGTATGTTAAGTGACTTACAAGGGCATTCATTGGGTAATTAGCAGATCCAGCAATAGAACTCAGACCCGTGGGATTCCAAAGCCACTTGGCCTCTTTATTCTTAAAATGTATACATGAACAAATCCAATAAATAATTTAAACAAGTTTTGTTCAATGCTATGTGCGTAAATTCACTTTTCCACATTAAACACGCCAATATTAGATAACAAATAAGTGTTGTTTCTTGAATATGACATTTATAAACTGAAGTTATATTAAAAAGTAATTAGGAAACATGAACGTAGTTTAGTGATTGGAAGGTGATGAAGACATTTAGGTAAGTGTGCTTTCCTATGCTGGTCCCAGTTTTCAGCCCATTTCTCCTGTAGTCCACTCACTGCCACACTTCTCACCACCTGCACATCCCATTCCCACCAGATATAGCTGGTTAACGCTGCTATGCTCCTTCACATTGTCTGAAACCAGAATTACTGGATTAACTCTGGGACTTAGAACCAATAAATGGAGAGAATATATGGGCACAAGCATTGTTGCATTTAGCCTGAACTGCGAGTGTCTCATTGATAACATGTGACTTCATTAACAGTGTTTAGTATAAAATCAAATCGTGGGGGAGTGGGAAAGAGCAGTTTATCTGCTCTATTTCACAGGCTAAATGTCATTGCTTCTGACCAAGGGAACTTGAGAATGTGATTCAGTATAAAGTCATTCCTTAAGTATAGTTGATTGGTTAGTATGATTAAAGTAAAGAGTAGAATATAAAGCTCAACTAAATATAGCCCAAAGCTGCTTTAAGAGCAGTTGGAAAGTTGATTGAATCAGAAATAATGTTTTAGGGCTAGCAGGTGGCATAGCAGTTAAGGCTCGGACTCCCACATGGATGACTGCAGTTTGATCCCTGGATCTGGCAGCTTGAAACTCAAACCAGGTTCATGTGCGTGTGTGTCTGAAATCCTGAGAGGAGAGTGGAGAAGAGGGGATTGTGGCATGGCCACCCCCCTGGGAGTGATTTCTCACTTTCTGTCTCTCTGTGTCTCTGGTGAGTGCACATGCCCTATAACAAAAATCTCACTGAAAGAAGAAATGATGATGTTTTAACTTGTGCCAATTGCTCTGCCTGGCCTATCATGGATGCAGAATGGAAGGAGAGAGAACTGTTGAGACAGAGAACTGGAGTCTGTCTCCATGACATCCAATCAGGAACTTCCTCCTCTCCATCCTTCCTACCACCTAGAGATGCTTGTGGAAGAATGAAGAGCCAACCTGCTCCTGCAGCAGAATGAGAGTGCCATGTGAGCTACTCTGATGACATTTCCTTGGGTGACCCCCTGTCACCTACAGAGCCACTTTTGCTTCTCCATCATTTCTCAGTAATTAAATGACCAAAACAAATCTTCTGAAATCGACATGCCCCCCTGGATGGAGGAGTGGTGAGGACTGTAGCGTACGTAACAATGTCTTCACAGCAAGTTCTAAATGTCCAGAGTTGGAATGAATGGAAATGCTTTTGTCTTATTAACTTTGAGTATAACTTATGATGATAAAATGCACACATTCTAAGCACATAGTTCAAAGCGGTTTGAAGGTCGCTATACACCCATGTAACCACCACCAGAGTCGGGTTATAGAACATTTCCATCACCCAGAAAGTTCCTTTGTGCCCTTCCCAGTCAGTGCCCACAGGAAGATTTTATAAAAGTAACACAATGTTTATTTGAACATTTTAAAATTAAGGTAACTTTAAACAGAATCTGTTTACTTGCTGGAAACAACATTTAGATCTTTGGTTCTTCACATAAAATCAGGTAACACTTCTCTACGTATAGGTTCAGCACAGACTAGCTACTAATGAGAAGCCAAAGGGCTTCCAAACCTAACTAACATTTAAAGTGTAACATCCATCCAAAAATATAGGTGGGAAAGGACTATTTTAGTATTAATGTGGTTGACATGTTCTTATAAAGGTCTCCTACTAATGCTACATGGTAGGTAATTAACATGGGTGAGAGGGTTGAGGGAGAAGTAGGAAAAAAAAAAAAACAGAAAGAAAGCAAGGCTTCACTAAAAAATATCACATTTATACTTTATGTAAAATTACACACGTGTGTGTACATACAAAAATTGAATATGACATGTTAAAATAACACAAAAAATAATTATGGACAATCTAATTTCTTTTTTTAATTGCCAGAGGGCATATAGATTTGACAGAGAGAGAGAGAAGGAGAAAGGACCACCCAATGGGATACCATCACACCTCAATCACTTCTCCTGCATTTCTCCATCCTATCAAGAGTTACGGCATGTTGGGACCAGCAGTTAGCATAATGGCTATGTCGCTGAACTCCATGTAGTCGACCATGGTTCAAGTCCCGGACCTGGTGGCATGTACATGCGTGCCCAATATCCCGAGAGGAGAATGAAGGAGAAGGAATTGCGGTGTGGCCGTCCCCCTGGGGGGGTGATTTCTCACTTCCTGTCTCTCTGTCTCTCTGGCAAGCACAAGCGCCCTGTAGCAAAAAAATAAACCTCTCCAAAAAAAAAAAAATAAAGAGGGCATACATGCATACATGCTTAGCATGTTTTGCAAGTCACCAGGGTTTGTATTCGAACCATTTATTTATTTATTTTAAGGTTTTTGCCATAGGGCACATGTACTAGTTGGAGAGAGATAGAGAAGGTGAGAGGGAAAGTGAGAAATCGACCGCAGGAGGAAAGGCCATGCTTTTGTCTCTTCTCTTCCATTTCTCTCCTGGGATTTTGGGCATGCACACACACATACCTGGCATGATTTTCAAGTCACCAGGTCTGGGAGTCATTGGCCATGTGGGAATCGAGCACCTTAACCACTAGCCACCTGCTGGCCCTGAGAACCACTAAGTTAGAGGACTGGCCACAGATACCCTAAATCTTCTAACAATTTTAGAAGTCTTCTATTGAATCCCCATGAAAATGTCTCTTGTTTTATGTCACATCAAATACTTTTCCATCTTAAAAAATAAAAACAAATGAAAATCTGAAGCATTATCGACTGACAGAAATCAAGTCTGAGACTTGGACTGGAAAGTGCTTTCTCAGTCTGAAGCTGCTCATTCTCCCCAAAAGTGCTCCCCTCTCTGCTTTTCCATAGATCAATAACAGACCAGATAAGAACTTTCCCTGATGAGATTTTCCAAGAGATGAAGAGAATTGGGCAAGTCAGAAAACAAAACAGAATTCCTGATCCCAAAACCCATATTCATCTCTACCAGGTAGAATCTGTGAAAGCATTTTAAACTTAGCAGCTACTTGTGGCCCGCTCACTGCAAGGCAGGCTACAGTTAGAAAACTCATAATGTGGGGGCTGCAGGTGGCATAGTTGTTAAGGTGCTGGACTCCAACTGCAGTTCAAGTCTTGGGTCCAGCAGCTTGTAACTCATGCCAGGTGTGTGTGTGTGTGTGTGTGTGTGTGTGTACATGCACAAAATCCCAAGAGGAGAATAAGGGAGAAGGAATTGTAGTGTGGCCATCCCCCGTAGAGGGTGGCTTCTCTTAAAATAAATAAATAAATAAAATAAAACTCTTGATTTCTATTTGTAAAAACTGGTGTACTCTGTTAGAAAATGACAGTATGAGGACCAGCAGATAGTGTAATGGTTATGTTGTTGGACTCCCACCTAGTCGGCCCCGATTTGAGTCCTGGACCCAGCAGCTTGAAACACGCTGGGCACGTGTGCGCGCATGCCCAAGATTCCAAGAGGATAGCGGAGAAGGGACTGTGACATGGCCATCCCTCCTGGAGGGTGATTTCTTGCTTTCTGTCTCTCTGTCTCTCTCTGTCTGGTGAGCGCACGTGCCCTATAGCAAAACATCTCTTAAAAAAAGAAAGAAAATGACAATATGACTAAAGTTTTAATCAAAAAGTGGCATTGATAAGGAAACCTGAAAAAAAGAGAGGTGTAATTGAACAACAAAGGAAGCGTTATCTTGTACTTAGTAACTTTTAAAATATAACAATTGGCACCAGCAGGTGGCATAGTGGTTAAGGCACTAGACTCCCACATGGTTAACAATGGTTCAAGTCCTGGACCTGGCAGCTTGCTTTCCCACTTTCTCTCTCTCTGTCTCTCTCTAGTGAACTCACATGCCCTGTAGCAAATTAAAACATAATAATTATGATAAATAAAATTAAATAAATATTAATAATTCTTTTTAAAAGTAAAATAAAATATAATAATAGTTTATACTAATGAAGTGTATGTAACACTTTGTATCCTGAGTTTCCACTTACTATTGTAACATATACATTTTCATATAAGTAATTATTAATAAACATTTTTAACAATTGTTACAATTAAGTCCCAATGATGCAATACTTTCAGTATTTCCTAATGTTGAACAATTAAGTGGTTTTGATATTTGATTATTTTAACACAGTGATGAATACATTTACATGTAAGTCTTTCTCTGTGCTTTGTATGATTTCCCTAGGACATACTTTTAGATATACAATTGCTGCATTGAAGTATAAAAACCTCTTGTTGCATATTTTCAACTTGTTTTACAAAAATATAGCAATCTCTTTTAGGCCATACAGGCAGTGTGTGTCAATAGTCTCTGAATATTTCTATACTTGGACCAATATTTCTTTGCAAACAATCTGAAATACACAAAAAGACTTTACTATATTACTGCAGTATTATTTCCATTACCAAAGAAACTGACCCCAAGTTAGGCCCAGTCACGGTGGTGCAGGTTGTAGCGCACTGCTGCATATGATACTGGAGCCGTATAAGGCCCTTGGTTTAAATCGCAGGTCAATTTGAACGTGACCGGCACACCAAGGAGATGCACCTGTGATCCAGGCTGGCTAGAAGTCTGGTGGCCAGGAGCAGGAGGTGGATGCGGTCTGTGAGACCTGTCAGGGTACCTCTCTCTCCTCCTCTTTCCCTCTCATGATAGAAAGAAACTAAAAAAAGCAAAAAAAATCAGAACAAAACAGCCATAAATCAAATGCTCCGAAATAAAAAAAAACAGTTAAATTTGTTATTTATTGGTACCAGCAGATGGCGTAACGGTTATGTTGCTGGATTCCCACATAGCTAACCAAGGTCCCAGTCCTAGACCTGGCAGCTTAAAACTCACACCGGGCACATGTGCACGTGTGCGTGTGTACATGCATGTGTGCACCCAAGATCACAAGAGGAGAATAGAGGAAAGGGGATTGCGGCATGGCCATCACCCCCGTGGGGGACTTTCTGTCTCTCTGTCTCTATCTTTCCAGTGAACACATGCGGCCTATAGCAACAATCTCTCTAAAAAAGTTGTCATTTATGATCATACTTATTTTACCCATTAAGTCATTTTCTCACAAATATGTAATATCAGGTGAAATGTGAAAATGTAACATATTATTTAAGTGAAAAAAGTCAGGATACAAAATTATATGGATAATATGATCTCAGTTTTATTTATATGTGTGCATATATATAGATATAGATATATAATCTCAATAGAAAGAAGGCTAGAAAGGAACACATCAAAATGCATACAGTGGGAACCAGCAGTTAGCGTAATGGCTATGTCGCTGGACTCCCATGTAGTCAACCGTGGTTCGAGTCCTGGACCCGGTGGCTTAAAACTCATGCCGGGCGCGTGTGCATGTGTGCCCAAGATCCCAAGAGGAGAATGGAGGAGAAGGGATTGAGGCATGACCATCCCCTCTGGGGGGTGATTTCTTGCTTTCTGTCTCTATGTCTCTCTCTGTCTGTCTGGCGAGTGCACACACCCTATAGTGAAAACCTCTCCAAAAAAAAAAAAAAATGCATACAGTGATCATTTTGAGGGTAATGATTACAAGTGTCTCTTCCTGTACACTTTGGTAGAGATTTTTCCATATTCAGGACATTGATCCCTTTCTGGTATTTCTACTATATAGGACATTATTCCATGCAAGTAAAATTGTATATGAATACATACAAATTAAAATTTAATATACATCGGGACCAGCAGTTAGCGTAATGGCTATGTCGCTGGACTCCCATGTAGTCGACCGCGGTTCGAGTCCTGGACCCAGTGGCTTAAAATAAAAAACTCATGCTGGGCACGTGTGCGTGCGTGCCCAAGATCCCAGGAAGAGAATGGAGGAGAAGGGATTGCGGCGTGGCCATTTCCCCTGGGGGGTCATTTCTCGCTTTCTGTCTCTCTGTCTCTCTCTGTCTGGCGAGCATACTCGCTCTATACCAAAAAAAAATAAAATAAAATAAAACCTCTCCAAAAACAAACAAACAAATAAATAAATAAATAAAATTTAATATATATTTAAAACTCAAAAAAAATTACAGACACCCTAATATTTACAAAACAATATTTTTATTATTTTATTTATTTTTTTATTTTAATTTGACCAGAGAGGGACGAATAAAGCAACAATGAGAGAGACAGAGAAGAAGAAAGCAAGAGAGAGGGAAAAGGAGAAAGCAAGCCACCAAGTCTGGGACTCAAACCACAGTTGATCATGTGGGAGTCCAGCACCCAATCATGCCATCTGCTGGCCCAAAAGCAATTTTTTTTTTTTTGGAGAGGTTTTTGCTATAGGGCATGTGTGCTCACCAGAAAGACAGAGACAAACAGAGAGACAGAAAGTGAGAAATCATCTTCCCACGGGGGATGGCTATGCCATAATCCCTTCTCCTCCATTCTCCTCTCAGGATCTTGGGCATGCACGCACATGTGCCTGGCGTGAGTTTAAGCTACCAGGTCCAGGACTCAAACCACGGACAACTACATGGGAGTCCAGCAACATAGCCATTACGCCAACTGCTGGTCCCCCCACAAAACAATTTTTTAAAGTTTAGTTTTTGTCTCTTTGTCTTGGACAAAGAAATTTTTCAATTTACATGGATACCTTTTCATGTTACAGAAATAAGACCACTGTGTAATTAATAGGAATTCTGAGAACATGCCAGGAAGTGCCTTAGCAGTAATGTGGTTTCAGAGTCCCTAATTTCCAAATAGTTTAAACAGGTTATACAATGGTAGTTTTATCTTTATATATTTATTTATTTTAATTTGCCACAGGGCATATTAATGTACTCACCAGAGAGAGCGAGAGCAAGAGAGAGAGAGAGAAAGCAAGCCACCAGGTCCAGGACTCAAACCACAGTTGGCCATGTGGGAGCCAGCACCTTAACCACCATGCCACCAGCTGACCTACAATGGTAGTTTTAAACATGGGAAAAAAAATACAACAGAATTTTCCACAAGGACTTAAGATTTTATCCTATTTTTATATTATTGACATGATATCTCAAGTTACAAAAAAGTACTTCACACTGAAGTAGAAAGAGAGTGCACACATCTGCCCAGGCTGACATCATCAGCCTCATCTTAGGGTTTGTTCTAGCATGCAAATGTGGCCCAGGACTCAAGGACTCAGGAAAACAATGCCTGACCCTGTGCTCCCCATCACCTGCAGAGTAAACTCTAAACTCTTTCTTGTGCTTCAAAGATATAGGGTGTGCCCAAAATTTCAAGAAGAGAATGGATTGCAGTGTGGCCATCCCCTCTAGGGGTGAGTTCCTGCTTTCTGTCTCTCTGTCTCTCTGGTAAGCACATGCACCCTATAACAAAAGTCTCTTCAAAATGACAACAAAAAAGATATAAGGTCTTTATTTTTCCCTTCCTTTATTTCTTTAAAAAGATTTTGGCCGTGGGGCACATGTGCACTTGCCAGAGACAGAGAAAGAGAGGGGGAAGTGAGAAATCACCCACCCAGGGGGAATGGTCATGCCTCATTCCCTTCTCTTTCATTTTCCTCTCAGGATTTTGGGCACACACTCACATACACCTGGTGGGATTTCCAAACCACAGAGTCCAGGACTAGAACCGCTGTCAGTCATGTGGAAGTCCAGTGCCTTAACCACCATGCCACTTGCTACCTCTTAGGAGTCTGGCCTCTACTCACCCACACACCTTCACCTCTGACGGTCAACCCCTCTGTTCCTGCCACCCTGCACTATTTGTCACAGGAGTGAGCTTTCACAGCATGGAGACACGCTTCATTTCATCCACGCTATGAGACTAATTCCCACATGGCACAAGATTCCCTTCAAATGTCAGTTCTTCCAGGAAGTCTTCTTCCATTCCCCCATCCTGAAGGCTACCATATGCTCTTTCTCTGTACTCCAACAGTGATGGAACTTGCCTCTCTAACTGCACTCACTCCATTGCATCTTAATTATCTGTGTCATTACTGAACATTCCTTTCTAGAATGTTAGTGAGAGCAGAAATTGTTTCTGAATTGCTCATCACTGTATTTGCAGTGCCTAGAAAAGTATATAGAAGATATTCATTGCTTGGAATGCTTGTGTGCCTGAGTGACTGAATACATGAGTGAAAGTGGGTATGAATGAATTCAACAGCAATGTGAGCACCTAAAGTACAACTGCCGGCAAAGGGTAGAAATGGTGCTGAAAATAAGGGGACAGGAAAAGACAAGAAGATACAGAGAGGCTTCAGAGATAAGGAACTCAGTAAGGTGGAAAAAAAGCATAGCTTTTACTCAGACCTTAAGAAATCTTCTCAACTTGCACCTATAAAATGGAATAAAATATTCACTGGGCTATTGTAAGACTTAACAAATGATAAATAATCTAAATATACACAGTGCCTTGCGTATGGCAGACATTTGATAAAAAATTTTTGATTTTTCTCATCCCCTTACTTTAAAATTTGGCCTAGGTAGTTCCATATCGATGAAAAGTCAATCCCAAATTTCTAGGAAAAAAATGCACTGGGTGAAATTGTTTGTACTTTGATTTTTTTAAGAAAATAAGCTACAGCCACAGCAAATGGAAGATGTGCAGTTCTTCCAACATTAGGAATCATGGCCAGAGAGAGACGTGGGTCTACAGCCCATGTGAAAGGTCTCTCCTTGGGAAGAGAGGGTTATTTGGGCTAAGTTCTGTATAGAGAAGGACTTTACATATTTTAATGGTGGGACATAGGGTAGGCCCAGCACACAGGAAACCTTTGTTCTTATGGCTTTCATTACCCTCTACTGATGAGGCAAAGCACGTACAATATTAAATTCTGTCCTAAAGCCACTTGGCTAAATGTGTACGTGTCTAGGACCAAAAATGCACTCATTGATTTTGAGATTGGAATCTATTTATATGTTTTTCAAACAGATACTTCTGCTCCTCTTGAAGCACAGGTATTCACATTAGGCTGGATGGTTGAGGACAATTGTTTTAGCACACAACAAAAATAGGATCCTCAAGTTCATTAGAGCAAGTGAATTGGGATGGCTGCCCGCCTGCAGCCTGTTCCCGGTGATACTGAACCAGGATTTTCCAGAGGAGACTGCTGGATCCACGAAGGCTTTCTCAGAGCCTCCCCAGCAGAGCAAGAAACAAAAGCAAAAGAGATTTTTGCGGTTAAAATAAATATTCCTGCTGCCAGTGTCATAGAGATCTTGTAAACTAATTTGACAATGAGCAAAGGCTTTCAGTGCTCCCACAAAGGCCCATGGTTTCTGCATCTGGGACATCATGATACATGTCTTGGAATTATGAACTTACCGTCATTCTGCATATATTGTCATGGGGGGATTTTGTCAGCTTTTAGGTTGTTGTTTGTTTCTCTTGTCCTCTGCACATATGAATATGGTTGACAGACTATATACAGAAATAATTTCCCCAGAGGTTTTTCCATTTCATTGGAAATGATCAAAGTAACTATATTGTACTTCTCGGTTTGGTAAGTTGATTTATTCAGCTGTTGTTAGCCTAAGTCAGGGAAAGGACAATGGGAGTTGAAGGTGGGAAACAAGAGTTAAGAGAGGTGGAATTTACTACCGTAGCTTGGCTATAATGACGTGTCTGGGGAGAAGCTATTTGTTCAGAAGTGAAGGAAATGGAAGTGATAATAGGAAACGAGCAAAACGGAAAAAGAGAATCTCACTGACAGTTGGAAAGAGGAGGAGTAGCCAGGTATAAAAACAAAGGAGGAAAGAAAGGGGACTGTTAGTTGGCATCTGAGGAGAGACTTCCCAAAGGATGTGGTTTGGCCCTGGGGGAGGTGGAGGTGTTAATTAGGACCTGGGGAAGTTGTTTTGAAAGGAGAAAGCTCCCCCAGCCTAGCTACAGTAAGAGGAACTTTATTTAAACACAGACTCTGAGACAGATCATGATGGAGGGGTAAATGAGTAGATGGATGAATAAAGGGATAAATAGTTTTATGGGAATATAGTACAATTACAAGGACACCAAAGTTGACCTCTGACCAAAATGATCTCTACAGGCCTTCAGGGATGCCATTTCAGAAATTCTTTTTCAGTGTATGATCCTCGGATACCTGGATCAAAATGAGCTCATTTAAACACTCATGGGGTAGAGTGTACAAAGATAAAGAAATTCTCCGGAATTATTTTAAGGTTGTTTGTTTATTTTGTGAGAGAGAACAGGAAAAAAGCACCAAGAGAGGCTTCACACCACAATCCTACCCCTACTTTCTTAGCCAGTAATATGGCCCAACATGTAAAAGTCAACCTGGGAGTCAAAGACTGATCTTCCATATGGACTCCAGCTTTGCAGAAGTGTGCTACTGCTGTTAACACCGTGGCTAAGCCTCCAGGTGAGTTATACACACACATACACATGCATATATATATAAATATATATATATATATATAAATTTATATATGCATATATATAAATATATAAATTTATATATACATATTATATATAAGTATATATATATATATATATAATGAGTTTTATATACACACACATATATAAAATGTTTAAAATGCCTGGACTAAGACACTGTTCCTTGCCAGGTGTAAAGTTCTTGATGAATTGATCAGATCCTTTTCAAGAGGCGACTAGTTGAAAGTCAGATAGAAAGAGAATAGGACAAGGGATATCTGGTGTAGAGAAAGAGGATTTCCCTCTCTCCAAGTGTCAGTGGAGGGTAGAGTGACTCAGGACTGTTTGGGGGGAAAAGGGAAAAATCAAGTAATCATGAATGCCACTCAGACCTAGGAACCTCTAACCTATGTATATTTCAAGGTTTGTGAAATGCAAATTCCTCCATAGTTCATGCCACATTTTCCACCCGATCCCAAAGAGAAATCACTTATACTTCTGAACTCCTTGTAGAATGTGTCAACACCTTTTATCAGCTTTATTTATTTATTATTTGATTAAAATATTTATTATGCACCTCCTATGTGCCAGATTCCATTCTAGGCACTGAAGCAGAACAGTGACATGAAGAGGCAAAAAAAAAAAAAAAAAAACCAAAAAAAAAAAACTTTCCATTATGGAGCTTAGATTCCAGTAGGGGAAACAATTAGCAAAGTGAAATGTATATTAGATAAAGTAAAGTAGAAACTGGTAATAGGAGGTATGTATAAACAGGAGAAAACTATCATTTGACTTTATTCCATGTTATTTATTTTATTTACATTTCATTGCTGTACATCTTTGTAGCATACAAAAGGAATCTTCCCTGCATGAATACACTGCATATTTGCGTAGTAGTACAAAGGTATTACCACACACATACTCCTTAACACATCATTTTACACTTTGTGTCTTTGAAATGTTTTTTTCTTTTCTTTTTTCCCCTGATTTTCTCCCTCCTGCTCCCGCTGCTCACCCTCCTTCCACACTATCGCTAGTATCGCTCTTTGGTTTTTCACAGCTGAGTAGTATTCCATAGTGTATACGTTCTCAGACATTTGGGTTGATTCCATGCCCTACCAATTGTGAATAATGCTGCAATAAACCTGGATGTGCAAGTGTTTTTCTGAGTGTAGTCCTAACCTTTTGGTAGATATCCAGGAATGGAATTGCTACATCATATGGTAGTTCTATTTGTAGGTCTTTGAGAAATCTCCGAATTGTTCTCCACAGTGGCTGCACTAATTTATATTCCCAAGAACAGTGCAGGAAAGTTCCCTTTTCACCACAGCCTTGCCAGCATTTAGCATTTTTTTTTTTAATCTTAGCCATTCTGACTGGGGTTAGATGGTATGTCACTGTAGTTTTGATTTGTATCTCCCTTACTATAAGAGATGTTGAGCATTTTTTCATATGCTTTTTGGCTGTTCAATGTCTTCCTTGGAGAATTGTTTGTTCATTTGTCCATCTTTTCATTAGACTGATTATATTTTATTGGGTAAGCTGCTTGAGTTCCCTGTATATTCTGGTTATCAGTCCCTTATCTGAGCCATAGTTTGCGAATATTTTCTCACATTCCAAAGGTTGTCTCTTCACGCCAATTATTGTTCCTTTTGCTGTGCAGAATCTTTTTAACCTGATATAATTCCACTTGTCTATTTCTGAGATATTTCCTGTGGTTTGGGGTCTATTTAAGAAGTATTTGCTTCTTAAATAGCAAATACTTCTTAAATAGACCCCCAAATACTCCTGCATTTTTCCACCAGTAGTTTTTATAAATTTTTGTTTAGATCTTTGATCCATTTAGAGTTGATTTTTGTTAATGGTGAGAAGGGTCCAGTTTAATTTTTCTGCAGGTGGATATCCAGTTTTTCCATTACTATTTACAAAAGAGATTTTATTTTATTTTCCCCAATGTATTAAGCTGTGCCCTTTGTTGAAAATCAATTGGCTGTATGTTTGGGGGTATATTTCGGGGTTCTCTATTATGTTCTATTGGTCTATATGCCTGTTTTTGTGTCAGTACTATGCTGTTTTGATTATCACAGCTTTGTAATGCATTTTGCACTCTGAGGTACCTCCTACTTTATTCTTTTTGCACAGTATTACTTTGACAGTATGGATCCCTTTATGATTACAGAGAAATTTTATGATTGTTTTTCCTAGTTCTGTGAAGAATATCTCTGGTAACTTAATTGGGATTACATTACATTTATAAATTAATTTGGGTAGAATAGACATTTTGATTATATCAATTCTTCCAATCCAGGAACATAGAATCTATTTCTACATTTTGTATTGTTTTCAATTTTTTAAAAAAGTTTTTCTTGTAGAAGTCTTCGACTTTTTTTTTTTCTTTTATTTGGAGAGGTTTTTGCTATAGGGCGCGTGCATTCGCCAGACAGACAGAGAGAGACAGAGAGACAGAAAGCGAGAAATCACCCCCCAGGGGGAATGGCCATGCCGCAATCCCTTCTCCTCCATTCTCCTCTCAGGATCTTGGGCATGCACGCACACGCGCCTGGCATGAGTTTAAGCCACCAGGTCCGGGACTTGAACTACGTGGGAGTCCAGCGACATAGCCATTACGCTAACTGCTGGTCCCAGAAGTCTTTGACTTCTTTGGTTAGGTTTATTCCTAAGTATCTTACATTTTTTTAATAGCTATTGGAAATGGAATTGCTTTCTTCAATTCTACCTCAGTCTGTTCACTGTTGGTATAGAGAAATGCTATAGATTTTTGTAAATTGATTTTCTATCCTGCCACTTCACTGTACTTATCATTTCCAACACTATTTTTTTGTGGATTCATGGAAAACGCTTTCTATGTATACAATCCTGTCATCTGCAAATACAGATATTCCTTTCGCTATTTGAATGCCTTTTATTTTATTCTCTTGTCTGATTGCATTGACTGCAACCTACTGAAAAGAAGTGGAGAAAGTGGGCAGCATTCTCTTGTTTTGTTTTTTAGTAGAAAATCTTCAGCTTTTCCTTATTCCGTATAATGTTAGCTATGGGCTTTTCATATACAACTTTTATTGTGTTGAGAAAAGTCCCTTCTGTGCTGATTTTGCTGAGTGTCTTATTCATGAAGAGATATTTTATCAAATGCTTTTTCTGCATTGATTGATATGATCATATGGTTTTTATCTTTCCTTCTGTTAATATGATGTATTACATTTATGGATTTATGTATGTTGAATCACCCTTACATCCCTGGAATAAAGCCAATCTAGTGGTGATGTATAGTATTTTTAATGTGTTTTTGGATACGATTTGTTGGTATCTTGTTGAGAACTTTTACATCTGTATTCATCAGTGACATTGTTCTGATATTTGCTTTTTTTTTGTGATGGCCTTGTCTGTTTTTGAAATGAGGCTTCATAGAATAATTTTGGAAGGATTCCTTCCTTTTGAATTTTTAGAAATAGTTTGAATAGAATGGGAGCTATTTCTTCTTTAAATGTTTTGTAGAAGTCAAGAAGTGAAGACATCAGGAACTGGGCTTTTCTTTGTTGGGAGACTATTACTGATTCAATCAGCTGGTCTAATCTTCTTGATTCAATCTTGGTAGATTATATGTTTCCAGAAATTTGTCTATCTCACCCAGGTTTTCTTGTTTGTTTTTGTATAGTCAATCATAGTATTCTCTAATGATCTTAGAAAAGATCATTATAACAGATTGTAATAATGTTATAATATTGTATAATGTTGTAATATTGCCTATTATGTTGATGACTTGATTTATCTAGTTTCTTTCTGTTTTTCTTGATTAGTCTAGCTAACGGTGTGTCAATTTTGTTTATTGTCTCAAAAAAAAACCAGCTTTTGGTTTCATTTATTTTCTATATGGTTTGTTTATTCTCTATTTCATTTATCTCTGCTCTACTCTTGATCATTTATTCTCCTTTCAGGATCTTGGGCACTCACACACACATGCCCAGCATGAGTTTAGGCCACTGGGTCCAGGACTCAAACCGCAGTTGACTACATGGGAGTCCAGCAACATAGCCATTATGTCAACTGCTGGTCCCTGATCATTTATTTTCTACTGGTACTTTTGGGGTTTTTTTGGTTGATGTTTTTCCAGTTCCCTGGTGTGTTATTAGGTTTTCTATGTGACACTATTCCATTTCTTTCTTGTGAGCACTAATTGCTATGAATCTCCCTCTTATAACTGCTTTTTCTGTGTGCATAGACTATGAAACTTTGTATGCTCATTATTGGTTTCAATGAATCTTTCGATTTCAATCTTCATTTCTTCAGAGGTTGTGAAGTCATTCATGAGTAGCGTGTTTAGTTTCTATGTGTTAGTGTATTTTTGAGGGTTTTTTTCTACAGTTAATTTCAAGTTTAATTCCATTGTTGTCAGAGAGGATGGTTTCTATACCTCTAAATTTGTAAAAGCTTGTTTTGTGTTCTATCATATGGTCAATCCTTGAAAATGTTTCATGCAAGAGTGAGAAAATGTATATTTTGTGTTTGTTGGGTAGTAAGTTCTTGAGATGTCTATCAAAATCATTTGATTTATGATATCATTTAGATCCTGTATCTTTCTGCTCTTTTTTGTCTAGATGATCTGTCCAGAAAGGACAATGGCGTGCTGATATCCCCAATGATTATTGGGTTGCAGTCTATCTTTCCCTTTAGACCAAGCAGTCATTCTTTCATGTATTTGGGTGTTTCCATGTTGGGTGTATAGGTATTTATTAGATGGTCGGGAAAGTCATGACTTTTTAAAAATGTTTTTCTATATAAAAATGCTTTATGACTTTCCTGACAATCTAATATAAGTGTCAATATCTTTTTGGTGGGGGACCAGCAGATGGCGTAATGGCTATGTCACTGAACTCCCACGTAGTCGACTGCCATTTGAATCCTGGACCCAGTGGCTTAAACTCACACCGGGCATGTGTGTGTGTATGCTCAAGATCCTGAGGGGAGAATGGAGGAGAAGGGATTGTGACGTGACCATCCCCCCAGGGGTTGATTTCTCGCTTTCTGTTTCTCTGTCTTTTTGGCAAGCACACGCACCCTTATAACAAAAATATCTCATATTACATATATTATATGTATTATATAATATATGTAATATATATCTTCTTGGTGAATTAACCTTTTAATAGTATAGAGTGTCTTTCTTTTCCTCTTCTTACAGTTTTTGTCTTAACGTCTATTTTGTTTGATATCAGTATTGCCACTCCAGCCTTTTTTTTTTTTTTTTTCATTTGCTTGGAATATCTTTTTTCTAGCCCTTTACTTTAAGTCCATGTTTGTCTTTACCCATGAGGTGCATCTTTTGTGGGCAGCTTATAGAGGACTCCTGTCTGGTTTGTTGTTTGTTTGTTTGTTTTATCCATTTAGTCAGACTGTCTTTTCATTGGAGAATTTAATCTGTATTTTTTTTCTCTTTTGTAATTGAGATTTATTGGTTGTGTTGAGGATCAATACAGACATTTCAATTTGTACCCAATTCTTAACATACATACCAAAAAAATTTTTTGAGAGTTTTTTGCTATAGGGTGTGTGTGCTCGCCAGAAAGACAGAGACAGACAAGACAGAAAGTGAGAAATCACCCCACCAGGGGGGATGGCCATGCTGCAATCCCTTCTCCTCCATTTTCCTCTCAAGATCTTGGACATGCACGCACACACGCCTGGCATGAGTTTAATAAGCCACCGGGTCCAGGACTCGAACCATGGTCGACTACATTGGAGTCCAGCAACATAGCCATTATGCCAACTGTTGGTCCTGATGTTCCAAAAATTTAAAAAGTCAAGTATAGTGATTCCTTTTAAGTTATTCCAGTGACATTCCAGCTTCAAATTTGTAGGCAAATTTTCCTTAAGAGGATATCAAGAATCACTGTCTTCAAATATTGAAAGTTGTTATGTAAGTCCCACCAAATCGCAGTTTAGTGCCATACACACTACGTACTTCAAATTTCCAATCTTTCACAGCACATTAACAGAATTATTAGGAAAAAAACACTACCAGGACCAAAGATGTTACAGAGTGCACACAATTCTGACAGGAAGAGCAATAATCAAAGAGTGGTTTTCTTTAGGAAACAATACTACTAAAAAACATAATAGGAGTAATTTAAAATATTCAAGACACATTAAATGCATGACTGTGACTCCAAACTGCCATTTAGTATGCTTTGTATTTAGGATATAAAAACTACCCACCCACCCCCACCTAAGGAATGTTAAGCTGACACACAAGAGAGTCAACACCTCCTATAAGTCAATATCCCACTGTTTTCTGGTTTAGTGAAAAATAAACGACCAGCAAATTATTTCACCTCTTAAAAAGAAGCATTGGGGAACCAGCAGTTAGCGTAATGGCTATGTCGCTGGACTCCCACGTAGTCAACCGCGGTTCGCGTCCCGGACCCGGTGGCTTAAAAAACTCACACCGGGCACGTGTGTGTGCGTGCCCAAGATCCCGAGAGGAGAATGGAGGAGAAGGGATTGCGGCGTGACCATCCCCCCTGGGGGGTGATTTCTCGCTTTCTGTCTCTATGTTTCTCTCTGTCTGTCTGGTGAGCGCACGCGCCCTATAGCAAAAACTTCTCAAAAAAAAAAAAAAAAGAAAAAGAAAAAAAAAAAAGAAGCATTTACACTTAAAAAATGGGATGAGGTGGGATTCTCTCCTTCTTAAAAGTGTTTCTAGAGCTACTAAAAAACTTGCATTTACAAAATAGTTGATAAAAATATCCCTCTGGATTGTACAAGAAGGGAGACAGGGACCATGGGTAAGACATGGGATATGACATTACTCAGACTTGACTTCTTTCTTGCCTGCTTCATCAGAGGGTGGACTCTCCTCACTTTTAGTTTCTCCAATTTCTGCAGGTAAATTTTCTTTAACGTCTTGGTTGGTCACTTCAGCCTGCTCCCCCTTTGCTCCCTCTTTCCCTTTTGTTTACACTCTTTTGTCCTTCCCTACTGCCATTTTTTGCTTTGTCTCCATTTTTGCAGGAAACGGTTTAGCCGACAACCTCACGTATCTCTTCTTGGACTCTTCTTTGGCCGCCCCCTCAGCTGAGCGGACCTTCCTCTTGGGCATCTTGGCTGCTGACTGGGTGCATGCTGGGTGCCTGAGAGGCCGCAGTGTGCCTAGAGCCTTTGCAGAGTTGAGCAGATCAAGAATTTAATCTGTTAGCATTCAACATTATTATTGATAATTGCAGACTGATCCCTGACATTCTGTTAGCCATTTTCTTGGTTGCTTTTTATTCTGTTATTTCTGTTTGTTTCTCTATAGTTTTCCTGATATAGTACTCTCTTCAGTACTTCTTGAAGAACTGGTCTAATGGTGAATTCTTTCAGCTTTTGTTTATCTGAGGATGATTTTATGGGTTCTTCCCATATAAAGGAATGTCTTGCTGTGTATAGAATTCTTGGTTGAAATCGTTTAGTTTTTTTTTTTTTTTTTTTTTTTTTTTTTTTTTTTTTTAATGTTTTAGATATATCTTCCCATTCTTTCTTTGCTTGCATTGTTTCACTTGAGAGACCTCTTTAGTGAATGTCAGCCTAGTGGGATAACCTTGTAAGTAACTTGACATTTCTCCTTTGTCATTTTAAGACTCTTGTTTTTGATTTTGACCAATACTTCTATGGTGTACTGTGGAGAAGATCTTCTTAGGCTGATTTTATTTGGGATCCTTTGTATTTCCTGGGTCTGGATGTCTGAATGAGTTTGGAAAGTTTTCTGCAAGTATTTCATGGAATAAATTTTCTATGCCATTATGTTCTTCACCATCTGGAATATCAATTATTTGGATATTTGGGCATTTAACGGTATCTAAGATTTCCCATATGTGATCCTCATTTGTGGGGGTGGTTATTCTTTTTGGTGGTTTTGTCTTAAGTCAGAGATTTTTGTCTTCTAGATCATAGACTCGATTTTCTGCGTGCTCTAATCTGATATAAATAGTTTCTAGGGAGGTTTTGATTTCCTATATTACACTGCTCATCTCTAGAAGCTCTATTTAAGTCTTTTTTATGGTATCTATCTCTTCTTTCAAATCGTGGAAGGACTTCTTCGTCTCCTGGAGTTGGTTGTCTGTTTTCTCTTGTATCTCATTAAGTTTTGTTACTATGAATATTCTGAATTCTTTTTCTGATATTTCTGTGAATTTTACTGTGCTTTTGTTGATGAATAGTTGTTGTGTTTCCTTACAGGATAATTATTTGCTTGTTGTTTCATGTTTCTTGTGTCTCTACTGGTTTTTAGTCATCTGATAAAGCATATGCTTCTTCCTTGCTTTTTGAGTAGGTTCTGTAGTGTCAGGGGAAGAGAACAGACCTTTTTACCAGATGTGTTCTTGAGAGAGGGCTACATCTTTCAATCAGAGTAGGGAATATCTAGTTCAAGTGTTTGGTTTCTTTAATAACATCTCAGGATAAGATGTACCTGGGACTGAGCTAGAACCATGTAACTGAAGAAAGAAGCGGAAGTCCCACACCACGCATAGCATGGCATTCATTCCAATGGACTGTGAAGTCTGAAAGACAAGTGAGGGGCAGAACTCCCAACCACTCTCTGTCAGTAGTCAGCTCTTTTAGGCTCTCCTGAGCTAGTCAGTAGGACTTGAAAGGCAATGGCTGATGCAGGACTGGAAAAGAGTCCAAAAGCACACACACCTAGGGGCAGGAAAACACCAGTGGACAGATTCCTAGCTGCTTTCCATAAGCAGCCAGCTCCCTCAGTCTCTTCTGAGCTATTTGACGTGGCTTGAAAGGCAATGGCAGACACAATACAGGAAAAGAATTGGAAACTATCATTTTAAATACCCAAGAGGGGAGGCATCTTGGAAAAGTGACATTAAGACCAGTAGTAAAAAAAAGAGTGAAAAGAAGACAAATCTAGAAAAAGTTCATTCAACAGAGGTGACATCACGGTAAAGGCCCTGCAGCCAGAACCTGCTAGTATGTTCAAGGAGTCATAAACTGGTCATGTGCCTGGAGAGGGGTGAGCAAGGGAAAACATAGTCGGAATGAGGTCAGACGGCCATGGGAGGATGCTAGCACATTGTTTCAGAAGGTTTTGTAGTCTGTAGAGAAGAGCTATCTTTACTCTAAACAAGAAAAAAAATATTGAAGGATTTTAAGCAGACATTTCATGATCAGTCCTAACTTTGACAACATCGCTATTTATTCTGCTGAGAATAATTATTTTTTGTGTGCGGGGAGGGCAGGGGGACAAGTTTGGCAGAAGGATGCTTAGTTTTAAAAAGTCATTTCAGGCCCAGACAATGGCATGTTGATGGTCAAGGTGCTGGATCCCACATGGCCAACTACACAGTTCAAGTCCTTGGCCCACCAGTTTAAAAACATGTTGGGCATGTGAGAAGATATCACCAAAATCCTAAGAGGAGAATGGAAGAGAAGGGATTGTGGTTTGGCTATCCTCCTTAGCTCCTTAGGGGTGACTTCTTACTTTCTCTCGCTCTCTCTCTCTCTGGTGAACACATGTGCTCTGTAGCAAATTTAAAAAGAAGAAGAAGGAGGAGGAGAGGGAGGAAGAAGGAGAAGAAAGAGAAGGAGGAGGAGGAGGAGAAGGAGGAAGAAGGAGAAGAAAGAGAAGAGGGAGGAAGAAGAGGAGGAGGAGGAAGAGAAGAAGAAAGTCATTTCAATAATTCATGGGAACAGTGTAATGGTTATGTTGCTGGATTCACACATAGTCAACTGCAGTTCGAGGCCCAGGCCCAGTGGCTTAAAACTCACCCTAGGTGCATGTGTATGCATACCCAAGATCCCAAAAGAACAAAAGAGAAGGGACTGTCATGTAGCCCTCCATCCTGGGGGTTGATTTCTCGTTTTCTGTCTCTCTTTCTGTCTCTTTGGCAAACACATGCACCCTATAGCAAAAATCTCTCTAAAAATAAAAATAAAATAATTCAAGGGAGCAATAATAGTGGCTTGGATTAGCAGAGGAGGTGAGAAATGACTCAATTCTGAATGTACTATGAAGGTGAGGTGAACAGGTTGAGTATGACAAGAAATAAGGAGCAAAGAAATATCCCATGGTTTAGGGCCTGAGCAATGAGGATAAGGCTGCTGCCATTTACTGCAATGGGAAAGACTACATAGGAAGCAACTTTGATGGGGAGGGAGTTTGGAGGATCATCTGCTTATGACCATTAGATTGTGTGAGATCATTGAGGTAGTGAATGTGCAAGTCCAAAAGACTGAGCTCTGCAGCACTTCGACATTTAAAGCTAGGACCAACTATTGCTCAGGGCCTAAGAGTCTCCCAGGACCCAGGACTCAGGGGAAGTTCTGAGTAACTGATAATCAATCCCCTACTTAGAGATTGAAAATATGAGCAGAACCCATGAAAAGAAGTAGCAGAACGTAGGAAACTCACAACCTGGGAGCTAAGTAAAGAAAGAATGTTAGGGAAAAGACAGCTTCCAACTCTGTTGGATGAATCTGACAGGGTAAAAGGAGGACTGAGAATTGACCATAGTGTTTAGCAACAGACAAATCACAGGAGACCTTGCCAAGGGCAGTTTTAGTAAAGGTACAAGAGACAGAATGCCTAATTTCAGTGGTTCAAGTGTTTTTGTCCACTTGGTAAACCTAACTGGATGGCTTAAACAACAGAAATTTATTTTCCCACAGTTCTGGAGGCTCCGAAGTCCAAGATCAAGGTGCTGGCAGGTTCAGTTCCTGGTGAAGGCCTTCTTACTGGGTTGTAGATAATCATCTTATTGTGTCCTTACAGACAGAGAGAGACTCTTCCTTCCCCTCTTCCTCTTCTCTCATAGTTCTGCCTGATAAGGGTCCTACCCTATGACCTCATTTAATCTTAATTACCTCCTAAAGATTCTATTTCCAAATTCAGTCACATGTGGGGCTAGGGCTCCCAAACCTTTTTGGCACCAGAGAGCAGTTTTGTGAAAGACAATTTTTCCATGGACCAGTGTGAGAGTGGTGAAGTAGGGGGTGGTTTTGGGATGACTCAAGTACACTACATTAACTGCACATTTTATTTCTATTATTACATTGTAATATATAATAAAATAATTATACAACTCACTATAAGGCAGAATCAGTGGGATCCCTGAGCTTGTTTTTCTGCAATGAGATGTTTATTTAAATTTTGCTGCAGGGCACTTATATTCACCTGAGAGAGCAAAAGAAAGAAAACAGCCCCTAGGGAGATGGCCACACTGCAATCCCTTCTCCTCCATTTTTGTCTCAGGACTTTGAGCATACATGCACATGCTCCAAATGTATTTTTCAAGCCATTAGGTATGGGACTCAAACAGTGCAGTAAGCCGCGGGGACCAGCTGCCTTAACCACCATGCCTCCTGGCTGGTCCTAGACATTTGTTTCATACTCATTTTGGCTAAGGTTAGCCTGTGGGCTTACCAAAACTGTGACTGAGATCAGCACTCAGTGAGAGGAAAAGGTGCAAATGAAACTGGTAAATAAAATAATGGTCAGGCCAAAACAGACTAAAATAAGTGTCAGATTCTGACATAAAGCCTGCTCCTAGATGCATCTGTACAATTGAAGTACATCCACTCATTTATCACTATACAACCTGCCACTAGATGCAGCTTAATTATCACTTGCTACTACTCACTGACATGGTTTTGGTATGAACCTGCAAGTAATTGACTTATAATGGTTTCTGTCCAGTCAAACCTCACTGCTGACATTAATTCGTTATTTGCAGGTGTCCCCAATGCTAGTATCACTGTTTCAGTTCCACCTCAGAGCATCAAACATTCGATTCTCATAAGGAGTGTGCTACCTAGATCCCTTACACAAGCAGTTCACAATAGGGCTAGAGTTCCTATGAGAATCTAATGCTATACTGACCTGACAGGAGGGAGGGCTCAGGCAGCAATGTGAGAGATGGGAGCAGCTGTAAATACAAATGAAGCTTCGCTTGCTCCCCTCCACTTACCTCCTATTGCACAGTTTAGTTGCTAACCAGGTTGGAGACACTTACCCTTGATTTAACAGATATTGAGGCCCTACTAAAAAACTTCACCTAGAAAATGCAATAAAGCTGGCACAGTTAGACCTGAGAGAACATGAGCTAATGTTTATTGAGGGTCTGTTGTGCTCTGTGCAGTTTTAAAAGCTTTACATACCTGATTTTCATAACCTTATGTCACCATGAAATTATTCATATCGTGCTATTATCATCCCATTTTATAGATGGAGAAAAGATTACATAATTTGCCAAGATCAACCAGCTGGTAAGCAGAAAGGAGGAAAGTTAAGCAGGCAGTGTAGTGTCAGAGAAGATGTTTTAATCCCTATATTAGAGGATCCAGCTCCTAAAACTGGAGTACTCACTTAACTTGTGGAGGACCAAAACATATCCTGCCTCAAAAATCCTCCACTTGATGGGGCCAGTTTGGTGGCACAGAGGTAACACACTGCTCACATGATGCTGCACTCTAGTGTGAGACTCAACCTAGGGTGCCCTTCTATTTATTTTTTTAATTATGTATTTATTATATTTTTATATATTATAAATTATATTTTATAAATACATATTTATTATATATGTTATTATGTATATAGTATATACATTACCCTGGCTAATATATCACATCTATAAATAAAATATTATATATTAAATATAAAATAAATTAATATTTAATATATATATACATCTTACCTGATAAAATCACAATCTAGTCTTTCCTATGGGTTCAAACAGGGCACTCTTTCAGAATGGAAATCAAATGTCCACAGGTAGCAGAATTCAGTGTGATGCATTCCAGGGGAGATGGTAGACAAGCTAAGTAAGGGTCAGAAGTCTTGGGCTCTAGTCAGAGAATCACCATTTACTAATGAGAGTCACTTCACCTCTCTGAACCTCCTTATATTTTCATCTGCAAAAGCAAAACCAAGATACTAGCACCTACACTGCTTTCCTCACAAGAATTATGAGGTAGGACATGAAGGATATCTTCTAAAATACTAAGTAATGAGTACATATGAGATTGCTAGACCAAAGCAGGTAAAATGAGGACAGCACGAGGAAAGTTCAACACCCTGAGAGGGACTCCGGGCCCAAAAGAGATCTTTCCAGGAAGGGCAGCCTAAGTAAGGGCACTTGAGGTGACAGGTGGGAGGTGAGGCAAGAGAAGGAAGAACTAAAGGGCAGCTGAGGGGGACACAAGCTACAAGGACCACTGGCTGCTTTGGCCCAAATCTGGATGTGGCCAGTTTAGCTGAGGAAAGAACACCCAGCAGACACCAGGGTAGGGGTTGACACTACCCATGCACACTCCTTGTGTGAGTTAAAAATAGGTGCTCTGCCTCAGGATCACTTATTTCCACCTCTCCTTATTAGCCCTGGATTAAAAGAATATTTGAAGACAATTGACTTCAGAAAGATTTTACATGTACATTTGTCAAATGTACGTATATAATATATATGTTGTTCTGGTAAAGTGCGAGCAGCCATTTATGTTGAGAGGATAAACCAGACTTTCCATTCTAGTGAGGCCCATGTTTCTAGCCAAATACCAAGATTAAAAGCTGAGTTTAGGGGCCAGATGGAGGCCCAGTGGTAAAAATGCAATGCTCTGAGAGGTTGACCCACATGAGAAGGCTCTGGGTTCATGTCTGAAGGCATCCCTGGGTACATGGAGTACACATGGGTTTATGATCTGGGCCTGCCTGAAGATGAATGTGCATTGTACTCTCTCTGTGTGTCTCTTTCTCTGTTTTGCACATAGAAAAAAAAATAAGTTAAAATATAAAAGCCAAATTTAAGGAGAGAAAGAATCTCAAAAGGCATTAAACAAGGTCAAATCTAGTGTGTGTGTGTGTGTGGGGGGGGGGGGGGGAGTTCCCCTTTCTTCTTCTCCTTCTCCTTCTCCTTCTCCTTCTCCTTCTCCTCCTCCTCCTCCTCCTCCTCCTCCTCCTCCTTTTGCTTTGTTTTTTTTTTAATTGCCAGAGGATACATGCACTTGTGAGAGAGACAGAATGAGAGGGTGAGAGGAAGGAAGAGCCCAAATGCAGTTCAGGAGCATGTTTTCATTATGGCTCTTCGTGCCATAATTCCCTCTCCATTTTTCCATCTTACAGAAATATGGAGCGCTCTCTCTCTCTCTCTCTCTCTCTCTCTCTCTCTCTCTCTCACACACACACACACACACACACACACACATACAGTGTGTTTTCCAAGCTGCTGGGACCAAGATTTGAACTGTGGTTGGCAATGTGGGATCTGGCTCCCTTATCCACAAGACCACAGGTTGGCCCTAGTTTTTCTTTCTCAATCAGAACCTACTTGTATTATGTCTTAGATAATTGCCACCTCATGAAATAATCACTAATAATAATAATTAGCTCTTAGTGAATTCCTGGCTTGGCACTCAGTTGAACATTGTACATGTATGTATTATTGCACTTAATCTTCTCAGCCAATTTATGAGATTATTACTTTAGCTTGTTTTACCTAGAAGACTGAGACCTGAAGAGGTGATGTAATTTTTTTTCATTTTTATAGTTTTATTCATCTGATCCTACATTGTTATAGATATGTTACTTGAAAGGAAATAAGAGTCTATTAACCTAATTTCATCAAAATTGAGGACTAATAAAAATGTAAAACCCAAAAGCAGATTAGTTACATCTTTATCTTACTTTAAAAGAATTGCTTATCATATATTTGAATTAAGATCAAACCATAAAATAGTCTTTTTTTACTTACTTTATTATTTTTTTACATTCAATCACTGTATATATTTACAATGTTGAAAATGAATTTTCCCAGTGTGAATAACAGTGTCTGTTATTCCAGTCAAAGAAATTATCATATACATTGTCATCACCATATAATTTCATTTTTTGTCTGTTAAATGTTTTTCTCATTTTTTCCCCTTGATTCCCTCCTCATCTTCCACTTCCTGCCCTGCTCCCAAACTGTGTCTGTTGTCAATGGTTGCTGCTCATGTTTTTATGCCATCCAATTTTTCAGTTTCTACCATAGAATGCAGACATTTGGTACATGTTAAATGGGGAAAAACAATGCCTCTCTTTCATAGCCTGGCTTACTTTGTTTAGCATTAAATCTTCCATATTTGTCCACTTTCTTTCAAATACCAGGGTCTTGTGTTTTTTTATGGTTGAGAAGTATTCCATAGTATATACGTGCCACACTTTTTCAATCCATTGATCTGTTCTTAGACATTTGGGTTGATTCTATGTGTTAGCAATTGTGAATAATGCTGCAATAAACATGGCAGTGTAATTTTGCCCAAAGTATGTAGCCAATAGATTGAGTAGTCAGGGTTCTAACCCTACTCTCTAGAATCCATAGACACCTGCAGCCCACTACTGAACTGTGTTAATCTCTCTTGGCATTAGATAAAATATGGTGAGGGTGGCATAAGGATCCTGTTGGACTTCTGGCTAGCCATGAGTTATGTATCTCTAAGTTTTAAGGACTTAGCTTAGCACTTGGTACTTAGTTTCCCATGGAAACCAAAATCATGGTGGTCTTTATTTGTAGGAACAAAGTTTGTCATTCAGAAATTTGAACACTGTGTGTCTTTAGGGCAAGGCAAATCTAGCGCCATAATATAGATAATAACTTAGCCAATGGCATCATTTCTATATGTAAGGGACAAGTAGGATTAATACAATCTGCAAATTTTGTTTTCAGAAAAGCATTTCAGAGCTGACACCATCCACTCATTTTGGCCCTAATTTCTTTTCTAAAATTTTCTCTATAATGCCAAAGTTCAATATTTTAATTTTTGGAAAAACTCTGACCCATGTCCTTGTTGTTATTGCTGAAGTCTTTATGATATTCCTCTAGTGGCCTAGAAAAGTTAGCTTCCTCAACTAGCTCACTGGTTGGAGAAAGATCTGAAAGGGCGCTGTATTTCATCCCCTTTCTTTGGCTAATTGAATGGAAACTGGTATTTTATCAGACTGCTAAGATGAAAGTGGGAAAGGGTGTGAAATACCAGTTCTATCATAGCCACTTACATACAATGAGACAAAGAAGTGAAGGACCAAGTGATTTTTATGACAAGGAAACTCTCCAGTCTCCTAAATCCTGAGCATTTAATGACAAAGTGTCAGGGCCAGCCCCACTGACATCACAGATCCCTCTTGCAGTCACAATGCTGCCCAACTGCCCTTGGGAAGATGTCCCAGAAACATGAAGACTGTATTTAGGATGCAATCAAGTTTCCTTAGTACTCTGGCTTTCTGAGAAAGAATAAAAAAATCTGTTCCCTTTCCAAAAACTCAAATCAACAAAAAATATATATAACTGGAAAATTGAACAGCATGAGTGCAGGTATTTATCTCAGGAACTACTCAGATTTCTAAATTTCTTATACTTCACAGTCTTACTTATGTTTTTTTTTATTATTACATGTAAACAAAGTAGTAAATCCCAAAGAAGCCCACTTAGATGGCTTGGGCACAATAGGACCAGAAATTATTCCTTATGATTTCAGAACTATTTGATCTCAACAAGTTTTCCAAATGTTTTATGGAAAAACCTGCGAGGATATGTTCTTCTAGCCAATCATAGATGTGACTGAGGAATGAGGAAGAATTGGGGTAGAGAGGAGGGAAGGGGGGAGTTATAAAACAAACGGAAGGCCTCCCTTTAAGCTTAGCCAAATGCACAAGAACTACCCTCGATTCGAAAAAGAAAAAATTCCATCACTGCAAAATTTCTCTTGCCACAGTTCCTGATCTGATTCAGCATTCTGGTTGCCTAGATACAGATGTAAACAAAAGTGCCTCCCCGACGGCAGAGAAACAGCCAGATCAAGCTGATGGCTCCCTTCCTGGCTCAGCCAGTGATCAAGAAAAGAAAGCAAGTACTTTTAGATATTCATATTAAAAAATAGAATATTTTGCTCAGCCTCTTTCAAATTTAGGGTTGCTTAAAGAATTGTAAGAAATCCTGCAAGAATAGTTTTTCTTTTCATTCTTTCCATATTTTCTGTTTGCTCTGTTTTGAAAAAGTGACTTATGACAGCCCAATGTGAAAAGAAAATGGGTCTCAATTTATAAGTACATGAATTGGACTTTAATATATGAGGCTAAAAATTATTTAATAGTTGATAATGGTTCATTTCATATGAATATTCAAAAGGAACCATGATAAACTCAGGGTGTAAACTAAACCTTCGAAATGTAAAAGAAAATAGTTGTATAGAATTGTTTTTATTAGTACTTGTCATATCTTCTCTACGAATTAAAAAGAACCTTCAAAGCAAGCATCAGTGTTCTTAGACTTTCTGTAATTTTTATAACACCTGACAGCAAAGTCAGTCTCTTGTTATAGAAAGAGCACCAGAAAGCTACCACAAAATCAAGTACTGATTTTCAGTCTTTATTAGCTGTACTACACAGTAGCTGTGTAACTTCGGATGATTATTTAACGTTTCTGTTTCCTCTTCTATGACATGGGCTAATTAGGCCTGTCATACAAAGGCATTGTAGGGATTGAATGAGCTACCTCGGTAAAGTACTAAGCTGGTAGGAAGAACCCAGTCAGTAGCTGTAGTATGAGTCTCCTCATCTACATGATATTGAGGGTCACCTCTCTGATCTTTAAAATCCTCAACTGTGAAAATAGTTATCTCAAAGCTTTTCTGTAACAAGAAAGAATTTCAGCGATGTAAGTAGTTACCATCATCTGTAATATGAAGATAATGATGCCTACCTTACAGAGTTGTTGGAAGAATGAAATCACATCATATACAAGAAAGTATTTTATAGTCCATAAGTCTATAAATCCACAAAGGATTATAAAGGATTATTATGAAACAGATGAGAATGGACATATCTTTTAAAAAATCCCATAATACTGGGTCCAGGAGGTGGCATGGTAGATAAGACACTGGACTCCCATGTGGCCGACTGCTGTTCAAGTCCTGGACCTGGTGGCTTGCTTTCTCATTTTCTCTCTTTGTCTTTCTGTCCCTTTCTGGTGAGCACATCTATCCTATAGCAAATTAAATAATAATAATAATAATAATAATAATAAATAATAATACATTAAATAAATCTTTTTTAAAATCCCATAATAACAACAAAGTGGTTTGTGAGATAAATTTATGTATAATTACATCTTAGAATATAGAAAGGGGAATAAGCAAACTGACTCCTATATCCAGCTAACAAAGGTATTATATTTTTAGTACTGTCTTAGATATATAAAAAATATAGTAAAAGATGGAACCAGCTGGTGGCATGGTAGTTGCTGTGTCTGAATCCCACATGGCTGAATGCACAGAACAAGTCATGTATGCACCATACCCAAAATCTCAAGAGGAGAATGAAGAAGGGATTACAGCATGGCCATCTCCCCTGGGGGGAGGGGTCATTTCTCACTTTCTCTCTCACTTCCTCTCAATCTCTGACACACACATACACGCTATAGCAAAAACTGAAGAAAAACAAAATAAAGGGGGAAAATGCAGTAAAAGAGAATAACTAATTACATTCCAAATATTAACAGATTTTTCTCTAGGTAGATTGTTTTCCTATCTTTTACTTTTCTGTATTTTCCCAGCATGTCACATTTAATCTGTCACTTTAAAAGTATGTGTTGTGGTTGCATTTTTAAGAAAATGCTTTTTTGGTCTTCAAAAGAAGACTTAAAAATAATAAACTAAAAATAAAACAGGTAAATATCCAATTGTTAGGTTCCAGGAAAAGGAAGACAGTGGCCTAGTAATCCAGTGCCCATAGAGACAGTATTCTCTGTACTCTCTCATTCCACAAATACTTAGAAGTAGAGGTTGTCAAACATGTAAAGCAGGGACCAAGAAATTGCTGAGGACGTACCAAAAACAGACCCTATAGACATCTACAGAGCTGAGGGAACAGTGGGGAGGAGAGAAAACAATGTGATGAAGTAGGTGAGGAGCCCAGGGCCTCGTATGTTCCAGCAGGAAACAGAGGAAACAGGCGAAAACATGTCAGGGCAGAAGGCCAGTCTAGTCTTCAACTGATTTAAAACGGTTTCCATATTGAGCCCAGTGGATCAGCAGATCCATTCTCTAGAGGAAGACCAGGCTTAGAAGCATCAGGATGATTCAGCCATGGAGACAGGGTGAATGCACCAGCACGGTAGCTCACGGACTCCATCCTGAGCAGCCGTGAGCCTGTTCTGGTGCCCATCTGTAGGAATGGATCAGGACAGCCTAACTATTCTCTGATGTCCTTTCTTATAATACCTTCCTTGATAACAGACTTACTTTTTTCCTTTTTTAAAAAGAATTATTTTATTTAATTTATTTATATATTTATTTATTTTTAATTTGATCAGAGAGGGACAGAATGAGAGAGAGAGGGAAAGTGAGAAAGCAAGCCACCAGATCCAAGACTTGAACCACGGTTGGCCATGTGGGAGTCCAGTGCCCTTAACCACCACACCAACTGCCTGCCTCCTTTTTTTTTTTTTTTTTTAGGAGGGAGATTTGTATTTAAGTTTCTTAGGCCTTAAATTAAGAAACAGTTGTTCCAGTCCAGCTGCAGTAGCACAGCGACAGTGCAGTGTCTGTAATACTGAAAGTCATATGGAAGATCAGTGTTTGATTTCCAGTTGACTTCTATACATCAGACATGTGTGCCTATAATCCAACCTGGCTGGGAAAGGCTGGGGCAGAGGTTACACTGTTAGACCCTGTTGAGAGTATTTCTCCCTCTCTCTCTACCTTTCTCTCTCTCTCTCTCAATTGATAGAGGGGATTTGTGGGATAAAAAAAAAAAAAAGTGGTAGTTCCTTAGATGTTTGCAAAAGGAATGATTTCTGTATGTGAGTCTTAATATACCCTGTCCACCATCTTAGGATGCAATAGCATAAAGATATTAACAGAAAAAAAATCCTAGAAACATATTTTAAATTTTTTTGGAGAGGTTTTTGCTATAGGGCATGTGCACTCACCACAAAGACAGAGAGATAGAAAGCAAGAAATCACCCGCCAGGAGGGATGGCCACACCGCAATCCCTTCTCCTCCATTCTCCTCTCGGGATCTTGGGCACACACGCACACGTGCCTGGCATGAGTTTAAGCCATCAGGTCTGGGATTTGAACTGCAGTTGGCTACATGGGAGTCCAGCAACATAGCCATTACGCTAACTGCTGGTCCCACATATTTTAAATTTTACCTGAGATAAAATTCCATTCACTCTCTCCCTATTGAATCCAGTTCCGTAATAACTACTAAAATTAGGATAAATCTGTGTTGTTTTTAAACTTAAAAAGTAAAATTAGAGTTCAAGACAGTACAAAATTATCAGCATTTTTAATTGCTATTTGTTATCATCATTTAAATTTTATCTATTAGTGTTTATGAAAATAGAACTTCCAGTAGTATCATCTTTCTGGATTAGAAGTTGTCAGTTAAATGCTCATATGGTTAACTATGTATAATACCAGTAAATCATGGATAGTTTTTACTTCTCTCTGCTTTGACTTCTGTTTTTTGTTGCTTTTTTTTTTTTTTTTTTTTTTTTTTTTTGAGATTTTTGCTATAGAGCACGTGCGCTCGCCAGACAGAGAGAGACAGAGAGATAGAAAGTGAGAAATCACCCCCCGGGGGGGGATGTCCACGCCGCAATCCCTTCTCCTCCATTCTCCTCTCGGGATCTTGGCACACACGCACACGCGCCCGGTGTGAGTTTTAAGCCACCGGATCCGGGACGCGAACCGCGGTCGACTACATGGGAGTCCAGCGACATAGCCATTACACTAACTACTGCTCCCCTGCTTTGACTTCTCATTGAAGTAAATCCATATACTAGTTTTTTAATTATAACAGTATAGTTTGTTTTTGAAAATTAGCCAGTTTCCCTTTAAAATCAGATATAAGGAACAATCCACTCTATGTTGACTTCTTTCACCTCTCAATAATCACTGGTTATTTTATTCTAAATTTATCTAAGAATAATCTATGCCTTCAACTTTTCCAAAAAGATTTTTCTAATTATGATACCAAGTCTATGATGTCTCTCTCTCATATCTCCACGGAACTCAATTTTGGTTTTAGTTATTAGCAATAGCAATGAGGCATTCCAGGTTAGCTGGGCTGATGGGCTATTCCCATCAAAATTTAAGTTTTGTTTAAAATTTAAAAATGTATATGAGGATAAAATGGATAAGAGTAACCTGTAAAGTAGCAGATGATAAATTTTAAATCTGTGATATTTGTTTTAGGTAAAATTATCTCCAACCAAAATGTCAACCAAGAACACTTCAGATCTTATTCAATATGTTGACAAGTAAGTCTGAAAATTACACTTAGTTTTAACTATTAACTGCATTTAATGATTCAGTCAGAGAGTTAAGTGCCTGAATGAGATTTTTTGAGTTTATCTAAACTAGTTCTCTGCTTTAAGGAAAGACTAAACTATCACAAAAAGATGAACTTTTCTCCATCTTATTACTTTCTGACTGACAGAGCAAGTAGATTTTACTGCTCCCTTTAAATAACCTCTGTTGGTTCCTGAAGATTTATGGGGAACATATTACAGTACAGACAATGTGTGACATACTACAATACCAAATGTAACTAACTGTGACTTTTGAAATCAACCACGTAGGGCTGGTTCTACAGTGCGGCAGTTAAGTCTTCTGAGGAGAAAGGCGGATCCCCCATGGCTGTCCAGGGTTAGAGTCTTGGCCCCATAAGCTTGAAAAACACCCCCGGCATGCACACACTTGGATCCAGGATCCTGACAGATGGAGACCTTGAGGAACGGGAATTGCAGAGCCTAGATGTCTAGTAGGCTGTACCCTCTAAGTTTGTGCAGCATGCCCTATGATGTTTGCAGAAGACGAAGTCATCTCATCATGCATTTCTCAGAATGTATTCTATCACTAAGTGACACATGAATATAAACGAAATAAGTCAATGTGAAGAGAAAAGTCTAAAGATTGGGCTTTGATTTTCTGGCCCCAACATTTCATTTCTACCTTGAACTCTCCTGTACCCTTCTTTTGCCTTCTAAACCGTATATTAAATCTACAACTTTTCTAGTTTCTACCTGAGATGGTTGGATCTCTTCTGAGAAACACTTGATTACTTCCCCCTTCTAATCTCTCAGGGGAGACATCAAGGTCCCTGAAGGCAGGGATTTTATGAGCGTTTTCTTTTTGATAACCCTACAGTAAGCCTATCAGGGTACATTGAATATTGATTCTCTATGAACTATAGTTGTCAGGTCTAATGGAACAATCGACTTTTTAGAACTCTCCTTAAAGCAGCAGGCTAGAGGGTAGCTGATTCAATGGAAAAGGAAAATGACATTTGAACATTTCAATGATCAGGGCAGACATTTTGCATTCGCATATTTAACCCAATAAAATAAGAATAAAGAATAACAGCTTTAAAAATAACTACCCCTTACAAATCACAGTATTCGTTTGGTGGTAATAAATGTATTGATATGCAAATAAGGCTTATAAGTAAGTAGATCCATTAAATGACCTGAATATAATATACTGTAGAGCTTATGAACCTATCTGTATATATTTATAAGTAATATTACCAAGAAATGATAACCCAGAGTAAAAATCCAGCAATAAAAGAGGCAATGCCTTGAAATATACAATGAAAAATAGTATGAAAAAGATTGGGCTAAAAATATGCATATTAAAAAGACAAGCAGGGGGACCAGCAGTTAGCGTAATGGCTGTGTCGCTGGACTACCACATAGTCAACCGCGGTTCACGTCCCAGACCCGGTGGCTTAACACTCATGCTGGGCACATGTGCGTGCATGCCCAAGATCCCAAGAGGAGAATGGAGGAGAAGGGATTGCGGCGTGGCCATCCCCCCAGGCGGTGATTTCTCGCTTTCTGTCTCTCTGTCTGGTGAGCGCACGTGCCCTATAGCAAAAACCGCTCCAAAAAAAAAAAAAGACAAGCAGGGCATGGTGGTTGAGGTGCTGAACTCCCACATGGTTGACCACTGTTCAAGTCCTGGACCTGGCAGCTTGATTTTTCACTTTCTGTCTCTCTCCCTCTCTCTCTCTCTGGTCAAATTAAAAAAATAATAATAAATTTAAAATTAAACAAATAATTCTTAAAAAAAAAAAAAAAAAAGACAAGTAGACCAATGGTTTACAGAACTTTTCCTGGCCTCAGGCAGCTGAAGCAACACCCACATGTTATCACCCCACTACTTGTTAAGTGTTGGGTCATATTAATACTCCACAGGGCTGGGGCCAGCAGGTAATGTGATGGTATAGGTTCTGGGCTCCCAGCTGAATGATCAGGGTTCTAATCCTATCGTGAATATCGATTCTGGACCTGGTGAGTTGCTTTCTCACTTTCTCTCTCTCTGTCTCTCCCTGATGAGCACATGTGTCTATGGCAAATTAAAGAATAATAATAATGGGGACCAGCAGTTGGCATAATGGCTATGTCACTGAACTGCCACGTAGTTGACCACAGTTCGAGTCCCGGACCCAGTGTCTTAAACTCACACCCGAACCCGGTGTTTTAAACTCACACCATGCATGCATGCCCAAGATCCTGAGACGAGAATGGAGAAGAAGGGATTGCGGCATGGCTATCCTCCCCTGGAGGGTGATTTCTCACTTTCTGTCTCTCTGTCTCACTCTGTCTTTTTGACAAGTGCACGTGCCCTATAGCAAAAACCTCTCCAAAAAAATAAAAATTTTTAAAAATAATAAATAAAAAATTTTAAAGTAGAATAGATAATATTTTAAAAAATAATAATAATCCACAGGGCACAAGCAGGTAGGATCCTTGCAACTAGTGGCAGGACAATTATGGTGACATTGCATTACAGATAGTTCTGATTTCTACCTCTGTTCATCAATTCACAATGAGCAGATACCCACTAATTGTTATGGCACCGTATCTAATGCTCACTTACGCTTAATTGAAGAGAAGAACATCAAAGTCTTTTTTCTTGCTCTGTTCTTTCTGCCTATAGAAGGAGCACTCCATAAAGGCCAGGATGGGAGCATGCTCTGGAAGCTGCCTCTAATCAGCTATGTGACATTGAAAAAAAGAATATTTCTCTTCTCTGGACAATCTGTACCTCCTCTGTAAAGTGGGGTGGGGGTTTCAAGTGATCAGTGATGAGCAGGCTGAGTCCTGAATGTTGTCTGGGTTCAAAACAAAATCCTTGGGCTGGACAGCAGCACAGCAGCTGGACATAGCACTGTGAGCTGACCCACGTGGGAAGGTTGCCAGTTTGCCACCATTCCCTGAGTAAGCCAGGCATGTGTGTGCCAGTGATCGGTTGTGGGCTGAGGGTGGGTAGTGGCATCCATACCCTTTCATGAGTGCTGTCTCTATCTTTCCCTCTCTATCTCTGTTCTCATGGAATGAATTAATTAACTTTAAAAACAAACAAGATCCATATTTCATTCCCAGGTTGCTGATTAGAAAGTTGCCTGTACTTACTATTTCTCAACTCTGTCTATAATTTCTCATCAGCATTCTTCTGTGTAATAAAGTGGTCAAGACTGTTGTTTCAGTTTATTTCATTTCTTTCTTTTGAGTGAGGAGAGACAGTACCCACCCCCCAAAACAGGTGTCTTCACATTGCACTCTCTGCCCGTTCCAGTCAACTCTGGATCATGGGCAGGCACATGCCCCAGTATACTCAAGGATGTTTCAGGACAGGAACCTGAAACGTGCTTAAGATTTAATGGCATACATTATTTCTCCGTGCGATTTCATTTTGAATGAGAAATAAATTCTGCTTATACATCTCTTTTCATTTTTCTTTGACTCTCTTGAAAACTAAAAAATAATTCCACCATGGAATTAAATACTTTCTGAAGTCTTTTCTATCCCTAAGATTCTTCAGTCTTGAAAAACTGGTTATCACCACTTACTCACTTAACATGTATTTATCACACACCTACCAGGTGCCAGGTACTGTGCTGGGCACTTGGAGTCACACTGAACAACACAAAGACTCCTGCCCTTGGGGAGCTGCTGTTCTAGCAGGAAGGAGAGACACGCATCCTTAGACAGCCTGGTCGAAGAGGTCTCACAGGGAAGTGGGCATCTGGCCTTGTGGACATCTGGGGAAGAGCAGCGTTTCTAGGGCAGGAACATTACTGTGGTATAAGCAGGAACAAAAGGGGCGAGGACAGTTGGGCTAAAAAGGAGGGAACTACAAACTTGAACTATGGCAGCATCTGGGATTTGATGTGAAAGTTTCAGGAGAGAATGAATCCTGAGTTTCTCCTGCTTGTGGGGGAAGTTCTAAATGTCTTGAGCATAAAGAAGGCCGGGAAAATGAAATCGTTTTGTACTGAGGAGTTGTCCAAGCTGGGCTACAGCCAAAATATACTTCAGGAATTCTCTCGGGGGTACATTTTGGGAAGGTGAAGGTATGGCTGGAAGCCATCGCATGGTATTTAGAATTTGGATACATAAAACTTTCAGTGAGTCAAATGGGCAAAATGATGAATTATTAATGATTTCTCCTTGTGAGTAGAACATGGCATTCAGGATCTGAGAGCATTCGTTTTCGAAGATTTTCCTAGCACAGGGCAGACATTTTATTATGCTGCGATTCATGGCTTTGCTGCTACGTGAAGCCAGGTGCTAATACTCGAGACAGGAAGGTGGGACCGTAGGGGGAGCTTCTGGTGGATAGGTCCCGTCAGGTTGGATAGTGCAGCCATCAGCTATAATGGCTTTTTATTCTTTCATCTTCTCACTGCCCTCCACCTGGCTGTGAGGGCACAGATGCAGGAATTGAGCATCACCCACAGTGACCCCCAAATCATCAGGACAGAGATGCTCCGCTGACACTCGGTGCCTCCCACCCCAGAAGGCTTCCTGGATTCCTGCGACATCTAAGGGATTCTGCTCCAGTGTGAGAACTCCCTTCCCGAGGCCAGTGTCAGTTCTCTAGAGCAGAAAGGGAGTCTCTCACATTCCTCCCACACCCCAGAGAGTCCCCTTAGGACTCCATGGGGAAAGGTGAGCCAGGCAGGGAATGGGGACAGGAGTGAAAAATCACATGGCAGTGGAAGAAATCACATGAAGTTACATATTAAGAAGAATAGTGGGACCAGCAGTTAGCGTAATGGCTATGTCACTGGACTCCCACGTAGTCGACCGCGGTTCGAGTCCCGGACCTGGCGGCTTAAACTCACGCCGGGCGCGTGTGCGTGCGTGCCCAAGATCCCGAGAGGAGAATGGAGGAGAAGGGATTGCGGCGTGGCCATCCCCCCTGGGGGGTGATTTCTCGCTTTCTATCTCTCTGTCTCTCTCTGTCTGTCTGGCGAGCGCACGCGCCCTATAGCAAAAACCTCTCCAAAAAAAGAAAAAAAAAAAAAGAAGCAGAATAGTGAAGGGAAAGTTTTAGTGCCACCATTTCTCCCTTCTTTGGTGTTAGATTTAAATCAGTTAAAATGTATTTCTGTACCACAACTTAAGCTTCAATCAAAGTTTGCTTAATAATTAAAAAGAAAAAGCAGAGAGATGAACACGCTTTACTTCTCTGAGGAAAAATGCACATATAAAAGAAAAGTCACTAGTTGGCCTAAACAAGGCCGCTCACTGTATGAAGGAGACGGAGAAGAGACGCTCAAAAGTCTCCCAGCTGCATTACGGATGATGCCCAAACCTCAGTTTTCTTCTAAATTGAGAAAAAAGTAGTAACTGTGAAAATGGAATGAAAATGTTTATGAATGTCCTCGGTTCAAGTTCCGTCTCTGCCGCAACTGCTTAGATTACCCTGAAAAAGTTTCCTTCTCTGTGCTATGGAGAGAATGACTCCTGCCCTACCCAAGGGGCAGAGAGGATCCAGTTAAATAACGTACCTGAAGTGCACTGGAATGTCTAAAAGTGTCCTATACATGAGTCCTTAAAATTACTAGTACTTATCAGATGGTGTTATGGGCTGAACTGTGTTCTCTCTACCCTGCCCTGAAAGACCTATTGACTTTACAAAAACAAGATAGTTTTATGTTTTTTGCGGTTTTTTTCTTTTTTGATATTTTTGCTCTAGGGTGTGTGTACTTGCCAGAGAGAGAAAAAGCGAGAAATCATCCCCCAAAGGGGATGGCCACCCCACAATCCCTTCTCCTCCATTCTACTCTCGGGATCTTGGGCATATACACACACACATACTCAGTGTGAGTTTCAAGCTACTGGGTCCAGAACTTGAACCACAGTCTGCCACATGGGAGTCCAGCGCCTTAACCACTACATCACCTGCTGGCCCCAGAAATAAGGTAGTTTTATACGTTCCTTGCATTTTTCCTGGGCTGTGAACTCCCCTGAAGTCATGACTTCTAACTCCAAGTGCAGTGTTCCTTACCTCGGACACTCCAGTAAGAACACATCCCCTAAGGGGGAGTGCTCAACAGGGCGATGAAATGCTGTCAGAATGCCGCACGCCATTAAAACGATTTGCTGCTGCAGTTTACGTATGTTGGACCTGTCAGTGTGCCCAGACCTCCACCTTGTCCTTCAGCACTCAGAGACCATGTGGAACCATCCGTAACCTTGATGCCTCTATACAAAGAAAGCCAGTCACACCAGGAACTTTACTAATTTTTCAGTTTTACTGAATATGAGGAGTCTGCCTCACAGAGTACATAACTTTTCACTAGAAAAGATCTGTGACTGGTATTTTCTCTAGACTTTTCATTTTAGTATTACCATAGGGCATGTGTACTTGCAGGGAGGGAGGATGAGAAATTACCCCCAAGAAGAGATGACCGTGAAATCCCTTCTCCTCCAGTCTTTTCACGGAGTTTTGGGCATGCATGTACACATGCTCAGTGTGATTTTCAAGCTGCTGGGTCTGGGATGTGCATCACCCAGTCAGCCATGCCAAATCCAGTGCCTTAACCTCCATGCCACCTGCTGGCCCACTCCAGACTTTTCCTATGGTACCATATTTAGGACCCTCTTTTCCAGCTGCTTTTTGCTTCTTGTGCTTCCCTCACCTCCACCTCCTGCCCCGGAGTATTCAGTCGTATGTAAAACTCAGCAATGAAGGATTCTGCAGCTACCAAAATCCATCTGCCAGGGTGGTTAGAAACGAGCAAGGAAGAAACTATATTAAACTCTTTTATGGTGTTATTTCATCACTCCCCACTTACACTCACAGATTATTTTTGTGTGGCATCAAAATATTCTCTCGAATTTTATTTTGTGTTTTGTCAGGACTCTATGCACTCAGAATATAACTTGGCAAATAATAGAGCTCATGAAAATGTAGAAAATTTTCTTCAGTTATGTCCTTTCACGTTCTAGAAAAGAATTTACATGTTCAAATTTTTGTCTGAGTATTACAGGTTGCCAAAACGGTTATCAGAATCTCCTGAGTAAATTTAGTGCTCTATTCACAAGAACAGAACAGGCAGGGAGTGAGAGCTCCGTGTACCGATGCATCTGCCAGCTACAGCACAGCTGGTACAAGTCACACCGGACTGCAGAGCAGCAGAACTCGGAGTCTGCGGAAAATCTGTTCAGATTCGGTTGTCAGCCACATAATCAATGGTCTATGTAGAGCCCAAATATCTCTGAAAGGGCCCCCTAGAAATTCTCCCTCTATGGTTGGTAACTCCATCTGGGCTAGTGTGCAATTTTTAGTTATTCCTTTCCTTTCACAGTTAAATTTAGATAGAGGCCCTACTGGGATAACATTCCCACAAAGCAGCTTTTTGTTTGCTTGCTTGTTTTAATTTACTGACAGAATCAGGGTGGCCACATCGTTCTCTGAGTGAAAGACCTAAGTTTGTAACCTGTTGGTAGGCCTGATGATTTGAATAACGATATCACCAGTAATTTCTCTTAGCAGATTAGTAATATTTATGTGTTCACTCTTGCAGTTGTTGTTTCAGGAAGGTTGGTTGGAAAATCATATTCTCTTTCTTTATGGCAAAGGAATTTGGGAAAAAAATATATAAGCTCTGTGTTTATCTTCTAACAATCATGTAACCAGAACTAAACGGCATCATTTGGTGATTCATGGAGCAGTATTAATAAGCACGGTAATTATAGTCCAATTATTAGCAAATCCTAGGTCTAAAAAGAAATTTCAAAAGAGAAAGCACTCCACTTAAATACAAAAGATGTTTTAAAAATGAACCTTGGAAGCCGGCACATGGTGTGGTAGTTGAGGTGCTGGACTCCCACATGGCAGACCACAGTTCGAGTCCTGGACCTGGTGACTTGCTTCTCACTTTCCTTTTCTCTCTCTGGTCAAATTAAAAAATAGTCATAATAAATAAAATGTAATAAATATTTCTTTTAAAAAATAATTTTAAGGGGACCAACAGATGGCATACAAGTTACATTGCTGACTTCCCTATGGTAGACCGCGGTTCAAGTCCTGGGTTTGGTGGCTCAAAATTCATGCTGGGCACGTGTGCATGTGTCCAAGATCCTGAGAGGAGAATGAAGGAGAAAAGACTGTGGAGTGGCCATCCCCCCTGGGGGGTGATTTCTCTCTCTCTCTCTCTCTCTTTCTCTCTCTCTCTCTCTCTCTCTCCCAAGCAAGCACACATGCCTTAAGGCAAAAACCTCTAAAAAGAAATTTAAAATAAATAAATAAAAATAAACTTTAAAAGCTAAAGGAAAATTAATAAGCACAGTCTGCCGTTCATATTAGTCACTTAATGTCTCCAGGGTCTCAGGCAAGCAGAAGGTATCACTTTCTTTAGGGGCTTCCTTCAACGTGCCCAACAGCAACAACATTGAGGCCAGCTGGGCAGACGGGCACCAGCTCCTAAGCAGAAGTGGCAGCCCTGTTCTGCTGGTCCCTCTGCTGGCTTAGGTCTGCTTTCTCATTGCTTTTTTTTTTTTTTTTTTTTTTACTATAAGCATACTTTTATGTTTTTCCTTCCCCTCCCTCCCTCCCTCCCTTTTTCTTTCTTTCTTTCTTTCTTCCTTCCTTCCTTCCTTCCTTCCTTCTTTTTTTTTTTTAATTTGCATACAATCATTACATTTGTACAGAATGGGTACAGAATGGTCTCTAAAAGCATGTATATACAGTGTGCATTAACCAAATAGATATAAACATATTCACCACCTTCAACATTAACATTATGTTGTGAACATTCAAAACCCACTCAGATGATTCTGCAAGTAAGTGTGAATTGTCTATGATGTTTTCTGCTGAGAGATACAATTCCTTTTTTTTTTTTTATTCTTTTTTCTTCTAATTATCAGTTCATAAAGTTCCCAGCAATAGGGAACGTAGACTTCACTCAGGGCTGGACCAAGGGTGGGTCTCGTGCAGCCCTGTAAATGTAGGTGAGTCTCCATGGAACACAGTTTCAGGGCCGCGGCTCTGGAAAGCAAAGACGACTATCAGCTGATGCGGCACAGCAGCCATCCCATCATTGCTTTTTATGAATATGATTTTGACATCAGCCAACAGTACCCTGCGAGAGAGTGCACATGTGCCCCTCAGAGCTCAGGACTGCAGGGCGGTGCTGGCTTTACCAAGCCCTACTCCATGCTTCTCACGCGTTCCTTGAGAACTCACAAGCAGACAGCAGATTAGACCCTGATGGCTTTCAGATGAAGCAACTGCGACCCTGGTTAGTAAGTGGCAGCGCCTGTATTCTCCCCTCAATCTACCTTGCTTTCCAACTGCCCAGGCTGCCCCCAGTGTCTGCAGAACTTGCCAGCTCATACTCCAGCAGTGTGTGAACGCTGTGCCCTTCATTAAATATCCTGCCATTGGTGATTCGCTGGTTCACGTGACCAGTCTTAAACAAATCAGGGTGTGATCATTAGAATACATCAGATCACTTAAGTGTTTGCATAAACTTTCTTGCTCTCTCTGCCTACCCCAAGATTATAATTTAGTAGGCCTGTGGTAGATCCAAGGACTCCGTATTTTAACAATTCTCCTCCTTCCCCAACCCCTGTGATATTATTTCAAGTTTCTTTATGAGAAACTCTGAATTAACCTAAGTTCTTTGAGGGACAGAATCATTACATATTGTGTATGGACTAGACTAGGTAGGTACTTAATAAATACTTATTAACTCATACAGTTTTATTTCAACTGACATTTTTGTTGGTAAATTACCAGATACAAAGTGCTTTCAGTTATACATAACAGAAACACCAACCAAAACTGGCTTAAATGTAAGGACATGGATCAGCTCATATAACAAAACAAAAAAATATAGGAGTTTGGTTAATTTAGTGGACTAATAACACCATGAAGCAGCCAGGTGTTTTTTTCTCTTTCTTTTTCTTTTTCTTTTTCTTTTTCTTTGTAAATCTTTCCTCCCTGCCATCCTCTTTTCTTTCACAATCACACGATGACTTCAGGAGTTCCAGATATCATGCACAGACATGACAATATCCAACAAAAAAAAGAAAGTTTATTTTTATGTATCTCTTCTTGAAAGAGATGCCTTATCCAGAAGCCCCATGGCAGGTTTCTCTTGCATTTCATTGGCCAGCACTGCTTCACTACCTCCCACCTAGACCAGATGCATCTCAACCCAGAAAAATGACTTTCCCGTGCTTAGGGTGCCCCCCCACCAAGGGCATGGGGAGTAGGAGGACGGCCCAAATCAGATTTGAGGGCGACTGTTGAGAGAGCAACTAGCAGTGTCCGCCATGCTACCAACATCTAAGACAAAAACAAATTCTGAGTTTCAGGGGGAATGCAGCAGAATTTATATTCGTATAGGATTAAAGACTGGACGTCAAATACTTTCACTAGCATATCTGGGCTGCTGATGGACTAGAGGCCAGAAAGAAATGTTAATTCAAAGAAAATCATGAACAAACCTGAAGTCGCCATAGCAGCAGGACCTGACATCCTCTTCCCTTCCTTCTCTGACTCATGTATCTAATGGAGGCTAGCACTGTCACCATGGGGGTGGTGGTTAGAGGAATGGTTTTGTATATTACTACCACTTGGTGGAATCTGACTTATGAAACCTTTAAGTAATGCCTTCTTTGTTTCTTGGAGGTACAAGTGGCAGGAAAGAGGAATCTCACCCAAGCTGAGACAATTCTATTGGGTCATTGGAAAAGTCATGATGCCCTTTTGCATAGGAAAACAGAAAAATATGTCATGACTTTTCCAAAGACCCAATATAGTGGTCAACAGAGTAAACTATAAACCCAGAGGGAGGCTCCAAGAACCTGTGACTTTATAAAGACTTTTAAAATAATTTTTTTCAATTTTCCAACTACTGAGTCTTAAGATAACAGTCCAGTTAGAGAATCAGTCAATCAATCTACATATATCTAGTGACCTCCTGCCCTGTGCCATGCACTCTTCTCAGTGTCAGGGACAGTGAGAAAAGTGCCATCCAGGGTGCTCTCATTCTAGTGAAGGAGGACAGAAACTAAACCCAACCAAGTACGTGTGACACTGCTAGGGAATGACAAGTGGTATCGGAAGAGAAAATGGAGTCTTTTGACAGGAAGTAACTAGGAGAGGTTTGTTTGAGAAGGGGATAGCGGAGTTGGGACCTATATAATAGAGAGGAGGCAGCCATGGAGTGACTGCATGGAAGAGCATTCTAAGCAGAAGAAACAGCCAGGGCCGAGGCCCCTAACTATGAAATAGCTGGGTGTGCTTGAGCGAGAAAGCTGGTGTGGTTCAATGGCAGTAAGTGGAGGACAGAGTGGGAGGAGGCGAGATAGAAAGGAAAGCTTGGATTTTATTCTCAGTAAAGAAGCCATAGAAGGGTTTTAAGACAAGTGCTATCATTTTCACAAAAACAGCTCTGGCAGGGTCAACAGTGATGTGGTGGTCAAGGAGTTGGATCCCATATAGCCAGCTTCACAGTTTGAATCCAGATGCTGGGACTTGAGACGCATACTAGGCACGTGAGTGTGCATGTCCAAAATCTCAAAAGGAGGGAAAATGGAGGAGAAGGGATGGCAATGTGACTGTTCTTCATCGAAGGTGCTTTCTCACTTCTTTCTTCCTCTCTCTCCCTCTCTTTCTCTTTCTCCAAAGAGTACACTCACTCTCTGCCAAACTAGAAAAAATATTTTCCTTTTAAAGACCACTCTAGCTGCTATATAGAGATGCCTCTTTGTCAGGAGGCAAAGGTCAAAGAAGGTATGATGGTGGCCAGGATCAAAAAAGGAAGAACGAATTAAGGAAACAACATATCTGAAGCCTGAGGACATGCCCAGAGGCTGTTTCTACTGCCACCTTATTTGGTCACATGAGTAGCAGTAATTAAATTGTGTCCTCTGCTTCTGATTGGAATAATGGGAAAATGTTCAAGGTTGATATTTGATTTTGGAAAACATGAGTTTCAAATCCTGCCCTTGACATTTTTGAGTTTTATGATTGTTTCTTCTTCTTTCTGGTAAATTCCTCCATCTGGCCTTCCAAATCACTAATTCATTCTTTGACTATTCCTCTGTCACATTTATTGAGTCATAATTTTTATTTCAACTATTATACTTTTCATGCCTAATATTTCTACTTGTTTACTTTTTTTTTTTAATGTATCTTCCCTTAGCTTCTCTTTTAATATATATATCCGGCTTTCAAAAAATGTCTTCCATATATTTTAGTACTGATGCTCCTTGATTTATAATGGGGTTAGATTCCAGTAAACCTATCATAAATTGAAAGTATCCTAAGTCACAAATGCTTTTAGGGTCAGCCCCATAGCGCAAGGTTAAGCACTGTGCGTTAGAAAACAGACCCCATATGACTGACCACAGTTTAAATCTTGGCTCTATAGCTTGAAAAACATTCTGAGTATGTGTGCATGTGTGTGTCCAAAATCCTTACAGGAAGGAGGAATGGAGCAAAGAGGATTGTGGCATGACTACACTCCACTGGGGGTGCTTGCTTGCTTTTTCTCTCTCTCTGGCAAACACGGGTGCCCTCTGGCAATAAAACTGTTTAAATGCATTTTTATACACCTGACCTAGTGAACACCATAGTTTAGCCTAGCCTGCCTTAGATGTGTTCACTTTCATTGATCTTTACATTGATTGGGCAGATCATCTGACACAAACCCATTTCATAATAAAGTATTGAATATCTCATGTAACAGATTGAATCCAGCATGCCGTAGAGTGTTGGTTCCTGACCCCTGTGATTGTGTGGCTAACTAGGAGCTGCGGCTGCTGGCTGCTGCGGTGGCCTAGCATTGCCAGACAGTATCACACTGCATATCACTAATCTAGAAAAAGATCAAAAGTCAAAGTTTGAAGTAGGGTTTCTACTGAATGCATAGCACTCTAGCAGTCTCACACTATCACCACTGCAAATTCAAAAACTTATAAATTAAACCATCATAAGTCAGAAACTGTGCGTATTTCTATTCTGTAGAAATCCATTATCGAGTAGGTTATTTATTGGTAAGCTGGGTTTTTTGTTTTGGTTGTGGTTTTTGTTTTTTAGGTTTTTGCCATGGGGCATATGTGCTTGCCAGAGAGAGACAGAAAGAAGGAAAGTGAGAATTCAATACCCAGAGGGGATGGCCATACTGTGATCCCTTCTCCTCCATTTTCCTCTTGGGATTTTGGGCATGCATGCACATTTGCCCAAAATGTGCCCAGCATGATTTTCATGCCACCAGGCCCAGAACTCAAACTACAGTCAGTCATGTGGGAATCTAGTGCCATAACTACTATGCCACCTGCTGACCCTGGTCACTTGGTTTTTAAAAGACTATGATCCTGGACTCAGCCAGCACCTGAGCTTTGGCTGGTGCTCGCTTCTGTCAAAATAAAACTGTTTTACTTAACAGCTTGGGATGCATTTAAGATCCCGTAGGCCAAAGGAGAACAATCCCTTCAACATATGCTTTTCTGATACATCCAAAGTAACCAAGAGAAATCTAAGTCTACAGAGGTCCCATTATGGCAACTAATGAGTTTGAAAAGAAAGCGGAAGCTGCCCTTTGAAATGGAAGATTGTGGACATGTTTACACTGAAATCGCTACCTTCTTTGACCTTGACCACCTCCCTCCTTCTAAGAATTGAAAAACCACAGATTACTCCCAAGGATCCCCTGAACATAGGATATGGTCACAAGATCTATCTCATATGTTTTTCTCCTTCACTCATGAGCTGCACAACTGCAAATTTGAGCAGTATGTCTACAGACAGTGTGGAAAAACTCTCAAAAACCTAATCAACAGGGCCTGGCAGGTGGCATGATGGTTAAGGGTGTTGTACTCCCACATGGTCGACCAAGGTTGGAGTCCCAGACCTGGCGACTTGCTTCCTTACTTTCCCTCTCTCTCTCTCTGGCTCTGTCCTTCTTTGGTCAAATTTAAATAAATAAATAAAGTTAAATAAAATAATTCTTTAAAAGAACCTAATTAACACAGGATGACCTAGGAGTGATTCTATAACAAGATATTATTCATAGTGAATTTGTCACTCTTAGTTCTGAATACTGCAGATAGCAGCAATTAGAGTTTCTCCTTTATTTCTGAAGTATTCAGTTGGCCTTCCATCAGTAAGACTGACTTTTTCAATCTGTTCTGGGAGAGATTAATGGAATATAGTCATATCCACTCAAGATGAGAGGCAGATCAATATTGAATATACTGTTGAGAAAAAAATTAGACCCAATGAGTGGGTAAATAGGGCAGGGACCCCAGAGGAAGTCACCATGATAGGAAGTGGACACACATATTAAGATAGAGCCAATTTATAAAATGGAGTCACTCTGGTCAAGCTTTTGAGAAGGGGGTTGTTCACTGCTCTCATTGAAAGTCAAGTATTTGCTCTGACCACTTGCTAACACAGAGAGCTGCTTACAACCAGAGCTGTTTCACAGCTTGTTTGATCAATCACAGTCTATCAGGAAATACAACCAGAACTTTGAAAATTCCTTCCTCCTGGCTTCCCACCTGGCTCTTGGCTCCAGGAAGGCTGTTCTCTTCCTTCCTGCCACCCCAAATGTACACACAAAATTCACACTGGGATGGGACACTAAGTCAATACCCAGGCAGTGCATTCAGATATGGATGTTCATTCCTTTGAAGACCACTGTGGGCGTGCATGATTAGATAGTTCAATTCCTCACCTGAGAGAGATGCACAAGGACACAAAAAACCAAAGAGGTCAGGTACTGTGACAGCCCTTCCTCTGCTAGATATGCGTTACCAACCTCAGGATAAAAGTAACACCTAATCTTCCACCCGATGCAGTTGTTCTTCCCTGGCAGCTGCCCACCTATATGCCTTTCAAGCATGGGGGTCTATTTCCTTCCTATTAGAAATCTTTACTTTTCTATTAAAACTTCTTTTTCCCTGCTTTACTACTGTTTGTGATTTTTTATTCTGCATCTCAGAGCAGTCTCTAATCTTAGAGACCTGGACCTAAAGAACCCAGGATTTCACACAACACAGCTCAACTCCCCATCCTACAGCAGCACTCCCCGCAGGCAACTCACTCCCTGCAAGCTCCTTTTGAGCAGCACTAAGCTTGTCAATGAGCTGGCATTTCTCCTCAATATCATAGCCAGTCCTTCAAGCTGCTTCACTCTTTTTTTTTTTTTTTTTTTTTTTGAGAGGTTTTTTCCTATAGGGTGCATGCACTGGCCAGAGAGACAGAGAGACAGAAAACAAGAAATCACCCCCAGGGGGGATGGCCACATCACAATCTCTTTTCCTCCATTCTCCTCTCAGGATCTTGGGCATGCACACACACACACCCAGCATGAGTTTAAACAACTGGGTCTGGAACTCGAACCATGGTTGGCTACATAGGAGTTCAGCGACATTGCCATTATGCTAACTGCTGGTCCCCTTCACTCTTCTCACATAAAATTAGGTTCTCAGAGACTGAACTAGCCTAAATAAAGACAAGAAGCCCAGGGACCAACAGTTAGTGTAATGGTTATGTCACTGAACTCCCATGTAGCCAACCACGGTTCGAGTCCTGGACCCAGTGGCTTAAACTCATGCCAGGCGTGTGTGCATGCATGTCTAGGATCCTGAGAGGAGAATGGAAGAGAAAGGATTGCAGTGTGGCCATCCCCCCTGTGGGGTAATTTCTTGCTTTCTGTCTCTCTGGCAAGTGCACGTGCCCTATAGCAAAAAAAAAAAAAAAAAAAAACCACTCTCCAAATAAATAAATAAATAAAAAGCCCCTCTGATACAGATCAAACCCTCTCATCTCAGTTTTTCATTGGCAAACCATTTCTGGGACTCACTCCCTGCCTGGGAGCTCTGATCTTTCTTCCCTCTCTTCAGCTCTCCACTTCACTATTCCTTCTCTGTGATGGTGTCTCTAATTCTTCACGGGCATGACACAAAGAATCGAGTTGGCTGCACTGGGTGTTGGGCCCACGCACACCAACTTACTGAAAACTGTGTCGTTGTTGGATCAATTGAAATTGTTTTAAGAACAGCAGTTGTTTACTGACATAGTGTTAAGTGTTGAGGGCACTGAGTTCCCTTGCCATAAGCTAGTTCTTGGAATAGGTAGTTCTTGTTTCAGGGCCATGTTCATTTGTGGACTCAGTGAAAGCACACACACGCACATGCACACACACACACACACACACACACACACACACCTGAGGAATGTAGGTGCCACCATCTGACAAATAATAGCTTATGCATACATGAGTGACTCGGCAGTAAATGATAGCACTGTAGAACAGCTTTATGGAACAGCTTGCTTCCTACAGGTTGAGATGTGTTACAACGTTGTCAAGAATATTTAATCAAAAAATAAATGCAGAGAGTCATGAGCAATTGTTGAGTTTTGCTGATCTCTTCAGTTGTGAAGAATTAAAGTGCTAAGAGAACGGGGGAACACAAGTTCACTGCTGTGTATCTTTATCATCGGGAAGCATTCATGCTGCTGTCACATCACCTACTGACATTCTCAGTAGTGACAACTCAAATGTAGTAAGGGAAGAAACAGTTCTGGAAGAAGATATGCTATGGCTGGAATGCAACACAGAATCACAATCCCAGCAACTGTCTTCAGTTCTTAGACAAATCAGAATTCATGCACTTTTAAAACTAACACAGAGCCTGGTTTCAAGGCCTGCCACCCAATGATAAGTCTGAGGTGGTTCAAGGTCTGTATAAGTCCATGCCCAAGTTTTTCAAACTAAGACTTAGGATGGCTAAAGAAGAGATGGTGGGTATTAGCAGATGGTGTAATGGTTATGTTGATGGACTCCCACGTAGTCAACCATGGTTCAAGTCCCATGGCAGCTTAAAACTCATACCAAAATATGCTGAGAGGAGAATGGAGGAGAAGATACTGCAGCTTGGCCATCTCCTCTGGGGAGTGATTTCTCTTTCTCTCTGTCTCTCTGGGAAGCACACATGCCCCATAGCAAAAAAAAAAAAAAAAAAAAAAAAAAAGACAGATGGTGAATTTTACTCAAGCATCTTCAAAAAATTCCTGTAGTCTTTACTCATCTATTTGTTACAGCCCCCAGGCAGAAAAAGTTTACAAACTCTGCAGGCCACCAGCTGACTTGCATAACCCCTGATAATGACATCTATTAATACATAGCAGGGGGGCAAGTTCCTCTGAAAAACACACCAAAAAAAATCACAATAAAACAAGCAAACTTTAGACTGCCTCCACAACTGTGAGTTGCTTTGACTGGTTTGATACATGGCAAAATACATGGTTTCCAAAGACCCAGATGCATTTTGTATGCATAAAGCCTTTTATGGTTTGCTGTGAAGGCTATATCTGCGATGGGAGTAGGTATTCTAGGTGGAAAACTTAACTGAAGGATTGTAGAAAGACATGACCCTGAGAAAGATGACAGGTCAATGGTGAACCCTTTGCCTTGTGCACAGCAAGGGAGTCCAGCAGTTGTGGCTCATGACTGCATTTACGTGGTGACACAGAATCTCATGTACTGTTATTTTCCAAGGCCTGATTCAAGGGTAGAAATGGCCATGAGGCAAACTAGCAGATCCTTTGCTTCTGATGCAGTTTTTGGTGATAACATTTTCTGTATTGAAGAGTTGCATACTGCTACCAATTCTGGTGTAAGACTCCCCCAGGCACTGTAGATAGGTCTTCAGTAACTGTGGAAATTGATGATGTGGATAAAAATTGGTGGAAAATGGCAGCCAACATCCCTGCTAAGAGGGGTTAACACTCTGACCCATGTGTTAGAGCTGTTGTGATCTCAAATTCTTTGTGTGTGTTTATGTGAGAAACCCAATTAAATGAGCGAGCTAAGTACTCCAATTACCAATATGATCTAGAACCTGACCAGTGGTCTCCGAGGCATCTCTGAACGTGTACTGTGGGACTCAGGGAGAGATTTCCGAGGCACTGTGGGCAAACTATCCATCTTGTCTTGAAGAATCTCTATGGAAAACACCAACTTACCGTTTACATTGGATGAAGCAGACAAGTTTGAACTGGATAGAGAAATGATTGGGCTCTGGGTAGCAGCCCTGAGAGGAGGCCGACCGGCACCCCAGGCCATGTAGCCATGCACATGGAGTGGCTGCAGAAGCGAGTCCAGCAATACCTGGACCAGAAAGAGTATCAAAGTGCTCTATTTGAGGCAGATGAAGTAGCTTCGCTCCCTCATGAGGAACCCAGGACATGTACTGGTTGGCTCAGTGTCTTTACCCAGCAGCGCAGTATCATGGAGCAGCCCGTGTGCTTCGGTCACAAAAACTGGACAGACTGTGTGAAGCAGGTCGTTACCTTGCAGCTAGATGCCGCTATGCTGCAAAAGCGTACCAGCAAGCCTTTGATATTCTTGATATGGAAGAACCAACCAATAAAAGATTATTTGAAAAATATTCAAAGGATGAAAGGACCCAACCCCTCCCCCAAAAGTGACTGGGAAACATCACAGTCCTCACTAAAGAGTTCTACTTGCCTTCTAAGAGGAAAAATCTATGATGCTTTAGATAACCAAACCCTTGCTACTTACAGCTACAAAGAAGCATTGAAACTTGATGTCTATTGTTTAGAAGCATTCGATCTTTTGGGGTCATATTACAGGTTGACAGCACTTGAGGAAAAAGAACTTCTTAAATCGCTACCTCTCAGCAAGCTCAGTACTGAAGAACAAGAATTGCTACATTTTCTATTTGAGAAAAAATTTTAGAAGTATAATAAGTCTAGTGAGACTGTCGTCCCTGAGTCTGTAGATGACTTGCAAGACACTCTGGATGTGGTGGTGCGTTTAGCTGAGAGACATTATTATAACCATGACTTTAAAATGTGCTACAAGCTCACATTTGTAGTAATGGAAAAAGACCCTTTCCATGCCAATTGTTTACCTGTACCTGTAAGAACACCTAAGGAATTGAACAGAGCAAATGCACTTCTCTTTCTCATAAACTGGTGGATTTATATCCTGTAAACCTGTGTCTTGGTTTGCAGTGGGATGTTACTACCTCATGGTTGGTTCTAAGAATGAATGGGCCAGGAGACATCTGAGCAAAGCCACAACACCAGAGAAGACCTACGGGCCTGTATGGATAGCCTACAGGCCTTCATTTGCAGTCAAGAGTGAGCATGGCCAGGCCATGGCTGTGTACTTCATAGCAGCACAGCTGATGAAAGGGTGCCATTTGCCAATGTTGTATATCAGGTTAGAATATGGCTTAACCAACAACTCACAACTGGCTGAAAGATTTTTTTAGCCATGCTCTGAGCATTGCACCAGAAGACCATTTTGTCATGCATGAGGTTGGCATGGTGGTATTTCAGAATGGAGAATGGAAAACAGCAGAAAAATGGTTTCTCAATGCTTTGGAAAAGATTAAAGCAATTGCGAATGAGGTAACAGTTGATAGGTGGGAACCTTGGTTGAACAACTTGGGGCATGTCTGCAGAAAACTAAAAAAGTATGCCAAGGCAGTAGATTACCACTGTCAGGCACTAGTGTTAATTCCTCAGAATGCGCCCACCTATTTTGCCATAGGAAACATCCGTAGTTTAATGGGCAATTTTGAAAATGCTGTGAACTACTTCCACGCTGCCCTTGGTCTTAGGCGAGATGACATGTTTTCTGTTACAATGCTCGGTCCTTGCATCGAAATGTGTATTGGTGATTCTGAAGACTATGTTGAAGCAGACATTAAAAATGAATTAAAATGTTATGACTTTAATGTGTATACAATGAAGACACTAAAAAACATTATTTCACCTCCGTGGGGTTTCAGGAAATTTGAAGTAGAAAAACAGACTGCATGAGAAACCAGGCTTGCACCACTAGAAACCTCCAGAAAACCTCCAGATCCCAGGCCTTCCTTGAAAGAAACCTTTGAAATTGAAATGAATAAAAGCGACATGATGTTAGAGATATCTATGTCCGATCACAGCACATGACTGCAGGCAGGGGCTGGTTCTGTCTGCCTGAGCGTAGGTATTCCTCCATAGCCTTGGCTGTATCTTAAGGATTTCTCTCTTCTTTTTCTTTTTTTTTTTCTTTTTGTTTTGTCTTATTTATTTTTTATTTATTTATTTATTTTTGCTATAGGGCGCATGCGCTCACCAGAAAGACAGAGAGAGACAGAGAGATAGAAAGCGAGAAATCACCCCCCAGGGGGGTTGGACATTCCGCAATCTCTTCTTCTCCATTCTCCTCTCGGGATCTTGGGCACGCACGCACACGCACCCGGCGTGAGTTTAAGCCACCGGGTCCGGGACTCGAACTGTTGTCAGCTACATGGAAGTTCAGCGACATAGCCATTACGCTAACTGCGGGTCCCAAGAATTTCTCACTTCTAATATGAATCCAAACCAGATCTTTACATTTAGAAACAGAGACCTGAACAGCACACCTTGCAAGATGGTTTCTGATTTTCTGAATCTACAAAATAGTTATACTAGTGGAATAAAGAAAGTAAACCATCTAGTGTCTCTTCCTTTTCCAGTAAAGTTTTATCTTGGACCAATGTAAATGTACAGAAACTTGCAGAGATAGTAGAGGGTGTCCATGTGCCCTTGCCATTTCCCCGTTGTCATCATCTTCCATCACCATGGAACACAGGTCTGGACCAAGAAAGGGACATTGCTAGGTTACTGCTGACTGAACTGCAGATTTTATTTGGGTTTTACCACTTTTTCCCTAATGCCCTCTTTCTGTCCAAGGATCCCACTCAGGTGGGTCCATGCTGCATTCAGACATCAAGTCTCCTCTTGCTCTTGAGTCTGTGACAGTTTCTCAGACCTGTATCTGTGTTTCTCTTGATCTTGATAGTTTTGAGATGTACTGGCCAAGAAGTCTCGGGAACATCCCTCCATTTCCAAGTGTGTCTGTCACGACTGAACTGGGACTATGGGTGTTAGGATAAAGTCCCACAGAGGAGCGGTGCTTCTCCATCATGTCCCGCCAGAGTGCTCCACCTCTATATGGATTAGCACTAGTGATGCTGGTCACCTGGTCAGATCACTCAGATCACAGCTTTCCCTACTGTCACACTATGAGTGACAGAGTCTGAGCTCCATATCCTGGGGAGGCAATATCTGCACATACTACTTGGAATTCTTCTCGAAGATTGATCACTTCTCTGCCATCTGTAGATGTGCATAGTCATTTATCGCCACAGACCCAGGTGTCCTTATGTTTTGGGTTGTAATCCTACATGGTATTTCTTATTTTTCGGCTTACGTGGCTTCAGCCTTGGCAATTGGGACTTCTTTCATCTTGGTTCCTGTGCCCTGTGCCATGCCCCATCTGTTTGTTTTTGTTGTTTCCTCTACTATGGTAAAATACATATTAACTACAGAATTCACTAATTACAGCATATCTGTGTTCATCAGCCATGGCAAATGACCACACCAGGGCAAGATGTCCACAATGGGGGCAGGGAGCCGAGGGAGGGAAAGGAGCAACTGGAAATTGCACTTTCTGTCCAGTTTCTCCAAAACCTAAAGCCACTGTACAAAATAAAGTTTATTAACTTTAAAAATTAAAAGAATAAAAGAGAAATTGTTACACTACCACCTACATGGTTGGGGAGTACTGGGCGTACATGCCAGATTTATGTGTTTTATCATTTTCTATGCTAACCAAGAGAGGCTATAAATGAATAAATATGAATACATAAATACCTATCTATGCTAAATTTTATTTTATATCCTAGTTACTATCTGCATCACTATAATATATATCAGTGCATCTTACAGAAAGATATGCTCTCATAATACGAAATCAATTATTTGATCATTGAGAAACTTTTATGTATCATGAGAACATAAGACTCTGGATTATCTAACATTGTTAGTACGGTGTATGCAGAGCTCAAAATATTCACTTGTAAAAGTAGTTTTCTGTTTCTAGTGCAGAGTAGTGCAAATCATGTTGAAGTTATTTTAATATATATATTTCATTCCTGTGCTTCTGCTCTGAAGTCCTGGAATACAGTTTTGTTTGTTTGTTTGTTTTTCAGTGTAATCAATTCATCTGTACTTAACACTAATGTCTATATTGGTATAGCACTGTTGTCTAAAACTGATACTATATTTAAGGAAGATTTTCCATAATTTTATGGTATTACACAGGGAAAGCTCTGACTGCAGGATCAGTCTAACTATGTACTGTTAGGTGCATGCATTTTATTTTCACTAACTTATACTTGTCTGTCTAGAATACAGGCTGTCCAATCAGCTGGTCATTTACTAGGTGTGGACTTATGCTACTGGGCTTGCAGTAAGAATTGCTAGCCCCTCACTGTACGGGTCTGTGTGGAGCTTTAATCAGTAAATGCCTCCACTTTGTGTATTACATTAGCTTTGACTCACACATATAACTACCTGCTACTGATGTAGTTTTCCATATTAAGAGATTTAAAGTGGGTTAACCAGGTCATTGTATCTTAACAGGCATTACTGTAGAGTGATTGTGAATACAATCTGTTAGCTGCCAGTGTGTTTTTTAACCTGTTGTGTGTTGGAGGGGGTAGGATTGAGAAGGTGAACCATTCAGGAATTTTCTGCACTAGCTGGGGAGAAGAGCAGATAACTAGACTGCTTTGTCATGAATCCCTGGAACCACTAGCAGTAGTGAGGTGCTCACAATCTAAGATGAGCACAGGTGCTTCGTGACAGACATCACTAGCATGCTCAACTGCATAATGTTCTGGCACTGTATTTTAAATGACATTAATTTATTAAATAAATTATATAAATATAAATATATATATATATATTACCTTGGCCTATGAGCTGGCTTCTCACTGGGGATTTCAGCAAGATTGTGGTCTCTAATGGAGTCTTGTCAACTCCAGGGAGCTCAGGCAGTAGGGTATAAATCAGCCCAAGGCACAAAAAACTATAGTTAACAATTCCCTATCCTACATTCCTACACAATAACTCCTCATGTTAGTTCTTTTCTTTCTTCGTTTTTTTTTCTTTATCTGCTATATATCACATGTGGTCACAGGAGAGAGAGACAGACAGACAGACAGACGGAAAGTGAGAAAGCACCCCGCAGTGAGGACGGCCACTCCACAATCTCTTTTCTCCCATTCTCCATTCCATTTTGGGCATACATGCATAAACTCCCAATGTGCTTTTCAAGCTGCTCCAGGAATTGAACCACAGAGTCAGCCATGTGGGATCCAGCTGATTTAATCATCATGTCACCTGCTAGCCCAGTTCTTCACCTTTTCCTCCTTAAGAAGAAGCAAGAGGAGGAGAGCAGTTGCTTTCCCACCCCACCGGCATTTAGAAGTGGAAGGGTATAGAAGGAACTGCACAAACAGCCATTCCCCAAGTTCGTGGTTATAGTTACTGTGTCAACTCCTTACAGCTCCTTACCCACACAGGCTCTCTGTCCTTGGCTGATCTTTCTCTAGAGAACACCCAGAGGAATGTCTGAAGTGCACTTGAGTAGGAGCAGTTTGCCCCAAGGCAACACAGGGGGAGAATTGAGAGCAGAGCTGTATGGTTCCCACCTTCCCCATTTTGTCCTCCCACAGCCAAGCTGAGCTGTCTCTTGCCCCAGGCCAGCATGACCCTCTGATTCAAGTTGGGTTGCCAGGAAACACTCTGAGACAGGTTACTGAACACAAGACTTAATATGGATGGCTCTGGGATCAAACCTATGGAAGTGAAGGAAAGGAAACAGAATTGGAAGGAAGAAAAAGTTGATCTGTGATGCAAGACCAAGGACAACTTCAGCTGACCCCACTCTGAAGAGAGTATGGCCCTTCAAAATTGTTGTAAGTTAGAGCAAGCACACCAGATCTTTCCTCCCACACACTGACCAATCACTGAATGCAAGCCACCCCCGGGAGGTGGGCATAGCCTTCACAAGATGACGCTGTTCACCAAGGCAATTCTCAAAGAAGGTCAACAGCTGAGTCCTGACAGCTAGCAGCATTCTCCGCAGATAGGGGGAATAAATCTCTCCTTCCTGAAAGTGGAGCTGTGGCACATCACAGCATCTACTGCACCACCAGTTTAGGACAGCCCTCGCTGCCCCAGGGATTTTTCACAGTATTCTCACTTTCTTTTTCCAAGGTCCTCTAAGGTCTTATGGGGAGAGAGGATGAGACACCACAGTCATGTTAATGCAGCATTTTTGTTAAAACCACCGTCAGCCTAGAAATTTTTATCCCTGAGGAATTGTACAACTCACTCCTTTCTTTCTGACCTGTGTCTCACATGAGCTGTCATATTCCTCTGGGGCAGTTACTTTAGCTGACATGTTCATGCCAGCCTTCAACTTTCTCACTCCCTGCAAGCTCCAATTTTCCCAGGAGGAGGATGTTGACAAGTCCTTTGAGGAGCTAGCAGTGCTGGTCAGAGGAGTGCTGTGGGCTGAAGGCAGCTGCACCTGACGTCTCTGCAGAGATCTCAGGACCCTGGGCATGAAGGATGGCAAGACTGTCCCTGAGACCACAGTCTACTCTGTGAGTCCCATGGACTCACCCATCATCTCTCATGGCAGACATTACATTTGGAACATTCGGATGTCCCTGATGGCATCCCAAATCCCTGCGTCCAGACACATTTCAGACCATTCAATGGGCATCTCCATATAGATACCCTATACATATCTCAATTTATTTATTTCCCTCTAAACCTAATTAGTTTCACTTTCAGTCTTGATGAAAGATACCACATTCATTAAGCCCAAATGAGAAACTTTAGAATCTTTCCCTTTCCCAGGCCGATTTCTAGTCTAGCCTCAGAACTCTGTAACTTCCAGAGTCTCACCCTCTATAAGGGCTCCTCTGTGTGTCCAGAATCACCCCTACGTCTCAGACTCTCATTTTCACATAGATTACTGTCCATATTTCCTGTCTATTGCTGTGTACCAAAATATCCCAAAACTCAGTGGCATAAAATGTAAATATTTACCTTGCAGTTTCTGTGGGTCAGGAACTTGGAAGTGGTTTGCTGGGTAATTTGGGCTCAGAGTGTCTCATGAGGTTGCTGTAAAGATGTCAATTGGGGTTGAAGTCATCTGGAGGATTGGTTGGGGCTGGGGGATAGATTCCAGGAGGGTTCACTCCCACAGCTATTGGCAGGACCCCTCAGTTCCTTGCTGGCTATTGTCAGGAGGTCTCATTTCCTTACTATGCAGAACTCCTCGCTGGGCTGCTCTGCATGGCCGCTGCCATCCTCCAAAATGAGTGGGGAGAGGAAGAAACACAGAGACAGATGGAGAGAAAGAGAGAGAGAAAGCTCAAGGAATCCGATTATCAAAGGGTGAGAAGAACATCAAACATACCGAAAGACACAACCAAAAGAGCTTGCTCCTTCAAGAACTTTACCTATGAAATGAAGGAGTAATATATGAGGAGTCTGCAAAATGTACACAGAAAAAAAATGGAATTAAAGTATGAGTTTATTTTGGTACAAAACATTTTGGAATTCCATGAATATTTTTATGATACACATTTTCCATGAACTTTCTGAAGACCCTTCGTACTAATGCCAAGAGGGCGGTCGGGGTTTTACGCATTTCTTTGCCCTTACACTAAATGATCCAAGCCTTTGTCTTTTTTCTTTGTTAATTTCTTTTGTCCACTGTGCACTGACCTTCTGCCTCTTTTGTTAATCTTTGTCTACAGTTACCATCTCTTCCAGCTATTAGTAGGGAGCTCAGTCTTTGAAAAGAATCAGCAGGACGCTCTTTCTGTGCAGGTAGCAGACCCACAAGCATGGTGAACATCCCTAAAACCCGCCGGACCTTCTCTAAGAAGTGTGGCAAGCACCAACCTCATAAAGTGACACAGGACAAAAAGGGCAAGGATTCTTGGTCTGCTCAGGGAAAGCGGCGTTATGACAGGAAGCAGAGTGGCTATGGTGGACAGACTAAGCCTGTTTTCCGGAAACAGGCAAAAACTACAAAGAAGATTGTGCTGAGGCTTGAATGCGTTGAGCCCAACTGCAGATCTAAGAGAATGCTGGCTATCAAGAGATGTGAGCATTGTGAACTGGGAGGAGATAAGAAGAGAAAGGGGCAAGTGGTCCAGTTCTAAGCCTCGTCTTTTCTATTATGAAGATGGCAAAATCCTGAGGTGAATGTTCACCTCCTTTGGTTACAGTTGGTCTGTTTGTAAGGGAATAAAGTAATCAATAAAATTCCCCTTTTGGGGAAATTTGATTCATGGTACTACTTGTTTTGGATTAAATCTGGCTGGCTGAGCTCACATAAAAAAAAAAAAAAAATCAGCAGGAAGACCAGCAGTTAGTGTCATGGCTATGTCGCTGGATTCCCATGTAGTCGACTGTGGTTCGCGTCCTGAACCCGGTGGCTTAAAACTCACGCCGGGCGCATGTGTGTGTGCACCCAAGATCCCGAGAGGAGAATGGAGGAGAAGGATTGCGGTGTGGCCATCCCCCCTGGGGAGTGATTTCTCGCTTTCTGTCTCCCTCTCTCTCTCTGTCTGTCTGGCGAGCACACGCGCCCTGTAGCAAAAACCTCTTCAAAAAATATGAATCAGTAGGTATCAAATTTACGTAGATCCAGAGACCTTCCCACTTGGCTTGTCTATGTGTCTAACAGAGCTTGGACTCAGAATCAAGTGCACAGGCTTGATAATGCTCTGCCATTATTAGCTGAAAGCCCTTGCTTCGTAAGCCTCAATTTCGTCATCTTCGAAACAGGAGACTTTTAATGCATCTGTCATAGTGTTACTATGAAGACTCAATAAAAGGACTATGTAAAATGCTAGCCACAATGCCTGGGTTACATGTGCAAAGATATTAGCTATGATTATTTGTAAAGGGCACAAGGCATACACAGACATGGTGGAAATGCTTTTGACTGCCCAGTGACATTTTCGTCCTCTAGAGCTGTGCTGTTTGATACGATAACCACCAACCATGGTGACTATCGAGTACCTAAGATGTGGCTAGTCCAAATCAAGGTTTAAGTACAGAGCACAAAATGAATTTCAAAAATTAGCATAAGGAGAAATATGAAATACTGCTTTAATAAAGTTCATATTGATTATAGGTTGCAGAGACATTTTAGATATACTGCGTTGGGTTGCTAAAATAAATATGGCATCTTAAAAAGTTCATGAAAAATGAATATTATGAAAAAGCTACATGAGTTTTCAAAGTTTTATATACCAAAATGAATTCATATTCTAATTCCATCTTCTACAAGCTTTTTAAAGACCCCCCCATCTTATTAAAATTATTTGTATCTGTTTTTGTTTTTGCTTTGTTTGTTTTTCTTTTTCTGAGAGGTTTTTGCCTTAGGACATGTGCACTGCTGGAGAGAGAGAGACAGAGATTGTGAGAAGGAAAGTGAGAAATCACCTCCTAGGGGAACGGCCATGCCACAATCCCTTCTTCACCATTCTCCTATCAGGATCTTGGGCACACACACACATGTGCCTGGCATGATTTTCAAGTCACTGTTCTTAATGGGGCTACTAAAATCTTTTTAATTATAAGTTAAAAATATGGGGACAATGTTTTAGAAGAATGGAACCATTAAACTACTAAATACAAAGAAGCAATGTGCTATTGTATATATTGTTTTATTTCTTAATAATTATTTATTTTTTAATTGATTATTTTAATTTACATTTTATCACATCTTTGCAGTATACGTTTTTTTTCAACACAAATACCATGTATGTCAGTCAAGACAAGGATATTACTATATACATTATCATCAGCAAATAGTTTCTCATTTTTTGTCAGTTAAGCATACTTTTACCCATTTTTTTGTTTCCCCTTTCCTGTTCCTCCCTTCCATACTAAACTTTTTTTTCACATTTTATTGATTCACAAGAGACCTTAAGGTATGGACAAAGCTAAGATCTAATGACAAGTGCACTGCAATTTTCTTCTGAAATAATTTTTTTCTCTCTCTCCATTTCCCCTTCTACTAAAGAGAGGTATAAATTAACTTATTTGCAAAAAAAAAAATTAGATTAATTTCAATTTGGTCTATTATTTGCACAAAGCCCCATGAAAATTCAATTTTTAATGCAAGGCAACAGATGCTATTGTATTATTGAACTTATGCAAATAACCATTCTGCCACAAAGTAAGAAGGTTCACAAATATTTTCTAATTGCAAAGGGGTCAGGAAGGGAGAAAAGTTTGTTTCAATTTAAAAAATTCTTTTTTTTTTTTAACAAATTGCTGAACCCAACAACTCAAAAGAAAACAAAAATCCTTAAATCTGGAAGCAAAGCATAGAAGAAAATCAGTAATGTTTTATAAAAAAGTCACGGAATTCTGTTTCACCAGTTCAGTTTCATGTAATCTCTCTTTTGCTGAATTTGCAGTGTTACTGTGGTCTGACCTTTCCATTAACATTCAACATTATTATTGATATTTCAGAACTTGTCCCTACCATTAAGTTGGCCTTTCTCTTGGTCATTTTTTGTTCTCTTATTTCTCTGTCTGTCTTTAGTTTTCCTGGTATAGTACTCCCTTTAGAACTTCTCAAAGATCTGGTCTGGTGTTGGTAAATTCTTTTAGGTTTTGTTTATCTGAGAATGATTTTATATTTTCTTCCCACATGAAGGATAATCTTGCCAGATAGAGTATTTTTGGTTGAAATTGTTTTTTACTTAACACTTTGAATATATTTTCCCATTATTTCCTTGTTTGCATTGTGTCTGACAAGAGGTCCAATGTTAGCCTGATGGGATATCTTTTTTCTCTTGCCAATTTTAGTATCTTATCTCTGTCTGTGGTTTTGGTCAATCTGGCTATGATGTGCCTTGGGAGAAGATCTTCTTGGGTTGATGTGGGGTCCTTTGTGTTCCTTAGGTCTGGATATTTGAATACTTCTGTAGGTTGGAAAGTTTTCTTCTAGATTTTCATGGAACAGATTATCAATGCCCTGATTAGTTTCTTCACCTTCTGGAATACTGATTATCCGGATGTTTAGGCATCTAATGGTATCTAGTATTACTCATATATTATTCTCATTTTTTGGGTTATTTTCTGCTTTTTTGTTGAATTTTTCTAACCCAGAGGTTCTATCTTCTACATCTGAGATTTGATTTTTTGCATGATCTAATCTGCTTTTAATACTTTCGAGGGAGGTTTTGATTTCCCATATTACAGCCTTCATATCTAACAGTTCCGTATGATTCTTTTTTATGGTATGTATTTCTTCTTTCAGATCATGAAAGAACCTCCTCATCTCCTGGAACTCATTGTCTCTTTTCTCCTGCATCTTCTGGAGTTCATTGTCTCTCTTCTCTTGCATCTCTGTTAGCTTTGTCACTATGAATATCCTAAATTATTTTTTTAAGAGAATGATTTTATTTATTTATTTATTTATTTATTTATTTATTTATTACTTTTCACATGAGTTTTGTCAAAGACAGAGAGAGAGAGAGAGAGTGAGTGAGTAAGTCACCAGGTCTGGGACTTGAACCGGTCGGCCATGTGGGAATTCCAACGCCTCAACCACCACGCCACTGCTGGCCCCAAATATCCTAAATTCTTTATCTGACCTTTCCACAAGTTCCATTGTACTGTCTGTGGATGATGAAGGGCTGTTCTTTCCCCTTGGGGGGGGGAGATGTTTTCTTGATTTCCCATATTTCTGTTTCTCTGTGGTCGTAGTTTCTGGTCATCTGATGTATTATTCCTTACTTCCTACCTTCTGGCTTTTCTCTTAGTGTTGGGCTAGAAGGAAGGGTTTGGGGCAGAGGCTTTTCAGTTAAAGGGGCAGGGCTAGGCCCACATCAGACGCACATGGATTCTGGCTTTTCGCTGGGTGTTGGGCCAAGAGGAGGGGTTTGGGGCAGAGCACAATGTGCTACTATATCTTCTTTCTCTGCATAGCATAAGCTCCTCTTCCTCCTTTATGTTCCAAGTACAGTTTCTGTTGAGCTTCATGGGGCGGCCACGGCCTTGCCATTTGTACTCACTGATCCGTGTGAGTGGCCATCCATTACTAAAGTATTTAGTAGTGGTAATATTTTTCGCCAACTTTTAACTAACTTTTGGCATTAAAAAACCTGGGTTCCAGATTGATCAGCAGAGAGCTGATGACCAACAGGGAAGAAATCAGTTTTTTATTTTTAAATTCCTTCAATAGTGATACTTGATATAAAATTGGAGGCTAGGAGGAGAAAAATTGCATGTAGCAAATACCACTGGTGGCCGACCCAATACACATTCCCCCTATCTTTTTGCTAATAAAAGTCCCAATTTTGTGTAAGGCTGCAATGCACTCAGTTTAAAAAAAAAAAGTGACAAGAGGTAACCATATGGCACAATTTCAGCCAATGAAATGTCAGAAGTGTCATGGTGACTCCTTTAGAACAGCTTTCTTTTTTAAAAAGAATTATTTAATTTTATTTATTATTATTATTTTTTAACTTGCTATAGGGCATACAGCCAGAGAGAAACAAAAGGGGTGGGAGTGGTGTGATAAAGCAAGCCACCAGGCCCAGAACTCAAACCACTGTTGGTCATGTGGAAGTCCAATGCCTTAATCACCATGTCACCGGCTGGCCCCAGGAAAAGTTTTCTTTGTGATTTAAAAAAGTAAGGGTGGGACCAAACTTAGTTTGTGCATACATTTTATTCTTTGTCCTTCATCTTTTTTATGTAGAATATGGATATAGTATTTCTTTTTTTTTCTTTTTTTTTTTTTTTTTGAGAGGTTTTTGCTATAGGGCGTGTGTGATCACAAGAAAGACAGAGAGACAGAAAGTGAGAAATCACCCCCCAGGGGAGATGGCCATATCACAATCCCTTCTCCTCTATTCCCCTCTTGGGATCTTGGGCATGCACGCACAGGCACCCAGTGTGAGTTTAAGCCACTGGGTCTGGAGCTTGAACCATGGTCAATGACATAGGAGTCCAGCGACATAGCCATTAAGCCAACTGCTGGTCCCTGGACATAGTATTTCAAAGTGAAACAACAACCTTGAGACCCCAGGCTAAAGCTCTGAGAGTAAGCCTGGAGGCCAGGAGGAGTTGGAGCACTTGGTGACCTCCTCAGTCAGCTACACGAGCCTAGACCATCTACTTCCAGACATCTCATTGTGGGAAACAAATTAACCCAGTCCCTTTTAGTTTTTCATAAACACAGCTTAGCACAATATTAAGTGATATTTGCCGTCTTCTCAAAATCTAATGTTCACAATCAGACCCTAAAATCTGCTGTCTTAGGACATTCTCACTTCCATGAAAATATGTCACCCTTAGCCCAAACCAAATGGTTATTCTGGCTCATGCAATGGGAGTGAATATGTACAGTTCGGCCTTGGCTTATGATGCAACTGATATAACAGTTATTTTAAAAGGATACATATTGTAAGGGCCAGCAGATGGCGTGGCATAGTGGTTAAATTACTGGATTCCCAGTTGACCAACTGTGGTTTAAATCCTGGGTCTGGAAGCTTGAAGATCATGCCAGGCACATGGGTATGTGTACCCAAAATTCCAAGAGGGGAACAGAGTGGGACTGTAGTGTGGCCATTCCCCGGGGTGTGATTTCTCTGCCTCTCTCTGGCCAACATATGTACCCAATGGCAAAAACCAAACCAAACCAAAAAAAAAAAAAAAGATACATATTGTATATCTATGTAAGAATGTGCACACAAGTTGATGCATTCTAGAGGGCAGAGGCTTCGTTTCACTCATCATTTTATTCCTAGGTCCTAACAAAGGCAAGAATCCCCTTTTCCTTTTAAGGCTGCCTTCTCTTTCTAGTGATAATCACAAAATATCTTGCTGCCTTTCAGAGGTGGGGTCATGGAAATACCCTACGCTGGACTGCAGGATCCTTGGATCTAACCCTCTCTCTGCTGAATAAATAGTTTCACTGTGACAGTGAAACATTTCTTCTAATGAAAGCTCAGGGAGAAGCTCAATGCATTAACAGATAAGACTGAAGAGAGAAAACTCAAAGCCTCTCTTCCACTAGGCCATAAGATAATTTAAAAGCGTTTCCGATCAATTTAAAGTATACTTGTAACTCCCAGGTACACAGACCTAGGAGAACATGGTCACGTTCATGTATACCAATTGTGACCCAGTAGGTGGTCAGAAGTCAGTACATGTGGGGTCTTTGGAAGTGACCATTCCTGGAGACCCTATCACCAAGTGCTTTAGCTCATGACTTTGGATGACGCATGACCAGTTATTTAACTGCTGCAGGAAAGATTTTCCTCATCCTTAAAATTATAATGATAGTGCTAGACATTAAGATGATAATATACAGGGGCAGTGAGTGGTATGGTGGTTAAAGTGGCTAGATCCCACACCTGTTTCCGGCTGTCTGGCTTTCTCTAGAGAGTGCACACACCCTATAGCAAAAAAAAAAAAAAAAAAAAAAAAAAAAAAGTGATGATAATATATAATACAAATGACCAAGAAAAGGATATAGAATGCAATATTTTCCAAATATATTTAACCAAAAAATGTTTTGCAGTGAACAACTATAAAATAGTTTACCAACTATTATTCCAAGACCTATCCTTTGGAAAAGTGTCTAATTGCCACTTTTTCATTTTTACAGATATAAGAACTTAGATTTTATTTTTTTTCTCTAGAATAAGGTATAATGTCTTTTTTCAGGTTTTTGCCATTGGGCACTTGTGCTCAGTGGAAAGACATAAGAGACAGTGGGTGGGAAATTGAGACTTTACTCCCCAGGGAGGATGGCCACACCTCAATCCCCTCTCCTCCATTGTCTTCCTAGGGTTTTGAGCGTGCACATATCCATGCCCAGCATGATTTTCAAGCCACCAGGTCCAGGACTCAAACTGTGGTTGGCCATGTGGGAGTCTAGTGCCTTAACCACTGTACCACCACCTGGCCCCAAAAGTACAATTTTTTTTTGTTTTTTGGAGAGATTTTCGCTATAGGGCACGTGCGCTCACCAGACAGACAGAGAGAGACAGAGAGACAGAAAGCGAGAAATCACCCCCCAGGGGGGATGGTCACACCGCAATCCCTTCTCCTCCATTCTCCTCTCTGGATCTTGGGCGGGCACACACGCACACGTGCCCCGTGTGAATTTTAAGCCACCGGGTCCGGGACGCGAACCGCAGTCAACTACGTGGGAGTCCAGCAACATAGCCATTAAGCTAACTGCTGGTCCCCAAAAGTACAATTTTTAATATGAGGGTATATAAGTCTTATAAGAAGGCTTATAATACCATTCTCTGCAAATCCTTGCATGCTCCCAATTATCACTAAACTGGCTTGAAATTTTACTATCATTGTACATAGAACAAAGCCTATTTAGAAAACATGAAAAAAATGCATGCTATAAAATCAAGATATAAGTTAGATGTCCTTCTTAGAGGAAATACATGCCAGGATTCTAAGCATACTTAAAGTCCTACTCAGCTTCTCATAGGGGAGAAAATAAAGAAGTAGAAATGAGGATACAAGTTCTGGGTTCTGGCCCTTCCAGCCCATTTCTGTAACACCCTGCTGTTTCCTTTTCTGACCAGGGGTCACCCATTTCTACCTGTCATTCCGACCGCCCAGAAAGTCCAGCTAGAAGACAGACTCAACAGCCAGGAGCGCACCATAGCGTTCCTCATTGAACAAGCCTTCCGAATCAAGGACGACATCTCTGCTTGTCTCCAGGGGACCCACGGCTTTCGAAAAGAGGAATCACTTGCCAGGAAGTTACTGGAAAGCCACATCCAGACCATCACCAGCATCGTCAAAAAACTCAGCCAAAACATTGAGGTAGATCTTTGTGTCCCGTATGTTGGCACCATTGCATGACAAAGATCACAAACCACCAATGCCATTTTTCAACTACAGAAATGTGTCACTGTTATTTAAATTTAAATGATTACAATTCAGCTGCCTCAGGAGGAAACAGTTCGTTTTTTTTTTTTTTACTCTTATTCATGCCACAAAGTACCAGAAACATTCATTCAAAAAACATTTATTCTATACCTAGCTTGTGGCAGCCAAGACAATCGCTTAACATTATGCCAGACATTGTGCCAGGGTACCTATGTTAGTCTAAGTCTCCAAGATTCTATCACTGTAACCGTTTCGAATGGAGGTGTTCATAGTGTGTAGACAACACTGGTCCCCAGGCCAGCCCATCACCCTGCAGTCTCTGCTCTCTCCTTCATTCTGGCCACAAAGGCCTTCCAGATGATCACAGGATACACCAAACATGCTAGGAACCTTTGCACTTGCTATTCACACTGGCTGGGTCATCTTCCCTTAAATATTCCTATGAAGTTCCAATTTCTTTCAGGTCTTGATTCAAATACTATTTATAAGAGATTTCCTTGATACTCTATAAAATAGCATCCCCCACAACCCAAATAGTTTCAATCTCCCTTAAACTCTATTTTTATGCATAGTACTTAACACAATGTACTATAAATAGAGACTTTTTTAAAATTCTTTTTCCCTTCTAAAACATGATTTCCATGAAATTAAGAATTTAGCTGTGTTCTCTCCTAGATGGAATACTTGCAAGGACTTAGTGTACTGAGATTGCCATTTGGTGGTAGAATTGTGAGAATATTTTTCCCCAGTTTTAAGATTTTTTTCTCCATTGTGGGTTCCCCCCCCCCTAAATCCCATGCTAGTTAACAACAGAGTCTGGTATGTAGTCAGCACTCTGCATATATTTCTTGAATAAATGAGCAAATGAACCAAAGCTCTTAAAGCATAAATTGAAAAATGAAATTTCTGATCAAAAAGAAAAATATTGGGCTAAATCAGGATGAACAGGTTTTTGTTAAGGTCTTCCCAAATTCCCAAAGTGTTATGTGTGTGATAATCCTGGGTCAAAAATTTACAAGCAAGGGTTCCAGAGAATATGCTTCGGAAACTGTCCAGAAACTTGAGGAATTATCATAAGAACTGATAACGCTATCCTTTCATAATACCTGCTTTATTTACTATGAGAAAGAACACGGGATTTGGGGGGAGGAACGTGGGATTCACTCAGCAATGACTTCCTTGTACATTCATTATTTAAGGGCAAGGATTTTTTTTTTCATTTATTTTCTATGTGGTCTAGCAAACTCCATAAAGCCTGAGGAAATGTGAATCATTAAAAGCTCCTAGTGAGCTTTATTGTAAAGTTTCTTTCATGAGAGAAACAGAGGGAGGGAGGGAGAAAACCAGCACCCTGGACAGGTCTCACTACACCACAGTCCTCCCTGCAATGTTCCAGACAGCCAGGAGAACTGGCACCCTTACAGGTACACCTAGCCATGCTGTGCTGAGGCAGGCTCTATCAGGTCCAAGGCCTGCCCGTACGGCTCCAGTATCGCTCAGCAAGGCCATATCACTTGCATCGCTGTGGCTGGACCGTCTAGTGCATGGTTAAAAGTCACTTTACTGGTATTGAGCACATACCGAATTGACCTGTGTGCCTAAAAAGTCAATGTGACCGAAGGTGTTAACAGGCACAATAAAATGTCATGAACATGACAAGAGGCAAGCAACTCTGTGCCTTTTGAGAAGACTAGAAAATCAAATAAACATAGCACTAACACTAAAATAAGAACCCAATTTAGGAGTCAAAGCTTCTTGGTAATTAAAAAGAGAACATTTTTAGAAAAACCAAAAATGTTTCTAAGAATGCTCTGTATTTTGATCTGAGTGGTGGTTACATAGTTGATTAATTTATCAAACTTCATCCAGATATGTACTTGGTATATTTCAATATGTATTAACTATTCCCTAATAAAATACTCTCAGGTGGAAGACAAGATTCCAGATCTCTAGAAATCTTTCTTTTTTTTTCCTTTTTAGAGGTTTTTGCCATAGGGTACATGTACTCACTGAAGAGAGGGAGAAACAGTGAGAGGGAAAGTGGGAAATCACCCCCCAGAGGGATGACCATGCTGCAATCCGTTCTCCTCCATTCTTCCCCTGGGATCTTGGGCATGCATGTACACTTGCCTGGCATGATTTTCAAGCCATGGGGTCTGGGACTCGAACCACAGTTGCCCATGTGGGAGTCCAGCGACATAACCACTATGCCATTTGCTGGACCCTAGAAATCTTGCTAACAGCATTTTTCCCCCTATAACTATTGATTATCTTTGATGATCTCTGCAAAAAAGAAAAAAAATATTTTCTTAAAACTGTAAAACTTCAAAATATTTATAATTCTGTGAAGAGTTTGGCATATATAAAGAAAATGAGGAGGACTATCAGGCTGTGTGAAAAATTAAATTAGGGGGATCAGTGGGTTAAGGGAGCCAGATTCTACATGGCCCACCACATGGTGCAAATCCTTGACCAGATGGCTTGAAAGACATTTCAGGCATGTGTGCGTGCGTGCTCCAAATCTTGAAAAGGAGAAATGGAGGAGAAAGGACTGTGGTTTGACCATGCTCCACTGAGGGGTGCTTTTTCCCTTTCACTCTCTGTCTCTGTCTCTACATCTATCTCTGGTGAGCACATGGTACCCTTCAGCAAATAAAATTTAAAAAAAAATTAAAAGCTGTTAGCAATGTAGTTAAAATACTAAAAAGGAATAACTAGGCTCTCTAGTAAATAACTAGCATTATAAAGTAATGCACACTTTATAAGGAAATGGATGCGATTCAAGAATTTTAAAAGAACCTAAACTCATCAACACAGTATATTTGCAAATTGATCAGCAAGATGATCCATATGTGAGTTAAAACACAGATCTTTAAAAGGAGTTTTTAAAAGCTTTTTTCTCATCTACCATAATTGTAGCAGTTCCTATTTTAAAAATTAAAAAATTGGGGGAACAGCAGATAGAGTAATGGTTACATCACTAGACTCCCACATCATCAATCATGGTTCAAGTCCCAGACTGCACAGCTTAAGACTCACTCCAGGCATGTGTGCATGCATGCCCAAGATCCTGAGAAGAGAATGAAGGAGAAGGGATTTTTAGCAAGGCTACCCCCAGGGTGGTGATTTCTTGCTTTCTGTCTCTCTGGAGTGTGCATATGCCCTATAACAAAATCTCTCCAAAAAAAAACAATAAAAAATTTATAAGGAGGCAACTGATGAAACATTTTCAAATTATTTTAACTCAAAAATATAGTTTTATGTATAATGTTGTAAAGTTTCTCCCCTCAATTTACAAAAGCAATATTTGCTCATTTCTGTTAATTTGAAAGTTCAGAAGAAGAAATCTTTAAACTTGAGAAAAAAATAGTCTCATAATTCCACCCACAAATGGCAATCTCTACTAACACTCAGGCTATCTTCATCTTGTCCTCACACGTATTCCATTTAGGATGCTGAGACTCTGTAAGTGCAATTTTTAATATAAAATTATAGCATAAAGTCTTTCAGATATCACTAAAAGTTCTTTGCATGGTGCTACACCATAATTTAATTATTGCTTAATTATTCTCTTAGTGCACAAATACCTTCGTGCATAAATACCTCCAAAGGCATCTGCATTTGGATTACTTCCATAGCGTATATTCCTAAAAGTGGCATTCCTAGGGTATGAACACTATGAAAGCTCTTAATGCATGCTGCCAAATTGGTTTCCAGAAATTGTATACTAATTTACACTTGCATCTGCATTAGATTGGGTTGTTAGAAAAATCATGATGCATTTTTGCATAGAAAAACATGCCATGACTTTTCTGACCACCCAATATTGCTAATTTGATAGAACAGAAATGAGATCTTCCTTTTTTGTTCCTGACTAAAGATGTTGAATCCTTTTTTTCAAGAAAAGGTCTTACTTTGTCGCAATCCTCCTGCCTTCCCTTCTAAGAAGCTGGGACTACAGGCACATACCACCACTCTTGGCTTGAAGGATGGTCTGGAGCTTGTACCTGGACCTTCCAGGTGGCCATAGCCTGCTGAGAAGCAACATACGCCAACACAGTACTGTGGCTGGGCCTGATAACATTTTTAAAGTAACTGACAATTTGCATCTCCTCTGCCAATAATCTGTTCATGTTTCTTACCAGTTTGTCTTCTGAAGTTTCAGTACTTTTAAAATTCTTATTGACATGATGAGCTCTTTTACAATATTAAGGAAAATAACCAGTGGTACATTGGTTAAATGTTTAATAATGGGCAATCATTTTTTTTTCTTGAGGAAAAGCTTCTAGTTTGTAGTGTTTGCCTATTTCTTTCTTTCTTTCTTTCTTTCTTTTTTTTTTTTTTTTTTTTTGAGAGGTTTTTCGCTATAGGGCGCGTGCGCTCACCAGACAGACAGAGAGAGACGTAGAGACAGAAAGTGAGAAATCACCCCCCGGGGGGATGGTCACGCCGCAGTCCCTTCTCCTCCATTCTCCTCTCAGGATCTTGGGCACGCACGCACACGCGCCTGGCATGAGTTTTAAGCCACCGGGTCTGGGACGCGAACCACGGTCGACTACGTGGGAGTACAGCGACACAGCCATTACGCTAACTGCTGGTTCCCGGTGTTTGCCTATTTCTGTGGTGTAAATAGTCCTATTATGGTTTCCAATAACTTAACGTGAGGATGGTGAACACGAAGATGGGATGAGGTATGTACAATCAGCTCTTACAGACAGGTACATTCTGGTTACAGCACACCATCAAGACTCTTGGCAATGATATTTGTTCATTGTTTTTCCACTTGCATTTTATATCGTAATTGTATTTACAATGGTTTTTAATAAGTACTATATACAGTTAAATATTCAAATACCAAGTGGTCAGAAAAGTCATGACACATTTTTTCATAGAGAAACAGAAAAATACATAATGTCATTTTGTCAATGACCCAATATTTTACTTTATGATTTTTCTTTAAGAGCAGAAAGTTCTTTGTTCAGAGGTAATGTATCTGTTATCTATAGCTGTTATTTATGGCTTAATTCTTATTTACATTTTAATCTACTTTTTCTAAAATCGATATTGATATATGACATGAGATAATAATCTAAATGGAATGGTTTCTAAATAAATAACCAGAGACACCCACCCCCCCCACCCCCGCAACACCATTTATAAATTTTCTCCCCTATGGCTGTGAGTCTCATAGAAAGCATCTTTTTTAATAGAATTATCAAAGTCTTCATTACATTACATTAATCTAGTTGGCTATACATCACTACTACCCTGATTTATTGATCCTTCTTTTATAAAATGCTTAAGTATATAGGAGAATAACTATTCTTCACCAAAAATCAAAACAAACAGTCTACATACAGGGAAAAAGACACAACCAAACTCTAGCTAGTGATTTTGACACTTTTATGTCTTTAGTTAGGGCTTTATTTGCCCTTGGGTTGTCTCAATTTGCCAATTTGCAAATGAACAAGAGTCTAATATGTGTCTTTGAAATTCCTGTCATTCTTTTTTGCAGAAAATCATTTGCCTGGTAAAATTAATTAACATGAGGTTAACCATGGTTCAGGTTGTGGCACATAAAATAATTAAACTTGAAATATTTCCCTAAATCACACACATTCACACACACACAAAAAAAAACCCAAGTTCTATACTCTTGTATCTTTTTCAGAAAATACAAAGTTTTTACATGTCTTCACTTTACATTGAAATTTGCTTGAATATCAAGTAAAATACACATTTTTTTTCTTATGAACAAGCAGATTTTTAAATATTTATAAATGGTCACAAAATATTGAAATCATTGTTCTCAGGACCATCGTTCTGGTGTTACAGAAAAGTCAAGTTCATTTCCAGAATACTGGAACAAAATTAAGATATGACTGATACTCAAGTACAAAATCTGAACACACATAAGCTATAAATTTCTCATGTTCTCTAAGAAATACAGAATAATAAGCCCTTTCTGGTCCATATGTCTGCAACAGTTTGTTCAGAGTTGTTTGTGTTAGTTCTGCTACATTCATTGTGGTTCTGTTTCAATACATTAAGAATCCTGCCTGCTGCCATACTGAAGAGTCTCTTTTTCCAAACGTACCATTAATTGGGAAGTAGGGCTTTGTTTTGTTTTGTCTTGTTTCTTGAAAAGCATTTATACAAATGATAGCCAAATGGCAACCCATGGCCATATCAGCATAATAAATATGTTCTGTTTGGCCCACATAGTGTTTATAATAGATTTGTAATAAGAGCCAATATTTTAAGTGGAGAGCTTTCACACAAATTCTGGATTTCTAGCTTCTGTTAAAATAGTATTGAGATGTCATCCCCACCTGGTAACCATCAGCTGGAATCAACCACTGCTGCCTCCTCAGATATGGCAGAAAATACTTCCGAGACAAGACTCTCTCTCATTTACACCATCAGCCTAACTAATGCATTCAACTTTGTAACTCCTGCTTCAGATGATGTCTTATCATGAGTGATGGTAATTTTAACTCCAAATTACAGATTTTAGAAGACCAAATAAGAATTCGAGACCAGGCAACCACAGGAACTAATTTTGCAGTACAGGAGCTAAACACCAAACACCTACAAGGAGTTGGAGACCTTCGAGGAAGAGTAGCCAGGTGAGATGAAACACATTCATTAACGTTTAGACATCAGTTCTTGGTCACTGAGTTCTCATTCCCAAATAAATTTCATATTGTAAAAAAATTACACATTGGAAACAGTGGTTAGTGCAATGGCTATGTTGCTGGACTCCCATGTAGTCAACCACAGTTCAAGTCCAGGACCCGGTGGCTTAAACTCATGCTGGGCGTGTGTGCATATAGGCCCAAGATCCCAAGAAGAAAATGGAGGAGAAGGGATTGTGGCGTGGCCATCCCTCCTGGGGGGTGATTTCTCGCTTTCTGTCCTCTGTCTGTCTCTGTCTTTCTGGCGAGCGCATGTGCCTCGTAGCAAAAACAAACAAACAAACAAACAAAGCAACAACAACAAAAAAAAACTCTCCAAAAAAAGCAGAGAAAAAAAATAAGACATTGTCTTTATATTAAGCTAAATTGATGAGGTGGTAGTTGACAAAGTTTATCATAGAATTATGAAAGCCTTACACTAGCTGTGAGATCCAAAGTTTCTATAAGAAACCTTTTATATGAAATTTGCTAATTTGGTTTCTATCAGAAGTGACCAGAATCTTATCTTTATGGCCTTCAGCTGCCCAAATACCACACACAGACACACTCTCATAACCACAATAAAGTACCCTGATGTGCCAAATTTAAAATACATAAGAATTGTATATAAGAGTAATAAAAGAAATTTACTATCAACTAGAGAAAGTTTTGAATAACATCTTCTGTATGAGATTTCTAAATCAAAAGAGTTAATGGTATGCAGTTCAGGGGGCATGGGGGGAATTTGCAGGTATTAACAATGGCAGGACTACTCTAGCAGAAACATTAAAGACAACTTCTGAGTGACTGACCAAGGAGGGACACTTTCCCATCTTCTGCCAAGTTCTCTTTCCTCTCCTGTCATACTCCCACCTCCATCTCGTTAATTCTCTCCAAAGTGCTAATGACCAAATGAGAATTAGATAATTAATACCAAGATAAATCTGTTTCAGTCTGTGGTGCTATAACAGAATACCTGAGACTGGGTAATTTATAAAAATTAAAGTTTATTTTTTCACAGTTCTAGATACTGGGAGAAGTTCAAGATCGTGATGCCAACAGGTTCAGTTGTCTGGTTAGGGCTGCATCCTTCAGAAAGGAGGAATACTGTATCCTCACACAGAAGAATGTGAAAGGGAAAGTCAAAGTCTGTGTGAAGACTCTATCCTAAGGCCCTTACTACCATTCACAAGGGACGCATCTTCATGACCTAATCACCTCTTAAAGGCCCCACCTCTTAATACCATCACATTGACAATACTTGAATTGTGGATGGAAGCCACTTCAAACCATAATACTCTTCCAAATTCAACAAAAAGCATTAGGCACTTACCATATGTCAGGCAATGTGCTAGGATTCAGCAACATGATCCCCTTCTTATAGCTGCTCACAGTCTACCTAGGAAAACAACCTCCATCAGTAAACAGTGAGGTGAACACTATGCTGAACTGAAAGCCTGGAGTGCTGTGGGAATATCTAAAGAGACAGGAGCAGAGGAGAGTCTTCTCAGAGGAAGCAACAATTTAAATGAGTTGTAGGCATTTGTAGTGTATACAAATATGTACACACCAAAAAAAAAAAAAAAAGAGAGGGAAGGCTTACTTTGACATATTCAAGGGCTACCTGTGAGAAGAGTATTTGGGTTGTGGTATTTTGGAGTACACATATAGGCGGGCATAAGGGATAAACCTAAAGAAGTAGTCCAGAGTTGGAAGATAAAGGATCTTATGGGACAAGGTTAAAAAAAAAGTGAACTTTATATAGAAGATTATAAATAACCATAAGAGGAATTAAGGGGAAAATATACAGTTGGTGACACTCTGGTAGTAGCTGAATTAGTAGAGCATAGAAAGTAGCCATGAAGCAGAACTGGCAAGTGGCATGGTGGTTAAGGTGCTGGACTCCCGCATGGCTGACCACAGTTTGAGTCCTGAACCTGGTGGCTTGAAAAATCCAAGATCCCAGGAGGAGAATGGAGAAGAAGGGATTATAGCATAGCCATTCCCCTTGGAAGTGATTTCTCACTTTTCCCCTCTTTCTCTCTGGCAAACAGATGCACTGTGGCAAAAACCTAAAAAAGCAAATAGGAGTCATGAGGTTCAGAAGAAGGCTATTGCAGCAATTTGGGTAAGAAGTGGCAAGGCACTGGCTATAGAAATCCAGACCAAGAGACAGACAACACAGACATTAGGCAGAGAGACTACAGCATTAGTACGTGAACAAGTGTGGGAGATGAACCAAGAGGGCAGAAAAGGACAGCCACCAAAGTTTCTGGAGACTGACTGAATACTCATGTTGTTTAACACAGAAAGAAATATGAAATGACCAGTTTTGACAAAGAAGGGCAAGGAGAAGCAAGGGTAATGAGTGTTGGATTTTCACCATGTGATCTATGAGAAGCCCGTGGCATATTAACCACAGTGGGCACAGAGCTCAAAGGAGAGGGCAGGGTGGGGTGGTGTCAGGGTGCCTGGGTTCCTAACTGTCCCACAAAAGAAATGATAAGAAATGATTTAGTGGCTCTGGAGAAGACTTTGTAGTTCTAGAATGTGCTTCATTCCTTTTTAAAAATAAAGACAATTTCTAAGGGGCTGGCCTCATAGCCTAGTGGTTAAGGGAGCTACATGGCCAACCACAGTTCAAATCCTGACCCCAGGAACCTGAAAAATACATGTGTGTGCACACGCCAAATCCCTAAAGGATGGAGAAACAGAGGCAAAGGCATTGTGGTATGACTGCACCTCATCTGAGGGGTGCTTTCTCTTGCTTCCCCTCTCTCTTTGCTTCTCTTTGGCAAATAAAAGCACTCTCTGACAATTAAAAAGAGAGAGACTGTCAGGGCCAGCAGGTGACATAGTGGTTAAGGTGCTAGACTCCCACATGGAGAACCACAGTTCATGTCCTAGACTCGGCCTGAAAATCATGCTGGGTGCATGTGCGTGTGTGCCCAAAATCCCAGGAGGAGAACATGGGAGAAGGGATTGCGGCATGCTCCCTCCACCCCCCGGGATGATTTCTCACTTTTCTTCTCATTGTCTCTCTCTGTCTTTCTCTGGAAAGCACACGTACCCTTTGGCGAAAAAAAATGAGAGAGAGAAAGAAACTGTGTAGAAAACAATACTCCTAGTTAAAAAGCTCTCATCAAAGAAAGCCCAAAGACTATATAGATATTGATGTAAATTATTTACATTGTGATTATTTATAAATAATAAAACACACAAAATAATTTTTGTAAAGTTGCAAAGAATATAAACACCGAACACCAGTTTTTTGCTTCTTTTTTTTTTTTTTTTTTTTTTTTTTTTGAGAGGTTTTTGCTATAGGGCGCGTGTACTCGCCAGACAGACAGAGACATAGAGACAGAAAGCGAGAAATCACCCCCCAGAGGGGATGGTCACGCCGCAACCCCTTCTCCTCCATTCTCCTCTCGGGATCTTGGGCACGCACGCACACGTGCCCGGCGTGAGTTTTAAGCCACCGGGTCCGAGACGTGGACCGCGGTCGACTACGTGGGAGTCCAGCGACATAGCCATTACGCTAACTGCTGGTTCCCACACCGAACACCAGTTTTGAAGGGAATGTGATTTGGTTCAATTTGGTGGTGTGTTGTTGACACTGTCAGCATCTTTCTTTCTGCAAACCATTTATAAAGCTGTTACTCTGTTCTTGCAAATTTTGTTTTACATAAGAGAAGAGGCAAGTGAACAAATAGATTTAAAAGTAACCAAGAGATTTATAGAAGGATGTGTAACATTTTTGCTCTGCCACAATTTCTTACTTATCTTCCCCTTCAGTATTAAGCAGTAATTTTAGAAGTAGGTCCTGCTTTTCCTAGAAATGTCTTCTTTTCTATGGAAAATTTCTGAAATCTATTTGGTAATCTGAGACAGAATCCAGCGAAAAGCCTTGAGACTGAAATTACGCCATGCTCTTTAGTTTCTTGTCTGTGTTTTTGCCAGGCAAATGACTAGTGGACTAGGCAGATTGATGACCGTCCTTCTACATACACCGACCTTAATTTCAACTGCATTTTGGCATAAGTTAAATTAAGTTGATTATTTTAACATAATTCCTAGCAAACACTTTACTGCTTCATAACTCAGCCTTGATATTTAATAACTACAATGTGCTTGGATTTTATTTTAACTCCCACTCTGATGTAGAGGCAGTTTAAAAGCAAAGACCTCCAGTGAAATGAGGTTCTTGGAGTTGCCCAGCCTGCTTGTGACACCCTCCTCTCTCTGTGATGGGTTCATCTCAAGAGCAAAAAATAGGCAAGCATGGCAAGGGCACCCATGGGCATGCTCATGACTTACAGTCTGCAGCAGCAGCCAGAGGAGGCCAATCCTGTAATGACAGATGGCTTCTTGGGACTCTAAGGCATACCTGCATATAGAAAAAGAGAGAGAGAGAGAGAGAGAGAGAGAGAGAAATTGCATTGTGTGACTAACAGTAAAAATCAGGGCACCTACCTAGCCTACTATGGAGGTGGTAGGGCTGCTCTGGCTGATGGCAAGGATCCAGTTTCTGTAGTCAAGAGCTAGAAGGAACAGGGAGGCCAATCATCAGGGACCCCCACCCAGCCTGCTGTGGGGAAGGAGGCATCGCCCTGGCCCATGCCAAGGACTACTGCCCAGTTCCTGCAGTCCCACAAGTAGATGGACCGACAGGGAAACCTAGGATAGAAGATAGGAGCCGCCACCTCCCATGGGCTGACCCCCCTGCTCCTCACCCATCTAAGAGCAACATGGAGTCCTAGACCACTCAGCCTGAGAGCATTAGCAGGACCCCCTGACCAACTCAACCTCTAACTTCATTAGAAGCAGAAAAGGTAGGAAACAAATATCTGAAAATAGAAAACTCTGGAGGAATTATTTCTCCACAAACCCCCATCAGTAAAAGAAGAGAAATGCCCCTCTGAGGACTTGAACCCCAAACTGCTCCTGTGAATTTCACACTCCAACCCACAGTAGAAGAAGGAAACTGCCACAGAGCCAATATATACCATAGTGAAGAATGTGAGAACACAGCTGCAGAAACACACTCCAAAGAAGTAGGATGAAGTCAATATATCACCAGGTGACTAAAAATCAAAGCAGAGTTTCGAGAAAAAAATCAGGAAATACCTCCCCCAAAGAACGTAATAACTCATCTCCAGCAATGGTAAAACACCAGTGATCACAGAATATGATGCAAGAAATCAACCACCCCCGAAAGTATCAACAGCGGATTAGACCACACAAAAGAATCTCTGACCTTGAAGACAAAACTTTCATCTTAGTCTGAACAAGCAAAAAGAATAGAAGAATAACCATTAAAAATCAGGATGACATATGAAAATCCTAGACACCATCAAACACCTGAATAGCCACATAATAGGTATTCCAAAAGGCAAAGAAACAGGTAAAGACATAAAAAAAACTCTTTCCTGATATATTAGCTGAAAACTTTCCAAATTTAGGCATGCAGTCATCCAAATCCAGGAAATACAGAGGACACTAAATAGAAATAACATAAGAAGATCCTCTTCAAGGCATATTATAGCCAAATTGTTAAAAATTAAAGATAAAGACAAAAATTCTAAAAATGGAAAGAAAGAAATGCCTAGTTACTTGCAAGTTTTACTCCATTACACTAACATCAGACCTCTCAACTGAAACAATGCAAGTGAGGAAAGTATGGGAAGACAAATTTAAAACTTAAAACTCTGAAAGAAAAGGAATTTCAGTTGAGAGTACTATTCCCAGCAAGATTATTCTTCAATTAAGAAGGAGAAATAAAGTCACTCCCAGATGAACCAATGCTGAAAGAATTCACCAAAACTAAACCAGCTCTTTAAGAAATACTTAAGGGAAAACTACACCAGGGTAACTAAAGGGAGATAAATAGAAATAAGAGAACACAGCTAGAAAAAGCAACTAGAATAAAAGGGGGGTGAGTTCACACATACTGATAATAACATTGAACATCAGGATTAAATTTCTCAATGAAGAGCCTAAAAATACAGATTCAGCTATTTTACACACAAGTAGATATAAGTACAAAGTCATCAATTATTTGATAGACCATTGTCTTTACAAGTTTCTCCATTTATATATATATATATATATATATATATATATATATCCATTTACATATATATATCCATTTATATATCTATAAATAGATATAGATATATCTATAGATATATATATATATAAATGACCAATACTTATTATATAAAACCATTACTTGTAAAAAAGATATCAGCCAAAAATGTTACAAGTGGCTCAGTCTTTCTTTGTAATGAATTCAGAGAAGGCTAAAACTTTGTAAAGCCTATAAATCCCCAAATCACTGACTTTATCATATCTTCAATTTTTAACATCTCTTTCCAATTTTGTTTTGCTTCTTTGAGGAATTACTTCTTTATGCATAGTAAAGTACTATAATCTTACAAGAACTCATAGTGAGTGTGAGTAGAAGTTTTCTTTTTTCCATCTCTTCCTAATGAGCTATTGTTAGGTATAATTTTACCTATCTCTAACTGCATCAATGATTGATACCACAGATCTTTTCCATTTATAAACTCATATTTTCCAAGTACTCTACATAGAAATTACAAATTCTTCTTTCATTGGCTGTGTTAAGATTATTTTTGCTTTCAAAAACCCATCCTCGGGACCAGCAGTTAGTGTAATGGCTATGTCACTGGATTCCCATGTAGTTGACTGCAGTTTGAGTCCTGGACCCAGTGGCTTAAACTCACGCCAGGCGTGTGTGTGTGCGTGCCCAAGATCCTGAAAGGAGAAAGGAGAAGGGATTGCGGCATGGCCATCCCCCTGGGGGATGATTTATCGCTTACTGTTTCTCTGTCTCCCTCTGTCTTTCTGGCGAGCGCATGCACCCTAGAGCAAAAACCTCTCAAAAAAAAAAAAAAATCCTCATTAATTTGTGATGCTTTTGTTGTCTGATTTTTAATCAATTTGTTTTTCTTTAGAACTGTATTTCACAGTAAAGAACACAACAGACAATTTGGTACATACATCCAGAATGACCAGTGGAGCTGGTTTCGAATGTTCACAACATACTATAATGTTAAATGCTGAAGGTGGTGAATATGTTTATATCCTTGATTTATTTATTACATACCATATACATGCTTTTAAAGACCCTTCCATACCTACTCATGTATAATGAATAGATGTAAATCATAAACAATAAATATTTGAAAACAAAAAAGTTCATATAAACTAGTTTTGAAATAAATAGCACCTAATTTAAGAAAAACGTAAAAATCATATCCTTTGAAGAAACATCATATTATGGATACTACCCAGTTTCAGAAAGAAGGAATACTTCTGGTTTAAAATGGCAAAATAAAAGCATTTTACTTCATTCCTTTCACTTGAGACTTCTCAGTGCCAGTAAAAAATAAAAGAATGAAAACAAAAATTCTAACTTTAATGTAAAATGAAGGTGGCCACAGCTGCTAACCAGAAACAGCACACTTAACCAAATACTCCAATGTTTGGCCTGGTAGACCTTCTTAGACCTCGAATGCAAGGACTTCCCCCAAGTCAAGAGCCACATTATCTAGAAGTTTAGGAGGGTCTTTGGAGAGAGAGGAAATGCTCCTTCGGAGAGTTGGGTCAGCAGCACAGAACAGCTAGGGACATGTAGCTGAAGATAAAAGCCTGCCTTTTATACTTTCCATAGTCTAGGCCCTCTCTCCTTGCCAATTCACACCTGAGAGAAACTGGAGACTTGTTATAAGCTGAGGCAGAAAAGGACATGAAGAAGGTGACACAACAGAGACTCTGTGACTGACTGGTTTACTGCAAGATAGCCCTGTGTGTTTGTGTGTGTGTGTGTGTGTGTGTGTGTGTGTGTGTAAGAATTATTTATTAAATTTTATTTATTTTTATTGACAAGTCAGAGAGAGAGAGAGAGAGGGAGAGAGAGAGAGAGAGAGAGAGAGAGAGAAAATGAGGAAGCAAGTGCCCAGGTCCAGGACTCAAACCATAATTGGCCATGTGGGAGTCCAGCACCCTTAACCACCATGCCACCTGCCAGCCTCCAATGTGTTTTTTGAGAGTACAATGGGAAGAAAATGTGCCCCCACCCCCAGGCCTAAGGAAGGACATATCTGATTTGATAATGCAGCCTAGAGAGAGGACCTGGTCTCCCCCTCAAACACACCCACTCATTTTCTGCCTGAGGCCAGAATCATTCAAAGATCCCCAAACACCAACTGTGATTATTTTTCAGAGGAAGGATTTGAAATGATGTTAACTCACTCCTCTTCTTCTTTTTTTTTTTTTTTTGTATTATGTAAAATTTTTTATAATGGGTTTGTACTATTACAAACAATAAAATCATTCCAAAAATGGAGGGGCTGGGGAAACTTTCTTTTGGAGAATAAGTGTAGCTTCAAATAAGCAATAATCGACCTTTGACTGCAACATGTGGGGTTAGGCTGGGTGGGAGGTGGGGAAGGAGGGGAGAATGAATACTTGGCAACTCTCGAAATGAGTAGATAAATAAAGGCTGCTAATTGTGTGGCCCCACCTCTGTGCCAGGTACTGGGATGAGATGCTTTAGATTCATCACCTCCACCTCCCACCATGGGCATGGTCAACTCACAATCCCTTCTCTTCCTTTTCTCTTTCCTTTGGGATTTTGGGCACACATGTGGCCAATAGGGTTTTTCAAGCTGAAAGGTCCGGAACTCGAACTGCATGATCAATGAGGCCATGAGTGGTCTCCATTGGGAATCTTATTAATTAGTATCTTAAATCATTTGTTAAACATTAGAAAAAATTTATTTTTGGATCCTAAAAAGTGTTGACAGTCAATATTTTTTGTACAACATGAAAACGCGGTTCCTGGGACCAGCGGTTGGCACAATGGCTGTGTTGCTGGACTCCCATGTAGTCAACCATGGTTCTAGTCCTGGATGAGTGACTTGAACTCACGCTGGGTGTGTGTGCGTGCATGCCCAAGATCCCGAGAGGAGAATGGAGAAGAAGGAATTGCAGTGTGGCCATCCTCCCTGGGGGGTGATTTCTTGCTTTCTGTCTCTCTGTCTCTCTCTGTCTTTCTGGCGAGCACACACGCCCTATAGCAAAAACCTCTCAAAAAAAAAAAAAATGCAGTTCCTAATGTTACTTGATGACAGTCAAAACCATTATTTCATTCTGTGGCAAATGTCTAAATGATCCCTGCTAGTTCAAGTATGCAAAAGACACCGTCCTTCAGAGCTGTCCACCCTCTTTCATGTACACATGAGGCTGCATTGAAACTGATAATTAACCATCAGTTTGGTTACAGCATGTTATCCAAAATCATTTTAACTCCCAAACTGATTTAATACCAGCCTAAATGTAAAATTTGCCCCAGTGCACTTCATGCCCCTTTAAAATAATTCCAATCGGTTCTCTGGTATCCAACCTAGTTTCTCTCCCATCAAGAAAAGAAGAGAACAACGAAGGAGATTTCTAATATGCTTCTACACCTACCACTCATTATTGAAAGCTTTAGAACTTACACCGCCAAATCAATGTGCAGATCCTACTATGGTTTTTGTCTTTGTTTCTGTTTTTGTTTTTTTGAGAGGTTTTTGCTACAGGGCATGTGCATTGCCAGAAAGACAGAGACAGACAGAAAGTGAGAAATCACTCCCCAGGGTGGATGGCCACACTGCAATCCCTTCTCCTCCATTTTACTCTCAGGATCTTGGACATGTACGCACACATGCCTGGTGTGAGTTTAAGCCACTGGGTCCAGGACTCGAACCGCGGTTGACTACATGGGAGTCCAGCAACCTAGCCATTACGCCAACTGCTGGTCCCCCTACTATGGTTCTTAAACTGTTATGAGCCTCTTAATCCTACCACCAATTTCCATCTTGTCACTAGATGTGATTCAAGTATTATGAAACTTTCTGGAGACATGCATCTCCTCAGACATGAGTACCGGCAAATTGAAAAAGCCATTCAAGAGCTCGTGTCTGCCCTAGAAACTGTTTCCAAGAACTTGGAGATGAAGGTAACTGAAAATAGATGGGACTCATACTATCTGTTCTTGCCAGAGTAAGATTATTATAGCTTATCAAAATGCCCAGTCAGGTGGTAATTGCTTAAAAAAACTTTTCTCCCATGGGGTTTAAATACAACAGCTCATTCATATACACCGTGAGTACAGTCAGTTCAATCAACAATATTGAATAGTGCCTCCTACATGTTCTAACCCAGCCACCACTGTCAGCATATACTGCTCAATTCCACCATTGTCATTATGTCCTTACTCTCTGGGTTTCCCTCAAAGACTGTGGAACCAGGGATCATAAGCAAAAGAATTTCCCATGAAAGCTATTGTTATTAAAAAGTCTGACAAAAATGTGAGTTGATCAATCCTGCAGTGGGTTGCATCTCTTACAAAATAACATGGAAGTCCTTAAAGGCACCTGCTCATTACCTGTGCTTCCTGACTTACCCTTTATGCTCTGTGCTACTAAGCGACCTGCAGGTAGGTCCCCACTCAGACCAATGTATGACACATCCTCCACCTGTTCATGCTCTATTTTGCCTAAATTTCTTTCTCTTTTACAATCTTTTCAGTCAATGGTTAAAAGCAGAGCCCAGTGCAAACTTTTCTGTGCTCCCGTGTCACATACCTTATATAAAACAAGAACATCTCTCTGTGCTTATTTAGGCAAAACAAAGTGGGAATCCTCCGGGAACTGGGGATATGAGTTTGGGTTTTGTTGGTGGGACCAGCTAATCAAGAGCAGATGCTGCTGGGGCATGATGTTTACTTCTGTCCCTCCTGACCCTGTTGCCCCCACTCCCTATCACCTGTCTAATTAGTCCTAATAATTTTTTTTTGTTGATTCTCTTAGTTTTTCAAGGTACTCAATCACATTAACAACACATCAAGGCAATTTTATTTCTACTTTGCTGATTTAAAATCTTTTTTTTTTCTGGGGCCAGTAGGTGGCATGATGATTGAGCTGCTGGACTCCCACATGGCCAACTACAGTTCGAGTGCTAGACGTGGCAGCTTGCTTTCTCATCCCGCCATCTCTCTCTTGCTCTCTCTCTCTCTCTCTCTCTCTCTGTTGCTTTCTCTCTCTCGCTCTCTCTGCTGAGCACATGTGCCCTGTAGCGAATCTTAAAATAATAGTAATGAAAAATAAAATAAATAATTCTTAAACTTTTTTGAAATCTCATCACCTTTTTATTTTTTAATGACCTAGACCAGAACTTCCAGAACACTGCTAAATAAAGTGGCCAGAGAAGGCAACTTATCTGGTTCCTGATTATACCGGGAAAGTCTTTTTTGTTTACTATTCACTATAGGTTTGAAGATTTTTTTCTTTTTTTTTTTTTTTTAGTTTTGCTATAGATACATGTACTCGCTGGAGAGAAAAAGAGAAAAAGGGAAAGTGAGAAATCATCCCCCAGGGGGTCAGCCATGCTGCAATCCCTTCTCACCCATTATCCTCCTGGGATCTGGGGCATACACATACATGTGCCTTGTGTGGTTTTCAAACTATGGAGTCTGAGACTCAAATTGCTTAATCAGCCATGTGGGATTCAGCCACCTTCAGCACCATACTACCTGGCTGGCCTGATCAGAAGTATTTTTAATCGTGTTAAGGTTAGTTTTTATCAGTACTGAACATCTAACGTTATCAAATGCCTTTAGACTTCAATAAATACCTAAAATCACCATACCAATCTCTGGGGATGTGTATGTCTCTGACCTTCTATTGTGCTCATATATTTCCCAAGTCTGAAAGATTCTTGCATTTCTGTAATGACAGTTATACAAGTTTGTGTAATAATTCAGTATTTTATTTTGCATCGAAGTTGAAAGATGACATTAGAATATAATTCTAATTCTGCTTAATTTTCTTTAAGATAGTGAATACATATGGTTTAAGAATCAAAACTATATAAGAAAATATAACCAAAGAATGTTTATTCCCACCCTGTTACCATTCATTACATTGTTTTCATGACCTTTGCAGGTAACCATTTTTATTTGTCCATTTTCAGTCCTTTCAGTACACCTTCATGCAGATACAAGCAATGCGACTATATATATATATATAGAGATATATATATCTATATATATCTCTATATATATATATATATAGTCTCCTTTATTTCATAAGAGAGAGTAATTATTTATATTGCTAGGTACCTGTCTTTTTTATAAACAAATATATTGTAGAGATATTTCCATATTGGCACATAGAAAGCTCCTCATTCTTTCATACAACTGCATATCTTTCCTCAGTACTTTTTCTGAGGAAATTGATGCATTTAAACTTTCTATCTCTTCAGAGGTCAGCTTTAGTAAGCTACTTTTTCTTGACAAAAACATGTGTTTCGCCCAGATTTTGAAATTTATTTGTACAAAGATGTGTAAATAAAACTGGAATTGTTTTCATTTTCTCTACTTTTATTTATTTCCTTGTGCCATTGTGTTGTTTTGTGTTTTTGTGTCCCTCCCCATTAGGTTAGTTGTGCCTTAGTATTAATTTTTCTCCAAGAAACAAACTATTAATAACTTTTCAGTCCTGTAATATTCTTATTATGCAATTAAGGTGTAAATGTGGTGTTGATTTACCCTGTGACACTTGTGTCAGAGCAGATCCTTTGAGGGGAAAATGCCATAAAGGAATTAGGAGTGCAAGAGATTTACTGAGGAAAAACCTATGAGAAAAAAATGGGGAGGGAGCCAAACAAGACCAGTAATTCTCAAACTGTGATACAGGTCTGGTTTCTGTGTAAAAGGTGGGGAGAGGAAAGCCTTAGACTGCAATGTCATTCTAAGAGCATCTCATCAGATTCCTTGAACCAGTATTACCCATTAAGGAATACTACTGAGACATTGCCTGGAAACAGCCAATGGGAGAAATGGTGGCAGCAGATGATAGATTTGAGCGCAGCAGGCAATGCCCTAGCCAAATACGGTCCTTACAAATCTGAGAGACCCATTTTCATGTGAAGCATTAGAACTAAATACTAGAATTAAAAGAATGTTTTTTTGACTTGAATGATTGAATTTTTGTTTCTTTATACTTAATTTCTGGTTTGAGTGCAGCGTAAGTTAGGGTTATGTATGGCCTGTGCTGTTCCTGCTTTGTAGAATAATTTGAGATTTGAGATTCTCTTTATTCTCAGATGTGTGTTCAGTTATTGCAAATGTTCATAGGCACTGGGAAAGAATGAGTGTTTGCAAGTTTGGTTTATAATGTATTCAATAAAATTTTTATTTTTAATGTTCCCCTAGATCTTTGTACTTTATTTACTCATCATTGAAAAGTTAAAAAAAAAAGCTATCCAAAATTACTAATAAATTGTTTATCCTAAAAATCTGTTGCTTTTTAGTTCAATATATAAAGTACATAAGTTTCAATGTTCTTTATTTTTCACCAAAGATTTTACTCTTCATCCATAGAATGACCATCTTTGTACAACTTTTTACCTTTGTTTTGTTTTTGATTCCATTTGCTAGAGGGTGCATGCACTGTCCAGGGAGGGAGAGGGGGAGAGAGAGAAAAGGCAAGTGAGGGAGGGAATGATCACATTACAGTCCTGTCCGCTCCATACTTTTTAACATATTTTGTCTTGAATAATATTTAATCTAATATTAATATTCTATCACATGCTTTCTTTTCCTTTGCTTCTGTCAGGCATACATTTATCCATTATTTTATATTTAACATTTCTACCTTTCCCCTGTTTTAACTGTATCTCCTATAAACAGCCATTCAAATGCTGTTGGTTGCCTATTTAACATTTATCTCTTCAGACCCTTCCATTATTAACCTTTGTCTCCTGAGAGAACTCTGATTTTGTTAAGTGCCTGCTCTTCTCCATAAAACTATTTCAGTTCAGTCTTGTTTGGCCAGTGCCATCATGTAGTTTGATTCCCGTTGACAATGACTAGCTTAGGCACGATTACATACTGTGATTCTGCATCTATCTATCTATATATATTTTTTAAGAATTATTTTATTTAACTTTGTTTACTCATTTATTTATTTATTTTAATTTGACCAGAGAGGGACAGAGCCAGAGAGAGAGAAAGAGAGAAAGTGAGAAGGCAAGCCACCAGGTCTGGGACTTGAACCATGGTTGACCATGTGGCACTCCAGCCCCCTTAATCATCACACCACCTGCTAGACCTTCTGCATCTATATATTTTTAATCCAATTCTCATACCTAAAGGAATTTTCTCATGTTTCTGGCAATGTGGAAGGAGCTCTTATCCCAAATTACAGATCCGAGAAAATCATTTTTTTCCTACCTTCATATGCACTCAGTCATTTCACTTGGGATTCACATGTGTTCAGGTCAAAATACTATCTGGAAATCACCGAAGCCTAATCTTAGGCCAGTCATGTGTTTTCCTCAGAGCCTAACTGTGCATTTCAACACATTCAATAAGTATCTGCTGAGTTTTTAACATCAGCCACCTAATGTGCACTGAGCATAGAGTGGTGACAAGATGTAGTGGTTTATATTGTAATTGGAGAGACAGAAGGTAAAAAAAAAAAAAAGGTTAAGAAAATAATAAACTAATGGCAATAGTATGTTTTTGCCATGTCATGGGATAGCCAATTATAAAAACAATATTATAGAGGGAACCAGCAGTTAGCATAATGGCTATGTCGCTGGACTCCCACGTAGTCGACCATGGTTCGCGTCCCGGACCCGGTGGCTTAAAACACGCTGAGCGCGTGTGCATGCGTGCCCAAGATCCCGAGAGGAGAATGGAGGAGAAGTGATTGTGGCGTGACCATCCCCCCTGGGGGGTGATTTCTCGCTTTCTGTCTCTATGTCTCTCTCTGTCTGTCTGGCGAGCACACGCGCCCTATAGTGAAAAAACCTTTCAAAAAAAAAAAATTATAGAGAGCACAATAGAACATTCCTGTTAGTCTTTCCCTGGAGATAGTATGACTATAACTGTGAATCATACTCATTTGAAACAATCATTTCAAATGCAAGCGTGCTGTAGGTTCAAATCTGTTTCCTGGTCCTTTAGGAATAAAGAATAATTAACGTAAGTGCTGGTGGTTTTGTTCACAACAAAAAAGCTCCCTCTTATACTTTCATTAGGTAATGCAGCTCTTAGGAAAGATAGAGACTTCCACTTCTGAGCAAACCTCAAATTTAAAGATGGTCCAGGGAGATTACCGCCATGAAATGAACCTTTTGGAATTCAAGTAAGTGAATGGAATATTTTTAATTCTGCTAAATGTATTCCAAAGAGTTTTGCCTAATGAAAGCATTCGCATTGAATAAAAACCTGTCCCAGGAATTTGATTCCGGCCAAGAAATAAAGCAGCAAATGGATGCAGAGATGCAGAGACTATACGGCACTACAGTAACCAAGACAATATTTATAATGAAAGAAATCTGAGTGTTACTTTGGTCATGCTCTTTGCACAGTATTTCAGTTGAAATGACATATTTATTCTAACTCTTCCTATAGAGTAATTCAACTAATTTCCAATTATATATTAAAAGTCCTCAATGCACTATTGAATATAAATTGATTCCCCAAGATTATCAAATATTTTTTAAATGTTTTTGATTTACAAGCTTTTAAGGCATCTCAAAGATCCTTTGCTTCCTCCTTTAAATTATCGCTTTGTAAGATTAGTCTCTATCTCATCTTGAAGTGAATTTTTCCCCTGCTCAAGAGAGAGGTAGTAAAAAAAAAGGCAAAGCTCCATAAGACTCCATGAAACTCAATTTTTGGACTGCTTATTCTCAAAGTTCTCTTTCTTGGTATTGGGATTTAGGGGGGGTTGGGTTTTTGTTTTTTTGTTTTTTTTTTTTTTTTTTTTTTTTTTTTTTTTGAGAGGTTTTTGCTATAGTATGTGTGTGCTAGCCAAAAATACAGACTAAGATAGAGAGACAGAAAGTGAGAAATCACTCCCCAAGGGGATGGCCATGCCACAATCCCTTCTCTTCCATTCTTCCATTCTCCTCTGGGGATCGTGGGCATACACACACACACGCCCGGCTTGAGTTTAAGCCAATGGGTCCTGTACTCGAACCGCGAATGACTACATGGGAGTCCAGCGACATAGCCATTACACTAACTGCTGGTCCCAGGTGGTGGTGGTTTTTTAGAAATTTTTGCTATAGGGCATGTGCACTTGCTGGAGAGACAGACAGAAAACAAGAAGTCGCCCCTCCCCCTGGGGGGTGCGATTGCCATGCTGCAATTCCTTCTCCTCCATTCTCCTCTCAGAATTTTGGGCATGCACACACCTGCATAAGTTTCAAGAGGCCGGGTCTGGGACTCAAACTGTGATCACATGAGAGTCCAGCGCCTTAACCACTACGCCACCTGCTGTCCCCCCCCCTCAACTTCTGATTTTTAAAGACCACAATTCCCCAAGATCATGGTATAGGCAAAGAAAAATTCTAGTTACTCACATGACACCGCCTTCCTGTCCTCCGTGTCCCAGATTACTTGGATTTCATGTTTGAAAAGCCCCGTGTTCTGATGATGCTCTGCTTTCTCCATTTTCTTGTCTCTACTGTATTTTATCAAGCCTAAGTGCTATTGACTATAAGAGGCACCCTATATTCTTGTACCTCTAAGAAATGAGGCTAGCAAACCACAGCACGCCAGCATTTTAAGACACCTCTGAGGTTTTGTTTTTTTTTTTTTTTTTTTTTGTTTTTTTTTGAGAGGTTTATCGCTATAGGGCGCGTGCGCTCGCCAGACAGACAGAGAGAGACATAGAGACAGAAAGCGAGAAATCACCCCCCGGGGGGATGGTCACGCCGCAATCCCTTCTCCTCCATTCTCCTCTCGGGATCTTGGGCACGCACGCACACGCGCCCGGCATGAGTTTTAAGCCACCGGGTCCGGGACACGAACCGCGGTCGACTACGTGGGAGTCCAGCAACATAGCCATTACGCTAACTGCTGGTTCCCGAGGTTTTGAGATGTTAAAGTGAGATTGATGAAAGACAGTAGTATCATTAAAACTTGGAGAAAGAGTTGTCTTGAATGAACAGAAAACACCTTTCTCCTTACCCTAAGAAAGCATTTCTAGGGCGTGGTGGCACCCGCCCTATGGCAAAAACCTATGGAGGCTGGAGGATTGCGGCATCGAGTCCATCTCACTCTCTCTCCCTGTCTCTCTCGACGAGCACACGATTTAAAAAGAAAGCATTTCTAGATTTTTTTGGTTTTGTCTTTTAGGTTTTGCCATAGGGCGCATGCACTCACCAGAGTCAGACAGAGAAATGAAAAGTGAGGAATTGCCTTCCAGGGGAGATAACCACACCACAATCCCTTCTCCTCCATTCTCCTCCCAGGATTTTAGGTACATATGCACACGCGCCTGGCATGATTTTCAAGCCACCAGGTCCAGGACCTGAACTGGAGTCGGCCATGTGGAAGTCTAGTGCCTTACTCACCATGCCACCTACCACCTGCTGCCAGTGTTTCTAGGTTCTTAACTTCTAATACAAGGTACTCAGTAAATGCATGTGTGATGTTGGACTAATCCCTTTAGCTTTTAATTAAGCAAAGGAAAGTGTCCAAAAGAGATATAAAGAAGTAAACTTTTTCTAGATTCCAATTAAGAATTGACTTTACAGGAAGAGATAGGACTTACACTCTGAAAGGTGTGACTAAAGGGACAAATTATACTAACAAGTGGAAAAGAAAGAAAAAGAAAATGTTTGAGATCTAGGGCTCAGTGCTTCATTGACGCCGCTACTTATTTTTTCCATCTTCAATAATGTGGAAAATTGGCTTATAGATGACTCAGCTAAATCTGAATTGGGACAACTTTATAATAGCGCAAACTTTAATCTTTTTCTTACTTTAATTAGTGAAGTCTTAATATAGCAATAGTATTACAGTAGGTAACAATGAATAATCCTTATCTTTCTCCAGCAGTTCATTGTGAGTTCTAATCATTCATTTATTTATACTCTGACTTTTATTTAAAATTTTTTCCAACTTTTTAGTTACGATATATTTATTGTTACAAATAACAAAAAATTTAAAAAGAGGACACCATCTCATCTTCCTAACAAGCAATGCTAATGCCAGAGATGCATCCTCCCATACTTCCTTCCTTGTTAATATAAATATGTGGGAACCAGCAGTTAGCGTAATGGCTATGTCGCTGGACTCCCACGTAGTCGACCGTGGTTCGCGTCCCGGACCCGGTGGCTTAAAACTCACGCCGGGCGCGTGTGCGTGCGTGCCCAAGATCCCGAGAGGAGAATGGAGGAGAAGGGATTGCGGCGTGGCCATCCCCCCTGGGGGGTGATTTCTCACTTTCTGTCTGTCTCTCTCTGTCTGTCTGGTGAGCGCACGCGCCCTATAGCGAAAACCTCTCAAAAAAATATATATAAATATGTAACAGAAAAGTAATACACTATATATAATAAAATAAATAAATCACGTTATATGTATTTTATTATAAAGAGAAAGAGCATGGATTTTTAAATAGATCCTATACAAATGACTCAGTTTTCTTCCAGTGTGTCATGGATCTCTCTCCAGATTAGTGAACGTCATTCTATTATTATTTTCAAATAGTAACTTGCAGCTATGACATAATTTTTTTCAGCTGTTTATTACACTGCTGGGTGGGTTATTTCCAGTTTGTGGGCACCCTAACAACCAAAAACTCATCATGTGTGATTTCTAGCTATCCTTAAATATGGCACTTTCATTACCATTGACAGGATTCCTAGAGAATACATATTTATTAATTTTTGTACATTTCTTTCTTAAGATATTATAGCGATTTATTCTCCTGAAGCAATATATGAAAAGTCCTTTCTATGTGTTCTTGCACTGGAAATGCTTTCTTTACTCTTTGCCAATTAAAGGAAGAAAAAGAACATTCATTTTGCATGTCCTTCACCATTTGAATTTCCTTTTCCATGAATTACTTATTCTTATAATTTGTCAACTTTTTATTGGTATTTTATCTTTTTTATTAATTTGTAAGATTCCTTCATATTAGACATATTAACTCTAAGATATGTATTGCAAATGTATTTTGCTTAAAAAGAAAGTAAGGCAGGTAGGGCTTCTTTTCCTCCTTTTTTGGCTACAGGGTGTGCACGTGTGCCAGAAAGACAGAGCCAGACAAGAGAGACAGAAAGCAAGAAATCACCTCCCAAGGTGGATGGCCACTCAGCAATCCCTTCTCCTCCATTCTCCTCTCTGGATCTTGGGCACACACGCACACACGCCAGGCGTGAGTTTAAGCTACCAGGCCCAGAACTCGAACCGTGGTCGACTACATGGGAGTCCAGCAACATAGCCATTATGCCAACTGCTGGTCCCATGGGGCTCTTTTGTTTTCCAATCAGATCATTTCTATTTTAATCTGGTGTATTGGCTTTTAGCTTTTAGTAAGGTCACCTTTGAACAATTAGAATAATAAGTCATTATGCAGCTTTTAAGTAGTATGTAAATCATTGCTAATATTACAAGTTTGAGATACATATACATTTCAAATTAACATGGATAGCCTATAGAATGGACCTTTGTTTTCTAAAGGAAGACCTGCGTCTGAAGAAAACAATTATCTTTTAAATAGAAGCATTATAATAACATCAATGGTTAAGTTTAATTCAGCAAATTTCCCATTTGAAAACTTCAACAAATTCCAGTTGAATGGTCAACTAATATTTTCGTTTGAATTCAAAGGCCACAATATTGTCTGAGGTTTTTCTACTGAATCCCTGGGACTTTGGCACAGATCACTAGACCTGACAAAGGAGATGCATTTGAACCCCTCCACTGAGCCTTTCTTTTTCCAGAAGGCTTTTAGGCAGATATTCATCTATACAGTGTCTTAAGCCAACAAATTAGTGTTCATAGAGCGAGAGTCTTGGCCCTCATTAAATACAGCTATCTTTTTACAAGGTCTTGGCAGAGACAGCACTGGCCATCATTCCCTAGACAGTGTTTAGTGCCGACACTGTGTAGTAGTCAGTGATTTATAATATGAGTGATTAGGGTCAGCCGGTGGCACGGTGGTTAAGGCAGCTGGATCCCATGTGACTAACTACATGGGTAAAGTCCCAGAGCCAGCAACTTGAAAAACACACCAAGCGCATGTGATGCATGCCCAGAATCCCGAAAGGAGAGATGCAGGAGAAGGGACTGTGGCATGACTGTCCCCCATGGCAGTGCTTTCTCACTTTCTCTGTCTCTGTCTTTTTCCCTTCACTTGTCACTCTCTGGCAATATAATAATTCTTTATTCCACCCCCCACCCCCCGCAAAAAAAAAATACAAAAAAAATACAAAACAAAACACACCTCTATCCAAGCAGGGATATGTCTTACTCATCTTTGTACCCTCACCACCTAACACTCTCCAACACAGATAGATGCCAATGAATGAGTGAACTTTTTGGGCGCCTACAATATGTGAATTGTGTTTTAGAAGATCAAAAGACATAATCCCAGCCACATACAGCTGGGTGGGAAAACACTGAAACAGTGAAAAGCTAAACATAGGTAGAATAAAACTCGAGACAATGTTAAATGAAATATTGTCATTGTCACTTATGAAGACACTTCTAATCACTAAGTATTCGAGATCTCCTTGCTGGGCCAGATGGTGTTACAGTGGTAATGCAACTGGGCCCACATGGAACAGGTCCTGGGTTCGTGGTCTGGGACCTCTTTGAGCATGCCAGGAACATACATGTGCCTTTGATCCAGGTCAGCTGAGACGAGGGATGGATCATGTTGCAAAGTCTGCTGGAGTTGCCTCTCTTTCTCTCTCTCTCAGAAGTAACACACACACCCTCCCAACCCAGGAGAGGCAGAAGGGAACAGAACAGGCCTTCTTCAAGAGACAGACAGCTCCATGGCTCCTGCAATCTAGCCATTTTGGGAGAAAGGAAGATGTTCCACTGATAACTGGGCCTCCAGCATACAAAACTCATGTGATTGAACTTCCAAGTTTGGGAAGAAACCGACCACCCACCAGATGACTAGAAATCGTTACAGGACCACAAGAAATATGGGGAAGCAGGAAAATACCTCTCCCACAAGGGAAAAAGATAGCTCCTCTTCATCCACACACAGTTCAATGGAAATCATGGAAATGTCTGATAAAGAATTCAGAACATTCATAATGGCAAAGCTAACAGAGATCGAAGAGAAGAGAGACAAGGAACTGCTGAAGAGGAAGGAGGAAGGAGAAAGGAGTTGAAGAGTTCCAGGAGGTGAGGAAATTCATGCAAGATCTAAAAGAGGAATTTCACACTCTACAAAAGAATCAGATTGAACTGTTAGAGATGAAGGCTATAATACAAGAAGTCAAAATCTCCCTTGAAAGTATTAAAAGCAGACTAGATCATAAAGAAAATAGAATCTCAAATGTAGAAGAGAAAATTGCTGGCCTAGAAAAATCCACCATGAAGACTGAGAAAATGGCCCAAAAATTTGAGAATAATATGCAAGAAGTACTAGATACAATTAAACGTCCAAACATCCGGATAATAGGCATCCCAGAAGGTGAAGAGACTCATAAGGGCATTGATAATCTATTCCATGAAATCCTGCAAGAAAACTTTCCAAACCTGGAGAGGTACTCAAAGATTCAGTCCCAAGAAATACAGAGGACCCCAAATAGAATCAACCCAAGAAGATCTTCTCCAAGACACATTATAGCCAGATTGACCAAAACCACAGACAAAGACAAGATACTAAGACTGGCAAGAGAAAAAAGGCAAGTTACCTACAAAGGGTATCCCATCAGACTAATGGCAGACCTCTCATCAGAAACAATGCGAGCGAGGAAAATACATTCAAAGTATTAAGGGAAAAGCAATTTCAACCGAGAATTCTGTACCCAGCAAGGTTATCATTCATTTGGGAAGAAAAGACACAAACTTGCCCAGATAAACAAAACCTGAAAGAATTTACCAGCACCAGACCAGATCTCCAAGAAGTTCTTAAGGGAGTGCTATGTCAGTAAAATTAAATGCAGACACACAGAAATAAGAGTTCAAAAACTAAGAAAATGGGCAACTTAAGTGTAGGCACAAAGTCTGGAGTTGAGTATTATATCCCAGAGTTCAATCTGGAAGATCATACCTCAACAGTAACAGAAGAAAGATTAAGTACATGAGGCTGAACTGATGAAACAGCACTCTGTGACTTGACTAAGATATTGCTGCTTTTCTTCTAAGCTTTGTTGTCCAGTTTTAAGGATTTTTATCCTGTCTTGAGCTGTCAATAGATTCATGTACCTGCTATTTGAACAAAATACTAACCTGTTTCTAGGCTTCAAGTTTCAAGGAAATATCCTTACCAGTTCAAAACTGCCTTTCTTGAAACCACCAGCTGAACTTGCTATTGAAAGTAGTTAGATTACTTATGATATTATGTGGTCAACAAAATGTTGGGGGAAAAGGAATTGACAATTGTAGACAGCAGGGATAGTGTAATAAGAGAGTGGAATAGGGCAGAGGGTCAGATATGGGGTAAAAAACATATATATGTATGAAAGTAGTAATGGAATTTTATGGATGATAACATGCATGATTAAGCCACTATGCAGTTTACTCTAGAGGGGAAACCACATTTAGTATGTTGTGATGATGCTCAGGGAATGAATGTAAATTAAAAAAAAATTTCAGAAAAAAAAATACTAAAACTGTTACCAAAATTTAAAGAAAAAACTGTGTATTTGATGACCACAGTAAGCTATATAGCCCCAGCTAGGTACTATTTTATAGTATGTTCATTCTACTCACTGAGGTTTATGCCTAAAGTCAGACATGGGTTCTTGTGTATGTATATATCAGCTGTGCTTGCTATTGCAAATATTTAGACAAATTAAGTTCATTAGCAAATCAATTAAATGGGGGGGAAAGGCATAGAAAGCATGGATACCAGAGACAATGGGGGGAGGGTTGGACAGGGCAGAGGGTTAGGGATAGGGAATCAAGGATGGCCAAAAAAAGAAAAAAATATATATACAAGACATAAGAAATGGAAAATTGTTGATAACATGTATGTTGATGTGCTTGATTGAGCCAACAGACAGTGTATTTTGGATGGAAAATTCATTTTGTACACTGTAATGATGTATAGTGTATTAATGTTAAAAAAAAAGAAAAATTAATTAATTAAAAAAAAAGAAGTAACACACACACACACACACACACACACACACACACATTAATGCTTCAGTGTACCCTGAGATGCAGGGCAGGTCTTACCTCCATTTTAAAGATAATGAAATGTACAATCATGGAGATTTAGTAATTTTCCCAAAGTCAGACAGCTAGGAAGTGTCTGATTCCATGACTCAGGTTCTCAATACATGATGCTTCCACTTCACAATTCCACCTAGTAATAAAATAATAGTGCTACATCAGTTTAGTAAAAGTAACAACCCCATTGCTTGTGTGATCAGGAAACAGGCTATGCAAGTATTTGCACTTAAGTACAATTTGGAATGATCAAGAAACCAATTCTATCAGAGTAGAGTTGGAATTGTTTGTTGATTTTTGTTCACTTGTTTTTAGGTTTTTGCCATGGGGAGCAGGTACTCACCAGAGAGACACAGAGAGAAAAGTAGATGAAAAAAGAAATTGGGAGACTGGCAGGTGGCATGGTGGTAAAGGGACTGGCCTCCCACATGGCTAACCATGGTTCAAGTCCTGGACCTGGTGGCTTGCTTTCTCACTTTCCCTTTCTCTCTCTGTGTCTCTGCCTGGTCAAAACTGAAAAATAATAACAAATGGAATTAAATAAATAATTCTTTAAAAAAAAAAAAAAAGAAAAGAAAAGAAAGAAATCACCCCCCTAGAGGGACTGGCCTCACTGCAATTCCTTCTCCATTCTCATTTTGGGATTTTGGCAACACGTGCCCAGTGTGATTTTTTTTTTTTTTTTTTTGCAGAGGTTTTCGCTATAGGGCGTGTGCACTCGCCAGACAGAAAGACAGAGACATGGAGACAGAAAGCGAGAAATCACCCCCCAGGGGGGATGGTCATGCCGCAATCCGTTCTCCTCCATTCTCCTCTCTGGATCTTGAGCACGCATGCACACACGCCCAGCGTGAGTTTTAAGCCACCGGGTCTGGGACACAAACCGCAGTCGACTATGTGGGAGTCCAGCAACATAGCCATTACTCTAACTTGTGATTCCCCCCAGTGTGATTTTTAAGCTGCCAGTTCTGGGACCTGAACCATGGCCGTCCATGTAGGAATCCAGCACCTTAACCACCATGCCACCTGCTGGCCTGGAATTGTTTTTTAATTAGTGTCACTAATGAGAAATCATAGCACACTAAGAAGAAATTAGTATGTGAGTATTCTACCTAATCTTCCCATTTGGAAACTTCCATGAATTCCAGTTTAGCAGTCAAATAAAATTATCTTTTAGATTTAAAGGCCACAATATTGTCGGAGATTTTTTACTAAATTCTGAATTATGGTCTCCATAAACAATAAAAAAAATCATTTTGTGTACGTTTTTAGATATCCTTAGATACTGGTGTTTTTATTTCTATAGGCAAGGTTCCTAGAGAGTATGTATTTATTATCTTTAACTCAACCTCCAAAGAAATTGAGATTTCAAATTTTTTTTTTATTTTATTATCTATTTTTTTATTACATTGAATTACATACAACTTTACAGTGTATTACATTGCTTTTTCAAAAGGGAATGCCATGCATGTCAGTCAGTACAGAGACATTAATCTCCCCGCTTCAACATTCAATATCTTTCCTATGTTTCCCCCAATCATTATTATTATTATTCTAATTATTTTTTATGATAAACATGATTTTTTTTTCCAATTATCAGATCATAAAGTTCCCAACAATAGGAAACGTAGACTGCACTCAGGGCTGGACCAAGGGTGGGTCTCGTGCAGCCCCACAAATGTAGGTGAATCTCAAATTTTTAAATGGTCTATTTTAAACACTTTTTTCATATGTGATTACAAAAATGAAAGTATCTCCAGGTTTATCAGCTCATCAAAGACCACTAATTCTTTCTAACATTTACATTTGGCCAAAGTCACTATCTGAATTCTTGAGTGCCCATTAGTATTGTAAAGTTTGCAAGAATTCGAAATCTTCCCATCTGTTAGAAAGTTCACTTAACAGTTTGTTAAATGCAATAGCACTGCCTGGGTTTGGGATTTAAGTGAACTGGTAAAACTGGCCAAGGATGGAGCTGTGTCCTCTTCACAAATGTTAGCAATAATCATGGTGGTATATATTTATATATATATATAAAACTAGAAATGGAAAATCATTGACAATAACATGCATGATTAAGCACCTATGCAGTATATTCTGGATGGGAAACCACATTTTGTATGCTGTCACGATGCTTAGGGAATGAATGTAAATTAATTAATTAAAAAAGTTTCAGGAGGAAAAAAAAACTGTTTTTCTTGAAATTAAAAAAAAAAAAAAAAAACGCATTAAAAATACCTATTTGATGACTGCAGTAAGCTGTATAGTCCCAGCTAGGTGCTACTTTATAGTATGTTCATTCTACTCACTGAGGTTTATGCCTACAGTCAGACTTGGGTGCATGGATATGTATATATCAGCTGTGCTTACTATTGGAAATATTTAGATTAAGTTCTTTAGCGAATCAATAAAATGTGGGGGAAAAGGCATAGAAAGCAATCATGGATACCAGAGACTGTGGGAGGGAGGGCGGGAGATGACAGAGGGTGAGAGATAGGGAATCAAGGATGGCAAAAAAAGCAAGACATACAGGAAACAAGAAATGGAAAATGTTGATGTGCTTGACTGAGCCAATATACAGTGTATTCTGGATGGAAAATCTCATTTTGTATGCCATAATGACATATAGTAAATGAATGTAAATAAATTTTAAAAATGCAAAAAAAAAACAAACAAACAAAACACAATAATCGTAGCGGCCACTGGGTCTTCGCCACAGCTCTCCTCCCTGGGCTCTGCTACGTCTACAGGTTCCCATTGTGGTTCCCTTTATTCTGTTACTTTCTCCCTTATGATTGCCCTAGTCGTATATTCTAACCACATTTTGTTATTTTGAGAGATTTTTGCTATAGGGCGTGTGCATTCACCAGAGAGAGAGAGAGAGAAGGCAAGAAATCAACTCCCCGGGGGGGACGGGAGGATGGCCAGGCGCAATCCCTTCTCCTCCATTCTCTTGGGATTTGGGGCATGCACACACATGTGCCTGATGTGAGTTTGAAGCTGCCAGGTCCAGGACTCTAACCGCAGTTGACTATTGGGAGTCCAGAGATGTAATCATTATGCCATCTGCTGGTCTCTCTAAACACATTTTATCAGTATAATAATTTTAAAAGTCAAAAACCCAACCAATAGCCCACATCATCCTAGTGAGGCCTCTGATCATAATTTAGAAGTCTTGACTTTTGTGTTTTGAGGAAAATTAAAGAAAAGTTATCTGTCATCATCATCATCATCATCATCATCTACTTATCTATGTCTGAAATATTCCTAATTCTACTATAGTAGACGATTTGGGAACTAAATGTGAATGTCACCCAAGATAAATACATCCTGATGAGATTTTTGACTGTAAATTTTATAATGAGTAGAATTATGGCCAATTAATCTGTTATGTTTGGGAAAAGTGTAAGTAAAAAAAAAAACCAATTTTCATTCTCTTTCATTTTACCTTTTAAGAGAAATGATCTTATAGAATGCATATTTTAATAAGCTACCAGCAGACAGTCTCATTTTTGATCGATACCAAGAAAATGAGTCTCCAATTGCAAACAAACCTTATAATAAAAATACAAGTAGTAATACATTCTTTATGGCTTTAATTTTAGAATTTCAGTTACTGATATGCCCTTGCAGAGACATGACTTAAGCATATTTAACAGCTCCTTGACTTTCAGAGGGGTGTTTCTATTATATCAGTGTTATGAGAGTAAATGTTACCATTTATTTACACAGTGAAGGTAAGCACTGAGGCCTGAATTCTCAGTGGTAAAGCTATCTTTTGATTATCTGCAGATTTGTTGTCTCCCCCAACATCACTATGAATTAATACTTGCATCAGAGACAAAGAAAGGAAGATGAAAGTTGAGGCCAACAAGTGGTGTAATGATTAAGGCACTGGACTCCTATGTGTTAGACCACGGTTCAAGTCCCAGACCCCATGTCGGGTGCATGTGCGTGCGTGCCCAAAATCCCCAGAGGAGAAGGGATTGTGACCTGGTCATCCCTCTGGGGGGTGATTTCTTGTTTTCTGTCTCTGGCGAACGCACACACCCTATAGCAAATATCTCTCTAAAAAAAAGAAAAGAAAGTTGAAGTAGGTTAGGTTTCTAAGTAGCTTGATAAGTCTGAGATTTGTTATTTGTAAGCAACCCTAATGAAAGGCATTTAATGAGAAAGAATAGCCCATTTGTTCATTTGTCAACAACTATTTACTGAGCACTTAACTACATGCCAGGCACTGTTTATATCCATCAACAAAATCCTGGCTCTCAGAGCTGAAGTTCCGATGGCGGAAACAGCACAAAGTTTAGTACATATCAGATGGTCATGAGTATTTTGGAGAAAAATAGAGTAAGGGAGCAGGGAGGATCAGACAAAAAGGGTTTCTATTTTTTTAGGGTGATAAAAAAGTTTCTATGGTAAGGTGGTACTTACACGTAACTGAATGAAATGAGAGCAGGAGCATGAATGAAAAGGATGAAAATTTAGCTACTAAACTGTAACTAACATAGGACCAGCAGTTGGGTTAATGGCTATTTCACTGGACTCCCATGTAGTCGACCATGGCTCGAGTCCCAGATCCGGTGGCTTAAACTCATGCCAGGTGCATGTGATTTCTCGCTTTCTCTCTCTCTCTCACTCTCTCTCTCTCTTTTAAAAATATATAAAGACAATTTAAAAAACTGTAACTAATATAACTGTTGGAAATTAACTTATTTTTCTCAATCTTTGGTTTCATCCTCTAACTCCGAGTTTCTCTTCCTGGACACTATTGGTATTCTGTCTGGAAATTCCTTGTTGTAGGGAGTCCTAGGCGTTGTAAAATGCTTAGCAACTTCCCTGGTCTCTATTCACTGCACGCAGTAGCACCTCCCAGTTCTGATGATCTAAAATCTCCCTAGACATTACCAATGTCCCCTGGGAAGGGGAGGAAAAGAGTCCCCAGTTGAGAACACTAGTCTAAATAAAATGAAAACGGTTTCACAGAACTTATCTAATTATGAGTAAACACTTTTACAAGGGAGCCAGAGAGGCATGGGTATGTCATGCACGCCCAGCATGTCTGAAGCAATTTCCAATGATAAATATCACCAACTCGATTATCTGCATATCATTTTGCCTGAAAACCTCAGAGCAGTTATTACTTTAAGTACCACATCTTGTTAGGTAGCCTGGATATTATCAATAACAACATTATGCATTAGTTTTGCCAATCTAATAGTTCTGTTTGTTCTTTTTGGTTTTGTTTGTTTAAGGATTTTGCCTTAGGACTCATGCACTCACCAAAGAGAGACAGAGAGAGACAATGAAAGGGAAAGTGCGAAATCACTCCCCAGAGGGGATGGTTGTGCTGCAATCCCTCCCCCTGCCCTAATTCTCCTCCTGGGATTTGGGGCATGAACATACATGCCCCGTGTGATTTTCAAGCCTCCAGGTCTGGAACTCAAACCACGGTCAGTCATGTGGGAGTCCTGTGCCTTAACCACCACACCACCTGCTGGCCCTGCTCCCTTACTCTATTTTTCTCCAAAATACTCATGACCATCTGATATGTACTAAACTTTGTGCTGTTTCCGCCATCGGAACTTCAGCTGTTCTAAAAAAGAATTTGTAACTGCCATCAGCTGTGAGCAAGTCGCACGCAGCAGCCACGTGCAGCACTCACTCACTCCCACCCCTGCTCCCACCGCTTCTAGTTTTGTGTCTCCCGGTCATTTCACGTGTGGGTTCTCCCTGCTCAAACCCTCAGCCACTCTACAGTGACTTGCAAAATGACAGCATAGAATTCCATTTAATGCCTATAACATCCATTCTCACTTTTTAAACTCCTTCATTATTATTTAATCCTCTACAGTGTCATCCTGACCCCCGGCAGTCCCTCCTTGCACCTCTTTCGCTTTTGTTTTAGTCCCACACTGAGAAATTTACTGCCTCTTTAAACACCCTCCCCCCTCAAAAAAAAAATAAAAGGTCCACTCACATATTAATAGATCCACTAATGGCACTCAGGACTTTACTAAGAGTTCACCTGAGACAGACAACTAACGTCACTGCTTTCCCACAGTCCTCACAAGGCTCTCAATGCCCCGTCCTCCTCCCCGACTGTCCTCTCTCCTGCTAGACAGCGGATCCTCTGCCCCATCCTCTGCCTCGGCCCCTCTCGGACTCACAGGAGGGCTCACCAAAGCTAAGGTCAGCACACTGCCCCCTTCAGCTGAGTCTGCCCATAACAAAAAATGGTTTTTATATTTTCTAATAATTAAAAGAAATCGTGTTTCATGACATATAAATGTTATATGAGATTTCTGATCATATTGCCATGTTTATGCTCATACAAAGTTGAGTGGCTACAATAGGACCACATGACCCACAGAGCCCAAAATTCAGCCATGTGTCAGGGCCAGCAGATGGCACGGTGGTTAAGGTGCTGGACTTCCACATGGGCGGGCTGTGGTTCTAGTCTCAGACCTGGTGGATTGCTTTCTTACCTTCCCTCTGTCGCTCTAGTCAAATTAAAAATAATAGGTATCAGGAGGTGGTATGGTGGTTAAGGTGCTGGACTCCCACATGGCCAATTACAGTTAGAGTCCCAGACCTGGCAGTTTGTTTTCTCATTCTCTCTCTGGTCAAATTAAAAAATAAGAATAATAAATAAAATTAAATAAAAATAATTTTTTAAAAAATAATAAATTAAATTAATAATTCTTAGGAAAAAAAGAGAGAAAAGAAAATCACACCAGTTGCATATGCATGCCTGCCCAAAATCCCAGGAGGAAGAGACTGGAGGAGAAGGGATTACAGCATGGCCACCTGCCTTGGGGGTGATTTCTCACTTTCCCTCTCTCTCTCTCTCTCTGCCTCTCTGTCTCTCTCCAGCGAGCACACACATTCTATAGCAAAAATCTAAAAAGAAAATGTAGTCACGCATCAACCACAGATACATTCTGTGAAATGTGATACTATGCGATGCTGTTGGTGTGTGACCAACAGAGTGTACTGACATAAATATAAATGGGACCCCCTGCTACATGCCTGGGACCACTGTCATGTATGTCATCTGGCATTGACTGAAACCTCTTTATGCTGTGTATGACTGTACTTACTTTCTGGCCCTTTACAGAAAAAAACTTGCCAAGCCCTACCCCAGAGTAATATTTCCCACCTCAAGTGATTAATCAAAGTATTTTATCCAGAGACAAGAGTGAGCCCCAAGCCCTGAGGGGAATTCTGCATGGATAGAACATGTATTTCTGCATGTCTGTGGCTAGGTCCCAGCCAGCAGTGCCCCTGTGGCTGTGTGTATGTATTTTAAAGTGTGCAGAAGGGAGCTGACAGCAGCTGACTGAACCCCAGCTGAGGGCAGGGACCCCTACCTGCCTCTGTACCTCCCACACCAGCCCATAAGCACTCAGCTAGGCATACTGAATTTTGTGATCCCAAAAAACTGCAGACATTGTCAACCCTCACTTTTTATGTTTACATTTACTTATTAAACCAGAACAAAACATTTTTTCCCTTAGATTTAATTCACTTTCAAGTAATCTGTATGAAGAAATTGAGAACAATCAAAAATGGACAGAAAACGAGTTCATCAGATACAGAAAAGACCACCTGGGCCATATAAATGAATGCCTGAAGGTCCTACAGGAGAAGCTGGTAAGAACTTCTGTTGTCTCATGAAGGAAATGGTTGCTGGGACCAGCAGTTAGCATAATGGCTATGTCACTGGACTCCCACGTAGTTGACCGCGGTTCGCGTCCCGGACTCGGTGGCTTAAAACTCACGCCGAGCATGTGTGCGTGCGTGCGTGCGTGCCCAAGATCCTGAGAGGAGAATGGAGGAGAAGGGACTGCAGCGTGGCCATCCCCCCTGGGGGGTGATTTCTCGCTTTCTGTCTTTCTGTCTCTCTCTGTCTTCTGTCTGGCGAGCGCATGCGCCCTATAGTGAAAACCTCTCCAAAAAAAAAAAAAAAAGGAAATGGTTGCTCAGTCATGGTCTGGATGTCACCAATGTCTAATGGAAAGTCACACCTCAACATTCACAGTAACCACCACTATCAGTAACATTTTTTCTCTTAGCACCACAGTAGGAGTCCAGAGGCCTGACTATGGACAGAGGTCCTGTTCACTACCTCGAACTCTGCTAGCCGTCCTTTTGCAGAGTGCATGCTACCTCTACCAAAACAACTTGAAGAGATGTTTTAAAATATAATCTTACATGGGGCCAGCAGGTGGCATGGTGGTTAAGGGTGCTGGACTCCCACATGGCCAACTGTGGTTTGAGTCCCGGACCTGGAGGCTTTCTCATTTTCCCTCTCTGTCTCTTTGTCTGAAAATATAATAATAAATAAAGTTAAATAGAATAAAGTAATTCTTTTTTTAAAAAAAATACATATATAGGCTTACCCCAGATCTAGGGAGTCCGATACTTCGAGGTTTTCATTGGGAGTCTGCAGCTCCAGACAAGCTTACTAGGTGTGTGATTCTTAGGTATGAGAAAGCTTGGAAACTTCTGCTTTAGATGAGTCATTTCACTTTCCTGGAGATCCATTAGTAGATAAAAGGTTTTCAAAATTCCTTTTCACGACTTGGCAGAGAAACCCCCAACCTTGGGGCAGACGCTACCAAGGGATATGAGAAACCTATTCCAGGGCGCTCTTCTCCCACTGCACCCAGCACGTCCAATCCCTGAGACCACAGCTGATGCAGATTAGGGGTAGTGAGCTTAGGTGGGAGTGCTTTGGGCAGCTCAATAAATAAGGTGCCCAGTCCCCACCTGAGTTTGTGAACAACTGCTGGAGTGAGACAGGTGTCCTCAAGTTGGGTAATAGCTTCACCACCAATAAGACTATTGAAGTAAGTGTGGCCATACTTCAGCTGCTAAGTAGGCCTGCTAGTTCTTCACCCCTAAACTAAAGGGACTCTCTACCATTACAGGCAGCATTGGTTGTCCACCGGCTCACCCTGTGGCAGAAGTCTCCCCTCATACCACAAGGAAGAGCCTGGAATCCACCATTTCTGAAGCAGGCAGGAGGGCCAAAGAGAGCCGAAAAGTTCTCTCATCAGGCCGGCTCCTGTCAAGTTCTCTGTAGAGCAGGGAGGGGAGGACTAGAGGACTAACCTAAGGCTGCTCTGCAGTCCCCACCCCTGCTGCATGTTATAATCTTCCTGAGAATTTTTAAAGGCTATCAATTCCTGAGCTCCATCACAGACCAAGAGAATCAGATCTAGGGGTGGGGTATAGTCCAAGTGATTTTTTTTTAAGGTTTTTCTCATAGGGCACACGTGTTTACCAGAGAGAGATAGTCAAGAGAGACAGTGAGAGGAAAAGTGACAAGTCACCTCCCCCCACCTTGGGGGATGGCCACACCCCAATCCCTTCTCCTCCATTCTCCTCTCGGGATTTTGGGCACACATCCCCTGTGTGTTTTTAAAGTCTCCGGGTCAGGGACTCAAACTGCAGTTGGCTATGTGGGAGTCCATGGCCTTCAACCACCATACCATCTGCTGCCCCCCCCCCCAGGTGATTCTAATAAACAAATAATGGAGTGAAAAGTCACTATTCTAGCTCAAGTCAGTCCACAGGGAGATAGGAATTTCAAGAGATTATGAATGTCGAGCATTTTAGGAACATGTCCAAAAACCTTAGGGAAAGGAGTATCTAAAATGTCTTCATTTGCTATACTTCCTTAAACGCAAACTCCAAATCCTCAAGGCATTTTGGCAGGACCCTCATAGCCCTTTAATTTTCTCCCATAACATACAGAATTCCAGAAACTACAAATGAACAAGGCCAAACAAAAGGATTAACTTATAGTGGTGAACAGTTTCAATGGAAAGGATCTGGGGTTTCCTTTTTTCATTCTTAACATGGAAAAATGAACTTGTTAAAAACATTTTCTCCAAGTTAAAATATAAACCCACCAACGTCTCCTTTTCTGCAGAGTTTTAATACATGATGTTTTTTTATAGGAGAAGTCTGAAAATAAAATGGAAGAAAATTTGTTGCAGCTCTCAAGCAAATTAGAGAATTTCATGAACAGACACAAACATGAAGCAGAACTAAACAAAGTCAAGTATTTAGAAAATAAATTGTCCAAAAAGATGAACCAAATGGAAAAGCAGATCTGGGATGAATTGGAGAAAATACAGAATGAGTATCAAGCAGGTAAGCAAATACCTTTTATCAAGTAAAGAACACCTGCCCTTCCCTGTCCAGTCCCCCAGAGTTTTCTACTTGGAGCTAGTCCAGGGATACACCTTGTCATTCATGACATCTTTATGTATTTAAATCAGGCTCCTCTAACTAGTCCATAGAGTGTCAGCAGACCACCAGAAGGTATGTAAGTATGTTAACTTTCTTCATTCACACTTGGCAATGTTACGCTCACCATTGCTGTGAGGGTTTTGTGTGTTTTTTAGCTTTTTTTTTTTTAACTTTAAGATCATTGCACCGTCGATTTGTTAGACTTGTAAAGTTCTCAGAAATCACGAAGATCTGATTTATGGGTATATTATAAAATTAGGTGGTTAAATCAAATGTCCCTCATACTAAACTGTAGGTAATGAGCCCAGACAGATGTCAGACTGGAGACCTGACCTTTCGAAGTGAGGAAGAGAGATGAATGAGCAGAGTCCGGTATAATGACTGCTTTTCTTCTTAAGAGGCTAATGGCAGCGGTGTCAAGCTGCGCTAACATCAAAGAGGATTCATTTGAAAGGCTCAGCTAATTTGTCAACGGGAAGACCATGGGATAGGTGTGGAGCAACCATCTGCCTCCAGTCACCACTCTGAGGGAATTACCAGCCATCAGAAGGTTCCTTCATTAGAGAAAGTGCCAACTGTTTTCTGTCTTCAAGATCGCAGCAAAACTATGTCAATTCCACCAACAATTGGTCTGGCAGAGAGACATCTTGGAGGTACCTTGGGAAGACCTCAAGGTCTCACTCTGTCGGCTGTTCCTGGCATATCCGTAGAATGTGCTGCCTGGAATCCTAACCCTCACAAACTCCCATCTCCTACCACCACATCAAAATAATGAATTATGTGGTCAGAGATTATGCTGCAAATGTAATTGATCTTTTTGTTAAGGGTCCTGCTTTCTGCTTCACCGATAGAGGTTTAATTTTACTCACTCCATTAGTATAATCTCAGGATGGGCTGAAGAGGATTCGGTAATCTTCATGTTTCTGCGGTTTTACAAAGTAGAAGTTCTATTGAAGAGGAACTCAAAACTAACAGTTTCCTCCTTTTTGCTTTTAATAAAAGCATGCTGAGAAATAACTGTGTGAAAGGCCCCATTTAATTTGAAATAAAGTGGGGAATGTACCTAAGAATCTTGAGGTCCTCTTGGTCTGCGGACATGAGTGACTGGATATGCATAAGAGAGACACCAAGTTTTGGGAGGGGGAAAGGCGAGAGGTGACACTCTTTAGGTCCCTCGATCAGGTTCCTCTCAGATTAAGTATTTAACCCTTTTCTGTGCTCTTTACCTTTAATTTGATTAAAAAAAATTTTAAAGATCACAGAAATTTCTTGTCAAAACAAACAGAAAGGAGAAAATATTTTAAATTTCTCTCTTGAATTACTTCATTTTGCAAAACTTGGGGAGAAGGGATAGAGAAGATTTAAATTTTCACAATGAAATCAGATACAAGTTGAAACATACCACTAATAAACCTTCATGGCATATAAGACATGGATTATATACATTTTTAAACTGGACTTAATAGAGTTTAATGTGTTTTGAATTAAATGATGATCAGTTATGGCAGGACTGCTGATTAGCAACTTTTGTAAAAAAGAAAATGTTCCAATGATTTGCTTAATTGAAATATTCCTTATCCTCTCTTATCCTCTCCTAGGATTTAAATCAATTCATGACTCACTCAGCTCCCTCCAACAAATACAGAAAACCAAGATGGATTTAGAGAAACATAAAGTACAGAAAGACCTAAAGAAGTTACAGCGTAAGATAGTGGAACTCCAGGAAGGATAAAACTTTCCAGTCATCTTTTTTTACCAGCCAATGGAATGGTTTGTTGGGACAAGTTGTAAAGAACAAAGTTAGTATTTCTGGAGTATTTACTACTTTTAGTGCCTCTGTATTTCCACCATCTTCAGGGAAATGAATGTACGGGTGAGGTGGCGAATAAAGCAAATAAGCTTCATGATGTCTACAATTTACTAATGAAAAACAGGAGTTTCTTCATATACATGCCTTTTTATATTTTTATTTACTGCCAAATAAATAAGAGCAGTCTACGTAACGTACATAAATGGGCGAAGCAGGCCGGGTGTGATATGGAAACGCCGGAGCTGTGTCAAGTTGGAGACTACTTATTCTGTCTAAAAATACTAGTCATAATGTAGTTCAGCTTATTATTAATATGCATACAGTCCATTGTTACCAAAAGTTCCATTTTTCAAAAGAAGCTTAATTTTTTTTGAGAGGTTTTTGCTATAGGGCACATGCACTAGCCAGAAAGACAGAGAGAAAAAGAGAGAGAGACAGAAAGCAAGAACTCACCCCCTCCCCCAGGGGAGATGGCCACACCGCAATCCTTTCTCCTCCATTCTCCTCTTGGGATCCTGGGCACACACACACACATGCCTGGAGTGAGTTTAAGCCACTGGGTCCGGGACTCAAACTGCAGTCGACTACATGGGAGTCCAGCAACATAGCCATTACATCAACTGCTGATCCCAAGAAAAAAAATGTTTTAAAAACCCAGTGAGATACCACAACATAACAATAAGAAGAGCTATTACCAAAAAGTCCAATGATAACTGTTGGCAAGGATGTAGAGAAAAGGGAATCATTTTTTACTAGCAGTTTTATAAACTGGGACAACCGTTTAAGAAAACAGTATGGATGTGCCTTTAAAAAATGAAAAATAGAACTTTCATATGATCCAGCAATCCTACTTCTGAGTGTATACACATAAAAAGTGAAGTAAGTATCTCACAGAGCTGTTTGTCTCCTCATGTTCATTACAGCATTATTCACAACCACCAAGATATGAAAATAAAAAAGTTTCTAGGGACTAGCAGTTAGTTTAATGGCTATATCACTGAACTCCTATGTAGTTGACTGCGGTTCGAGTCCCGGACCCGATGGCTTAAACTCACACTGGGCACATGTGCGTGCGTGCCCAAGATCCCAAGAGGAGAATGGAGGAGAAGGGATTGCGGCATGGCCATTCCCCCAGGGGGTGATTTCTCGCTTTCTGTCTCTCTGTCTCTCTCTGTCTTTCCGGCGAGCACACATGCCCTATAGCAAAAACCTCTCAAAAATAAAAAAAGTTTCTAGAGGTCAGCAGGTGGCATAGTGGTTAAGGTGCTAGACTCCCACATGGCTTACTTCAGTTCAAGTCCTGGACCAGGCAGCTTGCTTTCTCTCTCTCTCTCTCTCTCTCTCTCTCTCTCTTAAGTGTACATGCCCTATAGCAAATTAAGAAATAATAATAAATTAAATAACTATTCTTTAAAAAACCCAAGTTTTTATTAACAGATGAATGGATAAATAAAATGCAATACACATACAAATGGAATATTATTCAGCCTTTAAAAAGAAGGAAATTTTGCCATTTGCAAGAACACGAATGAATGTAGAGGATATTATCACTTATATGAGGAATCTGAAGAAATCAAACCCATACACATAAACAGAATAGAACAGTAGCTGCCAAGGGGCGAGGGATATGGTATATAGAATTTCAGTCAATGAAGTTATAAGATGGATAAGATCTGGAGACATAATACACCATTGTTAATAATAACATATTGTGTACTTGAAATGTGCTGAGAGTAGACCTTAAGTGTTCTCATCACACACCCACACAAAAGACAACTACATGACATGATAAGTTAATTAGCTTGATTGTGATCATCATTTCACAATGTATATGTATACATAATACCATGCTGTCCATCTTAAAAATATACAATGAAAAAAATTGAACTTGCTCTTTAGGGGAAAAACATCATATAAAATTAGGTATACCAGGAACTAAATGAGGATGTTCATGTGTTTGCTTCCCCGTTGAATATGAAGGGCAAGTCTCTCACCTTACGCCACACAGAGAACTGTTTCTCACCCCTACTACAAAGTGAATATGCTCACCACCTGATAACGAGGAGAGCAGCAAAGCCCAGAGTCAAAGAAATGGCGCCCCCAGAGTACTCTGGATACCAATGCATTTGTCTTCTTCTACAGAAACTTTTTAAACACTGACTCACTTCCATTGGTTTCAACCATAACAGCAACAAGTAGCATTCAAAAACATTCAGAAGGAACACTTGATCCATGATATATATACATACATAAACATACATGTGTTATTACCTTACAAAGAGGATCTCCAAACTTTTTTAGGGTACTACTTTTTATATCTTCCTAGTCTCCATTCATTCATGTGCTGAGCAGTGTGGACACAATATTATAATAACTAACCCAAACTTGGATCTGTTCTTAGGGAGTAGTCTACTGGAAAAGACCAACGATTGAACTTGAAAATACATGGGCAAATCAAGGGTGTGATGGGAGCACCTGGAAGAGACATTTAACACAAACCCAGAGAATCAGATGAGGCATTTTCCAAGAGAGATGTCTAAACTGAGACCTCTAACATACAAGCAGGCATTAGCCAACTGGCAGAGCGAGGCTCAAGCAGATGCAGCAGCCTGAGCAAAGGCCTGGCGGCTCAAGAAGAAAGAAACATGCCAAGAACTGCAAGAAGCTCAATAGGGTCAGAGCCTAAAATGTGCAGTGGGAGGTGAAAAGAGAGAGAGAAAGCTGGAGGTTAGAAACGAGGGGTCCAATCACAAGGGCCTTTCAATTCATGCAGAGGAACTTAGGTTTCAGCTTGAGGACCTAGAGAGTCTTTAAGGGATTTTTAATAAGAGAATGACATTAGCAGATTTGCATTTTAAGAAGAAACCTCTGGCTATGGAGAATAGATTACAGACACAAAGAAAGAAGCAGATTCGGGTGAGAAAAGGAGGGAGGTGATGAAGTGAAGATAATGAGTTTATTTTAAATGATTGCTTTTGAGGTATTAATGGGACAGTCAAATGAAGGTGTCCAGTGTTCAGGGAGAGAAATGGACCTGGAGCATGGGAGAAAGATCTGGACTTGGGAAGTCACCAGCACAGAAATGGTTATTGGAGTTATATGAGGAAGAGAATGTCTAGGGCTGTGTAGGGTAGGTATGGGGGGCATGAAAACTACGGTGAGAAGCAGAGACCAAGGAAGAACCCTGAGGATACCACACACAGAAGAACAGGCACAGAGTCCTAGATGAGCATGAGGACAAAGGGACCTAGGGGAGGGCCCTTGTTGGAAGGTTTCAGTTATGCCGGCAGATGGAGTCAATGATCAAGTTGGAGTTCTACCCATTGCTCTGAAACCACCATTAGCTCTCTACCTACCAAAGAAGACCCTGTCCTACAAGGTAAACTTAAAGGTTGGGTGCCTGACAACTCAGTAGAGAATGGTTATAAATGTTTTCTTGAGTCCCCTTCCATGTCATAAAATAAATGTGCTGTGTCTTCTCAGATCCAGGGTGTTGGGCCCTCCCAAAGGGGGGCAGGATTGTAAATAAGCAAAATATTAGGCTGGTTTTGGCCCTACCCAGCAAGGCAGTTCCATCTCCAAGAGACTGGAGTCACATTTGTGGAAGGAACCGGTATGACTTTAGATCTTTCCCTTACTGTACAGTCATGAAGTTTTCCGATTCCATAGACTAAACTTCCACAACCCCTTGTAAAGTTCTGCTACTTCATTTTCAGAAGATATTTACATATGTAATAAATATTATGAATCAGAAATGATTGATGTACTCAGCAGTGTGTCATAAACCAGTCTTTTCTAGTCTCAAAAGACACAAACTGAGAAAACAGGAAAAGAATCTAAACTTTTCTGCTGAGAAGTCTCAAGGAGTCTTGAGGACTAACAAACCCAAGTTATGCAAAATATAGATTTCTCCTGGAACAAAACTGTAATGAGGAACAACTTCTCTATTTTAAAAGCTCTTCTTTCTATTGTCTCTGGGGAGGAAGGCTAACGGCTGACAAAATATTGCAGACGTTAACTGGAGGTACACCAGGTGCTGACACCAAGATCCAGTGAAGACCATTTCCTCCTTAAGTCCTGGCCAGCAGAGCGAGCCCAATAGCCCTTACAGCTGAGTAAGAGCCGTTACTATCCAACCAGCAGATCCTTTTCAAAACAAATGCTCCATGTGCACACGGCCGATGTGCAGGGATGGAAATCAAGTGGGCAGGGGCTTCAGGGTACTGGGCAGCCACACACCCCACCCTTGCCACTCAAACCACTCCCACACCAAGGCATCGATCTAGTCTTCATGACTAAATTCTAACACTTGACACATAAAGGCTTTGAAGTACTCATGACATGGACATACAAAACCTTCAAAAAGTACAGGAGGGGTAGATAGAAGAGTAAATGAATGAAGAAACAAACACACACCCATGAGCTTTTAACAGCGGCCTCCTCTGCAGGGATTAGTTGATTACTAAAGGAGAGCAACGCCCTTCAAAACCGAAAATATGTCTAACACCTAAGACACAAGAGAGCCAAAAGAAAGTTGTTGGACTCTGGAAATAGAGGTTAAAAAAAAGAGAGAGAAAATGAGGGCTGGAACTTGTGATGTTATCAAGGATGAAATGAAAACAATTAGCTTTGGTTTATATCCACTTTAAAATCTAACAAAGGTGGAATATTCCTTATCATCACATAAGTTGAAATTTATCTAGGCCAGCCATGTGGCCTAGTAGTTAAGGGAGCCAGATCCCACATGACCAACTGTAGTTTGAATCCTGGCTCCAGAGGCTTGAAAAACACATGGGGTGCACATGCACGTGTACCCCAAATTCTGACAGGATGAAGAAAGGATCACTGTGTATCCATGCCCAATTTGGTGATGCTTTTCCTTTCCTCTATCTCTGGCAAGCACATGTGCCCTCTGGAAATTAGAAGAAAAAAGAAAAGAAAAGAAAAGAAAAGAAAAGAAAAGAAAAGAAAAGAAAAATTTCAGTTAGTCCTTTGGAAGAAGTTCCTCTTAGAATTCAGAAAGTGCCAAAGGGTAAGTGGTGGCATCTGAACTTAAGTTAGGGGGACTGAGTCCGTCGCAAAGACACACACCTCAACGTGTATATTTCTTTGAGCTGGCAGTAATTATTAACACAATTTGGCAATAATATTGGAATATATTAGGTTGTCATGAAAGTCATCATGTATTTTTTGCAAAAATGCTTCATGACCTTCTTGACAACCCAAGGATAGTATTAAAACTTTGAAGCCAGATTCCACTTACCTAAGAATATAGGCTATCTTAGAAGAGTTCATCTCTCTGATTTCTCTTTCTTTGGGGGTGAGGGTTGTGGATGGAAAAATAACCAACTGTAAAATTAATAATTAATAATTAATGCAGTTTACTTCCAAGCCAAATATGAGTGACCTAGGCCTGGAGAAGAGGCATACATGCCTTTCTCGGGGTGATCCTGTATGGAGGTTCCTTTTATCTGTTTTTGAGATTGACAACATTTAGTGAAAAGATTTTCCATTGGTCTGGCCCAAAAAGGTGGGACATGTAGAAGCAGGGGCTTGTAGGTTATAGGTGGGTTCCACAATTCTTGGGTTGGTGATGGGAAGGAAAGATCTGTGTCTTGGGAAGAGATTAGTTGAAGAAAGGCTTAATCTACATCTCAAGGAAAGGGAAGTTCTGTGTCTTGGGAAGAGATAAGCAAAAGAATATACTGTAATCGGTTGAAATATACACCTCAAAGATATTATGCCAGGGACAGGAGGTAGGAAGAATTCTGTTAATAGAAAATAAATGGTCTGTTAATGTTTGTGGGCATGACTTCCCTAGTCTCTTTTGAAAAGATTTTGGAAAAATAGGGAAAGTAGTCAGACTTCTGTCCACAAGGTGTTGTCTGTAAAATAAGGATAATGGCTACTGTCAAATATGATATGAGGGACTGACCTAATAGTCTAACAGTTAAGAGAGCTGGATCCCACATGGTTAACTCTGGTTTGAATCCCAACACTGGTGGCAAAAAAAATATGGGACGCACAGGCACACATGTGTGTCCTAATCCTGACAGGATAGAGAAATGAAAGAGAAGGGGTTACAGTGTAACCACACTCCATTGCAGGGTGCTGTCACTCTCTCACTCTGTCTCTCTCTGGTAAGGGCATGAGCCTCTCTGGCAATTAAAAAAAATTATATGAGAACTAAATGAGGTAGTAGTGTAAAGAGTTGGCACATGATAGGCATTCGATCTATCCCTGCCTGTAAGTTGAGTCCTTGGTTGCTGAAGCGCTGGTGGTAACGATTCCTATCTCACAAGCACCCAAAGCTCCTCTGCTGAAGCAAATGTTTGGCTGGCACAGGATCAAGACCCTTGGAAGTGCTACATTTTACTTGGGCTTGCTTAGCTACTTTCTTAGTACAAAAACATCACTGCCTACGTACTTCCTAACATTCACAGATTATTCACCACTGTCTATTGTAAATCTGTGTCTGGTTGATAATTTATTCTGAACCTGATTCACAGAAAAGCCTTCCAAACATAGGAATAGCACTGTTCTGAGGCACTTGGAGGTTGGCCTCCAGCAATTCAGAAATGCGTCTCCACCTACTGAAGTTCTTACACTACCAACTGGCCTTTTCTGGGATGCTGTTTCCCTCTGCTTAACTTCCTCCTGTTTCCACTCAATAAACCTTCCCCACCCGGCTTTTCTCATGTCCAGGGACACTTGTGCTCCAACTAGAAGAAATATTAGCATTCCCAAGAACACACATGGGTAGAACAAACAGAACAATAACAAAAGCAAAATTATCTATTGATACAAAGATCAAACCTGTAGTTCTGTCTTCCACACCATGTGATTTCTTCTGGGGCAAATCTCCAAACTTCGGAAGCTAGCATATATTTAAAGACTGATTGTACTGATTCTCTCACTTGATCTAGTAAGTAGACCAGCTCAATTAAGATAACTTTTTTTTCCTAGAGATTTTTGCTATAGAACATGTGTGCTCACCAGAGAGACAATAGACAGAAAGTGAGAAGTCATCTCCGGGGGGACGGCCACAATGCAATCCCTTCTCCTCCATTTTCCTCTTGAGATTTTGGGCATGCACGCACACCCACCTGAATCTTAAGCCACCAGGTTCAGGACTCAAACTGTGGTTGCCTATGTGGGAGTCCAGCAATGTAACCATTATGCCACTTGCTGGTCTCAAGATTAGAACTTTTAAATAAATACATATTGGTTTTCTAGAAAACCTCCTGATTGCCTGAGGCTAAACTATGTAGCATTTTTTCTTCATATAGTTTAAACAATTACTATATTTTGTATGATTAGTTAGTGGGGAGGAAATGGTGTTAAAAAGGCAGGATTGGGCCAGTCAGTGGCATGGCAATTAAAGCAGGTGAATCACACATGGCCGACTGCAAAGTTCAAGTCTGGAACCTAGCAGCTTGATAAACTCTCTGGGTGCATGTACCCATGTGCCCCAAATCCCAAAGAAGTGGAGAAGGGACTATGGCTTGGTCATCCCTCGTGTGGAATATTCTCTCATTTTCTCTCTTTCCTTCTGACTCTCTCTGGCAAATACTTGTGCCCTTTGGCACATACACACACATACGCACAAAGGCAGGGACTCAGAGAATAGTTATTTAAGCCACCCAGGAGTTAGATAATAAAATATGAACGTTTTATTTAATGTGGGTGGTCTTTCTGTAAGAAATACAATCAATTTGGAATGTAGCAGGTGTGGGGAGCCAAAGAGGAGACGTGAGGAATGTGCAGGACGTGACCAACAGAATAAGACTAGGGTCTTTATCCAGACATGGCCTTGGGTGGCTGGATTGTTATGAGCAGAATGTCTTGGGGTTGTTTTGAACTAAATGTTCCAAAGTATTGTTATAACAGCCTGATAAATTCAGTATGGACTTAAAACCTTACATCACAGAAGTCCCTGGAGTGTGTATAAATACTAGCAATAAAGTAAATTCGGGGCTGACCAGTATTGACTGGCAGTCCTCCTGTTTCTATCCTGTCTTCTTGTCTTCCTTTAATCCTCACCTCCCAACTCAGGAACTGTTGGCTGTCGGCAGGTCTGACAAGCAGGCACGTGTAATTACACTCACCCCAGTCATAGGTGCTGGCTTCCGCTGAAGTAGTCCCTGAGTGTAGGACTCCTTTCCTTCCCAATGCCTTGGCACCTAACACGGTGGATCTCTTTGCCGAAAGGGTTTTGCTCTAAAGACAAGACTTGAATCCTGTTTGATAGGAACCAGACTGGTGGCCTTACAGGTCACTGCTGCTACTAAGCAGCTTAGTCCAGTATTTTACTACAGCTCCCTCTGACTTGGGAAATTTTGGTGACCATCACTATTAGTAATCTAGCCAAGGCCCAATTTGACAAATTCACATAAAAACTAAAGGTCAAGAGGTAAGACTTACCCAGTTACATTTTCACTAATCAATATTTAGTCATTTAGGAAGCACAGTACTTCAGTTTTCTAACTAAGTACAGTTATTTATTTTTAGTTTGCTATTGGGGCACATGTGCTCACTGGAAAGACAGAGCGAAGGAGGGAAAGTGAGAAATCACGCCCAGGGGGAATAGCCATGCTGCAATCCCTCCTTCACCCTCTTCTTGAGATTTTGGGGATGGATGCACCAAACTATGATTTTCACACCACTGCATCCGGGACTCGAACCACAAGGTCAGCCATGTGGGATCCAGCTGCCTTAACTTCCATACCACCTGCTGAGCCCGAATGCAGTTTTTTTAAAAAGAGGATTAAAGTGAAGTACTTATCAATGGCATTGGCAGTGAACTCTAAATACCACGGTGGGTGACAATGGTTTAGACATTAACTCTTACAGAAATGAGCCAACACTTCTTGGGAGTCGAGTAGTTTTGACAATTATATTTTCACCGTGACTAATCATGTTTAATGACTTCATCTTTATCTGATTACTCCTTTTGTGGCAAAAACATAGATGATGGTCCCTAATCTGTGACTTTGAGAAATCCAAGTTCAATAAAATGAGTATTGAGCTTAAAGTATGCACAATGAGGTGTGCTGATTCCCCACTGCTACCTTAACCACTGGACCAAGCTCGCTGGCTTAAAACAACACACATTTATTATCTTACAGTTCAATAGCTCAGAAGTTCGACATGGGTCTCACCAAGCTACCATCAAGAGGACAACAGGGCTGCCTTTCTTTCTGAGCTCTCTGTAGGAGAAGGTTCCTTTGCTTCTTCGTCTCTAGAAGCCCCCTCACTCCATGGTGGGGGTTCCCTTACTCCATGTCAGAGCCAGCAACTTGGAGTCTCTCTTCCACCGTCACATCTCTCTCTATAAAAAGGCTCTCTGAATCTCAGGACTCTTGCAATTAAATCAGTCTACTTGGATAATCCAGAATAATCTCCTCATCTCAAAATCTGCACCCTCAATTATATCTACAAAGTCCCTCTTGCCATGTCTTCACAAATTCTAGGGATTAGGGCTTGAATATCTTTGGGGGCCATTATTCTTGCCTACCACAAGAAAAACAGCAAGATACACATTTTTTTTCATTACACATCTTATGTCCAGAAAAATTAATGCAATTTAAATATTTTTCTATAAGTATACAGGGAAATTATGGGGTAAAGAATGAAGTCCAAATGAACTTTGTTACAGATTAAAACTCAGCAGGGATCATTACATGTTACATGCAAATTCAGTGATGCAATAAGGAACCCAACCTTTGTTTCAATAGATACTCTATAATATATTATGATAATTGAGATCCTTTTAATTTATCTCTTTCCTGGTACTGTTTCTTTTCACTAAAACAGGCATTTCCCATTCTAAGTTCAAAATTAATGATACAAATATATTTCAAATGTTTCATACAGTTTATTTGTTAAGGAGATATTAATTTTCCCACTTCAAAGCATTTTGAGGTCTAAAGACAATTCAGCATTTATAAAAATATTATAGTTTATAGGGTATTTGTTTAGGAAAATTAGAATTTAAAATATTGCTATTCAAGGGCCAGCAGGTGGTGTGGAGTTTAAGCCTACTGGATCCTACATGCTGATTTCACAGTTGAGTCCCAGACCTGGCAGCTTGAAGATCACACTACATGTGTGTGCATAGGTATGTCCCCAAAATCCCGAGAGGAGAATGGAGAAGGGATTGTGGTGTGGCCATCCCCTCTGGGGGATAATTTCTCTCTTTCTGTTGCTGGTGAGTGGGTGTACTCTATAGCAAACTAAAGAAAACTTTAAAAAATAAAAACTGCTATTCGAAAAGTTCCCAGGGACCAGGCAGGCGGCATAATGGTTAAGGTGCTGGACTCCAACATGGCTGACCCCAGTTCAAGTATTGGGCCCAGCAGCTTGTTTTCTCACATTCTTTCTCTGTCTCTGATGAGTGCATGTTCCCTATAGCAAAATTTAAAAAATAATAATAATAAATGAAATTAAATAATTCTTTAGAAAGAAAGGAAAAAATTTCCTAATCAAGAAAAAGAAAAACTCATTATAATAGCATGGAGACAAGCAGACACCAGGAATGACACTGAGGCAAAATGGATCTTAAACGACTATATTTCCTAAGCCAAAAATGGACGCATATTTTAAATGAGGATATTTTGTGCTTTCTTACTCCATTAATATGAAAAAGCTTTAATATGGAAAAAATATTATACCTGTATATGATACATAAATGTATCTTTTTTCAAGTGCAAAAACAAAAGCAAAACAAAACAAAACGAAACACCTCTCCCACAAACTGTGAGTCTATTTAGAACCGCAGTTGAGACTACACCTTATGAGCAGCACAGAAGCTGACAAGTTTTCTATCCATTAGCAGCCAATGTGGGAGCAAGGAAGACCTGTACAGACTCAAAGATCAATTTACCAAAACAATGTTTCCACATTTTTTATGTGCAAAAATTAAAATAAGATATGCATGGGACCAGCAGATGGCATAACAGTTACGTCGCTGGACTCCCATGTAGTTGGCCACAGTTTGAGTCCCGGACCCAGTGGCTTAAAACGCACACTGGGCACTTGTGCATGTGTGCCCAAAATCCTGAGAGGAGAATGGAGGAGAAGGGGCTGCAGCATTCCCCCCCCCCCCAAGGGTGATTTCTTGCTGTTTCTGTCTCTTCAGCAAGCGTACACACCCTCTAGCAAAAAAAAAAAAAAAAAAAAAAAAGAAAAAAGAAAAAAACACCTCTTAATAAATAAAGTAGATATGTAATCCATAATGAGTCATAGTACAATATGCTTCATTTTTGTGTTCCTGTAAGATTTCCCCAGAGCAGGGATCAAACTTTCTCTGGAGCAACCAAATATGTACATATTCTTTCCTATTCATATATTGCATACAAGAAATATTAGGTAACTGATATGTCATACTTTTTAAGTAACGACATTTCTTAATTATCTTAATGTATAACCTGAATATTTCTATCCAATCCTATTCTGTGTACAATCCCAAATTTAAGGAAGTTTTTCAATAGTTAATTTTGTAAAGTAAAAAATAAACAACAGAGCATTTTAAGGTATTTTTCACTGACCCGAAATTAACAGAAGAGACACTTCAAGAAATATGACAAGTAATACGAGACAAATAGATGGTATTCCAAAAGTTTACTTATAAGTTGAAATGTCTTTCCCATAGGAAATAAAAATTATCATCAGATGCCAGACTAGCCCATAAATATCTAACGAATAATAGTCAAAATAATAGATAAGAAATAGCAGAAAATGCACTGCAATTCCCAAGCAAAATACAACAAAATAATAAAATACTAATCTAAATGTTAAATAGTGGAACCTGAAGAATACTGTCAGGCCCGCTGGTGGCATGGTGGTTGGGACAGCTGGATCCCACATGGCCAACTTGCCCTCTTTCAGTCCTAGACCTGGTCGCTTGAAAAACATGCCAGGCACATATGTGTGCCCCAAATCCCAAAAGGACAAAGAGAGAAGAGATTGTAGCATGACCATCCCCATGGGGGTGCTTTCTCATACACCCTCAAGCAAATTAAAAATTAAAAAAAAAAAAAAACTTTCTATCTAACTTTCCTCTAATTAAAATTGTGTATAAACTCTAAGGGGAAATTCTGGCCACTTTCAAGGCTCCTGTAATCTGGTAACACAGATTCATTCAAACTTGGTGCTATGAGCATGCTATTTAGCGCCTCTCTTCCCTACTACCTAGTGTTAAATGACAACGTTAAGAAGATTCAGCCTAGGTCTGGCACCAAGTAAGCTCTACGAAAAAATATATGATTAGGAATGATTTGAGGCTCTTGGTAACTGGGCAGCGATTTGAAGAGAAGGCAGCATGAGTTACACGTAAGTGTAGAAAAAGAAGCTCTTGAGATGGTATCGACTAATGTGTTTTGTCAACTCTCCTTTCCAGGAAACCTAGGTCTGAGGTCCCTGGCAGGTCAGAATTTGGCAAGAGAATCAAAAGGTTAGACCTTCAGTCAGCAGGTGGCATGGAGGTTAAGGCACCAGATCCCATATGGCTGACTGTGTGGTTCAAGTCCCGGACCCATTTGCTTGAAAATCATACTAGGCCTGTGTGAATACCTGCCTAAAATCCTGAGAGGAGAATGGAGAAGGGACTGAGGCAACGCCATTCCTCCTGGGGGTAATTTCTCTCTCTCTCTCTCTCTCTCCCTGGCAGGCACATGCACCCTACAGCAAAATTTAAAAATAAATAAAAGAATAAAAATTACCCATGATTTATGGGCCTGAATAACGGCTAACCAAGACCACACTCCAGGTGGAAGTAACCTCATAAAGTAAGTGTCATCTCAAAAAACAGGGGGATGGCAAGAACTGAATCCAAAGCATTTAGGCAGATGGTGCCAGCCTGTGCTGGAGAAAAGGCAGAAGTATTTCCCTAAGGAAACAGGAGAGGACAGGCACCAGGGTTGCAGGGACAGCCCTGTGCAGCGCACCTCTGGCTAAGTCTGTGGCCCAGCTGTTAAAAGCACTGGATCTGTTTGATAGTTACAAGCACAAAAAGAGCCATGTGTTGCTTCTTGCTAAAAAAAGAAAGGGCAGAACCATCATGGGGTGAATCCAGCAGTTCACAAATCTGAACGAACATCAGAATATCTAATGCGTGCTTTTAAAATGTAGAGTTCCCCCATCCCTAAAGTTTCCGGTCACATAGGTCTGAGTTTGTCACGTTCAGTCAAATTTGGGAAACCCCTGGCTACAGCGGAGTTTAATAGATGACCCTCTGAAGTACAATGCAGTGACAGTTGTCTTCTCTCACAAAGTAATGCTCTGCAGCTGCTGGTTTGAAATACCACAGACTTAAATTACATAACCACGTATCTTCATACAACAAATAAAATATGTGAATGTCTGAAAACATTTGTAAACCCACAAATCTAAAGTTAGTGACATATAGTATAAAAAAATACAGAGCGCTTTTAGGGAAAAAAGAAAGATAACTGTGCTTTGAAGTTTAAGAATTAGAAATTTAGAAATTATGACTGATTTTGATACTACAAAGAAAACAAGACACCTTTTTTACTCCAGAAAGTTCATGTCTTTTCTTTATAATTGAAGGAGTTGTATGCTCGATTGAATAGGGTCAGCATTATTTTTCAAAATTTTCCACCAATGTTTTTAAATGAAGTCACACACCTGAGTGTTTTGGAGTAAATAAACTTATCTTTTAGCAGTCTAAGATCACCAACATTTACGACACGCTTCTGCAACCGAATTTGAGATGAACCACTAGCAAAATAGGTTAGAAGATGAGATTTTATGAGGAGTTGGTCTGAACGCCAGAAGTCAGAGGAGTTAAATCTTCAAATGTGCTTTTAAGAAATGAAAATTCTACGTGGCACTAATCTGCTTTTGCATATTATTTTTTAAATGACTATTAAGGCTTTATTGTGAGAGATTACAAAAACATATCCTATTGTGCATCATGCAAGATGCAGAAAATAATGGTTGGCAAACAACTGTTGAGTAGTGAAGGTAAACATGATTTTCATGGTGGACTTCTCAAATCAAAGACGTTTCTCAGATTAAAATAAGATTAAAGAGTTAAGGGAAAATTACATCCTTAATTTAAGAACAACTTCTGCAGATTTTAAAATAAAAAGAAATAAATGATTATAACTATAGATTTTTAAAATGTTGCTTTAGGGAAAAGTCTTGATTCACTGCTTTCTTCTCTCAGTTTCGTCTGTTTCCATAACATAAAATAATAATTCACAGTTATTGTGAGGACAACTTCTGATTCAGTTCCAATGCCCTTTTATCTCCTTGAATTTCAGCATTCTTTACAAGCACCTGTGGAAAATCATATACGTATTATTAGTATTTGTTTATTTATTAACAATACCTATATTTAGATCCATAGAAGGTGAGTATTCCAAAAGGTAGCAATGTTGAAAGGCAACATAAAACTACATATGATTAAAGTGACTACACGCAATCTTTCAGTCACTTTTGCTGAAATAAGTTGTTCGAAGCTAACTTCAGAGAGAAGCGTAATTTATTCAAATGAGTGTAGACGCCAACATTTTGATTGTTGCTACTGTACACACTGTACAAAACTAACTAAAGGTTTTATTTGGTGGCTTTGTTTCTGATACCATCACCTCTAAATCCTTACCCCAAAAGACCACTTTCTACGTAGAACTGTCCAAACAACATTGCCGCCCTTTAAAACCACAGCTTAGGATCCAAGCTCTAGGTTCTAAGCTTTATTAAAATCTTTCCATGATTTTCACCAGTTCCACAAATCAGAAGATTGGATTTCAGCTGATCATTCAATTCCTAAAGCATTTGTCGGCTGTTCATTGTGAAACAGTGGGAAGGGTCAGAGATTTTGCTCGACTTTCAGAGTTTCATGGGTGCTGCCAGAAAATACAGGACTTCTGGGCCAGAGACAGTAGTTTTCATTACTCATAATAAAGCAAACTGAGCACCAGCGTGTTCGCACCAGGTCCCCCCGCCTTAGCCTCACTGCTTGACGTGGGTGGACTCGCACGGATGCCCACACCCTCCGTGGGAAGCCTGCATCAGGGAGACTGGAATATTTTATAATGGGCAGTGAGTAATGCCTATATGCAGAGAGACAGTCTGTCCCCCAAGGCTGTGCACTACACCAACATCCTTGACAAGACAGTCTGGAACAAAGGGTAGTCAGGCCCCCTGCTCACAGGATGTTTAGAAATGCAATGGTGAGACCCGCGGTGAACTGTCCCCAACATTTGACATGTTCTACCCTTTTGGTTTGTGGCGTGTTGATTATAATTCCTTTCCCCAAGAATTGTTTACGTTAATATTTATTTAATATTGTATGTTTCACCAAAAGACAACTATTTCAAATGCTGAGGGTACTGAAAAAGCTTTTCATTGATTTTCAATGTGTTCTTAAATTGTTGGCTAAAGTTATGAGAAAATTAACCCAATCATTTTCTTTTTTTTTTTTTCTTTTAGTGTTTTTGCCATAGGGTACATGCTATGTGCTCACCAGAGAAAGAGGGAAAGTGAGAAATCATCCCCCAGGAGATAGCCTTGCCACAAACCTTTCTCCTCTATTGCCTCTCAGGATTTTGGGCACTCATGACAAGCACCTGGTATGGTTTTCTTAGCCGCCAGGTCCAGGAATCGAACAGTAGTGGATCATGAGAGAGTCCAGTACCTTAGTCACTATGCCATCTGCTGGTCCCAACCCAATGCATTTTTATACACTCTACCTTTCCCCAAAGAATTTCATATACAGACATGTTTATGTATTTAGATACTAGAGCCATCCTGTGAGAAGTACATTTTTATCAGATGCATTTTATGTCTTTTTTTTTTTCTTGCTAGAGGGAGCATACACTAGCCAGAGAGGACAGAGAAACAAAAGGAGGAGAGGGAGAAAGCAATCCCACAGGGCAGGTGCACACCAAAATCCCTTCTCTCTCATTTCTCCATAGTGTCGAGATTGGGGAATGTATCTGAACTTGCTCAGCAAATTTTTTAAACCATTAAAGCTGGGATTCAGACTATGGTCAGCCATGTGGGATCAGATTCCCTTAACTACTATCCCCTGGGGCCAGCCCATCACATGCATTTATAGAGAAGACTAGAAGTAAAATAATTTTTTCAAAGACAATATGAACATTCCATTAGATTCTGCTACCTCTAATCCCATCCTATTTACCTATTTGCCTCCACCGCAGTAACTATAAAAAATAAATAAATACAGCTAGCATCTAACACCTTTCTCTATCTTTTCTTTTATTCTACAAAGCACATTAGGAGAACGTTATTACCAACTGGTTAAATCAGACATCCTCGACCAAGGGCAATTATATCCCAAGGATCATCTAACAAAGTCTAGAAGACATTTCTGATCATCACAACTAGGGCATTTAGTGTTAGAGGCCAAGATGTGGCAAAACATTCAACACTGAAAAGGACAGCACCCACCGCCAACAAAGAATTATCCAGTCCAAAATCTCAGTAGTTTTGAGGTTTGGAAACTCTAAGTTAAATAGATGACCAGAAAAATGTATCACATTCCAAGCTCAGGAAAAGAAAAATACAGGCAGGCAAAAACAACGCTATTATTGTGCAGTTAATATTAAGACCAGTGCCAACGCATGCATCTTCCATCCTTTGGTTTACTACTTGACCATTTTTTAAACACTTATCTTTTACCAAGGTATTCTATCCATCCACTTAAAAATACAGCAAAAACATGTAAATAATATGAAAGAGAGGGCATATAGATAAGTCATTTATTTCTGACAAAAAAAAAAGCAAGAGAAGTTGATTCTTGGTTCTCAGGTCATAAATGCGCATAAATTTGTATTGCTATAATTTCACAAGATAAGGGCTTCAGATCAGCTGTGCTCAATTTTTTATTAACTTCAGTATATCTACTGGGTAACTTTTAAACTTGTAATGTTCTCATTGGTTCACAGACAAAATATTGCCAATTAGGCAAGCTCCCTATAATTCTACCCTTTCATTTAAGAAAACTTATAAGGATGTATTGGTAGTTGGCACAAGCAGTAGAGTGCTACTGTGAGATACTGGCCCCACACGAGAAGGTGTGGGGTTCAGATCCCAGGTTGGCCTGAACCGACCACATCACACCTGATGTGGCTGTGATCCTGGCTGGCTGGAAGACTGGGGTGGAGGAGGACTGCAGTTTGATGAGACCCAGCTGGGGGCATCTCATGAAAGAAAAATAAAGCTTTTTAAAAAAGTATATTGAGGGACCAGCAGTTAGCGTAATGGTTATGTCACTGGACTCCCATGTAGTCGACCGCGGTTCGCATCCCAGACCCGGTGGCTTAAACTCACGCCAGGCGCGTGTGTGTGCGTGCCCAAGATCCCGAGAGGAGAATGGAGGAGAAGGGACTGTGGCGTGGCCATCCCCCCTGGGGGGTGATTTCTCGCTTTCTATCTCTCTGTCTGTCTGACGAGCACACGCGCCCTATAGCAAAAATAAAAACCTTTAAAAAAAAAAAGTATATTGATAGGTCGTAAGAATAGCCATTAATTTAATATATTTTATTACAGAAAATTAAAAAATAAAACCATTTGCCACTTATCCTTACTATCCAATTACTTAAATCCAATTCCCTAGACCCTCGGTCCTTATTTTTGTTTGGATTCTGGCTTTGAAATGGTAATGCTACCCCAATGAATATAGTCCCCCTATATAATGACATCTTGCATATAAACAGGTTGAAGCTACCTTACACCATTTTTAATATAGCTTTAACAATCTCATTACTTATGCCAAAGAGCCCCAACTGTTGATATTCCAATATTGAAATGGGGATTTGGGGTCAGCATGGTGGTTAAGGCGCTGGACTCCCACATGGTTGACCACAGTTCAAGTCCTGGACCTGGCCACTTACGTTTCTCTCCCCTGCCCCAACAACTCTGGTGAGTGCACATGCCCTATAGTAAATTAAAACATAATAATACTTATAATAGATAAAATTAAAATGAATAATTCTTTAAAAATAAATAAATGCATAGGAATTTCACAATTAACCCACAGGAAAATAAATTATAAAAGGGTCTTCAAAAAGTTTATGGAAAAATGTATATTATGAAAAATCACGAATGGAGTTAAAAATTTTTTTACACCAAAGTAAACTTGTATTTAATTATTGTTTTACTTGCCAGAAGGTATATGTGTTCACCAGAGAGAGAGAGAGAGAGGGAGAGAAAGAGAGAAAAAACAATCTCCAGTGAGGCATAGTTCCACCATAATCACTTATTCTGCATTTCTCCGGCCTGTCAGGAGTTCGGGTACTCACACACATGAGCGCCACATGTTTGCAAGTCACCAGGCCATTGTCTGAACTGCAGTCAGCCCTGTGGGATCCAGCTTCCTACACACAGGGCTTAGCTGCTGTGCCAGAGGGCCGGTCCTAAGTCTCTACTTTAACTCCATTTTTCCACAAACTTTGCAAAATCTCCTTAAATATATTTAACACTTGAGCCATGTGCATAAGAGTGTCCCTACTTTCAACAGATGCAGAAGTAGACACTGTAGTTTCTTAGACCAAGAATCACATGCTTCTTTTAAAAAGTTAATAACATGGAGTAACTTTGAAAAATAACTCTAAAATAACTCTAAAATCCTGAGGTCCAAATGAAATATGTTAAATAAAATCAATGCCTTACTTCAATCAGCTGATAGTCATTTTTGGCATGTAAGTGTCTCAGCAGGTACCAACGTGCAGTTGATGCAATGGATTTGGGATACCCAGGCTGATACACCACTCTCTCCAAAAGGCGCCGTGTCTCTCTGGAAAAAGAAGATATGTACATTCAGTCTGAAGCATGTAAATAACATAAGATATTTCATATATTGGTCTTACATAAACATCTTTTTGTTTGAAGATGTGGTACCTAACTCACCAATTTTTTATTCAGGTAACAAGAAAAGTAGTAATACTGGCTAATATTTATTAAATATATCATACTCTAGGTACCAAGCTAAGAGTTTTACATATATGGTCCTAATATTCACTACCTTATTCCCATTTTGTAGATAAGTAAATTAAGGTTGATTCCAAATAAAATGGGGAGAAGGCTCCTATTTGATGAGTACTTCTGAGTGGTCCATCCCTAATCTTTCTTGAAAGTAAATGAATTAGTAAGTAATACAAAGATGATATGGAGTAGAACAAAACATATTTAACATTTACAAAAGAGGCTTATTGTATCGGGCTTTAAATGTTTTCAAGGATGTGCATGGTACATGAACCCATGTAAGAACAGGCTGATCTACAGTTATGTTCTAATTTTTTCTTTCCCAATTCATTAAGGTCTATCTAAAAACTAAGTACTATTGGGACCGGCAGTTATAATGGTTATGTCGCTGGACTCCAATGTAGTCAACCGCGGTTCGAGTCCCAGACCCAGTGGCTTAAACTCACGCTGGACGCGTGCCCAAGATCTCTAGAGGAGAATGGAGAAGAAGGGATTGCGGCGTGGCTATCCCCCCGGGGGATGATTTCTCTCTTTCTGTCCCTCTGTCTCTCTGGCAAGCGCACGCACCATAAAGAAAAAAAAAAAAAAAACAAAACAAACAAACAAAAAAAAAACTAAGTACTAACTAAAAACGTCCATTCTGGTAAAACAGCATAAATAATAGTACTTTCAGTGTTACTACACAGAAGGAACTTATAAAGTACCAATTGGTTTGAAGCAGAAAAAACTATCTTCAAGATGCTTCGGCATACAGATTAGGTAACAAGCACATTTTTTTCCTTAGACTGCATGTTTATTTAGTCTAGTTTTTGGAATTGATAAAAATTATGGGGATATTAACAAAAATTACAGGGGAAGATCAGGGTAATGCCCTCTAAGTCACCCACACTGAGTATAACAGGAATTCATTAGCAAGTTTAAATTATAGCCAAAAACATTTCTTGGTAAAATCAGTTATACAAAAGGGACCAGCAGGTGACATGGTGGTTAAGGCACTGTATTCCCACATGACTGACTATGGTTTGAATCCCAGACCAGGTAGCTTGGGTGCATGTGTGTGCATGCTCAAAATCTTGAGAGGAGAATGAAGGAGAAAGGATTGCAGCATGGCCATCACTCCTAGGGGATTATTTCTCACTTTCCATCTCTCTGTCTCTCTCCAACAAGTACACATGCACCCTATGACAAAACCTAAAAAAAGAGAAAATGAAAACAAACAAAAAAAATCAATTACACAAAAGAAATGACCAAAAATAAATAAATATTGGTAAATAGTGCTGGAATTGCTGATTAGGCCCAGGGTCTTCATTTTTCCTTCATCTTTATTGTGTGATGTGTCTTTAGCCACTTTTTTTTGTTTGTTTAGGTTTTCATCAGAGTGCGCACACACTCGGAGAGTCACAGAGAGAAGGCACGTGAGAAATCACCCCCTAGGGGTACAGACACACGGCAATCCCTTGTCCTTCATTCTCCTTTGGTCACAGGGTGTATGTGCATGCCAGAGAAGGAAAAGTGAGAAATCATCCCTCAGCAGGAATGGCCATGCTGCAAATTCCTTCTCCTGCACTCCCCTCCTGGGATTTTGGGGGCCTGGTGTGATTTTTCAAGCCACCAGGTCTGGGATTCAAACCATGGTAGACCAGGTAGGAGTTCACCTTAACCGCCACACCACCTGCTGGTCCCAAACTGAAAATACTTGTTCTATTCCAGAAATGTTTGCCCCTAAACCACTGTCTCACTACGGTTGTTTTGTATTATGTGTGATATTTATCAGAACTAGGTTGCACAGTTTGGGGTTTCTTTGTTGTGTTTTTATTGTTGTTGTTTTGTTTTGGTAAGAATTTTAAACTATTCTTGCCTCTTTTTTTCATCCATATGACCTTTAAATAATTTTCCTTAAATTTATTTCTAACCCTGTCCTCCAATAAAGATACTACCAGATTTTTCTTTTTTTTCTTTTTTTTTTTTTTTTTGAGAGAGATATTTTTGCTATAGGGAATGTGCACTCACCGGAGAGAGAGAAAGCAAGAAATCACCCCCAAGGGGGATGGCCACGGCCACAATCCCTTCTCCTCCAGTCTCCTCTCAGGATTTTGGGCAGGCAAGCACACATACCCGATGTAAATATTTTTAAGCCACTGGGTCTGGGACTTGAATCATGGTCGACTACGTGGGATCCCAGAGACGTAACCATTATGCCATCTGCGGTCCCACTGCTAGAATTTTTACGTTTTATTCTGAGCAGGTTTTGGGTTTCCTAGACATAGAAACCCATTATTTACAAATGATGTCTCTGTCTTTTCAATATTTATTACTTTTTCATAGTTTATCATGTTAGCAAGAACTTCTGTTAATGTAGCTTCAAACTTGGATCTTTGGGTTTTTGTTTGTTCTCGAATCCACATCACACAGTTGGCTCATTCTAACAGCTGAGAGAGAAACTCCAAGGCATGCCCCTGAAATGTTGACATGTAAAACCTGTCATATCCTCTATGTGTGTACCAAATTTTTCTTTAAAGGTTTTTGCCATATGGTGCATTCGCTCACCAGAGAGACAGTGAGAGGGAAAGTGGAAAATCATTCTCCATTTGGGATGGCCATACATAATCCCTTCTCCTCCATTCTCTTCTTGGGATTTTGGACACACATGCACATGTGCCCAGCATGATTTTCCAGCCACCAGGTCTGGGACTCAAACCATGGTTGGCCCTGGGGGAGTCCAGCACCTTAACTATACCATGCCACCTGATGGTCCTTATTTTTTAAGCCATTGCATAAGTTTATTTTCTTCTTCATTGAATTATTAGAACCCACTCTTCTATAGTAGCTACAGATATAGGAATAACCTCAAATTTATTAACCTAGTTTGTTAAACTACATAATTATAAAGCTTTCCTTAATTATTTCCAGAAAAACATTGAACGAAGATTCTTTATACCTTGCCCCCATTTTGCGATTGAACTGTAGCAAAGCTTGGAAAAGAACAGCCAGTGGGCAAAAGCAAAGTTTCAAGGCCTCAGTTGTAGCTTCTTGTACCAGGGAGGGCCAGTGATCATTGGGAATATTAGCCTGCAAAAATATAAGACGAATACTAATGAGAAAGGTTTTAGCGCATTTACTTTCAAAGTAAGCAATTCAACTCTCATTTACTGAATGCCTACCTACTTTCCAAGTCAACATGTAAACGATACAAGGAACATCTTTACTAAAGCGTGATCCCTGCACTTAGGGGCCACGAAACAGTGTAGACTGAGATAAAGAAAGGTTTTGAAGAAGAAATATTTAAAAAACACTAAAATACTCGCTAAGAGAAAATGCACTATTATACTACATAGGTGTATAAAATCTATCAGCCCAATATATAAAGCTTAATTTACCATGATTAAAATAACTTGTAGTAATAAATATAAAGTAGTACATTTCAAAAATTACCTAAGGAGAAATGACAGGCTGAAATCAAGTATTTTAATAAAATCCCGCTGAGCATGTGTACATGCATGCTCAAAATCCCAAGAGGAGAATGGGGGAGAAGGGATTGTGGTGTGGCCATCCCCAATAGGGGGTGCTTTCTCTCCCTCTGTCTCCCTCCAGCAAGCCCATGTGCCCTGTAGCAAATTAAAATTTTTAACAATAATAATAATAATAATTTCAAGATGGTGACTGCAGAGCATTAAACCAATATTACACAAGACATACAACCAAGAAAGGCTGCCCTGAGCATCTGCAGTTCCACTAACCTAGTCAAATGTATTGGGTCCTTGGAAAAATCATGATGTATTTTTCTGTTTTTCTATGCAAAAATACATCAAGACTTTCCTGACAACCCAGTATTTAATTACTCTTTCCACATCCTCCAGAAGTCTGGAAACTTCTATCTTCCTTTCTATTGAGATCCCACCACCCCTTTAAGTGGCTCTACAAGACAGGACCTAAGATACTTCTTATTCAAGCCCACCCTCACACTTGGCATCACTCATTTCTCTACTTACGACCTCCGAGTGCTGCCACGCCATCCCCAACTCCAGCTACTCTCCTTCACTCCGTTCAGGCTGCTCCATGAGCAGTCACTCCTACCCACCTTTGGGGCATGCACACAGTTGACCACTGTCTCCCAGAAGCTTGCAGGCACTTTCCCAAACATTAGCAGCTATCTTCTCTGTGCTAACATCTTGGATTGAGAACCACAGCCCCTGAAACACGTGCCAGGCACCTGCCCAAATGCTTTTAGTCATGTGCCTTGAGGGCCTTGGACGACAGACATCAAAGCCTCCCTTTCTCTGGCGGCAACCCTCCCTCACCTTGCTGTCTGTCTGTATGTAGAAATGTGCAGGAGGAAAATGCAGGTGACAACAGGTCTCTCCAAAGAAATTCTTCACAAATCCTTCTCCAATTCCACTCTTGTGATGCTTTAACAACTTCCTTATAGGTTAGTATGAATGGTCTTCAAGAAGTTCACAGAAAATACATATTATGAAAAAACTATGCATGGATTTCAATTTTTTGGGCAACAAAATAAATGTAAATTCCATTTTGCCATGAACTTTTTGAAGTCCCCTCATATTCTACCTGCTTCAAAAATCTGTACATTAACCTAATATTTCACTTTTCAGTTTACCATCCAGTTCTCATATTATTATTATATTATACATAAAGTGGTCTTTCATAAAACAGTCTTTTTTTTAAGAGATTTTTGCTATAGGGCATGTGTTCTTGCCAGAGAGACAGAAAGTGAGAAGTCACCCCCTAGGGAGATAGCCACACCACAATCCCTTCTCCATTTTCCTCTTAGAATTTTGGCCACACATGCACCCAGCGTGAGTTCCAAGCTGCCAGGTCCAGGACTCAAACCACGGTCAGCCACGTGGAAGTCCAGCATCAACTGGTTCCAAAACGATCTAATTTTAATATATACCTCTTCCCCATATGCCAGCTCTTTATCACAGAAATATGACATCTCCTTACTCCTTTATAATAATTCTCAGATGTCAAATTTTTTACAAGAACAAGTCAGATTTGGATGGTGCTTTATAGTTTACAAAGGCAACATTTACAAAGGATATGTTATTTCATTTTCTATTCATAACAACCCCACAAGGAGGCAAAGTAGATATTATTAATTACCTCCACTATTACAAAAACAGAAAAAGGCACTACACAATTTAATGAGGTGAAGGCTTCACAGATGGTAAAACAGAAGAAACGGAACTCAGCAGTAGTAACTGGGCAGGCAGATAAGAGAGGGCACTTGAAAAGTTCATGAAGGGGGGACCAGCAGGTGATGGGGTGGTTAAGGGTTTTGGACTCCCACATGGCTGACCATGGTTTGAGTCCCAGACCTGGCGGCTTACCTTCTCTCTCTCGCTCTCTCTCTGTTCCTCTCTGGTCAAATTAAAATAAATAAAGTTAAGATAAAAAATATAATTCTTTAAAAAAAATGTTCATGAAAGATGTGTATTGAGAAAATCTGTGCATGAATTTCAAAAATGTTTTGCATTAAACTAAATTCCAACTTTAATTCCACTTTTTCCATGAACTTTAGAAGTACTCTCATATGGCAAGTTGATTACTAAAGGGCAAGTTGATTTCTGCATCCGTAAAGTAGGGTTACTATGACTAATAAAATCTTAATGCATTTAAAGCGCTTATACAGTCCCTAGCACAGACTAAGTGCTGTATGTGTTTGCTAATATTATAGCTATTATTAATTTGTTTTACCCCAGGTCAGACTTAATTTCCCAGCACTAAAAAACCCACCAAATAATATTTATAACATGTAATAAGTTAAGCTAAAAGAGTATCTATCTCTCCAGTTCACACTCTCCAAAGTAACTGCCATTAAGTTTCTTATATATTTTTCCATGTGGGTCTATCCTTTTATGTGTTCATAAGTACATCAGCACACAAACACACAAGGTGCATTTAGAGATAAACATATCTTAAAAATGTATATAGCACACATACAAACACTCAAGTAGGAGTACATATGTATAGTCCTACAGCTTGTTCTCACCCCCATTTAAATGTATATCTTGAAGAATTTTCCCAGTAGCTTGTAAGACTTTCAGTTTCATACACATAAACTGGTATCAGAAAATAGGATGTCAAGTCCTAAGTTATTAGAAATCCCTCTAAGACAATGTCAAGTGGAATCAAAAGAAGACTGAAATGTTAAATACTGGCAATTCTGTCACACAATTAAATTAATTAATTAAATTAATTAAATTAAATTAGCTGGATTTAATTCTAATTTAGATTACCAAGAAACAAAAATATATATTCTACTACAAATCAATTTGTAAAACTGGAATCGTTTTTTCCCAAATACTGACAATGTTCTGCTGTAGTCTATGGATTTATACTACTTGTATGTGCATCGAAAGCCCCAAATACACTCTATCAAGAGGCCACAATAAGGATAATGAGGACAGTGAGACAATAAGAACACAACAGTTCTCAGTTATGTTAAAGAAAAGAGTATCCATTTTTCATGATCGTAATTATAATTATAACATACTCTTACCATGCAGACTTCCAATGCAAGCAGGGCTAACCTCAACAGACTTGAGAGCTTCCCACTCCAGCTGCCCTGCTGGGACGCCACCTGCAGGCTCTTTCTGTAACACATCTCTGCAGCACCCATCATTCCTTGGGACTGATACACGTGTGCTAGCCACTAAGGAACAGAAGGGGAGACGGATGCAGAAGATTTTAGCTTAGTACGTAGTCTGGTAATGCACTTTGGACAAATTCAATAAACCTTGATGAAGTTAAAATTCTGTTCATTGTTAAGTACTGTGACTCAAAAACAAAAATTACAGGTCAAGAAAGGGGGATATACTGCCCATTCTATTGCCAACAGCTTACTGACTTTACCCAGAATAAAGTCTAGAAGTCTCCCAAGATGGCAAGTCAGAAACAAAATCAAGGACCAGTTGGTGGCATGGAGGTTAAGGCGGCTAGATTCCATATGATTGACAACACAGTTCGAGTCCCAGAACCGGAGGCTTGAATATCATGCCAGGCACATGTGCGTACATGTCCAAAATCTTGAGTGGAAAATGGAGGAGAAGAGATTGCAGAGTTGTCATTTGCCCTGGAGGCTGTGATTTCTCACTTTCCCTCTTTTCTCTGTCTCGCTGAAGACGACACAAATCCTGTAGCAAACTTAAAAAATAAAAATGGAATGGTGGGTTTTTGTTTCTGTTTTGTCAGAGGGCACATGTGCTTACTATAGAGAGAGAGAAATCAACTCCCAGAGGGGATGGCCACACTGCAATCCCCTCTCTTCCCTTCTCTCAGGATTGTAGGGATGCACCCAGTATGATTTTCAAGCTGCCAGGTCCAGGACCCAAACCATGGTCGGCCATGTGGGAATTCAGCACCCCAACCACCATGCCACCCACTGACCCCAAAATGCAATGTGAAAACAGATACAATGTGTAAATACTATTCCTAGAAAGTCTGTGTTGCTGTATCAATTTCCAATAAAGTAGACTTCAAGACAAGAAACATTAAGAGATAAAGCAAGATGTTTCATGACAAAAGAGTCCACTCAACAGGAAGATAAAACATTCCTACATTTTTATGAGCCCAGTAACACAGAATTTATGAAATAAAAGTTGACAGAAATAAAAGAAATAGGCAAATCCAGAATCATAGGTGGAGATTTTAACAAGTTTATCTCAGCAATACTAAAAGAAACAGACAAAAACTCAGGATGGATTAAGAAGATTTAAATATACTTAACCAGCATTAACTAGCTTGATTAAATGACATATGTAGAAGACTACACTCAACTAACTGCAGAATACAAATTCTTCGCAAGTGTGTGTGCAGCATTTACCGATTTTGAACATGTACTGGATCATAACACAAATCTCAACAAATCCCAAAGGATGGTAGTTACATGAATTATGTTCTTTTTAAGTGGAGTTAAACTAGAAATCAGCAATGGAAGACATCAACAAAATCTACTCATATGAAAAACTTGGCGATAAAACTGAGTCAAATCAATATCAATAAATATTAGAAATAAATATTAGAAAATATAATGACAATGACAGCACTACATAAAATCTCTCAAGGATGCAGATATTAGAAGAGAGAAAATCATTTTTTACTAAGTTAGAAGGGGGAAAAAGCTACAAATTAAAGCTAAAAAAAAATAGAGTGAGGAAAATAACAAAGAGCAGAAATTAATAACATGTAAAGAAAGTGTACCAAAGAAAATCAACAAAATGAAAACTTGACCTTTAGAAAAAAAATTTCTACAATTATCAAGAAAAAAGGAGAAAATAAAAAATATCAATGTAAAAACAAAAAAGGGATAAATCATTATAGGCACTGCAAACGTTAGAAAGAGAATGTGATAAATAATGTTATGCCAACATATCTGAAATTCTGATTGCACTGGAGAAATTCTTTGCAACTCACCAATGCTAAAGAAAGAAGAAGTCTTACTAGGCCTGTCTATTAAAGAGAAACTTAACCTGTAATTTAAAATGTTCCCAATAAGGAAAACTCTTAGCCTAAATGGCTTTAATATCTAACTTTTCTAAATAGTTAAGAAATTAATAATGCCACTCTAGTATGAAAAAAAAAATTATTTAAAAAAATAAACAGAAAAAGGAATAACAAAATAGACACTAAAATGTAACAAAGACCCTGTCATAAGAATGAAAAATTACAGGGCCAGGAGGTGGTGTTATCTAGTTAAGGCACTAGGTCATGGGAATCTAGTGACCACGGTTCAAGTCCTGGACTTGGCAGCCTGAAAAACATGCTGGGTATGTGTGCATACCCAGAGAAATCCCGAGAAACTGGAGAGTAAGGGATTACAGTGTGGTCATCCCCACAGGGTCTTGATCTCTCGCTTTCCCCCTCTCTGTCTTTTTCTCTCTCTCCAGTGAACTATGCTCTCTCCCATGCTCTATGGTAAAAAACCTAAAAACCTAAAAAAAATAAAATAAAAAAAAAAAATTACAGGGCAGTTTCCCTCACAAATACAGATACAAAAAATTCTAAACAAGATACTAGCAAAAAGATACTAGCAAATTAACTATAGGAACATATAAAAATTGTAATCCATCATAACTAAGTAGGACTTATTATAAAAATTAGAAGGCTGGTTTAACACTTGAAAATCAATGTACATTAACAGAATAAAGAAAAATAATGATGTCCAAAAAAAGGAGAGACAAAATTCAGAACCCATCATTATTAAAAAAAAAAACTCTCTTAGAAAATTAGGAATAGAAAAGAAATTCCTTAATTTGATATCTATAAAAACCTATAGCATATATCATTCATAATTTAAAAAACAGTGAATGCTTTCTACCTGTGGTATACATAAAACAAGAATGTTTACTTATCACCATGTTTATTTAACTTGGTATTAGAGTTCTAGCAGTGCAATAAGGCAAGAAAAAAATTTAGCATCTAAATACTAGAAAGAAAAAAGTAAAATTTTATTTTTCACAAGAGGCATATTGTCTACACACATTTGAGAAAGAAACATTTATGCCTCTTTTCTTCTTTCATAGTAGTTTGTTCCAGTAAGAGATAGCAGTAGCTTTTACTTTTAATGATACATTTTCTGTGTTCAGCTATTTACATTCACAACCTAAGGTTTTCAAGAAAGTACCTGAAAATAAACCAGTTAAAGGGACAGAGTAAGTCTAAAATTATACCATTTCAAAGAAAGCAGACAACGTACCTGCCAAGCTGGAACAGAGCTTGAGTTGGACATGACTGTTTTCTGCAGCTCTTCAAGGACAGCATCTGGAAGTGACTTTTGGGACTCCAGGAGCGGTTTACACTGAACTTGTCTCAGGAGCAGGATGACAGCTGGCTGATCAGGGTTACTTTTTAAGTTCTAAAAATTAAACCCCAAATAGAAATATATCAGGTAGTTTTTTTAATATTAAATGTGAAAAATAAAATATTCCCCATAGAGAGGCAAGGCATTTATGGGACAAAGAAATGGGTTATTATCTGTTGAACATAACGTGCATAGTATTCTCACTGGACTGGTGAGAAATGTATACATGTTGGAATATTCACTTTGCAAGCCAAGTGACATACGTGATTGAATGTATAAAAAAAATTAAAAATTTTAAAAAACCCTTTTGTTATTAAAGAGCAAACAACTTCCGAAGCTAAGTAAATAATATACCAAAGAGCTTGAGAATATCAAACTCTACGTTTAAATAAGCTTTAAAATCAGTAATGCTATTATTGTAGTTTATAAGACATTTATTTTAGACTTACTCTGTCCCTTTAATTTGGTTTATTTTCAGGTACTATCTTGAAAAACTTACATTCTAAATGTAAGTGGCTGAACTTAGAAAATACATAATTAAAAGTAAAGGCTACTGCTATTTCTTACTGGAACAAACTATACAATGAAAGAAGAAAAGAGGTATAAATGTTTCTTTCTCAATTTCTTAATAAAGATATTCACTGCACGTCTGTCTTCTAGGCACAGACTCTCAGGTAGTGGGAGTAAGGGAAGTGACCCATTTTCTCACCTGGAGCTATTATATATATCCTAAAACACGCACATACATAAATATAAACATATATATTGTGTGTACACATATTTTCATATATATGAACAAGTTACAGAATTTCCCTAAACAAGTCCTTCTACTGTTGTTTTAAATGTTTCTCTGTGTTGCATGTCCCTTAAGAGCATACTTCTCTGTTTTTCACTCAAAGAGTGTAGTCTTGGGGTCAGCAGGTGGCATCATGGTTAAGATGCTGGACTCCTACAAGGCTGACCACAGTTCGAGTCCTGGACCCACTGGCTTAAAATCAGGCTGCAAGTGTGTGCGTGCATGCCCAAAACCCCAAGAGTAGAATGGAGAAGAGACTGTAGCATGGCCATCCCCACTTGGAGGTGATTTCTCACCTTCCCTTTCACTGTCTCTCTGTCTCTCTCCAGGCAAGGGCACATACCCTATGGCAAAAAAAAAAAAAAAAAAAAAAAAAATTTTAAGAGAGATTTTTGCTAAAGGGCTTGTGGGCTCTCCAGAGAAACAGAAAGTGAGAAATCATCCCTCAACGATCCCTTCTCCTCCCTTCTCTTCTTGAGAATTTTGGCATACATGCACATGTGCCCAGCATGAGCTTTAAGTCACTGGGTCCGGGACTCGAACCACAGTTCACTACATGGGAGTCCAGCGATGTAACCTTAAACCATCTGCTGGTTCCAAAAGATCATAGTCTTAAATGTATTGCTAAAATAAATTTGATTGCCTTCTCCTAAGTATGAAACTGGAACAATAAAATGACAAGGACTGGTTCATAAAGTGTCCCTTATTCTATCAGAGAGCTCAGAGCAACTGTCAGTACACCTACTGTGTAACAGCCTGCCCTCACATCCTCTCAGATAAAACTCCTTACATAAAAGACAGGGTGGCTGCTTTGCTTTTCAGAGAATTCAGGACCAAGGGGCTCTTCAAAAGTCCATTCTTCTTTCTCTAAAAAATTTACACCGCTCTCTCAAAAAAACATTCCAGGAAGACAAAACAATCTTCCTCATAAGCACTGATGAAACACGATGTTTCTATGAGAAGTCATATGGAAAACTCCTACCCACTAGTTCTGAGTGGATTTATGAAACCGATTCATTTGTTCAGTACATATTTATTACGTGCTAGGCAAGGTGCTAAGAATTCACTCACAGAGCCTGCAAACACAGAGCCCTATAATCCTGGCATGTAAAAACCAACCACTAAGTAGTTCTGGTCACCCACTCCTCAGTCCCCACAGTCATTCTGTGTGGTTCAGAACTCTGCAAATGAAAGAGTACTGGAAAATATAGTATTCTGAAGGAAGAAAACAGAAATCAAAGGAAAACGCTGACTCCCTAATGATACCAAAAAACAAAAATAAAAAGACTTATTTAGAGCATAAGTCCTAGAATCAGAAAAATGTGAGTTCAAATTGCAACTCTAACCATTTCTAGCTGGGAGTTCCTGTGAAGTTACTAACCCCCTTTAAGCCTTGGTTTTCTCATTTATGAAAATGGTGATAATAAATACTGACATAGGATTGTCGCAAAGTTCAAATACAAAACACTAACTACAGTGACTGACTTACAGCAAGCAATGAATAAATGTTGGTTGTTATCATAACCACCACCTCCACCATATGCTCTTTAAGTAACATGTACTACGTTTTTTAAACCATTTTCCAGGTAGGATGAGCTATGAATTTCAACGCACAATTCCATGCTAATACCTTTGTGCACAGTGCTTCGGCCTCGGATACTCTTCCTGTGTCTATTAGACCAGTGACAGCTTGTGAGAGGGACCACTTTTCAAGAGATTGGGTGTAATTTTCAAAGAATTCTTTGTCTTTAACTGTAAGCAAAAAATATCAGTGTTAGCTTCTTCTGTGCACACATGTGTGTGCATAATACATATATATATACACATACGTGTAAGTGCTTATGCATAAGCAAAATGAATGACAGCAATGATATAAGGGACAGGAGGGAGAGATTAGGATTATTTCGTTATTAGGTATTCACACCACCCATGACGTGATAGTGTTATTTGAAAGTAGACTTGGATTAGTTGCAAATATTTATTGCAAATTTCAGAGCGATCTCTAGGAAAAAATTAAAAAGAAGTATAACAGATATGTTCACAAAGAAGAGAAAACAAAATTATATAAAATACACAATTAAAACCACACAAGGCAGAAAAAAATTGAAAACAAAAATAGAGACAGAATAAGGCAACAAGTACTGGGGCTGTTGGGAAAGTCATGCCATATTTTTTTTCTGTTTTTCCATGCAAAAATATGTCACCATTTTTCTAACAACCCAATTTAAACAAAAAAAAAAAAAAACCAGTAAAAATATGGTAGATATTAATCCAACTATCTTAATAATCACTTAAACACCCATGGTCTAAATCCTAATGTAATCTGAGAGATTTTCAGAGTGGATCAAAACCAGAAATAGTGGGACCAGCAGTTAGCGTAATGGCTATGTCACTGGACTCCCATGTAGTTGAAGCAGTTCAAGTCCCGGACCCACTGGCTTAAACTCATGCCGGGCACGTGTGCGTGTGTGCCTAAGATCCCAAGAGGAGAATGGAGGAGAAGGGACTGCGGCATGGCCATCCCCCCTGGGGGGTGATTTCTCGCTTTCTGTCTCTCTGTCTCTCTCTGTCTTTCTGGCGAGCGCACGCGCCCTATAGCAAAAACCTTTCAAAAAAAAAACAGAAATAGTTATTATTTTTAATCTGAAGAGCATGGCTTAAAACTAACTTTTCCTGATTTACCACTTAAAATAAGTTAATTTTACTGAAATATTTCAATCTTATAGAAGAGTTTATATTATAACACCATTAAACAAGGGCCTGTTTTGGAGCCAGCAGGTGACCTAGTGGTTAAAGTGCTGGAATTCACCTTAATGGCGAACTGCAATTCAAGTCCCAGACCCAGCAGATTGAAAATCATGCCAGGCACATGTGTGTAAATGCCCAAAATCCCAAGAGGAGAATGGAGGAGGGATTGCAGCATGGCCACCTCCCTCTTTCTGTGGGGCGGGTGATTCCCCACTTTCCCTCTCACTGCCTCTCTCTGGCAAGTGCATGTATCATATGGCAAAAATAAATAAATAAATTAATTAATTAATTTAATTTTAAAAAGCCTGTTTTTCTTAATTTGCCTTGAAAAACAGGCAGTAATGATGTTTAACATTTACTAAAAAATAATTGTTAACCCAAAGTTAATTCAGTGACAACTACCCTCCTAAAAGACTTCTTCACAGAAAAAATTACAGAACAATTTCAGTACTGGTTTCAGAACAGGACTCCTTCCAGGTCACTCTATCCTAAAACATATGTAAAATCTAAAGGCAGGTAAATGCTATAAAACAAATATCTCGGGAAGCCAGCTCCAAGCCTAGTAGTTAGAGGGCTAGATTCCACACAGCCAGCCACAGTTCAAATCCTGACCCCAGTGGCCTGAAAAACACAGCTAGCATGCATGTGTATGTACCCAAAATCCTAACAGGATGGAGAAATGGAAGAAAAGGGATTGTGGCTTGACCACATCCCACTGATGGGTGTTTTCTCCCTGTCCCTATCTGCCTCTCTCTCTGACAACTAAAAACAAAAACAAAAACAAAAAAAACACAAAACTCTCTGCTAACGAATATACTGGACTTTTAAACTATATGGAAAGGAAAATATATTTGCCTATCACATTTCTGTACAGTTTATTATACCTGTGGATTCTTTAATAAATGCATTTTTATAACAATGACTGCTGAAGTTGTTTGTGTTCCTGATTTAACCACTTAAGGATCCTGAATTAAATCATGTATAACAATGTTTTTTAAAACTTACTTGAAGCAGAAACAGCAGACAACAGTGCCAAATATAAATCCATCCTCTTGGGCTCAGAGCTGTTCACTAAAGCCAGTTTATCGTCAGCATAACACGCTGCCATGAGCACGGCCCAGACAGCAGGGTCACCTGAACCCAGGAAACACAGTTAGAAAGCTTGTTAATATCAACATGTTGTTGAAAAATTACCAAAAAGGAGAATAAGAGTATACGGGTAATAAAAACAAGCAAACTAATTGTATCTTCAGCAAGACCCCACTTTCTTAAAGGAAAATTAAATTATACTTGTTTTGAGAAGATACATTATTACATTCATCTTTCAAGATTTGCCATGTCTTAAAGGATGAGAAACACATCAGAGGATGAGAAACACCCGGGTGAGCTCAGCTGCCTGGAGGGCTGTCCACTGCAGAAAGCGCAATTACATTCTTTTACACCAGACACCAAGGCCGAGCCTCCGAGAACTCACCTTCATCACTCAATCCCTGCGCCAAGGCTCAGTCATAAGACAAGCAAGGTAACACAACTGTTTAGTTCCTAAGAGAAGTTTGAGCCGAAAGAAAGGCTCGAGGTTTTTGTCTGTGGTCTCACAGGCAAGCAAGAAAGTCACGTAGGCATTTCTATGATTATATCCCTTCTTCCATTACATCTTTCCTTCCTTCCTTCACCCTCAACAGCTTCAGAGAGGTGGGAAGCCTGTCAGTGGGAGACTGAGGAGGTCATGATAAAAACTGATTACATGTAAAAACTTTTCTTAGAGAAAGTTAGTTGGAATATGAAAAATGATGAGAGAATACTACACACAACTATATGCCAGCAAGCTAGAAAATCTATTAGATGGGATGGACAAATTTCTGGACACACACAAGTTACCTAGGCAGAACCAGGAATAGAAAGCCTGAACAGACCAATAATAAATGGTGAGATTAAATCAGCAAAAAAGTCTTCCAACGAAGAAAAGTAAAAAAGCAAAAAGAAAAGAAATTTACCTAGGAAAGTAAGAAGAGGATTTGAAGTTAGAAGGTTTTTTTTTTTCTTTTTACTTGTTTGGTCTTTTTTTTTTTTTCATAAATCTTATTTTGTAGTTTACATCAACAGTTAATATTTTAGCCCTACTATTTTAATTAAATGCATAATTTTTTAAATACCACAAGGGGGTGCTAATTAACAATATAATCACATAATCATTTTTTTTTTAATTTTTTTAGTCTAGTGTTACACTTTTCTTTTCTGACTGCCCCATCCAAAGTATGTCTCCTGTCAAATATCTGAAATATGCATCTAGTTCATTTATAGATAATATGTACTACTAATAATTCAAAGTCATTAAAGACCTTATGTAGGGGCCAGCCTGTGGCCTAGTGGTTAAGGTGGCTGGTTCCCACCTGGCTGACCACACAGTTTGAGTCCCAGCCCTGGCAGTTTGAGAAATACACAGGGCATATGTGCATGTGTGTACATATGTGCCTATGTACATGCATTTCCAAAATTCTGAAAGGAAGTAGACAGAGAGGAGAAGGGACTGAGGTTGACCATCCCCATGGGGGTGGTTCTCTTGCTTTCTTACTCTCTTTCTCTCTGTGTCCCTCTAATCAGCACATGCCTGGCAAATAAATAAATTATCTTATGTAGATCAAACACTTTCATAAGAAAATTAAATATATACTGATACAGCCATATTAAGAAACAATTTCTGCTCCAGAAATTGTTATTTTAGTAACACAGGCATAATCAGATTACAGAAATAAGAAATAGAGACAATTTCCTACACTTTATGATAAGCTCTGAGTACTATGAAATGAAAGGCACACGACTAAGCCTCGGATCTGGGTTTTGGGTACATCAATGCCACTAACGAACCAGGTGGCAACTTTTCCTTTGGGATTCATTTTGTATAAAACGAGACACCTGAACTAGAGGATGACTGAGGCGCCATCAGGTCTAAAGTCCTACGATTCAAACTGAGTTGGACTCGGTTTCTGAATACTAACTCCTAAGGTTAAGCAAACACTCCCTTCAGGGATCTTACGGTTTTGCACGGTTTAGATTCCCGGGGGGGGGGGGGGGGGGCAGATATCAGCTGGCAGCAATTTCTCTGTCACAATGCAAGAAGAATTGCTGTTTCCATTAACTCTTCCACTAACAAGCAACAAGCCAAACTCCCCATGAAATAATGTGACTTTAAGATAATATATGAACTACAAACCTAAAAATTTTAAAAGACAGTTTGCTAAAAACACCTCTAACACAAAAGCACTAATCTAGCAGAAATTTAATTTTTCCCCATTCAATTCTAAACTCTTGGGAGCATCTTTAAATTCCTGAATAAACTCCTCAGGGGACCATCCATCAAAACTGTACTTTGTTCAGCTAAAAATATATAAGGATAAGGCATACAGTCACTACACATAACTACAGTTATATTCACTTTCAATGAACTTCCAGGAGAAGTCTTAAGCAGGTGCTCACGTCACCACTCAGACTCTGTTTTAAGCATCTTATATGAAGACTGTGCTTCCTTGAGTATGCACTTCTCCGGATAATAAGGAAAAATCAGAGATCAATAGAGAAGGCTTTATATAGGCAATCACACTGTTCTAAAGTTTACGCCACTGACATAAAGACTGATATATCTACCACTCTGGATTCATAGTAGGAGTTTTTCAGACTCAGTCTACCTACTATTCACTTGAAAATACCTCCAAAAATCAGACACTTGCCAATATATAATACAGACAAAACCCAATGTTTAGGGTCTCTTTTTGTTTTGACTATGTCAAGATGAATAAAAGGATAATAAGATATTGTTCTGTTTCCTTGTATTATAAAAATAATTCTTGAAATGTTGGCTATTTTGGGACCAGCAGTTAGCGTAATGGCTATGTCGCTGGACTCCCACGTAGTTGACCGTGGTTCGCATCCTGGACCTGGTGGCTTAAAAACCTCACGCCAGGCACGTGTGCGTGTGTGCCCAAGATCCCGAGAAGAGAAGGGATTGCGGTGTGGCCATCCCCCCTGGGGGGTGATTTCTCGCTTTCTGTCTCTATGTCTCTCTCTGTCTGGCGAGCACACGAGGCCTATAGCGAAAAACCTCTCAAAAAAAAAAAAAAAAAAAAAAAAAGTTGGCTATTTTATAGCTTAGTTAAAATCTTTATTATTTATTGTGAAGGTAAAATTGAGCCTGTTCTTTGTACAATTTGTTTCCCAGGTCCAGCAGATGACATAATGGTTACATGGCTGGACTCCCATGTAGTAGACTGCAGTTCGAGTCCCAGATCTGGCAGCTTAAAACTGATGCCGGGTGTGTGTGCAGGCCCAAAATCCCGAGAGGAGAATAGAGAAGGAATTGCGGTTTGGCCATCCCCTTGGAAGGGGGTGGTGATTTCTCACTTTTTGTTTCTCTGTCTCTCCAGCAAGCACAAGTACCCTAGAACAAAAATCTCTCATAAAAAAAGAATTGTTTCTCAAGCACGCCTAGCTAAAAGCAATCGCCTTCTCATCTGACAAATGTTCTATGCTTCTGGGAGAAATAAATTATTTAATGCTATATTTCACATTTTTTTTTTGAGAGGTTTTCACTATAGGGCGCGTGTGCTCGCCAGACAGACAGAGAGAGACATAGAGACAGAAAGCGAGAAATCACCCCCCGGGGGGATGGTAACGCTGCAATCCCTTCTCCTCTCGGGATCTTGGGCACACACGCACATGCGCCCGGCGTGAGTTTTAAGCCACCAGGTCCGGGACACGAACCGCAGTTGACTACGTGGGAGTCCAGTGACATAGCCATAACGTTAACTGCTGGTTCCCAGCTATATTACATATTTTAAATAGTATTACATACAAATGTACTTTGGAACCCTACATTCTACACATAACAAAATATGTTTATTAAATTATTTAGAAGCAGGGCCAGCAGGTAGCACGCTGGTTAAGGTGCTGGATTCATGCATGGCTAACTGGTTCGAGACCCAGACCTGGAGGTTTGAAAATCACACAGGCAAACATACATGCATGCCCAAAAATCCCAGAAGGAGAAAAAAGAAGAGAAGGAATTGTGGTGTGGCCACCCACACTGGGTTGTGATTTCTCAGTCTCCCTCTCTTTCTCTGTCTCTCTCCAGTGAGCACACACACCTTATGGTAAAAGTCTTAAAAAAAAAATGGGGCCAGCAGGTGGCATGGTGGTTTAAGGGCACTGGACTCCCACGTGGCCAACCATGGTTCGAGAGCCAGACCTGGAAGTTTGCTTTCTTACTTTCCCGCGCTCTCTCTCTCTGGAAATATTAAAATAATAATAATGAATAAAAGTTAAATAAAATAATTCTTTAAAAAAAAGAAATAAAAATTTAATACCTATAGGTAAACCTTACTAAATCAGACTAATAAAGATGGAAATAAACCTATTTCTTAAAAACATATCATTCAGATTTTCTAGTAATAAGTAATATCTGAATGAATGAAATAGATTATGTTAAACTCACCTGGAGAAAGAAGAGCTGCCCTCTGGATGGTCTTCAGTGCAGGATTCTTTTCCTCTTCTGCTGAACTGCTTCCCATGGCCAACTGATTCACTGCAGTGTACAGTAATGCCTTCTACATAAGGGAAAAGGAGCATGTTAACCTTCGCTGCATAACTCCTCGTCTTTCAAACTGACTAAGAAGACTGTACTTGATATATGACCACTAATGCAATAAAGGAAAACTATTTTACTCTTTCATCAATATTATTTAACAAGTTAAACATCTCCTTTGTACTGGGGCACACTAACCTTTCCATGATTTGAATCCAGAATATGAGCCACATTTCCTGCTACAGCACCTCCCTGAGATAGAAAATATTATTAGGCAAATGTAGAAAAGCTCAAAAACAGTGAAAATTAAGAAAAATAAAATCTTCCCATTAAATCATCTGAATTGTTATCACATTTGCAACTTTTAAACTTCTCAAGTATCAAGTTACTATTATTCTTAAAAAAAACAGGTTGGGGCAAGCAGGTGGTGTAGTGGTTAAGGCACTGAACAATCCCACATGGCTGACCACAGTTTGAGTCCCGGACCTGGTGGCTTGCTTCCTCACTTTCTCTCTCTTTCTCTCTGTCTCTCTCTCTCTGGTCACATTAAAAAATGAATGAATAAATAAAATTAATTATTAAAAAAACATGTTAATATCTTTGTAAAAAATAAATATTTTCTACTGTGATTATTTCAACAGTAGATTATTTCAATATTTTTAAAAATATTAATTATGTGACCAGCAGATGGCGTAATGGTTAGGTCGCTGGACTCCCATGTAGTCTACTGGGGTTCAAATCTCAGACCCAGCAGCTTAAAACACACAATGGGCACATACGTGTGTGTGCCCAAGATCCTGAGAGGAGAAAGGAGGAGGAGGGATTGTGGCGTGCCCATCTCCCCCAACATACACACACCAGGGGTGATTTCTCGCTTTCTGTCTCTCTGTCTCTCCAGTGAGCACATGCGCACTATAGCAAAAATCTCTTTTAAAAAGAAATTCATTAAAGGTTCAAAAGTTACATTATTTTACAACGTTACTAAACAAATGTACTAATTTTCTAACAATATAAAAGAGACTGTAGGGACCAGCAGTTGGTGTAATGGCTATGTTGCTGGGCTCGATGTAGTTGACTGTGGTTCAAATCCCGGACCTGGTGACTTAAACTCATGCCAGGCGCGTGTGCGTGCATGCCCAAGATCCCGAGAGGAGAATGGAGGAGAAGGGACTGCGGCGTGGCTATCCCCCCGGGTGGTGACTTCCTGCTTTCTGTCTCTCTCTCTCTGTCTTTCTGGTGAGCACATGGAACCTATAGCAAAAACCTCTCCAAAAAAAAAAAGACTGTGAGGGCCAGTAGGTGGCATAGTGGTTATGGCGCTGGGTTCCCACGTGGCTAATCGGTTTGAGTCACAGACCGGGGAACTTGAAAATAACACAGGGACGTGTGTCCAAAATTCCAGGAGGAGAATGCAGGAGAAAGGGTTGTGGTGTAGCCATCCCCTCTAGGGGGGGATTTCTCAATTTCCATCTCACTGTCTCTCTCTGGCTTTTTCTGGTGAGCGCACACAGACTATGGGGGGGAGGGGTAGGAAGGAGGATTATGGAAAAAAGACTGAAAAGGAGAGAGAGGAAAAGCAAAAGCACAAAGATAAACTAACACGGTTTTCCTCTATAAAAATATTACTTTAAAAACTTTTATAATCTCTAGTAAAATAAATATCAAAACCACAAAGTTCATCAATGCTTCAATAATCAACTCAATATCCAAAATAGGGAAAATATATGTAGCACCATGGAGTTTATGCTTGAAATCCACACTTTAAAAAATTCAATTATTAGACAGTTTACCTGGAAAAGATATTAAAGACGTACCAGGTCAAAACTGGAATCCAGAGAGGCAAGTGGGAAGGAAAGCCACTTCTGCCATTTGTAAATCCTAACGAATTTTAATTTTCATCTTAAAGGAATCACGGGTTAGTGGGATAGAAATTAGAGTCCAGCGCCAAAACAAGGAGGAGCGTGTGTAAGAAACCCATATCAGGGACCAGCAGATGGCATAATGGTTAAGTTGCTGGACTCCCATGCAGTCGACTGCAGTTCAAGTCCCAGGTACAGTGGCTTAAAACTTATACTGGGTGTGTATGTGTGCATGCCCAAAATACCGAGAGGAGTATGGAGGAGAAGAGATTGCAGCATGGCCAATCCCCCTCAGAGGGTGATTTCTCACTTTCTGTCTGTCTCTTTGGCAAGCACACACACCCTATAACAAAAATCTCTCTTAAAAAAAAAAAAAGGAAAAAGAAACCCACATCAAAATAAGCTGAGACCCACAAGAGCCTACATCCTCAAATTCAGGATAATTAGAATTAAGTCAGGTTTCAAATTACTTTGCAAACCAGACACAGAGTAGCCTGGCTGATCAAGAAACCTCAAGCTCTAAATCTTGTTCAAGGTAGACTCAGACCGGTAGAGTTCCCAAGCATCTGACAGAGAAGCAGACACAAATTCTTTCATATAATTTCCTATAGAAAGGTACCTTAATCCTAGGCCTTCAATTATTCCTACAAATAATATTCAAGTACACATATCAGGTAAACAAAGAAACAAAGTCACCATGAGTAACAACCAATAAAATTAATAACAGAAACAGACCCTCAAATATAATAGTTAATGGTTATTGAATGGCAAATATTACTTTATTACATGGTTATTAACATAACTTGTATGTGTTGAAAAAGGTCCTCCTAGTTCTCTGTAGCTCCTGTAATACCCAGGAAAGCACAATAATACACAGAGGAAACTCAGTCTAGTACTTGTTGAATGACTAATGGAATATTGGCTTAATTAACGGAACTCCCTTTACTGTATTATCTTCCAGAAAAATAATGCTGCATTTTAAAATTATAATATTTACCACATCACAGTTAGTCTATCTTTTTGCCAGAATTTAAAACATGACTTACTTTCAATCACTGTGAATATCACTATAGTGAATGAGTATATAATTTTAAAATAAATAAACATTTAAAAAAAATTTTTTTGAGAGGTTTTTGCTACAGGGTGCATGCGCTCACCAGAGAGACAAAGAGAGACAGAGAAACAGAAAGCGAGAAATCATCCAAGGGAGATGGCCACGCCGCAATCCCTTCTCCTCCATTCTCCTCTCGGGATCTTGGGCACACACGCACGCACACGCGCCCAGCGTGAGTATAAGCAGAGTCTGGGATTTGAACTGCGGTCGACTACATGGGAGTTCAGTGACATAGCCATTACACTAAATGCTGGCCCCAACATTTAAAATTTTTTAAATTATAGCACATATAAATATTCTCCAATTTCATATAAATCAATCAATCAATCAATCAAACATGACTTACCTTCGCATTTCGTTGAGCATACTGAGCAACAACTCGGGACAACAGAGACCAAAGAGCAGGGTCAGCTGGGTTACTATAGAGATCACAAGAACAGCAGACTTAGAGATAGGAGTTAGTTGACCACAAAAAGTACAAACATCCATATTTTATTAAGTTTAAAACCTTTGGACACCCAAAGCAGTTTATACTGACTGTCCAAATTTGGTTGAAAGTGTCTCTTTTTTAAAATTGCTATAGGGCATGTGTGCTCACTAGAGACAAAGTTAGAGGGGGAAAGTGAGATGGTACTCCCCGGGAGGATAATCATGCTACAATCCCCTCTCGGTATTTTGGGCACACACACAAATGCCTGATGTGTTTCTGAAGCTGTGAGGACTCCAACTGTGCAGTCAGCCATGTAGGATCTAGCAACCATCACTTCCACTCCATTTGCTGGCCCCAAATGTCTTAATATTTGGAAAACATACTATAGGGCCAGCAGGTAGCATGGTGGTTAAGGTGCTGGACTCCCATGTGGCCAACTGCGGTTCAAATCCTAGATCTGATGACCCAAAACTCATGCTTGGCACATGTGAGTGCATGTCCAAAATCCAGATGGAGGTGAAGGGATTGTAGCATGGCCATTTCCCGCTGGGGATGATTTCTTGCTTTCTGTCTCTATCTGTCCAGCGAGTGCATGTACCCTGTAGCTAAAATCTCACAACAAACAAACAAACAAAATATACTTTATGTCAACTATAAACAACAATAATCCTTATGAAAATAAGGAAAAATCAGTCATGTAATTACAAAGCCATGAGATAATTAAGAAAGTCAAGGAAATTTAATAGAGTTGAAAAGAAAACATAAAGAGATTAAAAACTGGGCCGGCAGGTGGCGTGGTGGTTAAGGATTCCCACATGGCTGACCATGGTTCGAGTCCCAGACTTGGTGGCTTGCTTTCTCACTCTCTCTCTCTCTCTCTCTCTCTCTCTCTTTCATTCTGTCTCTCTCTGGTCAAACTAAAATAAATAAATAAACAAATAAAGTTAAATAAAAAATAATTTTTAAAAGAGATTAAAAAATAGAGGTTAAATGACATCATATAGTAGGAAGATGACCTTTAATAGGAATGACATAAGGCGTAAGTTTTATTATTATTATTTTTCAAATTTCCTACAGGGTATGTGTACTCACCAGAGAGTGACAAAGAAAGAGAGAGAGAGGGAAGGTGAGAAAACATCTCCCAGAGGGATGGTCCCACCAAAACCCCTTCTCCTCCCTCTGCTTTTGGGATTTTAGGTAAGCACGCACACACACCCAATGTGTCTCCAAGCTGGTGGGTGCAAGGCTCGAACCATGCCGTCAGCCATATGGGATCTATCAGCCTTAACCACCCCAGTACTAGCTGGCCCAGGAACAAGCTTTTTACTAAAATAAATTAATTTTTAAAATATGACTAGCAAAGATTATTAATAAGAATGAACTATGAAAAAGAAAAGAAACTATAGATAAAACACTTTCCTACTAAACATAAAATAACCAGCTCTGCTAAGGAGCTTTCTACTTTCCAAATTTTGAAGACCTATTTACCTATGGATAGGTAAATAACTTAAAATTCCTAAAACCATCAACCTAGACAGTATCAGCTGACAGACTGACATTATTACAACCTTGGGAATGAAAGGCTTTTACACCAAAACAGGTTTGGGCCTTACCCTGAGTAAGGGCCAAATTTATGGCTGGAACTGAACAAAAAAAAAAAAAAAACTTTATAGGTGAATTAACATGTTTAGTCAGTTACTTGGTCCTATGTACAATTTTATAAAATCAGGGTTTCATTTCCAAATAACGATGCTTACTTCATGTTATAGTCTGAAAGCCCAAATGTCAAACACAAGCACATCAAATGTTATTAGGCTCCAAGCTTGCAAATAGAGTTTACCTGTGAACGGCTTTGGATACGTGTCTTTGCACCACCACGCTGCGGCCCTGCAGGGCGTAAATGGCTGAAGTGAGAAGGCACCGTGGGTAATTGCTGTCTCGGCGCTTGTCGTGCTTCAGTAACTCATTAAGTGCTGCTTTTGACAGCGTAGCATCCCGCATGGCCAGTCCTAGAGCACACAGGGCTTGAAGGCTTTCTGTGGTTGGCTCCTTTAAAATAGAGCTGTAAATACAGTTTTCACTTGCCTGTTAGCTGTAACTACAGTAGTCTTTATCTGTAACTATTAAAACAACACTTAAGGGAATCAGCAGTTAGCGTAATGGCTATGTCGCTGGACTCCCACGTAGTCGACCGCAGTTCGCGTCCCGGACCTGGTGGCTTAAAACTCACGCCGGGCACGTGTGCGTGCGTGCCCAAGATCCCGAGAGGAGAATGGAGGAGAAGGGATTGCGGCGTGACCATCCCCCCGGAAGGTGATTTCTCGCTTTCTGTCTCTCTGTCTGTCTCTGTCTGTCTGGCGAGCGCACGCGCGCTATAGCAAAAACCTCTAAAAAAAAAAAAAAAAAAACCACTTAATATTTAGTACAAAACTGTTTACTTAAAGATTTGCCAAATTAAGTTCAGCTTTAAGATAAACATAAAAAAAGTCATTGACTTTTAGAGACAGACATTTTCCCAGTTGTCTGAACCAGGTGAACAATAACCAAATTTCTTTCTGATCATAATATCTAAGTTTTAGAAATGAATAAAAATCAGTCTCTTTCGGTCTCAGTTTTAGGTAAATAATTAGGACAATCTGGCTTAAAATACTGTTTCAAGGAAATCTTTTTTAAAAAATATTTATTTAATTTTATGTATTATTATTTTTAATTTGGCCAGAGAGAAAGGGAGAGAGGAAAAGTAAGAAAGCAAACCACCAGGTCTGGGACTCAAACCGCAGTCAACCATGTGAGAGTCCAGTGCCTTAACCACCACACCACCTGCCAGTCCCTCAAAAGTTTTTAACAATATGAATAATAAGGAAAAAAGAATCTCTTCAATCTAAGATCTGAATTTTACTATTCTGATAAAGCTTTGTATTATTTGCTCTGTGGTACTGAAACCATCTTTTTATATAAATACTTCTTATAATCATTATATATTTTATACTATAATAAAACAATACAATTTTAAACAAATTTGTAAACAAAGTTCATTATAACACATATGTGTATACCTATCACTGTGTCTTTGAACTATTTTTTGGAATGGGGAAATAAAGTGTTTGGCACTTATTCTGACAAATATGCAACCATGAACTGTCATGTGCACTGGCCAGAGAAAGACAGAGAGAAGGGACAGAGAAAGTATTCCCCACTGGGGCATGGCCACACCATAACCACTTCTCTATGGCTCCATCCTGTTAGGATTTGAGACAGTATCTGTAATGTGTCTTCCAAAACTTCAGTGAGATTTGTTGTTGAGATTTGGTTCTGGTTATGACAAGATTAAGACCATGAAAATTTAATCTGACTATGATGCTGAAAGAAGTGGCCTTTGGGAGTGTTTAGGATTAAGGTCCTCAGGATGGGGACACCATGATCGAATCCTGGTGGGTTTATAAGAGAGGAAGTGTGAGAGAGAAATAGGTACCCATACATAGACAGGCGCACTCTGGCTCTGCTCATGCTCTTACCATGTGATGCCCTGAACCAACTCTCTAAGGACACGGCCCTCACCAGGTATGGCCCTTGAGCCTTGGACCCCCAATCTATAGCTAAAAAAACCTCTGCTCTTTCTTTTTCTACTTCTTTTTTTGTTTGTTTGTTTTTAATCATCAGAGGACACACATGCTCACCAGAGAGAGACAGAGGGAGAGAAGGAAGCACCCCTGCAATGGGGTTTGGTCATGCCACCATCCTTTCTCCTCCATTTCTCTATCCTGTCTGGATTTTAGGCACACATGTACAAGTGCCTGACATGTTTTACAGGCTCCCTAGGCCAGGATTCAAACTGCATTTTGATCATATGGAATCTGGTTTAATGACTAGGGTATGTGGGCAGCCCAACCTTTATTCATATGTATCACCCAAACTCAGCTATTTCCTATATGGGCAACACTAGACTAGAATGGGATTTTTACATGTGGTTATTTAGTATCACAAAGTCTATAAAGTTGGTAAGCAGATATTCTCCTCTTATATAATAAACTCACTCCTATCCCCTTTAAAGAAGCATCGATGACACTGCTAGGTTCCCAAAATATGAATGCTAAACAAAATCAACAAAGAACATACAAAAGAAGTCAAGAGCATGCCATGGAGGAGGGATGGGACTATTTGATAATGTGAAGTTTGGATGATGACATGCAGAGACTCAAAAATAAATAGATTAGAAAATATACTTGGCCCTAAATCCAATAATACAAAACAAGGCTAGAAAACATATTCTGTGCCCACCCCCAACTTCTATCAATATTCAAGCTGATTTTGGTTACTGTTTTAAGAAATAACCCAAGATTAATCTAATTGCATCTAATTTGGGGTTACTTTTGTTCTTGATAACTGCAGAAATCATTAACATCTATGATTTCTGTCACTGAGCCATTTGCAAATTTGTGTGTTATATATAGCCATGGATACACATTACAAAGATATAACTGTGTAAAGTAACAGGATTTTAAGTTGATTGGTTGTTCTCAAAACAGCAAAGAGAAGGAGAAAGAACTGCTTATTTATTATATAGAAAATGACTTTAGTCAGGCAGAATAGGCAAAACACATCATAGTAAATAAACATTATAGAAAGTTTGTCCTAGTGGTTCTCAATTAGTAATAGCTAATAATCTCCTTCTCCTCATTTTTGAGAAAGAACAATTATGGTGGCAATTTTTTGGTTTTCATAATAACTGAAGAACATTACTAGCATTAATAATTGGGAAGCAGGGATAGAATCTCTTTGCAATGGAGGAACACACCTGCACTCTAAGGATTTGCACCATCCAAAATGCCAACAAAGCTCTCATTGAAAACCACTGTCCAACAACATGTAGTAATCACCTATGCATAGATGTCTATACATCTGCTGCTTTTGAAGTGATTAAGATCAACTTAAAAAAAATTCCATTTGATAGAAAGTGGTTGAATATGGAAGATTTATTGCTAAGTGAAGCAAGTCAGGCTATGAAAAAAAGATATTGTATGTCTCCACTTAATATATACCAACCATCCACACTCTATGGTAGAGACTGAAAGATTGGAGGGCATAAAAGTAGTGAAAATAGTTATGGACACTGGAGACCATGTACAAGGAGGGTGGGAGAAGGGAAGAATATTAGGAAGGAAAAATAGAGAGGCAAGACATTTGTGGGACACAGAGATGGTTTATTACCTATTGATGACAATGTATATAGTATTCTCAACTGGACTGGTCTGAGATGTATTTCATGTTGGGTAAATTCTCTTTATAAGACAAATGATGTACAGTGATCAAATGTTTAAAAAAAAATAAGAAGAGGGGCTGGCAGGTGGCAGGATGGTTAAGGGTGCTGGATTACCACATGGCTGACTGTGGTTTGAGTCCCGGACCTGGCGGCTTGGTTTCTCACTTTCCCTCTTCAACTCTGTCCCTCTCTGGTCAAAAGAAAATAAATAAATAAATAAATAAATAAATAAATAAAGTGAAATAAAATAATTCTTTAAAAAAATATGAAAAACAAAAATAAAATAAACTCCAAGAAGTGGAAAAATAATATATTAAGAAAACACAGATATTATAGGCTGTTGTTTTATTAACTTACTTCAAATACACAGAAATAGTTGCAAGTTCTATTGGTACCATTTTTTTTTTAAAGACTCACCTTAAAAGAACTTATCAGGGGGGAACCAGCAGTTAGCGTAATGGCTATGTCGCTGGACTCCCACGTAGTCGACCGCGGTTCGCATGCTGGACCCGGTGGCTTAAAACTCACGCCTGGCGCGTGTGCGTGCATGCCCAAGATTCCAAGAGGAGAAGGGATTGCGGCGTGACCATCCCCCCTGGGAGGGGTGATTTCTCGCTCTCTGTCTCTATGTCTCTCTCTGTCTGTCTGGCAAGTGCACACGCCCTATAGCGAAAACCTCTCTCCAAAAAAAAAGAAAGAAAAAAGAACTTATCAGGGTAACTTTAAAAGGAAAGAGGAAAATAAATCTCTCTGGGACATCTAAGAGGCAAAAGAACAACTCAGTCACAACTGCCTTTATTAAAATTTTAAGACCCAAGTGATTTCAGAGATAAGAGCAATGAAGATGTTCTGCTGAGAATCTACCCTGGCAGGAAAAAAAAAAAAAAGGCAGGCCAGAAGAAGACTGAGTCCACCATGAGAGTTGATGAGAGTTGAGATCTAGTGATTTCGGAGATAAGAGCAATGAAGAGGTTCTGCTGAGAATCTACCCTGGGAGAAAAACACAATGTCAAAGAGTTTGCAGACCACATCCTCCTGTGTACCTCTGATCGCTCAGACTGATCTAGAATTTAGGAAGAAACAGATAACCCATCAGATGACTAGAAATCACCGCAGGGTCACAAGAAATATGTGAAATCAAGAAAATACCTCACCTCCTAGGGAAAAGAATAACTCCTCTTCATCCATAGACAGTACAATGGAAATCATGGAAATGTCTTTTAAAGAATTTAGAGTATTCATAATGACAAACTAACAGAGATGGAAGAGAAGAGGGACAATGAACACCATAAGAAAAAAGCCGATGAGTCCCAGATGGTGAGGAATCTCTTGCAAGAGCTGAAAGAGGAAATACACACCATAAAAAGTCAAATGGAACTGTTAGAGATGAAGGCTATAACACAGGAAGTCAAAATCTCTTTGAAAGTATTAAAAGCAGACTAGATCATACAGAAAATCAAATCTCCGATGCAGAAGACAGGATCACTGGACTAGTAAAATCCACCATGAAGACTGAGAAAACAGCCCAAAAAAAATGAGAATAATATACGAGAAATACTAAATACTATTAAATGTCCAAGCATCCGGATAATCGGTATCCCAGAAGGTGAAGAGACTAATAAGGGCATTGACAATCTATTCCATAAAATCCTGGAAGAAAACTTCCCAAAGCTAGAGAGGCATTCAAAGATCCAGATCCAAGAAATACAAAGGACCCCAAATAAGATCAACCCAATAAGATCTTCTCCAAGACACATTACACCCAGATTGACCAAAAACACAGACAAAGACAAGATATTCAGGCTGGCAAGAGAGAAACGTCATGTTACCTACAAAGGATAGCCCATCTGGCTAACAGCAGACCTCTCATCGGAACAATGCAAGCAAGGAAAGAATGGGAAAATATATTCAATGTGTTGAGTGAAAAACAATTTCAACCAAGAATACTATGCCCAGCAAGATCATCCTTCATACGGTAAGAGAAGACAAGAACATTCTCAGATAAACAAAACCTGAAAGAATTTACCAATATCAGACCAGCTCTCTAAGAAGTTGTGTAGGGAGTGCTATCCCAGGAAAATTAAAGTCAGACACACAGAAATAAGAGTTCTAAAATAGCTAAGAAAACGGCCAACTTAATGGTAGCGGCAAGTACAGAGTTGAACGTTATCTTCCGAATTTAAACGGAGAGATTAGACCACAGTAGAAGATAAAGTACATGAGCTAGAACTGGTGACATAGAATTTTATGACTTGACTAAACCATTAATGACCTTCTAGGCTTTGTTTTCCAGTGTTAAGAAGGAGTTTTGTCTTTTCCTAAGTTGTGGACAGGTCTATGTACCTACTATTCATACAGAATCCTAACCTGTTTCCTGGCTTTAAGTATTAAGCAAAGTTCACTTAACATTTTTTATTTTATTAAAGCTAAAACTGCCTTTCTTGAAATTAAAAAGTGTATTTAAAAAAATAACTATTTGGTAACCACAGTAAGCTATATAGCCTCAGCTATGTGCTATGTTATAGTATATTCATTCTATCCACAGAGTTTCATGGCTAAAGTCAACTTTTGTTCACAGATATGTATATATCAGCTGAACTTACCATTGAAAGTATTTAGATTAATTAAGAAATTTTGTGTATCAATACAATGTGGGAAAGAATAAAAGAATGGAAAGCAACTGCAGAAACCAGAGACAGGTGTGAAGAGGATGGGAAATGGCAGAGGATGAGAAATAGGGGGAATTTATATATACATTTGTGTGTGTGTGTATGTGTATATATATACACATATATATACACATATGTATATATATATACACATACACACACACACACACACATATATATAAACAAGAAACATACACACACACACACACACACACACACACGAAACAAGAAATGGAAAATTATTTGTTGACAATAACATGTATGTTTAAGTCATTCTACAGTGTATTCGGGCTAGAAAATCATATTTTGTATGCTGTGGTAATGTCCAGTGAAAGTATGTAAAATAAATAAAAATTTTAAAATTTTTAAAAAATTTTAAAACCCTACTAGGTCACCTAATGATCACTTGATAATCTAAGACCTACTCTATTAAAAAAGTAAATAATACTGAGTAGAGGATGCTTTTAAAGGACTATATGGACCCAGGGCTAAGAAGTAAGCCATGATGTCTAGTTCCACCTGTGATCACCAATTCAGAAGCACATAAGTATCTTTTCTTTACCCAAAAGTTCCTAAAACATTAACAACTTCATTTTACATTGTTCCGATCTTAAGCCAAATATTTAAATATCTGGTCACACAAAGTGTCGACGTCAGCTCTACATACCATTTAAACAGCAATGTCTTGGCTACATCCATTTTTCCTTGTTTGTATTCTGTTATTGCCAGAGCTGTCATGATATGGGCTTTGTCTTGTTCTGATTCAACAATCGACAAGGCTCTCTCATAAGCTATAAAACAGAATTGGAAAGAAAAAAAAAAATATATATATATATATATGAAACCAATCCTAATTGACAATTAGATTTTTCTTTTCCTAATTCTATTTGCAAAAAGACCTAATTAAAACTGTCTTCCTGTTTCCTTGTTTTCAAGCAAATGGAATAAAAATTTATTAATAATCTAACTTGGTTTAGCCATCCTAAAGTGATTCTGGAGTTTCATTAGGATTATTACATAAACTTCCAACTTCAGAATCTATAGGGACTCTGAGTCACTACCTCAAGAGCCAGCTTGGGCCAGAAGTGCAGGCCTGCAGCCACTAACATATCACCAAAGTTTCCAGGTGCAGACCAGCACCTCCACCAAGCAGTACGTGAACTGTACATACGTGGGCTTAGACAACAGATGTGAAAATGTACTCAACTGGGGCCACCAGGTGGCATGGGGGTTAAGGCATGGGATCTCACACTGCCTGCTATGAGGCTGGCTGCATGTGCATCAATGCCCAAAATCCCAAAAGGAAACTGGAGGAGAAAGGGACTATAATGTGACCATCCCCCCGAGGGATGATTTCTCATTCTCTCTCTCTCTCTCTCTCTCTCTCTCTCTCTCTCTCTGGTGAGTGCATGGTGCATATGCCCTACAGCGAAAAAAAAAAAAAGTACTCCATTAACATTTTAAGGGAAACCAAAATCTGTTACTAACAATAATTCAAATCTTCACTTATCGGAAATTCACATGTAAGCAATGTAGAATATTAAGCACCTCCTTTGAAAGGCTATCTCAGGTATTCACTGTAAATGATCTAGAGCTTCGACTTCCTGATCTGTGCAATGAACACTCAGCTTAGAACACTACCATAAGCCCTATTCATCACAGCAATATACTAGCTGAGGTAGCAGATAAGTGCCAAGTAACACTCCTGACTCCTAGTCAGATTTAAAGAACACTGCAACCTCCACCCCAACCTCAGCACTTCATTTCTCTTGTACATAAGTTCGTCATAATTAAATTACACTCGGCTTGGAAAAGATGCACCTTTAGTCTCAAGCAGCGTGCTTACCTTTGTTGCTTTCTTTATATAGCCCTTTCATAAACAAAGCCAATGCAAAACCTATGATGTCTTCCAACTCTTCAAGGGGTGTTGACTTAAAAGCCTGGATCGCTTTATCATATTCACCGATGGAACTAAGGAGCAAAACGCAACTTACTTGTAATATCAAAAATAATTTTGGCTTGCATCATCAAATAAAGATTTAATTACGCCATGTTCTTTTACTTACTTTACCTGTACTTAACATCTAGTGATAATGCAGTAAACATAATAGTAAGTAAACAATAAATATAATTTATTAGTGTTAAAGCTGTAGAAAAGACTCAAAACACTGATAACAAGCATGTTACAATTAGGATGTAGTTGAGCAATTTAACTTAATACCTTGCTTTGTTTAAATTATATGGGAAAATGACTAGTTCTGCTAAATTACCAAGTGCCTCTTTTTATTAAGAAATTTTTAATCAATATATCAAATAATAGAAATAATTTGAGGTTGGCTTTTATACAGAACTCTATAATGTTAACACATTAGCTAACATTATCCTGGAAGTATGGTATGGTCCTAGTATTTTTGATGAGCTTTAACAAGTCATAAAATGCCTACTCAAAATCAAATCTAGCTTGTGAGTAAACCATTTATTTATCTGCACATCCATTTTTTGGTAGGGCATGCAGATGCACTGAAATTTCACAGACAAAACTACACAACCTTTTTATGTTTAATAGGAAGAAAAATATAAAGTATAATATACAGGATTTTTCAAAAAGTTCATGGAAAATGCATTATGATAAATCTATGTATGCATGGATTCAAAAATTTTTTGTACCAAAATAAACTCACACTTTAATTCTGCAAAGTTCTTGAAATCTCCTCATATGGTACTGAAGAGTTAGAGTAAGCATTAGGGTTATTATTACTTATTAATTTAAAAAAACTTAATTTGCTTATTTAAAAGTAAAGCTCAGCTGCCATTGGCTGAATATGAACTGTATCTTTGAGATTCTCCTTTTTGATAGACATCACTACAATCTGAATCTGTTGTTATTTTTAATGTGTCACTGGACATCCTTTTTTAATCTATGGATGTATTTTTGGGGGGTTTAGAATTTTAACTAATATATCATAATTATACATATTTATGGGTTACAGTGTGATTATTTCATACATGTATACAATGTATAATGATCAAAACTGGGTAAGTGGCATACCCATCTGCTTCAGCCTGATTTTCTGTGGCCATAACTAAATACCATAGACTAGATAATTTATAAAGAATAAAGGCTTATTCGGTTCATGGTTCCAGGGGTCTAAAGTTAAGGCACTGTATCAGGTGAGGACCTTCTTGCTGGTGGGGCCTCTGCAAAGTTCCAAGTCACTATAGGATACCACATGGGAGGGGGCAGAAGCATGCATCAGTTCTGGGCTTCCTTTCTCTAAAATCCTTTTCATCTCAGATGATGTGAGTGGAAATAAAACACACAAGCAACCTTTGTTTCTAAAATTAGTTTTAAAAGGTGAAAGAACTTAGAAAAACAATAAACTCAAATTCTGACAAATATTTTGATGATAGGAAAAAGAGCTACCAGGGTCAGCAGATGGTGCAGTGGTTACATGACTGGACTCCCACATGGCAGACCATGGTTGAGTCCCAGACCTGGCAGCTAGAAAATCATGCCAGGGATGTGTGCGTGCATTCCCAAGATCCCGGGAGGAGAAGGGACTACACATGGCCACCCCCCGGGGGGTGATTTCTCACTGTCTCTGACTCTCTCCAACAAACACATGTGTCCTAAGGCAAAAACCACTAACAAAAAAAAAAAAAGAAAGAAGGCTACCTTAGATGGTTTATGGTTACATATATATATATACATATAGTTTCTTTAAATGAACACTATCAAAAAGGTTATTATTTTTGTGGAGAAAAGAATGGAACTAGAGAAGGGCATAAGTGGGCTTCAACTTTATCTGTACCTTTTTTTTTAATAAGATGATGATTATGTGCATGTGCATACATGTGTGTTTTGGAATATAGTAGACCCTTTTAGATGTTTATTTATTTTCTCCATAAGAGAGAGGAACCCTCAGTGAGGAACCTCATGGCATGATCCATCCTGGTCTTAGATGGTCAGGATCATGAGCACACATCCCACGCCCTGCCATGTTCACGGCGGTCCTGGGATGCGAATCCATGACCTTTTCTATGTGGATCCAACTACATTTCCACCACTTGGCCCCTACCTGCAACTTTTTCTTTGAAAAATAAACCCAAAACAAAGTGACAGAATTTCAGGATCCTTTATAACTTACCTCATGCTTAATATAATAAACATAAATTTTAAAGAAAACAAGGTTGGCCTCATAGCACAGCACTGGGCAAAGGAAGCCAGATCCCAACCAACCAGGGTTCAGGTCCCAGCCCCAGCAGCTTGAAAAACAGGTCAGTATGTGACAGGATAAATAACTGAAGAAAAAAGTGTTATGCATGCAGGACATTGGAGTGCACTTTCTCTCTCTGTCTCTGCTCTGGCTCTGTTTCTTGTGTACAAGCATGTGCCCTCTGGCATAGTAAAAGAGAGAGAGAGAAAACAGATAACCTGTTTTCAATGTGAGATACACATTTTCTTATAAAACAGTTACATTATACAAAATATCAACACTAAAAGAAACATTATTATGTATTATATATAATATATAATATTATATATTTTATGTAATTTCATACAATATTATCTATTTTCTGCTTCAATAAAAGCTTGAACTTATAACGATCTGTCAACTTTTTTTTTTTTTTGAGAGGTTTTTGCTATAGGGCGCGTGCACTTGCCAAAAAGACAGAGAAAGACAGATAGAAAGCGAGAAATCACCCCCCAGGGGGGACGGCCATGCCGCAATCCCTTCTCTTCCATTCTCCTCTCGGGATCTTGGGCACACACCACATGCGCCTGGCATGAGTTTAAGCCACCGGGTCTGGGACTCGAACCGCGTTCGACTACATGGAAGTTCAGCGACATAGCCATTACACTAACTGCTGGTCCAATGATCTGTCACCTCTTAAACATACCAGTTTAAGAGGAGTGAAAGGAGAGGCACTCTGAACTGAAATTTTCCTGCCTATGGATAAGAATCAGCTACACAGTTATAAAGGAGAACTGGCTATTTCAAATCTCTACTACATAGCTCCCTAACAGATGTAGGCACTAATTCCAAAACAAGAAACTACAGACTTAAGAATTTGTTTTGGGGCTGGCAGATGGTGTGGTGGCTAAGGACGCTGGATTCCCACATGGCCGCCGCGGTTCGAGTCCCGGCCCTAGTGGCTTCCTTTCTCACTTTCTCTTTCTCTCTCCCTCTTTCTCTGTCAGTTCAAATTTTAAAATAATAACAAATGGAATTAAGTAGATAAATAATTCTTTTTTTAAAAAAAGGATTTGTTTAAAACTAGATCAGTTGATTTTAAGGCAGCTCTGACCTTGAGGAATGTCTCCTTAACTTGAGTCAAAACACCTACAATACTTTTATTCTCTGAACCTATTTTCATCCTCTCAAGCAACTAGATTTCAATCTTTATTACCTATTTTTTTTAAAGAGGTTTTTGCATTAGGGCATGTGCGGGGAGAAAGAGAGGAAACAGAGATAGTGAGAGGGAAAGTGAGAAATCACCCTTCAGGGAGGATGACCATGCTGCAATCCCTTCTCCTCCAAGGATCTTGGGTACACACACACACACACACACACACACACACGCACACACGCACCCGGTGTGATTTTCAAGCCACCAGGTCCAGGACTCAAACTGTGTTTGGCCATGTGGGAGTCCAGTTACTAGTATACCATCTGCTGGCCCCAATTTCAATCTTTTTCAAAGGCTTCCTTTTTTTTTTGTTTTCAATCAGAAGTCTTTAAGCATCCAAAAAAAGATACACAGCTTCTCCACACACAAAATACACACACATAAAAATCTTTGTATACTATTTAAAAGGGGCTCCTAGACCCCTAGTGTCCATCCTCAGTTTATACGGCATACCAGAATAAACTCAATTCTTCTTGCAATTAATGAGGCTGATACTACTAGAGACAGCAACTACCACTCTTCCAAACTTTCTCTTGTCTGGTCCATAAATCATGAGTTCTCAATCCACTCCTTACAAAGCACACTGGGGTTGGTATCGTTATGGGTCTAGGGAACACCACACAGCCTGCTCCTCTGGAAATTCTGGGTCGCACATGTCCCACTGTTCCAGCAGCAGATCTACCACGTTCACCAGAAAAATCCAATAGATTCACAGAATTCATGGGGGAAAAAGTACACTTACCATAACACTCTGCCGTAATTTCTTAGTGTAACATAGTAAGTATCTCTGTCTTCTGCAGTCTGTAACAACAAAATTGCCCTTAAAAAAAGGACAAGGTAATTTAAATCACCTGCGTGTAATAGTACTCTTTTATCTTTTTCCTTTGCTGTGTCCGCACATTTTCATTTTCTTCATTTAATTCTACCAATTCTTTAAGGCTAGTTATAACAGCTTTTTCATATTTTATAAAGTTGGCACCACAAAGGCACCTCAACATATTTAGAATTTAGGCTGTCAAGAAAACAAAATGATCTCTTGGAAATTATGATCATATCTGAGTTCTAAATAGTCTCAAATTGTTCATTGAAATAAGGAAAATGAATATGTCATAGTTTTAAGTTTTACCATATTTGGAGTTTATGGAGAACAAACTGAAAAAATATTCATGGACTAGCAGTTTGAGTTAGGAAGCCAAGAACTGGAGCACATCCCTGCCTCCTTGCCTGCACACCCAGACTAGCAGTTTGAGTTAGGAAGCCAAGAACTGGAGCACGTCCCTGCCTCCTTGCCTGCACACCCAGAAGAATATTTGAAGGGCCATGAGTGGAGGCAAGGAAACGAGTCGTGAGAAGTCTCTTGAAGCCTGGAAAAAACACTTCGAAATATGATCACAGCCCACATTTCCTTCAGGCTTGGTCCCCTACGGGCAAGCGAGGAAATGACTCAATAATCAAAAAGAGAATATTAGTGGAAATTTCCGATTTTTTCAATTTTCTTTTCCATTTAAAGAGGAGATTCACTAGGGACAAATTATCAAAGGCCTTTTTTTTTTTTTTTTGAGAGGTTTTTGCTATAGGGCGCGTGTGCTCGCCAGACAGACAGAGAGAGACAGAGAGATAGAAAGCGAGAAATCACCCCCCAGGGGGGGATGGCCACGCCGCAATCCCTTCTCCTCCATTCTCCTCTCGGGATCCTGGGCATGCACGCACACGCGCCCGGCGTGAGTTTAAGCCACCGGGTCCGGGACGCGAACCGCGGTCGACTACGTGGGAGTCCAGCAACATAGCCATTACGCTAACTGCTGGTCCCTCAAAGGCCTTTTTATCCTCCTAATGTTCCATGAAAAACAGAAAGCTGCTACAGCCTAAAACACAGTACTACAGAGGTTAAATACTACAGTCCTGGTTGGATATGCCTGCTTTGGAGTTTCAAGCCTCGAATACTTGTTTAAGGCGGAAGACAGCAGTGGTGGTGAGTCACAGAAGCAGCGCAAACCCACGTGACTGGAGTTGCCATGTCAAGCCCAAGGCGTAACCGAAATTATTGACAGCTTCACAACACCTGCACTAACAACAGGTACAGAGAAGTAGCAAGTTCCCTAAAGCCGCCTAGTTTTTTCCTCTTAAAATCTCACTCATTTCTTTTACACTTCATCACATACATACAGTTTGTTTACTGGTACGTTTATTGACACTGAAACAAAACTGTCATTGTTCATAGACCTCTCTCCACAGAGACCTGAACAATATCTTTTTGATTACACAGTCTCGAATACCATTGAGTGATGAATCCTTTGAATGACACAGAGATCCATAAAAGAATATGGCAAAGCGTTTGGGACACCTTGGTTATTTTTTTACCCTGACAAAGCTTCTCCTATTTACTTAGATTTGGGGCAATAATGTGGCTCAGAAGTTAGGTAATCAGATCTGTTTTTGTCTAATAGTTATTCATGTGATCAATGTTTTGTTTCTTTCCACTCTCCACTAATCTTCAGAAAATAAAATCTTCAGCTGATTTCATTTCCTACCACTCTCCAGGCTGGCCACTCCACTATGGCATACTGGCTCTCCTGTTTCTTAAACATGCCAAGTCCACACCTGTTTGGGAGATCTTGTTCTTGGTGTTCTTTCTGGAATGTTCTTGCCTGGAAAACCAAATGGCTAAAACTTCAGCTCATTCTGATAAGGCCTCAACTGCTACTAAGGAAGTATGTGACAGGTAAGTATTTCTCAAGAGTGTTTTGATCATTTTTGTTTTGGTGGTGGTGGGGGGGGGGCTTTAGTTAGCCAGCGGGCATGTGAGCTCACCAGAGGACATGGAGAAAGCATCCACCATGGAGATTGGCCACATGGCAATCCTTTCTTAAACTTACCTGAAATGTCACTTCCTGCCCATGTACTCTCTGGCCCTTTATCCGACTAAAATTCTTCTTTCTTAGCACTTAGCATTATAACAGATGCGTATTAGTTTATTTTGTATCATTTACCACTAGAACTCGAGTCCTAGGAGAACAGGGCCTAGGTTTATTTCCATTCACTGCTGAATCGTTAGTGCCAAGGACATTGCTTGACACACGGAAGTTCAACAATTATTTACTGAATGAATACATACACAGCAGACATTAGAGTCGAACAAATACATTATCCTGTTTTTATTTCTGGTCTCGTTGAACACATGAGTCTAATAAATCTAGACAACAACATAGAGGGCAGACTTTAAAAAAAAATCTGAAACTTGTTTTGTTTTTCCTTTTTCTCAATTTCTCAAGATGAGCAATAGAAACCAAACTGTGGCTGAAAATTTGAGACTACACATTTTTACCTTCTAAGAACTAATAACAGTGTACACTGAGACATCAGGAAAGCGGTCACCACATTAGTGCCTTCTTCAGGAGCGTGTAAAAGGCTGACTAATAAACAACTGGACTGTAATTCAATTCAGCTTACCTTTGGTACGCATCGGCTGCCTCCCTTGTCAGTTGTAGATGTTCATTTAAATAACCCAACATTGTGAAAGCTGGAGCATAATTCTGAGTTCTTTCTGGAAATCCAGAAATAGCTTTACTTTAGATGTGCACACTGGTTGGAAATGTTAGTCTCATTTTCAATTTTTTCAGTATCTCTCAAATACCAGATCATCTCCTGAGATCACTGACATTGTCAAGAATAATGGTCTGATTTTATCTTGACTATCACATGCCAGTAATCATTTTATAACTCTTTTAAACTACTGAATAATATTCAAAACTTATGTGTTGTTTTTAGTTAGTGTTTTAGAGTTTATCCTCAAAGATATAATAACTTTTGTTTGGTTCTCGTTTTTGTTTTTGTTTTTGTTTTGTTTTAGGAGAGGTTTTTGCTGTAGGGTGTGTGCGCTCGCCAGAAAGACAGAGAGAGACAGAGAAACAGAAAGGGAGAAATCGCCCCCAGGGGGGATGGCCTCACCGCAATCCCTTCTCCTCCATTCTCCTCTCAGGATCTCAGGCACGCACGCACATACGTCCGGCGTGAGTTTAAGCCACCAGGTCCAGGACTTGAACCGTGGTCAGCTACACGGGAGTTCAGCGACATAGCCATTACGCTAACTGCTGGTCCCTTGTTTTTGTTTTGTTTTTTTAGAGAGATTTTTTACTACTGGGCATGGGTGCTTGCCAAAGAGACAGAAAGTGAGAAATCATCCCCAAGAGGATAGCCACACTGCTCTCCCTTCTCCTCCACTCTCCTCTCAGGATTTTGGGCATGCATGCACATGTACTCAGCATAAGTTTCAAGCCGCCAGGTCTGGGACTTCAACCGCGGTCAGCCATGTGGGAGTCCGGCACCTCAGCCACTATACTACCTGCTGGCCCCAAAGTATAAGAACTTGAAAATGTAGCTCATGATGGGCTGGCTCCATGGCACAGCAGAAATGCACTGCTGAAGAAAACAGGACCCACATGGCAACTACAGTTCGAATCTCCAGTCCCAACCTGAAACACACCAGGTACACATGAGTTCCCAAGATTCGATGGGCTATATAGAAAGGGGACTGAAGCATGACCGAACCTTATGGAGGATGCTCATTTTTCTGTCTGTCTCTTTTTCTTTCACTCTCATATGTACATGCACATGATCTATCATGAAGAGATTACAACATGGTCATCTCTCCTGGGGGTGATTTCTCACTTCCTCTCTCTCTCTATCTCTCCCCAATGAGCAAATGTGCTCTATAGCAAACTAAAAAAATAACAATAATAAAATAAAAATCATTAAATAGAGCTTTTTAAAAAAAAAAAAAAAACTACTCAGGAGACTTATAAGAAATTCAGTTATTTTGCTAATCACTTAAGCCTTCCCATGATTAAATTAAGTAACAAGGGGGGAACCAGCAGTTAGCGTAATGGCTATGTCGCTGGACTCCCACGTAGTCGACCGTGGTTCGTGTCCCAGACCCGGTGACTTTCACACCGGGCGCATGTGCGTGCGTGCCCAAGATCCCGAGAGGAGAATGGAGGAGAAGGGATTGCGGCATGACCATCCCCCCTGGGGGGGTGATTTCTCGCTTTCTGTCTCTATGTCTCTCTCTGTCTGTCTGGGGAGCGCACGTGCCCTATAGCGAAAACCTCTCCAAAAAAAAAAAAAAAAATTAAGTAACAAGGGACCAGCAGTTAGTGTAATGGCTATGTCGCTGGACTCCCATGTAGTTGACTGTGGTTCGAGTCCTGGACCTGGTGACTTAAACTCACGCTGGGCACGTGTGTATGCATGCCCAAGATCCCGAGAGGAGAATGGAGAAGAGATTGTGGCATGGCCATCCGCCCTGGGGGGCTGATTACTTACTTTCTGTCTCTCTGTTTCTCTTTCTGGGGAGCGCACACAAAAACCTCTCAAAAAAAAATTAAGTAATTTCTTTTTGTGGTTCTGTTCTAAACTTTATGAATTAAAAAGCAAAAGTAATTCAGCATTGTGCACTGGAGTCAGAAGACAAAGGCAACATTTTGACATTTTAATGTCAAAAAACATCATGTATCTACCAAGGTACAATGCGGAAAGAGAAACACATTTAACCTAATTTACTTGAAAGTAATTAAGAAGCAAGCCTTCAAATCCCTTATGATGTTTATCAAAGTACTGTAATTATATCCAGTGTGACAGGTTCTAACTCAGAGATAAGGTAAAAATCATATAGGCCAACTTATTTTTGAAAAATCTCTAGTTACCATACAATGGGAGGAGGTCATAAAAAATGAGTAAAATGAATATAAAGCATGCCATCCTCATAGCACAGTGGTTAAGGTAGTCGATCCCACATGGCTGACCATGGTTCAAATCCCAGTCCCAGTGGTTTGAAAACCAGTCCAGATGCATATATGTATACGTACACCCAAAACCCCAACAGAATGAAGAAATTACCACACCCCATTGGGGTCTCTCTGCCTTTCTCTGGCAAACATGTATGCCCTCTGGCAATTAAAAATTTAAAAATGAGTTTAGGACAATCCATGCCTTCACACACCACACTCACCCTAAGGCACAGTCGTAGGATGGACAGGGATGTTTTGCATTCTCTCTCTTGTCCCCTTTTCTCTTTTCTGTTTCTAATTTTTTTTAAACTGAGCACACATAGTTCAATTTTTCTTCATTTTTTTGGAGAAATTTTTACTATAGTGCACATGAGTTCACCAGAGAGATCAAGAGAGAAACTGAGAAATCACTCCCCAAGGAGAATGGCCATGCTACAATCTCTTCTCTTCCATTCTCCTCTCAGGATCTTGGGCACACACTCACACGCACCAGGCATAAGTTTCAAGCTGCCGGGTTTGGAACTTGAACCATGGTCAGCCATACGGGAGTCCAGCACCTTAACTATTACCAGCTGAATTTATTAAATGAGTATAGATATAATTCTGCTACAGAGTTAAAAACCTAACTATACATATTTTTTAAGAACTGATTTTTTTCATTGTTTTAGGTATCTGAATTTTGCAATACTCTAAAGATTTAACTCATTATGTAAATCCATTATAACTATTTAGTAATTCTGTAATGAAATCCATCAATAAAGTTTCTGACCATGCGCTTCCTCAGGTATTTATTAGTCATTTATTTTGGCATGTGGCAATAATTTGATAATACCCTGAAGTGCTGATCAAGTATACCACGCTAAATATATGAAGAATACTACAATCTCCTTATTATCTATGATGTGGCATTTTCTCTCTTGTTTTTCAGTTTATCTGATTCTTTTTTTTTTTTTTTTTTTTTTTTTTTTGGAGAGGTTTTTGCTATAGGGTGCGTGCGCTCGCCAGACAGACAGAGACAGAGAGACAGAAAGCGAGAAATCACCCCCCCAGGGGGGATGGCCACACCGCAATCCCTTCTCCTCCATTCTCCTCTCGGGATCTAGGGCACACACGCACATGCGCCTGGCGTGAGTTTAAGCCACCGGGTCCGGGACTCGAACCGCAGTCGACTATGTGGGAGTCCAGTGACATAGCTATTACGCTAACTGCTGGTCCCAGTTTATCTGATTCTTTATATTATTTGTCTATCATAATTTCCTGCTCCTAGTATTCCTGCTTAAACTGTCTGCTTCTTGGGAACCAGCAGTTAGCGTAATGGCTATGTTGCTGGACTCCCACATAGTCGACTGTGGTTCGCGTCCCGGACCCGGTGGCTTAAAACTCACGCCAGGCGCATGTGCGTGTGTGCCCAAGATCCCGAGAGGAGAATGGAGGAGAAGGGATTGTGGCGTGACCATACCCCCTGGGGGGGTGATTTCTTGCTTTCTGTCTCTATGTCTCTCTCTGTCTGTCTGGCGATTGCACACACCCTATAGCGAAAATCTCTCCAAAAATAAATAAATAAATAAATAAATAAACTGTCTGCTTCTTTATTAGAATTTTGTCAAAGGCTATTGAAAGTAACAGTACTTGAGTATCTAGGGTGTGCCAGGTACTCAGCATAATATTTTGCATAGATCATTTTTTTTAATAGAGAAATATTTTGCTATAGGGTGTGTGCACTTGCCAGAGAGACAGAGAGAGACAGAGACAGAAAGTAAGAAGTCATCCCTTGTGGGAATGGCCACACTGCAATCCCATCTTGTCCATTCTCTTGGGATTTGGGGCACACATGCACATGCACCGGCCTGAGTTTTAAGCCACCAGGTCTGAGACTCAAACTGTGGCCAACTACATGGGAGTCCAGAGATGCAACCATTATGCCATCTGCTGGTCCCTAAATCAGCTCATTTAAACTCTAAGCAATAGACACATTCTTTCTTGTATCATACAAGACAAAGGAGACTAAAATTCAATTTGATAGAATGTTCAATGTTTCCATCATGACTACTAAGTGGTGGAGCAGTGATTAAAACCAATGGTAGGGACCAGCAGATGGCATAATGTTTACATCGCTGGACTTCCATGTAGTAGACTGTGGTTCAAGTCCCAGACCCGGTGGCTTAAAACTCATGCCAGGCATGTGCATATGTGTGTCCAAAATCCTGAGAGGAGAAGGGACAGCAGCATGGCCATTGCTCCTTCTGGTGATTTTTCACTTTCCATCTCTCCAATGAGCAGACACCCTATAGGAAAAAACTCTCTAAAATAAAAGTTTTTTTTTAAGTAGTTTTATTAAGTAAGATAGCAAATTATTAAAATAAATAGTTAATAACATTTTACTGTTCTGTCAAGTTTGTAAACCTAAATACGTTTTTCAATATCTTGAGAATTTTTTTTTAAGAGAGATTTTTGCTATAAGGCATGTGTGCTTGCTGTAGAGACAGAAAGCAAAAAAATCACCCCCGGGGGCATGGCCACGCCACAATCCCTTCTCCTCCATTCTCCTCTTGGGATTTTGAGTACACACGCACACACGCCCGGGCGAGTTTTAAGCTAAACATGTCCAGCACTCAAACCACAGTCAACTAAGAGGGAGTCCAGTGGTATAACCATTACGCCATCTTCTGGTCCCAAGAAATATTCTTAAAGGGAAGGACTGAAGGCACTGGATTTGGCATTTCATGTATATTACCTCATTTAACTCACAACTCTATGCCCCAGGGATCATTATCTCTATTTTCTTTTGTATTTTTATACATTTAAAAAGAAGGTAAGGGAAATAAATTATTGGATTGTCAGAAAAGTCATATTTTTTTTCTATGCGAAAATGCATTATGACTTTTGTGACAACACCAAATTTGGCAGAAGACTGCAGAGAAAGTAAATGAAGCAGCAGCAACTCAGGCCATTTAGATCCCAAATACCTTCTACTGTATCAAAGAAATCACTTAAATCTTGAATCATTAGGTAACAAGCAATTTTTATCATTCTTCGAAAGCCCCTGCTAAAGTTTAACAAGTAGGCAGCTTGGCCCTTGAGGGGGGAGAAAAAAGCAAATTCATGTCTTAAAGAGGAAGGGGAATCAAGGGGAAAAGGAAAGAAACAAAACATTTAAGGGAAACAAAAGTGGAAAATTATTTGTTGATGATAACACATATGATAATGTCTTTAAATGGATTAATACACAGTGTATTCATGCTGGGAAAATTCATTTTGTAAAAGTGTAATGATATACAGTGACTGAATGTGTAAAGAAAAAAGGAAAAAAGTTAAAAAAAGAATGGTAGTATTTCCTTGGGAGTAAGTTAAGTGAGCTATTTAAGTTATTTCAAGAGTTGTCCAAGTACCTTGCCACTGTCTAATAGGCCCCTTACCTATGTACTTGCTCAGGACGACCTGGGCTGCCGGGACAGCGTTCATCTGCAGGATGTTGTACTGGTACAGCTCTGTCTCTCTGTTGCTTTTATCTTGCAGTGTTGTACAGACCCAGTATGCATAGCCTAATCCTCCTTCCGTCTGAAGAAAAGACAAAGTTCAGTGGATACAGAGTAATAAATATGCCAATAAAATCTAAGAAATACAACAATGTACTTCAGTGCAAGAAATGCCACATCTTGGTTCTCTGTAACTGTTAGGTGCTGTTGAATGAAGGGTCACTGTGATAAAACATAGCCAAGAACATATTTACAGCACTTGCTCCAATCCCATGTAGGAGATGCAAATGGGTTAAATAAAGTGCAGAAGGAAAAGCCCATCATCAGATGGGTTACTTCTCCCCTTCTTAGCACCATTCCAGATGTCAAAGCAAACGAAAGGATTCTAAAGCATCTTTATAATCTAGAAACGTCAACCAAGTCTAGTCTTTATCTCATGTCTCTTTTCTTCCTACTTTTGGTTTCTATTCTTAAATCTCAATGTGATTTTTCATCACCTCTTAAATGCCCAAATAAAGGAAGACAAAACACGAGAAGTTTTTTTAAAGACAGATTATCTGTTTCTAAGACAAAAATAAAGAAAACAGACAAATGTTCTTATTAATACCTTAGGCCATGATCTATTCGCTTTCTTAACAAGGCTAATGCTTTATTCATGAATGAACCCTCAAAAAGAATGTTTGAACCCTTACATGCATACTAAGTTCTGTTGTATGCCTGAAGAGATCCATGGTGTCATAACTTCCAACCGTCTCTGCGATAAGAGCCTGTAAAAGGAAAAAAGGTTCTTAGTGTGTTTAAAAGAAACTCATAGTAAAATAAATATAACTGTTTAAAGGAACCAGAGGATTCCTGGCTGTGCTTAAAAACAAAGTTAATTTACGTTTCAGTTGTACTGCTAACAATTTATTTTTCAGAGAGGTGGGTTTTTTTTTGTTTTTTTTGGTTTTTTTTTTTTTGCTATAGGGCACGTTTGCTTGGCAGAAAAACAGAAAGAGACAGAGAGAAAGAAAGCGAGAAATCACCCCCCTAGGGGGAACGGCCATGCTTCAATCCCTTCTCCTCCATTCTCCTCTCGGGATCTTGGGCACGCACGCACACGCGCCCGGCGTGAGTTTAAGCCACTGGGTCCAGGACTCGAACAGCGGTTGACTACATGGGAATCCAGCGACATAGCCACTACGCTAACTGCTGGTCCCAACTGCTAACATTTTAATTAAGCCTATCAGCTATTTCCTGAAACAAACTAATTTTTAGGAAAAAAAAAAATACTGAGGGAGGGAGGGAACTTCGAGTCATTCTACTAAGTATCTAAGATCTAATGATCTAGGGCAGTGTCACAAAAGATGAGGTCCCTGGATCACCCTCGCCATCAGAAACAATTAGAGATACAAATTCTTGGGCTCTGGATTCAATAACTGACAAAGAATTCAGCACATTAATATCACTGTTCCCAGGTAGTACTACCCAGTTCAATGGAAACAGGAGTTTGACTTTTTTTTTTTTAAATTGTTACAGAGTATGTATGTTTACCAGAAAAAGACAGAGAGGGGGAAAGTGAGAAATCACTCCCTGGGAGGATGGCTTCTCCTCCATTCTCCTCTTGGTATTTTTGGGCACAAATGTACACACTACCTGCGTGTTTTTCAAGCTGCCAGGCCTGGGACTAGAACTGCACAGTCAGTCATGTGGGAGCCAGACACCTTAACCACACACCATCTGGCTTTCCCCAAGAGCTTGTCTTTCTATCTCTGCTTACTTTGTCAATTAACTAGAATTAGACCCAACAGTCAAAAGTACAATAAAAGATACACAATTCCTGACTAGTGATTGCCTGTTACAGGTGACCCTACTATTCTTTAACCAAAACGATCAACCACTTACTAATACATTAAAATTTCTCAATTAGACAAAACGGTTTTTGTCTCTTTTTTCAGGTGAGAAAATTAAAATCCAGAGAAGTGACATAAAGTAAAAAGATCAGCTAGTAGAATTAAACCAGCAACCAGATACCCTGATTACTACATGGCAGTCCAAAGATCTAAGCTTGGGGAAGCCGGCAATACTCCTAAAATGAGAGCCAAACCACATAGGAAGACTTTGCAGAAAATGAGAAAGCATAATAATCAAAATATTCTTTGTAACTGTGCATTTTCTTTGTGAATTGAGTTAAACAACAAAATACTTTCTTTGGGCTTTTTAGTTTGTTTAGATACAGTAATGTCAGACTGATGGGGTTCAAAGCCCCCCTCCCAATTAAAGTTTAGTCATTATGAGCCGAGTGACCTTCGGCATGATACTACATCTATAAAAAGAATAGAACAAAACCACATCTCAAAGTATGGATGAACGAAAGTAATAATAATACATGTGAAGAGCTAAGCGCAGTGACTGGCACAAAGAGCCCTCAGATGCCACCTGTTTTCATAATTATCCCTTTTATTTATATGAACAGGTTATTTACATCAATAGTTTATTAATAACTGTATGCTATATATCTTACTTGTCCAATCCAGCACATTAGATAAGATGGATCAAGTGACTGAGCCATTTTGAAAGCTTCATGAGCTAGCTAGGAGAAAAAAAAAGTCAGGAAAATATCACATCAAGTTGTTTTGCAACCTTAATATTAAATTACTTATGTTTAAAAAGCATAAGAGAATTAAAGTCAAACCTGTCATTATAAATACAAATATACCTAAAACTTCCCTGCTGAAGCACAGTTAGTAATGTTTAAAGCACTGTTTGAGCTACACAGTCTTAGCGCACGCCTGGATACAACAGATTTCTCTACAGATCAGGAGTTCTGGTCCCCAAAAAAGGGCAACACAGGTGTCTACCTTGTGGTCTGCAGAACATGTTTTCCTTCTAGGTTTTTGGCATAGGGAGCATGTGCTCACTAGAGAGAGACAGAGAGGGAAAGTGAGAAAACACCCCTCCGGGGGATGGTCACATCACAATCCCTTCTCCTCCATTCTCTTCTTGGGATTTTGAGCATGCACACATATGTGCCCAGTGTGATTTTCAAGTTGCCATGTCTGGGACTCTGCTGGCCCTCTGCAGAACTTTTAACCAATCATACGTCCATGTGCCAGCCACAAGTATGAAGGAAGGATTAAATAAGCCTGTATCTACTGGGTCGACAGGAAAGTCATGATACATTTTTGCATAGAAAAACATAGAAAAATATGTCATGACTTTCCTGACAACCTAATCTTTCACTCTCTTTGAGCTTAACTAGGAAAGTAAGGACTCACAACCAATGAAGTCCAAGACATACATTGCTATTGAACAAAGGCTGATCAACAACATAAATCTGAGATTAAAACAATTCTATGAGTTTAGAGGGTTTTTTTTTTCCCTTTTTTATCTGTACACATGTCAGAGAAGTCCTGTGTAGACTATTGGGGATGGGGGAACATTTGAAGATACCTCACTTGGACACTTGCATGCTGTTTTTCTGCTACCAAAAATATTATTACATACTGCCTTATATTGTTTCCTCTATAGTCTGTGTCACAGGAAACAGTCTTATTTTTCCTACCAAAAAATCAGCTCCTGACCAACAACTGTGCCATGCTATTAAAAAACAAAAACACCCGCATCCATGGCTTATTCACTAGATGCTTTGTGTACATTTTTTTTTAAACGAGTGCAACATATTTTAAGGGCTGGATTAATGCTTTCCTTTTTTTTTTGGAGAGGTTTTTGCTATAGGGCGCGTGCGCTCACCAGAGAGACAGAGAGAGACAGAGAGACAGAAAGCGAGAAATCACCCTCCAGGGGGGATGGCCACACTGCAATCCCTTCTCCTCCATTTTCCTCTCGGGATCTTGGGCATGCACGCACACGCGCCTGGCGTGAGTTTAAGCCACCGGGTCCGGGACGCGAACCGTGGTCGACTACTTGGGAGTCCAGCGACATAGCCATTACGCCAACTGCTGGCCCCAATTAATGCTTTCTTTCAATTCATTTACTATCTTCTACATCCAGTCTTCTTTGCAGTGATTTAATACATACAGGAGAATATTACAAAAGTTTTTTTTTAAAAGAGTGAGATTCAATATACTAGTTGAAGTACAAACCTATACAGATAGGAAGGATACTGTGCATAGATTTGTGGAAACTTTCCAAAGGTGATCTATAAACAAGCTCCCACACACTACAGGCCAACTCTCTAATGTATATACTGCATTTTATGACAAATTACATGGTGGTATTTAAAGGGATTAACACTAGCTAGTATATACTGCATTTTATGACAAATTACATGGTGGTATTTAAAGGGATTAACACTAGCTAAAGCTAAAACCTAAATCACCTAAGCAAAAGTTAAATTTAAGCTTCTAGAGTACTAATCATGTCCCTTAACTTCACCAACTCCATCGCCAACACACAGGATTTCTCTGACATGTGTATAGATGAAAAGAACATCAAATGCATTCATGATAGAATTGTTTTAATCTCTAAATGAAAAAGCAAGCTAATTATAAAGTCAAAAGTTTCTCAAGTACCATAGGAGGGAAAATAAATCTTACCTATAATCTCAACATAATAAGTTGAATGTCATTAATTAACTAGCATAATTGGAGACCATACTGGATAGATAGTAATGGGCAGAGTATTTCTTCACAAGAAGTTTGGCTATTAGGAAGATACCATATATAGATAATGTTCTTTATTTTTAATATGATGAATCAGTAACATATTTACCTCAATGTTCTCATTTGCAAGATATAATACTCCCAGGTTGGTCCATGCAACAGCATTCTAAAAAACATATAAATTAAAAAAAAAAAAAAAAAATTAGGCCTCCATCTACTTGCAAGTCTCAAAAAATCGAACACACTAAATTTTGAGGTTCTTTTTTCATAGACAGACACATAAAACACTCACAATTTGTTCTGACTGAATTGACTTGATGAAACAGTGCTGAGCAAGGGCATAATTCCCAATACCTGAAAAACACAGAATTTGATGAAATTGAACTTTGGTACCTGAAACATAATCTTTTAAAAATATCAAAGTGTGACTAGCTCTCACCACTGTAACAGGCAACCACACCAAGCGCATTCCAGTGTAAGTGATTGCGACTGTCGAGTCTCACTGCCTTTTTCAAACACTGGAAATAAGTTAAATTGGATTAATTTTGATTTCTTGGAATATCAGTATTTATATCAAGATAAATATGGTTTTATGTGAAAACACTACATCGAGAACAGCTTTCAAAAAAGCACTTCATTTTTTCCAATTTTATAAAAATTGGAAAAAGGTCTCCAAACCATACCTGTAAAGATTTATCCAGCAACTCTTGAAGATCATCCATACTGCTGCCTGCTTCTGCTAGGTGCTGTGCTTGGCGATAATAATTAATCCCAAGGTCACACCATGTATTAGATGTGGACATCAGCTTTAATGCACGACCGTAACACCTGTGGAGATATAAAAAGCAATGTTATGAATGTCCTAATTCAATCTGAATGTCATTAACTCATAATTGTTGTAAATTACCTTCCTCCAAGGTGGAGAAGCTCATTTTTCTTTAGTATTTGTTTTCCCTCTTTCTGGCCCAGAAGGACTCCTAAAACATGCACGTGCACTTTAGCTGGTGAGACAGCGTGCAGACTGGTGCAAGCATCGCCCACCAGCTTCCAAAGGCAGGACACATCAGCTCGATGCTGCAGGGCCCTAAAAAAAGAAACAGTATGATTCTCACAAATGATTTCCAGAAAAATATAATGTTTCTCTTCTTCATTCCCATGTACAATTAAAAGAGAAAAAAATTTCACATGCAATTCTGATTAAGAAGTATTTCCTTAGTTACTCAAGGTGAATGTCTTATTAACCTCCTCCTGACTGAATCGGAAAGAGAAGAAAGATGGGAGAAATTGACCAGTATTTTAAGCTAATTATCAGAAACTTTGCAGACTTTTTTTGGTATTCTTTATTATTATTTTTGATAAAAGTGGCAGAAATCTCCTAAATATATCAAATAATGTGCAGGGCTAATTTACTTTAATGTTTAACTTTTTTAAAAATGTTAAAGAATTATCAATATTTACATATTTATTCAATTCATAATGGGATACATGTGCTCACCAGAGAGAGAAAGAGACAGAGAGAGAAGGAAACTGAGAAAGCAAGCCCCCAGGTCTGGGACTTGAACCACATCAGTCACATGGGAGTCCAGCACCTCAACCACCATACCACCCACTGACCCCAATATTGAATTTTTTTTAAATAATTATTTTATTTAACTTTATTTATTTATTTATTTTAATTTGACCAGAGAGAGAGAGAGAGAGAGAGAGAGAGAGGAAAAAAAAATGAGAAAGCAAGCCCTCAGCTCTGGGACTCGAATCATGATCAGCCATGTGGAAGTCCAGCACCCTTAACCACTCACGCCACCTGCCAACCTGAATTTTTTTTTAACTACATTCTTTTTGTTTGTTTAAGCAATGATCAAGGCCCTAAAGTTGTGACTTGTAGTTAGCTAACTATTGAAAACTCAGGTTTTTACTTTTAGACCTTCCCTTGAATGAAACAAAGACTAAATAATAAATGTATCAAATATATTTGGTATTCCAAAGGATTTTTATTTTCTGAGACCAAAAACAATAAAAATTTAAACATGAAAACATGAGGACCCACATTTATAGAGGCATGTAAGAGCAGACTGAATGACCAAAAACAATAAATAGAAAAATTAATGACAGTGATAGAGGGTACTCCTTTTAGAATGAGAAAAATCTCAGCTACACACTTTTCATTTTTTTCTTCTCAAGATCTTATAAATAAAACACAGCAATTTCACATAAGCCAAGTCTTGATCATCAGCTATCACAAACTGCTATGTTACTGGCAGATGGACAAGCAGATGGGACATTTTCATAGCCTTTTCTACTCATGGAGTCCAGCCAAAAATCATTTTCCAATGTCTTCCTAAGAAATACAGTTAATTACTGCAGTCATGACTGAAAGCCCATTCTGAGAATCAGAAGGAAAGACAACAGTATTTGGAGTGCCTATGCATACATATTGCAAATTTCTTCTTTCCTTTTTTAAAAAATTTGCCAGAAGGTATGTGTACTCCCCAGAGATAGAGAAACAGAAAGGGAGATGGAAAAAGTACTCCTTCAATGGGGCATGGTCCCACTGCAATCCTTCCTCATACATGTTTCCATCCTTTCAGGAATTGGGGCATGCGAGCATATATGCCCACCTTTCAGGATTTGGGGCATGCGAGCATACACACCCAAGCATGCTTCTCAAGCCACCCAGTCTGAGGCCCAGAATTGCGTAGTTGGCCATGTGGGATCTGACTTCCTTAACTACTAGATTATGGGGCCAGCTCTCTTTGCAAATTTTCTAAAATTGACAGCATGAAAGGAAAAACAAAACAAAAAAACAGAGAAAAAAAAAAAACAGGTAAAACAGAGGTAATTTTGGGACCAGCAGATGACACAATGGTTACCTCACTGGACTCCCACATGATCAACCATGGTTCAAGTCTCGGACTTGGTGGCTTGAAACTCACACCGAGCACTTATGCATATGAGTTCAAAATCCCAAGGGGAGAACGGAGAAGGGACTGCAGCATAGCTGTCCCCTCTGGGGTTTATTTCTCGCTTTCTGTCTCTCTTTCTCTCTGTTTCTCCAGTGAGTGCACACACCCTATATTGAATTTTTTTTAAGAATTATTTTATTTAACTTTATTTATTTATTTTAATTTGACCAGAGAGAGAGTGAAAGAAAAAAAAAAATGGGGCATGGTCCCACTGCAATCCTTCCTCATACAAGAGGAAGAGCAGACTGAATGACCAAAAATAGTAAATCACTGTAATTAATTTTTCTCTTAAAAAAAAAAAAAAAAGAGGCGATTTTACAGCCTAAATTCTATCTCATTTTAAGTTCAATAAAAATCAAAACATTTTATTTTACCGAAGTGACATGGCTTATCCCTCTTATACAACAATTGGAGTAATATAATTTTTTTAAGTCTAGAAGTAAATATAAATTGGGAGATTACAATTTTTAAAGTTTTATATACCACCTTATAATTAGTTGTGAGTGCTCTAAGTATCCCAAAAGGTTCACCCAAAGGTTCATATTTACTTTTTTTTTTTTGGTAGAGATTTTTGCCTTAGGGCACATGTGCTCACGAGAGAGAGAGAGAGAGAGAGAGAGAGAGAGAGAGAGAGAAATCATTCCCCAGGAGGGATGGCCATGCTGCAATCCATCCTCCTCCATTTCTTTCTGGGATCTTGGGCACACAGGCACATGCACTTGAACTGAATTTCAAGTCACTAAGTCTAGGACTCAAACCTCAGTTGACCAGTGGGAGTCCAGCGATGGAACCCCTACGCCATCTGCTGGCCTCCATATTTATTCTTAAGTGCTAGCTAAAACAAAGCATTTCTTCTTCATAATACTTTCTTCTTTGGAAAAAACTATATTAAGTGACAACTGAAAAGTATCAGGGCCGGCATGCATGGTGAAGACAGCTGAACTCCCACACGGCTGACTGCAGCTCGAGTCCTGGGCCTGGCAGCTTGCTTTCTCACTTTCCTGCTCTCTCTCTCTTTCTCTGGTCAACCTCAAAAAAAAAATTAAATCAAAATAATGACAATGAATAAAATTAAATAAATCTTTATTAAAAAAAAGTATCCATAAAAGTCAGTGTGATAAATAATGGATTAAGTTTCCATTTCATATTTAGTTTCTATAAGATGCAATTCTAGAACAACCAAATAAAAAACAGAGAAAGCATGTTGGAAGAGAAAGAAAGGGAAGCACAAGAAAGATGTTTAAGAGCAAACAAATTCCATCATCCTTGGAGATTTCTTAAAAGACTGTTTAAAAGTCATTTCCTGGGGCCAGCAGGTGGTATGTAAGTTAAGGTAGTGGACTCCCACATGGTCAATTATGGTTCAAGTCTTGGACCTGGCGGCTTGCTTTCTCACTTTCTCTCTCTCTCTTTCTCTCTCTCTCTCTGTTTCTATCTGGTCAGCGCACATGCCTTGTAATAAATCAAAAAGTAATAGCACTGATAGATAAAATTATATAAAAATAACTATTTTAAAATAAAATCTCCCCTGCAGGGGTGACTTCTCACTTTCCCTGTCTCTGTCTGTCTCTCTGGTGAGCATGCATGCCTATTGCAAAAATCTAAAACATCAAAAAGAATTAAAAAAAAAAAAAAAAAAAAAAACTCATCTGAAATAACACTTCTGCTCTCAACGAATGAATTTAGTTTTACAAAATACCAGATTTACTCAAATTTTTCTGATTCCCTTCTGTTGTTTCTATTCCTTTTTTCCTGCACCAATTCTCTCCAGAAGCAATCAGATTGCTTACTTCCCCTTACGGTCAGCCAAAATGGGCCCTTACCACAGCAAGTAAAGCGTATCATGCCCACAAAGCCCTACTTCCCAGTGAGTTCCAAGCAGATACTCCAATTTCCAGGCCTGCTGAAAGAAAACGCTAGTGTGTAGTGTCAGGGCATTCGCCACATTCCCAGACTGCTGCCTCCTTCCCACTCTGCTCTGCATCCAGCATGCCAGCCCCACTAAGAACACAAGAAATTCTGCTTCTCTAATGCAAAACGAATACAATATGGATGTCATGGAACGTACTGGCTAGTCTATTATTCTTTACATCTGTTAGTCTGATCATTGCTAAATCTAACAGAAAAGACATAAAATGATTTTCTAAATTTGGCTTCATTATAATATTAAGGAAATAAATAAATAAGAAGAATACTACTAACCGAGTAAAATATTCCAGTGCTTTTTCTATGTAGTCTACGGCTTTCCCATCAAGATAATCAACTAGTGCTGTTTTTGCCATCATAAGATGGCATTCGCCCAAGCCTAAAATCAAGTAAGTTGGTAGTTGTCATTAAAACATATACAATAAACACTCCAAATATAGTTATATTTTTTGGTGTTATTTTTAAATCTACCTTTCAGAAAAAAAATAAAAAAACTTAAAAGTATCTTTAAACATGTTCTTGTATACATGTAGCAAAATATTCAAATGGTAGAGTTCTGTTGGAATAAAACATGTACTAAAAGTTATATAAAATTACCTATGGAATCTAAGAATTTCCTTGACTTTGTGCAAGTTGCTTACTTCTTGAAAACTTCAAAATGGGGATATATTCACGTTACTCTTTATTGTATTACCACTTATTAACTATATTGAAATATGATTTGATCTTTTATACTAAAATGTGTGGCAAACTACTAATCAGCAAAGTCATTAAACACTTTTGGTAGAAAACATAGAAAAAGACATAAAGACTTTCCAGAGACCTAATATTTTTGTAAAAACTAAACAAAATAGCAATTTCTTGAAGTACTTAGTACACATTTCATAGATGTGAGCTCTTCTCTTGAGTAAAAAGTTAAAGTTTATTTTTGATTAATTAAAAAAAAGTTTCAAGTCTTGAGTTATATGTCACTTAAAACATACAATATTTCTTATTTAAATTGTGATTGTTTATTTAAAAAGAAAAGGGGAAATAATAAGCTCTAAGCTCCAGACTTTTTAAAAAAATGTTTAGATATAATCATAAAATATTTAGATTATATATGGATGATGATGTTCTATTTGATATTACTAAAAATAAGAAACAGGTATTTATAGAGAGACTGAAATCAATTTAAGTCATTACAAAAAACAGTACAAGTTGCCTCTAAAGTTTAACTTTTTTTAAATAAGTATTTATAATTGAAATTAATATTAAAATATTCTGGGAATATAGTGAATTAACTATCAAGACATAAGAGAAAGAAAACTCTAGATTTAGATATCTATTCTCTTTTTTTTGAGATATTTTTGCTATAGGGTCATGTACTAGCCAGAGAGAGAGAGACAAAAGCGAGAAATCACCCCCTGGGGGTTGGGGGATGGCCATGCCACAATCCCTTCTCCTCCATTCTCCTCTTGGGATCTTCGGTGGGCACACATGCACACACCTGGTGTAAATTATAAGCTTGCGGGTATGGGACTCGAACCACGATCGACTACATGGGAATTCAGCAACGTAACTGTTACACTATCTGCTGGTCCCTTAGAGATCTATTTTCAGATTCAATATTATCATGTCATTTATCTAAAAAGTGATATCTCTATCATACTGCTATTTATTAGTCGTTAGGAAACAAGACTTGATGTTTTTCATATTCAAATCTATATAAATAATAAGTTTATACTGGATGTCTGCTGTTAACTAAAGAAGTTCTTTTCAGGTTATTCAATACATTTAGGCAGGAATTTTACTCAAGGATTTTCTACTTGAGTATCTCAAAAGTTCAAGGAGCTATTAAAAAGCAATTACCTTTCAAAGCAGGCACATAATCTTCTTGGTTTTTAATGATCAGCTGGTATTGAGCTACGGCCTCCTTGTATTTGCCCAGGATTTGCTGTATTGCTGCAACCTTAAACACGCTGTATGTGGATTCTGGGTTCAGCTCGCTGGCTTTGGTGAAGGATTTCAAGGCTGTAGTATAGCCACCTCTGCTGAGGTATGCCTCTCCTAGGGACTCCCAACAATTAAAGTCCTTCGGGTCTGCTCTTAACGCTGCCTGTAAACTAAAATGTCAAGAAAGCGTGTGAGAACTAAAAGTAACAGAACTACTTCCATAGTTGAAAAGAAAATATAAGTAACTCAACTGCATTGCATATATCCATTGCTCCTATTTATAAGTGTGCCAATTAAAGTAGCTATATATCTCTTTCTTTTATTGACTTGATTTTTTTAGTACTAAAAAACTTTATTACAATTTTGATATAAATAAGAGCAAAATCCTTTTCTGAAAGAGTGCTGACCAGAATTCCTTTTCCTTGCTTATCTGGAAGAATTCGTTTTCCATCCTTCCAGGACAGATGTACAACTTAGTATGCTTCCTCAGTCTGTACACACCCACCACCAATCCCTCTACCAAACAGAAGTACAGAAATAATGACGTCTTAAATTTCTGATCAAATTCCATTGCCATGACAAATTTCAAAATGCCTGCAACATAGATATTAACATAAGCCAGAAACAACTTCATCTTAATATAAATATACCCTTAAGTATAATCTGGAACTAAAATACTAAAATCAATTATATATGAGTTGCACCAAATGCCCCTCAAGTCGCAAAATATCTTTTGCTAAAAACGATGCATGTCAGCAGGAAACAACAAAAATGTATACCTCAGTTTTTTGTCATTACTCAAATTTCTATTGACAACCTACTTGCTATTTGTATGATACTATTAACATTTCACTAGACTATCTCAAGAACAAGGTATTTAATTCATTTTCCAATTCCACTGCCTTACAGACAATTAGAACCAATTATAAATAAATTCTGCTATGTCTTATCCCAGAAAACAATCTGGTAAAAGGCAACCTGTAAAGTTAATTTGGGTATAAATGAAGTTTAATTTAAGAACCTATTATACTGGGGCCAGCAGGTGGTACAATGGTTAAGGCACTGGACTCCCACATGGCCGTCTGCGGTTTGAGTCCAAGACCTGGTGATTTGCTTTCTCACATTCTCTCTCTCTTTCTCAATCTCTCCCTCAGGTGAGTGTAAGAGCTCTGCAGCAAATTTAAAAACTACTACTGGGACCAGCAGGTGGCGGGGTGGTTAAGGCGCTGGACACTCCCACGTGGCTGACCAGGGTTCGAGTCCTGGACCTGGTGGCTTGCTTTCTCACTTTCCTCTCTCTCTTTCTGTGCCTCTCTCTGGTCAAATTAAAATGAATGAATGAATGAATGAATAAATAAATCTTTAAAAAAAAAAAAAAAAAAAAAAAAAACCTACTACTAATAATAATAGTAATAATTTTTTTTTGAAGAGGTTTTTGCTATAGGGCATGTGCGCTCATCAGAAAGACAGAGAGAGAGAGAGAGAGACAGACAGAAAGTGAGAAATAACCCCCAGGGGGGATGGTCACACCGCAATCCCTTCTCCTCCATTCTCCTCTCAGGATCTTGGACACTCACACACACACACACCTGGTGTGAGTTCAAGCCACTGGGCTGGAACTCAAACCACAGTCAACTACACAGGAGTCCAGCAACATAGCCATTACACTAACTACTGGTCCCAATAATAATTTTTTAAATTAAATAATTCCTTTTTTTTTTTTTTTGAGAGAGAGATTTTGCTTTAGGGCACATGCGTTCACCAGAAACATAGAGAGAGAGAAAGTGAGAAATCACCCCCTAGAGGGGATGGCCATGCCACAATCCCTTCTCCTCCATTCTTCTCTTGGGATTTTGGGCATACACGGACACACGCCTAGCAAGAGTCTTCAGCCACCAAGTCCAGAACTTGGACCACAGTTGCCCATGTGGCAGTCCAGTGCTATAACCACAATGCCACCTGCTGGTCCATTAAATAATTCTTTAAAAATAAGAAGGAAAGAAATCGTTATACTGTGTAGCATAGTTTAAATATAAGAAGATGCCTTACTCAGCCACTGCTTGAGAATGTTGACCAGCTTTCAAATAGTATAGTCCTCGCCTGAGCCACGCCCATTTTGCTGTTCCAGCACTTGCCTTTTGAGTTACTGTTGTTAGGACAGCCAAGGCAGTTTCCTAATAATAAGAAAATACTGATATCAGAACTATTGAGTATCACAAAAATACAGATACCCATGCAAAATACACAAATATATTTTTGTTTCCCACTTCTGATTTTCTTTAAACTTACACCAATATATGTCAAACTACACCTTCAACAATAAGTGATACATAATTTAATATCTGTCAATGAAAAGTTATAAATACAGGCAAAAATATTTCTATTTTATCTTCAAAATGTTAATCAAAAACTAATGATGACTTTCAAGTATATATATAGAAAACTATTTCCATTGATATACTCAAGATAAAAGCCGCAAAAGGTGAAGTGGCTATTAGATACCATATCTTCAAGCTCCACACTGAGGTCAACCGCTGCGGCTCCAGACTCGGCATCAGTGTCATCGAGTTCAAAAGCTTTCCTGTAACACCCACGAGCTCTGCTCTTATCTCCCACAACATCTCTGTAATAGTGGCCTAAATAGCAGAAAGCTTTGCCCATGTATGTATCCAGTCTTGCAGCCTTTGAAATAAATATTGACAAAAGTAGTATATTAAAAGTTCAGTTGGATGAGTATCTTTAAAAATATAAAAGAAAAATGCACAAGATTAAAGAAAAAAGGAACAATTTTATTAAATACATAAAAGTATGCCAAAATACCCTTTAATGTAGATTTAAAACAGATTTGAAATCTGGCCTTCACAGCTTTAGAAAGTAAACAGAAATGTAAAAACATTATTTCGTGGATAAACCTGAAATCAGAATTACTATTAAATTAGCCTGCTCTTATAAATCAAGATGAACATGTAAGAATTAATAGATGTTAAACATCTAAAAAGACAAGAAGCTAAACATCCAGACTCATATGCTTGTTAAACTCAGTGGAAATTACCTGAGAACAGTATTGTTTTCCAGAAATAATCATGTCTTATTTTCTATATATTTACTTATTACAAAGTAACCTTTATATTTTTATGGATTCATTTTCTCCTTGAAAATCCACATAACATTTTCACAAAAACTTAGGTGTCTGAGATGAAGTGCAAAAACATTTCCATAAAGAATCATTTTAAGTATCTTATCTATACAATAATAACTTATGATTTAAAAATGCCATTCCAACTCAGAACTGAATACTAGCATTTGCCTACCTTCAGAAAATGGGTAAGAGCCTTGGTTTTATCTTTTCTTGTTTCTTCACTCATGAACCAGTAAGTTAACCCAAGTTGGTAATGGTATTCAGCAACTTCAGCATCTTTCTCAAGCACTCTCTGAAAACTAAGTCACCAAAGGAAAACAAAAAGGAATATTAAAATCAATCAATTAATAAATGAATACATATGTGTATGTATATACACACTCATGCATGTACATATACAAAGGCTTCAGAACACTCATAGAAAATTCATATTACCAAAAAAACCACTCAAGAATTGAAAAACTATTTTGCCAAAATAAATTTGTGCTTTAATTCACAAACTTTTGGAAGTCACATTTTTGTGTGTCTTTCTCTCTTCTCTCTCTCACTTATAGAACATCGTGTATATTCGTGTCTGTGAATAATATATGTGTGTGTATGTATATGCATATATACAAAAATGTATGTATTCATATGTATCTGTATGTATATATATACATATACACATTCTATATATGTGTATATATGTACATACATACACATGAATGATATGTCTCTATATACATATATATGTATCATCATATACATATGTGTCATGTATCACATACATATGTGTATATATACACATACATACTTCTGCATCATTCATGCATATGTATAAGTGTGCATGGATACACATATATGCATATATATATACACACACACACACACACACACACACACACATAGGAATGATATAGACAATTCCTAGTTGGAACAAAGTTTGAGTGGTTCAAGGATGCCAAATAGAAATAAGGCATCATTTTAGGATCTAGATTATAATGAACAAAAGTGATTTATTTTTGGAGATGAGCTTAAAAAAGCACAATGGCCTTTTAGCACTGCCTCGTGAGAAGTGTTCAGAGTATATACCAAACGTTATACCCACTTACTGAACTTCATGATCAGCTAATTAGATCTGAAACCCATCATGGATTTTTTTTAGTTACTGTGCCACATGCTAAATACATTTCTTAAAGATACTAAGTCATAAAGCTTACGAAGATCAAATTTATATAAAATTGGATTTTCATCAAGCCCACTGATTTTGGATTTTGAGCACTATAATAAATTGAGAGATGGCCGAATCAATGAGCAATCTATACATCCTTACCATTTTTCTGCTTGCAAATAGTCCTTTTTGGTAAAATGAATCAAAGCCTCGAGGGCACGAGCTTCAACTAGTTCAGGGTAAGAAGAGAGGAGATCTTCCATAATCTATAAAAGTAGGTATCTGTCAGTTTTACATCCAAATAAAAATAACTTTCAACTTCCGAAATATTCTTAGTTTGAATTTAAAAGAAAAAAGTAGACTAACCTTTGTAGATTCATCTAGTGAGCCTTTGTTCAGATAGGCCAAGCTTTTGAGAACTAAGAGTCCTGGGATATTATTTGCATCAGAAGCCTAGAGAATAATTGTAAATAATTACCATAAATCTCCTTTAACACCACCACAATGTTTGATTAAAGAATGAACACAGCAAAGCATGGTCCTAAAAGAATAAATAGGTACGGGGTCCCGATTTCTATCCACTATTAACACTTTCATTTCCTGTCTCTTTTTTAATAGAAAAACTTTCAAATACATAAAAAAATTGGAAAGATTGGGACCAGCAGATGGCGTTATGGTTATGTCACTGGACCCCCCCATAATTGACCGGTTCAAGTCTTGGACCTGGCAGCTTAAAACCCACACCAGGCACATATGCATGCATGCTCAAGATCCCAATAGGAGAAAGAGAGAAGGGACTGTAGGGTGGCCATCCCTGCTGAGGGGTGATTTCTCACTTTCTGTCTCTCTGTCTTTCTCTGTTTTGGGGGAGAGCACACATGCCCTATAGCAAAAATCTCTCTCTACAAAAATAAATAAATAAATAAATAAATAAATAAATAAATAAATTAGGAAAACTAGTATAATAAAGCCACATGTATCTACCATCCAGCTACAATTGATAAATTCAAAGGCAATCATTTTTCATCTATGCCTCTACCCATTTGACCATACTTGCAGCTCAGATGATTTTGAAACAAATCTTAGATATTAGAAATTTTCAACTATGACATTTCAATACTGGTTGATTATCCCTTATCTGAAATACTTGGGACTAGATGTGTTTCAGATTTCAGAATTATTTTTGGATTTGGGAATATTTGCTATCAACAATGTGGCATCTTGGAGATAAGTCCAAAGTCTGTATGTCAATGTGTTTCTGCTTCATATGTACTTTATAAACACAACTGGAGGGTAATTTTATATACTACTTTTGTATTCCAGCATTTTAACATGAGGTCAGGTGTGGAAATCTCCACTAATGATGTCATGTTAACTCTGAAAAAGTGTCAGATTTTAGAACATTTCTGATTTCAAATTTTCAGATTAGGGATGTTCAACCTAGAACAATATCTAAAAGATCAGTTCCTTTTAAATGGCATAACCACATTACCATACCTGAACAAAAGTAACAATACATGCTTAATATCAAATTTTCCAATTGTCTCAGAAAGTATTTGTTTTAATCAAAATCCAAACAAGGTATATGCATTCCAATGGGTTGCTAAGTCTCTTAAATGTCTTTTCATCTATAAGGTTCTTCTGTCTCTTTTTATTTCTCCCTGACAATTGAACTGTTGTCAACATGGCCCATGTGCCCCAGCATCTCCAGTCTGGATTTTACGAATGTATTCTCATGCCTAACGGGTTCCTCCTCAGTCCTCTGTATTTCTTTAAGTGGGGAGTTAGGACTAGAAGCTTGATCTGATTCAGGTCAGATGTTTTGGAAAGGACACTTCCTGTGTCTTATACTGGTTGTGTCTGGTTGTCTTTCCTTTCACGATATTGGCATTGATCCCTGATGCCCTGATGTATAAATTTATTAGCGATTGCAAAACAGTGGTTTTCTAATTTGCTCATTCCTTCTTCCCTTAGTACATGGACTCTTTCAACGAAGAGAAATTTTGCCCCCTTGCTATTCCTTATCCTCAGGAACGGCTCACATGAGAAAGGCTGGATAAATTACAGGATTCTTTCCAGGTGGGTACTTAGCATCCTCCGAAAATTTGGTTTCTCAAGGATTTTTTTTTTTTTTTTTTTTGTAAATCATGAAACGTGGATTTAAACGTATTTGATGTGTTTCAATCCACTGCTGCTTACAGGTACCCTCTTGGGCCAGTGAGAATGTCTTTACGCTATTACAGCTTCTGCAAACTTTTGACACAGCCCTGGTAGCCCTTCTAACATGACAAGATTATACATTTTGTCTCAGATTCAGTCTTCTTCAGCTCCCTAAGAAACTTTCCATTGTGTTTTCTTGCGTGTGTGAAAAAAAACTATTGGTAAGATATCTATGAAGAATTCACATAAAGCACATTATTGTTGGGAAGCAAAGAATAAAAATAGATATTGGTTCTTGAAGGATGCTGACAACTGCTGTAATTTTTTTAAAAAAATATGAAATGCAAAGCCTTTTAATTATATGAAATAATGATTTTATAAAAAAACTCAAAACACTATAATATACTGAGACAGAGAGAGTTATAATTTTAGACAAGAAATTACTTTTACCTGATAAAAATCCTTAAAGCACAATGTTGTTATAATTCAAAATTTACTCGTTAGTGAATTTCAAATTGTTTGAACCAAAAACACTAAGAAATCATTTCCTTTTTAAATACCAATGTTTCTTTGAATGAAACAGATAAGCAACATTCTTTACCCAAAAGCTATTACTGTCCTTAATTATTCTCACAGCTATTACTGTCAATGATCTATAAAATATTTTCTATACAAAAAAGTTTAGAAATCCCAAATTAATAATAATCAAGTAGCAATAACCTAAGAGGGCAAAAATGAAGACAGGAGAATAAGAGCTATAAAGAAATTGCCTTATAAGAAGAGAGTGTAAGTACCTAACTAAAAACAAATAACTTTAGGAGTCCCAACCACGAGAGTGTTTGTTTTTTAGGTGCAGATCCAGTGAATTCATACTTTTAACACAAAATCTACATAAGTAAGCGTTTGTGGTAGGGAGAAAGTGGTTGTTGCACGGTCGATTGGAAACTTATTAACAATGAGGACAAAATCTTGATTATAAGACCACCTGATCGAGAGTACGAAGTGCTTCCTCTGAAGATTCGTAATCTGAGAGCTTGATCAAAGCCTCTGCCTTCAACTGGAGACAGAGGTTCTTCTGCTGAAGACTGCCACCAACCACAGTGAGATTATCTATGTTCTTCAGAGCTGACAAAATTAAGGACATCTGAATAAAGATAACCATCTCACTTCACTTTTTACCTTTAAGGATAACATACAATAGATTGCAAATGTAATAAGCATAAATTTCCAAAACAATATACATGAAGAATAATCCAAAGACTAATATAAATTCTTCTCTGACTCTATATGAAAAGGTCTGACTTTAAAACACAATATATTCTAATTTAAACCTCTATCTTCTCATGATATAATAAAACTGAATATCTGAAACACAATAGCTATCTATAGCTGTCATATAACAAAGGGCAACCCTTAGCCAAAGCAACTGTAACAAAGCCAGCAAATTTAGGACATTGGAAAGAGAAAGATACTGACTTACAATGAACCAGGGTGAACTGTTGCTCAGTTACAGAGGCTAGGATACCAGCGGGTCAGGAATAGTGAATGACTTTTTAGAATTTCCTATCCCTACAGCTCACTCAATCACATTCAAATAGGCTCCAAGGTCTCTAAGACTCTCTTATCTGTATCAGAAAAATGAAGAACTCATCAAAGCCCTGACATCTTTGTTACGAAGACAGGGCACCTCCCTCCAACATTAAACTGATTGTGTCAAAATTCTAAATGCAGGAAACCCTCTGAAAAGCATTCACTATCATTTCAAAAATAAATATACCAGTCAACATGTATGCAGACTTTGCATTTACTCAACCTCAATTAAATTTAGTCAGCAATTTAAAATACAAAGTATACCACCTGGGTGTATAAAACGACTACCTTTCTCCTTTAAGATGAAAATAAACGGAGTTGCCCACCCTAAATTCTAAACCCAAAATATGTCAAAAGTACCTTGATTGCAAGAAAGGACAGCTTCCTTATGCCTATGCATTTTGACTTGGGCTTCTGCCAGATGATACCATCCAATGGTACAGAGAGGGCTTTCCTTTAATCCTGAAAGGATAAAAACAATCACAAAAAATAAGATTTCCAGAGTTACTCAGATATATGCCACCACCTACCCTCTGAATCATACTCTCCTCTCGTCTTCAGCTCTGATCTCTCACTGGTCAGAGCCACACTGATTCCATGCCCCAATCCATTTCCCTCCACATCCTTTCTTAACCGCTGCCACCACCATTTCCCTTCAGGCCTCCACCATCTTCATCCCAGATCCCTGAAGTGCTTGTCATCTTCTCTAACGCATTCTCTACACTGGAACCAGAGTATTTCTAAAAATACAAATCACATTGTGAAATTTCCCTGCTTAAAACCTTTCCCTGATTGCCGGCTGCCCTCAGGATAGTGTGCGAAGTTCTTAAGAAAGACTGCAAGGCCCCACTACAACCCACTTCTTGCCCCTTTCTGGACCTTCATTCTCACACCTTGTGAACTACCTGCAGGTTCCTAAGCAATAGTGCTCCTCCTACATCAGGCCATTTCACAGTTCCATGTTTTGGCTCAAACTATTCCTTTTTTATCTCCTTCATCTACCTGCCCGGCTTATACGTATTATTCAAATATCAATTTGAGGGGCCAGCAGGTAGCGTGGTGGTTAAGGGTGCTGGACTCCCACATGGCTGACCATGGTTCAAGTCCTGGACCTGGCGGCTTGCTTTCTCACGTTCTCTCTCTCTGTCCCTCGCTGGTCAAATTTAAATAAATAAATAAATAAAGTTAAATAAAATTTTTTTTTTTTTTGGAGAGGTTTTTTTTTTTTTTCGCTATAGGGCGTGTGCGCTCGCCAGACAGACAGAGAGAGACATAGAGACAGAAAGCGAGAAATCACCCCCCAGGGGGGATGGTCACGCCGCAATCCCTTCTCCTCCATTCTCCTCTCGGGATCTTGGGCACGCACGCACACGCGCCCGGCGTGAGTTGTAAGCCACCGGGTCCGAGACGTGAACCGCGGTCGACTACGTGGGAGTCCAGCGACATAGCCATTACGCTAACTGCTGGTTCCCAATAAAATATTTTTTTAAATCTAAATTTGAATGTAGGTTCATCCAGAAACACCACACCTGATAATACTAAGTTAAAGCTCTCCAAAGGCTTGTATGTATATATTCTATATTCCCTATCTTGCAAATGAAAACTGAGACACAGAATGTTTAACTTTCCTAAGGTCTTGAAATGAGTGAGTGACAGACTTGGAATTCAAACCTAAGCAGGGAATGTATGTACATTTTTCTTCCCCTTCTATCTCAGATATACATTCCATAAAAAATGCCCAAAGATAAGTGCCTACCGACCGAATCACAGCTCCTTTTCACATAATATGCTATATGCCATGTTTTACCTTCTGTTAGGTTTCCAACAGCATCTTCAAACTTTCTGTCTTGTAATGCTTTAATACCTAAGCCAATGAGGCCTGGGCCACTTCTGGAATCCATCTCCACTAGTCTACAACAATACTGTTGTCCCTCATCAGTGACACTTCCTGGAATTAAAAGAAAAAATTAGCATTCCTATCCCAAGTTTATAAGTGCCAAAAATCCACATACTTAAATTGCAAAAGCTATCTTTAGCCTTCACCATATCCTGGCTCCAAGAATTCAAAACTTAAATACACCAAATGCAGAGAATATTAACATTTCATAAAGACAATTATGCTTTCACATTTGTAAATGCTGGAAACAGGAACCACTTCACCCATAGACATGGAACCTGAAGTTGTGCTTGAAGGATTCAAACAAGAGACCTCCTGCTATTTGCCAGTGAGCCAAGTCACGTCCAGGTCTCTCTCTCCTATTCAGCGATAACCATTTTGGCTGTAACATGAAGGACTTCAGTCGAAGGGGAGTATTCTCATCAGCCTCTCTCCCTGGGTAACCATGCCTGGCTACAGACAAGGCAGCCAGGTCAGTAGACTCTTCCAGCATTCGAGGATCAAAAGATGGGCAGGCTACTCATCAGAACGCTGATGAGTTCTTACCTCCTTAAGATCAGCAGGCCATGTCCGCATTTTTATAAAACTATCTTTTTCTATATAAGCTAATAGTTCAGCTTACACAATAATCATACGTTTATTAATAATCTGCATTTATTTCTTAATATAGTCTAGAAAAAATCATTTTGTTTGGCAAATGCTATGTTTCTGTTATATATCCTTTTCCTCCAACCTCAATCAATCAAGATTTTCACGCCCAGAAAAATCACACCAACAAATGGAAAATGTGATTTTGGTTTTCGGGATAAACTGAATAGCTCTTACCACTTTAACAAATTGTTTAATCACATAGAAAAATTCTTAAAATATCATTAAGACGGTTTACAACTTGAAGCAATAAACATGGGAACTAAAAATAATTTGTCTGAAAAAAAGTGGTGCGTTAATATTCATATAAAATATACCCCCAAGTTACATGTTGAACCACTGTTTCAGTCACAGATGTCAGAGGTAAATTATGCGCATATTATCTTTTAGCTATGTATTTCAAATTTTTTAAAACCAGATGCACACCAATGCAAAATCTATAAATAATGTTATGCACTGACTTAGAAATCCAAATTAGTACAAAAATAAGAATTCGTAATAGCTAAAGAAACTTAAAACTTCAGCACTGTTTGGCAAAATATGAAAACAAACTGGAAGAAATACTACTTTGATTAGTAAGCCAGCAAAAAAGATACAAGTTTGCTTCTCTAATACTTCCAGGCATGAATTTACTTCTGTCAATAGGTTCTGCTACTGCTTCCATAAATACAAATACCAAGAATAGATTATGCCCTAGTTCCATACACTCAGTCTCCTCCCAAGCAAGCCAGAGGCCTTTTATCTCCCTAATGGTATTATCTAAACTAGACAACGACTACGCAAGGCACCAAAATCACCTGGAGGACATATTAAAACAGTATGCTGAATCACACCCCTAAGGTTTCTGATTCTGACCATCTGGTGTAAGAGCTGAGAATACACATTTCTAACAAGTTCTTAGGTGATGCCTACACTAGCGGTCCAGAGGTGAAACTTCATGAATGATGGGTGTATAGCAGACTTTAACATAAACACCCTGCCTCTGTTGCCTCTGTAGCAAAATGATAACTTCTGGAGAGTAGACACTAGCAAGATATTTTATACATGGTAGACATTTACTAAATATTACAATGAGCCTTTAAAAATACCATCATGAAGGCTGGCCCCATGGTGCAATGGTAATACACTATCAAGGGAAGCCAGATCCCATACGACAACTATGGTTCAAATCACCAACCCTGTCAGCCTGAAACATGCTGGGCACACACACTAGTGCCCAAGATCCAACAGGCTGGACGACAGGAGAACGGGGATTGTGGCATGAGCAGACTCTATGGAAGTTGCTCAACTTTCCCTCTCTCTCGTGTGTGTGTGTGCGTACGCTCTATCATAAGTAAAGAAAAAAAAATGATAAATAACATGAATTGATATTTAAAAAGGTTTAATTTGTTAATAGATAATGGCTGAAATTACTACAGAAAATTTCATCTTCACCATCCTAAAAAACGGAGAAAATGGCTACTAGAATTTTACCTCCCATCTCTGCCCAAAACTCATAATTCCTTAAAAACGCAATTCAAGGCAGAGTCCCTTGGCTAATGAGCTGCCCTCACTATAGAAAACATATCTGTGATGAAAAAAAGGAAGGTCACTGGTGTGCATCTGGTTTTGGAAAACAAAAATTCATGGCCTACAGATAATATGCAAAGAATTTACCTTAGGCCAGCAGATGGTATAATGGTTACAACACTGGACTCCCACATGGTTGACTGCAGTTCAAGTCCTAGACCTGGCAGCTTAAAACTCACGCCAGGAGTGTGTATGATTGTCCAAAATTCCTCCTTTCTCCTCTCAGGATCTTGAGCACGCACGCACACGTGTCTGGCGTGAGTTTAAGCCACCGGGACTCGAACCGCGGTCAACTACATGAGAGTCCAACGACATAGCCATTACACTAACTGCTGGTCCCTGATTGTCCAAAATTCATAGAGGAAAATGGATTACAGTGTGGCAATCCCTCAGGGGGGTGATTTCTCCCTTTCTGTCTCTATGTCTCTGTCTCTCTCTGTTTCTCTGGTGAGTGCAAGCACCGTATAGCAAAAATCTCTCTTTAAAAATAAATAAATAGAAGAATTTACCTTTGACATGTGTGACTGAGATAATGGTTCAACATGTAATTTGGGCATATATTTTTATATAAATATGAATGTATCAGTTTTTCTCAGATAAATTATTTGTAGTTGTTCACATATTTATTGGTTCACATTGTAAACATGTTGTAAACCACTGTTTCAGTCACAGAAAGTTCGGCAATATTATTTTTACTTCTCAAACAGGCAAGCTAAATTCGAAGCTAATGAATACTAAAACTCCAAGGGTAAAGGATTTTCTGAAGAGGTCGAGGTTTGACAGTCAATAATATCTATGGAATTCTGTTTCTTAAAGCTTATTACAAATAACTTTTTAAAAGGGGCAATATTGGGGGAGGGTGTTTGTTTTTTAGAGAGATTTTTGCTTTAAGAGGCACTGGGAAAACAGAGAGACAGAAAGCAAGAAAACACCCCCAGAGGGTGTGGCCACATCACAATCCCTTCTCCTCCATTCTCCTCTCAGGACTTTGCGTACACCTGCATGCACGTACATAGGCCCAGCATGAGTTCCCAGCCACCGGGTCCAGGACTCAAACTGCAGTCAACTACAGGGGAGTACAACGACATAACCATTAAGTCATCTGCTGCTACCCCTCCCCCCTTTTTTTAAAGAAAGATTTTTGCTATAGGGTGCATGCACTCCCTGGAGAGACAAAGACAGACAGAAAGTGTGAAATCACCCCCCTGGGGGGGTGGCCACACCACAATCCCTTCTCCTCCATTCTCCTCTCAGGATTTTGGGTACACACACCCACACGCCTGGCATGAGTTTCAAGTCTCCTGGTCCAGGACTCAAATCACAGTCAGCCATGTGGGAGTCCAGTGCCTTAACCACTATACCATCTCCTGGCTCCCTAAAGAGGCAAGTTTTTAAAAAATAACTAATTAGTTTCTAATATCCCAAAGAAGCTGATCAATACTATAGAATCTGTCTTTTAAATAAGCCTAGCTTAGGAAGGAATGAAACAAATACAGTTTGATGGCTTTCATTTATTTATTTTCATTTGGATTTTCTAATATTTCTAGAGCACAAAATCCTAAAGAAGCATTTTGCCTGAATTTGAAGAACCAAGCTTTCTTATCCTCCTCCACTTGAGCAACAAAGCAAAACAAAATAAATCAAAAGGTCATTTAGTGTGAAAAAAACACTTTAAGAGATGACAACTGTGAAAGCTATTCATTACTTGTTATGTAAAGCTTTACAGACTGAGTCATTTTGAAAATGAATATTCAAGTCTCAACATGCAGAGCAGGATAAAGGAGAATGAAATCTATTTGTTCTCAGTGGAAGAGAACCCAGTGATTAACTTCTGTGCAGTAGCAAATTCTGCAGATACAGAAGTAGTTTGGGGGAGGGAGGGTCCACCTTTGGAGATGTTACAGATTTTCAGATCTTAATACACAAAAATTTGGCTTAGAGGAGCAATGAAAAGAAGCAAGAAATGATTAATCATAGCTTCCTACAGCCCTGCATTAACTATTAAATTTCCACCCCAGAATTTTCATTTAAATCAACACATTTCCTAATCAATCAGCACAGAGAACTTTGTCAGCTATTGAATATGTGCAAAACTCTACAAAGTATTTGTTGATCCTCTTTCCTCTAGTATTTTGTAAGTCTTTTGGAACAGAAGGGCAGCGTTTACTTAATAATCTGTATTACAGGCATATTTATGTTTACCAAGAAAGCATTTGGTCCTCAAAAAGAAATTACAAAGTATTCACTTGTGCCATGTGGCATGTCCGCAGGCCAAGAATGAGGAAATGGTGGAAACCATTCATTGCTAACTGAAATGAGAGAGAAAAAAGTACTGCTCGTTTCTCTGTAGCAATTGTAGCAGCGGGAAAGGTGGAGGGATGGATCCCAGCGGCCATACAATAAAATCAGGCCATTTATCTTTGAAACACATTGGGTCTTCTGTTAAAACAGGAAGAAACTGACTAATGGATATAAAAACACAGTAAATGGATGGAAATACCAGATATAGTGTGTGTGAAAGAGTAGAGTCTGAGGAAGGACATTTAGAAGAAAAATACAGAGGCAAAGCATTAATGGGACAAAGACATGTGGTATTATCTGTTGAGGATAGCTGTATAGTTTTATCAACTGGACTAGGGAGAAATGTTCACGTTGAAATATTCACTCTGTAAGCTAAATAATGTGATTGAATGTATAAAAGAAAATGAAATAAAAAATATTTTTAAAAAAATAGGAAGAAACTGGGTGACCTGGAACTAACTTCCTGTCAGAGAAAAACACAAAACCTCTGTGTTGAAAGACTCCTCGTGCACTTCATTATCCTTGGCTCCCATACGACGTTCAGACATTTACGATGTGAACCAGCCTTTTCTTTTTGAAACCCTCCCGGTGCCACGACTGTATTTCTTCTCCTACCCAAAGCTTCCTGTCTCCGCATACTTCATTTCTTCCTCCTCTTCCCTAAATGAAGTCAAGTCCCTGGATGACTTTCTTTTTATACCTGCTACCACTTTTTTCTATTCTTTCCCCATCACTGTAATCTAATTCTCAGTTGAATCACTTTGATTTAAAAAGATAGTCTTGAGCCAGCAGATGATGTGGTGGTTAAGGCGCTGGACTCCCACATGGCCCACTATGGTTCAAGTCCTGGACCCAGCAGCTTGAAAATCACACTGGGCACATATACACGCATACCCAAAATTCTGAGAGAAGAATGGAGGAGAAGGGACTGTGGTGTGCCCATACCCATGGGGGATGATTTCTCACTTTCCCTCTCTCTCTCTGTCTCTCCAGCACACACACACGCCCTATAGCAAAATCCTAAAATAAATAAATAAATATTTAAAAGATAGCCTTAATAAAAGCCCCCAATCATAAAATTGCTCAATTTGTCAAGACAGGTTGTAATAATCTCCATTCTGAAATGCTCTTTCCTTTCCTCTATGATGACCTCTCTTTTGTTTTCCACTTCCTGCTTCTCTTCTTCCTTCCTTTCCCTTCAAATGAGCCAGCATTGCCCCAAGTATAGTTCTCAGCCTTTTGCCTTACAGCCCTCAGATGTCACCCACTCCATTTCACTATCACCTATGTTCTGATAACTTCTAAATCATGTATCTACACTCAGCACTCAGCTCTCATCTCCAACCATGAATGGACACTTCCTGTTGCCTACCCATTGACATCCACTCTCAACAACTGACCTTTCATACAAACCATCATTCCTTATTGGAACATTTCAGAAAAGCCGAAAGTTAAAACTGACCTTTCCCTTCTTTTACCTCTAAGAAATCACTTTCATTTTTTTCATTCATCTGTCCCTTTCACCACTACCATCAACTTAGTTCATTCACTTCTAGTATCACTTTATCTACCTGATCTAGTCTACTATAAAACCTTTCACACCATGTTTGCTTAAAGACTCTCACTTCAAAAACTGACTCACTATGACACTTTCTATGTTTTATTTACTCGTGGGAGTGAAAAGTACTTTTGCAAGTCTATCTCCGACTCAGTTAAAATAATAAGAGGATCTGTTTACTTCTCACCAAAAAATCCAAGACCTCAGGGGAAAAAAATATGTTAATTGGACTTACAAAAAAGAGTTAAAGTGAGAAGAACCAAAACAGGTGCAATAATTATTTTCTACCAGTAATTTTTCCTCACAGTTATATCTAGCAATAGTTTTTCATCCATTTTTCTACAATGACACATGTGAAGGTCTTTCACAAGAAAAGCATTCCCATATATACACTCATTTTTGCAAGTTTAGAAAAAAATGAAATGGATTAGTAAAATTTCGTTTGAGAGTGGAATGCTTTCTCAATAAACATAAATATGCCTATAATGTAGACTTATTAAGTAAACATTGCTCTTGTATTCCAAAAGGCTTACAAAATACTAGAGAAAATAGGATCAACAAATAATCTGTAGAATTTTGCATTTAAATTCAGTAGTTGACAAAGTGCTCTAATATAATAAAAGGACAGTGAAGGGAGTATGCTGATTGATCAGGAGATGTATTGGTTTAAATCAAGAAAAAGAATTCTTGTAGAGAGTTTAGGGATAGGTACTTGGCAAAACTGAACGAAAGGGAGGTCTATCTCACAGCAAAGAGGAGTTGGATAGGTGGCTATTTCCACACGGTAATGTACAAACACTACCAAACTGGTGCAGGCACTCTTATTTCTATTTCAATGACTGCCTTTTATGAACTTATTCACTTCAGGTGAGTACAAGCATTGACAAGGATAATATTCTAACTATTTTAAAAACAAATCTATTCAGTATGATACTTGACAAGAACAGAGGCTGGTGTGAAAAAGCAACACAGCCAACCTCTTGCAAACTGCCAATAGCAGTCTGGGGCACAAGATATCCCCAGCTACAGGTTTTGCCAACTCCCTACAAGCTAGCTGTCATTACTTCTCTCTCTTCCCTAAAGAAAGTTCACGAAGATGCAAGAGCATGAAGTACATAAAGACACATTCTCCAACTTGAATCTACTCTACTTGATTTAAAAAGTCATTCACAAACTTCATTCACAAACTTCATTACTTGGTAATATTACAGTATTTATGGCAGTGTACTTGACACTATGACACAAGATCAACATCGAGAAGGTCAATCTTTCCTTTCTGTGACCTTCATATATAGCCCCGTGGAGTACTGTCCAAACTATTCGTATTTAGCCATAATATTGGGTTGTTGGAAAAGTTGTGACACATTTTACACAGAAAAATGTCATGACTTTTCTAATGACCCAATATAAATATGGCAAAATAATTATTCTTCAACTCTAGCAAACCAACCTATTTTACTGTTCCTAAAAAATGCACCCAAATCCACAGCTCTCATCATGTCATCTGGAGTACCTGAATTCACTCTCTCCTGTTTACCTAATATCTGTGGAAAATTCAAGACCCCCTTCAATCCTCACCATCAAAAAGACTTCCTGGGACAATAAGGAACTCAGTCACTCATGACTTCTCTGTATCACTGTATATCCCCATACTTACTACACTAGCCTTTCTATGTGCACAAAGACTACACATAGTACTTCCTTTCATGTCTATCGGTGTTGAAACACCTTACACATGGCAGGCACTACATTTTTAATCAATAGCAACATCACTCCCACACAATCACACACCTCCAGAACACAAAATATAATCAAGAAGAAATTACCTGATTCAATTAAATGCAAACAAAGCACTTCCAATGGGAACTGCACAGTGGGATACAGGTTTATCATCCCTTCACAGGCCTTCTTCAACCTAGCAGTCTCATGAGGAAACTTGAAAATATAAAAGCAAGATAAACTGAATTCTAGCAGTAGTAAAATGTATTTGTGAACAGTTTCATACTCAGAAAAAAAAAAGGGTCATTAGAGATTTGTAAAATCAACTTACTTTGGATAAACACTGAATGAACTGCCTATAAAGTAGTTGGTGATCTTCACTAGGAATTTTATCTGTCAAGCCCAGAGCATTCTCAAAAGCAGTTAAAAGCTGAAACAAATAAACAAAGCTATCACATAAGCATACTTAAATGACAAATGTGATAAATCACTGAATGTATAAAATTCTTAAACAAAGTAATTCTTCAACTAGCTGCAAATTATTTTATTGTCTGATCTTGACAATTTCAATGAGGAAAAAATGTCTATATAGGTTCTGGAGTACATTCAAACTCCAACTGGCCACAGACTGAACTGCATTAACACATAATAACTATAAATTAACAACTTAATTTAACGAAATATTTTTCTAAGTGCCTGCTGTCTCCTATAAAGTAGTCAACCAGAGTATAGTCTGATGTGCTAGTTAGTCTAGGTGCTGCTGCTCACATCATATTTGAATAGTTCTTCTGAAATCACTAGCACATTATTTGGAGCATCTTCAATGACAGCAAATTTTCAACCTTTAAAAAAATTTTAATGGGGCCAGCAGATGGCACAACTGTTATGTTGTTGGACTTCCACATGGCTGACTACAGTTCAAGTCCTAGACCTGGTGCCTTGAAACTCATGCCAGGTACGAGTGCATGCACGCCCAAGATCCCAGGAGGAGACAGCAGTATGGTTGGTTATTACCCTTGTGGGGATGATTGCTCACTTTCCCTCTCATTGTCTCTGTCTCTTAGTCTCTCTTTCCCTCCTCCAACAAGTACACATGCCCTAAGGCATACACTCCTAAAAATAAATAAATAATAAATGTTAATGTTGAGTTATACTTTAGGTAAAAAAGAGGGAAAAGAAATGACTGAACTATAATGAAATCACTTCTCTAATACAGTATTCACTAACTCTGAAGAGAATTCCAAAAGAGACCTTCTAAATAAGTCTGAAGAATAGCAATACTAGGGGGCTGGCAGGTGACGCAGTGGTTAACGGCACTGGACTCCCACATGGCTGAACGCGGTTCAAGTCCCGGACCTGGTGGCTTGCTTGCTTTCTCACTTTCCCTCTCTTTGTCTCTCTCTGGTCAAATAAATGTGTGTGTGTATGTGTGTGTGTGTGTATAATATAGAGACTAATAAAATAATAAAATAATTCTTTATAAAAAAGAATAGCAATACTAGAATCCAAGCACTTTACATCATGACTTTTCTGACAACCCATTATTTTCTTTTTTTAATTGTTTTATTTAACATTTATTTATTTATTTAAATTTGACCAGAGACAGACAGAGTGAAAAAGAGAGGAAAAGTGAAAAAGTAAGTCACCAGGTCCAGCACTTCAACCACAGTTAGCCTTGTGGAAGTCCAGTGCCCTTAACCACCACACCACCTGCCAGCCCTGACAACCCAGTATTTTCTGAATAAAGGAATGAATTAATGAGTGAACATAAGAACAAACCAAAATGAATTTCCCATCCTATAGTGTCCATAAGTGCTTAGGGTATTTTAAAATACCATTCAATTAACAAGTGTACATTGAGTGGCTACATATTTTAGGAAACTGACTTTCAAACTTGTAAATAAAAGAAGAAGGTAGAGATACTTTCCAATTGTGGTTCAAAACCAATGTTTTTTAGTTTTTTTAAAAATTCAATTATTTTAACATCTGTATACTAAAAAGGACTATTTTCTAGATACATACTCTAAAATCCTAAATACTCTAATAAATTTAGTTGAACTGTTAAACTGCAAAGTAATTCAGCACTCTTAGTTCAAGGTACCCATCAAGGTATAACTTTTTAGAAATTATAGCAGTTTGTGAAAGCCAGAAAATTCATTTCTCTCTTATAATGATTAAGCTGATTTATTTTGGATTCTTATATATTTAGATGAGGGAATGAAATCTTAGTACCCTGAGTACTAATCCTGCTCTATCTAGACTTCATATGAGACTGTGGGCCCATAATTCTAACAGCAGAAAAAGCTTCTATGAATTAAAATAAAGTACATTGACAATGTATCTAGTCTGACATAGAGTATTTTTCTACATACTGTTATTATGCTTCCATTTCCCAAATTCAATTAAATGATCAATTTTCATAATACAGACTGAGAGATAACTGAGTCCATACCAACTGCTGGGTTTCATTATTCTGATCCTCGGTACTCTCAGCCAACAGCTGAGTCAATTTCCTCCAGAGCTGGCAAAGCTCCTCATTGTTTGCACCTTCTTCCTGCCGTGTCCTTATTAATTTATGCCATGACCGAGCCACCTATTGAAAAGGAGATGTAAAGTGGTTATTGTAGCTTCAATAAATCAGGGGCTAGCAGGTGGTAGGTTGATTATGGTACTAAACTCTCACACGGCCAGACACAGTTCAAGTCCCAGACCTGGCAGCTTACTTTCACTTTCCCTCTCTCCCTCTTTCTGTCTCTCTCTGGTCAAATTAAATAATAATAATAATAATAATAATAATAAAATTTTAAAAAATGAATAACTCTTTTTTAAAAAAAGACTTACTTTAATATATCAGTTTATCTAACTAAATAATTTAACATGAAGGAATAGTCAACTTTTCAAAAAAAATATTTTTACCTGTCAATACATAAAAGTAACAAAAACACTGAACCCCATCTATTAAGTACTCCATAAAAAATAAGTTGATCAGACAAATCCACATAGCTTTCGCATCAGACAAATAACTGAGATAGCAGGGCAGACTCAGGAGTGATTGCATGGCCCAGTCACTAAAACTGAGAGCATCAGCCGTGAGATGCCACAAACAGGACACCCCACTCGACAGATGATGCTTTTACTTATTTAGTTCACAACCTGCCTATTTTCAAAAAGGTTTAGAAGTTATGATACCTTAAATCTGAATTCTAACAGTTTAAAAGCACTGTAATCTGTACTATTCCTTCAATTCTTCAAATAACCTACAATATTAGTTTTTCATTTTCTCTAAGCTAAATGAAAGATTTCTTCCCACAAATGATTATAAGAAATCTAGGACCCCAAAAATCATTAACCAACCTCTAGATGTTTCTTTTCTTGGTAATACAGATCCACAAGTTTCTTGCAGACATCACACCATTTCTGTTTGTCAACACTTAGAAAAACAACCAAAAAAAAAGGGATTTTGTACTTGATCAAAGAAAATAAGAACTTAGAACATTAAAATTAAAATATCCCAGTAATATTATTAGGTACTATTTAAAATTAAAACACATCACCTTTCACACTACAGTAAAATTTAATATAATGATCCTCTTATTAAAATAAATGTAGGGACCAGTAGATGGCATAAAGGTTACGTCACTGGCCTTCCACATTCTCAATCACGGTCTGAGTCCCAGACCGGGCTGGCGGCTTGAAACTAATGCCAGGCATGTGTGTGTGTGCGTGTGTGCCCAAAATCTCGACAGGAGAATTGAAAAGAAAGGACTGCATGTGGCAATCCCTCCTGAGGAGTGATTTCTCGCTCTCTGTCTCTTTGTCTCTCCAGCGAGTGCATGTGCCCCATAGCAAAAATCTTTCTTAAAAAAAAAGAAAAAAAAAATGTGAGGAATATTGTATACATCACTTTTACTGAAAGTGTTATTGAAGTTCTAAAATGAGTCGAACCTTTATTCAGTAGTGTTTTGATTCTGTTTCAATCAAAATCAAGAAAGCCCATGATAAGTGTTTGAAAGAAAAACGGTTCTCAATTCCCAGCAAATATTTGGAGTACTTCTACTTCTATATAACTTTTCATCAGTTTATTCTAATGTATGCTTTTAACAAAACTGGCCTTTTCCCATATATTCATTACCTTTCATAAAGATCCAGGAGCTTTTGGTAAACACCAGGTAAGTCATCCTTAGCATTTATGTGATTACATTTTTCATACAAGCTTGCTAAACCCTAAAAAAAAAAGCACCAATGGTGATACCAAAACATGTGACGTTCCCACATTTATTTACTTTGCTAAATAATCTATAAAGATTACTTATTATAAAAGATTACTATAATTTACAGACAAACTGGTATGTCTAGAATTTGCTTCCAAATAATTAAGAGTAAGTGGAGTAGGTAAAATCACAGGTAAAAAATAATGGCTGCAGGTGGATTTTTGATACATCTAGGTGATGGGCATAAAGGGGTTCATCATACCATTCTCTTTATTACTGAAAATACATTTAAAGTGCTTCACAACAACAAACAATGTTTAGGGGCCAGACAGTGGCACAGAAGCAAAATGCAACACTCTGTAAAACAGAGCCATAAGGGAAGGTTGCCAGTTCAAGTCCAAAGACCTCCCTGAGTTCACCAGACATGAATGTACTCATAATCCAGGCTGAGACTGGGGGGTGGATTGTGGCTAAGTACTGTATCTAGGTCTCTCACTTATGGAATAAATTAATAAACTTAAATAAACATTTGCTAATGATTATTCTAAGATATGACCATGTGACACTACTTTGAAAAATTTTTCAGAATGCCTTTTTGAACAGATTTATTATCACTGATTTGTAAAAGTTGTATATGTATAAGGTGTACAACTTGATGTTTTGATATATACACTGTGAGATGATTACAACCATCAAGGTAATTAACATACCCATTACCTTTTTTTTTTTAATTTTTTATTATCATCATATTCTTCTTTATATTACATTGAATTACATATAACTTTACAGTGTATTACATTGCTTTTTCAAAATATACCCATTACCTTTAATAGTTGCCCTTGCACATGCACGCGTAGCAAGAAAATTTCATTTAATATCTACTATAAATGATACTACTTTACGATATGATCAAACAAAAAAAAAATTCTAGTAGTGTGGAGAAACTACCGCTTTCACTTCAAACAAAAAATAGACATCCTGAATCAATCAATATATTATAAAAGCAGCGACTTCTCTAAGTGCATTACCAGATACCCTCCTTCACGTTCTTATTCATGTGACAAACAGGTTCACACTCCCCAAAGTCTACTACTTCCTATTAGTCAGTCTCAAAGATGTAACTGAGATATGAAACAAATTACAAGTATTAAATGTGAAAAAAAATTGCAGCATCCAATTAAATCACATTAAGATCACTTAAAAAAAAAAAGAGAGAGAATGTAACCTGTACTCAAAGACACAGAAATGCAAATTTTTATGTTTTATTTTCAGAAAATACATCAACGTGCATTACTTTTTCCTAAGGTAGGCATAAAGAGGAAAAGTATAGACAAGTCTTTCAGGTAGACATATAATTACATTAGAGATTTATATAAGCATGTTCATACCTAAGTCCTCACATTTGGAAAAACAAATGGAGGTTTAAATGCTTATTTTAACACTATTACCCATATTTTAAAAAATGCAAACAAAAATCTTTTCCCATAATATAAGAAAAATGGTCTCCATACCTGCCAAGCCAGCAACTGGTCTGGCTCCAATTCGGCAGCTTTCTTATAGGCACCCTGGGCCTGATCAGGTTGTTCTAGCTCAGCTGCAGCAACACCGATGAAAACCCAAGCATTGTAGTTATTTTTCTCTTGTTTTAACACCGTCTGATTGAAAAGAATTGAAGAGTAGATTGTTAAATTTTGGAAATCTGGCCATACCCCTGGGGGGGGGGGGGGGTGATTTCTCACTTTCTGTTTTGCTTTCTGTCTCTCTGTATATTGCATATTGAGGTTTAGCCTTTTCTATCTCTTGATAGTGGATTTTTGTAGCCATGAGGCCCCCTGACGTGGAATTTTAAAAGTTCAAAGTATATAAAGCAAGAGAAAGTTTTGAGTGAGGCGTTTTAGGGATTACTTCATCTCTCTGATAAACACATGTAGCTTCCTCTAGCCTCACACTGCCCTGCAGTATGGAGTACTGGGTATCACAACAACAGGAAGATAACCAACCATCACAGGCAGATAGCATTTTGTATGGAAATGCTCTCACAGCCACTGGTAATGAAGCTTATGGAAGCGTCTAAAGGGTACACCATGTTTTCTCAGATTGGGCTCTCCAAACATAGTTACCACACAAGGGTATCCTCTACTCTTGGTATCACCCAGCTTCTCACCTTCCCTGCCCAGTAAGGACTCCACGTCCCATCACTGTCACCTTTCTTACCAGTACAGTCTCTCTCTTTCATCTTTCTCACCAACCACAGTTGAACCCCATTTCTCAATCTAAGAAGCTGAGTATAAAGGGAGAATACTACAGCTGAGTTCACTGATTTTATTTTAATAATATGAAACGTTCAATGGGCACTCACTAGGGCCTGGTAAGTTTTCCAATCCTTCCTGGTAAAGCTGTGTTCCCACTAAGAATAACAACTACTTTATCCTTCCTTTTGCCCCAGACCTCTTCTTAAAAGTCCTCTTTCCACTCTCATCTTACACTTTTCTAAGAACATAGAAGCCAACGAAAGAAATGCTCTTGTTTTCCCATCCAAATCTACAAACTCAATACTCCATGGACCTGCCCCTATCTCTTCTCTGCTAGGATAGAGGAAGGGTGAAAGGTCCTGCCTCTGAAGCTCTGGATATCATCTTCTCACCTCCCCAAAAATACTACCCCTACTATTATCCTTTCTCCTGCACATTCAAGTGCTCCCTCTGAATGGGAATATTCCCGACAGCATACAAAACAATGTTAAAATCTTGATTCTCCACCCCCAAACCAAATAGAATGTCAACATACCATTAAAAATAAAAACTTTAAGCAACAGTAGCATCCAAAGATAATTGTGATATATTCAGGTTTTAAGAATCTGGCTTTGATGAGTTAAAATATAGAGAAATATAAAAATTAAGTGTGGTAGAAGTAGTTCATCCTACTAGTTGGAGGTTATTAGTCCAAACACTGATGGTTCTACCAATGTCCTACTATTCTTACTGTACGTGGACAGTAAATAACTCACACAGTACAAATCAATAATGTGTATAAATGGGTAACAAGTTTTTATTGTGGAAGAAAACACATTGGTTACCTTACAATGTTTCAAGGCTTCTTTGTACTCTTTGTTTCTGATTGCATCTCTAGCACTTTTTAGAGCAGTCTTCACTTCCTTGCTGGACATTCTGTCAATGCAAAAAAAGCCTGAGTGAATCTACAATAATAGCTACATAATTATAAGTGTTTCAACAAACTGAACAATCTGAGGAGGTACCTGTGATTCTTTCCAACTGGAAGAGTCTTCTCCCTAATATTTGCAAAGCTTATTCATTCTCAGAATTTTAGTCATATGTCACTTATTCAATGGAACGTTCCCTGGACCTATTGTTTAAAAATATAATCCTTCCATTGCCCTACTTTTTTTTTTTTTTTTGGGGGGGGGGGGTGGGAAGGTTATTGCTATATGGTGTGTACACTTGCCAGAAAGAGAGAAAGACAGTAAGTGAGAAATCAACCCCCGGGGAATGGCCATGTCGCAATCCCTTCTCCTCCATTCTCCTCTCAGGATCTTGGGCACGCACGCACACGTGCCACCGAGTCCGGGACTCGAACTGTGGTCAGCTACATGGGAGTCCAGCGACATAGCCATTACCCCAACTGCTGGTCCCTCACTGCCCTACTCTCAACCAACCAATAATATTCCTTTACCACCTCTCCATTTTATTTTTCTTCAAGCATGTATCACATCTAATACTCTGTAGTATATTTATTTGTATTTATGTCCTGCCTCCCAGCCCCATTAAAACATAAGATCTATGGAGGCAGGGATTTTTGTCTTTTTCTTTTGCTACCTCATCCCCAGGACCTAGTATCTGCAAATTACAGATGATCAATAAATATGCATTCAAATTAAATCATATTTAAATTATACTCAGTCTCTTGGGACAGTAGATGGCATACTGGCTACGTCACTAGACTCCCACATGGATGACAGCAGTTCGAGTCACAGACCCAGCAGCTTGAAACTCACGCCTGGCATGTACGAGTGCATGCCCAAAATCCAGAGAGTGGAAATGAGAAGAAGGGACTGTGGCATGGCCATCCCCCTGGGGAGTGATTTCTTGCTTTCTGTCTATCTCTCTGGAGAGCGCACATACCCTATAGCAAAAAAATCTCTTAAAAAAAAAAAAAAAAAAAAAAAAAAACGAATTATACTGTCTCCAAATGTTTGTCTAAAAATACAGATGATCTTATGGACTAGCACATATACCAATGTCAATCCAAATTTATAGTAAGCAAGATCCAAGGCACAGAGTAAAATGCGAACACAAACAGTTTCAGCAACTATGATGGAAGATTTTAAGAAAGCATTTTTTGAGGTCAGCAGGTGGCATGGAGGTTAAGGCAGGATCGGCAGCTTATACAACATGCCAGGCAAGTCTGTGTGCCCAAAATCCCTAGAAGAGAATGGAGGAAAAGGGATTGCTCATTTTCTCTCTCTCTCCCTATCTCTGGTGAGCATATACACCCTAAAGCAAACTAAAAAGAAGAAAGAAAGCACTTTGTTTTAATGCTAGCTCTGTAAACTGTAAATCAGTATAGTAACTTTCTTCACAGTAAGGAATCAGTAGATTATTTTCTCTGAAAAGAAATGAAATGTTTAAACCTGAATGGAAGCAATGAATATGCAAAAGGACTTCAGCCATAAAAAGATATTTCAGTTGGCAAGCAAAGTATTTCATTTCATCTTAAAACATACTAAGTTAATTTAAAATACATTAGCATAGTTTATGATTTCACAACTTATTCTGGCTTACAATAAATCAATTTCAGTAACAACTCAATGTTGAAAAAAAGAAAAAAAGAAGCATTTGTATTTTGGGCCAACTCTATCATGAAGGCAAAACAAAGTTGGGTAAATATCAAGTAGTTATGGATTCAAATGTTCAAGTCAGTAAAACTAATCAAAATGGAGACCAGAAGTGTGGGGGTTAAGGCACTGGACTACCACATGGCCAACTGAGGTTTGAGTTCCAGACCTGATGGCTTGTTTTCTCACTTTCTATCTCTCTCTCTGGGCAAATTAAAAAATAATAATGATAAATAAAATTAAATAAATAAGTTTTTTTTTTTAAATGAACCAAAATGATAGATCGCTAACATGGTATACCAACAGTCCTTTATATTCAAAGAGGCTGACACCTAAGTACAAGATCAAGGAGGTCTGTGAAGTTACAGATTAAAGAAAAAATGTTTCTGACTTAAAGAATATTAGCACTCAAAATAATATAAAAGTTAAGCTAACATAAAATCAATTTACCTAAACAGGCAGAAATGTAATTTTATGCTTAGTTACAGTAACTATATCATTTAAAGCAACATATTTCAAATGCTTTTATTTGAGAATGTATAAACTTACCTGAAATTATCTTGATATAAACTGATGGTTGAAAAATTCTGAAGAATCTTTATGTGGTCTACAAATCTTGCCTGGAGTAGGTAACAAATTCCAATTCTGATTTCATGGTAAATTATCTCAAACCAGTTTCCTTTGTTAAAAAAAACAGACTAAAAAAGACAAAAAAAAATAGGGACATCAATGATGATGACAACTGACCTAGACAAATAAAAATAGACAAAAAGAGACACTGAAGTAAAAAAAAAATAATAATAATAATAATAATAAGAGATACTCAATTTAAAAAGAATGAGAATTGTTTCAAGATAAATAATAAATAAATAAATAATAAAAGCAAACAGAAGACTGCAACCTTTCCTGACAAAGAGCACCATCTCTTCCATCACCCAAAATTTAAGTGGGAGCATATATGAACAAGGTAGACCCAACCAGCACTGAAACTCCATGCAGCTCCCAAGCTATTTGATGCACATAACATTAGAAAGAAAAAGAAATAAAGAGAGAGAGAAAGATGGAAGGAAGGAAGAAGAAAAATGAAAGAAAGAAACGAAAAAAGAAGAAAGAAAGGAAGAAAGAAAAAGAAAAGGTCCCTGCTCTTAAGAATATAATCTAAATCAAGACCTAAAACATAAGCCATTATGCAATCAAATACTAATCCATGCATAGTCATTGGAAATGGTGTAGGAATTCAGATTAACAACAACAACATAAAAAAGTGTGCGGTGTGATATAATTAATGGCTACTAGAAAAAGAAGACAAGACTGAAGAATGGAGGGAAGAAAGAAAATTAGTCCAGTCATTAGTAAAGTGAGACAGGAATGATGTAGCTAGTGTACGAAACAATGAGAAAACCAGGCTGAATGGATCGGATGCGATTTCCTGAAAGCCCAGTGACTCAGACAGTAGAGGCACTGCTGCGTGATGCTGGAGAACAGATGGAAAGGTGCCAGGTTTAGGTAGGTACTGCTTCAACATGATCCTGGCTGGCTGCAAGGCTGGTGGGAGGACTGTGGCATGAAGACTCTGCCAAGGGTCCCACCCTCCACCCCTCCCAACCACCACGATTCAGGAAAGAAAAAAAAAAAGGAGTGATGTACTGAAGAACAAGAGAAAACTAGGTTGGATAAATGAAGCAGGGCTCCAGATTACAGAAGACCTTGAAAACCACCCAAGTTTGGTCACAAACAGAGCAGCAAAGAGGGAGCCACTAAAAAGTTCTATGTAGGTTATTTTTAAAGATTGCTAGGAAAAAATACTCCATTATTCCCTTGGAAACCAATTCTAATATTCAATAGCCTTCCTTACCACATGTATATTTAACTTCCTTATGCTACAGGGCAGTCTCTACTTTCTTTCCTAGCCCTTCCTCATTTGATGCAACATTTAGCATCATATGCTCATACTGCAGCCCTCCCCTCACCGTATGCATATATGCATGTACACACATGGACATATATATGCATACGTATAAACTGCAGGAAGGTTTCTCATGAGACAGATACAGAGAGAGAGAGAGAGAGGTACCCCGACAGGGTCTCACCACCTCGTGATCCCTCTGCCCCGACCCCGTAGCCAGCCAGGATCACAGGCACAGTGCTATGTCCAAGCGTGTTCCCGCTGGTCCAGGATCTGAACTGAGGCTTCCCATGTGATCCAGCATCACAAAGGGCACCCTACCGGGCACCACCATGGCCAGGCCTCAGGAGATTAATTTTTTTAAAGACTAAATAATCTTCCTTTTCCAAGCCCAGAAAAGTACTACTATTTCTTCTACTGAGGGGAAGGGAAAGGCTCATTCATAACTTTCTAAACAAACGGTTACTGAAAGCCAGCCATCTGCTAAGTGCCAGTCAAATTCTTTGGCTTTTATAATACCTAAAATGATTCCATGACATCCCACACTCCTCTACCTGGAATACTTCTCTAGATTCTAAGCATTGCCCACACTTCGAAGAGTCACTTCCATGAGTCTTTAATATTCTTCTATGCCCCAATACTAATATATACCCCTTACACCTTTCCTTCCATTTTATTCTACTCAATCTCAACTGATTTTTTAAAATAAGAGCACACCACTTCGCACATTTTGTTCTACTACCAACGAAAAAGTTTTCTATCCAACATATTGGGTCACTGAAAAAGTCATGACGCATTTTTCTGTAAGAATACATAGAAAAATGCGTCATGACTTTTCCAACAACCCAATAAATCAAAAAGTACCAACCAATGCACTTAAAGAGGTAGAGAGTGACAGTCATATCAAAAAGGCAATGCAAACTCTCAAAACGAACAAATATAGAGAAATAGATTCGTAAGTCCTACAGTCCCAGCTGAGGCCATGGAAACTCAAGCTATATCCCACTGTGCTCATATACAGATTTCACAAAATGAAAACAATCATAATAAACAGTAACAACAACAATGAAAGTACAGAAAACAAAAGATATCTTTAAATCTAATGACCAATGTCTAAAGGTATTTTGTGATGACTTATAGTTTGATATTTTAAAAAATCTACGCCTTAAACCTTTCTTCTAAAAGGACTTATTAATAGTAACAATCGTTAAGTAAAAATAAACTAGTTACTTATTTGGCACTCTAGACACTTACCTTTATCTTTTATCACCTCTATCCTCTTTTTGAATCGAATTTCAGATTCTTCCTTATCTGCTTTCTATCTAAATAAAAACAAGTAAGAGACAGGCACATAAAAGGGATGACATCCACAACCCAGAACAGAGAGCCTTCTGAATTTTTCCACATCAGATCCACATTCAATTTTTATCATTTATAACTTAAAACACAAATAATTATGTACAATTTTTAGTCTTTTTCTTTCCCAGAGAGACATTAAGTAATCGCCAAAGTTCTAAATTGGTCAAAAGTGAATTCCTATGGCCTCAGGTGATATAAGGAAACTTCAGAAAGATTCTAAAATACATAACAGAAACTCAAAATACCTTCTTGACTTCAAAAGAAAGAACTGAGCTGGGTCCAGCAGGTGGCATACTGGTTAAGGTGCTGGACTCCCATGGTTCAAGTCATGGACCCAGAGACTTGAAAATCACCCCAGGTGCATGCCTGTGTGTGTCCAAAATCCCAAGAAGAGAATGGAGAAGGGACTGAGGTGTGGCTATCCCCTCTGGGAGGTGATTTCTCACTTCACTCATTTCTGTACTATTTTATTTAGAATCTAGAACAATCAAGGGCACTTATTTACTCCCAACTCGCAAGCTAACAATACTAAAGTGAACCTTGTTCTAAGTCATAGAGGGTGAGACAGGAGTGTCAAAAGTTGCCTACATTAATGCTACTATCAATGGATGAGGGAACTTCAAAAAGTCTGTGGAAAAGATGGAATTAAAATGCAAGTTTATTTTGGCACACAAAAAAATTTGAAATCCATGTATAATATTTTCATAATGTGCATTTTTCATGAGCTTTCTGAAGACACTTCCTATTGGTCAAAAGACAGCACTATCCAACATGAACATCCTTGAGGGAGGTGGAGTGAAAGGCAACACAGCAGTAAAGCATAACGTTCTGTGTGGCTGACCCACATGGAAAGGTTCTGGGTTGGAGTCTGGACACCTCCTTCAGTCGGCCAGGCATACCTGTGCCTGTGATTCAGGGCTGGCTGAAGCTGGGGGCGGATCATGGCATCAAGACTGTCTTAGGGGTGCTGTCTCTCTATCTCTTTCACCCATTTAAAGAATAAACTTTAAAAAAAGAAAAAAAACAAACGTATATTAAAAAAAAAGTATCCTCTTTAAATTAGTTACCGCACAAATACTAGAATAAAGCCTGCAACAGAAATCATTCCCTCTTTCAAACCTCTTATTAGCTACTCAGCTGGAGGTTAACCGATGTTTTTCACTGTTCTGTATAGGTGTATTCTCTCAACTCCATAAATCACTAGGTACAGGACTTACATATTCAGAGCTCCTTCTACACCCAGCACCTACATACCCAATAAATGGCTGATGATCTCCTAAAGCCTACCAAACCCTGCCACAGAGTCACATTAATGTTTCAATATTAGTTTATGTTATGTCTTCTGCTCATTCCCAGAGCTTTCTACATGTACATCTCTGCTTCTCCCATTAGCCTGCTCACAGTTGCTTTTGTCTACTTACATGCTACACATAATTCAAGGTCAAGTTCGAGTGTCAAGCACACAGCCAGATAAACCTTACTCCAGTCTGAACTTGTAACACTTATTATCTATACCAGTATTCCCAAAAATGAATTCCAAGGATAATTAGCATCCTATAAAAACAAGATCATAGACAGTAAGTGTAGACCATGGAGTCAGTACTATGCCATAAATAAAGGTAAATATATTTTTTGTGAATCTGTCAGTCAGTAGTGTTTTTATGGTAAAAATGTTCTATATTCCAACTTTGAACAAATTTTGCAAACAGACCCTGTCCATGAGGGTGCCCACCTGTATTACCTCCCATGCCAGTGAATTATTTCATAATATACTTAGTTTTGTTTCTCTAGAGTGTAAACTCTGTAGACAGAGACTACTCTTTGTATTTTTGCAAGTATATCTTTAGCACGCTGCCTGTTTAAGAATTTTGCTTCACTAACAGCGAATAAGCTCTGCAGATTGTCATAAAATTTTGCAAGTAATTGGACACTCAAGTCTTCAATTTCCATTTCTATTCAGATTGGTTCGCTGTGTAACCTGGTCCAGATTTATTCTCTCCGAGTCTGTTTTCCTATTTGCAAATGGTACAAGTAAGATTTATTAAAAAAAAAAAAAAAAAAAAAAAAAAATCCCATGTCCAAATACCTGACATACAGTAGGTGTTCAGTAAGTAAATCACTGCCAGGTGTTAGTGTTAAGAGTCAATTTTATATTAAATCAATAATACAACTCCTCTTCCTAAAAATAATATTCAAATTTCAAATGACTAGCGTGACACATAAATGATATCCCTGAAGTTAAGATAATGAAGTCAAGAATTTGGCTGTAGGACAGAAATCTGCTTCTTCCAGAACTCTCCAAAGGAGTTCCACAGTCAAAAGAGACCAGTGATTATTCTGAGGCAGAACAATGGTATTCTGAACCTACGTCAATTAATGGAACACGTCACGCAGCCCAACTTTTCTTCCGAGATCCTGTTCTGTTTTTGTCCTCTGCACCCCGAAGGCAAGGACTTCCTAGGCTGTTCCCCACCTAGAACCTGAAACTTCTCACTAGGCCCTGCTCCTCACCTCACAGGAGCACAATAAATCCTTACTGCACTGGCAAAGACAGGCAATAATAGGAGAGAGACGAGCCAGAAATGTTCTTGGAGAAGATGTCCCAGGGGCCCCGAGATATCCCTACCGCCCCAGAGACAGCCAACCCGAGACCCCTCGAGGAACCGCCCCTTCCAACTTAAGTGACAGCGGCGCCGCCACCTCATCACTGCCCAGCTCACTCTCTGGCGGAACATTCAGCTACGCTTGCGCGGAGCAAAACGAGTATACCCGGTCCCCGATCTGTTCTTTAAATGTCAAGTCAGCCGCCCATCGTCTCGAACTTCTGCAAAAGCTACACAAACCCGAACCCACCTGGAAGAGATGCCGCTCTGCAAACGCCCAGCCTGGAGTGAGAGCGCAGGCGCACTTCCCAGGCATCGTTCACGTGACTGGAAGCCCCCCTGGGTTTAAATTCGCTCGGTACTTGATTAAAATGTCTTAAGGAGATTTCAAGCCGAGGATCCCGCCTTTGCGCATGCGCCCTGTCTGAGCCCGATGGGAGTTGTAGTTCTGCGAGTGACGATTTGTTTTCTATGGAAATCAGACTGCAAGCTCTGGGAGAAGTTCCCCTTCTTTGCCTTCCTCCTCCCGGGGCCGGATTCAAAGACCGAAGAGACAAGCCGGACTCTGGCTGTCAGAACCGCTCCTCGCGATGCTGCCGCTGTGGGTGTCGGTGGTTGCAGCCTCTGCCCTGGCGGCACCGGCCCCCGGGGCAAGGGGGTGGAGGCGGGGAGCCCCCGCGGCGCCTAACGTGGTGCTGGTCGTGAGCGATTCTTTCGTAAGTGCGGGGAGGGAGAGCAGGGGACGCCCCTCTTCTGACCCGGACCCGACGGTCTTGTGGTCTGCGCGGTAGGCAGTGGGGTGCAGAATCTGAGGCTGTCAAACACGTTTTACCCCGATGCAAAGTAAGAAATACGTTGTAATATGAGGTCCTGCGTGCACATGCACAGCACATACTTGGGCATAGGTATGAAACAGTCCTTTAGTAAGTGAAACGCACTCCGATGATCCCTTTGCAAAGCTTTCTCTCTATCTCAATCTTTGTGCGGGCCTCTACCCACTAAATCACCACTACTAGTGAACTTTCTTCAATCCATCCCTCCGTTCAATTCAATTGTGGGGGAAAGTAACGTTCTGCATCTCCATAGAACTGTGTTAGCTTCTAAAATTCATTTTGCAGTTCACCTTAAGTTGGCAAGAAAGTTAACTTTATTATTTTTACCCAGGTATCTGATAATCCCACTGGTGCTGACCCAAGTGTGTCAGTTGATATATTATAATTTGATCCACTTCCCCATATTCCAGAAAACTTGGATATGCATGTATGTGTGCGTGCGTGTGTGTGTGTGTGTGTGTGTGTTTGTGTGGTGGTGGTGGTGGTTGCAGTGGTGTTGAATCTCATACTTCACCAATGTTTGGAACTTTTCAAGCTAAGGATACACTGTCAACCTTACCTGATGCTTTTCGTATTATCCGTATTTTTAAAACTGCTGCTTAGACAAGTGTTTGACTGTTGATTGTAGTTTATTTTCACTATGTGACCACAAATCTGTGGTCCCGTAGATTGTTGGTATTAAGCAATGCTGGCACCAAAGAATGTTTTTAATTACTATGTTGCATTGCCTTTCTTATAGATTAACCCATGATGATTAAAGTTACATGGTCTAGATATGACCATAGGGTTTTTTGAGAATATTACTTAAAGTAATCTTTATGATTATCTAAACTAGAAGATGTGAAATATTGGAAATAACATGAAAGCGTTTTATTAGGGAGTGTTCTTCAGGTCACAGGGAAGTGAAAGAAGCAGAATGTGCACAGGAAGATGTTGACTTTCGTTGCCATCTGGGCGTCCTTAAACTAATGTGATGTTTCAGAGCCATTGTGCCAGGGAAATGGGACCAGGGAAATGTATTCTCCTGTTGGATGACCATTAACTGAGGGCAGCTCCCAGGATGGGGCGTGGTCTAGGGCACTTGTGGTTTTAAGCACATTCCACTGTGTAGTAACATACTGTTGTTTAAACTAACTTGAAATCATTCTTCTCTCTTTGGTCAGGCAAGTTTGATATGCAGTTAGATTTTTGACAGTATGAGTGATCGTTTCTGTTAACTCTACAAACTAAGAAATGGCAGTTTAGGCAATAGTTACTGTGGTAAGAAAATAGCATTGTTTTACTTTCAGGATGATACATGAGGAGCTTCAGAGACCCACTCCTCAGTAAAACAAGCAAAACTAGTGACAACTTTTTTTTTTTTTTTTTGAGAGTTTTTTTGCTATAGGTCGCGTGCACTTGCCAGTGAGACAGAAAATGAGAAATCAGCCCCCAGGGGGGATGGCCACACCGCAATCCCTTCTCCATTCTCCTCTCAAGATCTTGGGTACACATACACACACACACACACACACACACACACGCGCGCGCGCCTGGCGTAAGTTTAACCCACCTGGTTCGGGATTTGAACCACAGTCTACTACATGGAAGTCCAATGACACAGCCATTGCGCTAACTGCTGGTCCCGTGACAACTATTTTTAAGCTATAAATAAAAATGACTAAATAAGATTCAAAACATTTCTAAGCATCTGAAAAAATTTCCAAAGGCATACATCAAATCAAGAAACATTTATTCAAGTACTAAAATTCGTGAGAAGGAGAGTCTGCATCACTGAGCCTGGCTCAGATTAATAGAGGCATCACTCTCCTGCAGACAGGGATCCCTCTTCCCTGGGCTCCCAATCACCAATTGAAGTATCTCACCAGAAAGGGCAGGCTACCAGCATTTCTCAAGTTCTGCAAATCCAAAGTGAAGTAGCTAAATTCCTGGTGAATTCAAATGAGAAGTTGAGGACTTCTTTCTTCCATTCAGCCCCCACTGATAGGACAAAGGCTCTATGGCAGGTGCAGGAAGCTGAGAATTTAGGGCCCCAAGGACGCCTGCCCTAGGTCAAAGAGACAAAGAGAGAGAAGCTGAGATCAGACATGCAAATCAAGCAGAAGAAAGGAGACTGTGAGGATAAGAGTAGAAATGAAGGAAATAGGGAAAATCAATGACATCAAGTTGTTTTTTGAAAAGATCAGTAAAATTAATAGACGTTTAGCTAAAATAACCAAGAAAAAAAAGACAAAAAGTCCAAATTGCTAAAATCATAAAGGAAAAAAGGGGTATTAATTTTAAAAAATAAGAGAATTTGGGCAGGCAGGTGGCAGGATGGCTAAAGACGCTGGATTCCCACATGACCAACCATGGTTTTGAGTCCCAGACCTGGCGGGACTCACTTTCTCGCTTTCCCTTTCTCTCTCTCTCTCTCTCTGTCTCTCTCTGGTCAAAATAAAAATAATAATAGTAACAAATGGAAATAAATAACTTTTTTAAAAAATAAGAGAATTATAAGGGAATATTTATAGTCTCATATCTAACAATGGTATGTAAACAAAGTGAATAACTTAGATGAGACAAATTGCTTGAAAGACATAGACTATCCAGACTGACTCTATAAGAGATAGACAATCTGAATGCAACCATAACAAGAGTTTGAATGGGTTATTTTAAAACTATCTACAAAAGAAAAGCCCAGTTACAGATGGCTCCACTGGTAAATTCTGTCAAACATTTAAAAATTTAATACTAATTCTTCATAATCTCTTCCAAAAGATAGAAAAGGAGGGAACACTTTCAAACTCATTCAATAAGATCAGTTATGTGCCTGATTCCAAAGCCAAATACATCATAAGAAAAGACTACTACAGACCAGTATCTCTTAGGTATATAGAAACAAAGATCTTTAACAAAATATTAGTAACCAGTATGTAAAAAATACTATTAACCAGTATGTAAAAAAGATTATAGACCATGAACAAGTGAACTTTAGCTCCAGAATGTAGAGTTGCTTTACTCTCTCTTTTATTTTGGAGAGGTTTTGCTATAGGGCGTGTGTGCTCGCCAGACAGACAGAGAGAGACAGAGAGATAGAAAGTGAGAAATCACCCCCCGGGGGGATGGCCACACCGCCATCCCCCCCCCCCCATTCTCCCCTCGGGATCGTGGGCACGCACGCACACGTGCCCGGCGTGAGTTTTAAGCCACTGGGTCTGGGACGCGAACCGCTGTTGACCACATGGGAGTCCAGTGACATAGCCATTATGCTAACTGCTGGTCCCAGAGTTGCCTTACTCTCTGAAAATAAGTTAATAGGGGGCCAGCAGGTGGTGGTTGAGGGGATAGACTCCCACATTACCAACCATGGTTCAAGTCCTGGACCTGGTGGCTTACTTTCTCACTTTCTGTTTCTGTCTCTCTCTCTCTCTCTCTCTCTCTCTCTCTCTCTCTCTCTGTGTGTGTGTGTGTGTGTGTGTGTGTGTGTGTCTTTCTCTCTCTGGTCCTATAGAGAGTTGAAAATGATAATGATGGGGCCACATGGCCAACCATGGTTCAAGTCCCAGCCCCAGCAGCTTAAAACTCACACTGGCTACTTGTGCATGTGTGCCCAAAATCCAGAGGAGGAGGGATTGTGATGTGACCATCTCCCCGGGGGGGGGGGGGGGGGGGGGGGGGTGTGATTTCTCACTTTCTTCTCTCTGTCTCTCTCTGTCTCTCTGGTGAGTGCATGTGCCCTATGGCAAAACTCTCTCTTGAAAAAAAAGATAATAATTTTTTAAAAGTTTGTGGGAAGTGGAATTAAAGTACAAGTTTATTTAAAATTAACTAATATAATACCACATGTTAACTGAATAAAGAGCAAAAAACAAGTGATGATCTCAAAAGATGCAGAAAAAACATTTTGACAAAATTCAGCAACCTTCATGATAAAAGCATCCAACTACCTAGAAATAGAAAGAAATGTCCTCAATCTTTTATAGGATATCTATTTTAAAAAAAAGCCAGAGCTAATATTTTATGTAATGGTAAAAGACAGAATGTTTCTCCCTAAGATCAGAAGTAAGACAAGATTGTGTGTTCTCACCACTTACATTTAGAATTGTCCTAGATGTTCTAGCCTGGAAATCAGACAACCAAATGAAATAAAAGGCATCTATATTGGAGATAAAGAAATAAAAGGTTTTTTTTATATTTTATATTGAGTCCTAGGGAATCTGTTATCAAACTGTTGAACCAATACATAAAGTTAGTAAGACTGTGGGATACAAGAGCGTTTTTACAAAAATCAACTGTATTTTCATAAACTTAATTGATGAACAAACTTAAAGTTATGAAAACTATTCAGTTAAAAGTAGCATCAACACACATGCCCTGTAGCAAATGTTTTAAAAGAATAATAAATAAAAATTAAATTTAAAAAAGCAGCATCAAAAATTGAAATCCTTAGCAGTAAATCTAACCAAAGAAGTGTACCTATAATATTATGAAAATTTGCCAATCAATGTTGAAGGAAATTTTTTAAAAATCCTAAATAAATGGGAAGATATACCATGTTCATGGATCAGAAGATTTAATATTCTTAATATAGTAATACCAAATTGCTCTAAAGAGTCAACATAATCTCAAGAAAAATTCCTTCAACTTTTGTTTCGCAGAAATAGAAAAACTCATGCTAAAACTTATATGGAAATTCAAAAGACCTAGCCTCAGCCAGCCAAGCTCAAGGGCATACTCAATCACCCCCTGCATATATAGGGAGACTTTGAGGAGCAATCCTGGAACCTTCCCATGTGGCTACAGTGTTACTACTGCACCACCACAGCTGGCCATAGTTTGTAATTATTCATGGTTTATTTATCAGTATACTTTTTGCCTCTCCCACTAAATAGTAAGCTTCATGAAAGCAAGACTTTGTTTTAGTCACTATTGTATCTTTAGATCTTACACAGTGCCTGGCACATGGTAAGCACTCAAATATTTTTCAGTAAATACACTGACCCCCAAAAGAACATCTCAAGAAGCTCTTCAGTTTATTTGCTATATTTGTATGAATCCAAGTGTAATGCTGCACTGACTTCTAGGTATTTATGTACCAGATACTGGTAACATTTTCTATACTTGTTTTAATCTTTTGAAGTTTCTTATAATCATTTAAATCTTTTGCTATTGTGAGTTTTGTGGTTTAAATTAAAGGAAATAATTTTCTTCTTTTGTAATGCAGCCAGAGTTAATCAATTTTTTTTATTCTAGGATGGAAGGTTAACATTTCATCCAGGAAGTCAGGTAGTGAAGCTTCCTTTTGTCAACTTCATGAAAGCACATGGCACTTCCTTTCTGAATGCCTACACAAATTCTCCAGTCTGTTGCCCATCACGTGCAGGTATGAAGTGCTTCATATTAATGGGAGGAAATGGCTACACCCTAAAAATATATTCACAGTTTAAAAGATCATACCCAAAAGTGAAGTAGTAAGTCATATTTGGCACTTGATTAATTTTTTTTAGTAAATGCTGTGTTATAAGGTATGTATTGGGTATTAGAGTTATTAGAATTTTTAGGGGCCAGCAGGTGGTGTAATGGTTAAGGTGCTAGAAGCCCACATAGCTGACCACAGTTTGAGTCCTGGATCTCGCAGCTGGAAAATCACACCAGGCACGTATGCATGCATACCTAATAATCCCAGGAGGAGAAGGGGTTGTGGTGTGGCCATCCCCCTTGGGGGATGATTTCTTACTTTTCCTCTGTCTCTTTCTGTCTCTCCAGTGAGCACATGTACCTTATGGCAAAAACTTTTTAAAAAAAAAATTTTTTTTAAGCATTTCTAACTTATCCTTTTCTTTTTTTTTTTTTAATTGCCAAAGAGCATCTGCACTCTCACTAGAGAAAAAAAGAAAGAGAAAACACCCCCAAATGAGACATAATCACACCACAATGTCTTCTCCTCCATCTGTCCATCTTGTCAGTGTTTTTCAAGCCACTGGGTCCACGAGTCAAACCACAAGGTCAGCCATGTGGAATCCAGGCTATGGGACTGGACCCTAATTTATTTTTCAAAAGTAGGAATTTGTATCATCCAGAGTAATATCTAGTTCATGTGTTACTGTTTCATTTCCTTATGATTAGTGACTAAGAATCTTTTGACTATCCAAAAAAATAAGGAAGTACTCACATTTCCTAGAAGAATTCTATTTCCAAGGAAATTTTTCAGTAAGGGTAGAGGGAGTTGGGAAGATTTCTATGGACTTTTACAAAATACTACAAAGTATTTAGAATTTCTCATAATTAAGTACATCTGAATTTTTCCACACTATTTTAGATTATATACTTTATCTCTTTCTCTTCGGTCTCAGTTCACTTCTATTCAAAGTTTAATCATTCACCTTTGTAATAATCATTTAACAAACAGACGTAGCTTTAATGGAAAAATGTCAGTGGCATTAAGTCATAAATAGGGAAAAACCCAAGAAAGAGGGAAAATTACTATTTTAATAAATTTTGTCTGTTGTTGTGTTTTTTTCCTCTCTCCTTCTGGTTAGTGAATGTTTACTTGGGAATCTACAAATAGTACTCAACAGTTTGATTTTTGTCTGTAAGTTACTAACATGATATTTTCTGTGAATTAAGTTACAAGCTCTTTCACCTATATTTTTTGGCACATTTAATCTTCATTATTTAAAGGAAATGTAAACTATGTGATAGTGATATTTCACTGATAAAGAACTAGGTATACCAAAACCCAGGTTTTTTTTTTTTTTTTTTTGAAAGATTTTCACTATACGGCGCGTGCGCTCGCCAAACAGACAGAGACAGACAGAGAGACAGAAAGCGAGAAATCACCGCCCGGGGGGGTGGTCATGCTGCAATCCCTTCTCCTCCATTCTCCTCTCGGGATCTTGGGCACGCACGCACACGCGCCCGGCATGAGTTCTAAGCCACCGGGTCCAGGACACGAACCGCGGTTGACTATATGGGAGTCCAGCGACATAGCCATTACACTAACTGCTGTTTCCCCCAAAACCCAGTTTATTAATTCTTATTCTGTATTGAGAGAGTAGAATTAGCAGTGGGCCAGGGTGGGGTAGTGACCTGGATTGCCATCCTCAATGGACCATACCAGACTCATCACTCAATTTCATTATCTACAAAATGCTGTATATGCTGTATCCCACACAGATTTGTTCTGAGTGTCAGGTGAAAGAATGAATGAGAACGTGATCAATGAACTCTTAAAGTCTCAACAATGTTAAGTGATTTGTTTTTTCTGGAAGAAGTGTATTTTGAAGTTTGAGCAAAGAAGAGGAATAATCTTGAGTTTTCAGAAAAGTCATGATACATTTTCACATAGAAAAAATACATCGTTGACTTTTCTGACAACCTGATAGTAATAAAAGCTAACATTTATTGCATTCTTACTATCTATCTGACAAAGAGTATTTTAAAAGTTCATGGAAAATACATATTAGGAGGAAAATATTTATGGATTTCAGGTTTTTGTTTTTGTTTTTTGTTTTTTTGGTACCAAAATAAACTTGTACTTACTTGTTGTGTCTGAACAGGATCTAGTTTAAGGCACTAAGAAGATGACATCAGTTTGGGGGCTGGCTCAGTGGCACAGTAGTAATACACTGCTCAAATGATGCTGGATCCATATGGAAGAACACAGATTCATTTCCTCAGTCAGCTGTACACACCAAGCATCATGCCCATGGTCCTGGCTGGCTCCCCCTGGGAGGGGCTAGGGGAGGATCATGGCATGAAACCCTCTTGAGAATGCTTGTCTTGATCTCTCTGTCTCTCACTGTTGTGAAAGAAAGAAACAAGCTTTAAAAAGACATCCATTTGAAAAGAGCCCCTATCAGAGCAATGTGAATTCTGCTGAAATTAAAACAAGAACAAACATCAAATTTATGATCAAACTTGGGTGGAAAAAATGGTGAAATCATTGATATTTTACAAAAAGTTTATGAGGACAATGTCCCAGAGAAATCAGTGGTACACAAATGAATAGCTTGTCTTAAGAGCTGAGACAGTGTTGATGTGATGCCTACAGCAGCAGGCCATCACAATAATTTACAAGGAAAAAAATTATTCTTTTCTATGCCCTAACTGAAGGAGACCAACGATTAATAGCAGAGACCACAGCCAACACCATAGACATCACACTTGGAAAAAATTAAAGTTGGGCAAACTCTGCTTGATCAGGACCAAAAACTGTTGCACCCAGACCAGCTACAGACAAGAGCAGAGCTTTCTCTAGAAATTTTAAACAAGTCAGATCAAGATCCTGAGGCTCTTTTTTTTTTTTTTTTCAAAAAAATATAACAGGAGATGACATGTTAACATGGCTTTATCATTATGATCCTGAATACAAGGCACAACGTAATGGCTACCAAGAGTGGAAGTGGTCCACTCCAAAGCAAAAGTGGACCCCTCAAGAGCAAAGGTCATGGCAATAGTTTTTTGGGATGTCCAAGGCATTTTGCTTGTTACCTTTCTAGGGGTCTAAAGAGCTGGTTAGCTAATGAATATGCTCATTGTGAATGTTTAGACAAAGTTAGGTGATGTTTTAGCAGAAAAATGCCCAGCAAACTTTCACCAGAGAATCCTCCACCATGGCAACGCTCCTGCTCATTCCTCTCATCAAACAAGGGCAGTTCTGAGAGTTTCAATGAGAAATCATTGGTCATCCACCTTACAGTCCTGATTTAGCCCCTTCTGGCTTTTTCCCCCCGATCTTAAAGGATCTTTAAAAGACACTCAATTTTTTTCAGTGGATAATGTAAAAAGATTGCACTGATATGGTTAAATTCTCAAGACCCTCAGTTCTTTTTTTTTTTTTTTTTTTTTTTTTTTTTTTTTTTTCTTTTTTTGGGAGAGGTTTTTGCTATAGGGCGCGTGCGCTCGCCAGACAGACAGAGAGAGACAGAGAGACAGAAAGCAGGAAATCACCCCCCAGGGGGGATGGCCACGCCGCAATCCCTTCTCCTCCATTCTCCTCTCGGGATCTTGGGCACGCACGCACACGCGCCCGGCGTGAGTTTAAGCCACCGGGTCCGGGACGCGAACCGCGGTCGACCACGTGGGAGTCCAGCGACATAGCCATTACGCTAACTGCTGGTCCCAAGACCCTCAGTTCTTTAGGGATGGACTAAGTGGCTAGTATCAATCACTGCCTACAAACATGTCTTTTATGTTGAAAAATGAAGTTATATTTTATTTTTAGCTCTTTATCCCATTTTTTTCACACATTTTTTAACTCCATTTGTGTTCTAAGTGCCTTAAATGTATTAATTTACAGAATCCTCATATTTCTACAAAGTAGACGCTGTTATTATCCACACTTTACAGATGGAAACTAAAGTACAGAAAGGTAAAGGCTACTTAGTAACTGGTCTTACTGCAGTTCCAACCCAGATAATCCCCCATCCTACCTCTCAGACTATTATGTTAAATGAGAACAGGAAGCTCCTTCCAAGCCTAATGTGTGTGTACACAGAAACAGGAAAAGAAAAAGAAGTACTGTAGTTAGTGAATAAATAATCATAGCTGTAGAGAATAAAAGAGAAGACATAGTACACATAAATATTTTGTGACAAGTCAGCAAAAGGACAAGGAAGAGGGAAAATCCTTGAGGGTATTGGGGAAATTAGATTTACACTTCAATGGACTGATTTAGATAATTCACCAATAAATACTTAGAGGTTAATGTTATGATGGAAGAAGACCCTAGAGTCACACCAGCTTTGTATTTCATTGCACCTGTATTTACCTTAATCAGCATAACTTCTGAGCCTCAGTCAGCTCATCTGTAAAATAATAACAATAACTCCGAACAGGATTCTCCCCCATAAAACGAGGTAACAACCAGAAAAGTTAGGGAAGCACATAATGCAGGTGTGTCCTACTCCAGAGCACAGTCTTTAAATAGTGGACTCCTCTCTCAAGAGTAAGGGTAAGGGTCTCGGGACCAGCAGTTAGTGTAATGGCTGTGTCGCTGGACTCCCATGTAGTCGACCTTGGTTTGAGTCCCGGACCCAGTGGCTTAAACTCAAGCTGGGCACATGTGCGTGCGTGCCCAAGATCCTGAGAGGAGAATGGAGGAGAAGGCATTGCGGTGTGGCCATCCCCCCTGGGGGGGGTGATTTCTCCCTTTCTGTCTCTCTGTGTCTCTCTGTCCTTCTGGCAAGCGCATGCGCCTTATAGCAAAAACCTCTCAAAAAAAAGAAAAAAGGAGTAAGGGTCTCAATAGTTCAAAGAAATTGCTAAGCTTTACTTTAACACCATTTTTCTTCCAGCAATATGGAGTGGCCTCTTCACACACTTAACAGAATCGTGGAATAATTTTAAGGGTCTAGATCCAAATTATACAACATGGATGGATGTCATGGAGAAGCATGGCTACCGAACACAAAGATTTGGAAAACTCGACTACACTTCAGGACACCACTCCGTTAGGTAAAAACTAAAACAAAAACAATCCTAATAGACTGCCCTCTGGTAAGGGATGTACATGTACTCTGTGCAGTTGTTGTTGTTTTGATCATACCAATTCTTTTTTTTAATATATATTTTTATTTTAATTTCTTTTATACATGTAATCGCATATGTGACTTAGCTTGTAAGCGAATATTCCAACATGAATACATTTCCCTTTTTGACTTTTATTTTTTTATGTTTTCACAGAGGTCAAAGTAAATCTCTTAATCCCTTGATTATGTTAATTTGGCTAAGACTTTAGCTTTATTAATCTTCTTAAAATATTAAAATTGCTAATATGATGATCATTTTGTTTTACTTAAACACTGAAGGTCTATAAATAGTGTTTGTAATGTTGTTAACTCTATGATTTATTTTGATTGATTATCTGTTAAATCGTGGCCACTTTATGATTTATCTTCTAATCTGGATTTTGAAGAATAGATTACTTGCTGTTTATCTTCATCAGTTTTCTTCAAATTTAGTCTATTGCAACTTTTTTTTTTTTCCATGTAACTAAGTCCTTAAAAACCAAGCAGCCAAGCATAGTGGTGAAGACTAAAGGCCTAGAATCAGATTGCCTACTTTGGAATTCTAGCTTCTCTGTTTACTACCAACCTGTAGAGGTGTAATATTGGACACATTATCTAAGCTAACTGAACTTTAATTTCTTTATTTCATGGCTTAGATGAAATAATACGTGCAGGAAAGTGCTAACATAGGAGACTTGAGACTGTTGTCCTTAAAACAACCTCCTGGCAAGGTTGACACTTCACTGGCATCTGGGAACTTGGGTTTCAGAAGTGTTCTCACTATTCCCTAACTGATATGAGTAGCTTGCTTTGTGTCTGGAGTGTCTGTACAATGCTTTCGTGCCAAATCTCTGTTTTCTTTTCAGCAGTCTGGGATTGTGATATTTGCCAAACAGAGAATGCCTATGTGATTAGCCCCCAATAAGAACTCGATACGGAATCTCCAATCCATACAAACAAAACTTCACATGTGTTGTCACAATGCAAGGCCAGAGATTGTGTAGATTGTGACTCCTCTTGGAAGCATGTGCCTGGTTTCCTCTGGACTTTGTCCTAAACACCTTTTCCTTTTGCTGATTTTGCTGTGTATCCTTTTATATCATAAATGATAGCCATGGACGCAACTATATTCTGAGTCTTACGCTTCCTCCTACTAAACACAGATGTGATCTTGGGGTCTCCCAGCACTGGGGACCCCATCACAAATGCATATTAAGACAATAGAGCGGTACCTCTCACCTAGCAAGTGCTAACTGAGGGTTCTTGGTAACAGTAGTGATGGTGATACCAATGATAGTAAGTAAGGACAAGAGAAAGCACATTTAACAAAAAGAATGCTGAGTATAGTGAGTCGAACAGTGTTCCCCAAACCACATAACCACCTGGAACTTCAGAATGCAGCCTTCTTTGGAAATAGAGTCTATTGGGTTGTCAGAAAAGTCATGGCATATTTTTTCTGTTTTTATGTGCAAAAATACATCATGACTTTTCCAATGACCCAATATTTCCAGATGTGATTGGTTAAGGATCCCAAGGTGAAATCATCCTCAATCAAATGGCTGCCATCTTTGTTGAAAGAGGAGAAAGGACATAGACACATAGAAGATGGTATGAAGACAGAGGCAGAGACTAGAGTGATGTGTCTGTAAGCCCAGTAATGGGAAAAGAACCAGAGAAGGATGAGTTCTTCCTAGAGCCATCAGGGAGCATGTGACCCTCTGACACCGTGACTTAGACCTCTAGCTCCCAGACCTGAGAGAGGATACATTTCTCTTGTTCTAAGGTACTCCGTGTGTGATCGTTTGGCTAGCAGTCAGGAAACGAATACAGTGAGTTGGGGGTATGCAGATACTCTGGTAGAATAATGTACAATAGAATAATCTGAGCAGTAAACTTGTTCTTCTGGTTAATATTTAATCTTTCCTTTTCTGTCTTCCAAAATCTAAGAGAGAGCAGTACTGAAAACAGAGAAGTGACCCTGTCACCCCACTCCCTGCTTTGCCTTCTAATCAATGACCAAATATTGTCAGTTCTACTTTGGAACAGTTTCTCCAGCTTAAATTGTTACTTTGTCCTGGTTTTTTAATTTATAATGCTCAGTAGCTTCTTTTTTTATTTTATCTTTTTCCAGATTAATTTCACGTTTTACCTAAAGTCCTCATCATGATGTATATAATATACATATAATCTCTTTTGCTCAATAACTTCTGATTGAGATTTAAATATAGTTATTCCGAGCATTTACATTATCGAGTTTTCCATGTTGCTTTTTTATGTGTATGTTTAGTCAATTTTTAAAATTTTTTTAAAAGAATTACTTATTTAATTTTATTTATTATTACCATTATTCAATTGCTATAGGGTATGTGTGCTCACCAGAGAGAGAGAGAGAAAGAAAGTGAGAAAGCAAGCTGCCAGATCTGGAGCTCAAACCATGGTCAGCCATATGGAAGTCCACACCCTAACCACCATGCTAGCTGCTGGCCCCTTTATATCTTACCACATGCTTGTCTTTTTGTTCCCTCAGTAATCGTGTAGAAGCCTGGACAAGAGATGTTGCATTCTTACTCAGACAGGAAGGGAGGCCAATGGTTAAACTTCTCGCTAGTAAGACTAAAGTGAGAGTGATGGAAAAGGACTGGAAGAATACAGACAGCGCAATAAACTGGTTAAGAAAGGAAGCCGTTAATTTCACCGAACCATTTGTTCTTTATCTGGGATTAAATTTACCACACCCGTACCCTTCGCCATCTTCAGGAGAAAATTTTGGAGCTTCAACATTTCAGACGTCTCTTTATTGGCTTGAAAAAGTAAGTTCCCTGTATGTGCCCCGACGTAGAAGCGAACTGCAGCTCAGCTTATTGGCATTAGCAAATTGTTTCTTTTATTATCACTTTTAAAGACAATTTTGAAAATTGTACATTCAAACTTGATCGATAATTGGTTTGATTAAAAACTAAAGGGGCAACTTGACAGAAATAAAATAAGTGTTAAAACTGCTGCTTCTGAATTGGATACATTTGCATATGATAGATCTATAAAAAGAGAAACTGAAGGACGTCTGTCAGGAGTGCGGGCAGCCTTCCCTTTGCACAGCGCAGGATTGTAAAATCGACCCTGCAGGTTGAAACTGTACTATTTTTTTTAGTGTTTTTGTTTTGTTTTGTTTTTTTTGTTTTGTTTTTTTTTTTGCCATAGGGTGTGTGCACATGCCAGAGAGAGACAGAGAGAGGGAAAGTGACAAATCACCCTCCCAGAGGGGATGGCCACACTCTGATTCCCTCTCCTCCATTCTCCTGAAATTCTGAGCATGCACACACATGTGCCCAGCATTTGTTTCAAGCTACCAGGTCTGGGACTCAAACTGCGATCAGCCATGTGGGAGTCCAGCACCTTAACCCCCATACCACCTGCTGATTCCTGTACTAACTATCTTAATAATCAAGGGTAGGGGGAGACACCCTATAGCCTAATGGTTAAGGAAACCAGATCTCACTTGGCCAATCACTGTTCCAGTCCTGGCCCTAACAGCTGGAATGCCATACCAGCTATATGCATGGTTGCTCCAAATCTCAGCAGGATGGAAGGATGCAGGAGGGATTACGGTATGACCACACTCTATTAGAGGGGGCTTTGCTTGCTCTCTCTCTCACTCACTCTCTTTCTCTCTCCCCTTATCTCTTTCTCTGTCTCTCCACCTCTCTGTGGCAAGTGCATTCACTCTTTAACAATAAAAAATAATCAGTGAGAGGACTGACCATTTTTTGGGAACATTTAGAAACAGACCAGCAGATGGTGTAATGATTACCTGCTGGACTCACACGTAGTTGACCATGGTTCAAGCCCCAGACCCAGCAGCTTAAAACTCATGCCAGATGCATGTGCATGCATGCCCAAAATCCTGAAAGGAGAATGGAGAAGAAGGGATTGTGGCATGGCCACCCACCCTGAGGGGCCGGGGGGGGGGGGTGATTTCTCACTTCCTGTCTGTCTCTCTGTCTCCCCAGCAACCACATGCGCCCTATAACAAAAATCTCTCTAAAGAAATTTATCAAAATATTTAAAATTTTATTTTTTAAGAATTATTTTATTTAACTTTGTTTGTTTGTTTGTTTGTTTTAATTTGCCCACAGAAGGACAGAGCAAGAGAGAGAGAGAGGAAGAGGGAGAAAGCAAGCCGCCGGGTCCAGGACTTAAACTGTGGTCAATCATGTAGGAGTCCAGTTCCCTTAACCACTACGCCACCTGCTGGCCCCAAAATTCTCTTATTTTTGATTATAAATAGAACTAGAAAACATACTAAAATTAATATTTAATACACTGTAATGAAAACACTAACAACATGAAAATTAAAATTGTTTTTTAAAAATCTTACCAAGAGTAGTTTAGTTTGAACACTGCTTGTCTTCTGGTCATGTAAGTTGCAATACTTAGAAAATTGCTATATTCCTTTCCCAATTTGATCACTTTCCAGCATTTTACTTTTTGTACTTATCAGTGTCATGGTTTATCTCCAAGAGTTCCTTTAAAGTGAAAATTTTTATCAATGTCACTTCCTCTGAGACCTCTTTATCCTTTTCTCTGCAATGACCTTCTTCAGTTAGGCCAATAAGTGTGCCTTCACTAAGAGCCTACGTATCTAGATCTCTGGAATGGTGGCAGGGTCAACATTTTTCAGCTGTTTCATCTTTAAATTCATTTATGTTGGATCACTTAAAAAAAAAAAAAAAAGCCAAGAGTAGGCCAGCCCGTGGCCACACGGTCCACAACACAGTTTGTGTCCTGAGCCCAACAGCTTGAGAAACATGTCAGGCATGTGTCCACATGTGCTCAAGGTCCTAAAAGGAGGGAGAAATGGAGTAGAAGGGATTGTGGTGCGACCATGCCCCATGGGGAGTGTTTTTTTTTTCTTCCTCTCTGTCTCTGTCTCTGGTGAGCACACATGCCCTCTGGCAATTTTTTAAAATTATTATATATTCTTTTACATAATGACATATTAACTAAAGAGCTAGCAACATGCTAGTGGGAAAGTTCACACTATCGATACATGCAGTTATTCACAGTTCATATACCCTGGTGACTGAGGTGTTAACCCTGTTGCTGGGAGACGGGGTCATTTAGCTAATCCATGACTGCTGAAATGTGTACATCATGGAACCATATGAAGCAAGGACTGCCTGTATTTTGAAACGTATAATCTTAAATCAAGTTTAAAGTCCTTTAAAAATTCTAATCAGAAACACTATTTAGTGCTTTCTATTTCAAAGGAAATAACATCAGCATTTTAGATATTCCATTATCTCCTTAAAAAATTGAAAGTGGCCCCACCTTGAAAAATTTGTTTAGAGTTGGGGACCAGCAGTTAGCATAATGGCTATGTTGCTGAACTCCCACGTAGTCAACCACAGTTCGAGTCCTAGACCTGATGGCTTAAACTCACGCTGGGCACGTGTGCGTGTGTGCCCAAGATCCCTAGAGGAGAATGAAGGAGAAGGGATTGCAGCATGGCCATCTCCCCTGGGGGGGTGATTTCTTGCTTTCTGTCTCTGTCTTTCTGGTGCACGCGTGCACCCTATAGCGAAAACCTCTCCAAAAAAAAAAAAAATTTGTTTAGAGTTAATACTAGCCAAATAAACTTAGTTAAGTAATTTCCAACTAAATATTCTAGTAAGTAGACATTTGAACTTTTTAAAAGTTACATGACTAAAAGATACAGACAGGGCCAGCAGGTGGGTGGCAGTTAAGGCGACTATATCCCACGTGGCCAGCTGCGCTGTTTCGGGTTCGAATCTGGTGGCTTGAAAAACATGAGTGCGTGTGCATGTGCACCCAAAATACCAAGAGGGAATAGAAGAGAAGGGATTGCGGTGTGGCCATCCACTCTGGGAGTGATTTCTCTCCCTACCCCACACCCCATGAGCACTCACACCCTGTAGAAAGCTAAAAGAAAAACCACACATAAAAATTAAAGACATAGATTTAATTCTTTTTATCCACAGGGTAAGTAAGCGTTTATACAAGGGGACTTCAAAAAGTTTGTGGAGCGGCCAGTAGATGGTGCAGTGGTTATATCACTGGACTCCCACATGACTGCCGCGGTTCAAGTCCTAGACCCAGTGGCTTAAAAATCACTCTGGCATGTGTGCATGTGTGCCCAAGATTCCAGGAGGAGAATGGAGGAGAAGGGATTGTGAAATGGCCATCCCCACTTGGGGGAGGGGGTGATTTCTCACTTTCTCTTTCAATCTGTTTCTCTCTCTCTCTGGTGAACATATGCAACCTAAAGCAAGAATCTCTTTTTAAAAAAATGATAATAAAGTTTGTGGAAAAGCAGAACGAAATTACAAGTTTATTTTGGTACTAAAAATTTATGGAATTCATCCATTTTTTCATAATTCACATTTTTCCACGTACTTTTTGAAGACTCTTCATATGTATGAAAAAGTTATGTAACAAACATTTGGCTGTCTCATTTGATATTGGCATTTTTGCTGTTGAGTTATTGGGAGAAAAGAATCCATATTCTTAGGATGCTGACTCTGAGGTTTAGAACTGGTCTCACACCAAGTGCTTAGACACTTCTGGGCTAGGGTTCTGCCTAATGTAGCTCATGCTTTTCATTGACATGTATAATTTTTAAAATAATTTTTCTCAACTGTCTCACAGTATTTATGGATAAATACCTTTTACTGTTACTGGTAATTTTTGTTTTAATTTTTATTTTTGTGTGTATGAGAGAGTAAGAGAGAGAGACAAAGAAAGGTGTTTTGGATAGGTCTTGCCACGTCACGATCTTTCCTGCCCTGGCCTTCCTGTCAGCTCGGACCACAGGCCTATGCCTCCACACCTGGCCTGGTAAGGTTGCACTGGGAACCAACCTGGGCCTCCCGTATAGCCTCAGCCATAATGCAGTGGCACCCTCCTGCTTCCACCCTGCACCATTCACCATTTTAACCTCTCCTTTTTCTTCAGAGACAGGATCTTGCTGACCTTAAACCGGAGACCCTCCCAAGGAGCTGGGATTATAGGTGTGCACTGTCTCACCCAGCTTTGCTCTATTTTTATATAATTCATGACCATTCTTTTCTGCTCTTCGAAGCAATTAAACATTGTCTAGTTCATCATCCATTCATGCTGGAGGAGAAGAATATTACTACTTTGTTAGCAGAACTAAGTTTTTAAATTTTAGTTTGGTTAGTTTTTGCCATAGGGTGCATGTGCTTGCTGGAGCGAGACAGAGATGGAGAAAGGGAAAGTGAGAGGTCACCTCCCAGGGGGATGGCTATGCCACAGTCCTTGCTCCCCCATTCTCCTCTTGGGGTTTTGGGAATGCACGCACATGTGGGAACCCAAACCTAAACCACCATGCCACCTGCTAGCTCGCATAACTAAGTCTTTCTCCCCTTTTTAGGTATCATATGATGCCATCACAATCCCGAACTGGTCGCCTCTGTCAGAAATGCATCCCGTAGATTATTACTCTTCTTATACAAAAAACTGTACTGGGAAGTTTACAGAAAAAGAAGTTCAGGATATTCGAGCATTTTATTATGCCATGTGTGCTGAGACAGATGCTTTGCTTGGTAGGTGGTATAACTAATAAGCAATTGTATGAAGACAAAGTATATTATTGTCCCACAAAAAGTATAATATTGTCCCACAAACTGTGATCATGCTGATTGGCTGATGTGAACATCTTCAGAAATTTCTTACAATAGTTGCTTAGATAACTCAGAATTAGAACTAGAGGAACCTTGACACAGAAAAGTTGGATAAGTTACATTATTAATGGTAAAATAGAAAGCTCCATCCTAATTCTTCATCAATTCTCAAATCATCAAATGCTCAGATTTGCTCATGTATCAATAAAGGGTCAGCTAAAATGCTGGCGTCTGCTGGACACAAAACTTTTCATTGCCCTTTGGTGGGACCAGCAGTTAGCGTAATGGCTATGTCACTGGACTCCCACATAGTCAACCGCAGTTCGAGTCCTGAACCCGGTAGCTTAAACTCACGCCGGGCGTGTGTGCGTGCATGCCCAAGATCCCGAGAGGAATGGAGGAGAATGGATTGCGGCGTGGCCAATCCCGGTGAGGGGTGATTTCTCGCTTTCTATCTCTCTGTCTCTCTCTGTCTGGTGAGCGCATGCGCCCTATAGCAAAAAAAAAAAAAAAAAAAAAAAAAAAACTCTCAAAAAAAAATAAAAACTTTTCATTGCCTTAAACAGAAATCAGTATTCAGCTGAACATCGGTATATGCTTGTTACAGGTACTTGTAAGGCATGGAGGTTGTAAGAGATAAGAAAGTTTACTTGTGACATCTTGTGACCTCTTCCAGACTTGTCATGACAACACAAATCTATTCTGCCTTGACCTTTACGAGCAAGGATTAACTAAAGCTGAATTCAGGTTTCCCATGTATGCTCTGATCCGAAATCACACTGAACTTTCTTTCCTCAGTCAGGCTCAAGACAAGCTCAACACCAAACCTGTCTCTATCAGATACTTGTCAAGCAAGTGGTTTGCGTGAATATTACTGCCTGGGTAATGGCAGTTTCCAGTTCATATGTGGAGAAACCCTGCTTTAAGGAAATAGTCATTTTTGTAACAAAAGTATTTTCATAAGCCATATTGTTCATTTCATGGAGTATTAGAGAAGTGTCGTAGCACCTCTTGACTGGTCAGAGTAAACCATGGGAGGGAAAAAGTGACTGGTTATTTGTTAAAAAAGCACTTATTACGTTAAAAAATATATATACTGCAGAAATCAAATAAAAGCCATAGTAATAAGTTATCTATAATACAGCGAGTATAAAAATGTACTGGAAGAGTCGTAGGACTTTACAAGTGCTCAGTCTTTATGCAAATAAGATTTTAAGGGGACCAGCGGTTAGCATAATGGTTATGTTGCTGGACTCCCATGTAGTCGACTGCGGTTCGAGTCCTGGACCCGGTGGCTTAAACTCACACCAGGTGCGTGTGGGTGCGTGCCCAAGATCCCGAGAGGAGAATGGAGGAGAAGGGATTGCAGCGTGGCCATCCCCCCGGGGGGTGATTTCTTGCTTTCTGTCTCTCTATCTCTCTAGCGAGCACACGTGCCCTATAGCAAAAACCTCTCTAAAAAATAAAAATAAAAAATAAAATAAGATTTAAAAAAAATTTTTTAAATCCTAAGTCTATACATCTGTTGAACTGTGTTTCAATGATGATTTCGGGTATTAGGGAATATTTGCCTGTTTGCACCCTAGAAATCACCTTTGAAAGTTGACAGCCATCTATTCATTTGTACCTACTGAAGAGAAATACTATACAATGTTGCTGCAGTGAGTAAGCAAATACTATTCTTGTAGCAGCTTGTCTACTTCCAATGACAAAGGTTATTTAATATATTGCATCTGTTTTTAAATCTGCACTGGCCTGGTCACTATATAGTATTTACTACTGCTAATTATGGTTTATTCAACAAATGTTTAGGGCCTCCTAGGTAGCAGGAACTCTGCTGGGCACTGGGGTACTGCAACGGGAAACAACACATTAATTAAGGACACTCTAAGCTGGTCCCTTCCACTCCCCCCCCCCCCACTCACCCCCAGAGCCTCTCCATTTTCTATTGCCTCTGCCTAGAATGTCTTTTCCTTTTTCTTGCTACAAACGGGCTTTTTCTCAGTCTTTAGTACTCAGCTCAGATCCTGTCTCCTCTGGGATCTCTCCCCCAACCACTCTAAATTAGTATACCAGCCCCAGGATTCTATGTACCCTACACCTTATCGTGTTCTTTACATCATCATGTGGGTTATTTCCTCTGTTGATTTTACCATGTCTCCCTTGAAGAATGCAAGCCTCCTGAGGACAGGGGCATCCAGCCTGCCTCAGCAGATGTCCTAGATACCCCGCATTGTGTCTGCAGTCCCTAGCACACACTGAGCACTCAGTAGACATTTAGTGAAGGGGCGTGTGCACCAGGAGTTACAATCCGCTGTTGTAACTACAGTCACATTCACAGCATACAGGTCTTGAAGAACAGAGTGGCTTCTACCTGGAGGAACAGGAGGACGCTTCACCAGAGAGATAATATTTGAGCTGGGATTTACGGGGAGAGTGGGAATTTGCCAAGTGGATGGTGGGAGGAAGCATTTGCACAGACGGCAGAGTAAGTGCAGAGGCAGGAAAGAATAAGCTAATGTGGCATGTTTCGGGGATTGCAAGCAGTCTGGCATTGCTGAGGAGACTGGGGTTGGAGAGCAAACAGGGGCCTCGTGTGTTGTGCTGAATTATTCAATGGTGGGAAGCTGTTACTAGTTTTAAGTACAGGGCTAGCAGATGGTGTAATGGTTACATTTGCTGGATTCTCACATGGTCGACTGCAGTTCGAGTCCCGGACCCAGTGACTTAAAACTCACACCAGGGGGGACCAGCAGTTGGCATAATGGTCATGTCACTGGATTCCCATGTAGTTAACCACGGTTCAAGTCCCATACCCGGTGGCTTAAACTCACGCTGGGTGCGTGTGCGTGTGCATGTGTGCCCAGGATCCCGAGAAGAGAATGGAGGAGAAGGGATTGCGGTGTGGCCATCCCCCCGTGGGGGTGATTTCTTGCTTTCTGTCTTTCTGTCTTGCTCTGTCTTTCTGGCAAGCACACACGTCCTATAGCAAAAACCTCTCCAAAAAAGAAAAAAAAACCTCACACCAGGTGTGTGTGTGTGTGTGTGTGTGTGTGTATACCCAAGGTCCTGAGAGGAGAATGAAGGAGAAGGAATTGCGGTGTGCCCATCCCCCCTGGGGGGTGATTTCTTGCTTTCTGTCTCTCTGGTGAGTACATGCACCCTATAGCAAAAATCTCTCTCTCAAAAAAAAAAAAAAAAAAAAAAAAAAGCAGCAGGAATTTCAACTGTCTAGTTGAAAAAGCACAAGAGTACTCCATAGAGCACTGGGATTTCAATTCTGATTAGACCTCAGAATCTATATTTGTGGTTGTTTGTTTTTTTAAATAACACAGATACTTGTACCTCAGATTCAGGATGGAGCAAAACAGGGATGTCTTCCCTCTCAGGACTATGCTTTATTATGATTCTCTTATTTATAATGAGGAGGAAGCTCCAGACCACTAAGAGAGACTGCCAGAGAGGTCTTACCGCCCAGTTATTCCTTATTTGAGACTGTGCCAAACCATACTCCTCTACTACCTGTTTTGCCCCAGCCCTTCTTCAGAGCAGGATTTCCATCACCTTTAGCCAACTTCATGAGCATGGTCTAGTAATTGGTTAGAGTTAGAGGAGAAAAGTAACAGGGAAGAGAAGTCCTGACCGCTCCTAGCACCTCGCACAGATGTTGTAGGTCAGAGGCAATTACCAATCTTTTTTCTTTTCTTTTTTTGGAGATGTTTTTGCTATAGGGCGCATGCGCTCCCCAGAAAGACAGAGAGAGACAGAGAGACAGAAAGTGAGAAATCACCATCTGGGGAGATGGCCACGCCACAATCCCTTCTCCTCCATTCTCCTCTTGGGATCTTGGGCACACATGCACACGCACCCAGTGTGAGTTTAAGCCACCATATCCGGGACTTGAACCACGGTCAGCTACATGGAGTCCAGCGACATAGCCATTACACCAATTACCAATCTTATCATCTGAGATATGTATAGCACTGACATCCAGACTTGTGATTCTTTTCTCATTGGAGACACTAAGGAAGATATCCCCCCACTGCTCTGATAGAAACAAAAAGCAAACCAGCGCCATCTCCCGATGAAGAAGCTTTGAGTGAGAGTTCCTGTGGACACCACATTTTCTTCCTCTCTAGACTGCCCCCAAGGAGCAAGCCCGTGAAACTTGGTATACCTTATATCAGAAGAGTAGATAATACTTAGATGCTAAGAAGCATCCTGACCAGCTCTGATAGAGTTGTGATAGACTTAGTGTGATAGAATAAAAGATGAGTAAAAAGCTAATGAATAGGTTAATCTTGATTTCTATTGTAGGTGAAATTATCTCGGCTCTTCGTCAGTTAGATCTCCTTCAAGAAACTGTCGTCATATATACTTCCGACCATGGGGAGCTGGCCATGGAGCATCGGCAGTTCTATAAAATGAGTATGTATGAAGCTAGTGCCCACATTCCACTGCTGATCATGGGACCGGGGATTGAGGCCAACCTCCAAGTACCAGACGTGGTTTCTCTTGTGGATATTTACCCTACTATGCTTGGTGAGTCTCCTTGTTCTGTCGGTGTTTCTTTGGAATAATCCTGGAGAATGAATGAAAAGTAGTCAGAGGTGCTGCTAACTTGCTTACGACTTAGTAATTCGCTGGGTTTTGAGTCAATCCATACTCTGATAGATGACGGTTCTATTCCTCATGTTTCTGTGACCTTAACTTACTCTAGTCATTTTCCCTTCGAAAGATTCACAATCAGGATACGGTTATAAAGAAAACCACCAAAGGGAACAGCAGGTTCATAGTGGTTAAGGTGCTAGACTGCTACATGGGCAACCACAGTTCAAGTCCCAAACCCAGAGGTTTAAAACTCAGGCTGGACACGTGTATGAGAGTGCCTAAAATCCCAAGAGGAGAATGGAGGAGAAGGGATTGTGGTGTGACCATCACCCCCGCAAGTGATTTCTCACTTTCTCTGTCTCTCCAGTGAGTGCACATACTCTAGAGCAAAAGTCTCTCTCGCAAAAAAAAAAAAAAAAAGTAAGATATTCATTTAATTCTCTACCATCACCTCCCTAAAATATAACCATGTCCTTTCTGAATTATTCTACCCACTTTGAAACTACTGACTTTGGACGGTGTTAGAAGATTTCGGTAGTCCGATACTATGAACAGACTAAACAGTTGTATACCCTTCGCTTTACAACCGTAGGTCTAGAAAGCGGCATTTGGATAGGGTAGTTAGCAATTGCTACTGAAGATACTAGAACTATGACAGCATCAAACTCAAAGCATATTATATAAACTGTTGGTTTCTATCTAATTTAGCAGAGTGCTGTAAATTCATTAGCAGTTAAATACTGCAATTCCAGTGTTCTAAGGCACTGTCGACTGCAAAAAGTACCATCGATTCATAAATTGTGGTGCAAGAAGAATATAACACAGTAATAGACATACGCACATTCTCTGATTTCAGAAAAGTTAAAAAATGGAAGCAACGTGCATCTTCAAGTAAATGAGAGTTCTTATCTCTTTCTTCATTTAACCGAGTGTCTTTAGGGTCCATTTAAATCCGTACCCTTTCCTTTTCTCTTTTGTTGTTCACATCGCTCCTTGTATATTTAAACACATTTCTTTCTTGCTTTTGAATTTTTTTAAAGGCTTTTGCTATAGGGTACATGCACTCTCTAGAAAGAGACAGAAAGAAAATGATAAATCATCCTCTACGGGGCTGGCCATGCCGCTCTCCCTTCTCCATTCTTCTCCTGATATTTTGGGCATGCATGCACACACTTCAGATCTGGGACTCAAAACACAGTCAGCCATATGGGAGTCTTGCACCTTAATTGCCACACCACCTGCTGGCCCTTTGTTCTTGAATTTTTATTCTCTTTAGTTTCTTAGTCATCATTTACTGGTTTCTCTTTATCTCAGAATAATTATCACATCTAGCCATATCTCAGCTACTCACTCTGTCAATTTCTGGCCAATCTGATTACTTTTCCTCATTTCTGTGTTTTTAAGAAGTATATATGTGGCAGAGTGGATAAGACACTGGATTCCCAGATGGCCAACCACAGTTCAAGTCCCAGGCCTGGAGGCTAAGAGGTCACACTGGGCGATCCTAAGAAGAGAATAGAGGGAAGTGAGACATGGCCATCCCCCCCGGGGCATGATTTCTCACTTTCCCTCTCACTGTCTCTTTCTGTCTCTCTCTAGTGAGTCCATATGCCCTTTGGCAAAAACCTTTAAAACAGAAAAGAAAAGAAAAAGAAAAAGGAATGTATATGTAATTTTGTGTATTTCTATATGTCTTTCCTGCTATTCTCATTAGAGCTTTATAAATACATACTTATCTATGTTGGCATTCCTTACAGTTCCCTCCTAACTTTCTCTCTTCCCACCCTTCCCATTTTCAAAGAAAATCCTCTTTGGGTCATATTTCCTTGAATTTTTAGTCATATTCTGTTTTCTTGAGATGTAGCAACCAGAACTGCAAAAGATCATGGAAAGTTGGGGTGATTCTTTCTCAACATTTTCCTCAGTGTTTTTCTTTTCTTTTTCCCCCCCAAGAATTGTTTATTTATTTAATTAATTCACCAGAGAGGGAGAGAGAAAGTGAGAAAGCAAGCTGCAAGTTCCAGGACTTGAACCGTGGTTGACCATGTGAGAGTCCAGCGCCCCAACCACCATGTCACCTGCTGGCCCCACCTCAGTGTATTTCACAGTGATAGCTGCATTTTGTTGGTCTTTTGGACTAGCAGGTAAATAGTCCAACATCTTTAGGGAGCTCTCTAATGAGTCCTGTTCTCTTCCTAGATATTCTGACAACTCATGTGTTAGTGGATTTGTGTGCATGATTTAAATTATTTTTCTTTAAACATTGTTTTATGTTTTCCCACAATGCAAATTTTGTGTTCTACAATCTTGAGATACCATTATCACCACCCACCAAAGTTCAAGGTCATCGGCACACTGGCAGGCTTCATAATGTGTTTGTCCGATGGGTCATATAAGAAAATACTAAATAGGGACCAGCAGATGATATAATGGTTACATCGCTGGACGCCCACGTAGTTGACTGCGTTTTGAGTCCTGAACTCAGCAACTTAAAACTCCCACCAGACGTGTGTGTGTGTGTGTGTGTGTGCATGCCCAGAATCCCGAGAGGAGAAGGGAGGAGAAAGGAGTGCAGTATGCCGTCCCCCCTTGCAGGGGGGGGGTGGTATTTCTCATTTTCTTTATCTCTGTCTCTCTGTCAAGTGCATGTGCCCTATTACCAAAATCCCTCAAAAAGAAAGAAAGAAAGAACTAAATAAAAACTATGTACAATGGGAATTTTTATTTTCCCACTTAGGAGGAACCTGCGTATCCCTGCCTGGTTTGTGTTACTTGACAGTAAGAATTTCCTTAGTTGGGCCAGCCACTGGAATGGGGGTTAAAGCAGCTAGATCGCACATGGCCAACTGCTCAGTTCAAGGTCTGCACTCAGTGGCTTGAGAAACACACTGAGCATCTGTGAGCATCTGCCCAAAATTCTATAGGGCATGTGCACTCACTGGAGAGACAGAGAGAGACAGAGAAACAGAAAGCGAAAAATCATGCCCCACAGGGGATGGCCACGCCCTCTTCTCCACTTTCCTCTCAGGATTTTGGTCATGCATGCACATGTTCCCAGCATGAGTTTTAAGCCACCAGGTCCAGGACTCGAACTGTGATCAACTGCTGGGCCCAATGTGCCCAACAATCTGCATGTAAAATGGAGAAAAGATTGTAGCATGGCCGTTCCCCCAAAGGATGCCTTCTCTCTCTCTTTTTCTCAGTGTCTCTCTGGAGAGCTCATGCACCATAGAGCAAAACTAAAAAAGAAACAAAAATTTTCCTCAGTTAAAACAAAACATCCCCAGAAACTCCTTTGCATGCCATCTCTTACTCTTCTTGAAATGATGTAGGTTTCCTGCAATTACAGGGTTTTTTCCCTGCAGTTTGTCAGTTATTTCAATTTTCTAAAACTCCTAGTTTTACATGGATTTTTATCCTTCAGTATATTCTTGGTAATAAACTCCTTCTGAGTCCGATTTCCCTACAGAATATATTCTATTAATAGCATTTAGATTATGTGTTAATTAGACCTGCCCAAAAGAGTAAAGGAAATGAAGCCAAAAATAAGTGTCTTTCCAATTATAAACTGAAAATTAGATTAACATTTTCAGGGCTTAGCACAGTTTATAATGTGTTTCATAATAAATTTTTCTTTTATTATCAGAAGGAGAAAAGCTGAACTTAAATGATTTTTAGGGAATAAAAAGGAATGGAAAATAAAACTCGTACATGAGGTTTTTTTTGTTTTTTTTTTCCCCCCCTTTGGAGAGAGATTTTTGCTATAGGGCATGTGCACTCACTGGAGATGGAGAGAACAAAGGCGAGAAATCACCCCCAAGGGAGATGGCCACGCCTCAATCCCTTCTCTATTCTCTTCTCAGGATCTTGGGCATGCACGCACACACACCCAGTGTGAGTTTTAAGCCACTGGATCCAGGACTCGAACCACAGTCGACTACGTGGGAGTCCAGCAACGTAACCATTACACCATCTGCTTGTCCCATGTGCATGAGATTTTACCAAAAAAAAAAAAAAAGAAAAGAAAAGAAAAAAACACTGAAGTGTGAAGTGTGTTTTTAACCAGGTGCTAACCCAAGGCAGGTGGAAAGAAAAAGATGCAAGGAGGGTACAAATGGTGGTGCAGAAGGAAATAAAAATAAAATAACCCACATGGGAGGGTTCCCGGTTCATGTCCAGGGACCTCCCTGAATATAGTGGCACGCATGGGCCCATGATCCAGGGCTGGCAGATGCTAGGATGGATTGTACCATCAAGACTCTGTTGGGGGTGCTGTCTCTGCTCTCTCCATCTCTCTAGCTGATGAAAGAAATTTTCAAAAAATTTAAAAAGACAGATGCAAGGGATATAATAGGAATCTTATGTTAGACCCAAGAAACAACATTATAACAGGATTATTTATTTAAAATGAACCTTTCTAGGCCGGGCTTCTGTGGCAAGGCTGGTAATTACTATAATGCAGAGCTGAAAGCTACATGTGGACTATGGTTTGCGTCCCCAGCCCGATTAGCCTAAAAACACACTGGGTATATGCATGTGGGCCCAGGGTCCTGGTGCTGCCTGAAGGGGCTCAGGGCGTGACCTAGTCTTTGGAACTGCATCTCTCTCTGTCTCTCTCTTCCTTCCCTCTCTCTCCCTCCCTCTCATGTACACACACACACACACACACACACACACACACTACTACAAATAAATAAAAATAACCATTTTTTATAAATGGAAAAGTTTTAATCTCCATCCAGCTCTTTTCAATCTGCAAGAAGACAACAAATATTTTATTAATAAATTGACCAAAAGATATGAACAAACAGTTCCCAAGAAGATATACAAATGGCCAAGATATTGATAAAGATTCAAACTCAGTATCCATTAAAAGAGAACATACCATTTTTCTTTCACATACTGAGTTTGCAAAGATATGTTAGGGATAGACTTGTTCTTTTCTCTCTCTCTTTTTTAAAGAATTATTTTATTGGGGACAGCAGTTGACGTGATGGCTGTGTGGCTGGACTCCCATGTAGTCAACCGTGGTTCGAGTCCCGGACCCGGTGGCTTGAACTCACACCAAGTGTGTATGCCTGCATGCCAAAGATCCCAAGAGGGGAATGGAGGAGAGGCCCAGAAAAATTAATAAATAATTAAAACATTTAGTAAATACTTTTTAAAAGAATTATTTAATTTTATTATTATTTTTTAATTTGACCAAAGAAAGACAGAGAGAGAAAGAGAGAGGGAAGTGAGAAAGCAAGTCACCAGGTCCAGGACTCAGATCGCTGTTGGCCATGTAGGAGTCCAGCACCCCAACCACCACGCCACCTACTGGCCCCAGGAAACATTTTTTACATCAAATTGCCAAGATAAATTATTCTCAATAGGGGCCAGCCAAGTGGCCTGGTGGTTAAATCCACTGGTTCCTATATGGCCAACTGTGTGGTTCAAGTCCCAGAACTGGCAGTCTGAAAAACATGCTGGGTATTTGTGTGAGTGTGACAAAGATCCTGAGAGGAGAATAGAGGAGAAGGGATTGCAGCATGACCATCCTCCCTGGAGGTGCTTTCTCACTTTCTGTCTGACTCCAGTGATTGCGTGTACCCTATAGCAAATTAAAAAAAAAAAAAAAGTTACTCTCAGTAATAGACTAGAAACTTAAGTCACTGTTATCTCTTACCTGGACTTCTGTAAGAGCTTTCTAACTCTCTCCTACCTTCTGCCAGGACTCACTTTTAGACAATTCAGTAACTAACATCAGACTGTGTCATATTTCTGCTCAAAATCCTCTACAGATTTCCCCGGTTCACCTAGAGTAAAAATCTAAGGTCTTAGGACCAGCAGATGGTGTAATGGTTTCCTCACTGGACTCCCACATGGCTGAACAGGGTTTGAGTCCCAGACCTGGCAGCTTGAAACTCACACCAGGTGCATGTGCATGTGTGCCCAAAATTCCAAGAAAATGGAAGAGAAGGGATTGTGGCATGGTGGTCCCCTGGGGTGATTTCTCGCTTTCCGTGTCTGTGTCTCTGTCTCTCCAGCAAGTGCACATGCCCTGTAGCAAAAATCTCTCTTAAAAAAAAATCCAAGGTCTTGGGGCCAGTGGGTGATGTGATAGTTAAGGTGTTGGACTCCCACATGGCTGACCACAGTTCAAGTCCTAGACCCAGTGGCTTGAAAATCAAGCCAGATGCATGTGCATGCATGCCCAAAATCCTGAGAGAAGAATGGGGGAGAAGGGACTGTGGCATGGCCATCTCCCCTGAGGGTGATTCCTCACTTTCTCTCTCTGTCTCACATACATTCTATGGCAAAAATCTTAATAAAGGAAAAGAAAATCCAAGGTCTTCAATGGGACTGGAAGTCCAACATGAGCTCTTGGCTTCCCCAGCTCATCTCTTGCAGTCGTACCCCTCACTTCCTGTGCTCCAGTCAGACAGGCTTCCTTGGCGTTTGGGAAGTGGACAAGCACTTCTGCCCCTGGAACTTGACATCTGCTTTTCCTTGGGGGAATGCCCCTCCCTCAGGTCTCTATAGGGCTCACTCTAGGCCTTCCTCGGGTCTGTTTAAATGTCACCTTAACAGAGAGGCCTTCCCTGACCACAGCATGGGAGATGCCCACAGACACACGCCTGCCCTCACTCTCATCTCCCCCATGCTTCTGTGTATCTCATCACACCCCGCCCCATCTGACCTGTTCGTCTCCCACATTAGGGTGTCGGCTCTCGGAGAGCTTATCTGTGGTTCCCTGTTGTTTCCCTACACCTAGAACAGTGCCTGTGTCACCAGGGTGAGACTCTCAGGTTCTTGACTTTGTCACAGGGAAGAATTCAAGTGCGAGTGGAATAGCAAAGCAAAACAGATTAATTGAGCAGAACTGAGAGTACATTCCACAGCCAGGGCCAACTGCACCCGAAGAGACAGTGCCGGGAACCTTTGGGATGCCCTTTGATGGGAGATTTGCATGCCTGTTCATAAAGGGGGTGGGTATTTAGGGTCTAGGGGTGATCTTGAGGACCCCTGTAAGGGTGCACATTTGTGCACAAGCTCTCTAGGTGGACATTCTTGAAAATACACTCATGTGTCATTAGTATTTAAAATCTCCCAGGGATGTGTTTTGACCGTGCTAATGGCGCAGAGGCCTGTTGGTCCCCTGGGGCGCTATTGCACCTACATGACCATGAAGCCACTCTACAGCATGGCAGACAGGAGCTTTACGGATTCTCTTTTTCTGTGAAGTTTAGTTGTCGGAGTTGGCCTGGTTTCCTCTTCCCTCCTTCCGACTCCTGTCTCAGTCTCTCTGTGGAGTTTTGTCCTTAAGGTTGACCTTAAGGTTTCTGTCTCCCACCTCTTTGCTCCTGTCTCACCTGGTTTGATGAATGACTGCAAAACTGAACACTTGAATGAACTTTTATTCTACTTTACTACTGACTCCTGTGTGAACATAGGAGAACTGTGGATTTTCTTAGTCTCCCGAGCTTCTTTAGGAAAATTAGGGTATGGATACGTATGACATAAGATGTATCTAAATATTAAAGGTTATTAACAAGCTGAATACAGGAGCTTCCCCTAGGCATCCCGTAGTATATTCCGCTTGGTCCCTGCTGGCCAGCCATCCTCAAAGGCCGCCTCTCTCCCGTCTGCGGCCTTGTCGTGGTGCCCCCTTCCTAGTGGTGTGAGGGCTGTCACACAGACTCCCTCACTCAGCGTCCTCCCTGGCTGCTTGCTTTCTTCTCCCACAGCACAGTTCATTTCCTGTCAGGCCATGCCTCTTCCTCGTGGATCCTCTTTCCTTTTTTTATCTTTTTGTTTTGTTGGGTTTGTGTTCGTTTTGGTTTTTATTAGTTTCTTGCATGAGAAAAGGAGATAGAAACGAACACCCCAAGAAGGGGCTTCATGGCCCGATCCTACCCCCACAGCCTCAGGCAGCAGGGATCAGGAGCACGAGTACATCCACAGGCACAGGGAGGCCTGGGGACACGAACCCGGGACATTCCCATGTGGTTCCGGTATGCCGTGGTGTGTATGGCTGACCTCCTTTATAATTTTAACCAATTATCTTGGAAATACTTCTCTTTTCTTCCTTTCCTTATTTATTTGTGAATCGAGAAAGTCTTAGGCAGTGACATGGTGGTTAAGGCAGCTGGATTCCACATGGCCAGCTGTGCAGTTCAAGTCCCAGACCCAGTAACTTGACAAACACACTCGGCACATGTACGTGTGTACCCAAAATCTCAACAGGAGACATGGCGGAGAAAGGATTGTGGCATGGTCATCCCCCATGAGGAATGCTTTCTCACTTTCCCCCCCTCTCTCTCTCTTTCTCTCTCAAGTGCATGCACCCTCTAGCAATTGTTTTTTCAAAGATCCCTAATTCTGATTGATTGGCATATTAGTGCTTCTAATAGACCTATTCCAAGGAAAATGGAAAATTATTTTTTTTAATTTGTTAGCATAGTGGTTATGTCACTGGACTCCCACCTGGTTGACCACAGTTCAAGTCCCAGACTTGGCCTTTTGAAACTCAGGCCCGGCACATGTGCAGGTGTGCCCAAAAGCCCAAGAACTAAATGGAGAGAAGGGATTGGAGCTTGGCCATGCCCCCTGGGGGATGATTTCTCACTTTCTGTCTCTGTCTCTCTAGGCTTCTTCAGCAAGTGCATGTACCCTATAGCAAAACTTTCTCTAAAAATTTTTTTAAAATAAAAGAAGGCACTTGTACCTGCCAGAATAAACAGAGAGAAAGTGAGAAAACTCCCCCAAGCAGGGTTGGCCACACCATAATCCCTTCTCTGTTCTCTGGATTTGGGGCATACATACACATATGCCAGCATTTTTCATGTCGCCTAATCCGGGATTTGAAACACACAGTTAGCTATGTAGGATTGAGCCACCGTAACCACCAGGCCACCTGGCTGGGCTGAAGATATAAATTTTCTAATCAAGTTATATGTAAAACAGATACCTTCAAAAGACTTACAGAGATCTGTCTGCTTCTTTATTCTCCTTTAACCTGTTTTTCCTCAAATACAGTCAAGTTACATTAATTTTCCTACTGAGTTTTATTTAATTTCTCACATTACAGACATACTTTCTATTTTTCACTGGAAATATTTAATTAATATAAAACACCATGGAACACTGAAACAAGAAAAAGGGTGTGGGAGGCAATTGCAGACTCATTTTTTAACCATCCTGAGTACACAGCCATAATTAGTGGTAATTTTTCTATAGAAAAAAGGCAATTTGAGTTCCAAACAAATACCTTAAAAACAAATTTTAAAAATACAACCTGTTTTTGTTTTTGCAGTAGGGTGCATGAGCTCGCTAGAGAGAAAGACGGGGGCGGGGGGGGGGGTGAGAAATCACCCCCTAGTGGGTATGGCCATACCGCAATCCCTCACATCCATTCTCCTCTTGGGATTTTGGGCATGCGCACACATGCCCAGCATGAGTTTCCAGCCGCTGGGTCCAGGACTTGAACTGTACAGCCAAATACAACCTGTTTTTAAGTTGGGCATTTCTCATACTATCTCTATGAATCTATATTTGAGAAGTGAAAAATTAAATTACTTTTCCCTCAAGCACTGTAATCCAGGATTCCCTAAGGCATGTTTTACAAAAAATCTAGTCCCTCAAGATGCTACTTGGGAGTAAAAAAAAACTCTGTCACCAGGTAATTTTGGGTACATGTGGTTTACTATATACCACTCTTGAATGTTTATGACATACATCAACAATGAATGTCTATCTACAGTAAATTTGCCTATTTAGTTTTGTTTAACCATTGATCTGCAAACGTGTGTGACTACTAACCCCCTTTCTCATGTAGGTTCCTTAATATCACATGGACACACTTTGAGAAACAACCATGACTATTTCATCATTCAGAAAAAAAGACTTGTATTTGTTCATGGCTCCTGTGTGCCAGACACTGTTCTTAAATTTTCACAGGAATTATCTTATTTAAACCTAAAATGAACCAATGAGATACAAGTGCTATTATCTTTTTCTTGTTTTCTATAGTTTGCAATAGGGCACATGTGCTCATCAGAGAGAGACAGAGAGAGAGAGAGAGAAAGTGAGAAAGCAACCCCCCCAGAGGGGATTGCGGTCCCTTCTCCATTCTCCTCTCAGGACTTTGGGCACACACGCACACACAGCTGATGTATTTTCAAGCTGCCAGGTCTAGGACTTAAACTAAGAGGTTGGCCATGTGGGATTTAGCACCTTAACCACCACATCCCCTCCTGGCCCTTATTTTCCCCTTTCACAGAGGAAGAAATTGAGGTTCAGAAAAGTTAACAACTTGCCCAAGGTTGCATGGCTAGTGAAATAAGCGATTGTATCTAGGCAGTCCGTTTACAAAAACCCATATACAGGGCCAGCCCGTGGCTTAATAATTAAGGAAGCTGGATCCCACATGGCCAAGCATGCAGTTCAAGTCTCAGCCTTGGGGGCTTGAGAAATACGATGGATATATTTGTGTGCACGCCCTAAATCCTGACAAAACTTACATACAATCTCCAGTCTTTGTGACTTTGAATGATGTTAAAATAAATGTAAATGATGATATTATCCATGTTCAACTGCTGAATGAGCTATTTTACAATATTTTGTTATTTTTATTACATAGATATTGCTGGAATTCCTGTGCCTCAGAACTTGAGTGGATACTCTTTGTTGCCATTATCATCAAAAACATTTAAAAATGAACAGAAACCCCAAGACCTACGTCCTCCCTGGATTCTGAGTGAATTCCACGGATGTAATGTGAATGCGTCCACCTACATGCTCCGAACTAAGCAGTGGAAATACATAGCCTACTCCGATGGTGCTTCGGTGTCGCCACAGCTCTTTGGTAAGTGTGCTGACATACTTTTAGTGTGATATGTGTAATAAGCTGACTCACCGAGTGGTGCGCCAGAGAGCCAGTCGTCACTGCTGAGGAGGTGACCATCTGCCGCTGCCTATGCTGGGGCAGTCTACAGAAGGTTGTCCATGTCAGAAGCTTATTTGCAAATCAGCATCCAGAATTCAGAGATGGTGCACTCAGGCTGTTGATTTGGGTCTCATGATTGAAGCCCCTGTTGTCTCTGATCGGGGTGTTTTCTTTTGTGTTTTTGTGTATGTGGAGGTTTTTGCCTTTAGGCACATGGTGGGGGGTGAGAGGAAAAGTGAGAAATCATGCACCCCCAGGGGGGATGGCCATGCCACAATCCCTTCTTTGCTATTCTCCTCCTAGGATCTTGAGCATGTATGTACACGTGCCCAGCATGAGTTTTAAGCCACCAGGTCTGGGACCCGAACTGTGGTCGGCCATGTGCAAGTCCTGTGGCATAACTGCTACACCATCTACTGGACCTTGGGGTGTCTTTAATACTCGTGGTTATCTTTCCTGATCAGTAGTGAACACCTTCTCATTGTTCCTATGTCTCACCTATACTGAAGGATAAATGCCTATCTCTTATGGAGCCTGACAGTCTAATATATGAGTTAATGTTCACCACAACCCTATAAAATAGTATCATTATTCTCATTCTATAGAGAAGGAGACTAGGGGCATCAGAGAAATTTGAATACCTATGTTAAGATCTCACAGCTAAGAGATAGCAAAACTACAATTTCAATGCAGGTCTACCTTCAAAATCTGTACTTCTTCCACCTTATAAATGTGCCTTCCAGCTTTACTGCTCAATGAATTAATTTTTTAAAATCAGTATCGGATTTAGGGTTTTACTTATTCTTTAGCTAAAGCCATTTATATTTATTTCTCCCTAAGTTCCCTTCCCAATTACAAACGTCAAAATTATTAACTCGAAATAATTCTCTAGGGTCCAAACTGATTAATCCTCTTAACTCTAATAGCAAGGGATTCTTGGTTTCAAAGGGAAGTCTTTACATTTTTATCACAATCAAAACTGACGTGTTCTCATTGACCAATGTCAAATGAAATGTATGGGAGGCCATTTTCCTAGACTGAGGTCCCACACTAGGCCCAGCAGACCAGACCAAATCACGGTGGCGTCACTCATGCTACATGCCACCCCCTGATCCTACTAAAACAAACAGTTCAGGCCGGCCCCATGACCTAGTCACCAAGGGACCCGGATCCCTCATGGCCGATCGCAGTTTGAATCCTGGACTGGAGCCTTGAAAACCATGCCAAGCCCATGTACGTGCATGCCCAAAATCCCAGCGGATGGAGACCTGGAAGAGATGGCAGCATGACCACGTCCCATTGGAGGACTCTCTCTCTTTCTGGCCAGCGCATGGGCCCTGTATCAATTTCTTTTTAATGAAAAATAAATAAAACAAACTAGTTTCCAAAAAAAGAGATTCACAGTAAGCAGTCAGAAAGGACCCAGATTCTCTGAGCTGTCATGATAAGAAAGTTTCCTCTGTTTTAACCCTATAAGGAAAGTCACTTTGTAATGACCAATCTGCTTTTTTTCTGGTTTGTGCTTTCTTCAGCCTTTTTCAGCTTATAAACCTTACCTTGAATATAAATCAATATAGCCATTACCATAGTTGAATATTACACATTACATCTTGTACTGAAAAATCACATTTTACCCTACAAATATGTACAATTACATGTCAATATTTTTTAAAAAGAGAGCTTGTAGCAGATCAGCAGATGGTGTAATGGTTACATCGCTGGACTCCCATGTCGTAGACCACAGTTCGAGTCCCAAACCTGGTGGCTTAAAACACACCAGGCGCATGTGTGTGCGTACTCAAAATCCTGAGAAGAGAACAGAGGAAAAGGGATTGTGGCATGGCCATTCCCTCTGGGAGTTGATTTCTCGCTTTCTGTCTCTCTGTCTCTCTCTGTCTCTCCAGCGAGTGCAAGCATCCTATAACAAAAACCTCTCTGGGGAAAAAAAACAAACAAAAACCTAGTAACTAAAAACAACCAAAAAAGCCAACCTCTTCTGCTCAGCTCTCTCAGTGGGATACTGCCCAATTCATGAATAACTAAATAAAAAACAATCAGATCTTTAAATGAAATATGTTGAAATTTTGGTTTTTAACACCATGCTCTGCGAAAAGCAGACATGATTATCAAAGAGTCCACGAGGGGGACCAGCAGTTCGCGTAATGGCTATGTCGCTGGACTCCCATGTAGTCGACCGCGGTTCGAGTGTCGGACCCGGTGGCTTAAACTCACGCCGGGCGCGTGTGCGTGCGTGCCCAAGATCCCGAGGGGAGAATGGAGGAGAAGGGATTGCGGCGTGACCATCCCCCCTGGGGGGTGATTTCTCGCTTTCTATCTCTCTGTCTCTCTCTGTCTGTCTGGCGAGCACACGCGCCCTATAGCAAAAACCTCTCAAAAAAAAAAAAAAAAAGAGTCCACGAGGGACACCAGCCTTTCCCATATGCTCTAGGGTTTATTCGCCAGCTTCCCTTTCCTAAGGAGGTGTCATCTAAAGTCACCTAGCGAAGTTATACAAGGGGTTTCCCAAAGTTGTAGAAAATGCATATTATGAAACAGGTATGTATGGATTTCAGAACATGTTTGCACCAAAGTAAGCTCATACTTTAATTCCATTATTCTGTGAACTTTCTGAAGTCCCATCACATATGGAGAGCCAAGGCTTTCCTGGAGAATACACTCGAATAGGCCCACAGAGGTTTTTCCCTCTTCACACAGTGTTCATTGACTATTTGAAGCTGATTGACATTAGATATTTGATTTGCCATTTTTCCAGCTAGAGTGGCATCATGGTTATATTCTGTCTTCTCACACCATATATAAAAAGGTTGTTTATGAATCTGAAATACTCTATTTTCCAATGGAGTAATTGAGAGCAGCTGTGATTTCCATGGTTATTTGCTCAGATGGACAGTATTGAGTGCAGCTTTCAAGAATTGAAGCACAAGATGCTAATATTAATGTTTTTATTTATTTATTTATTTTTGGAGAGGTTTTTGCTATCAGGGCACGTACACTCACCAGAAAGACAGAGACAGAGAGACAGAAAGCGAGAAATCACCCCCCCCCCCCAGGGGGGATGGCCATGCCACAATCCCTTCTCCTCCATTCTCTAGGGATCTTGGACACGGACGCATATGCGCATGGCGTGAGTTTAAGCTACTGGGTCCAAGACTCAAACTGCAGTCAACTACATGGGGATCCAGCGACATAGCCATTACGCCAACTGCTGGTCCCCCAAAAGATGCTAATATTAAAGAAAATTTAGGCTAAGTGAAGTTGCAAGAATGTGACTTGTCTATATAATCAATCCTCATAGCTGGAATGTTTGGGGCTGTTGAAATGGAACGATATAAGCATATCAGAGTAGACAAAATATGGGGAGGGGAGAATTAGTTTAAAACCAGAAAACCTGTCAATTAGGAGTTATACCACACTCATGGGTAGATAGGGGAGGGGCTCCCCATAATGGAGTTACCATGTTTTATTTTCCTTTTTTTATTCCATTTTTTAATTTAATTTTATTTATCATTATTATTACTTTTTAATTTAATACAGGGCACATGTGCTCACCAGAGAGAGACAGAGAGAGAGAGACAGAGAGAATTAGAAATCAAGTTGTCAGGTCTAAGACTTGAACTGTGGTTGGCCATGTGGGAGTCTAACACCTTAACCACCACTCCATCTACTGGCCCATGTGGTTTTACTTTCTATGGTCTGATAAATGTTCACTATACCCCCATTATAAATCTCAGGGGAATTTATGACTCCCTGTTGCTGGACTAAAGTCACTCCAAAACCAGTCACTGTCCAGAACACAGAAATGAGCAAATCTCTGTCATTAACTAAAACAACCACCTGGCTTCTCCAGGGACTAAGAGTAACTCAAGACTCCCAGGTGTCTTGAGTCCAGGACTTGGACTGATAGCCCATTTCAAAGAGAAACAGGTCTTCTTCCTTGTTAGGATCCTAAAGAAGGAGGCCATTTTGGCCTACCTGCAGCAACCTGCTTGGGCCCCCTTCCATGGTGTTGGAAGCTTTTCCTTCTTCAGTAAAACTCCGCTTGCTATCCTTTTCCTTTGTCAGCATTTCTAATTCCTCATAAACAAACGCCAAACAAGAACCTGCACAGGTATTGGGCCTGGTCACCCCACACCCTCACATCACCAGCTTAAGGGTTTGAGGTTTTCTGTGTCTAAGAATGGATAAGGAATAAAGTGGGTTAGCAGGACAATAATAGCAAGGAAGATAACTTACAGATACATTGCAGGGTTATTGGACATTTGGTGTATTATTTTTCCAGCTATAAATATTGTCCTTTAATTTATTTTACAAAAAGAAACTGCAAATAATAAATTCTGATGTATTATCTGTCATAATGACATTCTGAAAAAAATTCCTAGTAGGTAACTATTTTGAAAGATATTTCTTTTTTATTTTCCAGATCTTTCCTCAGACCCAGATGAACTAACAAACATTGCTCTAAAATTTCCAGAAATTACTTATTTTTTGGATCAGAAGCTTCGTTCCATCATAAACTACCCTCAAGTTTCTGCTTCTGTCCACCAGTACAATAAAGAGCAGTTTACCAAGTGGAAAGAAAGTTTAGGACAAAATTACTCCAATGTCATAGCGAACCTTCGGTGGCACCAGGACTGGCTGAAAGAACCAAGAAAATATGAAAGCGCCATTGGCGAGTGGCTTAACCACACTGATACAAAACTCCTCAAGCAATAAGAAGAATGTTTTACAGCTGCACATAAATATGTTTAAAAATCAAGACTATGTATTTTAATGAAGTTTTTGTAATTACTGATTTTTTACTTTTGAAGAATGTAATACATTTTAAAGTAAAATGCCAGTGATTATAGAATTAGATATTTTCAAAAATGGTTATGATTAAGATCTTATTTCTATGAGCTTCGAACAATTTAATGGAATTCACAGGAATGGAAGCACTAATATAAAAGTTATATTCCTCTGAATAATGTAGGATGTATTTAAATAATTACTAGTTATTAACAATTACTAGTTATTTCCTACTAACCATAAAGTAGTTACGTGTATTTGGTGGTGTTTGATGAGTTATTTATATTTAATGGACCATTTGGATGTATTTGATGGGAGCATTTGGAATATTTATTGATAATAGGACATAGACCTTGAGTATAGCTGGTTTTATTACTTTTTAAAATAAGTGATACATTTTAAAAAGCACAAGGGAAAAGCTCCAAAAGGTACATAAGGGCCAACCGTGCTGATGATGTTTCCTCCTTTCTCAGTCCCCTGCCACCCAGGTCCCCTTCTGTAAGGCAGTGGCTGACACCTTCCCATGCCAGCTTTCAGAGACTGGCCACACATTTACAGAGAATTGTACATACATACTTTTTTTCTATAGGGTGCATGCGCTTGCCAGAGATACAGAGAGAGCAAGCAAGAGAGAGGGAAGGTGATAAATCACTCCCACCCAGGGCATTTGCCACACTTTAGTCCCTTCTCCTCCATTCTCCTCTTGGGATTTTTGGGCAGACATCTACATGGGCCCGGCCCGCATGATTTCCATGCCTCCAGATCTGGGACTTGAACCACATGGCTGACCATGTGGGATCCAGTGCCTTTATCTCAAAACCACATGCTGGCCCCACAGGTGTACATATATTCTTACACTGCCCATGCATTTATAAACAAATGTAAATATTTCCTTCCCCCCCACAGAAATGCATAGTATGCATAATTGTTCTGCATCTCACTGCTGCCTTTTTTTTTTAAAGTAGATACTTACAAATGAAATGGTAAAATTACTGGGTCAAGAGTATATCTGGGGGGAGGGAACCAGCAGTTAGCGTAATGGCTATGTCGCTGGACTCCCACGTAGTCGACCGCGGTTCGCGTCTCGGACCCGGTGGCTTACAACTCACGCCGGGCGCGTGTGCGTGCGTGCCCAAGATCCCGAGAGGAGAATGGAGGAGAAGGGATTGCGGCGTGACCATCCCCCCTGGGGGGTGATTTCTCGCTTTCTGTCTCTATGTCTCTCTCTGTCTGTCTGGCGAGCGCACGCGCCCTATAGTGAAAAACCTCTCCAAAAAAAAAAAAAAAAAAAAAAAAGAGTATATCTGGGGGGGACCAGCAGTTAGCGTAATGGCTATGTTGCTGGACTCCCATGTAGCCAACCACGGTTCGAGTCCCAGGCCTGGTGGCTTAAACTCACGCCAGGTGCGTGTGCGTGTGTGCCCAAGATCCCGAGAGGAGAAGGGATTACAGCGTGGCCATCCACCCTTGGGGGGTGATTTCTCACCTTCTATCTCTCTGTCTCTCTCTGTCTTTCTGGCAAGCGCACGCGCCCTGTGGCAAAAACCTCTCCCCCCAAAAAAGAATATATCTAGGGGCACAATATATTAACTGAAAAAATAAATTATTTATGAGTGAAAAAAAAGTATATCTAGGGGAACCAGGGGTGGATCATGGCATCCAGATGCTCTTGGGGTGCTGTCTTTCTCACTCTCTCTGTCTCTCTCACTCAAGGAAGAAATAAGTAAACTTTTAAAAAAATGAGTAGAAGGACCAGCAGATGGTGTAATGGTTATGTTGCTGGATTCCCATGTAGTTGACTGCAGTTCAAGTCCTGGACCCGATGACTTAAAACTCAGGTCGGGTGCATGTGCTTGCATGCCCAAGATCTCAAGAGGAGAAGGGATTGTAGCGTGGCTATACCCCCCCTTGAGGGGGGGGCAGTGATTTTTTCACTTTCTGTCTCTCTCTTTGTCTCTCCTATGAACACACATGCCCTATAGCAAAAACCTCTCTTAAAAAAAAAGAGTAGACCTGATGAAATTTATTAAATGGCTTCATATACATATATAAATTACCTTCAAGAATAATCAGTGGGTAAAGATGGAAATTAGGAAAAATTTGCCATTCACCTTATGACATCCCATAAAATACTTTAAGTTCTAGTGAAAGATGACCTTACCTTTAAAACACGGTAAGGTTCTGTTGAAATATATAATCAAGACATGAACATGGAACGACAGCATAGTCTAGGACGGGGGGGGGGGGGGGGCTAATCCTAAAATATGACTTCCCTAAAATTAATGTATAAAATTCATGAAATTATAACTTTGTTCCTAGTGAGATTTTTGTTTGTTTTAATTAAACTAAATGGCCTTAAAGTTTCTATGGAAAAAATTAATGTCTTAAATAACTAATAAAATTATGGAAAAAAAGTATCGAGGAGGGACTAATCTTATTGACTGTTTTTTTTTTAAGTTAACAGGTTCTAATGTTATAAATACAACCTGAGATCAGTGGTGACCCCTAGCATTTGGTTAGACTGATCACCCACCCAGAGATGACCTGCACTCCTGACTTTTTACTACTCATTACTGTTGGCTGACTTGACAGGTGATTGTGGGTGCATGTGCGTGCGTGCCCAAGATCCTGAGAGGACAACGGAGGAGAAGGGATTGCAGCATGGCCATCCACCCTGGGGGTGATTTCTCTCTCTCTGTCTCTCTCTGTCTTTCTGGCAAGCACACGCGGCCTATAGCAAAAACCTCTCCAAAAAAAAAAAAAAAAAAAAAAAAAAAGCATATATGACTGAAGCATGAGTGCCTCCATTTCAGATTAGCCTTCGGAGTCTCAGTTCCCCGTGACCTGACCCATATGTGTCTCCTCCTCACTGAGTATAACTGTCCCTTCTGATAACTCGCTTTTTCGGCTTTTATAAAATGCTCTCACATAACTCAACTCAAGGCTTGTAGTTTTCTTAGATTTATGTTTTTTGCCTTTGTGCGTTTTGCGTTTATAACCCTTCCTTCCCTCTGCTTCGGGGCTGCAAGGTTTTGAAGTGATGCGAATCCTCTTGCAGCCGCCAGCTTAATAAAGGCTTCTTCCATTTGGCTAAAACTGGATGTTCTCTTATTCTCATGCTGATTTGACTACAACAGTAACTATATACACGAATAACGAACTGGCAAGTATCTTGTTTCAAATTAGATCCTTGGAATATGGCCAAATAGAGGCTGGTTATCTTTGCCTTAAAGGTCATTATTAAAAGCACATTTTGTTAGAATGAGAAGATAATTGGACATCCTCAGTGTTCCAATTTGAAGTGATACTTGCCTTTTATTTTCTTGAAAACGAGTTTTGAAAGTTACATACGTAAGTTTCATTTAAATTGTTCAGCGATCTTTAATTATTATTGTTCCAGATCTTGTCCAATGAAGATCTCTGTCATCAAATCAAATGTAATGACACACTTTTGCATAGAAAAACACGTCATGCCTTTCCAACAACCTAATGCTTATGAAGAGTTGATATGCTTAATAAATGGTTTGAGAGTTTTGCTCCCACTTAGAGTAAAAAAGCTACAAGGGAATACTGCTCTCACAACCACCACCAAAAGGGGGAAAAAACAATAATAAGGCCAGGTAGTCTACAAAATCACACCTTTTCTTGAGCCTACTAGAAGAGGCAACAGGTAAACCAAATTCCAGAGGTTGGCAAGCCCCTCCAAGGACAGGTGGGACAACCAAACTGTCTCACCTTTCACAGAACACTGGCTGAAGCTGAAACACTAGCAGCCAGAAAGGAGGGTGCGAACTGATATTGTGACAAATCCATAAAGACAAATGTGTGTGACAATAGCAGTAGTGGCACCAGCAAATAACATAATGGTTACGTTGCTGGATCCCACCTATTCGACTGTGGTTCGAGTCCCAGACCCAGTGGCTTAAAACTCAGACCAAGTGTGTGTGTGTATGTGCCCAAGATCCCAAGAGGAAAATGGAGGAGAGGGGATTGTGGCATGTGGCCACCCCCCCCCCCCGGGGGGGGGGTGATTTCTCACTTTCTGTCTCTCCAGCAAGTGCATGTGCCCTATAGCAAAAATCTCTCTAGAAAAAAAAAAAAGTAGGGGTAACTCTGGGGAGCCCACATAAATGGAGGCCACACAACTGATCAGTTTCTTTCATGAACTTCAACCTGGTACTCATGAAAAAGACCCAGGGCAGAACAGGAGACATGATGGGCACTGCCCCCCACAAGTTGGACAGGTGGACAGATTTCCGGTTTCTGGCTGGAGACCTCCCTGAGTGTGCCCATGACGTCAGCTGAACAGGGTGGGCTGTGCTGTCAGGACCCTGTCAGGAGCTTGCTCTCACTCTCTCTCCTTTCTCTCTCTCATGGAATAAATAAATAAGAATAAATAAAACCCATCTGCTATGGGGCAGGAGCAGGTAACCCTCTTGCCCCCCCAACCCCGAGCATAAGGTCAGCCATCACTGGGATTGGTAACTTACAGCAAAAGCTACCTGCTATTGGGGGAGATGCAGAAACCCAGTCATGACCAGAATCCAGCAAAGGTCTCTCTCAGTAGGATTAGGGACTGAAAACTTGCTCTTGGGACTTATAAGGCAGAGTTCAGCCTCCATGGAAGGAAGGAACAGGAGTGGAGAAAGCCCCACAGGCCTGGCATGAGACTGAGGTTGGAAAGAAACAACCCTTCCTCAGCATTTTTTTAAAAATTATTTTAAAGACTTAGTTGAGTGGTCTCTTTTGAAAAATAATCATTTTATTCTATTTTTATTTATTTATTTATTTTAATTTGACCAGAGAGAGACAAAGTCAGAAAGCAAGCCACCAGGTCCAGGACTCAAACTGCAGTCAGCCATGTGGAAATCCAGCACCTCAACCACAATGCCATCCGCTGGCCTGCAACAGCCCATTACTCCTAAGAGAGGGGCAGAGTTTGGAGAACGGCTCTACCCTCCAGCCATGGCCAGATGTGCAGGGCCTGCTTAAAGTTGAAGTTGGAGCAAAAACACTGAGAAAAACCCTCCAGCATCCCAAGTCTCATATGAGATGCAAAATAGCAGCAGTATGGAGGAATCTGAAGTCTACAGTATAATAACAGTGATTACAATAATGCAAACCCAGACTTGGCTCAACTATTGACCAAATTTACCCACTGCCCACCCTGATGGCCTGACAGATGAAGAGGCATGCCCATTTTCAGAACTAAATACTACTTACATCAATCACTATTATTCTTTTCATGTAATGTCTGGCATTCAGTAACATGTATAAGAAAAAAGGAAAAGACCCGTTTTCAAAAGATAAACCAATAAACAGAACCAAACTGAGAGCCTAGAAGTTCAAACTACAAGAAATTAACTGTAAAGTACTATGATTAACATGTCAAAGGAGCTAGTGGAAAATATGGGCCACATGCATGTACAGATAGGGAATCTAGCAGAGAGATGGAAACTATGAAAAAGAGTAAAATGGGGGTTGGTGGGTGGCATGGCAGTTAGGGTGCTGGACTCCCACATGGCCAAAAGCAGTTCGAGTCCCAAACCTGGCAGCTTGCTTTCTCACTTTCCTTCTCTATCTCTCATCATATTAAAAATAATACATAAGAAAACATAAAATAATTTTTTTTAAAAAGAGTAAAATGAATATACTAGAAATAAAAATGATTTAAGAATTCCCACAATTGCCTTATCAGCAGGCTGACAAAATTAAAAGAATGAATGAACTTGAATGCAGGCCAATAGAAAATTTTCAAAATAAAATCCTGAATTTCATTGGATTATAAGCTCCACTGTGGAGAACTGGGACAGAAGAAAAAGGGAGTCAAAAAGAGAGAGGGGAAAAAAAAGAGAAAATAGAGAATCAATTATCTATGGGGCAGAATGAAATAGTATATGTTAACTTTTAAAAGTACACTGAGGGATGGGGCCGGCAGGTGTCATGGTGGTTAAAGGTGCTGGATTCCCACATGGCCGACCATGGTTCAAGTCCTGGACCTGGTGGCTTGCTTTCTCACTGTCTCTCTCTCTCTCACTCTGTCTCTCTCTGGTCAAATTTAAATAAACAAATGAATAAATAAAGTTAAATAAAATAATTTTTTTAAAAAAAGTACACTGAGGGAAAACATGTAAAAAGGACTTTATTGGGGCATAAATTTGAGGATAGCATCAGGGTATGGCCTGGAAAAGCATTACCCCCAAGTATGCTCTATGAGGGCTTAACATCTTCAGACAGGTTTTAAAAGCAGAAACTACAACAGAGGGGAGAGAGAGATTACATGTTTGGAAACAATTATCCTTGACTACCAGGATCAGTACCAAGGATGACAGCAGTTGTCAGAGATTGGACAATCTCTGGGTGGACGTCCTTCCAGAGGCCAGTTTGCAGGGGTCTTCATGCAAGGCTGTGGCTCTGTCAGAGTTCTCCAAGCCCCAGTTCTTGTTATCAGCCATGCTAAGATGAGAAAACATCATGGCCTTCCCAGATAAGCTTAGTCAGCACTGGCATAAATGACTCCATTTTAATTTTGAAAAACTCTCATAGAAACCAAAAAAAAAAAAAAAAAGAGAAGAAAGAAGGAAGTGCATTTCAAGTTAACAGAGAATAAAACATACAGAAGAAATACTTCAAATTATCAATCTAGGGACCAGCAGGTGGCAAGGTGGTTAAGGTGCTGGACACTCCCACGTGGCCAACCATGGTTTGAGTCCTGGACCTGGTCACTTGCTTTCTCACTTTCTTTCTCTCTCTCTCTCTCTCTCTCTCTCTCTCTCTCTCTCTCTCCCCCCCCCCCCCCAGTGTGTGTGTGTGTGTGTGTGTGTGTGTGTCTGGTCAAATTAAAACAAATGAATGAATAAATAAAATTATATAAAATAATTTTTAAAAATTATCAATCTAAATGTTTGAAAAGTCCAAGCAGAATATACACAAAGAAAATCACGTCTAAATTCTTCCTAATCAAACTGTTGGAAAACACAGATGAAGATAATAAAAATCTTGAAGGCAACCCCAGGAAAAAGAAACATTCCATACAAAGAAAACAATTACATCCTTACAAACAAGAGCAAAACTCATCAAAAACTATGCAAACTGGAAGACAATTCTGCAATTTTCTGAAAGTACTGAAAGAAAAACTGTCATCTCTGAGTGTTAGAGAAACAGCAAAAAACATCTTTCAGGAATTAAAGTAAAATAGGGACCAGCAGGTGGTGTGGTGCTAAGGGGTCCCCACATGGTCTCCCACATGGCTGACCACGGCTCAAGTCCTAGACCTGGCAGCTTGAAAAACACACTGGGCACATGTGTGTCCACACCCAAAACCACAAGAGGAAAAAGGGGAAGGGATTGTGGCATGGCCATCTCCCCAAAGAGTGACTTCTACCTTTCTCTCTCTCTGTCCCTGTTTCTCCCTAGTGAGTGCATGTGTCCTATGGCAAACCAAACAAAAAAGTAAAATAAAAACTTTATAAAATTAAAAAAAAAAAAAATTTTAAAGCTAAGAGATTTGTTGCCTACATACTTAAACTGTAAGACATGTTCAAGGACTTTGTTCAAGCAGAAGGAATGTGATACCAAGTTGAAACCTGGGTCCATACATGGAGAGAAATGAAAATGCATGCATTGCAGTTGGGAATGTAAAATGGTACAGTCTACAGAAAACAGTTCGGCGGTTCCTCCAAAAGTTAAACTTAGAATTACCATATGACCTAGCGATCCCACTCCTGGGCATATACCCTAAGAAACTGAAAACGGATGTTCACAGGAAACCTTGGGCACAAATGTCCCTAACAGAAGTATTTTGTTGTTTATATGCCAGAGGGTGTGGGCACTCACCAGGGGGAGAGAGAGAGAGAGGGAGGGAAATCACCCTCAGTGGGGCATGGTCACACCACATTTTCCCATCCTGTCAGGATTTGGGGTACACACGTGCATGTGGCCAGCGTGTTTTCCAAGCCGCTGGAACTGGGATTGGAACAGTCAGACATGTAGGATCCAGCTCCCTTAACTACCAGGCCACAGGATCTGCCCCATAAGAAAATTATTCGCCATAGGTAAAAAGTGGAAACAACCTGAATAGCCATGAACTGATGAGCAGATGAACAAAATACGATAAACCATACAATGGAACATTATTTAGCTCTAAAGAGAACTGAAGCCGTGCTGTGTGAACCAGTAGAGATGAACGTTAAACACTGCTCCAAGTGAGAAGGGCCAGACACAAAGACCACACATCGTGGGGTGACATTTGTAGGAAATGTCCAGAACATGCCAATTCATAGAGACAGAGTAGATTAGTGGTTTCCAAGGGTTAGGGAAACATAATGTCTTTTTTTTTTTTTTTTTTTTTTTTGAGAGGTTTTCGCTATAGGGCGCATGCGCTCGCCAGAAAGACAGAGAGAGACAGAGAGACAGAAAGCGAGAAATCACCCCCCGGGGGGATGGCCACGCTGCAATCCCTTCTCCTCCATTCTCCTCTCAGGATCTTGGGCACGCACACACACATGCCCGGCGTGAGTTTAAGCCACTGGGTCCCGGACCTCAAACCACAGTCAACTACATGGGAGGCCAGCAACATAGCCATTATGCCAACTGCTGGTGCCTGCATTGTTTGTTTTTGTTTGACAGGATGGTGAAAGCATTCTGGAATTACATAATGGCGCTGGTTGCAGAAACAGGTGAATACAGCCACCTCTCAGTATCCACAGGGGTTGGCTCCAGCACGCCCCGACCCCCACAGGTGCCAAAGTCAGAGGCTACTCAGTGCCTTATATAAAATGGCCAGTGCGCATCCTCCCTTATACTTTAAATTGTCTCTAGATTACTTGGAAGTAATCTGACCATCAGTTGGAGTTTGTAAAGGAAAATTATGAATACATTTCTTCAGTATTCCTCTTTAAGGAAGCTACCTCTTCCCTCATTTCATACCACTTCGCATAGCCTGGCTGCGTCCACGTTTGGCTGAACCCATGGAATCTGTAGATATTGAAGGCCCACTATATACAAACTTCATGAAAAATCCATGTCATGGAAAACCCATATATAAGATTTAACTTTTTCTTACACCAAAATAAACTCATACTTTCATCCCATTTTTCCCTGAATTCTTAGGTCCCCTTATACGTGATAAAAAGCTGAATTTTATAGTACACGGATTATATCTCAACTTTTTAAAAATAAATAATGAAACACTGCTTTTCTTCAATGAGAATGACATGAAAACAATGATGAGGCTCATATTGTTGGGACTATGTGGAAAAAGACACATGTGCTTTTGTGTCCCTTGTCAAGAGCAATACAGTACCATGTATTCAAATGTTTCTAAAATATATGCACTCTGTCTCAGCAGTTATAATTCTAGGATTTATTTGTTTGTTTTCGTAATTTTCTATAGGGCACATGCACTCACCAGAGAGAGACAGAGAGAAAGAGAGAGAAAGAGAAAAGTGAGAATCACCCCCACACATCCAAAGAGGGAATGATCATGCCACATCCCTGTTCCTCCATTCTCTTCTCAGCATTTTGGGCATGCACACACACACATGCACCCAGCGTGTTTTTCAAGTCACCAGGTCCGGGACTCAAACTGGGCAGCCTGCACATAGGATCCATCTGCCTTAACCACCGTGCTACCAGCTGGCCCCTAATTCTAGGATTTTATTGTAAGGAAATATTTGAATGTATTTGCAAGAATGTATGTGAAGAGATGTTTTTCAAAGAATTATTTTTGAAGTGCAAATTAGAAAACCTTTGTCCAGAAATAAGAGACTATTTAAATAATGATAATCCACTTAAAATTAAACAGATAATTATATCATTTTCTTGCTGACTGACATGGAAAGCTACCCAAATATAATCTTGAGTATATGTTTAAGACTATATAGAAGAGAAGCAGGATACAAAATGTTGTTTGTTACATGATCCCACACAGCTGACCACAGTGCGAGTCCTGGACCTGGCAGCTTCCTTCCTCACTTTCCCTTTCTCTCTCTCTGTCTCTCTCTGGTCAAATGAAGAATAAATAAATAAATAAATCTGGCCAAATTAAAAAATAAAGTTGCTGCTATTATTATAACTCTGTATTGTCTATTTTTTCTGCAAATAATATTTACTGCTGGTACAATAAAAGAAGTATCAACATTTCAAAACATACATATCAAGCTTAATATCACCATACTGAGACAAAGTGACATTATGTGCCCCTGAAATGATACATTGAAGACACAGTATCAACTATGCAATATTCTTGTCCCCAAAAAAGTTTAACATGCACAAATTTAATTACATACAAACAAACACAATTTTAGGGACACTGCAAAACATGTGTCATGTACTCCTCAAATGTCGGTATCATGAAAGGGAAAAAAAATAATACTAAGACTGGGAAACTGTTCTGGATTAAAGACCATTGAAGAAATATTACAATTTAATGCAATTCATGATCCTTGGCTGTTCCTAGCACAGTAGATGAAAATAACCCCACAGCAAAACACATCCTTGTGAAATCTGGTAGAGATAGAAAAATAATAAGGTACTAGAAAGGAAAAAGATAATGATCCTAGCCAAACAAATCACAAGTCAGAAGAGCTTAAGGCTTCGCAACACAACCACTTAGAAATCAGAAGTCAGTGGAGTAATGCCTTCAAAATTCAGAAGGAAAATATTTTCCAAAATAGAACTCTAAACCCAGCCGAATTACCACTTAAGCACGAGAGGAGAATAAAGAGATGTGCTGACACGCAAAGTCCTAAAAACTTACCTTTCTCAAGAAATCACTGAAGGATGCTCTCTTCTCAAGCAAGGAAATAAGCCAAGAAAGAAAAGAAAAGAAAAAAAAAAAAAAAGAGAGAAGAGAAGAAAAAGAAAAACAAAAGCATGAAACCAAGAAACAGGAAAACCAGCATTAGATAAATGAAGAGTCTCTAGGATGATGATGAAGTGAGATGGCAGGACCACAGCCGCCCTGGAGGGCCACTTGTCCCATCTGCATCAACATAGCTCAGTAGCGGGCACGGTGAGGTCCCTTGCTGCTTGGTCCTCAGGCTTCATACAATCTTTTCTCACCTTTAGAAATATTCAACATTGTGTTCTACCGAAAGAGGGAAAATAAGAAAAAAGGCCAGAGATTCAAGAAACAGGCACTGCAAACCAAGAGAAAGGCAGAGTGTTTCCATGATGACAACAAATGGAAGTCCCCAGACATTAGTTAAACTGCAGGCCTAGAGAAAAATCAGCTCAAATAAGAAGGACATGGCCGTCTCTGGTAAGGAGCTTTCCAAGAAAAAGAAATTACAGTTGCTAATATTATGTTATGAAACCAACCTTGTAGAAATTCTATGGAGGGGAACCAGCAGGTGGCATAATGGTTATGTCGCTGGACTCTGACACAGTCAACTGCGGTTTGAAATCCGGATCTGGTGGATTAAAACTCATGCTGGGCACGTGTGCATGCGTGCCCAAGATCCTGAGAGGAGAATGGAGGAGAAGGGATTGCGGCGTGGACATCCCCCAGGGGGGTAATTTTCACTTTCTATCTCTCTGTCTCTCCAGTGAGTTTACGTACCCTATAGCAAAAATCGCTCTTAAAAAAAAAAAGAAAGAAAAGAAAAGGAAATTTTATGAAGGGACTGTTTGAAAGTATAGGAAGATTAGCTATAATAATAATGAAAAGTAAGAAAAGGCAGGCCAGCTCCATACTGCAGTGGTTAGGCAGGGCTTTGGGAGCAGGTTCCCACGTGGTCAACTGCGGTTCAAGCCCCAGGCCTGGTGGCTTGAGAAACATGAGAGGCAACAAATAGAACTTAAACTGCTTCCCTCTAGAAGAGGTAAAAGGCGCCCTGACAGGATGGAGAAATGGAAGGAGGGAGAATGAGGCATGGCCATACTCCATTGGCGGTTCTCTCTTTCCCTCTCTTGAATGTACATATCAGCTTGCAGTTTAGAAAACAAAAAAGAAAGAAAGAAAACATGTAAAAGAGGATTCAAAGCAATAAGCCCCTGAAATCTGATACAAAGTGGGTGAATATGGAAGATTTAATGCAGAGTAAAGCAAGCCAGCCTATGAAAGAGCAGCAGTGTCCCCACTTAATATATTCTCCGTGTCTGCACTCTGGCAGAAACTGAAAGGCCAGAAGGTATAAAAGCATGGAGAGCAACTGTAGATGCAAGAGACAGTGTGTGTGGGGGGGGGGGGCAGGAAGTGGGGTCAGGGAGAGAAGGAATGGGAATAGGGAAGCAGAACATTTAACAGCCACAAAGATGAAAAGTTACCTGTCAATGAAAATGTATATGGTGGGCCAGCAGGTGGCATGGTGGTCATAGTGTTGGACTTCTCACATGGTCGACTGCAGTTCAAGTCCCAGACCTGGCAGCTTGCTTTCTCATCCCCCTCATCTCTGGTGAATTCATGTGAAAATAATAATAAATAAAATAAAATTAAAAACTAGCATCTTGTATTAAAAAAGAAAATGGATATGGTAATAATTTTGATTGGACCAATATACAATGTATTCATGCTAGAAGAAATAAAGTAAATAAATAATCACTTATTAAAAAAAAGAAAATTAAATAAAGAAAATTATTAACCTCAAGAAAAATATGAAAGGAAATAATGATATTTCTAATATACCACAACAGTGAGTTGGACATACTTTCATTTCACAATAATGTAAACACTGAATATTGGTCTAACTCCAAATTACAGTATTTCTATACTAATAGTATGGAGTGGGGGGGGGGAGACAGCGAGGTCAGAAGTGTGAGAACTAAACTTTTATCCCTACTTAATAGGAAGTTAATAGGCAATATCTAATATTGCTGAAGCAATAAACAGCATTACACATTTACTAATAAAGTTCTAGAATTAAGAAGATATCATTGGGACCAGCAGTTGGCGTAATGGCTATGTCGCTGGACTCCCATGTAGTCGACCACGGTTTGAGTCCCAGACCTGGTTTAAACTCATGCCAGGTGCGTGTGCATATGTGCCCAAGATCCCGAGAGGAGAATGGAGGAGAAGGGATTGCAGCGTGGTCATCCCCCCCCCCCCCCCCGGAGGGGGTGATTTCTTGCTTTCTGTCTGTCTCTGTCTTTCTGGTGAGCACACGTGCCCTATAGCAAAATACTCCCCCCAAGAAGGAGAAAGAAAGAAGAAAAAAAGAAGAAAGAAGAAAGAAAGAAAGGAGGAAAGAAAGAAAGAAAGAGAAAAAGAAGAAAGAAAGAAAGAAAGAAAGAAAGAAAGAAAGAAAGAAAGAGAATGAATGAATGACCATAGAATTTAATTGCTTCCTTCTAGAAGAGGAAAAAGGGAAGTGAGAATGTGTAGGACAGTTACCTTTTCATTTTATCGGCCTTCTAATTCTAATTTGACTCTGAAACCAATGTGCACATCATTTTGATAAGAATATGTTTTAAACTCAATGCTTTATCAGATTTTACTAAAGTTCCATGAAATGTAATTTCACTGATAGAGTCTTGTTCTGTAATATACAAAAGGATTCCAACGAATACGAAATAAACTATAGAACCATCTTGAGAAATACAGAGTTGATTTTGGAGATTCACTCAACCATGGCTATTGCTCAGGAAAGCTCCTTGGAAGCGGATTATAAACCTGACTGTTGTGTGTTACACAGAATAAGGTCTTAGGGTCCAAGGATCTAAAAACCTTTTGAGGCAAGAGTGTGGAAATCAAACCAGGATTTTAGATTTTTCCAAGGCTACCACTCTGCGTCTTTTTTCTACATGCCCAAGAATTATCCTTATAGCTCCACAGAGATTCCTGAGCTCTTCTGGATGATAACAGCAAAACTATGAAAGGCTTTCTTCTCTTTTTCCTTTTCTTTTTAAAGATTTTTGCTTTAGAGCATGTGCACTTGCCAGAAAGAGACAGAGGCAGTGAGAGAAAAAGTGAGAAGTCACCCCCCCAGGGGGGATGGCCACACCACAGTCCCTTTTCCATTGTCCTTTCAGGATCTTGGGCACCCATACACGTGCCTGGCATAGTTTCAACTAACCAGATTAAAGACTCGAACCATGGTCGGCCTGTGGGAGTCCAGCGACGTAACCTCTATGCCATCGGCTGGCCCCAAAAGCTGTTATTTTCTTAGGTGTTAGACTTGCAGTTAAGACAAGAACTTATACTCACAATTATCTGAAATGATTCATTGTTGATCCGTTCATCAGCTCAACACCCACATATTCATGGACAGCTAGCTATCACGTTCAAAACAGTGCCAGGCCCTAGAGATATGACAATAAATTCATCAAAGGTCTCTGGCCAAACGACAACAGTTTGGGAAACGAAATTCTTTTTTTTTTTTTTTTAAATGTTTTTACTGTAGGGCACATGTGCTCACCAGAGAGGGAAAGTGAGAAATCACCCTGTAAGGGGGATGGCCAGGCTGCAACCTCTTCCCCATTCTCCTCCTGGAATTTTAGGCATGCATGCCACTGGGTCAGGACTTGAACTGTGGTCAGCCATGTGGAAGTCCAACATCTTAACCACCATACCATCTGCTGGCCCTTGGAAATGAGATTCTTACAGCAGCTAGCAGGACTATCACCTGTACTCACTAAACCCTCCCATTCCAAACATCTTAAAGTTCTGAATGTTTTCTCAGAAAACGCCCACACTTCCCTGGCTCCCTGGTCCCCAGGCCAGGAAGTACACAAAATTTTACTTTCACTGTAATTAATGTGGAGGGTACAAAAAAGACAAATTGATGCTTTTAACAGGAAAACTACAATTTGTGAGGAAGCAGGGCTAAAATAAAAGAGGCAGCATTTAATCTAAACCACTTCCTGTGACTTGGATTTCTTTTTTAAAAATTGGCCGCCTTATCATTTTCTTAGTCACCTTTTCTCTAGGCTTATTGGAGGCGTAGTCCCTCCTAGCAACTTCCCATCTGCTGGAAAACAGAACCGAGAGAATGAGGGGTCGTGATGACACATCCCTCCCTAGATGAAAATATTAGGGGGAAAGCAATAAATGCACTACCATTGGCATGAAACCTATCCATGCCCTCTTCAGACTAATGAAATGAATTTTGCAACACGGAGGCAGCAGCTGTGCTTTGCGGCTCCTAGTAATGAAGGGCATTTGAAACAATCCACAAACCACCGCCACTCCTAATTGCTAAGCAGCCACGTTGGCTTTAGTCTGTCATTAAAACACTCATTGTGCGGCAGAGAAAGACCTAGGGAAGAATCTCTATAAGACTCATCTGGGGGCCGGCAGGTGGCGTGGTGGTTAAGGGCGCTGGACTCCCACAAGGCTGACCTGGAGTCCAGGACCTGGTGGCTTGCCTTCTCACTTTCTCTCTCTCGCTCTGTTCCTCTGGTCAAATTTAAAAAATGAGTAAACAAATAAAGTTAAATAAAGTAGTTCTTAAAAAAAGAAAAGATTCATCTGATGGCTCCTCTCTGATCAAAACGCTCTTCGGTCTCTCGTGTTCCTGCTTTGATCGCGCTAGTGCAGATCCTTGACATTTCCAACCCTTTTTTAAAAAGCCAAAACTAGTCTTTTCCTTTTTTTTCCCCCTGACGGCTCTCACTAAACCATTTGGGGGGGCAGCCTTTACAGTGGCCAAGCAAAGCGACTTTCTGCCGGGCGGTCGGTCCGCCCGTCGTCTTCGCGTAGACAGCAAGCCGCTGAGGTTCCAGAGTCCGCGGTTCGCGGCTCCAGCGAGGGCAGCGTTGGCGGCCTCTACAGAGTGGAAGCGGATCCGCCTGGATTTGGAAGCCGAGACGCGGAGAAGGTGGAGAATAGGAATCATGTGTGTTCCTCGAGCGTACAACCCACATTTGAGTGACAAATGACGGGGACCACCTCTGACAACCACTAAGCCCAAGTCCGCCGGCCTCCATCGCCCTGCTGAGCGTGTGCCTTTGCAACTAACTTTGGGAACTCGTGGACCCGGCGTCGCTCCCCGCGCCGCCTCGCCTCCGCTTCGGTTTCCCGTGCTCTGCCCGCCCTCTTCGGCGTCTCTAGGCTACGGATGGAGGATCCCTTCAGCCCTGCAACTTTGTCGCCAGCGGCCAACCTCTCCGTACCCGTCTCGCTCGGCTGGGGTCTCAACGTGACTTCGGGGCAGGGGGCCCCCGCCCCCGGGCTGCAGCCGCCGCAGCCGCCACCGCCCAGTCGCCGCGTCCGCCTGGTGTTCCTGGGGGTCATCTTGGTGGTGGCGGTGGCTGGCAACGCTACGGTGCTGTGCCGCCTGTGCGGTGGCGGCGGGCCCCGTGCAGGTCCCAAGCGTCGCAAGATGGACTTCCTGCTGGTGCAGCTGGCGCTGGCCGACCTGTACGCGTGCGGGGGCACCGCGCTGTCGCAGCTGGTCTGGGAGCTGCTGGGCGCGCCCCGCCCGGCGACAGGAGACCTGGCGTGCCGCTTCCTGCGGCTGTTGCAGGCGTCGGGCCGGGGTGCCTCAGTCCACCTCGTGGTGCTCATCGCCCTCGAGCGCCAGCGAGCCGTGCGCCACCCGCAGGGCCCGCCACTGCCCGCGCGCGCCCTCGCCACCCTGTGCTGGCTGCTGGCGCTGCTTCTGGCTCTGCCCCCGGCCTTCGTGGTGCGCGGGGGGCACCTCCTTGCAGTCGCCGTCGCCGTCCCGGTCGCCCGCCACGCCCCAGTCCGCTCGAGCCTGGCCCGGGGAGCGTGGCTGCCGCAGCATCTTCGCGCCCCTGCCACGCTGGCACCTGCAGGTCTACGTGGTCTACGAGGCCGTCGCGGGCTTCGCGGCGCCCGTCGCGGTCATGGGCGTCGCTTGCAGTCGCTTGCTCTGTGTCTGGTGGCAGCGCCGGCCCCAGGCCCTGGGGGCTGGGACGCCCTGGTCGGGGAGCGGGTGCCGCGCCGCCGCGCCCAGCGCGCTGCCCCGCGCCAAGCTGCAGAGCCTCAAGATGAGCCTGGTGCTGGCGCTGCTGTTCGTGGGCTGCGAGCTGCCCTACTTCGCAGCCCGGCTGGCGGCCGCGTGGTCGGCCCGGCCCGCGGGAGACTGGGAGGGAGAGGCCCTGGCGGCTGCGCTGCGCGTCGTGGAGGTGGCCAGTAGCGCCCTCAACCCCTTAGTCTACCTCTTCTTCCAGGCGGGCGACTGCCGGCTCCGGCGGCGGCTGCGGAGGAGCCTGCGCGCAGTCTGCTGCGCGCGCGAGGGAGTCGCGGAGGAGGACCCAGGGGCCGGGGGCCACCAGGCGCTCCACCGTCACCGCTGGCCCCACCCCCACTACCACCACGCTCGGCGGGAGCCGCGGGACCAGGGGTGCTCGCGCCCACCGCCGCCGCGCCCCAGGCCGCTGCCCTGCTCCTGCGAAACCGCCTTCTAGATGCTCCGCACAGGTCACCTGTCGCTGCGGCGCAGGAGGCCTGCCGGGGCCTGTCTAAATCACAGCTGGCGGGAGGGTCTCCGAGAGCGCGACACCGAAGTTGTCTCCTCCTTCACTCTCCATTTATATTTTCTCCTAATGTTGACATGGCCCACTCGCTTCCAGTACCTTTTCCTCCCTCCGTTCCTCTCAGTTTCTCATTTGGAGCAGAGTCCCCTTTGGAAAGTCCTAAAAGCAGAGTCAGAGTGGCTCTCCAGGTGGTTCCCTTTCAGGCTTCCATAGTGTTCTGAATAATACCAGTTTTAGCTAACTTGACGGATTTTTATTATTGGCTGTGTTATCATCTGTTTTTACTTGTTTTGAATTGTGCTTAAATCAAATGTACCTGGGACCAGCGCATTTCCCTTTCTTCCCGGAGAGAGAGAATCCACACATTGGTCTCCCAGGGGAGAGAGAGCGCTGTACCAGTTAATACTGTCAGAAATGTAATCGCGCGGTCACTTCAGGGCCACAGAGTATTTGCAAAATAAACATATTTCCCACAGAGCAATTAGTACGTTGTGTTTTGCATGAGAATGTGTTTTCTCAGAAGAAAATCACCCTGTCCTTTATTTCTAGTCTAGTTTCCACTTAGTGGAGGCTGGAATTGCAGGAAGGACACACTGAAGCTCCCCTCGGTCGCCTGGTTTCTGAAAGAAATCACCCCTGCGCCTAGACCAGCCTTCATAGCTGAGATGTGCCCAGACGGTCGGAGTTTCAGCGCTAAGTCCCCAGTGAAGTAGAGAAGGGAAGCAGGAGGGTGGTACCAGTCTGGATGCCTGGGGCGGGGGAGGGAAGGCGGGCACTGTGGCCGATGAAGCCTCAAGGAGCTAGGCCGGAAGCTGAAACCCCAGAACGCCATATACGCTTAGAAAGGAGGCGTTCAGTGCGCGCCCGCTGGCGTGGAGTATTCAGAACAAGGGCAAGATGCAGATTTGATTAGTGACCTCCTCCTCTTAACTGGCCTTGGTTCTAGAGACAAGTGGCAGCAATTTCGAATACTCGTGTATTTACCAGAGACTTTGACCTGAGAATCCGAAGCTTTCCATTACAGTGTTTCTTGTTCATACACAAGTGTGGGGCTAAGATGCAGAAGGGGGAAGATTTTGTTAAAGCTTATTGTAGAGCCTGGCTCTCTGAAGGCTCTGTTACGTTCACTGAAATGTTCCGAACACTTAATGCTAGACATATGGAAGGAACTCTCTCTCTCTCTCTCTCTCTCTCTCTCTCTATATATATATATATATATATATATATATATATATATATATATACATATGTATATATATTATCATGATTTGAATCATGATATGATTTGAGAGAATGGATAAATGTATGCAAAAAGGACATTTTCATTAAGCATGGTTTACTGTCCTCCAAAATTTTTTAAAGGATCATTTATTTATTTAATTCCACTTATTATTATTGTTGATGTTGTTATTGTTTAATTTGACCAGAGAGAGAGAAAGGGAAAGTGAGAAAGCAAGCCGCCAGGTCTGGGACTCAAACTGCAGTTGGCCATATGAGAATCCAGTGCCTTTAACCTCTATGCCACCTGTGGGCCCCATGTCCTCCAAAATGTTGACGTCAGATATTATAGACAGGTTTTTTTTCTTCCTCTCTTTGCTCCTCCCCACCTTGAGGATGCTATGGTCTGCAAAACAACAGGAATATGTCAGCCAAAGAGAGAATTCTGTTGTCCTCATTAACGCAAATCTGGGTTATGGCATGCAATGTCACATGTGTTTAACAGGGAGTCTTGTTAGGGTGCTGAGCACTGAACGGGAGCATCTGCCGACCTTGAGAGACCAAGGGGCAAAGAAAAGGGAATTAGAAAAGGCTCACCAAATGGCCAGCAGGTGGTGTGGTGGTTCAGGCACTGCACCCCCAAATGGCCAACTGCAGTTTGAGTCCTGGACCTAACGGCTTGAAAATTACACTGGGGGGGACCAGCAGTTAGCGTAATGGCTATGTCGCTCGACTCACATGTAGTTGACTGGAGTTCGAATCCCGCACCCGGTGGCTTAAACTCACACCAGGCGCATGTGCGCATGTGCCCAAGATCCCTAGAGGAGAATGGAGAAGAAGGGATTGCGGCGTGGCCATCCCCCCTGGGGGGGGGGGTGATTTCTTGCTTTCTGTCTCTCTGTGTCTCTCTCTGTCTTTCTGGTGAGCACACATGCCCTATAGCAAAATCCTCTCAAAAAAAGAAAAAAATTCACACTGAGTACACAGGTGTGCATGCCCGAAATCTCAAGAGGAGAATTGAGAAGGATTGTAATGTGGCTACAATCACTCCTGGGGAATGAGTTCTCCCTTTCCTTCTCACTGCCTCTCTCTGTCTCTGTCTTTCTCCAATGAGCACCACGCCCTATAACAAAAACCTTAAAAAAGGAAAGAAAGAACGGGCTCACCAAGAGGCTGCGTCTTGTCTGAGTGGGAGTAACCTATAGATAGAAAAGGGTATTCTAGACAATGGGAGTAGCATTAGTAAAGCCCAGGCGAGACCAAACCTAGTAGGATCCAGTAATGACAATAGTTTCAATGTCTGACATTAGGGTGCCCATGGGGCCTTATACGATGGACTATGTGACTGGAGTGATCCAGCCTGCATCCAGTGAAAAAGCTGTTTGTCAGGCCAAGAAAGCAAAGAGAGTTTGGCTTTCAACCACCGAAGATCCTCAATCCAGACTTCACCCTCCTGCTCCGCAGTCTAGTCAGGAGCCAGGTTAGAGCACCCCACTTATTCTCTCGCTCTTTCCAACTATATACATTTTTAATTTTTTAAATTTTTTTTTAATTTTAAACTTTGCTCTTTGCTGCTTTTTGTCTTTTTTTTTGGAGAGAGAGGGTTTTTTTGGAGAGGTTTTTGCTATAGGGTGCGTGCGCTTGCCAGACAGAGATAGAGAGACAGAAAGTGAGAGATCACCCCCTAGGGGGGATGGCCACTCTGCAGTCCCTTCTCCCCCATTCTCCTCTTCGGATCTTGGGCACGCACGCATATGCGCCCGGCCTGAGTTTAAGCCACCAGGTGCGGGACTCGAACAGCGGTCGACTATGTGGGAGTCCAGCAACATAGCCATTACACTAACTGCTGGTCTCAACTTTTTGTCTTTTTATTTCTTACCTTTGCCCCTGCCCTCCTAGGATAAGCCAATCAGCAGCCATCTATATTTGAGTTCTGAATGGCCCCCTTCATTTTTTGACAAAAATTTTTTTTTCTCTTTTTCTCATTGTTTTTGTCTCCTTTTTTCTCTCCCTCTTTTTTTTTTTTTTTTTTTTTTAATATTTCTTTTCCTTTTCTTTTTACGTTTCTCACTTTTCTGCTCAGCCTCCACACACTAATTTCCTAGACAGGTCTAGGTGCTCAGTAGCCAACCTCCTTCCTCATTCCTCTGAATGTTCAGATTTAACTCCAAAAAAAAAAAAAAAAAAAAAAAAAAAAAAACCCATATAATCCACCAGATGACCAGAAACCACCGCAGAGGTACAAGAAATATGAGAAACAAGACAATATCTCTCCTCTAAGGGAAAAGAATAACTCCTCTTACTCCACAAAGAATACAAGGAAACTCATGAAAATGCCAGATAAAGAATTTAAAATATTCATAGTGACAAAGCTAACAGAGATGCAAGAGAAGAGAGACAACGAACTCCAGAAGATGCAGGAGGAACGAGACACGGAGTTCCAGGAGGTGAGGAAGTTCTTGTATGATCTGAAAGAGGAGATACACATCATAAAAAAGAACCAAACGCAATTGTTAGAGATGAAGGCCATAATACAGGAAATCAAAACTTCTGCTGAAAATATCAAAAGCAAATTAGATCATGCAGAAGATCAAATCTCAGATGTAGAAGGTAAAACCTCTGCCCTAGAGAAATTCAACAAAAAAACTGAGAAAATAACACAAAAACATGAGAATAACATACAAGCAATACTAGATACCATTAAATGCCCAAACATCCAGATCATCAGTATCCCAGAAGCCAAAGAAACTAAAAAGGTCATGATTATCTACTCCATGAAAACCTGGAAGTAAAATTCCCAAGCCTAGAGAGGCACTCAAATACCCAGACCAAAGAAGTACAAAGGACTCCACATGGAATCAAACCAAGAAGATCTTCTCCAAGGCACATTGTAGCCAGATTGATCAAAACCAAAGACAGAGACAAGATACTAAAATTGGCAAGAGAGAAACATTAAGTTACTTTTTTTTTCTTTTTTTGGAGAGGTTTTTGCTATAGGGTGTGTGCGCTTGCCAGAAAGAGAGAGACAGAAGGCGAGAAATCACCCTCCAGGGGGGATGGCCACGCCACAATCCCTTCTCCTCCATTCTCCTCTCAGAATCTTGGGCACGCACACACACGCACCTGGCGTGAGTTTAAGCCACCAGGTCCGGGACACGAACTGCAGTCGACTACATGGGAGTCCAGCAACATAGCCATTATGCTAACTGCTGGTCCCACATCAAGTTACTTTCAAAGGATATCCCATCAGGCTGGCATTGGACCTCTCATCAGAAACAATGCAAGCAAGGAAAGAATGGGAAAAATATATTCAAAGTGTTCAGTGAAAAACAATTTCAACCAAGAACACTATACCCAGCAAGATTATCTTTCATATGGGAAAAAAAGACAAAACAAAAACTGAAAGAATTTACCAACACCAGACCAGCTTTCCAAGAAGTGCTGAAGGGAGTGCTATACCAGGAAAACTAAAGTCGGACACACAGAAATAACAGTAGAAGAAACAACCAAGAGAATGGCTAGCCTAATGGCAAGGACAAGTCTGGAGTTGAATGTTAACTTCCAGAGTTTAAGTGGAAAGATCAGACCACAGTAACACAGCAAATTCAATAGAAGAGAGGTTAATTAAGTGAGTCTGAACTACTAAAATAATTTTTATTTTACTTTAGACTAAAACATTTCTGATTTTCTTCAATGCTTTGATTTTCATATTTAAGGATTTTTGTCTTCTTTTGAACTGTTGATAGGTTCATCTACCTACATTTGAACTGAATCCTAACCTTTATCCTGGCTTTAAGTTTTATGCAAATTTCTCTTAATATTTTTTTGATTTTGATCTATTAAATCTAAAACTATTTTTTGAAATGAAAAAATGCATTAAAAATACCTATTAATACCTCTTTAATGACTGCAGTAAGCTATATAGCCCCAGTGAGGTGCTACTTTATAGTATGTTCACTTTACTCACTGAGATTTACGCCTAAAGTCAGACATGCTTTCATAAATATGTATATATTAGCTGTGCTTGCTTTTTTTCTTAATTTTATTTTTACATTTAATCATTGCACCTCTTTACCGTGTACAACATGGTTTTTCCCAGCATGAATACAGTGCACATTAGTCAAAACAATGATATTACCATATACATTATCATCAACAGACAACTTTTCATTTTTGTGTCTATTAAGTGTGTTGTTTGTTCCCTGAATCCCTCCCTTCCGCCCTCAATTACTCATTCCCATTACCTCTCCCATACTGTCTGTAGTATCTGCAGTTGCCTTCCCTGCTATTATACCTTCCAGTTCTTTCCGTTTTTTTTTTTTTTCAATTATCAGCTCATAAAGTTTTTAACAATAGGGAGCATAGATTCTATTCAGGGTTGGATTAAGGGTGGGTCTCGTACAGTTCCGCAATTGTAGGTGAATCTCCATGGAATACAGTTTCAGGAAAGCGATTCTGGAAAGCAGAGATGATTATCAGTTGATGCGGCACAGCATCCATCTTGTGATTACCAGGAATGGTGTTGTGGGGATCTGCAGCGTGAGTCATCCTTGGGTATCTGGCTTCCTTAAGAATGGTAGAGTAGTTCTTGTTTTTCCCTGAGGTAATGCAGGGCTGGTAACCATCATCTTCTCATTGTCCATAGGCAGAGAAAATCCTCCTATACAATATATTTCTCAATTGGTTTAAGACAGCTAAAGTTTCTTTCTGTTGCTTGTAGTTGCAGGTTCTTAATCCTAGTTTTCGGATTCAGTTTGCTGCCTGCGGCTGGCGGCCATGCGCAGGCACAGGCCCAGCAGCCATGCGCAGGCCCAGGGGCCACGGCGGCCATGCGCAGGCGCAGGCCCACGGTGTCCACATGCAGGCGCAGGCCCGGCGGCCACCTGCAGGCCCAGCGGTCACACGCTGGCCCGGTGGCCACGCGCAGGCCCGGCAGCCATGTGTAGGCGCAGGCCCGGTGGCCACACACAGGCCCGGCGGCCACGCACAGGCGCAGGCCCAGCGGCCACGCTCAGACCCAGTGGCCACGTGCAGGCCCGGGGGCCACGCGCATGCCCGGCGGCCACGCGCTGGTCCAGCAACCACACGCAGGCCCGGCGGCCACGCTCAGGTGCAGGCCCGGCGGCCACGCATAGGCCTGGCGGCCACGCGCAGGCCCAGTAGCCACACGCCAGCCCCGAGCGCGCGAATGTGTGTGGGATCCAGTGCCACCTCCCACTCGCCTGCCTGGCCCAAGAAAGGAAGGACGGTGAGCTCAGCCAGTCCGCGCCGCCGGCTCCCGTCAGCGCCAAGCGCAGGACACACTCTGCGCCAGAGAGGCAGTGGGGGCCGGGCGGTCTGGGCCGCGGCACGCGAGGCAGAGCCCCGGCCGCGCGGCCGGCCCTGTGCTTGCTTTTGAAAGCCTTTAATTAAGATCTTTAGTGAATCAATAAAATGTGAAAAAAAAGACAAGGAAAACAACTGTACATACCAGACAGTGTGAGAGAAGGAGTGAAGTTGGCAAAGGATGAGAGGTAGGGAATCAAGGGGGGTGAGAGGGATAGCAAAAAATATACAAAGCAAGAAATAGAAAATTACTTGTTGATGATAACATGTATGGTAATATCCTTGATTGAGCCAATATACAATGTATACTGGATGGAAAATCTCATTTTGTATACTGTATTGATGCCCAGTGAATGACAATAAATTAATTAATTCTTAAAAATTCCTAACAAAGAAAAAAAGAAAGCAAAGGGAGTTTGAAGAATTTGACCCGGGCTATAATATGATCGAATCTGAATTTTGGAAATGTTGTTTCGGTGATGCCATGAAGGATCAACTCATTGCAACAGCGAGAATGCTCAGAAGCAAAAATCAAAGCAGAAGTTCAGAGTCCTCAAAATATGACTGATAATGTTGTACCAAGTAGAATGTTCTCGACTGAAATAATAAATTTAAGCCAACTGAGACAGATTTCCTTTTATCTGCAGTTGAGAGCACTCTATCAGAAGAGCAGATTCAGCAGGCTTAAATTTATTATCTCACATAGTAAGAAGTCCGGTGGTGGGGCCACTCCGGAGTTGGCTGAGTAGTTCAACTTTGTAAACGAAAGCTGTAATGGTTAGTTTTATGTGTCAACTAGACTGGCTTAAAGGATGCCCAGATAGCTGGTGAAACATTGCAGGAGTCTGTCCTTATCCACAGGGACTATGTTCCAAGTACCCGAGTAAATACCGGAAACTACAGAGAGTACCTAACCCTATATATACAGATGGAGCCTGATTAAACAGTTGTTCAACTTACTATTTATCAACCTGAAATTGGCGCAGAAGTGATGCACATTCAGTAGAAACAGTGCTTGGAATACCCATGTAACCATTCTGCTTTTCATTTTCAGCATGTGATAAACTACATGCGATATTTAATATCTTATTATAAAATAGGCTTTGTATTTGATCATTTTACCCAAATGTAGATTAATAGAAATGTTCTGAGCACATTTAAGGTAGGATAGGCTAAAGCTATGATATTTGGTGGCTTAGGTGTATTAAATGTATTGTCTATTCATGATATTTTCAATTTACAATGGGTTTATCTGGATGTAACCCAATCACAAGCTGAAGAGCATGTACCATTTTTTTTCTTACACATAAGTATCTATGATAAAGTTTACTCTATAAATCATGCATAGTTGAAGATTAACAACAATAATTAATAATTAAGCTATTATTAGTAAAGTATTACATAAAATAAGGATTACTTGAACCACAAGCACTACAATCCTGGGACAGTAGATCCAATAACCAAGACAGCGACCAGGTGACTAACAGGTGGGTGGCATATACAAAGGGTCTTTAGAAAGTTCATGGAAAGTTATTATTAAAAAACTATACATGATTTCAAATTTTTTGCACCAAAATAAATTTATATTTCTTTTTTGAGAGGTTTTTTTTTTTTTTTTTTTTTTTTTTTTTTTTTTTTTGGCTATAGGGCATGTGCACTTACTTGCCAGAAAGACAGAGAGACAGAAAGTGAGAAATCACCCTCCAGAGGGAACGGCCACTCCACAATCCCTTCTCCATTCTCCTCTCAGGATCTTGGGCACGCACGCACACGCACCCGGTGTGAGCTTAAGCTACTAGGTCTGGGACTGGAACCGTGGTCGACTACATGGGAGTCCAGTGACATAGCCATTACAACTGCTGGTCCCAGTAAACTCATACTTTTTAAAGAATTATTCATTTTAATTTTATTCATTATTATCATTATTCTTTAACTTGTACAGGGCACATGCACTCACCAGAGAAAGAGAGAGAAAATGGGAAAGTGAAAAAGCAAGCCCTCAGACCGGGGACTCAAACTGTAGTTGTCCCTGTGGGAGTCCACTGCCCCAACCACCATGTCACCTGCTGACCCCAGCAAACTCCATTTTTCTACAAACTTTTTGAATAGCGTGGGTATGCTGAACAAAGAGACAATGCATGTACTGGAGGGGATGGCATGAGATCTTATCACATCATTCAGAATGGTGAGCAATTTAAAACTTATAAAATATTTTTATGGGTTGGCTCTATAGCCTAGTGGCTAAAAAAATTCCAGACCCCGTATTTCCAATGGCAGTTCAAATCCCAGTCCCAGCAGTTTGAAAAACATGCCAGACATGTGTGCATGTCCCAAATCCCGAAAGGATGGAGAAATGGAGAAGATTGGATTGTGGCATGACCATGCACCTCTGAAGCAGGATTTCTCCCTCCTTCTCTCTTTCTCTCTGTGTCTCTCAGGTGTACATACCTTCTGATAATTAAAAAACATATAAACATATAAATAAATTATTTTTATTCTTTGAAAAGTCCATCTATATTTTATTGAATAAAAATGGACATTTCAACTGATATTGTACAGATCAGCTTACTGCTGCCCTGATTAGTCATCACATAAGAGGCTCCTTCTACCTTAGCAGTGTTCATGGTTTTTATTCAAAGAAAACCCCATTCCCTCTCCCCAACTCTCTTGATTATATTAGCAAGAGAGGTAACAAGAACTCTGAGGGACACTGTATCACAAGAGCTAATCCTTAGACTGCTGGAAAAAGAAATTTTGGAGTAAAAATAATAATATGTACATTTAGTGAGCATTTAATATGTGCCACACTATTCTAGTCACTGTGCGCATATTTTTTAAAAATAATTATTTTAGGGACCAGCAGTTAGCGTAATGGCTATGTCGCTGGACTCTCATGTAGTCGACCGCAGTTTGAGTCCCGGACCCGGTGGCTTAAACTCACGCCAGGCACGTGTGCGTGCGTGCCCAAGATAGATCCCGAGAGGAGAATGGAGGAGAAGGGATGGATTGGGGCGGGGCCATCCCCCCTGGGGGATGATTTCTCGCTTCCTGTCTCTCTCTGTCTTTCTGGCGAGCGCACGCGCCCTATAGTTAAAAACCTCTCCAAAAAAAAGAAAAATATATATTAATCACTTTATTTAACTTTATTTATTTATTTATTTATTTATTTAAATTTGACCAGAGGGGCAGAGTGAGAGAGAGAGGAAGGGAAACTGAGAAAGCAAGACGTCAGGTCTGAGACTCGAAACAAGGTCAGCCATGTGGGAGTCCAGAGCCCTTAGCCACTGTGCTCCAACTTTACATATATTATCTTTAATATTAACAGGTTATGTATAACACAGAGAAAAGTAAACCAAAGAGTAAATTTAAGTAGTTATTCCCAACTTTACCTCTCCTTTCAAATTTTCACATAAGTGAACATTTTATATCCTTCCATTAATTTTTTGCTTTTATAAAAACTTCAAAGCTAGAAATTTTCTATTCTTCAAATCCCTCCGTGGGAATATATCTAATGAACAAAATCATTCTTATTATTTAAATCAGACCTAGATTAAGACTGATTTAGTCAAAATATATACTCAGGTTGCTAAGTAATTTTAAAAACTTCTGAAATATTAATTTCTGAATTTCCATTTAGTATTTTTGGATCTTGGTTGACTGTGGGTAGCCGAAACTGTGGGAAGTGAAACCTCAGTTAAGAAGAGACTACAGTACCTCTGGGTGTACGAGGGGGTTTCAGGAAGAGATTAACCTTTGACTCCGTAGGCTGAGGAAAGAAGATCCGCGTCACCAATGCTGGCAAGCAACATCCATTTGTTGAGGGCCAGGACAGGCAAAAAGACAGGTCCTTGACCTGGGACATCTTGGATAGCAGAGTTCCTGTCTTGGGCCTTCAGACACTAAGACTTACAGCATCAGCACCCACCACCACCACCTCTGCCTAGTTCTCAGGCCCCAAACTCAGGAGTCAGACTGAATTCTATCACCAGTTTCCCTGGTTCTCCAACTTGCAGACCCCATATGATGGCTCTTCTCAGAATCTATGATCACATGTACCAATTTCCATCATGAATCTCTTTTTATCCATCCATCCATCTCTCTATTTATCATCTATCTATTATATGGCATTGGTTCTGTTTCTCTGAAGAACCCTAACTGATACAGTGATTCAGATCATGCCATATTCTATTCTGCCTTCTTTTTTTTTTTTTTTTTTTTTTTTTTTTATAGACCACAGATTAGTTTATTTTTAAAACCCATCATGCCATGAATTCATAGGGAATAGGTTCCAGTAGCTCAGGCTCCTTTCCATTGGTTCTCACAAAGTGTGCTTCTCTGGGTGGAGCAGGCTGGCGCTTTAGTTGAACCCAGGTCCCTTTCTCTTTGGCTTCTTTCTTTTTCTGGTCATTTTCCTTCACACGTTTTAGGAAGCTATCTCTGCTCTTAGAATGTTTAATATGCTCAATACGCACATTGATTCTCTTGGCAAGAATCTTGCCCTTAACTTGTTTGTTCACAACAATGCCAACAGCATGCTGGGTAACATTGTAGACTCTTCCAGTTTTGCCATGGTAACACTTGTGGGGCATTCCTTTTTGAACAGTACCCATTCCCTTAATGTCTACAATATCACATTTCTTGTAGATTCGCATATATGTCGCCAAAGGAACAACTCCATGTTTTCTAAAAGGCCTAGAGAACATGTATCGGGTGCCTCTCCTCTTTCCCTTTGTGTTTGTCATTTTGATTAATTACTCGAAGATGGCGGTTCCGGCCAAAAGGGCTATTCTGCCTTCTTAAGCAGTGGACTTGACTCTTGGGCCGTTCCCCGTAAGTTCACAAAATGGCTGCTGCAGTTCCAGACATTTAAAAGTTCCACATTTAAAAATAAATAATGTCCTGAATAAGAAGATGTTCTCTTTTTGCTTCTTAAAAATGAAGAAACAAGTGGCAGCAGTGATTAAGGGCGCTAGACTCTGACATGGCCAACTGTGGTTTGAGTCTCAGACCTGGTGGCTTGCTTTCTTGCTTTCCCTTTCTCTCTCTCTCTCTCTCTCTCTCTCTCTCTCTCTCTCTGTCTCTCTCTGGTCAAATTAAAAAACAATAATAACAAAATGGAATTAAATAAATAGATAATTGTTTCTAAAGACTGAAGAAACATTTCTCAGAAATCTAAGAAAACTCTCCTGCATGGCTCATTGACCAGAACTAGATCATATATCTGTATGTAGATCCATCCTTGCAAGGGAAATGAAACCTCCAAGAATGGCATGGTAGAACTAAGGATATAAACTGAATGGAGAGAGGAAGATGAAAAAAATGAGGTTGTCCAGGAAAATAAGATGGTGGGAAGATAAGACTAAAACATTTCAATGATTGCAAAAGTGTTACAGAGATTAATTTTTACAATCTAATAGTTGTTTTCAGCTGATTTGTAACTATAAATTTTTAAAGTACATTTATATATTTCTTCATGAGCAAGAGAAAGAGAAAGCACTCCTACAGGGCTCTCATGTCATGATCCAGTTTCAGGCCCAGATCGTAGGCACACATGTACCTGATGCACTGAGGTAGGTTTCCGGACTCAGATCTAGAACCTTCCTGTGTGAGTCAGCTCCACAGAGCATCGTGTTTTACTGCTACACCACCATCTGGCCCCAGCTAGAAACTGGGAGAATTCTTCAGCTGGGTTTGGAAATACAGGCTACCAACTTAGGAAGTTAATTTGATACCTGATTAGACCGATTTTTTCCTAGATTTTGTGGAATATCTAGTTAAGCCCAATTCATGCTGAAATGATTCTCTTCTACAATATAAATAATAAACTTCCTCTGATTTGAACTAAATCTGAAAGTTGAAAGTAGATTTAGGTAACTTGGTTCCCACCTAGAGGTGTTTGTAGGTTAAGAAATTTGAAGTGTCCTTTAGAATGGCCATTTTGCCAGCGCTTAGCCCAGGAATCCACATTCCTATAGATGCAGCAATCCAGTTGTCTTCCAGACCAGGAGGCCCCTGAATGTTACCAAGGTGTAGGCTCTTGCTAGAGTAGGACATACCATTCATACCGTACAATAAAGGGAAATACACAGGTTGACCCTGAAAGTGCCCTCTTTTCCAGGTATTGCCCAGATAGGAAATGACTAGAGAAGAAACCAGATCCACATACTTGGAATCTAGATCACATGAGCCATTCCTACGCTACGTCTCCTCTGTGCCTCCTACCCACTGCACATCCCCTTGGAGTTAGATTTTAACCAGATCACCACGTGCAGGTCTAAACTACAGGACTCCGAGAAAGACCATTCATACAAGATGAAGATATGAACATCATCACCAGGGTTAAGCAACTAGGAATCCTGGTTGAAAAAGAACTTTAAAGACTAACTAAAAGTAAGCTCTCTTGGGAGTTTGGGGCAAAAGTTTCCTAATCTTAAGGAGGAGATAACAAGAAAGGCAACATTTCTTCTTCCTGTAGATGCTGTAGTTCCTGAATGTGAGCTAAAGCTCTCTCAGTCACCATGCAGCAAGTATCCACAAGAGAAGCCCAATGCCTTGAGTTTGCAAGAGTGAAAAAATAAAAAACTTGAGTCCTCAACCAAGTATCTTAGTAATTGAATTAACCAAAGTCCAAGCCATCCAACCTCAGCTCTTCTTATATGAAATATTGAATTTCCTTTTTGTTTCATCAGATCTAATTACCATTTCCTTTATAGACATCCAATGACTGTAGGGATCTACACGGTTCCCTTTATTATCTCATTTCTTATAGGAAGGCCACCTCAGGTCTGAGTCCCAGACCGGTAGCTTGGAAACACACTGTGTTTGTGTGCATATGTGCCCAAACTCCCGAGAGGAGGATGGAGGAGAAGGGATCGTGGTGTGGCCATCCCACCTGAGAGTGCTTTCTTACTTTCCCTCTCTCTCCCTCTCTAGTAAGTGCATGCACCCTATAGCAAATTCTTAAAAATAAATAAATGAATAAATTTTACTAGTACCATCACTACTATTTTACCTATTTTGAAGAACCAATTTTTTAAGTCCCCCAAAATACTGATATTGATATATTAAAATTTCATTCCAAATTTGGTGACTTTCTGAGGAAAAAGTAGAAGAGAATTTTCTGTCCTCTTCCTAATATGATTTAGCACTAGTCTAACTGTATAAAACAGAAATCCTGGGAACAGCAGGTGATGTGGTGGTTAGAGCTCTAAACTCCCACATGGCTAAACACACTTCAAGTCCCAGACCTGGTGGCTTGCTTTCTCCCTTTCTCTTTTTCTCTATCTCTCTGTCTCTCTCTAGTGAGTGCATGTCCCCCGGGCAAACTAAAAAATAATAATAATGATAAATAAAAAATTAAATTAAATAATTCTTAAAAAAAAAAAAAAAGGCAGTCAAACTGGCTTAAGCTAAAAGGGAGTTTATAGGTCCTTGAAACTAAGAAGTCCCAGAACATAAAACAGCTTCAGGGCTGGACCCAGTTGCATAAAATATGTCACCAGGAAAGTATCTCTCCATTTCTCAGCTTCTTTTTCTCTTGGTTGGCTTCATTCTCAAACAGCCTTTTCAACCATGATGACAAGGGGCTTTCAAAAGTAGTGAATACTAATTTAATGTGCATATTGAAAAGGACGTGAGCTTAGTACCTCGTCAGACATATCAGCAAAAAATTCCAAGACTGACTCCTCTGAACTAGGTACACAGTCAGCTTTGGTTTACGTGTACAGTCTTTTAAGGGTGGAGTTGAGAACAAGAATAGAGTGCGTGGCCCAGCTGGACTCGTGGAAGGAAAGTGATGACAGGTAGTTCCCTGAGTGAAAATCGAGTTTCTTTTAGCAGAACGGGAAACGGATGAAACAAAAGTCAACAATGCTTCCCAAATCTCCACTTTAGGAAATAACCTGATACATGTGCATGCTATGAATTCAGATTAGAATTATAAATAGCAATTTCATTAACCTTAGCTTGTAAACTGTGAGTCTCTTAAGCCTGCAAATGTTTGTGTATGTCTCTTCCTGATAGTGCTCTATGATCACTTATTTCATCCACTTCTTTAAGAACGAAAGTATACAGATGATTGAAGAATCTTCATCCTTGAGGTTATATGAAGACAAAGCAGCTGGGTAATGCATGCAAGGCATTCAGGAGTCACTCCACGAGCTTCGACCTTCAGCTCTCTGATTATTCCACCGTGCTGAGAGCACTAGATCTGCGCTTCCTTACCTGGTGGAATGGGTTTTTAAGTGCATTTCGAGGGCCGGCAGAGAGTGGGATGGTTAAGGTGTTGGACTCCCATGGGGCCAACCATGGTTTGAGTCCCGGACGTGGAGGCTTGAAACTCATGCCAGGCACGTGTGCATGCATGCCCAAAATCCCGAGGGGAGAGAAGAGTAGAGGGGTTGAGGCATGGCCCCTTCTCAGGGTGTGATTTCTCGCTTTCTGTCAGTCTTCCTTTCTCTGTCTCTCTGGTGAGCTCATGTGCCTTCTTACCACAACAACAATTTTCAAGTAAATAAGTGAAGTGCATTTTGTGTTTTTAAAGATATTTTGATTTTTCACTGAACATTTATTATTTATCGATATTGTATAATTTTGTAATGTAGCTACTAAGAGCTTTCCCCAGGCAAGCGTGTCCCAAAATGTATTGTGTAAAAGCAAATGCTTCAGTTTTAATGTTATTACAAGGGAAAAATTAATTTTCTAGTTAAATGTTTGGAACACTAGGTTAAATAGGTTTCTCTCTTTTTAAAATTTTGTGTTATAAAATATACAGAAACACTGAAAGAATAATACAAAAAGAACACCCACATATTCATCAGTAAAAGTCAACAGTTAACATTTTGCCATACTTGCTTTTATATATACACATATATATAGTTAGTGGTGATGAATAACTCAAAAATCCATTGTAGACATCATGATACTATCACTCTTCACCTCTAACTACTTGACTGTACATCTCTGAAGACATTCTTACATAACCACAAAAGCATACTTAAAAAATTTAACAAAAATTTTTCTTAATATCATCTCAAACCCAGTCCCTATTAAAATTTTCCCTTTGGTTATCAATATACCTTGATATCTGTACAAAGTATATTACAGATAGTTCTTCTTTTGAACCAATATCCAATTATAACTTGTAGATTGCATTGCATTTTGTCTCTTGTCTCTAGACAAGAGACAGGACTGTTATTCTAGAACAGCCTTCTTGACCTTTTAAAAAACAATACTATGTTTTTAAACCAATCAAGCCTGTTGTCTTGGAGATATCCCACATTCTCAATTTTTCTGAATATTTCCTTATGGTACCCTCTTAGTCCTCTTCTCACCCAGCTCTCTTAACAGCAGTATCTCTCAAGGCTTTTAATTTGTCAATGTGCAAGGTGACTAAGTCATCCCTTTTCAAAGTCTCTACCATCTTTACACAAACCCCTTCTTTGGGAATTGTTCATACTTCCTAAACACACACACACACGGGCCCTCAGCCTATGGACATTGCAACTCTATCTTCCTTGCCGATTTATTAGAACTACCCCTTTATAGGTCATGGGCAGATATGACAAGTGATTATAGAAACTTGGGCAGATTTAACTTAACAAATTAACCCTCCCAAATACTTAAAATGTAAAATTATATTTTACTGCCCATTATCAACTAAAGTATTGTCGGCGTCCGCCCCTGGGCTCGGCACTACTATGGAAGAAGCATAAAAAATGAGACAAAAGATAGAGTAGAAACGGACACAGGCAGCCTGAGCCTAGGTAGGCCAAGCAACTTGTGCCGCCCAGATGAACTAGACGTCTTTATTTATAGAACAAGGAGACATTACATATGTATGTTTTACGACACTTCATACATTGGTTGCCAGGTTACAGACAATAAGAACCAGTTAACAAATCTATGAGGGCTTAGTCACACCAGGCCAGGTGTATAATCCCTTGGTGATAATCCCATCAAGAGAAAATCTCATCTTCCTTTCTAATGCAAAGAACTAGCTGTTAGGTGTGGGGAAGGAGCTAAAGATCTTCTCCACCACACCCAGAGTAGGCTAAGGAACCTTTCAGATGCAGAGCAGGGATTGGATTTTGCCAAGATGTTTCTTGAAGTCTATCACATGTGTCTGTTGGAACGCCCCTAGCAATTTCCACCCTTGCTCTGTCTGCAGCCAAGGTCAAGGAAAGACAAGTTACAAGGTTCTGCCAAACCCCAAAAGAGCATGTGGTGTTTGCTCAGAGCATGTCCCCACACCTCAGACTCTCTCTCTTAAACGTGTCCTCACAAAGTATTATTTGACATTGAGCACCAACAGGTTGTACTAATAAATGCCCATGTCCTGCTGATGGCTGGGCAAATGAAAGATATCAAAATACACAACTGGCTTGGGGGACACATGGCACAACAAAGGATCCATTTATTCTATATCCGATTTCCTTCAAATGGACAGTTCTAAGAATAGATAAAGAAATAAAATGATCTTTGGCATTTCAAAAAAAAAAAAGAAATTTGGACAGATTTAATGAAAGGAAAGTCTAAAACAATCAGGAGAAAGTACTCTGAGTTTTCAGGTGAGTTCAAAAGTGATGCAATTATTGTTGTTGCCAATATTGGTGATACATGCATCCTCAGGGAACAGGCAAGAGAAATATGCTGAGTTTAGGTTCTAGGAAGGCACGCCAAGGTGGCATATATGAAAGGAGAGCCAGGCTGTACAGCACCAGAGCAAGTGCGGTTCTGGCTTAGATGGTCTCTAGTGGAAAGCCATCTCCTGTTGGGATCATCCAACTAGAGAAATTTTGATGGCATGGGACATTTGTGGGGGAGGAGACCAAGATTAAAAATAAATAAATAAATAAATAAATAAATAAATAAATAAATAAGGAAAAAAAAAAGTCTAAGCTAGAAAGGAAGAAGAAAGTAAAAGGAAAGAAGGAAGGCACTCAGCTCTGACAAAATGTACATTTGGTAGAGACAGGAAGGAATCAGTTTAGGAAGCAAGTTGGGCTGTCAGAAACTCAGCTGAGCCTTCCAAGAAGGAATAGGGGCAGAACAGAGGAGGCCGAAGTCCTGAAGACATATCTCACCATGTATGCCTCAGGACGTTTAGGACCTGGGCAGAAAAGTGTCTTGAAGACCATGTTGCAGAGGTGTTTACCCTGAGATCTGAGAGAACCAGATTTATAGAGAAGCATCAATAGCAGACTCAGGACTGTGTCTGGGAGATACCCCAGGAGGAACAAATATGAGAAATTCCAGGCGATCATCCACAGGAAATAAGTTGTATAAACCTAAGCAATTCCATTAAGAAGGAATAAATTCAGCCACCGTGTTCAGGATGTAATATGTGCCCCACAAGAGATGGGGCCATGTAGACACTGAACAATCATCAACGTCAGGGCAGCATACTCATGCCAGAAGCACTGGCCTCAGCAGTGTTAGATGCAAACACACATCCCTTCCCCTTGGGTTTCGTGGGGACCTTCAATTAGCCTAACACTCCTGTTAGGGTTGGAGGGGCACAATTAAAAACAAACAACCAAAACACAAAAACTTCTCCATATCTGGGTTCTAAACCAATGTCTAGGGAGAAATTAAAGTTAAGAGGTTAAATCCTTCTGCAAAGTAAAGCCCAAAGACATTGGAAGTCCAATTGAAATCCAAAAATCAAACTTCAAAAATTAAAATTCTCTGCCCTTGATCCAGTGGCAGTACCACAGCTCATTGACACTGCTGCTGGACAGGTTGAGGTCACAGGAGAGGCCCAGTTTGATTCTCGGCTCACCCTAAGATTCAAAGAATGCTGTTGGGTCCTTGCAGCCCTGGCTACTTGGGAGGCTGAGGTAGGAGGCTCAAGAAATAATAAGACCCTGTATTAAAAGCAAAGAAAGGTTCCTGCTTATGTATGAAATAGTTAAAGCCATTTTCAATTTCTGATTCAGTGCAATCTCCACTGGGGTTAAGAGAGAGCATCTTGAATCCTGAGCCAGGGACATTTTAGCAGCTGCAGCTACAGTCTATTTCTTCCTAGAATAGAATAGGTCATTCCTCTGGAGCCTCCAGGGCTCTATTTTTTTTTTCAATCCTCACTTTCTTTTTCTTTTTAATTGGCAGAGGGCACAGGTGCTCACCAGAGAGAATTGGAGAGACAGAGAGAGGAAGACTGTACCCACATAGGACAGTCATGCCACAATTCCCTTTCCTTCATTTTTCTACCCTGGTGGGCTTTGGGCAGTCATGCACACACACTTGGAGTGTTTTTCAAACACTAATCTGGGATTTGAACTAGTTGCCCATGTGGGATCCAGCTTCTTGAGTTAAAAAATGTTAGTTGGAATCAGAACATTATGGCAGCACTGGTCTCTTACCTACCTACTGAAGTTAGGAAACAAACTGCTTGCTAACCCTAGAGAAATTTGCCTAACAAAGATAAATATATATCCAGAACCAGTATATGGTGTTGCCAAAGACTCTAGCATAGGCTTAGCATCTGAAAGAAGAGAATCCTAGTCTCTACTTCCTAAGGATGGTTGTCAGTGAATCAATGGAGATAGTCCAAATCTATGACTTGTGAAGGTAAAGTTATCTGAGAGTAATCTTCTCGTAAGAGGTTAATATGAGCATCCTGTTCAACAAATCTGGGGGGAAAGGAAAGAATCATTGATATGTTTATCTCAGACAGAGGCAATTGACTCAATCTGCCTTATTGCAAACTACAAACTTGTAAATGTGGATGCCCCAATCGCCAGGTGTTTTTCTTTTTATATCAATTAAAATTATCTTCATTGACATTTTCAATCTGAGCCTTTGTACTTAATTGACCTTGGGAGCACTTATTTTCAGTCTTGTGCCTCTGTGGCTGATTTGAGTGACATTGGCTAAAATTTGCCTTGAAGTACACTTTCCCTAGCACCATCTAAACACCAAGGGATGGTGTAGAGAGACTTTGAACACGTGGACATACTACACGAATACAAGTGTTTGTGAAATACAAGTCTTTCTTCCTCCAAAGGGTGGATTGAACAGAGTGCAGTGAGTTGGAAAAAGACCCAAGGCACTGATGTCATGTTGTTTATTGCTGAGTTCAAGGTGAGCTTGCAAAGTTCTAGTAGCACTCACAAGGTGCTTCCTTACTCCTAGAGCTTATAATGTGCAAGCAGAAGGCTCACAAAGTGACTTCCTCCCTCTTGGAGCTTATGGCACGGAGGTGAGGTGAGCCAAGCCAAAGCCAAGCTAAACAGGACTAGCTAGCAGGGCAGAACAGGGATAGTTAAGCAGGGCCAGCTGACCAAGTGTTCCTTTCTCTTAAAGGGGCTGTAGACAACAGCGGCTTGTTGCCAAAACCAAACTGTCTCACACACACACACACACACACACACACAGGCATTACATTTGATGGCATAAAATAGCAAAGTCATAATTATATAACAAGCACACAAGTGCATTACAACTAATAACATGTTTATCCTGAGACCTTCAAACATGATAAGATAGGAGGTGAGGGAACCAGACCAAACTATCCTGACTCCATTTGCAGTACAACATGGTTCAGTCTTCCGAAGTTTCCTCTCTGGCCCAGAATGCAGAGTGGAATTTGGAGCAGCCCAGCTGGTGCTGCCTACCCACATCTGTAATGAGGAATATCCAATTAAACTCTCATTAGTGCTCTATAGCACATGCAGAGCCACCTTGTAATTTAAATGCATCTGGAAGTAGATTCAAGTGACATTGTGGGGAGGGGCTCCCTTTAAGAAAAAGAATATAAAAGCATAAATTTAAAAGTAGTTATGAAAGTGAGTATTTAGAAAAAAGAAATAATTACAAAGGTACAGACTTCTTTATTTATTTATTTATTTATTTTGGAGAGGTTTCTGCTATAGGGCGCGTGCGCTTGCCAGACAGACAGAGAGAGACAGAGAGATAGAAAGCAGGAAATCACCCCCCAGGGGGGATGGTCACGCCGCAATCCCTTCTCCTCCATTCTCCTCTCGGGATCTTGGGCACGCACGCACACGCGCCCGGCGTGAGTTTAAGCCGCCGGGTCCGGGACTCGAACCGCGGTCGACTACGTGGGAGTCCAGCGACATAGCCATTACGCTAACTGCTGGTCCCCAGACTTCTTTAAATGACATAACAAAGCCAGTCCCGTGACATAGTGGTCAAAGAGGTGGATCTTTAAAGAGGTAAAAGACCTCTACAAGGAAAATGAAAAAGAAAAAAAAGGAAAGAAAAAAACAAAAACAAAACAAAAAGAACTTTAGAAAGAAATAGAATATGATGTCAAAAATTGAAAAGACATCCCTTGTTCTTGGATTGGAAAAATCTGTATAATTAAACATCAATTCTACACAAATTAATTTACAAACTCAACTTGATTCTGATCAAATTACTAGCTAGGTTCATCACAGAAATAGAAAAGAACCATCATAAAATTTTTCTGGAATCATAAAAGACTCTATATTATCAATCAAAAAGACTCTATATTATCTATATTATGCACAAAGAATAAAGTAAAAGACATTTCACTACTTAACCTCACAACGAACTACAAACTAATCATCAAAACACCATGGTACTGACACAAAAACAGATACATAGACCAATGTAATAGAATAGAGAACCCAGAAATAAACCCTCAAGCATACGGCTAACTGACTTTTGACAAAGGGTACAAGACTAACCAGTGGAGAAAAGAAAGTCTTTCCAGCAAATAGTGCTGGAAGAACTGTAAATCCACCTGCTGAGAAATGACACTGGACCTCTTGAAGACATTGGAGTAGACAAAGAATTTTAAAATAAGTCTCCTAAAGCACAGAAAATAACCTCCAAAACACAGGCAAGTGGGATTACACCAAGCTAAAACACTTCCATACAGCAAAGGGAACAATAATTAGAGTGAATAGAGAATCCACAGAATGTGAGAAAATATTTACAAACTATGCTTCAGATAAGGGATTGATAACCAAAATACATAGAGAACTCAAGCAGCTAACTCACTGAAGGAAAAAAAAAAAAGAATTTAAAAATGGCTAATGAGCTAAACAGACAATTCTCTAAAGAAAACATACAAATGGCCAAAAAGCATATAAAAAATGTTCAATGTCTTTTATTGTAAGGGAAATGCAAATAAATGAGGTATCATTTAACCCCATTCAGAATGGCTACAATCAAAAAACAAACAGCGACAAGTGCTGGTGAGGCTGTGGTGAAAAGGGAATCCTCCTGCACTATTCATAGGAATGTAAATTAGTACAACCACTGTGGAAAACAATATGATGGCTTCTTCACATTCATATGGGCATAAAAAGAGAGTTTCCACAGTGGGCAGTGAGAATATTCATGAAAGTTATAAGTCATACAAATATATCCCACTAAACCCAAACTAAATGTATTTCCAACTTAGCTGCCCTTTAACCAGATCCTAAAAATGCCTGAGTGACAGAAGCATTGAGGCCATGGTCCTGAGGCCAACATGTGGCAAGGTGGTTAAGGCACTGGACTCCTACATGGCCAACAGCAGTTCAAGTCCCAGATCCAGTGACTTGAAAATCACTCTGGGCACACGTGCATGCATATTCCAAGAGGAGAGCAGAAAAGGGACTGTGGTGTGGCCATCTCCCCAGGGGGTTATTTCTCACTTTCCATCTCACCGTCTCTCTGCAGTGAGCACATATACCCTATGACAAAAACCTAAAAAAAAAAGACAGGTAGAGACAGTGGTCTTGATCCACTCGAGTTGAATTATCTTACTTTTACAAAAACATATTTCACTACTCTTCTCTTTATTTTCTTTCTGAGTAGTTTAGTCCTGTGGCCAGTAGGTGGGACAAAGCAGGTAGACACCCATGCTGGCTGGGGACACAGCACAGGGGATGAGGGACAAGAGTGTCTTGGAGTGTCAGAGCCCCAGTGGGGTAGCTGGCAACATGGTGGTATAGTGAGGCTTGAGCCTGGTGAGAATAAAACAGAGGAGTGTTCTACAGGGGGCTCAAAGTCTAATCTCTATGACATTCTTGAATAACCTGAATCTCATCAGGAGGAGATAATGGGAAAATTCAAATTGAGGGATATTCCACAAAAGAAATAGCGTGTAATGTTAAAAAAATATCAAGGTCACGGATATTAAAGAAAGATTGAGGAGGGCCTGGTAGGTGACGTGGTGGTTAAGGGTGCTGGACTCCCACATGGTGGACCGCTGTTTGAGTCCCAAACCTGGTGGCTTTCTCTCTCTCTCTCTCTCTCTCTCTCTCTCTCTCTCTCTCTCTCTCTCTCTCCCCTCCTGTCTGGTAAAATTTTAAAAAATAAATAAATACATAAAGTTAAATAAAATAATTTTTTAAAAGATTGAGAAACTATCTCAGACTGAAAGAGTCTAAGAAAAACATGACAACATGTAACCTTGACTCTGAACTGGACTTGAGGGTTAGACGGTAGTGACATGTGAGTGTTCACATCCTGAGTCTGAGGGTAGTACTTTCCTCTAACATCGTCCTTCCTTAGCCGTGCCTGCCCTCCAAGGTCTTTGTGGCCTCTATGCCTCTGCTGAGACCCAACATGGCAGAATGAATCTGTTCTGAACATATTAATAAAGACCATCCTGCTCTTTATTCAGTTCGTTGAATAAAAGATATATATTCTGATACCGACCATTTTTGTCATGAATAAAAGCAACAAAAATAAGACAATAGCAAGATGTACTTCACATACAGACAATGTGTTGTAAGAATCAGAAATCTGGATCCCTGTACAACAAAGAAAGCAAAATGTGAATAAGCCCTGTATTCTGAATATACCACATGTGTGCAAAGACAGAAGATGTCCTTGTAGGCCAGAAATACCCAATAAAGCATTAGGGGCTGGAGGAGCGTCAGATTAGCAAACAGCTGTTAGAGAATAGAGTTCCTTTGTACTACTTTTCTGTATTTTTATGTTTGTTCCAAAATTATTTATCTATACTACAAAAGAAATTCAAGGGAACCAGCGGTTAGCGTAATGGCTATGTCGCTGGACTCCCACGTAGTCGACCGTGGTTCGCGTCCCGGACCCGGTGGCTTAAAAAAAAAAAAAACTCACGCCGGGCGCGTGTGCGTGTGTGCCCAAGATCCCGAGAGGAGAGTGGAGGAGAGGGGATTGTGGCGTGACCATCCCCTCTGGGGGGTGATTTCTCGCTTTCTGTCTCTATGTCTCTGTCTGTCTGGCGAGCGCACTCGCCCTATAGCAAAAACCTCTCCAAAAAAAGAAAAAAAAAGAAATTCAAAAAGCCCCTGGAAAATGAATGTTATGAAAAACTATGCATGAATTCCAAGAAAAAGTTTTGTACTGAAATAAACTTATACTTTCATTTCATTTCCCATGAACTGTTTTTGAAGTACCTGTGTGTGTGTGTGTGTGTGTGTGTGTGTGTGTGTGTACAGGTTAAGTAACCCTTATCCAAAATGGTTAGGACTAGAATTTTTTCAGAAATCTTTGGATTTGGGAATATTTGCATATGCATAGTGAGATATTTTTCTGATGAGTTTCAGATGGTGGAGCACTTCGGATTTCAAACTTTTGGATGAGGGATGCTCAACCTGTGCGTGGTGACCTGTATTTTGGGTCATTCGCTGTTGCTCACAGCAGATAGACCTGAGTCTGGCTAACTTAAAAGGAACAGCGGTTTATTTAGCTCACTGTTTTGAAGGTCCAAAGGAAAAGGGATGCATCTGGTGAGGGTCTTGTTGGGGGCTCTTGCCGGAGACCTGCTCCAGCCGGGGTGGGTTGAGGCTCGTACACAGGAAGGCAACGCAGGCGAGAAGGAATCAGACTGAAACCTCAATGCTCTTTAGCATGTTCTCAGCCGACTACAGTCAGAGCCAGCTCAAGACTGCAGCCTCAGTGGCTATCAAACATACATATTTATTGAGGGATGTGGGGGAAGTAAAAGATTTACTCTAAGAAATAGGGTATTCAAAACATGGGAGCCATAATCATAAAACATGATGTCTGTTCTGTTTGATTAAGTGTAATTAGTCACAATCTTCAGGGTGAAGGAGTCCATCTGCCCAGTGCATTTTCTTCTTAAATCTTGATTACCGGACAGGGCCTTTCTGGATGAGAGGGTTTTGTAGCTCAGGAGACAACACAGGATGTTTTATTAGCAGTTTTTCATAGTTAGCAGCACACAGATGAGAAACTTTGTAGTTAGGAACTAGCTGTTGCTTGCCTGAGCTTAGATAAGAACTCCTAGCTAAGATAGGTAATTTTCCCCTGGCGCCTTCAGGTTTGTTTATCCTGTTGTTGACAGCCAGGCCTGTCCTTCCTCTATTAACCCGCGAATCCCTGTATTTTATTTGCTGAATTCCTGTCTGTTAATCAGTGAATTCTTGTGCTCTATCTTTGAATCCCTGTCATGGTGGTGGATGTGCTAACTTGGTCTAACATAAGCTAACTTGGCCTGCAGCTTTAACAAGGGGTGTTTGCGTAAAATTAGCCTTAAACTAACTTAGTCTACATATGCTACTAACGCTAATTTGGCTTGTACTAACTTAACCTAGCATATGCTAATTCGGTTTAACACAGGCAGGTGGGGTGAGTTTCAAATTTCCTGATCGCCATCACCTTAGGGAACTGCATTCCTTCAGGATCACTAATTGGCTTTATTATAAAGTTGCAGCAAGGCTGGAGGTGTTATTTTACTCTTGCAGGGTACCATAATAACAGTAAAGCTCATGGCAGAGAAATTGAGTACAAACCAGTACAGCAAAACACAGTTAGAAACTGGAGTCCGAAACTGTCAGCCTTGCTTAGTTCTCAACCCAGTCCTTGCCTAGGCATGAGAGGCAGCTCCTTTAAGTTCAGCCTGTGTTGGCTACGTGGCCCCGCCAGGCTGAGTCCCCAGGCAGTGCAGAGCATTACAAGGCTAGCCAGAGCAGGCATATTTACCTGTTTCTCTGGGTGTTCTTTGTATAAAGTATTCAGTCGTGAGAACCCCACACTGATGCCTTTATCTAACCCTAATCGCTCCCTAAAATTCCACCTTTTAATACCATAATCAAATTAAATTTCCACCCTCTAAATACTATTACAATAGGAACAAATTATCAACACACAAATTTCTGGGGAACACATTCAAACCATAGCACCATGTGAACACATTAGCAACCCTCATACCCTCAAGATCTTAGAATGGGCCCATGTATGTGAGAGGACCTGAAGCGTTAGTTGCACTAACAGCACTGCTTCTCATTTCTGCAAACCTTACTCTACCTAGCACTGTGTGAAAGGCTGACATACTAAGATATTTTCCCTATAATTTAGTCCTTGCCTTAGCTGTGCCTGCTCTCCAAGGTCCTTGTGGTCTCTCTACCTCTGCTGAGACCCAACCTGGCAGAAAGAATATGTTCTGAGCATTGTTCCAGGTCAAGGAGCAGCAACCTGCACCCTGGGGTCCACATCGCCGGAGGCACGTGGACTGTGCCTTTGCTGGGTCAATGTAGTTCTGTGCATATTTACTAAGTCTGGATTGCTCCAAATGGCCAGTATTTTGCTTCAGGCTCAGTACAGACTCCCTGTGTTCGCTGGCCACACTCCTTCTCTACCTCCCACTTGAGGTCAGCTATTTAAGGTCCGGGATTTGGAATTCTACCAGGAAAATAAAAATCAGGACTGCACAAGACACGTTTCAGTTCTTAACATCTCCAACTCTCATTCACTTCTGGTCTGCTCAGCTCAGCCCTTTCCTTTGCCTTTCTACAGATCTGAATGCCAACAGAGCGGGTACAATCTGGTCTGTCCAATTAAGAGGACAGCTCTCAAGAGGTTGGTAGTTTGGATACATAAATTGAATTCAAAGACTATTAGCAAGTCCATTGACTGCACATGTAAGCCACACAATCAGGATTTTTATCATTAAACAAGACTTACTTACACTTTGATCTCTTTCTGTCTTTCTCAATTGGTTCCAAACTCAGACAGGAAATGAAGGTGCTATTGGGTCCTCTCAAAGTCCAACACAAGTAAGAGATGATAGCACCTTCAGAATGATAACAGGTGAAGAAAGAATCATACTGATTTGAAATGCACTTGAGAAAATAGAATTAATTTATGAATCAGTCAATACCTCATTGATGCTGGACTAAATAGATGTGGGAAGGAATTTCAAGAGGACCCAAGATCACCGCATATTCAGAAATTCACTAGAAAGATTTCAACACTCACAGTGACTCTCATGTTAAGATGATTTCAGAGTTGTACTAAGAATACACAGCTGAGGAACCAGCAGTTAGCGTAATGGCTATGTCACTGAACTCCCATGTAGTCGACCGTGGTTCAAGTCCCAGACCCGGTGGCTTAAACTTATGCTGGGTGCGTGTGTGTGTGCGTGCGTGCCCAAGATCCCGAGAGGAGAATGGAGGAGAAGGGATTGCGGCGTGGCCACCCCCCCCGGGGGGGTGATTTCTCGCTTTCTGTCTCTCTGTCTCTCTCTGTCTTTCTGGTGAGCACACACGCCCTATAGCAAAAACCTCTCCAAAAAAAAAAAAAAAGATACACAGCTGAATTCATGATGCTAAGTGAAATAAATCAGGCACTGAAAGACAAATACCGTATACTCCCCACTCATTAATGGAAGCTAAAAGATTGGATTGCAAGTGACCCTGCGGTGCTGGACTCTCACATGGCTGACCATGGTTCAAGTCCCGACAACTTGAAACCACACTGAGTGAATGTACGTGCATGCCCCACACCCTGAGAGAAACATGGAGAGGAGACGATGGTATGGTCATCCCCCTCTGGGAGGTGATTTCTCACTTTCCCTCTCTCTGTTTCTCTGTCTCTCTCTAGAGAGCACACACATCCTACGGCAAACACCTAAAAAAGACTGGATTGTATAAAAGTAGAGAGTAATGTTGGATGCCAGAAATTGGAAAGGGGAATAGTACGAACTTGGTTAACAGATATGAGGTGAATGTAGATGGGGGTTATAGGATACCGTAGTACTTCACAGTAAAGGAAGTTGGTGACAATGCAATATATATTTCAAAATAATGAAAAGAGTGGGTTGCAAATGTTCACAAGTAGCGATAAACGTTGGAGATGGTGGATATGCCTTTGCCCTGACTTGATGGGTACATATTGCATACATGTTTTAAGAAACCACACCATACCTCACAAATATATACAACTATTATATGTAAATTTGAAATTTAAAGAAGTCGTTATAAAACAAAGAAAAAAGACACAGGTAGAGTGCGCAGGCATCCACCTGCAAGCTTTGTTATGCACTCCCCCTCTCCTGGGGGGTCACAAGCACGTTCTCTTCCTCCAGCGCCAAAGATGCAGAAATGTGTGATACTTGCACGCTACGTTTTCACCCAAAGCCCATCGGCTAAAGCTAGTCACGCAGCCTCAACAACTCTAAGTGGCCCTGGGAAGTGTGAGGTGGCAGAGCGGGTGTTTGGTGAACACCGCTGTTCTTGCCGGATACCCAGGTGGAAAGGGCTAATGCATTCTGGGGAGACACTCATCCTCCTGGAGTTCTCAGCAGATAGGCGGTAGTTAAAGTCACCTTCCCTTTCATTATCCCAGTGGCTAGTAAGGGCAAAGCGATTCTCCCTTTCTGGTTTGTAGGAGTAGGAAATGCAGATGAGTGGGAACCCCCAAACTTCACTGGAGAGAAACTAGCAGCACACAAACACCTTCCTTCACCAGCGCAAAAGACAGACTTTGTGTGGATCAAAGCAGTTTTTCAACCTAAAAGGAAGGGTTTGGTGCTGAAAAACTTGTCTAGGAACAACGGATGCTCAGAGCGGAGGGACTGGGCTCACAAAAGTGAGAAGGGGTATTTGTACCCATTTCTCCACGAAGTTACTGGAAGCCAAGAGCACTGAAAAAAAGCTGGCGTTTTAAGGTGGCAGTTACCAAAACTCATGCCACTATGTACCACTAGGTGTCGCCAGTAGGCAAAAGCTAGAAGCCATAGGAGGACAGGTTGAAAGAACGAATGGGGAAAGGACAGGCAGAGATATAAACTGGTTCCAAGGAGGAACTTCTCAAGGCAGAAGCGCCCTCAGAGAGTCGCTGGTAGAACGTAAAAAGAGCAGTGCCCACGCTGCCTAGAATGTTCTACTGGTTGGAGGGAGGGGCATAAAATAAGCGCAGGAATCATAACGTTTATTCTGACCTGTGGACTTTGTGGGTTCTTGCTTTTACCTGATGTGCGCGCCTCTGTATATATTTCCTACGTGCAGTTGTGACGCAGGAGCCTGGGGTTCAGGGGTGATTGGGTCCTGCACTTGCAGTAAGATTCAGGTTCTCTTATCCCTCGCTTAGGAGGAATTAGAGACCTGAACACAGTGGGAATAGCAAAGGGGAGAGTTTAGTGAAGGAAAAGGAAGGAAAAACATCTCCTAAGAAGGGAAGGGTCCAAGAAATTGGGTTGCCCAAAAAGAACGGAGGCGAGAGGTTATTTTGGTGAGTGCAGATGGGTCTTGGGCATGCGTTCTCCATTCTCCTCACGGAGGAGCGTAGGGGGACATGCTGGATAGATTCTGTTATTCTCCTATTTTTGGAGTGGGTACAAAGGTCAGGAGAGTCTTTGTCTAGAAGCTTTGGGCCATAAAAATCATTATCTCACCCTCTTTCCAGATCCTGGTGGGGCCTGGAAAAAAAACTTTGAGTCTGTTCATGCTGCCTAGGTCAATCATTGAGCCACTGCTGCAAGCAGTCTCTCCTGAGCAAGCAGCCCAGCTACTTTGTTTCCATCTTAAAACTTAGCCATTATTGGAGCCAGCAGGGGGCACGGTTAGGGGATGCTGGACTCCCAGATGGCTGACTGCGGTTCGAGTCCTGGATCTGGTGGCTAGATTTCTCACTTTCTCTCCCCCCCTCCCCCTGTCTCTCTCTGGTCAAATTTAAATAAATAAATAAAAAGCTAAATAAAATAATTCTTAAAAAAAAAACGTAACCATTGTGATTCCATTTGGGGCCTATACCCTATATTTTTAGGGTCCCTGTCTCCTACCTCAGTTGTTTGTGTACATCTGAGACATGGGGCAAAACAGTTTATTCTGCCCTCACTGTAGCTTTCCAAGTACTTCATAGCATCACACCACTAACCACAGTAACACATCGGGCAGAGATAACAGAAGTTCCCCTCCTCTCATTCTTCTTGTGTATGTATGCATGTGTAGCTACTGAGGTCTTCAGCTTGTCCAAGAGCAGATGTATGGTAGATGGCTCTAAGATGTGTCTTTTGTTTTTAAGAGTTTTTTTTTTTTTCAATTTATTTTTATTTTTATTTATTTATTTATTTATTTTTGCCATAGGGCACATGCAGGAAAGAGAGAGAGAGACAGACAAAAAGCAAGAAATCACCCCCCAGGGGATGCCATGCTGCAATCCCTTCTCCTCCATTCTCCTCTTGGGATCTTGGGCACGCATGCACACACACCCAGCGTGAGTTTTAAGTTGCCGGGCCCTGGATTCCAACTGCAGTTAACTACTTGGAAGTCAAGTCACATAATCATTACACCATCTCCTGGTTCCTGCCTCCCCAGCTTGAGTTTTAAGCTGAGGGTCCAGATGCAGAATCCTCCATGTGGGATCCAGGCCTTGACTACCACACCACCTGCTGGCCCTCTTTTTTATTGTTTTCTTTTTTTTTTTTAAATTGTGTACACAGCTGCATATTTGTATCTTAAGAAATAATTTTTGCTTACTCTAAAGAGCACGCTACAGGGACCAGCAGATGACATACTGGATATGTTGCTGGACTCCCACATAGACTACTGAGGTTCAAATCCCAGACCCAGCAGCCTAAAACTCACACCAGGCACATGTGCGTGCATGCCCAAAATCCAGAGAGGAGAAGGAATCGTGGCATGACCATCACTCGTGTGTGTGTGTGTGTGTGTGAGAGAGAGAGAGAGAGAGATTTCTCGCTTTCTCTCTGTCTCTCTGGCGAGTGCACGCTCCCTATAGCAAAAATCTCTCTTTAAAAAAATAGGATGCTACACATAGTATCTTGGGCTTTGCTCTGAACATTCATTACCTCATGGAATCTGCCCTTTGAGTATACCGACTCAGCTAAAAAGTAATTCACAGGTCTGCACGGTTCTTAACCATTTCCCTGTGCTGTTGGTCATTTTAGCTATTTTCATTCTTTCACTGCAATGAATGTCTTATTTTTTTTTAAGTGCTGGGTACTGCAATAAACATCTGTATACATGGATTACACGCATCGTGTGGAACTTTGGTCAGCACTTCATACGGTACATTTCTAGGGGTGAAATCCCTGGATGCACTTCAAATCTGGGTACCTACACTGATACCAAACACCTAAAAAAAAACAGGTGCCATCACGTTTGTCACGTCCAGGACTGAGACTGCCAGTCAGGAAGAGCCAGCAGAGCGCAGTTGGCTAGGGTCACCGTCTGGGGGTGTCCTCGGCTCCCAGCGCTGCAGAGCCGCTCCCGGGGCGGGCGCTCCGGGGTCACGTGGACGACCTCGCGGGGCCCGGGGGAGTCGCCGCGCAGCTGGAGCAGAGGCTCGCGCAGTCGCATCGCGCGGCGGCCGCGGCGGGCGGGTCTCGCGGAGGCGGAGCGAGGACTCGAGGCCGGTAAGTTCTGTCCTCCCCGCGTGGGGTTGAGCGGCGGGGCTCGGGGCGGGGCTCGGGCTTCCGGCAGCGGCTGCAGCGCGGGTGCCGTGCGGTGTTTGCCCGGCCTGGGATCAGCGTCCGTTAACAGTTAACCCTCGAGGACCGGCTTCCGCCCAGCTCGGGAGGCCCGGGGCTGTGCACCTTGACAGATGGGCCGCAGCCCTGTCCTGCGCCTCGGGGCAGCGGGGGCTGGAGCACGCGGTCCAGGGATGAGCGCGCGTGGGGGACTGCGCAGGCCGCCCCCGGGTGTCTGCAGCCGGCACAGCTCCTCTGTCCTGGCGCCCCCGCAGCAGGCGCGGGCGTCTCTCCCGGAAAGCTCAGCACGTCTGGGGTCGGGGCTGAAGGGCCTTCCCTAGTGGTGACAGCCCTGCTCTCAGCATTCTCCTGTGTGCCTAGGGCATGTCCACCTCGGCACGCCTCTGCGCGGCGGCTCTTGCTTCCCAGGAGGAAATGCAGCACCGCGGAATAAGCTCCGCGACCCCGATCGCGCAAACCCGGATTCAGACCCGGGTCGAGCTCACCTGTGGGCACAGATCTCTAACATCAGGCGGTGGTGGTGGGGCATCCAGAGGGACTTGCATGACTCCATTAAGTTATTAAGGATGTTTTCGATGGTAAACGTTAGTGGATACAGCTTTTTAAAGCAATTCGGGGCTACCGTCTTCAAATCGTGTGCGTATCCAATACAAATAATAATGGCGTATCACCATATAAACCTTTGCTTTGCTGAGAGGTTTCTGAGCCTTCAGAATGGTTTATCTGTAGACCATATGGTTTGTTTTGTTTTGTTTTTGTTTTGTTTTACAAACCCACGGATATCACCTAAATAAAATAAATCACCTCTTGGCAATTTTGTGAGGGTTAATGAGCTTCCAAAGCAGTAGGCACTTACTGAACGATCGCTAGTTTTATCTTTTATTACTCTACCATCCAAAAAAGATATAAAAACCACTCACCGGCCGGCCCGTGGGGTGGTGGTTAAGGTGGCTGGAACTCGCATGGCCGATTGTGCTGTCAGAGCCCTACGCCGGGAAGCTTGAGAAAAATGCAGGGCGCATGTGCTGCACCCAAAACCCCCGAAAGAGGGTAGAGATGGAGGAGAAAGGATTGCTGCATGCCATCCCCCGTGGGGGTCCGCAAGCGGACGCCACTCTAGCAGATTCAAAACAAAACAAAACGTGGGCCAGCAGATAGCAGGGCGGTTAAGGCATTGGACTCCCAGGTGGCTGACTGCAGTTTAAGTCCTTTGCTTGGTGGCTTCCTATCTCACGTTCCCTCTCCCTCTGGTGAGGAAATTTAAATAAATAAATAATAAATAAATAAAATAATTCTGAAAAAAAAAAAAAAAAAACTATTAATACTATCTAAGGCGTTTCTTTTCTCTGAACCTTAAAGCAAGAACTCACCCAGGAGATAGGCATTCTGATAATGCGCAGGCCAAGTCCCCGGACTTGGTAAAAGTACCTTAGTCATTGCTAGAGAGCCGTTACCAGTAAGTACCCTCATGTCATGTGTCTTTTGTCTCCAGAGCCTTATGGTAATTCACTTAAAATATTTTTTAAAACTCAACCTGAATGTGTTCCCTATGTTGGAAAGGTATCTAGTGGTGACTGAGGATCCGTTTAGCTAAGTTGTCATTTTATGATATATGGAGTCAGCACTGTTAGGAACCTAATTTTGGAGACAGGCTAAAATTTTTCTTGAAGAGAATTGTGGAACAGAACAGCTAAATTTTTCAGAAGGAAGTTTCCATCTAGGTTCCAAACTGGGTAAGTTGTTGCATTTTTCACTTTCAAAGTGAAAAATGAGAGTCCACTGTCTTAGATCTATTGTCCAACATGGTGCCTATGGTTAATAGATTTTGGACTTGGAAAAAATACCAAGAGTGGATGCAAACTGTTCTCACCACAAAAAATGAGGAGTTGTGTGTTATCCGTGTTGTTGCACATAACAGGAATTTGCTGGTTGTCAGTGTTTGGAACACCTTGGTATGGCTAGACCTTATTTCATTTATTCATTGATAAATGGCTGTTGTGAATAAAAATAAAAACTTTTTAAATGAAAACTTTGTGAGGCAATACGTGTTAATTAGCCAGATTTAGTCATTCCCCATATACTTCAAAACATCATGGTGTCCATAGTAAATATGTGCAATTTTATCTGTTAACGTAAAAGAGTAAAAATAAGTTTCAAAGGGATTCTATTTAAAGTAAGCTCAATAGGGGAAATGTGTAAGAGTAGATGAAGAGTTCATCAAAGTCACAGTAATTAAGATGAATACATGAGCCCTTATTGTTGTCTGAGTGGACTGTGACATCACAGTAATTAATTAAGAATAGCACAAGTGTTAAGTCCAAGTGGTCCTCAGATGCTGTAACCAAAGAGCATAACTTTCGATGCGTAACTTCCTCTAGAAGCTATTATTTGAAGGATGAGATAACACTTACCCAAGTAAAATGCGAGCTTGTGATCACTTCTCTGAAATCTTTATCATTCGGCCCCAGCTTCTCTGCCAACTTCTTATCAGCCCTTCAAAATTCACGCCAGCTTTCCTTGTCTGGAGGCAAACCTTGCAAAGACTAGTGTCTGTTCTAAGAGGCTGAAATTCGAGAGAGGCTGTCCTTGGTTCTCATTTATTTGGGAGAACTTAATTGGTCTTCATCTCTAGTATTTTGTTACTTGCTTGGTATTAGTATTTCTGTTCTATTAATAGTTTCTGCCTGAAAATAAAAAAGAGAGAACTATCCATTTACTTTCTCCTCTAGTGCCAAATTTTGAAAAAAGCCATACGAAATTCTCAAGTTGTTAATTCATGATCTGGTCTATGTGCAGGCACGATCTCTGAGAATAAGAAGCGCCACTTTGTCCCCGTTTTCTTTGGTTTGGGGTCATTTGCTACATAAATATAAAGTAATATACAACTTAAATATTAGACAGAAGAACTGTAAAAATAAGAACCAACTGGAGGGCTAGCAGGTGGTGTAGTGGCTGAGGCATTGGACGCTCACATGGCTGACCATAGTTCGTCCTAGAGGCTTGCTTTCTCACTTTCTGTTTCTCTTTGGGAAGCACACATGCCTTATAGCAAAAATTAAAGTAATAATAAAAATTTTAAAATAATAATACTAAATAAAGTTTTTAAAAAACTATTTTGAAGCAGTTAGGCAATTTTATGTTTATATCCCCTTGCATTTCTGTATAAATTTACCATAGATATGTATCCATGAATAATATATATGGTTTAATTTTGTCTCTTTTGGACTTGATAAAAATAGAAGCATATTCTGAATGTTTTTAAATTGTTTCCATTTGAAATGATCTTTTTAAAATTAATCCAACTTGATATAAACATACTTTTTTTCACTGCTAATACAGTATTTCACTGAATGAGTATATAGCTATCTATTCTACTGCTGACAGGTTCTTGTCTTTTGCTATTAAAACCATTCTTGGGACCAGCAGTTAGCGTAATGGCTATATCGCTGGACTCCCACATAGTCAACCGCGATTCGCATCCCGAACCCGGTGGCTTAAAACTCACACTGGGCATGTGTGCGTGCTTGCCCAAGATCCCGAGAAGAGAATGGAGGAGAAGGGATTGGGGTGTGGCCATCCCCCCTGGGGGGTGATTTCTCGCTTTCTGTCTCTCTGTCTCTCTCTGTCTGTCTGGCGAGCACACGTGCTCTATAGCAAAAACCTCTCAAACAAAAAAAAAATTCTTACTTGGGGCCAAAGGTGGTATAGTGGTTAAGGGCGCTGGACTCCCACATGGCCAACCACAGTTCAAGTTCCGGACCTGGTGACTTGTTTTCTTGCTTTCCCTCTCTCTCTCTTTTTCTCTCACTTTGTCCCTCTATGGTCAAATTAAAATAAATAAATAAAAACATAAATATATAAATAAATAAAAGTTAAGTAAAGATAATTCTTAGGAAGAAATTCTTGTTCAAGTTTCCTACCATTTTTTTGGACTTTACCTAGAGTGAGATTGATTATGGGGTTATGAACGTGCTCAGCTGTACTAGATAATGCATTAAGTTATGTTTTCACTAGCATTTGCTCTATATTTTAACCAATATTATTGTAATTTTTTTTTCCAATTCAGTGGATGGAAAAATATAACTATCCCATGTGTGGCTTAGCTTTGTATTTCCTTCACATGTTCCTACTGATGGGGTTGAGCATCTTTACATTTGATTCCTGACAGGTTAGATTTCCTCTCCTATGAAGCGTTTGCATCTTTTGTCCATTTTCTGTTTGCTTAGCATTTTCTTATTGGCACGTAGGAGTTCTTCACTTACTCTGAATCTTCATCTTTGGTCCGTTACGCGTGTTACAAATCCACCTTTTTTTCCCTTTCTTTTTCTTCAGCCTATTCCCTCTCCTTTCGGTTCATTCGCCCTTTCCCATTTTCCTTATCAGGACTGCCCCTCTGTCTGTCCCCAGTGTGATAAAGGCCGCACACCTCCTTCTGAAGTTAGTCGGTCCACCACCTGAGCCCTTGGGTACATCGAGTGCCTGCCAGAATCTAGTAAGACCAGATGACTGTTCTCAGAGATAGGAGTCCAGTTCCTGTGAGCCACAGCCAAACCGGGGAATCATGGTGCTGGTCCTCTTCACCTTTTCTTAAAATTAATCCATTTTTGCTTTTTTATTGTGAGATAAATTTTAAAAGTAGGCATAGGTTATTACTGTTTTCATTCTCTTTTTTTCTGAGAAACTAGGTTAGAACACAGATTAACAGTGTAAACATCAAAGTACAAATTTGACATCCCTTTAATTTCCTAAGTGCATTTGTGTCACACTTTCCTTTAGTGCGTGGAATGCAGAGCTCCTGCCTCTCCTCATCAGTGCAAACACACATGCATGCACATGTGTGTGCACACACACACTCACACTCTCCCCCATGTACATCTCAGTCTTCGGGCCTGGACTTACCGTAATATCTGGTGTCTGTCTTCCGCATGGCTCTTATGTCGCGATCCTCCTGCTTCACCCACCCAAGTAGCTGGGACTACAGGTGTGCATCCCCACACTCAAGTTTTTCTAAATCTGAACTTACTTTTCTTTTTAACTTTCACTTTTTGATTTCAGGTTAATTTCACATTTTACATAAAGTCCTCATCATGCTGTATACAATATGTTATATATTTTTTCAACAGGGAACTTTACATTTTTTCATCTGTCAAATATTTTCTCCCTTTGCAACTCACTTTTAGGGTAGGCCGGGAATTGAACCTGGACCTCATATGTGGCTTCAACCTGCAGAGCAGCAACATCTTACCAGCAGGTGCCACCAAGCTGGGCTGAGCATTCGAAATAGATGATGTCACACTTGCCCGCTTACCCCCGTTAGTACCGTCCCCTGCTTTTGGGATATTATCCACACGGTGCTCCATGACCTCCCTGCTCCTGCCTCTCAATCTTGCTCGTGATGTTCCTCAGATTAACCAGGCCTTTTCTCTCCTCCAGGCTGTCGTATTTGCTATTCCTTCCATCTGGAATTCTCTTCCCCTAGCTCTTCATGTGTCTAGCTAATTTGCCTTTTTTGGGTTTCAGCTCCAACATCACCTCAGTTACCTTCCCAGCCCATTCTTTGCAAAATTACCCCAATACTCTCATATACCCCAATTTATCTTCTTCACGGCTTTTTTGATAGTGCGTAGTTACCTGTGTGTATGTTTGTTTTCTTCCTATCCTTCTCACCAACTGGAATGGAATCTTTGACAGGGTAGAAACTTCTCTATCTCATTTAAAGTACCCATCACATAGTGGGAGTTGAGAAAATACTTATCAAATAAATGGTCACCTCTAATGATTATCTCCTTTGCAAAAGGAGAACCTAAAGAGCTATTGTTAAAGTTTTCTTTTTATTTTATTGGGTTGTCAGAAAAACCATGATACATTTTGCATAGAAAAAATGTATCATGAATTTTCCCGACAATCCAATATAATTCTGTTATGCTAAGAATGATCAACAGACATTCCTTGAGCATTTTGCCTGCCTGCTTTCTTTTGTTTGTTTATGTTTTTGCCATACGGCACAAGTGCCCACCAGCACCATGATTCCCTGGTTTAGCTATGGCTGACAGGAAGCTGGAATCCTGTCACTCTCAGTCATCTGGTTTTACTAGATAGGAGAGACGAAGAGAGTCAGAGACAGGGAGAGTGAGAATTCACCCCCAAGTGGAGGATGGCCACACCACAATCCCTTCTTCTCCATTCTGCTCTGGGAATTTAGGGCACCTACGCACATGCTCCTAGGATCATTTTCAAGCTGGTAGGTCCAGGACTCGAACCGTGGTTAACCACTACACCACCTGCTGGCCCCTCCTGTTTGCTTTTTTTTTTTTTGGAGAGGTTTTTGCTATAGGGCGCGTGCGCTCGCCAGACAGACAGAGAGAGACAGAGAGATAGAAAGCAGGAAATCACCCCCCAGGGGGGATGGCCACGCCGCAATCCCTTCTCCTCCATTCTCCTCTCGGGATCTTGGGCACGCACGCACACGCGCCCGGCGTGAGTTTAAGCCGCCGGGTCCGGGACTCGAACCGCGGTCGACTACATGGGAGTCCAGCGACATAGCCATTACGCTAACTGCTGGTCCCCCCTGTTTGCTTTTTAAAACATCTATTCCTCCCTAAATAGATTACAGTGAAACTTGCCTGTCAGTGTCCCAAAGATGAAAGGTCGTGATTAAATGTTACCATGAACCCTCGATTTCTGTCATCTGCCATAAGCTTTTGGTTTCTGTCATGCAGTGGAGGAATTGAAGTCGCCCTGCTCCGAGAGAGTAGTCCAGGTATACCCGGGCCTCCTGATGAATGTGGTAGGCAGCCCCTTGCCCGTCCCCACCTTGCACAGTGAGCTTGCCCGGGGCCGCTTGCAGGGCTAGGTGTTGCTGGGGCCTGAAGACTCCCATTGTCCAGCAGAGGGCAGCAGCCATGCAGGGATGTCCGATACTGGACTTCCTAGGAAATAAAAGATAAAAGTGAAACTTCTGGTCTTAGTTTCTGTCTTGTGATTTTTACTTCATTATATGCAGAGATTCAAAATAAGACCTTGCCTAGAAGAAAAACTTCTTTTTTGGGGTTCAATCTTACAATAAGATAATACATGGATTTTAATTATTTTGGAAGTTATTATCAAACCCACCATATTATCTGTCTTGAGATAGGGAAGAAAAGCAGGAATGTTTCCAGAAACTTTGAGATGGCAACTCACAACTCCTATCTCAAGTAGAAAGAAATTAGGAACAATAAGATAGATTTGAAATTGGGAGTGGAGAAAGAATATAAAAATTCTTGGTAAAGCAGGATATATACTTTATATTAAAACTATCATAGGTGGGACCAGCAGATGGTGTAATGGTTACATCACTGGACTCCCATGTTACTTGAACCGGGGTTCAAGTCCCAGACCCGGTGGCTTAAAACTCCCACTGGGTATGTCTGTGTGTGCATGCCCAAAATCCTGAGAGGAGAATGGGGAGAAGGGATTGCAGTGTAGCCATCCCCCCAGGTGCTGATCTCTCACTTTCTGACTCTGTTTCTCTCTGTCTCTCTGGTGAGCACATGTGCCCTATAGCAAAAATCTCTCTTAAAAGAATATCAAAGGAAAAAAAAGAACTTAAATGCTACCATATGGGACAGACATTTAGGAAAATCCTCTGCTTGGGGCCTAAAATCTTGACACTGATATATATTCTTACTTTCTTTTTTAGTTTTGCTATAGGATGCTTGCACTCACTCTCGGAGGGAGAGAATGTGAAAAGTCACTCTCTGGGGGAGTTGACCACATTGCATTTCCTTCTCTTCCATTCTCCTCTTGGGATTTTGGCAATGCACGCACAAGTGCCTAGCGTGTTTTCAATCAACTGGGTCCATATAGTCCATACATGATTGAAACCATAGAGTTGGCCATGTGGGATTCAGCTGCCTTAACCTCGAGTCTGCTGCTGGATCTGGCACTGATATATCTTGATGTTTCCTTCTCACATAGAATTAACAGACTGAGTGTACAGGTCTTTGGGTTGCTTTCGAAGAAATGGGCTGAATATCTGTGCTGAGAAGAAATGTGTTTATAAAAACTCCAAATTCTCGGGACCAGCAGGTGGCGTGGTGGTTAAGGCACTGGACACTCCCACATGGCCGACCGGTGTTCAAGTCCTGAATCTGGTGGCTTGCTTTCTCACTTTCTCTCTCTCACTCTCATCCTCTGTCTCTCTCTGATCAAATTAAAAAAATAAATGAATGAATAAATAAATAATAAAATAAATAATTATTTAAAAAAAAAAAAAAAAAAAAACTCCAAATTCTCCTTTATACATTAAGGAGCTAAATTAACAAATTAGTGATTCATCTCTTTGAATGTTCAAAATAAGGCAGACGTAAGTAATGACAATTTCTTTCTGAAGTAAGAAAACGAAAGACGTGTGCTCCTACCTTCTTCCTCTGCCTACAATAGTTACCTGATTGTGCCTGTCAGAGCTGGCTGCGTATTCTAGGCGAAACCAAGGCAGCCAGCTCCAGCCAAGAGCCCAGGACTAGTTGGACTATTGAAGAACCCTACCTTCTGCAGAAAGCAGAAAACAGCACAAATGATAACTGGATGATGTTTATTATTGAGTTTGATAGGGAATAAAAGGATTGTGAAACTTCAGTCTCTGTGTCTTTGGAATTCTGAAATTTCCATCTTAAGCAATGAAATGAATCTAATACAGGTCTAACCTTGAGCGAAGTGACTTTTCTAAGTATAATAAATAGGCTTTAAGAGTCTTGAACCCAGGACCTGCAGATAGTGTAGGAGTTACGTCACTGGACTCCCACATGGTAGACTGCAGTTTGAGTCCGGACCTGGTGGCTTCACATTCACACTTGGCACATGTGTGCGTGTGTGCCCAAGTTCCTGAGAGGGCAATGCAAGAGAAAGGATTATGGCATGGCCATGCCCCCGGGGAAGTGATTTCACTTTACCTCTCATTGTGCCTGTCTGTTTCTCTCTCTCTCCTCGACAAGTGCCCTAAAGCCAAAAAACCTCGCTGAACTCCCATGTAGCTGACTGCAGTTCGAGTCCCGGACCCAGTGGCTTAAACTCACACCGGGCCCGTGTGCGTGCGTGCCCAAGATCCCAAGAGGAGAATGGAGGAGAAGGGATTGCAGTGTGGCCATCCCCCCTGGGGGGTGATTTCTTGCTTTCTGTCTCTCTGTCTCTCTCTGTCTTTCTGGTGAGCGCACATGCCCTATAGCAAAAACCTCTCCAAAAAAAGGAGTCCCTAACTCGAAGTAATGACTAGCTATAATCCCAGTATTTAATAAGGCCTCCATTTGTCTTGAGAAATCCACGCTACTATCTGATTATCTGTGTTATAGCTAACCTAGTGAAGAACACTTGGAATTTTCTTTCTTTTTCTTTCTCTCTCTCTCTTTTTTTTTTTTTTTTTGGTTCCTCTAGCATGGATCTTGATGACTCGGCAGAAGAGTCTGAGGAGAAGGAATATTCTTCTGTCTGCGTTGGCAGAGAAGATCAAATTAAGAAAACCGAAAGAATGACAGCTGTGGTCCACGACAGGGAAGTGGTCATTTTCTACCACAAAGGAGAATATCACGCCATGGATATCCGCTGTTACCGTAAGACATTTTTTCCTTTGCCAAGCTTGTATTTATTCACTTATTTATTTGTTTACATCAAAATTCAGCGTTTTAGTGACTATGTAATATTCAATTCCTTTTCAGACTCTGGAGGGCCTTTACATCTGGGAGAAATAGAGGTGTGTAAGATGTCGTCTCTTCTCTACAAACTCAGATCTTCCCTGTCTATATTCTCTCTTGTTTATTTCATTATCCAAAAATAGTTTACATTTGGGTTTGAAGTATATTCTTATGCTTTGAATGTAATTGCCAATATTCTGGGTATTCACAACTCTATAATATAATTTCTCACAGACACATGTGAGAAATACATATGTCTTTTGACCTAGCAATTATATTCTGAATATTATTTTAAGCATATAATTGCCCAGGTGTTTATATATATTTATATATAGAGAGAGAGAGAGAAGAAGAGAGAGAGAGAAAGAAGTTATTGTACTTTTCCTTATAATAAAAATCGAAGGCAACATGCATTTCTTTTTTATTTTTCTTTTTTTGGAGAGGTTTTTGCTATAGGGCACGTGCGCTCACCAGACAGAGAGAGACAGACAGAGAGAAAGAAAGCAAGAAATCACCCCCAGGGGGGATGGCCACGCCGCAGTCCCTTCTCCCCCATTCTCTTCTCGGGATCTTGGGCACGCACGCACACGCACCCGGCGTGAGTTTAAGCCACCGGGTCCGGAACGTGAACCGCGGTCGACTACGTGGGAGTCCAGCGACATAGCCATTACGCTAACTGCTGGTCCCATGCTTTTCTTAATAATAGGAAATTGGTTAAATAAATTGTGATACCTCTAGGCTATAAAATAGTATGTAACTATTAAATTAATGAAGCAGGCCTATATGTGTTGTTTGGAGGGATGTCAACAATATATTTATGAGTGAAGAAAGTAAGTTATAGAATAATAGATCTAGAGAGATTCTTTTTTAAATTAGAAATGTTTACTTTTTATTTTATACACTGTATAATTTGAATTTGTACAATGAGTACAAATGCTTTTATAATGTAAAAGTATATTTTTTAAAGAAACCATATCTCAACGTCTTGAGTACAGAGGAATGGGAAAACTATTTTTGCTTCTGTGCCTAATTTATTGTATTCTACTTCATAAAACTGAACTCTCTTTCGCTCTCTAACTGGCACAAGTATAAGCTTGAACTTAGCATTCTACTCTTTCTCTACTTGATATCTTCCTGGTTTCATTTCTATCCTCCTGTTAAAGAATGTGTGTGTTGAAATTATTAACCTGTGAATGCTTGCTGACAGTTCTCTAGGAATAAAAACCAGTATTTCTGCACTTCTGGTGTAAAGGATAAAAGTTTGCACCTGCTGCTAACAACATCATAATTTTCCTCAATTTCAGTCATTATAGACTGAAGACTTTGGTACTGAAAGTGTTGCCCAGAGACTAGCAAAAGACAAGCAATTTGGTGTCAACTAGGAGCATCTTAGACATGCGGGACGCCCCACCATAGGCCTACTGAGTTTAGACAGGTAGATATGCATTAAACCAGCGAAGTCTCATGCTCTTTAATGTTTAAGAAGCACTTCATTAAGAAAGTTAAAAAGTAGGAAATGAACTTCTTTGGATCACGGACTTCAATTAATGTATGCTCTCATTCTTTAGTAACTGCTCTTGAATTTATTTTCCATCTGAAGCTTACAGTTCTTCCTGCAGCTAGTGAACGTTCACATAGATGCATTTGAAGTCCTTGGCCCATTTCTGTCAAGGATGTTAACAGCTAATAGATAACAGCACAGGCTACAGTCACATGGTGCAGTTGCCTGAGCACAGCCTTTTTATTTCTCTAGAGGATGTATGTTCTCACCAGAGACAGAGAGGGAGAGGAGAAAGCACCCCATCCCCTGACCCATGGGGAATGACCACGCCATAATCCTTTCTCCATCTTTCCCTCCTTTGAGGATTTCGGGCATGTACACACCCAGGCCTCGTGTGCTTCTCAAGCCACAGGGTTGGGGACTCAAACAGTGGTCAGCCACATCAGCCACATGCAATCTGGCCCACAAGTCATCTTTTGATAGAACTCTAACTCACGGGGATTCTGATCACTCCAGAAGGACTCGATGATTCTTCTCAGACTGGTCGTGCCTGATTTTGAATGATTTGTAAGTGAGAGGACAGAAAGAGAAGCTGGCCTATTGTTTAACCTGGTCCTCTACAGCAGAGTCTTTTCTGAGCCTAAGGTTTATCATGAACCTTTGAAATGTCAGACTATTAAGTCAATTGTTTTCTTCCCCAGGAATTTGATGGACGACCATGTATAGTTTGCCCTTGGCATAAATACAAAATTACTTTGGCAACAGGAGAAGGATTGTACCAGTCTGTCAACCCTAGAGATCCAACAGCAAAACCCGAGTGGTGCTCCAAAGGAGTAAAGCAAAGGATTCATAAGGTGACAGTGGACAACGGGAAGATTTATGTAACTCTTTCTAAAGAGCCTTTCAAGTGTGACTCAGATTTTTATGCCACCGGAGACTTCAAAGTAATTCGGAGTTCTTCCTGATAAAATATATGGAAATGAACAATGTGTATGTTTGAAAATATTTTCGGTATAACTTCACTTCAGTAACAAAGATGAGGACTTTTTCCCAACATAAGCACAACTGTTATCTTTTAAAACATAAACCTGGGGACCAGCAGTTGGCGTTATGGGGGTCCAGTGACATAAATCTCCCTAAAAGGGGAGGAGGGTGTTGAATTAAAAGTCTAAACTTAATACTTACTATTCCAAGGGGCCCACCAGGACTCTTTCTTGTGTCTGTTTCCTTGTTCCTGTCTATAATACGGGCTCCACTTCCAGAACTCCTCCCTACACATCACTACGCTTCCTTTTCTGTGGAGCATGGGTAGCATGCGGGAATACAACACCCAGCTACTAATAAGCAAAGCTTGGGCTTTGTATAAATGCTGTTGACAGTACCAGCTACTCACCAGGTACAGAAAACGGACCATCTCCGGGATGGTCCACCCCGGCCTATTATCTCAAATACTAATCCCCCTCAGGTCTCAACACCTGTCTAGAATGTCGTGCATGGAAGAAACTAAAGGACGTCTTGCAGGCAAACACCATGCTTTGCAGGGCCAATTACAGAAGCCTTTCAAATTTTCCCCAGAAGCAAGTGACAGTAATGAGAACTATGGACTTTATTTCTGATTCTAATTTGTGACTCCAAATCTGGAAATAAAAAAGGTGACATTATGTCCTGGTTTCACATCAAGAAATCTTCTCATTAAGATGTGTAAATACTACTTTGTTTTACACGTTTATGACTTCTATGAATCGCAAGTCTTTCCTAAGTTTACAAGTGAGTTAGAAAAGAATCATAGAGCCAGTCCCGCAGCCTAGTGGTTACGGGAGCTAGACCCCGTGTGACTGACTAGGGTTGAAATCCTCACTCTGGTGGCTTGAACACTATACTTCTTGCACCTCCTTGCAGTTAGTGTGTGACCATAGGACCCAAGGCCAGTTAAATGTGTGTGTGTGTGTTTGCATTCCTAAAATCCCGCCAGGGCAGAGGAATGGAGGAGAAGGGACTGCAGCATAACTACCCCACATTGGAGGTGCTTTTTTCCTCCTTCTCTCTCTTTCTCTGTCTTTCTCTAATGTGTGCACATATACTTTGGCAGATAATAATAATAATAATAATAATAATAATAATAATGGGCAGACTCAAACTGTAGCCTGCAGATAGAAAATAGACATTCTTTTATTATCTCTGAAAATGATACGTAGCACTTTTCTTTATTTGTCAGAAGACACATACTTTCCTGTGAGAGCCAGAGAGAGAAGAAAAGCAGAAAGCACCCTCTCATTGGAATGGTCATGCTGTAATCCTTTCTCTTCCTTCTTTCAGGATGTTGGGCGTGCACACATGCACACCTGGTGTGTTTCTGAAGCCTCTGGATCCAGGGCTCAAATCACACAGTAAACCATGTGGGATCCAGTCTTTTTTTTTTAATTTTTTTTTTTAGAGAGAGAGATTTTTGCTAGAGGGACGTGCATTCACCAGAGAGACAGAAAATGAGAAACCACCCCCCCAGAGGGATGATCATTCTTTCTCCTTCATTCCTCTTGGGATTTTGGGCATGCACGCACAGTGCCTGGTGTGAATTTAAGCTGCTGGGTCTGGGACTCGAACTACAGTTGACTCTGTGGGAGTCCAGCAACGTAATCACTCCACCATCTGCTGGTTCTGGGATCCAGTCATCTTAACCACCAGACTACGGGCTGGTCAATGTGTAGCATTTTGATAAGGTTCTTTTTCTTCCAGATAAAGCTTTATAAAGATACTTAAGTCTTTAATATAATCAAGAATATATTATAAATCTGACCATATTATAATCCACAGTATAAAGTCTAACCCTCTGAGGGATGAGTTAGTTATTAAAAAGATCATGTAAGTAAAATAAAATGAAATATCATAGAGTCATAGATCCAGATTCGTTTTATTTCCTCTACCATACAAATACCAGAGAATGACATTTGAGTAGGAGGCCCTTCCACCTGTTTTTTCAGCAAAGCACTCACTATATGTACACTAGTTCTCATTGTTTCAAATGAAATGTGCCATTAGGCAGGTAACTGTGACGCGCTGTTCACTGATATTTGTGTTCAGACCTGCTCAGGCATTCATTTCGGTTGGCTGGTCAAACACAGAATGTAGAACCTGGATCTTATTCTGCTTATTGGCAGGAAGCTTGGGGCAATCTGAAGTCTTGTCTGGCTTCTCCGGCAGTGACCTGTAAGGTTTTGCTTCGATTTCACCTTCAGAAAATACAGTCTTTGAAAGTACAGGCTCAGAAAAGACTTTTCTAAAATGTTCCCTCTCCCTGTTTTGTCTTATGGATTCTTCTTCTTGGAAAATGTTCTTTACCTTTTCCAGCACGGCATTAACACAGACTGCCTATACAGTAAAAAAGTAAATAAATACACAAAAAAAGTGAAGTTTCCTTTTAAGCTACTAACCACAGATAAATAGTACAATAAAATGTTTACCATAAAATCATTAAACGACATATTCGAATAGAAAAGCACTTCCTTTAAGGATCCGTGGCACATGATAAGCTCTGGCAGATTGAGTCCTTTTTCTAAATATATTACATCACAATCTAGAAAGCAGTTTAACACCTAATGCTTCAATAAAGATATGCTTTACATCTTTTTCCCCAATTCATTAATTATGTTACATCTTTATGTCCTGATTTAGTTAAATGAAACCTTCTGCGAGAAGGAATTTGTCTCCAGATGAGTTACTATCTCAAAATAGGTTTTCATTTTCATTTTCTTCCTTATAGATTTTCTTCTACCTGTGGGTGCAGTGGGAAGGATATAAACATTTTGGCAGGTATTTGGTAGGCTAGTAAATCAACATTCCCAAGTGAATGTGTGTTCTACCCCTACCCCCAAAAGGCCACTCAGTACTTTAAGGAGTGTCAAAATAAAACAGAAAAATAACCTCAAAATTCAGAATTACCAGGGCCAGCAGGTGGTGCAGTTAAAGTGCTGGACTCCCACGTGACTGACCGTGGTTCAAGTCCTGGACCTGGTGACTTGCTTTCTTGCCCTTTCTCTGTCTGTCTCTTTCTGACCAAATCGAAAATAATAACAATAATAAATAAAATTTAATAATTATTTTTAAAAATCCAGAATTATGAAGAATTATGTCCATTAAACTTACTCTGTAAGTTATTAGTAATGAAAACAGGAGCCAGCAGGTGGCATAGTGGTTAAGGGTGCTAGACTCCCACATGACTGACCATGGTTTGAGTACTGGACCTGACAGCTTGCTTTCTCACTCTCCCACCCCTCACACTTTGTCCTTCTCTGGTCAAAGTAGAATGAATAAATAAATAAATAAACTTAAATAAAATAATTCTAAAAAAAAAAAAAAAACCCACTCATCAGCTATGTGGGATCCAGCCACCTTAACCACTAGGCTACTGGCTGGCCCTATATGATCATTTCCTATGAATACCATGATGTAAAAAGAAGTTGAAAATTCCTCTACCATTTGATACACTCTCTCTTCCTTCACACACAAAGTTGTATCTGTGTCCATTCTAAACATATTTGTCTCAGTCTCAGAAAATGAAGGGTCTTGGACCAGCAGGTGGTATAGTGGTTAAGGCCCTGGACTTGCACAAGGCCAACCACAGTTGAGTCCCAGACCCTGAGGCTTAAAATTCATACCAGGTGCATGTGCGTGCATGCCCAGAATCCCAGGAGGAGAATGAGGGAGAAGGGACTGCAGCATGGCCATCCCTCCTGGGGAGTGAGTTCTCACTTTCTCTGTCTCTCTCTCTCTCTCTGTTCAGCGAGCACATGCACCCTATAGCAAAAATTTCTCTTCAAAAAAAAAGAAAATGAAGGGTCTTGCTCAAGCTGAGTATCCCTCTATCTCTGCTTTGAGTCTATACCCGACCATCTTCTCTGTCAATTATTCTCCACCTCTTCAACTCTCACTCTTGATTGGCTCTTGCCCTACAACCTAACAAACGACTATCTTCCATCCTAAAATAAAAATATTAAAAATCTCCAGGACCTTGTTTCACTTTTGACTGCTACCTCTGGTCAAACCAAAGTCTACATCCATGGTTTCCATTTTATCATCTCCTGCCCACTCTGAAACCTGCTAGTCTCTATCGTCTTATACCTTCATGCCACTGAAGCAGTTCACACCCTGGCTAGCCCCAATATCTTTACTACCAGAGTTTATGGACACTTCGAATCTTCATTTCACTCGACCTTTTCTGCTTGCCTTGACACTTAACCATCACAGCTTCCTGAGTCTCTGTTTCCTCGATTGTGGTTCTCCTGACTTTCTTCCTTCTTTTCTGATGGTTGTCTTTGTCTCCTTCATGAAGATGTGATCCATGCTTAGACCACCTTAAATGTTGGTATTCTTCACATTTTTCTCTACTTACCACTCTATTTACTTGGCATGGTTCCACTCAGAGGGCATTCACATCCAACATGTACGTTCTTTGTTTTCAAAACCATCATCCCAACCCTGACTTTTCCTGGCCTTAAATGCATATATGACCCTTATCAGGTCACCAAAAATTGTTTCCGCTACCTACTTACAAAATTTGTAGCATGACAGAATGTGTGGGATGATTTGAACAACCTTTAAGAAATTAATTTAATTTTGGTTTTAGTCTAGTTTTTGTTTCCCCATAGCCATTTCATCCTGTCCATTTTTTGTAGTGTACTTTGTAGTGTATTTGCAGCTGAGTTCAATCAAGTTGAATGTCAATCTTACATGAGAGTCACATTTAAGAAATTCAGCACTTTTCAAGTATTTAAAACGCTAACTGGACTACATTAAAATTAAGAACATCACCAAACCACCTGCTGGCCCCTAAACAAATAAATAATTCTTTTAAAAAAAAAAAGCCAAAAAAACACAGTGCAAAAAAACCACTACATACCCATAAGAATGGATAAAATGGGAAAGATTGAAAGTACTACGTGTCAGTGATGATGTAGAGCAACTGAGATGCTTATAATCCGCTGTCAAAAACCATGTTAGGGGACCAGCAGATGGGACAATGGTTACATTGCTGGACTCTCATGTAGTTGACCACAGTGCAAGTCCTGGACCCAGCAACTTAAAACTCACACTGGACACATGTGCATGCATGCCCAAGATCCCAAGAGGAGAATGGAGGAGAAGGAATTGTGGTGTGGCCATCCCCTCTGGTAGGGTCCCTCTCACTTTCTGTCTCTCTGTCTCTCCAGTGAGCACATGCACCCTATAGCAAAAATCTCACTCTAAAAAGAAAAGAAAAGAAAAACATGTTAGAAAGCTGGTTGGCAATTCCTACTAGAAATGAACAGATGCATACCTTATGGCCTAGCAATCTCATCAAAACATATGTATAATAATGTTTATAGCAACCTTATTTTCAATAGCCCAAACTGAAATGAATCCAAATGTCTATCAGCAGTAGACTTGGTAAATAAGTGGGGATGTAGTCAACCGATGGAATACAACGCAGCAATGAACAGGAATAAACTGCTGCTACAGGCAGTGAATAAATTTCACAATGACAATGAGAAAAAGAAGACAAATGGAAAAAAAATGTACCATATCATTTCATTTATATACAATTCAAACAGGTAAACTGCGTAGGATATTTCAAGTCAAAATGGTGGTCACCTTTATAGGGGAGGATAGGGATTTTAGGGGGCAAGAAAGAAGCTTCAGGAATGATGGTAAATGTTATGTTTCTGGCCCTCGGTAGTACATAGATGAATATATTTTGTGGTAGTTCATCAAGTTGTTCAATTTTTCTCTTTGTATCTTTTTTTTTTTTTTTTTTTTTTTTTTAAGAGAGAGGTGTTTGCAATTGGGCACATGCACTCGCTTGAGAGACAGAGAGACAGAAAGCAAGAAATCACCCCCGAGGGGGAATGGCCGTGCTACAATTTCTTCTCCATTCTTCTCTCAGGATTTTGGGCATATACACACACCTGCCTGGCGTGAGTTTTAAGTTGCCAGGTCAGGAATTCAAACCGCGGTCAACTATGCAGGAGTCCAGTGACAAAAACATTTCACCATCTACTGGTCCCTTCTCTTTGTATCTTATAGTGCTTTGTTTTCTTTTTAAATTAAATGTAAATGGCTAGTGATTAACAGAAAATCAAGTTATTATCATTTATAAAATATTTTACTTTTAATGCAAAATTCACTAGTATTGTGTTCCTCAAAGTTATGAACCCCAAACTACAGAATACCAAACTTAAGCCAGCAATGGCACAATGACTAAAACCAAACACTCGTAGTCCAATGATAACAAGACTAAAATTTTTTGACTGAAAACCTTAATACAGTAATAAGCTTTATAAAAATAAATGTATTTTAGTTACTAAAGCAAATTGGTTTTTGGTGGATTGATTTGGCTATCAGAGTAATTAATTTTCAACATAGAATTATTTAACGTAACAATAGACTGGTACCTTCATTTGTGAAAGATACCATGGAACACAATACTTAACAATACAGTGCAGTATTGTATTGTCATTAACATTCCATAAAATAAGTGCATTTATTTTTAGATTCCAGTAATTTGAACTTACCAAATAAATCAGTGCTGCATATGAAGCGTATATTATGCTAGCTAAAGCAGTCTTTGCTGGAAAGGAAATGATTTCAAACAAAGACCCCTTTCTGACCTGCAAAAATAGAAAATATTTTCTTATTAAAACAAAACATTTTAATGTTATATTGCTCAATGTTATTGTTAAGTGAGACTTTTTTTCTCCCCTAAAGAAGAGTTCTACTTTAGAGCTATTTGGGCTTCTTCCACATTGTGAAAATATATTCATTTACTTTTTCCCTCTTAACAAGAAGATACTTTCTTTTATGGATCTAAATCCTTTACAAATCTATAAAAAACCTTGTGTTTCTGAAACCTAAATTCCTTTAACTTCTTACAGTTACCCAGTGGGGTCACTAGGGTGTGCTGCTGTGCATGTTAGAAATAACAGTCTTTTCTTTGTTCAAATTCATGTAATCATGCTTTACTAAATTATTCAGAACTTCAATTAAACAAACAGAAATCAAAATACTAAGCATTTCCTGGAGATTAATGACCGGTTAGGAAATGTTAATCATGAGACTGCTGAAGGCCTGCATTAACCTTAGATGCTCATTAAGCTTCAAAAATGCCGTGTTCCCGTATCCAGCATGCTTTTTCAAAAGGTAGAGGAGGTTACACCAGTCTTGAATTTGCTTCGCAGATGTTTCTAGTTTCTGGTCATAGAAAGTGTCCCTGCCTCAACACAGCAGTGTAAGTACACAGTTAAGGAAGTATTCTCTGTTATAGACCACCTGTGTTGCCTCCGCAGGATACCAAATGAGACAGGAGGAAAAACATTCCCCTCCCGTTCAGCAGTGAAGTGCCAGTTGGCCAAGCTTCTCTGAAGAGCCAAGCCACTCAATGGCTTTGATGAACTTTCAAAATGTGCAGACCGTAGTTAATAAAGTCATGTAAGTGCACAATAAAACTGCATGCAAACGAGGAGGAACAGGGTGTCCATGTTCAGTAAAAGATCCTATCAGTATAAAACAGCTAGGCAATCAGGGATGGCAGAATGGTTAGGTAAACTGCCGCACACAATGGTCTATTTTGTAGCCTGTTCAAGGGTACCTCTGAGGAACATGCAGTAACACGTTAATGAATAATCACTAGTGCTGGCATTGTGTACCAGACCCTATTCTAGGTACTTTATAACCATGAACTCCTTTCATTGTTAAAACAATCCTATAAAGTTAGTTCTATTGTCATCCACATTCCAAAAACGAAGTAGAAAAAGAGAGAGCGAAAGAGAAGTAAATAACTTGCCCATAATGTTATAGCTGGAAAGTTGTAAAATTAGGCTTAAGTCAGGGTTGCACCCTGGGGCCCGAGTGCTTAATCCAATCATTGACTGTGCTGCCTTGGAATATGAGGGTGGAAAAGGACAGTATGACAGGATGAACTTTGGAACAAACAGGTAAGAGTTCAGTTCCTGGCTCCAGCATTAATGAGTAATGACATCTTGGACAAAGATTTTTCTTCCTTCTAAGCTTCAGTTGCCTCAGCTCTACATTGAAAACAATAGCTAATATTTATCTCTTAAATCAGAAAAGGTTTTAAAGCACTTAGAACGCCTGCACACAGGTAGGAGTAAGGACCATGGTGGGCATTATTAGTACCTTAAGATGTACGAGAAAGAGGAAGGTTCAAAACTAAGCCTAGAAGTGTGATTACACTCGTGTAACATACAAAACAGGCCAAACTAATCGATGCCATTGAGAGTCAGGAAGACGCGTGTCCTTGTCCGGGCCGATCAGTGGAAGGCAGCTCAGGCCTTCACCTTCGCTCGCCGCCCACTCACAAGATTTCCTGAGTACTGCTTTTCAAGGTGCGTTCAGTCTCTGAAAATTCATTACCTCTACACTCACTGCTGGGTGCTCTAGTCTGTGCACTTGCATTTTTTTTTTAAGTTTTTATTTTTTTTTCTTCCACAAGTGAGAGACAGAGGGAGTGGTAGCCTCAACTAGGTTTTGTCACCGCAGTCCAGCCCAGTGACAGCCAGCCCCAGATGGTAAGCACCCATGCTCATCCAGCTCAGAGAGACAACGCAAACCTGCGGCCTCCCGTGCGGGCCAGCCTCGCAGAGCACTGTGGTACTACTGCGCCGCCATCCGCCCCGTAAGCTTCGACTTCAAAAGGGAAAGTGTGGGACCAGCAGATGATGTAATGGTCGGTGACGTCCCTGGACTCCCACATGGCTGACCATGGCTCGAGTCCCAGACCCAGAAACTCACATAGGGTACACGTGCACGCATGCCCAAAATCCCAAGGGGAGAAGGGAGGAGAAGGGATTGTGGCGTTTCTTGCTTTCAGTCTCTCCGGCAAGTGCACGTGTCCTATAGCAAAAATCTCTCCCCCACCCAAAAAAAACCCCCAAAAAGTAGTGAAAAATGTGATATCTAGCCCAATAGCCTAATACTTAAGGGAGCAGGATCCCACGTAGCCAAGCACAGTTGAAATCCCAGCTCTGGCAGCTTGAAAAATATGCTAGATTGTATGTATGTATGTGTGTGCATGCATGCACGTGTACCCCAAATCCAGACAGGATGGAGAAGAGATTGTCACATGACCACACCCCATGGGGAGGGGAGAGAGGTGCTTTTTAACTCTTTTCCACATGCTCACATGCACCTTCTGGCAATTAAAAAAAAAATTAGGTGTCCAATATTTTTATGGTTAAAATACATATAATTGGTGACCAGCAGGTGGCGTGGTGGTTAAGGCGCTGGACATTCCCACATGGCCAACCATAGTTCAAGTCCTGGACCTGGTAGCTTGCTTTCTCACTTTCTCTCTCTCTCTCTGTGTCTCTCTCTGGTCAAAATAAGTAAATAAATAAATTAAATTAAAAATAATTCTTTAAAAATAAATAAAATTACATTGCATTAAAAAAATTGGTCAGAAATGTACCTAAATTTTAAGAGCTGTGCTTTAGTGATGTGGTTTTGTGTGGCTAACATTTACAGATCACTAATCATACGGCAGGGTCTAGTCTAACGGCCTTATCTGCATCGTCTCAGGCCTGCACCTTCACTCGCTGCCCGCTCACTGCCTTCTAGTCCTGCGCCCCGCTGCGGTATGCTGTGTGTGCTTACTGCCTCCACTCCTGAGTGAGGACCAAAGTTGCCTTCACCGTTCCCCTCTTCCCTCTTAGGTGACCTACAAAATACTGTCTAGCCCAGAGTCGGGGACAGGAAGGGAGGAGGTTGTTTCCTTTCTTCTAACGTACTCTTCAGGCCATGCCAGCTTCTAGATGGAGGGATTCACAAGGGCAGCCTTAGCACACACCCTCTGTAAAACTTCTGGAAAGTGGGGCCAGCAGGTGGCATGGTGGTTAAGGGCACTGGACTCCCATGTGGCCAACTGTGGTTCGAGCCCCAGACCTGGAAGCTTGCTTTCTCAATTTCTCTCTCTCTCACACTCTGTCCCTCTTAAATTGAAATAACTAAATAAATAAAGTTAAAATAATAAAAATGATTCATTAAAAAAAAATTCTGGGAAGTTTCCAGGAAAGCAGGCAGCTGCTGTTCTCTCGCTCTTGCTAGAAGCATCAAAATGATAGCGTGCCTTTGAACCCCACTATTAGACTACAAGAGGCCAACGTACGAGTGAGCAGACTCTAGGGGAAAGAAAGGCAGATACACCCCAACAAAATATGTCCTAATAGAGCTGAGAGACCCAGGCGCTTGTGAACATGTGTGCATAGCAAGAGGCCTGTAGTCAATGATCATATTTTACAACCATACAAATCAAAGTGATACCTGCATGAGAAATGATTCTTTCTGTTTTACTAGGTCTTTCTCAGGTTTTTGCCCTTTACTTAGAAATAATTAAAACTGATTACTCTAAAAGGTATTTGAGGGGCCAGCAGGTGGTGTGGTTAAGGTGCTAGATTCCCACATGGCTGACTGTGTAGTTTGAGTCTTGGACCCCATGGCTTGAAAATCACACCGGGCACAAGCACATGTGCACCTAAAATCCTAAGAGGAGAGTGGAAGAGAAGGAGTTGTGGGGTGGCCACCCCCACAGTGGGGTGATTTCTCACTTTCCCTCTCTCTACCTCCCTCTGGTGAGCACATGCACCCTATGGCAAAAACCTAAATATATATATACACACAACACACACACACACACATACATACACACACACACACACACACATATATACAATGTATACACACACACACATATTTGATACGTGTTATGCTTCTGAAAAATTAATCTTTGTATTACGTAATGGTCACTTTTTTTTTATTGTTTTAGTGCTTTTAATAAATATTTCCTATTTTTGTAGCAGATCATTCCTGTAGAAAATGTGTTTACTCCAAAATTTATGCGGCTACTGGCAAGTAGCCAGTTTTCAATTTTATTGCAATACATGTTTTTCATATTGAAAAAAAACACACCCTGTTTCATTTTTGGCTTGTTCTAAGCAACAATACTGTATGGTAAAACCAGAGATAATCAAGCAGAAGAAATTTGCTAAATGAAGTCTTTATTTAGATTTTTCTTGACCTATTTCAAAACTGTTAACCTTGTCATATTTATTTTATTATATTTACATATTTAAGCCAAAAGTATCTTGGTAGTTATGGTATATCTATATCTATATATATTTTAATTTTGTCAGAGGGCACATATGTTTTCCAGAAAGACAGAAAAGGAGTATGAGAAAGCACCTCCCTGGGACGTGGTCGCGCCACAGTCTCTTCTCCTCCACTTCTCCCTCCTTTTGAGTTTGGTGCCCTCACACACACAAGCTTGGTGTTTGTCAAGCCACCAGGTCCAGGACTCAGACGTTGCACTTGACCATGTAGGATCCAGCTGCTTTAGCCATCACACCGTGAGTTAGCCCCATATATTCCTTTTTAAAAATTGGTGATATCAGCATGTAAATTATATGGATATTCAAACAGTAAAAACATTTCACCCTTTAACAACACTTCTCCCACATAATTTTACCTCATCTCATAAAAGAAGTATCTGTGTTCTAATATTTACTAATAATGAGATAAATCACAAAAAAAAAAAAGCCAATTACAAGCAGTTTTGAAAATAAAATTCCACCAGGACCAGCAGTTAGAGTAATGGCTATGTCACTGAACTCCCACTTAGTTGACCGCGGTTTGAGTCCCGGACTCGGTGGCTTAAACTCACACTGGGCGCATGTGCATGCGTGCCCAAGATCTCAAGGAGGATGGAGGAGAAGGGATTGCGGCGTGGCCATCCCCCCCCCACCCCCAGGGGGTGATTTCTCGCTTTCTGTCTCTCTCTGTCTTTCTGGTGAGCACATGCGCCCTATAGCAAAAACCTCTCAAAAAAAAAATAATAATAATTAAAAAAAAGTTCCACTTACATATGACCTGATTGTTGGAGAATTACCAGGCCCAACTTAGTTTATGATGTCCAAAACCACCTTGATGAAGAATACAAGGAGAATCATACAGGAAACTCCAACTTGGGGATTCATGAACAAATGTTGCAAGAAACACTGCTGTGAACACATAGGCCCAGGGGAAAAAAAAAGTTTCCTCTAAGTTTGAGTGTCTCCTCTCCTTAGTACAGGAGAGACTCCTAGCGGCCCATAAAGCTGTTAGACTCAGAGTTATCATCCTGTGGGACATTTTGATTCAGATAGTCCTGCAAAGGCGTATGTATGTCCCTTGGCGAGTTTAGAGATGTGTGTCTTCAAGAGCCCGGGAGTTCCACTCTTTTAGGAAATGTCTTTTCTTCCCAGTTTGAATTATACTAGTCAAGTGGTAGGACCATCAAAGACATATGGAAGTTCCTGATATTTGTGAGGTTTATGGTTAAAACCTCAAACCTGAGTCTTATCTTGGAGGACTGGGGGTAAGGAAGAAACTTTATCAGTCAAGTTTCTGACCTTCACCCTGAAAACAGAGCTCAAGTCTACTCGGATCCACTGTAGGCCTGAGCGTTTTAGAAACTGGGTTTGTTATTGTTTCGTTTTTGTCCAAGTCTAGCCCTATACCACTCCACAGCTCATATACAAAGTAGCAACAGTCATCTCTAATGCCATTGTAGGGATGATTCTCTCACAGGAAGAGCGCCTGGTCCTGTGGCCCGGCGCTGGCCTGCCAACATCAACAGCTATGTCTGGGAGCTGACGTGTCTTGGCTGAAGTCAGCATGCAAGCCAAGTATGTAGGTCACTGCAGCCTGGAGCAGCTGCAGGCTTCCCTCAGCCAGGCAGCTCCGCGAGGCTGGGCAGATGCACCATTCTGGAAGTGCTGGGCTGGAGTTACTGAGAACTACCAGGAATTCTTGTTTTTGTTTTTGTTTTGTTTTGTTTTGTTTTGTTTTTATTCTTGGGGCATCTCGTAGAACAGGCATTATTATATATCACTGCGGTCTCAGCCTTGCTGAATCGAGGGTGCTGGGGAGGGGTGAGGAACTACCTGTCTCACAACCTCAGAGCCAGATGCAAACGAAGCCTCCTAGCGAGATGGCCAGTGCCGAAGCTTGGCCCTCACTGTCTGTGCTCACGTCATGGCAGGCCATCAGAATCTAGGTTACTTGTTGGGTCTTTAGAAGGCTTATATTTGACATAACACTGGGGTGTTTTGTTTTGTTTTGTTTTGTTTTGTTTTTAAGAGAGAGATCTTTGCTTTGGGTACATGTGCTTGCTGGAGAGACAGAGAGACAGAGACACAAAAAGTGAGAAATCACCTCCAGGGGGGATGGCCATGCCACAATCCCTTCTCCACCCCCGGGGGGATAGCCATGCCACAATCTCTTCTCCTCCATTTTCGACTCAGGATCTTGGGCATGCACACATACACACCTGGTGTGAGTTTAAGTTGCCAGGTCCAGGACTTGAACTGTGGTCAACTATCTGAGAGTCCAGCAATGTATCCATTATGTCATCTGCTGGTCCCAACATAGCATATTTCAATATGGTAAGATATCTGGGATCTTCTCTAGAACTAAACATTCAACCAGGAAGGTCTGGGTAGGTCGTCAGGGAGCTCTTGAACCAGCAGCATCCACTCTGTCTTGAAGAGATTACCATTTGCTTTGTCTGAGACATGCGCCCCAACCCATGAAACACTATTCTGTTAATAGTTATTGTCCGTGTGTCCTCATGAAAATATGTCTGTCTTTCTGTGTTCTGGAGAGAAGTAATCTGTGTCACTGGTATTCACAGCCACATAATATGAGGGAATGTAAGATAATGATATTGTAATAGGAGAGAATTTCTTAATTTTTTATTTAATTTTGTTATTATTATTATTATTATTATTTTGAATTTGACCAGAGAGAGAGAGAGAATAAGTGAGGAAAGCAAGCTACGGGGTCCAAAACTCAAACTGTGGTCAGCCATGTGGGAGTCCAGTGCCTTAACCACCATACCGCCTGCCAGTGCCAATATGAGAGAATTTTAAGATTCAAATGCATCTTTCCATCATTTTTCACCCTCAGGTCAGTGACCAGACAGAGCATGCAAAGATCTTTGAAAAACATCTTGACAGGGCCAACAGGTGGCATGGTAGTTAAGGTGCTGGACTTCCACATGGCCCACCGGGATTCAAATCCTGGACCTGGCAGCTTGTTTTCTCATTCACCTCCCCCACCCCAGTGTCTCTTTCTCTCTGTCTCTGGTGAATGCACGTGTCCTACAGCAAATTTTAAAAAACAATAATAACAATAAATAAAATAAAATCATTTAAAAAAAGAAAAACACCTTCAGACAGATAAATCAGGCTACTTAAATTCCTACAGCTAAGTTTTCAAAAAGCAAGATCCTGTAAGCATCCACAATGCATACGCCCTTGCCCTGTCATTCCAGCTTTCACCCATTTTACTTCTCCATGCCACAAAACATTACTGTGACACCGGCAGCCTGATGACTTAAAGGAATTACACAGGAATCCACTCTGGATAAGCTGCCCTCTGTTGGACATAGCTTCTCCACACTCCGACCCTTTACCTCTTAGCCGACTCGGTAACACAGATACACTCCATTCACGGATCAGTCCACTGACCTCTGCCACATCTCAAACACGCCTCTCCTGTATCTCTGACCTTCCAGGCTGCTGACTTCATCTTTTTTTTTTTTTTTTTTGAGAGGTTTTCGCTATAGGGCGCGTGCACTTGCCAGACAGAGAGAGAGAGACAGAGAGTCAGAAAGCGAGAAATCACCCCCCAGGGGGGATGGCCACGCCGCAATCCCTTCTCCTCCATTCTCCTCTCAGGATCTTGGGCACACACGCACACGCGCCCGGCGTGAGTTTTAAGCCACCGGGTCCAGGACGCGAACCGCGGTCGACTACGTGGGAGTCCAGTGACATAGCCATTATGCTAACTGCTGGTCCCCCTGACTTCATCTGCATAGTTCTATTTCTGTCCTCACTGTGCCTTTCGGATTTGAGATACATTGTTTTATTTTCCTTCCTATGCCTCAGTTACTTCTCAGTGACAATTCCGATTCTCTGCATTAGCTACTCTCCATTGCCCGGGTACAGCTTCTTCCTCACTCCCAGTCCTCATGAACCCTAGAACCTCTGACCTGGGACTGTCCTCACATGTCTCCCTCCAGCCGTAGGTAACTGCTTATGTCTCCCCAGTAAGTCATGCGGTCACCTCAGTATCTTAGTGCATGCTGTTCTCTTCCTGGTACGATAATCCTACTTCTTCACCTGGCTAATTTCTCCTCCTTCACGTCTCAGATGTAGTGTCGCTCTTCTAGAAAGCCGACACTGACTGCTCTGAAATGATATGTCTTTTCCTGACACTTCCACAGCACCCTTTGCACACCAGGCCATGAACTTGCTACGCTCTGCTGACACTGTTTGCTTATTTCCCTGTCAGTCCACAGTCCACAGGGCAAGGCTGAGACATCTCTGAATCCTTCGTACTTATACTACCGATTTACATATTGGATTTCCTACCACTACTAGCAGAATGAATGAAAAAGAAAGATTATACTTCATTTATTTCCAAACTGGAACTTAGGCATCTTCTACTAAAATCGTAAAGGAAGCTAGTCAGAAATAAAGCTGAAGGTCGTCTGGCTCCAGCAACTGACAGCCTGGGCTAATGTGGGACCTTTCACAAAAACAGCTAGAAATCCTCTATAAAAATTAAATGTAATCTAAGACTGACTTTACAAAAAGGAGCGGAACCCCTCTGTGCCCGGAACAAAGAGAGAACTGAAAGCCAGAGGAGAAAGTGCTGCAGCTCAGATCCCAGGAGGGCCGAGGATGTTTTTGGCCCCTGACAGAATGGTCACGTGCTTGAGTTTTAACACAGAGACCAGTGGCGAGTCTCGGAAACACACGAGGCAGGGACTGGACCTCTGCAGAGTTACAGATTCAGTTAAACTGGGACTCAAACAACTGCATCCACCAATACAGGAAGAAAGCACGGCAGCTGGTCTCCCCCAGGGCTGGGATTCTCTCGTGAGAGGAGAACCCCAAGCTTACACCTTATAAGAGAGACTGGATTTCCCTTATCTTTGTGATGAGGGAGAGCTGGGTTACTGACACCATTAGAGCACAAGTTAAATTCCTCAGGAGCGACAGTTCCACCACCACCCCCAGAAGTGATTCCTATTTAAAACAAAATGAACAAAGCAAAACAGGTGCCAGGTAGTGACCTAGCAGTAACACATCCTGGCATGGGAGGGACCTGGATTTGCATCTCAGGACCTCCCTGAGTGTGTGGGTGTGCACATACCCGGGATCCACATCGACCGAGTCTGGAAATGGGCTCCAGCATTAGCACCCTGCTAGGGCTAGGGAGGCTGTCTTTCTGTCTCTGTCTCATGAAAGAAATAAAAGACTTTGAGGTAGGGCTGGCAGGTGGCATGGTGGTTGAGGCACTGGATTCCCACATGACTGACTGAGGTTCAAGTCCAGGACCTGAGGGCCCAAAATCACAACAGATAGATATAGATAGATATAGAGATAGATAGATGATAGATATAGATATAGATAGATAGATAGATGATAGATAGATAGATAGATAGATAGATAATAGATAGATATAGATAGATAATTAGATAAATAAATATTAAAAAAAAAAAAAAAACAGCCCTGTAACTCAGTAGTGAAGCTGCCACTTCTCACATGGCCAACTATGGTTTGAATTCCAGTTCCAGTGGCTTGAAATGCATGCCAGGCACTTGTGTGCATGCCCAAAATCCCAACGGGATGGAAAAATGGGAGAGAAGGGATGGCGGTGTAACCACACTCCATTAAAGGGTGCTTTCTCCCTCTCTCTCTCTCTCGCTCTCTGGTGAGCACATATGCCCACTGGCAATTAAAAAAAAAAGAAATACATTTAAAAATATAAAAACTAAAAAAACTGTAGGAGTTACAATTAAAATATAATGATAAAACATAAGATTATCCATTATGAGTGGGACATGGTATAGATTACAATAGGCACAAAAAATAGTATCCCCCATATACCTCAAAAAATAATCCTTAAAAAGACCATACGTAAATAAATATGCTCAAAAGATTGAATGACTTTTTCTTTTTTTTTTTAGGAAATAAAACTGGGGCCAGCAGGTTGCATGGTGGTTAAGGTGTTGGACTCCCACATGGCTGACTGTAGTTCAAGTCCTGGACCTGGCAGTTTCCTTTTCACGTTTCCTTTCTCTCTCTCTCTCTGGTCAAGTTAAAATAATAAACTAATAATAAAAACAAATGGAATTAAATAAATAAGTAGTTCTTTTAAAAATGAGATAGAATTGGGACCAGCAGTTAGCGTAATGGCTATGTCGCTGGACTCCCTTGTAGTCGACCGCGGTTCGAGTCCTGGACCCGGTGGCTTAAACTCACGCCGGGCACGTATGCATGCGTGCCCAAGATCCCGAGAGGAGAATGGAGGAGAAGGGATTGTGGCATGGCCATCCCACCGGGGGGTGACTTCTCGCTTTCTGTCTCTCTTTCTCTCTCTGTCTGTCTGGCGAGCGCACGCGCCCTATAGCAAAAAACCTCTTTAAAAAAATGAGATAGAATTGTAAAAGATTCTTTAAAAAGGAAAAAAAAAAAGCCAGCAAATTTGGGAACACACCAAATAAATCTTCTAGAAATTATAAATGTTTTAAATTTAAAATATACTGATTAAGTGCAAGCAATTAGGTACAGTTGGAGAAAACTGGCTATCTGGAAGATAATGTAGATTCAGAATGCATCAAAAAGAGATGAAAAAAAGGAAAACACAAGGAAGATAAATAGACAAAGAATAAGATGAGAAGGCTTGAGGTATAGTTAATGGCATCCCAGAAGAAGAGGTGAGAGAAAATGAGAAAGAGGCAACTGTGAAGAAATGACAGCCTAGAATTTTTTTGGAACTGAAGAAGTTCTCAGATCAGGAATCACAGTGACTCCCAGGATGGTAGGTCCTTCTGAAGGACTCTGATAATGGCTAATAAAGTGGAAGACGCCCCCCATCAGCCTGCACTCCCATCCTGTGTCCTGCAGTATGTCTCACACATGTAAACACGGAGTTGTTTACAAGAATGTTCACTGAAGCACTGATGGTAACGGAAAAAAACAGAAACTAAGCTGTTAGCAGTCCAGTGAAAGTAAACCGTGGGTTCTTTTTCCAAAGAATACCACAGAGAAGTTAAAATAATAAACCATAGCTACATATATCCATAACACTGAGTGAAAAAGGAAGTTTCAAGGGACCAGAAGTTAGCGTAATGGCTATGTCACTGGACTCCCATGTAGTCAACCGTGGTTTGAGTCCCAGACCGGTGGCTTAAACTCATGCCGGGCGTGTGTGCATGCGTGCCCAAGATCCCGAGAGGAGAATGGAGGAGAAGGGATTGCAGCGTGGCCATCCCCCCTGGGGGGTGATTTCTTGCTTTCTGTTTCTCTGTCTCTCTTATCTTTCTGGTGAGCGCACGCACCCTATAGCAAAAACCTCTACAACAAAAAAAAAAAGGAAGTTTCAGGAGGTTAAATATATTATCATTTGTATAGATTTTAAATATATTTAGAATAATTCTATATATTGTTACAGATACATAAAGATCTAGTGAAAATGTGAAAGCATGGATGAGAATGCTTACCTCAACTTCAGGATAACTACCCCTGGAAGTGAAGACAGGAGAAGGGACTAGAGTAAGGTTAACATATTTCTTTTTATAGAGAGAGATCTGAAGGCAATATGGGAAAATATAACCATCAGTTTAAATTTGGGTAGAACTTCTGGTAAGCTGTTTCCTACATATTTTGGAATATTTTATCAATAAGACTTTTTTCTTAAGGAGAGATTTTTGCTATAAGGTGCATGCGCTCACCAGAGACAGAGAGAAAGTGAGAAATCACCTCCTCCCCAGGGGATGGCAATACCTCAATCCCTCTGTACCATTATCCTCTCAGGATTTTAGGCACACATACACACACACCCAGGATGAGTTTCAAGCCACTGGAACCAAGACTTGAACTGCGGTTGGCCACCTGGGAGTCCAGCGTCTTAACCACCATGCCACCTGCTGGCCCCCGTTAATAAGACGTTTTAAAATTAAAGCTAGATACTAAGACAGAACAAGAGCAAAGCAGTGAAGATGTCATCGGTATTGATGTTAAATTGATGTCAAAAGAGATAGTCACGGTGAGCAGACGGGCCTTGAAGCAAGTCACTTGGTCCCTCGGCCTGTTTCTTTTGCCACAAGTTTTTGGACTAGGTTATCACAGAAGAGCTCTAAATTGACCTCAGAAATTCAGTCAGTCAAGGAAAAATGCAACACATTGCACATTGTGTTTTGTTTTGTTTTAAGAATTCTTTTATTTGACTTTATTTATTTATTTATTTATTTATTCATTCATTTTAATTTGACCAGAGAGGGACAGAGTAAGAAAGCAAGAGAGAAAGTGAGAAAGCAAGCCACTAGCTCAGGAACTCGAACCACAGTTGGCCATGTGGGAGTACAACACCCTTAACCACCATGTCACTGCTTGCCCCAACACATGGTGTTTTTTAGTTCTCATTACTGGATAAAAAGAAACATCCAGGGGCCAGCAGGTGGCATGGCGGTTAAGGCATCTGGATTCTTACATGGTCAACCAAGGTTTGAGTCCCAGATCTGGTGGTTTGAAAATCACTCTGGGCACAGTGTATATGTGCCCAAAATCCTAGGGGAGAATGGGGAGGAGATTGTGATGTGGCCATCCCCCCAGGGGGTGATTTCTCACTTTCCCTCTCTCTGTCTCTCTGGTAAGCAAAGATGTCCTGGGGGGAAATACCTTAAAAAAAGAAAGAAATATCCAAGATCAACTGGGAAGATAGTGAATTTTTATTACTGTTGGGAGACAATTCTCCATGAATTTCTCTCATTCCTGTACAGATTGGGTCTCTGACCAAAGGAAATGTTTGAATAGCAAACAGCCTTGGAAGCTAGAGAAAATTAACCTCTGGAGAGATCTAGAGATACTGGGACCAGCAGTTAGCGTAATAGCTATGTCGCTGAACTCCTATGTAGTCAACAGTAGTTCGAGTCCCAGACCCAGTGGCTTAAGCTCACGCCAGGAGCATGTGCGTATGTGCCCAAGATCCCAAGAGGAAAATGGAGGAGGGAGGGATTGCGGCGTGGCCATCCCCCCTGGGGGGTGATTTCTCGCATTCTGTCTCTCTGTCTCTCTCTGTCTTTGTGGCAAGCGCATGCGCCCTATAGCAAAAACCTCTCCAAAAAAAAATAGAGATATTTCCTGCAACATGTCCTAGAGCACTAAAGGTAAAGCTCTTCTTTCTCCCCTGAGACATTTGCTTAATTCCAGAGTACAGAATGTTCTCTCACTCTCTCTTCGAAGAGCAGACTGGGAAGATGTGCCCGCGTGCCTATAAGCCCAGTCTTCTGATTTCAGGGTTCCTCTTTCTTGTGATACAACCTGCTACAGGCGCAGGTCACAACATCTGGCCCTTGTCACATTGCCCTGTGAGAATTAAGAACAGGGACCAACACAAGATATTGTGCTGTGGATTTTGCTTTGAATAATAAATAGTCTGTGTCCCTGACCTGAGGTTCTCATGTCTCTGTGTCTCTGTGTGTCTGTGTGTAACTGTGGCAGGCGAATTGTTAGCTCACGTGCAATGTAAAAAGCTCAGACCCTTCGCAGTAATGACCTAGCAAAGAAACAAAAATGCAGAATTCTGAATAGTGTAGTGGAGAATCTTTAGACATAGTTTCATAATAAAAATACATAAATATTTTCAAAAGGTATTTCTTACAACAATTCTCTATAAAACTGTGGGCTTGACATTGCAAGGAAAGAAACGACAAGGCAAAACATTAGCGTGAGAACAATATTTCAGGGGGAATTGACGGTAATATGCTTCAGCTATGTTTCTTTTTGATGTTCTAAAAATATGGGAATAGTTCTTAGAGAAACCAGCGGCTAGCAGTCACAAACTCTTTTTTATTTTTGTAGACTTCAGATATAATAAGAGCCCTTTTATAACGGCGGTTCTTAGGCAACTCCCTTTGAACTATCTGATGGTTTTTGGAAATGTTAAAATCTTTGATTGAAGAGAGACTCCTGGGAACCAGCAGTTAGCGTAATGGCTATGTCACTGGACTCCCACATAGTTGACCGTGGTTCGCGTCCCGGACCCGGTGGCTTAAAACTCACGCTGGGCGCGTGTGCGTGCGTGCCCAAGATCCCGAGAGGAGAATGGAGGAGAAGGGATTGCGGCATGACCATCCCCTCTGGGGGGTGATTTCTCGCTTTCTGTCTCTATGTCTCTCTCTGTCTGTCTGGCGAGCGCACGCGCCCTATAGTGAAAACCTCTCCAAAAAAAAAAAAAGAGAGAGACTCCTATGTAACAGATAGTTGCTGGCTTTGATCATCCAGCCTCCATGTTCTCATTTTCTTAAAACGACTGTGATTTTTGTCTGAGGATTCTCTTTGCACACACTCTCAGGACGTATGATCTGGATGACGCTCCAGTCCCAGCTCTGGGGACAACACAGGCAATCGAGTCTGGCCCACCAGTGCCTGTGTCTCCCTGGCTTAGTTTTAAGCACTGCGACTTCAACTATTCCATGACGAACTTAAGGACTATGCCAGGAATGCCGGGTCAAGGATTCTCTCTTGCACTTAGTCGAACCCGGAAAGATACAGCCTAGGGGACAGCTGCAAATTATCTTGAGACCAGGAGGGGAAAGCCAGTCTAAGAATGGGGTCAACATAGAGAAAACAGAACCAAGAAATAGGAAGAAAGAAAAACAGGACCTAGAAGGCCTAATCTGAGTACCTGTGCCCAGTCCAGCTACGTCTGGAATCTCAGCTCTGGATTGTTTACACAGAGTGACATTTCTCCTTTCATTTTTTTGCTTAGCCCAATTTGAGCCTGGTAGTTTCCCCTTCAACAGAAGAGTTCAAATCGATTCACTCTGGTTTTTGATGCCAGACTTGCAAGACTCTAGATTTATTATAGTGAAAATAGAGACGGTCTCAACAATGCTCAGACTGAAAAACCCATAATTCTGTGCATAAAATCTAGAAAACAAGAAATGGATGGGGCCAGAGGGTGTTGCAGCAGTAAAATGAGATGCTCTGATGGTAGTCCCCACATGAGAAGGTTCCCAGTTCAAGTCTAGCGGCCTCCCTAAGTACCAGCCATGTGTGTACCCATGATCACGGCTGGCCGAAGCTAGGGGTGGATCAAGACCTCATTGAAGGGGTCAGAAGGTGGCGTGGTATTTGGGGCCAATCATGATTCAGGTCCTGGACCTGGCAGCTTGCTTTCTCATTTTCCTTCTCTATCTGATGACTATAGCAAGTTTAATAATTAATAAATAAATAAAATAATTTTTTAAAAGAATTATTAAATTAAGTTAATTAATTGATTGATTTTAACTTTGACTCGAGAGAGACAAAGTGAGACAGAGAGAGTGAAAAAGTAAGCCACCAGGTCCAGGACTTGAACTGTGGTCGGCCACATGCCAGCCATTTGTTTCTCCTGTCCGAGTACCTGTTGTCCATACAGCTAAACGCACTGCATTTTCACTTTGGTTTTCAAGTCCTGCACATTTACAAGTTTCTTTAGGAGAGCTCCACACTCCGTGCAAACGCAATACGTACTCACCTGCATGTTATATAGGGGTTGCGTCGGTGCGTTAACTTCCCTCAGCAGACGACGAGATAAGTCCCTTAGCTCTAAAAGTCTGCAGACAAGCTGAGGCTGCAGGAGTTTGGCCACGGACTTGGAGGACCTGGATATGCTGTTTAATCCTTGAAGTAACGTTCCCCGATTCACCTTGGCTAAAGCGATAGCCATTCGAATTTTGGATGTTTTCTGTGTGGTTTCTCTTTTCTGAAAAACAAGCCTTGGAAAAGTGACTGATGTGTGATTGTCCAGTGCATTATTAAAGTCTATCTCTGACAGAGACCAAGTGCCATAGAACCACACTGTGCCCGGTACTATGCATAAACTCAGTGGCCAATAATTACATGCCCCTATTCAGCTCAGAGATGCATCCTCCATGCACTTAAATCTTTATACGTATATGCTACTTTTTTCCTTAGAATGAATATCCAGATTATACTAAGCAGCCAAAATATAGAAATTTCTTCGTTTTTTCTCTCTGGATTAATATCTTTTTCTGATTTTAAAAAAGAAACTATTGTGGGGTCAGCAGGTGACAAAGTAATTAAGGTACTGGACTGCCACATGACCAATCATGGTTTGAGCCCCAGACATAGCGACTTGAAAATCATGGTGGCCTTGTGTGAATGTGTGCCCAAAATCCCGAGAGGAGAGTGGAGAAGAAGAGATTGCTGCGTGGTCATTCCCCCTGGGGAGTGGTTTCTCACTTTCCCTCTCTCTGTCCTCTGTCGAGCACATGTGCCCTATGGCAAAAATCAAAACTAAATAAATTGGAACCAATAAATGGCATAATGGTTACATTGTTAGACTCCCACATCGTCAACCACAGTTAGATTCCCGGACCTGGCAGCTTAAAACTCATGCCAGGTACGTGTACGTGCATGTTCAAAATCCCACGAGGAAAATGGAGATGGGATTGCAGCTCTCTGGCAAGGGGACATGCCCTATAGCAAAAATCTCTCTAAATAAATAAATAAATAAATAAAGCTCTTGCAAAAGAAAACAAGAATTTTTAAATATTATTCAACGTTTGGGTTATTCAAGTTGTAATACTTACTCAAAACTACTACAAATATTTTCCCAGTTTTCTTTACATTTGAAATGATGAAATAGTGAATTGGAGAAACTACTTACAATGTGGTTAGACTATATTCTAAGCAACGGACAAGCATTTCCATTATTCATTTAAGTCATTTAATGGACTGTTCTGGCTTTTTAGTATGTAACTAAGGAAAAAAGCATTGGTTAATAACAAATAAGTAACTTTGAATATCTAAATATACTGTATCTAAATATAGAAATGCAAAGTATCTTCTGTTTTGTTTTTAGTTTTTGTTGTAGGTCGTGCACTCACCAGAGACAGGGAGAAGGAAAATGAGAAATTGCCCCCCGGGGCGATGGCTGCACCTTAATCTCCTCTAGTCTATTCTGGGATTTGGGGGACACACATGTGCCTGTTGTGATTTTCAAGCCACCGAGTCTGGGGCTCAAACTGCAGTCAGCTACGTGGGAGTCCAGTGCCTTAACCACCTTGCCACCCTGCAAAATATCTTCTAAATAGATTTTTTTTTTTTTTGGCCTACAATGAACATATATTTATCTAAGAGCTAACATCTGTATATTTACTTACAATGTCTCAATTTTACCCTGAAATAACTTTATTATGCTGTTTCTCTTACTGTTCAGCATTCGCCATTGATGATAACCAAAAGCTATTCTAGCCTGTCGATAAGGACGTATGTCTGTCGCGTTTGGTGCCCTGCTGTGGTCTTACCAGTTAATGTTACTGAAAATGCCTATTAGCCCACGGGTGAGCTCCCTGCTCCTACTCAATACTAACAGAGAACGCGATTTATAATACACGGTGGCCTGCTATAGCTGCTACGATGCTGAGCCACCCCAGACAGGAGCAGTCCCAAAAGCAGTGACATGGCAGGTAGAGAAGCGAACAGCATGAGGTGATGTTATTACCCACCCGGCTACGAGCACCACAGCGGCCAGGGCTCCTGCACATATGGGTGGTTTCTCTTATGAGTTCATGCTTTTCTGCACCGGCCTCCCAGCGCCTCCTCAGTGGAGCCGCTGGAGGAAGGTTGGTCTTACTGCTCACTTCAGCTCCATTGTGTTTCGTGTGAGTAGAATGCATTATCATGAGGAGAGGGCTGAATTTCCAGGGCAGATGGGAGTGGGCATGCACAGTTCCACCTTCAGTGAAACTGACACTTGTTCAAACATTCAGAGTCACATGTCAGCATGGCGCAGTTTCCTCATCTTCATTTTGTAAGTTTCTTTCAAAAATCCTGACGCTCTGTACATGTTGACCTGGAGTCCCTGACTTTACACATCTATTGGCGTTAACCGACTTTGAGTGATTCCCAGAACGTCACACTGTAAGGTTCCATTCAGCCTTCCCCTTCTTTTTTCTTTTTTTTTTTTTCTTGTTTAATTTTTGCTATCAGGCATGTGTACTCTCCAGAGGGACAGTGAGACACAGAGGGAAAGTGAGAAATCACTCCTCACCCCCAGGGGTGGCTTCGCTACAATCCCTTCTCCTCCACTTTCCTCGCAGGACTTCCGGGCCTGCAGGCACATGCACCCAGCATGTTCTTTAATCTGCCAGTCCAGGACTCCAGCCGCAGAGTTAGCCATGTGGGACCCAGCTGCCTTAACCACCATGCCATTGGCTTACCCAGGTCTTCTGCTTGTTTAACACTGTCTTCCTGAAATTTCATCTCTGTATAAAAATAAGCCTATTCGTAATTGATAATTAATCAAAAGTAGGGTTTGCATAATTTGGGTTGACCAAAATATGTATAGAATTTATTATAACAACATTTCAAAACTATTTAATTTAACTCTATTTATTACTATTACTTTTTAATTTGACCAGAGAGAAACAGAGAAAGAGAAAATGAGAAAGCAAGTCACCAGGTCCAGGATTTGAACCACAGCTGGCCATGTGGGAGTCCAGGGCCTCAACCACCACACCACCTGCTAGCCCCTATAGAAAATATTTTTAAAAATTTTAGTGCATTATGATAATGTTTTAGCATTCTCTGTATTATCTTCCCTATCTTTGGCGTCGTCATGAATTCCTGGCTTTTCCTGTGGACTCCTGTCCCTAATGAACATGGTCTTTGTTTCCCTTTAACATGCAGTTGTTACAGTTAGTTGTGCTTCCCTTCATAGTTTAAAAAAATGCTCTCTTTTTTATATTTTCCTAGCTACATTTGAAAGAATCGCTACTCTGACAAAAAAATGTTTCTGATCATCTTTATTTTCCCTGCCACAAAACACCAAATGGACTCTTTCCAGAGAAGACCTCCTGGTTGCTTTTAAGAAGAATGCTATAATAAAGCGAGTGTGTGCGTGCCATGCTCTGTGGTTCTGTGTGGCTCTAGGGATATAAAAGTGACAACAGAGAAGAAGCTATTTATATTTCTGTAGATACAGAATGAGGTGTGGTCACACATTTATGGTGGTGATTACAATTCACTCTTATTTTCAGTGCGTTACTTTTTTAACTAGGTAACTAGCTCTAGCAAGAATATTTTTATTGTATTTAAGGTTCTCACCATTGGGCGCATACACTTGCCAGAGAGAGAGACAGAGAGAGGGAGAGTGAGAAATCACACCCCAAAGGGGATGGCCATGCTACAATCTCTTTTCCTCCATTCTCCTAGGATTTTGGGGCACGCACATGTGTAAGAATATTTTTAAATGAAAGATTTAAAATTTTTTTTAAAGATATTAGCTTTTCTCTTTTGTTTATAACCTATGCTATGTATGAGGGACTTCAAAAAGTTCGCATAAAATGGAATTGAAACTGTGATTTTATTTCAGTGCAAAAACATACAATTTTTTCAGAATACAAATTTTCCACAAACTTTTTGAAGGTCCTGTGTATTTTCTTACCAAGCTATGTGTGTAAATTAAAATGTCGACCCCAAATCAGTAAGTTTACATTTCTTTCCCCCAATGCACACCTCTTTTTTCCCTCTTTATCTAAGTATCCTGGAATTGGAGTTGGTTGTGGTGTACAAGTTCAAATGATTTTGTTTGCCATCATCGTTGTCTGGGCACATCACCAACGGCCAGAGCAGAAATTTCAACCCCCTACAACCATCACCACCTCACAGACACACAAAGATACTTAACAGTCATTTATCAAAGGAGACAGCATCAGTTGATTCCAGAGGGCCAGCCAGGTGATGTGGTGGTTAGGGGAGCTGGATTCTGCTGGAGCCATGGGGCCAACTGCACAGTTCAAGTCCCAGAACTGGTGGCTTGAGAAACACTACAGGCATGTGTGCGTGCATGCCCAAAATCCCGAGGAGAATGGAGGAGAAGGGACTGCATGGTGGTTTTCCGCCCTGGGGGACGCTTTCTCACTTTCTCTCTCCTTCTCTGTCTTTCTCTGGTGAGCGCATGCACCCTATAACAAACTAAAGAAAAACAGTTGATTCTACAATCTTGCTTCATCTTAACCATCTGAGCTCCATTCTTTGAATATATATCCTGATTTCTTTTCTTTTTTTTTTTTTAATAGAATCATGCCCATTTCTTTGTCCTAGGCAATTTTAATGGTGGATTTCCATTTCTATTGCTTCTGCTTTTTATTCTTAAAAATTCACACTGGAGGGGACCAGCAGTTAGCGTAATGGCTTTGTTGCTGGACTTCCACGTAGTCGACCGCAGTTCGCATCCCGGACCCGGTGGCTTAAAACTCACGCCGGGTGCGTGTGCGTGTGTGCCCAAGATCCCAAGAGGAGAATGTAGGAGAAGGGATTGCGGCGTGGCCATCCCCCCTGGGGGGTGATTTCTCGCTTTCTGTCTGTCTGTCTGGTGAGCGCACGCGCCCTATAGCAAAAACCTCTCCAAAAAAAAAAAAAAAAAAAAAAAAAAAAAATTCACACTGGATGTATGTGTGTATATGCCTGAAATCCCGAGAGGAGAATGGAACAGGGACTGTGGCATGGCCAATCCCCTTAGAGGGGGGGGGTGATTTCTCACTTTCCCTCTCACTGTCACTCTCTCTCTGGCTAGATCACACACTCTATGGCAAAAGCCTAAAAAAATGTTTCTTTAAAGATTTACCAGGGTCAGCAGGTGGCGTAGTGGTTAAGGCACTGGACTCTATGTGGTCAGCCATGGTTCGAATCTCATGCCTGGAGGTTTGAAACTCATGCCAGGTGCATGTGTGTGTGCCCAAACTCCCAAGAGGAGAATAGAGTAGAAGAGATTACAACATGGCCATTCCCCCAGGGGTGATTTCTCACTTTCTTTCTTTCTCCGTCTCTTTCTGTCTCTCCAGCAAGTGCACATACCTTGTAGCAAAAAAAACTCTGCCAAAAATAAAAAAATAAAAAGATTTACCAGTGACATAGTACAGAGCATTTCTGTTGTCCATTGCTTTTCTACTTGACCAGGATGTAAGTTGGATGACAGCAGTACTTAATAGGTAGTCTATAAATATTTGTTAAAATGAAAGATAAGTATCAGACAATATAACAAGTTGATAAATATCAGAAATTAGGGGCACCAGGTGGCATGGTGGATAAGGTGCTAGACACTCCCACATGGCCAGCCACGGTTCGAGTCCTAGACCTGATGGCTTGCTTTCTCACTTTCCCTCTCTCCCTCTCTGTGTCTCTCTCTGATTGAATTAAATAAATAAGTGAATAAATAAAATAAAAATAAATAAATAATTCTTAAAAATATATATATATCAGGGGCCAGCAGGTGGTATGGTAGTTAAGGCTGCTAGATTCCCACATGGCTGACTGTGGTTCTAGTCCCAGACCTGGTAACTTCCTTTCTCGCTTTCCCTCTCTCATTCTCTCACTCTGTCTCTCTGGTTTTATATATATGTATGTATATATATATGTATATGTATATATATATACATATATATATAAATATCAGAAATACACCAAATGTTACAGTATAAACCACCCAGATAGTTTTCAGTACACAATGTACTCTGCAACTTTCACAATGATGATAGTATGTCATGAGAAACAACTCACCAAAGACAAAAATATAACTGAATTATAGAACATTCTAGTTATGGTCATATTCTCAATATATTTAGAAACCCCAATACCACTACAAGTCATTTCTAGACATGGGTGCAATCCTCAGCAGTTTTTGTTCCACTTTGTTTTGTTTTTGTTTCATTTTTCAATTTTTGTCAGAGGGTATGTGTGCTGGCCAGTGAGAGACAGACTGAGAGAGGGAAAATGAGAAAGTATCCTTCAAAAGGTGTGGTTGTACGGCAGCCCCTTCTCCTCCATCTTCCCTTCCTTTCGGGATTCCAGGCACACAGGCACACACGCACGCTGGGCATGTTTCTTAAGCTGATGGGTCTGGAACTCAAACCATGAAGTTGGCATGTGAGAGCTAGACCTTAATCACCATGCCATGGGCTGGCCCTGCCCCACATTTTAAAAACAAGTAGAGAGAATTCATTGTAGACATCAAATTCTTTAGATGTAAAAATCCAAATTTTTGAAACAGATTCAAATATGTTCTATTCAAAACTCCCTACTTAGTAGTATATGGTTAAATGCAAGATAATAACAGAAAAAAAAACAACACCTTTAATTATTAAAAGCTCACAAAACTCAACCCTATTTACCATAAAAGATTTGGCTCATTCCAGTGTCATCTGAATTAGAATTTTTTAATTCCCTGATTAGCATACATACTTCTTTGTTCAAAGTTAAAGGTTTACAGGGCTGGCTCTGTAGCCTGGTGTAGAGGGAGACAAATCCCACATGGCTTACTGTGTGGCTGCAGTCCTGGACTTGGTGGCTCAGAAAACACTCCAGTGAGCTGTGTGTGTGTGTGTGTGTGTGTGTGTGTGTGTGTGTGTGTGTGTCCAGATCCTGACTGGAGGGAGAAATGGGGAAGGGACTGAGGCATGGCCATTCCCCACAGGGAGGTGCTTTCTCCCTTTCCTTCTCTCTCTGTCTTTCTGTGGCAAACACACACACCCACTGGCAATTAAGAAAAGGTTTACTATTTTTAAGTCCTCATGTGGAAATCATTTGCAATTTGCAAATGTAAACCTTAAAAAAAATGACTCTTTACTAAGGAAGTAGCTACTAAGGGTGTTGAGGGCTGAACTGTTGGGGACAAAAGGTTGAGAGGACTGGACCTCAGAGGCCACTCCCAAGCCAAGATGCTAAAATTAACTTCCTCAGCCCCAGAAAAGAACTTTGCTTCAAATCTTTATGAAGAACTATTTAGTAACCACTATTCTGGGCACATTCCTCCTTACATGGTCTACCATCACGCCCATAAAATCGTTCTTTGCTCCAAGCAAGCAAGGTGGCCTTTCCCTACGTCAATAGATGCCTGGCAGAAAATATTTAAATACTAATCACAAAATTTAGAGATTTTAAAATTTCATTTAATTACTAAAGCCTTCTAGATATCCTTAAAACCATACATCACCCTAGAAACCATAAAAACAATATTTTGCAGCACTTACAGTCTGACATTAAAACCAATTTAGTTACCAGTTAAGTATTAGCACTGTTTTCTGGATAATTTATTTTTGAAGAGCAAATAACTTCAAATGTGCTATAATATCCCTTAACGACTCAGGTTTCGAACCCATCTCAGCAACACATTCTTTAAAGTAAATGGTGGAAAAAGAATAATGTGTTTTAAAAGTTGAACATAAAGTAGCTTTAACACTATGCTCTTCTCTGAGTGGAGTAAATTTCATATAAGTAAATTACTTCGATGAGTGGGAAATAGGAACTCAGTTGTTTGGGGATCAGAATATCAGTTTCCCCATAAATCACCCTTATAGCTCTAGTGAAAATGAGGCTAATTAGAGTGTAGGAAGAGATAAAGAGAGATGTAAGGAAAGTTGTAACTTCTTTGATGAAATAAAACTCCAGTTTCTCTAATGTTGGCAGTGGTGGGAGACTCACAACTTGGAAAGGCCAATTCCAGGCCTCTCTGGCTTCCTAATATTTGTCTTGAGGCTTTACTGGTAATAATTGCCACTACTTGGGGCTGGCAGGTGGCACGGTGGTTAAGGGCGCTGGACTCCCACATGACCGACTATGGTTCAAGTCCTGAACCTGGTGGCTTGCTTTCTCACTTTCTCTCTCTTTGGTCAAATTAAAATAAATAAACTTTAAGTAAAATAAAATAAAATAATTGCCACTACTGCATAAGCCTTCAACGTTTGACTCCTGCACCAAGCATGGATGCCTGCCCACCTCGTCCCCCAGTACTCCCCAGCATAACAAAAAAGTCTTCAGTGTTCCAAAACCCTACATCAAAGCTAGGAGGCTAAAAAGAGGAAAACAACTAGACAACAAGTCTAAGATACAGAACCACAAAATCCAATTTGGTCTCTAGAGTTCAGTTTTGTTTTGTTCTAAAGGAGGGTCTTGCTCTGTTGCAATCCTCCTGTATCTACCTCCTATCCCACTGGGACCACGGGTGCATGTCACAGCCCCAGTCTTTGGGTTGGATCACAGGGAAAACTACACTCTAGTATCGCCTCTCCTTAAAGTCTAGACCCCAGAGAGGGAGCTCGGAAAGGAGAAAGCACTTGCCTGCCCAGGCAGCCAAAGGCCAGCCCTCAGAGTTGCAGTCCTGCTTCCTATCCAGCTACGCCTCCTTTCTCACGATGACCCACACTGCAAGTTCACTTCCCCGGGGCTACGACCTTCCAGGCCATATCACAGACTCTTCTCAGTGAACTGCAGTGGAGTCCGTGCCCATACAATGAGCGACTTGTACAGGGGCCGTGCAGTCCCGTCGTGCTGGCTGTAGGAGCAGAGACGCTTACATCTTGGAGCAGCCAGTTCCCCGAGTCTCAGAACTGTCCATTGCTGAGCAACGCAGCAGACCCGGACAGTTAAAGCTCCTGTGACTCGATGGTAAACCAGAATGTCTGCCAGTTCATTCATTTATAGAAACGTGCGGGTTTTGTAATTGGAATCATTTGTACAGATAACAATCACCTAGTCAGATCACAAAATGGAAAGCTATTTTGTCTAAACAAGAGTTTATGTACACAGCAAGTATTACTGGTGAGTAAGGTTCCTTTTCACCCACTAAGCATTGGTTCCTTTTTTTTTTTTTTTTTTGAGAGAGATTCTTGCTATAGGGCTTGCAGAGAGACAGAGAGACAGAAAGCAAGAAATCACTCCCCTCAGGGAAGATGGTCACACCCCAATACCCCCAAACCCCAATCCCTTCTACTCCATTCTCTTGGGATCCTGGGCATGCACGCACACATGCCCAGAATGTGTTTCAAGCCGCCGGGTCCAGGACTTGAAACACAGTCAGCCATATGGGAGTCCAGTGATGTAATCATTATGTCATCTGCTGGTCCCCAGCATTGGTTTAATTTTTATTGACATGGAGGATAACTTTTAAAAATATATCCCATGGGGCCAGCAGGGGGCTTGGTGGTTAAAGTGCTGGACTCCCACATGTTCGATTGCAGTTCAAATCCTGGACTTGGTGGTTAGCTTTCTCATTTTCTCTCTCTCTTTCTGTCTATGTCTCTCTCTGGTGAGTGCACATACCCTTCAGCAAATTTAAAAATAGTAATACTACTAATACATAAAACTAAATAAGTAATTCTTTAAAAATATATATGTATATACATTTTTCCCATCCTTAACTTCTCTGGTGATTCTGATAGCTGCTAATCCCTTCATTCTTTTTCTCTATTCCTTTGATGTTTTTTAAAAAGAATTATTTAGGGACCAGAAGGTGGTGTGATGCTTAAGGCACTAGACACTCCCACATGGCCAACCACGGTTTAAGTCCTGGACCTAGTGGCTTGCTTTCTCACTTTCTCTCTCTCTCTCTCTCTCTCTCTCTCTCTCTCTCTCTCTCTCTCTCTCTGTGTTTGTGTGTGTGTGTGTGTGTGTGTGTGTGTGTGTGTGTCTGGTTAAATTAAAATAAATGAATGAATAAAAAAGAATTATTTAATTTTATTTATTACTTTTATTATTTTCCAGTTTGCTACAGGGCATGAATGCTCACCAGAGGGAGAGAGACAGGGAAAGTTAGAAAGCAAGCTGCCAGGGCTGGGACTAGAACTGCAGTCAGCCATGTTAAGGTAGTGCTTTAACTACCACACCACTTGCTGGCCCTCCTTTGGCTTTTATAGAATTCAACTCTTACCTCTGTGAGAATTCTCTTCCTACCTCTGACTTCCTGTTGACCCCTTTAAACAGTGGCATCTCTTGGACTCTATATTCCTACCCTCTTAAGCAATGATGTTCAGTATTCTGGTTTAACTATACACTACGCATTGATGACTTCTACGTATATACCTTTAACCCAGACGTCTCTGGAGCTTCCAACCTACACAATTTACAACCCTAATCTATGACTTGGACAGGATATAACATAACCTCTTAAACTGTGATCCAATTAAATTGTCAGAATCTGTAATATGCTCTTCTCCCAACCACTCAAGAAATCTAGTCTTCCCCAACTTTTCCGTATCCTTATCTCACACTGTCCATTTTCAAAATACGCTAAATATCTCTTATATCTAATCCATTTTCTGTATTCCCATCAACAATGTTCTTCTTCTTCTTTTTTGTTAAAAAAAAAAAAGACAGAGAGAGAGAAAGTGAGAAATCACTCCCTGGAGGGATGGCGATGCCACAATCCTTTCTCCTTTATTCTCCTCGCAGGATCCTGGGCACGCACACACACGCTCCAATGTGATTTTCAAGCCCCCAGGTCTGAGACTCAAACTGCGGTCAGTCATATGTGAGTCCAGTAATGTAACTGCTATGCCAACTGCTGGCCTCAGCAGCGTCCTTATGCTTAGCTGTCATTTGCAACAGAATTTTATAAGAAGTTTTGATTCCATCTGTCCTTCCTAACACTAGAGAAGTATTTTCAAAGTGCAAAGTTCATTTTCATCCTTTGGGGCACCATTTAAACATCTTTCCTCTACAAAGCTTTCTCTGGCCATTCCGGGGAGAGTCATTCACTCCTCCAAATTAGACAGGCCTCTATAATACAGCATATTCTAATGCAATTACTGGTTTACAACTGTCTCCATTAGATTCAACTCATTGGCTAAAGGGATCATGACCTTCATGTCTTTATCACTGTATTTCCTCTCTCCAGCTCCAAGTAATAATAGGTATCTGATAAATATCTGATAGCTGGTTATCTGGATGTATACACACACACACACACACACACACACACACATATATACATATATACACATATATACATACACACAGATACACACATATATACACATACACACATATATACACACACATATATATACACACATATATGCACACAGATACACACATATATACACATACACGCACACACATATATACACACATATATACATATATACACATATATACATACACACATATATGCACACAGATACACACATATATACACACATATATATACATATATACATACACACATATATGCACACAGATACACACATATATACACATACACACACATATACACACATACACTTGTATGTATAATATAGGTATAAATCTAATATCTTGCCTTTGGAATGATATATAGAGACTTTGTGATTACTATGTTTTTCTTTTTTTTTTTGAATTTCTATTTAATTCTATTTATTATTAGTTTCTAATTTGACCAGAGAGAGATAGAGAGTGAGAAAGGGAAAATGAGAAAGCTAGTCTTCAGGTCTGGGATGCAAACCATGGCTGGCCACATGGGAATCCCGTGCCTCCACCACCATACCACCTGCTGGCCTCTGTGATTACTGTGTTACTCAGAGTGGACTTTCGTTTACTCCCAGGTTCTGGCTATGTACCTCATCTTTGATATTTCCAAGGGTCTGATTTCTGGATAAGTAGATTGTTACTGTACAATGTAACTCTACAGCATATTCTTTTTTCATTGTGATCAACATGACCGAGACACACTTTTGTGTAAACGGCTGTGTGTGTTCCAGCGCAGCTCACAGGTCATGTGTATCCCCTAACAAAACAAGACAGAGCTTTCTCCTCCACGGCTGTATGTCTCTTCAGAACTCTCTACCACTCTCCTTCTCCATTCCTAATGTTTTATCAGTTTTAAAGCCTTTTAGAACAGATGTTGAAAAAAATACATTTTGTATACTTTGTTTAAATTGATACCATTATTATCTTTCCATATTAAAACATGCATTCATGCTATATTTATCTTTCCATTTTTACAATGATCTCAGTTAAGCCTTTGCACTAATCTAATTGCCATAGATTTTAGTTAGGTATATCTAGATATTTCTCTCATGTACATTAAACAAATCTTAAGTAAACTACATGACATTTGTGGCTCTGAGAGACTTTCAGATTTCCAGCGGCACAGCCATTGTCTTTAAACTTAATTCATGTATCTACCTCTCTTTCTGGTCCACAATTTCTCTGCTTTCCATAAGCCCATTTGAAATTTGTTTTTCCAGACAAAGTTCATGTTTTCCTGAACCCCAAGCACTTATCTCAAAATTAAGCATTAAATAATTGATATACTAAAAATATTTTTGTGTTCTTTTCGAAAAGTTATTACATCACATTACCTGATTAGACTGTGATAATCTTAGGATGGCAGGAAATTCATCTTTAAACTCATCTATGAGGTCCATGATTGCTTTCTGGATCCCCTCAACTAAGACAAAAAGAGATTAGGAAGAAAAAAGTTAAAAACATCCCCCAAGGGGACCAGCAGGCGGTGTGGTGGTTAAGGTGCTGGATTCCCACATGGCTGACGGTGGTTGGAGTCCTGGACCTGACAGCTTGAAAATCACGCAGGCCCGTGTGAGTGTATGTCCAAAATCCCAAGAGGAGAATGAAGGAGAAAGGATTGCAGTATGGCCATCCCCCTGGGGTGGTGATTTCTCACTTTCCCTCTCTCTGTATCTGTCTTTCCCTCTTCCTGTCTCTCTCTAGCAAATGCATGTACCCCTTGGCAAAAAACCTACCAAAAAAAATCCCCAAATTGATTCAAAAGAATATGTAACCACCAGGTTCACCTTCTAAGAGACTGAGAAAGCAAGGGAACCCTTGGGAGCTTTATTCTACCCATATCCCCTTTACAAGAAAGTTACATATACTTCTTCCAGAAAAGTTCTTCAACACCTGCCCACATATCCATCCAACAGGTTTGATTGGCATGATGAGCTCTTGCTTGGGCTCCTGGCGCTCAGCAAGCTGGCAGGCCTGGGCAGTGCTGGTCCCGCTCCTCCATTAGTGAGGCATGAGGGGGCCTTCCCTCAGGCACAGGAACGAGGCAAGGACAGAACTGCAGCTCACGGCAGGAATTCTTTGTTACTGCACAATGGCCTCTGAGAACTCCCGATGGAATCTTCCCAGACCACTCTGGCAAGGAGAGACATAAGGGGAGGAGTGAGGGGACTGAAAAAGGAACCACAGGAAGGAGTCCAGCAATATCAATGGAATTTTGTCCCAAATTCTGCAGTGATACTTCAATTAATGGATCGTCTGAGAACAAAGATCTCTTTGAAAAGAGCTGGCATGCCCTTTAAAAGAACTGCTTCACATATGAGGCCAAATGGAAAAGAAAACCAGTGGCTAATTCAGAAAGCCTCTGAGCAGATTGTTTTTCCCTCACCCAAACGAGGATCGCTGGGTCATACCCAGGCAGAACCATAAAGTCCGGCTTGTCATCCTCATAATCCCATCTCGTTTTTCTTCACTGTTTACCCTCCTTGTACTCTCCTACTCCCGAAGACCATTCTTTTCTCCTGATCAAACCTGGGGGAAACTGGTATCAAGTAGGTTAACTGACAATCTAGTGGAATTTTAGTGTGCAAGAGTTGAGAGTAAGTTAACTCAAACCCCACTTGAATGTGAAGGCATTATATTCTAGTGGGGCTAGACCATTTTCTTCGGTAAGCACCAGGCTGTGGCTGATGAAGTCTGTTCATGGGAGCTGTTTGGAAGGCGAGTTCTTCATCAGAGGATTCTGCTGGCATGCGAAACCTGCCCAAGGCCAGCTCTTGCACTGTCCTTGGCCCTTAAGACAGTGAACCCCTGCCTAAGAACCCCTCCTCCACTCCACACCCACCTCTCCTAAACCAAAACAGAACCTGCCCCTCTCACTTGCGACCCAAATGCTGAAACTAATTATGCCCTTAATATTTAGAGAGTTCAAGCTACTGTCTGAAAAAAAAATCTTTTTTAAAAGAATTATTTATGTAATTATATTTACTATTTTTAAAATTTTGCTATAGGGCATGTACACTCACTAGAGAGAGAGAGAGAAAGTAAGAAAGCAAGCCACCAGGTCCAGGACTCAAACCATGGTCTGCCATGTGAGAGTCCAGGCCTTAACCACCACACCACCTGCAGGCCCCTGGAAAGAAAATCTTACTAGACAATGACGAACATGCACTCTCCAAGCCTAGGAGATATGAAACACGTCTGTCCTGTCACAGTGGTTGGCCCCAGAATCTACCCAGAGCACTCCTGGCACCCCCCTCCCTCTGCCTTCTCCCCTGCTCTGCACTCCCTGCACCCCCTAGCTATGCTGTCCACGGGCCCATGTCGAAGTCCTAGCTCCCCACCGGATGCAGCCAGTTTTCTCCTCTTTCCATCAGTTCCCTCCCCCCTGGGGTGGGGGGCGTTCTGTAGAATGAACAAATGTATGAGGCAGACATTTCCCATGCGAGCGTTTCCCGCACTTCCGGTGGAACTGGTGTTGAGTGTTGTGCTAATAAAGTCCTTTCTGTCTTTTCTTACCGGTCCTCTACCTGGAAGGAGAATGGTGAAATGACAGGGGATGACAAAATAGGCAAATCCTACCACAAATAAAATCGCTTTTATTTGTGACCTCATTGGATGATATTTTGGTTTGTGTTTAATCATATATCTATACTCATATCCTTACGCATCTTATGCTTTTTTAGATAGTAAAGTTCATAAATAATGTCACAGTCATCTTCCTTAAGCATTCTTAAATATGCTTTTATTTTGGCTATAAGGCATGTGTGCTCTCTGGAGAGAGACAGAGAGAAAGTGAGAAAGCAACCCCCCTGGGGAGGGGGATGGCCATGCCACAATCCCTTCTCTTCCATTCTCTTCTGAGGATTTTGGGTGGACACACACACACACACACACACACACACACACACATGTTTTTTAAGCCACCAGGTCCAGGACTCAAGCAGCACAGCTGCCATGCAGGATCCAGCAACCTTAACTGGGCTGGCCCTACTACTCTATTTCAATATGTATTTCTGTATCTTCTAGAAGTATTATAACTATAATGGGTCTTCAAAAAGTTCATGGAAAATGGAATTAAAATATGAGTTATTTTGATGCTGAATGCTTTCAGACCCATGCATAGTTTTTTCATAATACACATTTTCTATGAGCTTTCTGAAAACCTCCTCATACTAGTACTTGGAGGAAAAGAGTTTATTGTTAAGAAAAAGTTAAAACTTAGACATGTATTATCAACTCCCAAATATTATCAACTGACTGCCATCTTTCCACATGAAAAGCCAATATCGATCATCTTAGAACAGTCGTCTTAAAAATCTGTTTAGGGACAGCAGTTGGTGTAATGGCTATGTCACTGGACTCCCATGTAGTCCACCGCGGTTTGAGTCCCGGACCAGGTGGCTTAAACTCATACCGGGCGTGTGTGTGTGTGTGCCCAAGATCCCAAGAGGAAAATGAAGGAGAAGGGATTGTGGCATGGCTATCCCCCCGGGGGGTGATTTCTCATTTTCTGTCTCTCTGTCTCTCTCTGTCTTTCTGGCGCGTGCGCACGCCCTATAGCAAAACCTCTCCAAAAAATTTGCTTATACTCTTACACATTAATGAGAATCACAAGCAGCTTTTGTTTATTTGACCTCTGTCTATTGATAATTACCCTGTTTAAAATGAATACTAGGAAATGTGTGAAATATTTAGGAGTGCGTGTGGTAGGCAGCCTCTAAGACGGGTCTATGACCCCTGATCCCTGACTCCTGGTATTCATGCCATGTGCAATGCCCTTCCCAGCATTCCATAAGTGGTAGGTTTTCAAAAAAATTTTTAAATTAAGATGGGAAAATGAGCTGAACAAAAATCTTTCTAAGGAAGACATACAAACAGCCAAAAAGCATATGAAGAAATGCTCAACATCCCTCATCATAAGGGAGATGCAGATAAAAACCACAATGAGATACCACCTAACCCCTGTCAGAATGGCAAAGATTAAGAATATAAAAAGTGATGTGTTGGCGAGGATGTGGTGAAAAGGGAACCCTCCTACACTGTTGGTGGGAATGTAAACTGGTTCAACCACTGTGGAGAACAATATGGAGGTTTCTCAAAGATCTACAAATAGAATTACCATTTGATCCAGCAATCCCACTTCTGGGTATCTATCCAAAAGACAGGAAAACGCTCAGTCAGAAAAGTGCTTGCACATCAATGTTTATTGCAGCTTTATTCACAATTGCTAAGACATGGAACCAACCTAATTGTCCATAAACTGATGAATGGATTGGAAGTGTGGCATATATACTCTATGGAATACTACTCAGCCATAAAAAATAACAAGACCCTGGCATTTGATAGAAAGTGGTCAGATATGGAGGATCTATTGCTGAGTGAAGTAAGCCAGGCTATGAAAGAAAGATATTGTATGTATCCACTTAATATATACCGACTATCTGCACTCTATGGTAGAGAGAGAAATATTGGAGGACATAAAAGCAGTGAAAATACTTAGCGAGAATAAGAAAGTGGGGAATGGGGGGGTGGTGAAGAGAAGAGGCTAGAGAAAGACAGCAAGAGAACAAACAGAGAGGCAGGATGTTACTGGGAAACAGATATGGCTTATTACCTGTTGATGATGACGTGTAGAGTATTCTCAACTGGATTGGACTGAGAAGTATTTCATGATGGGTAAAGTCTTTTTACAAGCAAAATGAGAAATAGTGATTGACTGTTTAAAAAAAATAATTAGAATAATAATGATAATGATTGGGAAAAACATAGAAAAGATATTGAATGATGAAGTGGGGAGATTAATGTCTCTGTATTGACTGACATGCATGGCATTCCCTTTTGAAAAAGCAATGTAATACACTGTAAAGTTATATGTAATCCAATGTAATATAAAGAAGATTATGATGGGAATCAGCAGTTAGTGTAATGGCTATGTTGCTGGACTCCCACGTAGTCAACCGCGGTTCGCGTCCTGGACCCAGTGGCTTAAACTCACGCCAGGTGCGTGTGCGTGCATACCCAAGATCCCGAGAGGAGAATGGAGGAGAAGGGATTGCAGCGTGACCATCCCCCCTGGGGGGTGATTTCTCGCTTTCAGTCTCTCTGTCTCTGTCTGTCTGTCTGGCGAGCGCACGCGCCCTATAGCGAAAACCTCTCCAAAAAAAAAAAAAGTAAATAAAATAAATAAATAAATAAAAAGAAGATTATGATGATAATAAAAATAAATAAAAGAATTTTTAAATTATTTTATGAAAAATATTATTTTATGGAACTTTATTTATTTATTTATTTATTTAAATTTGACCAGAGAGAGACAGAGTGAGAGACAGAGCGAGAAAATGAGAAAGCTAGCCATCAGGTCCGGGACTTGAATGGTGGTTGGCCATGTGGGAGTCCAACACCCTTAACCACCATGCTACCTGCTAGTCTCAGTGGTAGTTTTTTTTTTTTTTTTAAAGATTTATTTAGTATGATTATTATTTTTCACATGAATTTTGCTGGAGAAAGACAGAGAGGGAGAAAGAGGGAGAGTAAGAAAGCAAGCTGCCAGGTCCGGGACTTGAATTGTGGTCAGCCATGTGGGAATTCCAGGGCCTTAACCACCACGCCACCTGCTGGACCCCCCCCCCCCCCCCCCACAGTGGTAGTTTCTTAAGCATTGTTTAATATAGAAACTGTATCAATGAACTTTTTTTCTTTAAGAATTATTTATTTACCTTTATTCATTATTATTATTTTTTAATTTGACCAGAGAGAGACAGAGAGAGAAAGAGGGAAAGTGGGAAAGTAAGCCACCAGGTCCAGGACACAAACTGTGGTCGATCATGTGGGAGCAGAGTGCCTTAACCGCCACACCACCTGCCAGGCCCTCAATGAGCTTTTTTTTAAATGATAGAGCGCATGTGCACATGACAGAGAGAGAAAACTCTCAACAGGGTTCTGGTCACACTGTGATCCACTTTCTCCAGCCCTTCGGCTCCTCGGGATCTTGGGCATCCACACCCATGCATGGTGTGTGTTCAGGCCAACCTGGCGATCCAAACCCACCGTTAGGCATGTGTCTTCCAGCGCTGCAGTCCCGTATGCTGCAGACTCTGCACTTAGGCTAGCCTAATTAACGTTTCATATTCTGGTACATTAAAATGTGCTCTTCCGTCTTGCACTTTGAATTTTTTTAAACTAATGCATTTTTTTAATATTATGGATTGATTATTTGGCTATATTAATTCTCTGAGTTATACAGATCTTCCATTGACATATTTTTTTATTATATAGCAACCCCTCTCTTCACCCCCCAAAAGAACAAACAAAACAAATCTTTGTTAATATCACCACCGTTCTTATCAGAAAAGTTTTTTACTTAAAGTTTTGAGAACCTGTTGTATTGTCTATTGTTACCTAGGAAGTTATCCCAAACTCCGCAATTTAAACTAACAAACTTTCATTATCTCAGTTTCTTTGGTCAGAAATCAGAGTGTCTGGTTTTGGCTCAGGGTCTTTCAAGAGGCTGCAATTAAAGCATTGTCTGGGCTGCTGCCACCCTACGGCTCAACTGAGAGGTGGTCCTCTTCCGAGCTCGCTCACGTGCCTTTGGCAGGCTTCAGGAGATGCACTGCCACGTTCACTCACACAGTTGCTGGCATGCCTCAGTTTCTTGCCCTGTGGGCCTCTCCATAGGCTGCTGGAGTGTGCCCTCTCCCGGGGCCACCTTACAACCTGCTAGCTGATCCCATAAAGAGTAACTCAAAAGAGAGAGAGAATGAGTGAGCCCACTCAAGACGGGAGCCACAGCCATTTTATAACCTAACCTTGGTCTGACAGCTCCATCCTTCAGCCACCTTCTAGTCACTAGAAACAATCAAGGGGAGGGAAACTAACCGCCTCTTGAGGGGAGCTGTATTAAAGATGTGTAGACATAGCTACAAAGCCCCCATAGTGCTGGGTGCAAGTTTTCCCTCATGCTAATTTTCACTTCAAACCTCACCTTTCTTGTTGGTTCATTTTGATTTTGCCCAAAGGCACATGTGCTTACTGGAGAGAGACAGAGAGTGAGAGAGAGAAAATGAGAAAGCACCCTCCATGAGGAATGGTTATAGCACAATCCCTTCTCCTCTATCACTTCCTCGTCTTGGGACCTCGGGCACACATGCACACATGCCCAGCAGGTTCCTCAAGCCTCCAGGTCCAGGACTCAACCGTGCAGCTGACCATGTGGGATCCAGCCACCTTAACCACCACACCACAGCCGACCCTGAAGCTCACTTTTATCATTGGCAATAAGCACTGTCGATTGTTTTCCTTGAAATGACAGGCTCACTTCTTTGAATTTTGAGAAAATATCTCACACATACCCAACTCCATAACCATAGTTTTTCAGTCATTCTTTCAAGTGAAAATGATATTTCATGAAAAGAGCAACTCATAGATCAAACCATTATTCAAGAGCTTTTCCTTGGGGCACTCATGTATATCAGTTTTCAGTAGAAGTGCTTATGCATATTTCATATTTAATTACACATAATATTATAATGTATAGGCTCAAGGAATAATACTGAATATATATACTTAAACTTTTTAAGTAAAATTGACCTTTTTTGGGGGACAGACTAGACTGCTTGGGACTTTTGACTGGGCAAATCACTTGGGAATGAACAAACTGGGAAAAAGCTTCGTGGAAAAAGATGCACATTGAGATTGGCTGGGAATTACACTTTGGCAAAGAGGAGGAAAGGTAGGATAGGAAAGTAAGCAGAAACGGCAGGATTGGAATGAAATGAGCGTGTTATGTTCAAGAACCGATGGAAGGCCAGAAGCCAGCTGTGGACTTCATGTGGGCAGTGGGAAGGGAACCAGCCTGAGCTCCTCACAACAAAAACCTCAGAATGGCAAAGGGACAAAGCAAGACACACTTGAAGAAGTAGAAGCAGGCGGAAGGAGCTATCCCAGCACTCTAACAGAGGTAGGCAGGATAGCCAGGCTGACTAACAAAATCACAGATCCACATATAATATATATGGACACTTAATATAAAATAGATGGCACCGCAGAACAAAATGGAAGGGACACTCTTTGCAATAAATAGTATTGGGGGACCAGCAGGTGGCAAAGTGGTTAAGGCGCTGGAGTCCCACACAGCTGCCCAAGGTTTGAGTCCCATGCCTGGCGGCTTGCTTTCTCACTTCCCCTCCCCTCTGGTGAATTAAAAATAATAATAATGAAAAATAAATAAAATTAAATAATTCTTAAAATAGTATTTGAGCAATTGGGTACTTATATGGAGAAAAACAAAAATTGTACCCCTACTTTCATCATATACAAATTTCAAGTAGATTAATGACTTCAATGTAAAAGGCAAAATAGAAAGCTTCTGCAAATAATATAATATAGAAAAACCATGTGATCTCACTGAAGAGAAAAATTTCAAGACAGAAAAGTCCTAATTATAAAAGAAAATATGAAGAATTCAGTTCAGCCAAACAAAGGCAAAGGAGGTGACTAGATTAGCCTCAGAATGGGAGGACATATTTGTTACAGATAGAGCTAACAAAGGAGTATGATCTAGAGTACTGCAAGAGTTCATTCAGGAGGAAAACTGCATACATGGGAAGTGTATCGACACACTCAGGTTGGAGTACAGGTTGCGTAATGAAAGCTGTGGCGAGGTTAGGAAGATCTGTAGAGATAGGGCAGTCTCCTAGGGCTCATGACAATCATCATGCCTAGGCCTGAGGAGATAAGACTAATGGAGACTGTGGCCTTCGCTTGGTGGGGTGGGTCATTTTCCATGTCAGCTTGGCTGGGTCATAGTACTCATATGTTTGGTCCAACACTGATCTGTGTTTCTGTGAAAGAATTTTTTTGGATGAATCTAACATTTAAATTAGAGGGCTCTGAGTGAAGCACCCTACTCTCTATGACATGGGTGGGCCCCAGCCAACCAGGTAAGGCCTCGATACTGAATAAAGACTAACTTCCCTCAAGTAAGAAGCAATTCTGCTTGCCAACTGCCTGAGGGCTCAAATCACAACTGTTCCTTAGGTCTCCAGCCTGGCCCACCCTATAGATCTGGATTTTGTTTTCAGATTTTTGCCATGGGGTACCGGTGCTCACCATTGATAGACAAAGAGAGGGAAAATGAAAAATCACCCCCCACCCCTCCACCCCACCCCTGGGGAGTATGGCCATGCAGCAATCCCTTCTCCTCCACTCTCCTTAGGATTTTGGGCACACATGCACACACACCCAGCACGATTTTTCAAGACACCAGGTCCAGGACTTGAACTATGGTCAGCCAAGTGGGAGTTCAGCACCTTAACCACCACGCCACCTGCTGGCACCTATAGGTTTGGACTTATCAAGACTCCACAATGGTGTGAATTAATTCCTTAAACTCTCCCTCTCTCCGCACCTCCACATCTTTCTCAAGATATATATAGCTAACAATATGTATGTCCTGTTGGTTCTGTTTCTCTGGAGAACCCCCACTAATGCAGCTGGTGACAAAGCTGGTTCAGTTAGTCCTTGGAGACTCTGCGGGGGAGATGCCAAAAAAGGGAAATATCCTGTCTCATCTGACCCTTTCGTTCTCCCTGCTGAGTAAGCCCAACTGGAAGCCACAGGCCAAAGGAACCTGTTGATATAATCCATACAGGCTGCTTCCCAATGTATCTAGCAGATTGGAGAGGAGAGAATACTGAGTCTGGAAAGGCAAAAAAAGAGTCAAATGCGTTTTAAAAAAAAAAAAAAACTAGGCAGTTATTGACATAAAAATGTAAATGGTGGTTCTCTGGAAGGGTGAGAAAGTAGATTCATAAGGGACGTATAGTTTGAGGCTTTTCTTTTCTTTTCTTTCTTTTTTTTTTTTTTGGAGAGGTTTTTGCTATAGGGCGCATGCGCTCGCCAGACAGACAGAGAGAGACAGAGAGACAGAAAGCGAGAAATCACCCCCCCAGGGGGGATGGCCACACCGCAATCCCTCCTCCTCCATTCTCCTCTTGGGATCTTGGGCACGCACGTACACGCGCCCAGAGTGAGTTTAAGCCACCGGGTCCGGGTCACGAACTGCGGTTGACTACATAGGAGTCCAGCGACATAGCCATTACGCTAACTGCTGGTCCCTTGAGGCTTTTCTTTGAGCTAAATCATGAGTGGTGGTTGTTTTCTAGTCACTCATTAAACTATATAATTATGTTTTATGCTTTTTGTACATTTCATAATTTAAAAGTTTAAAGAAGAGGGCCAGCACGTGGCATGGTGGTTAAGGCACTGGATCTCATATGGCAGACTGTGCAGTTCAAGCCCCAGACCCAGCAGGTTGAAATTTACACTGGGTGCTTATGTGCTCAAAATCTTGAAGAAGAAAGAAGGAGAAGGGACTGTGGCATGGCCATCCCCTCCAGGGTGTGTGAAGGGGGTGATTTCTCACTTTCCCTGTCTCTGTGTCTCTCTCTGGTGACCACATGTGTCCCATGCAAAAATCTAAAAAAAAAAAAAAAAAAAAAAAAATTTAAAGAAGAAAACTGCTAGACGATAAAGACTCTGGTAGTATTTGGGGCTTTTTTTTTTTCTTGAAGATTTAATAATTTAATTTTATTTGTTATTATTTATTTTTAAAATTTACCAGAAAGAGAGCGAGAAAGGGAAAGTGAGAAAGCAAGCTGCCGGATCCAGGACTCAAACTGTGGTCAGCCGTGGGAGTCCAGTGCCTCAACCACCACACCACCTGCCAGCCCCTGTGATCGTATTTGAATTCTAAAAGTCACAGTTTACCTGATGAGCTAGCTTACAGCATTTAAAACAAGTGTACTTAAACACTAGAAAATATGTCACAGATAAGTACAAGCCCTAACAAGTGAGGGAATTGAATAACTGAACTAAAAAATTTTTCTTTACAATTTTTCTCTAGTGAGATGGAGAAGGAAGAGCAGTGGTTGGAGGGCCGGCTCTGTTAGGTGGAGAGTGGGGAGTGGCAGAAGTTGGTGCCACAGGAGAAGGAAGGGGACCAGGATTATTCAGTGGGTCCCTCCAAAGTCAAAAGGGAAAGCCCACAGAGCACCGCGGGCGGAGAGCCTGAAGTCAGGTGACAGCCCTTACCACACTGTGACCGGGAGAGGATGAGAAGGTGCACACCTGGTCAGAGAGGACAGCCTTCCTGACAGAGAAGGACCGGGGTCAGGGTCTAGGAGTAGCCGCACTCCCCTGCCAGAACCTCCAAACGGGCTCCCAGGGCAGGCGGGGTGTGGCTGCATGGACCGTGTCCCCTGCGTGGTGGGAGGCCGAGGCGAGTTCCCCAGCTGCTGCTTCCTTTTTCTCTGCGACACAGAACGTGAGACTGAGGGATGAGAGATCAAAGTTAGAGACGCAGGAGGGTGAGAAGGCTTAAACAGCTTGGGAGAACAGAGCACCGACGGGGGTGGCCAGGCAGCACTGAAGGCTTGGTTGGAGGTGGAAGAGCGAATGCATAACGCCATCCACATCTGCATGAACTTGTGACTGTCTACAGTAACAGTGTTCAACCCAGGTACGGGTATAGACAAACTAGACACCTGGGTGGATCGAGGGCTGGGGTTTTGGAATGAAAAGCAGTGGAACAAGCAATGTGACAATAGGGACAAGAGAGGCACCATGAAATCTGTTAGGGACAGAAGTGGAGATGAAGGAGGAGAAAGTGGAAGTCTCCAGAGTAGGGAGGTCCTGTGAGAACATGAGCAGAGGGGAGGGGTGGGTCCAGGAGGAGAGGAGCGTGCCCGCCCAGGCTGCCAGCTGTGTGGACACATTGCTTTGAATATAGAGCAGTTGTACGCAGTGACAACATCCAGGGTCAGGCCATGAGGAAGGAGGGATGGAGAAGGTGGAGTAGAGGTGAAGGTGACCAAAGGTGAAGATGAAGAGGCTAACATGCTGAAAAGGAACTCATGTGGTCATTGAGATCATGGGGGACCACAGCCATATTTGGGGCTGACAGAAAGAGCCAGATACTGAGCGTTGAACGAACAACGTGTGTGTGTTGGAGGGTGGGTGGGGAGAGGTGGTTAAAGGCCATGACAGCAGCAGGAGTGGGGCGTATAGTAAATGTGTCTCTTAGATCTCAGAAGGGCTTCAGGAGGATGGAGGAGTACTGGTCGGGCTTTTCCACGCCAATGAATCGGAATTCCAGAAGGTGAGCCAGAAAGGCTGACGGGAAGCAAGGCGCGGTAAACCTTGGTGACACAGACAAGGCATCGTTGGGCCGGTGATAAGCCAATCAGGGAATGGGACAGGTGAGGTTACACTAGCTATGAAGTCTTCAAAAAGAATTCACCTGGAAATGCTTTAATGACCCAGATGCCCGGGTCGACTCTGGAACATTCCGTTTTTTGTTTTGTTTTGTTTTGTTTTGTTTTGTTTTTTTTTTTCCGGTCACTCCTTGATTTGAGAATCTAATAATCTAGTACTGAAAAACACATTTTTGTTTAACACAAAATTATTTGCATACCTGTTTAGACGTATAAGAGTCCCTTAAAACCATATTGAGGGTGTCTCCGTGACTGTAGTTAGTAATCTTTTTCTTTTTTTCAGGGTTTTGCCATAGGGCATGTGCGCCCAGTGGAGACAGAGACAGAGTCAGAAGGAGGGAAAGTGAGAAAGCACTCCCCAGGGAGGATGGCCACATCACAATCCCTTCTCTTCCATTCTCTTCCTGGGATTTTGGGCATATACGCACAGGTACCTCGTGTGCTTTTCAAGCTGGGTTCAGGATTCAAACTGTGGTGGGCCATGTGGGAGTCCAGAGCCTTAACCACCATGCCACCTGCTGGCTCCAGGTACTCTTCATTGTTAATACTATCGTGCAGTTAGATCACCTGTCTTTTCTGAAGGCTGAACCTGCCAATCAGAAGAGAACATTTTAGAAAATTGGCTTTATGCAGTTTTCTCTGGGAAATAATGTCTCTCTATGACAACTCAATGTTGGCATGATTCTAATTAAAATTTTTATATATGCAAACAATCCTTGGAATAAACATGATCTGTACCCTAGGTGTTTAATAAATGTTTGTTGAACCGAAAGGGTAATAATAGGCTCCCTACACAGGCTGTTCTGCAGAGCAAAGACAGTGCTGGCCACATAATTTCCTAGTGCGTTTGATAGCTGCCCTCATTATAAATGAGCAAACTGGTATTCTAGTTTACACTCTAGCCTCCTGTGCACAGGGTCCCCTGCATGTGATCAGCTCTGGGCACCGTGACAAAATAAAGTTTCTGGACTTGCGAAAGTGAGGAAGAAGCCGTGGAAAATGTGGCTGAACGGAGGCACTAGCATCGTGAGGCAGCCTGAGCAACCCAGCTGGCCGCTCTCTGTGATATTTCTAGTTTGATTGTTTAGAACAGTGACTTTATTTAGATCGGTTTGACTTCCTGTAATATAAGTCGTTGAAACCACAGTAAGGAGTGTTAGCAAAACATTGTTGTAATCATAGTTAATGTAAGTAAATTTGGTAATTTATTAGATCATAGTGAGTTAATAAACTACGCCAGCTGAAAATGCCTCCTAATTCTAGTCTAGCATGGAGAGTTACTAATAGTGTACAATTTGTTCATGGGGAGCGGCCTCGTAACAGGCTGTTTCCTCTTTTTTTTTTTTTTTTTTTTTTTTTTTTTTTGAGAGTTTTTGATATAGTTTGAGATAGGGTGCATGTGCTTGCCAGAAAGACAAAGACAGAGAGACAGAAAGTGGGAAATACCCCTCCCCCCCGTGAGATGGCCACACCACAATCCCTTCTCCTCCATTCTCCTCTCGAGATCTTGGGCACTCATGCATACGTGCCTGGTGTGAGTTTAAGGCACCAGGTCCGGGACTCGAACCATCGTCGACTACATGGGAGTCCAGTGACAGCCATTACGCCAACTGCTGGTCCCCAGACTGTTTCTTTCTAAGGCTGCAGCTAGTGAGTACCAAAATCCTCGTGCTGACACAACATGAGACAAAGCAGTCCGCTCTCTTTGGTCTGTCCCGTTCTGTTTAGATTACAGTATACTCCATTGCTCCTTGCGTTACCTTTAGAGTGCACCTTCCTGGGTGCCATGTTCATCTTGGTCACAGACTCACAGACTTTCCTCACGATTCTGAAGAGTTAGACATAACGATCTAGAAAAAATGAATTTTTTCAATATGATGAATATTCCAGTATGAGAAAATAGCTTCTCACTGAACTAAACATCATTTCTTGCCAGATTTCACCAGTAGAAGAGGTTGTTTTCTAGCCCTTCAGAGAGAATCCTCAGTGCGACCACTGCAGAACTTCCATTTTGCCCGGCGGTAATTTAGTTCTTCCTTCTGTACTACTAACTGCAGATGTGCTGCGGCTTACAGGGAAAGCTCGCGAGGACTTGGAGGAATTCTGCGCTTTCCGTCCACTACTTGTGCTGCTGCCGCGGGAGGTTTAGGGGCAGGGCGGTCAGAGGGCTGGTTCTGATATCTCTGTTCGGGGATATTTCAGTGGACACGTCTGCAAGCACTACTGTCACTGCGAGTACTCCAGAAGTACTTTGGCTATGCTGTCCCCACTGGTCACTGCAATGAGGAAGTTCTGAATGTCTTTTAATGTAGATCGACATGACCTGTGTTCTGCCTTGGACCTAAGGCTGGAAGGAATCGCAACACTAGAACGTCTTGAAGGAGAACCATTGAACAGCCCCTTTATTGGCAGAAACAGCATCGGCCTGTAGGAGCTGACAGTTTCTGGTTGGGAAGGAGGCTTGGATCTGGCTAATCAAGGAAAGAACTAGTGGTATTAGTCAGAGAGTTGATAATGATCACCTAAGTCCAGATGTCTTCTTTATAGGTAAGAGAGGAAGGTCCAGCCACAATGGTGCAAGTCGTAGGCCACTGTGTGTAAAACTGGAGCGATACAGGAAGGCTCAGGGTTCAGATCCTGCATTGACTTAAAAATTCTGGGCATACTTATAATCTGACTGGCCAAAGGCTGGGTCATGATGACACCCCTTTGGGGGTCCCTATCTTTCTGACTTTTGCTTTCTCTCACAAAGGAAATAAGTAAATGAACTCTTCTTAAAAGAATTATTTAATTTTATTTTGTTACCAGAGAAAGACAAAGAGAGTTAGAGATAGAGATAAAAGAGAGACAATTTGAAAGCAAGCTGCCGGGTCTGGGACTCGAACCACCGTCAGCATGTGGGAGTCCAGCACCTCAACCACCAAGCTACCTGCCGGCCCCAATAAATGAACTTAAAAAAAAAAATGGAATGGAGTAAAAGATATCTGAGTATACTTTAAAAAAAATAAAGGGAAGAGAGAAGATCAATTAGAGATAATAATGAAGTCTCAACTTCATGAAGTGCTAAAGAGAAACATGAAAATCAACAGTGGTAAGAATATGCCCGGGGGGATCTCAAATGTCCTCAAGATAAGTCACAATTTGTAAATGCCTCAGCTAGGTGAATTGTCGGAATGCCACAAGGGCCATTTACCAAGGGTACATGTTGCCAGTGTATTTACTGGCATCAGCTGGGCTTTCTTTCGTTTTTAGAGAGAGATTTTTACTATAGGGTGTGTGTGCTTGCCAGAGAAAGAGAGACAGAAAGCAAGAAATCACCCCTCTGGGGCGTGGGGGATGATCACACTGCAATTCCTTCTCTTCCACTCCCCTCTCAGGATTTTGGGCACACACACACGCCTGGCATGTTTTTTTTTTTTTTTTTTTTTTTTTCTTGAGAGGTTTTTGCTATAGGGCATGTGTGCTCACCAGAAAGACAGAGAGACAGAGAGATAGAAAGTGAGAAATCACTCCCTAGGGTGTATGGCCCCACTGCAATCCCTTTTTCTCTCAGGATCTTGGGCACGCACACACACGTGCCTGGCGTGAGTTTAAGTCGTCAGATTCGGGACTCGAACTGCAGTCCACTACATGGGAGTCCAGGGACATAACCATTACACCATCTGCTGGTCCCAACCTGGCATGAGTTTTAAAGCCACCAGGTCTGGGACTCAAACTGCGGTTGAGTACGTGGGAGTCCAGTGACATAATCATTACATCATCTGCTGGTCCCCAGCTAGGCTTTCATGGGAAAAAGAAAAACAAAGATCTCTAAGAAAATTTGAATTGCTGTTCATTGTAAAACACAGAATTGTAGACTCGGAAGTGAAAAGCAGAAAACATGTCAAGAAAAATAAGGACTTGTTTCGTGAGAGCAAAACAGGTCGGGAGAAGTGGCTTGTGATAACCTTTGAATGAAAGAGGAGAACATTTCAAAGCATGCTGGTAAGATGTCGCAGATGAGATCGTGCCCGGGGTGGCTTTGGGAGAGATGCTCGGACCCCCTCAGGGCAGTAAAGGCAGTGCCAGAGACAGGGAAGGTGTCAGAGGAATTAACCATCGTGAATGGCACAACTTTTAGTAACAAGAAACAAGAGCCAAATTATAGTAACATTTTAAAATCTATTTTTTAATGCATTTGAGTTCTTTGAAAAGTTATATCAGCAAATCATTATACGATTTATGTCTAACACCCTATATGTCTGTAGGTTAAAATGGAAAACTTGAAAAAAATTATGCATAAATAAATGACACCACCTATGGTGCTCAATAATAATTGTATTTATTTCTATATCTTCCAGAGGTGGTAGTTCATTAATTCAGCTTTTTCTTATAGCTTTTCAAGGGCTAAGTAACAGAGCAGGCAGAATAAAGGTTAAGCCTCCAGATTTCTTTGAAGTGCAACCCTTTGAAAAATGCTAGTAGAAACAGGCAGTCCTGATTCAAAGGAACATATGTTCTGGTATTTTTAAGGAACATTTTAACGGGAAAACAGAACAGTTGTTTGAAAAACACCACCAAGCACATGACAAAGGTGGGCGGATAACAGAAGTTCAAACAAACAAACAAATATGTTAGACCTTTTCTGAAAAGAGCCCAGCGTAGCAGTCGGGTTTTGCGCTTAACATTCTAGATTCCCACTTTGGCCTCTCCAAACACAACCGACGATAGTGCAGCCTTGAAACTTGGAAAGAATCCATAATTCAGAAGAAAACTGTAGGCTACTGTAGTCCGAGAAGAATCCTCCAGATAATAAAAAAGTAAACTTTGCTGACGACTGCATGGTTAAGGTAACTCTCTGTGAAGTTTGTACAAGCTCTTGTTTAAAAAAAAAAAAAGTTTATCTTAAATTTTATGGGTTTTGTGTAAATTTGTGAACTTTATCTCTCATTAGATTAGTTAAAACAATACAAATACATTTTTTGGTGGGGCTGATTTCTAGGCAAGTCAGTCTGCTGTTTATCTGGGTTGCCTCCCCCATCTCCTCCTCACTTCCTGTTCTCCAGCCTCTCACTCCCCAGTAGCCAGCCCTGGTGCCCTGTCCTGCTTCCTGGCAGTCCTGGGCTTCACTATGATGTCCTTCTGAGCCTGTCACTCCAGAGCCCAAGGCACCAACTGGCAGTCTTCCAAACTTTTTTCTCTTTTATTCATGATAGACCATGCGTGTGCACCTGCGAGAAAGAGAGGAGAGTGTCCCCCACAGGTTCCGGGCACACTACACTCCCCTTTTGCCAGTTCTCTAGTCCATCAGATCTCGGGTGCCTGTGCATGTACCTGGTGTGTTTTGGATCAATCAGGCCGGAGATTTGGACCTCATTTGCCTTGTGGGATCTTTCTCTTGGGCAGCAGGTTACCACTGTACCACAGCGTTCCAAACCTTTTTGACTGAGCACCCCAGCAGAAAAAAAAACTTGGAGCACATTCCTAAGAGCTTTATAAATTACATGCATATATACCATGTTAATACAGCACGAATATAATAAAGCACACTGAATTAGAAAATTTTAATAGATGAGATAGTGATAAAAATGTTAATAGATAATGATAAAAATTTTAATAGATAAGTCACATTTTAGATCATTTAAAAATGTATTCATATTCGGGGACTGGCAATTAACATAATAGCTATGTCGCTGGATTCCCATGTAGTTGATCACAGTTCGAGTCCTGGACCCAGTGGCTTAAACTCATGCCAGGCGCGTGTGTGTGCGTGCCCAAGATCCCGAGAGGAGAATGGAAGAGAAGGGATTGCAGCATGGCCATCCCCCCTGGGGGGTGATTTCTCGCTTTCTGTCTCTATGTCTCTCTCTGTCTGTCTGGCGAGTGCATGCGCCCTATAGCGAAAACCTCTCCAAAAAAAAAAAGTATTCATACTAACGCAAAACATTTTTCTCTAAAATGATACTGTTAATAAAGCTTTATAGAGAGAATAACTCAATATGTATCATTATTAACTTTTTAGATTTATTTAATTTTATCTATTATTATTATTTTTTAGTTTGCTATAGAGGGCATACACACATGCACATGTGTGTGAGAGAGAGATAGAGAGAAAGTAAGAAAGAAAGCCACCAGGTCTAGGACTCGAACTGCGGTCAGCCATGTGGGAGTCCCGTGACTTAACCATCACGCCACCTGCTGGCCCCGCCTCATTATTTTTTACAGCTTGGTTGATGTTTATGCTTTGTGACAAAGCAATGCAGATGCCTAGTTTTAGGTTCAGTCCTCTTAACGACTCTCTAAAAAGAGCTCACAAAGACATGTGGAGTTAAAAGACTGAACAGCTTCATTAGCTGGTTACTAAGCCATGGTTCTTATTTTTCAGACCTACCATTCATTATGCAAAGGCTCTGATTGAAACTGGATGAATACATTTCCATTTTGTCTAACGTTACTTATTTGTTCCAGCAAAACAATCAGACAGCATTGTATATTTTTAGCACATGGCTTCAACCTCCACTGAAATTGTATTTGAAAATGATTAAGGGGCTCAGAAAATTCTATAACATATAGGAGTTTTTATAGATTGCATGCACTGTTTTCAATGACATAAATTACATAATGAAGGAAATACATTCAGACATCCACTCAGCACGTGAGTGAGGGCACAGGCCTGGGGCCAATCATCCCAGTGCCTCTTCTTACTACCAGGGTAGCTGTGGGAAAGTACATAACTTCTCTGTGCCCCCATTTTCTCCCATGTAACCTATCCCACAGGGTTCTTGTGAGAATTAAATAAGGCAATGTTTGTAAAGCACTAAATATAATGCCTGCAACCTGGAACGCATGTTTAAGTACATGAAGGATTATGGGGTGAATTTTCATGTCCTGCTGTGGGAATCTGATGGGTAAAATCACGTTTGAAATCAGAGGAGTATTTAATGTATTGATTTTGAGAGATTTTTGCTATAGGGCACTTCTGCTCTCCAAGGAGACAGAGAAAGAGACAGAGAGAGAGAAAGCAAGAAATCACCCCCCGGGGGTGTGGCCACACCACAATTCCTTCTCTTCCATTCTCCTCTTGAGATTTTAGGCATGCATGCACACACTCCCGGCCGCCATGTCTGAGACTTGAACTGCTGTCGACTACGTGGGAATCCAGTGATGTAACCATTATGCCATCTGCTGGTCCCAAGGTTAGCAGATTATTATTTACTGGAGTGGGACATGCACACCTGCTGTGGCCCAGCTTATCCACAAATACATTTTAAAGCAAGAATGGTCCTGGAAGCTTTTTTTTATAATTGGCAAAATCTGGAAATAACCTACATATCTATCTCCTAGGGACAGGTAAATAAATGGTCATGTATGTTTCCATTGGATGATCTTCAGCAATGAAAAAGAATGAAAGTAACAATTATAGCTACATCAAAATGATGAGTAGCAAAAGCACCAGGGGACAAAAATGTGTGCACAGCAAGATGCCACATACAAACTCAAAGAGAAGCAAAGCCAAAATATGTATCTACGAATGTGCACAGAAGTGGTAAAACTATAACAAAAAGTAATAATCATTACAAAAATTAGGCTCATTAAAATATCTTAGGAAAAGCAGAGGGTTATAACTAAGGAAGGGCACCAGGGGTGTGTGTGTGTCTGTGTGTGTGTGCACGCACGTGCATGCACATGTGCATAGGCACATACATGTTATTGAATGATCACTGGTTCTTTTCTTTATCCCCCCCACAGGTCACTTGAAAGAGAAGGGGATGGTCACACCACAATCCTTTCTCTTCCATTCTCCTCTTGGGATTTTGGGCATGCACGCACACACACCCAGCCTAATTTTCAAGCTGCTGGGTCCAGGACTTGAACCTCAGTTGGCCATGTGGGAGACTAGCACCTCAACCATCATACCACCTGCTGGCTCCATGCTCTGTAGTTTTACCTGAAAGATTTTTAGAAAGTCTAAATAAGTTCATAATTACTTAATAAATTATGTGCATACATTTTATTCATTTTTCTGTAGTGTGTACCCAAGGGGACTTCTAAAGTGTGTATAGGGCCAGCCCTGTAGCGCCAAGGTTAAGCACAGGGCATAGGGATCCTGATCCCACATGGCCAGCTGCAGTTCAGATCCCAACCTGAAGTCTCGAAAACCACACTGGGCTCCCGTGCATGTGCATAAAATCCTGGTGGGATGGAGAAATGGAGGAAAAGAAAAGCATAACCAGACCCCGCGGGGGTGCTCCCCCTCTTTCTGATGAGCATGTGCACCCTCCAGCCATTAAAAAAAGTTTGTGGAAAAATGGAATTAAAGTGCAAGTTTATATTACTGCAGAAACATTTGAAATCCATGCACAGCTGACCCATGACCTAGTTTTTTCATAATATGCATTGTCTATGAACTTTCTGAAGACCCCTCATATTTCACAACAAAATTTTTAAAATATAAATTGCCAGAGGGCATGTGCACTTGCCAGAAAGAGACAGAGAGAGAGGAGGAGGAGGTAGAAAGCACCCTCCAATGGGATGTGGTCACACCACAATCCCTTCTCCATCCCTTCAAGATTTGTGGCACACATGTGTGTTTATTTAATCTACCAGGGCCAGGATTTGAACCATAGTTGATCACATAGGATCCAGTTCCCTTAACCACTAGGCTACAGGGCCAGCTCAAAAAAAAAAGTTTAACTGCTATAAAATTCTTGTTTCCGGGACCAGCAGATGGCATAATGGCTATGTCCCTGGATATACACGTAGTCAACTGCAGTTTGAATCCTGGACTCCATGGCTTAAATTCACACCCGGCCTGTGTGCAAGCGTGCCCAAGATCCTGAGATGAGAATGGAAGAGAATAGATCGTGGCACGGCCATCCCCCCAGTGCAAGATTTCTCGCTTTCTGTCTCTCTGTCTCTTCAGTGAGTACACATGTCCAATAGCAAAAATCTCTCTCTTGGGAAAAAAAAAAAAAAAAGCCTTGTTTCCACAAAAATTGCCATTTGATAATGTCCTATAGTGCTGCGTGTGCTGACTCCAGCTGCTTTGCTAGAACAACTGCCAATGAGATACGCAGCGACTGGATTTCATGAGGTTGCCCTCACTGTAACCCTAGCTTAGAATCCTACCTTTGTTTTTGTAAAGACATTTTTTAGTCAAAATAACTACTCCATCAGTGGTTACACTACCACAAGTTTTGCATAAATTGTTTTTTAAAACCCAGTTATTGTTTTCAGTCTGGTCAAAAGACACAGAAGAGAAAGTACTATGGCTTTCCTTTAGTGGCTCACAAAACCCGTCATTCAAAATGTATGTCATTATTGAAACACAATCTAGTAAATACCACACGGAAATAGAATCTATCAAATACCATAAGTGGAACATACTGAAAACATCTGCTCTCAGTTTAACCTTATAGTAAGCTCCCCACACTGTGTAACTTGTTCCAATTCTTGTGTCTTTGTGTGTTTAGCAAAGCTGTATGTGCATATTCTCAAAGTATTTGCTGACCAAGGAATGCAGTTTTTTTTTTTTTTTTTCTCTCCATTTGTGGTCCACGTATTATTTCAGACATTTTTATCTTGGCAAGAACAAAACTATTTTCCCAATGGTGTGTTGCTTTTTGACCTTGTTTTTAAAGAAAGCTCAGCAGAGGTTTTTTTAGAATTTATTATCAGTGACTTTTCTTTAAAGTATTGATTTGGATAGTACAATACTCAAACATGCTCAAGGGCTCAGCTGCGGGAGTGTGAGTGTGAGCAGGTGCCCCTGCATGGTGGCTGGGGCCAGTGTTGGGATGGTCATTCAGTGGCAGTTTGAGATAATTATTTCTTGTCCTGTGTGGATAAGTATTACAGTGGGGACTAGGCTAATAGGAAAGGCAGAGGACATGGAGACAAGAGGCCTGGTGGGAAACCTGGCACAGCCTACACAGGCTGAGTGTGGGGGTACCCTCCTGCTGTCCTATGTCTAGCAGGCTGGGTCAGGAGAACCGTGACATGGCAAGACCCTGACAAAAATACCTTTCTTGCAGGCAAACAGGTGGCATGGTGGTTAAAACAGCTGGAATCCCACGTGGCCAACTGTGGTTTGAGTCCTGTACCCAGTGGCTTTCTTTCTCATTTTCTCTCCCTCTCACTCTGTTCCTCTCTGGCCAAATTAAAATAAATAAATTAATTAAATAAATAAAGTTAAATAAAATAATTCTTAAAAAAAAAAAAAAAAAACCTTCCTCTCCCTGTGCTCCCGTGGCCCCGTAAAAACAAAATGAAACAAATAATCACACTACAAACATTGCTGAGCTTTGTCTTCATGGTTTTTCTTTTCTTCCTTTTTTTTTGTTTTTGTATTTTGTCTGTGTGTGTGTGTGTGTGTGTGTGTGTGTGTGTTAATCTCACCTTCATGTTTGGATGTTTATTTTAAATGGCTAATTGCAGTAGGATCAGGAAAGCATAATCGATCCCCTGTGATATACTTATGGTGAAGTCAACGGTAGCAAAGTGGATATAAACACACGTTTAAACAATGTTCTTTATAACCAACAATCATGACCAACTTGTCTGATCTGATTAGCCATGAGTTTTTTTTCATTTTGCAACGTGGCTCCCCGACTCAGAAATGTCAGTTCAGCGGGTTTGTTTGCCTGTTCCTGCATTTTACCACTGTCACCATGGGCCCCGCTGTAAGGTGAGCTGATTGAGAACATGTCCATAAACCCCTCTTAGACACAGAGGCTGCTCCATGTGACAGTCTGTTCAAAGTGCACAGGAGAGAGCCTCCTGCCCCGCACTGTGTCTGCTCTGGTCCTTGGCCTCCAACACCCTGTGTCCCTGTCCTCTTGTGGATCAAGTGGGGGTGCCTGTGCCCATTCCCACTGTAAATACTAGAACAGCTGAAATTCTTTCCCCCCTTTTTTTAAATGGTAAAGGTTTGCTTATTTATGTATTCTAGAGGGCATGTGTACTTGCCAGAAGGGGGGGGCGAGGACACGGAGAAAGTACCACCCCCCACCCCACCCCCCACCCCCGGTCATGGTCATGCCAGAATCCTTTCTCCATTTTCCATGTGTGCATTCCTGGTGTATTTTTCAAGCCACTGGGTCTGGGACTAGAACCACACAGTCGGTTGTGTGGGATCCCATTCACATAGCACCAAACCACCGGCTGGCCCCTAAAGTTTGTGATTAATTGCATGTATGAGAGACAGACTCAGCTCAGTGCCTGACAGGGTCTGGACAGTAGGATCCACCCTCAGCCTCAGCTAGCCTGGATCGCGAGCACCTGCGTGCCCGGCATACTCGGGACTTCTCCACACACGAACCGAACTGGCCACCTTCACATGGGGCCTGCCTTGCAGTGCTGTTTCACTGCCGCGCCGCCCACAATCCCGTCTTCCCCTTTTCTAAAAATATGTTCATTTAGTCTTCCATGAGTGAAAGAGACAGAGAGAGAGAGAGAGAGAGAGAGAACAATCCCCCAACAGCGGTCTTGAAACTACTATCTGCCCCCAGATTCAGCCAGCCGCAGATCACGGGCTCCAGTGTGCCTGGTACTCAGGGCAGTCTCGGAAGCTGAACCCTTCTACGTGGGTCAGCCTCACAGGGCATTGCATGTTACCTCTGTGCCCTGGTCCCGTCCCCTGTCGGCCCACTTTCATGTGTGTGTGTGTGTGGGGGGGGGGGGGGGGTGTTAAAAATATATGTGTTTTGGGGCCAGCAAGTGGCATGGTGGTTAAGGAGGCTGGACTCCCACTTGGCTGACTACGGTTCGAATCTCTCTCCTTTCTCTCTCTCTGGTCAACTTCGAGAATAAAATAAAATAAAAATAATGACAATGAATATAATTAAAAAAAAATAATTTTAAAAAATTATATATATATGTGTGTGTGTGTGTGTGTGTGTGTGTATGTTTCTAAATAAAAGTTTAACTACTTTATTCCAGAATTACACGAATCATTTTCTCTACCCCATTTTGGAACCCTTGTTTTAGACAAGTACTCTTAGAACTTCATTTTTAATCTTAGAAAACCCTTCTTTTTAATAAAAGAGAACATGAGGGCCAGCCCGTGGCATGGGGGTTAAGACAGCTGGATCCCACATGGCTGACCAGGTGTTTCGAATCCCAGACCTAACAGCTTGAAAAATACATGGGATGCCTCTGTGTACGTGTCCAAAATCTGGAAAGACATGAGAAATGGAAGAGAAGGGATGGCAGTGTGACCACGCTCCATGAGTGGTACTTCTTTTTTTTTACCCCTTTTATTATTTTTACATTTTTCCATAAACATTTACTTTACATCTCAAAAAATTTTTGCTCATACTCCATAGTTACGCACGGCATTTTCTCAAGTCTCTCTCTCTCTGTCTCCAGTGAGTGATCATGCATACTCTCTGGCAAAAATTTATAAAGAGAGAAAGAGGAAAAATGAACAGGAAACACTAATTTTTTAAAAATAGCAATACTCTGACTGACTTTTAGGGGAGACCTCAGCACTCAGACTTCTCTGCCTACTGGGCATCTTTTTCCTCCACCCCCTCAGGCAGCGTTCAATATTCCTCTGTGGAAACCTAGTTGCTTTGAAACACAGTTGGAAAAATCTTGTGCCAAGCTTAGCATTCCAGGTCTGACCTTACCAAGGCTTGCTTCCTCCCTAGTCATTAAGGAAGCAGCATGTTTTGCAAAAGCTGGTAATTAATATTCATGATCTGTGGACCAGTCAAAGCTCACTGAGTTACCTGCATGTGCTCGAGTACACTGTATGCAACTTAGGACATGGTGAATATGAAAGAGTGGCATTTCAGCCACTAAAACAGGACAACAACATTGCTGGGGCCAGAAACCTTTTCTGTGTGTTCCTCCGTGACCTTGATGTCGGGGTACAGATGATAATTCAATCTGTCACACTGGTAAAAGTAAACATTTTTAACTTTAAGCATATACATTTTAAAAATTTAGGATGAAAGGGAAATAACCATAACAAAGTCGTCTTAAGATAATCATGAAAAGGATTTTTAAATGATCAGGAAATGGGCCATCTGTGATATTCTATCAGTTATGATAAGTCACACTAGCTGCTGGAATAATTGACCTCAAAATGTCTAACGTAACTCAATAAAGATCTATTTCTCACTCATTTAACAGAACGATGCATGCTGTGAGGCGGCTTTGCTGCAAACAGCAGGGACAACTTCCACACTACAGAGCCTCTGTCTCTAAACTCATGGCTTCAAGCTTGACCTGGCCCCATCCGGTTGGGAGGTGGAGGGCTAGGAGCAGAGAAGGCATGCCTTATCTTAAATGCTCAGCAGTGATCACGTTCCACTGGTGAAAACTAAGCTTGTCGCCCCACCTCTATGCGAAATGCTTGGGAACTGTAGTTTAGCTACCTTAGAAGACAAAATGGGGAGCCAGCAGGTGGCGTGGATATTAAGGGGGCTGGATCCCACATGGCCAGCTTTGCAGTTCAAGTCCTAGAACTGGTGGCTTGAAAGTTATGGCAGGCATGTGTGCAATACATGAGGAGAACGGAGAAGGGATGGCAGCCTGGCCAAGCCCCTGTGGATGATTTCTTATTCACCTTCCCTCTGTTTCTCTTGGATGAGTGCACAGCCCTTGCAAACGCAAACAAAAATGGATCTGGTGAGCATTTAGCCGGGCTCTATCATATGCAGGGACTTCAAAAAGTTCATGAAAAATGGAATTAAAGTATAAGTTAATTTTGACCCCCCAAAATTGAAATGCATGCCTAATTGTTTCATAATAGTTATTTTCTATCATTTTTGAAGATGCCTTCTGTTTACCGAGATGAGGATGGACAGCAGGGATTCCCAATCTACAGCTGGTGTATCTCCAGACCTGAAATATTGATAGGCGCTCTCCTGGGAAGCCTCCACCACTCTTTTTTCCTGCCCACTTTAATGCACCCCAGCACTAATCTCACCTCTTGCTGCTCCATGAACAAACCGTGACTTTCCAGCTGTCCACCCCATTGCATGTGATTTGCAGGTGACATCCGGCCGGTTCTTTCCAATACTGCTCCTTTTTCAATCTCTTCCTCCAAATCTATTGATAGCAAACTCTTCCTCATCTTTTACAACTAAGACAAAGTTTACTTCCTCCATGAAATTCTGAGGACACGGATGGCACTGATCTAGTGTCCACTGAACGTTACCCTCGTACTACGTACCTACCTGTATTACTGAACACATAAGCCTAGGCCATAACTAAGGACCCAGCGTGTTTTAGAAAGGACTGGGTGCATCGATATTCACGACCCCAGAACAAGAACGGAGGCTCCGTTACCTTAGGATCTCCCATCCCTACCCAGCAAGACCTGACTTTCACACTCCATTACTGAGAGAGAAAAAAAGGGATGCTTTCTCTCTTCCTGTCACTCCCCAGATGCCACACCTCGAGTGTCTTGTTCATTTTGCTTTTTGTATTTGTTTGTATCGAGGTTAAAAAGACATGTAGCAAAAGTTACCATTTTTAACCATTTTTAAGGGTATGTGTGGTTGCGTTAACCATATGCCCTAGTTGTGCGAGAGGTCTCTAGAGCTTTTTCATCTTCCAAAGAGAAACTCTATACCCATTGTCGCCTCCCCCCCCAGACCCTGTTTCTGGGGTTTGACTACTTTAAATATCTCAGGTGTGACTAGGTAATTACACTTGGCATAATGTCCTCAAGGTTCATCCATGTTGTAGCATGTGACAGGATTTTCTTTCTTAAAGGGTTCATTAATATTCCATTGTGTGTGTACACACACACACACACACACACACACACACACACACATGTCCTTATCCATTTAGCCATTCCAGTGGACTGTTGACATGTGGTTACTGGAGTAATCTGATAAAAACACATTTTCTTTTATTCTTTTTTTTTTTTTAGAATGATTTTATTAAACTTTATTTATGTATTTATTTATTTGTAATTTGACCAGAGAGGGACAGAGTGAGAGAGAGAGAGAGAGAGAGAGAGAAAGTAAGCCACCAGGTACGGGACTCTAATCGCGATCGGCCATGTGGGAGTTCAACGCCGTTAACCACCACACCACCAGCTGGCCACCAAGAACACATTTTCTATTGACCTAGGAGAAAAGGTAATACTGTACACTTGAACTTTTCAGAATAGTTTAGGTTTTGGACTAAGAGTGAAATTATATTGAGTGCAAAGGGAAATTGGATTTAAAAAAAATCAGTGCCCACAAAAAGAATGTCTCCTGTCATACCTTGAAGAAGAGGAACCATTACACTACTTATGGGTGCGTGCACTCCCCATAAGGACAGAGAGACGGAAAGAGAGAAATCACACACACACACACACACACACACACCCATGGAATGGTATGGCCACACCACAATTACTTCTTTTCCACTCTCCTCTCAGGATCTTGGGCACACACGCACAGGTGACTGGCGTGAGTTTAAGCCACTGGGTCCGGGACTCAAACCAAAGGTGGACTACAAGGGAGTCCAGTGACATAGCGATTACGCCAACTGCTCATTCCCGCTACACTACTTTCAGCTGAGCCATGAGAGCCGGTAAAAAGAAAGCTGAGGACATGCCAAAGACCTCTTACCGTCTTCTCACTTCTCGGTACCTCCCGTTTCATACCCTAAAACAGCTCTGAAACAGCCCAATTTTAAAGTAGAAACAGTCCAATTTTAAAGTAGGCCAAAAGTAAATAAATAAAAGAGTACACAAGAACTCTGAACACAGAGTACTTGAAAGAATTTTAATGTTTACGGAGGAGTTGAGCTTCAGAGGCACCCTTGGCCCTCCTGGTATTCGTACTAGGTCCCGTGTCATTTGCACAGAGGGAGCTGGATAATCTGTCCCTCAGTGTCTATCATGAAAAGAATCTGAAGTCCCCGTGCATTAATCTCGTCGTTATCTGTTCAGCAGGTCTGCAGAGGTATTATTAAATACGAAGCCATTACGTGTACTGAAAAATCTCCGAGCAATCTAGCCTCCAGTCACCCAACACATTCAACCCCTCACACGTAGTAACTTCCTTTAAAAAACGATCGCACTAAAAATCCTGCAGCTCTTAGTAAAATATGTCAAATATAGCTTGCAATAGTAAATAATCCCCCAAAGCGACATTCGCGAATTAATTGGCGTGTGAACAAAGAACCCTTTCTGCAGCAGCATGAATGTTGCCATTATTTTTTTCTCCCAAGTATGATTTTAGAAAACAGCTGTAGCACATGTTGACAAATGACAAAGCGGCAGGCGTGGTAAAACACTGTCGGTCCAGGCCAAGAGGGGGGTACGCTAGGTTGCCGGGGCGGTGCACGGGCTCGAATCCCCAGCTTCCCGACGCTCTTTTTCCCAGTCCGGGGCGACGGGGGCCTCCTCGCCCCACCCCCTCTCCTGGCTCGGGTTACAGCCTCCCGAGTTGAACAAACTTGCTGCAGGCGGATTGGCGGCCGGGAGCTCGCGGCTGGGCGCTGTATTTATTCATTTATATTCCGCGGCGCCCCGCGCCGGCCGCTCCTTTGTATCTGGCCGGGGCGCCCCGGCTCTGGGGCGTCGGCGGCAGCGCGTCCCCCGCGTCCGCCCGACCCCTGGGGCCGACACGTGCTGCGCCCCGCCGGCCGACCAGCCAAGGGGGCGGAGGCCCGGGTTTTTTTCCTGCCTCCCTGGCCGCCGGGAGGAGGAGGGGCCGCGGCAGCCGCAGGAGGCGACAGCTGCCCGGCCGAGGAGGCGCGGCGGAGAGGGCGCTGCGGTCCGCGCCAGCCACCCGCGCCCGGCCACTCTCGGCGGCGGCGGCCGGGATGTTCCCGGGCACTTCCTGACTCGGCCGCACTCGTATCCCGACCCCGGCCCTCGGCCCCCGCCCCGGCCCCCGACTCCGGCCCCGGCCGGCCCGCTGGCTCGCTCGGCCCCGCTCTGCGTCGGCCGCGCCGCGGTGGAGGCGCGCGAGGGGGACGCGGCCGGGGATGAGCGGATTGCGGGTAAACACGCCGCCGACGGGCCCCGAGAGGCCGTGAGCAGCTGCTTTTCTCCGAGTCGCCGCCCTGCCCTTGGAGCCGAGATCATGTACGTACGCGTCGCCGTCCCGCCATTGTCCCTGCCCGGCACGCGTGCGGTCGCCGGGGCTGGGGCTGCAGCCCAGCCTGGCCGCGCTGCCCCCGCACTTCCTGCCGGGAGAAAAGTGCTCCGCGCCGACCGCTCTCCCTTCCCGCTCGCCCGCTCTCTGCCCGTGCAGGTCCATTCACATCGTGGCGCTGGGGAACGAGGGGGACGCGTTCCACCAGGACAATCGGCCGTCGGGGCTCATCCGCACTTACCTGGGGAGAAGCCCTCTGGTCTCGGGGGACGAAAGCAGCTTGTTGCTGAACGCCACCAGCACGGTCGCGCGTCCGGTGTTCACCGAGTATCAGGCCAGCGCGTTTGGGAATGTCAAGCTGGTGGTCCACGACTGTCCCGTCTGGGTAAGGGGCAACGGCTGCTCCGTGCCGAGGCTGGAGAGCTTTTCTTTCATTTTCCCCCTCCTCTCCTTTTTTCCCACTTCCGTGAATGCAGAGTGTTCGCGTCACCTGGGTAGAGCTTTTAAACATTTTTGTAAAAATCGTTGGTCCTTTGTTTCATTGGGCTGGGGGCAGCCCAGGCAGAGCGCGCTCTAAGAAGGTCAGAAGCGCCTTTGGGAATGTGGGGCACCTACTCCTACGCCTCCCTGTGAGTTGTCCCTGGGTAGACAGCTGGCAGTTGAGTGCACCAGCCCCAAAGGACGGGGTCACTAAGTTGCACCAGCAATGTTTTTTCCCTGCCTACCCTGTGGGTGATAGTGTTATATTAGCGTTCTAAAAATACAGTCCTCTGAAGCCAACACTGGCCAAAATACCTCTCACTGGGACAGTTCAAAAGTAGGACCCCCGAAAAGAGGGGGAGAAAACAGGCACTGAGAATTCATTCTAAACATAGATTTATGGCACTGTTCGCCTCTAAAAATTTTTAATGAGTGCTTTTAATTTTAGTAGTGCAAATCCTCTTGATATTTTAGCCATTTGCTTTTAGAAACTCGTCAAATAATATTACTAATATTACTTGGAATTAATTAATATTACTAATATTACTTAGAAATTGGCAAAAAATGAAAAATGACTGTATCAAGTGGGTAAATTGCAGTCTGATTCTTGAGTGTTTGATAAAAGAAGAGAATCCTGACACAGAGAAATAGTTTCAAAACAAGATTATATTGAATTTTGAATGTTTTCATTTAATCATATTTGAAAATTTCGGATTCTTTCCTGGTACTGGAGGTGGATATATATGTGTGTGTGTATATATATGTATGTATATATGTATATATATGTGTGTGTGTGTATACATGTGTGTGTGTGTGTGTACATATATATATATATATCAGCTAAAGATTGCATTTTATAACAATAAAGTTTCATATCTGGAAAAGAAAATACAAAATAATATTACGTGAGAGTTTGTGTTTGAACAACAATAAAAAAGAAATGGGATCAGAGGCTGCAAGGTACTCATACACCTTTTGAGAGAAATGTGTAAAATGTACATAAAAAATCCTTTGGAAATTTCCATATTACAGTAAGTAATGATCACTTGCCCATATGAATTTTCAATGAAGGAAAGTTAATATACTAAAATAAATTAGAAACAGGCCTTTCACTAAAGAATGCCCCAAACCCTCTCATTAAGACCATGGCGATGCTGTCCAGAAGAAGCCTTGATGGAGCTGGAGTCTTTCCCAGCAAATGAAACACTTACTTTGGTCTTTTAATTGAGAAAAATCTGAAGGTCTAAGAACTTAAAAAAAAAAAAAAAAAAAAAAAAAAAAAAAAAAAAAAAAAAAAACAGAACAAAAAAAAAACAACTTACTGGGTCAGCACTTGCTTGAACAAATGTTTGGTGAATAGAGTAAATAAATGCAGGGGGAAAAGCCAAATTAGGATGTTAAGATTGCTTTTCCTGTTTTTAATTTGAACTATTAACCCTTTCCTGCTTATGTTGTTAATTTAACAAAAAGCCATGCTTGTGATCCCACATAGTGCATGTAGTAAAATGAAAATGGATTCCAAATGGATTAAAATAAGCCTCCACAGTCTGGATTTTTGCTATCTCCTGATCGTTATGATTAATGATGCAAATCACTTTTTGTTTAGGTAGACTCTGGCCCTGTTTAAGGCAGAGTTAGTAACCAGGTACAGATTCTAGGTCGTCAAGGTGTTTAGACACAGTAGTATACATTTGTAGAGTTGCTGACTAGAACGTGCTTTTTTCTCTTAGTGCTAAAACCCATCAGAGATGTTAAAGTTGATTGTGTATATCAGCTGTTATCTGACTTACCTACTAAATTAGAATATTAAATATAAGCAGAGCAGATAGAGCACAGGTTATGATAGCAAAAGGACCTGATTTCAAATCCCCACATTGCAAGTGCACGCCTGTGTGTCCTTGACAAATCACTTACCTCGCTCTGTTGTGTTTTCCCGGTCTATAAAACAGTTATGAGAATCCCTGCTTCTAGAGCGGTGCTGGGGATGGGGGTGGGGAGTGAGATGTGCGTGGAAGGTTCTAAGCTAATGGCCCTCAGGTAGATGTTCAGGCTCAGGGCTCTGCAAGCTTTTATTACAGCTTCGGTACAGCCAGGTATCATTGATAATACACAAAAGTAGTTCCCCCACAGGCTATTTGAGATTGAGACAGATACACAGAGGAGGCAGTGTTAGCATTTAGTAGGTATTTTATTTGCAACCTCACCATCAATTAGAATAAAATTGATGTTCCATAGAAATTCAGATTTTGAACCAAAGCTATGATGAGCTCATTTCTCCAAATATGGCTCCAGACCTTGTGTTGCATAAGCTCCTAGAGAAAATCTTGGCACCCAGTTACAAGGGATAGGAGAATTTGATTTCCTTCATAATTCTAGAAACCATGAGAGCGTCTTCCCTTTGACGTAGACAGAGACAAGAATGTGTCGCGGTTGCCTGGGAGTGGAGCGAGCTCGCTGGGTTTCTCTCCTAGTTTTCTTCTGTAGACCCTTCGCCTTACTCTGGGTCCTTACAGTAGAGGCCTAGCACTTTTAGAATGAAGGTGCTTGGATTCATTGGATGTAGCTCATTGTTTTGCCTCTCTCTAACCCCTCCCCCTTTTTTTGTGCAGTTACATTATGATTTCATTTTCATTTCTAAATCTTTACCCATTTACCAGATATCTTCCATAAAATGCAGTGAGGTGATACATTCCATTTTCTTGGGCAGGATTTGAAGCTCTGATTCCTATTACAAAAACAAACAAACAAACCAACCAATAAAAACTAAGTAGTTACAGTCTACCTGGGTAGTACCACAGTTTCCGGTGTTAATGACATTTGCCCTCAGTCACACACACACCCCTCCTCCTGTAACCCTGGAATTTCAAGCTATTTGGAATGTGAAGAGCAGCTTTCTTTGATTTATACTCTTAGAGCTCGAAGGCTACACAAGGGTGGTCTCACTTATAGATTTATCTTCATTCATCTGAATTTGTCCCTTTTTAAAAGTTTTTCTTTCAAAAGAGAGAAACAGGCCCCCTCAACAGTGTCTCACCATGCTGATTCTTCTCTCTCCCTCCAAGCCTTCCTGTCAGCCAGGATCACACCAGGCAGGTTTCTGGTTGGCCCAGGATTTGAACTGTGGTTTTCCATGTGTTTCCAGCATTGCAGGGATGTGTCCTGCCAGCTGCACTACCCTGGCAGGGCTTGACCTGGTCCTCTTTCTTTGTTATATACTCTGTTATACTTGTGTACTTTGAATTTAAATAGCCTAACAGATACAAATTTGTGTACTTTGAACTTGAATACCCTAGCACGTACAATTGGAACTAGGTGGGTTTTGTGGTTTGGGATTTGGAAATTAGTGTAGAGCTCTGCCGGGAAACTTTCGCTTTTTTTTTTTTTTTTTTTTTTTTAAGCTTTGTCCCACTTCACTTCTCCCGCCCCTTTACACTGGCTACCAAGTTTAAACCTTTGCTTTTGGTGTTTATAGTCCACAGTTAGCTTATTTTTTTTTTCTTTAAACTTTCTTTGGAAATGCTCTCCATCTCTCCCACTTTCCATCGTGCACTTTTGCGTCTGAAAATTCTGTGATTCTTGTTACTCTGCGTGTCCTATGGGAGACGGGCAGCTTGTGAGGGTACAGGCGATGGAGGGAGGCAAGGGAGAGAAGCAGTTGGCTCTGCCAAAGGGCATTGCTGGGTGACACTTTCCCAGAATTTTCCATCACAGGGTAGAACGTTGGTCACATAGGTCTTGGTCTGTCAGCTTAAACCTTATTACCCCTGTTTGGAATCATATTGAAAGCACCAGCGTTTACAGACCGTCCGTTTTTAGACCAGTCAGCCCACATCTATTTCCTTCATCTAGCTTTGTTGGATCGTAGCAGTTCATACCGAATGGTAAATAAAGGACAGCTCATGACTGATGGTTAACTGGAATATGAGACAAAAGCTCCTTGGGCATATTTGCCAGTGGAATGAAGGTTCATTAGATATTTTCTTTTCTGTTTTTTATTTCTAAGAATTATTTTATTTATTATTATTATTTTTTAATATTTTTATTTATTCATTTATTTTAATTTGACCAGAGAGAGATACAGAGAGAGAAAGAGAATGTGAGAAAGCAAGCCACTAGGTCCAGGACTCAAACTGTGGTCGGCCATGTGGGAGTGTCCAGCGTCTTAACCACCACGCCACCTGCTGGTCCCCTATTTATTATTATTTTTTAATTTGACTAGAGAGACAGAGAAAAAGTTGGAAAGCAAGCCACCAGGTCCAGGACTGAATCCGTGGTCAGCCATGTGGGAGTCTAGTACCTTAACCACCAGGCCACATGTCAGCTCTCATAAAATATATTCAATAGGGTCCCTAATACATTGCTTATAGCCCCAATTCGGAATACTGTATATATATTAATTGTAATACAAAAGTAAGATTTCATTATCAGAAAGATCCTGAGGTTTTCATTTATATGTACAAAGTACACGAATCACAAATATTCCCTACAATGTTAGTACCTTGTAAGACACAGTATCTTTTTGATAAGGTGTATTTCAAATCTCCCTCACCCCTGCCCCATACACACTGTACAAATATAGTCCTGTTGGGATGAAGTTGAAAATGACATATGAATTCTGAAAATATGAATAAAATACATGGAATGCTAAAGAACTCAGTGTATTACTACTCAAAACACTTAAAAATCCTGCAGTGTCTAACTGGGTCACAGAAAATCTTTTAAAGCTTTGTTACTCTTCCTCTGCACTTTCGGCTAACCCATAATGTAACATATTTGAAGTTATTAGGTAACAAAAATATACCATAATTGTAAACAAAGTGTTTCTTATTACATGTAAATATTGATAGAGGTTGCTTATTTTATCAGACTCTCAGAAATCCTCTAGGTCTCCTGTGAAACCACTTTATAGTTGCTTAGGCTGAATGAATAAATGAAGATTTTTAAAAATCGAATTGGCAGACTTCAGACCTTTTTAAATTTATGTTGTTACTTACTTAAAAATAAATTTCTTTGTATGAATTCTAAAAGTTAAAAATAAGCAAAAAAAAAAAAAAAAAAAAAAAAAAAAAACCCTGGAAACTAATGCTGCAGTTTATTTCACAATTAATGTGAAGATAAGTAAAGATTGCTGTTTGCATTTTCGTTTAGGACATTTTTGACAGTGATTGGTACACCTCTCGAAATCTAATTGGGGGTGCTGACATCATTGTGATCAAATACAATGTAAATGACAAGTTTTCATTCCATGAAGTGAAGGACAATTATATTCCAGTGATAAAAAGAGCTTTAAATTCAGTCCCCGTCATCATTGCTGCTGTTGGTACCAGACAGAATGGTAAGTACTTCATTTCCTCTCTTATAACAAGCATACAAGGACCATATTAATTTGAAATAAAGCTAAGTTTATTGATGATTCATACTTCTTTTGAAAAATAAATGATATGGGGTTCAAATGGCAACTTATCTCGCCATTATTTAATATGATCAAAAGGTATCAAAGAAGAGGATCACAAACTTCTGCTGTGATTTTAATGAGTACTAATCTTTGTTTTTTTTTTTTTTTTGATTCAAATTGCTAGAGATTGTGCACACTCACCAGAGAGCGAGAGATGGAGAAAACACCCTCCAGTGGGACATGGTCACACCACAGTCCCTTTTCCATTACTCCATTCTGTCAGGATTTGGGGTATGCACGCACACCCGCCTGCTGTGTTCATCAAGGCACCAGGGCCAGGATTTGAACCACAGTCAGCCATGTGGGATCCGGCTCCCTTAAATAGGAAGATACAGGCCTGGTCCCAAATCTGTTTCTCAAACTGCTCTTTGACAATGTGAAGGAAGCCAGTAGTTGTGTTCTTTTCCATGAGAGGTACGAGGCTGATACCGAGTCCTAGAAAACGTCTTTTGACAATCTAAAGATCTACCTTAGGCTAGGCTGAGGAACCCACGTAAGGATATGGGCTCGGGAGTGGGCTGTTTAGGGAGATAGCAGTAAGTGAGCTGAAACACTGACAGTACTGCCTAAGAGAAAGACATGGCTTGCTCCTTGGCTGACGGATTCATTTGGTTCTGGCATTTTCAGCCAGCCATCACTGCTCTGCATGCTATCATCAGCTATCTCAGGGCCAGTTCAGGATTCACTCTGGTTTGGTGGTATGTTACAGATCTTAGTGCTATTTCCTTAGCAAAGTTGTCTTTACATTTTTCTTTTTTTTTTTTTTTTTTTTAACTTTTAGTAAAATTTGGGTAAAACATTTAGTAAAATTTTTAGTACAGTGTTTTTGCCTTTTAACAGGACATAATCAAGGACACAAATGTTCACTCATCTTAGAGAGCAGCTCAGTGCGCTTTTCCACACAGGCGTTTACACAGGCATCACTCAGATCGGCCTAGGGAACGTTTCCAGCCCTCTGGCAGACTGCCCCACACCTCTTCCCAGTTAATAACACCCCTCCTCATAGGTAACTGCTATTCTGACTTCTAACAACACAGTTTAATTTACCTGTTCTTGAATTCATACAAATGGAAATTATATGGTATGTAGGATCTGTGTCTTGCTAATTGCAGTTCACATAAAACATCGATATTCATCCACGTTATACTTACCTGTGGTTTGTTCATTTTATTGCTGTGTATTATTGCATTGTATGAATATACCAGAATTTACTCATTCTCTTTTTGATGATGCTTAGATCGTTACTAGGAGTGGGATTGTTGGGTCACAGGGTAGGTGTATGTTTAGAGTTAGTAGATACAAGGGACCAGCAGATGGCATAATGGTCACATCGCTGGACTCCCATGTAGTTGACCGCAGTTCAAGTCCTGGACCTGGTGACTTAAAACTCATGCAGGGCACATGTACATGTGTGCCCAAAGTCACAAGAGAATGGAGGACAAGGGATGGCTGTATGGCTGTCCTCCCTGGGGCCGGGGGGGGGGGGGGGGGGGTGATTTCTCTCTTTCTGTCTCTCTGCTAAGCACATGTGCCCTGTAACAAAAATGTCTCTTAAAAAACAGAAAAGAATAAAGCAGGCTTGACCTCCCTGTCCTGATCCCTCTACTTCCCTTTCTTTTTATTTCTAGCCTTGACTCTTGAGTTACCCGCACTTCCTGAGTCTACCCAGACACAGTCTGCGCGTCTGACTTCAGCTTTCACAATCGCACCAAGTGTGTTCTCACTCACTGTCATTTCCTTCTTGCCGAATTTCACATATTTTATTAACAACGCTCTCACAGAACGTAGTGAAGTACTCCTCCTCCTCCACTTAATAAAGCTACTCTTTCCTTCCTGGTTCTGATTCTTCGTCGTCTTCGCTGACCTCCCCGGCCCTCCCCACACACGCCAGCACTGCACGGTGCAGTTGTTTCCCAGGGCTCTGTCCTTCCGTTCCCCCTCTTCTGGCCCTTCCTCCGGACCTCGGGCCTGCTCCTCCCTGCCCTGGCTTCGTCCGTGTGTACTCTGACGATCGTCTGGCCTGTGTCTCTGATGCCAGCCTCTCTACTGACCCACGTCAGGAGAGACTTTCTCTCCGTTTTTCTCTGTTCTCTAATTAGACTGACGTCGAAACTTCTGGATCTCTCCTCTGATTCTCTTCTTTTCCTATTTTATTTCCTGCCTCTTTATGTCTTCTCCTGACCCATACACATCATCGTTCTGCTGATTAGGGCCACACGTGTCCACGCACCCAAACTGGAGTCATCCTCAGCCCAGCTCTCTCTCTTTTTCTCCATATTCAGTTGATTAAGGACTGCTTTCAATTTTGCATTTTAAATCAGTCTCCGAACTTGCTTTCTCTTCCTTCCCGCTGGATGTCAGGTCATGGTCACTCCATTCTCTGTGATTGATGGCGGCCATGTTGTTGGTCTCCCGCAGGGCAGTTCCAGACTGCGTGCCTCAGGGCAGCAGCTCACTCCCATTGTAAAACCTTCCCTGAAATGCAAGATCTCTTGGTGTAGCCTCAGAATACCTCACGAACCTTGTAGGGCACAACCCCGTGTCGTATGTCCCGGTCACTCTGAACTACTTGAAGAGCTTAATGGCTTTCTTTAGGTCTGGGAAAGTCTCCACTTTCTAGCTGGGTATATCACCTTCTCTCCATTTCCTCTGTTCTGTAATTAGACTGATATTGACTCTTCGGATCTCTCCTCTGATTTTATTCATTTTCTTCTGTATTTCTTACCCCTTCATGTCTCTGTGTTGCATTATGGGAGAATTCGTTGCCCTTTTCCAGGCCACACATTAGTCTGCTGGGTCTGTTCTGCCATTCTGCTTTATTAGACTTTTCATTTCAGTGACTTTTCATCTCAGAGATGTTTAACTGATTCGTCCCTTAACTCCTTATTCTGGTTCTAAGGATATAAATACTTTTAAAAGAAACTGTCTTGATAATTAATTACACGTAATAATTCCATTTTGATTAGATTATTAAGTCTGGTATTGGTACATTTTAAGTCTTTCCATTTGATAAGATTTTATTTTGTGGTATGGATGCTCTTAAGCCAGGGTGATTTTTTTTTTGTTTTGTTTTGTTTTTTTTTCCCATAGGGTGCATGTGCTTGCCAGAGAGGCAGAGAGACAGTGAGAGGGAAAGTGATAAACCACCCTCAGGGGACGATGGCCACACTAATCCCTTTTCCTCCTGGGATTTTTGGGCATGCACACATACGTGCCTGGTATGAGTTTCTAACCAGTGGATCCAGGACTCCAACCACAGTCGACCATGTGGGAGTCCAGCACCTTAACCACTACTCCACCTGCTGGCCCCATCCAGGGTGAGTCCTTCTTTGAAAAAAAAAAATAATTTAGGGGCTAGCAGGTGGCATGGTGGTTAAAGGCTCTGGACTCTAATGTGGCCCACTGTGGTTCAAATCCTGGACCTGGTAACAGGCTATTTCACTTTCTCTCTGTCTCTCTCTTTAATTCTTTGAAAAAAGAATTATTGGTGGGACCAGCAGTTAGCGTAATGGCTATGTCCCTGGACACCCACGTAGTTTGAGTCCTGGATCCTGTGGCTTAAACTCATGCCAGGTGCGTGTGCATGCGTGCCCAAGATCCTGAGAGGAGAATGGAGAAGAAGGGGTTGTAGCATGGCCATCTCCCCGGGGGGTGATTTCTCACTTTCTGTCTCTCTGTCTCTTTGGCGAGCGCACGCGCCCTGTAGCAAAAAATCTCTCCAAATAAAAAAAGAATTATTGGGGTCTGACAGGTGGCATAGTGGCTAAGGGTGCTGGACTCCTATGTGGCTGACTGCGGTTTGAGTCATAGACCTGGCACCTTGCTTTCTCACTTTCCCTCTCTTTCTTTCACTCTGTCTCTCTCTCTCTCTCTCTCTCTCTGTCCCTCTCTGGTCAAATTAAAATAAATAAAGACACATAAATAATTTTTTAATTAAAAAAGAATGATTTATTTAACTTTATTAATTGGTATTTATTTAATTTACTACAGGGTACACACACTCACGGGGGGGGGGGGGGGGCGGGGGAGTAAGAAAGCAAGCTGCCAGATCTGGGACTTGAACCCTGGTCAGTCACGTGGGAGTCCAGCACCTTAACAACTATGCCACCTGCTGGCCCCAGGGTGATTCTTAATTTGCCTGCTTTTGCAGTTTACATTCCTTGCTGGATTGATGACTTCCTTTCCCTCAGGCCAGCTGCTCCGCTCGCTCCGGAGGCTGGGCTGGAAGTAGAACCACATGGTTTCGACAGGCCTGGCTGCTTCCACCGAGCGCTGCCGCTCAGCTCTAGGCTGTGGCCTTTGGGCCCCCTCCTAGTTTTTGTCCAGCACTACTGGACAAGCACTCTGGATTATTTTATTTAACTTTATTTATTTATTTTAATATGACTAGAGAGGGATGGGGGGGGGGGCGAGGTGGGAGAGTGAGAAAGCAAGTTGCCAGGTCCAGGATTCGAACCTTGGTCAGCCATGTGGGAGTCCAGCACCATTAACTACCACGCCACCTGGCGGCCCCTGTATTCTGAGCTTCAGCTTTCACCTGGTTCTGTGCTATCTGTCTTCATTCTCGCGGACACTGGCACTTGCAGTTTCTGAGTGACGAGCTCTCCCCCTGGTCACTGGGGGTAGCTCTGTATTCACTTCTTCCTCCCGCCATTGCTCTCCTTTCTTCTGTCCTCCCACCCCGGGCCCTATCTTTCATCACTCCTGTAATTTGGTTGGGGGGGAGGTGACGCCATGTAGGCTTAGCTTGCCATCTTGAACTGGGAGTGAACGTGCTCCTGTTTCTCACATCTAGACCTCTATGTTTGCTTGTCCTGTAATTGGGGGGCCCCTCTATGCAGCCCCTCATATCTTCAGAGCAAGGTACACTTACCTTTTAAATCATTGCCTTCTGTAAAGAGCGTTCCATTCCCCATCCCCACCCCAGGCAGAGCTCATTTCTCCTCTCTGTTCCCATGATGCCTTGTACACCTCTGAGTTCCTTCGTACGTGTTATATTATTTTATCATCGTTGGCAGTCGTGTCTTTCTGGCTCGGCTGACTGAGTGTCTTTTATCTTTGCATCTTTATACCCTAGTGCTTGGTGTGTGGTAGGTGCTCAGTAAACATTTGTGCAGTGAGTGATTGAATGGTTTAATGGATGATCTAAATAAGTGAAAAAATCAATTTCACTAACAAGGTGAAACTAATTTACCATATACGATTTGATTACAAAGTGATTACAAAGTATATCTGGTTCTTCAACTCAAGGACCTGTATTGTCCCCTCTCCCTGCTCCACCCCCAGTCCCTGTGGCAGGTGAAACTGGGCTGGGAATTGTCCTATAGCTCCTCTCAGAATGCCTTTCAGAATTAGTTCAGTAAATACCATCTGTCTCATCTGTTTCCTTTGTTACACGTGTTGTAGACAAGCTTGACTGTGTGGATGTCTTCATCATACTTGTCTCTTAGATATATTTTTGGCTTTTATTAAATATTGAATTTATCTTTCAAGGAAAATTTTTTCCAGAATGTGCTTTGGGTGTATTCATAGAAGCTCCTGGAGACGGGCATCCTGTTGTTCCGTTACTTTTGAAGCCTTGATACAGCCTGGCACATGGCTAGCTAGAATTTTTGACAAGAATTTCTAAAACCTTCAAGCAGTGGCAACATTGTAAAAAAATCACTCTGCTTGGTTCACAGAGCCACTACTTTGAAAGAGATATGATTCCTTCAGATGCCAGAGGTGTGGTGTTTTTGCTTTAAAACAAAGACATGTTATGGCGACACCTTAAGAGATAGCAGAGAAGATGAAAAAGACTGCAGTGTTAACCGGAAGTGCAGCCCTCCCATTCACAGGGCCACAATGTCACAATGTAAAGTTGTTTGGAGTTCTGTGATTTTTTTTTTTTTTTTTTTTTTGAGAGGTTTTTCGCTATAGGGCCCGTGAGCTCGCCAGACAGACAGAGAGAGATAGAAAGCGAGAAATCACCCCCCGGAGGGATGGTCACGCCGCAATCCCTTCTCCTCCACTCTCCTCTCGGGATCTTGGGCACGCACGCACACGCGCCCGGCGTGAGTTTTAAGCCACTGGGTCCGGGATGCGAACCGTGGTCGACTACGTGGGAGTCCAGCAACATAGCCATTACGCTAACTGCTGGTTCCCCTGTGATTGTTTTTGATGAGATCCTTATCCACATGTATTTTTGTTGGCTCTCCCACTGTACCTCACGCAGTCAGACTCTTATTTAGAATCTTAGAGGAGATAGCAAATTTATGTGGAAGATTCTAGGAATAGTTTGTAAGTGAATCACAAAATAATTTTTTACAAAGGCCTAAGAAGAAGGTTTTAAGAAGTAATATTTTAAAATCCAGATAGAAGGTAGAGAAGTGGCAACCACTATAGCAGAGGGCGATGTATAATGACTAGGCGAGTGAACAAGAAGAAATATGTTCAGTGACAGAGCGCAAATACAGGAATTGTAACAAAGGAGCTTTCTAAGAAAGAGTCAGTGAGATGCCGACACCTCTACACAATGGAAAGCCTAGTAAACTGCTTAGACCTGAAATTCGATCGTTTGTTGAATGCTATTTTGTATTATGTTCTCTTCAGTTTTCTCTGGAAATATTTTTGACTTTGCTTAATTTTGTCCAGAAGGAATGCTTAATAAGACAGTTTGCCTGCCCACCCCATTCCATCAACATAAGGAGATCTTTATAGACATGAGAAGGCCTCTGTCTTAGCAAAAAAAAAAAAAAAAAAAAAAAAAGGCAGTGTTTACGGAGGCTTTGTAGAGAATGAGACACTTAACAGCCAGCGTGTTAGTTTTCAAGATAAGCTAAGTCCTGTATGTAAACTTTATTTGCTCCAAATCTAAAATGATCTTCTAAAAAGTCAAAGCAAGAATTCAGATTAGAATTTTTGACATAATTAGAAAATTTAAGCTTAATTTTTAAATCACAATGTCTTTGGAATCAGTAATTATTGAACCAAACTAAATTTTGTCTTCTTTTTTATTTTTATTAAGAGCAATTTTTGCTACAGGGCATGTGTGCTTGCCGGAGAGACAAAGAGACAGAAAGTGGGAAATCACCTCCCAGGGGGATGGCCATACCACAGTCCCTTCTCCATTCTCCTCTTGGGATTTTGGGCATGCACACACAGGGGTCCTGCATGAGTTTTAAGCCGCCGGGTTCGGGGACTCGAACCTTTGGTCATATATGTAGGAGTCCAGCAATGTAACCATTATGCCATCTGCTGGCCCTTTCTTTTCTTTTCTTTTCTTGTTTTTTTTTTTTTTTAAGGCTTCTTTCTTCTGTGAGAGAGAGAGAGAGGGAGGGAGGGAGGGAAGGAAGGAGGATTACCCCCAGAAGAATGTCTCACCAGACATTCCACTCCAGTCTTCTAGACAGCCAGAATCATGGGGCCCCCACTGTGTGTACTGGTTTGTTCCAGTGTGTCTGGGATCCGAACCCGAGGCCCTCCTATGTTGCTTCAGTGTGTGAAGCTGTGCTCTACTGCCAGCACCACTAGCGCTGGGCCTTATTATTAGATGTTGCTTTTGTTATTGTTTCTTTATCTCTAACACAAAAGGAGACTTGGACAAGTCACATAACCCCTCTGAGCCTCAGTTTCCTCCTTTGTAAAACGAGGGTGTGAGTATGATTCCTCAGCTGTCAGATGTTTTCAGTGACGCGAAAGTGATCTGAGTCTTGTGTGATAGTGCGCGCACACACACACACATTGTCACACACACAGCCTGCAGGTGCACTGCACGTCTTAGCCTTCCCTTTAAATGTGTATAAATGCATGCTCCATTTCTTTATTATTATCATTTTTTGTCCTTATTAATGTTTATTCATTTGTCTCTTCCATGAAAGGGAGATAGACAGAGACAGACTGAGAGACAAGCAGCCCCAACAGAACCTTCTTGTAAAGATCCAGTCCAGTCCCAGCCATCTTAGGCCACACACATGTGCTTGTGCATCTGATGTGTTCTGGGAAGCGAACCCAAGACTTTTCCCGTGTGGATCCATTTGCATTACCTCTGCACCACTGCCCGGCCCAGGTGTGCTCCATTCCTACACAGCACGTTGTGTGTGCTGCAGGGAGGGCTCAGTGCACTCTTGGGGCCCCTGCACTCACTCCCTCAGTTACCAGGTTTGGCCGCTGCTGATGGTGCACAGATCCCCTCACCTCTGCTGCAGGCTGCGGGAAGCTGCTTGCCACAAGTTAGGCCCAATCACATCCCCGCACACTGCCCCAGGGTGCAGCCCTCATCTAATTACTTGGTGACTTAGGGACAGGATACAAAGGTCCAGCCATACCCCATGACCTCCACAGCGGGGAGGCCCCCCCCGCAACAGCCGCGGTCTCACACTGCCCTCTACCCAGAAATCCTCCTTCGCCCCCGAGAAGTGTTCCCAAGATCACCTCCCAGTCAACCTCCTGCATACCAGTCTCCGCCTCAGAGTCTGCGTCCCAGGGAAGCCAGCCTGCAGTTGTGTGCGTTTTTAGAAGTGAGTTTATCCTGTTTTGACTTGGCTGCTTTAGAACAATGGCACATGTGATGGGGCTGCGAAACCGGACAAGGTGACTGAGGCAGGTGGAGGTGAATGTGCGTTATTAGCCTTGCTAGGGAGTGCCCTCATGTACAGGTTCCCTGCCATCTTCCCAGTCATAGATCTGAACTTGGGACAGTTCAGTTTTTGAGTAAATACTTTTTATTCTTTCAGTTTTTAATTGTTTAAAGAACCATGTAATTTGGTTTCTGAAATGGAGTGTTTTTGTCTCTCATGATCGAACCATCTAGGTTGGGCAGGCCCTGTGCCCTGGTGGTTGAGGTAGGCAGTTTGCATATGGTCAACCATGTGGTCTGAATCTCAGTCCTGCTGGCTTGAAAAACACACCAGGCAGGTGCGTGTGTGCCTATGAGCCCCAAATCCCAACAGGATGAAGAAATGGAGGAGAAGGGATTATGGTGTGGCCATGCCCCATGGGGGTTACTTCTTCCTTCTCCCCGTTTCTCTGTCTCTCTTTGGTAAGTGCACGCACCCTGTGGCACATTAAAAAAACATTTATCCCTTCCCCCCGGCCTAGAAATATTGCTATTCAGGCTGTCAAGGTTGTGTAAAAAGAAGCAGGCCTGCCTTTTATAGGCCGGTTGGTCTAATTGCTTCACGAGCCTTGGTCATAGCCCTGTACCTATTTTTAAACTCTTCTATTTTCTAAGATACTATTTATTCCTCTTGCAGTTAATGCTTGTTTATTTAAGGACCTCTCTGTTGTCATTGTCACTTTTGGTTCCAGTCCAGTGGATCATGGACGTATTGGATGTTCTTGAACTACAGTTCTAGTATGAGCTCTTAATTTATTGTTACTGTTCAGATGGGCTATGACATTTTATTTTTCCTGTTTAATTTCAAAGTTCTTTGTTTTCAAATTCATTTCCTCAGAAGAATTACCTTGTACATGCCCGCTGTGTACCTCGGACAGAGGGAGTTGTGTCAGTACGACAGAAGGGATCCAGCTTGCCAAGGAGCTAGGAGCGACTTATCTTGAGCTGCACAGTCTTGATGACTTCTACATCGGGAAGTACTTCGGAGGTGTGGTAAGTGGAAATCCCTGCTATATACAGTCATTTGTCAGGCTGACTGCTAGCTAGATTTTTCTAGAACATCAATGAGAACGTTCATTTTAAAAGCATTTGTAGTCTTAACCTTGAGAGATGCCGTAAGATTAAATAGCAAAGATCTTATCCAGCTACATTTATAATTTTGTTTTTCTCTCCAAATGCAACATTTTCTGTTGTCTCATGTAATATTTTGGAAGCTTTCGTTTGGTGAAAAATTATTGGTCTTTGTCGTACATATCAAACACATCTACTTAAAGCAACCCGTGATGTCAATTTTAATAGTGATCTTTATGCAGCTGAATGAGCCTGGCGGCCTGAACCAGTGGGCCCTCGGGGTTCTCTTTTATTTCCGACAGCTGTCGTTTATCCTTGAACAACACAGGTGTTAGGGACAGTTGAAAATCCACCTACAGGGACCAGCAGGTGGCATCGTGGTTGAGATACTGGACTCACTCGTGACTGACCGTGGTTTGAGTCCCGGCCCTGGTGTCTTGCTTTCTCACTTACTCTCCCTCTGTTTCTCTTTGGGTTTCTCTGGTGAGTGCACAAGCCCTGTAGCAAACTAAAAAATAATAATGATAAGTAAAATTAAATAATTTTAAGAAAGATAATCTGCATATAACTTTTGACTCCCTCCAAACTTAAGTACTAATAATCCACGGTTGAATAGGAGCCTTACCAATAACATAAGAGTTGATTAACACATTTTTTATGTTAAATGTGTTAAACACTGTCTTCTTTTCTTTTTTAATTTGTCAGAGGTGGCCTATATTCACTGGAGAGAGACAGAGAGATGGGGAGAATGAGGAAGTACCCCCATGAAGAATGACCACACCACAATCCCTTCTCTTCCATCTCTCTATCCCTTTGGGACTCTGGGCACAAATATACACATACCCAGCATGTTTCCCAAGCCACCAGGTCTGGGACTTAAACCACACCCTCAGTTATGTGGGATCCAGCTGCCTTAACCACCATGCCACAGGCTGGCCCAAACATTGTATTCTTAGAATAAAGTAAGCTGTGGGACCAGCAGTTGGTGTAATGGCTATGTTGCTGGACTCCCATGTAGTCGACCGCAGTTCGAGTCCCAGACCCACTGGCTTAAACTCACGCCGGGCACGTGTGTGTGCGTGCCCAAGATCCCGAGAGGAGAATGGAGGAGAAGGGATTGCGGCGTGACCATCCCCCCTGGGGGGTGATTTCTCACTTTCTGCCTCTCTGTCTCTCTCTGTCCTTCTGGTGAACGCACATGCCCTATAACAAAAACCTCTCAAAAAAAAATTAAAAAAAAAAAAGAATAAAGTAACCTGAAAAAGAGAAGAAAGGAAGGAATGAAACGAAAAGAAGGAAGGAAGGAAGTCAGTCAGTCAGTCAGTCAGGAGGGAAGGAGGAAAGGAAGGAGGGGAGGGGAGAAAGAAAAGAAAGAAAGAAATGTTAGAAGGAAAATCATAAAGAACTTAATTGATTGAAAAGTGTGTTTATGTGGACCTGTGCAATTCAAACCTGTGGTGTCCAAGGGTCAACTGTAGTTAGAAGAATGATTTTCTTCCTATAGGTGTAATTCAACAGGTTTTCATATCCTCCTGATTCTGTTGTAGCTCAGACCTCTTCAAGGAACCACGTGCACAGAGAGCTGCCTGGCGGACGTGTGTGGACTCGGGCTGCTTGCTCGATTACAGTTGCATTTATTAAGCACCACAGTCCTTGCGAGACTCATCTTTTAAAAACATATTTGTTCTTTGTGCATGATGGAGTGTGTGCACGCGAGAGGAGAGGTGAGGAAGGGAGGGAGGAACACCCTCCACAGGTCTGGGCATGCTGTGCTCGCCTTCCTGCAGCGCCCCCGTCTGTCGGATCTTGGGCATGTGCATGCATTCCTGGTGTGTCGGGACAGAGATTCAAACCCGTCACCGTGTGGGATCCGGCTTCTCTTGAGCAGCCAATTACCACTGTGCCATGGAGCCAGCCCTGAGGCCTATTTTAACACACAACACCTCCATCTAGGACTGTGACGTCCTTGGAGAATACTGTAGGGTTGTGTCGTTTAAGAACTTCAGTATAGAACTTTGTTTCCAGCCCTCCAGAAGGATTCTACATAGGCCAATTTGATAAACATTGATGAGAGGTTAACATCGAAGAGCCCAGTGGATCTGCACTAAGCAGCGGTAGTTGGAAATTCTGACAGTTCCCCAGCTCTTCACTGAATAGTCTTTTCAGTATGCCAGAATTTTCATGATGGAAGTTCAGGTGGAAATGCTGAGGTGTCTGCAGATGATTATAGATATTTTATTTGTTCTGGAGTTAACTGAACTAGGTAAAATAAGAACCAAATACAAAGAGTACTAATTCTATCAAATATGGATGACTTTTTGTTTTCACCCAGTAACATAAAGAAGCAATAATACAGCACTAAGTAAGCTATACTCACAATACTAATATTATCCATGACTGTAAGAAACCTTTGTCATTTTAAAAATAATTATTTATTTTATTTTATTATTATTATTTAATTTGCTATAGGCATACATGCTAACCAGAGAAAGACAGAGAAAACAAGCCTGGGACTCGAACTGCACTCAGCCACGTAGGGAGTACAGTGCTTAACCACCATGCCATCTGATGGCCCCAGTTATGTTTATTTATTTATTAATTTTTTAGAGAGATTTTTGCCATAAAATGCGTGTGTTCGTAGGAGAGACAGAGAGAGACAGAAAAGGAGAAATTGCCTCCCAGGGGGATGACCATAGTGCAATCCCTTCTCCTCAATTCTCTTCTTGGAATTTGGGACATACATGCACACTTGCCTGGTGTGAGTTTTAAGCCACCGGGTCTGGAACTCAAGCCGTGTCGACTATGTGGGAGGCCAGCAATGGAGCCATTATGCCATCTGCTAGTCCCTTCTCTCATTTTTATTTACCCTGTGCATGGAAAGATAGGAGAAATCTAATTTTCCTGTCAAGCAGATTATATTGTTGTGGCTTTTCTTTCTTTTTAAAAAAATTATTATTTATTTAATTTTATTTATTATTATTATTTTGTTTTAATTTGATCAGAGAGAGAGAGAAAACAAGCCATCAGGTCTCGGACTCAACTGTGGTCAGCCATTTAGAAGTGCCTTCACCAACACACCACCTGCCGGCCCTATGTTGTGGTTTGGAAAAAAAGCCAAAACTTAATTTGGTCAGGAAGCATGCATTTCCCTGAAATACCCAGGACGCGGGGGAAAGAAAGATGCTTTGGTTTCCTTGATTGGATGGTGTCACTCATTGGATTTAGTTTCATTTTTTTGGAGGATGGTTTGGGAGCCATAGGCCTCCCTGACCCTGTTCCAGGATTCCCACAGGGCACAAGTAGATGGAGCCACAGGGAGGTGCCCTGCTGCAGCTGGCACCTCCTTTCTAGAGTTGCACCACCCCGAATGGCAGCCTCTAGTCACATGTGGCTGTTTAAACCAATTCAAATAAAACAAGACAAAATTCCAGCCACGTTTCAGGTGCTCCGCAGTGACACGTGGCCGGTGCTGCTGTGTTGTGCGGTGCAGGCGTTACAGAGCAGTCCCAGCCTCACAGAAAGGTCTGATGGGCTGGGCTGTGGCTGTGCACCATCACCCAGGACCCCCGAATTCTTTTATTTTTTTCCCCTTCTTTTTTTGGAGAGGTTTTTGCTATAGGGCACGTGTGCTCACCAGAAAGACAGAGAGAGACAGAGAGACAGAAAGTGAGAAATCACCCCTCAGGGGGGATGGCCATGCCGCAATCCCTTCTCCTCCATTCTCCTCTCGGGATCTTGGGCACGCACGCACACGCACCTGGCGTGAGTTTAAGCCACTGGGTCCAGGACTCGAATCGCAGTTGACTACATGGGAGTCCAGCAACATAGCCATTACATTAACTGCTGGTCCCGGGACCCCCGAATTCTGTGGCCAGTGGTCCCGAGTCTACTTCAGGGGGCTGTGCAGGCAGGCCTCTCTCCTGGGCTCATTCTCCTGAAGGTGGTCTGCGTTGCTGTGTGTGCAGCTCGGGGAGGTCTGCTCCTCCAGGCTTAGGCTGGGGCAGGGGTCCTCTTAGAGTCCAGGAGTTAGGGGCCAGCTCTCCCTGTGTTACACAGACTTCTGAAGAGCCTGAAAATTTTCATCTAAATCTGGCCTGCATGCTTTGAGGATGATAATTTTGTCAAAGCAAGAGAATAGAATATATATTATTTTTTACTTGCTAGAGGGTGCAGGCACTCACCCCAGAGAGAGAGAGAGAGAGAGAGAGAGACAGGCAGACAGCAGACAAAGTGAAAAAGAACCCCTGTGTGGGATGGTCACACTGCAATCCCTTCTTCCATTCCTCCTTTCTGGATTCTAGGTACACGTCCACACACTCCTGGTGTGTTTCTCAAGTTGTCATGGTCCAGGACTCTAGCCATGCAGTCAGCCATGCAAGATCCAGCTCTCAGAACCACCACCCCACCAACTGGTGCTGGAATATCTTTTCTTTTTTAAATTTAATTTATTATTTTAATTTTGTATAGGGCATGTGTACACACACAAGAGAGAGAGATAGAGAGAGAGAGAGAGAGAGAGAATGAGATAAAGTAAATGAGAAAACAAGCTACTAGGTCTAGGATTTGAACTGTGGTTTGCTGTGTGGGAGTCCAGTGCTTTAACTACCATGCCACTTGTTGGCCCCTCTAGAATATCTTTTATGTAACAGTTTGTTCTCTTGATTATCAATGTTTAAATATTTAGGTATGTGGTAGGAGGACCTACACTTGTGCCTTTTTTAAAAAGTTTTTGCCATAAGGTATGTGGGGTTGCTAGAGAGAGACAAAGAGAGGAGAGAGGGAAAGTGAGAAATCACCTTCCTGGGGGATAGCCGTGACACAATCCCTTTCCTCTAGTCACCTCTCAGGATTGTGGGCACGTATGCAGACACGCCCAATGTGATTCTCAGCCAGGCCTGGTACTTGAACTGCATTCGGCTACATGGGAGTCCAGCACCTTAACCACTGCTACCTGCTGGCCCTTCCGTTTGGTACTTTATACCCAAGACTCAATGTAGGGCACAGGCCTGGGGCTATGTAAGTACGTGTGGATAAGATTTTTAATTTGTAAAGTAAAGGACTGATTTCAAAGAAATTTGCTTAAGAGAACAAAGGGACTTTCCTAGCTGATAGGAACTTCTGAAGACCGAGCAAGATCTGTTTGGGCCGTGAATTTCACTGGTATTAACTGTAGTGGTTGCCTACTAGGAAAATTATTGACAGCCATGCAGCTGTAGTGCTTGGCTTGCTTGATTATTTGAGAGAATAAACAGTTCCTTTATAAATGGGTAGTTTGTTTATGCTTAGACATGGGCTCATTCTCCTGAAGGTGGTCTGTTTCACTAGACATTTCTTTTTGCTGGTTTTGTTTTAGATGTTTGCTACAGGGTGCATGCACTCACTGAAGAGGGACAGAGAGAGAGAGTAGGAAAGTGAAAGATCATCCTCCAGGGGGCATAGCCACGCCACAGTCCCTTCTCCATTTTCCTCCTGGTGTTTTGGGTATGCACGCTTGTGCGCCTGGTTCATCTTTCAAGCTACCATGTCCGGAACTCGAACCGCAGAATAGGCCATGTGGGATCCAGCACCTTAACGTCCATGCCACTAGACATATTTTTTTTTTTTAATTAAAAAAAAGTTATTAGTGTTTGTTAATGTGTACATATATACGGTACTGACATTAAAAACATTTGACATCGGGACCTGCAAGTGGTGTAGTGGTTAAGGTGTTGGACTCCCACATTGTTGACCCCATTCAAGTCCCGAACTTGGGAGCTTGAAACTCATGCTGGGCGTGAGTGTGGGCGTGCGTGTGTGTGAATGCGCGCGCACACGTGCCCCAAGTCCGTAGAGGATAATGGAGGAGAAAAGATTGCAGAGTGGCCATTCCCCTTTGAGGGTGATTTCTCACTTTCCCTCTCTCTGCCTTTCCGGTGCGTGTGTGCACCCTATAGCAAAAAAAAGGTGTGATTTGGAGTACAAATAATCATGTCAGATATATAATGTTGTTGGACCTTTAATTAAAATTTGATTCTTGTTTTAGCTGGAGTATTTTATGATTCAAGCCTTAAATCAGAAGACAAGTGAAAAGATGAAGAAAAGAAAAATGAGCAGCTCCTTTCATGGAATTAGACCGCCTCAGCTCGAACAGCCAGGTGCGGTTACTCCCCACGTCCTGACATTCAGCAGATATTTGTTGCCGATCATTCCTTACGGGCCTTGGAGCGGTTCTTCTCCAGTCTGAGCATGTTCAGGACCTACCTGACGTTCTGATTCAGTACACCTGGGCAAGGGTCCTGAGTCTGCTTTCAGAAACTTCCCAGATGAGACCGAATGGGTGGGACTGGGGCCACATCTGCGAGCTGTCTTGAAGTCTAAACTATTGATTCTTAAAAACAGCATGTGTGATGCAGAACTGTTGTAGACCACGGTGTAATGTGAAATAGCTACCGTATGCAGGACAAGAACCCTGCTTGGATTCTGGGTCAATAAAAACATCTGAAAGATGTTCTTGGAACACTTGGGTAGAATTTAAAGTACACTGGAAATGAGATGATATTGGAAATTCTTACTAATTTTTAGTATGATAATGATACGGTGAATATAGCAGACTGTTATTATTTTTAGATGAATGTGAAAGTGTTTTGGAGCCAAAGTTTGCTAATGACTGCAGCTCATTTTTTAAATGGCTCCGTGCATGTGTGTGTCTATCGAGAGCTAAGGCAAAAATAACAGCAGGCTACTAAGTGCCGGATTTAAGGAGGATACATGTATGCTCATTGTATCATTCTTTTAGAAGTTCTTAATTCCAGGTTAGAGGAGACTGCAATAAAAATAAATACAATTGCATCAACTATTACCAGAATTGTTTTGTGTGTAATTTTGTGATAGGAATAGTAGGTTAGTAAGTACTCTACTGGACCAATTTACTTCGGATTTTTTGTTTGTTCTTTTGTTTGTTTGTTTGTTTTTGGTAGAGGTTTTTGCCTTAGGGTATGTGTGCTCACCAGGGAGAGAGAGAGAGAAACACTGAGAGGGAAAGTGAGAAATCACTCCTGGGGTTATGGCCACACCACATTCCCTTCTCCTCTTGGGATCTTGGGCATGCACACACAGCGCCCAGTGTGTTTCAAGCCACTTAGGTATGGTCCCGAACTGCTGTTGGCCATGTGAGAGTCCAGTGACATAACCGCTCTGCCCTCTGCTTGTCATCCTTTTGGAAGTATGCTTACCAGAGAGACAGAGAGACAGAAAGCAAGAAATCATCCCCTGATGGGATGACCACGCCACAATCCCTTCTCCTCCATTCTCCTCTCAGGACCTTGGGCACGCATGCACAGATGCCCGGTGTGAGTTTAAAGCCACTGGGTCTAGGATTTGAATCACAGTTGACTACGTGAAAGTCCAGTTACATAACCAGTATGCGATCTGCTGATCCTCATTTGCAGTTTTTTAAAAAGGCAGATATATAGATCATAAATGACATGCACTTAGCTTTGAACTTTATGGTGTGCAGAGTGAAAGGGGAAACATTTGTTACGTAGCAAAACCTTGGGACCTTAAATGCTTTCTGGACAGAAGATGGGTAGGAATAAGTAATATAGCTAGCTGGATAGAAGGTGGGGAGGAATAAGTGATATAGCTAGTTGGATAGTTCTCAGTTCTTACTGATCAAGGACTGAAAACATACCAGTGCCTTGGAGAAAGCAAAACATTTCATGTCACTTAGCAGTGAAAGAAATTTCATACGTGGTTTTCTGCCTGGGGTCACTACTGATATAGGGGTCTGGTTTTCTGCCTGGGGTCACTACTGATATAGGGGTCTGGGCCTTTAAAAGTGTCCTTTCAAGGAATGCAGTCTCAGCTTTCACGGGGCTTCTTGTCCCCTTCTGTTAAGAGAGCTCGAGGTTCCACATGCTACATAGCCCGGGAGCCTGGGACAAAGCAGTGTGGGTTTACATTTGTTTTGGGGCTGCCTTGTTCCATGGTCGGATCCTTGGCTCTGGTCATGTGGCCTCCAGACAGTTCCCAGCATTTAAGGTTCTGTGAGCATGCCACAGGCAGTAGAAAGGGGCTGCAACAGGATCCTTGCAGGGAGAACCCGGCCTCCAAAGTACCTCGTCACTACCTGCTTTAATAGCCTCATTGGCTGTTAGAATAGAGGATCATCATTGCTAAAGAAGGTTGAATTCACGACTATCCCTTCCCTCAACTCTGTGTTGGATCCAAATGTGACTGCAGGGACCAGCAGTTAGCATAATGGCTGTCGCTGAACTCCCATGTAGTCGACCATGGTTCGAGTCCCGGACCGGTGGCTTAAACTCATGCTGGGTGCATGTGCGTGTATGCCCAAGATCCCAAGAGTAGAATGGAGGAGAAGGGATTACGGCATGGCCATTCCCCCTGGGGGGGGGGGGTGATTTCTCACTTTCTGTCTCTCTGTCTCTCTTTCTGGCGAGCACATGCACCCTATAGCAAAAACCTCTCCAAAACCAAACCAAAATAAAACAAAAAACCACAAATGTGACGGCAGACATTTTACAGGGAGTCTCTGTAAGGGCACCGTGTGTACTCTGCATTGATCCAGAGCTAATGTCTCTTTGTTGGAGATCAGACTCGTGAATGGAAAGTCACATCCTTTGGGAAATTACAGAGGTCAGTCAACACTTTGAAAAGGTCCACTGAGTGGGAAAGCCTAGGTCTGGGAAGCACTTTTTACTAGGGGAAGAATATTACTTTTAGGATCAAAGTAGAATGGTCAGGATGGTTTCAAACCATAGAGTTCCTGATTTGGGGAAGTTGCAGGATTTAAAAAGCACCTTCCACCTTCTCTTCCAGCCCCAGGAGAGAGAGGACTTCAGAACTTATTCCAGGCTGTATTTTCTGTCAGGCAGAAGTAATAATGATAACAGAAGGGTGAAGTTCAGTATTTGCAGGAGTATATTATTTTGGGACACCCATATAATGAAAAATGTTATTTTATTGTTCGTGTTGTTAGTAGGTTTTTTATTTACTGTGTAAAATGTAAACAGAGTATTTGTGTATATTATAAAATTCTTCAATCCCTCAGTAATTTGTTTATACATGTTCCTAAATTAGGTTGAGCTTTACAAAATTATTCTTTTGTATGTTAAAGTAGTTCAGTATTGGCAATTTCTTTTTCTTTTAAAAGAAATTTTTGCTATAGGGTACATGTGCTCACAGAGAGACAGAGATAGGCAGAAAGACAGAAAGTGAGAAATCACCCCCCAGGGGAGGATGGCCACACTGTAGTCCCTTCTCCTCCCGTCTCCCCTTGGGATCTTGGGCACGCACACACACACACACGCCCAGCATGAGTTTAAGCCACCAGGTCTGGGACTCAGACCGCGGTCGACTACGTGGGAGTCCAGCAACGTAACCATTACGCCATCTACTGGTCCCAATATTGGCAATTTCTTATGGTTCAACTGTCATTTTAAAATATTATTTTGGTTGCATTTAAAGTAAACTTGAAATCATTGGGTCCAAGGACTTTAAAGAGGCGTTTATTGTTTTCATTTTTATCTTTTGAAACAGAAAAAATGCCTGTCCTAAAGGCCGAAGCATCCCATTACAACTCCGACTTAAACAACTTGCTGTCCTGCTGCCAGTGTGTGGACGTGGTGTTCTACCATCCAGACGTGAAGGACGTGGTCGAGGCCCACAAGATCGTGCTCTGCGCCGTCAGCCACGTGTTCATGCTGCTGTTCAATGTGAAGAGTCCCACCGACATCCAGGATGCCAGCATCATCCACACCACCCAGGACCTCTTTGCTATAAACCGAGACACCACATTTCCAGGTGCTAGCCAGGAGTCCTCAGGCAACCCGCCGCTGCGCGTCATCGTGAAAGACGTCCTCTTCTGCTCCTGTTTGTCAGACATTCTGCGCTTCATTTATTCAGGTATCTTGGCCCGTGGTTTCGGTTGCTCACACCCTCTTACGCTTCTGAAATGAAATATGCGAGCCCTCAAGAGTATTGGGTAATGTTGGGACCAGCAGTTAGCGTAGTGGCTATGTTGCTGGACTCCCACGTAGTCGACCGCGGTTCAATTCCCGGACCTGGAGGCTTAAACACACACCGGGCATATGTGCGTGCGTGCCGAAGATCCCGAGAGGAGAATGGAGGAGAAGGGATTGCGGCGTGGCCATCCCCCCTGGGGGGTGATTTTTCACTTTCTATCTCTCTGTCTCTCTCTGTCTTTCTGGCGAGCACACGCGCCCTATAGCAAAAACCTCTCCAAAAAAAAAAGTATTGGGTAATGTTACATATCCTCGTCCTAGTTTCTGAGTTGAAGCTTATACATGGAATAATATTTCTTCTATTTGTGGGAACTGGCCCAAGCTTCTGTCTTCCTTACAAATTGATTTACATTTTGTCTGTCTCCACCAATTTTTTTTGTTTATTGTGGTAAAATATACCTAACATAAAATTTGCCATCTTAGCCATGTCTTAGTGTAGAGTTCAGTGTATTAAATGCTGTATATTAATGTTGTGTATCAGTCACACACGAGCTCGGCAGCTCATGGAACCAAAACCATTTCCTGTAAACGCTGGCTCTCCATTCCCCCTTCCCCCAGACAACCACCGTGCTGTTTTCTGTCTCTGTGATTTCAACAACCCTCAGTGCCTCCTGCACGTGGGATCACGCAGTTTTTGTCTATCTGTGACTGGTTCTTTCACTTCCTATAATGCCTCAGGGTCTCACCCAAGCCATCGCATATGTCAGACTCCCCTCCCTAAAGCCGAGGGATGCCCCGCTGTGCGTCTGCGCCCTGTGTTTATCCCCGCCTCAGCTGGTGGGCACGGGGTGCTCCCACTCCTGCTGCTGCGAGCAGTGCTGCTATGAGCGTGGATGTACACATACCTATTTTGGAGATCCTGCTTTCAGTTCCTTGGGGGATATTTCCAGAAGTGGAATTGCTAGATCATATGGGCATTTTATTTTTAATTTTTAGTTTTGCTTTAGGGCATATGTGCTCTCCAGTGAGAGACAGAGGGAGGGAAAGTGAGAAATCACACACACACACACACACACACACACGCACATGCACACCCCGGGAGTGGGGGGCATGGCCACACTGCAATCCCCTTTCCTCCATTCTCCTCTCAGAAGGGCACACAGCACTTGCACCAGCCTGTGTCTGCAAGCCACTGGGCCTGGGACTTGAACCATACAGTCAGCTGCGTGGGATCTAAGTGCCTTAATCATCATGCCACCTGGCTGGCCCTTATTTGTAATTTTTTTGTTGGTTTTTGTTTTTATTTATGTCATAGGGCACATGAGCTTACCAAAGAGAGACAGAGAAAGGGAATGTGAAAAATCACTCCCTGGGGGGATGGCCATACTACAGTCCCTTCTCTGTTCTCCTCGTACATGCCCTGTGTGCTTTTCAAGCTGCTGGGCTGGGGACTTGAACCATGGGAATCTAGTGCCTTAACCACTATACCACCTGCTGGCCCTTAAATTTTTTTTAAAGAAACTGCCATTCTGTTTTTCATGGTGGCTGTACTATCTTTTATTTCTATCAACAGTGCGCAAAAGTTCCTTGCCAACCTTGTTATTTTGGGCTTTTTATGAGGCAGTGGACTGGCAGAATAGTCGCTGTCTTATTGGGTGTAGTCTTTCACCGTAGCTTGGTTTACAGTTCCCGTGATGTAGAACATCTTGGCACATGCTTATTATCCTTGTCCTGAGATTTTAATCTACTTGTAAAAACCATCTCTCACTGAGTATGTAATTTTTTTAATCCAAACTGAAATGTAGGACTTTATTGTCTATTTTAACTTTTAAAAATAAAAAATATAACTTAAAACAATCTTCCAAGGATATGTGAAATCAGGTGTCTACACCTAAAACTGAGGTAATCAGTCTTTGGTTTGACTCAGATTTTGGAGAGGATAAAGGAGAGAGATTGCTCAGTAGAGGAGCTAGAATTCAGTGTTTCAACTGAATTCAGGCTGAGATCTGATTAAGTTTGGTCATGGCTGTCTTAGACTTTGCCCTTCTTCCCTTACTCTGCCTTTTTTAAGATTCAGTTTATGATTTTTCTACTTATCCTTTTAAAAACTCAGTAATGGGCCAGCAGATAGTGTGGTGGTTAATTAAGGCCCTGGATTTTCACATGGCTGACTACGGTTCGAGTCTCAGACCTGAAGACTTGAAGATCCCTACAGGTGCGTGTGAGCGCGCCCAAAGTCCCAAGAGGAGAATGGAAAAGAAGGGATTGTGGTATAGCCATTTCCCCAGGGAGTGATTTCTCACTTTCCCTCTTTCTCTGTATCTGGTGAGTGTAACACCCTGTAGCAAAGTAATAAACAAACAAATTAAAAAGTAGGAATTACAATTGGAAGAACAGAAATTTTATTTGATTCATTTTAGTAAATGAGTTGAAGGTCTCACATCTGTGTCCCATAAACGAAGGAGAAAGAATCGATGTGAAATTATTTTTATTTGTGTTTATTTTGAGAGGGAGAAAGACAGGTACTCCAACAGGGCCACATTTTGCTGTGACTTTGCCCGCCAGCCTTCCAGCCAGGATCATGGCTGTGCTTGTGGGTGCACTTGGCGCGTTCAGGTTACCCTGGGATCTGGAGTATGGGCTTGCCCATGTGGTTCTGGTAACATGCAGCAGTGCCCTCCACCTATGCCACCATGGCTGGGTCATAAAATGATTTTATTTATTTATTTTTTTGGTGAGGTTATCACTCTAGGGCGCGTGCGATCGCCAGAAAGACAGAGACAGACAGAGAGACAGAAAGCGAGAAATCACCACCAAGGGGGAATGACCACGCCGCAATCCCTTCTCCTCCATTCTCCTCTCAGGATCTTGGGCACGCACGCACAGGTGCCGGCATGAGTTTAAGCCACCAGGTCCGGGACTCAAACTACAGTCGACTATGTGGGAATCCATTGATGTAACCACTACGCCATCTGCTGATCACCATAAGATGATTTTTAAAGTAAGCATTTAAATGTAAATTTTCTAATGACTATTTTATTATTTTTCTTTATTAATTTATATTTTTATTGCTAGAGGGACATACATTTGTCAGAGAGAAACAGGGTTAAAGAGAGAGGGAAAGGAGAAAGCGCCCTCCAGTTGGGTATGGTCATGCCTTCTTTGCCTTTTCTTTAACCTATTGGGATTTGGGGCACACACAGAACCTGGCCAGGACCAGGATTAAAATGCATGGGTTAGCCATGTGAGTTCCGGTTCCCATAACCACTAGGCCACAGGACTGGCCCGACTCTTTTTTCTTTAATTTTCTTTTGCTGCTTGGAATCATGTACTGGTGAAATATTAAGTTAAGATCACTCCCTCTCTGGAATGTGTCTGGAGAAACATTTATAATCTGTATTTAGACTTTAAAACGGAACAGATAAGTTTATGAAGGTTTACAGATGCAGAAACAAGTATTATCTAATATAGGTAAGAGATTTTGGGGCAGTCTTTATTCAAGTGGTTGACGTTAAAAAATAAGAATAGTGGGACCAGCAGTTAGCGTAATGGCTATGTCGCTGAACTCCCATGTAGTCCACCGTGGTTCGAGTCCCGGACCCGGTGGCTTAAACTCATGCCGGACGTGTGTGCATGCGTGCCCAAGATCCCGAGAGGAGAATGGAAGAGAAGGGATTGCAGTGTGGCCATCCCCCCTGGGGGGTGATTTCTCGCTTTCTTTCTCTCTGTCTGTCTCTGTCTGTCTGGCGAGTGCACGCGCCCTGTAGCAAAAACCTCTCCAAAAAAAAAAGAAAATATATTAAGAATAGTTTTTTTCATTTGGGTTGTGGTTATATAATCTTGCATTTTAAAATTTAAGTTATAGATTGGAAAAGTATAGTTAGTGTGCCAATTTATGCGAATATCGAGTAGAATTTGGTGGAAGGTCGTGAGTACTGGTTTGGAACGGTACAGGTAAGCACCCTTCCAGGTCACAAGCTTCTCCAACATGGCGGAGTCCCTGTAAGTTTCAGCTGAATTAAGGAGTAAGCACTAGTAGCCGGGAATTACCATATGAATAAGGCAGCCAGTTAGCACTGCATTTAGTGTTACAGATTTTCGTGTTGAAACTGAACATCTTACATTTCAGATTTAAGAATAATTTTGAAAAACTAAAATGTTTACATGTTGAAAGGAAAAAAATGTTTTTTAATGGCATGTAAAGAAACACGAAGAATGTGCTAGGCTTTCTTTTTGATAATATTACTGTTGAAATTACATGAATTATTCAGCAAGTTTCCCACAGTCCTTTGAATAGTTTCAAAGCACATGAACACTTTGAAGTCAGTTGTATCTTCTTTGATGTGGTAGCAGTAAAAGAGTAAGATGGATCTCGTAATGGAAACTGCCTCGCTCCCTCACAGAGGGCGATTTTCTTCTAACTGCAGAATGAGTGCACGCAGGCCCAGCTGTGGTAGCGCGCTGGTCGATGGTGCTGTGCAGCAGGCTGAGGCCACATGGGAGGCCTGGCTGATGCTCAGCCCACCCTCAAAGCCAGGCGTGGCGGCAGGTACCTGTAGTCCCAGCTTCCTAGGTGGCAAGACAGGAAGGTCACGACAAAGGGAAACCTGTCCAAAAAAAAAAAAATTATACACTCAGATAGAAAACATATACATGAGGAAGGAGAAAAAGAGGAAAGAAGATGAAAAGTTCTCTTTATACTCCAGATCTCATCCCCAGAGTCACTAATTATTACCAGTTTTACTCTGATACCATTTGAAAGAGATTAGTATACTGAGGAAAATTTCATTGATAATAATGTAACCCTTGGGGCCAGCAGGTGGTGTGGTAGTGGTAGTTAAGGTGCTGGACTCCCACATGACTGACCACGGTGTGAGTCCTGGACCCAGTGGCTTGAAACTAATGGTGGGTGTGTGTGCGTGCGTGTCCAAAATCCCAGGAGAATGGAGGAGAAGGGATTGCAACATGGCCATCTCCTTGGAGGCTGATTTTTCACTTCCCCTTTCACTGTCCCTCTCTTTCACTCTGGCGAGTGCATGTGCCCTATGGCAAAAATCTTTTTCAAAAAAATAAATTAAATATTGTATCACCAGAAAAGTCATGATGCATTTGCTGCATAGAAAACCTTAGGAAAATATATCATGACTTTTCTGACAACCCAGTCAGTCTTAAAAAAAATATTATCCTTGGTGCTGCTGTTTTCAGGGACCACAGGTTTATCCCATGCTGGAACATGGAGTGGGGGGGCATGGCCGGTAGGAGGCGGGCTGGCCAGGCCCGTGGCAGCCATTCGTACTGTCTTCAGAAGCTGTGTTAGAGCTCTAAGTGTGAGCAGCCTGGGCTTTAGAAAGCTCATCTCGGGACCAGCAGTTAGCGTAATGGCTATGTCCAGTATCGCTGGACTCCCATGTAGTTGACCGCGGTTTGAGTCCCGGACCCGGTGGCTTAAGCTCATGCCGGATGTGTGTGCGTGCGTGCCCAAGATCCTGAGAAGAAAGTGGAGGAGGAGGGATTGCAGTATGGCCATCCCCCTGGGGGTTGATTTCTCGCTTTCTGTCTCTCTGTCTCTCTCTGTCTTTCTGGTGAGCGCACGCGTCCTATAGCAAAAACCTCTCAAAAAAAAAAAAAAATAAAAGAAATCTCATCTCAGGCCAGCAGGTGGAGGCTAAGGCAACTAGATGCCACATGGCTTACTGTGCAGTTTGCGCCCCAGATGCTTGAAAAACATGGGCTTGCGTGCCCAAGATCTCAAAAGGAGAACGGAGGAGAAGGGATTGCGGCCTGGCCATCTCCTCGGGGATGATTTCTCTTTTTTGTCTGTTTCTCTCTGGTGAGCACACACACCATATAGCAAACACTTAAAAACAAAACAAAAAAGGCTCGTTTCTGCTGATGGTGGAGGATGGAGTATTGTGGGCGAGATAGAAGCCCAGTGAGGGGGCCCATGGTTGGCAATCAGCCTTGGGAACGCCAGGATCCGGATCGTGAGCGGAGCAGCCGCTTTTCCTTCATCATCTAGACCAGTACTTTTCCAGCCCTAAAGTGCTTACAGATCACATGGGATCTTGTTAATGTGCAGGTTCTGAATTAGTAAGCCTGGGGTGGGGCAGGGATGCTGCATTTCCCAGCAGTCTCCCACGGGAGGCTGATGCTCTTGGAAGGACTGGGTACCAGCCACAGCCAGCAAGTGAGGGCCTAGGTTCAGCCCAGAGCCTCAGAGAGGTACAAATTCAAAATGAGCTGCAAGAGGCTGCTGGGTGCTGGGCTCTTGGAGTTGGGACTCTCAGTGCCCTGATGTGTCCCTTGCCTGATGCAGGGAAGGCGGGTGCCTGGCAGTTGGGTAGGAATGAAGCGAACCAGGAAGGGGGATTAGAGGGGCATGGTGGGATGGCAGCTTGCTGACCTGCTGGCCCTCAGCCAGTTCCGAGTCCCGGCTTCTACACCTGACCACAGCTGTCCGGGTCCACTCTGCTCTCTCCTGGTACATCGTGACCAAGGCCAGAGGTGGTGGCAGGTGTGGGCAGGAGCACAGGCCACTGACCAGGAAGATCTTGGTGCTGATTGGAAAGGAGAAATAACTGGTTCTGCAGGAGCCTATCACTTATTTCTTCTTTCTGTACAGATTATAATCTTTGACTCAAGCAAAAGTTAAAGCTATTTTAAAAAGACATTAAAGCTGTATTTGCACAGCAAAATCTTAAAAATGCAGAAAATATGTTACAAGGGAAAAATAATCACCCAGAATCTACTAGCAAAAGAGAATAGTTTTGTTTTACCTTCTAGTCTTTGTGAATAGGTTTTTTTTGTTTTGTTTTGTTTTTGTTTTTGTTTTTTTTAATCAAATCAAGTATTTTAAAATTACATTTTTCTCAGAGATTTCACTAAAGGGGCCAAACTTGGGGGTTTTGTCACTTGTTCATTTTGTTTTGTATTGTGAACATTTTATAGCCTTTGACTAGAACACAAGTTTGTTTTGTTTTGTTTTTAGGTTTTTGCCATAGGGCATATGCGTTTGTTGGAGAGAGAGAGAAACAGACACAGAGAGAGGGAAAGTGAGATATCACTCCTCAGAGGGGATGGCCACACCACATTCCTTTCTTCTCCATTTTGCTCCTTGGACTTTGGGCATATACACATACAGGTCCAGCATGATTTTCAAGCCACTGGATCAGGGACTTGAACCCCAATCGGCCATGTGCGAGTCCAGTTTCTTAACCACCACGCCACCTGCTGGTCCCTAGAACACAAGTGCTTTTTTTTTTTTTTTTTTAAGAATTATTTAATTTTATTCATCATTCTTATTATTTTAATTTGACCAGAGAGAAACAGATACAGAGAGAAAGAGAGAGAGAGAGTAAGATAGCAAGACTTGGAACCATGGCCAGCCATGTGGGAGTGCCTTAACTACTTAACCACCACACCACTTGCTGGCCCTGAGAACGTAGGTTTTAAGACACAGTTATGCATCCGTCTCCTTCCAGATGCTCTGGCCCGCCTAGGGGCTGTGTTAGGGACCTGCACAGGAGAGGGGTATTTGTCTTCACACCTCGGTTGGGTTGGTATTGTGGAGTGAGCACTGTGACATGGTGTGCTCAGGAATATTTACCCCATGCAAATGTGAACTGAAAATCATCGTAAACCTACCTCCTATCCTTTTTTCCCTTTTGGTTTATGATAGAGTGCCTCTGCACACGCAAGAGACAGGAGGATGCCCCCTGCATGGGACTTGCTCACACTGCAGTCCCACTCCTCCAGTCCCCCAGTCCTCCAGCCTGCTAGGATCTTGCGCATGCACATACATGTCCTATGTGTTTTTAGGTTGACCAGGCCAGGAGCTCGAACCGTGGTTGGCATGTGGCTTCCATCTCTGCAGTCTGGTGTAATACTGACTGTTGCACAGAGGCTGGACCCTTTTTTGTCTTTTTTTCTTTTTATAATGAACCAAATTATGAAGAGTGTCTCAATTCTTTCTAGATAAAATACTTTTTAAAAATGAGCCAAATTAGGACCAGCCAGTGGCGTAGCGTTAGGGCAGCTGGATCCACGTGGCTGAGCATTTGAGACTTGGTAGCTTGGAAAATACTATAGGTATGTCTGTGTGTGCCCCAAAATCCCAAGAGGAGACTAGAGAAGAAGGGATTGTGGTGAGGCCATCCCCTCCAGGGATGTTTACTCATTTTCCCTCTTTGTTGCTCTGTCTCTCCAGCAAACATACACCTTCTATAGCAAACAATTTCTTTTTAATCTAAAATGTGCCAAATTATAAATAATGACTTAGTCTAAATTATCTTTCAATAAAATACTTTTTTTCTTTTTTCTTTTTTTACCTTTAGGAATTTGACACTTTGTATGTACTATGTCATCGTGGGTGTTTGGTTCTGTGTTTAGGAGTGGGAGAGACCTGGTTAAAAGTCCAGTTGGCATTTTGTAATCTCTGTATAGGGTTCCAGTTTATTTTCTTACTTGAATTTTTGTGTAAGTAGATGCAGTATGTCTGGTTCCTCTATGTAAATTTCCTATTAGGTAACTGCAAATGCTGCGTGGTGTGTAGGTACTTACTGGCCAAGGAGAGGGAGTAATCTGGAAAGTGAGGCTGCCAGTTTCCTGGTCTTCTTGGAGTAATCCTTCCATGGCATTCGGTTGTAGCATTCTTACAATACTTGATACAGCCTGATACTTCCGAATTCCTGAATCACATGATCTCAGATGGTTAGGAACTGAAATACTCGTAAGAGCCTCAAGAATTTAGCTTTGAGCTCTTCCTGCCAGCGATGGCCCTTGGAATTTCACGTCACGTAATGAAATGCTGCCAGAGTAGTTGACTGGAAAGGAACTTTCCTCCTCGGTTTGCACGGTATCCTCCAGTTCTGGGCCTTACTCCGGGGCATGCTCTTTTCCTCACTGTACAAAACACAGTCTAGTGTACGTGAGTATACTGTGCTCTCTGAAAGTCTAAATAAATTAAGTGCTTTGAGAAAATCCAAGCAGTACTGCTAGATGAAAAACCTTTGGAGATCAGATATATACTGTGCCTTTTATTAACAATTCTGTATTATACAATTACAATTTTGTTATTAAGGTAAATCTTACGTTAACTATTTTTTACCACACACACAAAAATAAAGGAAAAAAAAAGAAAAATTCTTACCTAAGGATAATTGCTGTGGGTGGACCTAAAGGTGTCAAAGATGATCTTATTAGCATTTCTAATGATGAAAACAGCCCAATCCTTAGTGTGGACTTAACAGCCTTTTTTTAAAATGATTTATTTAGTTAGTTTTATTAATTATTATTATTTTAATTTGCTATAGGGCACATGGGTTCACTAGAGAGAGAGAGAGAGAGAGAGAGACAGAGAGAGAGACAGAGAGAAAGTGAGAAAGCAAGCCGCTAGGTTCAGGACTCCAACCACAGTCGGCCATGTTGGAGTCCAGCGCCTTGACCACCATGCCACCTGCTGGCTCCAACAGTTAGTCGTACTTTCACTTTTCATCCTTTCTGGGTCTGTTCTCAAACAGATCAGGGACCTGCAGAGATTTACCTACTACTAATCCTGTGTACTGGGATTACTCGATGCTTCCTTGCTTTTGGGTAATCTTCATGATGGAGATGTTTTTTAGATGTTCTTTAGTTCATATCATTTTACTTAACTTAATGTAACTTTTATTTTTATATAGCATAACTAAAAGAAAACAGAGACAGTATCTGTGTTCTCTTTCAGCTTGCAGGAGTGTGGACAATCAAAAATACTACTATTTGCTGGATACCACTAACCCCGAGTTTTGATAATAGATGAAATTTCTAAAGGAAGAGCAGTGGTCATTAATAGTGCTTAATGCACATAGGAGTCACCTGGGAAGCTTTTAAAAACACATTGATGTTAGGGGTCCCACCCCCAGAAGTTCTAATTTAATTGAGCTGGGAAAATACCTCCTCTAATGGTATTTTATAACAGATCTCCAGGTTCGTATAATGCACAGCTAGAGCTGAAAGTCACTAGCGTGGAGTAAAATTTTTGATCTAGGTCTGTTGGCTTGTAAGAGGTTCTTTTGCTCCTGACAGTTTTTTAAGGTTTTTGTTTGTTTTTTTTTGTTTTTGTTTTTTGCCATAGAGCACATGTAGTTGCTAGAGAGGGAGAGAGAGACAGAAACAGAGAGAGGGAAAGCAAGAAATCACCTCCCAGGAGGGACATCCATGCCACAATTCCTTCTTCTCCATTCTCCTTTTGGAATTTTGGGAATGCATGCACACATTGTTTCATGTGAGTTTCAAACCACTGGGTCCAGGACTCGAACTACAGTCGGCCATGTGGGAGTCCAGTGCCTTAACCATTCCACCTGCTGGTCCCACTTCTGACATTTTTATACAGACTTTAATGTTGGCTCCAAGTGAAATTTTCTGAAGAGCAAATTTCTGAAACTATTCAAAGAGTTTATCAGATTGTGAAAAGTATATGTGACCCATGGGACCAGCAGTTAGCGTAATGGCTATGTTGCTGGACTCCCACGTAGTCGACCGCGGTTCACATCCCGGACCTGGTGGCTTAAACTCACGCCGGGCACATGTGCGTGCATGCCCAAGATCCCGAGAGGAGAATGGAGGAGAAGGGATTGCGGCGTGGCCATCCCCCAGGGGGTGATTTCTCGCTTTCTATCTCTCTGTCTCTCTCTGCCTTTCTGGCGAGTGCACGCGCCCTATAGCAAAAACCTCTCCAAAAAAAGAAAAAAAAAAAAAAGTATATGTGACCCCACGGTGAAAAATTGTTAGTTCAGGAAGAAGATAAAAAGCACAGAATTATTATAGACTACACACCTTTGGGAATTTGAAGAGGAAGGGAAGCTAACAGGGAAGTCAGAAAAAGAGCTAGCACAAGTGGGAAGAAGCAGTGGCATGCTGAAGCTGGCTAGCACCACCTTGTGAGAGTACAATTCTGTCTATAATCTCTATTCCCAGGTTTCGTAATGTCATTTTGATAACTTGCATGTGGCCATGGCGGGAGTATTTACACCACAGAAATGACAAATGCTGCATCTCAGGGCTCCAGTGTCCCCAAGGATGCGCTGTAGTAGTTGTGAGGGCCAGAAGGTGGGAGGATGCAGTGGAGTGCCAGGTGCTTCAGGACTCAGCTGCAGAGCCCCGAGGGCTACTGGATACACAGTGGGCCCTTCCCATGGGCTCTGGCTCCAGTTCATAAAGACTGGTTGCAAATGCCTGATCCGCTTAGTCCAGTAAATGTTTATTGTGTGCCTTCCTCACTCCCCAGTATCCAGGAAGGTGTTTGGCACAGTGCTGGATACAGGAAGAGAAACATCAGAAGAAGTGGATTGGGAGCAGATAGAAAAGGATCCTGAGAAGCCAGCAAGTAGCATAGTGGTTAGGGTTCTTGACTCCTATGTTGCCAACTACAGTTTGAGTCCCAGACCTGTTGGCTTGAAACTCATGCCAGGCACATGTGTGTGCATGCCCAAAATCCTGAAAGGAGAATGGAGGAGAAGGGATTGTGGCATGGCCATCCCCCCTGGGGGGAGTGATTTCTCACTTTCTTTCTGTCTCTCTGGCAAGCACACGTGCCCTATAGCAAAAATCTCTCTAAAAAGAAAGAAAGAAAGAATCTCAAAGAATCTCAAATCACTCGGAGAGGTAACATGACTTACTTAAAGCCATACTGGTAGTTAATGGTAGAGATAGAACTCGAACCTGGGTCTCCTAACTGTGCCTGTACATGTTGCGCTTTCTGTTGTTCCACATGCCATGGGTACATGAGGATAACTTCTCAGAATACTGTGAGCAGATTGTGCTTTCGAAGACTTAGCAGCTTTGAATGATGGGGTCAGTGTGTTGGGATAAGGGCTGTTAGGGAGGAGGCAGGTGGGACAGGAAGCCGCTTCAGGCCGAGGGATAAGGGTGCTGGGGGAAAGGTCAGCTCTTGGTGACAATAGCACAGAATTGTGTGAGACATGGGAGGAAAGGGGAGTGGGAGACAGATGGGAAGTGAGGCTAGGAGCGGTGGCTTTGAAGTGGACTAGGATGAAGGGAAGGGAGAGGCCAGCGGGGTGGTTTGGCTCCAGTGGTGTGGCCGCGTAGCTCATGAGGGAATCCCCTGCCCCTTACCTCAGGTTGCTTTTGTGGAGTTAGCTACCAGACACCCCCGTCTGGCCCTGACAGTGCACAGGCTGAACGCATTCTGTTCTGCTGCTTATTTCTCCACCTGGTGGGAGTCACCACTCTCCATCTTTTGTATGAGGTCATTTGACCTTCGGCAAGACCACATCTGCCTTCAGGGAAAGTAATTTGGCTTGAACCACTTGTCATGGAAACTCATTTTCTGGTCACTGCTGTTCTCACTAACTGACCACCCATGATGGAGAAGTGACATCCATCCAGGAAGGTGGACTTCGGGTTTTAAGAAATAATTTAGAGTATGGCAAACTGATCTTTCTTGATTTATTCTAGGTTTTTTTTTTTTTTTTTTTTTTTTTTTTTTTTTTTTTTTTTGCCATAGAGTGCATGCGCTCACCAGAGAGGACAACCACCGAGAGGGAAAGTGAGAAATCGCCTCCCAGGAGGGATGACCATGCCGCAATCCCTTCTCCTCCATTCTCCACTCAGGATTTTGGGCACACATGCACACGTGCCCGGCGTGATTTTTCAAGCCACTGAGTGTGAGACTGAATCACAGTTGACCATGTGGGAATCCAGCTGCCTTAACCACCATGCCAACTGCTGGCCCTGGCAACCCAAATTTTAAAATATGTGGAAGCTATTTAAATGTCTTAGTGTAATTATAAAGATATATATTTGATAAAGAAACATGGGAAGAATAATAAGAAGGAGAGCATGGATATATGATAGGAGATTTATTTTTCTTACTGCCTGGGTTAATAGAAAAACCTTTTCATGCTGAATTCTTCACAGGTGCTTTCCAGTGGGAAGAATTGGAAGAAGACATCAGGAAGAAGTTGAAAGATTCAGGGGATGTTTCAAATGTAATTGAGAAAGTTAAATGTATTTTAAAAACACCAGGAAAGGTAAATGGATTTGTTTATTTTGATTCTTGATGAATTTTAACTGATATGCTTTGATGAACATAGTAAATCATCAGACTATTCAAATAATATATACATACACATGTTTTCCTTAAGTAGTCTCTTTTGGGGGGCCATGTAACTACTTTGAACATAAACATATTACTGTTCACTGCTGTAGATTTTAATTTATGTAGAAGTTCAAATGTGTGTGAGTCATGTCTTTAAAATGTGCGTTTGTGAATTCCATCTTCTCCACACTTTCCTGAAACTCCAGGAGGGTCCAGTGGATGTCAAGGATAAAGCGCTGTTGAATTTCTCCTAACAATTAAATCAATTACAGCAGATGCTTTTCACTCCTCCCAATTTCTGTCCAAGTAGTTTGGGGAGTAAAGCAGTTCCTGCCGGTGCCTTTTCTAGGAGTTCTGAGACATCTGTTTAACCAGGGTAAACATTAAGGAATTGCTTATCAAGATACTATTCAAATATAGGTTCTCAATTTTTAAGGTTTTTTTTTTTGGGGGGGGGTGGTAAGTTTTTGTTATCGGGCATGTGCGCTCGCCAGAAAGAGACAGACAGAGAGACAGAAAGTGAGAAATCATCCCTCAGAGGGGATGGCCATGCCACAGTCCCTTCTCCTCCATTCTCCTCTAGGGATCTTGGGCATGCACGCACATGTGAGTTTAAGCCACCAGGTCCAGGACTCAAACTGTGGTTGACTACATGGGAGTCCAGCTACATAGCCATTACGCTATCTGCTGATCCCAACTTCTAAGTTTTTACAAGTTAGATTTAAGGTTATAAAAGCACAGACTTTGTATGTGGCCATAAATTTGTACACATTAAAAGGAGATTGTGCAGAGTCTGCAAAGGCCTTTTTATGTCGATTTGTTAAATTTTAAGACAGCTATGTTACCCGGTTTAGCCAGTGTATTCTTATTTCAGATTCTGTGATAAGCAAATTGGCTACAGTTGATTAAAAGGTAAGTTGTGTACCATACCTAGCAGAATATAGAGTTACATTAAGTGTAAGGGAAAAATGTTACTTCTCTAATTTTTTATACAGATGATGTCAGTTCTACAGCCCAAGGTATTAACATTTTAAAGTTAATATTTTTAAAAAACAAAGACTCTACTGCCTTTTAGTAAAGATCCCTGACTGTTGTTTAATTGAGAGAATGGTTCACTGTTTTTTTTCAAACAAAGTAACATGGGATTAAGGGTCATGCTCTTTTTTCACTTAAGAGCACCTTAAAGCAGGTGTACAGACGCCGTACAGTGTAACAGGAATACGGCAAGATGGTAGCTCTCTTGCAGTCGAATTCAGCTAAATAATTCTTTTGTAAAAATGTGCACATACCTGCATTTTGTTTTTCAAATAGCTAATCTAGGTCTTTAGATCATTCATTTAGGAACCATGAAAACACACACCAGGTATATCTGTGTTCTCTTTAGACTTCTGCCCTTCCATTTTTTATTAAATTCATGGTGAAAGTAACAAAAGAATCTGTTTATATTCTCTCTGTGTATACACACATGCACATATTCATACATAACATGCATCTATGTAACATTCATGACATCCAAAATGTATTTTAGCAAGATTTTTGTTATAGGATACATGCATTTACCGGAGAGAGAGAGACAGAAAGCAAGAAATCCTCCTGCGGGGTGGTTGGCTATGCCACAGTCCCTTTTCTTCCATTCTCCTCTCGGGATTTTGGACAGGCACGCACATGCACCATGCCTCTGAGTCTGGGACTCGAACTGTGGTTGACTACATGAGAATCCAGCAATGTAACCATTATGCCATCTGCTGGTCCTGATATACAAATTTCTAAGCTTTGTAAGAATGGTAAGGGCAGAAGCTACCTTCTGTTCTGAACCTGCACCTATCCATGGGTCCGATTCTGAGCACATGCCTTTGGGAACTGAGCATAAAATGAATCCTTGCCTGGGGACGGGGAGGTCAGAGGCTCTGTGACTCCATGGCATTGAACTGAATTCCCTCCTGTGCACAGGAGAGGAGAACTCTTCCACCCGTTCCACCTGTGCTCTCTCGGGGAAGGGTCTCTCCCTCTCTTTGGGCATGATGTGGCGATGTATAACCCATTGGGCAAGGTAGATTTAAGCTGTGAAGCTTCCAGAACTCATCCTTGTGCCTTAGAGTATGGCAGGGCTTTCTGTCAAATGAGGGGCAAGGGGAAGGATTTCTCTAGCCCTGGCTGGCTCTCCAGCTCTGTGATGCTTTGTGTGACAGTCACTTGGATCCTGTCCCCCAGTTCCTTCGGTGTGTGTTGTGGGATTTGGGGGTATATTTTATAGGACCAGGATCTCTGTGATCCTGCTTTTTCTGTCTGTCATGCTCACAGGTACCCTTCTGGAGTATGTTTTCTTCTTTGTGAGGTAGGATAATATCATTTTCCCCCTCGCCGAAGATTGTAAACTTCCCACCATAGGAACATGAATCTAAAATGAAAGGCAGGTATTGTTCTATTGTTTTCCCCAAAGTTTATTTATTTCCTGAAAGAGAGCAGAAGGTATACACATGAGCACGCGTGTACTCTCTCCAGTGTCTCCATGCCACGATCCTCTCCCAGCCCCAGCCGGCCAGGATTGCAGGCACTCTCAGCGTGTTGAGACAGACCCAGGATGTGAACCCAGAGCCCTCTCACAGGGTCTCTGTCATTACACAGCAGCATCCCCACCTGTGCCACCATGACTGGGCTTCATTCTTACTGCTGAAGCCGTAGGTTTGATTATTTCTTAGCAGTGGGCTTTTTGAGTTTCCTCACCAACCAGAGGGTCAGGGTTCTGGAAAGCCCTGAGGCTCTGAGATTCAGCAGGGAAAGTGAGCAGAGCCACCAGGAATGAGTAAAGTATAATATTTTAATAAAACTAGTAACTAATCCTGCCAACGGAGGGGTTATAGTAACACAATATAGACTTCAGACAAGACTGCAGTCCTGGGGACTCCTGGTATTGAAGATGATGTTATTTCTTCCTTGTTTGGGTAATTCTTTCTGTAAATGTCATTTAGGCTTATTTTATTTATCTCTTATAAAGACAACTTTTTTTCTTTTCCTTTTTTTTTTTTTTTTTGGCTATTGTGTGTGCACTTGAGAGAGAGAGAGAGAGAGAGAGAGAGATCACCCCTAGGGGGAATGGCCACACTGCAGTCCCTGCTTTTCCAGTCTCCTCTCATGATTTTGGGCACACATGCACCTGACATATTTTTTCCAAGCCTCAGGGTCCAGGATTCTAACTGCCCAGTCAGCCATGTAGGATCCAGCCTCCTTAATCACCACACCACCTACTGGCCCAAGATGACTTCTCATAGACTGAGTTCAATAGTTTCTGCTATGGATAGAGAAGACATTTAAGGTTGTAAGATTGGATATTAAGGTGGAGAAGAACTCACCCATCACTCACCCATGTTTAGTGCTCATCCCTGTAGGAGAAAATATTGAGCTAGTAAGCGGTAGAAGGACATGGTGTGGTACGGCAAAGTGTATTTTCCATAGTAACAAAGTTTCCTCTGTGGACTTTTTAAAAAATTATTTTATTTTATTTATCATTACTATAATTTTTCAGTTTGTCACAGGGCTTGTGCTGTCACCAGAGAGAGAGAAAGACAAAAAAAAATGAGAAAGCAAGCCACTAGGTCTGGGACTCAAATCATAGTCAGTCATGTGGAAGTCCAGCGCCCTAACCACTGCACCACCTACTGGCCCTCTATGGACTTTTTGCTGTTTTAGAGAGAGATTTTTGCTGTAGGGCACATCTGCTAACCAGAGAGACTAGGAGTAAGAAATCACCCCCCAGCAGGTATAGCCACGCCACAATCCCTTCTCCTCCATTCTCCTCTTAGAATTTTGGGCAAGCATGCACACATGCCTGGCGTGAGTATTAAGCTGCTGGGTCCAGGACTCGAACTGCAGTTGACCACGTGTGAGTCCAGTGGTGTAACCATGATGCCATCACTGGTCCCTCTATGAACTTTTCTTAATTAACAGCTTAGGTTGTATCTATACACCTGCTCTTCTAGGCATTCATAGAAGGTTGGACTCCTGTTGTCTGTTTCCCAACTGTGACTCGCAGGGGCTTAGTTGTGGAGTTGAGTTTTCACTCGGCCAGTTCCTTTCCCACCCTACAGGCTGTGTGTGTAGTATTCCTCGTGGACAGAGACCAGCTGTAGTTCTCCAGGTAAGTTCCCTTGAAAGCTACTGCCAGAGAGGCCACAGAGTAGGTAATTATTATTTTTTAGGCATTTACACAGTTTTCCAAATTCTCAAGCCAGCCCATTTGTATTACATTGAAACCATTGTAATTATATTACAAAGCGCATTGAACAGTCTCTTCCCTTCTGTCTCTGTTTTTCCTTGTAGATTAATTGCCTAAGGAATTACAAAACCTATCAATCCCGAAAACCTCTGTGGTTTTATAACACTTCTCTCAAGTTTTTTCTTAATAAACCAATGCTTGCTGATGTTGTCTTTGAAATACAAGGTATGGTTCAACTTTTACTAAGTTTGTTGCTCATTTTTACTGTTTTCCCTCACTTTCTATTTCAGCTTTAACTGCTTGGGGTGAAGGAATGACCGTCCTCTATTACACGATGTAGATTAAGGCCACCTGAATGTCAATAAAGTTCTCCCAGGAAATGAAGTATTTTATTAAAATGAGAAAATACATTTATATTTTTAAAAATATTTTCTCCCCTACCATATACTTTGTTAACTTGAAGAGACCAGCAAGGAATGAGTGTTCTGTAACATGTCATTATATATTTTTGTTTCTGTGTTTCTTTAAGTTGGATGGATCTGAAATCAGCCCTTTAAAAAATATTACTTCTAGCTTCTTTTATTTTTATTTGAACAAAAATGAACCATGAGTTGAGGGTCACGCCTGGCCAGCATCAGGCACCACCAGGGACTGCTCTAGTTATTCCTTACCGTGTTCTGGGCATTGTCATCACCAGGGCACCTGAGGGCCAGTCCTCATGTCAGTGCTGCCTAGTTTTAATGAAGGTGAGCTGTTTTAAGGCCCTTCATTGATTACTCACTCAAATCATTTTGTCCCGTTAGTAGACGGAAGACATAACCTGAACAATAAGTTGTCCGATTCCTTCAATTATGCAAGAAGAGAAAGAGGTGTTTCCAAATGAATGAAGTACAGCTTTAGAGGGGCTACTACTAAGAGGGAGATAGCGTTTTGATTTTATGGTAGAAATATGGTAGCTAACAGAGTCTTTTCCTTTTAAAGATGATCTTTCTCCAAGAAAGATTCATTATGCATTTAACTTTGAGCTCTTGCCAAGACAGTGAATTGGAAACTTTCCAAAGTATCTTCCCACAAGGTCCTGTCAGCTCAGGGTGCCATGTGAGCCTCGGACACTGAAAATGGGACATTCCCTGTGACCTTGGGATATGTCAGAAATGATTGGGAAAAAATAAGTTGAAAAAAGGCCTTAGATTTTATATAACCCTTTCATCATTTTAGAGAGAACTGAAACTGACTCCAATTAAGTCCCTAAATACTATTGCACCTCGATTTATTAGTTGCTAAACTAAAAATGCAAAGTTGTTCTAAAGCCAGCTTTCATAAATTATTCATTATAAGTAGAACTAGTCTTGTCGGGAATAAAGCCCCAAGTGATTATGAAATTCCCTCATTACCTTCTAGAAGAAAAATCCCTGTTGATGAAGGCATTTTCTAAAAATGCTTGGTATGTTCCATACAAGAGGAACAGAGGGAGAGATAAGTTTGTGCAGATGGTCTAAGACACTTCAGATCCCACCGAAAAGACTGCATACATTGTGGAGAGGAAATGTGATTGGTAAATTCAAAAGTTTTTCTACCTTTCTAAAAGTGATTTTTTCAAATGTCCAGTTTAGAAAGATGGAATAACACGTCCTGTGTCCTGACGGCGACGTGCCACGAGACATGTGCAGTGACTTCCTGGGGGCACTGAGGGCTCCTCTTTAGCCACTATTTAGGGCTGATGGGACTCACAAAAGGTGTGAGTCGTGGGGGCTAGCCCTTCCAGGGGCTGTACCGCTGTCTAGGGTGCTGCTTGTCACATCGGGAAGAACTGGTGGTCTGAAGGTTACTACGGCAGAGCAGTTCCGTGTTTCCTCCAGTCCATGGTGAATCCTGATCTCGGAGTACAGTGTTTGGCCTGGTGGGACGAGCACCTCGGGCCTCCCTGGGTCTTGCTCAGCTGCTGGGTCCGTGGCCAGGGCTGACCAGTCTCTTGCTCACGTGATAATGGGTGATCGGGCACAGGAGAGTTGGTGACGTGTCACTTCTTCATGATCATGTTCTTGTCTGCTGTCTCCTTTTATCTAGGTCCCCTACCTTGAATGTTGGGTGTTTCCAAACAGCCACCCACTTAGAGGCAGTCTTGGGTTAGTGTCCACATGACTGATTTCAGCCTTTGCATGTGTGTTTAGGAAGTTTGGCTGTGGGAGAGAAGCCATAGCTCCTGGTCTCAGCAGGAAATTTAAAATGAGCACTAAGACAAGATCTATTTTGGGACATCACTGTGTCCCCTATAGTTGGGAACAGTGAACAGTGACTTGCTGTTAGCAAATGATGATTGCTATTGAGATGAATGATCCCAGACTTGGGGATCAATCATTAAAACATGAATGCTCTTCAAATAGACTTTGCATAGTTATAAATTTGAAGGGTGAGAGAGGGTCTGTGTCTCTGCGTGGATGTTCATTTTGTCACACATTTCTATTTTTCTTTTTTCTTTTCTTTTTTTTCTTTTGAGAGAGATTTCTAACCACAAGGCATGTGTGCATTGGAGATACAGAGACAGAAAGTGAGAAATCACTCCCTGGGGGGACAGCCATACCACAATCCCTTCTCCTTCATTCTCCTCTTAGGATTTTGGACTCACACGCACATATACACCCTACATGAGTTTCAAGCCTCTGGGTCCAGGACTCGAACCGTCGGTCATGTGAAAGTCCAGTGACATAACCATTACACCATCTGCTGGTCCCATTGTCATACATTTTGAGAGCAACTTTTCTTAAGTAAATTGAATATGAATGAATAGCCCCATGTTCTATCCCTGCTTTTTCTTTCTCATTGTGCTATAATATAGGTATCAAATTTGCTAATAATTTGCATAGCATACATTAACACCTGCTTCTAATTAGCATAGAAGGCATTAGCGCCCTACATTATATTAATGTAACTTACCAAAAAAGATATTCAAAAGGAATATGCAGCACTTGAAAATATATGCTATATTGGGCCAGCATGTGGCGTGGAAGTTAAGGTGGCTGGATCCCACATGGCTAACTGCACGGTTCAAATCCAGACCCAGTGGCTTGAAAACCATACCAGGCGTGTGCGCGTCTGTGCCCAAAGTGTCAAGAGGAGACTAAAGGAGGGATTGCAGAATGGCCATTCCCCTAGATGATGATTTCTCATTTTCTTTCTCTGTCTCTCTGGAGAGTACAGATACCTAATAGCAAAACTGAAAAGAAAATATATGTAATATTAAGACAAAAGAAATAATCCATGAAGTGGAGAATCCTTTCTCATAATCTCTCTTTCCTTCCATTATTTTACCTACTAACCCTTTTTGCAGGCACCCGCTCACCTCCCCCATCCTGACTTGTGAGGGTCTCAGGTCAGGAAGACGAAGCAGCTGCCAGAGGGCTCGCTGTAGCTTCCCCAGCTCAGAAACCAAGGCTGCCCAAGGAGTCGGGCGCAGAGGGGAGCAAGCTTGGGCGGAGGCAGGACCGCCAGCAGCCTCTCTGCCCCAGCGGCAGGGGAAGAAAATTGAATGTGCAGCCCCACATTCTGAGAGGCAGGGAGGGGCGTTGTAGAAGGCAGCCGAGTCATCTCTGGAAAAGCTGGAGTCTGGGGTCTGGAGGCATCCCAGCCAGTGTGTGTCTGGGGCAGCTCACTTAGCACTTCTGGCCTTCAGGTATTTTCCTTTGCAACACAAAGAGGGTGAGCCACACAAACCCTGAAAGGTCTTTTTAGTGCCGAGTTCTGTAACTCACTAACAGCCTTCCTTCTCTGATTCTCCTCGCACTCACAGGGTAGAGTTGGATGAATCTGAGTGAATTCTTGCTCCTTTCCTGTGTTAAATCGCCTGTCCATTGTCTCACTGAATGGAGTGAGGGATGTTTCAGTTCACCTCAGCAGGGTCACTCTGGCAGCAAGCTTAATTTACCAGGGCCAGTTCTCTGATGCACTTCTGGACTTCCTCCAAAATATATAGGGAGAAGTAGAAAAACCAGGGCATTCTAAATGAGGAAAGAGACCAAGGACTTCAAGAACCACTGAGCCAATTCGTCTCCTTGAATGACAAATAGTGCAGTATTTATTGACGAAGAAATTTGTGGCTTTTTATCTGTCTATGAAAGTCATAGGTGATATTATAGCTAAATTGTAATGTGTTTCGGACGATTCCATTTATAGAAAATAGGCTTATTTTGTTCAGAAAAATGTAAAAAGGGTCTGGAAGAATATATGCCATGTTATGCACAGTGGTTATCTTTAGAAAATGAGATGGGTAGGTGGTGAGTACAAAGATGTTATAGGTGGACATGTAGGTTGTCGGATAATATGCAAAGATTTTTTTCAATATCATCCATATTCCTACTCCCCAGTGAAAATTGCTTTGGTTTTGGCATGTTTCCCTCTAGTCATTTTTTTCTTTAAAAAAGGAGGCTAGGTAATAATTACTGTTTACCCAATTGTATACCCTCTGTTTTTGAACTTGTGTCATAAACATTGTGCATAGTATTAAAAACTTCGTTTAACATTTTTAGTATCATTACATGGCGATATCCTTTTTTTACCGCAGGCATAAGTTTAGATATTGCCTACATTTTGCTATGAGAAATAACAGCTGCATTGAAGATTTAGTATAAATATCTCACTCTGACATTAGAAATACTTCTTTGACTTAGATTCTTCTTCCTTTCTCCTCCCACTTCTCTTCCTCCTCCTCCTCCTTTTTCTTTAAGGGAGAGGGAGAAAACACCTCCAATGGGGTATGATCGTGCTGCAATCTCTTCTCCATTTCTCTATCCTGTCGGGATTTGGAGTATGCATGCCCATGTACTGAGTGTATTTTTCAAGCCTCTTGTGCTGAGACTTGAACTAGGGTCGGCTAGTCAAAGGATATGAACATCTGTAAGCCCCCATATATATTATTAAGTGACTGTGTGTTTGTAGTATTTTAATCTGGAATCAAAGAGCCCAGATTGTGTAAATCAAAAGCCAAATCTGTTTCGATACCTTGGGGACCTTCAAGTATTAGACTTCCTGTATTAATTATTGTTAATATAGTACAGTATAATAATAGCACTGGCACTGGCGGCAACCCGACTAGAAACCATATATGTGGAGCTCAAGTCTTGAAACAACACTGTATTTTGGTATTGGTATTCTTGAAGTCTCCTTGTTGTAGTTTTAATTTTGTCAGAGGGTATAGGCACTCACCAGAGAGAGATGGAAAGAAAAAGAGAAAGAGGAAGTGAGAAAGCACCACTGCCCTCCCACCCCATGGAGGATGGTCGTAGTACAATTTGTTCTTCTCCATCTCTCCTCCTTTTGGAATTTGGGGCACATAACACACACACTCAATGTGTTTTCTAAGTCACCAGGTCTGGGACTTGAACCATGGATTCAGCCATGTGGGATCCAGTACCTTAACTACCATGCTGCTCAAATCTTGTTAAGAAACAGGGCCTTGCTAGGTTACCTAGGCTGGCCTCCAGCTTGTGATTCTCCTACCTCAGCCTTCCCAGTAGCTGGGCTCGTAGGTGTGTACTATACCATGCCCGCGAGCAGTGTCAAATCTTAACTATAAAAAGTTTTTGTTTTAAGAATTATTTATTTAATTTAATGTTTTTGTTATTTATTATTTTAAAATTTGTGCTCGCCAGAGAGAGAGACAGAGAGAGAAAGTAAGAAAGCAAGCCACCAGGTCCAGAACTCCAACCGTGGTCATCCACGTGGGAGTCCAGTGCCTTAACTACCACACCACTTGCTGGCCCCTACTTTAAAAAATTTAAAAAATTTAAAAAAATAGTGAAGTCTTCAGGTAAGACTGAAGACTTTTTGTCTATATGCTTTACCTAAAATATTTATAATGTAAAACATACATTTCCTAAGATTCACATTTGTGAAATAATTCACTTTTGGATGTAGTACAGCTTGTAGATTTCTCTTAAGCTAAGGAGATATCCTTTTTCTTTTCCTCCAGAAAAATAAAAACAAACAACTAATCTAAAAAATTGTACTTTTGAAACCTGAGTAACCTAGTATAAAGAAGCTGTGACAGATGTACTATTTTATTTTAGTATATGGTAAATATAGAAATCTTTGGTAGTCATATGAAGTGTCTAGGAACCTTGGGCCTTTTCATTTTGTTTCTCTCTTATGGTTCTTTTTTTTTTAGAAATTTCTTTAAACTAACATAAAATGAACCCAAAGACAGTTTGGCTTTGACATTTTCAAAAGACATGTTTATCTTTTCACTAGAAAATTGATGTGTTTTTTTCCTAAGTGATTCATCATCTGTATTCCATTGGTGGTTAGTACAGGGAAAACTCATTATGTCCAGCCATTTGCATATTTTTGTGTGTATAGTTTAAAACTGTGACTACCCTGAGGTATTGTAGTACATGTTCACAACAGAACTGTTTATAACTCCAAAGCAGTAATTGGAACAGATCACAAACGGAAGTTGATGTTTCGTAACTGGAAATAAAATGGTTTTCCAAACTGAATTCCAAGCTTGAATTGGCTTAAAAACGCTTTAAGACATCAAGTGTTTTGTGGTTGGTTTTCCCAACTCTGTTGTAACCACATAATCAATGGAAAATTCCTGTTCAGATTTCAAGGTTCCACCCTCATCTGATATCCACTTGGTATTTTTGGTTAACCTTCAATCCCTCTGCTTAAACCGAATGATAGTTCGGAAAAGTCATGATACATTTTGCATAGAGAAACATAGAAAAAATACGACGTGACTTTTTCGATGATTCAATAGTTCATTTGAACTGTGCTTCTGATTTTTCTTCTTGTCTTTTTCTTTTTTAAAAAACGATGTCCTGTTTATCTTTACATTTTAAAACCTTAAAATTATAATCAGATCTCATGATCTGTTATGAATCCTTTGCCAGTTGCTCTATATAAATATTTTCAGGATGGGCCAGCAAGTGGCATGGTGATTAAGGCCTGGATTTCACATGGCCCACTGTGCACTTTGAGTACAGAACCAGCAGCTTGAAAAACATACCGGGCAGGAACCAGCAGTTAGCGTAATGGCTATGTGACTGAACTCCCATGTAGTCGACCATGGTTCAAGTTCTGGACCCGGTGGCTTAAACTTACTCCAGGCGTGTATGTGTGCATGCCCAAGATCCCAAGAGTAGAATGGAGGAGAAGGGATTGTGGCGTGGCCGTCCCCCCTGGGAGGTGATTTCTCGCTTTCTATCTCTCTGTCACTCTGTCTTTCTGGCAATCACACGTGCCCTATAGCAAAAAACTCCACCCCCCCAAAAAAAAAAAACAAGAAAACATACCGGGCATGTGTACATATGTGCTCAAAATCCTGAGAGGAGAATGGAGAAGAAGAGATTGTGGCATGGCCATCCCTCCTGGGGGGTGCTTTCTCACTTTCCCTTTCTTTTTCTCTCTCCAGTGAAAGCACTTGGCCTAAACAAATGTAGATAGATGAGAGATAGATATAAATGTGTGTATGTGTATATGTGTATGTATATATGCTATGGATACACATACACACACACACACACACACACACGTATAATTATCATGCATCTACTGTGGAATGGGTCATTTCCAGTTGATGGACATTGTCACATTGAGGCAAAGAGGGGGATAGGACCACAGGGGCAGAAGCCTCTGGGCATGTGTGTGTTGACCAGGTAGGAGAGCTCCCAAAGGTGCCTCCTGGCTCCTGGGGGAGGTTTGGCTAGTCAGTGCTGAAAGGTGGGCTCAGAGCTGGCCATGGCAGGTGTTGAAGTGAATCCTGAAGGATTATTGGCTTTGGAGAAAGCCATTGGGTGTAAATGAAGCTCTTTCCTTTTTTCCCTGAGTCAGGAGATTCTTTTTTTTTTTTTTTTTTTTTTGCTTGAATTTAAAGGTTACAAGGTCTGGAGAACTCGATGATTGTAGCTATTTTAGCAAAGAATACAAGGAGGTTTTCAAAAAGCTCATGGAAAATGCATAGTAAAAAAAAAACTGTAGATTGAAATTTTCTTTCAGCTAAATAAACTTGCGCTTTGGTTCTATTTTTCCATGAAAGTTTTGAAGTCTTTTCCTATGCCCCTGTGATAAATATGAGACTTGAGGAATGCGTAGGTAAACTGACTTCTTGGAGCAAGGTAGTTCGGCTCCTAGAACTGTCACTCACACTGGCGGTATTGTCTTCTCCCACACCGGAGACCTCTCTGCTCCAGAGCAGGGCGGCTTTGTCTTCTTGGTCTTCGTATCTTCAGTCCCAAACACGGTGCGTGATCCATGGCAGGCACTCTGTCATAATCCGTGGAGCTGACCCAGGCTGAACTGGAAGCTGCAGTGTGGACTCATGGCTTCCTGACGTGGTGGGGATGGCAGGAGCTCACCTCCCCGTGAGCCCTGGGCCACGGGGCCCATCAGGCACTGCTGTTGTGTGGGAGGTAATGACTGGAGGGTTTGGGAAGTTGTCCCTGGAGAGGCACTGCAGTCTAATGAGGCATGGGCCGAGGGGGCTCTACAGTTCCAAGTATCTGCCCCTCCCGACGCACGCATGGTTCATGTGGCAAAGAGCAGCTCCCGGGGGAGGTGGCAGGCTGGGGGACGGCAGGGACCAGGGTTTTCACGAGTCTGCAATGCTATCCTTGCTCCATGAGAGATTCTCTTGTCACCCCTGCTGTGGCATGTCGACTGCTCATGGTTTACTGCCTACTTTCCTGCTCTGAGAACAGGAAGCCTGGCCTAGACTGTTCTGAGTTTGGCCAAGAAGGGAGGTGCAGAGGCAGGGGTTGGGTTTTCTGAAGCCAACTGGAAAGGACAGCTCTTCTCTTATAAAAACATGAAGCATAATTTCTCATTTTAGTGTTTCTGTCTTCGGAAAATACAAACTAAGTAAAAAATAGGTGCCTAGCTTACAAACTGTGGGTTGCAAAGTCCACATTTGCCTATCTTCATTGTTCGGTTTAAAATGAAGACGTCTCTGGATTCATGCTCAGTAGCATCCCCAATCTGGTTTCGGCCTGTCAGCTTAGCTGTTCATAATGGCGTACCACGCTCAGCAGGGGAAATGCTAGAACATACCTCTGATGTGTATCTTACTGTTGCCCTTTTGGACTTGCAGGTACGACAGTGCCAGCCCACAGGGCTATCCTGGTGGCCCGCTGTGAGGTGATGGCAGCCATGTTTAATGGCAATTACATGGAAGCCAAGAGTGTCCTGATTCCCGTGTACGGTGTTTCCAAAGAGACGTTCTTGTCTTTTTTAGAATACCTGTACACAGACTCCTGCTGCCCAGGTAAGCAGTAGCAATGCCAGATAATACGCGGGACTTCACAAAGTTCATGGGGAAATGAATTAAGCACGGGGTTGGTTTGGTGCAGGCCATTTTAAGAACCATGCAATTATTTTTTTCCATAATGTGCATTTCCATGAACTTTTTGAAGACCCTTTGGCACTCACAATTCCTTCCTTATCACCTATTTGGATAAACTGCTTTCTGGGAACTTGGCTTTCATTTAAGGTTTGTTAGAGCTGATGTCACAGAATGTGCTCAGCGGTTGGAGGTGGTGCTGGGACCACAAGGAACTTCCGGCCTGTTGAAGCGGAAGAGCAGTGGCTGGGTGCCACCTGTGTGCTCTCAGACCCTGGCTCGGTGCGGGAGTCCCGCCCACACCAGCAGCAGGAGGTGTCTGGCAGCCAGAAGCCTCTCTCCTTTTGGAGAATGGGGAGGAATGCGCTTTGTCTCTTTCACAAGAGGGTTTAGCACCTGCATTGTCATGTAAGGTCTGTCCAAGACACTTTTAAGGACTGTCAATATCCTGAGATTCCTTTAGTCTTTTTGGCTCCTGTGCTCACCAGACTGAGAGAGAGACAAAGAGAGAAATCACCCCCCAGGGGGGATGGCCACACCACAATCCCTTGTCCTCCATTCTGCTCTCAGGATCTTGGGCACGCACGCACACGCGCCCGGTGTGAGTTTTAAGCCACTGAGTCCGGGACACAAACCACGGTCGACTACATGGGAGTCCAGCGACATAGCCATTACGCTAACTGCTGGTCCCAAGATGTGGGATTCTTTAAGTTGCCAGAGGGTACATGCACTCACCAGAGAGAGGGAGGTAGAAGGCGAAGAGCACCTCAGTGTGGTCACTTCACAGTCCCTTGTCCTCCATTTCTCCATTGCATTGAGACTTTGGGGCACACACGCACATGCACCCAGCCTGTCCTCCAAGTCACTAGGGCCAGGATTCAGACTGTGCTTGGCTTCCCTCAGCCACTAGGCTATGGGGCCGACCTGAAGATAGGAGGTTTAAAGGCCTCCTCCTGTCTTCTGCTGCAGTGCATCTCTCCTAAAGCTGATTTCTCAGAGGACTTTTCCTGAGATGTTCAGAATGCCCAGTGGGCTCCCAGATTTCAGACCAAGGGCTGGCTTTGACCAGGAACCAGCCCTCTGTGGCAGCTACAATTCGGAACAAATGGTGCTGGCTTCCTCTAGCTGGGTGCATCTTGGAGAAATACTGGAAACCCACAGTGGGCCTGGAGCCCTGGGATGCAGTCATGGAGCCCCCTCTGAGTCGTCCTCACTCTTTGGCCACCAGATGGCGCCCACCACAAACACGACTAAGTCTACGTATCTTAGTCCAGGAGCCTGAGACACGCTCGTAGATGCCAGCAGATACAAAAAGAAAATACACACTGCAGACCATACCTCTCTTCAGGTTCACTGCTTTCATTTTTAGACTGGGAAGATTTCCTGTGTTTCTCATTGAAATAAGGTTTAAACAGTTTATGAGCTTACTAGCGAAAGGTTTTAGAGAGTACCAAAAAGAAAATTCCTTCTTTAATTGAATTAATTCTAGTCTTGTAGCTGACTGTGGAGTATTTCAGAGCCAGATAGAGTTGTCACTGTCAGTGTTTAAGACTGGCTTATCTTTTCACGTGCTCACCAAAAAGAGAGAGAGCACCCCCAGTGGAGTATGGTCCTGCTGCAGTCTCTTCTCTATTTGCCCATCCTGTTAGGATTTGGGGTGTGCACGCACGCACGGTGTGTTTTTGAAGCAGCCAGGGCCAAGATACAAACCACATAGTTGGCCATGTGGGATCCAACTTGGCCTTAACCACCAGGCCACGAGGCTGGTCCTGGTTTATCTTTTTTAGGGGAGGAAGAATGGAGATAACTTTAAGAAGTCACAGTTAACACTGGTGACATACCCTTTGTCCCATGAGCACACTATTTACCATACATTTTCTCAAGTGACAAAAGATTAAAGGAGAAGAGAGTGACCAAGAATGAATGTGACTTTTTAAAAGGGGGTAACAGAAATATTAGTCTTTTATTAGGTTGTCGGAAAAGTCATGCACATTTTTACACAGTCACATCATGACTTTTCTGACAATCCAATATCATTATTATAAATCCTCTCCATTTTCCAGATGCCATAAAAAGGACTTGGTTTAGCTATCCAATAGCATTTACACACACAAACGGGACAGAGAGGCTGGGCACTGCTGGGGTTTGCCAGGAGGGGCACCTGTTCGCGGGCAGGTGTTGCAGGTGGCTGCTGGAAAGCTTCCTGATGTGCAGGATGGAGGTCTTGGCTCTGGCACAAGTGCTTGTACATCAAGTATAAAATGATAAAATGCAAACCTTTAATTACATAGATGGGCTTTTTAGCTTTTGTCAATTTAAAAACAACAAGGATAAAAAAAGGCACCGTACTTTTTTTTTGGCGGGGGGAGGTTTTTGCTATAGGGTATGTGTGCTCGCCAGAAAGACAGAGAGAGACAGAGAGACAGAAAGCGAGAAATCACCCCCCAGGGGGGATGGCCACGCTGCAATCACTTCTCCTCCATTCTCCTCTCAGGATCTTGGGCACGCGCGCACACATACCTAGCGTGAGTTTAAGTTAAACTCAGGGACCAGCAGGTGGCATGGTAGTTAAGGTGCTATATTCTCCCCATGGCTGACTGTGGTTTGAAAATTACACAGGGTGTGTGTGTATCGGGGGGGGAGGGTGCCCAAAATCCCAGGAGGAGAATGGAGAGAAGATTGTAGCATGGCCCTCTCCCCGGGGAGTGATTTCTCACTTTCACTCTGTCTCTGTTGAGAGCACATGCCCTGTGGGAAAAATAACATAAAAAATAATAGATTGATTTCTGAAGGTGAAGGTTTAAATAGATTCTTCTTATTTATTTATTTGTTTGGAGAGGTTTTTGCTATAAGGCACATGCGCTCGCCAAAAAGACAAGAGAGAGACAGAAAGCGAGAAATCATCCCCCATGGGGGGATGGCCATACCACAATCCCTTCTCCTCCATTCTCCTCTTGGGATCTTAGACACACACACACGCGCCCAGCGTGAGTTTAAGCCACCAGGTCTGGGACTTGAACTGCAGTTGACTACATGGCAGTCCAGTGACATAGCCATTATGCCAACTGCTGGTCCCAATAGATTCTTATTTTAAAAGAGTAATTGGGCCAGCCTGTGGCCTGGTGCATAGGGCAGCTTTTACCACATGGCCAACTGCAGTCCCAGACCTGGCAGCTTGAAAAACATGTTGAATATGTGTGCCCAAAATCCCCAAATGAGGGAGAAATGGAGAGATTGCAGTGTGGCCATTCCCGGGGAGGGGGTACTTTCTCCCTTTCCCTCTCTATCTCACTCTGCTGAGCACACGTACCTTTTGACAAAGATTTTTTAAAAAGGATTAATAGAGCCCCTTCTTCCATAGCGTGATAGTTAAGGTGGCCGATCCCACGTGGCTGACCATATGGTTCGAGTTCCAGACCCAGCGGCTTGAGAAATCCCCAGGTGCCTGTGCTGAAAGGAGAGACAGAGAGAGAGAGAGAGAGAGAGAAGAGACTGTAACTTGATCACTACCCCCAGGGGAGTGCTTTCTTCTCTTCCTCACTGTCTTTCTACATCTCTCTGGTGAGCTCATGCACCCTCTAGCAAAAAAAAGAAAAAAAAGTAATAGCTTAGCATGCCGACTCCCTCAAATCTGTTTTGTAAGCGTTCTGTCCTGTACTGGATGATATGGTCAGCATGGTTTTGGTTTTTGTGGCATGCGTGTGTGTTCTTTTAGGTCATAAAAAAGATGGTTTCATGGCCCGTTTTCTCTCCTTCCCTTCCTCATCAGCCGGCATTTTCCAGGCCATGTGTCTCCTGATCTGTGCGGAGATGTACCAGGTGTCCCGGCTGCAGCACATCTGTGAGCTGTCCATCATCACGCAGCTGCAGAGCATGCCCAGCAGGGAGCTGGCCTCCATGAACCTCGACATCGTCGACCTGCTCAAGAAGGCCAAGGTGACTGGGCCTGCGTAGCGGGTGGTCTGCTGTGTGTGTGCGTGTGTGTGTGTACACACATCTATATAGCGATCCACAGTAAATGTGCAATATAATAAGTATACATTTATTATTTTATATATTCTTATTTACTATAGTAAATATATAAATATAAATGTGTACTATATATAATGAATATTGTTATTAATATGTTACTTATAAATAAATAAATATAAATGTATAGTATATATATTTATAAGTATATATATATATATATATATATATATACACACACACACACACTACCCACACATCTGTATAGATATATATAATAAAAAGGTATACAACTCCTTTTTTTTGTTTTCTGCTATAGGACACGGGCGCTCACAGGAGAGACACAAAGAGGGAAAGTGATGAGAAATGACCCCCTGGGACCAGCAGTTAGCGTAATGGCTATGTCGCTGGACTCCCATGTAGTCAACTGTGGTTTGCGTCCCGGACCTGGTGGCTTAAACTCACACCGGGCATGTGTGCGTGCCCAAGATCCCGAAAGGATAATGGAGGAGAAGGGATTGCAGCGTGGCCATCCCTCCTGGGGGGTGATTTCTCACTTTCTATCTCTCTGTCTCTCTCTCTCTCTCTCTGTCTGGTGAGCACACGCGCCCTATAGCAAAACCCTCTAATAAATAAATAAATAAATAAATAAACAAACAAACAAACGAGAGAAATAACCCCCTGAGGGGATGGCCATGCAACCCCTTGACCTCCATTCTCCTCTCAGGATTTTGGGCATGCATGCACACATGCCAGGCATGAGTTTTAAGCTACCAGTCTAGGACTTGAACTGTGGTCAGCCACGTGGGATCTAGTCCTTAACTACCACACCACCAGCTGACTCCCAAAAGTGATGCAATTCTTTAGACATTTGTTTGTTTTTTTTAAATTATTTTATTTAATTTTATTTATTCATCCATTTATTTTAATTTGACCAGAGAGAGAGAGAGAGAGAAAGAAAGCCACCAGGTCCAGGACTTAAACCATGGTCGGCCATGTGGGAGTGTCCAGCACCTTAACCACCATGCCACCTGCTGGTCCCCATAGACATTTGGTTTTTGAGAGACACATTAGTACAGCTGTAATTTGGAAGTTTGGCTAAGTGAGGCAAAAGTGCCTTCACAGCATTTTCTGGGGCTAGGTTAATTTTGAAGCACGAAGATTGTTAGGCAACCCATTTCTAAAGTGGTAGAATTTACAGACCTGGAAGTGTTTCGGCCAAACAGTGGCCCATAGCAGAATCATTTGCCTGTGCTGCTGTACTGGCTCATGTGGGCTTCATAGGAAATAGAATATGCATTGTATTTCGCCCAGAAAAGATCACATCATAGGGTTCCTGAAAAGAAAGTGATAGTATTGGGCCAGCCCATGGCCTATCTGTTGAGGTGGCTGGATCCACATGACAAATAGCGTGTTCCAGTCCTGGACCCAGCAGCTTAACAAGCATGCCAGGTGCACGTGCATGTGTACCTAAACTCCTGAGAGGCAGGAGAAAGAGAGGTGAAGGGATTGTGGTGTGATCATCCCCCGGGGGATGCTTTCTCTCTCTCTCTCTCTCTCTCTCCCTCTAGCAAACTTAAAAATAATAAACTAACAGAATCAGTCCGTTTATGCTGATAGACATAGTTGGGCTAAGTTCACTTATTCCTTTCTTTCATGAGCATGTTCTGAAGTTCCCATTGTGTGGAGGAGGTGTTGGTGTGCTCTGCTGACCCTTCCTTTGCTGGCCGGTCTCTCACTGTATCAGGAATACAGTTAGAGGAGACGGTTCAGCTGAGACTCGCTGAAGTATACTCTGCACACGTGTGTGTGCCCAGACTTCCAGGGAGGATGGAGAAGGATTGCAGCGTGACCATCTGCAGTGGGGGTTCTCACCTTGTCTCTGTCTCTCCAGTGAGTACATGTACCCTTTAGCAAGTTCTAAAAAATAGTAATGAAAAAAATAATAAAATTGTGCAGTCTAAGCATATTTTAGTAGCCAGCTGTCCATTTCTGTAGTTGCCCTTGTCTTTCTGGGTCATCGCCCATCGGCAGTGTCCTGACCGTCTGATGCTAGGTAGTCTGCTCTGGGTTAATCATCTCTTGGCAGTGGCTTTGGTTAGGACAGCCACAGGTTCCTATTCGGTTCCCTTGAACTCACTCACATGCACCTGCTGAAAGATAAGGGAAGAGATTGTTAAAATGTGATGTGAGATTAGATGACCTATAAAGTCCCCTCCAATGAGAAATTCAGATTGCATATGATGAAAATATGAGGAACTTGTCAATTTCTGTGTTAAAAGATTTTCATACTATGTCATTTTTCAAAAAAGCAAATCTTTAAATTTCTTCCCTAAGACTTGAAATTGAAAGTCTTTCCTCTGAGACCAGCAGATGGTGTAATGGTTATGTCACTGGACTCCTACATGGCCTACCATGGTTCGAGTCCTAGACCCAGCAGCCTGAAATGCACACTGGGCACGTGTGCATGTGTGCTGAAAATCCTGAGAGAAGAATGGAGGAAAAGGGATTGTGGCATGGCCATCCACTTTTGGGGGTGATTTCTTACTTTCTGTCTCTCTGTCTCTCCAGCAAGCACATGTGCACTATAGCAAAAATCTCTCCTAAAAAAAAAGAAAAAAGAATCTCTCCTCAATTTAGCATTACTTATTCTTTATTTAATATTTGAATGTCTTTAAAAGAGCCAAAAGATGGAAACAACAAAAACGTCCATTGATGGGTAGATAGATAAATAAAATATGGTATATCACAGAGTGGAATCACCCCTGCCCAGAGGGGGATGGCCATGCTGCAATCCTGTCTCCTTCATTACCTCTCAGGACTTTTGGCATTCATGCACACTTGCCTGGCATGATTTTCAAGCCACTAGATCCCAGACCTGAACTGTGGTTGGTCTAGCATCTTAACCACCACGCTCCTGCTGGCCCCACAGTGGAGTATTATTCAGCCTTAAAAAGGAATGAAATTTTGATACATGCTGCAACATGGATGCACCTTGGAGGATTTACGGAGTGAAACAAACAAACGGACAAATATTGTACAATTTCACTTGTGTGCAATACTTAGAATAGTCAAATTCATAGAAACAGAAAGTAGAATAGTGGTTACCAGAGTCTGAAGGTAGGGAAGAAAAGAGAGTTACTTTTTAACAGGTAAAGAGTTTCAGTTAGGGGTAGTAGGAAAGTTCTGGAAACAGAGGTATTGGTTGTACAACTGTATGAATATATTTTGTGCTGCTAAGCTATACGCTTTAAGTGGCAAATTTTATGTCATAGTAATAGTATGATATTAAAAAGAACTGTTCTCATGTGTCAAAGTTGTCTGCCAGCAAGTTACTGTATCCTGAACTGGTTGGATGATTCGATAAAATGGCGCTGGGGTGACACCAGGGTGATGTCAGTGGCCATGTTGCTGTGTTTCCCCTCCATTTGCAGCTGCTGGAACTCCACGTGAGGAGAATTGTGCTGGGAACCCTGCTCCGTGGGACGGCACACCCATTAATCACAACTATTCAGACACAACTTTTTTGGAGGAATGTTTATACATTGCAACTCACACCCTTGGGCCCATGATCTACTTTTTGGTTTACCCCAACAGGTGAACTGGTTTGGGTGTCACTCACCTTAATCTGACTTCTGCTGCTCGCTGCTAGCAAGTGCAGTTAGTGAAATCGTAATTTTAGATTAATAAATTAAATCCCAAGAACTTCGAATGTCTTTGTTAACAGTATATGCAGCCGGCATCTGCTTGAAGACGTTGGGCCACGCCAGCAGCAACAGCACACTCCTCACTGTCGATTCGGTTTCTGGTGTAATTTTATCATTATTTGTTATGAATGCTCCTTTTCCTGTTGTCACAGAAAACTGCGTCGTATGTCGACACGTGAAACATGGATATGAGCACGGTTTCTCCCACGCCGTTCTCTCACGCTGCTCAGGGTATCGACGGTCGTCCTGTAATTGTTTCTCACTTCCTTGCAGTTTCACCACTCGGACTGCCTTTCCGCCTGGCTCCTTCATTTCATTGCCACTAACTACCTCATCTTCAGCCAGAAGCCTGAATTTCAGGACCTTTCAGGTAGATTGCCGATTTCCGTTTTCAAAAACAAAAACACATTATGTCTGTTGTTCTTAGATTTGAGATGTAATCTGTAAAAACTAGTTTTGACCCAATAGGTACAAAAGTAATACGTTCCTTTCAATTTTGCAAGGTGGTTAATTGAGGACACTTCATTTATAATTGCTTACATTACGTAACAACATGGCCCGTGTTACACACGAGGTTTTCTTTTTCCTTTTTTAAATTATTTATTTTTAATTTTATTTATTCATTCATTTATTTTAATTTGACAAGAGTGAGACACAGAGAGAGAGAAGGAAAGTGAGAAAGCAAGCCACCAGGTCTGGGTTTCAAACCATGGTCGGCCATGTGGGAATGTCCAGCACTTTATCAACCACACTACCTGCTGGTCCTAACACACGAGATTTTCTAATGATTATCTTAGAGCTCCCATTCATTTCTTTTTAATTTTTTTTTTTTTCAGGAGAGATTTTTGCTATAGGGTGCATGCGCTCGCCTGAAAGAGACAGAAGGACAGAAAGCGAGAAATTACCCCTGGGGGGATGGCTGCTCCTCCATTCCTTCTCCTCCATTCTCCTCTCAGGATTTTGGGCATGCACGCACACGCATCTGGCATGAGTTCTAAACCACAGGCTCTGGGACTCAAACGGCAGTCAACTAAGTGAGAGTCAGTCAACTAAGTGAGAGTCGAGCAGTGTAACCATTAGCCATCTGCTGGCCTAACACACACACACGGTTTTCTAATGATTATTTTATAGCCCCTATTCATTTTTAAATGCACTTCCACCCCACACACACCCCTGAAATGGATAAGGCAGTGAACTGTGTCTTTGGGTGTTGAGATATGCAAGATCTTAGTTTAACTGCCTAAATCAAAGGCAAAATTTAAACAGTACAAATTTTAAATGATTTCTTGTAAAGGAGTTTATAGTTTTATTATACTGGTAATCTACATTTATTAAGTATATCTATATAGAAGTTCATTATGTTACTTTGGAATAATAATTTTTTCTTGATCAAAGAATGTTGTGAAACTTAGTGAGCAGTAAGTATAACAGAAAAAGTGTGTTTTTTAAGGCAAATTGTAAAAATTGAAACAACACAAAGGGTGAGCTTCCAGTTTGCAGAAAATGAAAGTAGAATCATTATCAGGACAGTCAGTTTAGATACAGGGGTTTGCCAGTTACCTAGCATGGACTCAAGAAAAAGTCGAGTTAAAAAGGCGAGCAAATGAGAGAGAACCTAGTCAGGTAGTTTCAAACTCCGGACAAAAGTCTCCAAGGAGATAGCAGAAGGTCTTCTGGCGTGGGGAGGCAGAAAGTAGGGGGTGAATGAGGGAAAGAGGAGGAAAAAAGGGAAAGAGGAGGAGAAGACTCAAACTGATGGTTTAGTACTCTTCCTTCCCCATTTTAATCAGAGTAGTTTGACTTTTTTGTTAAAGGTCTTTTTTTTGAGAGAGAGATTTTTGTTATAGTGTGTGTGCGCTTGTTGGAGAGAGACAGAGAGACAGAAGCAAGAAATCACCGTCCAGGGGGATGACCATGCCACAATCCCTCTTTTCTATTTTTCTCTCAGGATTTTAGGCATGTACGCACACATGCCCAGAGTGACTTTAAGCCACCAGGTCCAGGACTCGAACTGAGGTCGACTATGTGAGAGTCCAGCGACATAATCATCTGCCATCTGCTAGTCCCGGGTCTTTTTTTGTTTTTCAGTTTGTTTCTTAATTTATTTTTCAAAATACTTATTTAATTTTATTTATTATTAATTTTTATATTGAGCAGAGAAAGACAAAGAGAAAGGGAAAGTGAGACAAAGCAAGTCGCCAGGTCTGAGACTCGAACTGTGGTCAACCACATGGGAGTCCAGCTCAACCATCACAGCAATTTATTTCTGTCTTCCGTGATCCAGAGAGACAGAGAAAGCGAGAGAGAGATAGCGTCCCCAATGGGGTCTTGATGCTCTGATCCAGTCCCAGCCTCAGCCAGCCCTCGGTCGTGGGCACACATGCTGGGGGAGGTCTCAAGATATGAACCAGGAACTTTCCCTGTGGGTCAGCCACACAGGATGTCACGTCTTACTGCCGTGCCTCTGTTTGGCTCTGTACTTCCACTTTGATCTGTTTTGTATAAAATTTTACTTCGTAAAAAAGACTTTGCTGGTAAAAGATGTGAAAATCTCTTGGTTTCACTCAGTGGCTCTGGGTAGTTTTGTAGGAGGTGTTGGTGTGTATGAAGTATTCAGCCAGGCAGCAAACACGGCATTACCTAGAACCCAAGTAAAGTGCAGCCGAGTTGCATAATCAGTTCAAAGCGGAACAATAGGTGTTTTATTCACTACTTAGTACAAGAAAAAACTAAATCCGCTCATAAAGATAAGGCATGCTTTGCTTACTATCAGAAGGGACTTTTTTTTTCCTAAAGTATTTTTGTTTAATTTTGTTTATTATTATTATTTAAATTTAAATAATATTAAAATATTAATATAATATTATGTGCTATAGTGCACACGCACTCACCAGAGAAACAGAGAGAGAGAGAGAGAGAGAAAGCAAACCACCTGGTTCAGGATTTGAACTGCAGTCGGCCTTATGGGAGTCCAGCGCCTTAATCACTAGACTACCTGCTGGCCCCAATGGGGACATTCTTATATGGTTATTATCTAAGAAATCAGTTAAAAATGAAACGAACTGTGTTTTGCTTTAGAACCACTTTCATTGGGCCACCTTAGATCACTTTCAGTGCTAAGCATTGGCCTTTATGGGTTTATTTGTAAAGAAGACTAAGACTCTGTTCCATACAATCTTGTGTAGATGTGTGGGTACTGTTACAAACTTGGGGAAAAGATGCTGTATAAATTCTCGTGGTTTCTAATGTTAATTATGTTTCATGTCTGATACAATCGCCTGTGAAGTGCATTACGAACGCCCGGCATAGTGAAAAAGCAGGGCTCCAGGGCCGCAGTTCAAAGTGGGGAGAAAGGAGCCCAGGCTGTGTAGAGATGGTCTTTGGCTCCTTTGGTGGGAATTAGGGAAGCTCCTGAGTGCTCAGACCCCGCCATGTCGGCTAACGCGCAGGTGCCTGCTGGCTTATGTTGTCCTTTGGAGCAGAGAGGAAAGCCCGTCCGGATGAGGAGAGTTTGCCGGCCAAGTCAGTGCGGACAGGCTGGCAGCTTGTGGGTAGTGTGTGTAGCGGCCCGAAGCGGTTTTGTCTGGATCGTGCAATACTTTTAAAAATAAAATGCCGGCGGTGCTCGCTTCGGCAGCACATGCACTAAAACCGGAAAGACACAGAGAAGGTCGGCATGGCCCCGACTCCAGGATGGCACGCTAGTGTGTGCAGCGGTCCATACTTTTTTGTTTCCTTTATTGGTTAGTCTGTAAAGTAGGTTTTCCCCCTTGAGATTACTGACCCATCATTAAATGTGTACTGTGAAGAGATTAATGGTAAGTATGAGAGGCTTTACAAAAGCCCACTAGATAAACACTACTCAAGTACAGACTGCAAACCAAGTGTGTCATTCCGACATTAACTGCGAACACCAAGGATGGTGCCAGGGTCTCTGCCAGTGGGATTGAATGAGTGCTAGGCACTAGATTTTAAAATAGAACTAGTCGCCAGCATAAGTAAGTAGGTAGGCATTCAAGACCTGATTTCAAGCTTCTTTTGAGAAGTTGGATGATCTGGCTACCCAGGCCCGTTTTCCTCCCTGTTGGCAACAACCTGGAGCTGGGCGATGGTGCCACGGACAGAGAGCCACAGTCCCCTCCCCTCTCTACTGCCTTAGGCCTGGCCCTCCCCACTCGTCACCTGGAGGTAGCTCTTGTCATAGTTCCTTTACAGCTTCCCTGTAGCATCGCCCATTTTCAGTTTCAGAGGTTAACGACTTACGGAAATTCGACGAATCGTTTTCTCTGGGCTGAGAAGGAGTTGTTTTTAGAAACACAACAAGTAGAACTGGAAACGGTCTCGTGTCACCACAGTTCCAGGTACTTCAGAACTCAGTTGAATAACTCAGTAAACAGACGAGTGTTATCTGGATTCTTATGAAAACAAATCGTAGCAAGCACAGCAACATGTTACCACTGGCACTTACGGGGAGTCTTCTAGTTTAATTTAGCTCAGTATTATGTTATGCATCATATGGTAAGAAGTGGTGGGTACGGGACCAGCAGTTAGCATAAAGGCTATGTAACTGGACTCCCACGTAGTCGACCACGGTTCAAGTCCCGTACCCGGTGGCTTAAACTCATGCCGGGCACGTGTGCGTGCGTGCCCAGGATCCCGAGAGGAGAATGGAGGAGAAGGGATTGCAGCGTGGCCATCCTCCCTGGGGGGTGATTTCTCGCTTTCTATCTCTCTGTCTCTGCCTGTCTGGCGAGTGCACGCGCCCTGTAGCAAAAACCTCTCAAAAAAACAAAAAAGTGGTGGGTTCTGTTTTGTTGTGCTGGCTGCCAGAGCTTATCTGTAGTAACTTTTCTCCAGCTTTTTATCTGAACTGACCTATGCTTCAGCATGAAACTTAGAACTCACATCCCTGCTCGGCCAGCTCGTTTCTTTTTATCCAGGTCCTACAGCCGGGATCAAGACCTTCTTAGTACCCCTGACCTAGATGAGGTTAAGCAGTAGATGGAGAAGTGGAGATTGTTGTGGGATGGTTTCTGTGATGAAATCCAGGTGTTCAGGACAGAGCATGAACAAAACATTCATTGAACAAAACATGCCAATAGCGAAAGGAAAAAGGTACTTCATTAAGTAAAAGTAAAAGTACACTCCTGAGAGGTAGGAGCAGGCCTGAGCAGACAGAGAATGGCCTAAAAGGCCCGGGCAGTTACATTCTGTGAGGTTTATGACTTCTGAACCTAGGTCGTGTTGGTTGATCATTGGCTGGGCCCACTGACTGTTCTCCTCTCATTGACTCTATCAAATGCAGCTGGGCCCACTGATGTAGCTGAAGGGCTCTGTCAGACGTGGCTGAATCAGCTAGACATCCCTCTACTAACCACCTGCCTGCATTGCCTGGCGTGAGAGTTTTCTGCCCTGATCAGGCTTTTATATTTAGCCACAAGGGCAGATGCTCCAACTCCCTTACCTGCTTTGATTTGCTAGCTTTCTCCTGCCTCCAGACTATTAATAATTAGCAGAAAGAAACCTACATGCCCACAAGAGGGGAGACCGGTGAGAAGCAATCTGACTGACGTAGCAGAATCCCCGAAAGCCTTGGACATCTGAGGACCACGTGTTTCAGAAACCAGAATGAAACTTAGGGGAGGAAAGTGGTTGACTTAGTTGAATGTAGATTAGTAAGCCTTTGCCACACTCTACCCAGTCAACTACTTCCCCATCTGCATGAGAGATGGGAGGTTTATTTCTGTAAAAATTAAACCACAAACATTATAGGTTCCTGTGCTCAGGGTATGGCTGAGATCAGGGCTGAGAGTGGGACTGAAACTCGAGGGCAGTGAGAAGGTGTGTAATGAAGCCCCAGCCTCCTTCCACATCTGAGTTCCAGAATTCTGGAGTTAGGCATGTACTAGCCTGCTCCCACACCCTGGCCATGAAATCAAAACATCCCTCTCTGGCCTCAGAGAAAAAATGCACAGGGGCAGTCATTTGGGAATTCTCTCAGTGAACCCATGCACGGTAAGCTCAGCTGTGTTTTGGTGTATTCCAGTAAGCAAACCCTACCCTAGCCCAGAAAGTCTCCAGACTACTCTCCAGTATCTCATTCTTAAATATAAAGTGATAATTGAGGAGCAACAGATATTATTTTTAATAATCATTATTTTATTTAACTTTATTTATTTTAATTTGACCAGAGAGGAACAGAATGAGAGGGGGGAGAGAGAGAGAGTGAGAGAAAGTGAGAAAGCAAGCTACCGGGTCCAGGACTCAAACTACGGTCGGCCATGTGGGAATCCAGCACCCACCTGCCAGCCCCAAAGGAGCAACAGATTTTTTTTAAAGAATTATTTAATTTTATTTATTCATTCATTTATTTCAATTTGGCCAGAGAGAGACACAGAGAGCGAGAGAGAGGGAAAGTGAGAAAGCAAGCCACCAGGTCCGGGACTCAAACCGTGGTTGGCCATGTGGGAGTGTCCAGCACCTTAACCACCATACCACCTGCTGGTCCCCATGCAACAGATATTTTAAGCAATGTCTGACATGAAAAATAGGTGCCAACGATGAAACAAAATAAATAAATCATTAATTAAATGACCAAGGATGCTTCTTCAGGGGTCCTGCGGTCAGGTCTGCGGCACTCACAGCGAAGAGACTAGACTTGGTGGACGAGGAAAGGCATTTATCTAGTGAGGCCAATGCCAGGGAGGGAGGAGACCAGAGTCCATAACTGTCCCCACAGTACTAGATGGGATGGGGGAGAGATAGGGGGAAGGGACTGTGGGTGACCGTTCCTCATCGAGGGTGCTTTCTCCTCTCCCCGTCTCTGTCTCTCTGTGACAAGGAAACACACCCTCAAGCAAAAACAAACCAAAAGTTCAAATACAGGGAAGAGACAGCTACAAAAGGGGCAAGTTATTCATTGTCTTGGGATGAGGAGGCCTGGCCTGCGTCTCGCATAAGATCACAAGGAAGTGTGAGAGCTGAGGCAGCCACTGCTGGAGGCGCAGTTTCTATGCAGGGCAGGCAGGGCCACGAGAGTGATCTCCCATTCTCTGCAAGGGGCTTAGAGATAGGAATGATGAGCAGGGCAGCAGGAGCAAATGGAGTCCCTCCAGACAACTCCTGGGTCCTGATTTCGAAGCTCGTGTGGTTTTGCAATGCTTGAGCTAACACATATATGGGAGGGGCTGGTGGCGGCTTTCCCTTCCCGTCTTCGTCTTCGTAGCCAGGGACCTATCAAGACTCAGTGAGGTGGTTGTTCATGTCCATGAGGCAAGCCTTAGGATCCATCTAGTGTGAGGTAAGGTTCCATAAGACTCATTGTCATGTAAAAGAGGTTAGAGGGCTGGATTGCACATGACTGACAGGACAGTTCAAGTCCTAGATCAGGTCACTTGAAAAGCACACCAGATGCACGTGCATGCACGCCCCAAGTCCTGAAGAGAATAGAGAAGGGATTGAGGCGTGGCCTTCCCCCACCCACCCCCGGGGTTGATTTCTCACTTTCCTTTTCTCTCTCCTCTCTGTTCTCTCTCCCTTGAGCATAAGTGCCGTGTAGCAAATTAAAAACACAAAAAGGTAGAAATCAAAGACTCACTTTCCTAAGGTTTAATTTATTAATAAGATGGGCTTAGAGGAACTAAGACACAACAGAGAAGAAAACATTTTTAAAAAATCAACCTTAAAATTAATATCCTCAGAGGATAGAATACATGTACTTGTAAAGTAGGACTAGAGCATTATTACAAAGAAATAATATGCATAGAGACAGAAAGTAGAAGGTTGGGTTGCCAGGGCCTGAAGTGGGATATAGGGAGTGGGTATTTAATGGGCAAAGAGTTTTCTTTTTGCAGATGGAAGAGAGTTCTGGAGACATTGAATGTTCTGAACTCTGCTAAACTGTACATTTAAAATCGGTTAAGATGGTAAATTATATGTATAGTTTACTACAATTTAAAAAAATAATAAAAGAAGAAAAATTGTTCTTGGAAATGAAACATATGATAGCAAACAATGACAGCAACAAAAACCATCTAAATAAAAAACATTGGGAACTAGATGTCAGGAAATCTTCCAGAAAGTAGGACAAAAAGATAAATAGGTAGGAAAGTATTTTGTTGTTGTTGTCCTTTTTTTTTTTCTTAAACTTTTTTGCCATTGGGCACACTCCTCAGAGAGAGAGAGACAGTGAGAAGGAAACTGAGAAATCATTCCTGGGGAATGGCCACACCACAATTCCTTCTCCTCCATTCTCTGCCTCGGATTCTGGGCATGCATTGCACACATGCATGACCAGTGCGAATTTCAAGCCGCCAGATCTGGGACTCAAACCACTGCCGACCAAGTTAGAGTAGAGTGCCTTCACCACCACACCACCTGCTGGATCCAGAAATACACATATATATTTTTTAAGTGGAAGCTCAGTTCAGGATTTGCAGGTTTTGACTAATAAAGGTTCATGATGAAAAGAAAAACGAGGAGGAAATTAGCCAAGAGATAACATCAGAGGTTATCCTGGGTATCTATGACACAGTTGTCTGTGACTGACTGGGCGGGAGATAGAATTGGGAGGACTTGAAAGAGTCTGAAAGGTTGACAACTCATAGTAACTTACAGTCATTATGTCCAGGAAGGAGAACACAGAACACAAGCACACACTGTGGATGAAGCAGTAGACAAGTTGCGTATAATTGTAAAGCACAATTATATCATTGTAAAGCACATCGTAACTTAAATTCTAATCCTAATGATGATTTAATATAACCGTATGGTTTTGGAAGGGTTCCGGGAAGGGTAGGGGATGAGCTTGGATCTCCTCTGTTCAATAAAACAGCAGTAATTAATTATCTTGACCCAACGTAAAGCATGTTCAGGTAACATTGTTTTTCTTCAAATTTCAGTGGAAGAACGCAGTTTTGTTGAAAAGCACAGATGGCCATCGAATATGTACTTGAAGCAGCTTGCAGAATACAGGAAGTATATTCACTCCCGGAAGTGTCGTTGCTTAGTAATGTAACCTGGAGCTTTTATAGACACACACTTTTTATTGTTATTATGAAGAATGGGACACCCCTGGGTTCCACTAAACTTCTTATGAGCGAAACCAATATGGGCATTTAACAAAAATCACCATACAGCTAAATGTGTTTATTAGTTATCCTTGGAAAAAACTACTATTTTGGTTTTGTGGTCTTAAAAGGGAACAAAATAGACCATAGGCTAAAACAGACTTTACCGTAGGATATAAAGCTGTGGTACAGCTACATTTTCCCTTTAAGATTCTTGTTGTTTTAGTGATATTAAGAGCTCTCCCCGTTAAGAAATAGTTAAATTTTTTAAAAAATCACTTAGGATTAATACAGAAATTTTATCATGTCTCATTAATTACTAAAATAGGGGGCACTTGAGCCAACCAGGGATATGGTGGTTAAGGTGGCTGGATCCCACATGGCCGACTGCGTGGTTCAAGTCCTGGACTCGGCAACTTGAAGAAACACACTGGGCCCATGTGTGTACGTGCCCAAAATCCCGGGAGGAGAATGGAGGAAAAGGGATTGCAGCGTGGCCATCCCTGAGGGGTGATTTTTCACTTTCCTTCGCTCTTTCTGTCTCTGTCTCTCTCCAGCGAGCACACACACCCTATAGCAAAAAAAAAAAAAAATAATAATACTAATAAAAGGGGCACATGAAGATGCCCAGTATAACTATTTCTACAAGAAGAAATCTAGGGGAACACTTGTCAGTCCAACATGAGATTTTGAGAACAGACATTTCCTGGGATTTGGAAAGTGAAATGCCACTTGGTTTAAATCAGTGACAGTGTTTGAATCATCACTGGAAAATTGTCCTTTTCATTTGGATCACCCAGCTAAGCCTCTTTGTCCCCGCTGAGATTCTGATTCTGTGGGAAGCATACCCGAGGCTGGCTTTATCAGCCTGTAGCCTGTGTGGTCCTTCAAAAGGCCCACGCTTGGTTCAGTGCTTGGCTCCTGTTTGAAGGAGGGCCCCTGTGTTCACTGTGCTCTGGGCCCCCCAGATGTATTTTCCTGTAGGAAATGTGTTTTCCTGCTCAGACATCATTTATCTAAAGCAGAAAAGAGGTGCTAATAGCAAGGAAGGAGAAGGAGGGTGTCAGAGGGAAGAGAGCCAGTGGGGAGGGGGATTGGTGCCTTTGGGGCATCGGTGGCATGCAGGGCTCCACCACACCTCTGCTGGCACGTGAGACATGCCTCTGTTATCAGAGCTTAAAACGCTCCCAGTTCTGGCTCTGTCAGACCAGCAGGTGCTTTCATGGTCACTCGGTAAGACTGGGCTGTCAGTCAGCGTGGCTGTGACCAGCCTGACTTTAATACACATCAAGATGCTCCTAGAAACACATGCTTTGTAGAGAATTTGCTTTTGAATGCCCAAGACTTTTTTAGTGTATTTACTAAAATGAGAACGTCGGTGGCTTGATTGTTTGGATTCTTTTCATAGACTGCAAGATTATTTGATGAGGAGTAAGTAGCATGAGTCTTGTCCTTCAAGATTATCCAGTAGGTTAAAAGAAAAGCTGCAAACGAAAGGCTGGTTACGTATAGGAAGAATGGTACTGGGACAGGGAGCAGGGGTGCAGTTTCTCCCCCATCACATGCATACACAAAGCGTGACGTCAGTTCACAAGCCTAGAGATGAAAACACATCATTAGTTCTTGCCAGCTTCCTTTTCATCAGTCAGTCAGTATTGAAACTTTTTTCCTTTTAATTTTCAGTGACTTTAGACTCCATGGAGTTTTCCCAACTTTTCAAAGATCTGACTAAGTGATTTTTACTGTAGTATTAGGGTTCTTTACAGTGAGCCCTTGTAAACATGCCAGCACTGTTGAAGTTCAACGGTACAATCTCCCTATAGAGAGATTTCAAGAAACCTGATTTGAATTGAACTCTGCTGATGAAGGTTACTGGAAAGCATTTTATGTTTTTGTATTTTACTACTTGAGTTCATAAAATAGAAAATACTCGAAAATCCCATCTGATAAAGATTCACATTGTAAAGAATAGAGACAAGTAGATTTCTAGAGATTCATTCACATTTAGAAACTTTTAAAATGCTATGAGAGCCTTTTGTTGTCCTTAGGTATATTCTCACTCCTATATGAATTACAAGCATTTAAGATTCTAAATAAGTCATTTTTAATCTAGGATATTGGACAGATATAAGTTGCAAAGCAAAATAAAGTATTTTCTCAAAAATACTGTTTAACGTTTAAGGAGACCGTAGACCCTTCCAGGTTGTGTGACCTGGATAGGACTCGGTTTGGAAGCTGGTGCTCTGTTGGTGTTGAATCTGCAGTTTTTACAATGAAAGTTCTTTACCAGCCTGTGTGAGTGAGTCAAATACCCAGATGTCACACTCTCCAGAGCTAGTCAGAACGTAATCAAAGCAGTGTTTAAGCCTGTTTTGAGACTTTTTAACACGTTAGGAGTAACTCAGTTTAAAAAAATAAGACATTCAAAAAGACTTACCAACTCTCTTGGTAAAATGAGTGCTGGTTTGAGTATGATTTTGTTTTTAAATGGAAGGTTATTCTTAGGTGGGTGTAAGCTCTGTGCTGACCTGGACGACAATTTATTCCCCAGTCATTTTACTTAGAGGAAGTACTATGTGGTAGAACTGAGGCCTTTTCTATCTGGGCTAGGTTTTCACCCTATTTAACCCTTTGTGTACCTCTACCTACTCCATGTTATTACAGGAGACTAGATTTGTAATATAGAACTTTCAGTAACAGAAGCAAACTATCAACACCGTCCGAGCCAGCATGATGGTGGCTTCATCATGAATAGAAGCAGAATACTGAAGAATTGGAAAAATTTGACTTCCAGTACAGCTCAACTTTTCAGCTGTCATTTTAAAAACTACACTACACTGATACAGTTAATTAGACAACAACGTCCTCAAAGAGTACTTTATTTTATTTAAAGCATCTGTTTCATTTGATCTTTAATAATTTTGCAAAGAAGGGTATGTGTGTATTTTAATATAGCCTGACCTGAATTTATATGTTTTTAGCTTTTAGTATTTAACATTTTGTAACAAATAAACCTTTCTAAAAACAAGTTTAATGAGGTGCCCTGTAGTTCTTTTCCTTGGATGTGGAAATGCTGACATGATTAGGGGGAATACTTGTGTGCTTCTCTGACTTAATTATGTTTCACAGAGAATTTCCATTATAAGTAAAAAGATTTAGAGATGACTGATATTGTATGTCACTCATATGTGTAATGAGATAAAGAAACATATTACTGTTTATTTTTTCTTAAGGTTTTTGCCATAGGGCGTGTGTGCTCACCAGAGAGAAACAGAAAGAGACAGAAAGTGAGAAAACACCCTCCAGTGGGGATGGCCACACTATAATCCCCTCTCCTCCATTCTCCTCTCAGAATTTTGGGCATGCTGCACACACACCTGCTGAAATTTTCAAGCCACTGGGTCTGGAGCTCGAACTGTAGTCAACCATGTAGAAGTCCAGTGCCTTAACCATCATTCCACCTGCTGGCCCCAGAAATATATTACTTTCAATAGCTGGTACCAGAATTTCTCTTAGCAAGAACACTACCTTTATTCAGAGGGGAAAAAAAGACTTTGGATAATTATTTAACATAGAAGTGAACCCCTGGCAGGCCTGAGTGTTGGCTGGAGACAAGATTGGAGACAGAGAGGGAGAAGAGCCCAGATAGGATGGGGAGAGGCTCCAGGAAGGCGCAGCGTGGAGACCGCGTGCCGTGTCATCCAGCCTGGCCCCAGGAGGTCCCTGGTTGTCGGCAGAGAGCATGCCCTCCTAGAGGATCCCCATTGCCTGTAGAAGAGCAGTCCTTAACGCTGGCAAGGCCTTTCACTTCTGGCTGGACACCACTGCTCTGAGCAGTGTCCCATGTTGATACACTGCACCGTCCATTCAGATGGGCTATGACCTGGCACCCTCCTCCTCCCCCTGTGGCTTTGCATGGGCTGTCATTCCCGACCTACCTCGTAAACTCCTGCATATCCTACAAAGCACAGCTTACTCACCCTTTCTCTTTTGTGGTCTGCAACTCTGCCAGGAGGAATAAACCTCCCTTAGCTCTTCATCCGTACCTTTGTTACGGCGCGTGGCACTTCTGGGCCTTTGTGTCTACTTGCCTGTTAGTTGAGGGCAAGGGGCCACATCTTCATTTATCTTTGTGACTACCTTCCTGACCCTCCATCAATCACGGCCTAGAATAACTATGCTTAATAAACGACATTAATAAGGCCAGATTGTCCCAGCCAGAACAGTAATCACTTGCAGTAATAAACTTGCAAAGGAAAACGTGCTCTCAAATGAAACTTTGCTTGGCCTGTGTCAGCAGTGAAGTCGGCCGGCAGGTAGGGCCTGGGTGCTCGGGTGATGCCCTCTGGAGAGCTGATGAATGAAACTAAGTGGTGGGCCACTGAGGTGATGCAGGCCGGGAACAAAATGATCCTTGGAGACAGCTCTGCCACTGGAGTTCAGGCAGGAAGGTGGGAGGAGGGGAAGAAGAGTTGGACCAAACAGAAAAACACTCACGGGGTTACACAGAGTTAGGCTTTACGTAACTACAGGGCTACATGTCCCCTAGGTGTGGAGTCGGCCACCTTGTAGATTCATGTTAGCACGCTCTGTGATGTTCACACAACGATGTTCTCGAATGTTGCATTTCTCAGAATGGAGCCGGTCATTAAGCCACACGTGATCATATCGTTTAATGTTCAACCAAGACCCAAGGAGCAGCAGAGCATGCCAGGGTCTGACATTGTCTCGCATGCTCAGAGCAGAGAGACTTTTTATTTACTCTCATTTGAGAAAATAGCATGGGCCGGCCATGGCCTAGTCGTTAAGGGTGCTGGATCTTGCATGGTCAAACTTGGTTTAAATCTGGCCCAGTGGCTTGAAAAACACACTGGAGGCATGTGTCTGCATGCTCAGAATCCCTCCAGGATGAAGAAATAGAGAAGGGGTGGAGACCACGGTCCATTAGGGAGCGCTTTTTCCCACTCTCTGTCTCTCCAAGCGCACGTGCCCTCTGGCAATGGAAAATAATAATTTAGTGGACATAATATATTACTTTTTATTGTAAATTAAGTGGAAAAGAATCATCCCCTCTTCCTTTGTTGGGCTGGGAAGATCTTTAGGGGCATGCTTTAGCTTGAGAACAAACAGAAACCGAAACACTGACTTTTCCTTACGAGTTGAGCTCTAAGGTAAGCCCTCTGTGACTTAGTGCCCTCCTGGCTTTGTACATACCCAAGTGAGATCCTGTTCCTTCTCCCCCCCACCTGCATCACCACTGAAATGCTTTCGCTCTAACTTCTTGTAAGCCCTAGCCTTCCAAACGTCTGTGTTCGGTAGTCTCTCCCATGTCAGGTTGAAGCAGAGCGGTTTAATAGCCAGAAATTACTAAAAGAGGTCTTATTCTCTTATGTTATCTTTTTAGTGTTATCATTGTATAGTAGCTCATTTATTTGCCTGGCTGACAGCGCAAAGTAATATGAAAAGTAAACCTGGATGAGAAGAGCTTTACTTCCACTTCCACCTCCCTCACCCCATGTCCTGCTTTCCCGTAAGTGATCACATTTATTAGTTTCTTGCGCATTGTAACAGTTTATTTTGGTGAATGCAAGCAAGTGGAAGTGCACATTCTCATCTTCCTCCCCATAGTAGACAGGATGTTGGCCTCCCAAGACATCCACATCCTAATCTCCCAAACCTGAGAACGTTACCTGTCGTGGTCAAAGGGATTTTGCTGTTGTGATTCAGTTAAGGATCTTGAAGGCTAGTCAGTGGTGTGGTGAAGGCAGCTGGATCTCACCTGGCCGACTCCATAGCTTGAAAAACACACGGGGTACATGTGCCCCCAAATCCCAAACAAAAAATGGAGAATAGATTGAGGCATGGCCATTCCCCCGAGAGGTGCTTTCTTACTTTCTCTCTCTGTTTCCGTCTCACTCTGGTGAGTGCACATAGCAGATGAAAACGAATTAAGGATCTTGAGAGGGGAGATTATTCTGAATGAGTCCCCTGTAACCACAAGGGCTGTTATCAGAGAGAAGCAGGAGAGTGAGAGTGAGAGGAGGAGGCAGTGTGACAGATGTGATAGAAATGTGAAGGCGTTGCCGTTGGAAGAGAGGGCAGGTCTTTGAGCAGAGAAATAAGGCCAGCCTCAGAATCTGGAAAAGCACAGGGATGGATTCTCTCCTCAGAGCCTCGAACACCAGCCCTATGGATGCCTGGACTTTGGCTCATTCAGAATGATTTTGATCTTCTGACCTCCAGAACTGTAAGAGAATAAATCTGTGTTGTTTTAAGCCACTACATTTACACTTATTTGTTACAGTGGCCCAGTTGGTGAGTAACTAACTAGCGTAATGAATTGCTGTGTAGGTTGATGAACATAGCATGTCTTTCATGAGTTGTTCTCAAACTGTTGCAGTCATTAGAATCACCTGCAGAGTTTATTCCAACGTGGAGTGTGGGGCCTTGGGTCCCGAGTTCCGATCTAGTCGGTCTGGAATGGGGCCTGAGAACCTGCATTTTTTAACAAGTTCCCCAGCAATGACGCTGGTCCAGCCGGTCCTCAGATTGCACTTAGGGATCCCATCAGACAATTCCATCTGTCTAGGTTCTGGAGTCTGGTAGTCCCCAGCTCCTCTAGGACATTTCCTCACCCACTACTCTCTGCCTCAGCCTACAGGGGCTGCCCCAACCTGGCCACCATCAGTTTGACCTTTGATCTCTAGGCCCAAGTTCCTCCCAGTCTGCAATGGACTTTCTAGCTCCCTCACCTACCTCCATTTTCTGATTCTGCTTCACAAACATGTGAGCCAAAAACCAGACTTTCGCTGAGACCTGGGCTTGTGGAGCAGTATACAACAGAAGTGCCTCAAGGTGACGTCTCTTGTTAGGGGCCCTGTGGGTGATGGGGCTGGACTCCCTCTCAGGTCACACTGTAAACCTCCTGCAGTCCGCCCCTCACGTTTCCTCAGCCTTCCAAACTCCTGTCAGCTCGTGGTATTCAAGGGCTTACACTGAGCGGGGTCCTCCACCCTTTCACCCAAGTAATTAGTATAAAATTAAGTTATAAAAGACCTTAGAGTCCTATATGCATTTTTTTAAAGAGAGATTTTTGCTATAGGGCACATGCACTTGCCCCTTGCTGGAAACACAGATACAGACAGACAGTGAGAAATCACCCCTACGGGGGATGGCCATGCCACAATCCCATCTCCTCCAGTCTCCTCTTGGGATTTTGAGCGTGCATGCACATGCCACCTGGCGTGGGTTTCAAGCTCTGGGTCCAGGACTCCAACTGCAGTTGACCAGGTGGGAGTCCAGCGACATAACAGTTATGCCATCTGCTGATCCTTCTATATTCATTTTTAAAGGAGTTTAAGCAGGAGGTTTGAGTCCCTCGCTATTTTTTGTTTATAGTGATTTTTAAAAAAATATTCAGCCAGCTGTCTTGTAAGTATTGTAAGAAATATTAGAGCACAATCTCAAATAATCTTTGTAAGCCCAAGAGCCTTACAAGACCAGGTTTGGTTAAGCCAGTTTTTTGTTGATTTTGTCATAGGGCATATGTGCTCATTGGAGAGAGAGAGAGAGGAGAGAGAGAGAGAGAGAGAGAGAGGAAGTGAGAAATCACCTCCCACAGGAGATGGCCATGCTACAGTCCCTTCTCTCAGAATTTGGAGCATGCATGCACATGTGCCTGGCGTGATTTTCAAGCCGCTAAGTCCAGGACCCTAACCTCAGTTGGCCACATGGGAATTTAGGGCCTTAACCACCACGCTACCTGCTGGCCTCAGTTAACCAGTTTATCAAGAGACAAGAGAGTTGGAGTTACTAAGTACCCACCCCTCACACAGGCTGGCTTGGGACTTTTTTCCCCTTCTCCCAGGCAGAACTATCTTGCCTTTGCTTTTTTTTTTTTTTTTTTTTTTTTTCTTTTTTTTTGAAGAGGTTTTTGTGCTATAGGTTACGTGTGCTTGCCAGAAAAAGAAAGGGAGACAGAGAGCGAGAAATCACTCCCCAGGGGATGGCCATGCTGCAATCCCTTTTCTTCCATTCTCCTCTCGGGATCTTGGGCACGCACGCACACGCGCTTAGCGTGAATTTAAGCCACCGGGTCCAGAACTTGAACCGCGGTCGACTACATGAGAGTTCAGCGACATAGCCATTATGCCAACTGCTGGTCCCTCTTTCGTTTGCTTTAACTTTCATTAAATTTAAGGCTGGAGAAAAATACAGTTTCAGTCCTCTGTTTCAGTTTCCATAAAATTAAGATTTATTTTGACAATTTTTATTTTCCTAGAACTCTCATCGAATTCTTACCCCATTGTCTCCTGGGTCACTGAACATACTGTTCATATCTCCTGGGTTGGAAAAGGAGTGGGGTTGGTTTTCTCAGTTCGCAATGACTTCCTCTGAGGAGCAAATTCCCTCAGAGGCAATAAGGACCTTTTGACTTAGAGTAACTACTTACCAAAATCCCAGAGAGGCCACCTGCTAGAAGCCCTGGTTGAAAGGGTTAACTGTTCCCTAAGCACCTTAGAGATGGAAAGGCTGACTCAGTGTCTCGCTGGTACTTTGGGTATCTTAATTGGAAAGGCCCGTTTAAAACCCCCAGGTGCGGGAACCAGCAGTTAGCGTAATGGCTATGTCGCTGGACTCCCACGTGGTCGACCGCGGTTTGCGTCCCGGACCCGGTGGCTTAAAACTCACGCTGGACGCGTGTGCGTGCGTGCCCAAGATCCCGAGAGGAGAATGGAGGAGAAGGGATTGCGGCGTGACCATCCCCCCTGGGGGGTGATTTCTCGCTTTATGTCTCTCTCTCTGTCTGGCGAGCGCACGCGCCCTATAGCGAAAAAACCTCTCAAAAAAAAAAAAAAAAAAAAAACCCAGGTGCTTCCTTCTCCGCCCCTTTCTCTAGCTGGTCCTATCCTGACGATCGCAGACGGCCGACCTTATACCTTCCAAGTTCTCACCTTCAGACATACAGATTGGAACATCCCTCAACAGTTGGTGCCAAAACTAAAGACAGAATATGTGGCAGACTACGGCAGCCAGACTGGACATCCAGAGACGACCACGGAACAATGCAAGGGCTGACAGATGGATTGCCCTGACTTCCCAGCCGTGGCCCCCTTCCCTTAAGTCCCAATAAAAGCTCCTGTCCCAGCCTTTGGGCCTGATGCAACTGTCTCTATCCAGCCCTTTTCCTCCCTTTGGAAAGTGAATAAATTCTTTCCTATGTGCGTCCTCTGACTGTGAATTCTTTCACAGCCCACGACCAAGGCCACCCTGACATATTCCAGAGATCGCCCTAATATTGGTAATGGATAAGAGGGCCGATGGCAACACTGCTGCACACTACCCCCCGCCCCAATACACACACGCCACCAGCAACAATACTGTCTTCCACAAGCCCCACGGTTTGCAATGAGTGTGTAAGAAGGCCGACCTCGCCGGGCACCTTGACATTGCAGGCATCAGTATGGGCATTTGTGTTGCTTGTACCTTACTTTGTTTTTGTATACTTTCCAGCACCATTTCTAAAGCTTAATAGTTGCTTAAGAAATGTCTGTTGAGGGGCCAGCAGGTGGCATAATAATTAAGACATTAGACTCTCACATGGCAGGTTGTGGTTCCAGTCCTGGACCCAGCAGCTTGAAAATTGTGCCAGGTATGTGTGTGTACGTGCCCAAAATCCTGAGAGGAGAATGGAAAAGAAGGCATTGCAATTCGGTCATCTCCCCGGGGTGTGATTTCTCACTTTCCCTCTCTCTGTGTCTCTCTGCAGCAAGTACATGCAGCCTATGGGAAAAAACTGAAGAAAGAAAGAAAGGTCTGTTGACTGGAACGGCACAGTTCATGCAGAGCCCAGCAGTTCCTGGGCCTGAAGCCACATCTCGCCCTCTGGTGCTACCTGTTGCAGGCTTCCTGGACCAGAAGGACCATGGTTCTTGCTTGGTTTCCCTGTGGTCTACCTGTCTTGGGGGGCGGTCCCACTCTTCCTTTCTAGAGGCAGGCCCCCTGTCCCGCACCTGACTCTGGGCGCTCTCCATCACTCAGCCACTGCTCAGGTGAGGCTGAGGGCACCTGAGTAAGCTTTGCACACCCACTCTCATCACACCCAGGAGTGCGTGCCAGCCAACCCCCTCCTCGCCCCCATGGCCACAGGTTCCATTGAGTTCTTTACTTCCGCCTTCCCGGGAGCTGCTGGTCCTCCATTTTCCCAGGGTCCCTGTCTTCGGTCCCTGTCTGATACCTCTGCTTGGGCCCTGGGGGAGTCGGTGTTATAGATCACCGAGGCTCTGTTCTCAAGGAGGACTTAGCACAGCAACCAGGGCAGGGCAAAGTCCCCATCTAAGACAACCCATCCTTGTATGTATCAAGTACTCCGAGGCTCACAGGAGAAAGGGAAGGAGGCCTGGCTCTACTCTCTTCAGAGAAAGCGCAGCTAAAAGTGCCCAGAGGCTGCAGCCCGGGGACTGGGAGGGACATCTGTGTGGGCAGGACAACCACAGGCAAAAGAACCCAGGGCCCCAGTGTTGCCCAGCGGTCTCCACGTCCGCAGGCTCTCCTGGCCGCCCTGCTCCTTCCCTCCTCCCTTCAGCTCTGCACGGCTCACCAGAAAGGTCTCCTGGGGATGGAAAACATTAACCTGTGCATAAATACAGACCCGTGTTTACACAGCACTTGCGCTCACAGGGACCAGGCCAGAGTGCTCTTCCACTCAAGGGCAAGTTCCAACTCTTCCGCGTCAGACCGTCAGTGTATTTCATAAGGAAAGACTGTGGTTAGTGTGAAAGGGGAGTTTGAGGTGAGGTATCTCAGGAGCCCAGCATTCTCAAGTACTTCATAGGACCGGGGGACAAGTATCACAGTGTAGTCAATTGGGGAGCCTGGATTCTCTGACAAGCTAATGTCAAGATAAGGGCCTAATCCTACTCCTGGCACGCAGTGTGGTCTGGGCCACGCAGACCGTTGGCCACCCCAGGCTGTTCTGCTCCAGGGCCATCTTCAGACAGCCTTGACTTAGGAAGGAATGCTGTCTGGACTCCAGCCTGAGAAGCCAGGCTGGAAGGGCAAAGTTATTAAAACGAGGCATTGGCTGGAGATCGAATCACTTGCCTTCTTAAGTAATCAGGCGGGGCAGAACTTTGGCCGTGACTTCTGCTTGGTAGTTCTTGCTGCTCTGCCCTCGTCTGCCGGCCCCTGTGCCAACCTCTCAGTGCTGGCTGGAAGGCAGTCCTTTCTGTCCTTGCCTGTCACACAGAATCACTCAGCCGCAAGCAGGACCGAAAACAGGAGATGGCCAGAGAGGCTGCACACCAGCCAGGGAGTCGCCGAGGCCCTTTCCCTGCTTGGCAGCCAGACCCTGGCGATGGGGCCCACGCTCCCAGCTGTGAGCCTGGAGCAGCTGCAGGATCCAGAGAAGAGTTCCAGGAACTGACATGTGGGGGAGCTCCCCGTGACATGCCAGATCCGCCCCTGGCCATTCACTCGTTATTATTTTTTTCTTTTTGGAGAGGTTTTTGCTGTAGGGCGTGTGCGCTCGCCAGAAAGACAGAGAGACAGAGAGTCAGAAAGCGAGAAATCACCCCCCAGGGGGGATGGGCATGCCACAATCCCTTCTCCTCCATTCTCTCGGGATCTTGAGCATGCATGCACATGTGCCCGGCATGAGTTTAAGTCACCGGGTCCAGGATTTGAACTGTGGTCGGCTACATGGGAGTTCAGCGACATAGTCATTACGCTAACTGCTGGTCCCGCCATTCACTCTTTAAATCATTCATTCAGACACTCCAGATACTCACCAGGTGCGATCATCTTTTTCTCACTCTTTTATTATGTATTTTATTTTAATTTTTATATTTCTTCAAAAGAATTATTTTATGTAACTTTATTCACTATTATTATTTTCCAGTTTAATCAGAGAGAGACAGAGAGAGGGAAAGTGAGAAAGCAAGCCACCAGGTCCAGGATTTGAACTGTGGTCAGCCATGTGGGAGTTCAGTGCCTTTAACCACCATACCACCTCTTGGCCCCAATTTTTATTTTTAAGAATTTTGCCATAGGGCACATGTGCTTGCCTGAGAGAAAGACAGTGAGAGAAAAAGTGCAAAAGCACTCCCCTCCCCCCCAGGGAGAATACACTAATTTTCTTCCTATATTTCCTCCTATTTTTTTCTTCTAATTTGCCAGAGGGTGTGTGCAGATGTGTGTGTTTGCTGGAGCGAGAGTAGAGAGAGCGAGAGAGGTGAGTAAGCACCCCCCACGGGCAATGGTTACACCGCAGTCTTTTCCTTCATTTCTCCCTCTCCTTTCAGAGTTTGAACACACATGCACATGTGCCTGGTGTGTTTCTCAACCCACATGGGTGCAGGACTTAACCATGCAGTTGGCCTGTGGGATCCAGCACCTGAATCACCACACCACTGGCTGGCCCCTATAATGTGTATGTGTATATACATATATATATATATATATATATATATATATATATATATATATATGTATACACACACACACACACACACATATATATATATGCTCTTCTGGCCTGCTCACATATATATGTATATATATGTGTGTACACACACACACACACACACACAATCACACACACACATATATATATAAATTTAGAGAGATTTTTGCTGTAGGACACATGCACTTGCCAGAAAGACAGAGACAGAAAGTGAGAAATCGCCCCTCCCCCAGGGGGGATGGTCACACCACAATCCCTTCTCCTCCATTTTCTTCTCAAGATTTTGGGCATGCATGCACACATACCTGGGGTGAGTTTCAAGCTTCTGGGTCTGGGACTTGAACCATGATCATTCATGTGGGGGAGTTCAGTGACATAAACATTATGCCATCTGCTGGTTCCAATATATTTTTTTAATTTTTAAAATAATTATTTAACTTTATTTTAATTTGACCAGAAAGGGAGGGAGAGAGAGAGAAAGAGAGAGAGAAAGAGAGAGAGAGAGAGAGAGAGAGAGAGAAGAGAAAGAAGAGAGAAGTGAGAGAGAAGTGAGAAAGCAAGCTGCCAGGTCTGGGACTCAAACCGTGGTCAGCCATGTGGGAGTTCAATGCCCTTCACCAGCACGCCACCTGCTGGCCCCTGACCCCAGTATTTTAAAGTAGGTTTAAATACCGATGAAATGGATAAATCTGTGTCCAAAACTGGGGGCCTGGAAGGGGTGGAGCAGGAAAGTTAGTCCTCCATGTGACTTTTGATATCACATGTATTCCTCTGATAAAATACAACTTCAGCACTCAAAACTGGGTTTACAAAGTCAGTTTTTGCCTCAGGATATTTCTAAATACGGCAAGAAATCAGTCGATGATTCGCAAACAGCCTGATGTGAACTGCGAAGTACCTGCGCACAGGCACACTGTGCTTCTGCGGAAGCCCCAGCAGAGACTGGAGGGAGATCCAGGCGGCCCACGTCAGGGCCTGGACAGGAGCGTGGAAGTGGAGCATGAAAGGAGATCAAAGAAGGAAGGACATCTTGGGACGAGGTGCCGTGAGCAAGGACTCAGGAAGTACAAGGAGTGGGGGACAGTCCAGGGTGAACCAGGGCTGTGTTACCACCAGGGTGCCACTCGATGTCCTGCAGTGTCACCTGCACTGCCACCCACAGCAGTCCTGGATGAACGGGCGGCTAGGGTCCAGGAGGAAAAGCTGAAGCACAGGTGCAAAGTGGAAGTGAAAGGAGAAGACTATTACTGGACCCCTAGAAATCATTCAGGAGGCTAGTGCTGATCTAGTGTACCTTAACTGTCATTTCAATATGAAATCGGTATCAGGCCCACCAGTGGCACAGTGCTGGGTGGCTGGATCCCACATGGCCAACAGTGTGGTTCTAGTCCTGGACTCAGAGACTTAAAAAATACACCCTGTACATGTAAGTCTAAAAAGAGAATAGAGGGACCAGCAGGTGGCATGGTGGTTAAGGCACTGGACACTCCCACATGGTAACCACGGTATGAGACCCAGACCTGGCAGCTTGCTTTCTTGCTGTCTCTCTCTAGTCAAATTAAAATAAATGAATGAATAAATAAAATAATTATTTATAAATAAATAAAAAGAGGAGACTAGAGAAGGAACTGTGGCATGACCACTCCCTCCCAGAGGGTGCTTTGTATCTTTCACTCTCTGTCTCTCTTCAGAGAGCACACATGCTGCTTAGCAAATTGAAAAAAAAAAATCAATCATTTCCACTCCATATGTGACTGCAGTCTATAGTCTATGTCTTTGTTATAATCACAGGGACAAACGTAAATAAAGCTTTAGGTCAGTGTATTTCGCACTAATGCCACTCCTTAAGGTTTTGAGAACACAGAGAAGAATTGGACAACAATCACTGAGTCATTTGAAGGTGGTTCTTTATTAGAGGAGATCACAAAAGGAAATTAATTTAATTTTTTCAAAGTGTGGGATGGGGAGAGGGAATCATTTAGGACAGTGTTTCTCAAAATCAGTTCCTTTTACAGACATATGCCTGGGGAAGGGAGCTGCATTTCTTTCGTGATGATGTTTTACATTTTATGTTTTAATTTTGTTGACGATATACATGGAATCCACACATGGTCGTTCAGGTCTGCGAGGATGAGTCTCTCGAACAGCGGCATGGCGCTGGGTGATCGCAGCATCTGCACTGCTCCCATGGCATCACGCCATGCCCAGCCATGCTTAACTTCATGCGGGTCTCAAACTGGGTCCTCACCTCCTTTGGAGAATTACTGACCCTCTCCTACGAGATCGGAGAGATGGCGAGGATGAGAACACTGGTTCAGAGCAGTGATTCTCAAGGTGGGGGTGGAGAGAATCTTGTACCCTGAAAAACCATACCTCAAATACTCACTGATCTCATAATGCGAACTCCATAAAGTCAAGCTTAGCTAAACAACTTCACCTGCTGGGCAGTAGGAGACCACCCATCGATTCATCCCGGGAGGTGCCTTAATAAACATGGCTGAGAAGCACTTGTTAGAGGTAGAGAGACGCTGGCCCACGGAGAAGGATGAGTAAGAAGCGTGTGCCCGAGAGAAAGAACATCTTCTGGGTCAGTGAGCAAATCCTCAGTCAGAACTTCTGGAACCCAAAGGGCCAATCCAGAAGAAAATCAAGATGGTTGTCAACCGTTTCATCCCCCTGACTAGAAACAACTTGGTCCACTTTTTAATACTGAGCCAAAAGAAGAAAAAAAGCTGTTGCTGCCGAAATTCCATCCACCAGGAGGTGCCGTCATCATTTGTGAAGCCATCTGCTCTCAAAGGGTCTCAAGGGGGGATGTCAGCGTGGGGCCTGCTCTGTCAAAAAAGAAAGAATCAGGGCTTCCGGGGAAGTAAATGACCCTCGTGTCCCTTCTGTGGCCAGAACACTTCCTCGTGCTCTGGTTTAGATTGCCGTGAGACGAAGTTGCCAGCAGAATACTGACAGCAAAGAACGCTGAATGAACAGGTCAACGCACGTAGGAGGCTTTCTGAACATGGGGGACGCCAATGCCCACACCAGAACAGTTGGGGAAATGGTACGTCCCATCTCCTTCCATTTTTAGTCTCGGCCTAAATTACTAAACGTGTTCCAGAATAGGAACTGTTTAGTACTTGAGGCCTTTTGCTTTTGTTTGTTGCCTGAAGGCATATGGGCTGGCCAGAGGGAGGGAGAAAGACACTTCAAGCAGCTGAGTCAGGGACTTGAACCACTTGATCTGGCTGGAACCCAGCCACCTTAACCACTATAGCAGCTGGCTGGCCCCATCTAACAAATACTCATTGAGCAGTTGCCATGTGCCTCACTTCGTACTAAACACTGGGAATATAATGGACTCAGCAGCTTGAAAAATATGCCAAGTATGTTTACGTGTGTGCCCAAAATCCCAAGAGGAGAAAGGATTGCAACATAGCCATCGCCCCCCGCCCCCCCCCCCACCACCGGCAGGTGCTTTCTCACTTTGCCTCTCTCTCCCTGTCTGTCTCTCTCTGGTGAGTGCACACACACCTTATAGCAAGTTTAGGAGGAAAAAACGTTAAATGAAGGATGAGTAAGAGGATTTCTTCCATGGACACATTCATCCCTACATAAACTGTGAAATTCATAAATGATTGCTGTCACACTTCTTCACACCACCCAGAAGCATTCATTTCCTAGCCAGAATGCCCTCCCACAGTATAATAAAACATGGCAATAAAATTCCACCGACTCCGGAGTTCCCAACCTGTGTCTCACCTGCCGCTCACCTGTAATTACTGCAGGGCTCCCATCTGCTTGAGACGGGGCAGCAGCTCTCCTTTCTGCTGCAAAGTGACTAGATCCGTGTAGCCACCTATGCAGTCTTTACCGAAAAAGATGCGAGGCACCTAAGACAAAAGCAAAAGACCCGGATGTTAAAGGCACTTAAATACCAGACTAGAAAGGATAATAGTTTTATCCTTCCCCTAAATATTTCCGGTGATTCTAAACTGTTCAAATCACTTTACAAACTCTTCATGTATGTTCTTAGAGGACAGAACTTTCCTAAACCCTATTAAGAGCATAAAAGGATTAATTAAAGAATGTTTTAAGCCAGAATCTTTTTCAAGCTACATGTGCTAAGCATGAAGCTGACCAGCTTGTCAAGGGGATTTAAACATTCACTCTAGAAAAGCACGCTTCGGGGAGAGCATTTCGCTTGGCTACTTCCAGACCACCCGAACGGAATTCTGGTTATTCTGTAGCTGGGACCACACCTGAAACTTTAAGCCAAGCAATTAGGAGAGAGTTCATTTTCAATACAGCTGGAAAGGAATTTGCATTCGGTCTCTGTCCTTGATTTTGCGGTTCACGGTTATTAAATAGTTAGCTTGCTCTGCTATTGAATATAGGTGAAGCCTGTTCTCAACCCGGGAGTGGAGTGGTGTCTGAGTTTCCCTCTCTACTCCCTGGCCCATTGTAAGATGTTTAAATGCTCAGTTCTGGGATCAGCAGGCAAGCCAGACTAACAGTTACATACCTGTGCACGGGCTCTTCGGCGCCCTCTCACACTCCCTCCCTACTGCTACACACAGGCCCACTCGGATTCCAGAGAGTTTGGAGTCCTGGAGGAGGAAGTCCCATCTCCGGACCCAGGCACTTTCCAGGCCTAGGGCACTATACAAAGCCTCGCTGGCAGGAAGGGAACAAGTGCCACCTAGGTCACTGAGTGGTCGGAAGCAGCCCTCTCCCCAACACTAGAAAGCACCAGAAGTAATGAGAGAGCTGAGAAGCAGAAAGCAGTAAGAATGTGTGTCAAAGCTTTATTTTTATTTTTATTTTTATTTTTGAGAGGTTTTTGTTATAGGGCACATGTACTCACCAGAAAGACAGAGAGAGAGAGAGAGAGAGAGAGAGAGAGAGAGAGAGACAGAAAGCGAGAAATCACCCCCCAGGGGGGATGAGGATGGCCATGCCACAATCCCTTCTCCTCCATTCTCCTCTTGGGATCTTGGGCATGCACACACACACACCTGGCATGAGTTTAAGCCACCGGGTCCGGGACTCGAACTGCAGTCGACTACATGGGAGTTCAGCGACATAGCCATTATGATAACTGCTGGTCCTAAAGCTTTTGATATTCCTTGGAAGGCACAGAAATTCAATTTGAAGTGACAGAAGGGGCAGAATGACTACAGGTAAGTTCTTATAGTATTTTTTCTAAGAAGCGGAGTCCTGGTGGAAGTGGCTTTAAACATAAGGTTAAAAATGACAAAGAGGGCCTGCCGATGGCGTGGTGGTTAGGGTGCTGCCATCATGATTTGAGTTCTGGACCTGGTGGCTAGCTTTCTCACTTTCTCACCTTTTCTCTGTCTTTTGGGTGAGTACATGTGCCCTATAGAAAATTAAAAACTAACAATAAATAAAAACAAATAATTTTTAAAAATTAAAAAGAAATCATGCACATTTCCACAGCTATTTCCTGAGTCTGAGGAAGAACCCGTGGGAGTCTGTTCAGGTTGAGTGTCCTGGTAATGTCCCATCCCATCACAGAAAATGCCTTCTGCTCCACCACAGTGGGAGGCTTTGCAAACGGAAGTGCCAATGATGCAATGTTGTTTTTAAAGGTTTGTTTTTTTCTATAGGTGAGCATGAGACAGAGACATAGTAGACAAGGTATGACCCTATTGATCACTCCTCTGCTTAAAACCTAGGGTCTTAACCTCATAATCTACCCTGAGCTTCAGTCAACCCAGATCATAGGCACATGCCTATGTATTCAGAGAGGCCTCCAGATGCAACCCTAGAACCTACTCTCGTGAATCAGCCTATAGAGCACTGCATTTGAGCACTGCACTGCTGTCTTAAAGAAGCATTGTTTTTTCCAGTGGAAGAAGAACAGCTGCAGAAAGATAAGGTGAGAAATCTAAATTTTCCCCTGGATCCTGGCCATTGTTTTAGAGAAACTGAAGTCCTCACACCCAATTGGTTGGGGCCTTTCAGCTTCTGTCTCCTCAATCCACTTGACTGTGGCCAGCTGTAACAGTAAGCAGATCAGAATCCTCATGTTGTTCTAATGTCATTCAGCTGCATATCCCCTGTGAAATCATTACTGAATTCAATGAAAAAACCCATCTGAGCTTGAAACACAGAAGCAACACACTCATTCTTGCACTTATTTTTTTTTTTTTAAATAAGCAAGCCTCACTGTGCACCTACAGCTCGCTGCATCTTTACCTAGACCAGGGCATGGTCCTCAGGGTTCAAGTTAGCATAGTAGAGGAAAACGCCCTGAAAGCAGATCCTCCCCTTAAATGGAGATTTCCAACTTGATCGAGCATGACTCATGGAAGGGCTTGTAAGTCACATGTCTTACTCCACCCACCCCTCACTTTCTGACTTAGGAGGGCTGGGTAGGAGCCCAAGCATCTGCATTTCATACTGCTCTGTCACTCCAAAGGTCACACTTGCAAACCATTGGTTTACACTGTCAGCCGTTTATTCACCCAGGCTGGCAGAGGCTTTGAAAACTCAGAACCCTGGAACTGCCCCCCAGCTGCCTGAGACAGGCCTGAAACGCATTCGGGCTGTCCCCAGGGGTGTTTTGTGCACACCATCCAGTAAAGAAGCTGGATTTGCCGGAGAGCCTGAAGGCACCTTTGCCCTCCTGCACACCCTCCGTTCCCACTCACAGCAAACTGCCTTCCCACTCACAGCAAACTGCCTTCAGTCTCGTAGTTAGCGGGCCCCCAAGGGGAGCGCACAGGATAGCGTGGGGGGGGCTGTGGTGATGACACAGGAAGCCCAGAGCAAGCGCTGTTGATTCAGCTGAAGAAAGAAGAGGAAGCACCCTGTGTGGCTCCCTCCAGATGTCCCTCCTTGCAGGAACTAGCGTCATTACTGTCAAAGAGAGGAAAGAAAATTGCCACCAGGAAAGCGAGCTTGGTAACATTGGGGCCCTTGTTGCCCAAGGCAGCTGTCCCAGCCTCTGCTAGGTAGCAGCTTCTGCTTATCGGGTTCCTCCGATGCAACCACCAGAGCTATTTCCTAACACGCTTTGCCACTTCCTCGGCACCTCCCAGGCACAAGCCACTGCATTTCTAACCGGAATTATTGTTATCCCAAATTTCCAAATGCCCCAGCTTCAACCCTTCTCCCAGCGCTCTAACAGTCTTCTCCAGAACCAGTACAAACCCTCTCAAAACTGAGGCAAGGGCTGGCCCCACACCTAGTGGTTAGGGGTGTGTTTAAGGAGCTCACATAGCTGACCATGTGGTTCCAATCCAGCCTCAGCGGCCTGAGAAACATGCCACATATGTGTGTGAGCGTGGCCCAGGCAGTGATGGGATGGGCAGATGGAGGAGAATGGGGGTGACCGACCCCGGGGCGGGTGGCTTTCTCTTCCTTTTCTTTCTCTCTGGCTCATTCATGCGCTTCTGGCATAAAAAGTAAGAGAGAAAGAGAAAAAAAAAAGAAAGAAAGAAAGAGAGAAAGAGAGAAAGAAAGAAAGAGACCAAATTGATCATGTCTCTGCTCAAAACCGAGTGGCATCTTCTGTGACAGCAGGGCAAGCCACAGTCCTCACTGCAGTTTGAAAGCCCTCCCTACCCATGCTCCCATGACCCCTAAGTCTCATCTCTCACCTACTAGCTCACAGTGCTCCAGCCCTCCTGGCCTCGCCATTCCAGGACCCTGCCAGCACACATCTACCACAGGACCTTTGCACCTGCGTTCGTTCCCACTGCCGACGCCGCTCCACCCTAAATCTCTCGAAGCCTTTCTCCCTACCAATATTTGAGTAAGACCTACTCAAACATTCTCTTTTCGGTGAGCCTCCAAGGGCTTCATTTAAAATGTCTCTACTTCCTCCTCTCTGCTTCCCTTCCCTACTTCATTTTTCTCTATAGTACGTGTCACTTGTCACCTTCAGCATAGTGTTGATTGATGGCTTGTCTCCCCCACTGGCATGGAGGAGTTTTTGTTTGCTTTTTTATGACTGCGTTCCCAGTGTCCAGAAAAGTGAGTGATACCCTGTAGGTACTTAGTATTTGTTCTATCTGGTAAAAACCATCTTTTGAATATAGAGGATGAAAGACTGTCTTAGCCAGACAAAAATAGCAGGGGATTTGTGCTCTTAGTACTGCCTTGCCAGAAATGTTGAAAAAGTTCTTCGGGGGAAAGAAAAAGATATAGATCAAAATCTCAGTTCCACACATAGGAAAGAAGAGCACCAGAGAATAACGAGGGAGGCGCTGACCTGGAACCATGGCTAGCACAAAACCAGACCTGGCTTTTCCACGTATGTGACCTGATTGAAGGCCAGTTTCCGAAGTCATTCGAACCCTGCTAAGTTCCCGCTAACTACGTGTAGTACCAGAGTATTACAGGGCTGTTAAGACAGCAACCACTCTTTGGGGCCAGCAGGTGTCATGGTGGTTAAAGTGCAGGACTTCCACATGGCCGGCCATAGTTCCAGTCCCAAACTCAGTGGCTTGAAACTCACGCCAGGTGTGTAAGCATTCATACCCAAAGTCCAAGGAGGAGAATGAAGGAGAAGGGACTGAGACGTGCATGTGTGTGGCGGGGGGCGGGGGTGCTCAAAATCCTGAAAGGAAGGAGAGACAGAGAAGGGATTGCAATGTGATCATTCCTCACGCAGGGTGCTTTCTTGCTTGCTCTGTCTCTCTCTCCTGCAAGTACACATGCCCTCTGGTAAAATTGTTTAAAAATTAAAGCAAACTTAAAAGACCACTCCAAGGGGCTAACAAACCTAAAAGACTACTCCAAGTGGCACAGACACTAATGCTGCTGGATTCCACATTGCCAACCGAGAGGTTCAAGTCCTGGACCCAGAGGCTTGAAAGACATGCCGGTGTGTGTGTGTGCTCAAAATCCCAAGAGGAGACCAGAAAAGGGATTGCAACATGGTCATCCTGCCGGGTCTCTCTCTGTCTCTCTCAAGTGAGTGCACGTGCCCTATGCCAATCGCTTTTTTAAAAAAAGAAAATAACACTACAAGAAGATAGTGTTGCTTCACAAAGAAATGCTTGAGAACTGTTACATGAATGTATGATCAAGTTTGCTTTTCCTGCTAGAGTACAGATACTGTCTGTTCACAGCAGTTCCAAACTTTATTGCAAATTGGAACCACCCGGGAATCTTTCAGTGTACTGACGTGAGGGTCCCACCTCTGGCACCGTGATCTAACTGGCATAGGGGGCAGCTTGGCTATGAGAATTGGTTTCACTAAGAGACAAGATGAGCTGCAGGTGATCATAATGTGCAGCCAAGCGTAGCAACCACTGGCTGAGAGGGATCCTGCTGGAGACCATGTGAGGCCCGTAGGAGAATTCGTGCTGTCCCTTCCCTCTGTAGGGAAGTTTTCTCTTTTCCCTCTTTTCAATGGTCTTTAGTCTATGAAATAAACGGACAACCGGATGAACAAAAGGAAAAAACTACAATAATTAAAACATGCCACGTAGACCCACAGGAGAACCCGGTAGCTAAAGATTTTATAACAAAAACCAAAGCTTGGAGTAGCAATAAGAAACGGTGAGAAGGGAAAATGCAATGATTGTCTTGCTTTTCTGGTCAGGTGCCAGACCTCTAATCCCCTTTTTGCCGACCCACAGCTAGGCAGGTAACTGGGAGCTCATCTACCCACAGCTAGGCAGGTAACAGGGAGCTCATCGAAAGGCCCCTCACATCTGCTGCCTGCTTTACTAATGTAAATAGACGTGCATTTCTTTCACAAAAGGTTAGCTTCTTTAACAAAAAGCTAATTCCCTACCCCTTTAAAAAATAGCTCCTTGGGACCAGCAGTTAGAATAATGGCTATGTCGTTGGACTCCTACGTAGTCAACCACGGTTGGAGTCCCAGACCTGGTGGCTTAAACTCACGCCAGGCATGTGTGTGTGCGTGCCCAAGATCCTGAGAGGAGAACGGAGAAGGGATTGCAGCCTGGCCACCCCCCCCCCCCCGGGGGGGGGGGTGATTTCTCACTTTCTGTCTCTCTGTGTCTCTCTCTTTATGGTGAGCACCCACACCCTATAGCAAAAACCTTTCAAAAAAAAAAAAAAAAAAAAAAAAAAACCCAGCTCATTCAGCACCTCTGAATAGTCATCTTGAAATATGCTAAGGAAGCACATTTTGAGGTGGCTTATCGTGGTTCTCCCCATCTCTCTGGACCTTGGCAGCTTGAGGTCCTTCTGAGCAGCAGTTAGAGGCTGTCTGGTCACTGGGTCTGCTCCTCACAGCAACGGGGTTACACGGCCAGCCGCGCTCTGCCCCAAAATGCTGACTTCTGGTTGGAGAGAAAGGGGAAATGACCTCCCACGCTTTACACTCGGAGGCCGGCGTAAATCATATGAACACCGAGACGGTGTCTGAGGGTCTGCCGGCACTACCAAAGTGCATCCTGAAAGGGAACTAAGTGAGCTGCCAGGACCCTGCTCAGCCCACCAGGCACCAGGCCGCATGAGGTGACCTGGTTGCTTGAGTCTCTCCCAAGGGCCCTCTGCAGTTGGAGAGCACAGCCTCCCAGAGGGCCCCACGGTGGACCTGCAGCAGAGGAGGTGGCTCCTTCTCTAACCTGCACTGGCAGCTGGGGTCCTTGCAGATCGCCCAGGCGGCGACCTGCTCGCATGACACAGCAAGCCACTGTGAGGGCCAAGCTATTACTCTGGCCTACCGACACCCTACTATGACGGGTCTGGAAACATCCTGTAATTGCTGTAGAAGTTCTGGGGCCTTGGATTTTTCCAGTGGAGGAGTTAGACAAGGAAAAAATCAGCAAATCCTGGGCTCTGGCCGGAGAAAGCCTGCCGAGAAGGGACGGCAGGGCAGCGCTCCACCGCGTGGAGACAGAAGAAAGCGGGCACAGGATTCCCATGTGGGAAAGCAGAACCACGGCTCCGGCCCCTCCACCCCCGCCTCCCACCCCAGCCCTGCCAGCTGAAAGCTGTCATTGCACGGCGGAGCTTAACACAAAGGCTGCTGATAACTCCTTGGTGAGTCCAGACACGCTGCTCAGCCCCTGAGCGCAGCCGGCGCGGCTGCGCTCCTCCTGGCTCGGACCCGCGGCTGCAGCCCAGCTGCCCACGAGGGGCCGGCTCCGCTCTAGGGCTCCCTCCCCCGCCAGCCCGCAAAGCCCTCTGGATGCCTGGAGGAAGGGAGCTGGCGATGTCCGCGGTCCACAGCCCTGACAAGAAAAAGCAACCCCAGGCTTCCCCAGCCCTGCGCGACCAGCCCCCGACTCACCGTCCTTGCTCCGGTGAGCACCTGGAAATAATTTTGAATCGAGTCTGTGTCATCCCAGGTGGTGATATCGACAAATTCCAGAAACCCTCGTTTGAAGGGCAGTTGATTGAGGAGTTCCTGGGCTCTTTTGCAGTAGGGGCAGGTGGGTTTCATGAACACCACCACCTTCCCGCCCTGGATCTGGCGGTACACAAACTCTTCAGCCATGCTGACAGGCTTGCAGTCAAGCGGGAGGGATCCCTCAAGGGCAGGTATGGCCCGGGGTGTTCTATTGTAGGCCCAGCCAGCTGGCTCTCTTTTAATAAGGAACCTCCCTGGAGGAGGAGGAGTTTGCCTCTCAGCATGCTTGAGTTTTAAAGGGACAGCCCCGAAGTCGGTTCAGTCTGGTCGAATTCACGGGTTAGCAATGCCTAGGAACGCATTCTTGCCTTTTAGTCATTGGTAGCTATGGCCAAGATGTCTTTGTTGACCTCAGATCTTTGGGGAGTGCCTGCCCTTTGGCAGAGATCAGAGTTAAGTCACCCTCAGGGATAGCTTAAACTGCACAGGCCGGCCTCCAATAGGGGCTGCGGAGGCTTGGCCTCTTAGAGGAACTCTTTATTGATCGTCTTAAAGATAGAGTTGATTTGGAAAATGCAAACGGAAGCAGTCAAGAAACCGAAGACTTTGAAATCTTTTTAGAGGAAGGAAATTGAAATAGGATCCCTTATGGAGTTTTCTCTCAGGGTGTTTTGCTTGGCCTGTGCAGGGGTAGTTGATTTTTGTAATTACTTTAATGAAATTAGCCCTCAGTAGTGAAAAATCTGAAAATTTCACCAAAGAATCTGGATTTGCAACTTCTCTCTGAAGGTCAAGTCACCCCCAATTCACCTAATGGCAGGCCTGGGCCGAATAGTTACTGTGGCCATGGACAGGGCAGGGGTCAGCTCAGCTTTGCCACAGGTCCCACGTGGGAGGCCCCTGCCTTTGACACACCTGACACCCACTTCACCTCAAAAGCACGTGAATTGGTGACCCACGAACAGCAGTTAATTGTGGGTGTAAATTCCAGCACGACCCCTGATTTCAAAGTACAGATTAGATGAATATCTTTTCCTCTGCTTGACCCTGTGTTCATGGCCCTCTCTCTGTCTTCACTGTGAGTGGACATAGCCTAATAATTCGGCTATCAGAGTCATTTAGGTCTTGCGAAACCCAAGGCCAGAGATGTAGGGCCAGGAGACCCTTTGCAGGCTTCTACTCCTAGGTCTCCTTCAGACCGTTTCCTTTAAAGGACTCTGCTTTTACACTGAAACTGGAGTATCTTCAGAGAAGAGGGGCTGGGGCCAAGATGGACGTCACCCCTCTCCTGTTGGTGGAATCTCAGGCCTCTTGTGATTGACAGAAGGAAGAAAATGGGCTCTGGGAAGCAGCTTTTTATGAGACTCGGTTACTAAACTTAAAAGGCTAAACTGGGAGACCTAGATCCCAAGTCCCAGGGAAGGAGCTCGGTGAAAGCTCTGTCCCTGCGAAGAGTGGGTAGAGCTGGGAGGCTGTCGGCAGCTTATGTGGTCAAGGCTTGGGACTTCCAACCCATGACTTCACTGCCCTGCAGAATAAACTCAGTGACAGAGTCAGCGTCTCCCCCTCTCCTGCTCCCTTAGCTCAGACCCCATGGCGTGTCCCTCCAAGGAGCCTTCCTGAGGCCCAGGGAGTTCTTTGGGCCTCCCAGAGCTGCTGCCTCATGCCCCCTGGGTCATGTGCTTGACAGGAGCATGACTGTCCCTCGGGGCCTCTCCCTTCTCAGTTCTGCCACTAGGTTCTTGCTTCCTGCCGTCCCTTTTCCCTCAGTGTGCTCAGTGTGTGACGCTGTTTACGTCTCTCCCTGGTTAACACCTGCCAGTGCCACCACCACCCTCTTCCATTTCCTGCTCTCCTGTGCCCGCCAGTTCGTGAAACCTGCTGTTCGCCCCCACGCACTGCCCTTGTCCCTCTTTCCCCCTAATTCCATTGCACTCTGACCTCCCCATCAACCCTTTCTGCTGAAACTCTCATGGCCAATTTCTGTCACGTCCTCTACATTGCTAAATCACCTCAGAACTGTGAACCATGGGTGATGGTCTCTCAGGTCCTTGACATCGTCCCAGGAAAGAATTCAAGCACAAGTCAGATGGCAAAACACGTTTACAGAGCAGAGGTGAGTGTACACTCCATAGGCAGTGTGGACTGCTCTGCCAGGGCTTCCCAGCAAGGATGGGGCTGGGGGGACCCAAGATGAAAGCCCCTGTGTGTGTCCAAAGCCAGCACTCCCTTCACTGCTCTACAGAGCCAAGTCCAAGGTCTCAGGGCAAGGACAATGTAAGCCCCTAATGGGGCCTCCAAGACCATCTGTTCTAACTCCACCGCGAACTCACATCCCTGCTAGGACATTTTTCTGCCAGGCACTGGCCTAACCTGCCTTGAGTCCCTCCTTGGGCTAGTCAGGAATCCAGATCAATGACAGGAATGCCGGATGTCTCTCAGGGCTGTGGTCTTGCTCCACAGGGGAGCCGAATGCCCACACCCAGCACAAATACAGCCGTCACACAAGAGGGGCCACCACATGCATGCACATAGGGTCACAAATCCAGGATCAAGAAGAAACAGCATGTGTGTGCAATGACATAACAGAAATGCAACAGAATCACAGACTTGCTTGAGAGAAAAACAGACACCCAAACAGGAGGGAAGATGAATTTACATTGCTGGACTTTTCGAAGACCTCTGAGCATAGTTATGTTTGAAATCTATTCATGATGTTTCTACCAGTTGGTTGTATCAGGGAGGAGTCATCAAAAAGTTCATGGGAGATGCATATTATGAAAAATTTTTATATAGATTTCAAATTTGGGGGCAACAGAATAAATTTATACTGTGATTCCATTTTTCCACGGGCTTTCTGAAGTACCCCCACGTGTCTGAGTACCAGCACTGTCCCTGAAGCTAGGCTCTACTCTGCATAGGCAACGGCTTGGCACGGCTTAACTAGACTAGTGGCGAACTCATCCTGCAGTGAAAATTAGACTTTCCTGTATCATCTTATCCCCAGTCTAGCTTTTCTCTGGAGATCACTGTTTGTCTATGTACACCCACTCTCCAAAACAGTCTTTGAAGTGACTTTCTTTCTTGCTAATTTTCTTGTAAATAAAAAATAAAACATTCAGGGCTGGCCCTGTAGTGAGGCGGTTAAGCACAATATGCTAGGGATATGGATGACTACAGTTTGAATCCTGGCCCTGGAAGCTTGGGCACATGTGCCTAAGTCCCCCAAATCCTGACCAGATAGAAATGGGGAACGTGATTGAGGTGTGACACGGCCCATTGCGGTGGGCGGTATGCCCTTTCTTTCCCTGGACAGCACACACACTCTCTGGCAAAATAAAGAAATAAAACATTTATAAGCACTCAGTTTAAATACTCATCCAAAGGGCACTAAGTTTAGTAATAATATAGCAATGTGATGGAATACTTCAACAATGTTTTAAAAAGAGGCAGACCTGTGTCAGTTGGTATGGAATAATGTCTAAAGGGCAGACTGAGCTGTACACCAACACTTGTATAAAAGAAAAAAAAATTGTATATTGAGAGAGACTTTTTAAAAATTTTTTAGTTTTTTGCCATAGGGCATGTACTCTCACTGGAGAGAGACAGAAAGAGACAGAGAAAGAGAAGGGAAGTGAGAAGTCCTCCCATGAGGGGATGGGAGGATGGTCATACTCACAACCCCTTCTTCTCCATTTCCTCTCAGGAGTTTGGGCATGCACACCTACATACCACTGGCATTTCAAGCCGCCAGTTCTGGGACTTGAACCGTGGAGTTAACCATGTGGGATCCAGTACCTTAACCACTACACCACTTGCTGGCTCTTGAGTGGGACATTTTTATTGCAGTAGAATTTGTGGGTTAAAGCTGAGGACAAAGAGGGTAAATAATACACCTGGTGTCGAGAGTCACCAACCGCTGGCCAGACTTCCTTCCTAAACCAATTTTGATGACTGTGAGCGTACGCTCCCGGGCTTCCTGGCTAGTGAGGAATGTTAGAGATTTTGTCTTTTCTTACTCAAGCCAAGTGAGAAGGGCTCCAAGAGAAATATTTTATTTGTTTTTAGTTTACTTGTTTATTTCTGTGATAAGAGGAGAGAGAGAGGAGCACCTCCAACAGGTCCCCATGCCACAATTCACCTGCAGTGTTGGCCAGGGTGGATCGTGGCCACATACACGTGCGCTTGGTGTGCACACCTCAGACCTGTCCAGGTAGACCCAGTCGTGTTACTGCTGTGCCACTGTCTTCTGGCCTGAGAAATGTCCTTGGAGCTCGGAGCACACCTGACAGAAGGGCAGACAGGCATTTCATTTATCAACCAATCAGCCGCTTGGGTGGTCCATGTGTTGATCTGCCCTGAGCCTATTGAGCAGAGGTGAAGAACCTTGGTATAAATGGCCAAGTCTAGCTTGAAAGGGATGTGTGAGTTTCTCACAAGAGAGTGGACACCATAGAGAGTGGCTGCAGTGAGCTGTCTTTTTTCTTATCACTGGGCAAGGTGATCCAGCACCAGGCCAACTGGGTGCAGGAGGCAGGGAGATCGAGACACACACAGCCCCCCCACCTGTCTCTCTAGCTGCCTAAAGGGGCCCCGCGGAGAGATGCTGGGGCCACGTACGAGGCCTGGTTCAGATTCCGGGTTGACCCGATCATGACGGGCATGCACCTGTGAAAATGGTTAGCTCAGAGGCTGGGGGAGGTTGTGGCCTGGTAAGACACTGTTGAGGGTAGTATCTCTCTCTGGAAATCTAAAATTAAACTTTAAAATGATAAAAATAATAGCCTTAAAACCTGAGAATAAGCCAAACACCCATGCATAAGAAATTAATTACAGAAAGCACAGTACATCTATGTTACTGGCTACTTTGAAACCATGAAACCAATGAGTTGTATCTGTATATGCTAATTTGGAAAGATATTCAAGATACATGATTCGAACTTATTTATTTATTAAATGGACAATGCACAAACATATTACGAGATTCTAATAATACAAAAGAGTATACAGTGAAAATAAAGTTTAACCCTGTACTTTTCAAATACTCAGATTTTCTCATCAGGAGCAAACACTGTTCTCAGATTCTCATGCCAAGATACATTATTGAACTTTTCTAATGAGTAAGGTATCAATGCTATGTGATTCCGTATGTGTAAAATATGGAAGTTTATATACATATGTTTGCATTTGTGAGTACGTTTATCATATATGTAATATATATGTATTGTATGTAATAATATAAAAAATCATTTTTTTCCCCAAAGAGAGACTCAGGACCCAATTAATTATTTCCTCAATTATCTCTGGGTAAAATGATTAGCAATCAAATGAGGGTGGGGCTTTTTATTTTCTATCCACCTTCACTGAATATTTATCAAATGGATGTATCATTTTTATGTGATTACTTTAAAGTTTTTTTTCCATGACTGAAAGACAGAGACAGAGGGAGAGAGACAAACACCCTTAAAGAGTTCTCACACTGCAGTCCCCAGCAGCCTTCCCAGCCAGCCCGGGTCAGGGGAATGTGCACGTGCCTGTAGGCACAGGCCCGCTCGGGAATAGAACTCCGGTCCTCCACGTGGCATCCGGCATTGCAGAACACTGCACTATTGCTGCACCACCAGGGCTGGCTCTAATTTTCAATTGTATTTGAAGTAGTGGTTGGAAGAACAGGGGGTGGAGAAGAACAGTGCAGACTAGTCTTTAAAGAACTTGGGAGGGGCTGGCAGCTTGCGCGTTGGGTGAGGTGTTGGACTTGCCCATGGCCACCCTGGTTCGTGTCCTGGACCTGGCGGCTTGCTTTTTCACTTTCCTTCCCTCTCCCTCTGGTCAAATTTAAAAATAAGGATAAAAAATAAAATAAATAATTTAAAAAAAATAAAAGAACTTTGGAAGGAGAAGGAAAAGAGGGAAGAGGGAACAGCTTAAGGGAATAGCAGGGTTGAGAAAAAGTCTCTTCACTACAAGAGAGCCTGGAGAATAGGTATTTCCCCCCAGAGGCAGCAATGAATGAAGGGGGGAAACAGAAGCGAGAGAGAGGATTCTTAATGGAGTAAAGTCACACACAGAACTGGAGAAGGAGACGGGGGCTGAGGGTGACTAACCCCGGTGAGGAGGACGGGCACGTCTTCAGAGGGAGCAGACAGGATGTAGAGGGGGCAGACAGGATGCCAGGGGAGCTCCTGGGGCAGAAGACGGGCAAGGGCACATGGGACTCCAAACTCAGGACACACGGCTGAAACAGCAACTCGTGGGTTCCAGGCTACAGGGGAGGCAAGTGGAGGCAAGAGGGGATGATAAAACAGCAGGATGGAAGACGTGAACGTCAAAATGAAGATGAAAAACTGGTTCAGTGGCAGGGATTAAAAAATTAAAAAAAAAAAAAAAAACAAAGTTATGCTCAGTGACAGGAAAGTCAGGTGCACAAGCACACATTACAGCTGCTTGATGGCAAAACTAAATACGTACAGACGTGTGGAAACAAAGCAAATTATGCCTTAAAGAAAAAGCAACTTCGAACTTTTCTTGGGGAACACAACTTAGGTTACAATGATTCCACCACTAAATGAGGTCTATTTCACCAGGGAGGTAGTATTTCTAGTGGAAAATAAGCCACCGCGGGGTGTAACCCGTGCACCAAAACATGAACTTAATACTAACACCAAGTGTCCAGCACCGGCCTTGTGCCGAAGTGACGGCTACGTGCATGCATAACTGGTTGCAAAAAATAATTCCTTAAGCCTGAGTTGAGATGCTCAAAGGAAGTGAATCACTTAGGGACAGATGTTCTTAATTACCAACGACAGAGTGTCCCACCCACAAACAATTGCTGGGCCATGTGTAGATGGAGCTGTCATTTGGAATGACTTGTCCAAAGAGCTTAGGGTAAAACTCCGAGAAGTTGAAGTGGGAAAATGAAGTCGAAGCCAACAGTACCTATTGAACAACACTAGAGAGTTAGGAACTGCATGAAAAGAAAGTAGCAGCCTCTCAGCCCCTCTTCATCCACGGGGGAATCCTCTTCCATTCTGTTCCATTGGCACCTTTTCCCCGTGGAGTAACTTTCATGGTTTGGCACTCTGGCACAGAATAAGCAGTTTGATTCAGACTCTCACACAGATGATGAAAATATACTCATTAAAAAAAATAGTCTTTTTCCTTTTAGATTTTATTTATGTGTTTCCATGAGAGAGAAAGAGAGAGACAGAGTAAAAGAGAGAGGTGAGGGGGGCACCTCCAACAGGGTCTTCACATCACTCTCCCCTCCCAGTTGGACAGGCCCAGATCATGGGCTTGTGTGTTTGGCATGCTTAGGGAGGTCACAGGACATGAACCCAGGACCCTTCTCTTGTAGGACCAAGTGTGTTACCACTGTGCCACCACCTGGCCCTAACCAAAATGTTCCTCAGTGGGCTTCTGGCATTCCCAGTCACAGGAGAAGATGCAGTTGTAGATTAAAACGAGAACTATGGATGTGCTTGGCCTTTGAGTGTCTAAACATTAATGTGAAGAGCCATGAGTATAGGACAAATTTTATTTTTTCCTTTTTTTTGGAGAGGATTTTGTTATAGGGCGTGTGCGCTCGCCAGACAGACAGAGAAAGACAGAGAGATAGAAAGCGAGAAATCACCCCCCAGAGGGGATGGCCACGCCGCAATCCCTTCTCCTCCTTGGGATCTTAGGCACGCACGCACACGCGCCCAGTGTGAGTTTAAGCCATCGGGTCCAGGACTCGAACTGCGGTCGACTACATGGGAGTCTAGTGACATAGCCATTACGCTAACTGCTGGTCCCAAGGACAAATTGTTTTTAAATGGATATAAACAATTTTTCTCTGCCTTTCTCCAGTGAGTGAAGAACATAAACAAACCTAAAAATAAATAAATAAATAAAGTAAGCTTTGATGGGGTGGTTAAAGGAGCTAGATCCCACAAGCCTTACCAGGCAGTTTGAACCCTGACCTTATGGCTTGAAAAACATACTGGTAGTGTGTATGCATGTGCCCCAAATCCCAACAGGGTGGAGAAATAGAGGAGAAGGGATTGTGGCATGACCATGCCCCATTGGAGGGTGCTTTCTCTCTCTCCCTCTTTCTGTCTTTTTCTGACAAGTGGAGGTGCCCTCTACCAAAAAAAAAAAAAAAGAAAGAAAGAAAGAAAAAGAAAAAAGTAGGCCATGAGTATTGTATGTGCATGTGTATGTATGAGTGCGTGAATACTGTATGTGCAATTATGTATTTATGAGGTATATCTATATATCCTAACATGAAATATTTCTATGTAAAAGCATACTAAGGATTTTAAGTTACAAAATAATTCATGGAGTTATTAAAATGAGAAATAAAAAAATGATACTTGCTTGGGACCAGCAGATAGCTTAGTGGTTATGTAGCTGGACTCCCACGTAGTCAACTGCAGTTTGAGTCCAGGATGCGGTGGCTTAAAATTCATGCTGGGCACATGTGCGTGCCCGAAATCCCAAAAGGAGAATGGAGGAGAAGGGATTGTGGCATGGCCTCCTCCCTGGGGGAGGTGATTTCTCACTTTCTGTCTCTTTTTCTCTGTTGAACACACATGTCCTATAGCAGAAAGTCTCTAATTAAAAAGAGAGAGAGAGAGAGAGAGAGAGAGAGAGCGCCATGCCTAAGGACCCACTTTCTGCGTACGTGTCAGTGCCGAGGCTGGTCAGGGAAAGATGGCGGCCATCAGGGCACTCTGGCCTCTAAGGAAGCGTGAGCATGGAGGGATGACAAGGCTTTCAGCTTTGCTCTGTGGACTTCTATATTATTTGAAACTGGTATCCTAAGGATTTTATTACTTGTGTAAGAAAATAAATGATAAAGGCCACAAATAAACTGTGTGATCCACTCTTTGGTACTCTCATGGGGCTGGAGAACTGGAGCACGAGGGGATGCATCCAGGTCTAAGCGATGCAACCACATGGGGGCTGACCGGCCGGCTGTTAGAAAATAAAGACAACAGAAAGTCCGTAGTAGTACTAGGTCCGGGACTCTCGCTTCTGCGGGTTTGGGATACCACAGAGCTGTAAGAAAGTCCATCCTGGACAGTCTTCACTCCTCACAGCTACATGACAGTGGGTTGACGGAAGAGATGGCGGGGGTGGGGGGATAGAAAACGACAACCTTATGAGGATTGCCGAAGAGAGCAATGTCTCTCAAAGTTTCAGGAGAAGGTGGAATTTTAGGACTTTCCCTCTCGGGCTCTGAGTAACTGCACAAATGAGGTATTTCTGGAGAAGCAGAATGTCACGCTGTGGCCAGCGATGCCTCAATACTGGAGCAGGGGGCTGCCCCAAGTCCCTGTGATACAGGCCAGCGCTAAGGGACAGGTGGCTGTGGCAGCAAGGCCAGTCTGCAATGGTAGAAACAGCAGTTACCAGAAGTTGCAGGGGATCCTGACAGGGATGTCATCATCCCAGGGGAAGGCATCTCTGGCTCACACCAAGATGGTGCAGGAGTGTGTGGGTCAGAGGACGAATGGATGGCCTGGAGAGCAATGTTTTTTTTTTTTTAATTTAATTTTATTTATGATGATGATGATTATTAAATTTGCTATAGGGCATGTGCACTCACCAGAGAGAGAGAGAGAGAAAGAGAGAGAGGGAAAGTGAGAAAGCAAGCCTCGGGGTCCAGGACCAGAACGTGGCCGGCCATATGGGAGTCCAGTGCCTTAACCACCATACCATGCGGCAGCCCACAGTGGGCTGTCTTACTCCACAGCCTCTGAGGTCCTTCTGCCCAGGGCAAGAGGGTCCTTCCGCCCCTGGTTGCCTAACTAACTAGACTCCTGAACCCTTGAGCACCTGGCAAGCCGAGAACAGGGGAGCACTGCAAGTTCGTGCTGAACTCTCTACCAAAAATATGGGAAAGGAATCTTTTCAAGCGCCAAGGAGACACTGGGGAAGAGGATGCTGGGAAGGGAAGCAAGGGGCCCCATCATGAGAGCAGGCCTGTCTGTTGCAGGATGCATTTCTTTCACTTCTTAAAAGGAAAATGTTGATTTTCAAATGTAAGGATCAGGGACCAGTAAGGGGCTGGGTCCACATGGCCAACTGTGCAGTTCAAGAACCAGACCTGGCAGCTTGAAAATCATACTAGGCACAAAGCCCTGGTATGGAGGAGTCCGACCCAGCGAGGCCCCAGGATCTGTCTGAGCCGCCCCCCCCCCCCCACCTTTGAGCTCCACTTCCGGTCAGATCAATATGCTGGCAAGGCCACTGTTGTGCACACCCCCCCCCCCCCCACACACACACAGCTTGGGTCAATTAGCATGTCAGCAACTGCTTGCTATTTGCTCCAGAAAACCGGTAGCCTTGCTGGGAAGCGACCCCCCTCTGACTCCCCAATTTACTACTATAAAAGAATTGCATAGCTCTCTTATACATCCTAAGTATATGATAAAATTTTCCAGGAACTCCCCCGACCACTCCCCTTTGCTATTATCACCTACTATTAATTACAATGCTTTATCTCCATGGTCACAGTAGAGGGTGGGCTGAAGTTCTATCTAGGTGGAAATGGTCTTTGGAAGGCCCTTCAAAATACATTTAAGGTAAACTTAATCCTTTCTTTATGTAAAATAGGATTAGGCCAAAACTGGCCCAGGACCACCCCCTGCTCTCACCAAGCGAAATTGATAAATATTTTAGGACTCCTCAAATCAAGTTTTTAGATCCCTATAAAACTATGTAAGTATCATTCTTTATTAAGATCCATAGGAACTAATATCTATTCTTGAGATTTTCTTTTCTCAGAGCCATTCCTAGTAATCACAAGATGGCTGCTGTGCTGCTGCTTACCGGAACCACCTTTCTGAAACTGCATTCTATGGAGACCCACCTACAATTGCGGAAATGCACAACACCCACCCTTAATCCAACCCTGAATAGAATCTATGTTCCCTTTTGTTAAAACCTTTATGAGCTGATAATTGAAAGCACGTAGCCCCTCTCCCATTTACTTGCATGTAACACATTTTCAATAAAAAGGCACGATGATCCCTAGCAGTTGTCACTCCCCAGAGAGCGATCTCTGGGGGGTGTCCGGCATAGGACGTGCGTGAAAAGGCATTGAGGCCTGTGTCTTCTGTTCACCTGCACCGCCTCCGTCGAGATAACCCACCTACGCCGAGGCTGGTCCCCGGCAGATTGGCCCCCAGTATTTCCAATTTCTGGTGAAAGGTAACAGATATTATTGAACTTACGTGAAGTACCTTCCTGCCACAAAATAAGAGTGCTCACAAATATTTTCCAATTCCAGAAGGGTCAGGAAGGGAGAAAAATTTATGTTTCAATTAAAAAAAATTTTTTTTAACAAATTGCTGAATCTATCAACAGCTCACAAGAAAACAAAATCCCTTTAATCTGAAAGACAAAGTATAGAAGAAAATCAATAATGTTTTAGTCAAAAGTCATAAAATTCTATTTTACCAGTTCAGTCTTTTGTAATTAATCTCTCTCCTGTTGAATTTGCAATGTTTCTATGGTCTGATGTTTTCGTTTAAATCCTGGAAGTTAACATTTAAGTTATTATTGATATTCCCAGACTTGTCCCTACCATTAAGTTGGCCATTTTCTTGGTTGTTTTTCATTCTTTGATTTCTGTGTGTCTGTCTTTAGTTTTCCTGGTATGGCACACCCTTCAGAACTTCTTGAAGAGCTAGTCTCGTGTTGGTAAATTCTTTCAGGTTTTGTTTATCTGAGAATGTTTTTATCTTTTCTTCCCATATGAAGGCTAATCTTTCCAGGTATAGTATTCCTGCTTGAAATTGTTTTTCATTTAACACATTGAATATATTTTCCTATTTTTTCCTTCTTTGCATTGTTTCTGATGAAAAGTCTCATGTTAGCCTGATGGGGTAATCTTTGTAAGTAACTTGATGTTTCTCTCTTGCTAATTTTAGTTTCTTGTCTTTTTTTTTTTTTTTTTTTGGTGTGTGTGCTCGCCAGAGAGACAGAGACAGACAGAGAGACAGAAAGTGAGAAATCAACCCCCAGGGTGGATGGCCATGCCACAATCCCTTCTCCTCCATTCTCTTCTTGGGATCTTGGGCACACACGCACACATGCCCTGTGTGAGGTTAAAGCTGCTGGGTCCAGGATTCAAACCATGGCTGACTACATGGAATCCAACGATGTAACCTTACACCATCTGCTCTTACCAATATCTTGTCTTTGTCTATGGTGGTCTTGGTCAATCTGGCAATGATGTGCTTTGGAGTGGATCTTCTTGGGTTAATTCTATTTCTGGTCTTTTGTATTTCTTGGGCCTGGATACTCAACTGCCTCTCTAAGTTTGAAAAATTTTCTTCTAGGATTTCATGGAATAGATCATCAATGCCCTTATTAGTTTCTTCACCTTCTAGGATACAATTATCCAGATGTTTGGGTGTTGGATGGTATCTAGTATTTCTTGTATATAATTCTCATTTTTGGGGTGTTATTTTCTCTCTTTTTTTTATGATTTTTTTCTAGGTCAGAGCTTTTGTTTTCCAAATCCAAGATTCAGTCTTCTGCATGGTCTAATCTACTTTCAAGGGGGGTTTTAATTTTGTGTATTAGAATCTTCATCTCTAACATCTCCGTTTGACTCTCTTTTCTGGTGTGTATTCTTCTTTCAAATTGTGGAAGAACTTCCTCATCTCCTGGAACTCATTGTCTCTTTTCTCTTGCATATTCTGGAGTTCAATGGGACATTTCCATGAGTTCCGTTGTACTGTCTGTGGATGATGAAGAGTTGTTCTTTTCCCTTGGGGGAGAGATATTTTCTTGTTTTTTCATATTTCTTTTGCCTCTGTGGTGGTTTCTGGTCATCTGATGAATTACATGTTTTCTCCTAAATTCTTGGAGTTAATTATGAGCATTTGCAGCATGCAGGAGGTGATGACCTACAATATTCCTACAGTTCTGTTTCCCTGATGCTCACCAAGCAACCTGTGCTTTTGTCATTTGAACTGAATATCACAAAGGTCTCCCAGTTTCTAGAGAACAGGTGTATCTGGGCTGAGCTACAGGGTTTCACCTGAGAGTTCAGAGACATGTGGGAGGAGATGAGTTGCGCCCTCTCTGCAGCTCCATATTTCTCCCTGCTGCTCACATTGCAGTCTCTCTTCTTTGCATTTTAGTCAGTTGGTGGTATATTCACTATTGGCTAATATGTTGGGGAAGTTTTCTGCAACTGTAAGCTCATGTGCTTCCCTTTACTGTGAGGTACTTCTGTGCCGATTTCCCTCCGCTACTGCGTTTTGCAATGTGGTATCCACAGAAAGAGATTTGAGTTCAGATATATGAAGAGGAGTTTCTTCCTTTGTGCAGCAGGTTCAGTGGGGGTTGAGGAGTTCTGTGACCCTGAACGTATTCAGATGTTTGGCTACCATGCACTTAGACCTGTCTAGGCACTCAGCGTGTGGAGGCTGAGCAGCAAAGTAGGAAATTATGGTAAAGGAGAAGAAAAAGGAAGAGAAAAAAAAGGAAAATGAAAATAAAACAAAATAAGACAAAAACAACCAAAAAAGGAAATTTTTTTTAAAGGGAAACCACATGGCATGCTTTCATGCCACGCGAAAGGGGCAGGGCACAGCTCAGATGTAGATGGATTCTGAAATCAGCAAGAGAAAGAAGTCAGAGGGGAAAAAGAGTACTTAAAATTAAAAAAAAAAATAATTAAAGAGAGAGTAAGAGACAGAGAGAAACAGAGATTGTCCTTTCTGTCTAGGTTTTTGGACCTGGAAGGAGAGATTTGAAGCAGAGGGTCTTTAGTTGCCCTAGTTCCTGAAAGGGGCAAGGCACTGTATGCCTAAAATCTTAAGAGGAGTATGGGGGAGAAGGGATTGTGGTGTGGGCACTCCCCCTTGAGCAGTGCTTTCTCACCTACCTTCTCTCTCTCTCTGTCTCTCTCATCCTATAGCAAAAGCATCAGGAAAGTCATGACATATTTTTCTATTTTTTTTAAATGCAAAAATGCATCTTGCCTTTCCCGATGACTTTTTAGTAAAAACTAAAATACAATTAAAAATAAAATAAATAAAATGTAAGGGTTGGCTGGAGAAAATCAGGGGGTGGGAACTGGGCTTTGAGGGGAGGAAAAGAGCAGCCTTGATGGTGAAGAGAGGGCAGCAGGTCTTAAGTGATGGGATTGGTGTGCCTGTCACCATCCGGCAACTGACCTGAGCCATACCTGGGTGAACCGAGGGAGCTGAGACTGTGAATACCTGTGGACAAGCACTTGAGCCTCAGGACATGGGAGCCAGTGAAAGTGACAAGGATCTCACCTGACCTGCAGGTGCTAGAGGGCATCAGAAGAGCCCTGGATGGAGCCTGAGGACCTGGGCAAGGCTACCATGAGTGCCCGAGGCCCCACACTCCTGGACCCTGCAAACTTTGGCACTCTAGAGTTCTTTGTCCCAAGCAAGGGGTGGGTGGTTGGGACAGAGTCAGATTTCACATTCTTTAGAGAAATTAAGAAATGTGGCAATTCTTATGCCAGAGTGTTGGAGTGACTCACACCACTGTGTACATTGGTTCTTTTAGTGGCTGATCATTGAGAAAGGGAGTTCTGATCTAGTGGCTGTAAATGGTAGAAGGGAATTTTGGTGTGTGAAGAAATGAAAATGCATGGAAAGGCCCAGCTGAGCCGTAGTGGGGTACAGGAGGGTCCTTGAGGAGCTCCCAGGAGCTGGGGTTCCATAGGAACTCTGCAACCGGAAATCCCTGGCATGTTCTGTATGGCGTGACTAGGCCTCTCTCCCTCCTCCAGGACATCTTTGGGTAAGTTGAAACTTTCTGCCTAATGCCTTCGTTTGGGCGGCTTCTGCTCCCCCTCCTTCTCCATTAGAAACATTTCGAAGTCTGGATATTGGTTACAAAAATGTTTAAGAGTATTCACTTCCTCTCATTCCTGACCCAGCTTCAATTCCTCTCAGAAGGCGATCCCTACTTCCAGCGTCTGGCGTCTTTTTCTAATGTTTTTTGTGTGCACATATACATACATATATGTATACACACACACACACACACACATATATGTATGTATTTTTTAAAGTTTTTAGAGAGGTTTTGCTCTAGGGCACACGCACTCACTGGAGAGACAAAGTGAGACATCAACCCCAGGGGGGATGGCCACACTGCAATCCCTTCTCCATTCTCTTCCTGGGATTTTGGGCACACACACACACACACACACACACACACCTGGTGTGAATTTCAAGTCACTGGATCTGGGACTCTAACCACACAGTTAGCCACGTGGAAGTCCAGCTCCTTAACCACTATGCCACCCACTGGCCCCATGCATTTTCTTCATTTTAAAGGTTATTGCCTAAGAGCATGTACTCAATGGAGAGAGAGAGAGAGAGAAAGAGAGAGATGGAGAGAGACAGTCAGAGGGAAAGTGAAAAATCACCCTCTGGGAGGGCTGGCCAGGCCACAATCCCTTCTCTTTCATTTTCCTCCTGGGATCTCGGGCACACACACACAGTCCCAGACCTGCTGGTGTGATTTTGTGGGACTCAAGCCACAGTCGACCATGCGGAAGCCCAGCAACATAACAACTACACCATTTGTTGGCCCGTGTATTTTTCTTACACAGTAACCTACCTGCCCACTGTTTTTCTCTTGTCGTTTAACAAGTTACCTACCATTCTACCTCATCTTTTTCCCCCCTGGATTTATAGTTTAATATAGTATCAAACATGTTACAGTGAGATCTACAAACAGAATTATATTTAAATTCATGTGGAACGATATTGACATTTTTAAGTTATACTGTTGAAGTTAAGAGGATGAAGTACAGCTTAAGTTTTACAACAAAGAAAAGAAAAATAGACACGACAGAAATAGAGTTAACAGTAAAAGTACAGCTCTCTGTCCCTGACACATGTGGAAACTTCTTGTCAGAAAGCTACATCTTCTTGATCTGATTGTCCAAATCATTAAAATACAGATGATTCAGGGCCATTTGCCAGAAATTCATTTGGCAGTATCATAGACTAACATTTTCGAGAGCAGATCCAAACCAATTTCACCCAAAGTTTTGACATGGGACGCTAGACTTCCGGGCTTCCTCTTGGGAAATGTATTCTTATAGCCCCGTAAAGGTTCCACTTCTGGCCACGGTTCATTACTGGGGGTGCCCAAAGCTCTGAAATGTGAAGAGCTGGTTAATTTCTGAGTCCCCATGGACAAGTGGTTTCTTGGTTGCTAATTCTGCCAGTACGGTGCCTGTGCTCCAAATGTCAAGCAGAGTCGAGTCACGGGTTGTGCCCACAATACGACTGGGGATCTGTACCAGAGAGTGACGTCACCACCACACGTGAGTGTACTCTAGGTGCGGTGCCAAAAGCTCTGGCAAGGCCCAAATCAGCCAGGTTAATTGTTCCTTTGTCATCAATCAATAGATTTTGAGGTTTTAAGTCTCTGTGAAGAACTCTTGTAGAATGACAAAACACAATCCCTTGTAGGATTTGGTACAAATAATTCTTTTTTTTCCCCAAAGAATGATTTTACTTGACTTTATTTATTTATTTATTTATTTGAATTTGACCAGAGAGGAATGGAGTGAGAAAGAGAGAGAGTGAGAGAGAGAGGAGAAGTGAGAAAGCAAGCCACCAGGTCCAGGACTCAAACCGCGGTCAGCCAAGTGAGAGTCCAGCTGCCTTAACCACCATGCCAACTGCCAGCCCTGGTGCAAATAATTCTTGACAAGTGAAGAGTCCATCAGCTGACCAGAAAGGATAGAATCCAAGTATTTCTCGAGACCCATGGAAAGAAATTCAATGAAATACAACCTGGAATCCTGCATACACACATCTTGAAGACTGACTGTATTTGGATGGCGAAGTTGTTTTAATAGAGGAAGTTCCCGAATCGCAGTACTAGGAACCCATTCCTCTTTTCTGCCTCGCCTACTTTTCTTCATGGCTACCACCTGACCTGTACTTTTGTGTCTAGCCTTGTACATAACTCCATAGGTACCTTCTCCAGTTTCCTCTCTTTTCATAGTCTTCCATAATTGGTCACCGGGTAGAGTAGTAGATCCTAGCAGCCACATCTCCAGTGCTCTTCACTCAACCTCCAAAAGCCCCCTGCCTCATCCCTGTAATGCTACTTGGTATCCAGTTCTATGAATGCACCCTCTACATTGTAGCCTGTTACCCATTGCTCAAGGTTTTGGTTTCTACTCTCAATGAACTTCCTCTTGAGTGAGTGTGTTCTTTTTTTTTCTTTTTTCAGACATAATTTTCTTATAATTAATACTTGCTAGAAAATGCATTATTTACAATTACACCAACATTCATGGAGGCCAAATATTACAGGCATAAGGGCACAATATGACCACAAGATGTCTTTCCATACTTCCCAAATAGGTTTGTATTTTAGCTATGAAATTCAGTTACCAGACCCAAGCTTCTTCTTTTTTTCTTATTTTTTTTGGAGAGTTTTTTTCACTATAGGGCACATGTGCTTGCCAGACAGGCAGAGAGAGACAGAGAGACAGAAAGTGAGAAATCACCCCCCAAGGGAGATAGTCACGCCACAATCCCTTCTCCTCCATTCTCCTCTCGGGATCTTGGGCACGCACGCACACACGCCTGGTGTGAGTTTTAAGCCACCGGGTCCGAGACGCGAATAGCGGTTGACTACGAGGGAGTCCAGCGACATAGCCATTATGCTAGCTGCTGGTCCCCACCCAAGTTTGTTCTTAACAAGTGAAATTTTTATGTCCATTCAATCAAAGAGTCTCTTACACCTCTCTGGGCCTATTCATGTGGAGACAGGAGTAGAAGCTATAACCAGGTTCTTCATATCATATATTTGCATGTGATGCCCAATCTTCATATGCTGACTCACAGCAGGGCCACGTAGATGAGGAAATTCCGTATGCGGGAGATCACGTCTTCGCACATCTTCCGTTTCATCTCCTCCGGGTCCAGTTTTGGTGCGAGGCCCTCAATCCGGAACATCGCAGCTCTGCCTCCAAGGCTCCCAGCCGCTGCTCAAGAGAGTGTGTTCTTTTAAGGAACTCCAAGAGTGTGGGATGGAGAGCCATGGTCTTGCAGACACAGCGGGAGGGGGTCACAGAAGCTGAAGGTCAGAGAGCCAGAGGGATGAAATCCTGGGGAATTGTTACTACTGGGTAGTAACAACTCTGGGTCTTCCCTGGGCAAGGCACTGAGGACTTGAAGTGACCCTACAGCGATCTTGAGGACTAATATTTCAGGTTTTTCCCTCCCTGGATTCCAGAATTCTGTGGCTGGTCTCCCGATGTGCTTGTCCTGGTGCCACAGCCCTGCAGCGTCACCCACAGCCTTCTGTAGAGGTGACTGAATTGAACAGACCTTATTTTTTGTGAACAGTAATATAGCACCATTGCGCATTTTCCCTTCTCAATCTTCCAGGGGGGCGCTGCAGTCCTTGCAAAGACCTGACTCTGTTTGAATCAACAGAGGGTGTTTCTCACACATTTCATGCACTTAGTGTTTTGGCTATAGTATGATATCCATGTTTATGTTTGGTTTTGTTTATTTTATTGAGAAAGAGAGAGGTGCCTGACAGGATCTCACCATGCCACGATTCACTCCCCAGCCTTCCAGCCAGCCAGTACCAGGTGCTGGAGATTTGAACCCCAGGCCTTCCCATATGGCTCCAGTACTGTGCAGCGGCTCCTTACTGCCTGCGTCATTGCGGCTAGCCCTGTTGTTATCGTCGATTTAGAGACAATGTCTCGCCATGTTGTTCAGGCTGGCCTTCTACTCATGATCCTCCTGTCTCAGGCTCCAAGTCAGTGAGATTAAGGTACACCCAGATGGTGTAATGGTTATGTTGCTGGAACTCCCACATAGTCGACCATAGTTCGAGTCCTGGACCTGGCAGCTTAAAACTCACACCAGGCACATGCGCATGAGTGCCCAAGATCCTGAGAGGAGAATGGAGGAAAAAGGATTATGGCATGGCCACCTCCCTGGGGAGTGATTTCTCACTTTCTGTTTCTCTGGCGAGTACACATGCCCTATTGCAAAAATCTCTCTAAAAAATAAAATAAAGGTGCCTGCCACCACACTCAGGTCTGTGGCTGTGACTGTCCACCTTCCTCCCTCCGTGGGCCTATCTCTTGTGGGCCTACTGCCGTCACTGGGCTGAGCGGTGTTCCCCATGGCCGGCGTCAGCCTGAGCGCTGCCCTGAGTGTGCTAACTCCCGGGAGGAGGGGAGGCACTCCCTGCCTCACATCGTCCTCTCCCAGCACAGACTCAAGCAGGAATGTGCCAGTGTGGGTGTCGGCTTCTCCCAGCACTGGGTCAGTGTCCAAGGATTGTGAAACCAAGTGCCTCACTTCCTCATGACCTGAAAAGCTGCCGGGAATTCCCTTGGGAGGAACAAGTGGGTGACTGCTATGTGGACACCTGCTACGTTTCCTAATAGTTGAAGTGTGAGATGCCACTAGCCACACGCTGGACTGTGGGGCCCCGTTCTGACACGGAGTAACACACCTGGTCGCTGTGCGTCATGTTGAGTCATTCCATCCATTCCACCGAGAGAAAGATCAACCCTACCATGGCGAAGACATTGGAAGGAAGGTTCGTGTAGAAGAAAGGAGAAAGAATGACAGTATCTGTTTTTGTCTCTTTCTCACCTCGTGGAGTTTTACGGCAGCCTTAGGAGAAACTCCAGGGCCTGCCTGGGTTATTCTCAGCTGTGGGGGTGGAAGAGGTGCTTGCAGGAGATACTGCAGAACTCTGGGCTGATGCACAGCAGGGCCAGTACTCAGCTGATGGTCACCAGCACATGGTAAAGACCCGCACTCCTCCTCGTCGTTTGGGACTCGTGCCACTGAGGTGTTACATCTTATTTATGTTTGTTTTTTACTTTGCTATATTGCACATGCACTCTCATCTCCAGAGAGGATGGCCCCACCACAGTCCCTTCTCCATTCTCCTCTTGGGATTTTGGGAATGCATGCAAATGCACCCAGCGTGTTTCTCGAGCTGCTGGGTCTGGAACTTGAACCGTGAAGTCAGCCACATGGTATTCAGCCACCTTAACCACCATGTCACCTGTCTGACCTGAGGTGTTAAATATTTTAACTATGCCTGGGCATATTCTGAAAAGCATTGTCCACATGACATGATCATTTTCTGCATGGAAGAGAAAACATGCTTGGTTTTATCATTCAAACCACGGAAAGTGCAGCTCGGTAAAACTCATCAGTGGTGAGATGGAAACGTACGAGAACAGAGCGGGAGGGCAGGGACTGCTGAGAACAGCAGAATTCGAGACGATGCGGGTAAGGGTCTGCGCCTGTCAGAAGGGCACATGGATGAAACAGGTGGAGAAACACTCGCCTTCGTAAAATACGGGTCTTGGTTTGGTCCTAGTTGAGGTAATGCATGGAGGGGATTCCTCTTAACATCTCATGGGGCCAGATGGTGGCACAGTAGGAACACAACTGGCCCCACAGGGGAGGGTCCCAGGTTCGTGTCCTGAGGCCTTCCTGTGTATGCTGGGCCTGTGTACACGCCAGGATGACAGGGGCTGGGGCAGAGTGTGGTGTCAACCCTGCTGGGAGTGCCTTTCTCTCTCATGAGTGAGATCAACAGATGAAATTTTAGAAAACAAAACAAAACTCTTGTGCATGTCGGTTGGGGATGGGAGTGTGTGTGTCCTCAGACATTAGGATTTAAGTCACTTGACTTCGTGATCATCAGTTGTGCCAATGGCCTTCCTGAATCTCTGGGAATTTCTGAGTGGTAGTCTGGGACATCCTTGTTTGTCCTTGTCATTTGATGCCTTCAGGTTCTCCTACTGGGAAGGGCTTCCTGAAACACAGGGCCCTGCAGGACAGTGGGTGGCAGTCAGGGGACGGCTGCAGTGCCAGGCAGACCCATTCCAGTCCCTCGGCTGTCACTCACTGGCCCCGTGGATCCAGGATGGCAGCTTGATCTCTCGGGCCCCGGGTCCTCTCTGATTATTGCTTTACCTTGGAGGAGAGGTGGGGATTATGTGAGGTGATATACTGAGGTGTTTTCCACAGGGCCCGACCCGGAGTAAGTGCTCAGCACATGGTAGCTGGTACTGCCAGTGTGGGCTGAGAGAGTCTGGAGTTCCACCTGAGCTGCAGATGGGACAGAAATGCTATGACGGTCAGGACCCACCAGGCTGGGAACCCCGATGAGCAGGAATAATGACAGGAGAAAACAGTAAGATTGCTGACTCTGAACAGTTCTCAGTCAGTCCCAGTCCTCTCTGGTCCTGACAAGGAAGAAAAGCTTGTTCCTTGTTTTCAAGAATGTTAGAGGCAGCTAGACAGGCTTGTCCTAGGCCTCTCTAAAGCTGAAAGGAGAGAAAACGCCCACAAAACAGTAAAGCGAAGAGCAGGCCTTGAGGGGCAGCAGAAAGTACCGTGCACAGGAGCCAGATTCCACAGCTGACCGTGGTTCAAATCTAGCCCTGACCGTGGGTCAAATCTGGCCCCTGCCGCGACAGAGACATGCTGGGATGCCTGTGCGCTTGCCCGCATGCAGGCCGGAATCCTGACAGGATGGAGGGATGGAGAAATGCAGCCTGACAATGGCCGCCTGAGAGGTGCTTCCTCCACCCCCACAACCCCTCCAGATGTGCACACCCATTGGCAATTAAAAACAAAACCAAAAACCACACAGAAAAGAAGACAAAGAAGATGGGAAAGGTAGAGAATAACGGCCGAGGCTGGGAATGTGGCCCCGAGGACTGGGCCAGCACGAAGTCCCAGGGGCTTTGGGCATCGTGGTTCCTGGGACCCAGTCTGCCCGCAGCACTCCCTCCCCTGCGCAGGCCAAGGCTGCGGCTCCCTGAGAACGGCTGTCTGCTTAATGGAGCCGGCACAGGGGCGGCTAGCCTGGCTTGTGGTTTCTGTTATGGCTCCAGAGCCCTCAGCCGGCTCCTGTGCGGCCCCAGGCAGCCCAGAAGGAGCGGCGCGGCCTGGAAGGGAGCACGGGCTGCAGCCATGCCTGCCCGACGGCCCTTCTGCCACCCACGCCAGGGAACCACCTTGGCCCTATTCAGCCTTCAGCTTGAGTTCTATCTTCTCATGTTTTAGTTTTTTTTCCCCCCATGGGAAGTGTGTGCTTGCCATAGAGACTCAGAGAAAGTGAGAAATCACCTCCCAAGGAGGAATGGCCATGCCACAAACCCTTCTCCTCCATTCTCCTCTCAGGATTTTGGGCACACACACATACATATTTGGCATGTTTTTCAGGTCACTGGGTCTAGGACTCAAACCTGTGGAGTTGGTCATGAAGGATCTGACTCCTTACCCACCAAGTCACCTCCTGGCCTGCTTAGGTTCCATCTTTTTTTTTTTTTTTTTTTTTTTTAAGAGAATTTTGCTATAGGGCTCGTGCACTCGGCAGAAAAACAGAGAGAGACAGAGAGACAGAAAGCAAGAAATCACCCCCCCCCCCCCCCCCCCCCCCCCCCCCCCCCCCCCCCCCCGTGTGATTGGGCCACACCACAACTCCTTCTCTATTCTTCTCTCAGGATTTTGGGCACGCACGCACGTGCACCCTGCAGGAGTTTAAGCCACTAGGTTCCGGACTTGAACTGAGGTTGACTACGTGGGAGTTCAGTGACGTAACCATCACGCCACCTGCTGGTCCCTTAGTTTCATCTTTTAAGATCCAGTTCTACCAGGATGTAACGTCTGGCAAGTTCCCAGTGCTCAGGGCCAGCAGTAGGCATGTGATGCAGGTCGGCCCCTCGCAGTAAAAGGATGTCCACGGAGGGGCGCGTGGGGCAGGTCCAGCCAAAACGGTGCCACTCCCAATATGTGGAGCCGCCGGGCAGAGGTTCTCTCACCAAGGACAAGGTTTGTGCATCTACAGCTGCTGGGGTTTTGCCTTCCCTTCAAGAGAGCCTGAGAGGACCAGCAGTTGGTGTAATGGCTATGTCACTGAACTCCCAAGTAGTCGACCTCGGTTCGAGTCTCGGACCCAGTGGCTTAAACTCACACCAGGTGCATGCACGTGTGTGCCCAAGATCCTCAGAGGGCAGTGGAGGAGAAGGGATTGCAGCGTGGCCATCCCCTCGGGGGGTGATTTCTCACTTTCCTTCTCTCTCTGTCTTTCTGGCGAGCGCATGCGCCCTATAGCAAAAACCTCTCAAAAAAAAGAAAAGAAAAGAAAAAAGAGACTGAGTGAGGAAGTCTCATGAATGAAGCAGGGTCAGGAGAGGGGACTCACAATCCTGTGGTCTGCCTCTGAGCCCCTGCTCTGGCCAAGCAGCGCCGGCCTGTGCTTTTCTATTGCCTGGGCTTGAGAATTCTTTTTTTGGTGCTTAAGTTGGTTTGAGGTGGTTAATTTTGTCTAGGTTGAGCAGAAAACTGAGTAGATTCCTGTTTTCTCCCCACCAGAGTAGAAATGCAAAAGGGTCTCCCTCCTTGTGGCCTGAGTTGCAGCTTTTCTGTCTCTCTCTCTCTTTTCTTTAAGATTATGATTTTTTTTTTAAAAAAAGTTATTTATTTGTTATCATTATCTTTAAATTTTGATGAGAGAGAGAGAGAGAGAGAGAGAGAGAGAGAGCAAGCCTCCAGGTCTGGGACTTGAACCGTGGTTGGCCATATGGGAGTCTAGCACCTTTAACCACCATGTCACCTGCTGGCCCCTCTCATCTCTATTTAGCACTTTGCCTCTTCGTACTGACCCTTAGTTTTCCCATCGATACTTGACTGAAGTTCTTGAAGCTTGTCTGAAATTAGTTCCAGTTTTAAGTCTTTTTCACTTTGCTACTATGGGGCAGGTGTACTCACTGGAGAGAAAGGAAGAGAGAAAGAGAGAGAGAGAGAGAGAGAGAGAGAGAGCCCCCTAAGGGAGAGAAGGCCATGCCACAATTCCTTCTCATCTTGTCTTCTCTTGGGATTTTGAGCATGCACATATGCCCAGCATGTTTTTCAAGACGCAGGGTGGCACTCAGACAGCGCAGTCAGCCACGTGGGAATCCAGCACCTTAGCCACCATGTCACTGGCTGGCCCTAATTCCCATAAACGAAGGAGGAAATACAAGCTGGTAAGAAAGCAGCAGCATTTCACAACGAGATAGGACGTACATCTCCCAGTGTGTCCACTGCCAGGCTTGGGTAGAGTCTCTAGGAGAAAGTACTACCCTTTTCTTTCTTCTTTTTTAGAAACTTTTGCCTTAGGGCATGTGTACTCACTGGAGACAGAGAGACAGAGACAGTGAGAGGGAAAGCGAGAGACCATCCCCCAGGGAATGGCCTCATTGCAATCCCTTCTCCTCCAATCTCCTCCCAGGATCTTGGACACACCTGCACATGTGCCTGGCATGATTTTCTTTTCTTTTCTTTTCTTTTCTTTTCTTTTCTTTTCTTTTCTTTTCTTTTCTTTTCTTTTCTTCTTTCTTCTCTTCTCTTCTCTTCTCTTCTCTTTTGTTTTCTTTTCTTTTGTTTTCTTTTCTTTTTTTTCTTTCTCTTCTCTTCTCTTCTCTTCTCTTCTCTTTTCTTTTCTTTTCTTTTCTTTTCGAGGTTTTTGCTATAGGGCGCGTGAGCTCGCCAGCCAGACAGAGAAAGACAGAGAGACAGAAAGCAAGAAATCACCCCCCAGGGGGGATGGCCACGCCACAATCCCTTCTCCTCCATTCTCCTCTTGGGATCTTGGGCACACATGCACACGCGTCCGCCGTGAGTTTTAAGCCACCGGGTCCGGGACGCGAACCGCAGTCGACTACGTGGGAGTCCAGCGACATAGCCATTACGCTAACTGCTGGTCCCAAGCTGGCATGATTTTCAAGCCACCGGGTCTGAGATTTGAACCACTGTAAGCCATGTGGGAGTCCAGCGATGTAACTGCTATGCCATCTGCTGCACCCCGCCCCCACCTTTAATGTATTGAAAGCGTTTTTGAGAAAAAGAGAAAGTCAAAAGATGGAAAAGAAAAAAATTCCATCAAATACTTATTCAATGAAACTGAGTATTCTAGTGCTTTTCCATGGATCTGGAATCCAACATTAAATATGTGTTGCTTGTCTGTGTCTTAGTAAGAGAATATGTATTTCTTAACAGATCCTTGGCAGGAAGTATGAAGTTTGTATATGGTTTGAAAACATGCTTTTCTTACCCGTGGTCAGATGGAGATGTGGTACTTTCTTCAGCATATCCAAAATGTTCCCTACCTTTAAGATTTAGCTCAGGCAGCCAGCAGGTGGTTGTGGAGGTTAGGGGCCCTGGACTCCCACATGGCCTTTCTTGGTTCGAGTCCCAGACCTGATGGCTTGGTTTCTCACTTTCCCTCTCTCTCTGTATCCCTCTCTGGTCAAATTAAACAACAATAACAACAACAAAGGATTTAGCTCCATCCGTGTGTGACCTTGGGGAAGTCCCCACTGTGCTTCCATAATCTCATCTGTAAGATGACGGTTTGGATTAGATCAGTGGTTCTCACGTAAAAAAGGAAAAGGAGCAGGAATCTTTGTTCAAACAAAGCTTACACAGAACCCCGATAAAGTAGGAGCTCTAACTGAAACGGGCTGTGTTCAAGTGGGGCAGGTGGGCTGGCAGTTCTCCTCGGGTGGCCTCCAGGGTGTCTCGGAAGGATCTTCACGTGCCCCGGACTCTGAGGGCCTATTTGAGAGCTTCAGATCGGGGGTACTCCAAGGCCTTTCCAGCTCCTAACACTAGCGTCCTCTATTGTTCTCTCTTCTTCCTTTCACTCTTTTTTAAATTTTAGACAGATTTTTGCTATAGGACATGTGCACTCGCTGGAAACAGAGAGAGAGACAGAGAGAGAAAAAGTGAGAAATCTCCCCCAGGAGGGATGGCCATACCACTATCCCTTCTCATTCATTCTCCTCTGGGGATTTTGGGCACACATGCACATAGGCCTGGTGTGAGTTTCAAGTCACCAGGTCCAAGATTCAAACTACAGTCGGCCATGGGGGAGTCCAGCACTGTAGCCACCACACCACCTGCTGGCCCTCTTTGTTTGTTTGTTTTTAGAGATTTTTTTGCCTTAGGGTGCATGTGCTCACTGGAGAGAGACAGAGAGAGACAGAGAAAGGAAGAGACAGAGATGGTGAGAGGAAAAGTGAGAAATCACTCCATAGGGAGGATAGCTATGCCACAATCCTTTCTCCTCTGTTCTCCTCCTAGAATCTTGGGCACACATGCACACGCGCCTGGTGTGAGTTTCAAATCACCTGGTCTGAGAGTTGAACCATGGTCCGCCATGTGGGAGTCCAGCAGCGTAACTGTTACGCCATCTGCTGGCCCCCTTCCTTTCTTAAGAGAGGGAGGCACAGAGAGAGGAGAGAGGCACCCCCAGGATGGTCTTGATGCCGTGACCCACCCTCCCACGCAGACAACCCAGATCACGGCACCACGGAGCTACCTGGCATGTACAGGGAGATCCAGGGATATGAACCAAGGACCTACCCGTTGTCTCCAGCATCAGGGGGTGCTGTGTTACCACTGTACCACCACAGCCCTATTTCTGAGTGCTGCCTCTTCTACGAGTCCTTTTTTATATCCTGCCCCAAGCAGATCACTTCTTTTTCTGTACCACTTAGCATTTATGAGGATACGGTACGCCCAGCCCATGTCAGTAACTGACCTAGGTATCATATGTGTCTTTCTTTGAAGCTGCACCATCCATATGTTTCCTTTTTGTAAAAATAATTATTTATCTCATTTTATTTATCATTATTATTATATTTTTTGGGAGATTTTTGCTTATAGGGCATGTGTGCTCACCAGTGAGACAGAAAAAGAGAAACAGAAAGCAAGAAATCACCCCCACCCCCACCCCAGGGGGAATGGCTACACTGCAATCCCTTCTCCCCCAGTCACTTCTCGGGATTTTGGGCACCCACACGCATGTGCTCGGCATGAGTTTTAAGCCGCTGGGTCCAGGACTCAAATGCTGACTATGTGGGAGTCCAGTGACATAACAATTACACCATCTGCTGGTCCCAGTTATTATTATTTTAAAATTTGCTACAGGGTACATATGCTCACTAGAGAGCGAGAAAGCAAGCCGCCAGGTCTGGGGCTCATAGTGCAGTCAGCCATGTGGGAGTCCAGCGTCCCAACCAGCACGCATGCTGGCCCCTGTCTGCGTGCTTCTTTGGGAGAAGTGGCTCAAAAACGTATCTGAGAAACAGAATGTAACTGAAGGAGCTCCAGGAAATGGGAACAGATGCTTGTTCCAAGTCCAGGGAAGTCTGGATTGCAGCCCTCTGGGGCAAGCCTCCTGTGTGACAGGCTGAGCGACTAGCCTGGAGTAAGGGCAGCCTGGGAGGCGCGAGGCATTGATACCAGCGCAGATGGAAGGCGTTTGCCTGTGGTCCTTACCCAATCATCCCTGGTGCCAGGTGGTGTCGTGGAAGATGTTGTTTGAGCTGGGTCACAACTGCTCAGTATTCCTGGGGCTGACCCCTGGAGCGGGTGGTTAAGTTATCGTAGAGGACAACAGGAGGAAAAGCTGGGCTGTCACTTGCACCCCACCTGCCTTCCTCATTTCCTTACCACTGGGGGTTGAGTTCTGCTTCCCGGAATGGAACGCTTCTTCACTTCATACTCTTGGGTTTTGTGCAATCTTTAGTGGACTCAGAAACATACTCACAGGATGTGGTTTTCCAGTATCAGTTTAGTTGGGTGGGGCCTTCCCCGGGGATGGTATGAATCAAGCAGGTTCCTGAGGTTCATACAGACATTGTGGTTGGAGCACCACCTAGTGGCGCTGAAGAACAGTGCATGTGAGGAACGCGTTACCTCTCCCATGAGGGGTAAATAAAATAGCGTTCAGGGTTCCCCTATCTCCAAAAACTATCCTACTAAAAATTTAAAGAACAATTGTACTGGGCATAATTTTTAGTCTTTCACTAATGCTTGCAAAGACACATCAGTTACAATGAACACTAATTGTTATAGAGTTCTCAGTAATAATAGTCTCAATATCAGCCTATATGTGATTGCTGTCATTTACGAGTGAAATTAGAAGGAAGAATATAGCAAATTCATGGGAGACTCGTTGCTGAAAAGTAAGTCAGATTTCTAGAAGGTTTTTTGAACATTGAATCTTAGAATCTCTATGCTGTGAAAAGTCTCAAAGACACTTAGTCCCATGGCTAACATTTTCTCAGCTATGGAACTCTTTATTCTAATAAAATATTATTCTGCCACCTACATTTAGGTTTAGTACCTCTGGAGTTGGCTGTGAGGAAGCCATGCCGTTGACTGTATGTTAGAATTCAATGTAAAGGGGGCCAGCAGGTGGAGTGGTGGTTAAGGCACTGGATTCTACATGGCAGACTATGGTTCAAGTCCCAGACCTGGTGGCTGGCTTTCTCACTCTCCCCCTCTCCTTCTGTCTTTCTCTGATCAAATAAAATAATAATAATAATAACAAATAAAATTAAATAAATACATCTTAAAAAAGAATTCAATGTACATATGAGTTACCCTATGGTCACATAGAGTTTTTTGACAAACATACTAAAAATATATATGTAAAAATAAGTACCAGTAAAGAAGTAGTGTTGGGAGGCAGTACACTTTTTCTAGTGGTACTGTTCCTTATCAAAACAGTTTTGAGTGGGACCAGAAGATGGCATGATGTATATGGCTGGATCCCCACATAGTTGACCATGAATCAAGTCCTGGACACGGTGGCCTAAAATTCATGTCAGGAGTGTGTACGTGTGTGCCCAAGATCTTGGGAGGAGAATGGAGGAGAAGGGATTGTGGCATGGCCATCCCCCTGCCCCCCGGGGGTGGTGGTGGTGTATTTCTTGCTTTCTGTCTCTCTTTTTTTTCCAGTGAGCATATATGCCCTATAGTAAAAAGCTCTCTTCAAAAAAAATGAGGACTTCTCATTTGGAATTGCCTTTGTATCTGTTTATCCCGCTCATACAACAATCATACTGCATTACTCTGGCTTCCACTCTTTTGGAACTGAACACTGTCTTACGCAGCTCCGTCAGTTTTCTTAGTGGGTAGTTATCATAAGTCATCTATTTCTAAACAGCAAATCTCCCCCTAGTGGTCACTGATTTTACAGTCTGTTACTTTTTTTTTTTTTTAATTTTATTATCTCTATTACCAGCAACGTTGAATATTTCTTTATATCTGTGCATCAGTTTCATTTCTTCCTCTGTGAGTAGTCTGACATCATTAGTAAGGATTTTCTAACAACGAAGAAGTCATTCGGGCTTCTTTCATCACAGGATGGGTCGTTAGTGTCCGCGGTCTCTAATAACCATGCTCTCCTGTCCCAGCAAGATGCATGCACACAGGTCTTTGTTCGCTGTTCCATTCTTGAGGCATGATAAATTGGAGCTTCACTGATGTGCACTGGGTAAGCACTTGAAACTAGATTCTGGCATCTTTCTCACTTTCTAGTTATCATTCTGTGTTCAGTCTTTTAAGAGCCTCTGTCCTTCCGCATCCTCTGGTAAAAGGCTTGGTGAGAAGTCTCCGGCATAGAATATCTAACCTGCTCACAGCTATTAGTAGTGAACAAGCATTCACTCGTCGGGTGGTGCCTGTGGTCAAGTTGGCAGCGCCTACCAGCTCCCGGGACTGGCCTTAGTCTGACCCCTGCTGCAGCACCTTGGCCTTTCCAGGAACAGAGGAGCCAGCCTGTTGGAAAGAGTGCAGTTGGTTGCTTTCTTTGCTTTAGGTGTGTGCATTCACCAGAGAGACAGAGAGACAGAAAGCAAGAAATAACCCCTGAGGGGATGACCATGCTGCAGTCTCTTCCCCTCCATTCTCCTCTCATGATTTTGGGCATGCACACATATGCACCCGGTGTGAGCTTTAGGTCACTGGGTCCAAGATTTGAACCATTGTCAACTATGTGGGAGTCCAATGATATACCCATTACGCATCTGCTGGTCCCAGTCAGTTACTTTGGAAGGGGCTGAAAGTGGAAGCTTTCAAGTGGTCTGCAGATACAAGGAGAGAGAGAAACAGGCCAACAAGCGCAATTAGTCTCCAATTTAAAAAGCTTTTTTTTTTTTAAAAAAAAAAGCGATGTAGAAGATGAGATAAGGGTGAATAGAGGTGAGGAGAATGGAAGTCTTTAAGGGAGAGAACCACATTCACACCCTCAGGCAGTTTCCTGTAACGCGTACAGTCGTAGATAGATGTGGTTCCTGTAACAGAAGACAGGATGAACTTAGCTTTTAATTTTATTCATAAAATATCCAACAATGCACCTGCCTGTAGCACAGAGATCAAGTGTTCTGCTTCAGGAGTTGGTTTGCACGAGGCTGACTGTGGTTCAAACACTGGTGTTGGTGGCTTGAAAATTATGCTGGGTGCATGCTCAAAATCCTGATCCAGTGTGGTCGGAGTGGCGGGCTGCGCACCTGCCTCAGCCGGCTTTGCTTGAAGGGCCGGAGCTGGGGTGAGGGAGCCTACATGAATACCCTTGAATATTGGTCTTTGAGATGACCATTTTCTCTACTGAGGCTGACCAAACAAAAATACCAGTATATCGAAGCTGGCAGGGAATGTACTAGAAAGCCGGAAAAAAGGAAAACACCCCTAAAAGAGGTGGCAAGACATTTCCTTTGTCTGTGTATCTACAGAATGGCTACAAATATAACCTGTAGATAATTCCATTGCCTAGTCCAGTTCTAGGCATCCTAGACACACGATCTGAACAGATCTCCATCTTCTAAGCAGTACTGGATTAGCTCAGCTCACATCTTTGGAAATCAATTCCTCAGCTATAAGCGCATGCACCCCTACAGCAAAACTCTCTCAAAAAATTATGAAGAATTATTGAAGAATAAAAGGCTTTTATTGTTGAGAGAATGAATGTATCCCTCCTAAATCCGTATGTTGAAACACTATCACAGGAAGTGGGGACTTCAGGAGGTAATTGGGATTAGATGAGTTCAGGAGGATAGATTCCTCATGAATGTGATTAGTGCTTTTATAATCGAGAGTCATGACAGAGTTTGCTTCCCTTCTCTTCTCTTTACCATGTGAAAATACAATGAGAATTAATAATCTACCACCTGGAAGAGGCTCTCACCAGAACCTGGCCATACTAGCATCCTGGTCTTGGACTTCTAGCCTCCAGAACTGTGAGAAATAAACCCCTTCCACAGCCTGAACTAAGACAGCTTTAGAATCTGAATTAGCTACTAGGTTGTCTGGACAGTCGTGATGCATTTTTGCATAGAAAACATAGAAAAATACTCATGACTCCCAGCAACCTAATAGATAACTACATAGCCAAAGCTAAGTCAGAATTCTTTGACTTTTCTACAGCATTAGAGCATTAGCAATAGCATAGATAATAGGTTTTTTGTTTGGGATGAGACATCTTTGTTCTTTTGAACTGAGGTAATAGAATTGATTTTATGTTTTAGGTTTGTCATCTCTTGTTTGCTTTACTAATAAATGCTAAGGGTAATGAGGAAAAAAAAAATCCTGATCGAGGGGAATGGAGGAGGAGGGATTGCAGTGTGACCAGGCCTCATCAGGAGTGCCTTCTCTCTGTGGTAAGGACATGCAGTATTTGTTTGTTTGCTTGTTTTTAAATTTTGTTTTGCTACAGGGCATGTGCACTTACTGCAGAAAGACAGAGAGAGAGGGAAAAATAAGAAATCACCTCCAGTGGGGAGGGCCATGGAGCAATCCCTTCTCCTCTTGAGATTTGGCACACTCACACACATGCAATGGGTGTGAATTTCTTTTTCTTTCCTTTCTTTCTCTTCTTTTCTTCTTTCTTTCTTTTACCTTTTCTCTCTTTCTTTCATTCCTTTATTTTGCTATTTTATAACCAATTGAGTTTTATTTATTGCATAATAAGCTAATATCTTTCAGCTAAAAATCACTAAATTGAATAAAGATATTACAAAATGAATTAGAGCCCAATTAAAATTTGCTTTGGGGGAAAGGAGCACCACGTTCTACTTAGTTAAGAAAAGCATTTTGATAGACTATAGTTTAGTTTATTTTTAACACCCATCATGCCATGAATTCGTAGGGAACAGGTTCCAGTAGCTCAGGCTCCTTTCCATTCATTCTCACAAAGTGTGCTGCTCTGGGTGGAGCAGGCTGACGCTTCAGTTGAACCCAGGTACCTTTCTCTTTGGCTTTCTTTTTCTGGTTATTTTGCTTCACACGTTTTAGGAAGCTATCTCTGCTCTTAGAAGGTTTAATATGCTCACTACGCACATTAGTTCTGGCAAAAATCTTACTCTTATTTGTTTACAACGATTCCAACAGCATGCTGGGTAACACTGTAGACCCTTCCAGTTTTGCCATGGCCACATTAGTGTAGCATTCCTTTTGAACAGTACGCATTCTCTTGATGTCTAATATCATCTTTCTTTTTTTTTTTTAAGAGAAATTTTTGCTATAGGGTGCATGTGCTCACCGCTCGCCAGAGAGACAGAGACAGACAGAGGCGAGAAATCACCTCCCAGGGGGGATGGCCACACTGCAATCCCTTCTCTTCCATTTTTCCTCTCAAGATTTTGGGCACACATGCACAAGCACCTGACATGTGTTTTTTTTTTTTTTTAATTTATTTATTTTACATTCTTTCAGTGAACATCACCACAGCATGCAAAATGCAATTTTCCAGCCAGAATACACTGCAAAGTGGCTTAATCATACATGTTATTGTCAACAAATAATTTTCCATTTCTTGTTTCTTACATGTATGTATTTCCCCCCCTATTTCTCACCCTCTGTCATTTCCCATTGTCCTCCCATCCTGTCTGTGGTATCTGCAGTTGCTTTCCACTTCTTTATTCTTTCCCATGTTTCATTGATTCACAAAATATCTAAATCAATCTAAATACTTTCAATAGTAAGTTCAGTTGGTATGTACATATCTGTGAACAAAAGTTGACTTTAGGCATGAAACTCCGTGGATAGAATGAATATACTATAAAGTAGCACATAGCTAAGGCTATATAGCTTACTGTGGTCATTCAATAGATATTTTTTATTATATTTTTTAATCTCAAGAAAGGCTGTTTTAGTATTAATAAATCAAAATTACAAAATGTTAAGAGAACTTTGCCTAATACCTAAAGCCAAGAAACAAGTTAGGAGTCTGTTTGAATAGTAGGTACATGGACCTGTCCACAACTCAAGAGAAGACAAAACTCCTTAACTCTGGAAAACAAAGCATAGAAGGTCAGTAATGTTTTAGTCAAAAGTCACAAAATTCTATTTCACCAGTTCAGTCTCATGTACTTTATCTTCTGTTGTGGTCCGATCTTTCCGTTTAAATTCTGGAAGAATACGTTCAACTCTGGACTTGTTCCTACCATTAAGCTGGTCATTTTCTTGGGTGTTTTAGAACTCTTATTTCTGTGTGTCCGACTTTAGTTTTCCTGGGATATCACTCTCTTCAGAACTTCTTGGAGAGCTGGTCTGGTGTAGGTAAATTCTTTCAGGTTTTGTTTATCGAAGAATGTTCCTGTATTCTCTTCTGATATGAAGGATAATCTTGCCAGATATAGTATTCTTGGTTTAAATTGTTTTTCACTCAACACTTTGAATATGTTTTCCCATTCTTTCCTCACTTGCATTGTTTCTGGTAAGAGGTCTGCTGTTAGCCTGATGGGATATCCTTTGTAGATAACTTGATGTTTCTCTCTTGCCAGTCTTAGTATCTTGTCTTTGTCTGTGGTTTTGGTCAGTCTGGCTATAATATGTCTTGGAGATCTTCTTGGGTTGATCCTACTTGGGGTCCTCTGTATTTCTTGGGTCTGAATCTTTGAATGTCTCTCTAGGTTTGGGAAGTTTTCTTCCAGGATTTCACAGAATAGATTGCCAATGCCCTTATTAGCCTCTTCACATTCTGGGATACTGATTATCTGGATGTTTGGAGGTTTAATGGTGTCTAGTATTTCTCATATATTATTCTCATTTTGGGGGCTATCTTCTTGATCTTTGTGGTGGATTTTACTAGTCTAGAAATTCTGTCTTCTACATCTGAGATCGATTTTCTGTATGATCTAGTCTGCTTTTAATACTTTCGAAGGAGGTCTTGACTTCTTGTATTTTAGCCTTCATCTCCAACAGTTCCATTTGATTCTTTTTTTATGGTGTGTATTTTCTCTTTTAGCTCTCGCAATAACTTCCTCACCTCCTCAAACGAATCAGCTTTTTTTCTTCTGCTGTTCATTTTCTTTCTTCTCTTCTATCTCTGTTAGCTTTGTCACTATGAATATTCTAAATTCTTTTTTTTCCCAAAACATTAATGGAGGTTTATTCTAAGCCAATTTGAGTAACAACAGCCTAAGGAAACAAAATCTCAAGAATCCTTGAGAGAATGCTTCCCTCATGGTTGAATCACAACAGATCTTCATACATTTCAGGAAAGCATAAGTTACAATCAAAGTTGGAAATCAATTCATGTAGGTTATCCATTTATCTGACCCAACAAAGCAGTACATCCTGAAGCAGGAACTTACAGCTCACAGAGAGATTCAAAGATCCTTTAGCTTGTTATTTGCTAAAAGAGCAAAGCTTTGATTGAAACTTCGAGTCAGCAGAAAGGCTTAAGCTTAACCTAAAAACAGGGAGTTTACAAATCATTGTACCATGTTATGCCATAGTCAGGATATGAGAAGTAAGCCACAATTACAAAGGCAAAATTGCTTGTTTAGTAAGGTTGATAGCATGTAGGTATCATCCTAGGCCCCTCAGGAAGGAATTTTAGAGAATATTCCAAATTCTTTATCAGACATTTCCATGAGTTCCATTGTACTGTATATGGGTGAAGAAGACTTATTCTTTTCTCTTGGGGGAAAGGTATTTTCTTGGCTTGTCATATTTCTTGTGCCTCTGTAGTGATTTCTAGTCATCAGATGTGTTATTCGTTTCTTCCCGATTTCTAGAAGTTGAATCTGAGCGATCTAAGGAGCGCAGGAGGTGGTCTGCAAAATCTTTGGTGGTCTCATTTTTCTCTGTTCGTGTCACAGATTCAGTGGGAACTGAGGAATATGAGGACCCTAATAGTATTTGGATGCTTGGCTACATTTCACTTAGACCTGTCTAGACACAGTGTGTGGAAGTTGAGCAGCAAAGTGATAAAGTAGAAGAAAAAAAAATAAGAAAACAGAGAAAGAGAGAAATAAAAAAAGTATAAAGCAAACAAACAAAAAATCATTTCTTTGTTAATTTTAAAAAACAAAAAAAAAAAGAAAACCATGTGGGAAAGTACTAGATCTCAGTTCCCACTGCAAACTCAAGTCTTCTTCTGGCCTGCCATTTATGCTTTTCCAGGGTGACTTCTCAGCAGAACAACTTCATTACTCTTATTCCTGTAAGCACTAGATCTCAGCTCTCATGGCAGACTTCACACCTGGAATGAGTTTTAAACTGTTGGGTCTGGGTCTCGAACCACGGTCACCTACATGGGAATTTAGAGATATAACCATCCATTGGTCCCATCTTTCTTATAGATTCACATGTATGTTGCCAAAGGTATCACTCCATGTTTTCTAAAAGGGCTAGAGAACATATACCTGGTGCCTTTCCTGTTTCCCTTTGTGTTCATCATTTTGGTGAATTACTGGAAGATGGTGGCTCAGCCAAAAGGCCCCAGGTGATATTCAAGGCACCAGGTCCAGGATTTGAACCATGACGTTGGCCAGGTAGGATTTAGCTGCCTTAGCCTCCACACCACCAGCTGGCCCCCACATACACCCTTAGGCAAAAAAACAAAAAACAAACAAACAAACAAACAAAAAAAACCTCACAAAGCAGTTTGCAAGTCAGATCTCAAGTTAAACCTTGTTTTTAGCTAAGTCTTAGCAATAATTGTAGGACTCTGAATTAACATTTGTTCTTTTAACTTAGTTGTAATTAAAAAATAAGCTTATAATTTTAGTATCTTGAATTACTTTAAATAAGTCACATACAGACATCAATAATTAGTCTTAAAGCTTTGCTTGCTGGTTAAGAAGAAGAACTAAAAGTGTGGGCTTTGATTCCCAGGTTTGAATTCTAGTTTTATTTTGGGCAAATTACTTGAAGGCTCTGCACTTTACTCTCCAGCTTTATACAACGAGGAGGATAATAACTACACTATTTTTTTTTAGAGGTTTTTGCTATAGGACACGTGCGCTCTGTCATTACGGTAACTGCTGGTCCCAATAACTACACTTCTTAAAAGGCTGTTGTAGGCCAGCAGGTGATGTGGAGGTTAAGGTGCTGGATCCCACATGGCTAGCTGTGCAGTTTGAGTCTCAGACCCAGTGGCTTGAAAATTACTCTGGGCATGTGTGCATGTGTGCCCAAAATCTTGAGAGGAGAAGGGATTGTGTTATGGCCATTGCCACCTGGACATTGATTTCTCTCTTTCCCTCTCTTTCTCTTTCTGTCTTTCTCTGGTGAGCATAGGCACCATATAGTAAGAACTGAAACAAAACAAAAGTTGTGAATAAGAAAAGGACATTTCCGTTCACAGCAGGACTTATCAAGTAGGGTTCAGAGCTGAGTGTTGTGATTCTCAGGACTGGCTCTAACCATGAACTTGGAGTGATTGTGGGACACCTGGCCCTAGCTCGTCCAAAGGGAAGACTCTCCTAAACAATGAGCAATGGGGTTTGTTTTAACCGAGTGTGTTGGTTCAAAGATCTGCAGACTTACTCTGTCCTTTTCAGAGTTTGGATTTCACTCCTTAGTTAATAGTAGCCACATGAACCTTCCCTGGCCAGCACTTCTACAACTCCGAGTTTTCCCACTCCGTGAGCTGCTGCTTTACTAGGTGAATGTCTTCATTAGCCTGTGTTCTGTGTCTGGTGAGCCAATAGATCCAGCTTTTAATTTTTATCTGGTCTATCATCTACCTCACCTACCTACCCATCCATTCATTCATCCATCATACCAACTGCTTTGCACAGCTCAGTCAACTTTCCTGGTCATTAGAACTTATCTCATATTGTCTGTTTTTAAAATTATCCATCCACTCACCCATCTATCCTTTTATGTATTTATTCGCCCTGGTGGTCTTTGTTTTATTTGTTGAGGAACCTAAACAACTTAGTGCCATGCCATATATCGCTTAGAAGTGCCTAGCATGTGGCAAGACTGATATGTAAGGGTCATTATTGTCTGTTCACCCATGGGGCTCTTGTGTATATTATGAGAATGACATGTCACTGAAATAATTTAACTGTATCTCTGTAAAAGTATACACAAATGATAATACATAAGCCTTAGGGATAAAATGTTTCTAACCCAAGTTTGTAAGTAATGATATGGTGTTCAGGAATACCTCGTTTTTAGCCCAGGGAAGTGACTGGGAAGATTTTCAGCCTCTCTAGGGAGAAAGAGTTTGGTACATTCTGTTCTAGGTTCATGGTCAGGACTTTGAGGCTTGAAAGTCTAGTCATCCTGATTTTCTCTAACTTACCAATTTTTGAAAGTTATAACTTTAAGGAAACAGGGTAAAAAGGTAGTTTGTTGGCAGATGGCAAGGCCTGTTTCAGGAGCTCGTTGCATGCACGCACACACATGCACATATGCATGCCCTCAGGGCCTTGCACTGTAACCTCCTAGCCCAGCACACAAGCGTGGGTTTTGTTGCCAGGGAAATGGCTCTATTTCTCAGAGAAAAGATACTGAGGACACTTCTCAGTAAGCAGCATAGAACAAGGCTGTATTGTTTCCTGTTCTGTGTAACCTGAAGCCCTGGGTCCTGTCCCTGTTGTGCCCAATCACTGTGACAATGGCAGAAGCCAACCTAGGCCTTCTCAGTCCAGCTGTAGCGACTCTCCACCCGCTTCCTCCTTGTGTGGGCAGCCATGGTGCATGTTTGGACTCACCAATGGAGAAAGGTCTAGCAATTTCCAGTTGAGCTCCAGGTTCTGCAGAGACTAGACACAGAAGTGGATGGGGTCATCACGGTCAGGGCCTGGAGTGCCCCTCCCCCACAGTCAGAGCACCAGCTCCCGGAGGTCAGGTGCAGGGCCATCGGGGACCACGAGATGACGATGATAGCAGGGTCACTCAGAGAGAGCCAGCAGTCCAGGCTGTCACACGCTGGGCTCAGCTCTCTCCACTGCCTGCTATTCCGCTTCTACTTCCTTTTTTTTTTTATTAACATGAATTAGTCATTTATACAGAATCTCCACTTTCTGCCAGCTGTCCATTTGGTGGGGCTGCAGCTACCCCCTCAAACCAACACTGCAGGAACTGCAGAAGCAAGAAGGAAATGCAGGTGCTAGAGATCGACAACAGACCACCCATCCCGGCTCTTCTCCGAGGGTCGAGGGGACTCCTGACTGAGGAACTGTGAATGCGAATGCAAGCAGGTGGTCTGGGGACAGTGGTGGCAAGGCTTGGAGCCTCCTCTCCCTCCTTACCCACTCTCTCTGGTGCAGAGGACCACAGAGCACCTGGTCCTCCTTTCCACAAGGCTCACAGGACTAGAGGCAACACTTGAGGGTAAAATTACATGGAAGCAAAAAGATTAGAACAAATGGGGATTTAAAATAAGATACATACACACATACACACACACACACACACACACACACACACACGCTGAGACAGACTCTATCTCTATCTATCTATCTATCTCTCCCTATATATATATCATGGTATATTAATTTGTTTTTAATTGCCAGAGGGTGTGGGCACTTACCAGAGAGAGACAGAGACACTGAGAGAAAGGGAGATTCCCCCCCCCAAAAAAAAAAGTAGGCATGGACATGCTGAAATCCCTTCTCCATTTCTCCATCCTGTCAGGATTTGGGGCATGTATGCACATGCATCCAATGTGTTGCACATATGCACATGCATCCAGTCCAATTCAAGCCATCAGGGCTAAGATTTGAACCATGGTTGGTCATGTGGGATCTCACTCCCCTAACCACCAGGTTATGGGGCCAGCTCCCAAAAATGCATATTATGAAGAAACTATGCATGGATCTCATTTTTAAAATATTTATTTATTTATTTTATTATTATTAACTTGCTGTAGTCATCGAAGATAGAGACAGAATGAGAGAAAGAGAAAGTGAGAAAGCAAGCCACCAGGTCTGGGACTTGAACCGCAGGCCATGTGGAAGTCTGGCACCCCAACCACCATACCACCAGCTGGTCCCTAATTTTTTTTTTTTTTTTTTTTTTTTTGCACCGAAATAAACTTGTACTTTGCTTCTACTTTTCCACAAACTTTTGAAGTCCCTTCATGTACCTACGTATGTGTGTTTTTCTGTACGTACGTATATAGTAAAAAAGAGAATATATTAGCAATTTGAAAAAAGAATAAGATGGCTGAATAACGGTAGTGCATGCTGGTAAGACACTGTGCTCTGCAGGCTGGGACCACACGGAGGCCTGGGTTTGGTTCGTAGTCCAACCTCAGGCTGGGCATGTGCCTGTAATCTCAGGGAGGAGGCTGAGGCAGGAGGCTCACAGCTTCAGGTTGACCTGGACAGCTTGGTGAGACACTGTCTAAAAGGAACAGAGTGTGCGGCATGCACCTGTTGTCCCAGCTGGGAGGCTGAGGCAGAAGGATGACAACAGTGAGATCCTAGCTGTTAGTAGAAAGAAAGCAAAGTAAAAAAGAAGAGAAGAGAAGAACCAAGTGGACACAGGTATTAAAATAAAATAATTGGGGCCAGCAGGTGGCGTGGTGGTTAAAGTGCTGGATACTCCCACATTGCTTTTTCACTTTCCCTCTCTCTCTGTGTCTTTTCTCTGGTCAAATTAAAATAAATGAATGAATAAATAAATAAATAAATAATTCTTTAAAAAATAAAATAACTGAAATAAAAGATACACTAAGAGAAATAGAATGAATATTGCAGAAGAATTAATTGGTAAATTGGAACATAAGCTTAAGGATATTTTTCCAGAAGGAAGGAGAAATGGATAGAGATGAAAACATTTTAGAAAGTTAAGATGTATGGAAAACAGAAGTAAAAGTGCCAACATTCAGTTAATAGGAGTCTCAGAAAAAGAGGATAAAAAACTGAGAACAGAAACATTTGAAGAAAAATATAGGTAAATCTCTCAGAATTAAGGAACTTTGAAAGTTCTTATACTGGAACTCCATAGAGGGACCGTAAAGTGCTCCATAGAGGGACCAAGGAAACCCGCATCTGGGCACACTGTGGAGAAACCGAGCGTGTCATAAACGGAGAAAAGTCTTAAACCTTTTAGGAAAAAATAAAAGGAGTTACCTTGTGGAGAAACTAGAGTCAGATGACAGAAGACTTCCCACAGAACTACTGGTGTAATTAACAAATGTAATAACCCAGTACCATCTTGGTTAAGCACTGTGCAGACAAAGCTGGATCCTATCATGCCAACCATGGTTCGAGCCCCAGCCCGGGCAGCTTGAAAAATACACTGGGCATGTATGCATGCATATTCAAAATTCTGATGGGATGGGCAAATGAACGAGAAGGGACTGTGGGGTGACCATGATCCAATGTGGGAAGGGCTTTCTCCCTCTCTGTCTCTGTCTGGCAAGTGCACTCACCCACTGACAATTAAAAACAATTTTTCTTTTTTTGGGGGGAGAGGTTTTTTTTAAAATAATACGTACTTTTCCAAGATAGGGTATGTGTGCTCGCCAGAAAGAGAGACAGAAAGCAAGAAATCACCCCCCAGGAGGATGGCCACACCACAATCCGTTCTTCTTCATTCTCCTCTCAGGATCTTGGACACACATGTACACACGCCCAGAGTGAGTTTAAGCAACCAGGTCTGGGACTTGAATCATGGTTGACTACATGGTAGTCCAGCGACAAAGCCATTACGCCAACTGCTGGTTCCTTAAAACAATTTTTTTTTTTTTTTTGGAGAGGTTTTTGCTATAGGGCATGTGTGCTCGCCAGACAGACAGAGAGAGACATTGAGACAGAAAGCGAGAAATCACCCCCCAGAGGGGATGTTCACACCGCAATCCCTTCTCCTCCATCCTCCTCTCGGGATCTTGGGCACGCATGCACACGCGCCCGGCGTGAGTTTTAAGCCACAGGGTCTGGGACCCGAACCGCGGTTGACTACATGGGAGTCCAGCGACATAGCCATTATGCTAACTGCTGGTTCCCCCTAAAAACAATTTTTATAATCTTGAATTTCTGTATTTTGCCACATTCAAAGGGGTGAATTTTCTTTAAAGACCCACGTTGAAAACACACTAGGGAGAGGTTTTTAAATAAAAACAAATGCAGAATAAAGACAGTGAGGAAGGGGGAAGAAAGATCGTTGACTATCTTGGAAAAGTAAGTATTATTTAAAAGTTAAGTAACCTCTTGTTTAAGTAGCCTGTGGTTGGGATGGTTAGTTTGGCTTTTGGCAAAGCCCTAGAAGGAAAATTAAGTCCATTTAATATGGAAGGGAAGAGAACTCAAACAAATCAGCAGTGAAAACGAGGTTCCTCACGGTATGTGTAACGCGCTTCCCTCCCCTGTTCAACGCAGGTGCTCTCAGCTGTGTGTGGATTACATTAGGTTGTCGGAAAAGCCATGACTTTTTAATGTTTTTCTATGTAAAAATGCCTCTTGATTTTTTTCTTCTTTTTTTTGAGAGGTTTTTGCTATAGGGCACTTGTGCTCGCCAGACAGAGAGACAGAAAGCGAGAAATCACCCCCCAGAGGGGATGGTCATGCCGCAATCCCTTCTCCTCCATTCTCCTCTCGGGATCTTGGGCACGCACGCACACGCGCCCGGCTTGAGTTTAAGCCACCGAGTCCAGGACTTGAACCGCGGTCGACTACGTGGGAGTCCAGCGACATAGCCATTACGCTTATGGTGGTCCCTAAAAATGCCTCATGAGTTTTCAGACAACCCAATAGTTTCAGTTTAATCTCTTCTTCACCTCACGTTGTTCCACGGATTATTCCTTGATTTCTTGATGGAGTGTAATCATGACAGCACATTCCTCTTCAGTAACCACCTCCAACCAAAATGCGTGGATTTCCTACTTAGTTCAAGTCCAGAAGACACACTTTCCTGACACGGTGCCTTGTACATTTCCAGTCTTCTCCCTCCGCTCAGTGTTCTCTTACTCAGTTGGGAGTGATGCTCTCTGTTGCTCTAAATTAGGGTTTTTAACTAATCTCAGATTAAGATTTTAGGCCAATCATTTTTTATTGTGAGGAGCTGGCCTAGACCTGGTAGGATTTAGCTGCCGGCCTGACGTCTACCCTCTATGTGGAAGTAGTAGCCTCACGCCTTGTGATAACCGAAAGTGTTTCCAGATGCTGTCAAAACCACACCTGGCTGAAAATCTACTGCTCTAAACGTATGAGGGAACTTCAAAAAGTTCATGGGGGACCAGCAGTTAGTGTAATGGCTATGTCGCTGGACTCCCATGTAGGTGACCGTGGTTCGAGTCCTGGACCTGATGGCTTAGACTCATGCCGGGCACGTGTGCATGTGTGCCCAAGATCCCGAGAGGAGAATGGAGGAGAAGGGATTGCAGCGTGGCCATCCCCCTGGGGGGTGATTTCTCACTTTCTGTCTCTCTGTCTCTCTCTGTCTCTCTGGTGAGCACACACGCCCTATAGCAAAAACCTCTCAAAAAAAAAAAAAAAAAAAAAAAAAAAAGCCCTTCTCCCCAAGCTTCTACTCTCAGCTGGGGTCATTCTGTCTGCCGCAGGCGAGGTAACGGGGGTTTCGGCTTTCCGTTAGCATGCGCACACCCATGCACACACACAGCCACCGTCTCCAAGGAAGACCCGTAGTTCCAAGTGACTGGGCCAGGAGCTGTCGGCAGCCCTGAAACATGGGACTGAACTTCAAAAGGAAAGGGGTCAGGGACTCCATCCTTACACCATCTGGATGGCCAGGTCTAGGTGTGTGTCGAGCACCTGTGTTACCAACTCCCCTCCCCGAGTCCTGCTTTTTCTATCAAAACAAACCTTGTACTGGATCTGTGACCTAGTAGATAAGGAGGGGTGACCTTGGTTTGAATCCTGAACCCAGCAGCTTGTAAAACAGACCGAGGGCCTTCGAGCTGCTTTCTCTGTCTGCTCAGGCCTGCTCCTACCTCTCAGGGGTGTACTTTTGCTTTTACTACTAAACTACCTTTTCCTTTTGCTATTGGAATGTTTCATTCAATTATTTGCCTTAAACACCAAGAACCTGGATATCATCATAGAAGCCATTCGGCAACATACATTGTGGCGAGCTAGTCCAGGAATCTGCTGCTTGAGCCTACTCCAATCCCGCAGTGAAGACGCCTCTGACCCTGTTGGCATACCCAAAGACCCGAAGCTACAGAATTACAGATAACCACACAACGGGGATGCCAACCCCTGGGGATCTCCACTGAATCCTGCAACAAGTAATCCAGCGACAACAGCAGCCCTCAGCGACCTGCCCCTGGCCCCACTCTTTCACCCATCAGGTAGGTGAGTGTTTGTGATCCCCAGTAGGTCAGACCAATGGCCTTTTCCAGCAACAAGCAGCTACAGAAGATGGAACACCCACCTTTAACTCCCCCCAGAAGGTTTAAGGGATCCTGCTTCCCGGGGGAGAAAACGAGGCAGGAGAAAGCTAGCAAATGGAACACATGGGAAGGGGCTGGAGCATCCGCCTATGTGGCTAGATAGAAAAATCAACGAGGGTAGAGAACCCCGCACCCAAGGTAAAGCAGGCAGGGGAGTTCTAGTGGGGGGCGCCTAGTGGATTAAACCATCTGACACAGCCAAGGAGATGAATCAGTGGGCCCGGACACATCGACAGAGCCGTGAGATGAAAACGATCAGTGGGCCCAGTAACGATCAACCCACATGACCGAGGCTGAAAATGAAAAACCTCACAGGACGTAACTGCCGGGGCCTTTGAGCCACTCGGTCTCTGTCTGCTCAGGCCTGCACGCCTACCGCTCAGGAGTGCACCTTCACTTCTACTCAATCAACTACCTTTTCCTTTCAAAAACGAAACAACATCAAACCAGACTGGGCATGTGTGCACACACGCCCCAAATCCTGACAAGATGGAGAAATGAAGCGACTGTGGCATGACCATGCCCCAGCGGAGTTATGTCTCTCTTTCTCTATGTCTCTCTGTCTCTTTGTCTCTCTCCTCTGAGTCATTGCACCCTGTGATCATTGAAAAATAAAAACACGGAATAAAGTGAAAATAAAAATGAACCTTGACTAGAGGAGGCTCTGGAAATATTTGCTCTGGAGTAAAGAGTACCTGTTTTAAGGGCTCACTATGACATCTTCGCAGGGTGCAGCATGGAGACCCTGTCAGGGGTGCAGTCTCTCTCTGTGCATGTCTCTCTAACCCGTGGAAGAAATAAATGCATAAACTTAAAAAAGAAGACTAGAATAACAAACCACTCTAGTTCTCTCAAATATCAGTTAGCATTCACTGACTGGCTTGCCAAGAATTAGGCACGTGCCTTGAAGTTCTTTGGGCCTTATTATTGTTATTTTAAATAATTATTTAATTATTTATTATTATTATTTAATTTGCTATAAGGCACATGCACTCACCAGAGAGAGACAGAGAGAGAGAGAAAATGAGAAAGCAAGCTGCCAGGTCTGGGACTTGAACCATGTTGGCTGTGTGGGAGTTTTGCTCCTTAACTACCATACCACCTGCTGGCCCCATCTTTTCACATTATTTTAAAGTATCTTTCTTTCTTCCTTGAGCGCGTCTTGCCATGTCACGGTCCTCCCAGCCTCCCAGCCAACCAGGATCACAGGTGTGCATGCGTGTCGCCAGCATGTTCAGGTTGACTCGGGATCAGAACCCAGGCTTCTCAGGTGGCTCCAGCACCATGTAGCAGCACTCAGGCACCTGTGCCAGTGCAGCTGAGCTTCTTGGGCCTAGTTGTTCCCAGTTCTCAAACAACCCCGCTGCAGCAGCAGCGACCTCCGTACACTAGAGCCGTATCCCTACATTTTGATCACACGGCCTCCTGGGGTCTGTCTTACGTCAGCACATTCCACTCTCTCCCATCCATGCCTCTGATAGCGGTTTTGCAAGAAGTTCATACAGGCCTCTCACTACTGAAGGAGAGATTTCTAATTTACAGCTATTCCTTAGATGCTCAGATCTCCTTCTCTCATAGTGATTATTTTAAATTGCTACCCTCTCTTAAGTCATGAAGCAGTCGGTCTGCAGAGTAGAAGGCAGACAGCGGCCACTCTGAGCCAATACGGTTCCTTCCTCAGAGAAGGGTCACCGAGATAAGGCTTGAAAACTTGCCATTTGTGTTACCTGGTTGATAAAGTAATACGTAAGTAAAATTTAAAAAATAATAATAAAAAGGAAATTAGTAGTAATCGCACCATCCCCAAACAGTCCTACAGGTTGAGTATCCCTTATCTAAACGTCTTGGGAGCAGAACTGTTTTGGATGTTGAATTTTTCTGGATTTTAGAATATTTGCATATAGAGAAAGAGCTATATTGAGACCGAGACCTCAGTCTAAACACGAAATTCATTTATTATAATTCATATATGCCTTCTCCACATAGCCAGGAGGCACACGAGGTCAGGTGTGGCATTGTCCCCTTGCAATGATGGTGTTGACACTCAGACGTTTTGGATTTCGGAGCATTTGGGATTTGGATTTTAATTTTTAGAACAGCTTTAGGTTGATAGTACAAGGGAGCAGATAGTCAACCATTTCCCAAATGTTCCTGGCCTCTGCAGCTTGCTCTATTAACATGCTGTATTAATGTGGGTCATTTGTTACTATTTTTTCCTTAGAGAGATTTTTGCTATAGGGCACGTGTGCTTGCCAGACAGAGACAGAGATACAGAATACAGGAAATCACCCCCTGTGGGGATGGCCACACTCCAATCCTTTCTCCTCCACTCTTATCTCAGAATTTCAGGCATGCATGTACATGTGCCCGGCATGAGTTTTAAACTGCTGGGTCTGGGACTTGAACGGCAGTCGACTATATGGGAGTCCAGTGATGTAACCATTACGCCACCTCCTGGTCCCAACATTTGTAACTATTAATGAACAACACTGATACACTGTAATCAGCAAAAGCCCATTGTTTCCATTAAGGCTTATTCTCTGTGCTATATAGTATTTTTTTTTTTTTTTTTTTTGGAGAGGTTTTTGCCATAGGGCACGTGCCCTTGCCAGAAAGACAGACAGAGACAGAGAGACAGAAAGTGAGAAATCCAGGGAGGATGGCCATGCCGCAATCCCTTCTCCTCCATTGTCCTCTTGGGATCTTGGGCACGCACGCACACGTGCCCGGCATGAGTTTAAGCCCCTGGGTCCGGGACTCGAACTGCGGTCGACTACCTGGGAGTCCAGCGACATAGGCATTATGCCATCTGCTGGTCCCTGTGTTATAGTTCTACAGGTGTTGACAAATGCGTAAGATCTTACATCTCAGTGCCATACCAAATGAGTTTCACCATTCATCCTCTATGTTGTCAGAGCCCACATAACACGTTTGCATGTAACTTTTTTTTTTTTTTTTTTTTGGTTTTTCATTTTTAACAAAAGAGCTTAACACAGACTGGGACCAGCCAATGGCCTGGTGGTTTGAAGCTACTGGATCCCACATGGCCCACTGTGTGGTTTGAGTCCTGGACCCTGCAGCTTGTAAAATATATTGGGCCCATGTGTGAATGTCCCAAAATCCCAAAAGGAAAATGGAAGAGAGGGGACTGGTGCGGCTGTCCTGCCTAGGGGGGGCTTTCTCACTTTCTCTTCTCTCTCACTCTCCCTGGTGAGGCATGTGCCCTATCGCAAAACCAACCAACCAACCAAACGCTTACACACAAAGAGAGCCAAACGCAAGCCTTCCTGATTATGGTGTTCTTCTGCATGTTTAAAAACTCCCATGAAGGTCACAGGACACACCCTCTAAACCATTCCCCTGACGCTGGGCGTTCGCATTGCTGACAAGGTTTACTTATCATATAGGATATTTTAAAAATCAGTTCATGGAAACAGCTGTCCAGGATCTAGATAACATTCAGAGAAAAAAAAAATGAACTTAAAGAGAAGCAGCCCTGGTGGCGTCCCCCAGCACCTCCCAGACAAAAGGCTTCTGTCTGCCAGTCAGAGGCCGTGCTGTCTGGCGATTGCCAGCTTCTGGGCGGCTGCCCTGTGCCCCGAGGGGATGGGCCTTCCACTGAGGCAGCCCCCAGGGCCAGGGAGGGGACAGCGTGGTCTGCTTAGCAAGGCCTGGGCTTCAGCCTTTCCTTCCTCTCACTGTCCTCCATCCAGGCCGCCAGCGCCTTGGGCCTAACCCTGGCACTGTTTCCTTTTGGACCGGTTGGCTTCTTGGGAAAAATAGCCCTGGTGTGGGTGGAAGTCGGTGCAGGCTGTGTGGGCAGGTTCTGATAAAGCCTGCCACCTGATTACCGAGCAGGGTCAAATTGCATCATGGAAACTTCAAACTGTGTCACTCTGTCCAGAAGGCTTTCACCAGAGGATCAATAGATCCAGGCGTAATATCCCTTTGCCATTTGTCACATAAGTTCACACCAGAATCAGAGAGAACAATGTTTTTTTTTTTTTTTTTTTCTGGAGTCGATAACCATACAGCTAAAACCCGCAGGGCCCGGAGTGTGACAACGCTGGCTCCCCTCACCCCACAACGCTCCCCGCACGTGCACACCGGGCGTCATTACTGCCGGGCCAGGCTTCCCTGGGCTGCTCCAGAGAGGCGGCTGCCCTACCTGGCCTTCCCTTCCCTTCATCTGCCCCACAGTTCTGCGGCTGGACTGCGGCTGGACCGGAAGCTGAATCCGGGGAAGGTGCTTTGCTCCCCTGCACCAGCCTCCCAAAAAGGGGCCAGGCCCCTGAGACACAGGCTGTCCCACCTGAGGCTGAGTCTGTGCGCCCCAGCCTGTGGGTGCGGCTGCTGTGAGACGCTCTGTTTGCTTTTGTCCTCAGAGTCCTGTCTGTGCCTTGACCCCTGACCTGGAACGATTTGTTCCAGCCATCCCCCAGCCTGATGTCCTGGCTCCAAACAAGGGAACCAAAGCTCTTTCCGGAAGTCCTGCCTCCATTCTCAGGGGCTGAGTGGACATGGGCTCTCGCGGCCATGTGTCCATAGGGCCCTGAGAGAGACAATCAAACGTGCTGTCGTTCAGGGCCTGGCGGGCGCGGCCGGGAGCTGGAGAGGAATCATGAGAGCCGGTGTTGGAGACCTGGGCGGGCGACTTAACCCCTCTGCGCCCTCATCTCTACAACAGGGCAGATCTCTGAGCAAACGTGACAGAGCAGCTGTAAGGATTACAGGGGCCGAAAACCAGGGCGAGGCACCTAGCCCCTGCCTGGCACAGTTAAGCCCTCGAGATCCTGCAGTGGCCACTGCCCAAGAGCCAGGCAACAGAACCACCGACCTGTTCCCGGACCGTGGGCAAGCACTTCCTCCTTGCCAAACCGCGCCTCCTTGGAAAACCCTGGCGTTTGTCTTTGCCACTTCCTGCTTCGACAAACGCCTGTGGCTTAGGTTGGTACACTCTTAGGCAGGGACAGTCACCTCGGGGTTGTGACATAGGCCATCTCTAGAGTGAGGGGATCTGGCGAGAACCAAAACACGCAGACTTATCTGAGCTTCTGGAGACATCCACCGCTAGCCCCTGGGAAGTAGCAGGTGAAGTGTGATTTCCGAGCCTCCTTCCCATAGCTGGCTGCATTAGACTTCACCGCCTCCTCCACGCAGACCGCCATCCTGTCCCGCTGCGGGTTGGGGCAGTCTTTTATTTCATGTGGGCGAAGATTTCTGAAAAGAGGGGATGATTGCTCGTTTACTGTCATCCTCGAGTGTGGATTCGAACGAGTCCTTCTGCTAGTAGGGCAAGGGCAATTCGTTTGGTTGAGATTGTTTTATTGATGGATCCTTGGGAAAGTCATGATGCATCTTTGTATAGAAATGCATACAAAAACAGGTCATGACTTTCCCAACGACCTAGTACTTGTACCGAGTAGCAGGAGATTAGGTGAGAGGAGTTATGTAGAAGACTCTGCCAACTTGGGACTAGCAGTTAGTGTAATGACTATGTCGCTGGACTACCATGTAGGCAACTGCGGTTCGAGTCCCGGACCTGGTGGCTTAAAACTCACACAGGGCGCGTGTGCGTGCGTGCCCAAGATCCTGAGAGGAGAATGGAGGAGAAGGGATTGCGCGTGGCCATCCCTCCTGGGGGGTGATTTCTCTCTTACTGTCTCTCTGTCTCTCTGTCTGTCTGGCGAGGGCACGCGCCCTATAGCAAAAACCTCTAAAAAAAAAAGACCCCACAAGGAGGTTGACAATGATGTCTCCTATCCTTCCTTTGAGAGATCACACACAGACACACAACACCACACACATACACATACGTGTGCATGAACACATGGCCCTCGCCCACACACATTCTACAGTAAGAAAAGGATCACCTGCAACCTCGAGCAAAAGTTCGGCTAAAGCGTGCGTTTATCAGCGAATGTGCTCAGTTTCCCCCTCTCTCGGGCCTGGCGGTTGGCCTCATAGCAAACAGGACACGAAAAGACTTCTTGGTCTCCGCGGGCCACTCCAGGCTGCTGCGGCGTCACACGGCGTCCAGCAGGTGGCGCTGCCTCCCGCGCGGACCCGCCAGCAGCCGGGAGGTGGGTCTCGCGCAGGGCGCTGGGCTGCGGCGGCGGCGGGGCTTCCGCGTGCTGGCCCCAGTTCGCGGCAGCTCATCGTGGACGTGGGAGCGTTTACAGGCAGAATGAGTTCATGTGGAATTTCAGGACCCGGCCGTGACTCAGATTCGCTTTCTGTAAACCAGAGGCAACCTGACTTCCTCTCATTTGGGGCCATTCCTTTGCATTTTAGGTCATCTATGGTTTTCACGCTAGCGACAGGGATTGGAGTATTTTATACACACTCCGACTTGGGACAGCTCAGTAGTGAGAGTTTTGTCACTCTCGGCTCCACAAACAGATCGGCCTTATATATTATTGATATGTTCAGAAATATACTGGGTAGAAATTCGGGTAAAACTTGGCGACGTTCTTCTGGCAGGAAGCCCTGGAGGGATTTGTTCATGGAAACATTGATGACTGGTCCGGGCGTGGGTACGAGAAATGCAGGTGACTCGTCAGCAAGGGAGGAGGAGAAGATGACCCAGGAGCTTTTTTGCTTTTTTTTTTTTTTTTTTTTTTTTTTCCTCGTCTAGAAAAAAAGACGATGATTTTGTCTGTTCTGAGGATTATGGCAGAATGGAACGGGAGGGGCACGACAGAGCTGGGAGGGATGAGGACGATTTTTGCAAGTGAACCAGGAGCCGAATTTCCCTCCAGAGAAGCGCGGAGGGGAGTGAGCCTGGGGTGGGGGTGGGCGTGAAGCTCGGGAACCTTCCACCCCGCAGAGGGCAGGAGCCTGGCCGGCCTGAAGGGAGGCCTGAAGGGAAGACGCAGGGCAGGCCCCTTGCAGGGCATGGGATTCTCTGGCTGTCCTCCCTCCAGCGCCCTGTTCCTGACAACCTCCACTCATATTTAGAGGGAAAGTCATCCCCAAGAAGCCCCGCAACCCAGCCTTGTTCTGCTAACTGGTCCTCCAGGAATTTTCCTACTGATTTTCAGTTTCTTCATGAAATCTCAAATTGTCCCTCAAAAGTTCTAAAGAATTCTCGATGCTGGGTTGAATTATTTTTAAAAATTCTTCCATGAGTGAGAGTGACAAAAACGGAGTCACAAGCACCATGGTAGGGTCTTTTTGCTGCGGTCCACCCCCCAGACCCAGCCTGCTCTGGCTGAGGCTTGTGCATAGCTGGTATCTTCAGGGAGGTCCCGGGATGTGAACCCAGAACCTGCCCTTGTGGGTCAGCCTTGCAGAGCATTGCATTTTACTGCGGTGCCACTGGCTCCTAGATTCCTTCTTTTATATATATATATATATGTGTGTGTGTGTGTGTGTGTGTATGTGTGTATGTATATATATATATATATATATTTTTTTTTTTTTTTTTTCTTTTTCAAATGTGCTATAAGGCCCTTGTGCTTGCTGGAGAAAGACAGAGAAAGTGAGAAACCTCCTTGGGGGGATGGCCATGCCATAGCCTCTTCTCTTTCATTCACTTCTTAGGATTTTGGGCACACATGCCTGATGTGTTTTTCAAGCCACTGGGTCTGAGACTCGAACCACATTATTGGCCATGTGGGATCCAGCTGTCTTAACCACCATACTGCTTGGCTGGCCCCAGCTAGGTTCATTTTCTTTCTTTCTTTCTTTCTTTCTTTCTTTCTTTCTTTCTTTCTTTCTTTCTTTCTCTTTCTTTTTTTTTTTCTGTAGGGCACATGTGCTTGCTGGAGAGACAGAAAGTGAGAAATCACCCCCCCCCCCCAAGGGTTTGGGGGATGGCCACACTGCAATACCTTCTCCTCTCGGGATTTTGGGCATGCACACACATGCACCTGGTTGACTTTTAAGCCTTTGGGTCTGGAGCTTGAACCACGGTCAGCCATGTGGGAGTCCAGAGACATGACCATTATGCCATCTGCTGGTCCCTAGCTTGTTATTTTCAAGCTGCTGGATCCGAAACTCAAACTGCAGTTGCTGTGTGGGATCCAGCTATCTCACTCTCCACGCCACGGGCTGGCCCGAGAATTCCGATTCTTTATGAGCATGTTTGTGTGAGAGAGAAAACAAGTGAAGGCTGAAGCCTTGCTAAGGCACAGGTTGTGCCCGAGCCAGATGCCTCAGGGTAGTAGGGAACAGGAAGGACAGAGCCGAAGACAGCTGCTAGCATTACACTTGCTCACACCCACACGGATGACCAAGTTTTGGTCTGCCACTTTTTAATATCTGACCTCTGTGGAAAAGGTGAGATGGACTGACACCAGTTTAGAGATGGGCAAACTGAGACTCACAGAGAGCGTGACTGAATTTCCTGAGGTCACGGTGTGTGCGCAGTGCAACCGAGGGCCTTCACTTCCAGTCACGCCTTTCAGGCCTGCCTCTTATCCCCTGCAAAGCGACCTGGAAGATCAGACCCATGTCTGGTAAGTGCGTCATTCTATCAGACGGGCTGAGGCCAGGTGCCTGGGACGGTCCAGAAAATCCTGCCAAGCCCGTGGCACGTTCCCCAGCTCTCAGGTGAGTGCTCTCCCCCGGGGTGGAACCATCCGACGAATCCAGCATTCATGAACCTCGCAGGACAAGAGAACGGCCAGAATGTCGCTCCGTCTTCTCAGGTGGATGGCCCTGGTTTTATGTAATTGGAGAGAAGCGTTGAATGCTGGCCTGACTTTTGTCACATATCCTTCTTTCCTTCCTGAGGACTGCGGGCACTTGGGAAGCTTTCCTCCCCATGTTGTTGGCATCTGATTTCCTCCCTATGTTGTGGGCGTCTGATGGTCTCTGGCTGCTCTAGTACCTGCGGCCATGTTTTCCTGACGCTGCCGAGGCCTGGGTGCCCCCGATGGGACTGACTGTCGAACTGGAAGGAGTCAGCATGGAAAGCCCAGGAATTGTCCCATAGCTTGCTCCAACGGTTTCTGCTGATTCTTCAGACTAATTTTGCAGAGGGCTTAACTTCCAGGATTCGAGTTCCGCTAGTGACCCTTCTCGATGCTGAACTGGAGAGAGGATGTATTCTGGGTGCAGGAAACCGCAGACGTTTTGCCCAGTGGTCCATTGCCCCCTGTGGCCTTTTCCATGCCAGCTGCGTCTCCCAAAGCACTCCAGCTGCAGCAAAGGCCTCACGGCGAAACAGCCGAGTCACCACTTTGCAGCTCTCCACAATTACACGTTACACCTCGTCTTTCATGGAAAGGGTGTGGGCTGGAAATGAAATATACATTAGGAATAAGCTCTCTGGAAACAGCAAAGTTGCTTTCATCAAGTGAAGATGCTTTTCAGAAGTCTGGGTGCTAAGGTTATAAAGATATAGGAGAGGCATCTCCCTCCCACCCCTCCAGCAGGGAAGAGTTCAGTGTAAGCAGCACTGTGAACCACGCGTTCGTAGTGTCAAGACTGTCCACGCGCCTTCTAGTTCTGCTTCGTGTCCTCCGTGTCCGTGGCTGGCTACCAGGCCACGCCAGCTACCCCCTTCTTTTCCCCCACCGTCTTTGCTGTTCTCTCAAGACTTCATTCAAAATCACCTTCACTCCCAAGTCTTCTTGTCCTCTGCAGTATATTATTTTGCTTCTAAAACTTAAAAAAAGTTGTTCTCAGGTCATTCTCTGTGTACACCACATCTCTATCAGATTGGAAGTTCTTCCAGGGATAGGCAATGCTTTCTAATGTCTTTTTTTTTTTTTTTTTTTTAAGTTACACTATTGAGTGCGTGGGAGGTGGGGTGGGCAGGAGAAAGCACGAAACCACTCCCCCACCCCCAGGACAATAGTCATGTCATAATCCCTTCTTCTCCTTTGTCCTCTGGGGATTCTGGGTATGCACATGCGCAAGCATGCCACGTGTGTTTTTCAAGCCTCTGGGTCCGGGACTTAGACTGTGAAGTCGGCCGTGTGGGACCCAGCCACCGGTTAGCCACCGTCTTTTTATTCTCATTCTGCTTGGTCGTTCCCACGGTGGTCTTTGGTATGAGTGCATCCATCTCGATCTCACTCATTTCCAACACACACGAGCAAACCCCTGCCAGCCAGGCTCCGGTCAGACCCTTCTCCCAGAGCACCTGTGAATGGTCAGCACCTCGCCAGGATATGCACACTAATTAAGTTCGTATTCCACCTCTACCCAGATAGAACCTTGCCGAACGCCATCTCCTTTAGATGACACATCCGGATGTTTCTATTGCCTGGTTGCTATTTGCCACATGCTTCCTGGACAGGTTTCCAGGTAACCTTAATGTCTGTGCTTCTGGGGAGGGAGGAGTAGAAAATAACTCGCCTCTTCAGTAAGTGGTTTTAAAAATATAACAGCATTTAAAAGCTTTTAAAGAGCTGTTCTCTCCTTCCGGCTGCTCAGGCCCTGTTTGCTTTGTGATAGGAGCCCCCCGTGAGGCTCTGCACTTGGCAACACCTGACCAGGACAGAATGCAGGTTGGAAGGCCAGAGATGGATTTTTTTCCTCAGTTGGGCTCTCGGTGAGGGGCGTGGGAGAAAAATCCCTCTAGGAAGCAGTGGTCTGCAATGCTGTCATCTCCGTCTGCTTCTCGTTTGTGCCTAAGGCTAACCCGAGGCTTTGTCAACAAGCTGATCTCAAAACAGAGGGCAGCAGTGTAGCCTGGAGGCTTTCCGGTGGCAATTGGCAACCTGGACGGGGAGGGTCGGCGCTGTCTCAGCCTTTCCTTCCACTCTCGTTTCCATCCACAGCTCGGAGGGGAAATGTACCAAATGGCTTGTGTGTTTTGATTTGATGTGGCCACAGTGTGACCACCGAGACTTACCCTGGGGAAGCTGGGTTCCATGGTTCAAACTAGACTCGACTGGACTGTCTAGTTTTGGAAATTGGGAGGAGACTTCCTCTCTGCCAGGGCTTGGGGTTTACCTTCCTCGGCATTGAGCAAGAACCTCATGTTTACAAAAATCTCAGGCCCTGTGATTTCCTCCTGTCGGGGCAGAAGGAGGCGATGGTACAGAATGCTGAGTCAGTCTGGAAACTTCTATCCCTTCATTTTTGCCCAGAACAAGGTTACAAGAGAAGGGTATGAGAGGTGCTGGGGGATGTATCAGTTATTTAAGTTCTGGAAATAGGGTTTAAAATTCTCACTTAAATCAAATCATGAGGTCTTCTGCATGCAGTTTTATTTTTTTTTTCCAAAACCATTTTGTCATCTCTCTATAAAAATGACTACACTATATTCTGAGTGCTCTGGGAAATGCAGTTTTGGTTATTATTATTATTAAGGAATTATTTAATTTTATTTACCATTATTATTATTTTTAAAATTTGCTACAGGGCACAGACACTTACTAGAGAGAGACACACAGAGAAAGAGAGAAGAGAGAGAAAGAGAAAGCAAGGTGCCAGGTCCAGGACTCAAACCATGGTCGGTCATGTGGGAGTCCAGCACCTTAACCACCATGCCACCTGTTGGCCCAGGTTATTATTTTTTTTAAAGTGCTGTTGTGATTCCTCTAAGAAATACTCTCCAATGGTTTGTTTTGTGTGTGTGTTTGGAGCATCCTCAAAAAGTGTAGGGAAAGGGGGACCAGCAGTTAGCGTAATGGCTATGTCACTGGACTCCCACGTAGTCGACCGCGGTTCGAGTCCCGGACCCGGCGGCTTAAACTCACGCCGGGCGCGTGTGCGTGCGTGCCCAGGATCCCGAGAGGAGAATGGAGGAGAAGGGATTGCGGCATGGCCATCCCCCCTGGGGGGTGATTTCCTGCTTTCTATCTCTCTGTCTCTCTCTGTCTGTCTGGCGAGCGCACGCGCCCTATAGCAAAAACCTCTCCAAAAAAAAAAAAAAAAAAAAAGTGTAGGGAAAGTGTGTATATGAACAAACTACGTATGAACTTAAACATTTCTTTGCACCAAACAAAACAAACTTGTACCTTAATTCAAATTTCCATGGACTTTTTGAAGTGCCTTGTATGTATTTTTGTTTGTTTGTTTTAAGGTTTTTGCCATAAGGCATGTGTGCTCACTGGAGAGACAGACAAAGACAAAAAAAAGTGAGAAATCGCCCCCCAGGGGGATGGCCAGGCCACAATTCTTTCTCCTTCCTCTCCTTCTGCACACAAACACATGTGCCTGGCATGGACTGCGAGCCACTGGGTAGGGGACTCAAACCTCAGTTGGCCATATGGGAGTCCAACGCCTTAACTACCATGCCACCTGCTGGTCCCTGTTTCATTTTTTAATGATCTTTTTCCCAATTAAAGGGAAGACTTAGTACTAATAAAAAGAAAAAGGAAAGGGGAAAGGATGGAGGGCCCTGGCTGGTCTCTAAGCATCATGCAGGAGGCAGTTACTGCACCACACACACACACACACACACACACACACACACACACAGGTGCTTCTACACGAATCGCAAAGGTTTTTGAGATGAAGTGTTCATACAGTATTTGGTGATACCTAACAGCTGCCAAATCAATGCCAAATTTTTTCTAGTTTTTTTCACCCATCTGGCGTTGCCTAGAGCGGACATGGTCCAACTGTGCGTGCATGGCCGCACGTGCTGTTCCCAGCTGCCTCCCGCATTGCTCACGGTCCCTTCCACGTGGTATGCAGGCTGCTGCTTGCAGTTTGGGGAGACAGCACCCGGTTAAGAAGGTGACGTAGCACCTCAGTGTTAAAATGTCCATTCCCATTTTCTTTAGAGGGTCTTATGGGACCTAGTTAAAATATGCACATAAGTTTTTAAAAGGCATGAGAGGTTGGGGGCATGCCTTCTTTTATTTATTTTTTTTAACACATGTGAACAGAGTACCCTATACATTCAGTGTTAATCAACACTACCAAACTAACGTGTAAGCTTTATCATTTGGCTTTAAAGACTCTGAAATGGGCCAGCAGGTGGCATGGAGGATAAGGAGCTAGATCCCTCCGTGGCCAACCGTGTGATTCGAGTCCTGGACCTGGGGACTTGAAAAACACACTGGGCACATGTGCATTTGTGCCTGAAATCCAGCGAGGAGAGTGGAGGAGAAGGGATTGTGGCGTGGCCGTGTGCCAGGGTCGGGGGAGGGTGTGATTTCTCACTTTCCCTTGTTCACTTTTCCTCTCTCTCTGGCGCTCTTGCTCTCTGTCTCTGGTGAGTACACATGCCCTATAGCAAACTTAGAACAAAAGTAAAAGACTTTGAAAGAACCGACTTCTGAAATTTCCTTAATTACTTGGGGCTGAGCAAGGATGGACATGGTGAGAACTAAGAAGCTCCTGTTAAGGCAGAGGGAGACTTGACAAGCCCCAGATTCCGGCAGGATTTAACTTTCAGAGTCACATTAGCGCTGGGAAAAAGACTCTAGGGGAGCAGGCAGGAGCAAGCAGCAATCTATGGCACTCAGAGGACAGGATCTGATCGTGATCTATAGAATCCCCAAGAATCAAAAACATTAAGATTCATTTTCTGTTGCCCTGCTATACATAATTCAAAATAAAGACTATTCAAAACCACGACGTTAAGTGTAAAAGTCTTCCATGGTGCCCACCTGATTGATTAAAATGCTTTTAATTTCCTTCTTCTCTCTGCACTGCCGTCCTTCTAAGCATGCTGGTCCGCCTGTGGGCTCCCTTAGGAGCTCAGGAAGGTGGGGTGGGGTGGGGAAGCGCAGCTGTAGAGGTGGTCACCTGAGAGAAGGCAGGAACACAGCTGGGAACAGCTTCAGGTGGAGCTGACTGCCCAGCACGTGCTCCAGAGAGGGGCGTTTCGAAACGCATAGCACCAGGGCCAGTAGCACCGGGGCCAGTAGGTGGCGAGGTGGTTAAGGGCGCTGGACTAGTTCCGGACCTGGCAGCTTGCTTTCCCACCTTCTCTCTCTCACTATGTCTCTCTCTGGTCAAATTAAAATAAATAAATACATAAATAAAGTCAAATAAAATAATTCTTTTAAAAAAAGAAAAAGAAAAGAAACAAAACGTGTAGCACAGCTTCTTTTAGGCCCTAAGTGCTGGGCACTTAGTTTATGATTTCTACACAGTCGACTTCTGGCTGGAAGGCTGGAGGCAGACAGCTCATTAGGGAAATAACCAAAGAGCTAAATATAATGGAGGAAGTAGGCAGCCGATCCCAGACTCACGGCATGACTTACCGCCTTTCACTGGAGATCAGAGGCCCAGCCAGCCAATGCGTCTGTCCCTCAGAGGTCGGTCATCTGGGGCTTTGTCAACCAGGAAGGGAAGGGAGCTTCAAAGGGCCTTTGTGGCACACACAGCAGCTCTGGCCCCTGAGATTCAAATCAGGACCTGGAGTCTTGTTAGCAACTGCCTGCTGCACGATGCTAGGGACCAGCCGGGCCGTCCATCCTCCTCCTTTTCCCTTTTCTTTCTTTCTTTCTTTTTCTTTCTTTCTTTCTATTCTTTTTTCTTTTTTCTTTTTTTTTTTTACCACCACTAAGTTTTCTGGTGGTTGAGAAAGAGAATATTAAAAAACAAACAATACTAAACAAAATCTGTCCCAAAGGCAATATAAGACAACCCAAAGCTGAAGTTATTTACTTACTTTTGAATAGAACCAAAAATTTTAGGTAATTCTTTTGGTGAATATTATTAAAAAAAACTATATTGGAAATGTAATTAAAAGTCAACATATTATTAGCGTAATGGCTATGTCGCTGGACTCCCACATAGTCGAGCGGTTCGAGTCCCGGACCCGGAGGCTTAAACTCACGCCGGGCGCGTGTGCGTGCGTGCCCAAGATCCCGAGAGGAGAATGGAGGAGAAGGGATTGCGGCGTGGCCATCCCCCCTGGGGGGTGATTTCCTGCTTTCTATCTCTCTGTCTCTCTCTGTCTGTCTGGCGAGCGCACGCGCCCTGTAGCAAAAACCTCTCCACAACATATTATTGTTTGCATCGTAGACCATATGGCCTAGTGGAGCATGGGAATGCATGAACTACATATAGTTATGTTTCTAGATGATAGATACGTTTATATATATACACCAAACCAAACCTGTGAGGAGATCAGCAGTAATCACGTTAAAAACTGAGATGTGGGGCCAGGAGGTAGCATGGTGGTTGAGGCGCCGGACTCCCACACGGCTGACCATGGCTTGAGTACCGGACCTGCTTTCTCACTTTCCCTTTCTCTCTCCGGTCAGATTAAAACCAAATAATAATAATAAATAAAATTTCACAAATATTTCAAAAAATTGAGATGTAATTTAAAGTAGATTTTCAGTTGTTTTTAACTTCTGGTTTTGTTTGCTGGAGCCTACCTTCTGTGTTCATTATCATTTTCTTCTCTCAGAATGGACAGCGACGCGTCTTTGTCCTTATTTGTCTTCTGTGTTGTAAACGTCAACAACTCTCTCTCTTTCTCCGAAAACCCGGGAACTGTGCCTTTGTTTACTGTTTTGCTCCTGGGTTTCATTTAGTTTCATTTAGTTTTCAGTTCTTGTTTGTTTCATGGATTTGGTTTTACTAGAGCAACCACCTCCAGGGCTCTGGGCTCTTTTGACTGTGTTGTCAGAAGACCATGACCTGACAGCGCTGGCTCAGGCCCCACTTTCTAGACCTTGCTTCCACCAGGCTGATCTTTTAAGTTCCCAGAAATTCAGCTTTTGCATCTGCTTCCTTCACAAGTTGTTACAGACATCAAACAAAATAACGACTATGAAAGCTCTACGCAAATGTAAATTGTGTGCTATTATTAGTAAAGTTTTTATTTTATGCCGAGACAAAGGAACACTGGTAGTCATCCATTTGGTATGTCTTCTTTTTAGTCTAATCATTCTTTTTACATGTTTCCTCTTCTATTTCTGTCCATGGTTCTTTTTGAGTTTTATGTTTAAAATGATGTCATGATTATTCAGTCATGACTGACTCAGCCATTGAAAATACGAATTAGCTGAGACTCAGTGAGGAATCATCCCAGGGCCAGTAGGGCCTGACACTATGGGGACAACTTCTGTTGAAGACAAAGAATCTTCTTCTTTTTTTTTTTTGGAGAGGTTTTTGCTATAGGGCATATGTGCTCACCAGAGAGACAGAGAGAAACACAGAGACAGAAAGTGAGAAATCACCCCCCAGGGGGGATGGCCACGCTGCAATCCCTTCTCCTCCATTCTCCTCTCGGGATCTTGGGCATACATGCACATGCACCCGGCGTGAGTTTAAGCCACCGGGTCCGGGACTTGAACCATGGTTGACTACATGGGAGTCCAGTGATATAGCCATTACCCCAACTTCTGGTCCCAAGAATCTTTTATTGTAAAGTTGTCAATGAAATGCTGAGTCAAAGTTACAAGCTAGAACTTCTAGGGCAGAGAAACAGGGAACTCAATGGGCAATAAATAGTCAGTGGAATTTCCCAAAGCTGCAGAGGGCAGTTTTGAACCTGCTGGCCTAGTAACCTATAATCATCTGTGAAGACAATATCATAATCTCAGCAAGCCGAAGAAAGGAGGCCAAACAGTGAATCAAGCCTGTGGTTATGCAATGGCTTACCTTGCAGTTCAGAAAGCTTGCTGACAACAGGTTCTCCACCCTTTCATTGAAGTTTTCTTCGGGGAGGAGGGTTGAACCCCTGTTGGAATCCTATGCCTAAATTAAATTCCTTAAGCATTTGCCATTATCGTCTATCATGCTTCTACTGTGATTGATGTACTTATAAACTAGCAATTCAAGTGAACCTGTGCAACCTAGTGCAGGGAGTCTCAATGAACCAAGACCACCTTTGGAAGTCTGGTAGAGCCCTTGATCTTTTCTCAAAATGATATTTTTAAAAGCATAAAACAAAATACATAGGCCATCAAAGAAACCAATGATATTGAAGAATGTTTATCACAGAGAAAATATGCGATGTATCAATAGTACATACATGTTTCTTGGAAACATATTTTCTTTTTTCTAGTTTGCTATAGGACACGTCTACTTGCCAGGGAGAGAGAGAGACAGAGAAAGTGATAAATCACCCCCTAGAGCGGTTGGACATGCTACATCCCTTCTCTATTCTCCTCTTGGGACTCTGCATGCACACACATGCACCCAGTATGTTTTTCAAGCTGCCAGGTCCAGGACTTGAACCGCACAGCTGACCATGAGGGATCTAGTTGCTTTAACCACCACACACTTGGCTGACCCTAAAAAATTTGTTTTAAGTTTATTTCTTTCTTTCATGAGTGAGAGAGACATATATATAAAGACAGAACACAAACACATGCCCAGTAGGGTCCCGACGCTGAGATCTACCTCCAGTCTTTATCCAGCCTCAGCTCACGGGCAAAGGTGGGTCTTACATACTCAGGGCAGCCTCCAGACTTGCATCTAGAACCTTCCCATGAGGATTTGCCTCTGTAGAGTGTTACATTTTACTGTTGCGCCAAAGTCTGGCCCCATATATGTTTCCTGCCCCCCCAATTTATTTTTTTATTCCTTTTTATTTTCTTACATTTAGTCACTGTACATCTTTACAGCCTACAAAATGAATGATCCCAGCATGAATACAGTGCATATTCATCCAGTGAAAGATATTCCCAGACATATCATCAACAGATATTTTTTCATTTTTGTGTCTATTAATGTGCTTTATTTTTGGCCCTTGACTGATTCTCTCTCTTGTCCTCGATTTTTTTTTTTATTAATGTATTAAATAAGATCCTTTAGAATCCTTAATTTTTTCAGGCCTAATAACTATTTTACCTTCAAAATGATGATGAATGTAAATATTTCAAGGTATTGGTAAGAACCGTTGGTGACAAAGTTACAGGTAACTGTCGTGATTTGAAATAATATAAAAAATACTAAATTTGAGTTACAGGTTATGAAAATAAATAAATCTTTCCCCCATCCAAATATATAGAGTCCCAGAATTCTAACCAAGAGCCCCCAGAGTGTCTGCAGGCCTCAAATATTGAGGTCCGTACCTCTGTCAGAGTGGTTCCTTTGCTACTGACCCAAAGGACAATGACATGGACTAAGGGCAGCAGTGTTACTAGTATTGTCTTTGTGTGCCTACTTACAAGAGCCAAATTTCACAGCACCTCTCCAACTGGAGAGCTTCTGCATATACGTTTAATGGCAAGAAATAGGAAAGTTCATTTGGGATGTGGCTCAATATAGACTTGTACGGCATTTTTGCTAAGGTGACCAGATGTCTCTGTAATAGTCAAAGTTTGGACTACTTGTCAAAATACACTTTTAAAGTCATCTTGACTTTGAGATCTTCTAGGCCCTTTGAGCAAAGATGAGAAGGCCAGGACAAAAAGTGGGCTTATATCAGAAATAAGGAAGAGAAGACTCATATTACGATGTACTGTGAGAACGTGAGGAGAGAGGCAAGAAATCTTTGGGGGCTGGTCCTGGGGCCTGGTGCCTAAGGAAGCTGGATCCCATATGGCTGACTGTAGTTGGCATCCTGGTCCCAATGACTTGAAAAGCGCTCTGGGATGTGTGCGTGTGCACCCCAAGTTCTGACAGGATGGAGACATAGAGGAGAAGGCATAGCAGCATGATGGTGCCCCATTGGGAAGTGCTTCTTCCCCTCCCCACCCCCACAAGTGCATGTACCTTCTGGCAATTAAAAAAAAGAAATATTTTGGTTCAGATGTCAAATGAGCCCAGTCCGGGCAGAGTTTCATGCCACTTCATTCCCCAGCGCCGGCCTGGGGCAGCCATGGAGTGTGGCCACTTCTCCGACATGCACTGAGATTCTGTATGACCAGAAATGAAAACGAAACTTAAGTGTTTTTCTTTCTTTTCTTTTCTTTTTTTTTTTTTTTTTTTAAGGAGCTAAAAAGAGGCAAAGGATGTACTCATTTCCATAGTTAGGCAATATCTGCAGAGAATGCGCTCAGGAAAGAAAAGAGGATTTAATAGAGCTTAGCCATGATATGCTTTAACCTTTTCAGGGGCTTAGTTTTTCATTTTGGCATAAGATTTCTTAGGAGATGTGGCAATCGATGTTTTTCTTTTAATGCGTACAACTTGAGACGTAAGTTATAACTGGCATTGGCCAAATTTTATAAATACACATATTGTGTGTGTATGCGTGTGTATAACATGTATTATAGATACATTGAAATTTTGGGGTCTTTGTATATGTTTTTAGCCAGCACACATGAAGGAGTCACATAAAGCAGCATGACTCCTGGGGCCAGCAGGTGGCATGGCGGTTGAGGCGCTAGACTCCCACATGGCTGACTGCAGTTCGTGTTCCAGACACAGCGGCTTAAAACTCACTCCAGGCGCATGTGTGTGCATGCCCAAAACCCCAAGAGGAGAATGGAGGAAAAGGGATTGCAGCATGGCCATCCCCCCTCAGAGGTGATTTCTCACTTTCTGTCTCTGTTTCTGTCTCTTGGGCAAGCAAATGCACCCTCTGGCAGAAAAAAAAAATCTCTCTCTCTCTCAAAAAAAAAAAAAAAAAAGCATCACTCCTAGAAAATGAATAAAGTGTAGTGAACTACAGGGGGTGGTGAACATGCCCTGCTTCCTTCCTCGCTTGCCCATCGCACACGCAGCATTGCAGACAAATGTTGCAAAGAGCCCTATGCACTCTGACTAGGGTTGAGTCCAAACTGGAGGAGGGAACTGAGACTAGAAAAAGGGAACTCACGTTGGTGGTAGGCTTGGGAAGTATGGAAATGAGATGATATTCAGGGAGCAACTAATTTGCTTTTACTTGTGACAGTAATCCCTGTTCTGCGAAGGTAAATAGCTGAGTGTGGCTGGTGAGCAGTACTCGGAGTGCTGGAGGGACTGGGCGTGTCTCTGGGAGATGGACTTGGTAGGTGCTGCTGGAGCAGCTGGCGTCCTTCTGAGAAGTGGGGCTGCCTTGGAGCTGGGAATCAGCTTTCCAGGACAGGCCCACTTGGAAACAGGGCGCTTTGTTCAATACCACGTGCTTCCCGGCAGCCCGAGTGTGCCTGTGTTATTCAGTTTCTTCTGATTTCTGTCTTTCTGAGAAGCAGTGTAGTTAGTCTCATTTTAGTCGTGCATTGGAGGTCATTGGGTTTATGATTTTTTTTTTTTTACAGTTTTGCCAAAGGTTGCGTGTGTACACTAGAGAGAGAGAGAGAGAGAGAGAGAGAGAGAGAGAGAGAAGAGAGAGGCCACAAACCCCTTCTCCTCCATTTCTTCCTCCTTTCAGGAGTTGGCACGTAAGCACACGGCTGGCATGTTTTTCCAACTAATGGGTCCAGGACTCAAATCATGCAGTTGACCATGTCACCTTAACCACAAGGCCATGGGTTGTCCCAGTCACTGGGTTTAGTAGAGAAACTCTCCAGCTAAGCTTTAAACCACCCCTGTACTTGGGAGTGGAGACTCTGGCCCATGGAATTATTTCCTACTCCAGTCCCTTTCAGGGAGGTTGATGGTTAAACCCAGCCGTGGTTCTTTCCAGGGATATAGTTTCAAAGCTTACGTGTGAGAAAAAGATCACTGTGAAGTTTGCCTAGAATTCACCTTTGCAGTGCTTTAAATCCAACTGTGAAACATTCGGGGTCCCTTGCTTCCATGAAGAACATGTTCCCGGCTTTGCTTTATAAAAGCCATTTCCTTCCTGTAACACTAAAAACCCTCTGCACACAGCGTTCTGTGAGCTGTGGGAGGATTAGGGATGACCTTTAGCTGCGGAGCGAGGCAGCACAGCGGCAGGAGCTTCTGACCTATTTTCTTTTTCTGTGTATAATGCTGCACCTCTATGGAAAACACTGGCAAAGTCCCAAGCCAGCCTCAAGTGGACCCTACCTATTCTGAGAAGCACCCTTCAACCAGGAACAAACTTGCCTAAATACATCATAGCTCAAATTCCTTGAAGGTGTCTCCCATCTAAAGGGGAGTAGGGGGACCAGTAGTTAGCATAATAGCTATTACGCTGGACTCCCACGTAGTCGACCACGGTTTGAGTCCTGGACCCGGTGAGGGGTGATTTCTCACTTTCTGTCTCTCTCTCTGTCTCTGTCTGGCGAGCGCATGCGCCCTATAGCAAAAACCTCTCCCCCCCCAAAAAAAAAATAAATAAATAAAATAAATAAAAAAAAATAAAGGGGAGCAGGGACTTCTTTCTAAAGGAGGGACCATACTTACGGTATACTCTCTGGAAATAGCGCTTCGTTCACCTCCTGTTCCTTGACAGTTTGGAGAGCACTTTCACAGTGACTGTCTCACCTGATTTTTTTTAGATGTAAGATTAAGAGAGTGATGACATAATTAGACATTTATGTATTTACAGGACAGATAGAGTTAATCTTAGGGCCAGCCCCATAGTGTAACAGTTAAAGCCTGTCCATAGGGAGCTGGAGCCCACATGGCTGGCCACAGTTCAAATCCCAGTCCCAGCAGCTTGAATAACATGTCAGGGCCAGTAGGTGGCGTGGTGGTTGAGGTAGTTGGATCACACATGGTCAACTTTAGGGTTTGAATTCCAAGCCCAGTGACTTGAAAAACATGCCAGGTGTGTGTGTGTGTGTGTGTGTGTGTGCACGTGCATGCACATGCTGCAAATCCTGACAAGGTGGAGAAGTGGAAGAAAACGCATTGTGGGTGACTTCATCCCACTGAGGGGTTCTTTTTCTCTCACACTGGTGAGCACACATGCTCTCTGGTAATTAAAAAGGAAAAGGAAAAAATAACGACTTTTGTCTGTGTTTAAATAGTCAGTTCAACCTGGCATTTAAGGATGAATCATGTTAGACAAACAGACCTTCCTCGGAAAGAACGTAAACTCCAACTATGAGCTGTGCCTTGTGCAGGGAACTGGACATGATTGTCCCACCTGGTCCTTTAACAGGTTGGTAGCATTAGCCACTTCAGCAGAGAGAAAACAAAAGCCCTGATGTGCGGAGGGAAGTGTTTTCCCTGAGAACGCAGTAATCTTAGAACTGAGAGGGGAGCCCACAGGGGTAAACTTCGAAGCCCCTGTCTTGCCATTCTACCACCGGACCTCAAGTGATGGCAGGTGAATGCTGCCTCCAACTCTTTTCTTTTTTTTGAGGTCTGCCTCCTTTCGGCTGGATGTGATGGCACTCCTGTCCAACTCCCAGCCCTTCCCATCAGCAGCACGACTGCCGTGACAGTGGCGGTCACTCACTGACCTGGCCGGTGCTCCTGGAACGGTGCTTCCAGCTTTCTCTTCCTGTCTTACTCCATCCGTTCCTTGAAAGTAGGTTTGAGTCTTACTCATTTTTGTATCTCTAGCAGCATCTTGAATACTGTTCTGCATCTATTATCTCCACTGTAAATGTTGCCAAATGCTCATAATCCAGGGAGCCCATAATCCAGAATTTATAAAAAAAAAAAAAAAAAAAAACAGAAAAAAACAAAAAAAAAAAACTAGCTAAAATATGGTGATGGTACAAAGTATGTTTCCTTTTTTTTTTTTTTTTTTTTTTAAAGAGAGATTTTTGCTATCGGGTGTGTGCACTTGCTGGAGAGACAGAGAGACAGAAAGCGAGAAAAATCACCCCCTGGGGGGATGGGCACACTGCAATCTTTCTCCTTCATTCTCCTCTCTGGATTTTGGGTACCCATGCACACGCACCCAGAGTGTTTTAAGCCACCTGGTCTGGAACTTGAACAGCAGTTGACTAAGTAGGAGTCCAGTGACATAACCATTATGCCACCTGCTGGTCCCTAAAGTATGTTTTATTTATGCCCACCCATGAAACATACACACACACACACACACACACACACACGTGTGTGTGTGTATAATATATATATATATATAGTTTGCTACAGAGAGAGACATGGGATTGGAGGTGGGGAGTAGTGAGAAAGCACCTCCCCATGGAGGATGGCCATGCTGCAATCCCTTCTCCATTCTACTCTTTAGATTTTGGGCATGTATGCACACATGCCCAGTGTGTTTTTCTTTTCATTTCTTTTTTTTTTTTTTTTTTGGAGATGTTTTTGCCATAGGGCACATGCACTCGCCAGAAAGACAGAGAGAGACAGTGAGACGGAAAGCGAGAAATCATCCCCTGGGGGAAGGGGGGATGGCCACGCTGTAATCCCTTCTCCTTCATTCTCCTCTTGGGATCTTGGGCACTCATGCACACACGCCCATTGTGAATTTAAGTCACTGTGTCCGGGACTTGAACTGCAGCTGACTACATGGGAGTCCAGCGATGTAGCCATTACACCAACTGCTGGTCCCCCCAGTGTGTTTTGCAAGTTGCCAGGTCTAGGACTCAAACCATATGGTTGGTCATGTGGGATCCAGCTGCCTCATCTGGGCACACCTCCGGCTGGCCCCAAAATGATTTTTGGAAGTACAATGTTTTGATATGGAAGTTCATCTACCATGAAACTAGGAAATAGCTAACATTGTAAATCACATTATCTGCCAAATGTGTGACTATAGACCAAGTCAGGTAGGCTACGGAGAACTAAAACACCCCTCCTAGACTCCAATTAGGAGGCAGATGTCTCTGAAAGTGACAGAAGGTGCCCTCCCATACTCCGTAACTTTGGACCAGGACTGAAAGTATGAATGGCACACGGAGGGATGCATACCATTGCCTTACAAGTCAGTGCTACATTGTAGAGGAGAAAGGATGGTTGGAAGGAAGTTATTGGGCAAGGCATGCTTATATTTTCCCTGAAATGCAATCCCATTTAGGAGGTGAGGCAGGGTAGATGAAAAAGTAGCCATGGCGACCAGCTTGAGAGTGGTTGATCAGATTCAAACAAGCAGCTACAGATAAACATAAGTAACCAAACACAAGATGAGAGCTCTGGAGGTCTCCAGCATGATTCGGATTTATTTCTTCCATGGACAACCCACCCTTTGAGAGGCCAGAGAATAAGGCAAATACGGCAAAAACTCTTAGGAGCAATTGAGCTCGATTTGAAGCCCGCAGTTGCCCCAACTTACCCCGATCCTGCTCTACAACTCGTAAACAAATAGCAAGTCAGGACAGCAGTGCTCTCCTTTCAGAGCACGGTCCGTTTCACGTAGACTCAGACATATCGATCACACCAAAGACAAATCACAATGAAAACAAAGGAGGAAACAAGCATTACCATAAAAAAAGCAGAGGAAGAATCATACTTTTAAGAGTAAGTCCAACCAAGCAGAGTTTGCATATTTATCTATATTCTCAAAGAGACGTTAAGCATACTTATTTCCTACATAAGACCGAGAGAGGCTGCACCCACAATGGGGTCTCCATATCGTGATCCGTCCCCAGCCTTCAGCCAGCCCCAGATCATGGGCATGAATGTGCCTGGCATCCTCAGGGATGTTGCCAGATGTGAAATGGGAACCCAGGTAGTATTTCCATGTAGAATGTCATATTATACCACTGTGCCACTGTCTCATCCCTCTCACAGAAATCTCAGAAATATACAAAAGTCTTTGAGAAATGAATTTTTTTTAATTATTTGTTTTATTTTATTTTATTTTTTCATTCATTTATTTTTTAATTTGACCAGAGAAAGACAGAGGGTGAGAGTGAGAGAGAGAGGAAGTGAGAAAGCAAGCCACCAGATTCAGGACTTGAACCCTGGTCAGCCATGTGGGAATGTCCAGCGCCTTAACCACCACACCACCTGCTGGTCCCAGAGAAATGAATTTTAATAGGAGATCAAAGAAGAGTAAGAAAAAGAAGGGAATGAAAACTGAAACAGTCATGAAAGACATTGAAGTATAACCATCAGAGATAGGAAATTCCATTAGAACAAATATCGTTGACTTCCGTGATGAAGGCCAGACTAGAGAGAATAAAATAGCATTTAAAGGAAAACAAACAAGTAAAATGGAGTGAGGATGACAGTTATTAAAGATAACCAACAGCTAGCAAGCATATGGAGTAATGGTGCCCCTAAAGTACAGAATAGAACACATGAAGTAGGAAAAAAAAATACTAAAAATAAAATTAAAGAAAACTTCATTGAAACAGAGGACAAACTCTGCAGATTAAAAGAGATTTCTGTTGGCAAAACAGCTGATAATAGAATGATCAACATGAAAACACACAGAAAGCCAAGTCACTGAACTTCAAGGACAGTGTCAGAATTCTAGGAGTATTCTGGCAAAAGCAAGTTTTCTTTTTTTAAAATAATTGTTTTATTGAGCTTTATTTATTTATTTATTTATTTATTTATTTTAATTTGACCAGAGAGGGAGAGAGAGAGAGAGAAAGTGAGAAAATAAGTCACCAGGTCTGGGACTCAAACCATGGTTGGCCATGTGGAAGTCTAGAGCCCTTATCCATCATGTCACCTGCTGGCCCCCAGCAAAAGTAAGTTTTCTATAAGGGGGGAAAAGCAAGATGACCTCAGAGTTTAGAACAAAGATATCCAATTAAAGAAAAAAAAAACAGACAATGACATCTAGTTTAGTAAGAGATGACTCAAAGTCTCAGGAAAGGGGCAGGCTTAATGTCAAAAGCTAAGGTAGAGCCTTGGATCCACTTAAATAATGAGCTAAATGAAACCCATGAAAAGTCATGGCTAAAGAACAGAATGTAACTATAATATTCATTGTTATTATGAAAAATATGAGATTTAATTATTTTTAAAGTGTGTAAAATGATCCCAGACGTACAGTGAAAGCCATGTGAGTATTTGTGCAATAAAACACATGGTTATATAAAAGTTTGCTTCCTTTGTTTAAGTATCTTCCAAAAGTTCATGAAAATGCATGGACTTTTTCTTGAATTATGACAAAACTATGCATGGATTTCAATTTTATTTTTTGCACAAAAATAAACTTGTACTTTAATTCCGATTTCCATGAACTTTTTTTTTTTAAGGATTATTTTATTTAACTATTTGTTTATTTTTAGTTCGACCAGAGAGGGACAGAGTAGGAGGGAGAGAGAGAGGGAAAGTGAGAAAGCAAGCTGGCAGGTCCATGACTCGAACCATGGTCGGCCGTGTAGAATCCAGCAACCTTACCCACTATGCTACCTGCTGGCCCCATTCCATGAACTTTTTTTTTTTTCTTTTTTTGGAGAGGTTTTTTATTGGGCGCGTGTGCTCGCCAGAAAGACAGAGAGGGAGACAGAGAGATAGAAAGTGAGAAATCACCCCCGGGGGGATGGCCACGCCGCAATCTCTTCTCCTCCATTCTCCTCTCAGGATCTTGGGCACACACGCATAAGTGCCCAGCATGAGTTTAAGCTAGCTACCAGGTCTACATAGCCATTACGCTCACTGCTGGTCCCTCCATAAACTTTTGATGCTCCTTGTATTCTTTTCCTTAGATTGCTTCACTCTGCAGGATCAGCAGTTAGCGTAATGGCTATGTCGCTGGACTCCCACGTAGTCGACCGCGGTTCGAGTCCCAGACCCAGTGGCTTAAACTCACGCCGGGTGCGTGTGCGTGTGTGCCCAGGATCCCGAGAGGAGAATGGAGGAGAAGGGATTGCGGGGTGGCCATCCCCTCTGGGGGGTGATTTCTCGCTTTCTGTCTCTCTGTCTCTCTCTGTCTGTCTGGTGAGTGCACGCGCCCTATAGCAAAAACCTCTCCAAAAAAAAGAAGAATGCTTCACTCTGGTTTTATAGGTTGCAAACCCCCCGAGGGCAGGGGCTTTGTTTTGTTCAGTGTTGTCTTCAGTGCCTAGAATGTGTCACTGTATGGCAAATGTGCCAAGACTATTTGTTTTAATGAAGGAATGACTCATCCATTAAGGCAAGGGCTCTGGAGGCAAAGCATTGCACTCATAAAAACAGATGACTTATTAGCCCTGTCTTCCCTCACATTTCCCCCCTCTCTTTCATGTTTTCACATCAGACACCTCTGCCTGGGACAGGCTGTCAGAACAAAACCTTGACTGGTAGCATGAGAAATGGTTGTATCCCAATCAGCTGGACAGCTAAGTAACACTCCAGGGATGACAAACAGACGGCTTCTCAGAAACAGAAGAGGCCAGCTGGTGGCATGGTGGTTAAAGCGGCTGAATATCACCTGGCCGACTGCACGGCAGCTTGGAAAACACGCTGGGTTTGTTGCGTGCTGCCCAAAATCCCAAGAGAAGAATGTTGGAGAAGGGATTGTGGTGTGGCCATTCTCCTGGGGGGTGCTTTCTTCTTCTCCCTCTCTCCTTTCTCTCTCCGATGAGTGCACACACTATAGCAAATAAAATAAAAAGTTTCAATTCTATTTTGTACAGAAGCAGCTAGTGTAGGACTGTGGTCCTATTCCTAAAGGAAGAATTGCTAAGGGGAGCAAGGACCGAGAATAGACATGTTATTTAACATCAGAGCCTGCACTTCTGAAATGAGCTTCTAAGAGATGGTGACTTCCGTCTTGGGTGTGATCACTTGTGTTTTCTTTCAGCTCTCACTCTGGGAGAAGCCAGCTGCCGGGTGTGAGGGTACTCAGGCAGCCTGGAAAATTCCACATGGTGAGGAACCGAGGGCCCTAGCCAACGGCCGGTGCCAACAATGGTGTGAGGTGAGTAAGCTTGGAAGCAGCTGATCCGGCCCCAGTCATGCCTTGGGACGACTGCAGCCCCTGTCAGCTTGACACACCCCGTGAGAGGGCCGGCCTGGTAGCAGAGGAAGCCCCGCGCACAGAGAGCTGTGGCTTCCCACACGGCTATCGCGGTTTGAATCTTGGCCCCAGAGGCTTGCAAAACACCCCAGGTGTGTGTGCGTATGTGTCCCAAATCTGGAAGGGATGGAGAAATGGAGAAAAAGGCTTGCGGCATGACTACGCCCCGCTGGGTTTTCTCTGTGTCTTCTCTCTCTCAAGTGCTCACTTCCTCTAAAATGAAAAACAAAATACCCTTGTGTGAGACCCTCAACTTGAACCACTCAACTTTTGCCGCTCCTAGAATCCTGATCCTCGGAAACCAGGTGAGTTAATAAATGTGTGTTTCTGTAAGCTACTAAATTCTGGGGGTAACTTGTTACATAGCAATAGAAGTACATTTGAAGGGACCAGCAGTTGGCGTAATGGCTATGTTGCTGGACTCCCATGTAGTTGACTGCGGTTCGAATGCCGGAACTGGTGGCTTAAACTCACACCCGGCGCATGTGCCTAAGTGCCCAAGATCCCGAGAGGAGAATGGAGGAGAAGGGATTACGGCATGGCCATCCTCTCGGGGGGTGAGTTCTCGCTTTCTGTCTCTCTGTCTCTGTGTTTCTGGTGAGCCCACATGCCCTATAGCAAAAACCTCTAAAAAAAAAAAGTACATTTGAAAAGTGTCGTCTAGGCCATTCAGTCCACTGCTTCAGAATTTCTTGGGTAACTAGGTATTCGTGGAGGATACTCATAATGAGATCAAACAAGAAAAATTATAGTAGCATTTCCAGAAATACTACATTAACCTTTAAAATCCACGGTTAACAATTTTTTAGATTTCTTTCAGCTTAGATTTTTTTAGGAGGTAGGAGCTGGGATTAATTAGGCAGTTTGGGAACTTTTCTTTACAGTTCTATATCTCAGCTTTTCTGCACACAAATAGTGCACGTTTTAGAGAGAGAAAAATATTTAGAAGTACTAACCTCTTGATGATTTTGTGTTTTCCTTTCAATAAATTATACCAAAGATAAATATCGTGGGGCCAGCAAGTGGTATAGTGGTTAAGAAGCTGGACTCCCACATGGCTGACTGCTCTTCAATTGCCCGACCCGGTGGCTTGAAACTCACGCCAGGTGCATATGTGCATGCCTAAAATCCTGAGAGGAGAATGGAGGAGAAGGAATCGTGGCATGGCCATCCACCCTGGAAGGGTAGGGTTGCTGATTTCTCACTTTCTGTCTCTCTGTCTCTCAGGCAAGCATATGCACCCTTTAGTGACAATCTCTAAAAAAATATAAGATATTACATATATATATATATATATATATACATATATATATATATATACACACACACACACACACACACATATATATCTAAAATATAAGATATACATCTTATTCCCAAAGGGGATTAGAGATGTAGCAATTACTACCAAGTCATAAAACTATTACAGCAAAGGTGGAAGAACACGACAGTGAGGGGGAAGAGTACTAGAATACCACAATACTAGAAAAACCACACAAAAGCATTATATTACAATTGAGCACAAAATTTCCTTTCAGTTTCCTAGGCTGACAAGGAAGACAACACAGTGGGCTCCGAAATCCCCATTACGTAGTTGAAGAAATACACTCATTCACCAGGACAGATACACTCCTCTCCCCACAGCGTAAAATTCTAAGAAGATTTTATTACATGGACTTATAAAAGATGCCGGATAAAAAGTGGGTGAGAACGACTGTGCAAACATTCAGATAAAAAAAGGGATGTAGCTTATATGGCTGTTTCCCACAGGGCCCCAAGTGCTGCTGAAAGGCGGCTTAACAGGTGGGGGCTGCAGAATAGAGGCATGGCCTTCTGGAGACCTGAGCTGCTGCAGGAGTAATGTTTAGTATCAAATCCAAGGTAGGGCCAGCCTGTTTGCCTGGTGATTTTGTGAGCTGTATCCCACATGGTCAACAGCATGGTTGGAGTCCTGGAACTGGTGACTTGAAAACACACACTGGGGTGCATTGTGCGCCTTCCCCAAATCCTGAAAGGAGGGAGAAATGGAGGCGAAGGGATCGTGCCATGACCATTCCCCAGATAGCGGGTGCTGTCTCGCCTTTCACTCTCTCCTGCCAGTGCATGCGTCCTCCTGCAAGTTAAACAAAAACACAAAACAAAGTAGCTGACTGCTCTGTGGCTTGGGAGGGGAATCGGATCCACATAGCTGATTGCATGGCTCAAGTCACGGCCCTGGTGGCTTGGAAAACATGCCAGGCGCATGTGTGTGCATGTCCCGAATCCTGACAGAATGGAGAAATGGAGAAAGGATTGCAGTATGACCATGACCCCGTGGGTGGTGATTTCTCCCTCTCCCTCTTTCTCTGTCTCTGTCTATACCCACCCTCTGACAAAACAAAACAAAACAAAACCAACAACAAACTAAAGTAGCACTTTCAAAATCCGTGTTTGTTGGAGCGCTGATTGAAGGGGACTCTGATAGAAAGGGGACTCTGTGGTGTCTGCTCTTTCTTGGAGAACACATCAGCGCATCAAAGACTATAAAATGACCTCTGTAAAAAGAAAAGTGTTGGGACCAATGGTTAGCGTAATGGCTATGTCGCTGGACTCCCATGTAGTCGACCGCGGTTCGGGTCCCAGACCTGGTGGCTTAAACTCACGCCGGGTGCGTGTGCGTGCGTGCCCAGGATCCCGAGAGGAGAATGGAGGAGAAGGGATTGCGGCGTGACCATCCCCCCGGGGGGTGATTTAGGTGAACTTTCTCAAACTACGTAGTCTCATCCCCAAAAATTCGGCTTCTCTTGACCTGGGCGGAGAATCTGGCCTGAACTATGGTTTCAAGGGAAGGAGAGGGTTGAGAGCAAAAATGTGTCCTAAAGTCAGAGTCGCCGGGAGGGCTGGCCAAAGTGTGACAGCTGTGTCCTGCTCCGTGAGTTTCAGGGACCTAGAAATTTGTACTTATAACAGGCTCCCGGGTTCTGCTGCTGCTGGTGGCGGTCAGAGGACACCCCAACCCCTGGTCTGAGGAGCGGGTCAGGCTATCCTCACCGAGCACAGTGTCAGCTGATGATTCGGAGTAAAGGACAACTGTGTAGGACCAGGGCCACTCTGCTTCCTTTCTGGGCTGAAGGGAGCTCCCACATGGCAGACGCTGGGCACACAGCAGCCCTGACCAGTTTGCATCCGTGGGGGAGTCTATCCCGGCCATGGTGGATCACACCTCCCCTCCAGGCAAAATGCGCGAGGCATGGACGCAGGCCTGGAGGGCCTGGAGGGCAGTGATCTGTAGGATGGCCTCGGCCCTAGGTGGGTACTAGCAGAAAGGGGGGCGTTTATTACAGCAGATCCAGGTGTTTATGAAGTAGAAGAAGCTGGGACAATGAGATTTACCTGGCCCAGGGAACAAGTTGAGCAATGAGAATTTTACTTCCAGCAAAAAGAGGTTTACTTCACACTCTTAGGGGAAAAACAAAGTCTCAAGGAGGTGGAATGGGAGTGGGAGGTGAGGGGACCTTGCAGGGTCCCTTCAGTCACCAGGTACATTTTAGGGGTCAGCACCAAGTGCAAGAGGACCAGCTGAGTAGATGTGGGGTAAGTGGGAGAGGAGATGGGCATTCTTATCAGTGTTCCTAACACACGGTCTCTCCAGCCTGTTTCTTCTTGTTTTTTTCTTCTTTTTTTGGGTATAGGGTGGTGTGTGCTCACAAGAGAGACAGAGAGACAGAAAGTGAAAAATCACCCTGGGGGGGGGGGGGCGGGCGGCGGCGGGGGATGGCCATGCCACAATCCCTTCTCCTCCAGTCTCCTCTTGGGATCTTGGGTAGGCACGCACACATACCTGGCGAGAGTTTCAGGCTGCCCAGTCTGGGCCTTGAACCACAGTTGGTCATGTGGGAGTCCAGAGACCTAATTTGCTGGTCTTGGCCTATTTCTTCTTGATGGCTTGTCCCCCTCACACTAGAAATGATTTAAAGAGCGGGTCCATTGAGAACACCTGCGAGCTATTTTGTAAAAGACGTAAAACACCGTACGTGGTCGTGGGGTCACGTGGTCTTATAAGGGACTTCACATAGCAGCTCCCTGCTTCTGCTGCGGTCATTCCCAGAGTCAATTCCCATTGTCACTCCTTTTCAGCTTCTGGGACCTTCGGCACCTTTCTGGCTGCCCTCCAGCTGTGGCTTCCTGCCCTCCGCCAGGCCAGCCCTCACTGCAGTCCCACGGCTCAGACCCACCCGGCTGCCCCGGCCCAGGGCTGGTCGGCAGTTTTCATAGCACAGACTGCGGTTTTCTTTTCCTAGGAGGAACTGCCTCTGGGGAAGGGGCCTCCCTCTGTGGGGCCTGAATGTCTTGCTGTGACCCAGAGCCCACCAAGGCCGGGGGCACCAGCCAATCCTGGCTCTGTGAGCACTTGCTGAGTCCCAGCCTGACGGAGGGAGTTCCCGGACCCCGAGAAAGGCAGCTCAGACTTTCCCACTGCCACCACCACGCTCCGTCTCTGCCCTGGGCGCTCCCTCAGAACGAATTAGCAACATGAGAAGGTCACAGATAAGAACCTCAAGTACCAGAACACCCTGATCAGGCAATGCCTTGAGCTGCCTGGCCCTCAGCAGGGACTGGCATCTGGGCTCAGCTCTGGCACGCTTAGGGAGGGCAGAAGCAGCAGACGAAGGAACAAGTTCAACCAGAAAACGCGGCCCGAAGTGGAAGCTGTGGATCAGGAGCCATTTGGATAAGCACGCATTCAGTGAGGGCCCAAGGCCTCTTAGCTCAGGCCCTTCCCACATCCTCTGCGCTGGTACTCGCTGACCCCATCCCACAGGTGTTAGGGTCATGCTTCTGTTCCCCAGGGAGGCCTTACCCTGTTCTCAGGTTACATCCCTCCCCTTCTTTCAGGTTTATCCCATAGAGTACATGCACTCCCCAGGGAGAGACAGAGAGAGGGACAGTGAGAGATCACCCTCAGGGAGGATGGCTACACCGCAACTCCCTCTTCTCTTGGAATTTTGGGCACGCACACACACATGTCCGGTGTGAATTTTCAAGCCTCCTGGTCTGGGGTTGAACTGCAGTTGACCATGTGGGTGTCCAGTGCCTCAACCACCATGTCACCTACTGGCCCCGCATTCCCCCCTTTTAAAAAAGTTATGTATTTCTGGGGCTGGCAGGTGGCATGGTGGTGAAGGGCACTGGACTCCCACATGGCCAACCGCAGTTCAAGTCCTGGGCCTGGCGGCTGGCTTTCTCACTTTCCCCCTCTCTCTCTCACTCACTCTGTTCCTCTCTGGTCAAATTAAAATAAATAAATAAAGTTAAAAATTTATTAAATTTTAATATAAGTAAAAAGTTATGTATTTCTTCCATGAGAGTAAGAGAGACAAGTACCCCCAACGTGGTCTCATGCCATTATCTACCATTCACCACCCTCCACTCACCAGCCCTTCCAGCCAGCCGGGATCATGGGGGTGAGCCCCTGGGACATACGTGTGACAGGGGAACTGAACCTCGGATCTTCCGTGTGGATTTAGTTTTGCTTAAGCAGCCCGATGCTGCTCCACCACAGAGCCGACCCTGTCATCCGTTCTTACCCTGACCTTTCATTTCGCAGCATGGACCACTGGCATCACCTGTAGTTGTCTCTCTTGTCCAATGGTGTGTTCCTGCCACCTCGCACAAAGCCTGGGTGCTCGCACACATGCGCTATGGGCACAGATGCTACGATGGAGGAACTCACAGACACGTGCCAGGGTTTAACATAGGACGCTCTGACAGCTTTGGAGTCACGAGACCACTGATGCCATCCACCTCCATCCACCTCCGTGGGAGACGGTCAGATTCTGAAGCAAACATTCAGGACGGGCAGGGGCAGTCAGAAACCCAGTTTGCCCCCCTTGAGTTCTGGCTCCTCTCTCTGGCATACATACAAGTGGAAATGGAAGAGTCAGCTGATGTCAGCACGCAGAGGGCGTCTGCGGAGGGTCGATGGTGCCCTCCCCCCTGCCCCCACAGAGCCAATAAGGACAGCTTCATGCAGACCACTTTGAAAATGGAGTTATGATTCCCCAGCCTGGGAGACACGGGGCTGGCATGTGGTTCATGCCTGAAAACAGAAGTCTACAGCAGAGTCGAGGATGCACTTGGGAAGTCACTATGCTTTCACGGACATCAGGCCACAAGCACTTATTTATGGCTAGAGTGGGAGGGTGAGACCAGAGAGACACCCCCAGCTGGCACGGTCATCTACAAGGGGCCCTAGGTTACTAGCTTCCTGCCTGAGGAGACCAGGGGTAGGCTACTGTAGGCAGATGCTGTGGGGGCATTGCAAGGGCCGGCCAAGGGGGAGGCTCTGCCAACATCCGGAGAGGCCAGAGAGGTATCCAAGGTATCCAAGAGGCTTCGAGAATACCCGGAGGAGACCAAGGTAAGATTTCAACAGGGCAGCCATGAGACCTCCCCTGCCCTTCTCTCTCCTCCTACCTGCTCTTCCTTCAACAGGGGGAAGGAGGGGAAGGTGGAGGACGGCAGGGTGGGCTTCCAGCCTAAAGTGGGCCTAAGCTGAGGGGAGAGAAGCTTTCATTTAAATAGATCTGAGTTCTGGCCATTACCCAGACTGGACTTAGGAGTTACTGAAACAACACCCATGTTAGAAACGACCCCAGGACAACCTCGGAGTTGCTATCTAGAGGAATGATGGAATCTGGTAGAAATTTCATCTCTAAAGGTAAAAGTCCACAGAGTGGGCTCACTGGGGCCTACGTGAGGACTGGTAGTGTTGCCTCACGGTGGCCCTACCCAGCTCCTCCAGTTCAGGGCAGCAACCTCGACCTAATCCTCATGTCACTGTGGTGTACAAGTGGTACCTAATTTATCAGAAATGATGCAAGGGCTATCCAGGCTTTGGGCAAATGGCCCTGGGTCACAGGTGGGGAGATACCAGAACTAACACTCAGATCCAGGGGGAGGACTGCATGTTCCACTCTTCCTGACACTGCGAAGCAAAAGCATCTCATGCCATATTTCTGATCTGGCCTTCTCACCATCTGTGAGCCAACTCCTGTTTAACCAAAGACAACGGAGCACGGGAACACGGCAAGAGGTACACAGGTGGAAGGGAGAAGCCGAGATGAGTCCTGCGGTGAGTGAGAAGGGAGGGGCAGGTGGGATGGTAAGTGGCTGCCTAGCAATAAGGACTTGTCAACAGGGGCAGGGAGAGAGGAAGGACGAGGGTGGAGAGGGAGTGGCTTTGCCGACAGTCCCTAGAGTCCTTTTACAGCTGTTCTTCGCAGTGGAGTGCTAGGAGCTCAGGTGGCCCCGAGACCCCTGGAGACCCTCTTGGCACTCTTTTGACAAGGCAAATTTGGATGAATTCTCTCCTTGGGAGGAGACAGGAAAACTTTCAGATGTAAGCAAGGGAGTCATTTCCCCAGCAGCGTTTTTCCAAAGCACTTTACCAGTAATGCACCGTGTCACGTCCCACTAGTAAGTAGGTGGCAAGAAGTACTTAAGTTTACAAAAAGGCTCTTTTAGGAACATCCTCTCTAAAGACAACTGGAAAAGAGAATACTCAGAGTTAAGCTCGAGTTTGGAATAAATGCATAAGCACTGGTGGCCGCGATGCTGAAAGCAGCTAATGTGGCACCTGAAAAGGTGCACAGAAAAGAACAAGCTTCATAGCGCTCAGAACAGAGCCTTCGAAAACGTCCCGGGGCGTGTCCACCTACCATGGGAGCACAACCACACGCTACACAAGCCTCCGTTACCTAAGAGCGTTGTTCAATTCTGGCTGGGTGCTTCGTCAAGTGCGTTGCTACAAAGCCTTGCGTGTCTAAGAAAAACATGGAGGAGCCTGCTGGTGGCAAAGTGGTTAAGGCACTGGACTCCCACGTGGCTGACCATGGTTCGAGTCCCAGACTTGGTGGCTTGAAAATCACTCCATGTATGTGTGTGTGTGTGTGTGTGTGTGTGTGCGCCCGAAACCCCAGGAGAACAAAGGGACTGCGGTGTGTTCATTCCCCTGGCGGGGGGGGGGGGGGGTGATTTCTCATTTTCCCTCTTATTCTCTTTCTCTGGTGAGCACAAGCTCCTCATGGCAAAAAATTAAAAAATAAAAGATCGAAAAGAACAACATAAAAATATATAAAAATACATATAGAAAACGTAGGGGCCAGGCACCACTGTGTGTACAACCTCCAAGGTAGGTCCTAGCCCACTCACAGAAGGGAAACTACAGGTGGAGGACTGTCTACACTGGGAACTACCTTGTGAGTTCTAAGGCCAGAACGCTGAGCCTGGCTTTCTGGCTCCACCGTGTTCTGAACGGCCATGGTGCAGCTTGTCTGGCCCTCTGCCAGGAGCGGTCTTGGTATCAGTTTTCAGTAGTGGCTGTGGGCTGTCGTCGGCCTCGCCAGGAAGGTACGTGAGTCCCTGGGTCTCCTGCTCTGCGGTGTGCTGTCGGGTGCTCTTAGTTTGTCATGGATCAAATGAAGGCAGCTGTTCTGGGTGCTGCTGACGGGCTCCGCATCTTTGTCATTGCGAGAGCCCCAGAGTCCTTCGGTTATCGTCGAAATGCTACAGATAGGAATTCACAGAAACACCAGCCTAGAGATGCTTCAGGAAGATGGACAATGAGGCACAGCACACAATACACTGCTGTCCTCTGCTATGTTCTTGAGAAGTGAAAGCTATTGAGAAAAAAACCATATTAATAGGAAGTTAACTTAAACCCATCTGCAAGTTCTGATACATAATAAAAGTAATTTATTTTTTTTTTCTTAGCTTTTTGCCATAGGGCGTGTGCACTTGCCAGAGAGAGACAGTGAGAAAGAGAGTGAGAAATCACTGCCCCCCATCCCAGGGGATGGCCAGTCTGCAACCCCTTCTCCTCCACTTTCCTCTTGGGGTTTCAGGAATGCTTGCCCACATGCCTGGCATGATTTCTCAGGCTACCAGGTCTGGAACTCAAACCTGTCTGCCATGTGGGAGTCTAGTGCCTTAACCATTATGCCACCTGCTGGCCCCAATAAAATAACTTGCAAAGCTATTTCATTTCATGCTCCAAGCCATTATAGACTGTTTGGATGCTCAGATTCTACAAATAACTACAATACTAAAAGTCATGTCCCTTTCAAAGGTGTGCAGTTAGTTAATCATGGGAAAGGACACCCTAAGTAAAGCTAGTCTTCCATGGACACCAGTCTGCTGCTGTAACTTACAGTTTCCCACCCTGCTGAGATTGTGTGTATGCATGCACACATGCCCAATGTGTTTTTCAAGCTACTGGGAGAGAATTAGAACTGTGATTAGTCACATAGGACCCATTCTGTATGTATAATGCTTAATTGCTACACTGCCTGGACGGTCTGCTAATGTTTTTTTCTTTCTTTTCTTTTTTAGTGTTTTTGCAATATGGTGCTTGCACTCACCATAGCGGGGAGTAGTGCGGAAAGTGAGAAGTCACCCCCTGTGAGATGGCCATGCTGCAGTCCTTTCTCCTCCATTCTTCTCTTAGGACTTTGGGCATGCACTCACACATTCCCAGCATGATTCTCAAGCTGGGTTTGGGACTTGAACTGCACAGCCAGCTGTGTGGGATCCACCCACTTCAACCATATTGCTGGTTGGCTTAATTCTTTTTATTTTAAGAGAGATTTTTGCTACAGGGTGCATGTACCTACCGGAGAGACAGAGACTGTCAGAAAGGTAAAAAGTGAGAAATCACCCCTTGGGGGTATGGCCACACCACAATCCCATCTTCTCCCTTCTCCTCTTGGGATTTTGGGTATGTATGCACAAGTGCCCAGTGTGTTTCAAGCCTGCGGGTCCAGGACTCGAACTGCTGTCAGCCATGTGGGAGTCCAGCACCTTAATCACTATGCCACCTGCTGGCCCCAGCCTGACTAATTCTTAGTCTATGACTTTGGATAGCTAAAGCAGCAAGGCACACAAACCTGAATGATATAGCAGATTTTTGCAGTAATCCAAATCCTCTGACCTTATGAATTTTAAATATGACCTATATGAATAGTCTGCCTCATTTCTTCTTTCAATAAATTCCTACTGAAAACCTTTTATATTCCAGGCACTAGGCCAAGGCTGTGGGCACCTGGTGAATATGACAGTCTCTACCCTCATGGAGCTTAGTAATGCAGTTAGTATCCAGTTATAATCGTGGGAAATGCCACAAACGAGCAGCATTCAATAAAACATCTCGTGTTCAATTACACAAACCACACGCCCCACCTTGAAATCTCAAGCGTGTCTCCCTTTCCTTTCGCCCCCTTTGCAATGCCAGCATGGATCATCTGCACCGGGAGAACAATGCTGCAGCATATACTCCTCACTGCCTTTCCACATCCATTTCATATGCCAGGGAGCCTCGACAGGTGGTCCCAGTCTGGAAAGAAAGGCTGAGAGAAGGCTTCCTGGAGGAAGTGGACATCTTAAAGATGAAGAGGATTAGGAAGTGAGGAAGGGGTATGGATGGAGCTCATGGTACAGAGCTTACTTAGCATGGAAGGCCTTGGGACAGAGGAGCGAGGGGTCTGGAGAGCCCGAAGGAAGGCCTGTGTGACTGGTGTGCAGAGTGGGAAGGCAGGAAGTGAGACTGCGGAGGGCGACCCTGTTGCCCGTGTGCACGAGGACCCGCGGAATTCTGTAAGCCCATTTGGCATTCACCAAGTATGCAAGGGCAGCCTGATGTGCACGTCTGTGGGAAGCACTTCCTTCACACAGACCTCAGTGAGGCGTTCGTACTGTCCATCTGCAGGCGCTCCCACGGCACCAATGCCCTAGTGCAGTAGGAAAACCCAGCCTGGCCGGTGGGCCGAATCGGGCGGGTAGGGGTGGGAAATGACACATCTCCACGGCTACATCCACAGAATCATCTCACCACCCCACACCGAGAATTAAGCAATCATAAAATATCAGAGCACCTACTGCCACTGCCAGCCTCCTGTCCCAACCTCTGAAATGAAAAACCTGCAGAACAGGTACCTGTATGTCTCACATTCAACCAAACAAACTCCAAATACCCCACCTTGAAACCTCAAGCCTCTCTCTGCTTCTGTCCCCTCTGCGATCAATCAAGATAGATTCCATCAATTAAAATGGATTCAATCTCACCTGGAAAGACATGCTTCAGCAAACACTCCTGATTGCATTCGGCACATAATCCAACTTCAGGTAATTATTTTTCAAAGAATTCCCAAGTACTTTTCCTACAATTATGAAACCTCTTTCATCACCCAGTATGGGGGCATATTTTCACTTTACAGACAAGGACAAGGAGTCAAATCTCATGTGTTCCATGGGGCGTGGGGGGAGGGCTGCTGATACAATGATGACATTTGAACCTCAGTCATCCTCACAGCTCCTCTTAAACCTAACCTGTCACTTCTGCCACTCATTGTCCTAGGTCAATACCAGTGCTTAATGGCGGTTTTCTTCTTTTCCTCCTATAGTCTTCCTTCAGAACACTTCTAGAGACTGGAGGCTGGGTTTGGCTAGGAGAATGTCCTGTCTAGTTTGGACAGGTTAGCCCCTAGAGCAGGAGTCTGCTCCTAGGTAGTCTGGTAAAATAAAGAGAAAATGATACGATCACAAGATCACACCCCCCACCCCCCCACCTGCACTGACCCACTTTTGAACAACTCAGTGTTGAGACTGTACACATTCAAAACATTTTCTCAAAGACAAACATTTTCTCCAATATTTGGCCTCCATTCAAATTTATTCTATCATTTCTGAGAAATCAACTCACTGAGAATAATCCACTAGCCATCATCCCAACCCCTACACCCTACACTCTATGGGACCAACAGGGTTTTTCTGGCCTGTGTGGTGTCACTGGAATTGTCATTGAAAGATTAGATTTGCCCTACATAAACGCATGAGGGGCAGTGTGGAGAAGTGGTTAAGAATATAGTTGCTCCGGCCGGCAGGTGGCGTGGTGGTTAGAACGCTGGACTCCCACATGGCCGACCACGGCTTGAGTCCCGGACCTGGTACCTTGCTTTCTCACTTTCTCTCTCTCTCTTGGTCTGTCCCTTTCTGATCAAATTAAAATAAAAAACATAAGTGAAGTTCAATAAAAGAATTTTTTTTTTTTAAAAGAACACAGTTGCTGGCGTCACACCTCTCAGGAGCTTCCATCTGTGTGATGGACAAGTTTCTTAACTTCTCTAAGCTTCAGCTTATTTATCTGCCACACGGAGATAACAGGTGGGGAGAAGAAACGGGACAAGACAAGCAAAGAGAGTATATAACAGACAGAAAACTGTCACCAACTGCTCGCTGGGATTACTGTCCTCCTAGAGACATTGCCTTTTTTTGGTGGTGGTGGTGGGGGGGCACATTTTGCACTTACACACAGGCAGAGTCCTGGACTAAAGACCCTGCCCCTATTTCCTAGTCACTGACAGTGACATCTCTGTCCCAGAAAGATCATTTACAACAGGGCATCAGAGAACATTTTGTCTTTTTTTTTTTTTTTTTTTTTTAAAGAAAAAGTTAAAAGCCTTGAAATGACACAAAGGAAAAACGAGTACCAGGATTGCAAAGTTAACATTTTTTATTGAACTGAAATTGGTGTAGAACAACAGGGGCCGCCACAGCTGCTGAGCTCAGTAACAACTCAAGAGTCCCTGTGACATTTTCCCTCCGAGAGTCCTAACATGGCTAGGGTGGAACAACTGAAAAACAGCAAAGATATATAAATTTTTAACACTTCCAAATAATTTGAAATGAGCCTCCATGCCTTGTTCAATTTTCAGGTTACAAAGAATATCGATAACATCTTCTGCGGCCTTCATTTAGTAGTGTCAGTAAATATCTTTTCCCAAAACAGTCCTCTCAAAGTGCTGGCTGTAGTTTTGCCCCTACCCAGTACTCATAAGAAAAGGATTTAGTAATACTTGGGCAAGTGATAAACTGTAAGAACTTCCAATGTAGTTAAAGGCATATACCAAGCATACGTGACTTGACACTCACACTGCTGGAAAGACAATGAATTGGCTGAACACTTTCAGGCAAGTTCCAGAAGCAAAGAATGCACTAACGGGAAGGGAAGGGTAAGGCACCCAGGCAGTGTCTGAACTATGGACCATTGTTGTCTAAACCTCATCTCAACATCTCCCCTCCAATATGCAAATCTGCACTTGTTTTACATAAGAAGGTGAAATACTTCAAGGGAAAAGCCTTCTAGAAAGGTTATTAGATCAATCAGAGAGGAAAGAAAATTAACACTGATTTTTATAATTAATTCATGGAGCAATGATTTAAATTGATCACACCAATTATTTCTTGAGAGCAAGTGCTGAACATTTACTGCTACTTAAAGAGCTGAAAGTTAAATCCTCTAAAATAGTCCATGGGAAATAAATAACCAACGCCATAGGAGATGAAATCCCCATGTTAAAAAACAAAACAAAACAAAACAAAACAACGAATCCCAAATCCCAAATCAGCCACCCTTTCAATGTGAAGTTGATTTATGGGTGTCAGTGAAATTCTAGAAGAGTCCTTCAAATTATTTCGGATGAAATGTGATGAAAAAAGACCACCACTCATTCTCTAATGTGGATAATGCTGTTTTACATTTACTGTTCCTCCGAAACACAAACAAACAACCTAAACGATAACAACAACAACAACAACAACACAAAAAAAAATGAAGTAAGTTCTTCCACCAGAGTAACCACCCTTTCTGGAGCAATCATTTGTGAGAATCTAAAAATCTTGCAGTAGGAGATGAAAAATGATTATAAATAGCTTACTAGGCTCATGCCCATCTTCAAAAGGGATGCACGCAACCCTGGGTAATAGCAGATTCACAGAGAATACAACTCTCAGATTTGCAACTGACAGACAGATACACATTTCGCAAAAATCTGTTGAATGTATACAACAAACATCTCAATTAAGGCTTTTTCTGGTACATGGTCAAGTCTATGGGTGTGCACTGCTGGATTTCCACAAAGTACCTCCAGCTTCCATGTTACCCAACTTGTAAACCAGAAGATGTGCTGATGCAGGTGGGAAGGCGCTCCATGGGCTAACAATTAACCAACTGGAAGGCTTGTTTGTAAACAGGTTCTGAAACAAGAGTTGGCAGTGAAACAAACTCTGAGGGGGTGCCTCAGATCACGCGGAGGGGAAGAGTGACTTGCACCAGTTGACAGGGATTGGCTTCTTAAATAAAAGCCAATAGTTGACCTTCAGTACAAGATTTTGAGACTTACAGGCCTAAAAGTTGAGAGCTACATCTGAGACAATGATTCTCACACTTCAGCTTGCAAAAATGACCTTTGGGAAACAATGACAATGCAGATACCGGGCCTTATATCTAGAGATTCTAACTGAGTGATGCAAGTGGTGTAAGCACCTTGCTTTTGAGAAACATTGCTCATAGCAAACAGCAGCACGAGATCTCTGATGAAAAGGCCAGGATGTCTAGAAAGTAACACCAGTGACATTACCTATAGAGAAACCCCTCGGGAGACTCTGCCTTAATAATACAGTACCAAATTTATCTGCAATGAGTTTCTTTTTCATTTTTCAACTGAAAATTTGAAATAAATTAGCATTTAAAAATGATTGTACTAGTTCCGAGGTAAGAGGAGGAGCACCAGGGATCTCACTGCTAAAAGAAACAGAACTCCCTAGGAGGTTTATGTTCATAGAAGTCAACTTTCTCCAGGAATGCTATAGAGTTGCAGAGCACAGGGGCCTTGTTTCAGTCTTTGTGTAGCCTGCACACGTTTGTGTATTTTAAATCTATTACCTAATCAGTCCAGTTCGTGTTTTAGAAGAACACCAAAGGCAAAGTTAACCTATATGCTATCTCAACATTTTCTAGATACCAACATTTTCTGGTTTACAGTGATACACAACAAAGTTATTTCTTTTTTTTCTTTTTTTTTTTTTTGGATGCTGGAGACAAACATCTTTATTAAAGATACTACCAAAATTTTGGCAAACATTTCAAAACAGATTTGTAAACATAATGCTTCCCTTTTCAACTGGCAGCACTTTGAAAAGACAATACAATAAGACAACACAACTTGAATCAACATCAGTTCAAAATTCTTGTATGTTTGACCACATAACTTATGTTCCCACATGATAAAACAAGTGATAGTTTAAATCAACGTCAACAGATAAACTCCATGAAATGAAAGTTTGTGCTGTTTGATGAATCACAGTATGTTATGGTTAAATATATCTGCTCTCTTTTATATTCCTGGCACCCAGGATGAAAAAAAAATCTTTAAATATACATTTCATGTAGGTAATAGCTTCTTTGCATATCTCTCTTCAAAAAATACTTTATAGCAGTATATAAATAGGTTACCTACACATTTAATTTTATATTTTTTTGCCCAAAACTATAGATTTGTTTCATTTTCATAACATTAATTTTTGCCCAACATTAATAAAGCTGACAGACTGTTGAAATGGAAATGCTTTTGTCTTCCACAATAGAAGTAGCAATTTGACAGGAAAAACAAAAACAAAAAAAAACACAAAAAAACAAAACAAAACCCTACAGTAACACTCGTCAGTTGTTTAACCTGAGCGTTTGGCCTACTGGGAGTAGCAGCTTTTTTTCCTTCATGCACGCTCACATCCACACCACCTCTGCACACATATAGGTAGAGCACACACTTCCAGACGCTGGTAGGCCACAGTGTACTTCCCGTTGCTCTAATCAAGTGGGAAGCAGTGTAGCTAATGATTAACCACACTAGGTACACGACTAGCAAACACCTTAAGGCAACCATTGCAATGGGGGGTTAACTTGCAGGGCGGATTTACCGTTCTTTCGATAGATCAAGTCAGCCTTGATACGTATGCACGTGTACATCGATATGCATTTTCATACACTTTCTATATTTTAACCCTCCAAAACAATGTTCATTTATTTTTTTGTGTATTTTGTGCAAGTTTCTAAATATTCTACCATTTAAGGCAAAGAGTTTGCATTAAGAAAGGTCAGAAAATAGGCTTATATTTATCCAAAAGCATCTCATCTTGCACGTTACTGGTTTTTTTTTTTTGTTTGTTTTTTTGTTTTCAAACACACACAACTTTTAGGTGTGGACATTGGATCCCCAATACCTAAAAAAAAATCATTTCTAGTGACAAACACAAATTTTTGAGGAAAACAATTTGATTTGAAGTATAGACACTGGATCCCCAATATCTAAAAAAATTATTTCTATTAACAAACACAAGTCTTGGAGGGTAAAAAGGACCAGAAAAAGCAGCTTCGAAATGCAGGGAAGCAAAGTTGAAAAAAAAAAAAAAAAAAAAGAAGGTAACTCAAGTTTACTAATACTGAAACTTTTAACAGGCAAAGTTTCATCTTTTGAGAATCTAGAGCAACTCATTTGGAATTTTAAATAAATAAGCTTAAGTTTATTCACATCTTCTGGTCCAAGCAGGGTTCTAGTGCCATGACTCTGCTTGCTGTTGGTCAAATTCACCTATTAGTCTTTTGATGTGAGCCAGCTTGTTGTGAAGGTACTCGCATCTGTATTTTTCTTCATGATAATTGGGACTAGACTGCAGATGAAAAAGACACGAGGAATTAGGTTGCCAAATTTATAACACTTCTCAGCTACAGGTCAGAAAACCGATAGTGGCAATGCCTACCTGCTTGATCTTCTGATACTCTTGTAAGACTTCTTCATGAACGCTCTACAAAGTTAAAAGTCAGAAATCAGAAACGAGCAACTGGTTTTCTTTTTTGGCAATGCAAATAGCTACTACACATACAGCAAGGGTGCAGGCAGTACTGATGGTGGGAATTTAACTTGGCCTCACCTTGATGGAAGGCAATTTGGCAACAGCTATTAAAATAGCAAATGCAAAGCTGACTCAGCAGTTCTACTTATCCTACAGCGTCACTTGCCCTGAGAGGAATGACGCATACACAAGGTTATTCACTGCAGCACTGCTTGTAAGGCAAGACAGTTGACAAAACTGAAACGTCTATTGATACATACAAAGGGTACCAAGAGGTCATTAAAAATGGGGAAGGGACCAGCAGTTAGCGTAATGGCTATGTCGCTGGACTCCCATGTAGTCGACCGCAGTTCAAGTCCCGGATCCAGTGGCTTAAAACTCACGCCGGGCGCATGTGCGTGCGTGCCCAAGATCCCGAGAGGAGAATGGAGGAGAAGGGATTATGGCATGGTCATCCCTCCTGGGGGGTGATTTCTCGCTTTCTATCTCTCTGTCTCTCTCTGTCTGTCTGGCGAGCACACGTGCCCTATACCAAAAACTTCTCCAAAAAAAAAAAGAAAAAAAAGGGGAACTGCTTTATGTACTAAAATAAAAAAATTCTCTGAGATGTATAATATTCAGTGAAACAAGCAAAGTGCAGACCAATATGGACAATTTGATACTAAGTTTAAAAGAGAGAAACAGAATATTGTTTTATTCCAAGAATTTCATTATTTTTAAGATGGATTTTTAAAAACATATTTTATTTTATTTATTTTTATTATTTTTAAATTTGCTATAGGGCACATGCTATTGAAAGAGAGAGAGAGAGAGAGAGAGAGAGAGAGAGAGAGAGAGAGAGAATGAGAGAATGAGAATGAGAATGAATGAATATAGGAAAGCAAGCCTCCAACTCTGGGACTCAAACTGTGGTTGGCCATGTGGGAGTCAGTGCCTCAACCACCATGCCACCTGCTGGCCCTTAAGATGTATTTTTCTTCCCATTTTAATGAAACCGGGATAAACAATAATGTATGGCACATCTTACAACTGAAGAAACCTTGGATTCAATTAAATATAATGTCTAAATTTACTTGTGTATATACCTACATATATTTTACACACATACGCACTTGTGAAAGAATACACTGGAACCCAGCAATACTGATTGCCTCTAGAGAGTAGAAATCAGGTAGCTAGGGAAAAACAGCCAATAAACACCTATATACCAGGCCCCAGGCATGGATCTGAGCTGTTTACAAATGCTTTATCTTACATTTATTTCTCACAACAACCCCCTATGTTTATCCCATTTCATGGGGAGGGAATTAGAGGCAGTGCATTAAGTAACTTGTCCAAGGTCACACTAGTATTGACCAGGCAGAGCTGGGAATCCAACATAGGTTGTGACTTCAGAGTCCCCTACTAACAACTAGCAATCTTTGGAATTACATTTTAGGTTAAATATAATCATGTGCACTGATAAGCAACTGTATAGAATAAAATACACCCCAAACTACCACATAGCAACCTTCTGCTCTCCCTCAAAACACCAGTGTCTCTGGCTATGTCCTCCATAACTCCTGGCAGCTTGTTGAAAAGATTAAGACCCATTAACATCAGACACTGTGAATCTCTGAAATGCAAGGCTCCCAGGCTGTTTTTGCTGTTGAGGGAAAACTCATCCATTCTCTTTGGTAGGCTCTAGTAAGAACAATGGTAGAGGGCCGGGGACAGGGGCCCCATTCCATCTGTGGCTGTAAAGTGTGACAAAGCTATCTGGCCTACCAAAGGGAAATACTCAGCTCTATTGAACCTTGTGCTTGGACTGATCGACAGGTCAGACACCTACTGCTCTCTGTCAGGTATCATTACTGCCTAAGGCAGGGAAGGGAAACAGATTAATACTGGTTAATAAAACACCAGTCTGGAAGAGCTGGAAGCATCGAGCTTCTCTTCACTTAACCCCAACACTCTGTGGTATGGAAAGTCCCCTTTACATCTTGTATCTGTAGCTTGCCTTTAACAAAATTATTTTACTTAACTTTATTTATTTATTTTAATTTGACCAGAGAGGGGGAGAAAGAGAGAGGGAAATAGAGAGGGAGGGAAAGTGAGAAAGCAAGCCACCAGCTCTGAGACTTGAACCATGGTCAGCCATGTGGCAGTCCAGTGCCCCCAACCACCGTACCACCTGCTGGCCCCTCATTTTTTTTTAAGTATTTAAAACAAATTCATTTAAATAGCATAGTGTTGGGGGACAACATCAGATCTAGAAACTGTGGTCTAAATTGAGTTTATTTATTTTCAGAAACTATTTAAAATATTTTGTCTCTTAAAGCAGCAGATGGCTGGTCTGAATGAGGACTTCCTCTAAAGACCAGTGGAATGGCTGAGGCTGGGCAGGGCAGGGAAAGAAAGAAGGTGAAATATAGCAAAAGCCCGTCCATCTAGGAGCCAATCCATTTACCTGATACTCTTTTGAGCCTGGAGAAAGGCGCTTGCGCTGTGCATCCAGTTTGATAAATCTTCGGGCGACGTTCTCCATTCTGGCATGCAAAGCCCTGTACTCATCATACTCAGCGTTGAAGTCATCCTTGTAATTCTGTCGCTGTTCATAGGACACGATAGCGATGTATTTTCTAGTAAGAGACAAAGGAAAAAGACAAATGGAGGGTTGCTATGGAAAAACAAGACTGCACGAATCTGAGATTTACAACAAATGTTCAGAAGTGATATTCATGCACGTGTCAACAGTATTTAAGGCCACTCTGCCACTGGCTTGCTGCCAGGTCACTCCTTCAAAGAACTCCTAGGTGAAATTCTCACAGGCGCGCAAGAGCTTCAATGAAGGAGAGTAATGTGAAAAAGACTTGGTGGCAGTAGGATTGTAGTACAACTACACACACAAAACAACAACAAAAACACATTATTTCCACAGATCTAGCTTCCTAAACCTTCCTCTCTATCCAAAATCAGTCAGTACCACACTAATTGCAGAGTCCAACCCATCTGTTATGAGTCACGGGGAGACAGAAGGACTCGACGGTAACATGAAACCGGAGAGGGTTCCGCGGTCACTAAATGCCGAAGCCAAAGGACCCACCACTTTATGAGCAGGAGACTGTTTTGGCCTTTGAGACCTGCTGCCGGCAGAAATCTTCAACAAGGCGCTGCAGGCTTGCTCTCTCCATCGCTTTCCTTGTATTTTGGACGAGGCAAATACGGAAAATACAAAAGGGGGATTGTACAGTGACCTCTGGCCTATTCCTGAATTACTCATTTGGGAAAAGAGCTACAAAAAAGGTGAATGATGTAAAAAAATTTTTCCCTCATTGCCAGAGGGCACATGAGCTTACCAGAGAAAAGCAGGGGGGTGGGGGGAAGGAGAAAGCACCTCTCACCCCCAGCATGGGGCATAGTCAGATCACAGTCTGCTTTCCTCCATTTCTCTCTCCTGTTGGGATTTTGGGCATACATGCATATATGCCTGGTGCACCCAGAATGTTTTTCAAGTCTTTGGGGTCAGGTAGAACCATGGCTGTCCATATTGGATTTGGCTACCTTAGCTACTACGGTATGGGGTTGGGGTTGGTCCCAATGTACAATTTCTTTCTAAATTTTTTTTTTTAGGTTTTAGCCATAGGGCGTGTGTGTTCACCAGAGAGAGTAAAGTGAGAAATCACCCCCTCCCCCCAGGGAGGATGGCCACGCCGCAATCCCTTCTCCTCTCAGGATTTTGGGCATGCACGCACAGATGCCCAGCGTGATTTTCAAGCTGCCGGGTTTGGGACTCAAACTCTTTTTAGTCCTTGGAAGTCCAGAGCCGTAACCACTATGTCGCCTGCTGGCCTCTAACCCAATGTAAAATTTTAAAGAAAGATAAATGATAGTGACATTAGAAGATAACTTTGTGTATACTGACTTACCACCGATTTCTAGAACTTCTGTTATATCTCTACATAATCCGTCCAAATTCACATGCTTTAAAACAGTGTTACATATGGGAACACATGAATATTTAAAATCCTTCTTTTTAAATAGTTGCTGGGAAGGGTACACGTTTTCAGACAAATTATATGTCTATGGGAGGAAAATATATACTTTTAACTGTAACAGTACAGATAGATAAAAATCTTGTGTTGGTTTCAGTGCAGATTAAAAATTACATTTTAGAGAATATTTTTAAGAATGCCTTTGTAATGCTAGAAAGATTTATCCTCTAAAAAGGTCAACATCTAACATTTTACACTAGCATGGGTATATTTATTATCTGAGTTCGTATGAAATACAGTCTAGGGATTCAAGATTTCTTTTTTTGACAAGACTATTAAATGAAAGATCATGGTGGGGGGTTGTTTATCATTTTTTACAAATGAGAGTCCCCAGAAAGGTTTTTTTCTCTAGTGCTTTTCAAATTCTAACTGTCATATTATGTGTAGCAGAAAGTCATGTAGTACTGCTATTCTAATCTACTTTAATTTACTTTCTAAAAAAAGTGCCAGAAATCTGTGCTTTACTTTGGGGTGTGATTACCTCTAGGGACCTGGTAAATAAAGATCATTTTCCCCAAGATCATTTACTCAGGGGGAAGTAAATGAAAACAGCGTCTTAATATTAAAACAAACAATATTCTTTGTTCGCAGAGCTGGGAACCGGGATCATGTCAGGGTCTGGCCTGGCTCTTCACTAAATCTCTAGTCATGGAATGCAAAATGCCCATCACTTGGCATTAAAGTTGAGGTAGAAACTGAGATAAAACTAGAGATTTCAAAGCTATTTTAGCAGAAGCAAGAGCTTGAAGGATGTCTTCTAGGAGCACACACACACACAGTCCTCACTGTGGTAAATCTTGGAGTTCAGTCCTGTCCAAATGGTTTTATGTCATCTTACCAGTTTAATTTCAATGGCTGTACCACAGATGCCTGACTGGAAATGTGAGAACAGTGATGCAGTGAGCAAACTTCGTGTCCTCATTAATATTTTTATTCATGCTGAGTTAGAGCAGAGGTTTAACTTTCGATGTGTAACTGAGACTGCGGTAGTATGCTGATTTAGAGCTGCCCTGCTGGTGTCTTAGCTGTAAAAGGGACACTGCCCCCAAGCAGGAGGCGTTCCTCTCTGACACAGGCCATCTTGATTATACCCCGGGAGCCCCGGGAACAAGGCGTTCCTGGGGATAAGTATATATATATATATATATATATATGTATATATGTGTGTGTGTGTGTGTATTTAAAAGAATTATTTTATTTAGCTTTATTTATTCATTCATCTGTTTGTTTATTTAATTTGACCAGAGAGGGAGAGAGAGAGAGAGAGAGAGAGGGAGAGAGAGAGAAGGAAAGTGAGAAACAAGCTGCCAGGTATGGGACTTGAACCATGATCGACCAGGTGGGAGTCCAGCACCTTAACCACCATGCCATCAGCTGGTCCCATGGGATAAGCATATATTAAGGCAAATGGCTAAATTGATCTTGAAATCTAGATTTAATTTGTTATATATGTATCCCATTTTCTTAAAATCATACCCTCATACCCTCAGTATTTTATTTAATAGATTTCTTACGGAAACAAAAGACAAACTAACCAGCAGTTTTGTTGTTATTATACTGGGTTGTTGAAAAAGTCATGATGTATTTTTTCTATGTTTTTCTATGCAAAAATGTGTCATGACTTTTCTGACAACCCAACAGAGGACTATTTGGTTACACTGGAATTTTAAGGAAAAATATCTTACTATTTTGAACAAAAACCATGGTTCTACAGTTGCTCTTAATGCAGTGATGGAATACGATTTTGAATAGTTTAGATAACTCTCAACTATAAGTAACAAAAGTATTCTTAATAAGTAAAAACTAGAACTATCATGGTTACATATAGATTATTCAAAGGTTAATCATTTAGGTTTTAAGGTATATCCTTTAGTTTTTCTTATGAGGCCACTTAAGTTACATATTTTTGGTATTTTTCTAAAAATTCATGCTGCGTTACCATTTTTAGGACATTTGCTATATTTACATAAGATCTAGTTTTCAGATAAAATAAATTACTTTTACCTAAATAAATTAAGCAAACAGCCACACAGTACCAGAAATCTGACAAACACATAGAAATGCACTGAGGAGATAGAGTGACTACCCTTAGATCAATAACCTAAGAAAATCCAAAACTCTGAAAGAAAGATTTCATTAATTAAGGTGGCAAAGCAGAGCCACAGCCTTGAATCCAGTAGAAAAGTTTAGAATTGTTTTTCAGTCTCCTCACATGATTCTGTTATATACACAGATCATAAGCATATTATCACTATTATAAAAATGAGGAATTCAAAATCCATCACGAGACGACGAGAGGACCATACTGACAGTTGTTCCTGGAGGGATTCATCTCTCAGAAGATTTCTGAGTGGGTTTGCAGTTGGAGGGGCGAGGCCCTTTAGCAGTGAGGTCAGGGGCTGTCCCTGAAGCCTGGCTGCAGGCAACATTCCTCCTGGGCCAGCTCAGGCTAGGTGCTTTTGGAGGCTCCCCGGCAGAACCCTCAAACCACACACCACCTCCGATGAGAGAGTGTTCAGCATGGTTTCTTGGGCTCCTGTCTCAGGCTCCTGCTAGTTAAGAGATGATAACCAGCATTATGGTTTCATGCTGTATCATTCACTACGCATTAAAGTATAGCTTTCACACTAGTGTTAAACAGAAATAACACATTTTAAATCTACAGTGTTCTCTCCTCTGAAAACTAGCAGGACTGAACAGCACAGTTTACCCTTCTCCATACGAAATGCCACAAATAGAAGAAGAAATGTTCATCGGCCTGGATTCCGTGGTCTGTCCTACACTCTAGCTGCTTTGCACATTTGTTCATTTTCAGAGCTATCGGCTGTCACATCTGTCTGCTCTTTCCCTCTCCATTTTTTCCAGGATCTTGCAACTTAATTATTTTCTCCTTAGAGAAGCCTTTGATTTTATGAAAAAGCTAGAATTAGGTGTCCAAGTTATAATTTCTGTGATAACCAGTTACAAAAATGTCCCTAGCTCAGCATTTAACAACTTGTATAATAGGAAAAATATAACTGGTACCAAAGTGAAATGATAAAAATGTTACTACTCTCTCCTCTTAGCAGTAATTTGTAGGCAGAACTTTATTTAAATAAAAATCAATCTACCTCTCTGTTGTATTATTAAGTGGAGGGGCTCAAGCACTTTGTCAGTAATAAACGGTCCCCTTGGGGGGCCCAAGTGAATGACTGTGCATTGACAGCCTGTCAGCTTTGAAGAGTCAGATCCCTGAAATCGTCCATAATCAAATGCTTGGCCTGGCCCGGGAACAAAGGACAGGCTTCTCTATACTTTAAGGCCAATGAACACAGCTCGAGCAGGGGGAGGCACAACCTGCTCATGCAGACAAGGGTGGATTTGGGACAAGCAGGCTTAATGGCAGCCTTTCAATTGCAGGGGTGGCTTCAGGGCTCTATTTCTGGAACTTCTTATTTTTCTGATTTGCAAATTATGGGAAAAGAATTTGCAAACTTTCTAAAATTAAACCGCTCTTTCCATTGGCAGACATATGAACTTACATCAAATAATCTGGGAGTTCAATTGTTGAAGAAGGTTCCGTGGAGGCAGTGCAACCCTCTTTAACTCCTACAAAGAAAAAGAAATTCAGAGCGTTCATCAACCAGTATGGTTATCAAATGCTTGCAATTCTAAAATAGATTAGAAACATCTGGAACACTTTTCCTCAAATTCTATTCTTCCATCTCAATAAGCAACAGTGAGCAAGGAATACAATTGAACACGAACAATAGAAGCCCTATGACCAGCGCCAGCAGAACTGACGCCAGGCATTTAAAGCACCCTGGCTACTGCAGTGTCTGCACAATAAAGGAATTCCATCTTAACCCAAGGTCACTCTTCTATTCTCTCAACAACAGTTGTGGCATCTGCCCAGCAATTCAAAGATTGTGGTGGCAGATGCAGCCAGACAATGGGAGATACAAATTTTACATCAACATCTACTTTTCATGGGATTCAAACAAGGCAGATGAGACAATAAAGTCAGGTAGCAGACTGCTTTGGTCACTGTGTTTGCATTGCCGCCCTTTTTTGTATGCAGACAGTGGGACCCGGTAGAAAGCTTTCCCATCAGTTTAAAGTGATTTAAAATAAGGTATTACTGCATGTTGATTTATACTTCTCTGATCTCTAGCCCTCAGAATACCGGACAGATTTTATTTTTTTAGGGCCAAAAAAAAAAAAAAAAAAAAAAAAAAAAAAAAAAAACCCACACCGGAAAACAAAAACAAAAACAAAAACAAAAAGGTGCCGCTCAGGACTATGCTATCAGAGTGTTTAAATCTATCAGTATTATACTGTGGATAATACCATTTCCAGAGAGTAGATTTAAACTTTTTTTATCTTTTTTTTGGCACCCTAACCATGCCTGCTAGCAAAACATTATATGGTCTCTATACAATGAGTATTTGATAATTTCTCAGTTTAATATCTTAAAGGACAAAGTACCATATTTTTTTATCTACACACACACACACACACACACACACACACACACACACACACGTATTAGGTTGTTGGCAAAGTCAGGCTTATTTTTCTGTTTTTCTATGCAGAAATGTACCATGATTTCCCCGAAAAGCCAATATATATGGGTCAGGCAGGCTTGGTTAAGAGAACATGCTTTCAAAACAGCCTGAGTTCTAAAGGAAAAGCACCTGTGCGTCGCCTTTAACAGGTAAGTTCCGAAAGATGCAGGAGAGGGGAGTCTAGATCTATCCTCAGTAGATGAAAGATGCCATATTCTCAGCGAGGAATTTGGAGAGACTGTGTCTGCGTCTCCAGGTCTCTAACTCTGAGAACACTTGAGTCGCAGCTCATAGAAATCTAGACTTCTTGGCACTACCCTCTGACTCCAGATCAGCATCTAAGTGCGGGAAGTGAGGGGAATGGAGTTTGCTCAGGAATCCCTTACAAACTCTAAACATAGAGTTTCACTTTTTCCTGACCTGAAACGTTCCAGAACAAGAGTGTTGGAGGAAGAATGTTTACCCCTACCTCTTGGGTCATTATATTATACCACTCTAAACATTTCAACAATTTTCTTTGACATGCAACACGCTCATGCCAGTTCAGCAGAGGCACCATATCACACCATTTGACAACTCTTACTTTGGAGGTACACTAAAAGAAATCAGAGTTTCTCTCCATAGAGCCAAACGATGAGTCAAATATCAGGATTATATCCTTCCAGTGTTAGGAGCAAGATATGGGAGCACAACACTCTTTAAAACTCTATTTTTAAAGTAATTTTTCTAAAGTTGTATTTTCCTATGCAATTTTGTCTTAGGTGTTCCGGGCTTAAAATTGGGAGCAATGTTAAAGGATAGACTTGGGTCTTCTGTGTTCTAGCAGTAAGACATTAGATTTTGGAGGACTTTTTTTTTTTTTTTTTTTTTTTTTGAGAGGTTTTTGCTATAGGGCGCGTGCGCTTGCCAGATAGGCAGAGAGAGACAGAGAGAAAGAAAGCGAGAAATCACCCCCCGGGGGGGGGGGGGATGGCCATGCCGCAATCCCTTCTCCTCCATTCTCCTCTCGGGATCTTGGGCATGCACGCACACACACCAGGCGTGAGTTTAAACCACTGGGTCTGGGACGCGAACCGCGGTAGACTACGTGGGAGTCCAGCAACATAGCCATTACGCCAACTGCTGGTCCCGAGGACAGACATTTTTTAAATAAGAAAACTCTAATTTTGTCATTCATTTGGCTACCTTAACTACTAGGATATGAGGCTTGCCCCAGTGTAAATTAAATTTATTTATTTAAAAAATTTTTTTTTAGATTTTAGCCACAGGGTGCATGCACTCACCGGAGGGGGGGAGGTGAGAAAACATCCCCCATGGGGCTGGCAGGTGATGTGGTGACTAAGGGCGCTGGACTCCCACATGGCCAACCACGGTTCAAGTCCTGGACCTGATGGCTTGCTTTCTCACTTTCTATCTCTCTCACTTTCTGTCATTCTGTACCTCTCTGGTCAAATTAAAATAAATAAATAAAATTAAAAAAAAAAAAAAAGAAAGAAAACACCCCCCAGGGGTGATGACCATGCTACAATCCCTTCTCTTCCATTCTCCTCCTGGGATGTGGGCATGTGCACACATGTGCCCGGGGTGATTTTCAAGCCTCTAGGTCTGGGACTCAAGCCACGGTCGACCATGTGGGAGTCCCGCCACCTTAACCGCCATGTCACTTGCTGCCCCCTTGTCATTCATTTATAAAAACCAATATAACTTAGGTAAATGTCTTTCTACTGATTTGCTTTTCTGCAGAGATAAAGCATTATTTTAAGTTTCTTTGGGTCATGAAGAATTTCGCTTTAAGCTTTCTAAAGGCCTTATAAATGGTTAATTTTACAAATGACACTTGATGTTTGTTTACTAAAACAGGACTCTGATGAGATCTGTACTTTAGATCTATCAAGCTAATAATAGCCAACAGCTTTGCAAAAGACAAACTCCCTTCACCCAAAATGAAGATGAGGTTCTGGATCAGCAAATGTAATTTTACCTTGCCTGTTTTATAAAGAATTTGACATTTCCCCTAGGTTAATATTAATTAAGGCAGGGATGACCCTGTTTCTTTGGGAAAGAAGGAAATGAATATTTTTAGCTAATGTGTGTCTGGTTAAATCAGTTCAAGAGTGGTCCTGTTGGGGTTGCATCGTACTATGAAAAGAACATCGAAGTCCATTTTCTCAAAGAGAGCCTCTGGAGGGTGACAGGGTCATTTTCAAATGCCATTTTCTTCTTAACAAATAGAGAAACTATGTTTCCTACTTGGCTAAAAAGAGACCGAAAATGACTGCTGTAAAATGAAAGAAAAAAATCTGCCCAAAAGCATAGTACTAAGATCAATAATTAAAAAGCATGACTAATTACAAATGGCACAGTCTCAAACTCATGATCCTATGCTCTTCCAGTTCATTTAACATACGCAGTCGGTTTTTTTTTTTTTTTTCAGTGTAAAATACCTTCATTGGAATTTGGACTGGAGTTATTTAGCTTGGCAATTTCCTCTTGTTGTTTAAGGTCCTCTTCTTTTTCTTCAATAGTTTCAATGTCCTGCTTTTTGATTTGGTCCTTTTCCTTGTGTTTTTTTGACTTCTTCTTGGACTTTTTGTGCGACATTGAATGGTTTTCCTCCATAGGCTTTGGACACTTTAGTAGAACTGAATTGGGGGGTAAGGTTTCCAGAGAAGTCCTAGAGGTATATTTGTCTTGCTGGTCCTCATAGATACTACCATTTTGACTAAAGCTGTCAACAGGCAGGTCTTGAGTCCCCCGGCCTTCCGGAGTGCTGGGGGAATTGGAGTTAGAATTTACAGTCTGAGGAGGATTGGAGACGGGCAGGTGGGTGGAAGGCAGCGGTGGAGGGGTGGGAAGGGCGGCAGTTACAGGGGGTGGAGGGAGGCCGGCAGCAGGTTTTTCACTGGTAGGATTCAAATGACCATTTAGGGTGGGCGGTACTCTATTTGTCAAGTGAGATATTCGAGCTTTTTTATTCATTAAAGGATCAATAAAATCTGAATCCAAAAGCCGTTTCTAGGGGAGAAAAAGAGAAAAACTATGAGCTGCTTTGCACTGAAATTCAGTAAATCCAATCTATGTGCGACACTTAAATAATAGTCATCTTAGACTCAAATGTATTTCTCCAAGCTTAAGCAAATAAACAAACCAATCGACTAAACCAAACCAAGCCAGAACATTAACAAAACCAAACCAAAAGTGAAATACATTTCTATGTCTAATGTCTAAAAGCAGAACCTGGTAAATAACGTTTCTCCAAGTACGCATGCAATTCTAATTATTCAGTCTTACCTGATTCCTAAAAAGACTGATGATTTATGGATTTGACCACTCAGGAGAGAATTAAATAGAGGGAGCCACCCTCCAGTGCTGGCCATGGCTGACCCAGTTAATGTTAAATGAGAGGAGGAAGCAGTTGCTGTCATTTGACCCAATGAGAGCTAATGAGGCTAGGTAAAAGGCAACAAGCCTCCAGTTATTTCATCTTTAATCTGTTAAAATGCTCCAGTTATAAATATGTTGGCTGTTATTTATCATTTCACCTGTCTTACAGTGGGAAAAAGCCAAGAGTGTAATTTCTCTTAAGTATCTCTGACATTGCTGACATGTTATTTATTTTTTTTAAACCTTTACAGATTTCTTCCACTAGACTGGAAAATAAGTCTTCATAACTGATCAATTAAAATGATGTAGAACTACTTTTTAAAAAATCATGATTATATTAACCCAATCCAGCAACAACAGTAATATTAAGTTAAAAAGGAAATTTGGACAGTGAGAAAGTATGAAACATAAATCCATATTGATGTTTATTTATTTAAAAATTTTTTTCTTAGACTTTTGCTATAGGGTGCAAGCACTTGTTGGGGGGGGGGGGAATACAGAGAGAGAGAGTGAGAAATCACCTCCTAGGGAGGATGGCCATGCTACAATCCCTTCTCTATTCTCCTCTTGGGATTTTGGGCACACACACGCCCCCAGCATATTTCTAAAGCTGCTGGGTCTGGGATTTTCATCACATAGTCGGCCATGAGGGATCCAGCTGCCTTAATCTCTGAGCCACCTACTGGCCCAACATATTGATGTTTAAATATAATCCTGTGGCTTGCACTTTAGCTTGAAAGAAAAAAGTAATCAATTCATTAATTTATTTTGTTTTCAATTTAGCATCCAGTATATATTTTGATCAGAGTAGAAGTAGCTTCATAATAGCTGGCATGAAAAGTAGGACTTCCAAGGACAATTTACATGCAAGGATAGAATTGCCTTATTTATTTATTTATTTATTTATTTATTTATTTATTTATTTATTTATTTAAATCAATCCCCCCCCCCCCCCCCCCCGTTCCTCATAATAGGTCTCTAACTTCTTCTGGGTTCTGAATAGTCTTTTGCCCAAGGACTGCTTACTGTTCTCTGCACATGTGTTTGCTGCTTCTCCTAATTCTCAGAAAGGGCCAGAGAGAGAGGACACTGTGTCTGTGGCATTGGGTTAGGGAGTCTGTCCCACTGTTTGTCCAAAGCACCCGGGACACTGAATTTAGAGGCCAGCTGGTCTGCTGAGAACCAGAGGGTTCGAACGCTAGCACCATCCAGTACTGCTCATTTTTTTCCAGGATGGGTTGAATCTCTTGAGGGAAATTCTAAAATACAGTAAAGCCTAATTAGGAGTATTCTGGTCAGGATTCAATTAAAAAGGCTTTAAGGAAACATATAAGAATATGCCATTGCTTTTTGTTTATTCGCTTATTGCAAATACATTTTTCCCCGAGAGTATTTCTCTGGAGCATGTTTCAGACAAAATTAGATATTTTCTATATAATCTAACAATTGCATGGGTTGGATAACTTGTCTAGCTAGTGACCAAACTAAAAAGTAGATAGTCTTACCACAAAGTGTAAACTATAAAAATGGAAAGCAAGGTCCACATTCAGTAGAGTGTTCTGACAAGCAGAGCTGTGTGGTGGACAGAAAGCTGGGCTGAGGGCCAAGACCCAAATGCAATGCCAGCCTCCATCATGAGGTAGCTGTGTGGCTGTGGACAGGCAAGTTGTACAACTTCTTTGGGTCTAATTTCCTCACTTGTAAATTAAAGGACCTGAATGGTGGCTCTTGGAAGGTACATGTTGTTCATGACTCTATAACTTAAGAAATACCTGAGGAGAAGATGCAGCGTCCCTACTAGAACATACAGGAGATTCCGAGCGGCTGGTGCTGGCAGCATTTTGAGATGGATTGAGTTTTCTGTAAAGGATACATGTGTTTCAGGTTTTGGAAAGAATTTTAACATGTTCATGATAGAAAGCTCACCCTGGCTTTTCTTGCCCACCTCAATACTAAAATAGCAATGGCTAAAATAATTATTTGCATCATTAAAAAAAAATTAAGAGCAAAAAGGACTTACCTAGAGAGTACCGACTCCAATGACCGTCTATCTGTTTCATTGTATCCAGGCCAGTCTCTCTGAAGTTCTTTAAAAACATAATCCTTAAGAGTATATGAGAGGTCCTTAGGATTCAGATTGGCCACCTGGTACATAGTGTAAAAATAGAGAATTTAGATATTTGGGCTAACTATCTCCTAACTTAAAATAGTCAACCTTTAGAATTTATACTGAAAATAATTATACTCACTGGTCCCAAAGGGACTGCTAGTTTATTTTTTTAAAAAAATAATTATTTATTTTATTTATTCATTCATTTATTTTTTAAAATTTGACCAGAGAGAGACAGAGGGTGAGAGTGAGAGAGAGAGGAAGTGAGAAAGCAAGCCACCAGATTCAGGATTCGAACCCTGGTCGGCCATGTGGGAGTGTCCATTGCCTTAACCACCATGCCACCTGCTGCTAGTTTTATACATGCCAGTTTTGTAAATGCTATTCAACTTCGTTTGGGGGATTAAATCTTCTTCTTCTTCTTCTTTTTTTTTTTTTTTTTTAAGAATTATGTATTTAATTTTACTTACTATTTTCAAATTTTTGCTATAGGGCACATGTGCTCAACAGACGGAGGGAAGGAGGGAGGGGAAGGGAGCGGGGAGAGGAGAGAGAGCAAGAGAGAGAGCAAGAGAGAGAGCAAGAGAGAGAAAGTGAGGAAGCAAGCCACCAGGCCTGGGACTTGAACACAGTTTGCCAGGTGGGAGCCCAGTGCCTTAACCATCAAGCCACCTGCTGGTCCCTGGGGTATTAAATCTTTATATACATAGCTAAACTTTTTTTCCTAAATGGCCATAACATTTGCTCTATTTTCTAATAAAATAATAAGCCCACATAAGAAAAAGAGGACTTTTTTTTTTGGTAGTCAAAGGAGTTCAAAAACAGTTATAATAAATAGTACCAGCATCATTATTTACTTGTAGTCATTAACTCCCTTATTTTTGAGTCAATAAAAATAATTGATAAAAGTCTGTGATCATTTATATTAAGCAGAAAACAAAGCATGTCCAAATACTGGTTACAAACTTTCCTTCCAGTCATCAACAGACATTATCTCCATAAATACTGACTCTGCTGCCCCCCCCCCCCCTTTTTTTTTGATAAACAGCACCTGGTGTCTACCAGCTCTCCTGAAGAACCACTCTCATTCAAAGTCCTTGAAATTCCTGAAAACCAATAAATGGAAGCATCAACCAAAGGAGCCCCCAAATGACTGTTATTAGTCAGCCAGTTGACTCCTACATGTAATCTTTCCTTAGCCTTTAAATACAATTCCTAGAGTGTCCAGGCCTGTAATCCACTAATCACACAATGTGGGTTTAGGTGTCAAACCAAAAGTAATTTTTAAGGCTAGCAGAAAGGAATGTCTACCTGTCGCTTCCTACTGGAATGGGCTTTAATCACTCCTTCATCACTTCCTGTGTTTTTAAAAAGTATTACCAAATATAACAAGATAGTTTATGCTTCCCTCATGGTTCAGCTAAATACTAATCTGTTAATTTTGTTATAAAGTAGAAAATAGTAGGCTAATCTTAAAATTCAAATTTGAAAGTAATTTAATACAGGATGCAACTAAATTTCTTAAAGTGGAATAAACATAACAGCCCCTCACTTTTCTATCACCCTCCAGCACTAGACATACGGACACCTCACCTGACAGTAACTTCTTCTCTAGGTTTCTTTTTATTTTAAATTTATTTTTGCTATAGAGCATGTGTGATCGCTGGACAAAGACAGAGAGGGAAAGTGAGAAATGACCCCTCAGGGTGGATGGCCATTCCACAATCCCTTCTCCTACATTCTCTTGGGATTTGGGACACGTGCATGTGCCTGGCATGTTTTCCAGGCCATAGGCCTTGTAAGTGGGCCATGTGGGATCCAGTGCCTTAATGACCATGCCACCCGCTGGTCCCCTCCTCCAGGTTTCTTAACAGGACAGTCTCCTAATCTCCTCCTCCTCCCTCAGGTACTTTATTTTTTAAGTCTCTTTTATTCACTCTTCTCAATGCTGGAGTCTCAGGCTTGTCTGGATGGATGGTTTGCTTCATTCTCATTTCCTAAAGGAATTTTATTCAGGTCTAAGGCTTTCATGACCCAATGTATATGGACCACCTCCCCTCTGAACATGGAACCCTCACATGTCATCATCTATTCACATGTAGTTCCATTCAGATATGTCAATGGACATTCTACAGACCGGTGTTGTCATGGAATTCCATGGTCCCTCCACTCCTCTCTCACACCTGTTCCTTTTCCATAACTCCTCATCTCAGTCAATGGCTCAATAGCCATTCAGTTGCTCAGATCCATGCTATCCCTCACCCTCTCTCTAAAGTCAAGCCACTAGTAAGTCTTCTCACAAACACATCCCTCTGTGACAAACCATTTCTACTGGTTGCACCAGTTCAAGCCACCGATACTTCACATCTGGACTTCTGCAGGAAGTAGGCTCTTTTCAGTAGTCTCTCCCTTTTACTGCAACCCCTGCAACCACTTTCAGTCTGAGTGATAAGAATAAATCAGATTATAGCATATCCTTATTTAAACTCTGCAATGATTCCCCATCTCACTCAAAATAAAAGCTAAATACTTGCTTGTGGTCTAAAAAGGCCCTCTGGGATTTGTCCTCTGCCTTTCTTTTACTCTGCACTCCGGACTTCTTTACCTTCAACACACCAAAAATTCTCTTCCTCCAGTCTTCCAGAAGTGCTAATTAAACTTGTCTTTCGCTCACAATTTCCACTAAACTGTATCTATCTGAGAATGTGGCTCCCTGATTCCTCCACTAGAAGTAGCTGAGCCCTCCCCCAGTACCTCTGGACTCGCCACTGTACTTCTGGTTGTCTCATGAAGAAGTTCCACGAGGGCAGGAATATTCTGTTGGGGTCACTTTGAGATTCCAACATTTAGAACAGAGTCTGGTATATTCTAGGCAATTAATAAATTGAATCGAATGAATTAATGTTGAGCTTGAGTAGTAGTTAAGGGACCAGATTCCACATGGCCAATTATGATTTGAATCCCTGCCCCAAGTGCTTGAAAAAACACAGGGCATGTGTGTGTGTGTACGTGCATGCATACACCCAAAATCCTGATGGGATGGAGAAGTGGAAAACGGACTGCAGTATGATCAATCCTCCCCCCTCACCTGTTTCTTGGTCTTTAGTGAGCACACACCCTCTGGCAATTAAGTCAAACAAACAAATCACAAAAAGAGAAACAGCTTTCCAGGAATAGTCATTCTAAAAGGTCTTATAAAAAGAACCCTAACCCTAACCTTAACCCTAATTCCAAACAAATACAAAGCCAAAAACCAACCAAACAAAAAGTCTTATAAATGTACACCAGTTCTGTAACAAGCCATATTAAACAAATTTCCTGATGGAAATATTAAGCATTTTTAAATTTAGCTTTAATATTTCAAGTTTTATTAAGAATTACCATCTAGTTTATTTTAAAAAACAAACAAAACAAACAAAAAACCTCGCTACTTCAGGGCTGGCCCAATAGGCTAGTGGTTAAGGGAGCTGGGTCCCAAATGGCCAACCACAGTTTGATCCCGGTGTCTTGAGAAACATGCCAAGTGCATGGGTGTGTGTGTGTGTGTGTGTGCCTAAAATCCAAAAGGAGAAATGGAGAAGGGATTATGGTGTGGTCATGCCCAGTTTCTTCCGTTCTCTTTCTATTTCTAGCAAGTGTACATGCCCTTTGGCAATTAAAAAAATAAAACCAAAAAACCTCTGAAAACCAAACCTATTATTTAAAATAATGTTGGCAAGGTGTTTTTATTTATTTGCTATAAATAACAAATCATCAAATATCTCTGTTGACATAGGCAAAGCAGGACCAATTGTTTTAGGTAACTAATGGTGTGGAAAATCTGTTTATCTGTTCTTTCTTCCCTCCATTCCTCCATCCAGCTGAGATTTTAGGCATGTGCTCTTTCTCCTCTCTTGGGCCTCCTTTTGGTAGGTTTAATTGAAGTACAAATCATTTAAGTGTTCTTACTAGCTGCTAGTAACATTCAGAAAAGAGAACTTGCGATTAATTATTTTAAGTTAAAGTTCTGAATTTGCCTCTAGAATCTTCCTGGTGAGGATTAAACGAGCTCATGCCCATGAACTGACGAGCACAGTGCCTGGCATATGGTATGCACTGAGCAATGGTAGATATCAGCCCTTCTATGGATGTTTCACCAGCTGTGACTTTCAGCCTGTATCACACACTAGACTCACCAAGGGTATACACTCTATTGGTGCTCAGGCCTTACCTTCAGACACTTGGATTTAGTTGGGTCTGGGGTGGAGTTTAGGCACTGGATTTTTTTTTTAATCTCCCTGGGGATTCTAATATGCAGCTGGGATGCAACTATGCCCTAGATACTACTGAATGATCAACACTAGTAATGGTCACGCTCGGAGATTAAATATACTTATATTTTTCGACATGTGTGTCTATACAGACTCACATAAAATCACGTAACTACTGCAGTTTTCAATAGAGTCCTCTATGTGAACTGCCTCTGCCATCCTCTAACCCACAAGGTAATTGACAATCTTTGTGGAGATATAATTACAATTATTTTGTGATTCTTTAACCTGATTCTCCCCCTCCCCCAAATATAAAACCACACATTCTCATCCATTCTCTCATCCAAACTTTTAAGTTCTTAAAACGGCTATGTGACATATGGATTTAAACTAAGTGTTTCTATAATGTGCTCGAAGGATTTCATAAAGATTCTTGAGACTGACTGGAATCTCTTGATGTCTTGGTGATTGGCCAAAAAAATTTTAAGATTCATAATAGCACATGGGAACGAGAGAGAGGTAGGGGTGGGGACAGCACCCTGGCTAAGGTCTTATCACACAGCAACTCCCTTTCCCCAGCCCCCAACTTGTCAGGATCCTGGGCTCCTGCATGTGTGCCAGGTGTATTTTCAGGCCAACCCAGGGAATCCAACCCACAGATGGCCATATGGCTTCCAGCACTACAGTTCAGTATGCTATAGACTGTGCCACCTAGACTGGGTCTTGTAGCATGTCTTGAACATAAGAAACAACAAAAAAAATGAGACCTACAAGTATTCTTTGAATAGCAGATGAACACCTTTAGGTGTTATTTTAGCTGATGAAGTTTAAGAACTTTGGACATATTATTGCTTTAGAATGAATAAAGAGATCGTCTACCATTTATGGTGGATCTGAATGCTAATCGACATTTATGACTTGAAGTCAACATAAAAAGTACAGGAAGTCAGTCTGACAAACCAGTAACTGTAATGGCCTACTTTTATACTTAGGGAAACTGATCACAACTAATACTTCATGCATCTGTACCGTGGAATGCAGAACAGTGAAAGATCTCGGCACACCCAAGGGCAGAAAAAGCCAGAATAATAAGGGCAGCAAGGACTATACAAGGCAAGGCACGCTCTAACCTACTTTGTGGGCTAAAGTATTCTGGCTTTCACCACCCAAAGACCGACAGAATACATTACGCAACCTCACCTATATAAACCAATGGAAATTAAGGTGATAGTTTAGGTGGTTCAGGACTGTAACCAAGTATCATTGCCTGCTTTTTGATAGGAATTTTTTTTTTTTTTTTGAGAGGTTTTTGCTATAGGGCGTGTGAGCTCGCCAGACAGAGAGAGACAGAGAGATAGAAAGCGAGAAATCACCCCCCAGGGGGGATGGCCACACCGCAATCCCTTCTCCTCCATTCTCTCTTGGGATCTTGGGCATGCACGCACACGCGCCCGGCGTGAGTTTTAAGCCACCGGGTCCGGGACGTGAACCGCGGTTGACTACGTGGGAGGTTCAGCGACATAGCCATTACGCTAACTGCTGGTCCCAAAGGATTTTAAAATTTTATGTAACTGATTACAAATGAAGATAATGCCCATATTTCAACTAGTGTTTAATTAAATGCTTAAAGCAAGAGGACTTAATTTAATATTTAGGACTTATATTTCCTATACCCCTGATCAAATGATCCTGCAAGTTCTCCATCTCAATAATGCTGGTAATAATGACAACAACACGCCTTCTGAAATGAACTTCTCCACAGGAGAGTGAGCAGAAGGAGCTCTCTCCAGCTTTCCTCACCTGTTGCAGAATTGCTCCCAGGGAGTTCTTGTCTTTTTGATTGACGCCATCTTTCTGCAGTCGAGCAAGCAGCTCAGGTTTCTTGTAGGCCTTCAGTGCCAGTAAATGAATCACCCTGTCCCTGTATGGCCGCTGAGAAATGCTGCTGCTGCCATGTGTCTTTCGAATCGTGTTCGCAGGGTTCATGGGGGTTGACCTTTTCCTCTCAGGCACTGCGTCGGACACAGCTTGAGGTGCTTTCCGAATTTGCACTCTTTTCCCTAAAGTCCAGTGAAAGGGACATTGTTACATGTTTGTGGGTTACAATATAACAAGCAACCCAGTTTCCACAACCCTAGTTTAGGTACCTCTTCATTTCTGAGGGAACAAAGGCCACTTTATTTCAATCTTCACTTTAAAGAGACATGCAAACAGAAAGCAGTCTAAATAAATGGCTTAAAATGTGGATTATGAATTATTTTGGTGAGATCGTTTCCTGGAATCAATATGCATTATAGAAGTATCTTGCACACTTAGCTACACAAGGCTGACAATTAGTAACACAAACAGTAACAACAAACTGGGAATTTTTAGACTGTACTTATTTGATGCTTACTGGAAATACAGTAATTTCTGTGTGCTATTTACAAAACTTGAATCTACAAAATATAAGCCCATTCTGAGAAGCAGACATGAGTACAGTGAACATGGGTGAAATGTGAAAGCAATCTGTCTGACCTCACACTCCTGGCTGAGCTGGGCCACTCCCTTCACAATTCCAGAGTCAGAAGCCTCAGGGAGGGAAGTCAGTACCTACCAGTCATCCCTTAGTGATATTCCAATGGAACAGACCATGACAAATTTTAGGAATCAAAAAGGAAAACCAACCAACTAAGAAACAAGCCATCTCACAGGGTGCCGACAGATCCCTCCTCTGCTGTGCTGAGACCAACAGGTGACTTAGGGCAATGGAAAAAGGAGGCCTTCACCCTGCCCCTGCATGGGCCAGTGCCATTCACTGATGGTTCAGACCGAACACTGATACCTGGTAAATGGCTCCTTCCAGAAAGTGTGTAGTCATCTGCATACTCTGAGTGAAGCTATCCAGAGTATAGCTCAGTATATGACCTCAGTAACCATTCCTCGGTGAAGGAACAGAAAGCAGCGTGAACCTGTAAGAGCTCTTCACTTGAGAATTTCTGAGCTGGACTATTTTGGCCCATTTGGCACACACCACGCTTCTGCATAATGAGGGGGAAGAACTGGTAATGATGTATGAGTGGGATGATCATGTTAGGCACAAGACTGGCAACCAAAAGCAATGGTAAGTAAAGTTGTCTCTAGGAGCTGTGGTCTGGGGTGGAAACACCTTCCTGGGGATAGGAGCTTTACCGAAGAGTAATCCTGGACATGCTGGACTCCTCAAGCCCGGCCAAAGGGCCTGTTTTGATATCATCCTACTTCAAGTAAAGGAAAAAGGAGGGGTGCTCTCAGGAAACCTCCACTGACTGGTATGTTTCTTTACTATCTAGACATAACCAATTGCAAAATCAGAACGAACTATCACATAACACAGAACTCTGCATTCAGAGACCAGTACCTAATGGGAATAAAACCATTCAGCTGCAATTAGTATTTTGGACATAAATGAGATCTGGTTTCTGTAATTTTCTTAGAGACAGCCAGATCAACGTCAGATGGAAAGGGAACTAAGATTTATCAGGCACCTATTATGTGGAGGGAACTGTGTTAAACGTTTCACAAACTAGCTTATCAATCCTCACAGGAACCTGAAAAATGGACACTGTCTCCATTCCACGTGAGAAAGCGTTCAAGCTTTTTTTTTATTTTAAAAAGAATTATTTATTTAATTTTATTCATTCATTTATTTTAATTTGACCAGAGAGAGACATACAACAAGAGAGAGAGAGAGAAAGTGAGAAAGCAAGCTACCAGGTCCAGGATTCAAACCGTGCTCAGCCATGTGGGAGTGTCCAGTGCCTTAACCACCACACCACCTGCTGGCCCCCAAGCATTGAGGCTTTAATGGGATACACTCAAATGGCACAGTGTTCACTTAGTCTTTGGGCGATTCTGTGACGAGTACTCAAGTTCCCTATTTGTACTTCTTTGTGCGAAAATTTTGATGAACAATGCTGTTTGCTGCTGGTTCGTGCTAGGCTGGAAGCTCCAGGAAGGTGAGGCCAGGGCTGCTTTGTCCACCAGCAGACCTTGAATCAGTGTTTGATGAGTAAGTGGATGGCAGCAAGAGAGCAAACAAACACGGGAGCAAGAACCAACACACCCTCGTCTTCCCACACCTCCAGCTGCCAGAATCTGGACACCATGAAACTTTTAATGTGGCAAATGCAAACCTTCTCATCCACTATGTCTCTGTTGCAATAATGTTGACAAACTACTATTCCTTTACATTTTAATAGGAGTTTGTGGGGAAAAAAACAGGATCAAAGTCACAAAAGTTTAGGAAATGCTCTAAATTCTACACTCCCTTCCCCCTTGCCAAGTTTTATAAAAGAAACCTATTTAACTCACTCTTTTTCAACCAAACTGCTGTGAAGTTCCCCTTTCCTCCATCTGTATCTCCCACTCTTCTCCTCTTTTTATGGAAAGGGGGATGAGCAGAGAAATACCATTTAACTAAGCTTGCATGGACCATGACTGGTCATTTAGAATGAATTCAAGCTGGCAAGGCAAATAAAAATACAAACTGAGGCCCAGCTGTGGCGGTACGACTGCTCCGGAGCTGTGCTCTACAGGCTGGACCTGTGTGGGGCTCCGGGGTTGGAACCCAGGTTTACCCTAAAGGCCAGGTGCAGTGGCACCTGCTTGTAGCCTGTAGTCGCAGCCATTCTGGAGGCTGAGTAGTAGGAGGATCACAACACAGATCCTGTCACTAAATAATAAAAACCGAAGGTGACAATACTTGCTCTGTGCTCCCGGGTACCCCACCTCCTCAATACCTCTGACCCGTTTCTGATCCTCAGCCTCAGGAGAGCACCAAGGTGTTCAGGGCTTACCCTCACCCTTTCAGAAGCAAAAATAAGGCAAAAAAAAAATAAGGAAGGCTAATTTCTCCCTTAAGGAGGGTTTAAGTATGAAGTCTGACAGGAAATTAGGGCGTGGTTGGGAGAGGCCCCTTCCATGGGGCCTCACCTCCCCTAAATCCCCCGCCCCCAGTACCTTCACTCTGCCCTTTACCTCATTTTCCTTTTACACAGCCAGTCATTGGGTAACCCAGCTTTTTCTAAATGCTTGAAAGAATACCCCAGCCATGCGAGGCCACTTGCCCACTGCCTCCCCATGCTTTTCCTGCCTGTGCTAAAAGGAAGGAGTCCTCTTTTTAAGGAGAGACAGGCTAGAGGCAAAGAAAACGCTGGCAATGTAAATATTTATGAAATAGAGATGCTAAAGAGAGAAAAGGAAAAGGAAGGCAGGAAAATGGCAGGTTCAAAGTGTGCAGAAGAAAGGCTTTATTTATTTTTTTTTTATATTTGCCTCAGAAAAGCCCTTTTAATAAAGCCTGTGGGAGAACCTAATTCTCTTCCCAGACCCAACTGCTAATCAATCCCCCGGGGTCCTCATATAAACAGCAGCAGCGGGTCCAACAGGGCCGGGTAATCTGGGACTACATCTAACAAGGAGTCCACTTCTAGCTTCTCCACTGAGTGGAGATGGTGAAAGTATTTATCCCTCAGTCTAAAGGCTCTGAGTGAGCGCTCTGAAAGGAAGGTGTCGAAACAGCCCATTAGAAGGGGAGCAGGGGCCGCAGCTTCTTCTGCAGTTGTTCTTCTGTTCCGTGGACCCTGACCGGAAGCCCTGGCAACAGACCCGAGGCTTTAAAAACCCTATCAGGGCTGTGATGGTGACGTGACTGTCACGGTTAAATAGGAAATCCACTGGCAGTGGAATCCATTTCTAGTATTTTGCATTTGTGATCACTTCTTCAGAAAGTTTACTACCAAACTATATATAACCCACAGTCACCAGCATTAGAACTACAAAAGTCCCGAGATGCTATCTAGTTCAAATACCCTTCTTTAATATTTTAAAGTTATTAAATGATTTGCCTGCTCACTCAAATGTGATCAGATTATCGATATTATCTATTGATAATAAAGGAGGGTGAAGGCAGAAGCTGAGAAAACCAGAAACAGAAACACGGGCACTGGATTGGTTGAGTTATGTTGTCTATTTATTAGTTTGCATTAAAATCTGTAGTACAATAAGCTTTCCAAATTCAGGCAGAAGTGGTGAGTAGTGGGTTTTTGTTAACAAAGGAGAAGGATTATCAGGATATAAAATGCCCGCCACTGAGCAAAATGTCATGACTAGAAGTGGACTGGCACTAAAAAAGCAGTAACAATGTTTCTTAGCTAAAGTCTCTCCTCTTCCTCTAGGCAAAGAGATTTGGAGTTTTCAGCCCACAAGAGGGGTGCAGAAGCTCACATTCCTGGGTGACTAGGCCAGAGGACCTCTGGGAACACTGTCTACTCCCCTACACTGGCCCTGTGCCCACTCCAACCACCGGAGGCCCGGCCTGGCATGGTGCCAACACATCACCATAGTGGGGCCAGCTTTCTCCTCGTCTGTCCTTCACCCAGGCTGACGCTGCTGAAAGAAACCCTGTTCTGCAGGTACTTCTGAGCTTGCAAAGGCGAGCTTTTAGTGTCACTTTATATGACAGAGTCCATTATAAACTAAAGGTGTATCTCCTCCGATCTTAAGAAAAGAATACAGCTTGTTAGAGAGGCCAAACCCATATCGCTTGCTGTTTGCCGACACCAACAACTTGCTGGGTAGAAGGGAGAGAATCCTAACCTACTTCGCAGGGCAAGGAGAAGGTTCGGATGAGCAAGCACACGTAGCGCGCTCCGCACGGGCCGGCAATGTCAGTCCTGGAGGGCGCCTGACCGACATTCGTGTTACAGAACTGAATGAGGCAGATAGTCCTGAGTTACTGAGTACAAAGCAGGGAGATACAGACAACTGCCTAGAAGGAAAAAAACCCATAGCAAAGGGCTAGCGATGGGTAAGATTTTAAAATAGACCAAACCATGACATAAAGTACTGAAGGCAAAACCAAACCAAACAGACAACAGCAAAGCCAAACAAAATACTAGTCTTCTGCTCCCGCTGTATTTGGAATCGACAGACGTTTTCTTCAGGGCAACGTGTCTAGCTTTGAACTGAGGTGAGGACCTGGAAGCAGGCCAGAGGGCAATAAAGTACTGAAAGGACCATATTAAGGAAAGTCGAAAGGAGTGGGGGTTGTCCAACCAAGAAAATCAAAGGCTAAGGAGCTTAACGACCAGACTGAAGGCCAGAGAAGACCTGTGCTGTGACGAGGAATAGCCAGGGTCCTGAAGACGAAGCAGACAGGAAACAGCTAACCAGAGCGCTTGGTCCGGCAGAGATCCCTGCCAGCTCCGAGGTGGGGACCTGCATGTGGAGTGGGTGGCGAGCACTTCCTAGAACGATGGGGACATAACCTGGTTCATATTTAAACCCTGATAGCCTCACATTCCCTGTGGTCACCCTCAAAATGTACATACAGTGTTTGTAGTGCCTATAAGAAACCCTGTAAGTTCTCAAATTCCCGGTACCATCAGGAAGTGTATGGCCGGTGGGATTTAGGGTGTTGAGCAGCCTGTTGTGTAAGCTGCGAACTCTTCCTGACCCTACCAAAACAGACGAAGACACAGGAGCATAGGGGACGCCCAAGGGTCATCAGCAGAAAAGTGCAATTGTTGCCGATTTTCAAGCTTTGAAAGCTTTTTCAAGCTTTCAATTTTTTTGGGTTTTTTTTTTTTTTTTTTTTTTTTTTTTTTTTTTTTTAGGCTAGTTAGGTTGGAAGGAAAAAGATCATTCTGATGGTTTGAGACATCCATTCTTTTTTCAAACTCACTCGATTTGCCTCCCCATGTATAAAAGCGTGCTTTTGGACAGACTAAAACAACATTTTCAAAGCAGTAGGGCTAGGTAGTTCATAGTTTGCACTTAATGTGAGGGCAGCAGATCTTGTGCATGTGAAGACTAATCTGACATTTAGCCTGCTGGCCAGAAAGCTAATGAAGTTACTTATGAGGGTAAAGGAGAAAGCAAAGAGGCTGGAAGTTGTTACCTCACTTAGCAGGAAAGGGAAGGTGAAAAATCTCATTGGTGCTAACTTACTGGGCAAGGAACGGGGCCCCGAGGGTACAGATACCTAGGGAAGCCATGAATTGTTGTTAAACCAAACTAAATGTATCTAAGCTAAGCACCAAGTCCCAGAAGCATTGGCTTTGTTGCAAAGAAATACTTATTAAAGAAAGTAGTGGATCTTCTCAAAGCTGAGTACATGCAGCTGGATCGGCAATGGGAAAACTCAGGGTAAAACTGTACCAGCCTTTAGAAAGATGCTGATGGATGGATTTGGTTCTTCAAGAGACTGATTTTGTAGGCAATTAAGTTTTAAAATGAATATCCTTTCATCATTTACTGTAGAGTGACTGGTGTTATTAAACTGACCAAGGACTCAAAGAGCTCATCTTCACTCTTAGTAATTCTGGCTGTGACTGTTACTAGTTATTGTGAACTGAGTCCTTAAAGCTGTTAGGGTCACTGCTCGTCAAAGAGACTCATTTTGCCCATCTGGTCTTGCTTCCCTTCAATCTGATGGATATTTGAGTGAGTGATGATAAAGACAGTGGGAGTGGACAGACTCTTAATTAATGGAAGGATGAAGGTCACAATTGTGGTACCAAAGAGGTGCCACCCCAATGCCTTGCTGTAAGCTCATTTTTAAACTTTTTTACTTTTTTTTTATTTGCATAAATCTTTTTTTATTTCAATTTATTTATTTGCATTCATTCACTGTACATCATTACAGCATACAAAATGAGATTTTCCATCCAAAGTACACTATATATTGTCTCAATCAAGCACATCAACAAACATGTTACTGTCAGCAAATGATCTTCCATTTCTTGTCTTCTGTATGTTTTGCTCCCCCCCCCATCCTTGATGCCCTATCTCTTACCCTCTGCCATCTCCCACTCTCCTCCCACACTGTCTCTGGTATCTATGTTTGCTTTCTATACTGTTTTCCCCTCACATTTTATTGAATCGCCAAAGACCCTAATCAATCCAAATACCCTCATAGCAAACACATTTCCATGAACACAAGTCTTACTTTACGCATCCTATAAAGTAGCACCTAGCTGTGGCTACATATCCTACTGCAGTCATTGAATATATATATATATATATATATATATATATTTTTCCTGAAACTTTTTTTTTTTGTAACTCAATTTATATCCCTTACCTAAGCATCATCACAGCATACAAAATGCGATCTCCCATCCAGTACACACTGCATAGTGACTCAATTATGCACATTACAAAAAATTTTCCATTACTAGTTCCTAGAATTACTTCCACCCCTCTTTCTGACCCTCTGTCCCTTCCCACCCTCCTCTCACACCACCTCCGGTGTCTACAAGTGTCCTTCATTCCCTTCCCACCCACATTGCATTGATCATACAATTTCCTACATAATCTAACTACTTTCAATGGTGAGTTCACTCATTACTACTAAGAAAACCAGTTTTAACTTAACTCAAAGAAGTGCCAAGGAACTTTGCTTAAAGCCAGGAAACATGGCTCCTGGGAACTAGATATTTCAGGGGACAGGAGAAATGAAGATTTTCTACTCATAATTCAGCCTCCAGCAAGCAAAGCTAGTGTGGCAGGAGAGTTGAGCCCTTCCTTCAGAAGATTCCTCATGGCTCCTGGGAACTAGATATTTCAGGGGACAGGAGAAATGAAGATTTTCTACTCATAATTTAGCCTCCAGCAAGCAAAGCTAGCGTGCGATCACAACAGAACGGCAAACAGATTCTAGAACACCTCTGTCTGCTGGCTCCTGAACATTGAGGCTTAACTTCAAGAATTTGAAAGAAACACACCATCCATCAGATGACAAGAAATCACTGCCAGATCATGAGAAATATGGGAAAACGAGAAAATACCTCTTCTCCAAGGGAAAAGAGTAACTCTCCTTCATCCACAAGCAGTTCGGTGAAAGTCATGGAAATGTCTGATAAAGAATTTAGAGCATTCATAATGTCGAAGCTAACAGAGATGGAAGAAAAGAGAGATAATGAACTGCTAAAGAGAAAGGAGAAAGAAGTTGACGACTTCCAGGAGATGAGGAAATTCTTGCAAGATCTAAAAGAGGAATTACACACTTTACAAAAGACTCAAACGGAACTCCTAGAGATGAAGTCTATAATACAAGAAGTCAAAATATCCCTTGAAAGTATTAAAAGCAGACTAGATCATTCAGAAAATAGAATCTCAGATGTAGAAGAGAAAATGGCTGGCTTAGAAAAATCCACCACGAAGACTGAGAAAATGGCCCAAAAATTTGAGAATGATATGCAAGAAGTACTGGATACCATCAAACGTCCAAATATCCGGATAACTGGCATTCCAGAAGGTGAAGAGACCCATAAGGGCTTTGATAATCTATTCCATGCAATCCTGCAAGAAAACTTTCCAAACCTAGAGAGGCATTCGAAAATCCAGTCCCAGGAAATACAAAGGACCCCAAATAGAATCAACCCAAGAAGATCTTCTCCAAGACACATTATAGCCAGGTTGACCAAAACCGCAGACAAGGACAAGATACTAAGATTGGCAAGAGAAAAACATCAAGTTACCTACAAAGGACATCCCATCAGGCTAACAGCAGATCTCTCATCGGAAACAATGTGAGTGAGGAGAGAATGGGAAAATATATTCAAAGTGTTACGAGAGAAGCAATTTCAGCCAAGAATACTGTACCCGGCAAGATTATCTTTCAGGTGGGAAGAAAAGACAAGAACACCAGATCTACAAGAAGTTCTCAAGGGTGTGCTGTATCAAGAAAATTAAACACAGACACATGGAAATAAGAGTCCAAAAACTATGAGAGTGGCCAACTTAATCATAGGGACAAGTCTGGAGTTGAATATTATATCCCAGAATTTAATCAGGAAAATTGAACCAGAACAGAAGATAAAAGTACATGAGACTGATAGGTTCATGCACCTACCATTTGAACAGAATCCTAACTTGTTTCCTGGCTTTAAGCAAAGTTCCTTGGCACTTCTTTGAGTTAAGTTAAAGCTGTAAGCTCATTTTAACTCTGGCCATGAAAAGTCCCTGTCATGCAAGGAGCCTCTGAAGATGTAAGTAAAACCGACAATGGGGTTATCAATTCAATTCTACTGACAGATCCATCGCAGAAATGACATCATCCAGTGACAAAGAAAACACAACGGTACTGCTATTATAACCTCATAAAGTAACGTGGCCAGACCCAGCACTGTAAAATAATCAAGCTCCAATGGAGGATTCAGGATTTAGAAAATCTAAATTTGTAAATCTCTACTTACCAGAGCTCTGAAAAGAAGAGATGACTTTATTTATTTATTTTTTAACCAGGCTAATGAAAATGTTTTGACAACGAATTTCTGTGTTTTCACTTAAGTTAATGTTACCAGTATTTACCTAGAGTGATCTTGAATTACTCCAATCAATCATCGAGAGGGAGAAAGGTATCTATACAAACCTACATATGGTCCACCGGGTTTGATAACTTTTGTGCTTCGGTTGCGGGATTCCTCTTCTGCCTGGGTCATTCTTTCTCGTGTCATCTGATACGAGTCGTTCGTTGCGCACACTGTAATTTTATCTTGTATAAATCCCAGGCAATTGAGCTGGGAGGCTCCCGAGCTGTCAAGTAAGACAGTGGCTTTGTTAGAGATGACCCTCACTTTGTACACTAAAAGCAGGCAAGAATGATATAATCCTACAACCAGCAGCCCAAATTAGATTTGTAATCCTACAACAAGATTAATCTTTAGATGTTAAGATTATTTACAATACTTCAGTTCTTCTTTTCAGATCACTTTTATTTTTTATTTTATTTTTTTTACTTCATATTCTGAACAGGAGTGAAAAATTAGCTCTCAGAGACCAAATTCATAAAATTTTGGAAAAAAAATAATCAGTCTCTGTTGTGCAAAGAGTCTCTGAAGATGTAAGCGAAACTGAGCAAAAATTAGAGTCCCAGTAGGGTTCGCAGTTCTGGTTTCGCTTAACAGCAAGCTATTTTTAAGAACTACCTATCACTGATATGAGAAATATTCAAAAGTTTACTTTTATTGGAACTAAAATATGCATGATTTAGAACTGAGGACATGAAACCGACTCAATTGTTTTAATTTTTAACCAAGGTATTAATTTTAAGGCAAAAATACTAGGAAATATTAGAGCCTGCTTTCATGTCATTTGCTGAAAGTTCCTAAAATCTGTAGAATTTATTTTTGCCACTTTGTTAAAATGCTATATAAGATGGACTATTTAAATAGAGCATAATAAAGAAAATACAGGGCAAGTAATTTTTGCAGGAATATTTAAAAAAAAAACTGTTTTATTGAAATAATTGTGGAAAGTAGCTCTGACCCAGAAGATGGCTCTATTTTGAATACACTCATGTAAAGTGAGGATCATGGTAATAGCCATAAACAATGTTTTTGTTTTTTAATTTGCTGTAAGACACGCTTGCTTGCTGGAGAGAAAGAGAAGAGAAGAGAAGAGAAGAGAAGAGAAGAGAAGAAAGTGGGAAAGCTTTCTCCTCTCAGCATTTTGGGCACGCACACACATGTGCCCAGCACAGACTTCAAGCCACCAGGCCCAGGACTTGGATGGCTCTGTTGGCCGTGCAGGATCTACCTGCCTTAGCACTGCGCCATGAGCTGGCCCTACACAATGTTCTTAAAAGATATTACTATAGTCTTAAAACAAGCTGGACTAGGTAAGTTATAAAAATGATTTTGCTACAACACTAAAAATAAAGCTTAATAAAAAAAAGTCTGTAAATGTTCGTAACTGTCTCACAAAAGTCTTACAAAACCAGCGCACTCCTCTCATAGATATTTACTAGGCAGGGGTTGCATGCCAGGTAATGCGAGGGGCAGGGGGGTTGAAATAGAAAAAGACAGACATGGTCCCTCTTTGACAGGAGCTCTCTAATGGGTGTCGGGGATGGAAAAACTGGACATCACTACACAGCGTGACAAGTACTGGGGACAGGAGATCTCCAGGAAGGGCACCTCACCTGGACTTCTTAGAAGTGACACCTGGGCTCATCTAGAGAGATGGCCAGCCAAGGGGGAGGAAGGATGAAGATATTCTAGGGGGATGATCAACCTGTGCAGGCTCAGGGGGAGTCAGGAGAGGGTTTTCAGATTGGCCCAAGAGAGCCGGAAGGACAATTAGGAATGAGGCTGAAGACTGAGTGAGAAGGACATCTTACTTTGGAAGTAATAGATTTTGGACTTCAGCCCAAAATAACAGAGACTAGTAAATAGGGGAGAGAAAATATCTCATTTATCCTGCAGCGAAATCATTCTGGATGAAGAACAGAGTAGGAGAAGGGGGCTGCAAGAGTGAAGCTGGGAGACCAGATAAGAAGCTACTGAGGATTTTCCAGACAGGAGGTGATTGAATAGGGCAATAAGAATGCACAATGACGAACAGATTCCAGAGACAGTGAGGAAGAGAACCAACAGGATTCAGTTAGTGATCAGCTACAAGAGGAGGGAGAGGGAGAGAAGTTAAAGATCATGCCAGCTTACCAGACATACGAGGACACAGTTTAGTGAAACACTGAATATAAAACAAAGGACAGATTAGGAGTAGAGTTTGGGAGAGAGAAAAGGAATTCAGTGCTGGGGATGGTGACTTTGAAAAATATGGACAAAAAGGGTCTTGGAAAGGAACCACTTGTGAACACTAATATATATATATATATATTTTATTTTTTTTGAAAGATTTTCGCTATAGGGCACGTACGCTCACCAGACAGAGAGAGCCATAGAGACAGAAAGCGAGAAATCACCCCCCAGGGGGGATGGTCATGCCACAATCCCTTCTCCTCCATTCTCCTCTTGGGATCTTGGGCACACACGCACACGCGCCAGGTGTGAGTTTTTTTTTTTTTTTTTTTGGAGAGGTTTTTTCGCTATAGGGCGCGTGCGCTCGCCAGACAGACAGAGAGAGACATAGAGACAGAAAGCGAGAAATCACCCCCCGGGGGGATGGTCACGCCACAATCCCTTCTCCTCCATTCTCCTCTCGGGATCTTGGGCACGCACGCACACGCGCCCGGCGTGAGTTGTAAGCCACTGGGTCCGGGACGCGAACCGCGGTCGACTACGTGGGAGTCCAGCGACATAGCCGTTACGCTAACTGCTGGTTCCCTGAACACTAATATTTAACCAAGAGGAAGAAAGATTATCACCTAAGATGGAAAAGCTATAGCCAAAGAGGTTAGGAGGGAGACCAGGAGAGTATTGTGTCTGGAAGCACTGGAATAAGAAGTTTGAGTGGCACAGAGTGGTCCACAACATGACATGTGGCAGCACGGCGTGTGCAGAACAATGCGGAACTAATAAGCACCCACTGCACTCACGGGCGAGGAGGACCAGACCCTGGCGAGCATTTCAGTGGAGTGGTGGGGGCTGGAGCCAGTGAGTGTATTCTTGTTTTTAATTTTTTTTTTTTTTTAATGAGACAATCTTGACAATCTTGAGCAAGTTTGAATACGGAAAAACAACAGTGGAAGAGAGAAGGAGAGGAAAAGAGGGCAAGGAGGGAACCCTCAGGGGAAGTGGGATAGAGGGGCTAAAATTGGGAGAAAACGACTGCAGCTGAGTGTGGGTCTGGTGGCAGAAGTCTGCATTGTAACACCTCTCCCTATTATTTACTAAATATTTTACATGTTGCCACTCATGATGAAGTTACTGTCTACACCACCCAGTCAACAGATCTTTAGGTGAAAACCCTATGGGCAAGAAGGTACTCTTGAATTTTTCACTCATTTCTTTTCAACTGAGTTTCTTAAAAATGCAAATACTTGGACACATGTGTCTAGTGTTCCTTTGCTCTTTCACTAGCCACACTTCAGTGTGCGGTCCTGTATGCTATATGTCCCAAATGATATATTTTCATTAAGTCTGTGAATGGGTAGATTGAAGGCATTTTTGAAAGGTATTTTAACGCTGTCTTAGAGCGTCACTGCTAACCACGTAGGCCCTGAGTTCACAATCCTTCTGCCTCATCCTCCTGAGTGCAGAGTCACAGATGCAGACCACCATGCAGAGCTTTTAGGGTGGAATGCAAATACAACCCGGGCCACCCATGTGGCTGTAGCCTGCTGAATAGCAGAGTCAACCCACGTGTGTTACTGTGGCTGGCCACAAAAGGCAAGTTTTCTTTTCCTTTTTTCTTTTCTTTATTATTAATTTTTTAAATTTGCTATAGGGAGTATGCACTCAGAAAGAGACAGAGAGACAGAGAGAGAGAGAGAAAGTGAGAAAGTACCCCCTGGGGTTGGCCACACCACAGCTCCTTCTTCATTTTCCTGTTGGGATTTTGGGCAGATATGCATATGTGCCTGGTGTGTTTTTCAAGCTGCAGGGTCCAGTTCATGGACCATGAGTCACCATATGGAATCTAACTGTCTTAATCACCATGCCACTGGCTCACCCATAAAAGGTAATTATGACTATGGCATTTTTGCCATTTTATATCAGAAGCAAGTGAGGTGCAAGGAGGTTTAAAAAGATAGTACGAAAGAAAGCTAGTTAATCTGTACTTGTTGAACACATATCTACTGAAATCGTATTCTGGCTCAAGCAGCATTGCGAGACGACAACAAGGGCTTATAAAAACTCCTCCCCTTGAGGAACTTGCACAATTACAGGAGGATCAACCATGGGAAAAATAAAAATGAAATTGAATAGGAAAGGTGGACTCAGGGCTGGCCCAGTAGTGCAGTGGTTAAGTCCTGTGCACAGAGTGCCAGGTCCCTCGTGGCTAACCATGGTTCAAATCCTGGCCTTGCCAGTATGAAAAACCCATTGGGCATTTGTGCTTGTGTGCCCTAAGTTCTCATGGGATGGGGGAAAAAAGACTGCAGCATGACCGTGACCCACTGGGGTGCTCTGTTTTCTATCTCTGTGGCAAATTCATATGCCCTCTGGCAATAGAAATTAAAATTAAAAAAAAAAAAGATAAGTAAAAGAAAAGGTGGAGCCAGATAAAGGACACACAAATTTACACGCCAAACAGACTGAAAGCCTGGTAGCCACAAATTTCAGATTATAAACACACCACACAATTTTATAAAGCACCTTGACTCACACTGACGAGATACTAATGCATCTGTCCCATTTTTCTCACATTAATTGCTTCTGTTCTTTTGCTGCATGGTGCATAGTTTTGTTAGTAACCTTAAACCTTTTTGCACGTAGTGGCTACTGTACAGACAGTAAAATGTGGTGAGTGTGCCTGAACAACTGAATTTTAAATTTTATTCAGTTTTTACCAGTTGAAACGTAAATTGCATGTGTGACCAGTGGCTACTGCTGCAGACAGTGCAGAAAGGTCCTCATAATCTATTATGCATGCCATTTGCAAAAAAAAAAAAAAAAGGTAAGTTTGGAGGTGGGCAATTTTCAGAAAGCAAAATTAATATATGTTTAGAGAAAATGATAGATTAAGGTAAAACAAACAAAAAGTTAATTAGCACCTTAAAGAAGAGAAATTGGGAACTGCTTCAACAAACTGAACTGTCTTATTTGCATCTGTGCCTGCTGTGCTCACGTGCAACCCAGTTTTCTGCTTTCCCCACACCTGGGAAGTGCTTACACAGTTTCAAATACTGCACGGACAGCAATAGGGATGGACTGGTTTGAGGTAGTCTGGGCCAACGTCCAAGCCGTACACGCTAAGGAAGGACAGAGCCCTACATCTCTGTTTCTTTCTTTTTTTTTTAAGAGGTTTTTGCTATAGGGTGTGTGCGCTTGCCAGACAGACAGAGACAGAGAGACAGAGAGACAGAGAAAGCGAGAAATCACCCCCCAGGGGGGATGGCCACACCGCAATCCCTTCTCCTCCATTCTCCTCTCAGGATCTTGGGCACGCACGCACATGCGCCCGGTGTGAGTTTTAAGCCACCGGGTCCGGGATGTGAATCGCAGTCGACTACATGGGAGTCCAGCGACATAGCCATTACGCTAATTGCTGGTCCCCCTCCATCTCTGTTTCTATCCAGGGGCCAGAGAACAGCTACCCTTACTCAAGGGCCCATTCTTTAATCATAAACAAGTAAGCAAAGCAGAGAGAGACAAGAGGCTTATTGTTTCCAGAGGACCTAAGAAGATAAGGGCTCCATGGTACCCTGGGTGTGGGTGTGCAGTCTTGTCTTCCTCCCTCCTTCTTTATTTATTTACTTATTTGAAAAACAGAAAAAGTAACTGCTATACTGGGGTTGGCTTCTGGCTTCCATGCTGCCGCAGAATCAAGATTTCTAAAATAAACCTTGAAAAAAGGCTTGAACCAAAAAAGAAAAAAGAGGACATGTAAAATGTGTATCTCTTCCTGCCCCCCCCCCCCCCCCCTTTACCCTGGAATATGCATCAGGGACACCCTAAATACAATAAATAAACATCTAAAAAAATACTGAAACATTGTTTTAAACTTTAAAAACTCCATATTTTGTACTAAAATATTGTCTATCCCTTAAAAGCCCCTCAAAGGCAAGGATCTTAGAATTTTTGCTATAATGTCCCAGTGACAAATATAATTTCTAGGACACAGTAAGTGCGAAATATGAGGGAACTTCAAAAAGTTTATAGAAAAAGGGATTAGAATATGAGTATATTTTCATTTAAAAATCCATGGACAGCTATTTCATAGTATCTATTTTCTACAAACATTTTGAACACCTCTCTTGTATTTTTCAAATAAATGATATTTGTGATCGAATTCAACAAATACCTATGGAATGACTACTATGGATTTTATGGTTTAATTTTTAAAAACCCTCTTAAATAAAAATGACTTTCCCTTCAGCATACCTTGAAGAGCACTTACCTGGAGAATGTTTGCTGGATGCAATCAAAGCTGCCCTGAGGGTTGTCCTTGCCCACATTGGACAAATAGAAGTTAAAGTTATGCACTTCATTGAGGGGATCATTTTTTGGAATTTTGACAAGCTAAAAGGTGGGTTGGGGGGGAGAAGAGAGAAACACCTCAAATTATAAATTTGCCAAAGAAGATGTTTTCTCAAGTGACAATCACTTTACACTCAACCTTCTTAATATGTATCTTTACAGCATCTAGAAGACCAGATACTTCGAGGAGTCTGGCGAGCACACCTGTAAGTCATCGCATTCTAATTTCCATGGCTGCTCTTGTGTGTCAGTAATCGTTTGTGCTCAATAATTAGTTCATAAGCGGAACAGTCTTCCTGTTGAACTAGCAAATGATTACAGTTCACATGGAAGAGCTGTTTGTAAACTTGCTAAAAAGCTCTTCTTCCTTTGAGCTACACACGTTTCATCTTTGGCTGACAGGATCCCTGCCTGTCGAATAGCTTTTAGATGTTGAAATGGTCTCTGAGATACATCCATATCCCAATCTTTCACTCTCTTAATAAAACCACATTTCCTGTCATTCTTCTTTGAGCAGTACTTCTGGAGGAGAGTAACTAGCAGCACAAGGTTAATGAGAGTTATATCCACAGGTAAATGCAGCTGGGTGTTTCTCCCTGCCCTGAGCTTCCCTCATCCATCGTGTTTTTATAGAACAGGGTCAGCAGGCCTACAGAGATGGTTCTGCAGGCCACTCCCCGGCCAAGCCCCAGGCGACACTGTGGAACAGGCAGGGGTGTTGTCTCCCGTCTTGCTCAAGGTTTCTCTATTAGATGGGAAGCTCCGTGAATGACAGGACAGGGCTGCTTTAGGTGACTGAGGCCTCGCATCAGTCAGATTTCCTGGGACGTGGTAGGAGTGCAAAAACTATGCACGAATGAGTTATAATCTCATTGGCGTTCAACTGCTCCGCCCTTCCCTGGGCCTAAAATCTTATTTTTTTTTTCCCCTAATGTCTGTGATGGGTGCTGTGGTGTTAGGTGATAATTTTAAAAAGGATTTGTTGACAAGGATATAAAATATAATTTCTTACCCCCTAGTACCAAACACACAGAACCTTAGTAATCTAGTGAACAAGCAGGGAGGGGGGGAGTGTGTTTTATGCTCCGTCTTCTTCCCTATGTCCTTTCCATTGTTGAAAATGAAGACCCAGATCTAACAGGGTGCCGTGCGTGTGTGTGCGCACGTGTATGCGTGTGTGTGTGCACTATGCATGTGCACACAGAACACGTTTCTGCATGTGCTACTGAGCACGGGCTGTAAGACTCCTGCCTTGCCACTGCCATGCAGGGCCCCCAGCAACCTCTGACTGCTCAATCTCAGACTCAACCCTTGACCTACAGGAAGAATTACAGCTACCATAACAACCCCCCTCTCCTCCTCTCCCAGAAAAAGGCGAAGAAAGTACAAAGACATGTCATTTGCAGTGTCTGGCACATGGCAACCAATATGCCATAAATACCTGTTGAAGTAATGAATGAACAAGGAGAAGAAATAAGACAGAGGAAAACATCTTTTGAGAGGAAATTCAGAAGATGTGTGTTGAGCTTGAAAAGTCACAATTCACCCAAAACACCAAGTATTTGATAATGCTTCATTTAAACTATCTTCGACTCCCTATTTAAAACCAGTACTAATTTCTAGAATGACAGGTTTCTACATTTATTATCTACTCTGTACATGAGCTACTGGGGGCTCTAAAGTTACTCTTTAATTCCCCCAATTTTCCCAGTTCTAAAATGGTGTCACTTTGTGAACGAGACTTAACTTACTCTAAAAGGTACTTGTCAGGCTATTTTATCGGGTGTGCAAACTCAACACCTGGTTCACACATGCGCGCACACACACGCACTGGTGGGGGGACAGGAGGCAAAGGGAAACTTGTGCAGACACGAGAACACACTGTTCATCTGCGTGTGCTGGCGTAACAGCACCACCGAGGGCTGCGTTTGTGTTCTGAGAACAGCGGGGTTCTGCTGACAGATAAAGGAGGTGCGCTAAAGGCTCCCTAAATCCTCCGACAGGAGGTAGACAGGTATGAGAGATGTGGGCAGCTGCACAAACCCTCCCTCCAGCCATCACTCACTTAACTTCCATCCATCTCCCTCCAGCCCTCCATCTACAGCTGTAGAATGTGGGTGGGGAAGCTTTTGTAGTGGCTAAGGTCTCAGCTCCATCTCTGGCTCTAGCTTCAGTTTAGGCCCAAGGAGTTCCTGCCTGTGCAGGTCAGCTTTGGGAATACAGCGATACTTGACCCATCACAGTATGAAATACCATTCCAGTTGGAAGATTCTAAATAGTCTTTTAAAAAAGTAGAGTCAGGAACCAGCAGTTGACACATGGCCATATCGCTGGACTCCTAGGTAGTCGACCGTGGTTTGAGTCGCGGACCCAGTGGCTTAAACTCATGCCGGGTGCATATGTATGCATGCCCAAGATCCCAAGATGAGAATGGAGGAGAAGGGATTGCGGCGTGGCTATTCCCCGCTGGGGGGAGTTATTTCTCACTTTCTGTCCCTCTTTCTCTGTCTTTCTGGTGAGCGTACGTGCTCTATTGCAAAAACCTTTCAAAAAAAAAAAAAAAAAAAAGTAGAATCATACATTTTTTTCCCCTTCCTTTCAAGATTGACTAGAGTCTACTCAAGTTCTGCAAATATGCAATATTCTTTTATTGAAAACTTGGAATGACTGAAGTCTACTAAAGAGAGCATTACAAGAAAGTTCTTGACACACCTATACATATTAATTAAATATAGATTTTCCTTGTCTTATCCTCCAAATTTCAGTAACGTATTATATATTCAAATGGCAGGCATTCCTTACTTTTTTAATTGCCAGGGCGTGTGTGTGGTTGCTAGTGAGAGACAGAGACAGAGAGAAAGAGAAAGAAAAAAGCACCGCCCAATGGGAGGAGGTTCACTGCAATTTCTTCCCCACTTCTCCATGCTGCTGGGATTTTGGACACACATGTGCACAAATGCCCAGCATATTCTGCATGTTTCTGGGGCTAGGATTTGAACGAGAGTCAGCCATGTGGGATCTGACTTCCTCAATCACTAGGCTATGGAGCCAGCCCACATTCTACTTTCTAAGGTGAAAGAAAAATCTTCCTGTATATTTTGAAAAGCTCGTTTTAAAAAACATACACACATGCGGGACCAGCAGTTAGTGTAATGGCTATGTCGCTGGACTCCCACATAGTTCGAGTCCCGGACCTGGTGGCTTAAACTCACGCCGGGCGCATGTGCATGCATGCCCAAGATCCCGAGAGGAGAATGGAGGAGAAGGGATTGAGGCGTGGCCATCCCCCTGGGGGGTGATTTCTCACTTTCTTTCTCTCTGTCTCTCTCTGTCTGTCTGGCGAGCGCACGTGCCCTATAGCAAAAACCTCTCAAAAAAACAAAAAAAAAAACAAACAAAAAAAAAACAAAAACATACACACATGCAATTAGTGTCTTGCCTGAATCTGGAGAGTCAGATAGCAAAAAAACCTGGTGTGAATGAATTAGTGTGTATACCCCTCAGAGCATCAGGCTCTGGCCTGGAGGTGGACACAAAAGACTTCTCATTTTTTTTTTTTTTTTTTTTTTTTTTAATTATTATTTATTTAATTTTATTTATTCATTCATTTATTTTAATTTGACCAGAGAGAGACACAGAGCGAGAGAGAGAGGGGGAAAGGGAGAAAGGAAGCCGCCAGGTCTGGGACTCGAACCGTGGTCGGCCATGTGGGAGTGTCCAGCACCTTAACCACCATGCCACCTGCTGGTCCCCAAGACTTCTCATTTTTTGAAAGCTTCTTGAATAGGATGGCCAGCAGTGGTATGGCGATTAAGGCAGCTGGATATAACATGATCAACTGTGTGGTTCAAGTCCTGGACCTGGCGGTTTGAAAATCACACTGTGTGTGTGTGTGTGTGTGCATGCCCAAAAGGAGAGGAAAATGGAGGAGAAGGGACTGTGGTATGGCCATTCCTGGGGAGGGTGGTGGTTTCTCACTTTCCCTTTCTTCTCTCTCTGGCAAACACATGTGCTCCACAGCAAAAACAAACAAACAAAAACCAAAAAAACCCGCTTGAATAGGAAAAAAGCTACAGTGGTTTTTATTTTTTTTCTAAGAGAGATTTTTTGCTATAGGACATATGCACTTGCCGAAGAGGCAGAGAGAGACAGAGAGACAGAAAGCAAGAAATTACCCTTCCGCCCCCACCCCCCCCAGGGAGGGGGGATGGCCACACAGCAATCCCTTCTCCTCCATCCTCCTCTTGGGATTTTGGGCACGCATGCACACATGCCTAGCTAAGCCACCGGCTCTATGACTTGAACCATGGACGAATACGTGGGAGTACAGTGACATAACCATTATGCCATCTGCTGGTCCTCAGCTACAGATACTTTAAAATATGTTCATGATCAGAATAAGAAAAAGAAAATCAGATATGAAAGAAATGAAAGTTTTAAAAAAGCTTCTATTTCTCCCATGTTATATAACCACTGACGTGTCTTGCAGCTTGTGCTATATACAGCGTGGAATGGCAGCTCTCAACGTGAGGCCTCCCAGGGGACATGTGGTCTGAGAGGGTGCTGCTGGCATCAAGGCGGAGGGCAGAGATGCTGCCGAATACCCCACAGTACACAGGACAGCCCCCGTGAAGAAGAATTCCTGGGTGTGAATGTCAGGAGGATCGAAGTGGAGAAATTCTGGCTCAGAAATAGTGCAGATCAGCCTTGTCAGAGAGAAGTCAGAACAAGATGGGATCTTCAAATAATAAAAGCACCTGTTTTATGTCAAATGAAAGGAACCACTTCAACTCACTGGAAATGCGTATTCTAGTTTTAGAACTTTTTTTTTTTTGGAGAGGTTGTTGCTATAGGGCGCGTGCGCTCGCCAGACAGACAGAGAGAGACATAGAGACAGAAAGCGAGAAATCACCCCCCAGGGGGGATGGTCACGCCGCAATCCCTTCTCCTCCATTCTCCTCTCGGGATCTTGGGCATGCACGCACACGCGCCCGGCGTGAGTTTTAAGCCACAGGGTCCGGGACGCGAACCGTGGTCGACTACGTGGGAATCCAGCGACATAGCCATTACGCTAACTGCTGGTTCCCAGTTTTATAACTTTTGATCAGAAGAAATGGAAAAGCAGATAATAGTGCACCTGAGCCATACTTAAAGAATATTTAATAATGGAGAGAAAGAGACAAATTTCTACAGCAGATTAATTTCTGCAACTTCTCCTAATTATTAACATTTTTTGGGGGGAAGGACACCTATTCAAGATATCAATTAAAAAACAAACAACCAAGGTCTGAAAGAGAAAACTTACTATGAACAAACTCTAAATGAGAAAAGATCATTTGAGGTTAAAAAAAGTAAATCTTTGTAGAGTAACAAACTGGGAATTCTGTTTCTTTATTAAACTCTAAAAATCTTGTTGGCACAACAGACAAACCAAATAATGGTAGTTTTCAACTTCTAGAAAAATAAGCAGCAGTTCTTATCTGGACTGATTTTAGTCCACCTTACTCTAGGGCCCAGCTGCACGCTCTAATGGAATTCTCAGCTGCAGCCGGCACACATCTGCCCTTGCCCTGTGGGAGAAGGGAGTCTGACAGCCGGACTTCGCCTTCTCCCCAGCTCACTTGCAGCCCTGAGTGTGTGCGTGTAGGCGAGCAGTGTGTGGATGGGAGGAGGAGAGGCATCTGAGCACACGGTGCTCACTTTGGGACTAGAGACTGGCTCTTGATGCACGTGAGGGTACTTTTTCCAGCTGTGGAGCCGAGGTAGACGTGGGAGGTTACCAAATGAGGTAACATGGGACCTTGGGTGACACTGCCTTTTGTCATGGTTTTCAGATTAGAAGCAATGTACATGGTATGGTATGCCCTAACCTTAGGCTCTTAGAGAGCAAGCTGTTGCCAGGCTATTTTTATATCTTTAAAGTGTCAAAAGCTTAAATTGCATGCTCTATGGGTTTAACTTTCTGAAGATGTTACAGATTAGATACAAAGACCATCGTCTTAATAGCCAAATATACTTTGTGTGTGTGTGTGTGGTGTGTTAGACAAGATCTTGCTTTATATTGATCCTCTTGCCTCAGCTTCCCTGCAGCAGAGACTACAAATTTGTGCCACTGCACCAGTCTTCTGGGGGGTGGGGGAGGGAAGAGGGCTGGAAATCAAACCCAGCTCTCCCATGTGGCCTCAGCCAAGCTTGCCGAACAGTTCGCTGTGAGCAGTGAGGCTCCAAGTACACTTTTCAGAATGAAATGAGTATACAAAGTAGCACTTTTGTTGTTAGCTGGTAAGTCTGTATAACAGTCTGAGCCAATGAGCAGAAAGCAGATCACTTAATGAAAAGAGCAATTGTCTTGTGTAAGACAATTGGGGCAGCATGGAGTGAGGGGGCTTCAGAACCAACCTAGGAGGACCTCAGGTGGACCAGAGCCTATGGAGCTGAGACCATAGGTAGGGAGGGTCTGCAACCTCATCTAATCTAGAGCTATTTGAGATGCTAGAGCTTCAGAGGAATTTGTGGACACACTCACTACTCTTTCTGAAATTGTCCAGATAGTCAAATTTTGTTCCTTTCTTCCAAAGTGCTTATAAAGTATTTTTTAAAAAATATCTCTTGAATTTGCAGAATACAGGAGGGAGGAGTGAAAATATACTGTTACCCGTGGGCTTGGGGTCAATTTGTGAGTACTAGGCTAACCACCATGGGAAATGAATTCTAAGATCTAATTAAGAAATAATCTGAGAAGAACATTCCTTTATAAGATAGGAACATCTCAACTTTAATGATAGTATTTTAAGCTTTTCCTATAGGTCAGTGGAAATATCTTTGTATTTCGGAGCCCATGATCTACTTGAAAATTGTACATAAGTGCTTTAACAATGAAACATTATTTAAAAAGTATTAAAAGACTGTGACTCCAAACAGTTTTTTTTTTTTTTTTTTATTCCTTCAAGATGAAGACTATAAAAGCCACTAAGTCTGGGCAACTGGAAACATAGATTTTAATCATTCCAAAAATGAGAGACTGAAAAATCAAAGGCTTAGGACCACAATCCACAACCCTTTCCCCAAACTCCAGCCTGTCTTCGATAAAAAGCTACAAAGGAAAAGTTTTAAGAAACTTTCAGACATTTATAATTAACATAAACACTATAGACCAAGATGTGTGACTCAAAACTTCTAATTATTCTGAGATGCAAGCTCAGGCATGTGGCACTGGAACACTGTCTGAAAGGTCGTTCAACGTCAAGTCCGGGACCTCCTACTTACAGGAGGATCTGGGCAGAAGTGCACTGTGCCCCGGCTGCAGCTTCCCCGCCCACGTGCGCGAACATCTGCATGGAGCTGTCGGTACCTTACCGCAGAGGCTTCCCGCTCTTCAGCCAAATGCTCTGCCCTCAACATCGGATTAAGGCGCACACTAAAATTAAAAATGAAACTAGGATGATCCCCCCCACCCTTATTTAAATGTTTAGTTCTCCAGTGGATATTACAAATGATTTAAATTTAAGAGCTCTTCTTGGGCAGTCATTCTGTGAATATTAATATCTCATCTTTCTGCTACAGTGACTATAACTGCTCAATGACACACTCAAGAACTAGCAGGACTAGGGTTTGGAAGGAAAATCTTGGTCTTAGAGCAGACCCATAAGGCTGGGAAGGAAGCCCCAGGTGGTCAAGAAGATCGCCTGGGTTACTGGAAAGTCATGACGTATTTTTCTATGTTCTTCTATGCAAAAATGAGTCATGACTTTTCTGACGACCCAACAGTTTAATTCTTCATTTTACAGACTAGAGGGAAAGGATCTCAGGCAACTGATCACGGTTGCGGCTATATTTAAAACCGCATTCCTTTTTTTTTTGGAGAGGTTTTTGCTATAGGGCGCGTGCGCTCGCCAGAAAGACAGAGAGATACAGAGAGACAGAAAGCGAGAAATTACCCCCCAGGGGGGATGGCCACGCCGCAATCCCTTCTCCTCCATTCTCCTCTCGGGATCTTGGGCACGCACGCACAGGAGCCCGGCGTGAGTTTAAGCCACCGAGTCTGGGACTCAAACCATGGTCGACTACGTTGGAGTCCAGCCACATAGCCATTATGCCAACTACTGGTCCCTAAAACCGTATTCCTATACACCCAACCCTCTTACCCTGCTTCATGGTGGCCTAAAACATTGAGCACCTTGTAATCGCTGCATATTACACTTACTGTCTTTCTCCCCTCACTAGACTCTGAGCTCTGCAAGGACAGAGGCTTCTGCCTGTCCTGTTCTCTGAATACATCGCTAGCAACTTGAATAGTGCTTGACACAAACTAGTCACTCAATACATATTTGCTGAATGAATGAAGATCTCGGCTAATGCCTGTGTAGGACTTTAACTGAAATGTCTGTGTTCTTTCCATCTGGCATTTCCAAAGCATGTGAAAAGTTCCCTTAAGTGGAGAAGGGGTTCTAGCCTCAAATTAATTTAGGGAATGCCAGGTTAGGCAAAATGACTTTCTCAAAAGGTCCTTTCATACTGAAGAGCAGTTCCCCAATTTGTATGACCCCAGAACCCACCTCCACCATTCCTCCAGGGTATCTCAGAAGGCCAGCCTGTCTCGTAATATTATTTATCTACTGTGTAATTACATGTAGACAGTGTATCTTAGCTTAGATATAGAGAAAGCTTCTTGCGAACACTTAGGCGTTAGAACTCTCTGGGTTTCTCAAATTCTTTCTGGAATCTTGAGTCTGTGATTTCGTAACAGTCAAGAAAATACAGTTAGCTAGAGAAACGTATTTGCATGCACTGTTCAGCTTCCATAGTTTAGGAGCAGAATAAACAATCTAGAGTCAGAACAGAAAATAGAAACCTTAACCTGAAAGCCACAAGTCCTATTTCTCAAATTAGAGATGCAGTTATGACTTTATGCCTAACCTTTTGAGTTTAGAGAGAGAGAGAAGCCTCTCAGATCAGTCCAGATGTGCAGAACAAAGCTGGGCGGGGGGTGGAGGAATAGGAAGGGGAGGAGACCCTTCACTGATGACAGAACAGCTGAGCAGCAGAAAAATCAGTAAGGAGTAAATATTCCTGCTGCAAGGAAGGACAGAGAGCCGGGAGGACCTAGCACTACAAACATCTGAAATTTCCACATGATGGATATTTACTGAGGAGACTAGTACGAAATGCCAAATTTACCTAGCACAGAGAAATACATGGGCAGTCATTTTTTAAAAAAATCAAGTCATGTAGCAATGAACACAAATAATTCAGGACAACGTACGCCCATTTATTTTCTTGTATGCTTCTTTTTTAGCAAGATGTATGTTAAGAGAGGAAAAAAAATAAACTGGAATAGCTCTTCCCTATTACTCTTCCTATGGTTTCTCTAGATTTAGTATTAGCATTTCTTAAATAGCTCTGGATTAAAGAGTAGAATGGCCCAATATAGCCCTTTCCTATGTGGATATTCTTTTAGCATTTTGCTGAAAACATCATTGATGGCAACATTTCAAAACTAGTTTTAACTGAAATTACAAATAAGCAATAATTTCTATGGAAGTAAAGTACCAATTTTAAAAAGTAAAATACACCCAAATTTCCATTTAACAGAAGCTGATAAAAACTGCATGGGTTAATGTTTGGCTCTCTTAATATGGTTTCTCCATTAACATGAAAACAGCTTTCTAAATGTTGGTGTGTCCACAAAAAAGATATTAATTGTCTCATCCATGTAATTAATTTAGTCCACAAATATAAATGGAGTGCTACTATCCTGGGCACCATGTAGGTTTCTGTGAGATACAAGTGAGTACAACCGATGACCCCTGTGACTGTGGCACGTAGGTACAGAAATCAGAGACCGACGACGGTGCCTAGGACCAGGAGAGAGCGAGACATGCAGGAGAACAGGGTGTGTTTTCCAGAGAGGCAACAGGATTCCTAGATGTACTGAATGTGAACGAAAAAGAAGTCAAGGATAATTCCAAGGTGCTTTTCCTGAAAGAATGGAATTGTGTGTGTGTGTGTGTGTGTGTGTGTGTAGTACTGTATACGATCAGAGCACTTTAAGGTAATTAAATCCGTTAACTTGCTAAACGTACTTCTCATTTTTAAATATAATCGACTGATGTTGGTTTCACCAGCTAAAGAGGAGCTTTGAAATAAGTTTTGTTATGATTCGTTTTTTGTAGCGTCATGGCTCAAAGTTATTTAGACGAGACCAGGTGGCTAGGTGTTAGCTGGCTGACAGCTGGGTGTTTCCAGGAAAATGTGGGGGGTGGCAATTATGGGCAGGGGAAAGATGCAAATAGCAGACACTAGTGATCCTGTAGCAGAGTGAAGGATGCACTCTACGGGGCAGAGGAGAACAAAAACTTTGTGTATAAAAATGAATGAAAAACTGAGCTACGTGCCCAAGTGGCTTCTGGAAAAAAGTGACGAGAACCAGTGAACCTGCGTTATCTGTCCAAAATGTAGGCACGGCTGGGCTAAGGCACATGTTCTTCTTGGGTGGCAAAAGGTAACCCCTCCCACTGAGTTCAACAACTCTTAACCATACAGCTGCACTTTGTTTTTATTCGATGATAACCAGTCCCTTCCCAAATGTCAGTATTCTCCATACAGTCAAGGCTGGAAAGTAAGTGAACTACATCATGTTACCCCTTCACCTGCCCACTCTCCCACCTCGTCTGTCGCTCTTACCGAAACACGCTTCACGGGAGTCTCTGAGGTTACCGGCATCCTGGGGGGTCACCCTTGACTCTCCTCCTCCCCATCTTACTTCGCCCCCCTCAACACACAAATAATCCCAAGTCCTCTGCCTTTCCTCCTGACGTGCCCCTCTGTCTGTTTTCGCCGTCTTCTGTTTTGGCTCAGTATCACCGTGTTGCTTGGACAACCTCGGCCTCTACTTGGGTCCCTTCTTGATCCCATCCTCTAGTCACTGTCTTTATCTGAAACTATCCTCACAAGGTGCATACTTCTCTGGGCACCAGAATCTCCTCAACCCTCAGCTCAGATCAACTTATTTAGCTTTAAACAAAAACAGACAAAATGCCAACAAACAAACAGAACTAGCCTCCTAAAATGGCAACCTGACCATGCTAGTCCCAAGCGTCATTTCTTGTTTTGTGGCTCCTTCCTACTCATCAGTAGGCCTAAGCTCCTTACGGGGACAGACAAGGTTCCTTCCCGACAGACCAGCACACCTGGTACTAAACCAGTCTAACCGCGCCTTGCTCCTGCCTGGCATATTACAGTCCGGCAGCGCGCCGTGCCAGTGGGCACCAGAACGCACTGTTCTGTGTCCCCATTTCTTGTCTCAGCTCAAAAGTCCCTCAGGGAGCCTTTGTTCTCCAGTTCCAGGTCCCCACAGTCCCCTCACCTGCGTTGCTGCCTTCACATCGACAACTGCTGTGTCCTTCTCTCCCACCAGACTGTGAGTACTTTGGAAGCAAGGACCATGGCCCTTATTCACTTTTATAGAGAGAGTCTGGAACACAGTAGATTAGATACCTGATATATATTTGTTGGATTTATCTGAAAACAGTTGGAACTAGATTAAATTCACTCAGAAGATGCCTTATACCAGGGATATGGAAACATTACAAATGCTTTTGAAATAAATCGCTTAAGAAACTATAGAAAACCAGGGCTCCCTCCAGCAGGCGAAAATAAATAACAACAACGAAAACGTCCACACATGCCTGCTCTGTGGTACAAACGTCAGAATGAGATCGTTTCTAGCCTCTCTCATGCTATGTGTAGTCCCCAAACCTAGGCTGAGTAGCTTCTTGGGCTTGTGGGACTTAAATTTATATTGCATGTTTTTCTTTTTAAAAAGTATCTTCATCTTTATTAAAATACTCACCGAATATTCTGGCCTCACGAAATTCCATTTGAAAATATGATTCAACCTCTGTAAAACCACTTTGCATTTTAAAAGATTCAGGGAGACATTAAAGAATTTCAAATTTAGTAATACTCCCTGGTCAAGCAGGAGGCAAAGTTTAATTTTTTTTTAATCATAGTTAGAGGGCATGTGCACTCGCTAGAGAGAGAGAGAGAGAGAGAGAGGAGGGAGGGAGAGGAGGGAGGGAGGGAAAGAGAGAGGAAGAAAGCACCCCCCATAGGGGCATGGTCACCTCTGCAACCCTTTCTCCATTTCTCTCTCCTGTTGGAATGTGGAGCATGCTAGCACCTGTACCCAGGGTATTTTCTGAGCTGCTTGGGCCAGGATTTTGATTAATGCTTGGCCATGTGGGATCCAGCTCTCTTAGCCAGCAGTACATGGGTCTAGCCCAGAATTCTGTTTTTAAAGATGGTTTCTTTCTCAGAAATCAAGTCCAAACCTGAATTTCTCAAGGAAAAAAACAATGTTAATATGAATGGCCACTTTCAATTCATTGCCAATCTTCTCTTACTCAACTGGAGTCTTGAAAAAAGTTCTTTTTGTGGAATGCCAAGAGAATTGTTGGCAAATGTGGGTGGGCCCAGAATCTGTGCCTGGCAGCTGGTGGCATCTGTGGGAATCCAGGGAAGAGTCAAACAAAGACTGAAGTTTTGAAAAGTGGTCCAGTTCCTGGATTTTGTGGAATACATGATTTCACCCCAACCCAATCAGTGTCACCATGAAAACACATAAGTACAAAAAGATAAATAACAGGTAAGTCAAAAGAATATTCACATATACATTGGAAGTATATTTTGCTCTAAATTCTGTTTTTCAACATCAGTTGCTTGAAATCATCTCCTCCTGGGGGGATGGCCATGCCGCAATCCCTTCTCACTCGGGATCCTGGGCATGCACGCACATGCGCCCAGCGTTGAGCTTTAAGCCACAGGGTATGGGACGCAAACCGCAATCGACTACATGGGAGTCCAGCGCCATAGTCATTACGCTAACTGGAACATCAGCTGCTTTCTAGCCTTTCTTTTCAGTTCAGCTACAGAACAGCCTCCCCCCGATCCCCAGTAAATCTTACGGAGAAACCACCATGTATAAAAACATAGTCAGAGCTGCTCTTGGTGAGGGAAGGGATGACGAGGGACTGGGTCTGTGGCGGCCCCTGTGGCAACATCACAGAGTGCCCTGGAGACCAAAGGCGCAAAGCCATGGACTACCCTAAGGAAGGAAAGAAACAACGAGGTGTGCAACATTCAGGGGACATTATTTTGTACATTAAATTGCAGCCACACCTTAAATAAAAGTAACGAGGAATATATAGCATAGTGGGCACCTTCACATGCCATTCTTTGGATGGGAATTGGTGGCGGCTATCTGAAATATTGCAAAGATCGGATATGATGTCCTGCTGTCTTATTCTTCCTCACCTTTAAAATGCTTTTGGTATTGGATCCCAAGTGTTTCCATTTTTACACTGGGTCTTCCTCTACGATCTGAGAAGAAGAAAGTGAGAACCCTTCTCCTATAGAGATGGCGAGGGCACAGCCTAGAGTCCAGCACCTAGTTGGGCAGATCATGGGCTCTGGAGTAAGCTGCCTGGTTTCCAACTCTTACTACAAAACCTACTGTCTGTGTTACCTTGGGGAAGTGACTTAACCTGACATCCTCAATGTCTTCATCAGTAAAATGTAAACAACGATATTATCCATCTCATTTGACTATTGTGAAATTTACAGAGAACCTGTCTAAGGCACTTGGCATGATGCCTGCCACATAGTAGGTGGCTGAAACATGTTTACTCATATGATACAAAGACAGTATGCGATCAGAAAGTTCAAGGAAAAATGCAATTAAAGCACGAGTTTGTTTTGATGTGTATAAACTTGGAAATCCATGCATCGTTTATTTCTTCATATACTTTTTTCATAAACCTTTATTATTTTCTTTAAGAGGTTTTGGCCTTAGGGCATTTGCACTCATCAGAGAGAGAGAGAGACATACACACACACAGAGACAGCGAGAGGGAAAGTGAGAAATCAAAGAAGATGGCCATGCTGCAATCCCTTCTCCATTTTCCTCACAGGATCAGGGCATGCACACACATGTGCCCGATGTGAGTTTCAAGACACTGGGTCCAGGATTCGAACCATGGTTGGTCATATGGGAGTCAAATGAAGTAACTGCTCCTCCATCTGCTGGCCCCTTCATGAACTTTTTGAACCCCCTCATATTAGAAAGACCCCACTCGGATTTCAACCCTGTCTGATCTAGACACACCTATATGCCTTCCTCAGCATAACGAGTTTGCTTTTTAAAGTAATTTTCAAATGGCCGAAGACTGGTAATAAGTGCCTTGTGGATAATAAAAGGTGGCTGTACTTACTCAGAACCCTCAGCATTTATAAAAGTAAAAGGCTACAAGCCTTCTAGGTCAAAGCTTAAGTGTTAGTATAAACGAAAGCCAAAGATGCTCTCTGGGAAAGTAAACAATGAAAAAGACTAACGATATTTCAAATCATCCCAAACTCAAAATACAGAGAAAGAGTGATGAATGAATCAACCACAGCAGGTGTTTGTGGAAGGCTAAAAAATTAGAGATGCCTGCTGCTACCGTGAAGAGGAGCAAACACGGCTTCCCAAGTGCCCTATCCATAAAAAAATAGGCTGCCTCCAGAGCCCCAGAGAGCCCCAGATACTAGCTACAGCACAACAAAGAAACGCAGAAAATAGAATTAAGGGTTCTCATGAGGACCACAACTTTGTGACTTTAAAGCATTCGATCTTTATAAAGGAAAACAATATTTTAATGTTTTGGGGGTTTTTCTTGTAACAAAGCTATAGGCAACTCTTATAATGTTTTCAAGTGATATTACATGAAAAACTCTAAGTGTAGAGCAGTAGGGTATATGTTTGTTTCTGTTGTGATAAGGATACATATATAAGTGAAAACTGTGTGGAATGAAAAGACATTGTTCATGCTGGATTATAATGGAAAAGTGGGACAGGGGAATCTGGGAGAAGGAAATTCACTTTTATCCCGAGTTACCTTGTAATGGATGACTTTTGATCAAGTGCATATTATTTTCATTAAAGAAAACAAACCAACAAAAGCTATCAGTAGTCATGAAAATGAGTGACCTCTGAAGTATCTTAATTTTTATAGGTAGCTTTCCAAACATGGACTCTGAAAACGTATTTCTGAAATAGGGTTCATTCCATATAATTTAATTCTACTAAGTTTTTATAAGTCAAATTCACTTGTTAATTTCCTTCCAGACTATAAAGGCAATAAAATGATTCTTAATTCACATGTATACAGCTACTGACATGCACGTACATGAAGTGCTAAATTAGAGACTACAGTTTTGATTTCTAAGAAACCTGGCACGTGTAATCTAAATAGGAGGGCCTTTCAAGTCCCTTAGGTAAAATGTTTTATGATTTTAAGGAATATAGGATTGAAACCATTTCTAAAGATGACGTGGGTATTGGCACAGCCCTCACGCCTATGCCTTCACATAAGGAAAAAGACACATTAACAAAGAAAGGGCAAAGATTTATGCATGAACATTAACACAATGACTGCATTTAGATAATTCATAGAACAAAACTTTTGCCTCTTTCCTAAATAGTTCTCCAATTCTGCTAGGAGGCAGAAACCACACCACAAGGTCCCTATAGATCAATGAAACTATATTAGGCAGTAAAACATTTTATCCCCTTGCCAATAACTTACTGTACTGCCCTATTAGTCAAAAAAGAAAAGAAAAAAAAAAGAAAGAAAGAAAAGAAAAGAGAGAGATTCACGTGCTAGACTTCAGGCATCTAACGATGGTAGTGGAAATGCAAAAGCACTAAATTATTAGGACCATAAATAATGGTAAAGAGAAATGGCAAAATATGTAAAAAGTTACTCTTTTTTTTTTTTTTTTTGTTAAAGGTGTTTGCCATAAGGCATGTGTGTTTGCAGGAGAGAAACAGAGAGAGACAGTGGGAATGTGAGAAATCACCCCCTGGGGGGTTGGTCACACCACAATCCTGTCTTTTCCATTGTCTTCTTGAGATTTTGGCCATATATGCACATAGGCCTAGTGTAATTCTCAAGCCACCAGGTCTGGGACTCAAACCACAGTTGGCTATGTGGGAGTCCAGTACCTTTACCACCATGCTACCTGCTGCCCTTCCAATTGGTGTTTTTTCTTTTTTTAAAGTTAGAGAAAAAAAGTAAGTATTAAAGAGATTCCATGAATTATCCACATAAATGCTCTCCTCACTGTTGGAATAAACAACAATATAAAGAGCTCATAGCCATTTCTAGCAGATTTAGATAGCATGGTAAAACATTAGATAATGTGTTATGATATCTTAAGACACTGCAATCCACTCCAGATATTACCGAGCAAGTTAAAGTAAAAAAAAAAAAAAATTTAAATACTGTTAAATGATGAATTTTGAGATTCTAAAAAACCAGTATTCAAGGTTAGCCAAGGGAAGTATTCGTGACAGGCTGTTTCAAACAGCTGTGTTAGAGAGTTTTTTCTCTAACTTTAGAAAAAGAAAAACACCGGTTGGGAGGGTAGCAGGTGGCATGGTGGTTAAGGTACTGGACTCCCACAAGCAGCCCTCCAGGGGTAGGGTAGGCAAACTAGCAACACTGAAAACCTTAAAAGTTCTGACCTAGTAAATTCCACATCTAGGAATTTATCCTGAGGAAACAGAGATAGAAATAAAGATTTAAGCACAAGAATGTTCATGGTGTTATTGCTGCTATATAAAAACTATGCAAGTCATAAAAGAAGTGTTAAATAAATGAAAGTGTATATCCATAAGATAAAATGTTAGGCATCATTTAAAAGGAGCATACTGGGCCAGCTGGTGGCCTGGAGGTTAAGGAGGCTGGATCCTACATGGCTGACTCTACAATTTGAGAGTTCTGGACCTGATGGCTTGAAAAACACATCAGGCAGGTGTGCGAGCCTGCCTGAAATCCTGAGAGGAGAACGGAGAAGGGACTGTGGCACACCATCCCCGGGGGATGACTTCTCACTTTCTCTCTCTCCTCATCTCTCTCCAGCGAGCACATGTGCCCTACAGCAAAACTACAGTAAATGAATAACTTACACTGTCTAGTGACATTGCAAAATGCTCATGGTATATACTAAATAGAAAATAGCAGAATGTTAAAAAAAGGCAATAAATACACTGTAACTGCAAGTTTTTAAATGTACACGTGGGTATGAAAATTAAGACCAGGAAAAATCCAACAAAACTAACTGACTTCCACGGTTAGAGACACATTTATTACTTATCTCTATTTTTGTATATACTTTAAATAATTCTAGAAGGCTCATTCATTTTTTTTTCCGATTAGAGAAATGATAAACTCTGCATAAAGATAAAAATTAAAGTTTAGGTTATTGCTCTGACACTTGCCTTTCATGACTAAATCCCCTTAAGTATTTTTGAAAGAAGTTACGAGATATTGTTTGCAGAATTGGAAATTGTAAAATATAAGAGTTTATCCAAAATTAACCCTGAATTTATAATGATCATATTCTGCAAGTTGTCTAAGAAAGGAGCAGAATACCATCTTCCTTTAAAAATAAAAGCAAAATGAAATACCAAACATTTCTAAAAGACAGCGTCCTTTATAACCAAACAGAAAAATGTCAAACAGCTACTGGAAATGTAAGCTGGGACCATCTCACTGTTGGGCAGTAATGGAACACTCTCAAATACATTTCTTCTTAATCTATGGAAAACAACTTTAATGAATTACCAGCAGGACTAGTTAAGAGAAAACTAAAAAGCATTAAGATTAATCATAAGAAAGAACTTCTTGGTATTGATTAGCAGAGTACAGCCACCCCTGACTTAACCACCATTCTGTTTAATGACCACTTCTCTTGCTGCGTCTTGGGAATCCCCTTTCTCAGTCTTTATTTGGGTCACCTGTGGGTTAGTGTTCACTACCCCAAAGAGTTCGGAATCACACAAGTCTACATATTTCATTGGTACATTTGTACTTTATTGTGCACCCACAGGAGTATTCAGAATAAATAAAAATGAATGACACCAGATTGTCATTATTGTGTTGTGTGTCTTGTTGCTTTCTGGTGCTTTTAACGTATACTTCGTGTAGGGATAGAAATGACATTATTCTAGTATGGTGTCATGTAGTATCTATCAAAAAACACATACTTTATGGCATCACAACATACCACCAGACATCTGCCTTTATTTTCTTGCTTATTGACCAATTTGCGAAATAACCCAATAGTAGGAATGGAACTTGGTCATTAAGTGAGGAGAGACTAGAGACTGTGTATTACATTCATAAATAGGGCTATGTCTTAAATTTTCACTCTAAAATAAGATATTCCTAGCATACCTTATTGAGTGATTACTCTAAGCTTCATTTATGTGTTTTTTTTTGAGAGTTTTTTTTTGCTGTGGGGCATGGGTGCTTGCCAGCGACAGAGACAGAAAGCAAGAAATCACCCCCAGAGGGGATGGCCACACTGCAATCACTTCTCCTCCATTCCCCTCTTGGGATTTTAGGCACACACACACGTGCCCAGTGTGAATTTTAATCTGTAGGGTCCAGGATTCGAATTGCGGTCGACTATGTGGGAACCAGTGACATAACCATAACGCTATCCGCTGGTCCCAGCTTTTTAAAGCATTGTAAGCCTGCTCTTTTCCTAAGGCTGCTTAGGTACCAACCTTCTACTGCTCTGAGTCAAACTAATTCTCCTTTCATGAGTTCTCTACTGCATTATGGATTTTTATCACCCTAAGCCCAAGAGCCTCATTTTTTTTTTTTCTTGAGAGGTTTTTGCCTTAAGGGACGTGCACTTGCTGGAGACAGAGAGAGAGAGAGAGAGAGAGAGAGAGAGAGAGAGAGAGAGAGAGGCAGGCAGACAGACAGAGACAGTGAGAGGGAAAAGTGAGAAATCACCCCTCAGGGGAAATGGCATGCCACAATCCCTTCTCCATTCTCCTCCTGGGATCTTGGGCACACACACACACAGCCCCGTGTGATTGTAAAGCCACCGGGTTCAGGACTTAAACTGTGGGCAGCCATGTAGGAGTCCAATGGTGTAGTGGTTACATCGCTGGACTTCCACATGGGGTTCTGGTGGCTCCAGAACCTCAGCTTTTTAAATTCAACCAACTGCTATGTCTCATTTCACTAACCTGTCCTTTCTACACTGGACATTTCCTCGGGACACTTTAGGATAACACTTGACATTTTGGACCAGTAGTAAGTCAGAAAGGAAAATGGCCTCTCCTCCCACACTCTTGATAACACCAGCAACTCTGCCTATTCCCTTTAACACTGGAGAGAGATCGCAGGCAGGGAGAAGACTCCTTTTCTCCACTGATAGATGACAAAGCAACTCTATCAAGTAGTTGACTTAGCAAGATACTTGCTGGTGTCCAGCTGTAGATAACTTCTCAAGACCTGCCTTCTTGTCAAGCTGACTTTTTTTAAGCTCCAATAGTCAGCTCTTCTCCTAGATTCTTGTCATACTTAAACCTGGTATCTTTAAAAATTTATTTTTATAAAACAATACATTTAAAAATGCCTTCTTGGCATCTATTGAAATACATTCTAGTTTTTCACAATGAATCCATGAAGATACCAAATTATATTTAAAGTAAATGATAATGAGAACAAACTTCAATTTATATAACATTTGCTTCTACAAAATAAATACAGCTTGATAGTTATAAAGCTTCACAGTACAAAGAGCAGCTATAAACTCACCATTCAGGAACTAGAGCATTAGCAATAACACATCTACCCACCTGCTCCACCCCTTTTCCCTCTGCTTTTTTTTTTTTTTTTTTTTTCCCAGATTAATTGCCAGACTGTGTACGTACTCACCACAACGCATACAGACACAGAGATGGAGACAGAGGCAGAGAATGTACCCCTAAATGGGGCATAATCACACTGCAATCCTGTCCCTTTAGTTTTTCCATCCTGTGGAGATTTGGGGCACGGCTGCATTGCGGAGGCCGGGACTCTGACCATGCTCAGCCATGTGGGATCGGAGGGCTGGCCCTCTGTCTCTACCAGACGGAGCCAATATTCTAACTTTCGTGATTATCATCCTTTTTTTGATTTTTAATAATTTTATCACGTATTTAAACCTACACAATATGTTGTTTCACTTTGCTTGTTATTGAACTTCATTAACATGGTGTCATACCACATGCAACCTTCTGCCCACTTAGGGATTTCACTGCTGCAGAGGGTTGTACGTCACGGCCTTGCACTGTTGTAGACTCTTCGGCTGAATGACTAGGCTGCAGTTGATCTCAATTAGCCTGTCACTGTTCTAACTACGATGAACAACACTGGGCAAAAGGAGCTTCAAATTCTCTACATCTTAGTAATTAAAAAGTAACAACATTCAGAAGTTAAACACCCTGAATAGCTAAAAAAAAAAAAAAAGTAACCAGAATTCCATGTGTAAAGTCACCTTTGCCTTTTCACTCCTAGACTTCCAGGTATAATTCAACCCAATAAAATGTCCTTTGGAGTCGCTTTTTGAAAATCCTTTTTCTCTAGGGCTGGCCCTGTAGCCTAATGGTTAAGGGAGCTCGTCTTGTATGGCTGACTATGCAGTTTAGATCCTGGCTCCGGTGGCCTGAAAAACATACCTATGTGTGCACAAATCCCCAGAGTGGAGAAACGGAAAGGACTGCAGCATGACAATGGCCCACTGAGGTGTGCTTTCTACCTCTCTTTCTCCTTTACCCTCTTTCTGTCTCTCTTTGGCAAACACATTCTTTCTTTGCAAATTTTTTTAAGAAAGAAAGAAAGAAAGAAAGCAAGAAAGAAAAAAAAGGACAAAATCCTTTGCTCCAAATCCTCAATGCTAATGCCCAGTAGACAGCTCCATTTTGATAGAATAAGATTTGGAGTGTTCCTAAATGCCTCGTGTACAGTATGTCCCAGACCAAACACACCCCGTGTCTCCTGCCTCACCTTGCTCTGTCAACGATTTCATATGCTGTATAATGGCATCACCGCCCAGCTGAAAGCTCAGTGATAAACACAGAGCCACCCTTGGCGCCTCCCTCTCCATCCTTCCCTGTATAATGAAAGGCCTAAGTCAAGGGAGCCACTGGAGGAGCATGTTCAAATGCGAGCGCAATTCTCATCACGTGACTTCCTGACTAAAATTTTAAAAATACATGATAATCTCCTGAAGTGTTTTTTTTTTTTTTTTTTTTTAAAAATAGATAGTGATCCATTAGAAGGTAATGATGGGGCTGGCAGGTCGTATGGTGGTTAAGGTGCTGGGTTCCCACATGGCTGACCAAGGTTCAAGTCCTAGACTTGGTGGCTTGCTCTCTCACTTTCCCTTTCTCTGCTCAAATTAAAAAATAATGATAATAACAAATACAATTAAATAAATAATTCTTAAAAACAAAAAAAGAAGGTCATGACATTAATTTAGTGGATTGTAACCAGGCTTCTTTTTAAATGAAAGATGAATTGAAAATCTCCAAGTACACTGGTAAAGTCTGGGACGTGTGTTGTTGAACATTATTTCAGCCACATGAATATTCACAGCTGTAAGCGTAAAGGGTTACAACGCAGGCTGTTCTAGATTCCTGTGAACTGGTTATAACTATTTTTAAAAGTCACTCATCTCATGAAGAAGTTTTCTTCCATTAGCCATCAGAAATTGATGACAATCATGAACTTTCTCCTGAGCAAAGAATGTACACACACTGTACGTGTGTATATTATCACTGTTCTTATTATGGTGAATCTAGCTATCACAGAACACCAGGGCAGGGTGGGGAGGTGGATTTTATAGGTCCAGACCTTACCACAGACTTCTTGGGAGATAAGTACTGAAAAAAGTGAAATCCTAACTCCTTAAGAAGGTGGGAAATTGCCACAAAGTCTAACTAGCGTTTACATTTTGTTCACGCTGCACCACAGGCCCAGAAAGTAAAGTTTCTCCCTTCTCTGACAGGCCAACTCCTGATGGTAATCCTTCAACCTCAGCTCAAAAATACTTCTCTGAGATCTTCTCCGCCATCCCTCTTTCCCTTGCTAGTCGGGGAGGTGCTTAACAAATGTCTTCGTGAATGTAAGTGTGAGTAAAAACGCTCTCTGGGCTTTTATTACAGAGAGGTGGCTCTGTAGTGATGAGAACAGGTCTAGAGTCAGACGATGATATTTCAGCGCGGGCTCCTTCACTATGTGTGAGCTCTGTCAACTGATATGATGAACTTTTAAGAAGATCATTGAAAATGTGTGCCATAAAAGGTATACAAGGATTGCAAATTTTAGTTTTGTTTAGGTTTCTGCCATACGGTGCATGTGCTCACCAAGAGAGTGGAAAAGTGAGAAATCATCCCCCAGTGGGGATGGCCATACTGCAATCCCTTCTTCTTTATTCTCCTCTCAGGATTTTAGGCACTCACGTACCTGCACCTGGCATGGTTTTCAAGCTGCCAGGTCCAGGACTTGAAGTATGGTTGGCCATATATAATCCAGCACCTTGACCACCATGCCACCTGCTGACCCCCTCAAATTATTTTTTGAAATTAAACTTGTATTTTCATTCCTCTTTTCCAGACACTTTCTGAAGCTCCTTCATATAACTTTAGAATCACAATTTATACTTCCGCAAAACGGGAGTATATGCTTCATAGCAATGCTGTGAGGATTAAATATTACATGCGTGAGGTTCTCAGTGTGTAATATTCAATACATTTTAGCTGTATAGGAACTTATAAACAAAACAACAGAAGGGTAAGTGTGTATTTTATGCTAATATAAATTATAAGACTTGAGTTAGAGAGATTTGAAAATTCTTAGCCTGATAAAGGCAATCTCCTCAGTTTTAAAGCATATCTCTGGGCCTTTTAAATCCTTAAGTCAGTAAATTCTTTTATCCTAAACTTGTTTTGTAAACAAATTACTTTTATAAGTAAATGCTTTTGTTCCAAAGGCAAAGTTGAGAATATTTTTATTTCATACTCTGTCCCTTCTAGTTTAAATCACAATTCAAGAAAGGTTATAAAATTATACCTTCTCCATAAATTCTCCAGATTATTTAACATATTGAACTAACAATAATAAGCAAGCTAGTGAAGGGTGGGGTTGGGAAATAATGCTTTTGAAAAGAATCTATTGAGGTATTTAGTATTTCTACATACTCCCACTGTATTATTATAGTTCATTGAAGTTCAGCAGTTATGCGACAATTCGTGATTTTATGTACTACTACATAATATAAAATACTGACAGACTATAAGCAATGACTACATGCCACTCCTAATAAGATGCATTTCAAGTTAAAAGACCTTAAATGTTAAGAAGAAACAAAATGAAACATACACACACACACACACACACACACACACACTTTGTAATCAATGACACTATATTTTGTTGCATTAAAAAGTGTTTGAAATAAGTTCTGGGTATAGATATATTCTGTATTTTTCCCCCTGTGCTTTATATTTTGACTTTCTTAAATAAAGCTCTTAGAAAATCACTTGAGGGGCTGGAAGGTGGTGTGGCGGTTAAGTGTGCTGGACTCCCACATGGTGGACAACGGTTTGAATCCCAGATGTGGCTTGCTTTCTCTCTTTCCATCTCTCTCTCTCTCTCTCTCTCTCTCTCTCTGTCCCTATCTGGTCAAATTAAAATAAATAAAGTTAATAAAATAATTATTAAAAAAAGAAGTCAGCAACCATATTAAAAAAAAAAAGAAAGTCACTTGAGGGCCTAGAACAAAGCTTTACAATAGTAAGACGTCCATATTTAAATAATGATCGTGGTTCAAATTTAAGGAACGGTTTACCTATAAAGATCATAAGGTGTCATAAAATGGTAAGAGATTATTATTTTCCAAGTTTAAATAAGTGAGTACCATTAAAGTGACACTGGAATATATTAGATTGTTGGGAAAGTATTTTTCTATGAAAAAACACGTCATGATTTTCTTGATGACTCAATTTCACAAGTTTCAATTTTTGGTAGGAAACAAACAAAGCAAAGCCATCAGTGATAGGTTTTACTAACACACATACAGACTGTCAGGAAGAGCCGATGATTCGAAGGCACGTTCTCCTTGTCTACACAGTGTACGCTGTAGGGCCTGGCACACAACGTGTATTCGTAAATATTTGCTGAATGAAGACGGTAAGCACGAGTTATGCTGTATGTGGCCGTTCCAGATTTCAGTCAGAGTTCCAGATGCTTGTTTTCCAGGGTGATGCAGGTTAGTGAAGGCCAGAGCAGGATAAGCACCCTGATTTGTGGGCTTTTCTTGCCATGGGCCATACTGGAGTGCTTTGAAATAGTTCCCTCAGTTGCCACAAACGTATGTCAGTCACACTCCCACCCTCTCTGTTTCAAGCCACTGTGAAGGCAGGGGCTGGGCCAAGTCCTCTTTGTAACACTGGTGCCTGTTGTACCTGGCCACGGTGTGAAGACAGGGACGGGGGACTGAGAAACCCTGCTGGTCGGCCCTGTCCAGCAGCAGTGGCGCAGTGGTAGCGCAATGCTCTGCAATGCTGCTAGCCAAGATGGAAGATGGGGGTTCAGCTCCTGGGCCAACCTAGACACGCTGGGAACATGTACATGCCCGTGACACTGGCTGGCTGAAAGGCTGGGAGAGACTGTGATGTGAACCCTACTGACGGTGCTTGTTTCTCTCTCCTTATCTCTTGCCTTCTGTCTCATGGGAGACATAAATCAATGAACTTAAAGAGAGAGAGAGAGAAGTTGATCAACATACAGTAGCTTCAAGTTATGATTCAATTACTATTTGAGATAACACAGGTTTCCAGGGCCAGCCCATACCCACGGCTAAAATGAAATAAAAAAAAAAATGTGTGTGTGGGCCCAGTCAGTGGTCCAGGTGGTAGGATGCCACCTCATGGACTTGTGATCCTGGCTGGCTGGGAGGCTCGGGGACTCTCAGCGTGGTGACACCCTGTCAAGGGTAACTGTGCTCGGTCTCTCTTTTGCTCATATAAAAGAATTAAATAAACTTGAAAAAAAGTGGGTATGTGTTTATGTCTATAAAAGTGGAGTATTTTCTTAATTAGGTAATTTAATATTTTATTAACACATTAGTAAATTAATATGTGGTTAAAAGTTGTAATTCAAAGTAAATATTAAAATAAATGCTATCTATATGCCCACCACTATCATATACATATATACACACACATAGATGTACATACATGTATGTGTGTGCGTGTGTGTATATGAAAGAACCGCCATTACAATAGGATGTAATTTTAACCGTCTCTAGTATTAATTACACTCTGCTGTTACTCAGCAGCATTCAGAGCAGACGGCTAAACACAACCTTTGGCAAAACCAGCGGACTAGCCAAACCAAAAATGGCAGGGCAGAGAAGTCAAAGTGAAGGCATATCATCTCAGAAGGAATGGCGGTGCTGGGGGTTTATTTTTATCTCTGCTGCTTCTTCCAAGCTGATAGGTAGTTATCTTTGCTTCCACCAGGTAGTAAAGACGGGCAGTCTGTGGGAAGCATTTTCAGGAGGGCTGAAATTGCCTACTAATTTCAAATACTGTATAATTTTGTTTTTCAGACCCAATCTTCTCTCCAGTCCCCACAAAGCAAAGTAAATAATTGATGAGGTATTTCTGAGTGTTTGACTAAATTTGGAGAACGAGAGAGTGAAAGAAAAAAGAAAAGTCCAACCCTCTGTTCTTTAGAGTTAATGACTCTACTGCAAAAATTTTATAGCACTATTCAGGCCTTTAAGGTTCCCAGTTAAATGCTGATTTAATCTTCAAAAGATCACCGTGCCTTTTTGGGAAGCATACATTTAGAACTCGTTTGGCTGGCTATTCCGTGCTCATTCCTGGAAAAGTGTGTGTGTGACTCAGTGTTTCACAGGAGGCACTGCCTGGTACTTATAGAACATATTTTCTATTTTCGGTCCTTTTCTTACAAGTAATTTCTAGGGCCAGGCCTGTAGCCTAGTAGTTAAAGGAGTCAGCTCCCATATGGTCGACTGTGGTTTGAATCCTGTCCACCTCCATCTTAAAAAACACACTGAGAACATGTGTGCATGTGTCCAAAATCCTAACAGGATGGAGAAATGGGGAAGGGACTACAGAGTGACCATGCCTCAGTGTGTGTGTGTGTGTGTGTGTATGTGTGTAGAGGGGGATTTCTAGCTCTCTTTCTGGTCAGGACACAAGCCCTCTGAATAATGATTTCTGAAAACTACATATGCAAAATGAACTTCTTTTTTCAAAAGCCTCTGGGATTGCTGAGTCTGAAAGCAATTAAATTAGAAAGGACTTTGGACAATATTCTTTAACAAAAACTGAGTGAATAGTGGAGCCTGGACTCTCTGATACCATGACAAAGTTAACATTATTTCTCACTGTCCTAGGGCAATCACTCTCTGGACAAGAGTCCCTGTGGCCACGGGCAGCTCCACTTTGCAAGGCCACCATGTGACAGCAGATGTAGCCATTATTTGCTGTTGAAATTTTGCCATTCCAGATTTTATCTCAATTATAACATACCACAGATTGACCTGTGTGTGTGTGTGTGTGTGTGTGTGTGTGTGTGTGTGTTTGTGTGCATGCGCACGCATCGGTATGTACATGAGTTCTTAATAAGTCTACTGGAATTTTACAAACCTATTTCTAGGATATAACATATAGTTTTAAAAAATTGTCAGAGGGTAAATTAGAGAGAGGAAGCAAGAAACATCCCTCATGAGAAATGGTCACGCTATATTCCCTTCTCCTCCAGTTCTCCTTCCTTTTGGGATTTTCAGCACAAGCCTAGTGTGTTTTTCAAAGCTGTAGGGTCCAGGACTCAAATCACATGATCAGTCACATGGGATCCAGCTGCATTAACCACTAGGCCACAGGCTGTCCCAGGATATAACATTTTGTATCTATTAAGAACTTTGTTTAAAATGCCAATTCATGCCATTCAGAAATACACATGTAAGCTCAGTCCTGATAGCCTCTCCTGTTCCTATAGACGGTCCAAGTAGAGGGTTCTGGATAAATTCTACATGGTTAATTTTTCCTAAGTATTAGTGTATATGTGTTTGGCAAACTCTGCGTTCTCCGAGAACAGAGCCTGTGTTTCACCCATCCTTGTATCTTTTTGCACAATAAGCACTTAACCAATACTTGGCACCTGTAAGAGTTGCAAGAAGGTTTCTGCAATGATTAAGAAATAAGCAGAATACTAAATTAGCCTATTTGCATATTCATTGATTAGGTACCTTTTAAAAGTATAGTTTAAAATAATTACAGTAGTTGATAACTGCATCAGTAACAACTTGCCTTATGTGAAAATATCGCTATAGGCTAGTTTTGTAGCCTAGTGGATCCCACGTGACCCACTGCAGTTCAAATGCTAGCACCAGTGGCTTGAAAAACACGCCAGGCATGTGTGTGTGCATGCCCCAAATCCCAACAGGATACAGAATGGAGAAGGGATTGTGGTGTGACCACACACCATTGTATGTGTGTGGGGGGTCATCTCTCTCCCTTTCTCTCATGCAAGCACACAACGTCTTCAACAATTAAAAACAAACAGAGAGCTAATTTGCTTCCAGCATCTCTTCTTCTCCCCGCCCCTTGTTGTGTGTGTGTGTTTGTGTGTGTGTGTGGTGTGTTTTAGACAGGGTCTGGCTAAGTCAAGATTTTTCTGTCACAGTCTCCCAAGCAGCTGGGACTACAGGTGCCTGTCACTACACTGAGGTGTTTTGTTTTTTTTTTTTTTTTTTTTTTTTTTTAATTAATGAATTAATTATTTTATTTTAAAAATTTTACATTTAATTACTACATATCTTTACAGTATACAACATTGCCTTTTCCAGCACAGGCATCAGTCAAGACAAAGACATTATTATATACATTATTACCAGCAAATAACTTTTCATTCTTGTGTCAATTACACACCCAGCTTTTTAGAATAGGCCAGAAGTGAACCTGGCCCGCCAGTGAGGCCTTAGTCTGCCAAGCAGCAGCACCAGCACACTACTGTATGTAGGCTGAGCATCTGTGTTTTCTTAAGCTATGAAACATAGTGAAAAAACTTTCTCCTCTTAGCAGTGTGAAGACCAGGGCTAGAGTTACAACTCTGTTTCTAGCAACTGTGTATCTTTAGATAAGAAACTTTCAACAAGCATAAAAATACAATTTGCTTTTTTAAAAAAATGAGCATTTGATCATTTTATTTACAAAATATAAGCAATCCCTTTCTGATGAAACTTTTCAAATAATTTTATGTGGAGGTCCTAGAGATGCACCAATTATAAAACATGTTGAAGTGAAAACATTTTTTAAATTTACAAATACAAATCAGTACTTTATACAAGAATTCTACAGAATTCATCAATCGTTGTAAAAAATGATTTGTTTCAACTGAATATAAGTCACATCCAGTTTCCATCATGACTTGTGGAATTATTTTTGCATTGCTGGAGACCTTTTTCTTTGTTGATTTTGACTTTTCTTTGATTCTCTGGATTGTTCACAATGTATTAGATTTTTCCCATCGCCTGTCAGCAGCATTCTCATGCCTATCTTCATCACTTTTGGAACCTGAATGTTTTCTATTCCTTTCCTGACTTTGGTCTATCTTTTCTTCTAATACTTTTACTGTGCAAATAGAGTGTTTCTTCAATTATCTCAGGGTAACAATCCTTCAAAGAACGACCAACGGGTTTCACCCTTTAATCTCGCATTAAGTATAGGAAGACCCATATATTCACACAGTTCCTGAAAAAATATTTTGACAAAAATCCTACTAGATGATGTAGTTGTTTCTTCACCCAGTTTTATACATTCAAGAACACTCCATGGAAGTGAATCAGTGTGTAAAAGGTGCACAAACATCTTAGTGACATTTCTCAATGTGTTTGTTTCCAAGCGATGAATGGTATCATATGTTGCTTGAACATACTTTCAAAGGATTCCATGTATTCTTTCTTTAGCATGTAAAATTGCCTTGCTAATAAGCCAAAACATTTCTCATATTCCTTCGTTGGGCACAGCAATCAAGTATCATGTGGCAGAGTTCTTCTGTTTGACTTTTAGGAAATTCCATTTTCAGCCATTTATGCGCACATTCTTAAAAGTCTAAAGTTGACTGAATACCAAGATTAATTGTATGTCAAAATGAAACCAGATTAATTTCAGTTTTGTCATGAATTGTTACTTTTTGTCCTTCTTTATCTTCTTCTCCCTCTCCCTCCTCCTCTCCACTACTTTCAGCACCTTGGTCTGTATTTGAGTCACTGTCTCCTTCATCAAGAATTTCCTTCTTAATAGCTTTGTATTTCTCTTCATCCTCTGTAAAATCAGGGCCCATCTTGAAAACATTAAGAGCTCGTCAGGATTATAGTCATCCTCCAAAGGCAGCATATGGGTGAACTGATCATCTTCTTCCACTAAGCCAAGCCCTTCTCGGATAATTGGGTGGTCCTTGAATCCATCCTTCCCTACAGTGAACATCATTTCAATCATATATTGAGCTCTTTTGTAAATTTCAGACTCATGCAGAATGCTCTGAAGGTGTTCAAATATTGCATTGATCCCTCTTGGTGAAACCTGTATTAACTTGAGGCCACATTTCTTGAGAAAACCAATAGCCACTTTGACACTATCATCTGTTGGGCTTTCCAAGAGCAAAGTGAGCATCTCTAAGTATAAAACCTTATGTGCTACATTTTGGTTAATAAGATGTGCCACAAATTTTGAAGCAGTCAGACAAAGTTACTTATTATTTCTTCAATATCCTTTTCAAAAACTAAGAATTATCCTTTTGAGGATTAATTTGATTTGTGGAAATTTTGGGTTAATAATTGCCCATTAATGTTGCATAAACATGGGTGAAGACTGGAGAACCACTCTGTGCTTGCAAGAGGTATCTAGACAGCAGGCCTCTTCCTCTAACTATATTTTCCTGGAGAAGCTCTTGAATGATAATACTTACATTAGCAGTGTTGACTTTGCTGGTAAGACCATTGACTTATTTTTATTTCTTTATTTTTTGGAGAGGTTTTTGCTAAAGGGTGTGTGCACTCACCAGAAAGATAGAGACAGAGAGACAGAAAGCAAGAAATCACTCCCCGGGGGGGGGGATGGCCATGCCTCAATCCCTTCTCCTCCATTCTCCTCTCGGGATCTTGGAAACGAATACACATGCTCCCAGCGTGAGTTTAAGCCATGGGGTCTGGGACTCGAACTGCTGCGGTTGACTACATGCTGGTCCCCATTGATTGAATTCTTTAGGCCTCTCAGCTCATCCTTTGTTATGCTAAGCTGTTTCTCTCTGTCATCTGTTCTTGCATCCTCCTGAGCTTTGTAGGAGGAACATATGCTCCACCAGTGTGGGTGAAAAGTGGATCCAGCTCAACTTTCCTTTTCTTTGCAGTAATTTTATCCTGAGCAGAGGAACTCAGGGTTACTGGTGGTTCTGGGCTTCTTCTTCCAGGACATGGGAATTTTCAGGACCTTTTCTGATCCATCTTTCTTTCTCTATGTTTTTCTCAGTCCCTACTTTGTGGCTCGATGCTATCATCATAAGAACGTTCTCTCCTTGAATGTTCATAGTCTGACCTGCCATAATCAAAGTAGTCTCTGTCCCAGGGGGATCTCTCTTGTTCTGTATACCTGACTCCTGGAGAGGAAGTCCTCTGATAAGAATTATAGTTTTCTCTTCTATCATGACCAGAAGAATGCTTTCAAAGGGGGACGAGTTTGTGCCACACTACTTTTTATTTTCTGTTGCTAATTGATCCAATAAATCAAAGATCCCTTGTCTTGGTCCAAATAACAAGTATCTAATGGTTTGAATTCCTTGACAGTTTACTTTCTGTCTATAAATATCACTTTGAGCTCCACCAAGCTGCTATTGCATTGGATGTCTACAATTTGTTTTTTAAAAATTCATGAGAACCTGCATCTTTGGAAAATTTCACCTTGCTACAATTTCAGCATCTGGTTAAAATAAAAAGGCAGAAATCTGCTGGTGTTCGTCCTCCAGCTTACTTAACCATAAAGAGAAAGCGTTTGGAAACTGGGTACATTATAACCTCCGAACGCTGTAACTTGATGTCAATACAGTAGCACGCCAGCCACCTTTTCTGTTTAAATATGCTAATCTAGGATATTTATAATTCTAATAAACTTCTAGTTATTACTATAGTGGGGATGGGTTAGATTTGTGAGAATAACTACTTGGCCTACACTCTTCAGAATAAACACGGACTTCTGGAGTGACTTGTTTAGCTTCTGGTATTTGTGAGTTTAGAAATCACAATCAACTGCTCCTATGATACACTTTCATCTTTCTGAATTCAGAAAATGTCTTCAATGACCATCTAATTTCCTGGGTACTCTTCCATTAAGGGGAGGGGTGGGATGAACTCTGAAGAACACAATAATTTTATGCTTTGAAAGTTGTTGCTCACTGTGATGATAAGAGTCCAGGTAATTGATGATTCTTACAATTTTCACTCTTTAACAGCATACTGCTGTTCTGTGGTTCCCATCTGCCATTTATTTAGAAGGACACCACAACCTAAGAGAACATATTTAGAAACAAAGTAAATATGCTTAAAAGCGAATCTGTCGAGACTCAAATCTGGACTTTTAAATACATTACTAGGGAAAAAAATAACCCTATACTTAGTAACAAGAAAGAGCAAAACTATGCAGTTAACTTGAGCTTCATTAAGGAAACAGGAAAAATTTTTAATAATGCCTGCTTACTTTTATATTTTAATAATTCTTTAAATATGCCTAAATATGACACTATCATGATCATTAAGGTACATTTTCAATAATGTTTGATGTAAGAAGACAAATTTTTCACTAAGAAAAGTATCTTTTGTGGGAAATACAAGTTGAAACCTTCCATTATAAAGCTCTACACATTTTCCACAGAGCATAACTGTAAGCAAACTTCTTCAGAAAGTTTTTAAGAAAAGCGGCATGGGTGATATTAAGTTATCATGGCTCTCGAGAAAAACAGAGGAGCACTAGACAGAAGACCCTCACATTGGTGGCTCTGGTAGTCCCTGTGGGCTGTGCCAACCCACTCTCTCTCCTGCAATGACTCTTTGTTTTTACTAAGTCCGGAGGGGCTGGGGAGAGCGCTGCAGAGAGAGGGAGGAGGGGCGGCTGGAATGCAGCTGCAGCTCTAAAACAATGCTGAGTCCATATATTTTGTTCCCAGTTAGAATAATAAAAAGGGTGGGGGGTTCCGAGGAGATAGACCCAGAATAAGCAAGGTAGGGCCAAGCATCCTACGGCTCCAGTTTGCAGCACCTCCACTCCTTACCCACTCTACCAAGTCTAGTCATGATCCATTTGTGTGAGAAGGCTTAGCGGTTAAAAGTCAAACACTCATTAGGATTTAAAACCATCAGTTATTTCCATGTGAATTATCATTATCAGTAAATTGTATGCAGGCAAGGAACAGTCCTTAGAGAAGGAAGAGGGAGTGAAAGCAGGCCAAGGTAAATGGAGAGAACTTGGACATACGGGAACAGGAAGGTTGAAGGGGGAGGCAGGTGAGAAAACTTGGAAAGGCCTAAGATCTCAATGTAAACTCCCCATTCTGCAATGCGCCTAGGACTTGCGGGCAACTACTTTGCCAGAGAAAACCACGTACATTCCTTCCCACACTGCTAACAGCTACATGTGTCAGAATAGCAAGTTTGAAAGCATCCACAGATTGTCTCTTCATCACTTAGTCTTTGAATCTAACTTGGTGCCTCCTAAGAAAATGGCCTTACTTGTATTTCCCTGCTGATCGTGATATGCCAACTGGGAGAAACAGAATGAGGGGAAGCCAGACCCAGAACACGGTGATGGCCCCGTAGCTCCTGGTGAGAGGAAAGCTGCTCCAGTCTCACACTTTCCCCATACATACTGCTCTCTCTTCCCAGATAACCCTTAACTGAATGTCCATGAAGTGCTCCTTGGCTCTCGGACTCAAGCCTGCCTCTGGAACATTCCTTTAGATATTACCGATGTCACAAAGATTAAAGGAGAGTGAAGGAACACTCAAGAAGCCTTAAATATACAACTGAACCAACTCCTCAAATATAGAATCAGCACTAAAGATTACCTTAAAAGTTATACAACAAAATTCAGAAGAACACTTGTTCCAATTAAGATCCCATTTATGAACACTCAGTCACTAGGGGAAAACAGGACTTCATTGTAAAGCTGTCATGTAGAAGCAAAGCTCTGACATCTCCTTTAAGTTAGCATCACACAACAGATTTAGAAGTACTCTTAGTCTGTGGTGAATGATATAAATAGTCTGACTCTTGAGATGTTTTCAAGTTATAAAGATTAGAGAGACTGTATTTACACTGACATTTTTGCATGTTGATATAACTAAACAAATATGTGGATTTATAATAATCAAACTACAATCCTGTCTCTCTGCTTGCTTTTTCTCTATATCCCTAAGACACATTTATAGACATTCCAAACCTCCATACTATTAATATATAGACAGCATATAGGGACAAATACAGAATTTCATATTAAGAGGAAGCAAAAAAGGATGATTGATTCTGCCTATCAATATTAAATATTAATAGTAACAATTTAAAAATACCGACACTACTATAGTTTACCATCTATTATGAACCCCAAATGCATAGATCCATTTCATTTATTATATTTTTAAATGTGCTGATAAAGTAGACACTGAAAACTGTTGTATATTGGAAAAACTCAATTTCTATTTATTTCATTTCATAGTATGTACAATTTGAAAAAATTAAGTGCACAGACAGCACAATTTTGTTAATAGAAACAATGAAATAATTATAACTTGCCTGAAAAATAATAATAATTCCTTATAGAAATTTAGTTGTGGTAAAATATGTTCATATATGCTATACTTCAATTAAAAGGTTCAAACATGCATTTACTCATGACTTGAGAAAAAAGTCACTCTATCAACAACTATATCTGAACTAATTTTTAAATAAATTAAATAAACTGAAAATATAAATTTAATTAAGCATCTTAATCAAAGATGCCAGAAATTTTCATTTGGTCACAAAATTTGAAAGATGAGTGAACGGTTATATTAAGACATATTTTAAAAGTTTAAAACATGTAAGAATATTCTTTTTTTTTTTTTTTTTTTTTTTTTTTTTGCTTAATTAGTAAGAGTACTCACCCCCTGGAGCCCTTGGAACTGAATCGAAGGTTGAAATGGAATTAAATTCTATGAAAAGAAACATAAGAAAGAAACAGGTAAACCTTAGTTACTAGGACACAGAACTAAATGTTTAAATTTGAAATCTATGCATTTGGGTCAGTGCCATAGTGTGTGACAATTTTTCATTATATACTTACTTTTGCATATCATTATATGAAAATGCTTTAGCGAGCAGTATTATATCGTTTACATTTCTCCGAATCACACACAAAAAGGTGCTTTTTAGAAGTGTAGCTAATCATGTTTTTGAAACACACGATACAGCAACAACAACACAAAATTATTCTTATACTAATTCAATTTTATGTTAAAAACACATACTCTAGCTTAGTTTTCTAATATATTTAATATGGGTGGGGAAGTAAGAGATAACAGAATAACTGCAAAACTTGAATAGCATGCTAGAAATAAAAAATGAAAATGTTTGAGAATAAGTTGTGACTTGCCATTTCCACACATTCTATCAGAGATCAGCTTGTAGTTTGAGGGTCAAACAGGTTACCAATTTTCTCCCCAAGATTCTCCACCAGGAAAACATAATTTCTAGAACAATGTCTGTTTTACTGTGAACTTTGTTTCCTTCATAACGTCAACATTTTTTTTTTTTAATAACCTATCTTTTTCGTGTTTTGCTGTCTTTTTATTTCTTTTTAGTTGCTAGATAAAGAGAGTGGGAAAGTGAGAAATCACACCCCAAGGAGGATGGCCACACCTGCATCTCTCTCCATTCTCCTTCAACATATTATCATGGACTTGTACATTGGAAAGAAAAGTGGAAATTGTAAATATCGCTGAGTCTCTTCCATGATTTACTGTATCCGAAGTCACCAAACTGTCCCTGTGGGAATGCTTTCACAAATTGCTGAGAGAACATGATGGGGAAGTCAGATTTCAGTAATGTTTAACAGCAACATACCAGCTTGTGAACTAGTCTCCACACCCTCATATCCAAATCGAAATGCAAAAACACAAAACAGTGGTTTCTGGCCTCATCGCTGCCCCAAATAAAAATACGGAGATGCCCAGGGTCCCATCACTTAGCCAATGCACACCTACTATTGTCAATTATTTCCCAAAATTTCGCTGTAGATTTAGAAGTTTACTAATCAGGATTATAAGATATATAGTTAGAAATAAAAAGTAAATGAAGTAGAAAATAAGTACAAAGAAATAAAAAAATAAGTACTTCTTCAAAAGATAAACTACCTGAATGTAAAATCAAGTGGTAACATTAACTATTATTAGTTATAAGAATGGGTAAACATCTTCTTGGAGAAAACATTACAATGGATACTGTTCTCATTGTTCTGCTACCATGAAAAGATCATTTAACTTTAGACTTAACAGAGTTCTGTGTGAAAAATACACTTTCTTTTAAGGTTTTGGCCATAGGGTGAGTGTAGGTGCTGGAGACAGAACGAGACAGAGAGAGGGAAAGTGAGAAATCACCCCCTAGAGGGGATGGCCACACCGCAATCCCTTCTCCTCCTTGGATTTTGGACACACACGCACACACGTGCGTGCACGCACACACACAAACGCCAAGAGTGATCTTCAGGCTGCCAGGTTCAGACCTTGAACTGTGATCAGGTATGTGTAAGTCCAGCACCTTAACCACTACGCCACCAGCTGGCCCCACAAATTCACTTCTGGGTGTGAGAGAAGTGAGAGTTTTTAAAAGGAAATTTAAAAATGTGGTGCTTAAAATTTAAAAACCCATTTTTTAGTAGGGCATCATTTTAATTCATGGCCTTTTATAAAAATCTAAAGCATAAGTTAACTTTCTTTAGGAAGAGAAACCCCATCCCAAATTAGCTTTTATAACTAGACTTATTTTTTCTGAAGTAATAAAAGTATGCCTGCAGGTGGGCCAGCAGATGGCGTGGTGGTTAAGGTGCTGGAACCCACGTGGTTGACTCAGCGGTTCCTGGACCTGGCAACTTGAAAAACAAACCAGAGCACAGTACCTGTGTGTACCAAATCCCAAAACGAGAATGGAGGAGGCACTGTGCTGTAGCCATCATTCCTGGGGAGTGTTACTCACTTTCACTCTCTCTGTCTCTCTCAAGAGAGTGCAGGAGGGACCAGCAGTTAGCGTAATGGCTATGTCGCTGGATTCCCACGTAGTCAACCGCGGTTCGAGTCCCAGACCTGGTGGCTTAAAACTTACGCCGGGCGCGTGTGCGTGCATGCCCAAGATCCCGAGAGGAGAATGGAGGAGAAGGGATTGCGGCGTGGCCATCCCCCCTGGGGGGTGATTTCTCACTTTCTGTCTCTCTGTCTGTCTGTCTGTCTGGCGAGCACACGCGCCCTATAGCAAAAACCTCTCAAAAAAAAAAAAAAAAAAAAAAAAAAAAAAAAAAGAGAGAGTGCAGGAGCCTGGGGAGCCCCTGTGTGGAGAAGCAGGGTGGCTGACAATTTAGGCAAAACACGTTTAGTTTCCAGCTTCCTCCAAACGTGGTTCCATCAGCTATGCCTTTTGGATTTCCCTTCAGACCACACTGAACCTCCTCTCAGAGGCTAGTCACTCTTGCCTCCTTTGACTCCTGCAACCCAGAAGCTGTCTTCACCTCACTACACGTTAGAAATTCTTTCTCCAAGTTCATCAAACAAATATGAACTTTTCCTCAGTTTTCAAATTGTTGGCTTCTCCATTGGATATTGCATCTTTCTGCACTTAGCGACACTCGCCTTCCCAGCTCTTCGATTATACTTTCATTCAAAACCTAATGCCCCTTCTTTTCCTCTGTCTAGAGCCACTTCTTTGTGCAGGCTCATTGTGCCTGTTTGGTGATGAGTCTGAATCTCTTCTCCATTCCTCAATTCTCATTTCTTCAGAAACTGCTTGCTACTTGCTATTGTCTATAGTACAGTATAGGTATTAAAAACTTTCGGTGATGGGACCAGCAGTTGGCATAATGGCTATGTCGCTGGACTCCCATGTAGAAGACCGCAGTTCGAGTCCCGGACCCGGTGGCTTAAACTCATGCCGGGCACGTATGCGTGCATGCCCAAGATCCCGAGAGAATGGAGGAGAAGGGATTGTGGTGTGGCCATCCCCCCTGGGGGTGATTTCTCGCCTTCTGTCTCTCTGTCTCTCTGTCTTTCTGGTGAGCGCATGTACCATATAGCAAAAAAACTCTCAACAACAACAACAAAAAACAACTTTTGGTGACAGGCACATCTATGGTGGCATAGGCAGAAGTGCACCTCCCCACAACACTGGAGCTATACGGGAAGGCCATGGATTCAGATCCTGGGTCAATTTGAACATGCCAGGTGTGCCCATCATCACTGCTGGGTGCAAGGCTGGGACGGGGTATGGCAGTGTGGCAAGATCAATCTCTCATGAAAGGAATAAAGACAGAAAAGCAAAGCAAAAACAAAAACAAACAAGAACCCTCATCTCAATGACCACTAACTCTCAAGTCTGGCCAGGACTAAACTAACTCTCCCATGTCCAGCCCTCCCAACCAAGCCAGCACCTCTCTCCTAACTCTCTTCTAGCAATGGCAGTTCTGTCTTCTTTGTTCTCTAGGCTCATAACAACCTTGAAATTGCTGCATAATCTGTTCCCACCACACTACATTCTATTTGTCAGTTACGTGTTACTAGAATCATCAAATTCCAAATCCAGAAGAGGCCTTAGAGAAAATACAATATTGATTTGTCAGAAAAGTCATGATGCATTTTTGCACCAAAAAAAATACATCATGACTTCTTGGACAACCCAATAGATGCCAGCCTGCCCCCCAAGCTGCACTGCCCCCAAGCCCTGTGTCCCATTAACGACTAAGGTGGGACAGAACCCAGGACTGTTTTCCTATTTGCCATGCTGCTTTTCTCCTCCTACCTCGAGTTCCGCACACATCTGCTATGGGAGATACCAGTCCCTCACATTTTAATTGGGAATGTTTTGACCATAATTAAGTACAACCCAGAAGTACAGTAAGAGTCTCAAAAAGGAGAGGAGAGCGTTGGTTAGAAATAGATACTAGCGCCCTTCCCTAGAAAAGTCAAAGGGTTTATGTAAACTATAGATCTTGAATAACAGTTTAGAAAAGACAAATTTCAGGGAGAGAGAGTGGCTGAGGAAAAAAATAAGGAAACAGGAATGGGCCCGTGTGGGCACAGGATGGCCTGTGTGTGTAAATTCTTTTATACTCAAAACGCAACATAAAGGATGACAACTGGACTATTGATTCCCGTCCGATCGTTCCTCGTCTCCAATTTTAGTTTCTATTTGCTACAGATGAATAATATACTTTAAATTTCAGACCTCAGAATGTCTGTTGGAAAGCTCAATTGCTTTGAGAAATAGCCCTGCCCTAATCCCCTCCTTACTCTTACCATGGCCTGTAAGTTTTACCTTTAACATGATAAACAAACAGGGGCTCTTCCTATTTTTTGAAGAAAGTAAGTTGCTGAAAGTGTATTTGGGGAAGACAGCTCTTTCACATCACTGTAAAATAGTGATGGAGAAAGGGGCCCTGCAGATGGCATAGCCATTACGTTGCTGGACTCCCATATGGCTGACTGCGGTTTGAGTTCCAGATCTGGTGGCTTGAAAATCATGCTGCACACATGTGTGCGCAGCCCAAGACCCTGGAAGGAAAATGGAGAAGGGACTGTGGCATGGCCATCCTTCCTGAGGGGTGATTTCTCACTTCCCCTCTCACCATCTCTGTCTCTTTCTGGCAAATGCATGTGCCCTAAGGCAAAAAATCCTCTTTAAAAAAAAAATAGATGGAGGGAGGTAGATTGAGGAAGGGCAGAATGAGGGAAATGGACTAAAGAATAGTTTCAGCAGATGTTTTAGAAATACTCTGGAAGTCGCAGTGAACGCCTAAATTAGTACGACTGCATCTGAAGCCAAAAAAGAGACGAGGACAGAGCAGATATTCCCAAGGAAAATGATAAGATGTGCTGAAAGCCTGAATGTCAGGAACCAAAGAAAAACGATTATAACAGAAACCCCTGTCATCAACTCTGGCCAGTCTGCCCCAGACTCTCTCAAATTAAGCTCTTTCTCTGCTCTGAAAGCCGTTATCACCTCGAACCTAGATAAAGGCCTTCCTTGCTTTAAGTCCTTCCAAATTATCCAAATAGCTAGAAGAAATCTCTCTTAGACACCAGTCTCAGCACACGGCCTGCAGTGGGTTTGTTCCTACTGTCTATCAAAGCTAGGCAAGCCCTTCCACAGAAAACATTCCCTTCATTACAGGACCAACCAATTTCATCTTCCACTTCCCTCCCACAGTGACTCCACCATGTCAACATTTTCTGGTTTGTTTTGCCTTTCCTCTCTATTTCTATCTCCTTTCTGTTCCTTCAACTTGGCATAACTTCCAAAACGTTATTTTTGCCAATCCGTACTTCTTGTTTATTTAACTTTCAAGTTCAAGATGAACTCCCTTAGCTAGGCCTTCCTTGGTTAAAGGAAGAGTCCAAGAATGTCTTCATATCTTCGAGGACAAAAGCAAGTACAGTTGAAACAGGAGGTGTAAGGCAAGAAGTGGTATGTATCTGGAGAATGAATGCCTAAGGGAATGGGTATTACGAAAAAAAAAAAAAAAACTACGTACGGATTTAAGAATGTTTTCTACCAAAATAAATTTGAACTTTAATTCCATTTTCATAAACTTTCTGAAGCCCCCATTATATCCACATCTTAAATAAACCTCCTAAAACCAGCATTGAGTGGTAGAAGGGGATAATTATCCTCCACTGCAGAAGAAAAATAATTAATGAATTTCTAAGAGGAAGAGTACACTAGTCAGGATCACAGAACTGGTCATTAGCAGAGCTGGCCATTAAATCCAGTCCTCTAAATTCCTGATACAGTATTCCTTCTTCTCTTGCTTCTGTAATAGGTTACCTCTAGTGCTGGATAGTTAAAAGACCTAAAATGCTTCCCTATTCTTTTAGCCTTTTGTTTTCAAGGACTTGAACTTCATAAAATCACTACAATTTCCAATGTTCAGTTAGTAATTAAAATTGAAAAAAAATTTTTTATAAGGGCCATGTCTGATAAATGAATACATATAAATATTTGCTTACCACTTTCATTTAGAAAACAACAAAATCCTCATCTACAGAATAGCTGTGTCTTCTTATATACAAACAGGACAAACCAAGTTCACATTACTGAAAAACTCTTTTAGGTATTAGACATCCAAGAAATCACTTAAGAGAATCTCAAATGCTTCACTAATTTTAATCTCAAGTTTAGACAAGATGCTGTAGGCTACAGTAGTGGAATATTTTTAAAAATGCCACAGGAGATAGCTAGACTCCTATACCACTAATTATGCATCTGACCACTGCATTAATAAGATAGCTAGTTACCAGGAACAGTAAGCTCTATAAGTCAATACCATTATAAGCAAATGTCTCAAGTATGTTTGTTTCTTGTCAAATGTTTTTTAGCCTAGTTTTAACTGTCCAAGCATGACCTCATTGTATCTTTAAAAACTTACGAATTATTTCGGCAGGCCTTCAATTTTTGCTTTTTAGCTTGTTTGTTTTTAAATGTGTCAAAGGGTGCATACGATCACTGGAAAGGAACGGTGAGACAGAGAAACTGAGACATCACCCCCATGGGGCGTGGTTGGCCATAACTGCTTCTCAATTTCTCCACCCTATTAGGATTTTGGGTATGTAAGTACACAGGCACACATATGCACCTGGTATGTTTTTCCAGCCCCAAGGTCCATGACTTGAATTGTGGGGTGGGCTACATGGATCCAGCTCACTTAACCACCAGCTCAGAGGATAGCCCGCTTTTTTGTTTTAAATATTAGCACCAAGTAGCTCTTAGAAAATCAAGTAACTCTAGGATTTAATGAAACAGTATTTAAGCTATAAGACAGTTACCTGGTAACTATACCCAGCCAAGAAACATAACAGCATTTTGGAACTAACTAGAGAAAATCCTTTTGAGAAAATGCTTCAACAACCTCATGAAGGCAGTGGTTTGCAGTCAACAGTCTGTTAAACTCTTAGTAGTTTCACTGTTTTTAGAGCTCCTTGAATTAACCCTCCATATTTCCTGAGATGTAGGGCATTTTTAAGCAAGTGTAGGCAATACTGTAATACCATAGGTTTGGTTACACTCTTGACATTTGTCATTAAACGCCAATGCTACTGCAAAAACTTTGCTCTATCACCAAGGAGATCTATGTCCACTTCTTTTCTGGGACTATTCCCCCATAATATGTGAGGAATATGTAATTTATTAATTTCTTTTAATGTGTGTGAGAAAACTATGTGGACTCATGAGAAAAAGACAGAGAGAGAAGAGGAGAAAATACCCCCAGTGGGGAATGGCCATGCCACAATCCTTTCTTCTCCATCTCTCTCTCTTTTCAGGGTTTTGGTCATGCATGCATGCACACATGCACATATGCCTGGGGTGTTTCTCAAGTTCTTGGGTGTAGGACTCAAACTGTACCAGACCATGGAGCTGGTCCTTATTAAGTAATTTTACTAAGTGATATTAATTAATGATGATTCTTTTAGGGTGAGAAAGAAACAGTTGAAAAAGAAAATATTATTTATCCTATAAAGGTAGTTTCTAACCATCTGTTGATAATTTATATATCAGTTACACATGAAAACAAAGTAAGTCTATGGTTATTTTCAACTAATCGAACACTGGTTTTGGTGTTGTGAATACATGAACATTTAGATATAGCATTCTGGGCCTAGAAAAGACTTTTTCTAAGAAACATTATAATAGCAACTGCTTTAACTGAGATTGTTTTAAGAAATAACTAGAGCTAACTAGTTACAATTTACTGAGTGCTTAAAAATGTTGCAGTTCGAGTCCTGGACCTGGTGGCTTGCTTTCTCTCTCTTTCTCTGGTGAGTACCTGTGCCCAGTAGCAAATTAAAAAAAAAAATAGAATTAAGTAAAATAATTCTTAAAAAAAAAATTATCTTATTCACCACTAGCCCTTTTTCTGCCCTTCTTCAAAAAACAGCCATATAAAATTTAGACTTGGGACTGGACAGTAGTATGGGGTTCAAAAGTGATGCTCTGCAAGACTGATCCACATGAGGTTTCAGGCTTGTGGTTAGTGATCTCTCTGAGCACGAGGGACATTTGTTCCCATGATATAGGGTAGAGGATGGGATGGGGGCGGGGGAAAGAGGAAATCATGGCATCAAGACCCTGTTTGGGGTACTAATGCTCTTTTTCTCTGTCTCTCTGACTCCTGGAATGCATTTTTAAAAACATAAGCTCGGACCAGCAGTTAGCGTAATGGCTATGCCACTGGACTTCCATGTAGTCGACCGCGGTTTGCATCCCGGACCCAGCGGCTTAAACTCACTCCAGGCATATGTGCATGTGTACCCAAGATCCCAAGAGGAGAATGGAGGAGAAGGGATTGTGGCGTGGCCATCCCCACTGGGAGGGTGATTTCTTGCTTTCTGTCTCTCTGTCTCTCTCTTTCTGGCGAGCACACGTGCCCTATAGCAAAAACCTCTCAACAACAACAACAACAACAACAAAAAACAACAAAAAACAAAAACAACAACATAAGCTCTTTTTTTTTTTTTTTTTTTTTTTTTTTTTTTTTTTTTTTTTTATAATTTGGAAACGAAAGTGGTTTACGTAAGCCAGGACTTGGAATGAATGGTATAGAGTAGCAAACCTCTGGTTTCCCAGACATGTGCTCATTCAGAAATAAAAACTTAAAAAAATTTTTTTTAAAAACCTAAAAGCTAGAGAATGAAAAAATTAAATCTTTTTTTTTTTTTTTCAATTTTTTACTATGGCTTAGGAACAGTATCAGGCAATTAAGATTTTGCTTTCACTTGCACAAGTAAATACTAAAAAGTGAATACAGTTTTTCTAGTGATACAACTTATATAAAATAACCTCTTTCTTTCCTAAAAGAAAACTTGTGGTTGGGTCAGCAAGTGGTATGGAGATTAAGACAGCTGGGTCCCAGATAGTCACCTGTGTGGTTCAAGTCTTCCTGGACCTGATGGCTTTAAAAACAGCTAGACTAGTGTGCATGTGTGTCCAAAATCTCTAGAGGAGAATGGAGGTGACAGGATTGTGGCATGGCCATCCCTCCTGGAGGGTGATTTCTCACGTTCTCTCTCTCTCTCTCTCTCTCTCTCTCTCTCTGGTGAGTGCATGCGCCCTATAGCAACAAACTAAAAAATAAAAACAAAAGAAGTTAAAAAACAAAAACAACCACCAAAAAACTTCTGATATTTTTATTTAAAGAGTCACTTTCGTCTTTGTTCTTTATAACATCAATTGACAGAAAATTGAAAAACTACCTAATAATTATAAGCTGAAACCACAGTAATAAAAATATCTAGGCAGGAAAAGAAGAAAGAATACTGGAGTAGACTGGCACTGTTGTGCAGTGGTTAAATGTGTGCATTGGGAACTGGATCCCACGTGGTCAGACCGTGGAAAACATTCCAGGCACATGCGCAAGTGTACCTAAAATCTTGACAGGAAGGAGAAATGGAGGAAAAGGAATTGTGGCATAGCCCTACCCCATTGTAGGGTGCTTTCTCTCTTTTTCTGGAGAGCTCATATACTCTCGGGCCATTAAAACAAAAAACAAAAACAACAAAACAAGAAGAAGAAAAAGAAAAAAGAATAAAATTGGAACTAAAGCAAGCACTAGCAGAAGCTGATCCTGAAGAAATCAAACATACTCAGCTCTTGTCAAAAGCCAGTAATATGCTTACTATGATACATGACGTGAAATGTAGGCATAATCTAAAATTACTTTAAAAAGTGGTATCTCCTTCTTTGCCTTATTAGATGCCAAAAACACTCACTAAAGCTTTGAAAAACCAATCTAGTATTTTGTTTTGTGATTCAATATAAGCTTAGATGCAGGAAAACTTTTCTGCAGATTTAGAAAAATCAGATTAAAGAGCATATAGATAAAGTATAATTTCTATTGAGCCACTACAGCACAGAGAGACATGAAATAGAAAAGAGATTACCAAAACAGCAGGAAGAAGAGGGTGAAAAATCAAATCTATTTAACATAATCCTTGTTTTGAAAGGTCACTTCTGGAAAACTGTACCTATCTGACACAGGTCAAATAAAAAAAAAAAAAGGTTTCTTACATCTTAGGATTTCAAAAAGCTCTTAAAAGAACACAGAGGGAAAAAAGAAATCTAAACTGAACTAACCAGAAAGTTATTTACTGTGAATCAACCTTTAAATCAACAAAACGTGAAACCTAATAAATACTCTATTTTTTTTTTCCAAGAGCTTAACGTGGGCCCTATGAGTACATAATCATACAAAGTTTACCTGCCAAATGTGACTATAAATGCAAATAAAGATTTCTTCTCTGGGATTATGAACTAGAGCAGTAGTATAAGGAGAAATGGTAGGAATAAATTTAGATTAGAATATAGAAATTATTTTTTAAAAACTAGAAATTAAAAAAATATAGCATCTAAAACATTTTCTACTAAGGGAGTTGCTAGGGGACTTGAAGCTGGGGAGCGACATAGTCATAGTTAATGTTTAAAAAGACCACTCTGGCTGCTGGGTGCACTTGGCTATGGGGGCAAGAGTGGAAACTTGAAGGGTAGATAGAGGTCCATTGTGGTGGTCCTGAAGAGAGAAAATATGGCTGGGACTGGAACACTGGAAGTGACTAAAGTCAGATTCTGGGTATTTTGAAGATTAATAGAATTTGCTGATGGATCAAATATGTCAAAAAGAAAGGAGACAAATCAATAATTACGTGTCGATTTCTAGGCATGTGGTAGAGAATGCTGCCAATCCCTGAGATGGGGAACACTTAGCTAGATGTAAGTTTGAGGAGTAAAATAGAAAGTCATGCTTGCGGGCCAGGCCGGGAGCCTTTGTGGTTAAGGGAGCCAGATCCCACAAGGCTGAATACACAGTTAGAATCTCAGACTTAGCAGCTTGAAAAACACAGGGATGCATGTGTGTGTGTGTACACAGAATCCCGAAAGGATGGGAAAATGGAAGCAAAGGAATGGGGCATGATCACACCCCACTGTGGGTGCCTTTTCCCTGTCCCTCTGTCTCTGTCTCTCTCTGGCAAGTGCTTGTGCCCTCTGGTAAATTGGAAAAAGAAAAAGTTAGGTTTGGATATGTTAAGTTTGAGACTGTCCACTAAACTCTGATAACGGAGTCTGAACAGTGGCACAGAGGAAAAAAGCAATACTCTTCAAGGCAGACCCACACAGGAAGGTGACTGGTTTGCATCTGGAGATCTCCCTGAGTACATTCTTCTTTTCCTTTCTCTTTCACATATGGAATAAGTAAATAAGCTTTTCAAAAAAGAAAAAAAAAAAAAAAACTTTGATGAGGAGGTAATGTCCTGGAAATAAATACCTGGTGCTGGAGAAAAGGCCAGATGTGGAGATAAATATTTGGGAGTCATTAACATATAGATGACATTTAAATCCAATAGAATAGACACACTCCCCTAATGAGAGCCAGTAAGGAAGCCAGGGTCTCCAACATTCAGAGGCCAGTAAAGCAGAGGATAACCAGCAAAGAAGACTGAGAAAGAACAGACAAGGAGGCAGGAAGAATCAGGATTGTTTCTAAAAAGGAGTGGTCAACAGGATGGAATCCTGCTAAGGTTGATGGGATGGGAACAGAGAGACAACCACTGGACTTGGCTGTAAGGACTCTGTCGATGTAATCCCAGGGATGTGGCAGAGACAGTCCACTGAGCAGAAAGTAGCAGGTGAAGACAAGCTGCTTCTCAGACATGTCCTCAAACATAACCTCTCTTTTTGGTGTTCTCTTTGAACACTAACTTTACTGCATTTATATATTTATTTTTAAGAGAGATATTTTTGGTATAGAATGCATGCACTTGCCAGAGAGAGAGAGTGAGACAGAGGGACAGAAAGCAAGAAATCGCTCCTTGAGGGGATGGCCACATCATAATCCCCTCTCCTCTAGACTCTTCTCGGGATCTTGAGCATGCATGCACATGTGCCTGGTGTGAATTTCAAGCCACTGGGTCTGGGACTCGAACTGCAGTCACCCATGTTGGAGTCCAGAACCTTAACCACTATGCTACCTGCTGCCTCCAATAAATGTTATCTTAAAACTATGTTAATACTTAACTTCTGGGTAAGCATGTTGAGATCCTAAACTATCTCAGTAAATGAATCTTATAGGCAGTCTTCTTTCATCTTCACATAAGCTTACTGTTCAGTGAAAAGTCCTCCAGTCTAGATGCCTCCATGGGTCATGAACCAAATGTTATACCATTACAATACATACTTACAATAAAAGTTTTACGTGTATTCATGATTTTTTTTTTTTAAATAAGGAACTGTCAAGCAAAAATAAATAAATAAATAAGGGAATCAAGCCACCAAAATGGAAATGGAGATAATCTGGAAGTGAAAACACTGACTCAAAGCCTTTAGGAGTTATGCTATTTCAAAATGATACTTGCAATGTAAATCAAGGGACATTATACATTTCAATAATTAGTAGGGACAGAAATCACAGAAGGTCTGGTTTTCATACTAAAATCAAATTAGATTTTCATATTATCTGTGCTCTATGATGGCCTGAAGTGCAATTTATAAAGGAGGATATTCAATAAAGGAAGTCCATAAAAACACAAACAAAATTTAAAAGGGCCTACTCAAAACCAAATTCTTTTCCAAGTGATTTTGCTGTCCTCTAAAACACTGACAATCTCCAAAATTTTTATCCCAATGGAAATGTTTATACAAGACACATAAGCACGATAGCACTCTTCTATATATTGGCCTGCATTGGACTCCCAAATATACTTTTCAAATAGAAAACATTTCATCAAACCTAACTCTCTTCATTCTCAAACAAAAGACTAACCTTTTGTATGTTCACCAAAGTGGTACTAATCATGTTTCTCTCAGCCTCCAACCCAGACTCCAAATTACTTCTGATTTCCCCTTTTCTACTAAGGGTACCCTTCTAGTGTCAATGGCTAGAAATCTCAATTTATCTTTCTTCTTCAAGATCTGTTGGCTAACTTCTATAGATTTTATTCACCTCTAATGTCTCCCACCAGCACATTAGTGTAGACCTTAATCATCTCTGACCTGGACCATGTACTTCTTTTCAACTTATCTATATCCTTCTAGATTCACATTATAGTCATCTTGCATATCAAGGCCAGTCTAATCCTAAGACATTGCTGTAATCACCTTAAATTCCTATTTAGTGTTGCTAAGAGAATAAAATCCAAACTTTTTAGTAAGTAATCAACCTGCTCTGACCTGCTTTTCCCCTCTTAAACTAAACTATATTTCTCCTGCATTTATGTAAAGCAAAACAGGGTCTTTCTGGTCATTCTCAGAGCTTGTCCTAGCTTTTCTACCATTATCCTTCCCTCACCTGTGCTGTTTCCCCCTGCTCGAGATGTGGTTCCTCATCTAGTCTCTGCTAAAGTCCTTTAAGACCTAGGGATTTTTTTTAGGCCAATTACCTACAGGATCTCCAGGAAGAAAAGAAACTCACCTATGTGTCTTAACAATAGCTAGTTACCATGAAACAAGTAGCCAAACTCCCTGACTATAGGTCAATTCAAGGTGCTAACTTGATTCATGAATCTCTAAGGAGCATACAGCTTAAGTAATATTGTTCTCTCTTCCTAGATCCCATATTTAACTGCCAGACATGGAAATGTTGTTTCACCTTTGCTGGCAGAGTATTAGTTGACACCCTTAAACCAGTTATTCCTGACGATTTAACATGGCTCTCAAGAGTCATAATGCCACATCAGAAATTCTAGATAGGCAGGTAAACAGAAAAGAAGCAAGGAAAGGAGAGAAAAAAAAGAAAAGAGCAATTCTCTCTGATGAACTTGACCTAAACTATACCATGTTTTCCAACTTTATTTTGGCTGTGAAGATATGGCCATTAATACATCATCTGTACGCCAAAACTGCTTTTTCTAGATTTTTCCATAAGTAATAGGAAATGTTGTATGAAGCTGAGATACGCAGGAGAGTCAAATGTGGGGTTATATACATGCTGTTTTCTGTACTGAATATCTTTTACACAGAAATGCTCATAATACCACATTTTGGGGACATCTTCTCCAACACTACAAATACACGTGGCTCAGACTGGCAAATAGGTGGCTGGACTCCAATGCCAGGCTCCTGAGCCTCTTTGTGGCAGAGAAGGATCACTGCAAATTGTAAGAAATGACCCAGTATAGGTTGGGCTGAAATTCTCATTTTCCTCCCTCTGTTGGCTTTATCACCAATTACCTAATAAGCCCTATGAACACAGCTTCCTTAAAGTTTTTACAAGTGCAAATGGAGCAAATGGAAAGGCTGAATCTGGTGATTGTCCTTGGTAAGCTTTCCTGTAAATCATTCCAAGAATTCTACGCCCCTTTCCTTTTAAATTCTTTTTTTGAACAAGTTCCAATCTTTCACATATGTTCTTTTTTTCTCCTCCCTACTCTGGTGCCAAGGTTCCCTGTCTATCTTTTTGGGCAATCTGGCTACTACTTTTCTCAGGGAGGAGCACTTTCCTATGGATTAGGCAACTGAGCATTTGAATGAACTTTTCTTTTTTTAGAGAGATTTTTGCTGTAGGGTGTGTGCACCAGCCAGAGACAAGACAGAGAGAAACAGAGACAGAGACAGAGACAGAGACAGAGAGAGAGAGAGAGAGAGAGAAGGTGAGAAATCACCCCCCGCCCCCTGCCAGGGAGAATGGCCATGTCACAATCCTTTCTCCTCTGTTCTCCTCTCGGGATTTGGGGCATGCACACACATGTGTCCGGCATGATTTTCAAGCTACCGAGTCTGGGCCCTGACCCATGATCACCGTGTGGGAGTCCAGCACCTTAACTGCTATGCCCCCTGCTGGCCCTTTGAGCAAACTTTTTAAACACTGGCAGCATAGAGCAAAACTTTGACTTCACTTGCTAAAAAGTATTTTAAGATCAACTGCAGCTGAAGATGGATCTAACTTAAAATTCAGTGAGGCTAATTTAAATTAAACCTGGTTACTTTTTAAAGTGGAACAAATGGAATCTGCTACAGTAAGTCTCCCTGTTTTACTTCATAAACATGTCTGACAGTGGGGACAGCTCTGTGCTGGAAGGTCTGGATGTTCAAGGGGTGGCCTGAAGAGAACATATTCTTCTGTGTTTGTAAGGCAGGCCATGGAAAATACATATACAGACAACTGTTTGTGGGTATGCAGAAAAAGGAAGAGAGACGGAAAAAAGCAGAGTATGAGTCTTTTCTGCCTCTTAAACCATAGTCAATCAAGTACTGAAAAGTTCACCTGTCAGAAGGAAAGACTAAGGTGAGGAAATCACCTACTCTATGATCTGTGGAATCAAGGACTTAAAACAAAGATGAGGCAATGCATTAAAGGGAGCTATTATGAAGGACAATAACTTGGAAAAATTAAATAAGGCTTTATGCTTTGGTTAGAAATCATCTAATCAAATAATATAGAGAGAGACTGAGCTCTTCATGCAACCTAAATGAAAGTGTGTTTGGACAAAATTTTTAAATGCTATCATTTTCCTAGAAGGAACTAATCAAGACAGGAAAATCTATGTCAAGCTAACAGACTTGACAAGAAAATGTGTTAACAGAATCCTACTTAAAGGCATCTGCTTTGTGATCTTCAGGAATAGAAAATGAGCCCCTCATGACTGTAAACACAGCTATGTAAAAATAAAAAATGTAATAGCTGCATAAACGTAATAATATTTGAGCCATCAGCTTTGAAACTTTGTGTTTTAAGAAAAATACTATATTGGCAGGTTCAGCAATGAAAAAATCTGAAAATAATATGTTGATAAGATTTTTGTTATATAAGAGAATTACTCAAATGTCAAAATAAAGCCAGCTGCATTACTCAGGAAATTAGCTAAAATATATTTTAAGATGTTGGATTTTAATTTTAAATATAGTTTTACATTTGGGAGAGATATATAATTACAGTTACATATACTCATTTAAAATATAGAGAGTTTATATAGACTACACAACCACAGACAACAATTAAAAATGACTACAAGTTGCAATTTGTGATTTTACTTATTAAGTAACTTGCCCCCTCATTTAAAATAATCCATCTACATTTCTAAAACAGCTTGATAGCCTATGTCTATATTTGTCTGAATTTTTCTGCAAATTGCAAAAACAACTTTTCAGTTAACACTTTGTGTATTATCAATTTGAAACAATTTCTGTCTTCAAATCAAGTGGGGAACACTGTTTTGAAAAGTTCATTATTTAATTCACTAAAGAGAGCATGTGCGCATGTGTGAGAGAAAAGTACCCTCAGTAGGGTCTTGTCACACCACAGTCCCCTGCCCCCAGTCCTCCAGCTCACGCAGCTCTTTGGCATGAACACCCAGCATGTTTCAGGTTGACCGGGCAGGACTGTTAAACACATGGCAGGCCATGTGGCTTTCAGCACACTTAACTGGACCACGGAGGCCAGGCCAGACAACGACTTGTAGAAAGTACTTACTCCATCTGCAGTTTCCTAAAATTCTTAATTTCTCTGAAGCCTTAGGTCAAATAAATTATTTTAGAAGAGTAAATGCAATGGAAAAAATAATCTGGACAAAAAAGAACTCTCTAGGGTCAGCCAAGTGGCGCCGTGGTTGAGGTGGCTGGATCCCACATGGCCGACCACGTGGTTCGAGTTCCAGACCTGGCAGCTCGAAAGACAAGCTGAGAGTGCATGTGTGTGCATATGTGCCCAAAATCCTGAGCAGAGAATGGAGAAGGAACTGTGGTGTAGCCATCACCCACCCCTCCCCACCCCCTGGGAGGTGATTTCTCACTTTCCCTTTCTCTGTCCTCTCTGGTAAGCTCCAATGGCCTACAGCAAAACAAAAACAAAAACAAAAACAAAAACAAAACAAGACAAGACAAAACAAATAAGCCTGACTTTTAGAAAGTCATTAGGGGAGAAGGAGTAATAGTCATCACTTTGTGTAGGCCAAAGCTGCTTGGAGGCCTCTTGTCATCCAATACCTAGCAGCCTCCTACATAAGCACAGGAATGGCTTTGGGGTGGGGTGTAGTTTTATGTGAGAAATTAAAGCCATTTTTCCCCCAAGAGCGAACAGGTTTGACCACAGAATCTTCTTTCCAATTAGTCAACACTTGCCAACTATTCCCAAACAGCAGTTGCAATTTAAAGCCATGAGCCCCAAATCTGATAAAAACGAAGGTGTGAAGGGCCAAGTACATATCTTCTCACTGGAGGACAAAAGCTCAGCCAAATGCCTGCTACTGGCAACTGTCGCTGTGTCCATGAGGACACCCTGATCTGGCTGACGGCAGGCACTGAGGACACGTCTGTGGGAGTCAGAGCTGAATACACCAGAAGATCCCACAGTAAGTACCAACAGTGCAGTCATCCCAAAAGTTGCTTATTTTTCAGGCTCTTCCAACTTTTCATTCAGTTGAAGCTGACAGTTTCACCCCAGTCTCTGCTAGATTTCCAAGCTCCTTAAAAAGCACTTACATGGCTGAAGTATCAGAGAGGCCTGAGGACAGGAGCTGGTTAAGTCAGGAACAAGGCAGTGTCCAATTGCAAAAGCCAAGTCAGCTTATTCCTCCCCTCCTCCCCGCTGCATGCCACTGCTGCTGCGCTACCAGTTTTTCAGGAGAAAAGGAATCCTCGGACTAATTCAGTCTGTTTTGCTCTATACTTGGAAAGGCGAGGGGACTTGGAAAAAGTCTTCTCCCCCTCCCTTTGCTGCCGCTGTGCAGATGGACCTGACCCATTAATTTGCATGCACAGAGATGGAAAAAGACAGTAATGATATTAAATAGGCAACAGAAGCAGTCAGGTACAAACAAAGCCAATGACTTTGGTGCCTTTAATTAAAAAACTAAAACTAAAAAAGAAAAAAAAATCAAGGATAAAGGGGTGGTTTGGGAGAGGATTTTCATCTCTTGTCACCTAGAAGACAGGTGTATATGAACAGGGGCCTTTGGAACACTCCAGCCTTAATCCCAAGCATGAAAACACTAGTGTGTAGGAGGCAGAAATGAAGGCCAAAGGTAGGAAAACAAACAGCATTCCCTTCCTGGGCCCCAGCAGTCATGCAGATCAGTGGGCACTGGGGGCATCTCTGTCACTCTACACTCCCTGGATACTACCACCTCCCTTCTCCAAGTGAACCTCCTTACTCACCTTGCCCCACCAAGTGCACAGGGTCAGTCTCACTGTAATCAACTCTAAGGTTTCGCCTGTCGTCTCCCCAAGGTGGCTGACCTACTGTCCCAGAGATGCCTCTCCCCACCCACTGTGTGTCAGCCTTCATCTGCTCCTCAGGTCTGTTTCTGACTTGGGGCTGGCCTCCTGATGGCTTCTCCTGCTCTGGGTCTCTGTGTTTTCCCTTCACATCCCCTGCCCTACCTTTCTCCTACCACCATTCCTTCCCACGCCCTTCCCTTGGAATAGGCAGGCTTATCTCCCCATCTTGCCAGGCCGAGTTTCTCTCCGCTGTTTCTGCTCTGCTGCCTGGGTATCTGGCTTCTCCCATGTGGGCCTCCCACTCCACGCTGGTGTGGGCTCTTCACTGCAGGCGCACCTGTCTGGGAGCAGCTCCTGACACACACATGTCTGCATTTCTGGTCTCTGCCTCCCGCTGCTCTCCTAGCTACACTTGGGATTCTTTCTCCCTGGGATGGAGAGATCGCGTGCGGAAGGGTGTCTTCCTCTCTGTGTATGCACCCTTCCCGCCATCCCCAACCCCACTACACAAAGTCTGTGTTGTTCCCCATATGCTCTGGTGGGAAACGTATGTGTCCGGTGTGTCCACTCACGTGTCCACCCAGTTCTGTGGCAGCCCTTCTGAGAGTACGCTCACCTCTGAGTCTCTCCTGCTGTTCACTCATACTCTCTTGTGTGAGTTCCCAGTGAGCGCACGCTGGTGTTCGAGACCTCTCTCAACCAACACTAGTTACGGGTGGCTCAGGCTCACATCCTCTGGGAACCACGATTCATGCCTCTCCTGTACCTCTGCCTTCCACTCTGTGCATTTAAGGTGCCTAGCACTAGTGGGAGCTCAACAGATGTTAATTCTTTTCTCCACTTTTATCTGAATCATGATGTGAATCTGAGCCCGGTGTCCCTGTGCCTGTCTTATGAGATCAGCTGGAGTGCATTCTCTGATAAGGACTGTGCTCTATATCTCAGGATGCCCCATGGCATACATCTCTCCCTCCGACTGTCTCTCTCCTCGCCACGGAAAATGTTACAGTCACCCATATGGTAGATTCCTCCCTCAGACAACGTGTCCACCGTCTCTCATCCACACAGTACTGCATGGCCAACAAACGGCTTCCCTGGTTGCCACGTCTCTGTACCGATGGCTTTCTCTCCCACTTCTTTTTCAATGCGAGCGTTTCTGGATTTGGACTCCAGCTGCGGCGTTTGTGCGTCTGAGCCTCTCCCTGCACTCGGCACAGTGTGTGTGTCTGTACGTGTCGGCTGTGTTTATGGGTTTCTCTCAGTCCTCTCTGCCCAGGATGCAGGGTATCCCCCGCCGGTCGCACAAGACTTCGGGTTCGCTCACTGTTTCTACACCTCGCCGGGTCTGCCCGAGACGCGCCGCGTCCTTTAGGTTACGCAGGGCGCACGCGAATTTCCCTCCCCAGCACCGCTGTCTCGCTTTCCGATGAGCGATGAGCCTTAGGCGTGTGTGTGCTCGGGGCTGTCCCCGGGACGCGGGGTTGGTTCGTGTCCATCTCGCGCCGGGCGTCTCCGGGAACGGGAAGCACCCACGCCCTGAGAGTGCCAGGTGTGCCCCACTTCTCCCGTACGCGGAGCTCCAGTGTCCCCGCCTGAGCACACGGCGTGCCCCTCTCTGCTAGCACACCCTGCACTCTCCGATAACAGGGCGCCCGAGTCCTCATCCCCGAGAGCACTTGCGGTGTCTCCGAGCCCGGGTCCAAGGTGTGTCCCACACCAGACCCCAGAGCCGGCGTTCTGTCGCTGAGGGCTCCCGGTGCTTTTACGTGACCCCGAAAACACGCCCGGCTTTTGCTGGCAGGTCCTCCGGGTTCTCTCCCCGTCGACGCGCGTCCCCACCCCCGCCGTGGCAGTGTGGGTCACCTCACTTCTCTCCCCCGGCCTCTTTGGCTCCTTGGGACCGAGCAAGCCAGGAAACCCGCGGCGCCGTCGGAAAGTCCCGCAGAGGCGGCGCGGCCGGGTGGGCTGCGGCTGCCTCGGCCCCGCCGCCAGGGGCCGCCCGCCCGCCCGACTCCCCGCGCCCAGGCGCCGGGCCGGCTCCCGACCGCGGCGTCAGCTCCCCGGCCTGCCCTGCCCTGCCCTGCCGCTGCGGGCACGGACGGCCGCGCGCAAAGCCACCGCTCCGGGGCCCCGGGCAGCGGAGGCGCGACCGCGCGGCGAGGTCCCTGTCCCTCTCAGCCCGGCGGGGCGCCCCCAGCCCGCTCACCTTGTGGCTCTGGTAGGTCTCCAGCGCCCGGATGGCCGTCTCGGTGAGTTTCACATGCAGCACGGTGATGTTGTCCTGCCCCAGCCGTCCGCACGACAGCCCGTAGCGCTGCTCCTCCCGCAGGCCCGCCGCCCCCCCCGCCGCCATCTTAAACTCCCCGGGGTGCCGCCGCCGACGCCACTCGGGCACTAGCCTCCACTGCGGCCGCGGCTGCTCGGGCGTCTGCAGCCGCCGCCACAGCTACGGCCATCCCGCTGCTGACGTACTGTCATATACTGCGCGCAGCCAGACCTCGGGCTGCCACCGCCGCCACGCGCCCCACCCTCCGACCCCGCGCCCCGCCCCGGGCTCGCCTCATTGGTCTCGTTCCCCTCAGGGCCGCCCTCATTGGCCGCCCTCACTCTCCAGGGGGCGGGGCCCAAAGTCTCTGGAGTTTTGCTCCCGGGACGGGACGTCCGAGAGGTGAGAGGCTGACGTCGAGGTGACGCGCCAACTTAATCGCTTCTGACGTCACGTCTGGTCGTTCCGGCTCGCGGGTCGCAATTGGCCTGGTTGTTTTGGAGAGCCGCTGCTAATTGGGTGCCCAGGTTTGCCTGGTCTGGTTACCTGGAGTCAGAGCCTCTCCCCTTGGGGAGTAAGGTGGAGAACCAGGAGAGTGGGCTTGGGTCTTCCTGCTCTGGTGGTCCTAGGAGAGGGGGTTCAAAACTGTGAGGGCGTGGCGGTAGCCCAATTAGGATTTGATCCCCCGAGGGCTCCGTAAGCTTTTGGAGTTTGGGGTGTGCGCTGAAGAAGGTCGCAGTAGGAGTCACCCAAGTGTCTCAAGGCTGGGTTCAGTGGGTGGTTGAGCAGGTGGGATTGGGAAAACACTTCTCGTTTCACTCTAAGCTGGGAGTTAATGACCCCAGGCTATCGCAGTTGCGTTGGACCCTGTGGAGCACCTTAAGTACAAAACCATGCCTTAGCTTAAATGCCTTTCGTCTGGTGGGCAGAGTATAACAGAGAATTGAACTTCAAGGTCTCTCCCACACCAGGCCCGTGGAGATCCCAGGGGAACGTGACACTTTCCTCTGTAGTTCACCACGTGGGCAGAATTATGGTTTTTACAGGGAATGGTATCTCCATTTAAAGAACCGTAGAAGACGAATAGAATTGGCCTTGAACTAAATTAAAAGGTACATGGACACCTCTCTTCCTCTGGTTCTGTTAAAGTTCTGTCCATTTACTAGACAGGGCTGTGGGAAAAACCAGCCAAGCTTTAAGCCTGGGAAATGGGCAATTGAAGTTAAGCAGGGGAGATAGGGGCATGAGCAGAGTGCGGGAGGCCTGGCATGCTTTTTAGTCCCAGGGAAGCTTGGTGTGTAGGCGTGGCGTAAAGGAACCAGCTAATCTGTAGTCCTCTTTGGGCTTCCAGGGATATGTTAATTGGGTGATCAGAAACACGAGATAAAAACATAATTGAAAGGTTTGACGCTGTTGAAAGGTCATTTTAAAAATTTACTTTTTTTTTCTTTTAAAATTTGGGACGCTTGTGTTACCTTCAGGTTGTTAAACCTTGTGTTTTTCTTTCTGGGATTCCCCAGGAAAATTTATACCGCATTCTAAGAGGGCTATGATTTTTTCCATGAATAAATATCTTCCCCACTCTACAGGTACCCTCTCTTTGAATTCAGACCCTAAAGCTTTGTATGTGTATGCGAGTTACAGAACAAATTCTTTCCATAATGCATGGGTTACATGGAAACACCTGTGTTAACTGTTGGTTGCATCACAGGAGAGCAGTTTCTAAATTGACTTAATTTCAATCCACTAGAGCTGGCTAGCTGTTAAGACATGATTAACACTTGTTAATTTCATTTACTTTAGTGTTACTACAGAGTGTTAATTAATTAAATTGAATAGGGAAATTAAGGCAATCCCCCCCAAAATTGGATTACGAACTTTACTTTATAGAGGCTTTATTACTTAGTTTCCTCAGCCTTCCCAAAGTATAAACCTTACTTAAAGAATTTATATCTAAAGTGGACTATAGCTTAAGAAGAATTCTGTACTTGAATAATCCCTTTCTCCTGTTCGCTTTACTTTGATAGAGAAGTACTGACCTCATAATCTAAAGCCTTAATTATTTATTTGAAGGGGAAGGGGGAGGAGAGGTTTGAGCAGAACAAGTAAAACCTGTATCCCAGTGCTTTTCTGGTGAGGGTGGGTAAGTCCCCGCCCACATGACATCCTAATTTGGCCTCCTCTTACTCAGAAATTCTAATGACATCCAAGGGCTGGGGAAGAGCAAGGATGGTTTTCACTGCAGATTTCAAATGTCTGACATTCAGCCCCTTCCAAGTAACTGAATTTCCTTTTCTAAATTGCGGTAGATAATTGTTTCTCATACTCCATTTTAGTGGGTAACAACTCTTTCAGTAGGTAATATATTGTTGTAGTGAGTTAATGTTTCTATTTTCGCCTTTGGAGCTTTAGACTATGGACCTGAGGGATGATCAGACACAGAGTAACATGGTAATCTAATAGTGTCTCTTCATTGATTTCTCACAGGCAAAGTGCATGTTAGCATGCCTAAATTAGATGGTCAAGTTGTGATGCAGATAAGGTTAGTTAGTTTTGATGGGGCTGATGAAAGTTGCTCTTTGGGAAGAATGCCATTTTATACATATTTTTGTATCTCTATTTGGTTTAAATAATTAGCAAATAATCGTTGAATGCCAACTGAATATAACATGCCATCAAGGATTTAAAAATTAAACTGTAGGGTCTACCTGGTAAAGCAGTGGTTATGTGCTATGCCTGAGAAGCTGAATACCATATGATGACCACAGTTCAAATCCTGGTTCTGGTGGTTTGAAAAATATGCCAGTTGTGTATGTCCAGGATCTTGGCTGAATGGAGAAATGGAGAAAAAAGGACTGTGTCATGACTACACTCCCCCGGGGGCTTCTCTCTCTCTCATGAGTGCACACATCCTCTGGGGGGAAAAAAAAATTAGTCTCTGAAGGAATTTTCTGTTTAAATGTGGAGAATAGACCAACATATTCAAAGCAAAGCGATTAGAGAATTGGTAAATGCAAATTTTGATGGTGACGATTAGCTCAAAAATTCAAAGAAAAGAGAGGTTTGAAGTGGTTTTGTGGAGGCAGTGGAACTTGAACATATCTTGAGGGCTGAGTAGATTTTAGATAAGTGGAGGTGGTACAGATGGAAAGAGACTAACTACAACCCATCTTAATCATTCTAGCTGGTCCCATTCATTTTATGAATAAGCAAATTAAGACCTTGTTAACTGAAAACCTACTGGCAGGCTCCCTGGTGCAGAGGTAAGACACCGCTCAGGAAAAGCTGACTCCCACAGGACCACTGTCGTTTCAGTCCCCAGCCTGGTCATCCTGAAACACACCAGGCAGGCATCTGAGTGCCCAGGATCTGGTAGATTGGAGAAATAGGATTGTGGCATGTTCAGACCTTGTAGAAGATGCTTCCCTCTCTCTGTCTCTTGTCTTTCTCATGTTTGTACACATCTCTATCATAAATAAAGATCTCTATCACAAAAAAAGAAGAAAGAAAAGCAATCTGCTTAACCTATCATTCATATCATATCTGAACCAGCTGCTTTTCTAGTCCTTAAATAAACTGAGTAGTTTTGTTTGCATTTAATAACTGAAATAAAATCTGTCTTAGAAGAGAGTTCAAGGGACCAGCAGTTAGCGTAATGGCTATGTCGCTGGACTCCCACGTAGTCGACTGCAGTTTGAGTCCCGGACCCGGTGGCTTAAACTCACGCCAGGTGCGTGTGCGTGTGTGCCCAAGATCCTGAGAGGAGAAGGGATTGTGGCATGGCCACCCCTCCCGGGGGGTGATTTCTTGCTTTCTGTCTCTCTGTCTCTCTCTGTCTGTCTGGTGAGCGCACGCACCCTATAGCAAAAATACCTCTCCAAAAAAAGAAAAAAAAAAAAGAGAGTTCAAGTCAGGGAAGAGCAAAAAGGTTGTAGTTGGACCCAGGACTTGATCCATGTGTCTAAGCACAATGCACACAGATGTCTGACGATCAGGACCTTTTGTGGCTTCAGATGCTGGGCCACTCCTCAGCCCTGGCTGCCGCATTTTTAATGACCATTTCTCACATCACTGGTGGTGAGGTCACTCACTAATTTAGATGCCTTCGGGGAATACCGGGTACCCAAAATGACTGGAAAGGCCAGACACTGTCGTAGGAACTGATGATGCTGTGCTGGGATGAGCTGAAGGTGTTCAAAGAGCTCAGTGGTTTCTCGGTTCAGCTAATTGTTGCCAGGTGAACATGCAGGGGCCTAGTGTTACCAAATATTTAAATTTTTCAGTAAAAGTTAAAAAACAAGGATTTTATGTGGACCTCTAGATATTTATGTATTATTATAGCACCTAATTAAACTTCTCTCTCTATTTTTTTTTTTTTTTAAGTGTTTGCTATAGAGGGCATGTGCTTGCCCCAGAGAGAGAGGAGAAAAAGCGAGGACTTGTCCTCTAGGAGGGATGGCCACACTGCAGTCCTTTCTCTTCCAATCCTTCTCTGGATCTGGGGCATGCACACACATATGCCTAGCATGATTTTCAAGCTACCAGGTCTGAAATTCAAATCATGCAGCCAGCCATGTGGGATCCAGTGCCTTAATCTTCACATCACCTGCTGGCCCTAAACATTTTAATAAACATTTTCTGGACATTAAAAAGTGTTTGACCTAGTGTTAGCCCACAGATTTGTAGTTTGTAACATCAGCTTTAGTGATTTTTTTTTTAATTTTTAAGGTTTGTTTTGTTTTTATTTTTTGCTAAAGGACGCATGCGCTCACCAGAGACAGAAGAAAAGTGAACAATCACAGACCCCACCCCCCAGAGGGGACCCAGCCCTGCCACAATTCCTTCTCCTCCTTTTTTCTCCCGGGATTTTGGGTGTGCATACACACATACCTCGTGTTAAGTTCCAAGCCACTAGATCTGGGACTCAAACCATGGTCAACCATATGGGAGTCTAGCACCTTCACTGCCTGCTGGCCCAGATTTACTGATTTCTAATGCAGAAGATTATTCTGGCTTTTAAATCTGTCTTAGCAGTTTTGTTCTTTTTAAAAATTACCTATACAAAAAAAATTAATGTCTATTAATGGCTAATATAAGACAATGGCTTTTGTTATACAGACAGAACACAGAGCATAAGAGAGTTACAGCAGAAAAGCTCTTCAGATGGAGAATTTCTGGGTAGAAATTCTTCTTCCTTGACATTTTCTCTCTTATGCTTTGTTGTATCTGACTCTCACCATTACACTGTTCTCTTTTCAAGACCTTGCCTAGCCCTATACAAAAAATCTACTTTCCTTCGGTAAAACTAAAGAAGGAGTTTGATGATTTTAAACAAACCCACTAAATGTTTACAGAGATTGAAAACGAAATTTTGGACAGGCCCCGTAGTGCAGTGGTTAAGAGCTGTGCTCAGAAAGCTGGTTCCCCCAGGGCTGACTACAGTTGTAAAATAGCCTGAAAATCATGCTAGGTACATGCACAGATATGCCCCAAATCCTGAAGGGATGGAGAAATGGGAGAAGAATGATTGCAGCATGACCATGCTCCATGGTGGGGGGCGGGGAGGGTCCCTCTCTCTCTCTGGTGAGTGCGTATGTCATCTGGCAACAACAAAAGGAAAAGGAAAATTGTAGTCTTGGAATAAGGAAAGTCCCTTCACGCTTACTCTACCACAGCGATCCTCTCCACCCAGTTCAGACCCCTTCTTCATTCTTGGTGGGGCTAAGTAGAAGGCCCGGTGGGCAGGACTAACTCTTGTCATATTGAATTCACAGCACTCTGTAGCTTCCTAAAATAGACAGTCGGTCCTAAAATAGAGGGAGAATTGCGGTGTGGCCAGGTCTTCCCTTGGGGGGTGATTTCTCACTTTCTCTCCGACTGTCCTGGTGGATCCCCAGGTGAAGGGCAGTCTTTTGGAAGTTGTATGTCCACTGGGACAAAAAGACTCAGACTGGATTCTTCTGTACAGCAAGAAAACCCTCTCCTTTGCTTGTTGAGGGAAATGTCCTGTCCATAGAATTGCAAAAGATAATGACTGAACTGTCCCTTTCTCCCACGTGATAATTGTTTTATGGCTTTTCAGCATAATGCAAATTGCCCTAAATGATGCCAGCTATGCTTCGAGAAAGAGAAGAATGGTGAATGAACTAACAACTCCTACCATTTCTATGCCATTTTGTACTAAAAAAGGAGCATGTGTATTTCTGAAAGAAACTGAGGAATGAGGAAGAATACAGGGGGAGAAAAAGTCTGTTTAGCTTTTTACTTCTTTTTTTTTTTTCTTTTTTTTTGGAGAGGTTTTTGCTATAGGGTGCGTGTGCTCGCCAGAAAGACAGAGAGAGACAGAGAGATAGAAAGCGAGAAATCACCCCCCCCCCCCCCCAGGGGGGATGGCCACACCGCAATCCCTTCTCCTCCGTTCTCCTCTTGGGATCTTGGGCAGGCATGCACACACGCCCAGTGTGAGTTTAAGCCACTGGGTCCGGGATGTGAACCGTGGTTGGCTACATGGGAGTCCAGAGACATAGCCGTTATGCTAACTAACTGCTGGTCCCTAGCTTTTTATTTCTAAACATGGAAATGATAGGCCAAATGCCATCAACATCAAGAACGATGTAATCATTGATAGCTTATTCTTTTTATTTACTTATTTATTTGTTTATTTATTTTAGTTTGACCAGAGAGGAACATAGAGAGAGAAAGAGAGAGAGAGAGAGAGAGGGTAAGTGAGTAAGCAAGCTGCCAGGTCTGGGACTCAAACCAGAGTAGGCCATGTGGGAGTCCAGAGCCCTTAACAACCATGCCACCTGCTGGCCTCAATAACTTATTCTTGATAAGGCTTCACAGCTTAAAAACAATTAAGTTAGGGAACCAGCAGTTAGCGTAATGGTTATGTTGCTGGACTCCCATGTAGTCGACCGTGGTTCGTGTCCCGGACCCGGTGGCTTAAAACTCACGCTGGGCGTGTGTGCGTGCGTGCCCAAGATCCCGAGAGGAGAATGGAGGAGAAGGGATTGCGGCATGACCATCCCCCCTGGGGGATGATTTCTCACTTTCTGTCTATCTCTCTCTGTCTGTCTGGCGAGCGCACGCGCCCTATAGCGAAAAACCTCTCAAAAAAAAAAAAAAAACAAAAAAACAAACAAATAAAAAAACAATTAAGTTACATTATCTTTGAATTTTCTCTGAAACTCTGATACTGACATTGTTAAATGCATGCTACCCTTAAAGCAACAGGTTCAAAGAGGCTGTGTAAACCTGGTTTATTCAGGGACCGAGCCAGGCCATAGGATTTCCTTTTCCAAATCTAGCACATCTGCCTTTGAACATGGCCCTAAGGTCTGAGGAATTATACTGAATGTGTCAGGTTGTCACAGTGAAATTAGTTAAGTCAAAGTGGTTGGTTCTATTTGCTTGGGTAGTGAAATTAATAACGAGAGTGGTTGGTTCTATATCCTGGGGCAGGTTTGAAGTTGGATTTTTTTGTTGGTCTTGAAAGCAAGACTTAAGCATTTGAATCACCCCTTCCACACAAATACTAAATAGTCTTCTAAATAGCAAAAGGCAAACAAAATGATCCATTCAGTTTTGATTTATTATAGCATGCTGACTTTGGTGAGGTAATTCTATTTTGATGTGTGGAATATCTAATTTGTGATAGATTGGAGCCCTTGGTATAACAAATACATGTGCTGCGGAGGTGCCCATTCGTGAAAGCTCAGATTGTAACTAAGTTATCATAAAGATTTACAGTTGTTATATCTGCTTTTACTGCATGTTCATATCTATGATTTATTTGATAATGAGTGTCTGGACAAAAGGAGAATCCCCGATAATATAATGTCTTCCCGTGGGAAAATGCATTTGCTTTATGACATGGTTTCCAGAACATATGCCAGAGAGTATAGAATAAATATCACACACTTGAGCACAGAAGTATTTTCTGATTTTATGTGAAGAGTTTGAATTGCAGCTGTGGCTGATCCCATTTTGTTTTCAATCAGCCATTTATGCAAGTACGGTATTGATCATCTTTGATCTTTGGATCTGTTAAGGCATACAAGGAGAAGTTCATGGAAAATGGAATTAAAGTGTGAGTTTATTTCAATAAAAAATATTTTTTTTCAAATTTTTTTTTTTTTTTTTGCCATAGGGCACGTGCACTCACCAGAGAGAGACAGGAGACAGAGAGGGAATGTGAGAAATGACCTCTCCAGATGGCCATGCTGCAATCCCTTCTCCTCCATTCTCTTGTTGGGATTTTGGGCATGCACACACATGTGCCCAGCATTTTCAGGCCACCAGGTCTGGGACTCGAACCATGGAGTCAGCTTCATGGGATCCAGCACTATAATCACCGCATCATCTACTGGTCTTAGTAAAAAAAAATTTTAAAGTCTGTGAATAATTTTTTTCATAAATATGCACTTTCCTTGAACTTTTGAAGACCTACTTTCTCCAGCCCCCTCCACCCTGCCCCAGTTTGGGGATATTTTGCTGTTGCTTTGGATTTTGGAAAATTAAGAAGAAACATGACCCTAACAGGTTAGGATATTTACAGAATTAGAAAAAGACAGCAGTGTAGTCTGGCAGATGATGTAAGATCTGAGGATAAGGCATAAGAGGTGAGATTCACCATAGAGGCACTAGTTTGGGGATGCAGTTCTGGATTGCTAGGACATACTCAGCTCAGGGTGTTGGGAGAAGCTTCCTGAAAGAATTCCAATTGGATGGTCAAAGGTTCATAGCTGTGACCATGGGAATACTAGCACATTCTGAGTTTAAGGCTCTACTGAGTTTTCATAAGGTGTTTTGGGAGTAAGACAATAGTCTGGTTTAACTGGCATGTGGAACACATGAAGGTGTTTGTTAAAGATGGAGCCAGAAAGATGGGTCCGAGAAAGATCGTGAAAAAGGTTTCAGCATTGGCTTAAGGAGTGTGTACTTGTATCTGCGAGCAATGTGGAACCATTGGAGGCTTCTGACAGGAAGTGGCATGATTCATATGTTAGGACTGTTGAGGTGACAGCGGTGTGAGTAATGGATTGCAATGGGGGAACACTAGGAAGAGGGAGTTAAGCTAAAAAGCAAACACTAATGAGGCCCTGTTGAGAGTATCAATAATGGGAAAGGAGAAGAGAACAATCCAAAAGGCCCTGTAAAGGTAGAATTGACTGATTTGGCAGCTCTATTTGGGTATGAGAGGTGTGGGAGCGTGAGGAGTCACAAAAAACAAAAGAACAAAAAAAACAAAGAACAAAAACCTACTGGTTGGACCAACAGGTGATGTGGTGACTGAGGTATTGGACTCCACACGGCTGTTCAAGTCCCAGACCTGATGGCTTGCTTTCTCACTTTCCTTCTCTCTCTGGTGAGCACATTGGCCCTATAGCAAATTAAAATAATAATTATAATAATAATAAATAAAAATAAGTAATTCTTAAATTGAAAAAAAAGACCTAACTGGCTTCAAGTTTAGTTTCCTGGGAGATAATAGGATATGAAAAGAAATAAGAAATCAGAAAGAACTAGGTTAAATGTTTGGCAGGCATTTGAAAATGAGTGTCCCTTATCCGAAATGCTTTGAACTAGAAGCAGTTCAGATTTTGGAGGTTTTTTTTTTTTTTGATTTTGGAATATTTGCATACATATAATGAGATATTTTGGGAATGGGAACCGAACCTAATCACAGAATTCGTTTATGTTTCATAAATACTTCATACACATAGACCAATAGTAATTTTATACAATATTTTAAATAATTTGAGCACAAAACTCTTTGTGGGTGTACTTGTGTCAGGGAATCTGGGCATGTATGGAACAGTTATGTCACAGCTGCGGAGGACTGGAGGAATTCTTTCTTCATTTGGGGACACTGAATAAATAAATAGATGCCAGTGCATCTATTGCTTTTTGACTGTTGTGCACTTGCATTTTGATTGAGATCTATCGCATGAGGTCAGGAGTAGAATTTTCTTCTTGTAGTCTCAAAAAGTTTCAGATTTTGAAGCATTTTGGATTTTAGATGTTTCAATTACAAATGCTCAGTGTGTAGTAGGAACTGAAGAACTGGACACATTTTCTGAAGGTTAGAAAGAAGACAAGGAGGGGGGCCAGCAGTTAGCGTAATGGCTATATCGCTGGACTCCTACGTAGTCAACCATGGTTCGAGTCCCGGACCTGGTGGCTTAAACTCACGCCGGGCGTGTGTGCGTGTGTGCCCAAGATCCCAAGAGGAGAACGGAGGAGAAGGGATTGTGGCATGGCCATCCTCCCTGGGGGGTGATTTCTCGATTTCTGTCTCTCTGTCTGTCTCTGTCTGGCAAGCGCATGCACCCTATAGCACAAACTTCTCAAAAAAAAAAAAAAAAAAAAAAAAAAAAAAGAAAGAAAGAAAGAAAGAAAGAAAGAAAGAAAGAAAGAAAGAAGACAAGGAGGGAAAGGACCAAGGGAGTGCTCCTGGGTCTCGGGCCCACCCTGAGAGCTGCTCCCCTTCTTCCTCTGTACAGTTATGGCTATCTTGGGCCACTCTTACTGACACAGTTACCTGAGGTCTGAGGGCTGTGCATGTAGTTATTTCCAAGATTTTCCCAGTAGTAACGTTGCTCTCTGTCACTTGCATTCAGACATGTTTTTGGAAGTGGGAAGAAAAGGGGGTAGAATTAATAGCTGCTTCTTAAACCTTGTGTTTATTTAGTGCACACCTGTGGGTATGCGTTGGCCTTGCACACCTCATCCACTGGGTATGTTCTGCTGAAAGTAGGTGGCCATTCACTGTTGTAGGCAGTAATTGGAGAGCCTGAAGGCACTTTGATCTGTAAAGTACAGGGAACAAAAAAGATTACTGGGGAGAGAGTTAGCAGGGAGACGGATGATCACAGGAGGCTGTGTATCATCTGAGTTTGAAGTACGATCTTACCCAGTAGAAATAATGCACATGTGAAGCTTAAATGATAACTTGATGGAAAAAAAAAAAAAAAACTACTTAGTGAAAGATCAGTGCTATTTGTAGTAGTCATATAATTATGAATAAAGTTTGCTGGGTGTACACTGATTATTGTCGATCCTAAATAAATCAAAATTCCACTTCAATCCTAGGCACTGTTGTGCAGCTATAAAGGGAAAGGACTCCATTCATCTCTAAGGTCTGGTATTGTTGCATGATACTAAAAGTGATAATGTCACCTACAAATTGTTATAGCAAATTAGTTTTAATTATGACTCATTAACAGAAATGTGTTTGATGATCTGTAATCTGGTTTTGGAAGCTGGGCTATTTTCTTCAGAATAAGGGGAACTGGGATCCAGCAGTTAGCGTAATGGCTATGTCGCTGGACTCCCACGTAGTCGACCGTGGTTCGCGTCCCGGACCTCGTGACTTAAAACTCACACCGGGCGCGTGTGCGTGCGTGCCCAAGATCCCAAGACGAGAATGGAGGAGAAGGGATTGTGGCGTGACCTCCCCCCCTCGGGGGTGATTTTTTGCTTTCTGTCTCTATGTCTCTCTCTGTCTGGCTGGCGAGCGCACGCACCCTATAGCGAAAAAAACCTCTCCAAAAAAAAAAAAAAAAAAAACCAAAGAATAAGGGGAACTGCCCTCTGTTGATTGTTTCTCTAAGCCCTCCCCGTGACTTTTCTGTAAACTCTTACGTGTACACTGATTCTGGATGATTTAAAAACTCCTGGTATGTGGATTGTGACGTTTTCCTCCAATATTTCTCCACTGAATCAGCACTAAATATATATATGTAAAGTATATGGCATGATTTGATTTACCCGCAACAAGTCTTAGGCTCTAGCAAAGATATGTGTATTTTTGTATGAACAACAGTCTGGAATGTGGACGATCTATTATAACTGACCCCGGCAAAGATACTGAGGCTGGTGTCAGTCAATGATATTATATTTCAGTAGTATGGAAGCTATGCGGCACGATGTAACTTTGCCATATGTTGAAAAATATTCCATTTTGCATGGAGAAAGAAGTCTGTCCTATGTACCTTGTGCCTTGGCAAGTATCTTTGCCTCATTTTTAGGTTCTTGCATCTTTGTTAAAAAAAAAAAAAAGTTTCTATATTGTACTTTTAAAACTAACCTATTTTTTTTATACACTTACTCTAAGCATATGAGTTTGAACAGACTGAATGTTATTTTTGAATATTTGTACAACAGAAATATGGCATTGGAAATATACTTTTTTTGAGAGATTTTTTTTCTGTAGGGTGTGTGTGCTCATTGAAGAGACAGAGACAGAGAGACAGGAAGTGAGAAATCATCTCCGGGGAGATGGCCATGCCACAGTGCCTTCTCCTCCATTCACTTCTTGGGATTTTGGGCATGCATACACATGTGCCTGGTGTGAATTTTAAACCACTGGACCCAGGACTTGAACCACAGTTGACTGTGTGGGAGTCCAGTACCTTAACCATCATGCCACCTGCTGGCCCCAGAAATTGACCTTAAACATAGAAAATTTGGGGCCTGCCAGTGGTATGGTGGATGAGGTAGCCAACTGTGCAGTTTGGCTCCCAGACCCGGCAGCTTGCACACTGAGCATGTGTGCATGACCAAAATCCTGAGAGGAGAATGGAGGAAAAAGGGGTTGAATGGCCATCCTAGGGAATTCTTTCTTACTTTCTCTGTCTCTCCAGTGAGTGCATGCACCCTATAGCAAATTAATAAAAACGAAACAATACAAACATTTAAACGCATGTTTTTTGAGGTTTGTAATGAAAACTGTTCCAGAAAGTTTACTGTAAGATATTCAAGTGTTAGCTCAGAATACACTTTAAGAATCTTTTTAAAAATTCACACGCAGGGGCTGGCAGGTGGTATGATAGTTAAGGGTACTGGCCAATTGCGGTTCGAGTCCTCGACCTGGTGGCTTGCTTTCTCACTTTCTCTCTCTCTCTCTCTGGTCAAATTAAAATAAATAAAGTTAAATAAGGTAATTCTTTAAAAAATTTACAAACAATAAAATTTTACTTTTGGGTATATAGTTCTATACATTTCTGAAGCAGAACAGTTCTATCACTTCAAAAACACCTCCTTGAAAATACCCTGTTCTTTGTAGTCAGACCTTCTTCCCAACTTCCCTTAGTGCCTGGCAACTCTGATCTATTCTCTATCAGTATTCTTTAGCCTTTTCCAGAATGTCATATGAATAAATCATATAGTATGTAGCATTTTGAGTTGGGCTTTTTTTACTTAGCATAATGCATTTAAAATGAATCCATGTTGTTGTTTATACTTGTAGTTTGTTCCTTTTTGATTGCTGAATAGTATTCCATATTCTACATGCGTCATAGTTTAGTCACCTGCTGAAGAATATTTATACTGTATTCCATTTTTGTGATTATGAAAAAAGCTTCTATAATCATTCACAATTTTTTTTTTTTGCCATAGGGTGCATACACTCACTGGAGAGAGACAGAGAGAGAGAGAGCAACAGAGAGAGGGAAAGAAGTGAGAAATCACCTCCTGAGGGGATAGCCATGCCGCAATCCCTTCTCCTAAATTCGCCTTTCAGGATTTTGGGCACATACACACATGCACCTGGTATGATTTTCAAGCTGCCATGTCTGGGACTTGAACTGTGGTCAGTCATGTGGAAATCCAGAGCCTTAATCACCATGCCACCTGCTGGCCCCCATATATAGCCCCATAAATGGTTTTTATGTGAGCATAAATCTTATTTCTCTTGGGCAGATACCTAAGAACAACTTTACTGTATGTAGTAAGTATATCTTTATAATAAACTGCCAAACTCTTACAAAGTGACTGCAGCCTTTTACATTTAAGAGTTCAAATTTCTTGCATATTGTCAGCACTTGGAATTTCGGATTTTTTTAAAAAAGTAGTGATTCTAGAGAGTACATCAGAGTATCTTATTTATGGTGGTTTTAATTTGCACTTTCCTTATGACTAATGATTTAGAGCCTATTTTCATGTGCTTGTTTGCTATCTGTTGAAGTGTCTTTTTAGATCTTTCATCTTTTTAAAAATTGGTTTATTTTTAAGGTTTGATAATGATGTAATCTGGATATAAAGTTCCTTACTAGTATGTGATTTGCAAAGATTCCCCAGTTCCACAGCTTCTTATTATTTTTAAAATTCTTTCTCTCTTTTTTAATTGCCACAGGACATGTTTGTTACCAGAAGGAGACAGGGTGAAAGGGAGAAAGCACTACCCCCTAGCCTAGTGGAACATGGTCATACCACAATATCTTCTCCACTTCTCCATCCTGTTGGGATTCAGGGTGTACGCGCACATGCACCTGACATGTTTTTCAAGCAGCTAGGTCTGGGACTTGAACCACAGTCAGTCATGTGGGATCTGACTCCCTTAATTACCAGGCTAAGGCTCTCATCCCTTCTTTTTTCATTCTCTTAAAGGGCCTTTTGTGGAGGAAATTTTTTAGTTTTGTTGAAGTCCAATTAATCTATATTTTCCCTCTTATAATAATACCTTTGATGGTATGTCTAAGAACTGTTCTTCTAGCACAAGGTTGCAATGATTTTAATATATTTTATAATTTTACATTCTACTCTTTGGCTCATTTTGAGTTGATTTTTGTGTAAGGTGTCTCAGTTCATTTTTTTGGCATTTGGATTTGCATTATTTGTTAAACAGTACAAATATGCATCTTGGTTCACTTTTTGGTATTTGGGTTTGCACTATTTGTTGAAAGGACAGTTCATTTCTTTGAATTGCTTGCATTTTTGTCAGAAATCAATGAACTATAGTATTTGTGTGAGTCAATTTCTAGGTTCTCTATTCTTTATTGATTTATATGTCTATCCTTTTACTAGCATCATTCTATCTGATTATTGTAGCTTTATTATTATTATTACTGTAGCTTTATAGTAGAATTGACTTTTGAACATGCCTATAAGAAAGAAACAAGTTCTCTGAAGCATTCCAGTCAATTTCCTGTTTGACTTTCTTATCTAAGATTATTTCTGAATAATTTTATGTCTTTAATTCTCATTCAGCTTATATATTGCCTATAAATTCAGAATAGGTCATAGCCTTACCTCTTATATCCCTTTCCTAGAGAGAAAAAGGCTCCTGGGCACGATGGCATTTAACTTGGACTTTCTCTGCAGCAAAGTCAAAAATGCAAAAATCTGCAAAATAACTAAGCTCCCATCTGCAGAAGTTTTCTTGAGGGGCTTCCCAGGGCCCCACCATCCTGCCTGAGCTGCCTGGACTGTGGTGACACTTTACCAACCATTGATAACCAGTTTCCTGTCTGGTGGAGTGGCAGTTGGTGGGAATCAGCTGTTATGAATCATCCCACTTTAGATTTCTGCCTTTTGAGAATGACGCTAATAGAGTTAGGTTGAATGGTGTCTGATTGGGAGAATTTTCTTTATAAAAGTGGTTTGATTTCTAGTAGCTCAGCAATTGAACTTTTTATTTTTTAACAGGTATGCTCCAATTTCCCGCTTCTGTGTGAGCTCAGTAGATAGATAAATGTTGTTTTCATCAAGTGTTTGTACCAGCTGTTATTTCTTTCAGAAAACACAAACAAGCATGGCAAATTCTGTGAAAAAGGATTCTAACAGGCCAGCTGGTGATGTGGTGATTAAGGTGGCTGCATCCCACATTCCTGACTTGGTGTTCTAGTCCTGTACCTAGCAGCTTGAGAATCATGCCAGGCACATTCACATGCACGCCCAAAATCCCGAAAGGAGGGAGAAATGGAGGAGAAGGATTGTGGCATGACCATCCCCCCATGAGGGGTGCTTTCTCACTTTCCCTGTCTTTCTCTTGTGAGCACATGCACCCTCTGGCAAATTAAAAAATAAAAAAAGATTCTTGCATTACTAATTTTTAATATTTACAAGTTTTCATTTGCTTCTAATATTCTCCAAAAGGTAAAAAATTCCTACCCAGTATGACATTTTTTTTTGGAGAGGTTTTCGCTATAGGGCGCGTGCGCTCGCCAGACAGACAGAGAGAGACAGAGAGATAGAAAACGAGAAATCACCCCCCAGGGGGGATGGCCACGCCGCAATCCCTTCTCCTCCATTCTCCTCTCGGGATCTTGGGCACGCACGCACACGCGCCCGGCATGAGTTCTAAGCCACCGGGTCCGGGATGCGAACCGCGGTCAACTACGTGGGAGTCCAGCGACATAGCCATTACGCTAACTGCTGGTTCCCCCCAGTATGACTTTTTTGCATTCAATTTAGTTAAAGAATTCTGGAGTGTCCAGGAGGATAGTTTCAGATATCTTGAAGGCATGGCATTTCTCTTAGGTTACTGAAACCAATTTCACCATGGTTTTGTTTTGTTTTATTTTGTTTTGTTTTGTTTTGTCATTTTCTTAGCTCTGATAAGCTTATGAATATTTTTAAAAAATGTAATGCTTGGGCCAGCAGGTGCTATGAGGCTAAGGTGCTGGATCCCACATGACTGACTGTGTGGCTCTAGTCCTGGACCTGGTGACTTGAAAATCATGCTGGATGCATGTGCTTCTGTGTCCAAAGTCCTGAGGAGCTGGAGGTGATGGGACGGTGGCATGGCCATCTCTCCTGAGGAGTGATTTCTCACTTTTCCTTTCTGTTTCTCTGGTGAGCACATGCACCCTATTACAACAACAACAACAACAACAAAAAGAAAAAACAAAAACAAAACCTATGCATTGTGCTGTAAACACACTGAAAAGAACATATAAAAACAACAATAAATTTTACAATACCGTTAAAGGAAAGGGGTACTGATTTTTTTTTTTTTTTTTAATTATCCCACATTAACATTGCTCTTACTTTAGAGAAGATGAGCAGGCATGCCAGTGAAGACACATGACCATGTTTAAGTCTGGGACATGCCCATCACAGTGCCGGCAGCATGCACGGTGTGGGAGCAGGGCTTTTCCTGGCAGCCTTTACAGGGTAAGTCTGATTTCTCCAGCGTCTACAGAAATCTTTGCTATGTAGAGTATCACATCCCTAAATATGAGAAAGTCAAAATGCCGCTGAAGTTTTTTTTTTTTTTAATACTAAGAAGTGTTGCTTTCCTATAGCCAGTTAAAATTGCACTGGAAGTCCACGATTTGGTAGTAATAAGTGATGTTGAACTTTGGATGGGTGATACCCTAGAGCAGTTCTCAAACTTCAGAGTAGTAAGAATCACCTGGGGAGCTTGTTAAACTGCAGGTCCCTGGGCCCTAGCCCTCAGAGGAGTGGGTTTAGTGGGTCTGGGAGAGTGGCCCAGAATCTGCATTTTAACAACAGCCTCTCTCTCTTTGGCACCCACAGTCATTTCGCAAAAGGTTGCAAAATTCTCCTAACAACAACTATTGCCCTTCAACTGAATTTTTCACGTACTATTTCACTTAGCAAAGTAAGTGTTGTGAAACCTAATGATGATTGAGCTTCCGAGTTCCAGAGAGGTTAACGATAACTAGTTTAGAATCCCTAGGTGTGAACTAAGGTGTAACACACACTGAGCAGTATACACAGACTTCGGTTAGATTTCTTTCAATTAGAAGTTATTAGTTGCACAATTTCCATTTCCAGGTCATCTGTGCATCCAAAGATGGTATTAGATAAGGAAGGTAGACCAGGCATAGCTACCTCGGGAATTTCACAAGGTTCTTTTATAATCATTTACTGCCTACTGTGCCCTTAATGATGTTACTCAGGATCCCATTAAGTTAGCTGTGAATATAGTAATTGGTCCCCTGGCAGTAGCCAGGGGGAGTCCAGTCCTGTGACTCCACCCCATTCTGGTCATGTTGGAGACAAGAGAGAAATAGTTGTTTGTGATCTTCAAGGGCATGCTCCTTTCTGGGGATAAGGCTCGCTGCGCTCTCCACGGGACATTTCTCCAAACACAGCAGGAGTCCCTAGAGTGTCCTCCTCTAATTCAGGCAGGCACTTATGACCTACTTTGAAAGTAATTTGAAAATCCTGTCAAACACAGGCAATCAAAATCCAGCTTCTCCCCCAGCTCTTCTGTAGATCTGGCATTGATGGCACTGTTTCCGTCTGTCCACACCAAAAGCGCACATACATCTTGGACAGGGTTTCTCCCTATCTCTATTGATAGGCAGGTTAAATGGACATTTCTAGTGTCTGGACTCAAAGTGACTGCCCAGAGGAAAGAACCAGCCACATGAGTAGGTTCTTTCTGTAGGTCACAAAGGGAATCCGAGTTGCTGACCTGGTATTCGTATTCAGAGTACTTCGGTTTGCAGAATTAGAGCATATTTCTCGCTTGTTGGAATGAATCCCTGTGCTTCTGATTTATATATGTACCTGGCTTATGTAATTTTCTAACTTTTCATGGCAAAACATTGATGAGGCAAAGAGATTTATACAATCTCCCTGAACTGGAAGGTATGTCAAAGAACATTTAATCATATCATTTACCTGATTGTTACATTTTATCTTGCTTTATTTTTTAACTCTCCCATTAAATTGTTAACTTTGTTTTTTGATTTTTGGTTTGCTAGAGGGTGTATGCACTCCACAGAGAGTGAGAGACGGGAGGTGAGAAAGCATTCTGCCTAGAGAACTGTCATGCTGCAGTCCCTCCTGCGCCAGCTCTCCCTTTTCTGGGCTTTTTGGTCACAAATGCTTGGAGTGTTTCTCAGCCCACCAGGTCTGCTACTCAACCCATGGTCAGCCGTGTGAGATCTGGCTGCCTTAAACCACCCTGTCCAGGGCAAAAATACACTTACATGCATTTTAAATCACCATGAGATTATATTCATAATCAAGTTCAACTTCTTGAGAAAGAAGGCTTTGTTTTGCACAACTGACCTAAATAAATAGCTGCGAATTTGATCATTAAATTGGCAGATGTATTTTGGTCTTCCCTATTTTTTCATTGCATGCATGGGTTTGGCTACCTGATGTCCTCAGTTCAGATTCCTGCCTTATCACTTAGTAACGTATCACTCTTGGCAAACTACTTAACCATTCTGTGTCTTAGTTTTCTGTTCTTTAATATAGTACTCAATAAATGGTAGCAACATGATGGTGACAATTCTTGTCTTTGAGGCTAATGCTATTGAACATGATTAATATTTATTTATGTGTCTAGATTAAGTAGAGACCAACAATAATAGCTGTCATATTTTGAGGACTTAAATGTCTGAATCTGCAATATGTACTTTATATAATGATGCCATTTAACCTTGTAAAAACTCTATGTAAAAACTCTAGGAGGTAGTTGTCATCCCCATGTGGTGGGGATTAAAAACTTTAAAGTACCCAGGCTCTCAGAGCTGGTAATAGAGCCTTGATGCAAATCCAGATTTGTTTATTCTACTTCCAATGACTTCTGTACAAAGATTCTCTTGCCATGTGTGACCACAGTGCAAAAAACACAGGTGAGGACGATGGAAAAAGAGAGAGCTTATGCTTCATTTGGAAGTAGCTGCAGCCATGCAGGAACATGCGTTGCCATGTTTTCCTGTTTCTCAAGAGAATGTAGGGATCTAGATTTTAATGTTTTACATATGTATATGTGTATATATATCGATAATGTCCACTTGCATAATTTTTATTTGTAGGATATTTATATTTATGAAAAATAAATTCACTATATGCATGTATACTTTATATCAACAATTAATTTAAAATATTGGGAAATGCTGGGTGGACCAAACGAGACAAATTTGAAGACTGTCCTGGAGTTGGAGCTCCAACCCTGCATCCCAGGAGAGGCCCTTGGGTTGTGGCCTGAAGGAAGCCTCATGTCAGACGAGTGCTCTTTCCTGATCACCACCAGTCAGACTGTGCTAGCTTGAGCCGAACCGTTTTTAGGGTGTCACCTCTCTCTTTGAAATTGTGCCTTTAGTTCTTCCTAAGAGTAGTCTGCCTATTCTGTCTTTAATCATCTCTGGCTCTATTTAATCTGGTAGAATTATGCACTATCAAGAGTTGTATGGAGTGGCCGAGTCTCTCCAGCACAGAGAGTAGCTTCCTGAAGTGCAGAGCTGGAGGCCTCTGCTGACCAGAGTTTGAGTCCCTGCCTCAGTCTACCTGAAAGCATGCTGGGTACACGTGTGCATGCCCAGCACCCTAGCACACTGGAGGTCTGGAGGAACAGAATTGTCGTGTGGCCAAGTCCTGTGGAGGGTGCTACTTTCTTTCTTTTGTGTGTGATACACACTATCAGTAATACAACAAAACAAAAGAATTGTATGGAATGCTCTAGGCACTTGGAAGGTGCTTTGAAGGTCTGTGAGAATCGACAGTGTAACACAGGCTGTAATGGAGCCTGGGTATGATCTTGGATCTGCCATTTCCTTCATGTGTGGCAGGGTCAAGTCAATTTACCTCTGTAAGCCTCAAGTCATCGTAAGTACAGTGGAGGTGAGAACAGTACCCATATCATCGAGTGCGGTATTAAGTGATTTGACATCTGTAAAAGCATGCAGAACAGTGACTGACACATAGAAATGGATTCCATGCCCAAGTCCCATGTTAAGATTCTGATTAAATTGACATGGGGTGGGACTCAGCCTTCTATTAACACATTTTTTAAAAACTCCCAAAGTAGCTTTAATGCAGCTAGGATTGAGAGTCATTGTACAAGGCAATTCTGAAATCTAACCTAATTAGCCACAGTATGAAATGGCATGTTTGTGCTTTTCGTCTCCTCGTTTTATAGTCTAAGTTCTGTTTAGAAAATACTATGGGAAACCAGAAGATATTTGAAAAGCTGTTGAAAGTATAACACATTAGCAATTACAATTATTTAGTAAGTGCATACTGGGTACACTTGCAGATTGCCTATAATTCTAAATCAAGCAATTTTTTTTCAATGGAAATGACAAGTTTTTAGACTGCTTCTACTCACTGTCCTAGAATATAATATGTTAAAACAACAACAGCAGCAACTTCATGATTCAGTTAAGAAGGTCAGAATATGCATGCTCATGTAGAACAGAAGAGTAAATTAATTGGGTGTTTGGAGGCCGATGAGTTGTAATAAATTGGGTTATCAGGTAGCAACTTAATTGTGCCATTGAATGAATTAACACTCCTTAAATGTGGGAAATTCACACTTCACTTCATCACTTCTGTCAGTGAACTGATGGCAGTATCCAAAAGATCAAAGTACATAACTGGAAAAAAGCCAAGTAGTTCCCATTAAAGAATAATGGGTATCAGAAGCCTTAGGGCCCAATCATGTGATGTTACTGATCTTCCCTATAATATTTGCTGTGGACAAACTGGAAGAAATAAAAGAAAACTAGGGCCAACCCCATGGTACAGTGGTTCATGGAGCTAGAATATATGGCTGACCTCGGTTTGAATCCTGGCTCTGGTGTCTTGCAAAACATGCTGGACCCACATGTGTACATTTTTGCATATGTGTGTGCTTGTGTGTGCACCTCAAACTCCAACAGGATGGATAAAGAGAGGGGAGAGATGGCTGCATCATCTCTCCATTGGATGCTCTCTCCTTCTCCCTCTCTCTGTTTCTCTTTCTCTGTCTGGTGAGTGCACCCACCTTCTAGCAATTGGAGGGGGGGAAGGAAAGAAAATAAAATTACCTGTAGTCCCATACCCTAAAATAATAATTTCTGAGAACTTTATATATTAATTCTTCCTAGTCACAAATTTTGTTATGTATATGCATGAGATTAAAACTGGGGATCTACTGCAGATAAAAATGTTGCCTTTATCCTATTAAACAAACTTACTGACAAAAGCTTGCAAGGCAAAATAAGATCACAGCTTTTGCCTTCTCTTTAGTTACAAATAAGATAATGCTAAATAATAATGTTATCAGTTCAAGATAAAAGATTTAATTGAAAGGAAGACCGACACTGCCCAGCACAGAGAAAACTATGAAGAAGAAATAATGGGTGTTATTTCTGAACATCATTTTTTATTCATCAATAAATTATTTATGGGAAGAGTTGAAAAAGGCTGGGATTTAAAATTATTTATGGAAAAAGTGCAAGATCTCAAAAACGCTTCAGAGAGAATTAGTTTAAACTCACTAATGATCTTAGGAACAGCTCAATGAGTATTTACTGTATGAATGAAGAAAGAAAAGGCTTTCCATATGGAAATACATAGCCCCCAATACATAGTCCCTTACATTTCTTTTTTCTCTCTCCTCCCCAAATCATTCCAATTTCTTACATTTTTCCCTATATTTCTGCCACTTAGGAATTTATTATTATTTTTTTATGTTTTTGCCATAGGGTGTGTGTGTGCTCGCTAGACACAGAGAGAGGGAAAGTGGAAAATCACTGCCACTAGGGGCTGGCCACGCTGCAACCCCTTCTCTTCCATTCTCCTCTCAGGATTTTGGGCATGCACATACACACGCCTAGTGTGATTTCCAAGGTGCCACATCTGGGCCTCAAACTGTGGTTGGCCATGCAGGAGTCCAGTGCCTTATCCACCATACCACCTGCTGGCCACAACCACTTGGGAATTTTAATTTAAAAAATTGGAAGAAGAGTTATTTCTGATTGTATCTTCTTTGTTGATATATGTAAAAATTATGGACACGCACCTGGGTACTAGCAGGTATTTAAAAGAGAGTGATTCTTGATGCCGGCTTGTATTGCCCATGCTTGAAAATGTCCTTTAATGAGTGACACAAAAGGACAAGCTTCATAGTGCGATGGTAAAGCACTGCAGAGAAAGGCAGAACCCACAGGACTGACGATGGTTTGAGATCAGCCTTGGATGCTTGAAAAACATGCACATGCCCAGAATTCCAATTTATCAGAGAATTGGGGAAAAAGGCTTGAGGCCCTCACTGGGTGGGCTTCACCCCATTTTATGCAAATGCATGTGCTCTCTGGCATAAAAGACAACAACAAAAAGTGTGTATATATAAATGTTATTTCTCAACATAATCTCTATAAAGTTCAAGATACTTTAAAGAGAGACATAGAGAAAATAAACCCTATGCTGCTAAAGAAAATCAGGATTTTTTAAAAAATTATTTTTTTAGTTAGAGCATGCATGAGATCACTGGAGAGAGACAGCAGACAGAAACAGCACCCTTGACCTACCATGGAGTAATCTCTTCTCCATTTCTCTGTCCTTCAGCATTTTATTTTATTTTATTTTTTTTGGAGAGGTTTTTCGCTATAGGGCGCGTGCGCTCGCCAGACAGAGAGAGAGAGACATAGAGACAGAAAGCGAGAAATCACCCCCCAGGGGGGATGGTCACGCCGCAATCCCTTCTCCTCCATTCTCCTCTCGGGATCTTGGGCACGCACGCACACGCGCCCGGCGTGAGTTGTAAGCCACCGGGTCCGAGACGCGAACTGCGGTCGACTACGTGGGAGTCCAGCGACATAGCCATTATGCTAACTGCTGGTTCCCTGTCCTTCAGCATTTTGAGCACCACGCACATGAGCCCTGACTGTTTTTCAGTTTACTGGGCCTGGGGCTCAAACCACATGGTAGGCCATGAAGGATCCAGCTGCCTTAGCCACCACACCATTGACTGGCCCACATAGAACCATCGGTTAATGAAGATGGCTTTTTTACCCATTGGAGTTCACCACTGAGCCCATGCAACTGCCATGCCCATGCTGGAAGTTCATCTTCTGCTTCCCATTGGTCTCTGTGGCACTGGCTACATAATTGTCAGGGCCTAGTACAGAATGAAAATGTGAATCCTCCTGTTTATAAAAAATATGAAAAGGGCAAGCAAATGGCATGGAGGGTAAGGCCGCTGGATTTCACATGGCTGACTGCATGGTTTGAGTCTTGGATCCAATAGCTTGAAAAACACACCAGGCACGTATGTGTATGCCTGAAATCCCGAGAGGAGAATGGAGGAGAAAGGGATTGCAGCATGGCCATCTCCCTGGGGGATGTAGGGCAATTTCTCACTTTATCTCTCTCTCTCTCTCTCTCTCACTCTGCCTCTCTCCAGTAAGTGAGCTTGACCTATAGCCAAAAAAAAAAAAAAAAAAAAAAAAAAAAAAAGACAAGGAAATTAAAAGACTTTTCCTTTCTCTATAGTCTTTCCCTAAACATGCTATACTATTTCTATTTGCTATTTAAAGTTGTATGGCCTTGGCATGGTGACACCTCTCAGGCCAATGCAGACGATCACAGGGTTTCATTTTGTGATGAAGCACTCACCCTCCACTAGCTGCTGTTTTCCTTCCTGCCATCCTGTGGGCCCACCCATGGCAAGTGATGGAGAAGGCATGTCAGGCATCTCTCCTTCCTAGAGGCCCACTGCCTGTGGAAACCTGCAGTCTTTAGGGACCACCAAGAGTAGTGCATCCTCCACACTGAATGTAACAGACACCTGGATCGCTGCTGAGTGACAGACTCTCTCCCAAACACCAATAGATATGAACATGCCATGGCTCTGCTAGTTGGAGACAGGGATGCCTGCCACCATGCCTCACTCTGAGATGCCCTGGGAGCATTAGAACCTCCAACTGGAGGTAGAGGTCAGCAACAGTTGCTGAGTAAGGACAGGGAGGGAGAACCCAGGGGTTCTCAAAGTGCCAGAGTGCAGGAAGCAGGCAACTGAGAAGCCGGGTCAGTAAGAAGGGAAGCAGGCTGCTTGGTGAGCTGAGGTTCCCAGCTCTCTGTTCATGCTCTGCTGTCTCACTAGGTTTCACTTACAAAAGACAAACTAAAATATAAAGTTCTTAAGAATTTTGAAACAGGGCTGGCCCTGTGGCCTACTGGCTAAGGGAGCCAGATCCCACATGGCTGACGATGTGACTCACATCCCTGCCCTAGGGGCTGCTATGTACGTGCATACTCAAAATTCTGGCAGGATGACAAAATGGAGAAAGGGTTTCAGAGTGACCATGCTCCTCTCTTTCTCTCTCTGTCTCTGCTGAGCGCAGACACCCTTTGGCAAATTAAAAAAATAAAACAGGAGAATTTCAAGACAGAGTATTTAACCTCATAGGAGAAGGAAGTCTTCTAAACGAAGTACCCATGCCACTAAACTGGCTGCCCACCAGCAGACAGGCCCTGGGTCTGTGAAATGAACCCCTGCCACTGAAGGAGAAAACGTTTTTTTCTTTTTTTCCATTTTTGATTTCTGATAGGATGAGAAATATTTGAATATCACTTTTATTTCTTGTATAGCAATGCTTCTAAACTTTAATGTGCATAAGGGTCTTGATTCTTGATAAAATGCAGATTCTAATTTAGTAGGTCTGCGGTGGAGACTGAGGTTCTACATTTCTAACAAGTTCTTAGCTGATGCCAAAGCTGGCTGGGAGCTACTGTCCTCCAGCCCTTTAAAAATATTTCATCTGAAATATATAGACTTGCAAGAAGTTGCAAAAATAACACACAGACTCCCATATACTCTTCAGCTGACTGCCGGCAATGCCATCCTGTGTGTAATACAAAACAATATGTAATACAACCAGGCCAATGTCAAAACCAACAAACTGACATTAGTGTAATAATGTTAACTAGACTGCAGACCTGATTCCATGTCACCATTTTTTTTACCTGCATTCATGCATGTGTATGTGCATGCGTGCATATGCCTTTAAATGTAATTTTAACCCATGCATAGATTTGTATAACCATCACCACAGTCAAGAGACAGGGCTTTTCTCTCTCTCTTGTGTTATCCCTTTATTTATGCCCCCCCCCCCCGACGTGTATAACATATCGAGGATTCTCAGTAATTCTTGCAATAGTCTCATCAATGCCTAGTCTCTTGAAATGAGAATAGTCTCTAACATGAGCAAACAATGGGCTTGACAGTTCTAAGCATTGTTGAAGTGAAGTGAGATGAAACTTGGGGCAAAAATACCGCTAGTCATTGGAGGGAAATACAGTCCTTTTCCTAGTGCCATTCGCTCATCCCGGGGTGTGTCTTGCATGATCAAACTCATATGCAACTTTAAGGAATCTTGTCATTCAAAAAAGCCACAGTGAAAATAAAAACCAGACACACCTAGTAGATCGAGCGTGGATTAGAGACTCTCCAGGACTCCGTGTGCAGATTGGTAAATATTATTGGTAATAATGAAGTAAGATGTTTGTCATCATAATGTTCGGAGGGCTTGCTAATGGCTTTATCTGTGCATCAGACAGCCTTCAAACTTCACACATCTCGTATGCTAATAAGCTCACTTTGTAATGCCAGTGAAAATAAGACTTGTTATCCAAGAAATACTTGTAAAAAGACAAAACATATTAGAACTTTGGTAAATATGACTCATCATTGTCAACTTCTTTTGGGACTAGACCTGCCTTTTTTCCTCTCTCTCAAAATTTGCATATGTATTTACATGTATATGCATGTATATACAGTATATACATATTTATATCTGTTTGGAGACTTCTGGAATAATTTTTTTTTGAGAGGTTCTTGCTATAGTGCGTGTGTGCTTTCCAGAAAGACAGAGATACAGTGATATAGAAAGCGAGAAATCACCCCCCACGGGGGATGACCATATTGCAGCCCCTTCTCCTCCATTCTCCTCTTGGGATCTTGGGCAAGCGTGCACACGCGCCCGGTGTGAGTTTAAGCCATGGGTCTGGGACTTGAACCAAGGTCGACTACATGGGAGTCCAGCGACATAGCCATTACGCCAAGTGCTAGTCCCTCTGGAATAATATTTTAACAGTGGTCATGTCTAAGGGGTGCTCTTAGTGATAAGAGAGGGGAAAACTTATGCTTTCTTTTTTATAGATTGAATATTTTCTTTTGCAAGGAGCATGTGCTACTTTTTAATTTACAGCATACACCAAAAGTGGTATGTAGTATATTTCAGCATATTTTTGTTTCATAGGCAGAGTAGATTTGGAGGGTAGGAAGAAGTTCATTTAAAAACATCTCCAGGGACCAGCAGTTGGCATAATGGCTATGTCGCTGGACTCCCATGCAGTTGACTGTGGTTTGAGTTCCAGATCTGATGGCTTAAACTCACGCTGGGCACGTGTGTGTGCGTGCTCAAGATCCCGAGAGGAGATTGGAGGAGAAGGGATTGCGGCGTGGCCATTCCCCCGGGGAGTGATTTCTCGCTTTCTGTCTCTCTTTGTCTTTCTGGTGACTGAACGTGCCCTATAGCAAAAACCTCTCAAAAAAACCCTCCAGTGCGGGGATTGAAGGCTTTCATAAGAGAAAAGACACCCTAGAATACAAACCTATAGCTGCCACAACATACACATACTGGAGCTTATACAACTGGGCCCTAATGGAAAATTGAAGGCCAGAGAAGCAGACCTCCTGGGATAGTTACACATTAGATATCATGCTTCTTGTTACTATATGGTCAATGATTTTTTTTTTTTTTTTTTTTTTTTTTTTTTTTAATTCTGGGGCTTGGGAATAAGATTGAGAGTAGACAGAAGATAGAGGGCTTTGATGTTCTATCTTACACATCTCTGTGATGTTTTTAAAATAGCATGTACTCCTATTAAAAAGAAAGAGGGTCGGGGTGGTGGGCAGGAGAAGCAGGCAGATAAGATTCCAAAGAAGTCATGACTTAAAATTCAAATCTAGAGATATTTGAAGTGGTTTTTTTTTTCAATGATTATCTTCTTTCACAAATCTAAACAGCCTCAGTTAATTCCTCCTGCTTGCTTTGGGATGTTTACTTATATTAAGAAATGCAAAATCAACTGCGGGTACACGGTCTAGCTGTGGTGGCACAGTGGTAGATAGCACGGTGCTCTGCAATGCTGGGAGCCATGTGCTAGACTGGCGTTCATTTCCCTGGTCACCTTGTAGATGCCATGCCTACCTGTGATCTCTGCTAGCTGGAAGTTTGAGTGAGAAATCACAAAAGGAGGCCCTGTCAAGGGTGCTCGTCTTTATCTTTGTCTCTCTTGCTCTCATGAAATAAATAAAAAAGGTAAATAAACTTAAAAAGAAAAACACTCAACTGGGGCAAACTAATTTTTGACTCCTGCAGCTGTGGCTTGAAAAACCTGTCTTCCCTTCTTTTGCAAGCAGCAAGCACATAAAAATGGTTGGTGATTTTGTTTGAAAAAAAATTCAAGTCCTGTCTTCCAAAGGGCACTTGCCAACAGACTAGATGTTTCTATTTGAAGCCTTTTGCTACACTAATCATCTTTGAGATTTTTTTTTTTTTTGCCCAGGGCTTTCAGAACCCTTATGTCTCAATGCAGTCTTAGAACACGAGTTCCTTCGACTTCAGAGCACGTGAGGCTCCTGATGGGAGCAGCTGTGCCGAGTCCCGAATGGAGAGATGATTTCCACAGTACCTCCAATAGCTGCAACTCATTCCTGAGGTTGATCTAAAACACAAGTAAATACAAGTTCTGCACTTGGTTGTGGACTTTCTCAACCCCCAGACCCTGACGTATTGGTTTCCTCATCCAAGACAGGGACAGTGCAGCGGCCTGTACTTAACAGGACTCTTGGAGGATATGTGCATGTGGTATTGGTCCCCTGTTTAACTTTTTGTCAATATTCTCATTTTCTCTTCTTATTTCATCACTTGCAAGCCTTTTTAGCCCCTGAAACAAAAAAGTAAACCTGTCCTAGAGACTGACATCATCTTTTCTATCCACTTTTGTGGGGTAAGTGCAAAGGCTCTAAAGGGACTTTAAAAAAAAAAGTTCTATTTATTATCATTATTATTATTTAATTTGACCAGAGAGAGAGAGAGAGAGAGAGAGAGAGAGAGAGAGAGAGAAAGAGAGAAAGTAAGCTGCCAGATCTGGGACTTGAACCACAGTCTGCCATGTGGGAGTCCAGCACCTTAACAACCATACCACCTGCCAGCCCCTCTGAAGAGACTTCTTAATTTCATTTTTTTGAAGTTATTTAGTAAATATATAGTCAGATATCTGAACTCATCTATAACTGGGTAATCCTAGTCTCTTGAGTTCCCAAATCTATTTTCCTTCATTTCAAGACATCAATTTTAAGCACCTACTATGTGTCAGGGTAGAGTTACACCCTCTGGAAGTAACCTTGACAGAGTGAAAAATACAGTGGCCCTTGAAACTAGGACCTCCAGAGTAGCAGAAAGGAGACAGAATGAAGCTGATGAGCCCAGGAGAGTTTGTGTGTTCCTACTCCTGAAAGAGGGAACAATCACAGCCTTCATCTGCCCTAGGCTTCTGCTAGCTGCTGGGGTTTTAACTGCATGAACTCTTCCCTGACCTTTAGCCACTTGCTGCCCCCACAGCTCTAGAAACTGGGCCCTGGTCTGAGTCCTGCTGGAAACACTGGTTCTGTGAGCCTCGCCTTAACTCGAAACAGCCTCTCTTAGCCTCATACTCTGATCTGCAAAATGCAGGAGTGGCACACTTCTTTCCAGCGCTAGACTACTAACCATGCTTAAGAGAGGAGGTGGAGGTAAGTACTTATCACAGCTTCCTTTTGGAAATGGTTTCCCATTGCTAGAGTAGGGGGCCTTAGTCACATCTGTGGTGTAGACGGCAGGCATTTCAGAGACATACATGTACCTTGGGGCTTTACTCCAAGCAATTAAACAAGAATTGGAGGGGAGCGAGACCTGGGGATAGGTATTTTTGCAAAGCATGCCAGCTAACATGAAGCCAGTGCTGAGAAACCCTGATAGTGAAGCATTAGGCCTTGAGATGGATAGACATAGAGGTAAAATCCAGAATTTATCACGTATTAGTTGTAAGTCCATGGACAAGTTACTTAATCGCTCTGAGCCTCAGTTTCTTTATCTGTACAGTGGGATCAAAATTTACCTTCTATAAAAGTACAAGGCTATGCAGCGCATAGTAGATTCTCAATGAATAGTGCTTGAGTTCTGTCCAATATGCTAATATGCTATAGCTACTCTGTAGTACCATAGACACTAGTCACATTTGACTTTTTTTTTTTTTTTTTAATTTTGCCATGGGGCACAGGTGGCCAGAAGGGGAGAGAGAGAGTGTGGAAGAGAAAGAGAAAGAAGAAAGAGAAAGCCAAGCCCTGAACTCCCCCCATCTCCCATGGGGAACGGTCATGCTGCTGTCCCTTCTCCATTTCTTCTTCCTTTCAGGATTTTGGGCATACACATAAACATGCCCAGCATGCTTTTTAAGCTGCCACATATAGGACTCTAACTGCGCATGATCATGTGGTATCCGGCTCCTTTATCCACCAGGCCATGGGCTGGCCCACATTTGACTATTTCAATCAATATTTATAAAGTAAAAAATTGGGTTCCAAAGTTGTGCTAGCCACATTTCAGGCACTCAGCAGCCACATGTGGCTAGTGGCCACCACACTGGAGGGCAGAGAGTCCAATTTTCCTTCACTGCAGAAAGTTCTATAGATTGGAAAGGGCTAGGTCTATGGGGTCGACTTCACTAAGACTCAGCCTTATTCAGGGTAAGTTCACTTGCGTCTCTGTTTTGCATTTGATTCCTTTAGGTATATAGCAGGCCTTTTGTCCTAGGTAGAAAAGGGAAGGAAATCCAGGAACCAACCCCGTGTGGAGAGTTTTTATGTTGTTCTTATATACTTCTAAATAAGTTTGCCTAGAAGTAAACAAGCAAGTGGGAACATCCAATCGATTGCGCAAATAATAATTTCTCCCTCCTTCTCTACTCACCCCACCAGTTCTGAAGCCACACTTCCATTCAGTCCATTTGTTGAAGTAGAATATTAACTCATTTCTGCCCTGTTTGTTACTACCACAGCGGCACTATACAGTGAAGCTGCTGTGTGTGTGTGTCTGTGCGGAAAAACAAAAAGGAAGGGACAGAGAGTAGTAGAGGAAGGAGCTGGCATCGACAAAGGAAGTCAGTAGGAAGAGAAAGGCCATAGATAACATACGTTTTATAATTTTATTATTCGTATCTATTTCAGGTATTGTGACAGTTCTTCCTATTCTAAACATTCTTCAGTATCATTGTTATTACCCCACAGTGGGTAAGAGCACAAGCTCTAAAGTCAGATGGCCTGAGTTCAAACCATATTCCAGTATTTACTAGTTGAGTGATCTTGGGCAAATTACTTATCCTTTCTTAGTCTCAGTTTCTTTCAGAAAGAGAAATATTCCACATATGCTCTGAAGTTGAAGGAAATTGTGTTCTAAGACTCTGCAAAATGGGGATAAATGTTCTCAATACCACGTAAGATTCTTGCAAGGATTAAATTATATTAAGTCTTTAGTATAGTGTCTAATACCAGAGAAATGCTCAACACATTAAAAAAATTATTTGAAGGTAAAAATGGCCAGAAAAGTGGTGTGCTGGATCACACATGACTTGACTGTATAGTTCGAGTCCCAGTCCCAGTGACTTAAAAATTTCTCTGGGCACATGTGCTTGCATGCCCCAATCCCTAGAAGAGACTGGAGGAAAAGGGATTTCAGCATGGACTTTTCTCAGCAGGGTGATTTCTCACTTTCCTGCTCTCTCTCTCTCTCTCTCTCTTTTTCTCTCTCTCTGTTTGGTGAGTGTATGTGTGTTACAGGAAAAACAAAACAAAACAAATGTTATTTTCAATTAAAAAATTGTATGATTTTTAAAAACTTCAAGTATAAAATGTACATATATTTCTCACAAGAGTTTTAGATCTATTTAAAAATGAATGTTCTTATACCTTTTGTCATATCTTTTTGAATGAGTAGGCCAGTTGCTCAAAGAACATTTATAGTTCCTATGTTACATAAACGTTCCACTTGCACTACTGTACTTGTTTAGTTAAGCATAAGCCTAGCAGCTGGGGAAGTGTCAAAGTCTGAAGAGCAAGTAGATTGTTGATTTGAGCTGCAGCGTGTTAAAAATCGCTAATATAACCGAGCACTCTTACAAACGAGGAAGACAATGGTTCTTGATGGAAAAGAGACCACATCCTACCTCTTAAATTCACTCTGTTTTGTCTTCCAGAAATGATATTTCTGTTGGCAAAATTATTTTATTATTATTTTAAAAATCCAAAACATGGCATATCTTTTGGGTGTTTAATTATTTAGATGTTTCACACTCTTCTGTTTTGCTATGCAGTGTGACAGTGTGACATACCTAAAGGACTAAACGCTCCCTCCCCAGTGAGTGGAAAGTGCTATCATTTATTTTTAGTGGGGAAACTGTATTGGTTCATAGAGCTGCTTTCCCAGCTGAAATAACATAGCAGATTGGTGCTGTTTGAACACTGTTAATTGCTGAATGTTCTTAAACTAGTAAATAGCCCCGATTAGCAGGAATTCAAACAGTAACCCAAACAGACCAAACCACTTAGGATAAGATAAACACTCTACTAACCTTAAGCATTCCCTTTGGATTATCTTCTGGTGGTGTGAAATGTTAAACTAGAAGAGTTTTTTTCAACTTAGAAAGACTTTAGGAAAAACTTTTGGGGTTATGTGAATGTGACATGAAGGTCAAAGTGTCCAGTGTAAGATTTAATAGATAATTATCGGCATTGCTGGTACTATACCATTATCTCGTGAAGATGGACCAGTTCATAACGGAAAATCCTGATTTACAAGATCATGCTGTACCCTGTCATGTCTGTTTGGGCAACTGCAAACAACCAGTAATAACTCTAACAAGGGGACAATGAGCTCTTCGAAAATAAAAGATAATGTGGGTTGTTTATTAGGCATCATAAATCTCAATATTGGAAAGCTTTCAAGAATAAAGCTCCACTTTTACTCAACTCTTCAAATATTCATTGGGAGTACATCTTTTAGAGTTCTTCCATTTTCTAGGTTTTAGAGCATTCATATTAAAATCAAGTTTGAGAGTTTTATTTCATAATTTTTAAGTTACTCTAGTTAATATTGCTGATGAGAATCATCCAATCCCCTTAACTATGGAAATGGAGGCCATAACATAATAAAAACAAACAGAATATGGTGTCACGGCCATAGTCAGGACTAGCAGTTATCCACTAATACCAAGTCGCTTTATGAGCTTAGACAAATATACATAGAAGAGACAGAAAGGGGAAGTGAGAAAGCAGCTAGGGGGTATGACCATGCCACAGTTCTATCTCCTCCCTTCTCCTTATGGGATTTTGAGCACACATGCACATACACTTGGCATGATTTTTAAGCTGCTAGGTACAGGACTCGAACCACACGGTCAACCACATGAGATCCAGCTGCCTTAGTCATAACATCACTGACTGGCTCTAGACAAATACTTTAAGCCATATGTGCCTCCTATTGATAAAGAGGTTTCCTTATCAATAAAGTATAAGGATGAACTAAAGTTTTTTCTGGTTCAGAAACTTAATAATAAGGTAGGTTTTATAAGATTTTAAAAAATCATTTTGTTTTCTTGGTTCACTATTGAAAATTAGTGAATAGGAAGAAGAAAAAGAAAACATCTATGGTCCTACCAGACACCATTAAGCTTATGGTATAATCTAGTCTTTGGTTCTGCACCAAATAAGCTGAACTCATAGATATTTTATATGCATGCTTGATATTATAATATTGGTATAGACTTTCATAAACATTTTCTAATAACTGTGAATATAAGCATTCATTTTCCCATTAGATACTTAATGTGTATCATATAAAATGTTATAAATAATGTTCTAATGAAAATACTTGTGCACAAGGGCCCTTCTTCTCTGACTCTATTTAGCATCATTTCCATGTATTGTAGACCCACAAGTGGAGTTATCAGATCAAAGATATAAATAATTTTAAGGCTCTTCTGTTTGCTTTCTGAAAGAGTTACCCAAACTGTATTACCATCAAAACTTTATTACTCTACTGGGACCAGCAGTTAGCGTACTGGTTATGTTGCTGGACTCCCATGTAGTCGACTGCGGTTCGAGTCCCAGACCCGGTGGCTTAAACTCACACCGGGCGCATGTGCATGCGTGCCCAAGATCCCGAGAGGAGAATGGAGGAGAAGGGATTGCGGCGTGCCCATCCCCCCTAGGGGGTGATTTCTTGCTTTCTGTCTCATTGTCTCTCTCTGTCTTTCTGGCTAGAGAATGCGCCCTATAGCAAAAACCTCTAAAAAAAAAACTTTATTACTCTACAGAAAGATGTCCATTTTTCCATTTTCCCACAACCTGGACAACATTGAATAATTCTACTGAGAAATATACGATTCTCATATGATCAGTATTTTATGATTTCAGTTTTTTTTGTCTTTCTCTTTACAATGACCAGAAAACATCGGCACTCACCAGAGAGTCTGAGAGAAGAAAGCACCCTATTAGGGTGTGGTCATGTCACAATGTCTTCTTCATTTCTTCATCCTGCCAGGATTTGGGACATGCCTGCACATGCACCTGGCATGTTTGCAAGATGTCTGCCAGGATTCAAATTGCAGGCAGCCATATGGTTTCTGGCTCCCTTAACCACTAGGCTACAGGGCCAGCCCAGGATTTGAAATTTTAATCAAGCATGAAGCCATCAACTACAAATAGTCGATAATGTCACATAGAAAAAAGCTCTGTTTCATGATCACAGACCATCTACAAAACGCTGGTGAATTTTAAGATTACTTAGTGGCTTAGCACAGATTGTAATAATGACTATGCTCTAAGGATAAATTATGGATAATATATAAATTTGTCCATTTTTTCCCCTTTCCCTTTAGTAAGTATTTGATGTAATATTGGGTTCCAACTCAGTAATGACTGAGTTATATCTTACTATCTCCTCCAGATAATAACTATATATTCTACATAATAGTAATAATAATGATAAGAAGAAATAGCTACTGAAAGGTACTGGAAAATGAACAGAAGATCTTGGTGAGAAATCTATGCTTGCAAAAGATGAGGGAAATTAAAGGCCTAAATAAGTAGAGATAAGTAAATATCATATTTGTGAATTAGAAAATCCATGTTATTAAGATGGCAATTCTTCCAACTAATATATAGAATCATTGCAATTCCAATCAGAATTCTAGCAGGGTTTTAAAAAAAGAGATTGACTTCAAGTTAATATGATCAGTGATGTCCTGTGGATATCAGATATCTCCTGATATTATGTGATGAGAAGGACACTTCTCTGTGCTATTCCTTCTGAAAACCCATGCACTCAGTCTAATCATGAGAAAAAACATTTCATAAACCAAATTGAGGGGCATTTTACAGAAGACCTGACCAGTACTCTTCAAGATAATCAAGGTCGTGAAAAGTGCCGCAATAAACATCGATATGCAAGCACTTTTCTGATTAAGTATTCTTTTGTCCTTCGGGTAGATACCAAGGAGTGGGCACTTTTCATGATTGCTAAGTCATGGAAACAACCCAAATGCCCACAAACTGATGAATGGTTAGAAAAACTGTGGCAAATATACTCAATGGAATACTATTCATCCATAAAAAACAACAAAACACTGGCTTTTGAAAGGAAGTGGATGAATATGGAAGACTTACTGCTGAGTGAAGCAAGCCATGCTATGAAGGAGAGGCATTTTATGTCCCCACTTAATATATACCGAATGTCTGCACTCAATGGCTGAAACTAATTGTCTAAAAGATATAGAAACGCAGTATATAGATATAAATACCAGATATAGTGTGTGTGAAAGAGGAGGGTCTGAGGAAGGACATTTGGGGGAGGGACAGGGAGGCAAAGCATTAATGGCACAAAGAGGTGTGGTATTATCTGTTGAAAGTATTTCATAGTTTTATCAACAGTACTAGGGAGAAATGTTCACCTGTTTAAATATCCATTTTGTAAGACAAATATTAATGTGATTGAATGTATGGAAGAAAATGAAATGAAAAAAAAATAAAAGAAAACAATTTATAAAAAAAGATAATCAAGGTCATGAGTGAAAAACAGGGAGGGTCTGAGAACTGTATAGACCAGAAGAGACTGAGAAGACATGATGACTAAATGCAATGTGGAATTCTAGATTGGATCTTGGAATAGAAAGAAAACATTAATGGAAAACTGGTGAAATCCAAATAAAGTCTGGAGTTTAATAACAATGTACTAATGTTAATTTCTTAGTTTCAACAGATACACCACAGTAAAGTAAGATGATAACATTAGGGAAAACTGGGTGAGGAGTATTTGGAACTGTTTGTAGTATCTTTTCAACTTTTCTACAATCTAAAATTATTATGAAACAAAAAGGTTATTCAAAGAAGAAACTGACAAGTTTATTCTAAAATTCATGGAATGGTAAAAGACCTAAAATAGCTAAAATAATTTTGAAAAAGAATGAGATATTTAGACTACCAGATTTTATGACTTATTAGAGAGCAACAATAATGAAGATGATGTGTTATTGACATAAGAATAGATGTACAGCAACAGAACAGAAGAGAGAACTCAGAAATAGATCCTAATATATATGACAAGTTATTTTCAACATAAGGGCAAAGGTAGTTCGATGAGGGAAGGGCTGGGCTTTGTAATGACCAACACTCGAACAACTGAATATCTATGTAGAAGAAAAGAAACTCTGATCCTGACTTCACATCTTACACAGAAAATAAATTCAAGGGGGCCAGCAGGTGGCGTGGTGGTTACGCTGGACTCCCACATGGCCGACCATGGTTCAAGTCTTGGACCTGGAGGCTTGCTCTCTCACTTTCCCTCTCTCTCTTTCTCTCTCGCTCTGTCCCTCTCTGGTCAAAATAAAAAATATGAAATAAATGAATGAATAAATAAAAAATAAAATAATTCTTAAAAAATAAATTCAACATGGGTTACAGACCTAAGTATAAGAGCTAAAGGTATGATCCTTCTAGAAAAAAAAAAAGAGAAAATATTTGTAACATTGGGTTAGGCCAGTGGTTTTCAATGAGGGCTGATTTTTTTTTTTTTTTTTTTTTTTTTGGAGAGGTTTTTTTTCGCTATAGGGCGCATGCGCTCGCCAGACAGACAGAGAGAGACATAGAGACAGAAAGCGAGAAATCACCCCCCAGGGGGGATGGTCACGCCGCAATCCCTTCTCCTCCATTCTCCTCTCGGGATCTTGGGCACGCACGCACACGTGCCCGGCGTGAGTTGTAAGCCACCGGGTCCGAGACGCGAACCGCGGTCGACTACGTGGGAGTCCAGCGACATAGCCATTACGCTAACTGCTGGTTCCCAATGAGGGCTGATTTTGTACTCTAAGGGATATTTGGCAATGTCTGGGGGCATGTTTGGTTGTCTCAACTAAAGTGGAAAGAATACAATTACTATCCAGTAAGTGGCCAGAGGTGCTGCTAGACATCTTGTAATGCACAGAACAGTCCCCATAACAAAGTTCAAATATCGGTAGAGAGAGAGTCTGGGTCAAGCAACTATTTCTTAAATAGAGCACAAAACCCACAAACCATACAAGAAAACATTAAACAAAATGAATTTCATCAAACTTTTAATCTTTTTCCCAGGAAACACATTAAGGAAATGAAAAACCATTTGCAAAACAGATGACATGGATTCATATATACAAAAAATTCTTATCATCAATAATAAACAACATTGGGCTAGAGATTTAAGCAGACTCTTCAAAAAGAGAACATAGAATGTTCAGTAAACACATGAAAAGATAATTAACATCACTAGTCACTAGGAAAGTGCAAATTAAAACTACAATGAGTAGATACCACTGCACACTCAGTAGAATGGCTAATAATGTCAAGTATTGACAAAGATATAGAGCAACTGGAATGCTCATACTTTTCTAAGGACTGCAAAATGGCTTAGCAACTTTGGAGAATAACTTGGCACTGTCTTATAGAATAAGCATATACTTATGACATAACATGCCTACTTTGTAAGTATTTGCTCAAGAGAAGTGAAAATATGTGTCCATAAGAGAAATTTTATGTAAATATTTATAACCACATTATTTATAAGATGCTTGGGACCAGCAGTTAGCGTAATAGTTATGTCGCTGGACTCCCATGTAGTCGACTGTGGTTCAAATCCCGGACCCAGCGGCTTAAAACTCACACCGGCTGCATGTGCGTGTGTGCCCAAGATCCTGAGAATGGAGGAGAAGGGATTGCGGTGTGGCCATTCCCCGGGGGGGGGGGGGGGGTGATTTCTCGCTTTCTGTCTCTCTCTGTCTGTCTGGCGAGCGCACGCGTCCTATAGCAAAAAAAAAAATAACTTCTCAAAAAAAAAAAAAAAAGATGCTAAATAAAACAGTGCAATTAACCATCAACTGGTTAATGGATAAACAAATTGTGGTATAAATGTAGAATTCTATTAGGTCGTTGAGAAAGTCATGACGCATTTTTATGTTTTTCTTTTCTTTTTTTTTTGAGAAATGTTTGCTATAGGGCGCATGCGCTGGCCAGAAAGACAGAGATAGACAGAGACATAAAGCGAGAAATCACCCCCCGGGGGGATGGCCATGCCACCATCCCTTCTCCTTCATTCTCCTCTCAGGATCTTGGGCACGCACGCACACGTGCCTGGCATGAGTTTAAGCCTGTGGGTCTGGGACTTGAACCGCTGTCAGCTATGTGGGAGTCCAGCAAAATAGCCATTACGTCAACTTCTAGTCCCAATGTTTTTCTTTTTTTTAAGAAAGATTTTTGCTGTAGGGTGCTTGAGCTTGACAGAAAGACAGAGAGACAGAAAACCAGAAGTCACCCACATGGAGGGATGGCCAAAATGCAATCCCTTCTCCATTTTCCTCTTGGGAATTTTGGCATGCAAGCACATGTGCCCAGTGTGAGTTTTTAGCTGCCAGGTCTGGGACTCGAACCATGGTCAACTACGTGGAAGTCCAGCAATGTAACCATTATGCCATCTGCTGGTCCCTCTATGTTTTTTTCTATGCAAAAATATGTCATGATTTTCTAACGAACTAATACTTTTGGGCAATGAAAAAGAAATATTGATAGCAAAAACAACATGGGTGAATTTCAAAAACCTTTACCAAGTATGTTCTGTATGATTCCATTTATGTGAAATTCTAGAGAAAGTAGCATTCTAGTGACACATAAAAAGTAGATCAGTAGTTGCCTGAAGCTGAATTTTAGGGTGATAGGGAAGGATTAAGAGTGATGGGGAATATTCTATAACTTGATGGGGTGATGGGCATATGACTATGTGCAATTGTGATACCTCATTAGGTTAGATGTTTAAAATAACTAACTTTTATATTATATTAAATTTATCTCAAAATATAGATTAAAAAAAACTGGATTAATAGCACATTATTAAAAGAATATGAAGGGACTGGCAGTTAGCGTAATGGCTATGTCGCTGGACTCCCTTGTAGTTGACTGTGGTTCGTGTCCCGGACTCGGTGGGTTAAAAACTCACGCTGGGCGCATGTGTGTGCATGCCCAAGATCCTGAGAGGAGAATGGAGGAGAAGGGATTGCGGTGTGGCCATCCTCCCTGGGGGATGATTTCTCGCTTTCTATCTCTCTGTCTCTCTCTGTCTGTCTGGCGAGCGCAGGCACCCTATAGCAAAAAAAAAAAAAAAAAAACCAAAAAAACAAAACAAAAACAAACAAACAAAAAAAACCCTCTCCCCCCCCAAAAAAATAAATAAAAATAAAAAAGAATATGAACAGCCTTGCCCCATAGTTCAGTGGCTAACCACTGTGGTTTGGGAACTGGATCCCACATAGCTGACCATAGTTCAAATCCTGTCCTCAGCAGCTTGAAAAAAACATGCTGGGTGCATGTATATGCATACTCCAAATCTGGATGGAGTGGAAATGTGGAAAAAATAGGATTGTAGTGTGAGCACACCTCCTGGTGGGGCATGCTCTCTCTCTCTTAGTAAATAATAAAAGAAAGATAATTTTACCTAAAAAACAGCTAAAAGTAGTTATTGTAAATGAGCACTATATTTAGCTTCAAGTTTCCTAGTAGATAATACAAAAATGAAAACTGGAAGTGCTGTATACTTTTCATTATGTCATAAATGGAAGAGTATTTGCCTTTCAGAAGATTACATATTTTAATAAGCAGGAAAGAGTAATTTTCTATGAGAATCTTCACAGAGGATAATAATACCACATTGAGCAATATTTCCTAGAGAACTTTTGAAAAGTTAGAAATATCCTTTATATGCTGACTCTTAAACTGAACATGGAGAAATCATTTTTCCTAAGGATCTAAAGCAAAGTCCGTAGCTTCCTATTGTTTCACTCCTTGCAGCAGCTTGCAGATGGCCATGAGCGGACCAAGATAACTGACGTGAGCTCAAGGACAGGAGAGGGCCACTGGGGCATGGTGCTTAGAGCAGCCGAATCGTACATGGGTAACAGCATGGTTTGAGTCCTAGAACTGGTGGCTTGAAAAAACACATTGGCTGCATGTGCGTGCCTACCCAAAATTCCAAAAGGAGGAAGAAAGGGAGAAGGAACTGTAGACTGACTGTCCTCCACAGGGGGTGATTTCACACTTACTCTCACACATTTCTCTCTATCTCTCCAGAGAACATAAATCCACCCTCTGACAGAAATTTAAAAAGAAAGAAAGAAATAAAGGAAGAAAACGTGGTTGAGGTATGTGGAGAGAGATTAAGTTATGATTTTAAAAGGAGACTTGTAGGCATTGACTTTTTTTTTTTTTTGAGAGGTTTTTTTTTTTTTTTTTTTTGCTATAGGACACGCACGCTCGCCAGACAGACAGAGACAGAGAGATAGAAAGCGAGAAATCACCCCCCACGGGGGATGGCCACGCTGCAATCCCTTCTCCTCCATTCTTCTCTTGGGATCTTGGGCACGCACGCACACGTGTCCGGTGTGAGTTTAAGCCACCGGGTCTGGGACTACGAACTGCGGTTGACTACGTGGGAGTCCAGCGACATAGCCATTACGCTAACTGCTGGTCCCGGCATTGACTCTTTAAAAAAGAATTAAACACCTTGACCCTAGTGGAGCGTGCCCACACTGCATGGGGTTTATTTGTTTCAATGTTTAGACAAACCTACTGAATTCCTACTCCTTATATCATCAGCGAAGAAGAGATAGTTTTGGCCTAATTCCATTGGTAAGAATCAATAGTGATCTGCTTCTTGTATTGAACTGTAATATGGGTCACTGTATAATGTTTTGATTTGATCTGATGTGTAGCCTGGTAAGCCTGCCGGGTTATCCTGAAAATATAAGCTCAGAGAGTGACATTCGTAACCTACTGAGTTATTTAGCATTTTCTACCTGAACGCTGCTGAGAGTTGTGTGTGGAAATGAAGAACTGGGTTTTGCTATACTTGATATTGGATTGTTGTTGACTTTGGAAACAACTGATCAGCAGATTCAATTACTTCTTGTCTCAGGTCACTCGTAGAGGGGAGGATTCTTGCATTTCCGGCTACTGTGTCAGGATACAGTTCAGACTGTTGAAGTATGGCAAAGAGGAGGGGACTTTGGGAATACTCGTATTGAATCCATCTAGAGGTCAGAGGTTGCTCTGTCGAGTGCCTGTCCCTCCCCACTGTAAACAGCGCCTACATCCTAGGCATGGCTCAGATCTGGGCACTGAGAATGATACTACCTGCCCTTGGCCACAGTAAGAAGCAGTGGAGCCGAATGTCTGGAAGCCTGGGTTCAGAATACAGACCACGTGGTAGCCATATGACGTCACAGCCACTCAAAATCTTTTGGCCACCCACTCCATGTTTTCATAGTTCCCTGCATTGTAAAGCTCACCTTCCCAAGGTAGCATAAAAAGAAAACCAAAATGCTACATTTCTCAGTCTCTCCTTAGCTGGTGGCCTGAGTGACACTAGTCTGATGCTCAAAGGAAGACTTTGACTCAGAAGGGAGATATGGAAGGAAAAAGGCTGGTCACAAGGCTTTGCTTTTCTCACTCCAAAGTAGATGGTGAAAGCTACCTGGTTTTAGGATCAGGAATGGCAGCTGCCTCTTCATTCAGCCGGTTCTTCAGTGTGTTACTGAGACAATCCTGCGGCAAATGATGCCTCAAAACCAGCTGGGCTTGCGACCAGCAGTTAGCGTAATGGCTATGTTGCTGGACTCCCATGTAGTCGACTTCGGTTCAAGTCCCGGACCCAGTGGCTTAAACTCATGCCGGCCCGTGTGCGTGTGTGCCCGGGATCCCGAGAGGAGGAGGGATTGCGGTGTGGCCATCCCCCCGGGGGGGTGACTTCTCGCTTTCTGTCTGTCTGGCGAGCGAACGCGCTTATAGCAAAAACCTCTCCAAAAAAAAAAAAACAAAACAAAAACAAAAGAAAAACAGTTGGGCTTAAAGCTCTTAAAGCTTAAAGTCTGTAAGACACTACCCCCATACTTCTTCTGTGGTAACTTGCCTTACTCCGGTGAGTAAGTCTCAATCTCCTTGTGCCTTCTGTTAACAGTGATCATTATTTTTACCATACTGATGACTTCATAGTCATTTCTCTGGAGACTCTTTATTTTAGAAGTTTATATATAAAAGATATCAGTGCTGAGACTATTATACAAGGGCATTCTGGCACATAACTACCATGGAACCAAATGGAGATGTTTATTGTTATACTGTGTCATACCTATTTGTGACGTGACTTCAGCGTATGTGAGCATTGCCTGTAGAACTTGGAATGCTGTGTATTCTTGGTCTTTCCACACAGAGTCTGGTTCATTTGGACTGGGGTGGGCCCAGGAATATGTACTTAAATAATTTTCCAGGGGATTGGTATTCTATTGATCACAGTTTTAAAAATGTTGACTCTATTTGATCTCCTTCTACATTTTTTATCTGTATTTCTCATTTGTATTAGTTCAATGCCTGGCACATACTTATGATTTTTTTCTTCATGGCTGAATTTGTTCATTGCATGATAAATCTAAAAGGACAGAAATACTGGAAACAGTGACATTTTATGTATTTCTGTTGCTCAAAAATCTTAAATAATTTGAAACCAAAAAAAGCAAATTTTGCGATATTTTTCCCCCTATTGTGGCTTGTTGGAAAAGTCATGATGTATTTTTTTCTACATTTTTCTGTGCAAAAATGCTAGTGTCTTCTGACAACTCCATAGATTCTCTAAGGGTCAAACTTCCTGGATCAGTGAGTTTCCTGCTAAAGCCAGGATTCGTTTTCCACGCGTGGTCAAACATACGATACTACACACTGATCTTTGATTCACACATTTATCACGTGGAATTGTACCCAGATCACTGACATGTTTATCACTAGAGGGTGTCTTTTTCCAGAGCTTTAGTGCTTCCACTCTGACAGGACTTCCCCTCCCACTTCTCTTCCCGCCCTCTCTAGGACACAATTTCTAGGTGTCAGGAGCTTAAATTGGAGAAAAACAGCATTTGTGAAATAGTACCTTCCGAGACACAGTTGTGTATTGATGATGGGCAGATAACTTAATCACAGGCTCCAGATGAAAGCCCAATTATTTCTTCAGCTTCTGTTCTTTGTCTGCTCAAGCTTGTTTGAGTAGCCAGGTGTAATAATAGCACTAACAGCAGGTGAATATGATTTGGCAAGAGAAAAGAAAGATCAGGAACAAAGATCCCCAGTTCAAGGTGCTTAGGGGGACCAGCAGTTAGTGTCATGGCTATGTCGCTGGACTCCCATGTAGTTGACCACAGTTTGAGTCCCAGACTTGGTGGCTTAAACTCATGTGGGGCGTGTGTGCGTGCGTGTGTTGCCCAAGATCCCAAGAGGAGAATAGAGGAGAAGGGATTGCGGCGTGGCCATCCCCCAGGAAGTTGATTTCTTGCTTTCTGTCTCTCTGTCTCTCTCTGTCTTTCTGGTGAGCACATGAGCCCTATAGCAAAATCCTCTCAGAAAAATATAATAATTTGTAATAATCTAAATGAGCTGCTATAAAGGGGCCCTGGTCTCTATGCTGCAAATGGGAAGAATGGAAAAATATGCCAATGTACTACTTTTGAGAGAGGTTTTCTTTTTTGTTTGTATACATAATAAATAATACATATATACATAAATATATCTTTATTTATTTATAAAGGGTATATGGACTCACCAGAAAGAGGAAGAAAGAGAGAGAGGGAGAAAACATGCCCCTATGGGGTCATGGTCATGTTCAATCCCCTTCTCCTCTATTTCCCCATCCTGTTGGGATTCTGGGCACACAGGCACACTGCCCAGTATATTTTCAAGCGACCCGGTCTGGATTCCTACCATGGTTGGTCATGTGGGGTCTGACTTCCTTAACCGCTAAGCTGGTCTAGTGATAGGTTACCTCCACGTGCCTTTCTAAAAACAACTCTACTGAGGAATATTTTACATGTCATAAAAGTCACACACTTCAAGTATACAATTCTATGATATTTAGTCATTTTACTGAGTGGTACAGTTGTCACTATAACTCAATTTTAGAATATTTTCTCTTCCCTGTAAGAACTGTTTCACCCACTCCCAGTATGCCACCCTCAGATCCAGGCAATTACTGGTCTTTCTGTCCATACATTTGCCTTGTCGGGCTATTTTATATAAATAGAATCATACAGTGTGTGCATTCTCATGCCTGGCTTCTTTCTCTTTGTGTAGTGTTGAGGCTCACTCGTTGTGTCACATTTAGTATTCCACTGTTTTCAATAAGCTACATTTAGTATATCCATGTGCTGGTTGATTGACACTTCAGTTGTTCTCACTTTGGGGCTGTTTTAAATAATTCTGTTATGAACTTTCCTATGCTAGTTTTGATGTAGACATATGTTTTTATGTCTCTTGTGTAAATAACAAGGAGTGAAATTGTTGGATCAGTTGGTAGTTTTATGCTTAACTTTTTGAGAAACTGCCAAGTTGTTTTTCTTTTTCTTTTCTTCCTTTTTTATTTTTTTTGTCATAGGGTATGTGAGTTTGCTGGAGAGAGACAGAGAGCGGGAAAGTGAGAACTCTCTCCCCACAGCTGCAGGAGAATGGCCACGTCACAGTTGCTTCTCTATATTCCCCTCGGGATTTTGGGCACTCAAACACTTGCACCCAGCATGATTTTCAACTCACCAGGTCCAGGACTCAAACCATGGTAGACATGTGTGAATCCAGGGTTTTAAGCACCATACACCTGCTAGCCCCTCCAAGTTGTTTTGCAAAGTGCCTGCACGATTTTATATTTCCACTAGCAATGTGTAAGAGTTCCCATTTCTCCACATCCTCACTAACATTTGCTTTTATCTGCCTTAGTTATTATAACCATTATAATAGATGTGGAATGGTATCTTGTTCTTGTTTTAATGAAATTTTTAAAAATTAAATAGTATTGAACATCTTTGTATATCTTTATTAGTCATTATCATTTGCACATCTTCTGTAGTGAAATGTCTACTTACATTTCTTGTCCTTTATAAAAAATATTTCTGAGAGATTTTTGCTATAGGGTGTATAAGAAATATATATATTGCTATAGATACATAAGAAAATCTTTACTGAATTTAAGATTTCAAAAATCCCCTTCTGGGACCAGCAGATGGCATAATGGTTATGTCGCTAGACTCACATGGAGTAGATTGTGGTTCGAGTCCCAGACCTGGCGACTTAAACTCACACTGGGCATATGTGTATGAGTGCTCAAAATCCTGAGGGGAAACTGGAGGAGAAAGGATTGTGGCATGGCCAAACCCTCTGTGGGGGAGATTCCTGGCTTTCTGTCTCTCTGTCTCTCTCTGGCTAGTGCATGCACCCTATAGCAAAAGTTTCTCTCTCTAAAATAAAATAAAGAAAAGAATTCTCCCCTATGGTTTCTTCTACTTTGCTCTTATATTTAAATCTATGATTCATTTTGAATTAATTTTTGCATACAGCGTGAAGTCAGGGTCCAAATTAATATTTTTGCATGTGGATATTCAATTGTCCTCACTTGTCTCTTAAACTGATATCTGCTGCATGCTTGGTTTCATGGTAGGTATTGGAGATACAAAGACCAATGATACGGTTTTCAGCTTCAAGTACAGTCTAGGGAGGTATATGTCCATTACCAAGGAGGGTGGAACACAGGGGCATGCCAAATCAAGATCTGATGGAGCCAAGAAGAATGAGACAGGCACAAATCTAGACAATTGCTTCAGTGTCTTCAGAGGAAAGAATGTTTGTAGCCTTGTGTGGTATAATGGCTTCGACTTCCTTGGTCTCTTTAACACACTGGTTGTCACAGTCTGTTTTGAGCTATAGCTCAAAAAAATCTATAATCAACAAAAAGTTCAAATATTGACATTTGTTAATGATTACTTTTTAAAAAACACTTGCTATGCTTAGAGTGGAAACTATGGCAATATCTTACATTGGTGACACCCCAGGTTATATCTTGAAAATGTGTATTCCATGAGGATGTTATAAAAACTGGCTGAGGGGTCAGCAGTTTACATGGTGGTTAAGGTGCTGGATCCTATATGGCCAACCACAGTTTGAATCCCAGACCCTGTGGCTTAAAAATCACTCCAGCCACGTGTGCATGAGTGCCCAAAATCAAAGAAGAGAATGGAGACAGGATTGTGGCATGGCCATCCCCTCTTAGGGGGTGATATCTCACTTTCCTTCCATCTCTCTTTGGTGAGCACATGCACCCTATGACCAAAATCTAAAAAACAACAACAACAACAACAAAAACCCAAAAAACAGGCTGAAAGCTTTGGTTCAGTGGATCAACATTGGAACAGGAATCAAGAGTCTTAGTTTTTGTACTACCACTAATTACCTTGTGTTCTTGACACACTGTTTAACTTCTAAGACCCTAATTTTCTCATAATATAAAATTGCAGTTCATTTTCTAGATCCTTGCTAGACACCGTAAAGCAAAGGAAGACAAGGATGCCAGATACTTTTATAGAGAGGGATGTGACGACGAGTTGTTAAAAGATAATGTTGCACATTTTTGGCTAGTTCTACATTTCCTTGTGTCTAGAAATATACATCTTTTATACATCTTTTCTGACCAAGCAGTCAACCAGGGAAAAAGAAGCAAGAAGGGAAATGATTCCCCAAATCAGCTTACAGAACAGGCCTGCTGGAGAGAATTCACATGTCAGACACATGACAGGGGAATTTCAGCTGATATAACTGCACCCACCTGTGGACAATAAGATTTCCTCACACTGTGGTAACAAGGTACATGTACTTCCCTAAGAGAAGTTAAAAAAAATGCTTGGGACTACATAAAGTACTTGGAAGATGTATTCTCTTTATTGTTTGGAAAAATGATGAGTATTTTTCATATTTCAGATTTTCCCAGAGAGCAAACCTAAACATAAGATATTTTGTTAAGAATAAGAAGTATTACTTTAATGTATGGTAAGAACATGAATCTGATGTAAATCAACTTTACACCCCCCTTTCCAAGACTTGTCTTTTAGACTCTGAGTCACAACTTGAATACATTTTCTGAACTTCCTTTTATAACTACAACACCTTCAAACTTGGACTTAAATACTCCCTGTCCCGCTACCCTCCCCCCACCCATTTTCCCCCCTTTTTGTAATATACAGGCACTGAGCCTACAGTTTTTGACAGCTTTTCAGACCAAGGAGTTCTGTCTCTTTTGGATTGAGTTTCCCCTCGAATTCTCCCTTAATTCCCTCTTCATGCACATAAACTTTTTCTTCTTGGCAATAGATATTCTGAGGCTACTTGTATTTGAGTAGTGAAACTTTGCGAAGTTATAAGAAAACTGCATTTTATTATTGTCATATATCTGTAAAATCGTTACTTGGCAAATGTACCATTTAGGGGCAACCACTGTTCAAGCGTGCCTGTATATACCTTTATTCTACATTGTGTTTTGACAAAACTTTGCCTTGATCTAATAGGACATTTGGTTGCAAATGACAGAAATCCAAATCAAATTAGCTCAAGCAAAAAAAAAAAAAAAAAAAAAAAAAGGATTTATTGGCTCTTTTGAAAAAAATCTTTGTATTTATTTTATTTATCAGAGGAGATATCTGCTTACAAGAGGGAGATGGAGGGACAGAGAGGCAGGGTGGGGGAGAGGAAGAAAGCATCCCTTCAAAGATATATGGTCACACCACAATCCCTTCTCCTCAATTTTAACATTCTGTTTGGATTCTGGGCACGCATGCACATGTGCCTGGCATATTTCTCAAGTTGCCAGGGCCAGAAGTCAAACCAAGTAGTCAGCCATGTGGGATCTGCATTCCTTAACTACTAGGCCACAGGGCCGACCCAGTGGCTCTAAGTTAGGATGTGTAGGTGTGGAATTGGCTTTAGTTTAGGGGTGCAACAAGATTCCTGGCTCTCTTGCCCTCTGTTAGCTTCAGCGTTTCTCTGGACACTGGTGTCATTCTCAGGCAGATTATATCCACGTGGTAATCAAATAGATAGCTCCATACTTTCCTGGTCTTTTAAGTCAAGATCAGAGGGTAGAGATTCTTTGGAGACTGGATTTCATCAGGGGACTCTAATTTGTCTAGCTTGGGACACCCAGGAAGAAGGTATAAAGACTTACTAGCGTAGCTCCTGAAACCAGAGTAGCCAGAGCAGAGCATGACAAACTGTCCATATCCACGCAAGGTGAAGGAAGAGCAGGTCCCTAGAGGATGCCGGGCAGATGCAGATGACACGTGCCCATTACACTTGGTGAGGTGATGTCAAACACTTTCTATGAAAGGAACACTGGCTTTCATTTGCCACCAAAGTGCAAAGCTACTATGAATAATAGTGCAATATCCATTTCTCTTTGAGTCCATCTCAGGTATCCAGAGATGTATTTAGCTCATCCTTTCCTCTTTCTTGTGACAATGTACTATCCTTTCACTGAATTGATGCTTTCTTTCTTAATATGAATTTTTAAATGTAATCAAGTCTTTGTAAAAAGTCTCCTTGTGATTTCTCGCATGAACCATGTTTATTTCGCAATAAAACTGATTAAAAAGTACCTTCTCCTAAATAATGTAGATATGTTAATGGTGTTTGGTTACTTAGAAATCAAAGAAAACAATTTAATGGACTGTGTCCCAAATTTTTGATGACTAGAAAGGAGTTTTTGAGTGACCGCAGTTATATGCTTCAGGTAAAACACATCGCCCTTCTATAGAATTTTTCAATTCTCAGATCTCAACCCTGATAAACTTTCTGACAGGGGAAAATTCCAAAACACATATGAAGGAGAAAATTACATTCCAGTGTTTTAAATAGCAAGTCCAAATACAGTAATCTTTTTTTTTTTTTTTCAATATCATGAATTAGGACAGCTCCAGCTTTTAAAATAGAGTAAGAAGAAGAGGTGGCATACATACAGAATAAACTGACAGTTAAATATAGCACACTAGAATTCTTTTCATATCAAAGACCAGTAATAAAACATAAGTTAATTTTGGCATTAGCACACATTCTGAATGTTACCTGGTCATTTTCTAGAGCTTTCTGTAGTCGTTATAGGCTAAAAGAAAAGATGAGATTGTAGTATAAAAATATCCTGCTATATTGTTATCATTAAATCTTTTGAACTATATCTGGTGCAGATATGTTATATATAGAATCCCTATGTTCATGGTAATTTTAGCAAGAGCATATCTTCTGCCTTCAATCTACCGGTCATAAAATTAGCAGCATTATGTGAGAGGATAACCTGTTCCTGGGAAATACACATGGAAATAATTAGTGATAAAGGTCATGATGTCTCCTATTTATTTTCAGATGTTTAGAGTAACAACAATAGAGTAACAACAATATTAACACAATATTCTATTATATAAATGTTCTGTGACTTACTTAACCAGTCTCATGCCAGTAATTATATGTGGAGGTAGATGGGAAAACTGGATAACTTCAACTCAGATGATTAAGTTTTCTTAAAGTAGCTTTATTATATTTGGCTTAAAAAATGCTATAAATTACAATGTTTCAGATCATATTTCAAAGTATCACTATATATGTCATGAGGACTAATAAATGAATTTACTGTACACTTACGGTATTATCACAGAAGACTTCTGACCCTATGTGGGAATAGAGTCCTTCCCAGATGAGAGGCCACAATAAAATTTTGGAATTTAAAAGCAGAGAGGGGGACCAGCAGATGGTGTAATGGTTATGTTGCTGGACTTCCATGTAGTTGACCGTGGTTCAAGTCCCGGACCTGGCAGCTTAAAATTCATGCTAGACGTATGTGCGTGCATGCCCAAGATCCCAAGAGGAGAATGGAGAAGAAGGGATTGTGGTGTGGCCATCCCTGTGAGGGGTGATCTCTCACTTTCTGTCTCTCTGGCAAGCTCATGTGCCCTATAGCAAAAATCTCTCTTAAAAAAAAAAAAAAAGCAGAGAGGAAGAGGCTAGAATAGGAGTCTCCAGTTTGAAAGGGCCCATCGAATGCCTAGCATAGGGAATGAAGAGACTTTAGTGAAGCAAGGCTTCATAAAATTTTATGGCTCCCTAGAGTGAATGAGAAAATGCCAAAAGCTTCCAGAGAGACCAGGTAACAGAATGGTACAGGACATTTTGAGAGAAATGTTGGACAATGGAGCAATGCTACCAGAACGTTGAGAGAAATGGTTTTCTACTTATAATTTGTTTTTTTGAAAAAATGATCAGAGGGCGCATGTATTCACCAACATGATGCAGGAACAGACAGAGAGGAGAAAGCACTCCTCAGCGGGGAATGGTTAACACTGCAGACCCTTCTCCTCCATTTCTCCATCTTGTCAGGATTTTGGGCATGCATGCCCACACACCATGTGTGTTTTTCAACCCATTGGGGTGGGCATTAGAACCACAGACTACCCCGTTGGATCTTACTCCCTTAACCACTAGACTACATGGCTGGCCCTTCACTTTAGAATTCTTTACTCAGATAAACAATCAATTATGAGGGCAGAATAAAGGAGGTTTTAGATAAGGAAGGTTTAAAAAGGTCACCTCCCTTGAGTCTTTCCTTAGGGAGTTACTGAGAAATTTATTCTAACAAAATGAGGGCACAACCCAGGAAAGATGAAGTCTTAAGGCTTAAGAGACAAGGGATCCAGCACAGGGAATTAGGGAAGAAAATCTCAGCTAGGCCCTAAGTCTAGAGAGTCACCAATTGCAGACTGGAGCAAGAAGAAGCTCTAGTATGGAAATAGGGAGAAGAAATGAAATGAATGGATTATGTGATAACACTAGACAGCTCAGAAAATAATGTGGATAGGTATATGATAGCTCTGATGGAACATTTGGAAAAAGTAATCAGAACCAATATAGTCATACATCATTTGATGACAAATACACGTGTGTGTGTGTGTGTGTGTGTGTGTGTGTTTATCTATCTATCTATCTATTTGGGAGAGGTTTTTGCTATAGGGCACATGTGCTTCCAGAAAGACAGAGAAAGACAGAAAGCAAGAAATCACCCCCTCAGGGGGGATGGCCATGCTGCACTCCCTTCTCCTCCATTCTCCTCTCAGGATCTTGGGCATGCATGCACACGTGCCTGGCGTGAGTTTAAGCCACCCGGTCTGGTGCTCGAACCACAGTCGATTACATGGGAGTCCAGTGACATAGCCATTACGCCAACTTCTGGTCCCCTCTTTTTTTTTTTAAGAAGAGATTTTTGCTATAGGGTGCATGAGCTCACTGGAAAGACATAGAAAAAAAAAGTTAGAAATCACCTCCCGGGGGGATAGGTATGCTGTCATCTCTTCTCTAGTCTCCTTTCAAAATTTTGGGCATGTATGCACATGTGCCTGTTGTGAGTTTCAATCAGCTTGGTCCAGGACTTGAACCATGGTTGATGACATGGGAATCCCCATTTTAACTATTATGCCACCTGCTGGCCCTGACAGAGATATATTGTAAGAAATGTGCTACTGGGCAATGTCATTGTTGTGCAAACATCGTAGAGTGTACTTACACAGATCTTGATGGTACAATGCACTGCACACCTACTCATATGGTATAGCCTACTATCTTATGAGTCAAATGCTGTATGTGTGGTCTGTGATGGCTGAAACAGCATTATGAGGTACATGACAATACTGATAAATTAAGGAGTTTCATATGTTATTCAGAAACACAGGGATTAAATAACAAGGACATAGCTGTGCAGATGAAAGTGATTACTCAGGGGAAAGAATGCTGCAGAAATTAATGAATTCGAATAGTGAGTTTTTAGTATTATTTTGTTTAATACTATTTAGTACTTCAGTTTAGTACTGTTTGATTATTTCATTAAGTATATCTGTTATGCTGATTAAAAATAAAAATTATGTGAAAATAAAAGCTGCTCAGGCTAAAATAAACCATTTACAGTGTTAATAATAGAGGAAACTGGGAATGAGGTATATGGAAATTCAATCTTCCAATTTTCTTTTTCTTTTTTTGGAGAGTTTTTGCTATAGGGCACATGTGCTCGCCAGACAGACAGAGACAGACAGAGAGACAGAAAGCGAGAAATCACCCCCCAGGGGGGATGGCCACGTGGCAATCCCTTCTCCTCCATTCTCCTCTCAGGATCTTGGGCATGCACGCACACGTGCCCGGCAAGAGTTTAAGCCACCGGGTCCAGGATGCGAATCGCGGTCGACACCCGTGGGAGTCCAGCGACATAGCCATTACACTAACTGCTGGTCCCCTCAATCTTACAATTTTATGTCAATATAAAACTGCTGTAAAAAAGAAAATCTTTTAAAACATCTAATTGGAGGAACAAGAAAATTGGAAAAGAAGAAATGCATACTGTGCAGTATGTTAAATACAGTACAATAAGCTTAATGAACATCAAAATGTACAAACAATAAAATTAATTTCATTAGTGCTTTTAAAAACAAAATTAACCAGTAAGAATAAAATATGGATAGCATCTTGTTGACCTATTTTATTTAAATATATATCTTCTATTTTGAATGCTTGAAAATAGAATTACCACTAGTAGCTTACACTTTTTCACAGAAACTTGTAAACTTAAAATAACAAATAGACACTTACGTTTAAGGGCTTGTGTTTCCATTAGTAGATTAAAATAGTTTGGATTCTGACTATTCACGTTTAACCTCTTTACTCCCATTGAAGTATCATAAGCAACACTGGGAGTTAGGCAAGACTAGTGAGGGATGAGAGATCTGAAGAGAAGAGCCGGGGAGGCTCCATCTCTCCTGGATGCTGAGCATTATTGGTGTTGAGCGTTATTGTTCTCATGTGCCTTTTCATCAGCTTGGCTAAATGGTAGACCCATTTCATAAGCTTTAAGTGATTTACCTGCTGATATAGCCCCAAGAGTGAAAGAGTGGGGCTTAGATATCAAGTCTTCTGATGCCAAGGATAGGAGTGCAACTTTGTCCCAAAGCACCAAGAGATGTGGCAGCAGTAGTTGCTGCCATCAGGATGGGTACTGACTTTGAAAACTTCAGGGCAGTGGCATTGACCAGGAAGCAAAACAGTGGTGAGTAGATGGTGCTTAGATTGGGCTCTCTCTCTCTCTAGGATGTTCTAAGGCATCTTTCCTTATTACTTTCATCCTGTTAAAGTATCTTTTTTTATTTTAAAAATGAGACATGGCAGGAAATGTCTCTCATACCCTGTTTTCACTCTGTGGATCCAGCAAACGAAAATGACAGCCCTGCAATAGCTAAATATCTAAGCTTTAAAAACATATTTTAAAAGCCCTAATTGGCATAATAACCTGTAATTTTCTTTTCTTTTTTGGCATCACCCATTTTATATCTTGTACTTCCAGTTTCCCTCAATCACATAATTATCAGATATTCTTGTGGATTTTAAAAGGTGGTTTTAATGTCATATTCTTCAATTAATTGACCAGTTTACTCCCATTATGTATAATCTCCTGTGCTTAGACTTCTTGCCTATGGGACATAGTTTAGTTCAGTAGTGCCCTGTTAGACTTTCCCCCTGATTTGTTGACTTTAATACTAGTTCTGGTCGAAGCAAGAAATCTTGGAAGTGATGGAGAGAATGAACTTGTCATACATACAGGTTAAGCTTCTCTAAGAATAATAGAATGATATTTCTGGATGCAAGACCAGATCGACCATCTTTGGTTCTGTGACTTTCCCTATTTGAGTGATAGCTAAATAACCTTCATTGCTTTGGCCATTTCTATGACTTTTGACCTGGGTTATAGCTCTTTTGCAGGCTATTATGGACTGAATGTTAATGTCCTCCCAACAGTCATATGTTGAAGCTCAATTTGATTATATTTGGAGATGAGGCCTTTGGGATGTACTTGGGTTTAGATGAGGTCTTGAGGGTGAGGCCCTCAAGATGGGATTAGTGCCTTTATAAGGAAAGGAAGAACTATAAGAGCTCTTTCTCTGGATGCATACACAGAGGAAAGGCCATGTGAACACACAACTGAAAGGCAGCTGTGTACAAGCCAGGAAGAGGGATCTTACCACAGACTGAATCTGCTAGTTCCTTATCTGGGACTTCCCAGCCTCCAGAACTGTAAGAAATAAATGCCAGTTACTTAAGGTACCTAGCTTGTAATATTTTAGGGCAGCTGAGCTAACTAAGACACATGCCATCTTCAACGTCTCCAGCTTTTTGATTCATTATAAATAGAATAGGGCAATTATCAGACCTTCAGCAGTGTTGAGCATATGGGGATACTATTTTCTTACTTCCTTTAGACCTAACACCTGTTAATTGTTCCTGGTTCCGTATTTTGAAACCACATCCAGGACTGACTCGGTGGTGCAGCAGTAATACTGTGACTCAAGAGAAGCCAAATCCCACATGATCACCTCAGATTGAATCCCCCCACCAGATAAGCTTGAAACATGCTAGCAGGTGGACTGCTGTCCCAGATTCGTGGGCTGGAGGACTGGAAGAATGGGGTTGCAGTGTGACCAGACCCTGTGGGTGTGCTTCTCTCTCTCTTACTTTCACATGTCCATGCATCTGCTCTATCATGAATAAAGAAAAAAAAGTCTAAAAATATATTACTTCTGGAGGCAATATTTTTATGTTCATAAGTTCTGTATTTATCCTTCCATTCGGCCATGCCCAGTATTTTTTTTAAGAAAATATTTCTTATTTTTTTAAGAATTATTTTATTTAAATATATATATATATGTGTGTGTGTGTGTGTATATATAGCTATATATATAGTTATTAGTTATATATATATGTGTGTGTGTATATATATATACATATATATATATATATATTTGTTATTATTATTATTATTATTATTATTATTATTTTTTTTTTGACCAGAGATGGACAAAGCAAGAGAGAGAGAGAGGGGAAGTGAGAAAGCAAGCTACCAGGGGTCTGGGACTTGAACTATGGTAAGCCATGTGGGAGTCCAGTGTGCTTAATCACCATGCCACCAGCTGGCCCCCATGCCCAGTATTTATTTATTTTTTTTTGTCAACCAAGATGAGTACCGTGTGTGTATGTATATTCATACACACACAGTACTATTTTACCATGTTCCCTTTCTTTACTGACTACTTTCCTACAACCAGGTTATAATACCCTATTTTCCTTAGGACGTCACATTTCCCCTTTCGCATTCCTCAATCCTTGTGGTTAAAGGGAGGCTTTCCCCACACATGGCTCCAAGGGTGATCATGTTTCTCAAAGTAGGACAGAGAAACACATTCTCTTAATCGCATTGATTGATTCTGAGATGCACAAGTGATCAACTCAGATCAAGGAGAGACAGGCCCTCCTCTTTTGCTGAAATCACTGGGGAAGAGGCTCAAGCCTGCACAGAGCCTAACAATGTTGAGAGGTGGAGAGAGCCGGAGAATCCAGGTGATAGTTGATTATCTGGACCCAGTTGTGTCGGGCTAACAATGAACTTACTGATCATGCAAACTAATTTCTTCTTTGGCTTAGGTCAGTTTAAATAGGATTTTTAGTATTTACAATGGAAAGAATGCTAAGTGGAAGATTTCTACAGTCACAGGCATTAAGAAGCATGAAGAGATAGATAATATATTAATTGACAGAGACAAAACCCAGAAAGATTAAAAAGAGAGAGAGAGAGAGAGAGAGAGCAGCAATTAATAAGATAAAATTTAGTAAAGATAAAATATAAAGTCCCATACTTGGAGAAAACCATCAGAAGGGCAAAATGAGGAAGGTGCTGATGTGGATAAGTACTGCCTATGTGAGAAAGATTTATTGGTTTTACTGAATTATTAGCTAAATCACCATTATTAGTATAATCGAGACTGCCAAAAATATATTACATTCTGTTTCATCAACTTCTTCTCCTACACTTGTGCCCATACCAACTACATTATACTTGATTGATTACGATAGCTCTATTGTAAGTCTCAAAAAATTTGGTAATGAGATTCTGTCATCTTTGTTCCTCTAGATTGTGTCTATTCTATGTCATTTGCACTTTTCCTATAAATGATATATCTTGATATATACCTAATATATATAATTTTCTCAAATTAGAGAAAAATCAGATAGAATTGCATAACTTTTCAAGCTGGTTAGCCTAGTAAATTATAAATGTTTTTTTAAAAAAATTTGTTAGAAAAATTGGACTCCATTTGTGTGCACTTGGAGAGAGACAGAGAAGGAGATGGAAAGCGAGGAAACACCTCCCACGGAAGATGGCCATACCATAATCCCTTCTTCATTTCTTCTTTTGGGATTTTGGGCATGCTACCACATGGCATATGCACTTGGTATATATATATTTTTTAGAGGTTTTTGCTATAGGGCATGTGCACTTGCCAGACAGACAGAGAGAGACAGAGAGACAGAAAGTGAGAAATCATACCCCGGGGGGATGGCCACGCTGCAATCCCTTCTCCTCCATTTTCCTCTTGGGATCTTAGGCAGGCACTTACAAATGCCCAGCATGAGTTTTAAGCCACCGGGTCCGGGATGCGAACCGTGGTCGACTACATGGGAGTCCAGCGACATAGCCATTACGCTAACTGCTGTTCCCAGGAGTTAGTTTTTTAAAATTCTTCTTTTTCCTCAACTTAATTTACAGTTTCTTGTTTATCCTGACATTACTTTATTTAACCAGGCCTCAGTTGCCTCATGTGTGAAGATATTGCGTCAAGTGTGGTCCAAAATCCTTTCCAGTTCTGAGTTCCTGAGTTTGTATTCCATTTCATCCTATTCTTTTCACGTCCATCTAGGCAGCAATAATACCATTTTCAAGACAAGCTGTAACATTCAGAGAGTGTTTCAGCTTTAAAAAACGTTATGCTTGTGTGTTGCTACTCCTTAAACCTGTGATTCATAGTTCTAGTTTTAGAATATTTCCAGGTGTCTACAGTTACCAACAGCTATGATGGATTGGATCGTTGGCCTCTCCCTGCATCCACACTCCTGTGCCGGCTTCATTGTGGGCGGAGTATACTTCCTCGGCCTTTGATTTGTTTTGGCTCATGGTGTAGGGGCAGTGCTTGTGCATGTTTCTAGCCTAGCTCCTAAGAGCTTCCTTTTTAGCTATCTTATACCTCTGTTTCTGCTGGTCCAAGGCGAATGAGAGCAGGGAGCAGACCTACAGATCCGGGTGAGACCCAGACCTACCCCAGGCACGGAAGGCTCAAGCAGGGCCTCTCAGTTGAACCCAGCTCGGGCCAGGTGAGTTTCAGCTGACCTGTAGATCTTTATAAGAATAAATAACTATTAAGTCTTGGTGTGGCCTGTCACAGCGTTTTTGTGACAACTAACTGAAACAATAGGCACATGTGAATTACTTTTGTCAAAACATATTTTTTTTTTTTGGAGAGGTTTTTCGCTATAGGGCGCGTGCGCTCGCCAGACAGACAGAGACATAGAGACAGAAAGCGAGAAATCACCCCCCAGGGGGGATGGTCACGCCGCAATCCCTTCTCCTCCATTCTCCCCTTGGGATCCTGGGCACGCGCGCACACGCGCCCGGTGTGAGCTTTAAGCCACCGGGTGTGGGACGCGAACAGCGGTCGACTATGTGGGAGTCCAGCGACATAGCCACTACGCCAACCGCTGGTTCCCTCAAAACATATTTTTAAGATAGGAAACACATTTACTTGATTCAAAATAAAAATATAAAAAGTATACAGTGAATATCTTTTTGCTATAAACACTGTTCCCCATTCACCCAGATCACAACCGACATACCACTGCTACTAAGTTGCTCACTTTATTGATTTTTTTCTTGTATCTTCCTAGAATTTCTTTATGTAAGCACAAACAGACATGCAAATGTATTGATGTTATCTTACATATGTAAGTGTGCGTGTATGTGCATGTATATGTATCTAAGAATATATAGCCCACTCCACCCTTTTATACCTGGTTTTATGCTTTGCTTTTTTTCATTTAATATTATCTTGGATATATCCTATCAATATATAGAAAGCATCTTTATTCCTTTTTAAAGCTGTGTAGTATTCCATTGTGTACTATAATAAAAGAGAATATAGTTCCCTATTGATGTTGCTTTGATTTGTACTTTATTTTTTTTCCCAGCAATGTGATTATATGTGCAAGGATGTCTATAGGGTAAATTTCCAAGGGGGACAGAAAGGGATTTGATAGTTACTGCCAAACTGTCCTTCATAGAAAAGAGGATTTTTTAACTTGAGAAGGGTATTGTAAATATCTAATAGCCTTTTCCTTTAAGCTGGAGGAGAAGTGCAGTATTTCTCACAGGAAGCCATTTGATTCACTTTGTAGGACATGGAAAAGTCTTTTCTAAGAGTTGAAAACTCTATACTAGGAGGGTCTCTGCATTTAATGGCATCAACTTTTAAAATCCTCACAACACTCTTTGGAATAAGTATTATTCCTGCTCTTAAAGAGGTCAGATGGGCTTAGCCATCGTATCTTATGCTGCTTAGACTCTGCTACTCTGAAGGAGACCTGGGTTCAAATCCAACCCAATCTGAACATGTATGTGCCTGTAGTCCTAACTATTGGAACCTGGAAGCTGGGGTAAGGGGGATCATGACATGAGGTACCCTGTCAAAATTCTCTCTTTCATAAAAATAGTTAGATAACTAGGGCCAGCAAGTGGTGTACTGGTTAAGGCACTGGACTCTCACGTGGCAGACTGCGATTTGAGTCCCGGACCTAGTGCCTTGAAAATCCTGATGGGAACATGTGTATGCGTGTCCAAAATCCCAAAAGGAGAATGGAGAAGAGATTGAGATTGCAGTGTGGCCATTCCCCCTAGGGGAGAGGGTGATTTCTCATTTTCCCTCTCTCTGAGTCTCTCTGGTGAGCACATGTACCTTATGGCAAAACCTAAAAAACAAACAAACAACAACAAAATAAATAATATATATGTATATATATACATATACATATATATATATATATATATATATATGTATATATATATATTTAATTATGGGGATATTTATATGAAGGGAAGCCAAGTAACTGGCCTGAGTTCACTTAACCAGAAAGAAATGGAGCTAGGGTTTTAATTCACGTAGACCAAGGCAATTAAGTCAGGATAGGACAACGAAGTCATAAGTCTTCTAGATTTACTTTAAAAATAAAGCTATAAGTGAACTAATATTAGTATAATATCCTAAAATATTATTCCTATATATCTTGTGTTGATAATAGCTTTTATAGTCATTCTTAAATTTTATCATAAATATAAATATATATATATGTGTGTGTATATATATATATATATATATATACATGTATATACATATATATATATATGTACACTATTTGACTGTATCTATATAAAACAGAAAGTAAGATATATAAGAAACCATTATGAATTGGACTCAACTTAAAAATTTTGTAATTGTAATTCTTGGTTGAATTTTTACAAAACATGTTTTTTTTGGGGGGATAGAAGTTTTTGTTATCGGGTGCGTGTGCTAGCCAGAAAGACAGACAGAAACAGAGAGACAGAAAGCGAGAAATCACCTCCCGGGGGTGGGGATGGCCACACCGCAATCCCTCCTCCTCCATTCTCCATTCAGGATCTTGGGCACACACACACGTGTGCTCGGTGTGAGTTTAAGCCACGGGGTCTGGGACTCGAACCATGGTTGACTACATGGGAGTCCAGTGACATAGCCATTACACCAACTGCTGGTCCCGCAAAATGGGTTTTCTAAAATGTGTAAAAGTGTCTTGACTGATAAGCACGGGATTCATGCTGGTTAAAACAACGTTGTATACTGGAAAGATATATGTGATTAAATGTAAATATAAAAATTTTAAAAATGTGTAAGTGTCTGTAATTTGCTAATGACTAACTCAGCTTGAGCACAATTCATCTCCCATATATATTCACTTAGTACTTCTATCACTCCTATGAGTTATAGGTATTACTACTGATTTTATAGATGAAGTTAAAACTGAGAAAGGTTGTTTTGCAACTGGTTTGATATTTTATTTAATTCTTCACAATAATCCTATGAGGTGGTTTATTATCTTCGTTTTACAGATGAGAAAATAAGGATTTAAAAATTTTATTAAAAAAAAATAATTGACAGAGAGCATATGCAGTTGCCAGACAGAGAGAGAGACAAAGGGACAGGAAGAAAGCACCCCCAAAGGGGTCTGGTCACACCACTAACCCTTCTCCTTAATTTTTCTATACTGTTGGGTTTTGGGCACACTTTTCAAGCCCCTGGGACCAGGATTTGAACTGTAGATGGCCATTTGAGGTCTGGCTTCCTTAGCCACTAGACAAAGGGGCTAGGCTGAAAAAATAAGAATTTAAAGAAACTTAGAAACTTTCTCAAGGCGATACTGCTGGGAATCTAATCCAGATTTTTTCTAATGGTTTAATGTGTTGGTTTGGCTAGACTATGGTCCCCACTGCAGTACTCAGTCAAGGACTAGTCTGGATATCACTGTGATGATATTTTGTAAATGTGATTAAAGTCCATAGTTGGTTGACCTTAGGGAAGATGAACTGAAACATTTGCATGGACTCAATTCAGTCAGTTGAAAGGCCATAAAAGCAGAGCTAAGACTTCCCTGAAGAAGAAATCCTGCCTGAGGACTGCAGCTTCAGCTCCTGAGAATTCCAGCCTGCCTTTCCTGATGGTCTATCCCATAGATAACTGACTTCCCTAGCCAGCCCCACAATCGTGTAGGCCGATTCTTTCCAGTAAGTCTTACTATAGACTGCCTGCTGGTTCTGTCTCTCTAGTTGGATCCTGACTGATGCATGTGTCTATATGCAAAGCCCAAGGAATAGCCAGAACCCTACTCTCTTTCTTCATACATGGCAAATTAGGAGTTTGGACCCAAGTCTGGAGCTCTGTGCACGAGCCTGAGTCACACATTACACTTTCCATATTCTGTCTCCTATCTTCACCTTTTTACATTACACACCCTCAACTTGAAGCATTTTGAAGGCAGACATGGTTTTACTTATCTCCTTTTTTTCTATACTGTATCCTGTGCATGGGGCACACAGTTCTGTTGTCAAAATGAGCACTGTTTCATCTATGCACAGCAATATTTCATTTCCTTTCTTGCTTTTATATTTTCTCAAATTTAGGGTCATCATTATTTTTCCTAACTTTTCTTTCACTTTGGTGAATGAAAATGATAGGTCTGAAAGAAATCACTGCTCTGTTTTGCTTATTCTGTGTGTATTTCATTTCTTCCTTCATTCCCTTTTTAATTTGTTAGAGGTGTGTGCACTTGCCAGGTGGAGATGGGTGTAGTGAGAAAGCACCTCCTTCGGAGGGGATGGCCACGTCACAATGCCTTCTTCTTTTCTCTCTCCTCTGGGGATTTTGGGCATATATACACACATGTATTTGATATATTTTTCAAGCTACTGGATCTGAGACTTAAACAACACATACAGGATCCAGCCCTCTTAACCACCATGCCACCAGCTGGCCCTGTATTTAATCTCTTAAGTAATATTTTTCTTTAATATTTTCTAACCTTTCATCAATTAGGCTCAAAATAAACCTTCAGCTAAAAGAACAAGAAATTATCCTAAGATCTTATAACTTTGAGTCCTATTTTTCAATTGTAATAAATTCCAGTTGAACTTTCATAGACTGTGGTCAAATGTCTTCATAGTTCTCAGAAATATGACTGATATTAAGGATTAAATAACAATTGGCAGTTGTGTAACACTTGACATTATTACAACGAGGCAATAGATGATTGTTTGGGGGCGTGTTGCTATTGGAAAGGCTAAGAAAATAAGTTATGAGAAGAGCAAACCTCCTTTTAGCCTTTATTTCGGTTGTAATGAGAATTAAGAGTAGAATTAAAATGTTTTAATATATTAGGAATGAAAAGATTAGCTTTAGGGCTGTCTCTGTGGCATATTGATAATGTGCGGCTCAGGAGAAGCTGGAACCAATGTGGCAACTGCGGTTCGGATTCCCGGCCTAGTCAGCCTGAAACATGTCAGCTAGCACACAAGTACCCAAGATCTGGTGGGCTGGAAGACTGGACGAAAAGGGTCACAGTGTGATGAGATCTTGTGGAAGGTTCTCTCTTTTTCTCTTTTGTATGCATACATGAGCTCTATCATGAATATAGAAAAACAATTAGAAAAAAAATAAGAAACTAACCTTAATTTTTTAAATGGATCAAGACTACGTGAACTGAGTCACAAAATGTGGTATGTGCCTCATGTTCCTTAGTTTAGAAAATTTTTAATTAAGGCTTATATAGGGTATGTTTATTCTATATGGAAAGTAAAGCCACTTACATCTTGTTTTGAAAAATCCAAAAGCCAATATAAAAAAATTCCAGATGGTTCCTTAAGTTTCCTTCAGCTAGTTTAACTACAGTACGGCTGCATTGTTTACTTTGTTTTCTGGAAAGAGTAGACATCTTTTTGCTTGATCCCCTCCCCAGTTCTTCTTTTTCTTTGGTAAGAATGTTGTAAGGGAATATTTTCCTACATTGGAGTCATGCGGAAGATATGTAAATATCCAACGCTGAGTTTCAAAGCTGAGAATATGAAGTTGAACATGTTCAACCTTTTCCGATATGGGTCACCAAGAAAAATGTGCAGAAAAACTTTTGAAATAGAAACCACTAAGGCCTAATGCAAGCTATCAAAAGAACAAACCTCCTTTGTTTACTTGTAAGCACAAAGTACTCGATAAGGAGGCTTGCTTATATTATGTAAGCATAGGCATGGTGGCAAGGGTCTCCATCATGATTATTGCTGAGCATGTAAGGAAATAGAACACTTCATTAATGGGAAATCAAGTTCTTTTCTTTAAGAAGGTCCATGTATGTTATCCCTAGACAATGCAAAATGGCATTTGGCTCTCCAAAAGTAAAGAAAAATTATTATTCTGCCTTGCTCCCATTGGCATAAATGCATCTGCTAACCCTGTGATTTGTACAAAGGGCAACGTTTCCTTGAAATATTATAATTTCTCCAATGTTTTCAACACTTTAATTTTGCTAGAAAGGGCATGTGCTTGCCTGAGAGAGACAGGGAGAAAAATGAAAAAGCACTCTCCATGGGGGATGGTCATGTTGTAATCCTCTCTCTTCCACCTCTTCTTTCAGGAGTTTGGGCAAACATGTCTTATGTTTTTCAAACTGCTAGGTCTGGGACTTGAACTAAACAGTCAGTCATGTGAGATCCAGCTGCCTCAATCACCATGCCACTGGTTGGCCCTGTTTTCATCATTTTAACAAGACTTGTTAAAAAATATTCTTACAAGGAGAGGATGGAACCCTAAAATATGTGACTCACTTCCATCTCCCCCAATCGCTCTCTTCAGTATGTAAAACTTGGAGGCCTCTGTAGTCTTTACTCTAAACTCTTCATTCTAGAATTCTCTAGTTGGAATCCTGCTCCCCACTTTCTAATAGTTATGTGACTGTGGTGGTCACTGGTGCTGCTCACTCACATTCTAGCCTCCTTCTTTGGGCCCATGACAGATTTGTACTTCTCCATCTAGAAGTAAGTCATGGCCACTCGACTTCCATGGAGTCAGGGTGCAAGTTGCCATTTTCCTCTTTCTCTCTGCATGGCAAGTGGCTACATTTCAGACAGGAGATGCACTATTATTTTGTATCCCCAAAAAAGCAGAGCCTCAGCCCCATCACAATGGGCAGGTAACAAGAGTGAGAAATACAATTCTGTTTTGTTAAGTTTGAAAAAGTTTATTCATTTATTTCTTCCATGAGAAAAGGAGAAACAGAGACACAGGCCTCCCCCAGTAGAGTCCTCATGCTGCAATCCACCCCCAGACTTAGCTGGCCCAGGTCTTGTACACACAAGCATGGCCCAGTGTGCTCAGGGAGCCCCAGAACATGAACTCAGGACCTTCCCGGTATGAGTACAGTTGCCTTATCTCTGCATACCACCTGGTCCCAAACTGTTGTTCTAAGCCACTGAGATTTGGGGATTGTTTGTTATTGTTTTCTCACCTATCCTTACTAACACAGTGACCTTGAATACATAGTTCACCACTGTTACTTTCCTTATCTATAAATGGGAACATTAATGGTACCTTCCTGAGGGTTGGTGTGAGGACTAGATAATATTATCCAGTTAAACCACTTAGCACATGACATCAGTGTTGACTACTATTATTACAATTATTATAATTATTTTTCTAGATGCATGAGTGCAAAAATACTGCACACACACACACACACACACACACATTTTTTAAAATTATAACATGTTCACATGCACACATAAGTATGGGAGAAAAAGAGAGAGAGGCAGAAAGAACCCTTGACATGGTCTCTATACATGTGATTCCCCCTCCCCTAGCCCTCCAGTTTCTCAGGACCTTGGGCACTTGTACACATGCCCAGCCTGTCTTCAGGCCAACCTAAGAATCTGAACCTGTGGCTGTCCACGTGGCCTCAGCATGGCAGTCCAGCATGCTATAGACTGTGCCACCTAGCCAAGGCTGATATTTTATATTTTTTAAACTTCTAAAACTTACCCTCTTTATTTTCAGCCATTTGAAATTTGCTAGAGGTTGCATTATGTACACCAGAGACAGGGAGGGGGAGAGGAGGAGAAAGCACCCCGCAATGGGGCATGGCCATGCTGCAGTCCCTTCCCTGTGTCTTTGCTCTGTTGAGAGTTTAGGCCTGACCATGCCCCTGGTATGTGTTCTATGCTACCAGGGCTGAGATTTGAACCACATGGTTGGGCATGTGGGATCAGCTTTCTCAACTACCAGACCTCAGGGTCAGCTCAGTAACCTCCCACTTTTTAAAAAAATTTTGCCAGAGGGCATGTGCACTTGCCAGAGAGAGAAGTGAGACAGAGACAGAAGGAGAGGGAGACAGCTCCCCCATGGAGCATGGTTATGACACACTCCTTTCTCCATTTCTCCCTTTTCAGGATTTTGGGCATGCATGTGCATATGCCGGGCTTTGTTTAGTTTCTCAACTACAGCAAAGTGGGAACTTTCCCAAGAGTTACAGAGGATTAGATGAGTTTTGTTTTTTACAAATAAAAATGAGTAGGCTACTACAAGAAATTATAGTAATATATATTTACAAAGTGGTCACTTAAGTCTAATTTCTTTTCAGTTATGTATAATTCTAACAAAACTGATCAACATCTTCCAGAATTTTGACTTCATTCTATTAAAAAAATCTATTGGAAAAATTTTCACATTACTGTAGTTGAGAAGCCAAACAAAGCCTGGTGTGTTCCCCAAGCCACCTGGTCCAAGATTCAAACCACACGTTTGGACATGTGGGATCTAGCTTCCTCAGCCACCAGACCGTGGCTGGCCCTGATCTGACCTTTTTTAAGAATTTTTTTCTAGCATATATTTCTAAAATGTATCATATCTGTTTATACCTTAAATAAAGTTTTTAAGAACTTAGGGTCATCATTATAAATATCAATTATTATAATGTATTGTTACATTTAAAGAGACTGAGGTATGTAGGGCATCTGCTGTGGTGTTTTTGTTTTGTGTGTGTGTGTGTGTGTGTATTTTTATAGCAGTTTGTTCTCTTTGCTGTTCTCAGTGTTCTTTTGACTTTTTTTCCCTAATTACATTGGCTTCCTAATATACTGCTTTTAATCTGCTCCACATTTTGGAATATGTTAATCAGTTTTGTTAGAATTATACATAACTTACAAGCAATTAGATTGAAGTAAGTGACCACTTTGTAAGTATACATCACTATAGGGACCAGCAGTTAGCGTATTGGCTATGTGGCTGAACTCCCATGGAGTCGACCGTGGTTCTAGTCCCAGACCCGGTGGCTTAAACTCACGCCAGGCGGATGTGCGTGTGTGCCCAAGATCCCGAGAGGAGAATGGAGGAGAAGGGATTGCGGAGTGGCCATCCTCCCGGGGGTGGGGTGGGGTGATTTCTTGCTTTCTGTCTCTCTCTCTCTCTCTCTGTCTTTCTGGCAAGCGCATGTGCCCTATAGCAAAAACCTCTAATGTGTATAATGTGTATAATCTCTATACTTTCTTGGAGTAGCTTGCTGATTTTTATTAAAAAAGAAAAAGAATCTTATCTAATTCTCTGATACCATTGGAAACGTTTCCATTTTCCCATAGTTGAGACATTAAATGAAGTCTAAACTGGACAGTGCTAGTAATCTCTCAATTTTACTATCCACCAGAAGTAGGTCAGCATCACTACCACCCTTCCAGTGCAAAGAAATGAGCTTGGGTGCTTGTGGAAGTTCAGCAGCCTACTGTGTTTCCTGCCTCTCACGCCATGCAACTCCAAAGTCAGGCCTGGGAGATATTGGCACTTTCAGAAACCAAGGTGACGAGGTCAAGTAGTAAAAGGGTATAGAGTTTGAGGAGAGAGGAGAGCCGATTTTCCCCAATGCACCCCTAGCATAAAAGAGGAACTGGAAATTTGTTATCTCACTTCCAGGTGAAACTAGCTTGTTCAGGAGTATTGCAGTTACCCAAGTTCTCTGTTATTGTTAGTGTATGGGGGCATTAAAGTAACAACACGGTTTCTGAACTTTCTTTGTAACACATATGATTAAGGTGGTTTTCAGGACATAGGATTTCTGGAAATCAGTAAGAAGCAATACTTCTGTATATGTAGGGAGCTTGTTTGCTTATTGGCATCCTTTTCTCCATCCTCTGTAGCAGCCATTGGACTTGCTCTGGGAGAAGCAAAGCAAAGGTGAGAGAGATTGCGGATAAAGGGGTTCTAATTCTACTCAACAGTGTAGACCACTTGGTTGTTTTTTCTTGGAATTTGAGTCTTGAGTGACAAAATGACTGAAACTATTGGAATAAAATCATTGTGGCAGCAAAACTCTGAAGAAAAATAAATCCACCAGCTTCTGCCAACCAGACCCTTAGAACTGCCTGATTCCTGATCTCCCCGGGGTCTTGGAGCACCTCCCTCTCCCCCAGAAGTTCATGTCTTATTTTTGTCTATTTCTGCTAACTTACAACCAAGAAGTTCCTTTACAATAAGCTTTTGTGTTTTAAGTTTAACAAGCAGAATGAACATAAATAGATACTTTAAATGTCATTTAGTTTTAAAATATGTTGAACGAGAAGGTAAATTTTTTTAGATTATAGTTTAATGCTTTTTGAGTAAAGACAATTTTTTTTTTTTTTACCTTGGAGAGGTTTTTGCTATAGGGTATGTGCGCTTGCCAGAAAGACAGAGACAGAGACAGAAAGCGAGAAATCACCCCCCCGGCCCCAGGGGGGATGGCCACGCTGCAATCCCTTTTCCTCCATTCTCCTCTCAGGATCCTGGGCACGCACGCGCAGGCATGTTTAAGCCACCGGGTCCGGGACTCAAACCAGTTGACTACATGGAAGTCCAGTGACATAGCCATTACGCTAACTGCTGGTCCTGAGTAAAGACAATTTCTAAACTCTTAGGATGAGGATAATGCCTACCATTTATTGAGTATGTGCTTGTCAAGTGTCATACTAAATGCATTTAAAAAAATGGGTATGTGGGTATATATACAGTTAATTACTTTAAAATATATATTGATGAAGATTTATTTGGCATTTCAGTGACTCAGTGAGCAAGTTATTACTATCTGCCTTTTACATAGAAGGCTGAGTGGTTTGGCAATGTCACACAGCTAGAAAGTGGTAGAGCTAGGATTTGTACCCAGGTCTGTCTGACTTCACCACCATAATGTATTGCCCCCATACTAGAATTGATGTTATTTTGGGGGGACTCACGTATAAGCCAATACCAGCTCAAAAATGATGTCTATCCTCTTCTTACTAGGACTCTGAGAACAAAGCAGAAGAAATGCAAATAAAAACAAGCAGCAGAATTACAACACATCTCGAAAGTTAAAATAATTATAAATAGAGCAGTTCTTCCGTCCTATACCTCTACTACGTTTGTTTCACTTTCTGGTTTTAGAAAAGAGCTATTTAATTCAGCCACTTTAGATGATTCAGAATCATAATTTTAAAATAAAAAAAATCTCACTTATATTTTAATTGAATTAGAATTTTATTTCCTGTTTTGTTAATTTTTTTCCCCTGTTTCTTTACATAAGCTGTTATAAGTCTTGCATGTGTATAATCTAATATAATTCAGGGAAGCAATGTGCTATTGTTCAATTGAGAATTATTAGACACTCTAGTATCATGCAACAAATGGAGAGTTTATCAGTATACATGTGTTTCCTGAAAGTTCTAAATATTTAATAATTGAAAATTAACTGACACAGCAAAAGAATAATGTAAAAAATTTAAAGATGCCTCCCAGTATTTGGGGTTCTAAAGGCATGCCATAAGAAACCAGCTTTGTGTTTAAATAAGAGCCCCATTGTTTAGTTGTTTCAAGCTAGTATTATTTATAAGATCCTTCTCGTTCAGCATTTTCCACTTTCACAATTCAGATAGTTTCTGAAGCTCATGCAAAATCTTCTAGGAAATGTTCTCCTTTTCTCAAAAGAATTATTCACTTCAATTAAAGTGAATAATCTAATTAAATATAATTACATCAAATACACCTATACCTAAACACTATGGAACTGAAATACATAGATGCATATATATATATACACACACATATATATATATATATGCGCATATATATGTATATATATGTATGTATGTATATATATATATATTAACGATTATGGGTTCATATAACAAAAACTATAATATAACTATTTTGTTAAAGGATTGAAGCAGAATTTTGAGATCTCATTGAAGCAGAATTTTGAGATCTCATTCATGGTGCAAATATGACTAAGTTTTTAAAACAAAGCTAACACATAAAGTATAGCAAAGGCATCTAGTGCTGAGGTCTCTCATGCATGCACAGCCAAACACGAGAGAGCTATGTTCTGGTTTTCTCCAGGAATCCTCTGAAGTATTACAGGTAGTTCTTAGAACCCTAGTTCTCCTGTATGAACAGGCTTGTCTATTCATGACTCTTAATTCACAGTAGACAACTCAATGAGGAAGAAGCAGGAATGGAATAAGGTCAGAGTTCTCCAGAGAAATAGAACCAATGTATGTATTATATATATACAAAGAGATCTATTTTAAGGAATTGACTCATGTAATTGTTGGAAATGGCAAGTCAGGCATTTGTGGCAGGCTAGAAACTTGGTTAAAGGTTGGTATTTCAGTCTTGAGGCAGTATTTCTTTTTCTCTAGGAAACCTCAGTCATCTTCTGTGAAGGCCTTCAACTGATTGTATGAGGTCTATCCACATAATCAAGTAATCTTGCTTTATTTTTATTAATTTTTTTTATGTTAGAGGGCACATGCACGAAAGAGAGAAAGATAAGGGGGAGAGTAAAAGAAAGGGGTGGGGCAGAAGAAAGTACCCCTCAACAGGGCTTGGCCGTGCTACAGTCCTTTTCATTCGGTTCTGCATCCTGTCAGGATCCTGGGCATGTATACATGCACCCAGGACTGGCTTGTGTTTTTCAAGCCAATGGTACTGAGACTCAAACCGTGGTCGACCATATGGAATCTAGCTTCCTCTTGTCAACACCTAGCTGCTGTGCTTAGGGGCCAGCTTCAATCTACTTTATTTAAAGTCGACTAATTGTAGATGTTAACTACATCTACAAAATATCTTCCTAACAACACTTAGATCCATGTTTGATTAAGTGACTGGGATTAACCAGCCATCACTAGGTCTCAGTGGCAACCATGCTAGTGGACGGAAGTCTGGAACATTTTCAGATGTGTCCCAAACTGCCCACGTGTGGCTGGTAAAAGGAGATGGGACAGGTGTCCATGTTTTGTGCCTCTCTGAAGACATCTCCAGCACTGTGTCTGGAGATGCTCGTGTAGCCGTGGTGGGGAGCAGAGGGCAAGTGTATGAAGAGCCAGTCACTTTGGGGGGAAACTAGATATCAGAGGTCAAGATCTAGATGTTATGGCTCTTGACAGAGAGCTCTTGTGGAGCCAGAGTGAAGGGCATCAATTTTGGGTGAAAATTTTGCTGATGACCACCTAACTGAAGTACTTCAAAATGTCACACAGAGAAGCTTTTTTGGCCTCCTCTCGTGCCTTGGCTCAAATCTATAACTTCCATAGCAAATTAATGATCAGACTAGCAGGTAGGCTCAAAGCTGGGTGGGTGAGATTTGAGGTTTCTGCATGTCTCTTGCTTTTGGAACCTCTGAAATGTGTTCTTCTTATGGCTGCTTTAGGCCAAAAATCCCATGGACTGGGACCCAGAGAACAAGAACAGTAATGGAATGGCCATGTCTTGAATAAGCATACAATTATTCACTATTTAAAAGTCTTGAAGGTATAATCCAAAATGTGGGTCATGGAAAATTTTAAGAACATAGCAATGTGATGAGACAAGCGTCCAGTCCTATTTTGTGTAACAGCCCAGTTAAATAAGAGAAGCAGGAATTTTTAAAAAGCAAGACTTGTGCAGCATGACAGGGAGATGAAATTTTGTTTCCGACTTTACCTTCAGGGGCAGGGATAGTTAATAAAATCCTTGTCTCCCCCTGATAAAACCTAGCCCGTGAAAAAATGCAACATATAACACATTATTGAAATAGTTACAAAATAAACACAGACTTTCCTTTATTTGAGAGTAATTCCAAGCCAAGAAATGAAATTACGAACAAACCCCACAAAGTTATTATCATCCAATGGAAGCAAAATATTTACTAAAACCACAGTCCCCAAAGTTGACATGAACTGAAAATACTACAGAAAGATTTGCCCCAAGCAACTTTTTAGAAGTCTCTACCTATTTGTTCTTCCTCTAGAGTACCAGCTAAATTTATTATTTTGAAGAATCGAATTTCAATGTATTCATATTGTGTCAGGACTAGCACTTAGCAAGTTCAGTTATTTTTTATTTACCTATGGTTACAAAACAATCCCCATACAAAGAGTCCAAAAAGGGAGTGTGGAGAGAAACATATTACATGACACTTTTTCTTTTTTTTTAAATTTGCCAGAGGGCGCAAGTGCTCAGAGAGAGAGACAGAGAAAGAGGGAAAGGAGGAGGAAGAAAGCACCTCCCCAGTGGGGGATGATCACGCTGTAGTCCTCTCTTTTCCATTTGTCCATGCTATCAGGATTTGGGGCTCTCATGCACATGCACCTGGTGTGTTTCTCAAGGTACCAGGTCCAGAATCAAGTTATGTGGTTAGCCATATGGGATCCAGTTCCCTTAACCACCAGGGCACTGCGCGGCCCTGCATGATCCCAATTGTAAAGGCAAAAAGTGAAATACATCTCTGCACGTGACAATCACTGACTGATTTTAATCTTTCACTTCCCGTTTGAGGCCTGTAGAAAGCAGCATGGCAGTGCTCTCTGAAATTCCAGGGACTGGACACATCTTTCACAGGAGTCTTTCTTGTCCCCTCTCAACCACAAAGAAAAGTGCTTTGTTTGCTCCAAAGAGAATTTACTCAGAATCTCAGCAGAAACAGCTACTATTTTTTTTTTCCTGCAGATAAAACTGCCGAGGTATGTGTTTTACAGCTAGAAGCAAGATAACAGACTGTTATTAAGACCTATTCTATTGTATCACTTGATAAAAACAGATGAATTAAGCTTTCTGTTCTAATATATCACCTGGATAAAAACAGATAAATACTATTTTGTGTAAAGACCTCAAAGCAATTTTGGTTTTGTTTTCATAGGAAAAGAAAAAAAAAAATCTTTTTTCCTCTCTGTTTCTAAGGCTACGAATTCAGGGTTTCCAATGCTACTTTCTCAGAACTTGATGGTACACTTTTTTTGCCAGGGTAATCTCATTGGTTCCAAGTGGAGGTCAGGCCTTCCTGGCGTGGCTAAATGTCATATTCTGGGTCATATTTTTTCTAATTTATTTCTTAACACATAAACAAACTTTATTGCTCCTGAGTCTCACTTAGTAAGATTTGTGATTGAGCCAGTATATTTCAGTGTAATTTGTGTGCTGTTTTCCCACATTTCTCCAAACTGAGTTTAATAAATCCTCTTGTGCTCTCTTATTCTGTTTAGGGTGCTATAACAAATCTTCATAGACTGGGCAGCTTACACAGCAAACATTTGTTTCTCACAGTTCTGGAGGCTGGGAAATCCAAGATCAGGGTACCTAAAGATCCTTTGGTGAGGGCTTGCTTCCAGGTTTACAAATGGTCTCTCTCTCTCTCTCTCACTGTCTCTGTTTTGCCAGAGGATGTGTATACTTGATGGAGAGACAGACCAAGAGAGAGAGGAAAAGTAAAAAAGCACCCCCAGGGGGATGGCCACACTGTAATCCTGTCCCCATTCTTCTCTCGAGATTTTGGGCACACATGCATACACACGTGGCATGTTTCTTAACCTTCTGGGCCTGGGGCTTGAACCATACAGTTGGTTGTGGAGGTCCCATCTGCCTTAACAACCATGCCATGGGCTGACCCCATAGGGCTTCTCTTATCCTCACGTGGTAGAGAGCAGAGAGCGGAAGTGCATTTTCTCACGTCTCTTCATAATATCATTTGCGAGGGTTCTAGCCACTGTCATGACCTAATTACTACCCAAAGGCCTTACCTCCTAAAACTATCACACTGGGGTTTGGAATTTCAACACATGAATTTTGGAAGGGGTCATTCAGTTCATCATGTAAGTGTACCCTTGGGGTTTCTTGGGTGGAAAACTCAGTTGTTTGAGACAAAGCTAGCCAGCATCCCCAGCCACGTGAACACTCAGCAACTCGTGAGAATGAGGTGTTCCTTTCAACAGTCTCCAACGTCACTCATCATTTTTGATTAATTATGCTTGCTTAAAATAGACGATACTTCAAAAGAGAAAAAATATCTGTTTTCTGAAAACAATTTCACTGCTAGTTTAACAACAATTATTTTGTGGTTTGTGATTTCTAATTCTCTTCATCCAGTTTTGCTGTCTTTTCTTTAAAATACAAGGAAAAGTGTGTGAAGAAGCAAGGACCAAACTACCCTGCCAATGTGTATAGGAGAGCTGAAGAGGCAGGAAGCGAAATTAAAGTTTGATTCGTGTTCACCACATACTCAGAGTGACGGGAAAAGGCAGAGAGGCACAGTGCCATCTCTTGTTGGGTTCTCTGGAGAACCAGGACGGAAGTCATTCTATAATAAACACATGATTTCATGGCAATGGAGTTAAAACTTACAAAAAAGAAAAAGCTAAGAAACTTTACGGAAGTCATTTGTTTATGTTTCCCCGGCTGCTTAGTATCCAGGTAAAACTGCATGCTGAGGATAAATTCTGAACCACTTCAAAAAACAGGATCATTTTACTTCTGAGTTCCCCTGTTGGTCATTTGTTCAAAATGCTTGATTTGGGGAAAATACACCTCAGACTCAAGTTGACCATGCTCTGTGGCCACACTAAAGATTCTGCTAAACCCGGGAAAATATTCCTGTGATGGCTATAATGCTCATGTCCACCATGAAACCAACGGTCTCCACCGAGCACATGCTATCGCTCTGGCGAGAATCACGGAAGCACAGATGTAAACATATGATGGAAATCACATCAGGAGGCCAAGTGGAGTTCTTAGTTTTTAATGATATAAAACGTAGAAATGACTTAAACTAGTCAGAAAAGTCTGGGAAGACATTTCTAAAACTTTCCACTGTTAAACTGAAACCTGAAAGACAAGGAAGAAAACAGTGTAAGATATTTCTGAACGGCTCTAGTGAGTTTGGGCTAATATAACAAGTGTACCATGCCCTGGTGGCTAAAACAAGCACTTATGTCTCACTTCTAGAGGCTGGGAAGTCCAGGATCCAGGGTGTCCAGCATGGTTTGGTTGTGCTGAGGGCTCTCTTCCTGGTTTCCTCACATGCTTGGGGCTGGGTGGAGGAAGGAAGCTCTCTCTCATAAGCGCACTAATTGCATTCAGGAGGGCTCCACCCTCATGACCTAATCACCTTCCAGAGACTCCACTTCTAAAAAGATTACTTGGGAGATGAAGGTTCAACATATGAATTTTGGTGGACCCAAATAATCGGTCTATAGCAAGCTCTACTCATTAATAAAATCTTGTGTAGCTTCTATGTGAAAAATGGGCTAAGCTCTAAGAATATCATAGTGAACAAAACCACACTCAAATATGGTTCTTATTTAAATTCCTTTCTGGGGAAACATTAATGACATCACAGAAATAAAGGTCATTAGTTCAAATCATAGAATTTGAACCAGTTAGAGCTATCAAGGAAGGCTTTTCTGTGGAAGTTGCTACTGTGCTGAGATTTAAATGAGAGTTAAATGGCTGAAGAGAGAGAGTGCCAAAGAAACAGAAAGGGACAGAGAGATAGAACCCCCCTCCCCACAGGGTCTGGACACCATGATCCACCCTCCTCTGGGTCAAGGGCACTCATGTACCTGGCATACTTGGGGAAGTTGCTGCTTGTGAACCCAGAGCTTTCCTGTGTGGTCAGCCTCACAGAGCACACATTTTACTTCTGTACCATTGTCTGGTCCCAGTAGAAAATTTTCAGAGAGAGGATTCATTTGCATTAAAAATAGTAATTTGGAAACAATGAAAGTAAGCAGACCTTTGTTGAGCATGACTCTCATAGAATTAGCAAACAAGAGATTCAAATTCTTATGTAATGGGGGCCAGCAGGTGGCATGGTGGTTAGGGGCGCTGGACTCCCACATGGCTAAACACGGTTCAAGTCCTGGACCTGGCAGCTTGCTTTCTTTCCCTCTTTCTCTCTGTCCCTCTCTGGTCAAAATAAAATGAATAAAGTTAAATAAAATAATTCTTCTAAAAATTACTTTAAAATTTCTTATATAATAAAGATTTAACTACTGATCAAAATAGTATGAATTAACAAAAATATTATTATCAAACCTAAGTTAAAAAATCTTTGTGACTTTATAGTCTTTATTAAATGAAGATTTAACTATCAATGAGAGCAATTACAATGGAAAAAGAGGATCAATTTTATGTTAAGTTCATAACCCAGAAACACCACAAGCAACTCTAACTCATTAGAAAATGGAGAAACTGGGACCAGCAGTTGGCTTAATGGCTATGTTGTTGGACTCCCATGTAGTCGACCACGGTTTGAGTCTTGGACCTGGTGGCTTAAACTCATGGCAGATGCATGTGCGTGTGTGCTCAAGATCCCAAGAGGAGAATGGAGGAGAAGGGATTGCAGTGTGGCCATCCTCCCTGGTGGTTGATTTTCTGCTTTCTGTCTCTCTGTCTCTCTCTGTCTTTCTGGAGAGCACACACGCCCTATAGCAAAAACCTCTCTAAAAAAAAAAAAGAAAAAAAAAAGAAAAAAAAAAGAAAGAAAGAAAAAAGAAAAAAGTAAATGGAGAAACTAATCAGCAAATTGGGTAAGAAATCTACCACAGCATTTGACTGGATGATCCTGGAAATGGAGATTTCACATCCTTCTGACAATGGGAGATGTTGTAGTAAGACACAGTCTAATTCAAATTAATGATATGATTTTCCATTGCATGGACATGGCAGAAATTTTAATATTCTATTTTTTTCCCATGTTATTCCTTTCACTTTTGTTTTTCCAGCTAGAGGGTGCATGTGTTTGCCAGACAGAGAGGGAGAGGAGTAAGCATGTCTCTTCCACCACCAAGGGGAATGGTCATGTTGCAATCGCTTCTCTTCCATTTCTCCCTCCTCTTCAAATTTTTGGGCATGTACACACACACGCCTGGCATGTTTCACAAGTCTCTGGTCTGGGACTCAAATCACATGGTTAGCAACTGATAAGATCCAGCTGCCTTAACCACAAAGCCACAGAAACAGCCCTCAGTGTCTTTCAAATAGAATGAGATCATAGAAACTAGCCTTTATATTCTCTGTTTAGAATCTATTTTTTGGGACCAGCTGTTAGCGTAATGGCTATGTCGCTGGACTCCCATGTAGTCTACCGCGGTTTGCGTCCTGGACCCGGTGGCTTAAACTCACACCGGGCGCGTGTGCGTGCGTGCCCAAGATCCCAAGAGGAGAATGGAGGAGAAGGGATTGCGGTGTGGCCATCCCCCCTGGGGAGTGATTTCTTGCTTTCTGTCTCTCTCTATCTCTCTCTGTCTGTCTGGCAAGCGCACGCGCCCTATAGCAAAAATCTCTCCAAAAAAAAAAAAGTAGAATCTATTTTTTAAAATCACTGTTACATGTTTCATAAGTAATCTTTAAGACAGACTTTAGCCAGTGAATGTATTTGTGACATGAAACCTTAAATTCACACACAAAAAGGTGCAGATATAACTACTGCAATTGAAAAAAGACCAGATAAATAGCAAGCAGTTAATAATATTCATCTGATAAAAGTAAATGTCAAACTAATACATGTTCTGTATAGAGTATTCTATGTTCAATATTCAGCCAAACTTACAAATGTCTTTTATGGCTTAATTGTGAAATGTTTAGGATTTGTAAAAATATTCTGAAATTTGATGGACGAGTGACCAAAACTTTAAGATGGATGAAAAAATAATGAAACAAATTACCTTCTAGTAAAGAGAATTCAAAAGGAAATGATTAATTTAAGAAATAAAAAGATTCTTATAAAATTTAAGAAATAAAATGATTAATTTAAGAAATAAAAAGAAATAAAAATTATAAAAAATTCCTGACATTTTTAAAAAGCAAAAATTACTCATGAACTAGTTTTTCTAGGAATAAAAATCTTGCTACATGAATAACTTTTACTTATATACTTGTTGAACTATGAGGAGAGGAAAACAAAGAGGTTGAAATTAATGAGTATTTGTTTGATTTCATATGTGTTGTAAAAAGTACTGCATTTATGCATGTATGCATGTATGTATGTATGTATGTATGTATGTATTTACGGGAGATTTTAAGGCACCAGGTCTGGGACTTGAAGAGCAGTCAACTACATGGGAGTCTAGCAACATAACCATTGTGCCATATGCTGGTCCCAAAAGTACTGCTTTTTTATTTAAAAGAAGAGTTGGAGGATAAAAAACTTCAAATTTTGGCTGTGATTTAAAAAATTGAAGAGAACTAGACTATGATAGTGGTACCAGTATGATTGATAACAAAGGTGAACAAGTCAAGATTTTGGTGAAAACTCCAGAAGCACATGTCATTTATAGTACATAGTTTGGATTTGTTACCACTGGATATGGCCTCAATGTAATTGATACTGATGACATTTTTTTGACTGTAAACATTATATGCTATGTTTAAACATTATATATGATGTTTAAATTTTATATACTGTATTTTTAGGTTTTGTGCAAAGGTAGAATATCTTGAGGAAAATGTTGAATTTGACCTATTATAAGATCTTGCTATCATATTGTGAAAATGCTGATCAAATGCTATCAAAGCTATTAGATTTAAATAAAATTCAAAATGTAGGGGTCCAGGAGGTGGTTTGGTGGTTAAGGCAGTAGACTCCCACATAGCCGACTGCAGTTTGAGTCCTGGACTTAACAGTTTGAAAATCACACTGGGTGTATGTGTGTGTGCGCCTAACATCCTAAGAGGAGAATGGATGAAAAGAGAGTGTGGTGTGGTCATCCCCCTAGGAGTGATTTCTCACTTTCCTTCTCTTTGTCTCTGTAGGAAGCACATGTGCCCTATGGCAAAAACCTAAAAAAAAAAAAAAAAAAAAAGATAAATTTTTTTTTATAATAAATTATTTGTGATTTTTTTTGCAAAAAATGAGATTAATTTTAAGTATTTTATTCACATATTAGCTTGCCTGCTAATAATATTAGAAAAATTTAGAAAAAAATCTAAGTTTGGCTATTTCACTTTTAAAAAGATGAAAAACTTAAACTGTATTTTTAAAAGAAAGAAACTTCATCTGCACTATTCAGCAAAAGTGACAACCCAAAATAAATAAAAATAAATAAAAATGTTTACATGACTATGAAGAAGATTCATACACAATAATCCCCAAACTGAATTCTAAAAAATTGATTTTTTGAGCACTAGAAATCAAGGTATATTTTTGGGGCTGACCGGTGGCGTGGTGGTTAAGGGCTCTGGACTCCCACATGGCTGACTCCAGATTGAGTCCTGGACCTGGCAGCTTGCTTTCTCACTCTCTCTCTCTCTTTCTGTCTCTCTCTGGTCAAATTAAAATAAATAAATGAAAAGCTAAATAAAACAATTCTTTTATAAAAAAGAAATCAATGTATATTCTCAACCAAAGAAATATTTCAACAAATAAAACAATAGTCTGCTGCTTTAAATGTTTTGTAATATTTCACAATATTAAAATGTGAAAGCAGAAGAGTTAAAAAGTATGGAATGACTCTAGATTGTCTTAGGAGATCATGGAAATCACACTATGACAGAAGCTTATATGATAAAATTAAAATATTTTGTAATATTTTAGGGGATGAAAATTTGTCATATACAAACCCATTGAAATGTTTGAGCATGATTTGTGAATTTCACTTATCATTGTCTCAAAAGAGCTAATTTTAAAAATTCAATTAATAAAAACTTAGAAGTTAATAATTTTAACTAAAGAAAGATTGTAATTTGGCATAACCTGTTAGTAGAATTCAAGTTATATGAAAAATCTTGATTATAACAACATAATTAATAATTTTGGTAAACCAGATCCAAGGAAAATAGATTTTATGGAAAAAATTACATAGAGAGGGAGGGAATCAAGGGGGAAAAGAAAGAAAGAAAACACTAACGGACACAAAAATGGAAAATTATCTGTTGATGATAACATGTATGTCAATATCTTTGATCAAACCAATATACAGTGTATTCAGGATGGGAAAATTCATTTGGTATGCTGTAATGATATGCAGTTATTGAATGTAAAAAAAAAAGTAAATTAAATTTTTTTTTTAGAGAGTTTTTTGCTATAGGATGTGTGTGCTCACTGAAGAGACTGAGACAGAGAGACAGAAAGTGAGAAATCACCCTCTTGGGGGGGGTGGCCACATTATAATCCCTTTACCTCCAGTCTCCTCTTGGGATTTTGGGCATGTATGCACATGCACCCGGTGTGAGTTTTAAGTATCAGTTTTATGTCATTTAAAATAAAACTTACATTAGGGTAGAAAAAAAAATGTAAGTCTATAACAGATAGAAAATTTTATTCCACAGGGTTAGAAGCAAAAAAAAGAAATGAAAATTAAAATAACAAAATTGTTAGAAAGACTTCTTAAAAATGCTGTATAGCTAATTCTCATTATGGGTCCCTAAAAAGTACTTTGGTGCAGTCTTCAAAAGAGGTATGCATTAAGTGAAAATCTCATGACACTTAGGGCAATCATTAAAGGCCAAGTTAAATAATATGGCGATAAATTTTGAGAGAAAAGTCATGGGAATGATTATATATATATATATATGTGTGTGTGTGTGTGTGTGTGTGTATATATATATATTTGACAGTGAATATTATGTGTGTGTGTGTATATAATAATATAATATTCACTGTCAAATAAATATAGACAAAGGTAAAAATTTACTGCCTTTGTTTAAAGTTAAAGAGTATTAATTTAACAACGTGTTAAAGTGAAATAAATTTTACAGAGAGACACACAAATTTAGCCCTAATATATGTGCATCAATACAGATAAAAAGACTCTTATACTAAATAATGTCATTACGTTAAAAAGTAAGTAATATACATAAAGAGGTATATTGATTTTCAAGAAAGATAATATTTGTGTTTCTGTGTAAAGAAATAAAAGTACTGGGAACCAGCAGATAGCATAGTGGTTATGTTGCTGAACTCCTACATAGTCGACCATGGTTCAAGTCCTGGACCCAGTGGCTTAAACTCATGCCAGGCATATATGCATGCATGCCCAAAATTCTGAGAGAAGACTGGAGGAGAAGGGACTGTGATGTGGTCGTCCTCTCCCTGAAGGGTGGTTTCTTGCTTTCTGTCTCTTTGTAGCTCTCTGTATATCTGGCAAGCACATGTGCCGTATAGCAAAAATCTCTCAGAAAAAAAAAGTACTAATATTTATACTTTTTTGTAAATCAGTATAAATCTTTAGTTAAGTGCATTTCATGATATTTATGATGTAAGGTAATGTTCCATGCTGTTTTTCTTTTACTAAACTTACCCTTTTATTGTAGAGATCCTGATAACCATATGAACAGTTCTATCCACTTTTCAAATGATTGGGATATAGCTCTTACCAAAATTCAGGAGAGAAAATGTAAAAATTAATTTGGAAAAATAATAGATGTTTTAAAATGAAAAACAAACATAGGCTGATCACATGCAGACCTTTCAAAATGTCACAGTCTCATTGTGTTACTCAAATGTTCTGTATCAAGTCTTAAGATAAGGTTTGATGTGAAGCTATTTAATAAAGATGACCTATAATGGCCATCAAAAAAAGAAAAAAATACACACAATTTTATGAGTTATAGATATCTTTATTATGCACCTGAATATCACTATCTGCCAACATCCTACTCAGACAGGTACAATAATTAAATTCAAGAGTCTTTATTATTATGCTGACTTTCAGTCATATAAAGCCCATGCTCTTTCCCACATATTTAAACATTTTATTGCTATGCCGTTATTTGTCAAGAGAGAGTGATAGGACATTGTATTAGTCTGCTATAGTGTACCTAACAGAAATACCTGAGTTTGGGTGATTTATAAAGAATGGTGATGTATTTGGACCCACACTTCTGGTGACTAGAAAGTTCGAGAGCATGAGGACAGTATCTGGCCTCTGTCATAACATGACCTACAGAAGCAGGAAGGTCAATGCATGCAATGAAGAGAGAGAGAGGGAGAGATCTACAGGCAGCTCTTTTTTTTTTTCATTTATTTATTTTTACATTTTCCACAAACATTTACTTTACATAGCAAAAAATTTTAGCTCATACTCCATAATTCTTGACAGTTTACAAACAACTTTCAAAATCTCAAAATACTGAATTTTAAAGATAATGTTCAAAATATGTCTTATAATTTTGTATAATTTTAAAACTCTATAACAACAGAAGCAGAATGGTTTCAAAAATATATATATACATATATATATACAAATATATATATGTGTATATATATATATATATATATATATATATACACACACACACACACACATTTAGAGTACAGACACTCGGTATATATTAAGTGGGGACATACAATGCCTCTCCTTCATAGCATGGCTTGCTTCGCTCAACAGTAAGTCTTCCATATTCATCCACTTCCTTTCAAAAGCCAGGGATTTGTTGTTTTTCATGGATGAATAGTATTTACAGGCAGCTCTTAATTTAATGATAACCAGCTCTCATGGGAATCAACCTTTCCATACCTCCTCTTGAAGATAACATGAATCCATTCATAAGGATGATGTCTCCATAATACAGAAACCACCTATTTGGTCTCACTTCTTAAAGGTCTCACTACCCGCCAACACCATTACACTAGGACCAAGCTTCCAGCAGGTGAACTTTTGGAGACAAACCATATTCAAGCCATAGCAGACATATTTTAGCTAATCATGTGTTAGCCTGATTTATAAGTTTTAAATACAGACCCCAATGTGTATTTCTGCCCCAGCTCTCCAAACGTTAGGAGGAGACCCAGGGGAAATGCTTCTCTTCTCCAGAGGAGATTTATGGGACAGGGGGCAATAGCCCTGCCTATTGGACAGTAGCTTGATCAGCCTCATCTAGCTAATGACTGATAAGATAAGGTTGTGGACAGCTTAGAGTTAGGCCATAAAAAATAGACAAGAAGCAGCACTATTTGCAGTGTCTTGAAAAGACTTAGAACAGGCTGGGGTGAGCATAAGAATACTAAATGCCTGGGGATAACAACGGCAAGTGAGAAGGGGTATGTAAGTGATCCTCTTCACCACCTCTTCTCCCTGTAAACTCCCACTTCCACTCTGGCACTTGCCATAGTAAAGATAAGTACCCAAGAGCTAGATGCCATTACTGAGGTCTAGCCCTAAGGCTTACAGAAATCAATTTTACACTTAATCTTGCCATTCTGAGTTTCCTCAGAACTCACAGTTTTCTTAGAAATTGTGAGTTAGAGTATTAACCTATTGTACTATGTTGCTTTGGTAGGTCATAGATAAAAATAATTATAAAAACCTTGGCAAAAATAAAGCCCAAATGTGTGTGTGCCATAATACTTGGTATCCCTATAACACACTGATCATGTAGAGATGACCTATTTACCATATTTCCACTTAATTGTTATTTCCTTTTTTTTTTTTTTAAGTTGTTAAAAGGGTATGTGTGCTAGTACACACACAGGAGACAGACACAGACACTCCCCAGGTCATGCCATAATTCTTTTTTCTCCATTTCTCTCTCCCATCAGAATTTTAGGCATGCCTGCATATGTGTCCAGCATGTTTTTCAAGATTTGGGAGCCAGGATTCAAACTGTAATCAGCAATGTGGGATCTAGTTCCCTATGTACAGAGCTTAGCTGCCATGCTACCAGGCTGGTTCTGTTATTTACTTTTTTAAGAAATATGCTTATATAGATGGCCAAAAAATGATCAGATTTAAATGAACTTTCTTCATACTAATTATAGGGTTCTCCCAGGGAATGACCAAATGAAACAAAACAAACAAAAAACTCACATAAAATAAAATACAAACCAACAAAAAAGAGAAAAATTTACCAGAGGAAAATTTAATACCATTTACTTTCTTTTTCTCTAGGTCTGGTGGGAATTAACAGCTGGTCCTTGTTTTCTGCTTGATAGACCAATGAACAAACATGGGCTTCCTCTTTACCCTGCAGGAGTACTATGTCATCCGAGGCTGTAAGTCAGAGTCTGGCAACAGCACTGAGCTCAATTTACAAAGCCACTTCTCTTGCCCCCTTGGTAGACTTATTTTATAGTTTATCCTGGTTCAAACATAAATTCATGAAGATTGTTTTCCTCACTTTGTTAATTCTTGGCTATTTTTGTTCTATTTTCAGTACCAGTCCTTAATGAGACAAAACACTAATAACATTTGGAAAGTGTAACCAAAGTCTTGTTTACACCATCTTCCAACCCCCATCAGGTGACTATGATCTGTATCAAGATAGATAGCAATAGAGGGAAATGTCTACTATTTTTTGTTTTGTTTTCATCTGATTGATAGAAACCTGTACTGGTCATACATTGATGTATAGTAGATTAATATAACTGTTAGTGGCTTAAGACAACACACACTATAGTGCTGGGATATCAGGAATTTGAAAGCAGATGAGCTGGGGGGGGGGCTCTGATTCAGGCTATGGCAAGTGGTTGTATTATATCAGATGGGTTGTAGTCATCTGAAAGATTGGAGCTGAAGGAAGTGCTTCTAGTATGGCTTATTCCTATGATTGTGACTAATTTCTCTTCATGTGGACTTCACCATAGGGCTACTCGAATGTCCTCACCCATGGTAACTAGCTTTCCCCAGAGTGAGTGATCTAGTCTTTGAAGTCATATACTATCACTTCTACTATATTTTACTGGTCACGTGAACTAATCCTGACACAATGAGGGAGGAAGAGTAGGAGGTGAGTCACTAGAATCTAGGTTGGAGACTGGCTGCCACAAACAGGATTTGTTTGATGCACTCTGCAATTAGAGACAAAATGCATCAGAAGTTGTGTCAATGAGTTCTTGAATACTTTTTTGTCTTTGAAATTGTATTGGCTACCATTTGAGGCAACGATAACAGAGTTGGACTTGGAGCCAGAAACATTAGTTCAAATCCTAAACTTTTTTTTTTTTTTTTTTGAGAGGTTTTCACTATAGGGTGTATGCGCTCGCCAGGTAGACAGAGAGAGACATAGAGACAGAAAGTGAGAAATCACCCCCCAGGGGGGATGGTCATGCCACAATCCCTTCTCCTCCATTCTCCTCTCGGGATCTTGGGCACGCATGCACACGCGCCCGGCGTGAGTTTTAAGCCACCGCGTCCGGGACATGAACCGCGGTTGACTATGTGGGAGTCCAGTGACATAGCCATTATGCTAACTGCTGGTTCCCCAAATCCTAATCTTGACTACTCTTGGAAGAGGTTTGATCTAAATTATCTGAGTTATTTTTTTTTAAATAGATGAACTAATACATATCCATTTATGTTTATTAGATTGTGATGCAAGAAGAAAGTCTTCGCTTTAAATATAGTGCCGACATATATGAGCTAAACAAATGTTAATTTCCTTTCCCTCAAAAATATTCCAAAATAGAATTTCCCAAACGTTGTGCCCTGAAATACCACTTTTCACCTGGACACCCCTCCAAAGTCTCTGGGTCTGTTGCCTTTGAAAAATGACTTCTTCTGATGTGCCAAACAAATACTAATTACTTATGTTTATCATTGTGGAAAGCTTTGGGTAGTGCTTCACTAAAAGATTTCTTTCAAATAGCCACTAGATTTCAATGCAGTGCTAGAGGTTCTAGCCAGAGTAATTAGCAAGAGAAAGAAACCATAATGCCACCTGCGACCAGCAGTTAGCGTAGTGGCTATATTGCTGGACTCCCACGTAGTCGACTGCGGTTCGAGTCCCGGACCTGGTGGCTTAAAACTCATGCCGGGTGTGTGTGCGTGCGTGCCCAAGATCCCGAGAGAAGAATGGAGGAGAAGGGATTGCGGCGTGGCCATCCCCCCAGGGGGGTGATTTCTCGCTTTCTGACTCTCTGTCTGTCTCTGTCTGTCTGGCGAGCGCACGCGCCCTACAGCAAAAACCTCTAAAAAAAAAAAAAAGAAAAAGAGAAAGAAACCAAAGGCATCCAAATTGGAAAGGAAGAAGTTAAATCGTCCTAGTTTGCAGATGCCATGATTTTATTTATAGAAAAACCTCGACTTCACCAAGAAACTGTTGCAACTAATACAAAATCAATATATAAACACCAGTTGTGTTTGTACACACTAACAGTGAACTGTCTGAAGAAAAAAAGTCAAGAAAACAATTCTATTTACAGTACCTACCAAAAAATATTTAAGAATAAACGTAATCCAAGAAATTAAAGATCTATACACTGAGAAAATATAAAACATTGATGAAAGAAATTGAAGAAGATACAAATAAATGGAAAGCTATCCTGTGTTAATGGATTGGAAAAACTTCTATTATTAAAATATCCATACTACCCAAAGTGATCTACGGATTAAATGCAATCCCTTTCAAAATAACTACGGAATCCTTCACAAAAATAGAAAGAAAAGAAACAGTCTTAAAATTCATATGGGGACCAGCAGTTAGCATAATGGCTATGTCGCTGGACTCCCACGTGGTCGACCGCGGTTCGAGTCCCGGACCCGGCGGCTTAAACTCACGCCGGGCGCGTGTGCGTGCGTGCCCAAGATCCCGAGAGGAGAATGGAGGAGAAGGGATTGCGGCGTGGTCATCCTCCCTGGGGGGTGATTTCCTGCTTTCTATCTCTCTGTCTCTCTCTGTCTGTCTGGCGAGCGCACGCGCCCTATAGCAAAAACCTCTCCAAAAAAAAGAAAAAAAAAAATCATATGGAACTACAAAAGACCTTGAGTAGCCACAGCAATATTTTTTATTGAGAGATTTTTTTGCTATATGGTGTGTGTGCTTGCCAGAGAGACAGAAAGTGAGGAGAGATGGCCATGCTGCAATCCTTTCTCTTCTATTCTCCTCCTGGAATTTTGGGCATGGAAGCACACACACCTGGACTGAGTTTCAAGTCACCAGGTCTAGGACTTGAGTTGTGGTCGACTGTGTGGGAGTCCAGTGCCTTAACCTCTACACCACTTGCTGGCCCCCAGCAACAGCAATCTTGAGCAAAAAGAACAAAGTTAAAGGCATCATATTATCTTACTTGAAAATGTACTACAAGGCTATGTAACTAAAATAATGTAGTACTGGCATTAAAACAGATGCATAGTGTAGCAGAGAACCCAGAAATAAATCCATAAACATACAGTCTACTCATTTTGTAACAAAGGTGAAACATAATGAAGATAGGATAATCTTCAGTAAGTAGTGTTGTACAATGCAACATGCAAAAGAATGAAATTAGATCCTTATCTCCACCATATATAAAAACTAACTCAAATGAATTAAAGTCTTAAATGTAAGACCCAAAACTATGAAATTAGTAGAAGAAAATGTAGAAGAGCTCCATGGCTTTAGTCTGAGCAATTTTTTTTTGATACGACCCCAAAAGGACAGGCAACAAAAGCATAAACAAATGAGATATTACATCAACTAAAAATCTTCTGCACAGCAAAGGAAATGATAGAGTGAAAAGACAAGCAACAGAGTGGGAGAAAATATGTGCAAACTGTACATCTCATAATAGGTAAATGTCCAAAATATTATAGAACCTAACCAATTAAAAAATCAATTAAAAATAAGTAAAGAACCTGAACAGATATTTCTCAAAAGAAAACATACAAATAACCAAATGGTATATGAAAAAAATGCTCAATATCACTAATCAACAGAGAAATGCAAATAAAAACCACAATGAGAAATCACTTCATATCTGTTAGAATGGCTATTTTGAAAAGTCAATAACAAGTGTTGGTGAGGATGTGAAAAAAAGGGAACCCCTTTTTTGCAATCTGTTGGTTAGCATGTAAATTAGCCATTATGGAAAATGGTATGATGGCTCCTCAAAACATAAAAAATAGAAATTTATGTGATCCAGCAGTCCCACTGTTGGTATATAACCAACAGGAAATTAAAATTAGTATGTTGATGGTCAGCAGGTGGCATGGAGGTTAAGGCACTGGATTCCATGTGACAGACCCTGCAGTTCAAGTCCTGGATGCTGTGGCTTGAACATATCACTGGCACATGTATGTATGTGCCCAAGATCATGAGAGGAGAATGAAGGAGAAAGGATTGCAGCATGACCATATCCCCCTGAGGGTGATTTCTCACTTTCCCTTTCTCCCTCTTTCTGTGTCTATGGCAAGTACATTTGCCTATGGCAAAAAAAATTAGTATGTTGAAGAGATATCTACACTGCCATGTTTACTGCAGCATTACTCACAACAACCATGACCTGGAGTCAGTTTATGGATCTATCAAAGGATGAATGTGTAAAGAAAAGGTGAAACATAAACATAATGGGATACTATTTAGCCTAAAAATGAAAGAAATCTTTTCATTTGAAACAACATGGATGAATCTACGGGACATTGTATTTAGTGAAATAAGCCAGTTAAAGAAAGACAAATGCCACATGCTCTCATTCATACATGGATTCTAAAAAAGTTGACCTCATAGAAGAACAGAGTAGCAAAAATCTCTCAATAAAAAAGATTGCTGTGGCTACTCAAGGTCTTTTGTAGTTCTATATGAATTTTTTAATTGTTTTAGAGGTTTTTGCTATAGGGTGTGTGTGCTCGCCAGAAAGACAGAGAGAGACAGAGAGACAGGAAGAGAGAAATCACCCCATGGGGGGATGGCCACGCTGCAATCCCTTCTCCATTCTCCTCTCGGGATCCTAAGCACGCATGCACACGTGCCTGGTGTGAGTTTAAGCCACTGGATCTGGGACTAGAACTGTTGTCTACTACATGGGAGTCCAGTGACATAACCATTATGCCAACTGCTGGTCCTGTTCCATGTGAATTTTAAGACTGTTTCTTTTCTTCTATTTTTGTGAAGGATTCCATAGTTATTTTGAAAGGGATTGGATTTAATCTGTAGATCACTTTGGGTAGTATGGTGGGAATGTAAATTTGTGGAGAACAATATGGAGGTACCTTAAAGACTTACAAATAGGACTACCATATGAAACAGCAATTCCACTCTTGAGTACCTACTCAAAGGACAGAAAAATGCTCAGTTGGAAAAGTGCTTGCACATCCATGTTTATTACAGCATTATTCACAATTGCTAAGACATGGAACCAACCCGAATGTCCATGAACAGATGAATGGATTGAAAAAGTGTGGCACATATACTCTATGGAATGCTACTCAGCCATAAAAAAACAAGACTCTGGCATTTGATAGAAAGAGGATGAATATGGAAGATTTACTGCTGAGGGATGCAAGCCAGGCTGTGACATGGTGTCTCCACTTAACATATACCTGCTGTCTGACTCTATGAGTAAATTCATTTTACAGGATGTAGTGATACACAATGATTTAATGTATAAAATAAATTATAATAATAAAAACCATGAAATTAAATAATTCTTTTTAAAAATGTTGAGAGTGGATATGAAGTGTTCTTATTTTAGCAATGCTAACCAGAAGTAATGTATGTATTTTTAAAATAATTATTTTATTTGCCATTTATTTATTTATTTATTTATTTATTTATTTATTTATTTTTATTTAACCAGAGAGGGACTGAGTGAGAGAAAGAGAGTGGAAGTGAGAAAGAAAGCCACCAGGTCTGGAACTCGAACTGCAGTCGGCCATATGGGAGTCCAGTGCCATTAACCACCATGCCACCTGCCAACCCCAAGTAATGTATATGTTAATTAGCTAGATTTAGTTATTTCACAATGTACATACACTTCAAAACACAGCAAATACACAAAATTTTATCGGTCAATTTTTATAAAAAACAAGATAATTAAGATAGTAAAAATAATAGTCACTCAACTATTCATCATGATAAGCGTATTTTCAGTGAAAAAGGCAAGATAAAAATCAAGGTGTATAATATTCTATATTTGTTTGTTTGTTTTTTTTCTTTGAGAGGTTTTTGCTATAGGACGTGTGTGCTCGCCAGACAGACAGAGAGAGACAGAGAGACAGAAAGCGAGAAATCATGAAATCACCTCCCAGGGGAGATGGCCATGCCACGATCCCTTCTCCTCCGTTCTCCTCTCGGGATCTTGGGCACGCACTCACATGCGCCCGGTGTGAGTTTCAAGCCACCGGGTCCGGGATGCGAACCACGGTCGACTACATGGGAGTCCAGCGACATAGCCATTATGCTAACTGCTGGTCCCTATATTCTATATTTGTGTAAAAAAAAAGCAGAAAATAAGACCATTTTTCTTGGAATTTGCCAAAAGAGACACTAGAAGAATACATAAGAAACTATACAAGAGATTACCTTGAGAAATGGGAAGATATGATGCAGAGGTAGGAGTAAGATTTCTCATTGTTTACCATTGTTTTGCAGTTGGTTTATTTTATGGTGGGGAAGAGAGAGAGGCAGAGAGAGTGAGACAAGCACCCTCAGTGGGTTCTCCTGCCATGATCCTCTCCAGCCTTTCCAGCCAGCTAGGATCAAGGACACACGTGCCCTGTGTGTCCAGGTCCATCTGGGAACCTAACCTGGAATCTTCAGTGGATACAGCATCACTTGAGCAAAGTGTTGCTGCTATACCACTGAACCGGCCCTGTATACCATTAAAAAACATTTTGAACCATGTACATGTATTACCTTTTTAATAGAACAAAACAAAATATAACAATGTGCAGGCCAAACCAGACAAGACTGTGGACTGAACTTGGCTCATGACCTGCCATTTGAGACCTCTGTATTACATAAATCCTTAAACTTAAATCATTGAAATCTGAGTCATAGATTTGTTCATTCAGTAAACATTTATTGAATGTCTCCTGAAATCTAGTCTACATGTTCAGGTGCCAGGGTACTATCTCTGGCCTCGAGGAACCTCTGTCTCTAGACTTTCCTGGATCTGCTTGGTGAATATTTAAAAATGAATGTATTTTTATTATTTTGGCAACTTAAACTAATAAGCATTTTTAAAGCTGAATCTCTGGTGAATATGTAAAACTTGTTTGCAGATTAGAAATACATATATTTTTAGACATAGACTATTTAAGACTGTACAAACACTTTGATCTTAACTACTTTGAAACAGTCCTTTTTTTCTTGTTTATCCTATTAATTTGTAAGCAAATACTTTGTTCATTATCCCAAGATAACCTTAAACCCAAGCCAAGACAAACTATTACAAATTCTAGACAAAAGGAATATGTGTGAATAAAACTGAAATATGTTCGTAAATGAAATGATATGAAAGCAAACTGTTCTCCATGAAACATAGGAAATATGAATAAAGAGAGGAAGGGGAATCAGGAGTAAGATAGAAATTCTATCTACCTTTCTTGGCAGGGAAAAAATACGTTATCTGGTTATCTAATCTTGACACTAATAATCTTATCTCTTCTGGAGGTGTGCTTTGGCTTCTGTCTCCACCTCTCCCTACCCTCTACACAGTGATTCTTGGAAATGTACAGCACATGTAGAAAAGCAGCAATTCTTCCCCAATGGTAGAATGGGGACCTGTGTTCCCAAGACTTTGTAAAGGTGCTCATTGAAGTTCAGATTGGCTCAGATGTAGAAATACATTTTCTACCATGATACTAGGAAACACTCAGGTTTCTGAGTTCTTAAAGATTCTACTGTCTGAAAATTCTATTCAGAAGTCTACTTTGCTATGACTAATTAGTTATGGAGAACAAATATTACCGGTATGGAACTGACCTTAATATTTTTTTAGAAAACCTATCTATATGGAGCAATGTTCCAGGTGAGAATATTAGCCTGAGAGCTCCAGAAGTCAAGTAAGTTTGACAAGAAAAAAGGTTCATTAACATTTTGTCATGTGTATCTGTGTAAATTATTCTGGGGAGTGAAACAAAGGCATCACTGTGTTGAATAAAACCTGTTCTAGGCTGAGAGTTTATGCCATGTCTAGTAGATGTCTGCATCTGTTTTGGTTCTTTATCTGCATCACAGACCACCCCAAAATTTAGTGGCTTGAATTAGTTTATGGCTATTGCTCGTGAGTCTGTAGGTTAACTGGACTTAACTGAGATTCGAGTCAGTTCTCTTTTGGGACCTCTTTCATGGTTGCAGTCAGATGGTGGCTGGGGCTAGAGTAATCTGAAGGCTCGGCAAGGCTAGATGTCTGAGATGGCTTCTTGACTCCTGTATGTTTGAGTTTTCAACTACAGTGGCTGAAAGAGCTAGAGGCTGGGTATGTCTCTCTTTTTCTCTCCACATGGCCTCTTCACATGGTCAGCTTGGGGTTCCCCACAGCATTATAATCTAACTAGAGGCTAGTTAGAGTTCTTACATGGCAGTTGTTTCCTTCAGAATGAGGGTTCAAAAGACCCTGGCAGAAGTTCTGAGGGTTTTTCTTTTTTTGCATTAGGGCACATGTGGTTGCCAGAGGGAGAGAGAGACAGAGAGAAAGTAAGAAATCAACCCTCATGGGGGATGGCCATACCATAATCCCGTTTCTGTTTTTCTCCCAGGATCTTGGGCACGCATGCACTTGCGCCTAGTGTGAGTTTCAAGCCACCAGGTCAAGACTCAAACTGCAGGCAACCATGTGGGAGTCCAGCAATGTAACTGCTATGCCTTTTGCTGGCCCAGCTCTGAAGCTTTTTCTTTTTTTTTCCTTTTTTTTTGGAGAGGTTTTCGCTATAGGGCGCGTGCGCTCGCCAGACAGACAGAGAGAGACAGAGAGACAGAAAGCGAGAAATCACCCCCCAGGGGGGATGGTCACGCCGCAATCCCTTCTCCTCCATTCTCCTCTCGGGATCTTGGGCATGCACGCACATGCGCCCGGCGTGAGTTTTAAGCCACCGGGTCCGGGACGCGAACCGTGGTCGACTACGTGGGAATCCAGCGACATAGCCATTACGCTAACTGCTGGTTCCGCCGCTCTGAAGCTTTTTGATCTAGATTCAAAGGTCATGCACAGTCACTTTGACCCCAAAGGTAGTCATACACAAGAACCAACTGAATGAGCTCCCAATGGCCGGAGCAATGTTGAACAGCAACAACAGAAGTATCAAATTATAACCGGAAGTATTATAACCCAAAGTATATGCATTCATGCCAATATTTATAAATGAATAAATAAATGGTTGGGTGAGAATAGACAAACACCCCTTGAAGAGGAATTTAAATAATTTATGTAGACATTCTACCCTCAAGGAGGGGAAGCATAAATTCCTGCTCCTTAAGTGAGGGCTGCTCACAGGGACTTCTTTCTTTTTTTTTTTTTTTTAGAATTATTTTACTTTATTTTATGTATTTATGTATTTATTTTTAATTCTACCAGAGAAGGACAGAGTGAGAGAGAGAGAGAAAGTGAGAAAGCCAGTCACCAGGTCTGGGACTTGAACCATGGTCGGCCATGTGAAATTCCAGTGCCCTTAACCACCATACCACCTGCCGGCCCCATAGTGACTTCCTTCTGAGGAGTATAGTTTGGAGGAAGAGAAAAAAGAGTACCTCAGCCATGTGATCAGCATCAGCAGTGAACAATCATGCTGACAGTACATATCCTTGCTATGAGGTGGTGAAAATGGCACTTTACCTCAGCGGCACTCTTCCCAAAAGCATAACCTGAACCTGATCATGAAAAAAACATCAGAGAAGTTCTAGTGGAGGGACATTCTACAAAATAATTGACCAATGAGCCTCAAAACTATCAAGTTCATTGAAAATAAGAAAAGTTTAAGAAATTGATATAGTCAAGAGGAGCCTAAGGAGACGTGACAAATAAACATAACGCAGTAGCCTAGGTAGAATTCTGGAGCAGAAAAAGATATTAAGTTAAAATGAAGGAAATCCAAACAACTACTATGAACAGTAGCTGACAATAAGTTAGTAATATTTGCTCACTAGTTTTAATAACTGTATGCAAATGTAGTATGTTAATTATAAGAGAAAATGAATGAATATTTGGGAATTTCTGTATTTTGGCCTTATTTTTTCTTTAAATCTAAAACTATTTTTAAAAAATAAGTCATATTAACAAATAAAAAAAGATAGAGGACCAGCCCAGATTTGAAGGTAGGGGACTACAAAGCATAGGAGTAGTAAGAGGTGTCGTTTGTTGCAGAACGATGTGCAGTAGCATCCATTCCTCTGATCCTTCTTTTTCTCATTTTCTTTCTCTCTTCTTTCCCTCCCTCTCTCCCTCCTTCTTTCCTTCCTTCTCTCTTTCTTTTTCTTCCTCCCTCCTTTTTCCTTCCTTCCTTCATTTCTCTCTCTCTCTCTCTCTCTCTCTCTCTCTCTCGTTTTCTTCCTTCATTCCTCCCTCCCTCCCTCCCTCCCTCCCTCCCTCTCTCTCCTTTCTTTCTTTCTTTCTTTCTTTCTTTCTTTCTTTCTTTCTTTCTTTCTTTCTTTCTTTCTTTCTTCCTTCCTTCCTTCCTTCCTTCCTTCCTTCCTTCCTTCCTTCCTTCCTTCCTCTCTCTCTCTCTCTCTCTCTCTCTCTCTCTCTTTTTCTTCCTTCATTCCTCCCTCCCTCCCTCCCTCCCTCCCTTCCTTCCTTCCTTCCTTCCTTCCTTTCTCCTTCTCTTTCTTTTTCTTTCTTTCTCTTTCTTTATTTCTCTTCTTCCTTCTTTCTCTTCCTTCCTTCCTCCTTCCCTCCCTCCCTTCCTCTTTCTTTCTTTCTTTCTTTCTTTCTTTCTTTCTTTCTTTCTTTCTTTCTTTCTTCTTTCTCTTTCTCTCTTTCTTTCCTTCTTTCTCTTTCTTTTTCTTACCTTCCTTCTCTCTTTTATTTCTTTTCTTTTTTTTTCTTCTTTCTGTTGGTTTTTGCCATAGGATGAATGCATTTGCCAGCAAGAAACAGAGAGACAGAGAGAGGGAAGGTGAGAAATCACACCCCAGTAAAGTAGCCATGCAATCCTGTCTCCTCCATTCTTCTCTCAGGATTTTGGACACACACATACACATGCATGGCATGATTTTCAAGCCACCAGGTTAGGGACTTGAACTGTGGTTAGCCATGTGGGAATTCAGTGCTTTAACCCCCACATCACCTGCTGGCCCTCATTCCACTGACTTTATTCTGAGGATCCACCTCTTTAACCTTTTTCTCACTTCAGGTTTCCAGATGTACAGTGATTCTGCCTAAGGCAATCAGTGGATGGTCACTTCCCTCACCAGAACTGGGGAACTGCCTCTCCTTTGCCACAAGATAGTTTTAAGGGTGGGTGGTATCTTAAGCCAGGGCAATCAGAATCACTCTAGGACTGTTATAAAAGCCTCTCTGGCCTTGAACTTGGGTATTTGAGAGGTTGGTGATGCTATTTCTTATCTTGCCATCAAGTGAGAAGAACTTGAGGGTGACAAGAACCACCAAGTAGAGTCAGAAAGAAGCTAGCAAAGTAAGGAGATTGGGTAGAACAGAGCCCAAAGATGGAAAAACAAGCTGTGGGACATTACAGAGCCCAGAACTTTCCTGGCTTGGAGATTCTCTGACTGGAGATTTCTCACTTGCATAAGCCAGTAATTTCTTTAGGTTTAACTCAGTTTGATTTAGGATTTTATTTGGTCCAATACAATAAAAAAAAAAAGATGCCAAATCATAGAACAGAACAATGAAATGTCTCTAGTTTGTTTCTATGTTAAATATGATCAGAATTTTAATTGCGTTTAAGATTGGTGCTTTTTTTTTTTTGATGCTGCTCTATTTATTCCTCAACAAATTAATTATTTACCTAAAGATAAACCACCAAAGTATAATTGGTTAATGTGGTCAAGTCATGTATTGGCTTGTCAGAAATGTCATGTTTTTCCATGCAGAAATGTGTCATGATTTTTTCAACAACTCAATATAATAGTTACATAGCACACAGAAAGTGCCTGCAAGTTTTTGATATTATTAATTGTGATAATTTCAGTTTACTTTAAAGGGCCAAACCTTTTATATGGAATCTCCTTTTTTACCTTAAATATGCCTATGGTTATCATGGTAAAAACTTAGAGGGACCTATAACAAAATGGCTAAGAGTATATGTTTTCTAATCTAATAGATCTGGGTTTGAATTTTAGCCCTGCTTCTCATTTTCTATGTAAGGATTCAGATTGAAATTATTTAAGGCAAAGTAAAGTGACTAAAATGTAGTGTTATAGGAATTAATTTAAAGTATAAAATAGCTTTTAAAAAACAGGTCAATGCTGGGACCAGCAGTTGGCGTAAGGGCTATGTCGCTGGACTCCCATGTAGGAGACCGCGGTTTGGGTCCTGAACCCAGTGGCTTAAACTCATGCCAGGCATGTGTGCATGCATGCCCAAAATCCCAAGTGGAGAATGGAGGAGAAGGGATTGTGGCGTGGTCATCCCCTCTGAGGAGTGATTTCTCGCTTTCAGTCTCTCTGTCTTTCTGGTGAGTACATGTGCCTTATAGCAAAAATCTCTCCAAAACAAAAACAAAAAAAAAACCCAAAAAAACAGGTCAATGCTAATGTTTTCATTATCATAATGGAACTCTTTTAGTTGCTAGTAAAAAAAATCCAGTTAGTGCCAGCCAGTTGGTTAAGGAGACTGGATCCACATGGCTGACTATGCTTTTGAGTTCCAGATCCAATGGCTTGAAAAACATACTAGGTATGTGTGTGTGCATGACAAAAATCCTGAGAGGGGAATGGAGGAGATGGGACTGTGGCATGGCCATCACCTCTGTGGGGTGCTTTCTTATTTTCTGTGTCTCTTTCCAAAAAGAGACATGCACAGGCCCTAAAGCAAAACTAAACTAAACTAAACTAAAGTAAAAATAAACAAAGAGAAAGAAAATTAAAGCTCTTTTCTCATCTAATAAGTCTGGAGGTAGGGTGCCTCCTGACTTAGTACTGTCGTGAGAAACCCAGAGTTATATTTTATCTTTCATCCAGATCCTTCCCTGGTACCACGATGACTACAGCAGTCCCTGCTATCACCACCTCATACCAACTTCCAGAGGTAAACAGGAGGACCTCTTCTTTGTGTCTGTAGAAGAGCTAAGAAACCTTTTTCAGATGCAACCTCCATACTGTCCCTTCCCAAACACACTTCCCTTCAGTTCTCATTATGCAAAACAGGGTATAAAGGAAATCGAAGCACCGTGATTGGTTTAGATGATCTAAGAATCACCTTTGAGGACTGGGCTATAGCATTTGGCCATGTGATTGAGCACAGGTAATTTTGTCTGGGTAGAAGAAGGGGAATGGTTGTTGGACAGGTGAACAAAAGCCCTGCTACACTGGAAGCACCATTCAGAAAAAAAAAATCAGAAAAAGAATTCAACTGTTGAAAGTATACCATCAAATATAGGCATTCCTTAGAAGGAATAGATGTACATCAGCATATTTAAATCTTAAAAGCTTACTAATCAATGAAAACAGTGGGAAAGAACAAAATACAATACAATATTTATGTTGCTTGAAAACACAGGTACACTGGTGTTTTCACACACTGCCGTTAGAAGTGTAAAGTGATGCAGTAGCTGGGAAGATTGGGGAGCAGTGTAAGTTTTAATGCTTGTGTCCCATCACCCCACTGGTTCAGGTGTTGAAACCTAACCCCCAAGGTGATGATATTAGGAGGTGGGGCCTTTGTGAGAGACTTAGGTTTAAGGGTGGAGCTCTGATGTTAGTCCATCCTAATTAGTGCCCTTAGAGTAGGGTTATTGCCTTTTCAAAAGGGGTCCCCGAGAACTGCCTTCCCCTTTCCACCATGGGAAAACATAACTAGACTCTCCAGTGCCTTGACCCAGCCCACAAACTATAAGAAGTCAATTTCTGCTTAGAAGCTACCTAGTTTATGGTGCTTTTGTGTAGAAGCTTCCTAGTTTTGGTGTGCTTATTATAACAGCTCGAAAGGTTAAGACAATCAATATCTAACAAAACTAAACAAGAACATGTCTGCTTCCAACAAGTCATCTTCTAACTGTATGCACATGCATGTTTATGAGCAACAAAGTCACAGATGAGAATATTCACAGCGGTACCATTCATAATAGATCAAAGTGGGAAACCACCCACCCAAGTATCCATCAACCAGAAAATAGTGGTATAGTCACATACAGAAACTTATACTGAAATACGCTACTGACTTAAAATATTCACTGGAACACTACAGCAGTGAGAATGAATGGAAGATTGCTACATTGCACACTGATGAAAGAAGCCAGTTACTAAACAGCACATGATACATAATTCTATTTATATAAGCTTTTAAAAGTCAGAAAAGCTGACTTAAAATGACAAAAGTCAAGGTCGTTGCTGCTTTAGGTAGAGTTAGAGTTTTGGGGAGGAACCTTCTGGTAATGTTTTATTTCTTAACACGGTGGTGGCAAGGATTTGTTTATTTTGTGAACATTCACTGAGCTGTAAAATTTTGATTTGTCCATTTTTAAAAAAATATAGGTTATACTTAGTCTTTTTCTTTAAAAAACCATGCACCTGAAAAATAGCTTTTATTTAGTAAATAGTCAGCATCTATTGCTAGGCACTGTCCAGGCACTGATGATACAAAGTAAATTCAGTCCTTGCTTTCATGGTGCTTGTTTCTAAGAATAAAAATAGGGCCACCCAGATGATGTCGTGGTTAAAGTGGCTGGATCCCATATGGGTAACTGTGTGGTCTGGGTCCCAGACCTGGCAGCTTACAAAACCCACTGGGCACATGCATGTGTGTGTCCAGAATCCTGAGAGGAGTGTGGTGGCAAAGGGATTGTGGAGCAGTTATCCCCCTGGGTAGGTGCTTTCTTGCTGTCTCTGTCTCTCTATCTCCAGTAAGTGCATATACCATATAACAATTTAAAAATAATAACAACAGCAGGTGATACTTCAATAGTGTCAATTGTGTGCCAGGTCCAATTGCAACCCTATGAGATAGTTGCTGTTTCATCCTTATTTTTTTTTTTTTTTTTTTTTTTTTTTTTTTTTTTTTTTTTGAGAGGTTTTCGCTATAGGGCGCGTGCGCTCGCCAGACATACAGAGAGAGACATAGAGACAGAAAGCGAGAAATCACCCCCCAGGGGGGATGGTCACGCCGCAATCCCTTCTCCTCCATTCTCCTCTTGGGATCTTGGGCACGCACGCACACGCGCCCGGCGTGAGTTGTAAGCCACCGGGTCCGAAACGCGAACCGCGGTCGACTACGTGGGAGTCCAGCGACATAGCCATTACGCTAACTGCTGGTTCCCCCATCCTTATTTTAGAGTTGAGAAAATTGAGGCACAGGTTCACTTGCTGAAGGTTATCTAGTAAGTGGCAGAGTGAGATTTCAAACCTCCTAAGTCTAACTCTTATTCTTAAAACGGATAGGGTCTGACTTTTAACCATGATGTCCTATTGCCTCTCATTCTTTTGAGGGGAAATAGACAAAAAAAAAAAAAAAAAAAAAAAAAAAAAAAGGTATGAAAAGTATCTCAGGTAGCAATAATTGCAACTGAGGAAAAATAGACCACAATGTAGAGACAGAAAGTGAAAAGCGGAGAGGGGTCACTACTTTAACTAGGGTCATTAGGGAAGGTTTCTCCTTTAAAAAAAAAAAAAAGTGACATTGGAACAGAGATGCAGAGTGAGTGAGCCATATAGATATCTGAGCAATGAGCATTTCAGGCAGGAGAAATAGTGTGTGTGAAGGTCCTGGGGCATTCTTAGCAATATAAAGAAATAGCTAGGAGGCCAATGAAACTAACGTAGCATGAGATGGGAGAGAGTGAGAGGAGACGAACTCGTGGGCACCAGAACATGCAGAGCCTTATAAGCCAGTCCTTGTATTATAAGAATATTCGTGTGTCCAGTGATATGTACAGTAAACATACTAGAGTGCCTATGGTAGGGAGGAGAATGCGTGAGGTGACCCTGATAAAAGCAAAAACTGCAAAGGAGAGACCTAGCACCAACCTCTAGGCTACTGTGCCATGAGTCGAGTATTATTAACTCAGCTGCGTACTTGAGTTGTGGGACAGGGGTAGAAACAACCCTGGGTCAGTCTTTAACCATAATGGATACCACACTCCATCTCAATCCCACTACAAATTATCAAAAAATATTAAGCAAGTACATCACATCTCCAATTCAGGGAGGAAAGACTTGTCCTAACTGTGTTAGGGCTTCTCCATTTGTGATGGTTCATCCCAGTGGCACCCAATGGATGGTATTGCTGCTGGTGTGCAAATATGATGAGATGCAGTTTTTCCTTTGGACAAAGCATCTTCCAAAAAGAGTAGTAAGACATAATGATTTAGTCTATTCTCTGTTACTTCATAACTGAACACCTGAGTTTGAACAATTTAGAAGAATAGAGTTTTTTTTTTTTTTTTTTTTTTTTGAGAGGTTTTTGCTATAGGGCGTATGCACTTGCCAGCCAGACAGAGAGAGACAGAAGGGAAGAAATCACCCCCTGGGGGGATGGCCACACCACAATCCCTTCTCCATTCTCCTCCTGGGATCTTGGGCATGCACACACACGCACCCGGCATGAGTTTAAGTCACTGGGTCCGGGTCTCGAACCACAGTTGACTACATGGGAGTCCAGTGATGTAGCCATTATGACAACTGCTGGTCCCAGAGTAGAGGTTTTTTTACCTCATGGTTTTGTAGGTTCAAGGACTGCATCTGATGAAGGTCTTTCTGCTGGTGGGGACTCTGCAGAGTCTAAAGATGGTGCAGGGTCTCTCACACAGACAAGGGCAAGGGTTTGCAAGTGTCTGTGTTTATGCCTGTGTGTCTATCTTCTTCCCTTTCCTTTTAAATCTGCCAGGATTTGATCATGACCTGATGACCTTAATCTTAATTACTTCCCAGAGGCCTCACTTCTTAATCCCATAGTCAGATTATGTTTTTACCCTCTCAATTGTGTCACAACTAAACTTAGTCACTTGAGTTTTTGAGGAACACGTTCTAATCATAGCACCTGGTTTATAAAAACACATTAGCATCAACTTAAAAAAAGGTGTACCCTAATTTTTTCTGGGAATGTCAGGCATACTGTCAAACTATATCTGCTGATGCTTCCAACACTGCAATTTCTTCAAAACGAACATCCTGCATCACATAGCTAAATCCCAAGAAACATCAAGTCTTATTATTTGCATTTAAAATTAAATACAAGGGAGCCTTTAAAAAGTTCACAGGAAATGTATACTATGAAAAATATGGATGGATTTCAATATTTTTCACACCATAATAAACTCATACATTGATACTATTTTTTTTTTTTTTTTGGAGAGGTTTTTGCTGTAGGGTGTGTGCACTCGCCAGAAAGAGAGAGACAGAGATAGAAAGTGAGAAATCACCCCCAGGAGGGATGGCCATGCTGCAATCCCTTCTCCTCTGTTCTCCTCTTGGGATCTTGGGCACACACGCACATGCACCTGGCGTGAGTTTAAGCCACCGGGTCTGGGATTCTAACTGCGGTTGACCACATGGGAATCCAGCGACATAGCTATTACGCTAACTGTTGGTCTCTATTTTTTTTTGGAGAGGATTTTGCTATAGGGTGCATACGTTTGCCAGAAAGACAGAGAGAGACAGAGACGTAGAAAGCGAGAAATCATCCCCAGGGGAGATGGCCACGCCACAATCCCTTCTCCTCCTTTCTTCTCTTGGGATCTTGGGCATGCACGCACACACAGCTGGCCTGAGTCTAAGCCACTGGGCCTGGGACTTGAACTGCAGTCAACTACATGGGAGTCCAGCGACATTGCCATTACTCCAACTGCTGATCCCTGATTCTATTTTTTTCACATTTTGAAGTCCCCTCATAGGATACACACACACACACACACACACACACACACACACACACATTTTTGTCCAGGAATTTAAAAAACGTATTTCATTGGTAGGAAGAGAGACTTCCTTTAGGTTAGAGAAACTTTTATTTTTTCAGGTGAATTCTGTCTCTTTCTTCATTTTTGGGTTCTCATAACCTAGAAAAGTATCTTTTTAAGCAAGGTGCTTTTAAGAATTCAGATTAACAATATTTCAAAACATTATATCCTGTAGATTGGTTCAGAAGTTGTCCTTTAAATTTCATCAAGGGCTTTCAAATAAAAAAAAGAAAAAGAGGAGAAAGAGAACCATCGTCTGTGATTAGACTCTTCAATCAGCTTCTCGGTTTCAGGCCAGGTCTACATTAAACTTGAATCATAAAAGCAGGAGGAATCTTGGAGATTAATTTTAGTGCAGTCATTCATCTGTTAACCATTTTTTTGAGTGTCTATTGAATATCAAACACTGTGCTAAGAACCTGGGGTAGATTGATAATGGGAAACGGACACAGTTACTTCCTTCGTGGTGCTGCGGTCCAGCAGGGCAGCGAACAGCAGTTAAATAATCCCACAGCTTGTGTAAAACTGCAGGTGCCCAGCACTGCGGAGAAGAGCTTATGGCAGTCCCAAGGAGGAGGTGCCCGTAGGAAGACTCTGGACTAGTCAGGTTGGTCAGAGAAGCCTGTTCTAGAGACATGATTAAATTCGGATCTGAAGGAACTAACTTGGTGAAGGAGGATGGGAGGAGGGTATAAAACAGAAGGAACGATATGTGCAAAGCCAAGTGATTAGAGGGGACGCAGAACTGAAGAAATGTCAAGCTCACTGGAATTCTCAGTTAGAGAAAGCAGGGGTATAGCTGAAGGTCATATTCTTTCATTTGTTTAATCAATATTTATTGAGGGCCTGCTAGGTGCCAAATACCGTTCTAGGTGCTGGGCATATTTAATAGTGTTGACTTTGTCTTAAAAGTAGACTGAAGAGTTTTAGCTGTGTAGGGATAGGAGTGCAGTGGGGTATGATTATACTTGGTGATTATACTTGTGTTTTACAAGGTTAACTTGCTTCCAAGTGGAGGGTGGCTGAGAGGAAGTCACAGGGCATTCTGTGCATAGTTAAGAGGCTAGCACAGGAATCCAGACACGGGATAATGGGAACTTCAATGAGGAGAGTGATGCTGGAGGTGACTGGAAGTGAGTGACTTCAAGAGATAATGCAAAATAGGACATTATGCTAAGTTTGGGGGCAGAAAAAGCAAATAATGCCAAGTTGTGTCTTAGTTTTGTAGCTTATATCGCTGGGTAGATTTATGTGAAATAATGATCATAATAATAATTAACACTATCAGCTGCTTTGTCCTGAATTTTGGGCTAGATAGTGGCGATCAGAAAACTGAGGTGTAGTCTTTTTTTTTTTTTTTTTTTAAGGCTTTTGCTAGAGAAAGACTGAGACAGGGGACAGAGACAGGGAGAGGGAAAGTGAGAAATCACCCTCCCCCCCCAGGGGGAGGATGGCCATGCCACAATCTTTTCTTCTCCTCCTTTTCCTCTCAGGGTTTTGGGCATGTGTACACACGCACCCAGCATAAGTTTTATTGTTTGTTTGTTTTTAATTTTTAGAAAGATTTTTCCTATAGGTACATGTGCTCGCCTGAGAAACAGAAAATGAGAAATCACCCCTCTGGGGGTTGACCATGCTGCCATCCCTTCTCTTCCATTCTCCTTTTGGGATTTTGAGCACACACACCCACACACATGCCCAGTATGAGTTTTAAGCCACTGAGTCTGGGACTCGTGCCGTGGTTGACTACATGGGAGTTTAGTGATATAACCATTACCTCATCTGCTGGTCCCCTGACATGAGTATTAAACCACCAGGTCCAAGACTAGAACCACAGCTGACAATGTGAGAGTCCAGAGCCTTAACCACCATGCCAGCTGCTGGCCCCTCGGTGCAGTCTTTAGTGAAAGTAGAGTCCTCACCATAAATGACCTGAAATTATTGCCCAAATCTTCCTCTATTTTTTTGTTTTCTTTGAAAGAGTAGACATTGACTCAAGTCTTTTAGAGCTTCACCATTTCTGATGCTCCATGTGAATGAAGGGTGAAGCCTTCCATGAGCTGAGCTGCTTTGGCTCCACAATGTTGTCGAGTCCTTCTTCCCTTTAGACAAAATATCTACAGGAAGGGCAATAAAGCATGGTTCCTAGAAAGCAAATTAGGTATCAATGAAGGGACAGAAGAAAAGAGTGGGGGAGAATACACCCCACGTGCTCAGTAGGGAGCCATGTAAGAACAAAGCCCAGAACATGAAGACACAGAAAGTGGGGCTGGAGTCAGGGTGAGCAGTCGGGCATGGCCAGAGCAAGACGGAAGAAGAAGGCTGAGGTGACATCTTGGAGGACCTCTTGTACTTTGCAAAGATCTGACTTTACCCGTAAAGGCAGTAGGGAGACTTTGAAAAAATTAGAAAAATGTCAGTAAGAAGATTATATTTGCGAGTTAAAAAGATGTCTTTATGGTACTTACTAAGCTGATTTTATTTTATACACTTTTTATGTTTGTATTATTTTTTTTAACAATAATGATTTTTAACAACAATGATTTTTTACAATAAAAATGAAGTGAATAAAGCTTCTGTTTTTTATTTTTTTTAAATAAATAAAAATGATTTTCCAAGGGTGGACTCCATAGCTCAGCAATTAAGGGAGCAAGATCCCACCTGTCCAACCATGATTGGAATCCTGGCTCCTCCAGTTGCTTGGAAAACATGCTAGGAGCATGTGCTTGCCTGCCTGAAATCCTGAAGGGAAGGAGGAATGCAGAAGATTGTGGCATGGCCACGCCCCATCGGTGGTGCTCTTTAGTCTCTCTTCATTGCTCTCTGGCAAGTGCACATGCCCTCTGGTCATAAAAAATGATTTTTTTAAAAAAAGAAAAGCTAATTTTGCCTGTGGTATAGATTGGATTAGACTTGGAATGTGAAACAAGCTGTAAGGAGACCAACCGGGAAGCAACTGCAAGAGGAGATTGTTGAAACAGCAGAAAGGACACAAGCTTTGGATGTTGGGGTACTTACATATGGATGGGACTGGCTCTGCCACTTCTGGACGGTGTGACCTTGGGCAGCTATTTCAGCTTTTTTGGGTCTTAGTTTCTTCTTCTGTAAAAAGATGGGTAATAATACCTCCTGCTGTAGTTATCTGTGAGAATTATGTATATAACATTCCCAGCATACAGGACTCTGAGTAAATGTAGTTCTTATTAATTTTAACAGTGAAAGAGTTTGAATCAAGGCAGACTCAGTGAGAACTCAGAGGGGGCATAAACGGCAGTGATGAGAAGCAGGTAGATTGTGGGAATCTCAGAGACTGATTGAACACAGCAAGGTCAGGGAGCTCTGTACTTCCCAGGGATCCTACTTTGTGATTAAGCAAATGGTGATACCATTCATAGAGCAAGAGCAAACAGGAAGGTCCATGGTTACTGGAGCGGGAGCTGGGAGTGAGGACATGCATGAGATCAGTGTGGGACTTGTTATACTTGAGATGTACATGAAGATGTCTAAAGAGGTTGGCTCTATGGGTCTGTAACTCAGGGGAAGTTAAGGCTCCAGGATGGATATCGAAGAGGTGAGTGTTAAGGAAAGTGTGCTCAGACTAACAAAGAGAAGACCCGAGTTGGAGCCCCAAGAAGCATTTTAGAGGAGACAACAGAACATGACCAAAAAGGAGGATGGGCAGGGGGACAGCAAGTGATGCAAAGGTTAAGGCACATGGCCAACTATGCAGTTCGAATCCTGGACTGAGCAGCTTGAAAAATATGCCAGGTACATGTGAGCGTGTGTCCGAAGTTCCTAGGGGAGAATGGAGGAGACAGGATTGTGGCATGGCCATCCCTGAAGGGGTTGGGGGACTGCCTTCTCATTTTCCTCTCTATCTCCCTCTTGATCTGTATCTGGTGAGTATACATGCTCTTTAGCAAAAACTAAAAAACAAAACAAAGGAGGATGAGAGAAAAAAATGGTTCTATATGCTAAGAGTAGAAGCAGGAGTTACAAGAGAGAAGAAAATTTTAAGAGGAAGGGAGTGGTTAATATAGTCAACTGCCATAGAGAGGTCAGCTAAGGTTTGCATCGAAAAAAGAAAAGGCATTCGATTTGGCATCTGGACAGATCAGGGAGCGGGAGGGTCACTGTTTTGCCAGAGACACTTGCATCTGGAGTGGTAGGGTTGGGATCCAATGTGCATATGTGGAAGAATGCACACGAGTTTGGAAGCAGACACGGCCTAAACTGTCCTCTGTTCTCTCAGTGAACTTGGCTGTGAGGGTGAAGGAGAGAAACTGGAATGGTGGCGTTATGTTTGTCGGTTTTAAGACGTGAACCATTTTGGGCATGCAGGAAAGCAACCAAACTAGAGAGAGAAAGAATTCTGAAGTATGTGGGAAGGGCTGGAATTTACCGGCACAGGTGAAGGAATTAACCAGACACCAACAAAGGGAAGCCACTTCCTCTGGAATGAGAGCAAGGCTGGCATTGATGGGTGCAGTAGAAATAGACCAAGCGTAGGTGGGGGTGGGTGGTGAGATGTTGAGGAAGGTCTTGCTGCTCATCTGAGGGTCTGTGAGGAGGTCTTTGGAGGGAATGGCACTGGTCCTGAGGTCAGTGAGTTAGGGAGCACAGTCACGGCTTTCTGAAGTGATGCGGGACCAGTTGCTCAGAGGTCACTGCAGAAGGGGATGTAGAGTGCTCCAGTTCCTGCTGATGTTGAAGGCAGTACCCTCAGCTAGGTTTCCTGCACCCGTGCTTCCTGTTGCAGCACAGGACTAGGGAGGGGAAGGCCGATGGGAGTGAGTCAGATGACAGGGAAGACCCACAGCTAGGGCCAAGTGTGCAGAGCTGCCCTCTGGGAAGGGTGGGTCAAAAGGCACTCCTGATTCTGGAGGATTTAGGCTGTGAGGAGTAGTAGACTAATTAGGGCATGTTCAGGAATTTGGGCCAATGGTTTATTTTTTTAAATTTATTTATTATAATCTAATTTGTCACAGGGCATGTGCATCCACAAGAGACACACAGAGAGAGGGAATGTGAGAAAGCAAGCCACCAGGTCTGGGACTCGAACTGGGGTCAGCTATGTGGGAGTCTAGTACCCCAACTGCCACACCACCTGCTGGCCCTTGGGTCAATAGTTTTAGCAAAGTGGCCTGCCTTTTCCTTCTAATACCCTTAATCAGGACAGAAAGGTAGAGAATAGGGCTCATGGTTATCCAACGAGCTATTCTAAAATGGCCCCTAGCTGGTGGAATCCTGAGAGTTGTTTCTTCTCTCCTGGGAGGAGGCAGGAACTTTTAAAAACCAACGTAAAAAGAAATTATTTTTGGGATTTGAAGTCTTTGGACAATGGGAACACACAATAAATCTTAAAATACCACTATCGGGACATGAGCATTATAACAACTTTTAAATTAACTTTTTTTTTTTTTGGTAGAGTTTTTTGCTATAGGGCACGTGTGCTTGCTGGAGAGACAGAGAGACAGAAAATGAGAAATCACTCCTCAGGGGGGATGGCCACACCACAATTCCTTCTCCTCCACTCTCCTCAGGATTTTAGATATACACACACTTGCCCAGTGTGAGTTTTAGGCTGCTGGGTCTGGGACTCAAACCGGTTAACTATGTGGGAGTCCAGCGATATAACTGCTATGCCATCTGCTAGCTTCCCTAAATTAACTTTTTAAAAATCATTATAAGACAATGTACAAGTTATCCTATTTTTCCTCAATTGCCCTAAAGCTTCTAAGTGTACTTAGTGGGAGGAAATAAAATGAGTTGTAAATAGATATTTTAAGCTTATGAGTTATAAATAACTATTTAAATTATTCTTTGTTTTTGTTTTGGTGGTAATCAAGGAGTCCCTCTTTGTATTTTGGAATATTAGATGTCAAGTATGAGTGCTAAGCAAAACTATCGGTAGAGTGAATATCAGTTTAGATCAGTAGCTAAAATAATAATATTTTGAAATTTTTTTCTGATAGGATTAAAGTATTGAAATAAAACTGTTCAGGAAATTTTCAATTAAAATATCTTTAAAAAACTGTTGAGACCAGCAGTTAGCGTAATGGTTATGTCGGTGGACTCCCATGTAGTCGACCACGGTTTGAGTCCTGGACCCGGTGGCTTAAACACATGCCAGATGTGTGTGTGTGTGTGTGTGTGTGTGTGTGTGTGTGTGTCCAAATTCCCGAGAGGAGAATGGAGGAGAAGGGATTGTGGCGTAGCCATCCCTCCGGTGGGGGCGATTTCTCACTTTCTGTCTCTCTGTCTCTCTCTGTCTTTCTAGCGAGCGCACATGCCCTATAGCAAAAACCTCTCAAAAAAATTGTCAAAGGGTGCTTGCGCTTACTAGAGAGAGACAGAGAACACAGGGAGAAAGACAACGTGTCCTTCAATGTGGCATGGTCAGCTGCAATCCCTTCTCCATGTCTCCACTCTTTCAAGATTTGGGGCATGAACATGTATGCTCTTAATGTGTTTTCAAGCCCCTGGGGCCTGGATTTGATCCTTGGTTGGCCATATGGATCTAGCCTCTTCAACACCAGGCTACAGGGCTGACTCCAAATAAAGATATCCTTAAAATTATGGCAGAAGGTAGGCCAGCTGCCAGCCTGGGGTTAGAGGTAAGAGATGATTCTGGAAGGGGGCAATTATGCCAAGAAATGTCTGCTGCCAACTACTGACTTTTAAAGGGGCGTTTTCCCCTTTATTGATTCTCTCCCTAAGGTAGCTTGAATGGGTCTGGATGAGGAAAGAAGCAGGGAGAGAAATTAAGCCTTTTAGGGATATCCTATCAATGACTTGTGTGGCTGATAAGGTTAGAGCAATGGCAGCCAGATTTCTTGCCAGAAATCAATGACTCTTGTGCTATAAAAATGTCAGGAAGAGTGCTCATAATACCACTCTTCTTAATAGCCCCAAATTGGAAGTGCAAAAATGTCAACTGAGTAGAATGTATAAATACGTTATGGTTCATTCTCACAATGGGATGTCGCAATGAATGAAAATGCAGATACAGAAAACAACCAGATAAATCTTTATCACGAAATGTTGAGTGATAAAGTAGAATTCCAGATAACCATGTGTAGTATAATACCATTTTCCTAACATTCAAAACGAGCAAAGGAATAATAAACACAAAGTTCAGGATGGTTATCCCCCAGGCTACAAGGATGGGCAGCTCACAGAGGACAAAAGGGAGGAGTAAACATGTGAGTAGATATGAATTATTGCGGATATTGTTTGAGTTAGCTTGTTATATTAGCTGGATATTATTTAAAATAAAATAAAGAGGGCTATGCATCAATTGATCGAGATGAGATAGTGCATTAGAAACAAAGAAGTATATATTTCAGGCAGCAAGGCTCTTTGGCTACTTAGTGTATATGATCATCCCATGGGTCCTGCTGGCGAGCCCAACTCTTCTTGTCTGCTGGGCTAGACTGAAGATAGCCTTCCCACAGGGTTTATCTTCCAGCGTTGAAAATGGACAATAAACAAAGAATTTTAGAAGGTGGTAAGTGTCATACAAACACAACTATACCTCCTTGAGTAAGCATGCCGGTATACCTTTAGGATAGGTATTCAGAACTACATTAGCTGGATTGAAGAGTATGTCCACTGAGATTTTCGATGGATATTGCCAAATTACTCTTCAAAAATGTTGTACTAATTTGCAGAAACCATTTCCCCACATCTTTACCAAACCTGATGATTATCGATTTTTTTTGGCTTAGCTAACTGGTAAAAAAAACATGACATCTCATTTTTGCTTCAAATAATCAATTTTTTGATGAACTTTTGGAATGAGAGTTCATTAGTCAATTGGAAACTTGTGCGTATTTCTGTTCCATTATTGGCAAAAGAATGGCTATTGTTGTACGTGCCTAAAAATTCTTCGGGAAGACATATATCCTGTGATTAGGTCTAGTATTTTCTGATTCCTTTGGTCAGAAAGTAGCCCTTACTTGAAATACGTGGGAGAAGAAGAAAGGAAGGGATGGAATATTACTTCGGTTCCATGACGTGCCAGGAAGTGGACTAGGTGCTTTTATGTGTCCTCTCCTTGAGTTCAATCTTCACAGGGAGTAATCTGGAGATGCCCCAGATTGAACAGTGGTCTGGTCATTCAGTCAGCATTTGAACCTCCACGGCTCGTGCTTTCATTTAAAATCTTTTTTTCCCTTTAAACTTAACAGATGACAGCATTTCTTTTAAAAATTTGGTCCTATAATGCTATTCTAGTGGATCTCAATCTTGATAGTACATTGGAATCTCTCGAGGAGTCTGAAAAGAATACTGAAACTTACATTCTACTCCTGGAGATTCTGATGGAATTGACCTGGGGTGCAGTGTGAACAGGGGTTTTTAAAGCTCCCAGGGGATTCTAATGTTCAGCCAAGGTTAGTCTAAGTCAATGATCTCTAGATTTCTTGTTAGATTTATATTAACTGTAATTCGATTTTATGACCCTCTTTGGCCACCCTATCTTCTAAGCATTTTGTGACTATTTTCCTTGGATTGTTTTGACATGTTTGGGAAAATTCCATGAGAGACTTTAGGATAAGTGCAGATATCCTGGTGTGAGACGGGTAAAGACTGCATTACTAAATTCAGTTTGGGAATTGCTGAGCTAATTGTTTCTCAGATCCCTATTGTGACATTTTTAAAATCAGTAACCCAACTGCAGCAGGACACAAGCAGTCTTCTTGTAGAAGAGTTTTTTAATGAGATATTAATATCATTTATGACGCTTTTTTTTTTTTGGGACTAGTCACTGGAGAGAGAGAGAGAGAGCAGGACAGTGAGAGAGAAAGTGAGAAAGTACCCCCTTGGGGGATGGCCACACCCAATCCTCTCTCCGCCTTTTTTCTCTCAGGATTTTGGGGGCACACGAACAGTGTAATTTTCAAGCCACCAAGTCTGGGACTTGAACCATGGTCGACTAATGTGGGAGTATAGTGCCATAACCACTATGCCACCTGCTGGACCCTGTTTTATAGATTTAACTTAAAAGATTTTTTGAACCACTTTAATGTAACTCTGATTATGAGACCTTATTCTAGTTCTGTGTGTTCTGGGAGCCTTTCCCTTTGTTCTTCTAGTCTTTTCTCGTATAAGTCTGACTCATGGTGACCTCGTCATAGGCTCAGCTTTACAGAAGTCATAAACTGGGAAAGGGACCCGGTGTGGTGGCACAGGAAAAGTCACACATGGTAGACATTTCTTTGAACTCTGTATCGGTGCTTTCCTGTGGAATTTTGGTTTATTCTGTGTCAGAATTGCCTCACCTATAAAATGGAAATAATAGTTCCTGATCTCCCCAATTAGATTAAAAAATATCATTGCTGTATTGTGAAAGCATCTTGAACTATATGTGAAATGTGGTATAATTCAATACGATTTATGTTGAGCAAATCTATTTTTCTTCTACTATCTACAAAGTTAGTAAACCAAACCAAAATCTTCTCAAAACTGGACTGTGGTGTGTGAAGAGTAAGATTGGAGGTAGAAGGGTTGGTGTGAATCAGGGCAAATAATTTCACCTCCACTTCCATTTTCTTCTTTAAAGTGAGGATAAAAGCCATCTCAGAAAATAGAACTCAATACTGTCACGAATATGAAGGGCTTTGTAGAGAGCAAGGCGCCTCACAAACATTAGCTGGTTCTTCATTTACACTTGGGTGTACCCTTCATCCTTGAAGCCATTACGATTTGTCCCTCTTTCACCTTCTTTACTTCCACCCCTTCCTTAAATCATACTCACATTTTTCTTCTTTGGGTTTTATTTTCTTAATTATATAATTACAGGTTCATTCATATAGATGAAGATGACATCAGCTTTTTAGCAGCCTATTTACAACAGCTTGTAAACATTTGAGATGCGTAGTTAATTTGCAGAATTAATCCAGACTAAGTGTTGGTGTTGTTCCTTTGAGGAGCGTGTGGTTTTTAGCAGTGACCCAGCAGTAGAACCCAAAGGAATGACAACATCTATCTCGGGTCTGTGTTAGATGTGTGGTAAGTGTTTCAGGACAGGTGTACCTCGTGTTATCATTTAGAATACATCTTCGTTAGCTTCTCACTCTGCTAAGCTGTACTTCTGTTCCTGGATGACAAACGAACCAACCAACCAACCAACCAAAAAGTACCCAAAACAAATACAAAAACCAACAGCAGCACATTTATTTCTCCATTTTTGGAGACAAGTTGAAAAGTTATTTAGGGTTCAGCCCATGGTTTGTTGGCTAAGGCGGCTAGCTCCCGCATGGCTGACTGTGCAGTTTGAGTCCTGGGTGTGGCAGCCTGAAAAACTCGCTGGGCAGTTGTGGTGTGTGCTCAAAATCCCAACAAGATGGAGATGGAGAAGGGACTGTGGCATGATTGTGCCCCATGGGGTCTGCTTTCTTGCTTTCCCTCTCTCTTCTGTTTCTCTCCAGTGAGAACTCTTTGGCAAATTTAAAGACAGAAAAGTTATTTAGTAATACCTTGATTATATTTTCAACAGTTTTAATAACATCATACTTTAATTACTTTTGTTGAACTGATTCAAGTATAAGATGATAAACTTTAAAAAAAATACTACACAAACCTTCTGAAACAAATATATAACCTTACATCTATGTCCTTAAAAAACACCCAGCCAGTTTTGTCCCTGTGGTAATATTATTCTACAGTGTTTTCTAAGAACAAAAATCCCTAATATCCTGGATTTTGTTCTTTTTTTAAAGCGTCATTTTTAGAGGGATATTCTTTTAAGCCCAGAGTTGATAAAAATCAGCTTACTGGGCCAGCCAGTGGCATAGAGGTTGAGGTGGGTGGATCCCACGTATCCAATGGCAGTTTGAGTCGTGGATCAGCAGCTTAAAAAACGTGCTGGGTATGTGTGCATGTGTGCTCAAAATCCCGAGAGGATAACCGAGGAGAAGGGATTGCAGCCTGGCTATCCCCTCTGGGAGATGCTTTCTCATTTTTGCTCTCTCTCTTTCTTCCTGTCTTCCTCCAGCAAGCACAGGCACCCTGTAGCAAATTTAAAAAACAAAAATCAGCCTACTTCCTGTCTTATATATCTAACATTCAGCAGTTAGTATTGTAAAAATTTTTAGACATTCACAGGAAAAAATAAAAACAAAACAAAACAAAAAAACCCCACTGAAACAAACATTTCTAACTATCCTAGATATTTTTCTTTCTGGGAGTTATCTTTTGCTTTCTTTGGTGTTTTACCAAGTCATACATTTCAACAATAAATAGATCTTTCACACCTACTTTGTACTGCAAAAATAATGTTGCCTCTCTTGGATAACCAATGACTTTTAAGGCATTCTTAATAAAAACAGTGCTTCTTTCCTTTGGGCGGTGAGAATGTTTGAGTTGAAAGGCACGGAGAGACTACTTAGCCCCAAGTCCTATATTTATTCCCAGATGTGAGAACTAACTCCAAGGAGGTGACAATTTACTTAAGTTTCTACCCTTTTTTAGTTTAATTTGCTATAGGGCATGTGCACTCATGAGAGAGAGAGAGAGAGAAAGCGAGAAAGCAAGCAAGAAAGCAAGCTGCCAGGTCCAGGACTCAATGGGTCATGTGGGAGTCTCACGTCTTAGCTACTATACCACCTGCTGGCCCCAAGAGAGTGGGCTTTCTTTCTTTTTTAAAAAAAATACAATTATTTATTTAATTTTATTTATTGTTGTTATTACTGTTTTTGTTTTGTTTCCTTTTTTTAATTCACCAGAGAGAGACAGACAGAGAGGGAAAGTGAGAAAGCAAACTGCTAGGTCTGGGACTCGAACTGTAGTTAGTCATGTGAAAGACCAGAGCTATAACCACCATGCCACTGCTGGCCCTGAATTCCCACTTAAAGGCACATTATTGGGATGTTCTCAACAGAGTATGAATTACCATTTCTAGATATGAAACTAGAAATGTCTGAGTTGTATTGGTTTCTTAATGAGCCTAATGTCATTTAATCTTTCAGAAGTTATTTATCCATGCTTCTGTTTTCATGGTAAGGCAGAATAATAATAAAGCAGGATTCCTGCCCACTTGCTGAGCTGGGGGAAGTCTCATGTATAAGGTAGATGCTCAACAGAGCTTCTGTTTTTGAAATCCACTTCTTCCCTGGTCTAGGATGGTCTTCATTCTTAACTCTTACTCTCAGAAAATTACTTTAAAGGACATACATGGGGAGACTTGGTACAATCTGCACCTGGTGAAGGACCCCCACCCCACCATTCCTGAATTGGTGCTTGCCTTGGTGTGGACACTTTCGGGCAAGGCCATCACCATTGGCTTCATCAGCAGCAGCTCTAATTGTTGGAAGGTTTTTCTCTGTATTAACTCAAAATGTGTTCTCTGTCATTTCTACCCACAAATCCTAGTGCTTTTCTCTGGAGAGACTCAGATCTAATATATTTAATTGACGCTCTTCTTTCTCATGAAGTCCTATTCTTTTTGGTGTAAACTACCTCCATATGCTTCAGCTTTTCTCCATACAGCATAATTTTCAGGTTTCCGATGTCTAGTCTTAGGACTCAGTCTGTATTTTCAATTTTGCCTTTTAAAATGTGAGACTCAGAACTGAATATTACCTCAGATGTGCTGGTTCATTACGGTACTTACGGCAGAATCCCATGTCTGCTAGTGACCCTTTATTTTGTTAGTGGAGACTAAAGATGAGTTTACTGTCTTGGTAGTTGCCTTATACTCTTGACAAATATTAACCTTGGAAACAAGTAACTCTCCTGGATATTTTCTGCATGAAATGTTGTCATATCAAGTCTCTTATTATCTGTGTTTGTGCAACTAAATATTTTGAAGCTACACTTATCTATTCTATTTTGGTTTCATTGTGGCAAGAGCATTTCACTTCTTGACTCTGTCCTTGATTGAAATCACTTGTGTACTTTTCTTGTGGCAAAATGATTTTTAACATCTTAAAGCATGGGAGGCCTTATTCTTCTTAAACACATCTAGCAAAAGAAGCATTGTTCATTGTTGTCCCAGTCACAGTGGTACGAGTGGAAGGGCACTGCTGCACAATGGGCTAAAGCCACAGAGGAGACCCAGGTTTGGTTCCTGGCAGGAAACAGTGTGCATCTGTGGTCCCAGCTAACTGGGAGGGTCCGGCAGGAGGATCCAACCTGGTGAGACTTTTTCGAAAATACCTGTCTTGGGACCAGCAGTTGGTGTAATGGCTATGTCACTGGACTCCCATGTAGTCGACCACAGTTCGAGTCCCGGACCCTGGGGCTTAAACTCATGCTGGGCACGTGTGTGTGTGCATGCCCAAGATCCCGAGAGGAGAATGGAGGAGAAGGGATTGCGGCATAGCCATCCCACGTGTGTGTGTGTGTGTGGGGGGAATTTCTCGCTTTCTGTCTCTCCGTCTCTCTCTGTCTTTCTGGCAAGTGCATGTGCCCTATAGCAAAAACCTCTAAAAAAAAAAAAAATGAAGAAGAAAAGAAAGGAAAAAAGAAAATACCGATCTGTTTCTTTTTCTTTCTCTCTTGTTCTCTCTTCAAAAAAGAAAAGGAGAAGTGTTTCTTGACCTTATCCTGAGTCTTCTTTGGAAAATATGTGGGTGCACATGTGTGTGTGCTATTGGGGTGTGTGCAAGTATGTGAATGTGTGTGTGTGTTTATACTATGCAGTTACTGTGCTGCATTACTCACATTTCTCCTTCAACCAAGTTACTAATTCTCCCTGTTGCTAGGAAAATTGGAGGTTGAGGGATCTAAGCTGATTTCCTCTCTGGGAATTGCTTTCAACTAAAGGGTTGTCTCACTCAAGATCATAACACTTTCTCAGGGGCAGCCTACATACAATGACTGGTTCAGGTAGGGGAATAGGGCTCAATCCCTTTGTTTTTAGTAGAAGCTATCCCAGCTCCCCAAATTCCCAGTGTTACAACTGAATCTTTTATGTGCGTGTGACTGCATCAAAGTTTAATTCTTCTCTTTCATTATACTTATTGATGTTTCTTTCACACCCCTCCTATACAGGTAGATTGCATGGGCCCTTCTAAATCAACTTCTTGTATTCTAATCTGCTTCAGAATCTTTTTCCCAGTGAACTTGCCTAAGAGATTTGGTGCTTTAAGAAAGCTAATGTTAAAATGAGATTTTGGAGTTTGGTCAGTGGGGTTGGAGTTTGGTCAGTGGGGATGGTGGCTAATCGTTATCATGAAGTAGACATGCAATTGCTAATATTTTTTTCTGGTGGTAAACAGGGGTGGGATAGCTAAAGAAGGAAGTGAATTGGCTGGTGCAATATCTCAGACTTTTGAGAGGTTAAGTATTAATTATCAGAACAATGAAATCGGATGGCTATTGCTGAGTGTCATTAAGGCACAGGAGACAGAAAAAGACTGAAGTGTAAAAAAGCCAGGCTTTTTCACTTCTTATTAAAGGGACTCTTACAGCCTGAAGGCAAAAAACGATGAAAAACACATGAAAGATTTAATTTTAAGAGAAGCACATCTCAAGAAAAGGTTAAATTTTCAGTCCCAGCATATTTTCTATGCCAAGACCCTGGTTGGGAAAATAATAAGACTCTAAAACTTGATCTGGAAACATTTAGGTCAATGCATTTAGCTCTTTCTGAACCTTCTTGGCTTGTAGAAGTAGCATTTTCTCTTTGTTAGAGACAAGCACTCCATCCTTTGCCATAAGGCAAAGACTCTTGCCTTGCAAACCATACCTGTTCCCCATCTGAAATGTTTCCACCTCCTGGCCTACCAGATCAATAGGTGTCATCAGGTCAGACATTACTGGGCTATAGAAGTGCGAGCTTCCTAAGGAAGGACCAGGACTAGGTTCTGCAGAACCCAGCAGGATTTAGAATCAGAGAGCTGACATCAACTGCCCTAATAAAAAGCCACAATTCTTTGCCCAAGTTTGAAACCTGAGCCAGTTTTCAGGCTTAGATGACATAAATTGAAGGAAAATCTGGGTGTTTAGGAGGAAGTACCCTACAATAGCAAGGCAAATATATTTGGTAATGTTTCTTCAAGTTAGTCCCCAAAGAACCTAAGGCCATTTACTCAAATAACTCTTAGGTTGTTGGGAAAGTCACAGCACATTTTTGCATAGAAAAATATGTCATGACTTTCCCAGTGATCCAATATATACTGGAAAAAGAGAAATACTCAAACATTTCGAGTATTTTGAGGGCTGTTGGATTTCGAAGGTCCAAGGGCACGTTGAAACCTAGAGCTCTATGGCCCACTGAAAACCTGGCTGAGATCTGGCTCACAGGGGGGTCCAATGGGCCCACAGATCTACTGGGTAGTCACTTCATTGGACCCATAATGGATCTTTAGAATTAGGTAGTTGGCACAAGCCCACATAGGTTCTTTTGCTTGTAGGGTAAGCGTTATTATAGTGAGGAAGGGCAAATGAAAGCCTCTGAAAGTACCCCTTAACCCCATCAAGAGAATAAATCAGCAACAATATCATACCCCAGAGATAATGGGTTAGAGAATAGTGCCACCCTTAATGACCTACAGGGTGCAGGCAGTTCCCATCTTCATTTCCCTTATAGTCTGGTCTTGCCTTTTCAAAAACATAGATCCTGGACGATTTGAACAGATTCCTACAAACACCATCAAGTCATAGCCCAATTGTGATGGCAGTGCCAGATGTGGTATCTTCAGTAAAGATAAAGATAAATAAACATATCCTCAGGTACATGATTCAGGATCAGTCATTTGATATCTGTGTTCTTTTCTGTCCATAGCAGGAAGGAGAATCAGAAAGAGTTTGTATTTACTAGAATGATGATAGTTCCAATGTTGTATTAACTCCCCCACCATCTAACATACAAAGGGACACTCACCATCTGGATAGCCTGTAATACATCACCTCATTTTATATATCGATGATTCCACGTTAACTGGATGAGATGAACAAGAAATGGCAAGCATGTTGGAAGTCTGGGTAAAATACATGTGCTATAGATAGTGGGAATAAACCCTATGAAGTTTCTGGTGGTTTCCACAACAACGAAGATTTTGGTTTGGGGTATCCTGAGAATCTCTTCAAAATAAAGAACAAATTCTTGCATTTCAAGTCTCATACCATTAAGAAGGAAGTACAACATCTGCTAGGCCCCTTCAAGTTCTAGAGGCAGTGTATCTCCACATGTGGTAACGTTTCTTCAGCCTGTTTATGGAGTGACATAAAAGGCCGCCATCTTTGAGTAGGGCCCATGGCAGGAAAGTATTCTATACTGGTTCCAGACTATGGTGCAGGTGGCCTTGCTAATCAGGCCATGTGACCAAACAAACCCTATGCTATAAGAGGTAAAAGGTGTTAGTAGTGGTAGTCACCATGTGGAGTTTGTGGAACTTCCCCCACCCCTGTTATTAGTCTGCTCAGGCTGTCATAACAAAATGCTAGATTGTGTGGCTTAACCAACAGAAATTCTTCATCTCATTGTTCTAGAGGCTGTTAGTCCCAGATCAAGGTCCATCATGGTTGGTTTCTGGTGAGAGGTCTCTTCCTAGCTTGCAAGATGTCTGTCTTCTTACTGTGTTCTCACATGGCCTTTCTTTAGTATATATATGGAAAGAGAGAGAGCTGGAGCTGTCTGGTGTCTCTTCTTGTAAGGACACTAATCTCATTAGATCAAGGTCCTACCCTTATGACCTCGTTTAATCTTAATTACTTTGAGATTCCATTTCCAAATATAGCTACACTGTGGGTTAGACTTCAGTATATGAATTTGGGAGGATACAAAATTCAGTCCATAACACTCCCAAAAGAGAATCACAATGCAAACTCCTAGGGTTTTTCATCTATAGGAATAAATCACATGCCATTCAATAAATAGCTCCTGAGTGCTACTGGGCCCTGAACTTTGGGTTGCATTTTTTTTTTTTTTTGAGAGGTTTTCACTATAGGGCGTGTGTGCTTGCCAGACAGACAGAGAGAGACATAGAGACAGAAAGCGAGAAATCACCCCCCAGGGGGGGATGGTCACGCCGCAATCCCTTCTCCTCCATTCTCCTCTTAGGATCTTGGGCACGCACGCACACATGCCCAGCGTGAGTTCTAAGCCACCGGGTCCGGGACACGAACCGCGGTCGACTACATGGGAGTCCAGCAACATAGCCATTACGCCAACCGCTGGTTCCCCGTTGCATTTTTAAGATTTATTTTTAATTACTGAAAGGTATGGACACTTGCCAGGGAGACAGAGAGATGAAGAAAAAGGTAGAAAATACCCCCCAAAATCTCTGCCTTGCCATGTGATGCCTTGTGCTTTTTGTGACTTTCTACCAACACAAAAATCAACGTAGCCCCTTGTTCTTAAATCTCCAACATTGTCAGCTAAACAAACCTCTAGTTTTATAAGTCATCCAGTATCAGGTGTTCATGATTAAATGGTAGAGGCCAAAACTAAAATAGATGGGGACCAGTCGGTGATGTGATGGTTAAGGTAGCTGGTCCCCAGCCACGTGGCTGATTGAGCATTCAAGTCTGGACCTGGTAGCTTCAAAAACATGCTGGGCACATGTGTGTGCATGACCAAAATCCTGAGAGGAGAATGGAAGAGAAGGGATTGTGATGTGGCCATTTCCCCAGGGGAGGCTTTCTTGTTTCCCCCTCCCACCCTCCCCCCTACTCTGTCTCTTGCAAGCACACACGCCCTATAACAAATTAAAACAAGCAAATAAACAAACAAAAAGAGTCACCAGGGCCTCTTAGAGGTAGCTCCAAAACACAGTGGTGTGGGGAAGTCCTCCCATTGGGTAGAGTTGGAGGTGTACTCTTGTTATCCATTGGTTGTGTGTAAATAGAGATGTAACCTGGGGCAAGAATACTTATAAAGTCATGGTCTGTGGAAAATGGTTTGTCTGGTACATTAGAGACCTAGAGGGAGAAAGATTAGACGATAGGAGATAAAGAGTTCTGGGGAGGTGTGTACAGATAGAATCAAGGGAGTGGGCACATAGTATGAAGATAGTATGTTAATCTCTACCAGATAGCCTTTATCATGGAAGGTATACTATGGCTATCTAACCAAGCAGACAGAATGATTTAGCTGACATTAGTTAATCTCTGTTGTTGACCTTCTGAACACTGACATAATGGTGGTAATGGAGGCTAGGCATGAGTCCAACAACCTGAGCTCTCCTTCATCAGAGTTCATCTATTCAATAGGTACTGCCGTGGCTTCACATTCTAGCAACAGAGACAAATTCTGAGTCCCTTATGTGACACCATTCCTCAAGAAGACCAACCAACAACTGTGACAGCTTGATTACATTGGGCCCTTTTTGTTCTGGAATTAGTACAAAATGTGTTTAATTGTGTTCTGAGAATGGATTTACCTCTCCTTAGCACAGGATATAATTCAGCACCACTAACCAACAGTCTTGAGTGTATGATACATCAGCACAGGATTATCATATCATTTCATCAAACCAAGGAATCCTTTTGCTAGCAAAAGAGGTGTGGAATGAACCTGTGACCATAGGGTCCGCTGGTCTTATAAAAAACATAACACCTAAAAGCTGCCTGTCTAGAAAATAGAATAAGCTGATCTAGGCACAAATGAAGTGTCAGCCTGCAGATAACATGTAAAAGTGGGATGTAAGTGTGTCCCCTAAATCAACCATCATTATATAGTGTCCAGGACAATACACAGATCCAGGAACAAGTATTGAAAGGTGGAGTAGCCATTTGTCAACTCTGAGATCTTTGGGCTTAGAGACCCTATTTCTTCGAAAAGGAGCTGGTCAACCTGCTAACAATCCTATTAAACTTTAAGCCATGGCGCCCACTCTGAACGTCAGGTTCCTCAGGCCAAGAGACCAGCAGTCAAGAAAAGGACCCAGCATCCTGGTGGAGGTCATTGACCCTGAAGAGGAGACACAATAGAAGGATGCAAAAATATGTCTGACATTTAGTACTAATTTCTTAGTACTCGTTTGCCCAGTTTTGAGAGTCAGTGGCAAAGTACAGACGTCATGGTCTAGGAAGGGCATGATGACTAGGGCCATAGTTCCCTCATGGATAAGGTCACTCCACTAATTAAGTTACCTAGACCAGCCAAGGTGCTAGCTGAGGATGAGAAGAATTAAAAATGAGTGGGACCAGCAGTTGGCTTTATGGCTATGTTGCTGGACTCCCATGTAATGACTGCAGTTCGAGTCCTAGAGCCGGAGGCTTAAACTCACACCGGGTGTGTGCCTGCGTGCCCAAGATCCCAAGAGGAGAATGGAGGAGAAGGGATTGTGGCATGGCCATCCACCCTGGGGGGGAGATCTCTCACTTTCTGTCTCTCTGTCTTTCTGGCGATCGCACACGTCCTATAGCAAAAACCTCTAAAAAAAAAAAAAATGAGTGAGAGAGGAGGGAGACCATGAGTATCCTTTGCAACCTTGAGATTGGGGCAGTGAGTTTGTCCTACTAATCTCTCTTGTGAGCTTTTCTAGGAGAAAAGGCCAATCAGAATCTTAGAAGAAAATTTTCTAGAACTTATTTATTTATTTATTTAAGGTTTTTGCCATAGGGTACGTGCACTTACTAGAGATAGAGAGACACAGTGAGAGAGAAAGTGAGAAATCACCCCCTAGGAGGGATAGCCACACTGCAATCCCTTCTCCCCTTGAGATTCTGAGCACACATGCCATTGTGATTTTCAAGCCTCCAGATCTGGGACTCCAAACTGTGGTTGGCCATTTGGGAGTCTAGCGCTCTGACCACTGGCCTACCTATTGGCCCCATCCCAGAACTTATTATTACAAAGCAAGTGCATGCAAGTGGCACAAGGGCTATAGCAGGCCTGATATGCTGCCCAGATCTTCTTTTTTGGATGGAAGTACTCATTCCTGCAGTTGCTGGATGCTAACATCTCATAGTTCTTGGGAACTACCCTCAACGGAGGTGATGCTCCCTCTTCGCAGCCCAGAGCAAATGACCAGGCTCTGTGGTCTCAGGTGATGCACCTCAGAAGGACTAGAGCTCCAGAGAATGTCGTGAGACTGATTGAGCCCTTTGCTGCAATTGCAGTTCAATTCAACTCCTGTTCCGGCATTCCTTCTCTATTTCCTGTGCTCCTCCATAGTTGTTGATCCTGAGGACACTTCCCAGGGCCTTTCATGCATGGAACTATATATCTCAGAGTCTGTTCCCAGGGAACAGATAGAAGTCACACTGTTTCTTATTCTGGTGGATCAGCAAAGAACACAGACCCCATGCAAGCTCATTACTCAGACATACAACTGTATGTTTCATTCTACAATCCTGATGTGTGATACTATTCAGTTGGAGTTGTGTAGGCATTTTATGTACCTTATTTTATTTAATTCTTTCTTTATTAAAGTTTATTTTTATTTATTTCTGTTCCATAAGAGAGGGATAGAGAGAAAGAGAGAGAAGCATCCCCATCAGGGTCTTCACACCATGATCCTACCCCAGCTGCTGCCAGCATCGTGGGCATGCGCATGAACCTGGCCTGCACAGGGAGACTTCTGGACGCAAAGCAGGATCTTCCCACGTGGCCTCAGTGTAGGGGAATGTTGCACCACTGCCCCTTTACTCATCACAGTGGGCCTAGTCAATCCTTCAACAATGCTGGGAGGTACCTGTGTGTCATTCATAATTTACAGATGAGGAAACTGAGGCTCAGAGAAGTTAGGACCCTTCCTGAAGGCCACAAGTAGTTAGTGCAAAAGCTGAGATCTGAGGGTCATCATTCTGCCTGCTACTGAGCTGTGTTGTTTGCAAAGCTTCGAGAGCACAGGAAAGCGTGTGTTTGCTGCAGGCCCCTACTGCATCCTTAGCTGGAGTATATGAGCCCGTGGGAAAGGGCCTCCTGAGTGGTACATGATCCATGCCTAAGTTTACCTGTGGGAAAGCCAATCCAGTGGTCATTGTGGTTTATCCTCAGATAGAGGCAGATGGGGGAGGTGGGTAACTTAACTTGCTTACTTGTTAAGGACGGATTTAGCTATTAAAGGATTTTAAATGACCTAGATTTATGTGCCCTACTGGGCACATAATGAGAGAATGAGAAGGTAAATTATAACAAAGGAACGATAATATTTTTTTTCTGTTTTGATTCCAGTATTTTTTTATTCTATTGACCAGATGGTAACTGGAAACCAGGCTCGGTTTCCTTTCTTTTCTAAAAAGGTTTATTTATTTTTAATCATGACAGTGTGTAAGAGAGGGACAGAGAGAGATGCACCCTTAACACAGTCTTGTCACACCGCGATCCCCTTTCCCCAGGCTCCCGGCTCATCAGGATGTGGGCACATGTGCATGCATGTCTTGTGTGTTTTCAGGCTGCCTCGGAGATCTGAACCTGTTTGCTCACCTTGTGGCCTCCAGCACTGCAGCTCAGTTTGCTACTGACTGTGCCACCAGACAGGGCCCAGGTTTAGTTTCCCGAACCTCTTTCGCCATGTACAACAGCGAGGGTTAAACAGAGATTATGCCAGAGAGTGGAGAAAGTGAGAGACCCTCACTAACCCGGGTCTCAAGCCTTTAGCAAAGTTGCTTTTACTCAAAGCTAACTTTAGTTACGCGTTTTCGAAGATAAAGTTGGCATTAGAGTACTGCAGACAGCTGTTGAATGACGGGCACCAGCATGTAATTGAGACCTTCAAAAAGATTTCATTTCTGTACTTTCAGCAAGTTGATGATTAAATTGAAAGACCTCAGCCTTCACTAATTACAGAATGCGCCTCAAAACCTGACCATGGGGCAGTGACTGTGGCGAAGTCTCTTGCTGCTGTCTGTCTCTAGTTTATGGCCTTTGTGAAACTTCTCTTCATTTTGCCTGATTTTCGCAAGTGATATTTATTGTCTGTGGTTTGTGTTATGTGGCTTACAGGGAAAAAAGCCACCTGCTTAACTATTTAAATAATCATAAGTCCATCGTTTCCTGAAATAACCCTGTCTAACTTTCTGAGAAAGGTGTAAAATTCTCTTTCTGGGAATTGTTTGCTTCTGGTTCTTGCCCTCAGTGACATCTATGCTGATATCTTATTTCCACGGTAGGTGAGATAAAGTGAAAAGCACGAAAACTAACAGAAGACGTCACAGAAAGTCGCCAGGTCAGATTCTTCCTTGCTTAACCCCCTTTATTCTCTCTCTACTGCCCTCACATGCTGAGGCCAGATACTTGGATCTGTTTCTGGATTAACAGTTGTAAAGTTTAGGAATTATCTCCTGGTACTTGTTATTTCTGGTACCAATACTTGCAGATATGATTTTCTTCTAAGAGTACTTGTTAAAAGCCTCTGACAAGTCAGTTCAGAAGGCTGGGGTTTGATGAGAAGGGTGTGAACTATGAACACAGGTCATTTTTTGGCTTTTAAAAAAGAATTATTTCTCAAATGTTTAAAGCACATTAATGAGTCAAATCAGCTTCCCCATTGTCACTGGAATGCACGTAGTGGAGAGTCATTGTTTGGATGAACATTAAACATTTTTTATTAGGGCCAGCCCGGTGGCATGGTGATTAAGGTGGCTGGATCCCACATGGCCGACTGTGCCGTTTGAGTCTCAGACTTTGTGACCTGAAAACCACTCTGGGGGTGTGTGCATTCACGCCCAAAATCCTGAGAGGAGAATGGAGGAGAAGGAATTAAGACTTGACCACCCCCCATGGGGGCATGCTTTCTTGCTTTCTCTCTCCCTGCCTCTAGCAAGTACATGGGCCCTATAACAAATTTTTTTCTTTAGAGAGATTTTTGCTGTAGAGTGTGTGTACTTGCTGGAGAGACAGAGAGACAGAAAGCCAGAAATCACCCCCTGTGGGGGGATGGCCTCGCTGCAATCCCTTCTACTCCATTCTCCTCTCGAAATTTTGGGCACTCATGCATTTGTGCCTGGCATAAATTTTTTTTTTTTCTTTGAGAGTTTTTTTTTTTTTGCTATAGGGCGTGTGCGCTTGCCAGAAAGACAGAGAGAGACAGAGAGACAGAAAGCGAGAAATCACCTCCCCGGGGGGGTGATCACGCCACAATCCCTTCTCCTCCATTCTCCTCTCGGAATCTTGGGCACGCACGCACACACGCCCAACGTGAGTTTAAGCCACTGGGTCTGGGACCTGAACCATGGTCGACTACATGGGAGTCCAGTGACATAGCTATTACACCAACTGCTGGTCCCATCCTGGCATAAATTTTAATCCATCAGGTCTGGGGCTTGAACTGCAGTCGACTATGTGAGAGTCCAGTGACATAGCATTATGCTATCTGCTGGTCCTGCCCTATAACAAAATTTAAAAAAAACAAAAATAAAAACAAAGAAAAAATTCTGGGTGCATGTGTGCATGTGCCCAGTATCCTAAAAGGCAGGAGAGATGGAGAAGGGACTGTGGCATGACCATCCCCCACGGGGAGTGCTTTTTCACGTTTTCTCCTCTCCCTATCTCTGTCTCTCTCTGTTGATCATGCCCACCTGCTGACAAAATTTGAAGAAAAACTTCGAAATTAAAAATGCTTAATTCTTCATTGGGGGGCTGATTCCACAGCACAGTGGTTAAATGCTGCTGTGAAGGGACCAGCAGTTAGCGTAATGGCTATGTCGCTGGACTCCCACACAGTCGACCGCAGTTCGCTTTCTGGACCCGGTGGCTTAAAACTCATGCCAGGCGCGTGTGCGTGCGTGCCCAAGATCCTGAGAGGAGAATGGAGGAGAAGGGATTGCAGCGTGGCCATCCCCCCTGGGGGGTGATTTCTCACTTTCTATCTCTCTGTCTCTCTCTGTCTGGTGAGCACACGTGCCCAATAGCAAAAACCTCTCCAAAAAAAGAAAAAAAAAAAAAGAGAAAAAAAATTTGCTGCTGTGAATTAGGGGACGGATCTCACAGAGCAGACCAGGACTTGAATCCCAGCCTGGCAGCTTGAAAGTCATGCTGGGTATGTGTGTGCATGGCTCAGGATGAAGAAATGGAGAAAAGAGACTGTGGCATGACCATGCCTCAGTGGGCAGTTTTTTGTTGTTGTTATTGTTTCTTTCTCTCTCTGGCAAGCCCTCTAGTAGTTAAAACAAATAAAAAAGCTTTAAGAGACAGCCTCGTGGCATGGTGGTTAAAAGCTGGCATTGGGGGCCAGCAGATGGCATGGCGGTTGAGGCACTGGACTTCCACATGGCTGAGAGTGGTCCCAGACCTGGCAGCTTGAAAATCATGCTGGGCACATGTGTGTATACCCCAAATCCCACGAGAATGAAGGAAAAGGGATTGTGGCATGACCATCACCCTGGGCTATCCCTCTCTCTGTCTCTATTTCTCTGGTGAACACACATGCCCTATGGCAAAAAAACTAAAAAAAAAAAAAAAAGCAGGCATTGGAAGCTGGATCCCATATGGTTTGAATCCTAACCTGATGGCTTGAAAAACATGGTGTGTGTGTGTGTGTGTGTGTGTGTGTGTGTGTGTGTGTTTACATGCCGCAAATCCTAATAGGAAGGCAAAGTGGTAGAAAGAGATTGTGGCATGACAATTATCTCTCTCTCTTTCTGAGGAGTATAAGACCCCCAAGAAAAGTTTTTTTAAAAAGGTGTTGATATTGTGAAGAAAATAATTGAGAGATGGTGTGCTAGAGAGCCTTTTGGGGTGCCAAAATACGTTATATCGGGTAATCATGGTGGTATATGCATGTGTGTGTGTATACCTGTATGTATATCTGTATGATAGGTAGACATTCACAGATCTGTGTGCTTAAGACTTGTGCTCTAGCTGTCTATGCAGTGGGTCATTGGAAACGTCATGATGTATTTTTCTGTTTTTCTGTACAAAAATGCATCATGACATCTCCAACGACCCAGTAATAGACCATAGTAAGGCAAATGTATATTTTATAGGACTTTTATTTTTTTTTAATTTTTATTTTTTTGGAGAGGTTTTGCTATAGGGCGCATGTGCTTGCCAGACAGACAGAGAGAGAGAGAGACAGAGAGATAGAAAGTGAGAAATCACCCTCCAGGGGGATGGCCATGCCACAATCCCTTCTCCATTCTCCTCTCGGGATCTTGGGCATGCACGCACATGCACCCGGCGTGAGTTTAAGCCACCGGGTCCAGGACTCAAACCGCGGTCGACTACATGGGAATCCAGCAACATAGCCATTACATTAACTTCTGGTCCCAGGACTTTTATTTTAAAGCATTTATAACATGAAATAAGGTAGGTGAAAGAATTGTTAACAGTGGGAAGTGTGGTGTAACTAATGAGATCATGATTTAGGAATATAACTATTTGGTGTACAGGGAGCACTGTCCCCCACCCTGTAGATCTGGATCTTCTAGGTCTTGCTGCAGCTCCTCAGCCTGGTGCCTGGAAGTGAGTTCTCTTTGTGCCAGCATAACTCTTACCTGCCCCTGCTGTGGGCTTAGAATTTTAATTCTCGGATAATTAACCCTCAGATCCTTCTCAAAGCCTGTCGCCTCACTGTGACTGTTAAACAGCAAGTATTGTCACTGGTATGATCATGGCCAACTTTCCAACAGTGGGAGGGGAATTCAGTGGTGTCAGGGGCTATATTAAGAAAACCTATAAAAGGGGTGGAAAGAGGGCCTTGTAAGGGTGTAATGAGGACGAGAAGGGACTAGAACTCTTCCATTCCTGTTAATGCTTTGTTAGGCGTTTTTCTTACAGAAAACCACGAGTGCTGGCAGGTTAATGAACAGAGAAGATGAAAGCTGGTCTGTGAGTTCCAAAGCAGGTTCATCATTAAAACAGGTTTAAATGTCACTTGCAAGCCAGCAGTCGGGACACCAACAAGTTACAGTATATCCTTTTAGCACGAATCTCGCTCACAGGGTCGGTCTGAACAATAGGGCTGAGAGCCTGCCTGGCTTCCATTGCTAGCCCAGGGTTTGATCTCTTAGAATTTCTGGTTTTCCTGCTGACTATCCTATTCTATTCATTCCCACTCCTTGCCATTTCAAGATAGTGTCTTTAACTACTCCCATTCTTTTTTTTTATACCTCTGCACTTTCCACTTCTTTCTAATAATTTTTAAGTCCTTTCCCTTGCTGCTAGTTTTAAGCTAGTTTGGGTGCAAATTCTTCTTCCTTTTTTTTTTTTTTGGTAGATATTTTTGCTATAGAGCGCATGTGCTCTCCAGAGAGACACTGAGAGACAGAGACAGAAAGCAAGACATCAACCCACACACACACCCCAAGGAGTTGGGCATGCTATAATCACTTCTCTATTCTCCTCCTGGGATTTTGGGCATGCATGCATATGATCCTGGCATGAGTTTCAAGCTGCCAGGTCTGGGACTTGAACTGCAGTCAGCCACATGGTGGTCCGGTGCCTCAACCACCACACCACCTGCTGGCCCCAAAGGTGCAAATTCTTGCTTCTCCTTCTCTCGTTTCTTTTGAGTTAGGTCAGTTTTTACCTCTTTCACTACTTCCCTATTCTATTATACTTACTATGTGTGACTTTCAATGTGGCACTTAATCACATAGCTTCTGACTTTATTTCTTAAGTGATTTTACAAATGCTTTATTTTTCTACTTTTCTTGGAGGGAAAACATCACCTTTATTTTGTAGCCACTGTGGGGCTATCATAGTACTTTACACATACTAGATATAAAAATTTACCTGCAGGATGACAAATATAAATATTTGAAGCACTTATAATATCAGGTAGTCAATCCTTTGTTTAAAGATAATGTCATGTAAAAAAAGATTCATAAGGATAGTTTTGAATCCCAAGTTTTCATTTACTTTCTGTTTTTTCTTTGATAATTCAATTAGTTTAGAGGAATCAATTGTGTATGTGTAGGATATTCTTGGCCCAATATAGGCTTCCAGTAAATGTAAGTTTTTAAATAATGCAATATGGAACAACTCATTATAGTCTCTAAATAATTACCAGGGCCCTTCAGTAAGGGAAATACTTTTCTGATGGATCATTAGAAACACATTTGTGGTAGACATTTTAGCCATTAATCGTCTTAGAGACTCTCTTAATTGCTTTTGAAGTGAAGAATTTTTTGTACTGTGAAGAATCACTCGATAACTCATCTGTTTTGCTAGACTATATTTCCCTAAATTGGCTGGCTTTAAAATGGGCATACCTGTGCTTAACAAGATCCAGAGCCCTTCCACCTATCTGCAAATACAAAAATAGCAGTAAGAACCGACAGTCAGCCTCCTCTCCCCTGTCAGTTATGGGGACTATTTAAGGTTATATCTTCTTCATGCTCTTGAAGTAATAGGAGGTTTAGATCTGACTCTCTTTAATCTCAAACACTAACTGAGTTCCAAACCACTTAGCAGCCTGCCATTTTTCACTGGGAGGGGAAAAACAGCAATGTAATTTACTGTCCACATTTTATAGTTTTCTCTTTAAAAGACAAAAAGAAAACTTGCTTACACAGTTCCTGTGTTTGCACAGACTTGAGAGTGAAATGGCTTTTAAACGCAGCCCTCATTGAGTACTGCCGGGAACCCACCGCAGCTGACAGCCTCCCGTGCTGACGAAAGGCGATCAGAGATAGGGCCTCTCTGGGAGTAAAGGTGTCAGGGAGTATGAGGGAAGCTGCAGGCCACCCGACAGGTTCTGCGAGCTTCCAGAGGAGCATAGTGAGGAAGGCGAAGGGTCAGGGCTGGCCTGTGCCACATGTCTAGATAATGACACTGTCGTTGAGTTAGTCAGGTAGCAGCACTTCTGGGCACTGACTCACTGCTTGGGAGTTTCTTCACCATTACCCTGTCTGAACCCTGATCTCTGAGACACGCAGCCAGAAAAGTCTCTGGCCCGTGTCCTATCTTTATCACCGAGTAGGCAGTGACAGCCTGGGTCGTCTTCTAGGAAAACTGCAGAAGAGGTGGGATTCCAGAGGCCTTCCCCTTAGGACCACATACCACCCCCCCCCCCCCCCCCGGGCATTCCCCATACTCCTTCTCCCTATGCTCGACTGCTTCACAGCCTGCAGCTCTTTCTGGCTCCGACCCTCCACGAAGGAGTTACCAGGTGTCTACAAGGGTGGGGAGAACATCACTGAGAACTGTGGCATTAGTCAGGGATCTGCAGAGAAGCAGAACCAACAGGATCACGTAGATGTGGGGGTATATGAATGCATGTCCCCCTGCTATAAGGAGTCTTCCAAAAGTTCATAGAAAATGTTTATTATGAAAAAACTGTGTGGATTTCAAAACATTTTTCAGCCAAAATGAACTCACACTTTCCATTTTTCCATGAGCTTTTTGAGATAGTCTTCTGATTCCTCTATCTAGATTTACTTATTTTATTGTTTAAATTTAAATTAAATTTGCCAAGATACACACACACACACACACACACACACAGAGAGAGAGAGAGAGAGAGAGAGAGAGAGAGAGAGAGAGAGAAAGAGAAAGTGAGGGATGGCCATGCCACAGTCTCTTCTCCTCTATTCTCCCATCAGGATTTTGGGTACCCACACACATATGTCCTATGTGCTTTTCAAGCTACCAAGTCCACAACTCAAACCATGGAGTTGACCATGTGGGATCCGGTGCCTTAACCACCATGCTACCTGCAGGCCCTTATTTTAAGGAATTGGCTCATATGATTATGGAGCCTGGGAAGTCCAAAATGTACAGGGTAGGTCAGCAGGTCAAAGATCCAGGGAAGAGCTGATGAAGTTTAAGTGGGAAGGTAGTCAGAAGGCAGAATTCCCTCTTCCCTGGGGAAGGTCAGCCTATTCTCCATTAAGGCCTGTTGGCTGATTGATTGAGGCCCACTCATGAAGGGTAATCAGTTCAAGTGAAAATCTACTGACTTAAATGTTAATTTCATCTAAAAAATACCTTTACAGCACCATCTAGACCAGTTTCACCAACTACCCAGTAGCGTGTCCTAGCCAGATTGACACATAAGGACAATCGACACAGATAGTATGAATCTTTCAAAGGAAAATAGCGTGGCTCCTTGTCCTCACTGAATTAGTCCTTACTAATAGTCTGTTAGCTATAGCTGTCTAATAGCTGTCTAGTAGTCTATGTGGGAGGTCCCTATAGACTAATAGTGATAAATCGACCATTTATCCTTATGGTGGGTCCCACAGAGCTATGAACAAAGAGCTCTGGGAATCCAGAAGGAATGATTACCTGATTAAGGATAGTAAGCCTCGTGAAATTAAGATGGCTGCTGAAAGCTGAGTGAGAGTTTGCTAAGGTGAGGACTGGGAGAAGGGGGAAAACCCTAGATCTATTAAAACAGGATTTGTTCGTGAGTCTTTCTATTCCCCATAACTTTTTCAAGTCCAATCTCCATGATTCTTGCTGTGTTAGATGCTGATGGAATGCAAAGATAATGCATGGCTGGCCTAAATGAATAATGCTAATGGTTACTATCTGTGGCGTGCCGCTTGCCATGTGTCAGGCTCTACACTAAGTGTTCACACCCATTATCTCAATGATTGTCCTATTATCTGGTAGAAAAAAAGTTCTAAGTGGTGGTGCTCAGCCAGTGCAGTATTCTGCCCATGGACTGTGAGGGGCCTACTGAGCTTGTTCCTGGGTGACAGGAAGGAAAGAGCTTCCCAGAAAGAGATGCTGGGGCCGAAGAGCATACTGTTTTCTTTGCTAAACTGTGGTTGGAGCTAAGTTGGTGTGCTTCATTCACACCCAGGGGATTCTGTGGCTCTTCTGGTGTGGAAGCTGTGTGACGTACCCAGGGAAGTGGAATTCGTGATAGTCCTGTCTGATTCTTTGTTAAGCTTGATCCTACCAAAGTAACAACTCTCATCTGAAGGAAACTGAGAATTAGAGACAGTTAGTGAGTTTCTCAGAATTCCACAAAGAGGCTGTCTGACATCAAATCCAGTGTTCTTTCCACTAACCCACACTGCCTTACCTCCCGGACTCATGGGGAAAATGGAAGTACCCAGATGTGTCCACATGCTGTTCAGGGAGAAGAAGTTGATTGGGTAGGGCTTAAGCTAAGATCTTTGAAATAGCCATTGTGGAGAAGGGGAAAGAGGCCAGCTAGGGGCAAGGAGCATCTGGGTTTGGAGAACTTGACTTTGCAGTAAAGCTGCTTGCCGTTATCTTGGCAGCTTAAAAGCTCTTCTGACAGTCTTTAGGAAACGGGCTTCAGGTTGTCTGAAAAAAAAAAAAAAATTCTGTGCTGCACTGGGGCTCTGCCTCATGGCCGGGCCTGCGCGGCCAGGTCCGCACGGCCGGGGCTCTACCTCGTGTGCCGCAGCCAGGGCTCTGCCTCGTGTGCCGCTGCCCGGACCGCCCGGCCCCCACTGCCTCTCCGGTGCTGGGTGTGTCCCATGCTTGGTGCCGACGCGGGCCGGCGGCGCGGACCAGCCGAGCTCGCCGTCCTTCCTTTCTCAGGCCGGGCGGGCGAGCAGGAGGTGGCGCTGGATCCCGCGCACATTCGTGCGCTTGGGGCTGGCGTGTGGCCGCCGGGCCTGCGCGTGGCCACCGGGCCTGAGCGTGGCCGCCGGGCCTGCGCGTGGTTGCCGGACCAGCGCGTGGCCCCCGGGCCTGTGCGTGGCCCCCGGGCCTGTGTGTGGCCGCCGGGCCTGCGCCTGTGTGTGGCCGCCGGGCCTGAGTGTGGCCGCCGGACCTGTGTGTGGCCGCCAGGCCTGCACCTGCGCGTGGCCGCCGGCCGCAGGCCGCAAACTGAAGCCGAAAACTAGGACTAAGAACTTGCAACTACAAGCAACAGAAAGAAACTTTAGCTGTCTTAAACCAATTGAGAAATATATTGTATAGGAGGATTTTCTCCGCCTATGGACAGTGAGAAGATGATGGTCACCAGCCCTGCATTACTTCAGGGAAAAACAAGAACTACTCTACCATTCTTAAGGAAGCCAGATACCCGAGGATGACTCACGCTGCAGATCCCCACAACACCATTCCCGGTAATCACAAGATGGATGCTGTGCCGCATCAACTGATAATCATCTCTGCTTTCCAGAACCGCTTTCCTGAAACTGTCTTCCATGGAGATTCACCTACAATTGCGGAACTGCACGAGACCCACCCTTAATCCAACCCTGAATAGAACCTATGCTCCCTATTGTTAAAAACTTTATGAGCTGATAATTGAAAAAAAAAAAAAACTGAAAGAACTGGAGGGTATAATAGCAGGGAAGGCAACTGTGGATGCTAGAGACAGTATGGGAGAGGTAATGGGAATGAGTAATTGAGGGTGGAAGGGAGGGATTCAGGGAACAAACAACACACTTAATAGACACAAAAATGAAAAGTTGTCTGTTGATGATAATGTATATGGTAATATCATTGTTTTGACTAATGTGCACTGTATTCATGCTGGGAAAAACCATGTTGTACACGGTAAAGAGGTGCAATGATTAAATGTAAAAATAAAAAAAAAAATTTGTAAATCAATAATGATATAAACTTCCTGTGGAACTCATCTGCCACTGTAAAATCTGTTTTACATATTGGGATTCAGGGAGGATTTCCACTGAAATAAGTTCCACTGCTAAAATATTTGACCAAATAAGCACTCTCCCTGGCATGGCAGTGTGCTGTTCGGTGTGTTACGCACTTGCTGCTACTTTTGTTGTAGCTGTTGGTGGGGCACTCTGCAGGATGAATATTGAGTCAGTTTCAAAGGTAAGAGACTGGTTCTTGTTCCTTGGAGTGGCTTGTAGGGATCTGTCTACCCTCCACTTTGCTAAGGCAATAGTTTGCAATCTATGCACGGCATACAAGCACACGTATGCAAATGCTCAATTTTTCATATGATTTATTATTTTTTTCTTTTGTTCATGATGTGCACGAGCACATGAGAATGAGAGAGAAAAGGCACACGAGAGAGAGAATGGAATAATCTCTACGGGTCTAGCCACACTGTGATACTTTTTCCTTCCTGCAGATGACCAGCACGTTGGCTCTCAGGCCTGCTCCTGTGTGTCTGGCATGTTTCAGGCCAACCAGACTGGAGGTACGAGCCATGGTCTCTGTGGGATCCAGCTTCTCTCAAGCATTCCATTCCCACTGTGCCATGAAGTTGATCCTTGCATATAATTTCAAGAGATTCAAAGGCCAGAGATTCCAGATCTAGTCCCTGCAGCAGGAAGGCTTAATGGATACATGTCCATTTGTATTTAGCAAACGGAGGGCTCCTTTGTCCTCTCAGAAATTATAAGCACCATTGCCACTGAGATGTATATCTCCAGGGTTCTAATATCCAAGTCTGAATTTCTTACCTTAGCCCAGGAGGATGTACCCTAAGTTAATTGTTACTTAAAGTCCGGCATCCCTTTGCTGCCATCCATGAGGGGATCTTCAAAAAGTTTATGGAAATTGTGTATTATGAAAAGGCTATGCATAAATTTCAAGGTTTTTTTCCCCATCACAATAAACTTGTTACATTATGTTGTACACACTTGATAATAGTTCTACTTTTATCTTAAAAGCATGCATTGAATTGTCCATATCTTTTACTCTATTGCAATTTACCTTTCTCTATTCTTTCCTTTATTTACAGTTCTGTTACAATTCCATTTTTCTACAATCTTTCTCTTCTCTTCTCTTCTCTTCTCTTCTCTTCTCTTCTCTTCTCTTCTCTTCTCTCTCTCTCTCTCTCTCTCTCTCTCTCTTTTCTTTCTCTCTCTCTCTCTTTCTTTTGAGAGGTTTTTGCTATAGGGCATGTGTGCTCGCCAGAGAGGCAGAGAGAGGCAGAGAGACAGAAAGCAAGAAATCACCCCCCCCAGGGGGGATGGCCACACCGCAATCCCTTCTCCTTCATTCTCCTCTTAGGATCTTGGGCATGCATGCACATGTGCCTGGCGTGAGTTTAAGCCACTGGGTCTGGGACATGAACTGCGGTTGACTACATGGGAGTTCAGTGACATAGCCATTATGCTTACTGCTGGTCCCCATTTTTTTACAATCTTTCTAAAGATCCCTCACAGCTGCCTTATATGTGAAATACCTGTAACAGTATATAACATGTCCACACAGTACAGGTTATATTTTATTTTATATTTTGAAAGTAAGTTTACAGAGTTATATAGCTAGTCAGCAGCTATTTGGTCATGTTTAAGAGGGGAAGTAAGAGGCTCATATCTATTGAACACGTAGGACACATTAGTTACTCTGTAATGGATTTAGTCAATACAGGATTGCGATTAAACAAGTACTATTCTTATTTTAAAAATGCAATAATTGAGGCTCAGAAAGTCTAACAAATTTGCCCAGATGCCCAGATAATGAATGGTCAATATGGATTGAAACCTAGATAGATCTATCTTCTCTCTCCTTGATTAACAGAGAACACTGGGTATTTGTTATGTTTTGGACACCTTCTATCCATCTCTGTATTTTCTGGAGAGTTGTTCTCCCATATGGCTTCCATTTTCACCCCTCATGTTGTGGTGTAGCCTTGAAAATATTAAGGTTCCCTGCCCATGACTCAAATTAGGCTAAGTACATTCTCTCTGACTTCTTTGAATTTTGGGCACGCACGCACACGCGCCCAGCGTGAGTTTTAAGCCACCGGGTCCGGGACACGAACTGCAGTCGACTACGTGGGAGTCCAGCGACAAAGCCATTACGCTAACTGCTGGTTCCCACCGTTCTTTTGTAGGTTACGTATTGCTATGGACTGAGTTGTGTCCCCGTATTTGTACATTGAAGCCTTAACCCCCAGTGTGATGGTAGTTGTAGATGGGGACTTTGTGAGGTAATTAGGTTTGGATGAGGTCATGAGGGTAGGGCCTTCATGATGAGCTTCGTGCTCTTAGAAGAAGACATACCGAGAGCTTACTGCCTTTCTCCCAGATGAGGACACAGAAAGAAGGCAGCCATCTATAAGGTAGACAGCCCTCAGCTGAGCTGTCACTCTGCTCTTATACTTCCATCCTCCTGACCTGTAAGTAAATCCATTTATTATTTTTTTAAGGCACCCAGTCTTTGCCATGGCAGTCCAAGCTGATCAGTACAGATGCTTAGTTTTCATTCCTTGCCGCAGAAGAGTCTGACTACTATACAGAATGACTATGACAAGACGCATTTTGGCCTTCAGTACCTTTGACTCTGAGATTAGAAGAAAGAAGGACAAAAGTCAAAACCAGTCAACTTAGTAACTCACTTCATCTCTAGCTAGAAAAAGTTTCCTACGTAAGGAGAAGGTTCAAAATAGTTCATATTGGAATTATTTTGGGTTTATATTTATTCTTTGCATCTTGTTCATACAGTCTTCATCTTTCACTTCACTGTGATTTAGTTGTGCTTAGTAGATAAACCCAGTGGAGAGTTAGAAAGTAAATTGGCCTGGGATACTTTTTCCTTCAGGCTGCAGAACTGGTGAAATGAAAGCTTATCCCTCGAAAGTGGTCTGCCAGGAAGAAAAGCTGCACTGAAATGGGCATCTAAGACTTTCCCTCCTACTTGTTTGCTTTGGTCTTCAAGAATGTAAGAAATTCCTACTGCAGGAATGTCTTTGCGGGCTTCCAGTCACCTCTTCTTAACATAGGTTCGTCTTTTTATTTTTAGATCTGTTTTGATCTATATGTCTCTTAGCTCTCAGAGTAATGCGTTTCATGAAATGATTTACTTCTGAGACGGAGCCAGGAAAAGATGAAAGTTGGTAAGGTTTTTACCAACTCTACAATACTTTTTATCTGCTTTTAAAGATGGACACCCTCCCAGCAGTATTGCTTGGCACCATGTGTGTTTTTTTCCTATTAGTTACAGAACATTTCGATGGTGTTCTATCAATCATGCAGGTCACCCCTCTTATCTTACAGATGAGGAAATAGAGAGCTAAAAAGTGTCAGGCTTGTCAATAATTATATAGTTCATTTGTTACTGAGTAGGGCCTTGAATCCAGTTTTTCAGATTTCCAGTTTGGCTTTCATTCTCCTTCAATGAACTGCCATCTAATTGACCAAGCCAAGAGAATAAGCCCAATCCCCATTCAACCCAAACTAAGGGAAAATATGGAAAAGAAGAAGAAAGAGAGTTTTCAAAATATTGCATTTCACTGAACAAACGTGGGAAGATCTGGAGCCTTATGGAGGAAAGGGGCAGAGGGGTAATGCTTTTGGAAGAACTGCTTGTAAACCTACTGCCAGACTGCCTTCTTCCTTGGCATGGGCCCGTGTGTTTTTCTCAGGGGTTAAATGATCTCCTTAAGGTGAATGAAACACTGTCTCATTTCCTTATGAACAAACATTTTTTAAAGAATTGTTTTCCCTTGGAAAACAATTAAGTTGTCGCATTAAATTCACTTGGTTTGAGCATCTAGGTTAAAAATGGGCGAAGGGGAACCGGGACTTTACCTTATTTCTCTCCTTGGACTCTGCATCTTCTTGTCTGGAGAGGAGAACCTGGTCTGGGTTCCCTGCTTCTGTTCCAGCTCCAGAGTGAATATCCAGGCTCTGCTAGGTAACTCTTTTCTTCCCGAACAACCAAGCACCTACTAGGTTCGGGTAATTTTAGTATGAGGTCAGCAGTTCCAGGAGTGCTTTCACAGGGTCAGAAACCACAATTTTGGACCCCAGGACAAATTTGTGAGAATAAAAGTGTAAAGGAAAAGGTTAAGTGACGTTTTGTCAGCTTTCCTACTTTTTGTGTGAAAATAGTCTGTTTCAGTGTTCTTTAGTATGGTTCTAAGTGTATGGTTCTAAACAATATACGATGAAAATCTGTCAATATTAAGTGAAAACATACATTCCTCTCTTTCCCTCTAGGCAACAAGAAGAAATATCAAAAAGGAGTAGGAGGTCTGAGATGTATAATCTTCCTTCTGCATTAGGAGATACTTCTTGACAATCCTTCAGGCTTGAGTTTTGGACCTGAGTCTAGACCTTGAGTTCTGTATTTTTTTTTTTTTTTTTTTTTTTTTTTTTTTTTTTTTTTTTTTTTGGTGCTTATAGGACCTGTGCGCTCACCAGAAACACAGAGAGAGACAGAGAGACAGAAAGTGAGAAATCACCCCCCAGGGGTGGGGAGGGCCATGTCGCAATCCTTTCTCCTCCATTCTCCTCTTGGGATCTTGGGCATGCATGCACACATGCCTGGCATGAGTTTAAGCCACCAGGTCTGGGACTCGAACCGTAGTCTACTACGTGGGAGTCCAGTGACATAGCCATTACACCAACTGCTGGACCCTGGACCTTGAGTTCTGGACCTTGTATTTTACTTAAATTCAAGTCCCTCTGTATTTGAATAAAAGACAATGATCAAAGCAAATATTTTAGTGAGGAAAACAACTTCAGAGCCTTCTCTACAGTAATGAGCTAATGGAGCTGAGTAATTAGCAGCTATAGAGTTTAGGGCAGGGTTTTAGGAAGTCAGTCTCTGGTTGGGAGCCTATACCATGTTGTAAGAATTTGCTGGATCATAAGAACATTCAGTAAATTTTTTGAAACAAGCAGAAAGGCAAGTAATAAATGTGAAGTTCAATACCTGAAATTGGTTGCCTTTGATAAAGTTGGTCATTTCCCCTTATATTTAGATTATACTTACAAACCTATGAATCCTAAATTCCTGTAATTTTTCCTGAAGGTCAACAGAATATAGACAAATTAAAAAAAAATGACTTTATAATCACATTTCCCCAATACAGTGATACATATTTTTGCATAATAGTTTCTAGTTCTTTTTATATGCCCATGTGTTTTAAAACTATAATATTTTATGGTATGCATTTTCTTTTTTGGAGAGGTTTTTGCTATAGGGCGTGTGTGCTCACCAGACAGAGAGAGACAGAGAGACAGAAAGTGAGAAATCACCCCCCAGAAGGGATGGCCATGCCCCAATTCCTTCTCCTCCATTCTCTTCTCGGGATCTTGGGCATGCACACACATGCACCCGGTGTGAGTTTTAAGCCACCGGGTCCGGGATGCGAACCACGGTCGACTACGTGGAAGTCCAGCAACATAGCCATTACGCTAACTGCTGGTCCTGGTATGCATTTTTTCATGTAACATTCTATCTATCTCTCAACATTAAACTTTCTCATGATGCAGGCCAGCATGGAGGTTAAAGCGACTGGATCCCACATGGCCAATGGCATGTTTCCAGTTCCTGACCCAGAAGCTTGACAAAACACATGAAAGTATGCCCAAAAATCCCTGGAGAAGAATGGAAGATAAGGGATTGTCGCATGGTCAATCCCCCTGGGGAGCAATTTCTCATTTTGCCTCTCTGTCTCTCTCTGGTGAGCACATGCCTCCTATAGCAAAGCTAAAATAAAGAAATAATTTTTCTCATGGTGAGCATTGTATGAATAGTTGCCATTTAATAAAGGTTTATTTCTTTTATCAGAGAGAGCCAGAGAGAGAGAGAGAAAAGGCCAGTGCTCTCAACAGGGTCCTATGGCACGATCCCTTCACCCAGCCCTCCCCGCCAGCCAGGACCATACAGCACACCTGGAGGTTTGGGCAACCCCACCCAGGTTTCCATGTGGATCTTGCTTGGCTCCAGCAGCCAGTTATCACTGTACCACCCAGCTGGCCCAACAATTGCCATTTTATTTTATTTATTTACTTTTATTTATTTATTTTTTGGAGAGTGATTTTTGTTATAATGTGTGTGCGCTTGCCAGAGAGACAGAAAGTAAGATCATCCCTCCATAAGGGGATGGCCACGACGCAATCCCTTCTCCTCCATTCTCATCTCGGGATCTTGGGCACACACACACACACACACACACACACACACAGCGTAATTTTTAAGCCACTAGGTCCAGACTCGAATCATGGTGGAATATGTGTGAGTCCAGCAATGTAACCATCTCATCATCTGCTGGTCCCGCCATTTTAAAAGACTGAAGAATATTTCCTAAGTTGCTAACTTCTACTATTTTCCACTTAGATAGCTTTTAACTTTTGAAATTATATCGTAGACATATATATGTATATATACATATATATATATGATAGATAACATTGTACTGAGCATATTGCTATAGTAGTTTTCTATTGTATTAGTCATTTTAATTTTCTCTTCATTAAATTCTCATAAATGGTATAAGGGTTAAAGATTATGAATATCTTCAGGGTTCTGGCTATATATTGACATAATGATTTCTAAAGTGTTTTTAATATGTGACTATATGACTTCCTCTGCAGTGTCACAAATATTGGGTGTTGGGACCAGCAGTTAGCGTAATGGCTATGTTGCTGAACTCCTATGTAGTCAACCGTGGTTCGAGTCCCGGACCCGGTGGCTTAAACTCAAGCCGGGTGTGTGTGCGTGTGTGCCCAAGATCCCGAGAGGAGAATGGAGGAGAAGGGATTGTGGCGTGGCCATCCCCCCAGGGTGATTTCTCGCTTTCTGTCTCTCTGTCTTTCTGGCTAGTGCACGCACCCTATGGCAAAAACCTCTCAAAAAAAACAGCAACAAAAAAAAAAACCAAAAACCACAAATATTGGGTGTTGTCATTAGTTTGCTTTAACTTGCATTTCTTCTATTATTAGTGGGATAAAACTTTTTCTTAGTGTATATTGTTTTATTGTGTTTGTTAGCTGCATTTACTTGGATGTGACTTGTCTATAAGGATTTAACAGCTTGTTTTTTTCTCTTTCCTCATTTGTCTGAGGAATAGCACATTCTGATTGCAGGACACTGGACTGCCTATTCAACAGTGCGTGGTTCTTTAGAAGAATTCTTTTTCGTAGGTGAGATTTGTCTGAAAGCCATTTCACTACATTTTAGTCAACTGAATTCTAAAATTCACTTGAGGGGCTCGCAGGGGGCGTGGTGGTTAAGGGCCTGGACTCCCACATGGTCAACCGCAATTCAAGTCCCGAACTTGGTGTGGCTTGCTTTCTCACTTTCCCTCTCTCTCTCTGTCCTTTCGTCAAATTAAAATAAATAAATAAATAAAGTTAAATAAAAATAATTATTAAAAATATTCACTTGGAATGTCTCCTAATCCCCAGAAATGGTATAAGGATTAAAGATTACAAACACCATGAAAAATTTGCCCTATCTCTTGCCATGGCCTCAGATAGTAGAGGGCAAGAGGGACACAGCTTTCTGGTGTCTGTGTAAGGGCACCGATCCCATGATTAGAGGCCCTTCCTCAGACTTTGTCTAATCCTACTTAACTCCTAGAGGCCCCATCTCAAAGTACCACCACATTGTGGGGTTAGGGCATCAACATACGAGTTTCGGAAAGACACCAAACATTTAGTCCCTAAGATTCCCCTTCTCCCTCAGTTATTCCAGCCTCTACCCGAGTGCACTTGTTCCTAATTGCTGACTGTTAAAGACAGATGTATTTTCATGAACATCTTATCGGGCTTAAAAAAGTAGTAGACATGAAACAAACAAAAAGGAACAAGTGGAAAGAAAGTAGTTAGCACATTTACTGTCAAATAAAATCAATCACTAAGCATGACTTGTCTTGTGTGGCATGTGGTGTTTGCTGGGATTTAATGAACTATTTAGGTGACAAGAAGGATTTTTATTTGTTTTTAGGTCTTATAAATATATTCTGAATTTTGAATCACTGTCTTGAAAACAGTAATGGGGCTTCTTAATGCAGAGATCTAAGCCTCAGTAGAACTACAACGTTGGTACCTACCCCTGTACCCCCACCTCCTACCCTTCTTTACTCCTTACTCATCATCCTTACCCTAAGCTCCCACGTGCCAGCTGGCATCAGACTGATTACATATCTGGCTACTCCTTTATTTTATTTTGTGAGTCAGAAATGAATCAATACATTGGCAGAGTTAAGAAGGTTGGTCTTTTCAAAGCGCTGTTTTGCAGGTAAATATAAACAGTGTAACTTGAGTGTCTGAAAACACTGAAAACATTTTTTACTTGAGTGAGTCTTAAGCTCGAACGATCATTTTACAATAAAAAAAAAGCCATTAGTCATTAATCAGAAAATGTTCACTCGTTTGCAGAGTCTGGATAAGTTTTATTTGCACGTGGTAAGAAAAAAATGCAGACACTACAGAAAGATACACAGTGAAACGTGGATTTCCTTCCTGTCTCACATCCCCGATTCCTCTGTCTGCTTCCTCTTCTCAGATGCAACTGCCACTGATTTCTTGCTCATGTCCTTTCAGAAACATTCTGACCAAATTTAAATGTAATTTATCTAGCTGCCATTAAGAAAAAACAAGGAGGGACATATTATATACATCTTTGTTATTATTATTTGTAAGAATTTAAATTTAACTCTGATTTTTTTTCCCTTGGAGATTATCCCATTTTGGCACAAATATCTTTATGCCATTCTTTCAAATGGTATTATGATGAGGAGATGCCTTAATTTCTTCAAGTACCTCTCTATTAATAGCTATTTAGGTTATTTCTAGTCTTGTCTGTATATATTTGTGCATTTTTGCAGGTATACCTCTGGTGTGTTTATAAACCAGATGATAGCATGAAAAGAAGTGTATGGTTATAAGCATGGATATTATGGGTTTGACTATGTGGTACCCACTTACCACTTATTAGCCATTCGACAAGTTCTATGACAAGTTCTTTTTTTGAGAGGTTTTCGCTATAGGGCGCGTGCGCTCGCCAGACAGACAGAGAGAGACATAGAGACAGAAAGCGAGAAATCATCCTCCGGGGGGATGGCCACGCCGCAATCCTTTCTCCTCCATTCTCCTCTCGGGATCTTGGGCACGCACGCACACGCGCCCGGTGTGAGTTTAAGCCACCGGGTCTGGGACGCGAACCGCGGTTGACTACGTGGAAGTCCAGCGACATAGCCATTATGCTAACTGCTGGTTCCCATCTATGACAAGTTCTTTAACTGTCTATGCTTCAGTTTCCTCATCTGCAAAATGGCTACATACCTTGAAGAGATGTTTTGGTTTTTTAAAAGAGCTAACCTGATATCTGGCTATAATACATAATTTTCTAGAAGCCAGGGCCCTTTCTTTTAAAAACATCAATATTATTATTGAAAAGTAACTTTTTTTTTCCATGTGGATGAAGAAGAATTAGGTTTGTTACAAGTTTTGTTGTGATTCATGCTTCATTTTGGCTCAAAGGAGATGTTTGGCAGGGTAAATTCAGAGTAGGAGTTTATGGCAGTGGGTAGGAGTAAGAGATTAAGACCCAGTCATGGTGGTGTGTGCCACTAAAACACGATGCCCTGCAGGCTCGAAGCACATGAGAGGCCTGAGTTAGATCCCTGGTCCAACTTAACAATGGGGCACAGTGGCATGCACCCATAACCCCAGTGATCTGGGGAGGCTGGGGCAGGAGGATCATAGCTCAAGGCTTGTCTGGGCCTGAGCTCTGTGGACTCGGTTGGGAGGCTGAGGCAGGAAGTTTATGACATAGTGAGACTCGGTCTTAGAAAAGAAAAAGGAAAAGAAAAAGAAAAGTTGAGAGGCTGAATTTTGTCTCCTTTGTTTTTGAGTGTTAGATTAAAGGTCATCATTTTGGACCTCAGTATCCTCTCTTGTATACATGGATTAAATCAGATGCTCCCTATGGTACCTTCCAGTTCCAACAATATCTGTGCTTACTCCATTATCATACTGAGACGTGACTTACATGACTCAGACACTGATGGGAGAGATACATTTAAATCCTGAATAGTCTGGCAGTGTGACTTTGCCCATGTCGGTCCTTTTGCATGGAAGGACCTCCTCCTTTGTCTGACTGGTGAGCTCAGCTCTGACTCATCCTGGAGACTCAGCTCTGGCTGGGCCTTCTCTGTGGAGCCTTCTCCAACTTCTGCCCCAGCAGAGTCAGGCACTCTCTCCCTTTGGGTTATCTTAACTCCTGCATTGTGTGGTGGGATAAGAGTTTTGAAATATTAACTGATCATTTTTATCTGTTTCTCCAGCCTCTGCTTTGGTATTGTATTTTTTGATGCATTAAGGAAGAGACAGCAGTCTTTTCTTGGTTTATAAATGTCAAAAGTCTCTGAGTCTTGCAAAGAATGAAAAGGCATATGTGCTTACACAAAATAATTTCTGGGAGAAGTCATGCCCAGTGAAGCTGTTATGCTTCAGAAGAGAGAGAGTTCTCCAGACTGAGGTAAGGAAGGGGTGAGTGGACACTGGATCCCTGACAGGGTGAAGCTCTCTGTCTTGTCCTTTCCTTGACCTCAGCCCAGAGAAAAGGGAAAGGTCAGAACTTGCCAAGAGGTGTATGGAATCTGGGCACAAAGGGAGACCAGGTTTCCTTTCCTGGGGAGAGCCCTGGGAGGTAAGAAGCATCCAGAATAGAAGTGGCTGCACAGAGTGTCCAGGAGAATAGACCTGAGGGAGTGTGTGGATGTCTCATAAAGCCCAGCATGGATATGGTTTGTCTCCTAAAGGTTCAAGGGCAAAGAAGCTTGGTCCCCAATGTAACGGTGGTGTTGAGAGGAGGTGAGGCCCAGTGGGCGGTGTGTGGGTCATGAAGACGTTGCCGTCATGACTATCTCAATACTGGAGGGAGGGAGCAAGTTCTCACTGTCATGCGAATGAGTTTGTTCCCAAGAGAACAGGTTGTCTGAATGTAACATGGCTGCCCACAGTTAGCTCTCTCTTTGTCAACCCCCATCTTCCTCTCTGCTTCTGTTGGTCATGTCTGACAGAACCAGACCAGCTAGATGCCAGCCCGAAGCCTTTGGACTTCCTAGCCGCCAGAATAGAGAGCTGGAAGACCTCTATCCTTTCTAAGTCACCCAGCTTCAGGCAGTTCTGTTTAGCAACACAGTAACAGACTAAGCCACATGGGGACAAATGATATTCTTGTGCTCAAGAGAAGTAGGGAAGTAGCAAAGGGCAGAGAATGCTTCCACTGTTTCCTGGGACCTGGCTTGGTATGGGAGTAACCGAATGATATCATGTGCTCAAAGAGGCCAGGGGATTAGTTTATGGGAAGGTAGGCTCCAAGCTACTTTTGATAGGGAATTTAACAGAATCACCAGTGACCTTATAGACCCATGATGGAAGGCCAGATTGAGGACAGTTTAGCAAGTACCCTGGATGAGATGCTTACCCACCTCACCCTGTCCCAAAGACATGAAGGGATCTCAAAGCAGCAGATTATGTTTCGACAAAACCTAGAGAAATAGGAATTCTGCCATTAGTTTGTTAGCATTATTAAAAATTTAAATAAAGATGTCTAGCCTCTCTAATACTTCTCCATTGCATTGTAAGTGTTTGATTCCTTGTCTGCTTCTTTGGATCACATACTCTTTGAGGGAAGGCATGAACTCTTTTTTTTTGTTGTTGTTCTTATTTGTTCCTATACCTTCCAAGTACTGACACAGAGGAGGCCTTTAGTAAGCTTTTGAATGAGTAGATGGATATGTACTAGTTGGCTCTTCTGTGCCATAACCCATCCTAGTTGCTTTAAGAGCCCTGGGAACTAGATTTGATCATCTCCCTGTTGCAGTTCAGAAAAACCAAGGCACAAGGAACCCATGTAACCCATCCACGGGCAACAGGAAGCACATATCTTGTTTATGCTCTAGATCAGCAGTCCCCAATCTTCCCAGCACCCAGGACTAGCCTTGTGGAAGACAATCCCTCTAAGGACAGGGTGGAGGAGAAGGGGGTTGGTCCTGGATGACCCACACATACCACATCCACTGTGCACTCTGTGCCTAATACTACCACATTGCAGTATTCAATGAAACAATCACCTACAACAGTATTTACGCTCTTATGAGACTCCTACCAGCACTGGTCTGCCAGGAGGCAGGGCCTGGGTAGCAATGTGAGTGATGGGGAGAGGCTGCAAACACAAGATAAAACCTCACTTGCTAGCCCACCCCCTGTGGCGTGGCCCAGCAGACTAACATTGATCCTTGAGATCCTTGCTCTGGACTCTCTGATGCTAGATCACGTTCCTAAGTAAGAATGATTTTTTTTCTCTTACTGTCTAAATATAGCTATGGAATACAGATTTAGATTTCACTTATTTTAGTAAATTTTTACATGTATCTTTACATCTACATCTAAACTAAAGAGAAGTATTCCATTGCTGTTGTTTTTATTGTTAATTATATATATATTTTTAAAAAGTACCCAGGATGGTATGTCCATGATCCCACAAGTATAATAAAGGTAAGACAAAATCCTGACTTGTTTCTCTATTAAAAAAAAAAAAAGTTCTTTGTACAAAATTTGTAAAACTAGAAAAAGATAAGAAAGAAGTTTATCACGTACAATTTCACTTCCTGTAGATACCCTCTATTACCCTTCAGTTTTAATTCACCTAATGTCAGAAACATTAGAAAATTCGCATCAGTACTTTGTCTATATGCCATTATTTCAAGAGTATTCTCCACAGCACAGGGTCATTTACTGCTCATGGCCAAGAGTCATCTATTTAGATTGTAGTACTCAGTGGGAGAAGAAAGTTAGAGTTAGGACTTAATGGGCAAATCAGGATACCTTATTATTGCTTGATATACCCTTCCAGAAAACATGCAAAGATTCAAGAAAAGTAAAAATGTTGGGGCCAGCCCTGTGACACAGAGGCAGTGTGTTGCTCAGGAGAAGCCAGGTCCTATGTAGTGACTGCCATTTGAATCCCTGGCTCAGTCAGCCTGAAACATGGCAGGCACTTATGCAAGTGCCCAGGATCTAGTGGATTGGAAAAAAGAGACTCCCATGTGACTAGATCCTAGGAGGGTACTCCTCTTTCTTTCTCTGTTGTGTATGAACATGTTTTCTATCATGCAAAAGAAAATAATTTTTAAAGGAATTATTTATTTAATTTTATTTATTAATATTATTATTATTTTAATTTGACTAGAGAGAGACAAAGAGGAGTGAAAAGGAAAGTGAGAAAGTGAGCCGCTGGGTCTGGGACTCAAGTCGTGGTTGGCCATGTGGGAGTTCAGAACCTTAACCACCATGCCACCTATTAGCTCTAAGAAAATAATTAAAAAAAAAAAAAAAAGAATGGGGACCAGCAGGTGGCATGGTGGTTAACATGCTGCACTCTCATTTGGCTGGATGCAGTTCAAGTCCCAGAGCTGGCAGTTTGAAGCTCACACTGGGCGTGTGTGCATGGCCCAAAATCCCAAGAGGAAAATGGAGAAGTTACTATGGTATGGAAGTAAAAATATTTATATAATGTTCATATAGCGCAGCAAGAGTCTTAGGACTGCAATAAACTTGAATTGTGTTTGAAATACTAAAAGTACAACAAAAATAATCTGACACATGGCTTGTGAATGGCTTAAAAAATCCTAAAGAGACAGAGGAACATCATGGCCGGAAGGGACCTGAGTCCTCTGGCCAGAGTGTATCGTTCACATGCATGGACAGGCATTTTTCACTTCATCTGTTTTCTTGAACCAAAGAAAGGGTTAGAAAGGCAGCAATGGGACACAGCATGGATTGTGCAAATGCAGCAGCATCATACTTCCTCCCTCAGAAGTGGTGAAACTCTGGGCTACGAAAAGGGGTGAAAGTTGAGCATTAGGTTTACATTTCAAAATTTTTATAAAATTAACCTGTCTGTATGGGGCCAATTAAAGAAGAAAGATACTTTCCACCAGGGCCTTAAAATCTTCTCAATGTGTATGGAAACCACAATAGAATTGTTCTGGTTTGTTTCCATGGTGTTTAAGAGAGTAGGAGGCCTGGAGGGCACATTAAATTGACTTGATGTTTTTAGTTTTTTGACATGTGGGGACTAATCTTATTTCCATGTCAAGTGTACCCTGTCAACTGCTGCAGATTAAAATATGATTAGCCCTCCCCTTTAATTGGCCATCTCATAAACCTATCATCTCAAAACCACGGTGTGGTGTTCAGAGCACAGTTGGAGCCAGTCTGCCTGATTCTGCTGTTGGTGGGCTTTGAGACTTTGGGCAAACTAAAGCTCATTATCCCATATTTCCCCCATTTGTACCTCTTTCTGAGGGTTTTGTAAGGATTAAATGAGTTAAAATGTATAAAACACTTAGAACAATGCCTGTTGCATAGTAAAAACTACAAAAGTGTAACATAAAATATTATCATTCAGCTTCCCATTAGTGATTGTAGGTGAACCACAGGTAAAAGAGCTCGCTGCAGCTGTGCTAGTAGAACCATGGCTGGCATGGAAATCTCATAATAGTTAAGAAAGTGCCAATGTTTCATGACAGAGTTGGGGAGAGGTTAAGTGAGAGATAGGCAAGTTAGGGCCGAATACTGAGGGGGTTTTGGTGCCCACTGGGAGGCTTCAGTAGGAAAAGTATGCTGGGGCTGGCAGGGAGGGGATATTTGAATGCAGAAAACTAGATTATTTGTGATGAATATTTGAAGGGGCATGGGGATTTCTTGTATTACTTTTCTGGATTGTGGGGTGTGTTAGAAGAGGTAAAATGAGCCTGGGAATATTGGGTTATCAGGAAAGTCATGACACATGTTTGCATAGAGAATCAGAAAAATACGTCATGACTTTCCCGATAACGTGATAGATTGGTGATGTGCAGAGTTCTTTTCCCTTAGTAGACTTTTGGATAAATCAGATAGAATTTTAATCTTCAATTCATTCATTCTATCAGTCACCATTTGTTGTTGTAGGCATAGAAACCACTTCTGGCTCACTGAATCGAGTAATTTATTGGAAGTGGGGAAGCACACATCAAAGGAAAGGAAAGAGGCTTAGAGGGAAACCAAAAGGCCACCAGGAGGCTGGGAGGCAGGGACTGCTTGAGGATCAGGTTCAGTCAACAACTTGTCCCTCTGTTCAAAGATCATATTCCAGAGAGAGGAGTTGGATTGGGTCAGGTGCCCATCCTTTGACCAGAGCAGAATGGGGCATCTTTTTTTTTTTTTTTTTTTTTTTTTTTTGAGAGGTTTTCGCTATAGGGTGCGTGCACTCGCCAGACAGAGAGAAACATAGAGACAGAAAGCGAGAAATTATCCCCCAGGGGAGATGGTCATGCTGCAATCCCTTCTCCTCCATTCTCCTCTTGGGATCTTGGGCACGCACGCACACATGCCCGGCGTGAGTTTTAAGCCACCGGGTCCGGGACGTGAACCGTGGTTGACTACGTGGGAATCCAGGGACATAGCCATTACGCTAACTGCTGGTTCCCCAGAGTGAGGCATCTTGATTGACAGTCACACCTAACTCTCTGATGGGCAGGTCATGAGTATGTCAGAGTGCTATACCCAGAAAAAGGAAGGAAGCAGAGCGGATAGAGAATACATGTCTATCCCACAGCCCTGTATTGTTTCAAGCAACATGAGGAACATGTATAGGGAGATAAGGAGGCACTGAAAACTTCTACTTGTAGTCTTTCTGTCCTATCGTAGTTGTCTTTTTCTTTGACCTTGAAGCTAGACTCTGAAGCCTGGACTTATCACTGAAAAAATCCCAAGGCTTTGGTTGAGTCTTCTCTTGATTTCAACAGTCTGATCTAAAGGAAACAGCCTAAAACACTGAATGCATTTTTATCACAGTGATCATATTTATTTCATTAGATATTTTGGGGGATGTCTACTATCTTTCAATAAAATACCAAAATGCCCATCCTCTGCTTTTTTAGAAATTTATAGTTAGGGAGGCAAGATAGACATGTAAACAAATAAATTACACCATTACAATCGTGTGTGGAGAATAGTGTGATAGAGAAACAAACAAACAAATCACAGCTAACTCTGCCCAGGGGACTCAGTAGATGTGGCATTTGAACTAGTTCTTGAAAAATGAATGAGCACGTATAAGTTTAAATTGAGACGTTTATTATAAAAACACAGTTGTGACCCCGATTTATAAACCTCTGGGCACTGCTGTCAGTGACTCTGATTTCATCACTGACAGCGTAAGTATTATTCTTCAGTCTCTCAGGGCTAAGCAATGAAGTTGTAAATAATACCTTGAAAGTCAAAAAGTGAGGAGTAAACAAACTGAAAGCATTCCTAAACTACAACCATTTGTAAACAAAGCTAATCCTAATAACTGTAGTCGCATGAACCTAACTAGGCATGAAATGTGCCAGGTCCCTCCAGGGCTTCTCAAACCCATCGGCACCTGTCACTCAAGGGATGGGTAGCTTAAATGTCAGACTGGAGAGGGGTCTTTGGACAGCTGCTGATGGTTTAGTACAGGGGCTACTACGTATTTGATGTACATATGTTGCCTAGAACTCATTTTCAATGTGCCTTTGGGTTATCCATGTGCCTGGATTTCAAGCTTCTCTAAAACTGAAATGAGAGTAAGAAGTATAGTGGTAATAAGAACTTAGAGCTAGTTTGGATAAGAAAAATCTCATCACAAAATAAGATTGCATATCCTTGCCTATTAGCAGATTATTCACTGCCAGTAAAAATATTGTCAGAATTCCTTGTAATGAGAATATAATTTTCCTGTGACAAGTGGATATTTCTAGAGCTGGAAAATATTTTTTCTCTTGATGTAAATGCCTTTACCTTGTTGCACATGTCTTTAGAAACTACCTCGGATCATTTTTTTTTATATCAACGTGGGAAAGCAAAAAGGAAATAAGTGAATGAATAAATAAATCATTTCTAAAAATATAAAATCTAGGGGCCAGCAGGTGGTGGTGGTTAAGGTGCTGATCTCTCACATGGCTGACTGCTGTTCGAGTCCATGACCCAGTGGCTTAAAAATCCTTCTGCATGCGTGTGTGTGCCCCGGATCCCTGGAGAGTGGAGGAGAGGGAATTGTGGTGTGGCCATCCCCCCCGGGGGGTGATTTCTCACTTTCTGTCTTACTGTCTGTTTCTCTCTGGCGAGTGCAAGTGCCCTATGGAAAAACCTTAAAGTATCTATTTTAAAAATTGCATGAATTATCTAATTTGAGTCAATGAAAACTGTACAGAGTTTCATCAGATGATTCCTTTGACACCATTCTTTTAGGAGAAGACCTGATTCTCATCTTGGCTTTTCTTCTACCAACTTGTATAAGTCTAGAAAAATATTGGGATGACTCAGGTAGAAGAACTGACATCCGAGGTCCTACACGAGATAGTATATCTTTCCAAAATGCCGTCAATCAATTCACCTTAAGTGTTGCTACTACTTAAGATAAATTAACCAAGCCTATATAATCTGTGAGCCATTAGTGCAGGCATATTTGGCTGAGGTCCACTTTCTGTTTCAGTAAACATTACTACTTACTATCTATTTTGATTAAAATCTGTCTGATGCAAAAATAATTTAAAGGACATGCAGACAAAAAAATACCAACTCTAAAGGCTGTAAGTGGGCAGAAATATATAGCCCCTTAGGTTACCTACAGGTTTCCATCTGGAGGAACACAGAATGACTTAATAGTTACATGGTGAGCTTTCATGTAACTCTGATAAGAAATAGTATTCCTGGGACCAGCAGTTGGTGTAATGGCTATGTCGCTGGACTCCCATGTAGTCGACTGCAGTTTGAGTCCTGGACCTGGTGGCTTAAACTCACGCTGGGCACGCTTGTGTGTGTGCCCAAGAACCTGAGAGGAGAAGGGATTGCAGTGTGGCCATCCCCTCTGGGTGATATTTCTCTCTTTCTATCTCTCTGTCTCTCTCTGTCTTTCTGGTGAGCGCATGCGCCCTATAGTGAAAAAACAAAACAAAACAAAAACAAAAACAAAAACCAAAAAACAGAAAAACCCAAAAACCAAGTAGTATTCCCTAAGTGTTGGTGGGGAGCAATCGTCTAGAGCACAATTTTGATAGATCCGGTTTATGTATTGGAGGATTTTATCATACGGTTTCATTTATTTTATTTTTTCCAGAGTGTGTAACATAAGAGAGCTAAGAGTGTATGTAATCTTTTTTACATAGTCTACCTAACTTGGAACGTCAGTCTTAGGTGCTTGTTAATTTCAGCTTCATTATTTTCTTTGTTGGGGGGCTCAGAATTTGTTTCATGTCCCCAGTTTATAGACTGTTCATTCTTGCTCGTGAGACCTTTCTCTCTGGCAGAAGTGCAGGATAAAGAAAACACCGAGTGAGGAGAACAGATACGAGATAAATTGCAGAAACCCACATTGAGCCAAATGACCCCTGGAATGCAGTTGGAAGATGAGTGCTCCAAATTATTTTTTCTCTGTCGAGATGACAGAATAATAAGAAGTCAATCAATCACTCAGCCAAACTCAATCAATGAGAACAGCGCGAAGCTCATTTGAGTGGTGATAGATGATAATTGCAAGAGAGTTAGTGACTGATTTGGATGGATTCCAGAGGAGTTGAGGTAAGAATGACAAATCAGGTTAATCTGAACACAGAGCAGCAGGAGGCGGTGAGGCGGCTGCAGACCTCACTCAACGGCTTCCAGCTGCCCGCAAATCTGACCCTGCCACCGCTTCCCACCTGACAGATCCGAAATCCTTTCTCAGCCCCGTAATTTTTATAGTAACATATATCAAGTCTATAAACTTACACTTAAGTGTCTGGACATCTGCATGGAGGTAAGCAACCCCCAACAATGCCTCCATGACAAGGTGCTGTTGGTTGCTAACTGGAAAAAGCACAAGTAATAATTAGAAGGTATTCCGTTGCTTGCTGCAGTGCGCCTCCCCTAAATGGGTCAAATGTTTGCCTCTATAGGGGGATGGCCTGGTTGAAAATTTTTTGACCATTTAAAACAAGCATCGTCACTTGTTTTAATCATGAAATATCTGTGCACAAGCTCAAAAATATAACCAAGCTACAAACGATCATTAATATGACCACTACTGGGACCTCATCATGCCTGTAGAGACAAATTCCTTCTCATGTCACTAGAGCCCCAGTGCCCATGTAAGCTCCAGCCTTCACTCCACGTCCTCTCCATGCCACGTGCCCAGCATGCTCTTTTACCCAGATGTTGACAGTCAACACCTCAGTCGGGCGGTTGCCCAACAGAAGAGGACCATTTTCTAATATACCCTGAAAGGATGGCAGACCCAGACTCCTGGCAGATTCTAGGAAGCCGAGCTAAGACAGAAAATAGGTATGGCTCACGTTTTCTCAGTCTCTGAATTCCAGAGTCTTGCTCGGATCTTACATTTTTGTTTGGACTGCATAACCAGATGAAAACATTAGTGCTGTATCCCACTAGGGATTTATTTACCCTAGAAAGTTTTTATATTGGAAAATATAACTATGGGGATTTCATCTTCTTTTATACCCAGTTCCTCTTCTTTCTGTATGGCTAAGAAACACGACCCGATTCCTGTCAGTCTCTGTTTGGTCTTAGTTTCTGATGTAGCGTCCGCTTCCTACCATGATCTTTTCCCCCAACAAATGGGTGCAATTGAATTGTCCTGGCGTGGCAGGTGTCCCCCTGGCTCACAGCCTCCTTGGCCTTGTCATGCGGTGTGCAGGTGGGGTTACGGGAATACCCAGGGGTGACTCTGGCAGTACCCTGGGGGACTGAGCTGAGTAGGTACAGCCAACTGCGTGTTTGCAGGGATTTATTCCATTTTCCTACTTTGCCAGCATCGTCTAACTGAGGATCAGATGCTTTTAGTCAGCACCTTCTGCAGTGGAAGGAACTCCAGAAATCTTCCTTGACTCCAGGATTATAATGCCCAGGTCTGAATAAATAGGTTTTCCCTATTTACTCAAAGGAAGTATGGGAACTTAAGAGGACCAGGTGAACACACACATATATATAGATAGATATGTAATATCTATATCTGTATCTATATCTATACACACACACACGTGCATGTACATATATATATAAATTTCTGAGATATACTAAGTATCACACGTGTATATATAGACACACACAGTATTAGAAACAGTGGGGAAGCAAGCATAAAAATATATATGTGTGTGTGTGTGTATAGTTTCTGAGATATACTAAGTATCATACATATATATACACACACACACATATAGCATTATATATGTTATACCTATATATGTATACATATATGATGTTATGTATGTATACATATCTACATATAAATAACATATTATTTATTATATATTTAATGATTACCTGGTGCATACTCTTTTTTTTTTTTTTGAAGAGGCTTTTGCTATAGGGTGTGTATGCTCTCCAGAAAGACAGAGAGAGACAGAGAGACAGAAAGCGAGAAATCACCCCCCAGGGGGGATGGCCATGCTGCGATCCCTTCTCCTCCATTCTCCTCTTGGGATCTTGGGCACGCACACATGCGCGCCCGGCGTGAGTTTAAGCCACAGGGTCTGGGATGCGAATCACAGTCAACTACATGGGAGTCCAGTGATGCAGCCATTATGCCAACTGCTGGTCCTGCTGGTACATACTCTTACAGAGGCAATTTAGTTCTAGCTATTAAGATTTTAAACACGCATACTCTTTTTTTTCTTTCCACATCCGCCCATTTATTTAAGAGAGAGGAAGAGCATAAAACTCCCGAAAGGATCCTCATGCCACAATCTACCCCCCCCCCCCCAGCCCCAGGCAGTCCCAATAGGCATGAGTGTGTGTATGCCCAGTGTGCACAGGGAGACCTACCACATGGTCTGGCATTGCGGAGCATGGCGCTACCACTGGTCCCAGTAAAACACACATACTCTTTTTTCTTTTTTTAATTTGCCAGAGGTCATGTGTACTTGCCTGGGAGAGACAGAAAGAAAGAAAGAGAAAGTGAGAAAGCACCTCCCCACACAGGGAATGGTCATGCCGAAATCTCTTCTCTATCATCCCTCCCTCTTTGCTTTTGGGCAGGTATGCACGCCTGGTGTGTTTCTCAAGCTGTTGTGTCTTTCAAGCCATCACATTCAGGACTCGAACTATCCAACTGCTTTAATCACCATTCCAGGGGCTGGTCCAAACATACTCTTTTGGGAGGAGTTTCACTTCTAAGAATGTATTCCAAGAGTATATATGCATGTGTTCAAGGAAGAATGTCTAAGGATGGGCATACAGCATTATTTACAAAGCAAAAGGCTGGAAACAACGAAATAGCCATTTACTAGGAGACTAGTTAAATAAATTACTGTGTATTCATACAATAGATTCTTTTAACAATGCTGAAAGGTTGAGGCAGGTCTAAAAGTATCAACATGGAACATTTCTGAGCTATACTAAGTATCAAAGACGGGGAAGATCAATACTGCCACTTGTGAGGCCTGTAGTCCACACCTGTATGCTGTGTTTGTGTTTGTGTAGCTGTGTTTGACATACTATTACCAGCAGTTGCTTCTGAGGAAGGGAAATGGAAATGGAGAGAAAGAGGTCAAAGCAATCTTACTTTTCACTGAACGCCTTTGCACAAAGCTTAAAATATGCTCCTTATACATATAATTCCTATTCAAAATAAGTAGGTAATTAAATAAATAATAAAGATGTTCATTTTTAATATTTTTATAATTTTTTTTCTTTGTGCGTGTTTTCCTCAGAAAGGATTCTCTTACTGAACGTTTGAGTCAGATGGACCTTTATTTAGTTCGAACCCCACTGACCAGCCCTGGGATACTCAGCAAGTTATCCAATGTTGCTCAGAGCCTCATCTTATTTTCTTCCTGGCTTGTAAAAGAGATGCGTACTATCTGAAGAGTTAGTGTGAAGGTTTAATGAGCCAGGTCCACAGCACAATGCTTACTTAGTTCATAATCCTTAACAAGACCTGGATGAATGCGAAATCTCTGTGGGATAGGTGTTTTCACCACAGGCTGAAATCTTCCCTTGCTGGACTAGGAGTACGTGTCTTCACCCCGCGGTCAACTGAAGGTTTTATGGCTAACTAGGTTTAAATAAACAGCAACGAGACAAAATGATGCCACAAAGCAAATAAACAAAGCCTCTACCCCCGTGTTGTGATTCAAAACAGGTCACCAGGAGGGCCTCCAGGCTGGTTTAGAGCAGGTGGGGCTGCGGTCCCACTGAGCTCAGGCCTCCTCCCCAGGGCCCCTGAAGCTTTACGCGTCTTTGTGGCTGTGACCCTTGGGCCCCTCTGGGGTCCTCTTAGTTCTGGCAGCTGCTCAGCCTGGAGGACCAAACAGCCACTGAGCTACGGAGTCTTTCCCCAAAGTCCCCTGGGGCCTTGACTTTCTGGAAGAGAGATTTTTGTTGTTGTTTTAACTCTCTTTTTATTTTTAGTTCTTCAATATGTGTAAAAAAAACATCCAGGGGTACTGCTGTGGCAATGAAGTTGTGTGTGTGTGTGTGTGTATGTGTGTGTGTGTGCACATTTCTTTCTGGAGATAGCAGGCAGTGGGAAGCAACAGAAGTGTTTTGCTTCGGTCCCCTGTGACGGCCGTCTAGTTGCTGCACATGTACTGGGTAGTTTTGCATATACCTCCTTCAGAAGCCACTAGGGCCTGAGGCCACGGTGTCTAGTGTGCAGAGGAAGTCTGAGTTCTGAGTTCTGGTGAGAGGCCAGGGGCCTGCCTGTTCTCCCTAGCATTCAGACCGCCTCCTGTGTGCAGGTACGCAGGCGAGGATGGAGACGTCGTGAGTGTCAGAGGGCACTGTACCTGTGCCTGTCTCCATGACGACCCGCTGCATTGGATGTTGGTTTTGGTTTGTGATGTAGAGCCGGGTGAAGGGTGCTGGCTCTGGAGGCACACTGACCCAGATTTGAAAGCCTGTCTTGCTACCTTATAGCTGGGTAGACTTGGGAAAGTTTCTGAATCCCCCAAAGCTTTGTTTCTTCATGTGACACAGGGATATCACACCTTGTGTGGCTGGCGCGCTCAGCACCTCGCCAGGCACACGGTGGGCATGTGGGCAGGTAGTGTGCACTTGGGCCCTGGCTCTCTTTCCACCTCAAGGTGAGTTCTTGTAGGCTAGGCTTAGGATCATTCCCCTTATTATATCCCAAGGACCCAGCATGTGACCTAAGCACTCAGTGAGTGAATAAATGACAAATGAATGAATGAGATTCCCAAAGCAGGATTACAGTGTGTCTAGTTTACCATTCTCATTTGACTTGAGAATTTACCATTCTCATTTGACTGGCATCTTGGAAGACCACTTTTTGACATAATTTCCTTCTTGTCTACTTTTCTCTCTTGGGAAACTCTCCTACTTTGTTTTTTAAAAGACCACTTACTTTATTTTTAACTTTATTTATTTATTTATTTTAATTTGACCAGAGAGAGACAGAGAGAGAGAGAGAGGAAGTGAGAAAGAAAGCCATCAGGTCTAGGACTTGAACCGTGGTTGGCCATGTGGGAGTCCAGTGCCCTTAACCACTGTACTATATGCTGGCCCCTGAAACTCTACTACTTCTACATATTGCTTTATAAATATATTTCCTGTGAGGGGTAGTGGGTGGCATAGTAGTTAAGGCACTGGACTTCCACATTGTCAACTGTGATTCGATTCCTGGACCCATGGCTTGAAACTCATGCTGGGTGCGAGTATATGCATGCTCAAAATCCTGAGAGGAGAACGGAGAAAAAGGGATTGCAGTGAGGCCATCCCTCTGGGGAGGTGATTTCTCACTTTATGTCTCTCTGCCTCTCTGGTGAGAGCAGATGCCCTATAGCAAAAATCTCTCTTATAAAACAAAACAAAAAAACTTTCCTGTGGGGGCCAGTAGGTGACATAGTGGCTAAGTCACTGGACTCCCACATGGTCAACCATGGTTTGAGTCCTGGACCTGATGGCTTGAAACTCACAGTGGGTGCGTGCGTATCCCAAATCCCAAGGGCAGAATGGAAGAGAAGGAATCGCGATGTGACCATCCTCCCTGGGGGGTGATTTTTCGCTTTTTGTCTTTCCATCTCTCTCTGTCTCTGTCTCTCCAGTGAGCACACACACACTAAAGCAAAAATCTCTCCAAAATAAATGAACAAATAATTGTTCACAGATGTTTTATTATAACTTATTTCTCTTTCTCTTTTTTCCTAACACACTCCCTTGTTTTTTAGAACGATAGAAAATAAAAGGAAGGAACAAGTACTCAGGGGTTTATAGCAGATATTGTTAGTACAAGAGGTCTTCTAAAAGTTTGTGGAAAGTGCAGATTGTGAAAAAACTATGCACGAATTTCAAATGTTTTCTGCACCAAAATAAACTAGTACTTTAATTTTTAAATTCCATTTATCCACAAACTTGTTGACATACCTTTGTACTTCTTGTTGCTTAAAATATATACTTGACTAGGAAGTTGGAGAAATATTTTCCTTTCAAGATTATGTATGAAATTCTTTTAGGTCTACACTGTGGCATTCAATATGCATCCTTCGACTCCTTCCCACCCAAAGTTGAACTGGGGTTATTTTAAATTTTCATGTAGCTTCATGATGCCTAAATTCAAGACAGGTCATTGCTGAGTTGGTTCAAGATATACTTGGTGATATTAAGAGTGTAAATTAACCAATTATCTCTTTTGTCTTTGTCTTTGACTTAGAATTTTATTGTAACAATATAAAAGGAAGGTCCTAGAGCTTTTCTATTTTCTAAGAGAATCTTCTTAACATCTCCTTTTCAGATATGAGTAAACTAGGCTCTGATGTCTCATTGGCTACTTTAGAATCATAGAAAGAAGGAGCTGGAAGAGACTATAGAGGCGGTCACCCAATCTGACCCATTCGTTTGGATGAGACACCATGTGGCTTAACCAGGATCACAGAGCTAGTTAGTGGCAAGATGGGGCCTAGAAGCCATATCTCCTAAATATTATTCAGTGATTTTTCTAATTTATACAATGCCTTTTTCTCCTGTATTTAAGCTTTAGTTTGTTAATGCATATTGTTATTCTTTTTCCTTAATTTAATTTTTGTAAGAGGGTATATGCACTCACCAGAGGGGTAGGGAGAGGAAAAGTGAGAAACTATACCCCACGGGACATAGTCATGCCATAATCCCTTTGATTTTTTGGCATGTGTACACATGTGCTGGTCTGGGCTGAAACTGCATAGTCAGTCATGTGGGATCCAGCCAACCCAATTATCAGGTCATGGCCTGGCCTGATATTATTATTTTCAACTTTAATGATTTGAAGATTGGTGGTGGAAGATTGATTTCATTGTGGAAATTCCATAGCATCTGTAAGTATATGTCTGAGTATTCAAATTTAAGGGAAAAAAAAAACAGGTATCAAACTAAATGTGATTGGGATCATATCTGGTATAAGAACCCATATTTTGTGACTTTTTAAAAATCCAGTTATAGAAACAAGTCTAGTGCATATATAGAATTCGTGGTGCATAAAATACAGCTATTTTGTGAAGTGGTAGAATAAATGGTACAGAGAAAATATCTAGTGAGCAATACAAGAATGAGAGGCTAAACCTGAGCCATGAAGAATAAGAATACATTTGAAGAAGCAGGGCATTCCACACAAGAGCAAGCAGTACATGTGGAGAAGTTGAGGTGCAATGGAGCAGTGGGGTGTGTCTTGCATGCCCATGGCAGCCTGTTGCAGAAGCCAGTCTGACTGGAAAGTAAGGCCAAATTGGTAGGGTGTGGTCAGACTATGAGGGACCTTAAACATGAGGTAGGAACAGTCAGACCACAGGGAGCTTCTCTTGCATTTTGAGCTAAAGCATGACTCCATAAGGCCTGCTTGGTTCTGTCACTTGGTCAGTTGGCAGCGAGGGTTTGGAGAGTCTGGAAGAAGGGCGTTGTGGCAGTAGAGTATACAGACCAGAGACGGTAAAACAGCAGAGATAAGAGGAGGCAATATAAAGATATTTCAAAGTAATAGTCACTGGGCTAATTGTTTAGATCTGGTGTATTGAGAGAAGAAGTTTTTCAAAGGTAGGTCCAAGAATTTTAGCTTGGGTGACCAAGTTCCAAGAATTCTGTCTATGAAGGGCTGGCTCCATAGCATAGTGGTTAAGGGAGCTGGAACCCACATGGCCAACCATGGTTCAAATCCTGGCCCCAGTAGCTTGTACCAGGTACCAGTGCATGCCTAATAGCTTAAAGGATGAAGAAATGAAGGAGAAAAGATTATGGAGTGACTATACCCCATTAGGGGGGTGCTTTCTCCTTCAGTCTTTCTCTGTCTTCATCTCTCTCTGATGAGTACACACACATTTTGGTAATTAAAAAAGAAGAAGAAGAATTTTGTATGTATCCTGACTTTCATTTCCTGCAAAGACCAGCGTTTGAGCTGGTTTCTCTAATAGAACGTATTCCTGGTTGGCAACATTTCAGATTACAGAGCTTTTATATTAGAGGCATATCTTACTTCCTGTGAAGAAAAACAATATTTGTAAAAACTTGGTTGGTTCTTTGCACCTGCCTTCTGATTATTGTTGACTTTGCCTCTTAGTTATCTCATCGTTAAATATATATAGAGAGATCCCTGGAGCCCATTAGTCTCCACAGGTGGGAATATATTTAATCTTTGGGAGAAAACAAAATTATGTACCTGTAATGTTTGTTCTCTGACTAATAAGGCAGTCACATTGATCCACCCTCTGTGCTCAATGAGTTTCCAAGGGTTTTGGCATTGAGAGGGGATATTTGAAATGGCTTAATTCACATATATTTACTAAGGAAGACAGTTGGGAATCTTGATAATACTAGGAGACCGATGAAATTTAAAAAGGTCTAGGGCACATAGACCTGCAAATCTTTTGCAATAGAATGGCTTTTTTTTTTTTTTTTTTTTTTTTTTTTTGGTTCAAAGGACATTCAATTCCATTGCTGCCATATCTGCTTCACTCTGAGAGAAGCTGGAAAGAAGACATGCTGGAAGTAGGCCGGATTGTACGTTTTCCTAATGTCAGGAAACATTCACATAATAATATTGTTATTTAATTTTCCCATTAATCCTATGAGGCAATTGCCATCATCTTTCCCACTTTACAGATAAAGATTCCGAAAAAGGCTGAGAGAAGTAAGGTGAGCTGGCTATTGCACTCCGGCCATCTGACTTTAAATCCTGACACTCATTCTTCTGTGAAGAGCTTGGACAAGAAGTCAGGTTCACAGAAACTGCCAACTTGTTTACATGTTTTATTTTTAAATTATATGGCATTGGTTCTTTATGGATTGTTTGGACTTGTCTCTTACAACAAGCAATTGAGAGGGTTGTATATTACTTTCTATTGGCTATTCGCTCTGGCAAACTAATAATGCTACAAAAGCCATCCTTGTAGCTGTTTGAATTAGCCAACAGATTAGAATCCTTATTTTGCTTCTTACAAGATCCTTCTTGCATTGGGGGCGGGGAGAAGGTATTCAATTCTCTCACTAAATTTAGCTGCCTGGAATGGTAACGTCTCTTTGCCTCTTTGGGACTTTGGTTCAAAGCCAAGGTCGTTGTGCAAGGAAAGAGTGAAGTGGCTGATGTAGACTGTATCTTGTGTCAGTCATTTTTACAAGGGTTGCATCTTTGGGAAAATGTAGTCACATGACTGTAGGAATTGCTGGTTTGCAAACACACTTGGTGCGGTTTGCTATTTTTTTTTTTTTTTTTGGAGAGGTTTTCGCTATAGGGCGCATGCGCTCGCCAGACAGACAGAGAAAGACAGAGAGATAGAAAGCGAGAAATCACCCCCCAGGGCGGATAGTCACACCGCAATCCCTTCTCCTCCATTCTCCTCTCGGGGTCTTGGGCATGCACGCACACGCGCCCGGCGTGAGTTTTAAGCCACCGGGTCCGGGACGCGAACCGCGGTCGACTACGTGGGAGTCCAGTGACATAGCCATTACGCTAACTGCTGGTTCCCAGTTTGCTATGTTTTCTTCTCCCATCAAGGTTTCTTGATCAGCTAGCCTTTTGACCAGCTGTTGCTCTAAAATCTAGTACAATGAAAAGTGGCTATATGCTTTTCTTGAACCTGTGGAAAATCATCAATATAACCCTCCTTTTAAATTACGAGAAGATAGATATGCTAGGAACCAAGCTGACATTGTTGTTTCCTTGCATGTGATATAATCATTGAGTTTCTTGATAGGGGAAACTTTCTTCTATCTACCTTGTCCGTATCATCTTGACATAGACCCAATTAGAAATTCTCAGAGGGAACCAGTAGTTAGCGTAATGGCTATGTCGCTGGACTCCCACGTAGTCGACCGTGGTTCGAGTCCCTGACCCGGTGGCTTAAACTCATGCCAGGCGCGTGAGTGTGCGTGCGTGCCCAAGATCCCGAGAGGAGAATGGAGGAGAAGGGATTGTGGCGTGGCCATCCTCCCGGGGGATGATTTCTCACTTTCTGTCTCTCTGTCTCTCTGTCTTTCTGGCGAGCGCACGCACCCTACAGCAAAAACCTCTAAAAAAAAAATGAAATTCTCAGAAAAGGTATTACATTAGAAAAAAGAAAATCTTTAAGGACAACAACTTCTCTTTATTATTAATATGAGTGTTTAGCAATTTAGACGGTGTATAAGTAACAGAAGAAGCAGATGATGGCAAGATTGTTCCACCTCTGTAACCATCTCCTGTTTGTTTTGGCCAGTACAAAGCCAAGTGAATTGATTATGTAGTCATCAGCTATTCAGGTAGAAGAAAACACTGCAATGAATTATGTGGCACTAAGGTCACAGTGACAGGTCTACCCTTATTATAAGTAACTTCATCCTTTACCTAATCTCAACCCTCCAGGGTGTAATTCAACCAAACTTCCTCTGAAGCTACCCTCAAAGGAGGTGGGAATAGCTTCTTGCCATTACTGTGTAAGAAACCTCCATTTATACTGTAAGATAAGGACAAGGAACTTTGGGTTCCTAAAATAAATCATCACAGACTCCTTTTTTCTCAAGTTATCCTAAAGACCTAAAATTGCTTATTGAATGAAATAGTGCTTGGAAATAATTTAGGACAAAGTTAAACAGTTCCAAGAATTTGGTCAAATGAACTATTACTGTTATCTAGGTAAACCAGTCCCAGAGCTTAAAGTCAGCCCTCTGTGATTTCCATTTCTACCACATGTAAAGGACAAAGAAAAGTGATGGCAAGTCCAAAGGATGGGAGCAGAACCAAGCCATGGTGCTATCCAGGCCTGCGGGACAACTGTCATTCTTTCAGGGAAGAGGAATTTTCAGACATTACCCAGTCTACCTCTTTGTAATAGCAATAGCCACAGTGTTGTTTCCGTGTCACTGAACCACTTAGTAAGCTATCGTATGTCCTACTCATTCACAGTTGACTGCATCATTCTCAAACCCTCTTTCCTGAAGGCCTCTGTGTAAGACTCCATTCCATGACCAGAAGGGCCTTAATCCAGATGACTTCTGCCTTCTGAGTGAAGGGTGGTCCCTGTTTAGACTCAGCAGATCCCTCAAGTACTTGATCACTCCACATTACTACTCTGAACAGGGGCGTGGCATTGCCCCACTACAGCTGACCAAAGATTATGCAGCTCTTGGGAAATATTCTCACCAACTGACTCCTCTGGCAGTCTTTTACATTTATTCATGCAGATGAGTCATGAGATCATCGAAATGCTCCAGGATGATTTAAAAAAATATAATTGCCTCTGCCCTACCACTTGATATTCTGTTTCTGCAAATTTGTTATGTGACTCAGGAATATTTTTAAAAAGATTTGTGGGTTCTAGGAGACTTTGACCTAAATAATTGAGCCATTCCAAAGGAATAATTTATCCAGAATAAATGGGGAAGTTCTTTGAGCTTTAAGTGTGGTCATCTATCTAAATATTTCATTTTCCCTCCCTCCCTCCCTCCCTCCCTTCCTTTCTTCCTTCCTTCCTTCCTTCCTTCCTTCCTTCCTTCCTTCCTTCCTTCCTTCCTTCCTCTCTTTTGTATTTGGCAAAGGGTGCGTGCATTTGCCAGAGAGAGCCAGAGATATAGGGAGAAGAAGAAAGCACCTCCTGAATGGGACATGGTCATGCCACAATCTATTCTCCATTCTGTTGGGATTTTGTGCACACACACACGTGCCTGGCCTGTTTTGCAGGTTGCTGGGGCCAGGATTTGAGTCATGTGGTTGGTCATGTGGGATCCAGTTCCCTTAGCCACCAGGCCATGGGCCAGCCCATCGCCTATCTAAAAACGTAATATTTTACAGGGCTTTGAAGGCATCTGATTTAGTTCTATTATTAACCCTCACCAAATTAGCTCTACCTGTTGCAAAGTTTATGTGTGACACTCAGGTCTTTATTGGGATTCCAGGCTCTTCTTGAGTCACCTTCTGTTTCTGAGCCCCTGACTGGTGGGCTGTGTGGCAGTGCCTGGTAAGCCCATCTTTCCAGTCCTGCTACTGCAGGCTCAGCCTCTTTCTTGCCACATCCCACCCAGGCCTGGGAGACATTGATAGGCTTAGTTGAATTCTCTTGCACCTGGCAGGAGTCCTACCATACACAGGTATTTAGCAGACTAGGTATGAGTGCTATGTGGCCTGCCCTAACATGCTATCTTCTGCCTCAGTTTACCACCATTCCCATTCTTCACTGCCTCTGCAGCCTATTTTGAGTCTGGACCCAGCACCCTACCTTGCTGCCTGCTCTTCCCACTTGCCTGTGGCCTGCTCTTTGGACTCTACCATGAACCGGTTCTTCCGCACATGGAATGGAGTGGTCCTGAGTGGCCCATGTTCAGCTCTAGACTCAGATAGCTTGGGCTGGGAGCTGCTGGACATCTTACTTTCTTATCCTTCTTACCTCAGTTTCTTCATCCATAAAGAAGAAAATAATAGTTTTTATCACAGAATTAAAAGAATTAAATGAGACAACACGTAAAATATGGAGAAAGTGCTCAATAAATCTGTAAGCAGCTCGTATTACAATCATTCTTGGCTTGCCTAGAGTCCTGAAAGCATTGTCTGCCTGAGCGAAATTGTACAAATGCCCATTCCATGCAGTCGGGCTCACTGTGTCCTTTCGACATCGTCCATTATACTGCCCAACACATCGGTTTGCCGCTGCCTGTCAACAGCCGCATCCTCCTTCTACTGCACTGTCGCCTGCTGTTTGCTGATATACCTCTTCCCAGGGAGCCTCAGTGATGACAGTAGATCTCTTTCATTTTCTCTCTCTCCTCTTTTGTCTGTCTATAGTCTCTAAGCTCCTTCAACTTCAGAGGCTTTTATTTCCAACTGGTCTCCAGTTTAATCCTTTTCCAAATTCTCGTCTCCTTTAGTTGTTTGAGCCAAATGCAGTTTAAGAGGGTGTGAGTGGGACCAGCAGTTAGTGTAATGGCTATGTCGCTGAACTCCCGTGTAGTCGACCACGGTTCGCATCTCGGACCTGGTGGCTTAAAACTCACACCAGGCACGTATGCGTGCGTGCCCAAGGTCCCGAGAGGAGAATGGAGGAGAAGGGATTACAGTGTGGCCATCCCCCTGGGGGGTGTTTTCTCGCTTTCTGTCTCTCTGTCTCTCTCTGTCTGTCTGTCTGGCAAGCGTACGCGCCCTATATATAAAAAAAAAAAAAAACATAAAAACCTCTCCCAAAGAAAAAGAGGGGTGTGAGTTAGATTGAGGGTCGTGGGTCTCTACATCCTCTCTCCTTTTCTCTCGAGACCATGCTCATGTGATGAACGGAATGTGGCTGTTTTGGGGCCACTTACACAATTTTGTTCCCACTTGAGAATTTTTGGGGTTTTGTTACATTATTTTATAAAAATGAAAATCTTCTCACAATCCTATTCAGCTATTTTGGGAGGCTTAATAAAAGGCTGCTTCTTTTGCAGTGGTGAAGATAAGAAAATAATAATGGGACAAGAAGAGAAAGAGCATGGCTAGCAAATATTTAATTAATTACTATTTTGTGCCAGGCACTTCTCTAGGTGCTTAGGAGAATATGAATGAACGAAACAGAGATTCATGTCACAGAAATTCTCCATGAAAGGTGGGCACAAAATCAACAGTCATTTTAAATAAAATACATATTTGTTAAAATTTGCAGGGCGGGACTATTTTAAGATATGTTAAAGATTAAGGGCCAGCAGGTGGCATGGTGGTTAAAGGCACTAGATTCCCACATGGCCGACTACAGTTCAATTCCTGGACCTGGCAGCTTGCTTTCTCTCCCCCACCTCCCTTTCTCTCTCTTTCCTCCTCTCTGGTCAAATTAAAACAAATAAATAAATGAAGTTAGATAAAATAATTATTTTTTAAAAAAGGTATGTTAAACAGTTCATCAGGGGTTAACAATTTTATGAGGATTGACATAACTCGGCAAAATACGGACGATATTAGTGATATTTAAATTAAGAAACAGTATAGTGAACAATAAGTTCGATTACCTTTACCTCGATAGAAATGTTGCATTCTCAGAAGAGTAACTGAATAATGAAAAGCATTGCCATTTTGTTTTTCTTGAAATCTGGGAACTGTCTAGAAAATGTTGAAGAGACTATGAGGTTTTAAGGTAAACTGCACGTGATGAAATTTACATGTAAAATGCTATTTTACAGTGACCAGTCATCTTCCCAGAGGGATTGGCAATCTTTGGATTCCAAATGTTGGCTCTGCATTTATTAATGTTTCTGAGTAGAAGCAGGGGTGATTCCCTGTCTGTCAACCAAGGGTGATGGTGGCGAGGGTGGAGGGGCAGAGTGTGACGCCCTGGAGACTGTGTTCTCTGCATTATGTGACCAGGCTCTGGTGGGTGGAGGGGTTGTCTGAGGGCATCCTGGGCCATCACAACTGACGGAGTACAGAAATGGGAGGGTATCTTCCCTCAGCCTTTAAAAATGCAAATCACTTAGAAAAGAGTCCTATCTTAATTCTTTATAAACTAACATGCTAACATCATAGAAAACTACATAAAAGTTTCAAAATGGCTCTACTGATATTTTAGCATATTTAAATTACATGTTAAAAATGTTTTTAAAAAAGCATAGGTTTTAACAGAAACAGAATGGGAATTTAGGAACCTAGCATGAATTTCAGAAATGTTATTAAAATCCAGCATGTGTCTAGCACTTTGCCAAGGCTCCTCTAATAAAAAAAAAGCCTGTTGACTAAGATATATTTCCAGTTCCCAAAGAACTCACAATAGAGTAGAGGGTGGGAGTGACATATACAACACCAAATAAATACTGCTAGAGTTTGTAGATGACTATCAAGCTAGATTTCCCCAATTACAATGTGGGTGTGGGGCTGATTCTGAAAAGTTTTATTATCAGATTTTTCCTTTCCTTCTCTCTTGTTCTACTCTTGTGTTTTTTGCAATGTTATGATTTAATCATGTGTGCCTTTTTGTCCGTGTCATCTCAAATTCTTTTGAGAAGTGGCAAATACAGTTTAAAAACCAACTAGTAGTGACCAGAAAGTGGCATGGTTAAGGCACTGGACAGCCACATGACCCACTGTGGTCTGAGTCCCAGACCTGGATGCTTGAAAACCATGCTGGGTATGTGTATGTGCATGCTCAAAATCCCAGGAGAGAATAGAGGAGAAGGGATTGTGATATGGCCATCTCTCCTGAAAGGTAATGTCTCACTTTCTTTCTCACTGTCTCTCTCCTGCCCGGCACACATGCCCTATGACAAAAACCTTAAAACAAAAACGAACAAAATCAATCAGTAAAGATAATCCTTTGATAAGGTAAAATTTGAATACACGAATCACAGTTATAGCAATCTTACTATTTTATCTCAAACAAATAGGCTATTCACAACGAGGCTTAGGGTGGGAGGGATCTTCAAAGGTCACGGTTTTTCTTACTGGGTAATTCCCTTATATTCAAGTAACTTCAATCTCTTGTTATCTTATTACTCTGAGGTACAGAGACTCTGGCCACTGAGAAGTGAGGACAACAGTGGAGAAGGGTATTCTCCAGGGAGGAGGCTTAGTGAAAGTAGTTTGGGCCATTACAGGAAGGAACAGTGGGTCCTGCCTAGGTGATTGGGGAAGGAGGGGGCTAAAAATTTGGAGGTGTCTGATCCCAGGGAACAGGTCAAAGAGGTGAGCTTTCCCTCCACAGTCCCAAAGCACTCTTAGATGAGCGTAGCTTAAGTAGTTGCAATTCTAAAAATTAAGTCCGGGAGAAATTTCATTTGGGCCTAAGGGAAAACTGTTTTTCCATTCCCAATACTTCCAACACCAAATGTGCACTTTTTTCTCCATCACAGAATTCTCCAATTCTCTTCAGACACCAACTGGGTATCTTATTCAATTCAACTATGATACTAGCCACTCAGACTTATTACAGAGTCCATAGTTTTAGGGCTCAGTCCCACAAGGATGTCCTCCACTTCAGATGCCAATCACAGTGGGTCACCAGGTTATCCATATTCTGTTCGGCTTGGCCACATTATCTTCTTTGGATTTAATGATGTCCTATAATTGTTCACAGAACTCAGGGAAACACCTCACGATTACTAGTCCATTATAAAAGATATCATGAAGGATACAAGTAAATAGTCAGATAAATACACAGAGCAAAGTCTAGAGATGTCCTGAGTGCAAGAGCTTCTGTCCCTGTTCGAGGCGGGAGTGCTGGGCGATCAGACACAATACTCAGGCTGGTTCTTGTCCTACACTCATGAAGAATTAGGGATGTGGACAAGGAAGAGAAAAGCAGAATTTATTAGGGAAGGGGGAAAGCTTGCAGTGGAGTGGAAGGGGGACTGAATGGGTTGCCAAAGAGGAGCTGGAGGGGAGGCATCTTTATCTAGCAGTCGGAGCAATGGGCTGGCTCTCTGATAAGGAACTGGGCTTTAGAAAATGTTTACATGGTAGTTTGAGTGATTTATTACCTTATTCTTTGTGGGATCAGCAGACCATAGCATCCTGTACTTCTAGTTAGGATAGAGTTACTGAATAGGAACTCTTGCCCTTAGCTACAGTTGCTGTGAGTCACAGCACAGCCAGCCTTTGGCCATGAAAACTTAGCCACTGTGACTCCATCTTAGGTCTCATCCGTCTGTGTGCTCAATATCCCTATCTCCTGCCTTATTAACAAGGAGTCATAAATTCTTTAGTGACATGTAAAAGGGGTGTATACTGTACATCAATCAGACCATAGAGGGAAAACACAGAGACTTCATTACAAAGAAAAGCACAGTGACTTCCTTTTGGGGTCCTTATCCTCACATCGAGTTTGGGATATGCCGCCCTGGGATGTATTTACCAACCTGGAAGCTCTTGCTGTTCATTTGTTAACGGTCTTTATGGAGATTCCATTATTTAGGCATGATTGGTTAAATCCTTGCCCACTGGTGAATAACTCCATCCCCAGCTTCTCTTCCCTCCTGGGGTAGGGCTGAAAGTTCCAACTCTCTCATGTCATAGTTGGTTTCTCTGGCAACCAGCCCCTATCCTTCAAGATTAATCTCGTTAGCATAAACTAAGGTCTGCTTGAAAGTAGCTTTTTATGAATAATAAAACATGCCGCTTTCACACCCATCACTCTGGAAATCTCTAATGTTTTAGAAGCTCTGTGCCAGGAACTGGGGACAAAGACCAAACATACCGTCACCCTTTCATATCTAAGGTTCCTGCATGAGCAGATCCAAACAACCAGGGATGAAGCTGGGCCAAGCCAATTGTTATGAACTGGGGGAGAGGTGACTCCTCACAAGAGAGATGCAGAAGAAGTGTATCTGTGTATTTTTCTTTGGCTTGTATCTGATGCTATGATTATTTGTAGGTATCTAGAGATGATTTAAAGTATCTGGAAGGGTGTGTGAAGGTTACATGCAAATGCTATGGTATTGGGTCATCAGCAAAGTCATGATGTGTTTTTCTTTGCAAAAATGCACCATGACTTTTCCAATCCAATATTTTGTATAAGGGATTTGAAGATCTTGGGATTTCTATATCTCAGGGAGATCTTGGAACCTATCTCTCACAGATACTAAAGAGCAACTTATTTCCAATTATATCACAAAATCACAGGACCTCGAAAGCAAAAGGTTGTCGGAAAAGTCATGGACGTATTTTTCTATGCAAAAATGCGTCATGACTTTTCCAATGACCCAATATATTAAATTAAACAAATATTGATAAGGTCAAGATCATGTGATAGACGGCCTCAACTTATTTGTATGAATTTGCCTTTTTTTTTTTTATGAGTAATCTTAAGAGAAAGGAAAATTTCAGCATCTCTCTTTTAGGGAGCCATTTCATAATAATTAGTGTGGTCTTGCTGTCTCTGTGGTTGGCTGGTTGGATTTGCTGATGCAGAACCCGTAGATACAGAAGGCTGACTGGGTTTTATACTTTTAAAAGTATACTTTACATATTTTATATAGCTTTTGTTTATCATTAGCAATATTAGTGAGTAATTGTCTATTTATATTATTAGTTCAGTAAAAGTTTTTTATCACAAAAAGAAAAACTGGGCTATCTATTGGCATGGTGGTTAAGATAGCTGGGTCCCACACAGCCAACTATGCTGTTTGAATCCCGGACCTGGCAGCTTGGAAGACACGCCAGGTGCATGTCTATGAGTGCTCAAAATCCTGAGAGGAAAATGGAGGAGAAGGGTTTTTGGTGTGTCCATCTCCTGGGAGATGTCTTCTCACTATCTCTCTCTGTATCCCTCTCTCTGTCTCACTCTGGTAAACACACACAAAAACAAAAAAGTGAACACAATCGTGTGTTAAATGTTCTGAAAGGGTTGAGTAAAACTAGTGGTATTTAATAATACATTACTTGATCCAGGACTGCATCACATTCTTAGTGCTAACTACACTATTGGCAGGTATAGTGATTCTGCCTGGGAAGGAATAACCAGTCTTGCAAATCCAAACCTCCTGAACGACAGTAAATATCAAATTATGGCAGAGATTGCTTGGTGATTACTTTAAATACAGAATGGAACATATTATATTGTGGTTGCTTACTCCCAAAATTTACCTTGGATAGTAAATTTTGTGAGAACAGGGACCATATTGGACTTATTTAAGATGATATATCCACAGCGTAGCAGTGTGTTCATATAGTTGGCATTCATGAATAAGTAACTGGGATGAGGGGTGTGGAAGGAAGTGAGAAGGGAGAGAACCAGAAAAAGGAGAAAATTCAACTGTATTTATTTTCCAGATTTGCTTAGAATCGTCTCTGGCTTCGACTACAAGCCATAAATCTAGAAGGCTTAATATGTACCAAAAAGAGTCTTAATTTTAGTGCAAACTATAGATTATCTTTCCATCAATAGCACGATTCTTAGCAATGCTAGCAACGTGATTGGTAGTTTCTTTTTTTGTCTTAAACTAAGACTTTGGGGAAAAGATGTGGAATTACAGATCAAACATATTTCTGTCACCAATAAGACACCAAATTAAATAAGACTATCGTCTCTAGGGAACCCTCAGCAAACTGGCCTATCCATTTTGTAGAGAGAGGATGACGTAGCCTCTGTATGAAAATGCCTGTTTACTTCCTCTGAATTAACTGGGAATGAGGTTGAACCGCAGAGACAGAGTAACTGAATGGCAGAGTCAAGAATGAGTCCAGATGAATGGACACAGGTTAAGAAAGGCATTGCAAAAATATGAAGTGGAGGTCCTGCGAAGGATCGGGAATCAGTGCTTGGAAAGTGTGATAGCATGGAGATAACGGCATTAGGCCCTGACTGCCGTTTTCCAAAGCGGCCATTCTCACCTGGAGTGCAAAAGACACCTTTCAGCTGGAGTGGCTTTTGCCATTGCCTGGTGCCAGGGAGCTGAAGCCTTGGCAGGCAGTTGCACACAGCGCTTTCCCTGCAGGAGCGCCAGCAAGACAGGCTTCCAGGGCGTGTCTGCACAGGAGACCAGAACGCTCGGGTTCCTGAACTTCTAAATAAGGACATTCATTCTGACTAAGACGCCTCCGGAGTCAGTCTGTGACGACTGCAGAGACAGCAGCCTGGTTGGTTTCATCATGCTTGTTAATAGCGCGTCAAAGACAGTATTAACAGGGCCTCAGAATTGTGTGCATTATACTGTAGGAAAAGGTTGATTTTTCACAAATGTTGTCATCGTCAGTCCCTCTAGTTTATATATGACTATCCTGACCTCATAACCCATGTAGAATTTCAGTGAACTATTCCAGACACCAAAGAAACTTTTTTTTTTTTTTTAAAGTACTGTTTCTCAGCAACGAGTGTATGAAAAGAAAAAGTTTGGCCATGCCCTCACAGCCAAGGTACAAAATTTGTAGACAGTAAATAAATAGAAGGTTGTTTTCAGGTGCAGTAAATCTGGAAAGGAAGAAAGAGCCTGGCGATAATTCAAGAGCAAAAGAGATGGTAGAAAAGGAGAAGAAATCTAGGCGGGACATTCTGCCACTCTGCACCTCTTGGCACGGCCTACGAACCAACGATGTCTACACCACCTGATGAAATTCATCTCCCCTCTTCTTGCAACCGACTGGACCAGAATTAGGCTGTTAAAAGCATTCCTAGAGGACCTGTATGCACAGCTCCAAAAGTCCTGAGAGGCAGGGTTCTGAGTAAGGATGTAACTACAGCAGCACTTACACTTTTATGTATATGAGAAACTCCTAAGGAGGTGGTTCAAAAGGCAAGTTCAGGGCCCAGATCAAAGCGGTTCCTGTTCCATAGGCTTATGTAGTACTTGAAAATATCTATTTCTAACAAATTTCTCAGGGCTTCTGGCACAGGGGGTCTCTGGACCACCCTCTGAGAAACCCCAAACACTGATATCAGGATCCAGAGAAGACTGTGCTTACTAAATAAAATCTGTTGAAGCAGCGGGCGAGGAAAGGCAACCTACCTGGGAGCGGTGGACTGGAGTTTCCTGTCTGAGCTATGGTGCCCACTTGCAGGACTCCTCTTTCTTGCTTAGTCTGTGTTCTAGACACACAGAACTCTGCTCCTTTCAAACTCACCACATGCTTTGCTATGTTGTTTTCTCTGCTCAGGTTTCAGAGTCGGAAAGGCTGAGTGTGGGTTCTAGTATAAGGCATGTACGAATTTTGTGACCTTGGGCAAGGGATTCAAAATTACTGATACTTGGTTTCTTCATGTGTGAGAAGGGTAACATGGCACTGCTTATGGTGTTATTATAATACTTACCAGAGAAATGAACTGCGTAAAGAGCAGAGCACCGAATGTAACAGCACTTATCAGATATTCAGAACACGGCCACAAGTACTGTGTGTACTCTTTTCTGCCTGGAGAACTCCATGTTTTTCCTCCAAAGCGCAGTTATCCTTTGTAGGGCGCCTTGACAAGCTCCCCTCGCTGCCACCATAAATTGCTCACACATCGGAGCTCTCACAGTACTTACACATTTCTCTCTGTGTCCCTTTTGACATGTCGTTATTGGTTTGTTCTCTGTCTCTCCATCAAAACAAACACGGGCCAGCCAGAGTGGTGAAGCAGGAACGCAACTCTCCACAATGCTGGGCCGTATGGAAAGGTCCCAGATTTGCATCTGGAGGCTTGGTCGAGCGTGCTGGGTGGGCACGGACCCACGATCCTGGCTGGCTGAGGCTAGGTTGTGCCTCTCTCTCATGGAAGAAATAAACTTTAAAACAAACAACAAAAACTGTCTTATCCCTCTTTTTAGTTTCAGCACTTCACATAAAGGCAAGATGATTGTATACATGCTAGGTATTGTTCTAAGCGCTTCAAATGTATTAGCTCACAGGCTCCTCGGAGCAACTCTTTGAGGTAGGCATTGCCATTATGTCCATTTTATAGATGGGGAGACTGAGGTGCAGTGAGTAAGTAGCTTGTCTAAGGTCACACCGCTAGTGTAGACCTGTCATTTAAACCCAGCAGTCTGGTTCCAGAGTTCAAGGAAGCAGCCGCACAATGAACGCTTGTTGAATTGATGACATTGTGAGCACCTCAACTTCAGAAGACGTTTTCCCTCTCCCGGATGTGACGTTCTGAAGATGACAAAGGAGCAAGCTGAATCACTGCATAGTTTTTGGATATGTCCTTACATATTTATTTATTTTTAAAATTTTCACCAAAGGCACGTTCACAGAGAGAGACGAGAGAGAGAGACAGGAAGCAAGGAGACCCGTGGGGGAATGGTCATGCTGCAAAATCCCTTCTGCTCCATCTCTCCCTCCTTGTGGGATTTGGGGCACACATGCATCCACACCTAGTATGTTTTTCAAGCCGCCAGTCAAGGACTCAGACTGCACAGTAGCCCATGTGGGATCCATCTGCCTTAACCACCAGGCCACGGGTGGGTCCGTAATGTATTTTATTAATCTGAAATGACATCAATACAAATCACAGGAATGCAGTATTTAATGAGTAGAAATGTCAACTCTGTCACAAAATTGTGAAGACAGTACTCAGATTATTTCAAAGCACCAGATTTTGCAGTACAGGAATAAATAAAGGCTTCCTGACATGGAGAAATTTTTTTTTTTTTTGCTTTATTGGATATAATAAGTGAATAATAAATTTCACTCATTTAAGTATACAGCTTGATGAATTTTGGTAATTTTGTATAGTTGTATACCCTCCAACCTATTAAGATAAACTTAAATTCACTCACCCTAGAAAGTACCCTTTGCCTCTTCACATTTTATCCCTTTCCTTAACCCCTGGCCCTAGGCAACCATTGATTTGCTTGTTGTCAAATGCAATAGGCATTTTCCAGAATGTCAAATAAATGAGTCATCAAATACGGCAGTCTTTTAAGTCTTCATTATTTTGCTTAATATAAAGCGGTTGAGATTTAATTGTTCATATTAGTAATTTTTTCCTTATTAATAAATAGTATTTCATATTATAGTTATACCCTGATTTGTTTATCTATCACCAATTGATGGGCATTTGGGTTGTTTCGAGTTCTGGGTGTTAATAAATAATACTGAATATGAATAACGAGTATGTGTATATAATTCTTTGTGACAAAAGGCTTCAATTTTCTTGAGTAAATACCTAGGAGTCGGTTTTTAGGTCACATAGTCAATCTATGTTTAAATGCATAAGATACCTCCACGTTGTTTTCCAAAGTGATTGTGCTGTGTTATATTCCCCCAGGAAAGAAGAGGTCCCCAACTTAGATAATTTTTTACATTGTGATAGTGCAAAGGAATGAATATTAATTAGAAACCATACTTTGAATTTTGAGATATGCAATGATTTTTTTATACATTTATAAAATAGGTTCTGTGTTAAATGATTTTGTTCAACATAGGCTAATGTAAGTATTCTGAATACATTTAATGTAGCCTAAGCTAAGCTGTAATGTTCAGTAGGATGGATATAGTAAATGCATTTTCCACTTACATTCAACTCACAGTGGGATAATAGGAGGATAACCTTGTAGTAAATTGAAGGGGATCGGTATTAGAGTTTTGGCTACTTTTATCCTTGACAATATTTGATATTGTCAGTCTTTTAAATCTGAGCTATTCTAGTAGATGTTTAGTAGTACTTTCCACTATGGGTTTTAATTTATATTTTCTTGATGCCTAATGATTTTGAACATTTTTGAGGCCTATTGGCTATTTGTATATGTTCTACCATTGCCTGTTCAAACCTCTTTCTCATTTAAAACATTTAGTTGTTCATCTTCTTATTGAGTTGTAGTTGTATGTAGGTTTTTGAAAAACCATACTGTGACTTAAGCCCTTTATTAAATACATAGTTTGAAAATGTTTTCTCACAGTCTGTGGCTTATATTTTCATTTTCTTAATTTTGTCTTTTGGATAGCAAAAATGTTAATTTTTGATTAATGACTTTATTTTTATTTCTTTCTCATACTTTTGTTGTCTGGTTTAAATATTTGCTTAACACAATGTTACAACATTTTTTTCCTTGTAGGTTACTAGATTTTTACACTGAAGTCTACCATCATTTCAAGTTAAATCTGAAGTTGACACATTTAGGATTTAAATGCTGCTTTCACTAGAGTCTTCTTTTCCTGCTGATATGCCACCTAGCTCATCATGGGACTCTGTCAGGTTAAACATGGCCATGTTGAAACTAGTAGAAGAGAGTGCGTGGGTGTGAGACTCAAGAAAACACTTTACAGCTGGTAGCTGTTCAATTCTCAAGTCCCATGCTAAATGGTATAGCTTAAATTAGGCTTGTTACTTTTTGTGTGGGGTGTGCAAAAAGAATGCGAGGGATATAACTCATGGTAGATAAAGTTCAGGTAACTTTTCTGAAGTCATTACAATTTGGGCAGACAAGAGATGTTTGAGTCAGTCAACTGAACAGGATAAGGATTGGCTGTCGCTCCTATTTATGACTCTAAGTTTTGTTGGATCAAGGACATAGTAGGACAAGTGATACTGTTTTGCTTGATTTTTTTTTATTTTCTTTTTTACTTTTTTTGCCCATTTCCGGGAAGCTCAAAGTCCTTATTTGAAGAGGACTAACTCTTAATATTGCAAACTTATTTGAGACAAGGATGGACAAATCTCAGGGAAAATTTTCAGCATGAGGTCCTTTTTCCTAGTTGGTCTTTTGCCCATTACCATTCCCACATGCTCTGTTCCTAAGATAGTCTGAAGTTTCAAAATTCCAACAAAAAATTCTCTGTTTAGGTTGTTTTGGATTGTTAATTATTGGTGGCAATGGATGAGTGTTCAGCACCTTGGAACTTTTGCAAAAGAAACTTAATAAGGATACGATTGCTGTAGTTGGAAAAGTATTTGATGAACAGCTGACCTTTCAAATGTTTACATGAGTTGAATCTCTGGACTGCTAATGTTAGGAAGGTCCAAGTTCTAATTCAGACTCAGACACTGAATCCCTTTGTTGAGAAAGCTTTTAAATATCTTTAGCTTCACTTTTCTCATTTTGTAAAATAGGCTAGCTTCACCTACCCATTAATTTGTTAATGTCTGTGAATGTCTCAAGGGGATGGAAAGCGTTTTCTCAGGGCAGTCTTCTATTGTTCCCTCTCATGATTGTGGTTTAGTATTTACCTGAAATAAGTGGGTAAGTCATGTGCCAAGTTTGCACTGTAGGAAGGAAATGATTCTACAGATCTCTAACCATGGGATGGAAACATATGTTTCTTTCACATAGTTTGTGAATAAAGCTTCCCCTGTTCTAAGGAAAAAATGCAAAAGGAAGCCCAGTTGTCTGGATTAGGTCACTTACAAATACCTTTAAAAATATTTATATAAATCTCCACTGACTAACAAATTCTCTGAGCACATTCCATAACATTTCTTTTTGATTGCTTTTGGAAAACCATACTTTTTTTGGGTCTATTTTGTCCTTCTTGAGAGCTCATATTTACAGTGGTCCATTGGGCAAACCATGTTTCTAAAAGAACCAAGGAAAGTGGACTGGGGAGCAAGGTGGGGGTTGAGGAAATAGGAAGGGCCTGCTTTCTAATTGTGGCTTTCTTTTCTGAGGTCATGTTCTAGTACAATATTTTCTTCTTAGAATCAGTTACTTTGTAGCTTTAGTGCCTCTTTTAGATGAACTCATGTGTCCCTCATTGGCTGTCCTAATCAGCATGGGAATCTCACTTTAATCAGTTCCCTAAGCTCTCTTTGTAGTTCTGGATGGTGTACACAGAGCAGCAAGCAACGGCATTTCCATATCTTCCCTGGAAACTGTCATTCTGCAATTGCTCTAAAAGCTTTCATCACTTTGCTTGAGGTTGGAATATGAAGGCAATTCCGAGGATCATACATCTTTGCCATAGACTTCCTGGGTTCCTATAAGGGGCAGAAGGGTTGGGCATATGGCCCAAACTTGGAAAGCTGGACTTTCTTGGTTAACTGAATCTAGAGCAGAGTGGCACAGCATCAAAGGCAACAGTTGAGGCTCATGCATTCTGGAGATACTGCCCTGAAGGTTCCTGGCCTTCTTCCTGTACTGTTCTCAAGACTGGTTCTTCGTGTTCGTTATTGATTATATGAGTCCCTCAGTACTGTTGTTTTCTTTCTTTTTTTTTTTTTTTTCTTTACTTTTCTTTTTGGTAGAGTGATTTTCTGTTGCATAACATCACAGAGCTCTAACTGATATATTCATGTTCCGCACTGTCTTACCACCTTCCCTGCTACCTCCTGGGTCCACTCCCCACCATCTCTTGCCTGGAAGACCATAACAGCCTCCTGACTGATAAATGCAGAACCACATACAAATCTACTAAAACATGTAGAGATCAAGTCCAATCATTCCTCTGCCTCAAACCTCTGATCGCTCCCCTGTTCACTGGGAGTGAAGGCCAGACTCTGGAGGCAGTGTAGGAAGGCCTCCTGTGCTCTGGCCCCTCCTGCCTGTATGATTCAGCTCTTCTACTCACTCCCTCCTGGCTATGCTGGCCTCTTTGCTGGTTTCCTAATGCCAGGCACATTCCAGCTCCTAGCATTTAGCTGCCTCTTCCTTCTTCCCAGCTTTTTCTCCAGATCGCTGCTTTGGCTCATATTCCCCTTTCCCTTCTTCTCAGAGCTGATCTTCACCTTTGTTTCAGTATCACTTACTTGGTGAGAACATCCCTGATCACTCTATTTAAAAGCTCAGGACCCTCTGCCATGAATATCTCCTCCCTATTCTCCAGCTTATTTAAAATTGTATTTTACAAAACTTTATCACCATCTAAAACACTATATTATTTTCTTATCAAGATTGCCTATATACCCACTGGACCGCAAACTTCACAAGGGCACATAGTATTCACTGCTATATTCCAAGTATATAGCATAGTGCTTGGCATATTAATTTACTGAATAAATGATGTGGCCCTTGGGGCAGCAGCTATTTTTTTTTTTTTTTTAACTTGCATCCTTAAGCTCTAGCACAGTACATGGCACAGAAGAGGCACATCATAAATTCTGGTTTTGTTGTGTCCCTAGCTGCTATGGCTATTTAATAGGACAGAGTTGAGACCAGCAGATGGCATAACAGTTACATGACTGGACTCCCATGTAGCCTACTGTAGTCTGAGTCCCAGACCCAGCGGCTTGAACTCACATTGGGCATGTGTGCATGTCTGCCCAAGATCCCAAGAGGGGAATGGAGGAAGAGGGATAGTGGCATGGCCATCACCCGGGGAGGTGACTTCTTGCTTTCTGTCTCTTTGGTGAGCACACGTGCCCTACGTGCCCTATAGCAAACATCTCTCTTAAAAAAAAAAAAAAAAAAAAAAAAAGAGGACATAGTCATCAGGATGTAATCCTTTCATGGTTTCATCTGGTTGATAAATCATTTGTAATAAGCACAGGACTAACTCCACCCAGTATTTGAGTTTATATTCACTTGGATGATAGGGAAAAGAAAGAAACCCTGATCAGGACAGAACTTGCTTAAAGAAAGGCTCGGATTAGTTTCAGCACGCTGACATAGTCAGCGTTTTGGAGGTGAGGCTCAGAGGTTTGAATCAAGCCAAGAAATACAATTGATCATCCTAGTCTGCAAATTTCCCTCGCAGGTTGAATTGAAGTGTAAGTGGGATGGGATCATGTTATTAGTTCTCTCCAGGGAAGGGAAAAGCGTGTGTGCCCGCTGGGTCGGTGAGAGCTGGGCTGTCAGCCGCAGTATGCCCAAGGTCGTTTCTTTGGAGTGACAGAAAGGCCATGAGAAGGGATTATCACTAAGCAAGATGTTTTGATCCCTCCCTCCCCACCCTACCAAGCGAATCAAATGGTTGTGGGGTTGTGACAAAAAGATAAATATAATTTTAATCCAAATTTAGTCCATTCTTTCCGTCAGAATATTTTTCTTCCTCCTGCAATCGAGCATTCTAATTTTCATTTTCTAGTTCGACATTGTGTCTTTTAGGCTGGCAGGACTTCAACTGGTATTAATTACAATTTCTAATTATTTAAGCTATTTCTGTGTTTAATGAGGATGTCTATGATTACAGGACACTATTGAACAATGAGATCCTTTCAAAATCTCATTGGTCATTTTCAGTTTAGTTAGGGGAAAAAAATCACAGAAGCAAAAAAAGTTTTGAGAACTACCCATTTTGGCTTCAACATGTGTGTGTGTGTGTGTGTTTACAAGTAGATGAAGGGTTTTGCTGTAAACTTGAAAAAGAAAACAGTTTAAACTTTATATAACATGAGGAGAACTTTTCCTGCTGAGGGTCAGCAATTTTGAAATTCCAAGATACTTTCATTTTTCTTTTACAATTTGATCCTAGAACCAAGAGTTTCTTCTGATTATGAATTTCCAACCCCCAAGAGCATAGTCCAAGTTTATTTTGAAACTTTATTCTGCTTAATAAAAAATAACAAATGGCAGTGGCAATATTTGAGGTAGATAAATCCCAGTTAAGATAAAGTCTAACCTGTTTGAGACCTGCTATTCAATCTAAACCACATGGTTCTGCTGCATCTGTGTACCCAAGGAAACGTATAAAGAATGAGAAGTGATAGTAGGGAGTTGACTTTCAAACTTAATATGCACATAGCAGTTGAAGAAATGAGATAATTATTGAGTCGCTGGAAAAGTCATGACACATTTTTACACAGGAAAACATAGAAACATATGTCATGACTTTCTTGATGACCCAGTATCTAAGAACTCTAAGCAAGAGCTCACTGGCTTTTTTTTTTTTTTTTTTTTTTTTTTTTTTGGATTGTTTTTAGTCAAGCTTACATATTTATAGAAGTGAAATTTGTTATGTGGGTTTTTAATGAATATTCAAATGATGACATCAATTTTTCCATATCGTTTTTATTTTGTTTCTTCTTTGGTGTTATTCTTGTACGTGTGAGGTCGAATAAAACAACTGTCTAGCTTGGACGGTGTAATTACTTTCTCTGTTTATCAGATAATATAAGTGGAACAATTGTAAAGTTTAAATAACATGGACCATTCTTACTAATTTTTCTATCCCCAGAGTCTAGCACAATGCTCAGGACATGGGAGGTGCTTTTTATAGCACTGCTTAATGCGAATCAGTTGATGTAATCGGATTTTTTTTTTTACTGTGATTTTTTTTTGACATGTAGAAATGGTATCAATTGTCTTTTTTCTTTAAAGTTAATTTTCTCCATGAGAGAAAGAGGCAGAAAAACAGAAAGACAGAGAGAGAGAACCCCGACAGTGTTGTCAGGTTGCCATATACCCCCAGCTCCAGCAAATCTAGCTCACAGGTACACACGTGTGTGCCTAGCATGTAAGGGAGGTCTTGGGATGTGAATCCAGACCTTCCCATGTGGGTCTAATTTCATTACTGTTGGTCATTGTGTGGCCCAGTTATTTCTTTGATATGTTCTATTCCCATTATTATCTCACTAAGACGTTCTTAGGAAACTCATATTAGACTTATAATAATAATAGTTCCTTTAATTTGAATGATTTTATGAGAAACAGTCATATCCATTATTTTAGCATGTTCTTACCATATCCTTGTGAAATCAGAAACCTAGATGCTAAAAAATGATTCTTCAGCATTTTTTATTCTACTAATCAGGTCGTAGGCATAACGAATACATTTTTAACTTCTAATAAAAAAATTCTTCCTAAAGGCTATTGATTAATAGGGTTAAAATAATGACGTGCAGCTCAGAAAATAAGGCTTCTGGCACCTTTACATGGTTGGTGTGAGTATAAGATTTAATTTTTTTGTAGCGGTTTCCCAAATTGAAGTTGAGCGTGATGGAAAAGTCAACTCTAGCCTATCTACTTCAGGACTGTTTATGATGTGGATTTATTCCAAGTTTGGCTTCTCAGTGGAGACACCTGAACATTGGTAATGCACCCACAGATTACAAAATAGTTTTAATAGCAAATTCAACATGTTGGAAATGTCCATTGAGTTATTAGACTAATGCACATATTGTTCAGCTCTTCAGGAGGATTATTGAGAACTGATTCAAAATGAAAATCTGTACATTAACAAAACTTAAATTCTGCAAACACAGAAAAAAGATTGGCCTTTTTTCCCCTAACTTGTCTGCTTGTTTTTTTCCTCTGCTTTGCCTGGTTCATGGTCTTTCTATTTTCTTATCAAAGAGAATAGGCCTTAGGTTCTATTCAGTTGCTTTATTTTTCCATAAATGATTTTTGCAGTTGGTTCTGCCAATAAGACAGTCAACATTTACTTGATTTACTTATTTTTCAGAATTCTAGATCTGGGGAACCAGCAGTTAGCGTAATGGCTATGTTGCTGGACTCCCACGTAGTCGACTGCAGTTCACGTCCCGGACCCGGTGGCTTAAAACTCATGCCGGGCGTGTGTGCGTGTGTGCCCAAGATCCCGAGAGGAGAATGGAGGAGAAGGGATTGTGGCGTGACCATCCCCCCTGGGGGGTGATTTCTTGCTTTCTGTCTCTATGTCTCTCTCTGTCTGGCGAGCGCACACGCCCTATAGCGAAAATCTTTCCAAACAAAAAGAATTTTAGATCTGGAAAAGTATGTTTTTTTTTTTTTTTTTTTTTTTTTTTTTTTTTTTTAGAGGTTTTTTGCTATAGGGCACATGTGCTCGCCAGAAAGACAGAGAGAGACAGACAGATAGAAAGCAAGAAATCACCCCCCCGGGGGGATGGCCACACCGCAATCCCTTCTCCTTCATTCTCCTCTCAGGATCTTGGGCATGCACGCACACACGCCCGGCATGAGTTTAAGCCACCGGGTCTGGGACTTGAACCACAGTCGACTACATGGGGGTTTAGCTACATAGCCATTACGCTAACTGCTGGTCCCCGAAAAGTATGATTTTTTTCACCAAAATTTAGTCATTCTAATCATCAAGGTTGTCCTTATGTTTACTTAAACTAAGTCTTCCTCATTTCCTAAATTTTGTTGTAGAGATAACGTTAATGACACTATAAATTTTTTATTCAGGTAGTTGTATTGTACCTTAGTCTTTTGTTTTCTCTAAAAGATGTAATCTCAAATTTCACATGCTAATTTTTTATCCATTTTAATGTTCTCTGACTTTAAATATCTTAAAACAAACACTCAACCATAGGTCTGACTCAGACTTAACTGGGTTTGATTATCTTTCAAGTTTTTTTCATCTAAATATGTAAACTCCTTGAAGGTGGGGACATTACTTTGTTCCAAATTCTTTTTTATATTCTTAACCTGTAGGAAGTTCCTTTTATATTCATATGACAAGTTTTAGACAAGGTTATTTGCTTAATGATCAAACTGATATTAGTTTAAAGCTATCTTTCTTAATAGTGACAATAATCACTTTAAACATTGATTTCATATATGTGTTAGACAAATTGGTAAGAGTGGTAATGAAACAATACAAATTATTTTACAGAACTGAGGGTTATAATAGCTATTATTGCATAGTCATCTGTAATAATGGTAAAGTTATCCCAGTATAATTTTATGTCCTATCACCTTGTTTACCTTGTCCTTTGATGTTTGAATAAGACTGTAATTGATTTTAATGACTAGTCTTATTTAGTTATCTATATAGTCTTTTATAGTTATCTTCTTTTCCCTTTTGATTAATTTTTTTAAAAGACTATCCCTATTCTTGGGACCAGCAGTTAGCGTAATGGCTATGTCGCTGGACTCCCACGTAGTCGACCGCGGTTCGAGTCCCGGACCCGGCGGCTGAAACTCACGCCGGGCGCGTGTGCGTGCGTGCCCAAGATCCCGAGAGGAGAATGGAGGAGAAGGGATTGCGGCGTGGCCATCCCCCCTGGGGGGTGATTTCCTGCTTTCTATCTCTCTGTCTCTGTCTGTCTGGCGAGCGCACGCGCCCTATAGCAAAAACCTCTCCAAAAAAAAAAAAAAAAAAAAGACTATCCCTATTCTTAAAACAAAATGTTACCACTTGTTAGGAGCAAAGATATGTAAACTGAAAGGCTGAGGTGCACCACAACTGCCCGTGATTTACCAAATCAGGCTCCAACCTGTGCAAATTATTCAGTCTGCCATTTAACCAGGACGAATCTGCAGCCTTACAGAGCGAAGCAGTCATGGATGTATTCATCACGTCGATCATAGGCCTCCTTTGCTTAACATTTTCAATGGAACCTAAAGTGCCCTTAAATTTAGAGTGAACTTTTAGGTTGTAGTTCTGTGATTAAGAACTCTCTAAATGTCATATTTCATGGGTAGATATGAATAAGGATAGATATGAATAATTGTAACTTCTTATTTACAGTGACATGGATGCCTTTTTTTTTTTTTTTTTCAGTGATGGGACAGGTTCCCAAAGATTAGCTCTTTAAAGTTCAAAGCTAACTAAGATGATGGGACCCTGGATCAGATATGTGAGTGGATGTTTCATCTAAAGTGGGGCATTGTGAGAGGGCCTTGGGGTTAGGCTGCCTGCTTTTGACTCCTGCCTCTGCCATTTGCAAGCTCTGGGCAAGTGCTAGCAAATGATTCAAGATTTCTGTGTCTGCTTCCTTATTGGCAAAAAGGGAATAATAATACTTCCGTCAAAAGGTGTTGTGAATTTGAAATTTTATACTCGGCTTAACGTGCTCAGTTAGCACTCAGTAAGAGTCAGATATTATTATTTTTTCCCCTGTGAGTTACCACTACATCTTTTCTATTTTTTATTTTATTTTATGATTATTATTATTTTTTTATCATCTGCTTGCCTTTGCCTAGAACTACCTGGCCCCAGGGATTGTTTTACAGTCTGCTCCCAAAGACTTCCCTTCCCCTTCTTCCCGTTCCTCCTTTCCAAACTGGCAGTGGTTGAAAGGAAACCTTTCTTATGTGTTGTCCCTTTTCCTTTCAGAATTCAACATCCCTTACTAAGAGAAAAACGGATTTAAATTCTAGAGTTCTTATAGTCACCACCTCATCTTTGGTATGAGTCTTGTTTTCCTTGCTGAGATGTTCTCCATTCATTAAAAACGTACCTGCTTTCTTCTCTCTCCATGAAGTCTCTTCTAGAAGAATCAGGAAAAAGGGTGGTGGGCTTCTTTGATGGGGTGTCTTTTACAGATACCTGCTTCATGCAGAAAAGTCCTTTGGGGAACTCCTTTGCAAACTCAGCACAAAGCCTGTTATATTATTAATTTCTTAAATTCAAACAGTACTTGTGGTTGCAAAGTATGAGATTTCTGATTTTGCAAAAAAAAAAAAAAAAAAAAAAAAGAAAAATGTGTCACTGCATTTTTTGGGGAAACCATAGAAATGGAGAAATAGATTGTGAAGTTTATCTCTGTAAGGATTTTGTTGAAGATTTTAAAATTTCATTTCTTGTACTCTATTCAGAGACTCTCAGAAGAAAGTCCTGTCTTGCTTTAGTATCAGTTGATTACTCACTTATTTTCCTAAGTCATTGTTCTATCTAGGACTCACTTCGTTTATAACTGGTGAAGCTGGTTTCTTCTGCTCTTTTGCCATTTTCTTTTTAACCTCACCTTTTCCCCCTTCTTTATTTTTTTGCATTTACATTTTGACTTGGTGACTTTTTTTAATCCCGGATAAAGCTTGCCTACACTGAAGAGAGGCAGATAGATAAAGCGCCCTTCCACCCCCATGATGTCTGGCCACATCACAGTAACTTTTCCTCCATTCCTCCTTCCTGTCAGGACCCTGAGCATGAATGCACACAGCCCGGATGTAGTTTGCAAGCTGAGATGTGAGCAGCAGTTAGCCATGTGGGATCCATTTCCCTCCACAAAGCAATCACTGCGCTACAGTGCTCATCCAGTGACTTTATGTCTTAAATATCCTGGTAAGCTACCTTAAAATTTTCCTGAAACCAAGGTAGTATATGAAAGCGGTTACATTTGTGAGTATTCAAACTATGGCATCCCAAAGCCGTTCATATCCTCACAATGATTACAGTTATTATCTGGTCATCATTCTCCACCACAAACTGTGCAAAACACTTTGTAAATCATCTCTTTTAATCCCATAATAGTGCTATGCAGAGGATGTTATTTCCTGTTTATTAACATTTATTTATTTCACTAAAGAGAGAGTGAGAGAGAAAGACAAGAACACAGCTCAAAGTCTCACGCCATGCTCCCCATCCGCCTCAGCCTTTGTGCCAGCCAAGACGACCTGCAGGTGTGCAGGTGTGCCCCTGGCTTGTACAAGTTGATCCAGGAACAAAACCCTGATCTTCCATATGGCTTCCAGCATTATGGAGTACAGCATTACCGTTACATCACCATGGCTGGGCAAATTTCCCTTTTATAGGTGAGTAAACCAGAGTAAAAAAGAGGCAAAGGTCATGAAATTAGTAAATTAGGAAATCTTATTTTGGACACAATTGGACCCAGAGCTTGGACTCTAGCTTCTAGCATTTTTAATTACTTGGAAAAAAATATGATGAAATGAGTTGGCTCATGTTTTGAAGGCTTATTGACTTAATATCTTTTGCATGTTAGAGGCAATCAGAGGTTGGCTATCCAAATCTTCATCAGCCATGGCCTTTAATAGTTCAATGTCCTAGGCCTTTAAAATATATTGGAATAATTTAGCATTATTATCAAATGTCAAATAACATATCGAGGCAGGCATAGGACATTCTTATTCACAATCAACTCCAAGATAACTTTCCCTGAATTAATTTAAAATTTGAGGAAAGTGGGCCAAGATCTTAAGATGCATTTTTTTGCAAATTATTTTTTATAAAATTATGAAATTTAGTAATTGCTGATGTGCAGTCAGATACCCTTTAGAATCAATTTTTTTTACTGTTGTTCGTTTTGAAAGTGAATTATAAATTCAACTGAAACGAGCTAATATTTTTAAGTATTACTGCTTGCTGTGCCTGAAAGCTGGAGTGCTTCATCTTGTTTGTACTGAGGAATTAGAAAGGAGAGGAGAAAAGGGCAAACTATTTTCATCTGTTCTTGAGAGAGAAGTCCAAAGGTCTGTGTTGTGTTTTCTTTACTGTAGAGTATACTGTATGATCTTCCTACAGAATATTAAATGACAAGGGGGAAGGTTTTCTTCTCCCTGCCACCTATTTTGTTCCCAATTCCCTTTAAATTTTTTTTTTTTTCCTTAACCATTTTGGAAAGCATGCTCCTTGCTGGCTTTTAAAAGCTTTTTTGGCATCTCACCCTGCCAGTGTTAACACTGGCAATTGGTACAATTTACAATGGTGCATTAACTTTAACTCTAATTTTTATACCTCTTGCTTAAAGTCGATTTGTGATAAACCTTCTTTGGTAATGATACATGTGTATTATGAATTATTTTATGTGTAGTCCATGAAGTTGAACTACATGGAAGTAAGTGATGGCATGTTAATGTAAAAAGTATTATTGAGTCTCTACAAATTAATTTTTGTTGTGTCTTTATCAACTTTGAACAAGGCCATGATGAGATTCTATGTCCTTGAGTTAGGTAATTTCCTGTCTGGGAAAGAGACACTGAGTGACTAAAATAAATGACTTTAAGTACATTTTGGAATTTCAAATTAACTTCTAACATAAACCTTTCTCCTCTGGGTAACTTCACAGTCATGAGATTTTTAGTATTACAGTATGCCCTGTTTCCTTCATGTGATTAGACCATGAAAGGGTGAGCATGTAGAAGTTTATCTCAAAGGCTTGGGGGCCCTCTGAGTAGTACAGAAAAACGAAATGTTTTCTAAGCTGTCCTGTCATGTCTCTTCCTGTGAATGGGGGCGTTTGTTCTGACTCTAGCTGCACTGTATTTAACTTTAGTCTGACCGGGGGTTCCTCGGCCCAGGATCGGCACAGTTATGTTTTACTTAGAGCACTCGCTTTCAGTGAGTCTAACTTTTCTCTTAGCTTCCTTAGTTTTCTGGAGACCTTTTGGCTTCTGGTTTATTTATTGTTGTTCCAGGGTCTGTGCCTTTTACCAAATTAGATTTTCTCCTCAATTTAACCTTGCTTCTAAAAATAGAAGGTGAAGTTACACTGTCCTCCAACCTTTCTCAACTCCCTTGGAGGTTCACAGGAGAGAAGTAAGCCTCACTCTTGGGTCTCCCAAGGGTGGTACCTAGGTGGTACTGAGCTGGATGCTCAGAAGAAAGATTAATTCATTACATCTACTGATACCTTTGGGGACTGGAGCTTAATTTTCTTGCAGAACCCCAGTTTAGAAGGACAGTAAAACTTGCTTTAAATGTATATGAAAGGGGGCCAGTTGGTGGTGTGGTGGTTAAGGCAACTGGATCCCATATGGCTGACTGTGTGGCTCAAGTCCTGGACCCGCAGCTTAAAAAACATACCAGGTGTGTGTGCATACATGCCCAAAAATCCCAAGAGGAGAATAGAGGAGATGGGATTGAGGCTTGGCCATTCTCCCCCTCCCCACTGCCTGCCTTTCTCTGTATTTTCCTCTCTGGTGAGTGCATGCACCCTCTGGCAAGTAAAAAAGAAATGTATACTGGGTTGGCAGGTGGTGTGGTGGTTAAGGCGCTGGACTCCCACATGGCTGACTGCAGTTTAAGTCCCGGACTGTGTGGCTTGCTTTCTCACTTTCCCTCTCTTTCTATCTCTGTCTCTCTCTGATGAGTACACATGCCCTATAGAAAATTAAAAATAATAATGATAATAAATAAAATGAAATAAATAATAATTTTTTAAAAATAAATATATACCAAAGGAAGAGACAGGATGACCAGTGCTCCATCCCTACTTGCATGGCACCAACCAATTCATGGACACTTTTAGAAGGATCATCTCGTTTAATATGAGGCATCACTTGAAAAGCTGTGAAAATAGCTAAGGCCACTGATAGAGCTGCAATTACTTTCATTGTCTTTTATTTATTTTTAAAAAGGCTTATAGGAGATCCAGAATAGTTGAATGCATTGGTCCCTCTTACAGCTGGAATGATAAAACTAAGACCAGACCTTGAAACACTTGAATTGCCTGATAATAGGGGCCATGTCCTTGGGGCAGGCCTGTGACATGGTTAAGGATGTTGAATCCCACATGGCCAACGGCATGGTTGGAATCTCAGACCTGGTGGCTTGGAAAACATGCTGGGCGGGTGTGTGTGCCCAAAATCCCAAAAGGAGAATGGAGGAAAAGGGATTATGGCATGGCCTTCCACCCTAGGGGTGATTTCTCACTTTCTTTCTCTCTCTCTCTTTCTGGTTAGGGCGCATGCTCTATGGCAAATCAAAAAAATAATTGGGGCCATGTCCATTTTGTATTCTTCTCTATCCTTAGCACCTGGAGTATCTGGAATCTTACAGGTGTATAATGAACAATTTTTAAATAACTGGAATATGTACTTTAGACCAGACATTTTTTTTTTTTTTTTTTGAGAGGTTTTTGCTATAGGGTGCATGCGCTCACCAGAAAGAAGAGAAACAAAGAGGCAGAAAGCGAGACATCACCTCCCCAGGGGGGATGGCCATGCCACAATCCCTTCTCCTCCATACTCCTCTCAGGATCTTGGGCATGCACGCACAAGTGCCCAGCATGAATTTAAGCCGCTGGGTCCACGATTCGAACTGTAGTCGACTACATGGGAGTCCAGTGACATAACCATGACGCCAACTGCTGGTTTCCCTCCAAGCTACTTTTACATGATTTCATTTAAGAGCAACCATCAACAGGAGTATATGATTTTCACTGGAAGTCTGTCTCAAGAAGTTGGGATATCCTGGATCCTGGGCATCAGACTGATGCTGCGTGAGATGAGACAAAGCAGGCTCTTGCTCCTCATCAGGAAATGGTGTGAGTCACTGATTTTATTGGGAATAACCTGTTCAGTAACGTGAAGACTGTGATATAAAAATGACTGCCACTGACACTCTATGGGGTAAAAGGCATATTCTTGTGGGTTTGCTGTTCTGACATAGCTTTGGTTTTACCTTTACTAGTTCATTTTAAAAGAATGTAACTATAACCACATTTAAAATTAGATTGAGTAGCTTTATTTATTTATATGTTTATTTATTTTATGCTATAGGGCACACGTGCTTGCTGGAGATAGGGAGGGAGAGAGAAAGAGAGAAAGAGAGAGAGAAGCCCTTTTAAAATATTTAGGCTTAAAATGACATCAGAGATGTTTCTCTACCTGTAGGAAGCGCAATGTGACTTAGGTGATGGGGACTCCAATGGGAGTGGGAAATCATTTAGAAAATGTGACAAGGCTTTGACAAGAGAGAAGTCTATATGATTTCAAATACTGTAAAGCTCTTCCTCAACAGTAGTAATAATGGCATTGTCTTGATTACTGTTGTTGTTGTTGTTTTTGTTTTTAATCTGGAGTGTGGTGCCATAAGGCATCCCTTATAATTATTGCGCATGATTGAAACTGGTACATCAGCCCTCTGACATTACATACAGTTCATTAGGGCTGTTAGAATTAATGTACCATATAAGAACACACACAAACACACACACACACATTTAAAAATTTTCTTAAAAAAAAGAGAAAAACAGGTGAAAAATGGATGGGTGAATGGAAATTGGAGGCAAAACACAGAAGACAAAAACCCAGGAAAATATTGAGATACTAAGCCCTTAGGAAAAAAGAAAAATCTTGCGGAGATCTGATTCTTGGGTTTTGGAGCTAAGGATGCAGGACGTTCCGTGGTCTCAGGAATCAGGGAAGCCCCAGCTGAGGTCTGGATAACTTTGGTCGGCATCTCAAGTTGTTCTCCCACGATTGTGCCAACTTCCCCCTCAATCTCCACCCAAACCACTACCACACATCCAATTACTTAACTGAAAACCTAGGAGTCATTCTGGATTTTGCCTTTTCCCTTAACCTTCCAGAACTAACCCCTCAGCAACTCGGCCATTCTGTTTTCAAAATAACCTTTTGGGCTATTTACTTATCTCCTTCTCACTGCCATCCCTGGTCTGGACTATCATTTTCTCCCTGATTGAATGCAAGAAAATCCTCATCTGCAGCCTAACCACCATTTCTGTACTGTTACTTGCTATGCTCCATGTTTTAACAGAATATTTTAAGGTAGTAAATAAAATCAGCTCTCTTTGCTTAAAATCCTCTAATGTATTGCCCTTGCTCTGAGCAGAGAATGCTGACTCCTGCCTGCTGGAGGGAACCTGACCCCTCACGCTGGCCACCCCTTCCTCAGGCTCCGGCGCACTGCCCGCCTTCCGTACCATGGAGGTGCCAAGCTTCCTTTCACAGGAGGGCTTTTAATTTTGCTCTTTTCTGGGCATATCAGTCTTTCTCCTTCTCACCCCAATCCCATTTTGTCATCCCTCCATGTTGGCTCAAATGTCCCTCCTTGCGAAGGTCTCCCTTTCCATCCTATCCAGCGTTGGCCCCAGAGCACTTTGCCGAGTGCCTTCACGGCGCTCACGATCGGCCGCTTATTTGTGTACTATTTCCTTTCCTTCCAGGGGCAGAAACCCATGACCCCTTCACTGAGGTAGTCCCCTTGCCTCGACCAACGCACCAAGGTATGGGAAGCTCTGCGTAAACAATTCTGTATTTTCCTGTGCAGTGGAGTCCCACGTAGTCGAGCGCGGTTCACGTCCCGGACCCAGTGGCTTAAAACTCACGCCGGGTGCATGTGCGTGCGTGCCCAAGATCCCGAGAGGAGAATGGAGGAGAAGGGATTATGGTGTGGCCATCCCCCCTGGGGGGTGATTTCTCACTTTCTGTCTCTCTGTCTCTCTCTGTCTGTCTGGCGAGCGCACGCCCCCTATAGCAAAAACCTCTCAAAAAAAAAGATTACAACTATAATCATATTTAAAATTAGATTGAGTAGTTTTACTTTATTTTATTTATTTATTTTGCTATAGGTCACATGTACTTGCTGGAGGGAGGGAGAGAGAGAAGAGAGAGAGAAAGAGAACACCCCCCTCCTCAGGAGGGATGGCCACTCCACAATCTTTTTTCTCCAGTCTCCTCTTAGGATTTGGGGCACACATGCACACACACCCAGCATGATTTTTAAGCAGCCAAGTCTAGAACTCGAACCATGCAAATGGCCATGGGGGATCAAGCTGCCTTAGCCTCCACACCACCTGATGGCCCCAGATTGAGTAGATTTAGATGCCCTCTTTCATTTATGTGGCTGACTGAAGATCGTACTTTGTTGTGTGTAGAGCAGTTTTCTGCTAAAATTCCTCTTGCTAACCTTCTGTTTCTGCATTTGCCCAACTGGGTTTGCATCTATGCATTGCTCCCACCTCCTCTTGCTGACGGAACTCTTGGTTTCAGACATCCCCTGTGCTTACTGATATTGCCAGAATTAAATGTACTGTTTTCTGTCTTCCTGTGCATAACTTGGTACTTACACGCACAGGACTTCATTTTGTTCAGAAAATGCTATTTTTCTGAATTGCCACTGCTTATGTGGCAATGCCTATGAAGTTAGCGATCTCACCCATATGGGAGCAAATACAGACTCACTGGGCTCGTTTCTCTCATGTAGGTCACTGATTAAAAAAATCAACTTGGTGCTTTTTCTCTTGATGTAGAAAGTAGGTTACTGTAGTCCCGTGGAGAATATCTTCTCATGTGGCTGCGTTGCAGAGATGCTGCTGGGTGGTAATCATGTAATGCGGTTGCTGCAGCTCTGGTGTTCTTTTTTTTCTGACCACTTCACAGTTAAATGTAACATATGGCAGTAATGTTTGAGGTTTTTACACACACACACACACACACACACACACACACACATGTAAGGAGTAACCGGACTTTACGTTTAAAGTTGCAGCCCACTGCCTTGTGGCAACTGATGTTAGTAGCCAGGTACGTAGACTTCCAGAAATATTTGAACACTGAGGCACATACGGAGGGTTTTAAAGATACTATCATACTGGACATATTCTTCTGCAATTTTCCTTTACCACTTAAAATGACCTCATAGCATCTCTCCATGCTAATAGACATATATCTCATTCTTTTTAATAGTTGCATAATGTTCTACTATCTGAATATATCATAGTTTATTTAACCACTACCCCACTGATGGAGTTTGTTTCTAAGTTTTTTGTCACTAAAAACGTTGTTTTATGGGCCAGCTATGTATGGTGGTGAAGGCAGCTGTTTCCACAAGACCAACTGTGCATTTTGGGTCCTGGATCCAGTGGCTTGAAAAACATGTTGGGGGGACCAGCAGTTAGCGTAATGGCTATGTCGCTGGACATCTCTCTCTCTCTCTCTCTGTCTGTCTGGCGAGCACACATGCCCTGTAGCAAAAACCTCTCCAAAAAAATAAAAAAACAAAAACAAAAACATGCTGGGCACATGTGCATGTGTGCTTAAAATCTAGAAAAGAGAAGGGACTGTGGTGTGACCAACCCCCTGGGAGGTGCTTGCTCACTCCCCCACTCTGCCCCACCTCTTTCTGGTAAGAGCATATACCTTCTAACAAAAACAAACAAACAAACAAAAAACGTTTCACCGTGTTACAATACAAAGCCTTATGCATATATCTTCTCCTTGTGGTAATTTTCTTGCTATAGGATAGATCAGGTGTGTGTGTGCGCGCGCATTTCTTATTGTGATAGATCTTGCCTCATACTTTGCAAAAGCTTACAGCACTCATGTTCTAGACAGCAAAGCTGGAGTGTGCGTTTTTCTGCATGCTTGTAAACAATAGCTAATTTACTCTTTTAATTGTAGGCTAAACTGAGGGTTAAAAAGCAGTATCATGTTTCAACTTCTATGTCCCTTTGTCCAATGATAAAGTTATTATCCTACTTTTGGTTTATTGGTTACATTTTCCTGCCTTTGGATTTCCTCTCCCCTGCCTATATTGTTCATAGCCTTTGTCTAGTCTTCTTTTGAGTTGTTTTCTTCTTTTTGATTTGTTGTGTTTTATATTTTAGAACTAGTAATCTTGTATGTGTAATTTGTTCAAAGAAACTTTTAATTTTAGAGCAGTTTTAGATTACAGAACAACTGGAAGGATAACATAGAGAATTCTTTTATTTCCCTCATCCCCTCGCCCTCCCCCATACCCTTTTGCTGGATAGTAACATCTTACATTAGTACTTACACTGGCATGGTACATTTGTCACAATTAATGAGTCAATATCATACATTATTATTAATTAAAGCTCAGACCCTATCAGATATTCTTAGATTCCCCCCCACCACTGTCCTTTTTCTATTCCAGGATGCCATCCAGGAGGCCGCAGCACATTTCATCACCATGGATCTTTGCCTCCTCCGTGTTGTGAAAGTTTCTTAAACTTTGCTTCTTTTTGATGACCTTGATAGTTTTGAGAAACACTCCTCAGGTGATTTGTAGAATGCCCTTAAACTGGGATTTGTCTGATTTTTTTCTCATGATTTATACTGAGGTTATGGGTATTTGAGAGGAAGCTCACTGGCAGAGTGCCATTTTTATTGCATTATCTCAAATGTTCATTCTAGAGACATGAGTTTATCAACGTGGGTGATGTTCTTTGTCATTGACTGGGGCAGTCGTTTTGTTATGTTTCTCCCCATCACCTGCCTTTCTATATTATACTCTGTTTTTAGTATATGCACTTGGTAGTATATGCACTAGGTAGTATATGCACTTACTGGAGAGTGAGAGAAGGGAAAGAGAGAGTGAGACTGAAAAAGCATCCTCCTTGGGCGATAGTCACATCATAATCCCTTCTCCACTTCTTCCTCTTCTTGGGATTTTGGGCATGCGTGCATGCATGCACACATGCCCAGCATGTTTCTCAAGTCACTGGGTCTGATACTCAAAAGCATGCAGCAGCAATGTTTGATCCAGCTGCCTTAACCACCAGGCTACCTTATAGGCCCCCATATTGTACTCTTTGGAAAGAGCTTACTACGTTTAGCCCAAACACTTAGTGAGTGGGGAGTATGATGAACCTAATTAGAAGATGCCATTACTTACATAAATTATAATTTTTATAACAGGCAGATTGGTCTCTTCCTCCCTGTTTATATATTTATTTAATTACTTATTTTAGTCAGCATGAACTCACAGATGTTGGTTTTATATTATGGGTTATGATTTGTATTGCTCTGTTTTGTTGCATTCATATCCTGGCTTACCCGTTCATTACAGGTAGTAAGAATTCTTTCAGTTGCCTGCTGTACCCCTTTAATGCACCCTTGTGCTTATTTAATTTTTTTTAAAGCACCTTCTTTCTTTCTGGGACTACAAGATGCTCTAGGCTCATCTTCTATATTTTGTGACCCAGTTCTAGCATCAGCCACTTCTCTGAGGAGCCCTGGTTCCTTTTATTGAATAATCTATTAGAAAAAAAATATGGATAATAGGTATCCTCATTGCTGTGTCATTGCTTCAAGGCCTTCTCAACTGACAGATCAAGGAAATGTATGTGTATATACATATATGAATACAGTATTCTATATGTAACCATCTGTGTCTAGATTATATTGAACATAAATCCATATGGCTGTCTCTGACTCTAATCCATTACCACATGGATCACACTGGGTATGTGGAAGGAAGGTCAGAGGTAAAGCCCAATTTTTATCACATTATATTAAAGGTATAGTCTATCAACATGACATTATTAGTGATAATTTTTTTTTGAGAGGTTTTTGCTTTAGGATGCATGCACTCACCAGAAAGACAGAGAGACAGAAAGTGAGAAATCACCCCCCCTGGGGGGGGGGGATGGCCACACCGCAATCCCTTCTCCATTCTCTTCTTGTAATCTTGGGCACACACACACATGTGCCCAGCATGAGTTTAAGCCACCGGGTCCAAGACTCGAACCACAGTTGACTACATAGGAGTCCAGCGACGTAGCCATTATGCTATCTGCTGGTCGTAGTGATAATCTTTGTAAAAATGATTATTTATTTAATTTAACTTATTATTATCATTTTTAATTTGACCAGAGAGAGACAGAGAGAAAAAGGAAAGTGAGAAAGAAGACACCAGATCCAAGAGTTGTACCACAGTTAGCTGTGTGGGGAGTCCAGCGCCTTAACCACCATGCCACCTGCCGGCCCCTGTTGGTGATAATCTTACTCACTTTGCTGAGGTAGCTGTTGTTTCTCTTTCTGTCTGCACTGTTTAGAAGAGGAGGAGAGCCCCTTCTCTTGCTTATCTCTAGCTTCCCATTCTAACAATGAGAAACCCAGCTGACCCCCGCTGTCATCCATTCCTTAATTTTTCCATGGTCTATAGTGGTATCAGAATTGTTATCCTGTACTTCTTGGTGAGACAACTTTATCAACAAGAGTTTAGTACTTATGGTAGTTTTTAAATTTTTTGCTTTCAGTCTTACAGAGTCTACTTATTTCCAGTTATTTGGGCCAGAACCTTCTGCCTCCCACTCTCATCCATGAAGTTGTTTCATCCACTCATTGGGGCAAACTTTCACCAAACATGAATAAAATGTGACTAGAAACTAGAAATTTAATTGCTTAAATGCTTTACAGCAAAATACAGGTCAACACAAGGAACATTATTAAAGGTCACAGGGCCATTTGTAGTGGTAAAACATGACTCTGCACAGCAGCATCACATGGGAACATTCCTGGTTCAGGTCTGGGTATGTCTTTAGGCATGCTGGACACACTTATCCATGACTCGTGTGCCCATGAGCTGAGGCAGGCTGAAGGTTGAGAGTGGATAACAGCATTGAGACCTTGTTGGAGATGCTCTCCCTCCTTTATTGTCTTGCTCTGTGTTTCTCTTGCTCAGGGAGAAATAAATAAGTAAAATTAAAAAAATAAAGAGTCACTAGTACACAGAAGAAATTGTTTAGTGTACTATTATTTTATTATTGACATTCAAATGGGATGATTGTTCAGCACCCCAGGTGGCTCTGGGGAAGAAGCTGCTGATGGCTCTACTTCTTTGTCACCATAGGTATATTGTCTTTCTCAGATTAACATCACAAATTAGGAACTACTTGGCTAGAAATAGCTAGGGTTCTCCTGGGAAGAAGATTTAATTGGAAATGTGCTCATGGAATCTCTGAATTTGAAGAAGCCTGACTGTTGAAAGCACATGAAGTATTTGGAAAATAGTATTTGCCAGCCATGTAAAACCAGCATGAGTGCTGGACTAGAGATTGTGCCCTTTGGGTGCTAGGAGCCCATTGTTTCCCTTGCTTTAGATTGCTTAATCATTCCTGATTTCTCCTGATATAAAACAGTAATCATACTTTCCATTATTTAGCTCAGAGCATGTTATGAAAATAAAATAATGTGGGTCTAAGATTCATTTGTTTTCCATTACTTATAGATGGATAACCAAATTCTTAGGCAATCTCATAGTGGCTGCAGATTTTGGAGTAAGAGGAGTTCTATAGACTCAGATTCTGCCTCTGCCACACACAACTATGGTTTGGACAGTTTAGTTATCTATTTTAAGCTTCAGTTTTCTCGTCTAGTAATAGTCCCTTCCACATAAGGGCTGGCGGGAGAGTTAAATTGGATAATATATTATCTTAGTCTATTTTCTTTTGCCATAACTGAATGACACAAACTGGGTAATTTATAAAGAAAAATTATTAGTTCTAGAGGCTGGGAATTCCAAGTTGGAGGGGCCACGTCTAGTGGGGGCTTTTGTGCCATGACATACATGGTAGAAAACTGGGAGGGTAAGTGAGCCCTGACAAAAGGGATTGCAAGACTATACTGAGCTCACCTTTATAACAACCTGCTCTCCTGAGAACTAGCTCACTCTCTTTAGAACAAATTCACTCTCGAAGTACTACTGGAATCAGCCTGTTCTGGCTCCCCCTTCATGATTCAATCATCTCTCTTTAACTTTTTTTATTTTATTGACAGAGCATGTATGCATTTGCAAAAGAGAGTGAGAGGGAGAAAAAAAAGAGAAAGGTAGACGTGAGAGAGAGAGAGAGAGAACCCCCCAAAGGGATGAGGTCACACTGCAATCCTTCTTGCCCATTTCTCCATCCTATCAGGAATCTGGGCATGCATGCATATGTGCCTAATGTATTTCTCAAGTTTCCAGGTCCAGGATTCAAATTGTGGTAAGCCATGAGGGATCAGGCTCCCAGTGTACGGTGCTTAATGATTGCACTACTTGACAAGCCCCCAATCACCTCATAAAGGCCTCACCTTTTTTTACTTTTTTGAAGCCTCCAATGTCATCACTATTTATATCCACTGTGTTCATTATTACATTTCTTTCAACTTCTTTTTAAAAAGTTTATTTATTTTATGTTGAGAAAGAGAAAGAGAGAGTGATAGAGAGAGAGTCACTCAACAGGGTCTTCATTCTGCATCTTACCCCTGGTCTCAGTCAGCCAGGATTACAGGCCCGTGCATGTCCAGCCTACACAGGAAGACCTCAAGATGTGAATCCAGGACCTTCCTATGCAGCTTCACATCCTAGAGTATTGCCTTACTGTTGTACTACTATAGCTGACCTCAGCTTCAACTCTTTTTTTTTTACATGCTTTTTTTTCTCTTTAATTTTTATTGTAATTTCTCATTGGCATATAATCTTTATACATCTTTGTAGGGTACAGTATGGTTTTTAAAAGTATGTATATAGTGTATTATAAACAAATTGAGTATATAAACATATTTACTTCTTTCAACATATAACATTACACTATGTTATGTACATTTGAAAATTTACTGGTTATTTTGGAAGTATACATTAGATTCTCAGTGATGTTCTCTACTGTAAAATACAGTTCTAAAGAAACACAAAGTAATAATCAGACAACAGAAAGTTTCATTAATAAATGAGGATGGATTTTTCTTTTTGAAGATAATCTTAACATGGCCAATGAATGGTAATAAGACTATGTAACAATATAGAAATGCAAGATGAAACCTGTTGAGACAAATAACTGTCAAATAATTGGTGAATTTGTACTTAAACCTGCCTGTGTGTAAAATAATTGAATCTAAATTTTTCGCATGCTTGTGGACATTTTCACATGATATCTCATTGGATTTTTGTTTCTTTTAAAATCATATTTATGGTTTACTGGTAAATACAGTAGTTGTGACAGACATTCTTGGTACTTTGGTTAGGTCAAGAGAGGAAATGGGTAAGAGTGTCTTGGGGCATGCAAAAATTTAGCAGTTCAAATAATCCTTAGCTCTTCTGAGACACTAAAGATGGGAAGTATGTAATATACACTTCTGTAATAGATGGTTTCTGTTCATTATAGTGATTATCAGTTTATGCATTTGAAAAACTGCTGCTGTTTTTCCATCACTGAAAACCAAGTTCAAAGTACCATCCTGCTCAGTAAACTGATGAAACTTCAAATATTATGTTTCATAATATTTAGTCTATGTATGGCTTTGTCAATGAGGTTTGTTTCTTGTAGGCAACATACAGAGGATTTCTGATTCCTTATATATTGAGGAAATCTGTACCTTTAAGTCAGAGAAATTAATCCATTGAGATTGACTTATCCCTGTCATTTCATTACTTCTTTTTTTGAATTGTTTTATATTCTCTTAATTTATCTCCCTTTAGTTTTCCTGGTGTAGTAGTCCCTTAAGTATTTCCTAAAGAGCTAGTCTATTTTTGGTGAATTCTTTCAGCCTTTGTTTATCTGGGAATGACTTTATTTCTCCTTCCCATTTAAAGGATAATCTTGCTGGGTATAGTACTCTTGGTGAAAATATTTTTCTTCCAGTGTTTTAAATATGTCTTCCCATTCATTCCTTTCCTGCATTGTTTCAACTGAATGGTCCGATGTTAGCCTTTGTAAGTAACTTGGTATTTCTTTCTTGTAATTTTTAGAATTGTCTTTGTCTTTGATTTTTTAAACCATTTGGTGATGATGTGCTTTGGAGAGGATCTTCTTATGTTAAATCTATTTGCTGCCCTTTGTACTTCCTGGATTTGGACGTCCATATGCCTCTAAATTTGGAAAATTTTCAACTAGTTTATCATGAAAGAGATTTTCTATGCTTTTCTATGTCTTCCGGAATACCTATTATTCAGCTATGTGACTCTTTAATGATGTCTAGGACTTCTCTGATGCTGTCCTAATTTTTAGTGATTATTCTTCCATTCTTTTCAGTTGTTGGACTAAGTTGTAGGTTTTGTATTCAAGGTTGGAGATTTCTTTCGTGTTCTTTGTCTGTTCTGTTGTTAATACTTTTGATTTCCTGCATTACATTCTTTGTTTCCAGAAGTTCTGTTTGATTCTTTTTCAGGGTGTCTCTTTATGTTGTTTCTCCTTTAAGATATGGAATAATTTTCTCGTATCCTGGAACTAGTTATCTGTTTTATCTTACATCTCATTGAGTTTTGTTACAATAAATATTCTGAATTCTTTTTCTGACATTTCTGTGATCTCTTGTACTTTATTGTCAGTGAGGAGTTATTTTGTTCCTTTGTCTGGGGAGGTATTTCCTAGCTTTCTCATATTTCTTGGGACTCTACTTTGATTTGTTGTCATCTGGTGATATACTCACTTCTTCCAACTTCTCTGGAGAAGGTTTCTGTAGCCATGTGCTCAGGTACTTCCCTACAGTATGAGTTAGCTTCATGACAGTTTCCCTTCTCTACTGTGAGTGAGAATGTGGTATCCACAGTGGGAGTTTTAGAGGGGAGTTTCTCTCCTGTTTAGGGGGGATTATGGTGAAAGAACTCCTGTGAAGCCTCACTGTTTTCATCTGTTCAGTTATTGTATGCCCAAACCTCTCTGTTCCCAAAGTGGCTGGAGACTGAGCTGGACAGGTAGAACATAAGATGGTAGTCCAATTTTTTTGCTTTCTTATTTTTCCTTCTATCTCTGGGACTGCAAAAACCAGATGGTAGTCTTGAAGGCTGAAACAACCCTTTCCCCCCCACCGCAGGCTGGGAAGGAATCTTTTGTTATCAATTTAGGCCAGACACTCTTTGCTTCCCTGTGTCTCCTTCTCCCTCTTGGACTGTAGGAACTATGTGGTGGTCTTCAAAGCCAGAGCAGTCCCTCCTTCCACACTGCAGGCTAAGCCAGGGTATTCATGATTAGCTCAGGCCAGACAACATTTGCTTCTCTGTTTCTCCTTCTATTGCTGGGACTTCAGGAACCTGGTGGTGGTCTTGAAGGCCAGAGCAGCCTTTCCTTCTGTACTGCAAGCTGGGTGGGGATCCTTCATGATCAGCTCAGGCCAGGTAGTCTTCACTTCTCTGTTTCTCCTTCTATTTCTAAAGGCCTCACGTCTCAATACTGTTATATTGACAATTAAATTTCTAGCACATGAGCTTTTGGGTGGGAGATATTTAAACCAAAGCATGTATGTACAGTGCAAGCACAGCACTTGGTACATGTTGTATGTTCAGTAGACTGTAGCTACTGGTATCTATTTTATCATCACATATACAGTCTTGATACCAAGTCTTTAACAACCTTGTATGCCATTATTACCATCATGAATTCACCTTTTGTTTATCTTGAATATATTCCTTAATTACAACATACCTGCTTATCTACTGTCTTTTATCTACTATTAGACTATGTCTTTTTTTTTTATAAGGAAGTTTTTAAACCTTAGGGCATACATGCTTTCTGGGACAAAGAGAGAGACAGAAACAGTGAGAAGGAAAGTGAGAAATCAATCCTCAGGGTGGATGACCATGCTGCAATCCCTTCACCTCCATTCTCCTCCTTGGATTTTAGGCACACACACACGTGCCCCCCCCCCCCCCCCCCATGTGATTTTCAAGCCACTGGGTCCAGAACTTGAACTGCAGTTGGCCATGTGGGAGTCCAGCGACATAACCACTATGCCATCTGCTGGCTCCTGGACTATGTTTTTTTGATGTCAGAAATGTTAACTTACTCATAGCTGGTTCCTTTCTAGCTAACACATAGGTAGGACCATAGCCAGTTGACTCAAGAAAATTGTGTGTAATTAAACTAATATAGAGATCATCAAGGAATATTTAAGAATTGGTCAGAGAAATGTGTACTGAGTACCTTACTGATTCAGTAAATGAAAACTACTGTGTAGTTCTGTGAGCTGAACTAAGTATATAGGCCTATGTTTTGTTTGGCCACTTTTTTTTAAGTTCTTTTTTTTCCTTCTGTGAGCAAGAGAGACAAAGAAGAGTCAGAGAGACAGCACCTTCAATAGAGTCTTAGCACTATGAGCCACCCCAAGCTGCAGTGTTGGGTCTGAATCATGGGCATGTTAGTGCCTGGTGCACTCAAAGAGGTCTGTGGATGAGAACCTGGAACCCCACCCATCCATAATGTGGACCAGCCCTGCAGAACATCACATTGTGCTTTACCACTAAGCTACTGTTCAGCCCTTGGTTGGCCTCTTGGTGTTGAAGTAAGTCAGAGAATTTATAGCAAAAGTCTGAATTTCTGATTTGTCTTGACCAGGTTGGAGATTTAGCAACTCAAACTTTATCACTCTAGAAATGAGTGTTTTTCTCCAATTAGACCCATTCTCTATTCAAATGATAAGCAACATGGACACCCCATACTAGTGACTTTTTATGTGGCCATCGTCAGAAAGTCATCATTTCCTTCATAAAAATAAAAAAGATTTGGTAAATGTATAACAGAGAAAAGCACTGCTCTTTACTCATTCTCAGGTGGGTGGGGTATAACTGATCTAGCTGAAGAAGAAAAAGCACACACCCACACCACATCCCAGTTTGCCTAACCAAATGTTCTTAAACATGTTTGATCTCAGTAACTAAGTCTATATTCTATTGCTATGTGTAGCCTTGCTATTGAAAATCTTACTTCAAACAGAAATTGCTGATTTTGTTCTGTGCTCCTCTGAGAAACCCTACAGTTTATAAAGATGAATTTGAATTTACTGCGATTTAGATGTCTCCCCCCCCAAATTTCACATATTGAGATTTGGTGAACCATTATAATGGAATAAAGAAGGTGGAAACTTAATCCTACTGTAGTGTTGAAAGATGGGTCCTTCGGGAGGAGGCTAGGTTCAGGGTGAGGCTCCATAATTGGATACTTGTGGATTAATAATGGGACAAGACTTGGACACAACACATGTGCACTCTTATTGCATCTTGCCTCTGCCATATTACCCATCAGCAAGGAGACCCTCACCAGAAATGGCCCCTTGACCATGGACCTCCAAAATACTGAGCTAAATAAATATTTATTTTTATAAGTTGCCTGGTTTCAGGTATTCACTTATTAAAGCTACAGAGAATGGACTTGAGTGGAATTATTTATGGAGATGGGGGTTTGTGATTGGATGAGCCTTTCTCTTATACTCACAACCCATGACCATGGGCATGTGTTTTTGGCCACACAGTACCATAGGAGAAGGGCCAAATTAATTGATGTTAGGAGGGCATGAAGTTGACCACAAGGGATTTCAAAAAGTTTATGGAGAATAGATATTATGAAAAATTAACTCATGGATTTCAGAACTTTTTTACATCAAGATAGACTTGTGCGTCGATGCCACTTTCTATGAACTTTTTGAAGTATTTGCTATTGACGTCAGGCCAGTGTACAAGTTGAGGTTTCAGTTTTAGTTTTAAATTTTTTTTAAAAACCTTGTTTTTATTTATTTATTCATTCATTCATTTTAATTTGACCAGAGAGAGACACACACACACACACACACACAGAGAGAGAGAGAGAGAGAGAGAGAGAAGAAAAGTGAGAAAGCAAGCCACCAGATCCAGGACTCGAATCGTGATCGGCCATGTGGGAGTGTCCAGCACCCTTAACCACCACACCACTTGCTGGTCCCTTAGTTTTAAATTTGAAGGGTACACTCAAATTCTGACCATTTGAGTAATTAAATCAAGGTTGGTCATCTCCCATGGCTGCAATACATCCCATAAATTCCCCTACTTAAGAAAATGTCCACTAAGAACAAAAGGAAATGATTTAGCAATAATCTAGTTAATTTGACCAATGATACACCCCAATTAGCTATATCATATTCTAATTTTGAAACTTGAATTGGGCATTTTTTACTGTTTACATTGACTAAATTGAGCATAAAATTGCCGGATCACTTTACTCTCTCTTTTACAGACACAGCATAAAAAGCAGATTAAGTAAGAGATAGTGTTTTCCACTGGGCAGAGTGTGGGAATTTGAGGTTCTTATCAGGTTTTGAAACCTGTAAACGTGAAATGATCCTGGATTGGCACTTCCTGTTTTTACTTGTCAGTGAATATATTTTCTTCCGAAGTCCTGAGTGAGCTTTTGACAGGGCACCTTTACTACACGTACTTAGGAAGAGATATGGTGGAGGTGCAGCAGGAAAATATTTAAAAATTTACTCAAGAAATTTTTGTAGCGTTCAGCTCAAATACAGGAATAAACATGATTTGTGTGAGACTTAGCAATCCTCCATTCTTCTTTCAAAATAAAAGTATACCCGAAACAAGTTTAAGAGGCATGTACTAATTGGCCCTTGCTGTTGGCTAGTTATGTTTTATTACCTAATCTTACCGGGTTAGACATGTAAAAAAAAAGAGGCCCATTTCCAAGAGGCAATATGATTCCATGGATTAAGTACAGACCCTGCCCTCTGACTCTCTTGTGATGCTGATTTGCTTATTAGATGCTTTGGAATCCCAGTCAACATGACAATGTCTGAATTTCAATGAGATAAGCTGATTTTCTTGTCCCCACCTCCAACATAATGATATTGTAATAACTTAAAAGTCAATTGCTGTACAAATAGGTATGATTCTATGAGTATGATAGTATGTATTTATAGACAATATTTTTAAGAGACTATAATAACAGAGTGACTCAATTTTCATCCCCACATGACTCAACCACGTATATTCTTATATAAGCAGTAACTCTCACACCAACAGCCTTTGCTTCTCGGCTTACATGTACAATGGGCTTGCTGGGTTAATTGAGGTACAGATAATGGCCTGCATGTTTTTATCTGTAACAGGAGGGGTTTTCAAAAAGTTCATGGAAACACATATTATGAAAAATCTTTTTGTAAGCCAGCAGGTGGTATGGAAATTAAGGTGACTGGATCCCACATAGCTGGCTGCGCCCGTTTGAGTCCCAAACCCAGCAGCTTGAAAATCATGCTGGGCACATGTGCTCAAACTCCCAAAAGGAGAATGGAGCAGAAGGGATTGCAGCATGGCCATCACACCTGGGGTGTGATTTCTCTTCCTTCCTGTCTCTGTCTCTCTTTGTGAGTGCACAAAACTTATAGCAAAAAGGAAAGAAAAAGAAAAAAACTATGCACAGATTTCAAGAACTTTTGCCCCTAAATAAACTCTTACTTCCATTCCATTTTTCCATGAATGTGGAAGTCCCACAGAATAGGGTTAAAATCTTCTATGTGAAGCCTTCTCCAACGTCCTTCCCATTGCAGTCTCCAACCCAGTTGAATTTACTCTCTTTTTGGTAATACCACTTAATTTTTCTAACAGAAGCTGTGGCCCAGAATTGCATTTTTTATTTTCCTGTGGGCCTATACCAAGAGCAAAATGCAACTCTGTCCTTTTATCGATCAGTGCAGGTAGAGTATCAGGTTCCCAGGTACCTACCCAGTATGCAACAGTTGAATGGATGAGAATCTACAAATTAACAGTGGTGCTTTGGTAACTGTTTACTTTACTTTACTTCAGACTTTTCTATCTGTAAAGTGAGGATTTGGACTAGCTACTAATAAAGTTTCCTTACAGCTTCCAAATTTGTTTGATTTTTCTGTATTGTAAAACATGGCAAATATACATAACTTAAAATTTTTATTAGACCTTGATTTGAATAATGTGAGAAAACAGATTCTGAGTTTGACTTATTGAAATATTATTATTATTTAAGTTTTGTTTATTGATGTGATTTTACTCAATTTGTATTTCACAAAGTATTACTAAATAATAATTATACAATCAGATATTTGGGGAGGGCTATTTGTTTCTATCCATATGCTTAGCTAGCTGGCTTCTGAGGATTATAGCAAGAATGTGAACAATGACACAAATAATATACTTATGTAAAATTAAATCATGAAAAGACATTGAAACAATAAGTCATAATCATGTCAATGACAAGCAAACGACAATCATGCCTGTTAGCATATGACTATTGTCCTAAGTAAAATTTCACCTCTTATTTTTGGTGGAAATGTTAGTATTTGAAGGTTATCAAGAGTTTTGGGGTATAAAAATTCCAGGTAGACAGAGTCCTCTGTGCATATGGAATTGACTCTTAATATCAGATGACCCCTCTTACTATGGAATTACTACTAGTTCATTCTACAGATTCCATAGACTAATCAGGAAGAAGACTAAGGCCCTTTCTTTCTTTCATGCCTTTTAAGGTATTGAAAGCCTTATTTTTCCTCTTCCCAGGCCTAACTTGCCTTGAGGAGCTCAAAGCTGCAGGGCCTGTTTAGCTGCTACTATTTGCATGTGCTGACCAAAGTTTATATTCCAATTGCTTATGTTTCAGAACTCTTTAGTTGAGAAAGCACCTTTGAAACATTTAGTCATGCCTGTTCCAGGCAGTATTTATATTTGATCTTCTTTTTCACTCCTTCATTTTCACTTTGGCCTATTTTTCTTCTTCCTTTGCCATGACTCTCATTTGTTCATTAGTTCATTCATTCACTTATAATTATACTGGACACTGTTTACATACTAAACACTATGTTGAATTCTGGAGATAGAGCAATAACAATATGCTTCACACTCTATGAAACTTGGCGCTTAGTATTTTGGGGGACCTGGGGGCTTAAGATTGTTTTCTTGCTAAGTGTAGTCTCTGGGTATGTACTTATATTTGAATGTGTGTTTTTGGATTTTTAGCTTTAAATAATTGATTCCTAAATTCTGTTATACTGGATTGTCAGAAAAGTTATGACATATTTTTGCATAGAAAAATACACCATGACTTTTCCAACAACCCAATATTTCTGTGAATGTCAACCTGCCTAAGCTGTCTTTAGCCATACATTAATAGATATGACCACTTAATATTAGTTTATCTTTCATTTTGCAAGTGTCCTTTTTTCACTTTTTAAAAAATCACCAGAGGGCATGTATACTTATATGTGTGTGTGTGAGAGAGAGAGAGAGAGAGAGAGAGAGAGAGAGAGAGAGAGAGAGGAGAGAGAAATTACCCTCCAGGGCAATGCCATGCTGCAATCTCTTCTGCTCCATTCTCTTAAGATTTGGGGCATGCACACACACCCACACCCAGTGTCTTTTTCAAGCTACCAGATTCAGGACTCAAAGCACTCAGTTAGCCATGTGGAATCCAGCCACCTTAAACACCATGCTGCTTGTTGGCCACTTCTCTGGTGGTATTTTTAAGAGCTTAGTATTAGTAGTTTAAATTTAAGTGTTAGGTCACTAAAACGTTAACATGGGGCAATTCGGTTTTTCAGGATAATTAATCCCAGTGGCACAACATCAACCTCTGAAATATTATTTACTTCACACAGGAAAGGTTTCTTCTCTCTTACGTAACGTTCAGTGTGAGTCCGTCGCTTTCCCCTCCGTGGCACAGCACCATCTGGAATGTGTGGCCTTTAACATTGCTGAGGTAGGGGAAGCGAGGAGAGAGTTGAAGGTGGCACACAGGCTCTTGACTGCCTTATCCAGGAACTGACACAGGTTACCTTGTCTTAGAGCCCACTGGTCAAAGCTAATCATACAGTCTTTTTTTTTTTTTTGAGAGAGATTTTCGCTATAGGGCGCGTGCGCTCGCCAGACAGACAGAGAGAGACATAGAGACAGAAAGCGAGAAATCACCCCCCAGGGGGGATGGTCATGCCGCAATCCCTTCTCCTCCATTCTCCTCTCGGGATCTTGGGCACGCACGCACATGCGCCCGGCGTGAGTTTTAAGCCACTGGGTCCGGGACACGAACCGCGGTCGACTATGTGGGAGTCCAGCGACATAGCCATTACGCTAACTGCTGGTTCCCAATCATACAGTCTTTTTAATTTTTTTTTTTTTTGAGAAGTTTTTGCTTTAGGGCATGTACACTGCAATCCCTTCTCCTCCATTCTCCTCTTGGAATTTTGGGCATGCACGCACATACACCCCATGTGAGTTTTAAGCTACAGGGGCTGGGACTAGAACTGTGGCCGACTATATGAGAGTCCAGTGTCCAGTGATGTAGCCATTACACCATCTGTATGTCCCAATCACATGGTCTTAATCTAAGTACAAAGGAAGCTGGAAAATGTAAGGCAGCACAGGGGTAATTAGTAAGCCCTAGCTGTCTCTATCACAGTACCAGCTAACTGCCATTAGGCACAGATGGAAGTGAAAAGAGTTTTAGGACTCCTTAGAATGATACTTACACTGATACGACTATTCCAATATTATCATCATTCATTTAAACATAATTATCATCTTCTATGAGTAACGATTTTATGTCCATTTTCCTGTGTGGCATTAAACAACATGCCGAATGACATCACTATCTCAAAAGAAAATCTGTAAAACCTCTTTTTCTCCTTTTTACAAATAATTCAGTAAACCCTTGTTATCAGGTCATTTTAATTGCTTTGTTAAAGACTGATTAAATAAGACACCATCCCTTTTTTTCTGCTCATTTTGCCAGCCACCCAATTCTTTAGGTAATTGTCAAAGTGATTACTTCTGCTGCTGGAGTCTAGACAGCCGGTGCCGATTGGCGACAGGGCATTATCAGAACTTTAAAACCATCTTGTGGGCATGTTTGAAAACAAAAGAATGAAATTCATTTTTATCCCATCCACATAAATCCCACTGTTAGCTCAGTATTAGAAAGCATGGTACAGGATCTTGTCAGTGAGAGGCAAAGCATCATTTGTTCCATTTCTTCATCAGATTCCTTCTTGCTGCAATCACTTACCTTTGTCTGGAATTCTTGTCTTATGGTGCTTTTGCAAAAAATCAAGGAGGACTGCTGGACCCAAAGACTCCTTGGTCATAGGAAAGTAGGTCCTAGTTTTCCTCTGCTGATGGGAAGCCATTATTTGGCAGAGAGAGCCTCAGGCACATGCTATACATCCAAGCTCAGCAGCTTTGAGGTAAATTTCCATTTCAACTTTGTCTCTTAAATTTTACAGGCTTAATCAACATGTCTGATGAGTTGAAACCCTGTCATGAGATGTATTCTGTAGAAACATGCTTGACTGATAGCGATCACCCATCTTTGGTAAACCAGACTCCTGTATGTCACGATCATTAGCCTCTGAGTTATGTACTCCGATGGTTTCAGTTTATTCTTAGAATCTTCATAGGATTTTTTTCTCCCACACACAATTATTTAGTAGGAACCAGACAGATAGTTTCCTTAAATGAACAAGTGACAGATAAGCATTACTCTTCCCACTGAACAGATGAAGAAACTGAGACAATTTCGTGACTAGCCCAATGCGTCCTGGTGAGTCAGGGACAGAGTTCGGATTAAACTACAGTTTATATGCTCAGGTCAAAGCACCTTGTGTAACTCTGACGTTAAATTTCTAGAGGCAGAGACACATTCTTAGTTTATTTGTTAGAACCATGGCATGATGTACGGTTAGAAAAACTGGAGAACAAATCAAGTTATCTGATCCCCTTCGAAGCACAGCTGCAATAGTCTATCCAGGCCATGTGGAGAAATGCTTACGTAAGCAGAGAAGGTGGTAAAATGTGAAAAGAGCACAAGATGCCAGTCGGAAGAAGCAGACTCCAGTGAGAGCTGTGTGACCTTGGTCATGGCATTTCACGTCTCAGGAACTTCAGTGTCTTTGCTGGTGTAGTGTGTGGTGTCAGAGGACACATTTTCCAAGTTCCAAATTTCTTTTATTGTTTAATTGCTAGAGGCATGTGCACTTGCCAGAGGGATAGAGAGGGAGAGAGCAAGAAAGTACCCCCTACTGGGGCATGGTCGTGCTGTCATCCCTTCTCCATTTCTCCCTCCTGTCGGGATTCTGGACATGCACACAGCATATTTTTCAATCTACGGGGGCTGGGATTTGAACTGTGGTCTGTTATGTGGGATCTGACTCCCTTAACCACTAGGCTAGGAGGCCGACCCCGTAAGGTCTAAATTTCTATTGCAGAATTCCAAAACTGTTGCATTGAGGTTTAGAAGGATCATTCTTAGGCGATCTTATTCTAATCAAAATTCCCATTCTTTTAAAGGTTTATTTTTAAGTGGCGATTGTTATGAGAGACACTTTCCCTGAGTTTTGGCACATGGAATCTTCTCTCTGTCATCAACTCTGCTGAAGCACACAGAAGGGAATTGGAAAGAAGGCTTGTCTGTGAAGAGGCTGGTATACAGAGCAGGCACAAACTTGTAAGGCAAGGCTCTGTCCGTAACTCTGCTCCCCATTCCTCCCAGAGCTGGAGCTCAAACTCCAAACTCCCTCCTTCTACCCCTCAGCACCTCACTGATGAGTAAAAGAAATGTGTGCATCAGAAAGGTGCCTGCTAGGCTACTTTGCTAGCAGCTCTTGTACCCACACCCATGCCCATGTACTTGTTTGTCATGGAGTGAGTCTGAGGGACTTTGCTTTTTCAGCTTCTTTCTCTCTTGTCATTCTTTTGCCAAGTGAGAAGAGGAGCATTTCATCAGCCTCATTGAAATGCAGTGAGGCCTCCTTGTTTCTCCAAGTCTGTCCCTGTGGTAGGGAGCTTGATGAGGCTCCACAAGGACACAACATGGGGGTGGCAGTTCCTTTAAAGGATTTTCTCTGCAGAGGTCCAGGTTTATTTCTGTGTATCACTGACCCAGAGGCCAGTTTCACATCTTGCAAAAAAAAAAAAAAAAAAAAAAAAGCGCTCTGAGAGAATGTGTCAGCAGAACCGGCATTGCATGTCTAGACAAAGAATTGATATTAGCATCATCAGCCAGCATCCAATCTGTTAACTCTTGTGTAAGCATTTGCTGTCTGTGCCCTAGGCATTTCTGGGCTTTAAATGAAAATTTGAGCTCTAAGATTTAGACTGAGGTCTTTCAAGAAGTTCTTTCAAGGGAAGGGATCACACAGTACCTTATTTCAAGATCAGATACTTGATTGATAAATATGAAAGTCTCTCTTTTTTTCCTTCTCTAGTAAAACGTCATCTGTCATCACCATCTTCATTCTATTATGTATTTGTTATTTTAAGAAATTTTTATTAAGTCCACACTGGGAGCCTAAGTAGGGGATTTTACTAGGTGCTCCTGTTACACTGGTGAACAAAACAGCCAAGGTCCATGCCTCCTGGAGTTTGTAGCTTCATAGGAGAGACCAACCAAAAACAAGAGCGGCAGGATCTTTCTGTCTGGGTTTCGGCTGAGGCACCAAAGAACAAAGCAGTGGTGTTGGGTTCCTTGGCTTTCTACATTGAGGTAGTAGGCTACCTCTGCAGCATTTGCAGAAAGGATACCTCAGAACTGGTTTTGCCAGCATGCACCCATCTGCTACCTCCAGGGCACATAAGCGAGAAAGCTTATTGTCCTTGAGGCTCAAACTGGTAAGGAGGACTTCCTGAGGACTGTCACTGTGCTACGTGGTTCCCTTATGTGGTTCCCCTTAGAGACTAGGTGTCCCCTTCATTCATACCTGTTGAAGGGGCTTCTAGGAAGCCACTCAGAAAGAGAACTGTCCTGCATTTCAGGTACTTGGAGACTAATATCTGAGGCATCTCATAGCAGAGGCTGAGGCAGAAGAGAGGAAGTGCTTCATGGAGAGAGGCCAGCACTTTCAGAATTGATTAGATGAGAACTGAGTGGGTCATCTTGACCAGGAGGAATATATGGAAGAGAGCGGTGACTTTGCAAAAGAGGTGGGCCTCTGGGGTGGAGAGCAGAGTGTGGGACACCTGGGGAAATTCTTTTTTTTTTTTTAGAGAGAGATTTTTTCTATTAAAAGAAAGGAAAAATCATCCCCTGAGGGGATGACCATGCCCCAATCCCTTTTCCATTATCCTCTTGGAATCTTGGGCAAGCACACACATGTACCTGGAGTGAGTTTCACACTCCCTGGTCCAGGATTTGAACTGTGGCTGGCTACCTGAGAATCCAGAGCCTTAACCTCTGTGCCACCTGTTGGCCCCAGCCTAGGGTAATTCTTAAAGGGGCAATCAGAAGGCAGCTTTGGGTGACACATCTGCCATGATGGAGGGCTAGGTCTTCCAAAACCTCAAAAAATTATAGGCCTTAGAAACTTGGTTGTCTGCCAGGTGCAGAGGTGCCAAGCCCAGTCTACAGCCATATCTGACAAGTTAGACCGAATTTCTCCTCTTTTTCTATATCCACTTGCAACTCCAAGATAAGCAAGATGGCGGCAAAGAGAGTAAGGAGAAAATTGACAAGGCTGACTGTCCAACAGTTTCTAGGGTTACAGAAAATCTGAGCTGGGAGAGGGGAGAAACTGTCAGCTAGCTTAGGTTTGGAGTTTCAATATCATTAACATCGCCCAAGAAAAGCGACTATTTGCTCAGGACCTGGAAGTGGCTGGGATAGTCCTGGCACTGGCGAGTCCTCATCTAGCAACAGGGAAGAATCTATAAAGGCGACAGATCCAAGGGGTCAGAGGTGGGGAGGGTCAATTGCTTTCTATCTGTTCTACACTGATCATGGTTTCTCTACTAGGATGATTTGCTTATGCTGGAAAATAACTAAGCTACATAACTATACAACTGTGCTCTTAAGGCTGGTGGAGAGAGGCAGTAGTAGTGAGAAGACTATTAATATTTATTGGGTTGCCTGGAAAGTCATGATGCATTTTTGCATAGAGAACATAGAAGAACTATGTCATGACTTTCCTGACAGTCTAACAGATGACAAGGCTAATCTCTAAGAAAAGGATAGTCAATGAATGTGCAGGGGCCAGCTGTGTGCTGAGTGCCGGGTGGGAGCTAGGGAAAGGGTGCCTCCAAGGTCCGGGCAGGAAGGACAGCGTGGGTAGGGTTTCTGTGGAGGCACGTAAACAGCATTCAGTGAATATTTGTGTGGCTTCAACCGCCACATTCTTTGTGCAGGGCATCAAGTTCAATGCTATGTTTTATGAACGGCATAAATGCCTCCTTCACTGAGATTTGAAGTTCAATGGATCTGCATGGGAAAAAACTCTTTGACAAAAGGTCAGATCTAAAGACAGTACAGAGCGATGAAGTTCCTGCCCTCTGCCCCAAGCTCATGATGACCTCAGATAACATCCTCCTTTTCCAGGTATTGCAATGACTGGCAGCCTCTTCTACTGCACGGACTACCTTTTACGGAATGTAGGGACAGCTGGGTAAAGAAACACAGCGCTCCCCTATCAGTTCCAGGAGGAGGAAAGGAGAAAAGCCTTCTTCGCGTGATCTGGGGCTCTGTTTATGTGCAAGGCTCAGAAAAAACTACTTGTTGGAAGTGTGCCATCCAAAATAAGAGAGGTAAGATGTCAACAAGTTCGTCAGTAAGGGCAGACGTAATCCCTCACATTGACACACTGATTGGAAAAGTGGCTTGCCTTTGTTGGCACAAGTTTTCTCACTCAGGAAATAAAAAAGAGCAGAAAGATGACCAGTTGCCCGGCGGAGGCCTGGGGAGAGTCTCTGCGGGAATGTGGACTCATCCATTTAAAGCTTATATCCTGAGCAGACAGTGACCTCAGTGAGCGCCTATGCGGGTGGCAGCTTCCCAGGCCTCCCGGGTTTCCAGCTGGCACACAGTCTCCCTCAGGAGATGGAGCATCTCGGGGCAGGGAGCAAGGCACTGGGGCCTGTGGGGGCTCCAGGAGAAAAGACTGACAATCCTTGCTTTCAAGGAACTGTCTGATTAGGAGACAGAACCCGCATCATCAAGATGATATCTAGCAGTCTCTGGGCAGAGCCAGCCCAAGGAGGTGAGAGGGGGGTAAGAGAGACTTCCTCTGAATACCAAGAAAACATGGTGCCATCTTGCACCAGGGCTTTTCATGCCTCTAGCTTTTAATTGTATTGATTCTCTTTGCAGACAGACAGACTAGCAGATACAGTGCAAAAACATGGAATTTGATAATTTCAAAGAATGCTTCGTAAATAGGAAAGGCATTTCTGAATTTCAGAGGAGGAGTTTATGCTATGTCCTCCTTCTTCTCCCATCAGTGGGGAGTAATAATTCACCCATTTCAACCTTTGCCACTTAAAGAGGAGCTAACCTACAAACGGGCTACTTGGCACACAGAAAGCTCTCATTGAAAAATATACAAAAATCAAGTTCAGGCATTTAGGTAGCTAAGAATTACAGATTTTTACAGAAGACTTTAGAATTATAGTGCTTTTCAAAAACTTGACATTGCCTGTATCATGTATGACTATCCAACCTCAAGAAATGCTCTTGGAGGGCTAACCAGGTGGTGTGCTGGTAAAGGCAGCTTGATCCCACAAGGCCACCAAAATATGCAGGACACTTGTGGAAAATGGAGGAGAAGGGGTTGCAGTGTGCGCTCTCCTCCTAGGGAGTGCTTCCTCACTTTCCCTCTCTGTGTGTATGTGTCTCTCTCTGGTGAGCATTTGCACCCTATAGGAAAAACAAAAACAAAAACAAAATAAATAAATAAAAAAATAACAAAAACCAAAAAAATAAAAAAACCCTCTTTATAAAGCACTCTGTAAATATAAATACTTTTTTGTCAAACATTTAAAAAATCAGCCTTTAAGTTGATATTGTGGTGTCTGTGTAAGTATGTGTATTATTATTTTTCTTGCAGTATGCTATAGTACAAAGATCCATGAGCGTTCGGGTCTGGCAAACCTGTGTTTGAACCCCAGCCTTACAGTCCTTAGGTCTGGAGTCTGGGACCCTGCCCTTGATTTCTGCTTTGGAAGGTCTACCCTGACACTCCTAACAGCTGCAGCCCTCCTTACCTAGAGAGAAGCCTGCGGGTGCGAGAACACATGTCCACCTGAAACCTCTGTTCCCAAGCTCTGCAGACTCTGGCACTGCCTGCCAGTGCAGCTAGAAGCACAAGCACACTGCAGCAACCACCTAGCCTGGGACCGGCTCAGGGGCTGTTCACTTTTATAGTGCAGGACGGGGCTAGACAGGTGTGAGGGGAAACAGAGGCGGAGCAGCGGCTGGGGACCTCCATTTGCACTCTTTTTTTTTTTTTTGGAGAGGTTTTCGCTATAAGGCGTGTGCGCTCGCCAGACAGACAGAGAGAGACAGAGAGACAGAAAGTGAGAAATCATCCCCCAGGGGGGATGGCCACACCGCAATCCCTTCTCCTCCATTCTCCTCTCGGGATCTTGGGCACGCACGCACACGTGCCCGGCGTGAGTTTTAAGCCACCGGGTCCGGGATGTGAACTGCGGTCGACTACGTGGGAGTCCAGCGACATAGCCATTATGCTAACTGCTGGTTCCCAAGGACCTCCATTTGCACTCTTATATGGGCCCTGAAAGTGTCAGGAGGGTCCCTCACATCTCATTCTGGGTCACAGTTTGCAAGTGATCACCTTTATGAAGTTCATTTTCCTCTTTTGGAAAATGTATAAGAATTCCTATCTTACAGATTTTAAGGACCTAATTAGATTTAGTATAAACATAGTTGTACAAATCATAGTAAACAATAAGTGCTTATCACTGCTATCAACCTCAGAAAGAGTTTCAGGTTAAACTGAAAATGTCTGTCAAAGCCACCATATACTGAAATGCATTACTTCTATTGCCAACAGTATTTCAGATATGTAATCCTTTATCTGAAATCTTTGAGGACAGTTTGTTTTCAGAAGCCAGAATTTTCTTGATTTTAAAAATCTAACTATTTTTAAATCTATCCATAAGCCATTACATTATACCTGGGATATTTGAGGCAGCGCTCAATATATTACATTTGAGATCATCAAATGCATTATAATTTCCATAGCAAAATCAACACTATGATAAATCAACACTATGAAGAGCCTCATGTCAGTTCAGGTCAGTTTTTTAAAAAAAATTACTTTAAAAACTTTAAAACAGTTTTAAATTTATAAAAAATTTATACAGAGAGTACAGGAAGTTCTTGTGTATCCTGTACATAGTTTTCCCTATGTTAACATCTTACATTAGTATGGTACATTGTCATAATTAATAAACCCATATTGTGACGATAATTAAAATCTATACTATATTCAAATTTTCTTAATTTTTGCTTAATGTCCTTTTTCTGTTCTAAGATGTCATCTAGAAGACCCAATTACATTATTTTAAAAATTTTTGCCAGAAGGGCATGTGTGCTTGCCAGAGAGGGAGACGGAGAGGCAGAGGGAGAGAGAAAGAAGGTGAAAAGCACCCCCTTGGAGAATGGCCACACCATAAACCCTTCTGTATCTCTCCCTCTTTCTGGGAGTTTAGGCACACATGCATATGTGCCCAGAATGTTTCTCAAGCTGCTGGATTTGGGACTCAAACTGCAAGGTCAGCCACGTGGGATCTGGCTTCTATAATCACCAAGCCATGCGGACCGGCCCCACCCCACTACATTTCCTTGTCATGTTTCCACAGGCTCCTGCTGGCTGTGGCGGTTTCTCAGAGTTTTCTAGTTTTTGATTACCTCAACAGTTTAAGGAATACTGGTCAGGTATTTTGCAGAATGCCCCTCAGCTGGGATTTGTCTGATATTTTTCTCATGATTAAGCTGGGGCTACAGGCTTTTTTTAGCAGATCACAAAAGCCAAGTGTCATCTTTCACATATTAAAGGAATATACCATCAGCATGACTTATTGTTGTTGGTCATGACCTTGATCATCCGGCTGAGGTAGTGTTCATCAGGTCTCCCCACTGTAAACTTATGCTTTTCTCTCCCCTTCCAGTACTACACTTTTTGGAAGGGAGTCATCCACATACATGCAATGGGAAGTTATGTACCCATCCTGGAAGGTGGAGTGTCTGTGTAAATTATGGAGATTGGTCTCTTTTCCCTTAGGGGCCATGCTTTGCTGGGTTAATAATTTTTTTTTCTTGCTATAGGACTCATGAGCTTGCCAGAGAGACAGAGAGAGACAGAGAGACAGAAAGCGAGAAATCATCCCCGAGGGGGATGGCCATGCCACAATCCCTTCTCCTCCATTCTCCTCTTGCGATCTTGGGCATGCACGCACACACGCCTGGTGTGAGTTTAAGCCACCGGGTCCAGGACTCGAACCGCGGTCGACTATATGGGAGTTCAGCGACATAGCCATTACGCTAATTGCTGGTCCCAATAATTTTTTTTTTAAATTTTGGTCTTGTGGATAAGGAGTTATGGATCAGAACCAGCACTATGTCTAAATTGTTAAAGTCTTACCCTGTATCTTTCGGGTGACAGAAAAGGCTGAGTGGTAATTTCTTATGAAAAGAGAGAAAGACAGGGAACTCTTAGGAAGAGATATTGACAGTATGGAGAATACTCCTGTTTCCCTGGAAGGTCTCTGCTCATCACACATGGCTATGCCTTCCTAAATAAGAACTACATCTGACAACTTCCACAACTTCATAATGAATTCAGCCTGGAGAGAAATACTGAGAAATATGGTGATGGTCAAATTAAAAATATATTTTTAAAAACGAAGACAAATTTCCCCTTTCATGCATTTGACAGGCCTTTTAAACATGCATTTTCATAGAGATTCTTGATTAGGGTTATTCGGGACTGGGAGAGGTGTTACAAATGGAAATCCGGGTGGTTCTTGCTAGGGGTGTGCAGTCTCTTCTCACAGTGACTAGGGACTGGGGGGTGGGGACCCACTCCACTCTCCTACATTCCCAGCTCTTTCTGAGAGCCCCATTCCTACCCCTGAGGTGGCTCTACTTGCCACACAGTCTTGGGCTAAGTTGCCTTCCTTCCTATTTCTTCTTGCCCTCCTCTCGCTAGCTGTGTGGAACTCTAAGGAGTTTTATTGTTCAATTCTATCTCCTCTGTGGTCTCTGTGTGGTTTCAGCAACTTACTTGTACCTGGGATAATATTCAACATATTTGACAACCTATGCCCTAGAGCTGCATGTGGGCCTTGTGCCAGGCACTACCTGCCTTTCAGATAGAGAGGGCCCACGGGGAGGGCCTCACTGAGCGACGGTGAGTGGACCTGGGGTGGCTGAGAGAGCAGCTACTTACCAGCCTGCAGAGACATCTTTCTCTAGAGTAATGTACAAGGAACTCAGCCTTTCAGTGTATTTTGTCTCATGTTGGACATTGGAGCCCTTAGAATGAAACCCTACCCTTCATAGCAATTTCTGGCATACGACTTATAAACGCTCAGGGTTGACGTTCCAACTCATGGAACTAAAGCCCCAAGGAAGCATTCATTTAGTAAGGGCCACGTTATGACCTAACATTAACCTGGTTGCTCTTCAGACTTATTCCTGAAGCCTATTAGTCTATGCCATTATGGGCTCAGGACCTCCTCACGCGGTGGTGGGGGCCCTGAGCAGCACCAGAATTATGGCAAGGAATCGACTGGCAGGCATGTGTCTGTGGTGAAGTTTTCCCACTTCAGCCCTCCAAGGAGCCCAGAGGAAAGTCTCTCTTCTGTGCATTTCGCTGACCCCTTCCAGCCTATGGCGTGGCTGCCTGCACTATTGTGCATCTCTTTAGCATAAGACGAGGGAGCCCATCTCTTCCAGCTAATTTAGACGAGTAATGTGGATGTTTAGAAAATGGTACAAACTTCTAAGGAAAATAAAAGTTATGTGTAATTTAGAAGATGAATAATCTTCAAATAACTCTCTGAATTTGAGCTCCAATTAGGGAGAAATAATTATGGATGTTGGCGCTGAAGGAAAAAAAAAAAAAACTTCAGTCACTCTCTGATCTCGGTTGTGCCTCTTTTTCAAAGTCCAAAATTTGGATATAATGATGCACAAGATAAATAAGTTTATTATTCAACATATGTTTTTGCTGTTTGATGAATTGACTGGAGGTCCTTAGAGACCTTCTTTTCAAAGTTTCCCATGGTGGGGAGGAATATGCCTAAACCTAGTTTCTAGGGTTCTTTTGGACTGCATATTATCAGGCTTTATTGCCTATAACAAAAATCTAAACTTTCTTGACAAACTCTCCTAGTCATAAAATCTATTGACTATTCAATATATTTTATACATTTACTATTAAAATACTATATTGTATGTTATACTATTGTTTATATAGTTCATTTGGAAGCTTCTTATGTAACAAGTCTTTGATTGCATCTTGAATTATTTTTTAAAATCGTTCATTGTGATTTACATTTCCATGGGCATATTTGTTTCTTCTGAATGGGTTTATAAAACTGCTAAGGTCAAGTATTTTAATAGATTTAATCTTTGCTTACAACAGAGCCTTTCGTTTGTTATCGAGTTTGGGGACCTGACTGATCTGGAATCTTGTCCTGTTTTGCCCCGGATGTGTGATCACCAGCCAGTCACTTCACGGCACAGGCCCTGGTTATCATCTGTACAGGAAGAGCTTAGACTAGGTCACTTTGCCATCTCTCCAGCTTTATCATTTGGATGATAGGAGTTGATGTGGCAAATCTCCTGAAAGAACGTTCCCTGGGTTTGAGAAGCCTATCCTAATGTGACCACAGATGTTATGGACTTGGAAAAACCTCTTTTCAAAAGCTCCTGAAAGACAAAAGCATACTCACGGGCTCTCAGGGCATGGTGTCCTCACTAGGTCCTTTGGTCGCACAACCCTCCCTGTGGGTGTTTCCGGGGCTCTGCTGTGGAATGCACACCCACCGCATCCCCACAGCAGGGGCTGGTTCCACATGGAATCATGAAACCATCAACAGCAGCATTATTTATGAAGAGAACTGAGTTCAACAATTTTTAACCCAATTAGCCAGAAATTGGCCTTCTCGCTTTTCCTGGTTGCATTAATGTTAAAAGTCATTTTTTTTTTTAAAACTTCGTGTGTGTGTTATGGTCTTTAGAGAAATAGACATATTAAAAAAATACAAATCAAATGTCACGTCCTGTAAACACACTATAACTGATTATGTTAAATGTTTTCTTTATTCAAGCAGTTGGATTTAGAGCATGACAATAATAATAAACATTAACCTAAGGATCGGATTTTGATCAACAAAGTTTTCCATTGGTTCCATCTATAACCTTTATCCTATTGGCTTTCCAGGGGCAAAAATTACACAGAAGAAACAAACTATAGCTCTTGAAATATAATGCTAGTAAACCGCCCCCCCCAACAAAATAAAATAAAGACACCCCTTCTCTCCTCAAAAAACAACAAATACAAAACAAAAGCTCAACAGAAAAACTGGTCTAACCATGCAAACTACAATGCATTACAATCCGACCACACCTAGGCAGCCACCTCTGCATCCCATCTGCATCCTGGAAAGACTTATGACTAAGCAAAGGGAGGCGAGGCCATGAAAGGAGTCAGTCATGGCTTTTTAATTTGTAAGCACAGACTGATCCAGGGAAGACTTACAGCAAATTTTATTCCAATGCCTTTTATTCTTTTTTATCTTACAATCTGTGTCTGTCAGCAGCAGCCTTTGATTGGTTCTTTAGCCAATCTGAAATGCTAGGAGGATCCTGGTTTAACCCGTTTTTAATAACTGCATCTCTGTGCCACCCGCGCCATCCTTTTATTTGTTTTCAGGACCAGAGTTCTTTACTTACGAGGGATTATATTTACGGATCTATAATAATATGATTAAAGTGGGGGTGGAGGATTAATTATACAGGAAATGAAAAATCAAGTATCTTATATTTCCGTTGCAGGCAAATACCATGGGTTACTGTTTAGCCACAAGTAGCTCCCTTTCCCATGGAGGTGTTCTTACGACGCCTTGGTGACAACTGTTTGGCAAAAGCTGTTTTATATTTGTCATGTAGAAGGCGCAAATGTGCAGTAAGAAGTGGCATCTCATACGTAGGTGCTGCAGCCAAACACAAGTGGAGGTTTCCCACGAAACTGACAAATGTGTATTTCATGAAAATGACGGTCAGTGTTACTCTAAGTGGATAATGCTGTTCTTAGTGAGAAGCCTATGGAGTGACCTAGGTTGGAGGTTGTTTTCATTTCCTGCGGTTGGTTTGTGTGTTAAAAGTCAGGTTAATAGCCCTGAGTACCTGATTAATGTGTAAATTGACTTAGCAGCACTGAGAGTTTTACATTTGGTGACCCTCAGTTGTTTTGCTTGTCAGGTGTGCTCAAATTGGAAAAATGCCAAAAGTCATGGAGCCAGCTGGAATCTGATGTGGATTTTCCTTTAGGTTTAAAAGAAAAATTTTAAATCATGAAATTCCACAGGGGAGAAGACACTGTCTACTTTTTATGCTTTTGAAATGCCATAGCATGTTTGAGACTAAGCAAGCACTGAAGATACAGAAATGGTCTAGGTGTTTGATATCTGTTAACTTTCTCTCTGTTTTTAAAACTCCTCTGATTGCCAGTTAAATACAGTTTAATTTCATAGTTTAACAATGATGGGGCATATACTGAGTTAATACATATATCTGGCGTTTCAGTCTAAGCTTATCCATGTACATAGCTGACATCAATGACCAAAAATGACCTAAGAAATGCTAGGGGTGGGGCTGGCAGGTGGCACAGTGGTTAAGATGCTGGACTCCCACATAGCCAACCAGGGTTCGAGTCCTGGACCTGGTAGCTTGCTTTCTCACTTTCTCTTTCTCTCTCTCTCTGTCTTGCTCTAATAATAATAATAACAATAATAACAAATAAAATTTTAAAAAGTACCCTTATGTCCTTATATTCTTTAAAAACAAATGCTAGGAGAACTTTATAGTTTTGCAGCTATGAAAGTTGCATCTTGTACACTGACATCATCATACATATGGGGCAAAGTCAGAGCTTTTATATCTGCATTTATTCTTAATTTAACTTTTAAAGCACTACTACAGATGAATATTAAAACAAAAATGATAGCAAGTAGCGAGTATATTATGATTATAGTCCTTCACTCATTTACTACTGCATATGAAATGCCAGCAGTGAGTGTTATTTACTGGCCTCATTAAGAGGTTTGGCACTGAACACCGCCTCTGGAATGATGTTTATCATCCTCATATGCTTCTCCTTTGTAATGGCACCATCTTTCTTGATTTGGATCAAAGTCCACCAGTTCTACCTGTTCCATTTCATTGGCCTCTTCAACTTCCTTCCTCTCAGATAAAAGTCTAGCAAAGAGAGTTTATCGGGAAATAAGAAGCCATTCTCAGGGAAGTTTAACTTAAATTTAATGAGTAAGAGACCCTTATCATATGGTGTATGATAAATTGGCATGCCTTCATCTAACACACACTTGATGTCTCCATGCTTGACAATCTGACCTAAATGAGATATGATGACTATAGTTCAATTGTCAAGAGTGAAAATTGGCTTTTGAAAGTCACACACAATGCTTCCACCAGCTGTATGTCAATACACATGAAGAGATCTCTCCATCAAATAAAAACAGCATTATCTTTCTGATCTAATACAATGATAGTATCTCCTGGCTCCAGTGCTGGCTCTTGGTCACCTTAATCATGGAATGTTATCTCCTGGCCATCTTTCATGCCTTTGTCAATATGAACTTCTAGAATCTTCTTCTCTCCAACTATCTTCTTTCCATTGCAACTTTTTCATCTATCTTTAGGACTGATCCATTCCCCATGGCCTTGGAACTCCATGCATACAGACTGAATTTGCTGAACCGTTCCAGGTCCTATGTGAATAATTCTTATTTGCACTCTAGAACCTTGGCAATTGGGGCAGCACTCTACTGCTCCTTTCTTACCACTTTAGTCTTCACATTTGTCACAAATCATTTTCTTTTGCAGAGCTAGTTTTCTTGTTGTACATTATATAAATCTTCTGTTACTGACAGCTGATGCACAACATTTTAACCTCTTCTTTCTCTCTGCATCCTTCCTCCTCCTCCAAAAAACATATCAAAGATGTCCACTGGGAAGCCAAAACCATCACCTGCTCCACCCTCTTTAGTTGGTCTTCTCTTTTGTCACATAATTCCCTTTTCTTCGCATTAGAGAGAACTTCATAAACTTTAAAAATCTGTTTAAACTTTTCTCCTTGAATACTTATCAGGTGGTACTTCGAGGCCAGTTTCCTATAAGCCTTATTCAAGTTTTCCTGGGGGCATTGGGTTTGACCCCAAAAACATAGCAGTAAGAAGTTTCTTTCACTATTTTCTACACCTGGTCAATGTGGGGGCGTGGGAAGGCGTGAGTAGCTGTGTGCACCTTGGGTAGCCGCTGCTCCTCAGTTTCTGACCAAGCATTCTGGAATGTTCTCACATACTTACCCTTTACAGTTTTAGTTATTGGGGGGACTGTGAATTGGTATTCTTTTCTAGATGCCTTCCTCTTGGCTGGGGGTTCTCGTATGAGAAATCGACATATTCCCGGGATAGTTGATCATAGTGTATAATACTATTCAATATATTGCTTTGATTTGGTTTGCTGGTATTTGGAAGATTATTGTGTCTATACTCATAAGGGATATTGCTCTATATTTTCATTTCTTATTATATTTCTGTCTAGTTTGATTGTCAGTGTAATACTGACCTCTTATAACATATTAAGAAGTATTACTTTCTCTTCTACTTTTGGGAAGAATTATAAGTTTCAGTTTTAATTTTTCTTTCAAATGTTTAGAATCCAAAGTGTTGCAAGATAAGATCAGGAAGATGGTTGACATGGTCAACAATCAGTTTGCAAATATTTATGGAGTACTCAACTCTGCTGGGTAATGCAGACTCAGACACAGAGAACAAGACAGACATGTTCTCTGCCCTCCCTCCACCAGTCTGGGAGTTGTGGTCAGTGAGGGACATGAGTAATTAGAGTGCAGAAAGAGAGTATAAAAAGAATAAAAGGAAAAATAAAGGAAGGACAGCAGTTGGCATAATGCTATGTCGCTGGACTCCTATGTAATCAACCATGGTTCGAGTCCCAGACCTGGGACTTAACTCACACGGGGTGTGTGTGTGTGTGTGTGTGTGTGTGTATGCCCAAGATCCTGAGAGGAGAATGGAGGAGAAGGGATTGCAGCGTGGCCATACCCCCTGAGGGGTGATTCCTTGCTTTCTCTCTCTTTGTCTATCTATGTCTTTCTGGTGAGTATACATGACCTATAGCAAAAAAACCTCTCCAAAATAAAAGGAAAAATAAAGGTAATTTAACTGGTTACAGTTATGCCTTGAGTTAGCCAAAATTGTGAATAAATGCCATAAGCTTGGATCTTGTATTTTTCTTTTTCTTTTCTTTTCTTTATTTTTATTTTATATTTTTTTTTCATTATTAGATTCTTTTTTATTTCATTTTTTTGTACATTCAATCACATTATTTAGCTCACAAAGCGAATATTTCAGTATGTGAACATTTCTCCCTAGTCCAGTTGATGAAACTATAAAATATCTCTTTTCTTTTTAGATTGAGCCTGAGAGTTAGTTAGAAGTACTAAGGGTTGTACTGACAAGTGGATTCTGGAATAGTCTAGAACCTAGCATGGGAAGGGTGAGAGAAAGTGAAAGGTAATTGGTAGGCAATTTGAGACATGAAAAACTGGAATTCTGGGAAGAGATGGGTGTGTATTTTTTATGAATCAAAGTAGATACTCTCCAAAAAAAAAAAAAACACGAAGTAGATACTGATTGACAACAGTGACTACCCATTGGAAAATACAAACTCTGACCAATGAGATATGTTGAAGAGAAAGACTTTATTATGGATGACAACAACTGGGAGACAGCTAAGTTTGCTCAAAAGACTATCTCCATGAATGTGTTCAGGAATGGAATTTTATAGAGAAATACTTCTTATCCTAGTCTTTGATTTAGTCCATGTGTGCAAATAATGGATTGAAACATATACAGCTCTGATAGGTCAATCAAGCATCAGTCCCATTGACCCATGATGATGATGAATTTTTAGTTTTGTTATAGGGATATGTGAGGGAGACAGTGAGAGATAGAGAAAGTAAGAAATCACACTTCCGGGGCAACGGCCATTCTCCTCTATTTTCCTCTTGGGATTTTGTGCATACATGTTTACAAGCACAGCATGATGTTTTTAAGCCACTGGGTCCAAACTTGAACTGGTCCATCAGCTATGTGGTGTCCAGCATTTTTAACTACCATACTACCTGCTGGCCTTTGGTCCATTATTGAAACTGGTACTGCCCTGATTGGTCACTCTGCTGCAGCCAATGTCACACTCCCTCCCTGCAGTGGGGGTCAACCTTAGGTCACTCATCCTTGCAGGTGCATATGCCTAGTGCTAGCCAGTTACATATATATGGCTCTGTACATAATTGTCATTTAATGGTTATATATATATAACTATTTTGATTTTGAGAAGATTGACTGTGGCTAAGGAGGTAGGGAGGACTTTGAAAGGTCAGGAATATAGGTGATACGAGAATAGAATACAAAAGTGGAATCTAACAATTCAGCAAACTCCTCAATCTGTGTTCCCACTAGAGTAAAGAGACAATGTCTTTGGGTTAGTGATAAGAGAAGACAAATTACTGAAGAAGGGAGATAGAATAGGGGCAGCTGAGTTAGGTGACCTTTAAGCTGAGGAAGATATGAAGGGACTCCAGAAAGTTCATAGAAAATGAAATTAAAGTACAAATGTATTTGGGTGCAAAATTTTTTCTGAAATCTAAACAAATTTTTTTTATAAACACATTTTCAATGACTTTTATGAAGACAGCTCATCTACATGTGCAAAAGGATAGACTAAGGATGGAGTTTAAACCAAGGAAGTCTGTGTAGGAATGTATTAAGAACTTCGAAGAATTACATAATGTAAGAATCAATTGTATTTATTATTTTGCTTGCGTCTTAGATCCATGCTTCTCCTTCCTTTCTATGCTTCTTTTTTATTTCTCTTATTAATTACTGATTAGGAAATATAATTTCTTCTTTTCTCCTGCTGAATATCCACCTGTCCGCTAGCAAGGAAAAAAATACACACATGTATATACATAAATTTTTTAACTCATATGATATAAAGGATATATATCACACAATTACAAATAACAAAACATACAATATACTTTATTGTAAATTTTTTATGGTCAGTTGATTCTCACAGACTGCTATTATCAATTTTTGCCAAACTCTTATATTCCTAGTCAACCTATCTTAGCAACTGGGGAAAGAGCGTGGTTCTGATATGAATGATAGTTGCATCATTTGTTAACAAATCAAATAAAAGTGCATCAATGAAGAGTCCGCCAGAACCTTATTTTCTTGTCAGTGATGTGGATTAAGAAAAAAAAAATAACCTTTTTGAATGTCTTTACTATTTTAGAATAAATTACAGACAGAAAATATTTATTCTTACATACGTTAATTGGTGTTGTGAGTTGTAAACACAAATCTCTCTTTAAGCAGAAAAGGAATTGATTGTAAGATATTGTGTAGTTCATAGACTGAGAAAGCCAGGGCACCAGACTTAGAGGCTGGGCATCCAGCAATAACGCTTCAATGGCACTTGAGGGGGTTCTTGTTTATGAATCCATAGTGATTTATTATATATCCAAGTTACACGTGAATGTTTCTGTTTGGTAAATCTCACATCCTACCTGTGGCAAAAGTACTAATTGGCTGGACAAGTAAGTTTCTGGCTTCAGTTTTCTAGGATTCCGACATATTCAATGAATGATTAACTATAGTCACTGTCGTGTGCTATAGAACACTAGGCCGTATCTTTCTTATCTAGCTGTGATTTTATATCCATTAGTCAACATCTCTCTACTCCTGCCTCATCCCTATACTTCCCAGCCTCTAATAATCACTGTTCTACTTTCTACTTTTAAGAAGTCAACTTGTTTTAGTTTCCATTAAACTAAAAATCTTCTGCACAGCTAAAGAAACAATAGCATGCAGAAATAACCTACAGAATGTGAAAGATATTTGCAAACTATATATTCAATGAGGGATTAATAATCAAAATATACAAAACTCAAACAACACTGGAGAAAGAGAAATCAGATTTAAAAATGGGCAAATGATATGAATAGACATTTCTCAAAAGAAGGCCAATAAGCCTTTTGAAATATGAAATATGAAAACATCACTAATCATCAGGGAAATAAACATTTCAAAAAAGCACAATATGATATAATTTCACTCCAGTTAGAATGGCTATGTTCAAAAAGACAAAAAATAATAACAGTTTCAAAGATATAAAGAAGAGCTATTTTTTTTAATATATCAACCCAGAAAAAAAGCAACACAATTTTTAAATTTAGAAGACATAGGTGTTTCCTTTCTTTCACTACTGATATTCTGGAGAGGTTTTTTTTTTTTTTTTTTTTTTTTTTTTTTTTGCTATAGGCCGTGTGCGCTCACCAGACAGACAGAGACAGACAGAAGACAGAAAGTGAGAAATCACCCCCCAGGGGGGATGGCCACACTGCAATCCCTTCTCCTCCATTCTCCTCTCGGGATCTTGGGCGGGCAAGCACGCACATGCGCCCGGTGTGAGTTTAAGCCACCACGTCGGGGACATGAACCTCGGTCGACTACATGGGAGTCCAGCGACATAACCATTATGCTAACTGCTGATCCCTTCACTACTGACATTCTAACAGCAAAACTCAGAATATATAGTATAAAGTAATTACAAAATAGCACACATGACTGAATAAAATGAGTACAAAATCTGCAATAGTTTGCTATTGGACAGGACTCTTCAGTTGATGAGAAGACCCTATTAGGATATAGGAGTTTTGATTGAAATGTAAGGGGTTTCCAGTTCTGGGCAACTGGTACTAGTAAAAGTATCCTACTGACCAAGGTTTTTTTGTTTTTGTTTTTTAAGATTTTTGTTGTAGGGTGTGTGCACATGTTGAAGAGACAGAGAGGCATAAGCAAGAAATCACCCCCTCTGTGTGTGGGGGGATAATTATACTGTAATCCATTCTTTTCCATTCTCCTCTCAGGATTTTGGGCATACATGCACATTAGTCACCAGGTCTGGGACCAAACCATGATCAATCATGTGGGAGTCCAGCGTCTTAACCACTGTGCCACTTGCTGGCCCCCAAATTGCCTTAGTTTTGAGGTTACTTGTTGCACAGTCATTTAAAAAAACAACTTATTGAGTATTTGCTAAATGCCAAGTACTCATCTAGACTTTGAAGATATAGAACAGTGAATAAGACAAACAAGGTCCTTGCTCTTATGGGAGCTACCATTTAGAAGGGAGAACTGAAAATAAACTACTTGAACAGAAATAATTAAGACAATTTCAAAGAGACAAACATATAATAAAGATGGTAGCAGGGCAATGGGATAACAAATGATTGGAACAATTTACACAGAGTTAGTCAATGATATCCTCGCTGAGAGGGTGACATTGTCATTGAGACCTGAAGGACAAGAATCAATTATCTACGAATAATCCGTGTTTGCATTTCACATGGATTTCACACTTGTTTTCATTTTAATGGTTAAACTGGAGTGATGCTTCCACTTATTGGGACAGAGCAATACATTTAGAGATGTGTTAGCTTCTCACACTGTTGTGACTCTCTTTGGTACTTCCTGGTTACTTTTCTGAAATAGTCTTATGCCAACACTAAGAGTACACATTTAATTCCTTAACAAGCTCCTATCTGAAGCCCAGTGATTGATGTACGATTTCACAAACATCACTGTGCCTCTAGTAATGTCACTGCCTTGCAGCAATGAGAGCCTAAGTGGGAAAGTGCTGAAAATCGCAGGGTGCTGAGAGCTTCTCTAGCTCTATTTTAAAGGTGAGGTAAGACCTTCTGAAGTTCAAGATTTCCAGACTTGGACCTGAAGGACAAAGAGTTGTTCTTGGGCACCAGATCGGGTGGCAGGGAAAAATGTCTTCTATACAAAAAAGTTGATATGTTTGGAGAACTGCAAATCATCTCCATTTGGTGAAAGGATATAGAGTAGGAGGTAGAAAGTAATGAGTGAGAAGGCAGGAAGAAAGAATGAGCAAAACCAGTCACAGAGAGCCTGTAAACTGTGTGAGATGTTAGGCTGAAGAAAAGGACACATTTTTACTATGCGCTTTATATGCTGTGTGCTGAAGTCTCTGCCCTCATCTGTCTATATTCTATGGGAAAAGGTAGCTAATAAACATGGAAACTTAGTCAAGTAAGATGCCAAGGTTTTCAAGATTTTTTTTTTTTTTGAGAGGTTTTTGTTATAGGGCGCGAGCGCTCGCCAGACAGACAGAGAGAGACAGAGAGACAGAAAGCGAGAAATCACCCCCCGGGGGGATGGTCACGCCACAATCCCTTCTCCTCCATTCTCCTCTCGGGATCTTGGGCACGCATGCACACACGTCCAGCATGAGTTTTAAGCCACTGGGTCCAGGACGTGAACCGCGGTTGACTACATGGGAGTCCAGTGACATAGCCATTATGCTAACTGCTGGTCCCCGGTTTTCAAGATTTTTGAGCTTGATGCATTATGGAAGCAGGTTTTCAACAAGGAACATGCAAGAGAGCACAGTACTACCAGCGAATGGTTAGGTATCACACAAATGGTATGTTTTCTTTTCTTTTCTTTTTTTGTTTTTGGTTTTGTTATAGGGCACACACACTTGCCAGGGAGACAGAGAGAGAAAAAGTGAGAAATCACCAGAGGGGTTGGCCACACCTCAATCCTCAATCCCTTCTTCATTCTCCTCCTGGGATTTGAGCATGCATGCACACACACCTGGTGTGAGTTTTAAATCTCCAGGTCCAGGATTTGAACCACAGTTAGTCACGTGGGAGGTCAGCAATGTAATCACTATGCCATCTGCTGACTCTGAACAGTATGTTTTTAATACTGCACTTTTGAAATTAAACTACTGCTTCTAGGACAAATACTGGCTTCTTCCTGATTCCCTTCTGATCAGTACTGAGTTCCCTAAATCTCATGAGTTCTCAGTAGCAAATGTTAATTAAATAGGAAGAGCGGTAGATAGACTAATAGCAAGAGTGCTATTGATTTCTTAAATTATTTGGAGCTCAATAATATTATATTATTTTGTGGAGATTTTTAAATAATGTACTTTTAAGCTTAGGGCTGCAGTACCCAAACTTCTTTTCTATAGAACTTTTTAGAAATTGTACTAAACTTGGTAGAATATGCTATGACAATAGTATTTATGAATTCAAGAAACTTCCTTTCCTAATCTATTTTCTCTGTAGTAATTAAGAGTTGTTCACATGTGAGTTGACTCTAAGAAGCACAGTTTTGAGGCCAAGTAAATTTCTGATTATTATTATTATTGTGGAGATAGTGGAATTACGCTTAGTATAAAACAGAAAAACAAAACAAAACAAAAAAATTACTCTGCGCTTTACTAACAGGGTATATTTCATTGCAGTGCCAACAGATTGCTCTAAAGATAAGTTTGAAATAACCACCAACTTCCTATTTTGGGAGAGAAGAAAGGAATCTAGCTTTAAGCCTCTGTCTCTTTAAAACAAAATGCGAGGTGGGGAACTACGTGGCACTTTTGATTATATGTTGAAACCACACTAAGTCCCTGAAATCCAAGAGAATATTGCACTCTGGTCCTTTGTGCAGAATGCTCACATGAGTGCTTACAGGAACCAATCCAGAAACAAATTGCTGCTGATAGTAACTGACAGCGTGAATTAGTGCACTCTCAGAAGCTCGGCCAGGATCAACCCGTATGATCTCACTTTTGCTCGTATGGCAGCTGAACTTGTGTCTGTACTAGAACCAGCTTCCCAAGTTCAGGGAACAGCAAGGTCTCCTAGCCGTTGTTTGAAAAGAGATAAAGTCCCTTAGAAAAAAGAAACAGACTCATCTGTTTGTTATATGAAAACCAGACAAGTGCATGGTGCTGAGGACAACATCGATTCTCCTTCCACAGGCTGACCTGCTCCGGGGCCTGCTGCTTGCTATGTCCATTTGGAGACTCTCTGCTGCTGATCATTGCCAGGGTGATTCATAACAACCTTCAGAAATCTTCCTCTCGCTTGGAGTGAATAAGGACATTGAAAAAAGAACTATACTTACTAGGCGTTCTCCACTGAACTAAACTATATATATAAGGGGAAGTGCTCTAAAATGATTTTATATTTGTGTATACCAACACAGCCAAGATCATTAAATGTAATTCAAATATGAGAAGAGTGTATCCCAAATATACATGCCTGGAAAGAAAAACAGGAACTGGAAACACTTGTCCAAAGGGTGAAATCGTGGATATAATATCCACAACCCAAGATTGGTCTTGAGACTCCTCATGTGATTCAGTTCATTATAAAACTCACCTCAGTAGTATCAAAATTGCTGGGGGAAACCTCCATGATTCGATGCCTTTGCCTGTCATTAGCAATTTAATCTAGCGTTTCTGGGAAAACATAGACCTTCGAGGTCTTGAACTCTGTTCTTGGCAGGTAAAATGCCTTCTGGGTCATCTTTAAAGACATATTTATTTTTAATTCTTTAGCCTACACATGTTTTCTGTTAATAAGTTGGAATATTAAACAAGATTGTTATTCACTCCTTTATTTATTTACTTTAGAAAAGACTGCATTCTCCTGAAACAGTGGTCCCTTTGAAAATGGGTGTTGTTAAAATAGAGGCAAATAGCCTTTCTTCAGTCTCTGTTTTGTTTTCTTTAGAAAACAGTGATGAACTTCTGCCCTTGCAGGCTATTTCTTCTGAGTTAATCCTGCTCTAATGATGGCCGATAAGAGAGGAAACACGTGAGTGCCTCGTTAGTGAGTGGCAGCATTGGCTGGTTGGAGACAACCTGGAAGGTATTTGGATGGGGGAGTTCTTCGTGTCTGGGGAAAGTCAGAGGCAGAGACAGACCAACCCATCATGGTCACTTGGGGACGTACAATGGAGTAATAGGTGCATTGAGGGATGAGCACTATAATCTTTTTAGTTGTTCACAGGCCTGTCTGACTCAACACTAATTATTTCTTGCTCCTCCTCCTGCCATTCTAATTTCAATAGAAGCCCCACCTTCTACCCTGATAAGAAGAGAAATAAATTTGGGGTTTCCTCCTGACTGCTTTCTGCCCTGTGTACCATAGACCGTCAGTCACCAAGAACTATCTATTCCAATTAATTTATCATTCTTCTAATCTCAAGTCCTATTCCATATTTTTTTTAGAGAGATTTTTTGCTATAGGGTGTGTGCGCTCACCAGAGAGACAGAGACAGAGAGACAGAAAGCAAGAAATCACCCTCCCCCTAGGGAGATGGCCATGTAGCAATCACTTTTCTTCTTGGGATTTTTAGCATGCGTGCACATGTACTTGGCCTGAGTTTTAAGCCTCCAGGTCCAGGACTCGAACTGTGGTCGACTAAGTGAGAGTCCAGTGACATAGCCATTACACCATTTGCTTGTCCCTTATTCCATATTACTCTTTAGCATATGAAATACACATGTTTCTTTACAACAAACCTCCTGTTTTAGTCTTGTTTTCTCCAATTTATCTCTACACTTTCTGAAATATACATCCGATCATCTCATTCTTCTGCTTAAAAGGCTCCCTGTTGCCTTCACGCAAAAAATAAATAAAAACTCTTTTGAATAGCATATATAACTCTCCATGAACATTCTTCCTCCCACTCTTCGTTCTTCATAGGCTCTGTCTTTTCTTTTTTTTTCCTTTTAATATAAAGTTTATTTATTTCTTCAATGAGAAATAGAAACCAGATACCCACACCATGATCCACACTTAGTCTCAGCCAACCCAGGTCACAAATATGTGCATCTTTCCCAGCATGCTCAGGAAAGTCCTGGGACCTGACATGAGAACCCAGGACCTTTTTCTTCTGGGTCCAGTTGCACCTCTGCTATGCTACCACTGGGCCCCCTGCAGGTAATACTCTCTCCTTCCTTTGAATCATTTCTGCTTGCCTTTTATGTGTTGATTCAGCTATCATTTCACCCTTGGAGACTTCCTCTGACCCTCCCATTACAGAATGTTCCCAAAGTACATCATTTTGGCCACTGGGCTAATGTATCATGCATCTTGAGGGCAAGTGCGAGGTTTTTATTTTTCCAACTCAGCAGTTAGCATAGTGCTTGGCAGGTTGTTGCGAATAATACCTACAATTAGGGATGAGAAAGAAATTAGAAAGTTGCACAGAGAAGTTGCACAGAGAAGGTGCAGTTGAGCTGACTCATACTTGAGGGAGGAAGGGAAGGCAGAGAAGGGTATATAAGGCAGGAAGGTTAAGATGTGCAGGAGCATGAGGGAGCTAGTCATGTTGAGAGAACTACAAATGATTTAGAACTGCGGGAGCATAAAAAGCAAGATACAGAATATTGTGGCATGATCTGTGTTCAGGAGTCACACATGGCTATCATCTGTGAACAGCTTCTTTCAAAGATTCAAGAGACTTCTTGGGCTGCTAAGTATAGTTAAGAATGAATATATGTCCAAACAGGATTTCACAATGTATGATATTCTTAACTAGGTAACCCGTTTGATACAAAGCTTACAATGTAAGCTTACAAAGTTTACTTTTGTCATTTATGAGAACTTATAGGATTTATATAGAAATTGTTCACAATAGTCAAGAGGTGTGATCAGGCCGTGGGACACAAGTTTTGTGTTGTGAGATAAATGTCCTCTTTTAATATTCTCAGCATAACTCTGGGATTATAAGTGCATCTCATTGGGATATAATATCAAAAGTCTAATTTTGAGAATATCAGTTGGGAGCCAAATATACTCTCTGTCCCTTGTCTCCTCAATGATCCTGCTGGTGAAAGACTCCACTAGGAATGTCATGCTAACGCATTTACTTCTGTGAGCATTCTGTTTACATTCTTTTTCCTTTTAACTTCTTGAAAATGGCAAAAGAAACAAAATTTTAAAACAAGAAAAGGGAAAATTAAAAAAAAATTAAGTGGAAAGGTAAGAACACATAGAAGAAAATGCTTAGAAAAATTATTAAGGGCTAACCCAATATTCTAGTGGTTAAGGGAGCCATTTTCAAACATGGCTGACCATAGTTTGAATCTTGCCCCTGGAAGCTTAAAAAACATGCTGTGCCCATGTATGTGTGCCCAGAATACTTATAGGGTGAAGAAATGAAGTAGAAGAGATTGCCATGTGGCCATGCTCCATAAGGGGGTGCTTTCTACCCCTTTCTCTCTATCTCTTGTAAGCACAGATGCCCTATGGTAATTAAAAAAATGTTTAAAACTGCCGAGGTAAGGAATGTTTAAAAAAGCATATTTGCAATTTCAGGTAAAATAAGTCACTAGCTCAATGGAAATATTTAATTGCCGTGGTTAAGAAAAATTGTCTAAGTGTGATTTCTTCATGCAAATTAGTGACTGCAGGGACAAGCAAACCAAGCTTGGAGCAACTTAGTGAGCAGACTCCCTGACCTCCCTCGGAGGTTTAATCATTCAGCCTCCAGGGTGCAGGGAATGGCCACACCGCACCTAGAACCAAGCCCCAAAGGAAATGATCAATTGACTTATAATAAGTTTTCTATATGTTAATGTAAATGTCTCTATACAAAGTTATTTAATACTGTTTATTTTTCTTTCTTTTAGCCTTTATTATAGATGTTTTGTCTACAAGTGTTTGTCTTGCCATCAGATAAGAAGGTATAGGATGTCTCTAAGGATATCCGCCCTAGAAATGTGCTTATGTTTATTAAATAATCAAGCAGTTTTTCTCCATTTCCTGACAAACTCTCTCAAAATCTTCATGCAGACTGAATTTTTCCAGGTTACTTTTAGTCTCTGATTCAATTTTGTTAGGAACTTACAAAATTTATACATCAGGATTTTTCTCCTGTTACAGTCAGTACAAACATTTTCCTTCCCTGGTTGTGGCCACATCCTGGTAAGTTTCCAGATTCTGTGCACCAAAGCCGGCCTTTGTCCTCTTCCTTCCTCTCTGCCTCTTTCCTGGAGCTGCTCTCACTTTTTGAGGTGGACTTAGGACACATGGCAGCAAATGGTCTTGAAGAGCCACAGTTAAACTTCCAAGGTGGAAGTGGTAACTCTGCAGACTTGTAAACCGCTGTTTGCCTTTGTTTCTCAGGAGGACAAAACTGAGGTGCAGACAGGTGAAGTGTCATGGTGACTCAGTGGTAGAAACCAATTTAGAAAGTACAGCTTCTTTAACTCTTGCTCCTCTGCTTCTGTTATTATTTTGATCAATATTTGCCTTATGGTTATTTCTTCATAGGGAAGAGGGCAAAATAGTTCATACTTTAAGTGTTCTTTATATATACATAACTGAACAAAATGATCATACTTGTAATATTTTATTTGTAGTTAGTTGCATAAACGTGCAGACATTAAAATAGACGAGTTAGCTATTATTACGACATCAATTTTGTTGTTGCATAAACATACCAAGAATGATTCGAAGTGGCAGTTTCATTTGTTATTATTTAAACTTTTGGAAAGCCTCAGTGGCACCAGTTTTCAAAACATGCAATTTTTATTTCTATAAATGGATGAGGAAGGTAACAAGAGCTATGTTAACTTATTTATATGCATAACATTTAAATAAAGTCCTCAGGAGTTTAAAAAATGCCTTTCATATTTTGTAACCATCTTCACCTTTTCAGCAAGGTTCATAATATTCTTGAAAACATTGTGAATTTTTTTCTCTCTTTTCTCTTTCATGTGTTAAGCCCTGACAAACAGCTCTCTGGGTTAGAAGTTCCCTCTAAAAATTCCAGGGAGTCTTCTAGTACGCCAGTTATGTCTGTAGGGTGCTGTTGAGAAGGCATCTGGTGATTTGAACTGGAGACTCTTGGCTTGCGGGAAAGTCCTTACTTGGGCTTGGCCTGAGCAAGGTCTGGGTTTCACCTCTAGAACCCTCCCATGAGTTGGGGCAAAAAGAGGAGATAATGAAGTGTTCTACTCTAACTTGGGCTAACACCTGTAATTTAATTACAGCGTGGTGTAAAGAAAGATTTTTTTTAATCTTGAAGTCTGCTTGGGGGAAAAATATATTGATGTTAATTCAAGTGTAAGTAAAGTTTTGTATTCATCCAAGAAATAGTATTACATATAGGATTTTCCATATAAATATTAGGCATGATGTGTGATATTCAAAGGTTGATGCAGAATTCCAATACAACATAGCATTAGTTCTTTATTTGTTCAACAAATATTTATTAAGTATATTCTAAAATCGAATTGCTATGATAGATGCTGATGAACTTGTGAGCAAATGCAACACATTCTCTGCTCTAGTATAATCTGCTTTAAAAATATAGTTGGGATATGTAATTGTAAGGAAAAGCAAGAGAACACTTATTTTAAAAACCTTTTTTTAATGTTTGCTTTGATGAAACAAAAATTGTATATAGGTAGATTATTAGTTATTTACCATTTCCCTGGCTACTTTATATAACAGAATAAGGAATTATCTTAAATAATTATTTAATAATTTAAATGATGTGATAAATAATTAAGATAATTTGAAAAGAAATGTATTTTGGTAGCAAATACATTTTGTCTAAGTAAAGAAGATATAAAGAAAAAGAGATTGCTTAAAAGCAATTTGGAATTTGTTTTCAGAACATTGATAGACTTAGCCATACTGTCAATAACACCTTAATTAGGCATGACTTTTTTATTATTATTATCTTTGATTTTCTTCTTCTTTTAGTTTGTTGTGGTTCTCTCCGTTTTCTTTTAGCCTAGTATCCAGAAGAAAGAGATCCTGGACTTGCATTTGAAAATTTGGGTTAAGTCCAGGCTTTACTCTTCATGGTTGTGTAACCTTGGGAAGTCACATTTACCCTCTTCTGGCCTTGTTTCACCATCTGTAAAATGATAGGAGTATATTGAATAATAGTTAAGGACTCTTCCAATTTTAACATTCTCTGGTTCTTTAATCTTGTGGATTTGAGGGTAGAATGTAGACACATGGACAGGAACATATGTTGAAATATGCTATTAAAAATCCAAACAACCTGAAATTTTGGGTTTAATTGAAGTTATGAATGAGTTCTGGTTTGGTTATGCCACAATGCAGACTTCTGTACCCTGCTACATTTATACTTTACCAGTTCCTATTTTCTAAGGAAAATCATATATGTGTGGGTAAGTGAGATGTTTAGGATAAATGTAGAATTTAACCACACAATCAGGGCCCATCCCAACTGTAGACATCACCATTGTCTTTGTCCAAGGCAGGTACAGAGCAGATCCCATGGCTCCCAGGCTAAGCCCCCAATCACAATCGTATCAGAGCACCAGTCAGCAGGTCTCCTGTGGATGCAAGGCCTGGGATCCCAACTGACTTTTGGAACCTCCTCATAACTTTGTCTTTTTTGATCCCGTTCTAAGTTGGAAACATTCTGTTCCTTGGTTGTTAAAATTTGTGGACGGGACCAGCAATTGGTGTAATGGCTATGTCACTGGACTCCTATGTAGTTGGCCATGATTCGAGTCCTAGACCCAGGGGCTTAAACTCACACGGGGTGTGTGTGTGTGCGTGCCCAAGATCCCAAGAGGAGAAGGGATTGTGGGGTGGCCATCCCTCCGGGGGGTGATGTCTCACTTTCTGTCTCTCTGTCTCTCTGTGTCTTTCTGGTGAGTGTATGCGCCCTATAGCAAAAACCTCAAAAAAAAAAAAAAAAATTTGTGCAGCCAGTCCATGGCTTGGTGTTTAAGGTGGCTAGATCCCACATGGTTGACAGCTCAATTTGAGTTCTGGACTGGCCACCTGATAAAAACACCAGGCATGTGTGCCCAAAATCCTAAAAAGAGGGCGAGGTGGAGGAGAAAGTATTGTGGCATGACCATTTCCCATGGTAGACACTTTCTCACTTTCCATCTTTCTTTCTCTGACAAGCACATGTACCTCCTGGCAAATTAAAATAATTTTTTTCTTAAAGTTTATATATTTTATTCATGATAGGCAGTATGCATGCATGAGACAGAGATAGAGAAAGAGAAAGGGAGACACCCTCAACCGGGTCTTGTCATGCTGCGATCACCTCGCCCTGGACCTCCAGCATATCAAGATCTCAGGTACATGTACATGTACTCGGTACGTTTTCAAGACACCCAGAAAATTCAAACAGCAGTTGGCCATGTGGCCTCCAGCACTGCAGCTCAGTTTACCACTCACTGCACCACTAGGCTGGGCTTCTATTTCTTCTTTTATACTCCAATTCATTTCAGTTTTTTGGTCTGGGATTAAAATGAGCTATACACAACTCTTTCTTGTTCAGTGGTCTGTAAGCTCCTGAGAGTTTGTCTTAGTATTTCTGTAGTGCCTTGCGCAAAGTAGGCACTCAGTAAATAAAAAGTAAAATAAGATAAAATAAAATAAAATAGTTGAACTCATAGCTGGGACCATAGAACTAACAACTGCAGGGGGGAGCAGTGGTATGGTGGTTAAGGCTCATGACCAACCGTGGTTCGAGTCCTGGACCTGGTAGCTTGCTTTTCTCACTTCTCCTTTCTCTCCCTTTGGTCAAATTTAAAAAATAATTAATAAATAAAATAAAAAATAGTCCTTAAAAAAAACCCAACAACTATGAAGGTGTTCTGTTTTATTTCCTTAGGTTCCAACACAAAGTCAAGACTTCAAGGGCATATTGAAAACTGAGTTTGGTAGCGGCTGACTGGCTTCCCGTGAGGAGTCCCAGCTTTATTAAGCTATGGGGATCTTGGCATCTCAGTCAAGCTGAACACAGATTTTTTTGCCAGGGGTTTAAGAGAGGACTCCAAATGCCTTTGTAGTTGCCCAAGGATAACATTCACGTTTGGTCAGCCCAATCAGTAAGCCGCTACCCCTCCACCCTCCACCCAGGGCTGCCCTCAAGCCTGGCCATGGACCCTGCTATTTCGTTATGTCATTTACTACTTGCTGTTTCTGTAAGCCTAAGCCTTTGTGGTGCCCACACAACGTGCTAGCCTGAATAGAGAGTGAGATACTAAATAAAAATGTAACTAGTGTAGAAAGATTTAATAACAAAACATACTGTCCTTTTTGCAAATCTAAAATAACTTTAAACTTTTAAAAATGGTTTCTTCTATTAATTTAGTTTGTTTATATCATGATTTCTTGATCAATCAACCTTAAATATTATAATTTTCTGCTCTAAATGTTGCAGATTTAACTTATTGAAATACTGTTCAACTTTTCTTCCATTCTTTCTCCCAATATTTGATATTACTAATTTCAGTTTTCCTGTTGTGGCTTGTCACTTTTTCTGTCTGCAATAATAGTATATTCTTCTCCTTGTTCCTTCAACTTTGATATATCTCTTGAATTAACACTATGTAAGATGGTAATAGTAATGCCTGTATCTTTCTGTCCACCTCTTCTCTCATCCCCTCTTTAATACTCATCAACTATACCTTCCCTTTCACATTTACATTTTGTTCTGTTAATGTACTAAACTTTTCTAAAGCCAGTTAAGAATTCTTGTCCCATCCCCCAATTGTATAAATTTCAAGTACTGTGGATTCAGGTAGGGTGCTAGGTTATATTTTCTTTTTCATGGGTTCAATCTTAAGACCGTCACCACTCACAGTACAATGTATTTACCATTAAAGCCTAGCATACTATTTTTATCATACTTGTTTAAAAGCATACTACATTTTCATTACTTTGTATTTGGAAGTTGGGTGTGTGTGTGTATTTTTAAGTTTATTTTACATATTGAAAGAGAGAGAAGAGAGAGAGACAAGGTCTTGATGGGTTTCACCATACCGCAACCTCCCTAGCCTTCCAGTGAGTCAGGATTGTTGGAGCACCTGGTCGTGCCAGCCTGTTCAAGTCAACTCAGAATCTGAATCTTGGCCTCCCCTGTGGCTTCAGTATTACATAGCAGTCCCCTACTGCTGGTACCACAGCAGCCAGACCTGACACTTGTGTTTTTGTATGTTATTTTCCTGTGGATTCTAATTGTCTTCCCTTTCCCTTATCGAGAAAAGAAACGTAGCTTCTTAATAATGTCTCTAAAAGTTTCAGATTTGTGCTTATTTTCTCAACTGAAAACAGTATGCTATAGGGATGTCTCATGACTTTTTGTTTTAATCTCGATGTTGCTTTTTATGCCTGCTATGAACAATTACCCTGGGATTTCTTTTTATTTTCCTTACGAATTTGTTCCACAGTTTTTTGTATCCTACATCTTCATTTTCTTGCTTTTCATCTTAACTTTGTTGGGGGTATACTTGCAAATAATTTCATGAGAAAGAATTTGGTGAGGGGGACAGCTGGGTTGGTGGTGGTCACTCTTCACTGCCTATCTGAAGATGTTTTACCTGTTCTCATGTTGGACTATAATTTGGGCACATACTTCTAGGTTTAAAATAACTTCTCAGAATGCTGATGGCATTGCTCCAGCCTCCTCCCGTGTCTATTCATCGTGTGTGTCTGAGTCCCTGTGCAGCAATTGGCTGCGTAAATATTCAGTGACCCTTTCATTTTGACTGCTTATGTCTTTCTTCAGCTCTGGGAGATGCCCTTCTTTTCTTTGTCTTTCTTGTTTTTCTTTCTCTTTCTTTTCCTTTCCTTCTTTCCTTCCCTTTTTCCTTTCTTCCACCTTCAACTCCTCCTCCACTTCTTTTTTCTCCTCCCCTTCCCTCCCCTCCCTCCCCCTCTCCTCTCCTCTCCTCTCCACTCCTCTCCTCTCCTCTTCCTTCTCCTTTCCCTTCTTCCTCCTCCTCCTTTGCATAAATGTCTTTCCTCTATTTCCTCTGTTCTCTTTCTGGATTCCCAGTTAGTTGAACATTGAACTTTGTGGATTGATACTTGATCACTCTTATCTTCTCTCTCATCTGTTTCATCTTTTAGCTTTTCCATTCTATGTCCTGATACACTTTTTATTTCATTGTCCTGTGAATTTTTCATTATTGCATTTAAAAGTTTGAAGAGCTAGTTTTTATTGTGCTCCCTTCCATTTTTATAGATTCGTTTTCTTGTGTTTCAGGTTTATTATTTAAAAACTCATGAGGACTCTAACTGGAACTTTAGGGAAAATAATATTTTCTTCTGTCCTTTGTTCTTCTGCTATAGTCTCCTGGGTTGCTCTGTTTTTATCTTGATCTTTTTCTTGAATGCTGTTGGTATTCCTCGTATGCCTGGTAGTTCGTGTTTGTCAGGTTTTTTTTTATAAGACTCAGGTTGACTATCTCAATAGGGGTGTAGATTTCCTCGCCTGCTATATAGGCAATTTCTTTCCCTAGGCTGCCTCTGCATCAGATTACACTCTTCAGGATAGGGAGGGCTTGTTATCTGCAGAATTTTCATTGCAGGGTGGGACACTGGGGAGCTAAGCTCTCACTAGTACCCTGCGCTTTCTCCAGATAGTAGCTTGTTGAGTATCTTTAGGTGCTTGTAATGGTTTATCCCATAAGAGTAAACAAGGACTGTCATTTATTCTGTACTAGAGGTCCCAGGTTGCATTGAATGTGTGTGTGTGAACAGTTGGGCAACAGGTGCCGAGACTACTGAAGGACTTTCAGGGATCCCCTGCTTTTGCTATTCCCCACTCCGACTGCAGAGCTTCACTGGGGAATTAGGTACCACCTTTGCCGTGGCCTCTTCTGTCTGCACTGTAGTGTCCTGTGCTCCATCTCACTTACCCACAGGATTCTGTCTGCTTTGTGTTCTTGGGGGTATGTTGATTCATCTTGCTGCTTCTCTTTGCTGTTAAAGCTTCATCTTGTTTTGCAAGATGGAGGTCTTTTTTTTTTTTCATGGTCTCAGGAAGGAGGTGAGGCAACCAGCTTTTCAGTTCACCATCTTGAGCTGGAACCCCTTTCCCATGCTCATGCTGTGAGGCTCTAGTTCACACTCTGGCAGGAATGATTTCTGGGAAAAAGAAAGAATGCTACCTTACAAGATTGTAAGAAATTGTAGCTTCTGTGTCCTAGCAGAAGCAGAACAACCGCTATGGCCTGAGGTACATTTAGCTCTATGACCCAGGGCTGGCGAGGTGATATGGTGGGAAGGTACTGCTCAGTGGCTGGATCCATATGGAGAGGATGGGTTCACTTTGCTGGTTGAACTGTAGATGCCAGGCATGTGCACTCCTGATCCAGACTGGCTGAGAAGACTGGGAGAGGAGGCTGGTATGGAGGGCAGGTTGCCCCACGAGACCTCATTAAGGGTGGTTCTCTCTCTCTCTCTTACTCTCATGAAAGAAATAAACATAAACCCAAACTATAGGATTCAATATTAACAGGCACATGGGATTACTTGTGTGCCAGACACTGTTCCATGTATGTTACATGTTAATTCATTCAATCCTGACAATAACAGTAAAAGGGAAGTACTGTAATTATCCCCATTTTAAAGATAAGCTAACTTGCCCAAGGTCACACAGCTCTAAATGAAGGAAATAAGGTTTGAATTTTATTTCCAGAGGTTGAGCTCTTAACCATTATTCTATATTGTCACTCATAATCATGGCATTAGAAAATAAACCATGAGGATATAATAAACGTGTCAAATGACAGCTGACTGGATTTTTTTTTAAATAAAAATATTCCAAGTAGAGACTCAAAAACTGAACATAATTCTGTGGTGATGAGAAGGGATGAATTATAAAATTCTGACTATACAATTAAAAATATTCTCAGTGGAAAGAAAAGGAGAGGCAGGTAAAGAATCCAGGATATTTGTGCTATGATCTCTCTGATAAAGCTGGAGGAGATCTGCATAAATTATGGATGAGAAAACATATAACTAAAGAGAATAAAAGTAAATAGGACAAGAATTTCCAGAGAGTTAAAACCAAGGATTAGCTGAGGCTCACAAAAACCACTAGAGACAGCAGCAGCAATTTTTATAGCTATTTTCAGAACAATAGATAGATGAAAATGATAGGTCCATTGCTTTAGAATAGTGGTATCATATTTAAAGAAAATACTGCACTTCCACTTTTCTTCTGTTTATACCAAGAATAATGATTGTCAAGCTGGCAACATTGAGAGATCAATGCATTAAGATGTCATTGACATCCATGATAAGAAAAGGTTAACACTAACGCATATTTTAGATGGATTCAAATCCTTGGACTAAGACAAATTACATTTTAGACCGTAAACCATTTCACTGATATGATCACAGAACTATCCTATTCTTTTGAGAAATTTTATAGAACAAGGAAAAATATTCTAAAGAATAAAGAAAGGCACTGATGACCTAATTTTCAAAGGAATGTGATAGGTTGTGTTAAGAATTTAAAATACTTGGTGCCTTTCCTGCCGGCCCCTTTCATTGCAGTCACATTGTATAGGAAGACTATACTCTCCATTCCATCAATCTTGGGCTCTACTGCATCTTTTGCTGTGGACCAGTGGAATATGAGAAGGGACATTACATTGAGCCACTTCCAAGAAGAGCCTCTAAGAACTGCTGAGGTGGGATGGCCCCATAATACAGTAGTTAAGCACTATGTACTTGGAGCTGAATCCCGCAAGATCAACCATGATTTGAATCCTGGCACTGGTGGCTTGAAAACACACCGGGCACATGTGTGTGTGTGCCTCAAATCCTGATAGGATGGAAAAATGGAGGAAAAGAAAGCACTGGGATGTTCTCTCTCTTCCTCCCATCTTTGGTGAGTGCAGGTGTTCTCTGGAAATTAAAAGGAAAAAAAAGAAAGAAAAAAGAAAGAACCACTGTGTTTTCTACAATCTCTTTTCTCCCTGTACCTCAAGACCAATATCATATTCCAGATAGGGGCTGCTGCTTCAGCTCACATGCTGGACTGATTGACAAGAAACAAAGCAGTAGCCAATGCACAATAGATATTAATAATAATGAGCAATGCATACTGGTCACAAGCACTGTGATTTTAAGGTTGTTTATTAGCACAGCACATCTTAGCTTATTCTGATTCTTATAGAAGGTAAACAGTAAATTCTAAAAATGATTAACTGATAATGTTAATGTTGATTTCCAGTCCAAAAAAAAATCAGTACACATTTTTAATAAGAAAATGTATGAACTTACACAAAAAGAAAAGAAAGTATTAATTGTCAATAAAGTTTAAATAAAAATAAGTCAAACTACCTTATTCCTTTTCTCATTTATTTTTCTTTCATTTTCTTTTTGATAACATTCTTAGAAGTCTATAGAATGCTATAGACATAGTGAATTATATTTTAAACAGTGTCCCCTATTATTTTTCAGAGTAAATTACTGAATATTTCCTAGACTATTGTGCTTATTTATTGTGACCATGTGTATTTTGTCTTGCTGGAAAATGTGGGGAGACATGATGTGGATGAGAATACAGGTAGGTGAATTCATAGCTGAACAAACAGTGACCAGTGAAGAGAACACTTATTTCTAAATGTCAGCAGGATTGGGTGAAGGAGAGATGGCTCATTGGAATTCAGATGAAGCCAGATAGTTTGGATTGGTCCAAACTTCAAAAAAACATCAGTATGGGGAACCAGCAGTTAGCATAATGGCTATGTCGCTGGACTCCCACGTAGTCGACCGTGGTTCGCATCCTGGACCTGGTGGCTTAAAACTCACGCTGGGCGCGTGTGCGTGTGTGCCCAAGATCCCAGGAGGAGAATGGAGGAGAAGGGATTGCGGCGTGACCATCCCCCCTGGGGGGTGATTTCTTGTTTTCTGTCTCTCTGTCTCTCTCTGTCTGTCTGGCGAGTGCATGCGCCCTATAACGAAAACCTCTCCAAAAAAAAAAAAAAAAAAGAACATCAGTATGAAGGTGCTTCTATAAAAGTGAAGGTGATCTTAAACTATAATATGTTAATAGATATTTGTGTCCAGATGAGGGGATTATTATAAATTAATGTTATGTCCAATTCTGGGCACTACCCATTAATAGAAATACTGATAAAACCCAAGAGTATTGGGGTCACTGTATTGGGTTAATTATTTTTCTAGGAAGAAAGATCAAAAGTAGGGTTGAGCAGGTAGGGTAGGTATGTCTGAACTCAAAGCAAAGGACATCTGATCTGAGAAGAGAAAGACTCAAAGAGGAGCAAGGAATGACACACGCTAATAGAGGGAGCACGCAAGGCATTTATATATCAAGGTTGGCCTTGATATTTCCACATACCCAGTCAGACTCCTGTCCTCCTAATCAACGCTGTTCTCTAGTAGGGTTAAGTTACAAGTGCATAGAAGAGATACACTGAGTGGAAGGACATTATGAAAGTGCCTTCGAATCCTGAGTGATCATCAGAATCATTTGGGGATATATATATATATAAATATATATTTATATATTTGTATAAATATACACACACACACACACACATATATATTACTGTATTTCATTACAGCATACCAAATTAATTTTCCCAGCATGAATACACTGCATATTAGTCTAGTTAAAGATATTATCATACACATTATCATCATAGATAATTTTCCATTTTTGTGTCCCTTAAGTATTTTGCATCTTTCTTTTTCCCTGGATTCCCTTCCTCTCACCCTCTCCCATTTCCCACTCTCCTCCCACACTGTCTCTAGTATCTGCAATTGTTTTCCATGCTTTGGTATCTTCAGTCTTTCGGTTTCTGCCATAGAGTGCAGACATTCGATATATATTGCCTGGGGACTCTTTCATAGTCTGGCTTGGGGAACTTTTAAAAATGAAGATACTGAGACCCACCCCAAGTCTACTGAACCATAATTTATTGTATTGAGCTCTGGGAATCTATATTTTCCTGAAACTCAGTTGATTCTAATAATTTATAAGCCATGGTGTGATGAGTGTTTGAGAGGCAAGGGTAGGATTAGAGAATACAGGAGTATCGGCAAGGGAAAAAAGGTTGGGACAGTGGTTTCTAAATTTTGGTCTTTAAAGATTAATACAATTCTTTTTTCTTTTTTTCTTATTTTGGAGAGGTTTTTAGCTATAGGATGTGTGCGCTCGCCAGAAAGAGAGAGACAGAGAGACAGAAAGAGAGAAATCAATCCCCAGGGGGATGGCCACGCTGCAATCCCTTCTCCTCCATTCTCTTCTCGGGGATCTTGGACACGCACGCACACGCTCCCAGCGTGAGTTTAAGCCACCGGGTCCGGGACGCGAACTGCGGTCAACTACATGAGAGTCCAGCGACATAGCCATTACGCTAACTGCTGGTCCCAAGATTAATACAATTCTAAAAGAAATAGGATTTCATCAACATAGACCTGCTGATTTATTTATTTATTGTAACAAACAAACTAAGCAAACTATTGATTCATCTGGAAAGTCATGATATATTTTTCTGTCTTTCTATGCAAAAAGTCATGTGCCATGACTTTTCCAATGACCCAATATCATCTTCATAGTTTTATTTATCTATTTAACTGCCAGACGGTATGTACACTTGCCAGAGAGAGACAGAGAGATTGATGCCGTAATGGGGCATGACTGTGTCATGATCCTATCTCCTTCATTTTTCCACTCTGTCAGAATCTTGGGCACACATGCACACATGCCCAGCATGTTGCATGTTTTTCAAGCCACTGGGTCTAGGATTCAAGTTATAGTTGGCCATTTGGATCCAGCTCCCTTAACCACTAGGGCACGGGGCCAGCCCAGTTTCATTTATTTATTTATTTTAAAGAAATTTAATTTTTTTTTCTTTTTTGCTATAGGGTGCATACGCTCACCAGACAGACAGAGAGAGACAGAGAGATAGAAAGCGAGAAACCACCCCCCAGGGGGGATGGTCACACTGCAATCCCTTCTCCTCCATTCTCCTCTTGGGATCTTGGGCACGCACACACACACGCCCGGCTTGAGTTTAAGCCACCGGGTCTGGGACTTGAACCGCGGTCGACTACGTGGGAATCCAGCGACATAGCCATTATGCTAACTGCTGGTCCCCAAGAAATTTAATTTTTAAAAGCACCTTGGCAGGACATAATAGAGGAAGAAAGCACACCCTTTTAGAGAAAATAAACTTAGCCACATTATTATTATTTCTCTTATTTCACCATGGACTGATGACAACTTGTTCACATTATAGTGTCATTTGGTGTGTCAACATTTGAGAGCCATCAGTGCAGGGTATGCACAGTTTGATATGGCCTCTGGCAGCATGTCACTCCATTGCTGTGGAGGGTCAAATGGCTCATGTGCTGGACTGGGGACCCTAGTCCTGGGAGTGGTGGAGAAAAAAGTTCTGAAAAGAGTATGTGGATGGTACAGTCTGGGTGCAAGGGTACCTTTGATGATAAAGACTGAAAAATTGGTAGAAACCAGCAGTTAACTGAAGAAGAAAAGACTGTGAGGAACCTGAAAGCTATATTGATATACAGGGAGAGCTCTTATCTTTGTTATGCCAGAGGGACAGAACTAGACTTATTAAGGAAGTGGCTGGCAGACCCATTTTAGCTTAACTTGAACAAAATCTTTCGACTATTGACTTTGCCAATAAAGGTAACAAACTATGTGGAGATGGGATTGCTCCCCTTTGGAAGAGCTCAAAGCACGTTTTTGAGTAATAATTTGTTAGCAGTGTGGATCAAGAGATTCTGGATTGGAATGAGGGTTGTATTAACATTTGTTTTCTAATCTGGGCAGGCTTCAACAACACTTGGGAAGACTTTAAACAAATATAGATTCCTGGACTTCTATTTAGATATGTAGAAACAAAATCCCCATAAACAGGACACAGGAATCTATATATTTAGTAGCCTTCCAGGAAATTCCGAGTATGGCCTTGGAAAAGAACTCTCTGAAGCATCTGTGCTGACAGAGTCTATAAAATCTATAAAGAGATAGAAATTAGTTATGACATCTATATTTGAATATCTACTTAATATAACCTATTTTTAGTATTGGTTACTTAAAAGTTATGTTTGAAACAACCAGTTATTTGAACATCAAACAGAACGCATTTGCCTATTTTATTTAATTAATTAATTTAGTTTTTTGTAATAGAGCTTGTGCACTTACTGGATTGGAGCGGGACAGAGACACAGAGAGAAGATCTGGTGTGGATGGCCATACCACAATCCTTTCTCCTCTTGGGATTTTGGTCATGCACACACATGTTCCCAGTGTGATTTCAAGGACTTGACCCATGTCAGCCATGTGGGAGTCCAGTGCCTTAACCACCATACTTCCTGCTGGCTCTTATTAATTTATTTTTAAGTTTGCATGTTCCATTTCTTTTAAGAGAGAGAAGGAGAGGGAAAGAGAGGGATCCTTGACAGGGCTCCCTTTAGCCTTCTAGTCAGCCAGGTTCACAGGTCTGCCCAGAATTTTCAGACACTTCCAGGATATGAGCCCCAGGCCATTCCATATTGCTCCAGTACTGCAGTGGTGCCCTACCATATGCATCACTGTTACCTTACCATTATTTTTTTCTTTAGGTTTTGCCATAAGGTATGTGCGTTCACTGGAAAGAGACAGGAAGAGTGAAAGTGAGAAATTACCCGCCAGACCACAGACATTTCTCCTCCATTATCTCAGGACTTGGGGCATCCATGCAGATATGCCCAGCTTGATTTTCAAGCTACAGGGTCCAGGACTAGAACTGCAATAAGCCACATGGTAAGTCAGCATCTTTACCACCACCCCAAATGCTGGCTCCCCATCTTACCTAGTTTTAAAGCAAGATTTACTTTGACCTTGAAAGAGGAATTGGCTCACATGGAGAAAAGGAGTCATGGACCTAATTATGAAATACAGACATTAAAACTGCCAAGTGGATAATAGTTTGTACCAATTTTTAAAATTTACAAAATCAGTGATTCATTCTTTGCAATCTCAAATTGCATATTAGTTTAATGTGATGGTAAGTATGTTTATTTCTATGAAAAAGGACTCACACTGGGTCCTTTTTTCTTTTTTTAAAATACTTTTTCATTTTCATGAGTGGTTCATTTGGTTATAGTTTGTATGACTATCACAATAATTGAAATATGGGACCAGCAGATGGCAAAATGGTTTCATCGCTGGACTCCCACATAGTCGACCATGGTTCGAGTCCTGGACCTGGAGGCTTAAAACTCACGCTGGATGCATTTGTGAGTGTGCCTGGGATCCCAAGAGGAGAATAGAGGAGAAGGGATTGCAGCATGGCCATTACCCCCTGGGGATGATTTCTCATTCTCTGTCTCTCTGAAGAGCACATGTGCCCTATAGTAAAAATCTCCCTAAAAAAAAAAAAAAAAAAAATTGAAATATTAGGGCAGAATGGCAGAAGGGCATGACAATCCTCTTACTATTTTTCAGTCCGGGGTTTGACCTGGATGGTTATCCCTGTTGAGTCTCTGTCCCAAGCATCTCCATAATTATCTGAAAGATTATTTACCCATTGATTAGGGATAGAATCTGAATTACAGATAAAAGAAACTATTGTAGAGGGAAGCCATCAACCAATTGAATAGATAGATCGTTGCTGAAAATTTTTTGAATTTGTAAGGTTTGAGAACAGTTTTCCCAAAACCCTTTGAACCACTCAACCCCCTAGCAAAATATTCTCACAAACACATTTTCTTTTTCTCTCTCTATTTTTTTTGCACCTAGGTTCTGTTTGTCTATTACTCACTTACATAGTCAATGGATGCCCAGTGGAGCTTATTTTATGCTTAGTTCAGGGTAAACAGGATTCCTGCGCCCATGAAGCTACATTTAATTAAAGAATAATAATAATAAACTTGGAGACAAATACATAAACATTTCAGCTAGTGACAAGTACTGCAAAGAGAATGAAATGTGTAGGGAACCTCTCTCTAGCTGGGGCAGTTTAGAAGCTAATGCTATGTGAGCTAAGACCTGAGCACTCTGAGCAGCTTTGAGAAAGAGAATAGCAAATATAAAGGCCCCGAGGCAAGAACCAGCTGGAGAATTGAAGGGCTATTGTGGCCTTTGTAAAGAAAAAGTATAAAGGAAAATTGGGGATACAAGATGAGAACAAAGAAAGGGGAGGGGACAAAGGATGCAGGATCTTACAGGCCACGAAGGAATCTGAGTGCATTCCAAGTGTGGTATGTTCTAATTGGTGAGTGACATACCTTTGCGTTTTGCAAAATCCACTCAGGCTCGGGACCAGCAGGTGGTGTGGTGGTTAAGGCGCTGGACACTCCTACATGGCCGACCATGGCTCGAGTCCCGGACTTGGTGGCTTGTTGTCTCACTTTCTCTCTCTCTCTGGTCAAATTAAAATAAATGAATGAATAAATAAATAAATAATTTTAAAAAATTCACTCAGGCTCTGTGTTGAGAATGGACCACTGTCAGGTAGGAGCGGGATGAAGAAGACCAGCTAGAAGGTCACTGCATTAGCTCAATATAGGGAGGATGGCTGCTTGTCTGAGCAATACTTTCAGCTGAGGACTGTGTGTAAATTACGTATAAGCCCATCTTGACAGACAATCTCAATGAAGACGGTTGCATACACGATTCTTACAATATTCTTCTTTTTTTTTTTGGAGAGGTTTTCGCTATAGGGCGCGTGCGCTCGCCAGACAGACAGAGAGAGACATAGAGACAGAAAGCGAGAAATCACCCCCCAGGGGGGATGGTCATGCCACAATCCCTTCTCCTCCATTCTCCTCTCGGGATCTTGGGCACGCACGCACACGCGCCCAGCATGAGTTGTAAGCCATCGGGTCCGAGACGCGAACCGCGGTCGACTATGTGGGAGTCCAGCGACATAGCCATTATGCTAACTGCTGGTTCCCTTTATTACATGACTTTTGAAAAACACGATTAGATGTAAATTTCTCTCTAATTCCTTGAAGTTCCTAGTATTTCTAACCATAATGAGTCATCCTCGTGGTAGGTTGGCCTTGAGGCTTTCCTGAGGCTGGGACCACTACACTGTGGCAGCTGGCCAACACTGATCAGGCTGAGAATGTCCAGGGCTATGACAGGCACTTCATGTAATATTCGCTTCTCCTAACGACCCCTTTGACAGCTGAGAATACTGAGGTGCAGAGGAGCTAAGTGGCTTCCCCACATTTGCGCAGGTAATGCGTGATGAAGGTAGGTTCTAAAACCAGGCATTTTGATGACAGAGCTGAGCACCTCTAGCCAACACAGTATAAGAAAGGGCAGGAACTGGTCTATCTTCATTCAACCCATAGTAAAAATGGTAGAATTTTAATTACCTTAAAATTACCTTGGAGTTCCCATTTCACTTCCGAGAGCCATTTCACCAGCTCTCAGACACCAGGTTGCAGAAGGGTGACAGTTTTGCATAATCCTCCTACAAGCGTTTATTGGACACGTGCAATGATCCAGGCATTGTCCTAGGCTCTGGGGTGTCAGGAAAGAGAGCCATGATCTCTTCTGGTTGTTAAAATAGCATCAAGAAACTTCCTCAAGTCTTCTGAGGCTTTTTTTTTCTTTAGAGAGAAATTTGTGCTGGTAGGAGGTATGCACTTGCTGGAGAGACAGAGACAGAAAGCGAGAAATCACCCCTCCACACACAGAGGGGTTGGCCATGCCTCAATCTCTTCTCCATTCTCCTCTCAGGGATTTGGGCATGCGCACACACATACACCCAGTGTGAGTTTTAAGCTGCCAACACCAGGACTTGAACTGTGGCCAACTACATGGTACGTAACCATTACACCATTAGCTGGTCCTTTCCTGGGCTCTTTTTCCACTACTCCAAATGAGGAGAAAAAAAAAAAACCCCAAAAAAACTGGACTTCATCCTCTGTTCAGTTTGGATTCTAGATCCTGAGCAATCATCATGCTTGATGAATTACAAAATAGACATGTTTGTAGAGAGGAGATGATCTATTGTTTTCTTCTTTCTTGATTCCACCGGGGGATATTTGATCTCTTTTGACATCCTGTCCTTACAAGGATAATAATGGAGTGAGGTCAGGAGTTAACCATATAGATCCTTTGGAGCACGGGTATCAGATAAGCATTGTGTTGGCGGGGACAGCATTATCCTGTTACTGCAGGATTACCTTGGATAACGCTGACATGCAGAGCCAGTGCCACCCAGACTGTGTCCTATACACACTTCGGGTTTTATCAGACATTTCAAGTTATACAGTGGCTGTATTTATGATCATAATTAGGAATGGTAGTAACATGAACTGAACTTTGTACCCTAGAATCACTAAGTTGTACTTTAAAAAGAAGTTAATAAATAACCAAACAAAAGGCTACCAGCGAACTAAACCCAGAATAATAAACTGTACTAAATACCCCAAACAAGTTGAGAGATAAAAACACTAACTTTTCCACCATAAAATTATGTAACATGTGCTGAAAGGTTGATCTACTGTGAACCAAGTCAGTGGCCCTGTTCCATCCCTGCGCCTCTAAGGGCTCAAGTTAAAATAAGGATTTTCTAATAACTCAAAACAACAAAATAATCATTTCCCCTTTTCTCCAAAAACAAAATTTCCAATACGTAGTTCTCAGTGACTTATTTTAAAAATGTATTTATTGTATGATGTGTGACCTTAAATCTCCTTTTTTGAAACAAAGTATATTACACATTTTAAACAGAAGCAAACAGACACATAAATGCATAGATAAATCAATAGTTTGGATATTCTTTTCTTTCACCTAAAGATTTGATCTATGTAAAACCATGACTTTCTTTGGGAGAAATCAAGTTTTAAGCTGTATTCAGTCATTTTCACTTTAGTGTCAATAAATACTTTCTTAAGAACAGGTTTCCCAAGAAGATAAAAAATGAGGTCTACCACCCTCTCTCTTTCTTAAGAATGATTTATTTAATTTTGTTTAGCATTATTGTTATTTTAAAATTTGCTATAGGGCGCATGCACTCACCAGAGAGACACAGAGAGAGAGGGAAGGTGAGAAAGCAAATGATCAGGTCCAAGATTCAAACTGTGGTCAGCCATTTGAGAGTCCAGTGCCTTAACCACCATATCACCAGCTGGCCCCTTCTTACCCTTATCTTAAGGGGCATATATGCATAGAACTTTCCCTTAGTCTTTTCTAACTTTATCTTTAAAAACAAACACCAGGCCCAGCTGTGGTTGTGCAGTGGTAGCACAACACTTGGAATGCTGGAGGCCACATGGAAGGCCAAGGTACAGTTCCTGGGTTGACCTGTCCATGCTGGGTGCACTTATGATCCTGGCTACCTGAGAAGGTACGGGGAGCATTGCGGTGTGAGACCCTGTTGAAGGTGCTTGTCTTTCTCTCCCTCTCTCTCTTTCAAAACATAAATGAATAAACTTGGGGAAAAAAATTGCACACCTCAATCTTTCTCTTTTAGAAATTAAATGCTGGAGCTGGTCCCATAGTACAGTGGTTAAGTGCTATGCATTGGGAGCAGGATCCCACATGGCCAACTATGGTTTGAATGTTATCTTCAGCACTTGAAAAACACACCAGGCATATGTATGTGCATGCCAAAACTTCAGACAGGGTAGCAAATGGAGGAAAAAGGATTGCAGTGTGACTATGCTCCATTGTGTGGGGAGGTGCTTTCTCTCTCTTTCTTTCTCTCTCAAACGTACACATGGGCCCTCTGGCAATAAAAAATAAATAAATAAAATACAGAGGTAGATCCATCTTCTATCTTGTGAGAGAGAAATACTTAAATCTCAAATTTAAAGGGAACTTTTCCCTCATGTTTTTTTATTATACTCCAGGAAAAATAGTCAAGTTACCCACCCCATAGTCACATAATCCATGAGAATAGGGAGTTTTCATAGAAAAGATTCTAGAAAACCTTGGCTCACGGGGCATTTCTGATTTTTTTGGTACTTTAAAGTTTCAACTCTTCTGTGTCTAAGTCAAGTCGTTGGCTCAACAAAACATGAAGTTCAAAACTTGTACTACTAGCTGCAGGAATGATATGGGGCATGCAAAAGGGCCTTCCAGCTCGTAATTGTGCTTTGGGGAAACTCTGGCATAATATCCTGCAAAACTGTTTCGAGTCATAGAAATGCAGTTCGCTGACCCCTCGAGAGAACTGTCTCTACAAGTCCAGGAATTATGTTTTGTCCAGAACCCTCCCTCCACATCTAGCCCTTATGCTCCCTGTGGTTTTTCCCTCAGGGATCATTATTGGCTTACATAATGATTAGTCTGTGTATGAAAAAGGAAAGCTCAAGACTATAATTTCATACATACTTAGAAAAAAAACAAAAAGAAAATTCAGTAGCGAGACAAGTGATCTCCTGGAGCCTGCTGTGACCAGGAGTGTACCTGTGAGGAGAACAGTGATAAATATGCTTGGCACGGACGGGGACAAACCGCAGGGAGGAAAGCTTTTGTCTTCCTCCTGCTCAGGGAGCTCTGCTGTCTGGGTCCCCGCTCAGAAACCATGGAAGTGCCCAGAGTAGAGGCAGCCGTCAAAGCAAATGAGGACAGGGCCACCCAAGTCTGAAGACAGATAACTGAGGAGAGGGGACATTTATTTAAATTTTGGAAGTCAATGAATGAAATAGATACGTAAAAAGGCAGAAGCAAGATGTAGGTTGAGGCAATACGGAACTGAAAATGAGCCCCGAAGGTAAAGCCAGGTTGGGCATCATGAAGGAGGCAGAGCCTAGGAAGGGCTCAGAGCTATGTCAGAGGCAGGGCAGGACACATGGCTGGCAGGCGGGCAGTCCTCAGCCCAGGCCTGAAAAGGTGCCCTTCTCTGCAGACTGCCAAGTCTTCGTACCTAAGGAGGCAGCATAGCCCAGAGAAGAGAAAACCCTGACTGCAAGTCCTAGGTCGGCCCCTCGTGGTCTGTGGGAACTCGAGCCAAATTACTTCATGTCTCGATGCCCCAGTTTCCTCCTCTGTGATAAGAGAGAGCAACAAGGCATGCCTCATTTTTTTTTTTTTTTTTTTTTTGAGAGGTTTTTGCTATAGGGCGTGTGCGCTCGCCAGACAGAGACAGAGTGACAGAAAGCGAGAAATCACCCCCCAGGGGGGATGGCCACGCCACAGTCCCTTCTCCTCCATTCTCCTCTCGGGATCTTGGGCACGCACGCACACGCGCCTGGCGTGAGTTTAAGCCACCGAGTCTGGGACTCGAACTGCGGTCAACTACGTGGGAGTCCAGTGACATAGCCATTACGCTAACTGCTGGTCCCAGCATGCCTCATTTTGAAAACACCCACAACAGTGGTCAGTACAGAACAATGGCTCAATAAATGTTAGGTTTTATTAAATTCTTGTCAATGGTCATATCAACATATGATTTACCTTCTGAAAAAAAAAAAGGTATTGAAAATATGTCCAACTAGGTCAGCGGGTGGTATGGTGGTTAAGATGCTAGATTCCCACATGGCCGACCATGGTTCAAGTCCTGGACCCAGTGGCTTGAAACTCACATTAGGTGCATGTGCATGTGCACCCAGAATCCTGAGAGGAGAGGAGAATGGCAGAAAAGGGATTGCAGTGTGGCTATCCCCCCAGAGATGGGTAATTTCTCACTTTCTGTCTCTCTGTCTCTCTCTTTTTCTCCATTGAGTACACACACCTTATAGCAAAAATCTCTCTCTAAAATATATATGTAGGGACCAGCAGATGGTGTAATGGCTACATTGTTGGACTCTCATGTAGTCGACCACGGTTTGAGTCCCGGACCCGGTGGTTTAAACTCACGCCAAGCGCGTGTGCATGCGTGCCCAAGATTCCAAGAGGAAAATGGAGGAGAAAAGATTATGGTGTGGCCATCCCTCTGGGGGTTGATTTCTCGCTTTCTGTCTCTCTGTCACTCTCTGTCTTTCTGGCAAGCACATGTGCCCTGTAGCAAAAACCCCTCCAAAATTAATTAATTAATTAATTAATTTAAAAAAATATAAATGTAGGTGGATTTGAAGAGGGTTTATTGGTCTAAACATAATTTTGAAAAGCCTTAAATATGAGATGTTATTTTTCTTTATATGCATACCACTCATTCAACTACTATATGCTGCACATTCCATTTGGATGTAGGTATAGAAAGTGAAAAGGCATAGAGCTTTCTCCCAGTGAGTTTAGAAAATAATTATTTAGGGGACCAGCAGTTGGTGTAATGGCTATGTCACTGGATTCCCCTGTAGTCAACCACGGTTCGAGTCCTGGACCTGGTAGCTTAAACTCATGCCAGGCATGTGTGCGTGCATGCCCAAGATCCCAAGAGGAGAATGGAGGAGAAGGGATTGTGGCATGGCCATCCTCCCTGGGGAAGGGGATTTCTCACTTTCTGTCTCTCTGTTTCTCTGTGTCTTTCTGGTGAGTACACGTGCCCTATAGCAAAAACCTCTCCAAAAATAAAGAAAATAATTATTCAGATTAGACAGCCACCCTGAGACCCTGCACATTAATTAAAGTATGGTTGGTATTGCTGACACCTTCACACAATTCTTGGGCAGTGCTTGTAGACTGTGTAAACAGCAGTGACCTCTTTGTTTTCTGGAAGAGATGATATTCAACAGACATTAAAATACCCCAGTTCTCAGCACAGCTGCTGTGGCACAGTGGTAATACTCAAGAGTCCTGCAAGGTTGGAAGCTACATGTTTGACTGTGGGATCAGATCCCTTGTCATCCTTAAAACATGCCAGGCACTGGGTGCTCAGGACCCTGATAAGCTGGAGGGCTGGAGGGGAAGGGGGACTGTGGCGTGATGAGACCATGTCAAGGGTACTCTTTGTTTCTCCAGCTTTCAGAAGATCTCTATGATTTAAAAAAAAAAACAAAACTCAATTCTTGTTTATTTGTTGGTAAGTGCCATAACTCAGAAATCTATCCCATCCTATGGTGCAGTTTTCCCCATAGGACCCTTAGAGTACCTCATAATCCAGCTACTAAAAAACTTAACAACTGGATCTTGGTCAAGGTCCTCCAGGTCCTTGCTTGGTGCCATCTATAATGACTGTTCTGTGTGCTGCTATGATGTAGTTGAAAATTTTAAATATTTTATTTATTAGAGAGATTTTTGCTATAGGGTGCATGTACTCACCAGAGAGACCGAGAGAGACAGAGAGACAGAAAGCAAGAAATCACCCTCCAGGGGAATGGCCATGGCACAATTCCTTCTCCTCTATTCTCTTCTCAGGATTTTGGGCACACACACACACGCACGCCTGGTGTGAGTTTTAAGCCACTAGGTCCAGGACTCAAAACCACGGTCAACTATGTGGGAGTCCAGTGACAAAATCACTACGCCATCTACTAGTCATGAATATTTTCATGATTTCCCCTAATATATTAGAGTGTCACACGACTTGTCCCAGCCCCATTGTCCAACCTGCTTCTTTCTCATGCTGCACCCGGGGTTCCATCTCCTACTCTAGATTACTTTCAGCTATTGATGAACCTGCCCAAGTTTACAGGATGAAGTTGAGCTACCTGTACAAATATTTGTTCGAAATAAAATGGAACATACTGAGAGGAGTCCAAAAAAGAGGTCTAAAGTTGTTCTAAGCAAAGGCAAACGTCACTGAAGCTAGTCTGGAATCTCCCAAGGTGGCTTCTCAGAGTAGATGATGTGATTTTGTACGTAAATGCTTGAGCTTTTATGAACACAAACAATATCAGGCCAATTTCTTTATAGTCACATGTGTCTTGCATATTAGTTGAATGTCTAACTTTAGAAGAATTGTATTTTAGTAAAAACCTTCTGTTTAGTAGGGACTAGCAGGTGGCTTGGTGGTTAAGATGCTGGATTCTCACACGGCCAACCACAGTTTGAGTCCCAGAACCCAGTGGCTCAAAAATCATGCTAGATACACGTGTGTGCATGCTCAAAAATCCTAAAAGTGAAGGACAAGGGACTATGGCATGACCATCCATCCCCACTTGGAGTGATTTCTCTTTCTGTCTCTCTGATGAGTGCACATACCCTATGCAAAACCTATATAAATATATAAAAAAATATAAATAAATAAATAAAAGAAATAAAACCCTTTACTTAGGACCATTTTTAAAACCTAGCATATTTTATTCCATCTAATAAAATGTTACTATCATGTAAGGACTATGATACGCATATTTATTCCAGTAGTACATTGAATTTCCTAATACCTAGATATAAAAATAAAATAGCTGGATTTTTTTTCCACTGAAAGTATGGTTCAGAATTATTGAAAATTTTAAAGTATAGCACAATTATGGAAGGATGAGAAGTTTTATCATGGAGAATAGTAATTCAGAAAGGTATTATAAAATATGTTTAATTTGAATAGGAGGATTTATATGAGGGGACCCAAATTTATTCTTCCTTTGTTACAATACACTCAAAAAACAAAAACAAATCAACAAAGCAAAACAAAAAGGACTTTTTGAAGATAAAATTATTGATTGGCGGGACGCAGTTTTGAAAGGAGTAACTATCTGGTACTTGTGCTAAAGATAGAAGTGACTTCAGGTCCTCTACCCTAGACAGTCAATAAATGGTGCTGACTTAAAATTTGCTAAATAATTTGTACAAGAAGCAGTAGATTGTTTTTATAATGATAATGGATCCTGTGGATAGTATTAGTTCATCCTTTAATATTGACCACTGAACTGAGGCTTTTTTGCTGAATAAATGTGTACATAGGAGATCAAAGTTAGAATTATAAATCCCTGTGGAATCTCTCATGGGACCTCATGTCTTTTGAAGATAATTTTTATTTGTTTTTCTTGCAAAAATAACTACAAGTTCTTAGAAAGGTTTTACAGACGAGATAACCAAAGAGATTTCCATAGTTTCTATCATCTATAAATAACCACTATGAGCATTTGCATGTATCTTGACATCCATTTTCTGGGTCTGTGTATTGTAGGCGAATGTGCACATGTACAGGCACATTTACATAAAAAGATCATGTTACGCACAAATGTTTCTTTTGTGTGTCGTATTGTGAACATCTTTCCACGTATGCCATTAAATTCTTTTCTACAACATTTCGTGTAGTGGTCGCATAAATTTCTATTGTAGCTATGTGTCATAATTTATTTTGCCAGTCTTCTGTTACTGGACATTTAGATTGCTTTTAATCTTTTTGCTCTTATGGTGTAAAGACTTGGCTATTCCAAGAATTTTGATCTTTTTGTGCTGATCTTTTTTGTACTTTTACTCCCTATGGATCCATTTTCATATTTTTTTCTTATTTTTTGCATACAAAATATAGTGTTACAAGGTTGCTGAATGGCTTATCAGAATTCTTGTTAAATTTATGCTATATATGTTTATTTTGTAACATCTGATCTAGTAACACACCTGATAACTACCATACTTTTAATAGAGATGAGCATAAATGAATCTGGATATCCAAAACAATTAAAATGCAGTATAAAATAAGCTGAAAAACTTTATTTATTTCACATTCATTACTGCTAATGTTAAAAAAAGAAATGTATTTCATTTAGAGGTTAATGAAAATAAAGATATCTTTTTTTTCTGTTTAGATTCATGAATCACTTGAATTTTGCCCATGAACCCTCATAGCCACAGACCTCAGATTCTGAACTGCTGTGAATTTATCAGTTTTACTTGGAAGCATTTGAAAACTAGGAGGGGAGAAGCACCTATGTGGCCCAAAGATCAGCAATAGGGACATAAAATAACAAAATGGTATTAAACCTGGTGAAATGCCTGGAGGTTGAGAAAGCATAATCTGTAACACAAATAGACCAGGTTGATGAGTAATGGTGGAAGAAACCGAGGAGGAGTTGTGGGAAGCTAATTATGACTAAGGTTTTAAAGGAATGGAAAGCAGAGAAAAACCCTGCTATTTCAGGCTTCTAATGAAAAACACTGTGTTATTGGAAAGGGGAGAATTATCTTTTCTCCCAACCTAGTGAAACCCAATTGTCCCAGCCTCACCTACCATTGACTACAACTGTTATCTCCTCTAAACATCTGAGTGCTGTGAAAGTCAGTCTCATAGACCAGCCTGAATGCTAGAATTTGGCCCCTCACCCCACAGGTTCTGCCAACTTTCCTTCCTTCCCAATGGTGCCTTCTCAAGGATGGCAGGTTGGAGCAGGTCTTTCTTGTTCTTCCATTTGGGCTTTCTGCAAAGACACCACACAACTGCCTCCATTGTTAATGACCTTTGTGACGTGGCTGAGGTTGCTGTATTGATACATGAAGATATTTTTACCATCCCTATGACTTGTCATTCATGTGGGATGTAGGAAGTTAAGAAGGCAGAGGTCCTCTCTGTTCCCGTAGCAACTCTATCCAAAGTAAAGACCAGTTCATCTCTTATTCCACAAGACAGGGACCAGGCTGCAAGTTCCCACAAAATTCCTGGAACATGGGGCAGAGGGCAATGAGCCATGGTAATGTCGGAAAGTATCACATGGGGTAACTTAGAGCCAAGACAAAGCCTCTAGGCCCAGTCCTGTCTCACGACTACCAAAAGGACTCCATAGTTCAGTCTAGGAGTGATTAATCCTTCCAAGGCACCTTCAGACTGAAGGGACTTTTCCTTCTCTCCGGTGAAAATTCCTTCTACCCCTTAAGTTTTTACATTTCCAGTGCAGACCCCTCCTGGGATTGACAGTGGAAATAGGATATGGGAAAGACTCTAGTTCTATTTATGTAGGTTGACTATAATCTTCAGGAATACCCTTAATTTGTATCAGATTGTATTATTCCAGCATCTATATATTTTGCCTTTGTGAGTCCTAAATTAAATCATAGGTAGGGATTCCAAAGTCCAGCTTTTCCTTTATTTTTGTTTTCTCTTTTAGCAATCAGTAAAGTTTATATCTGCATATCTACTGTAGACTTTAAATAAAAATTTTCTGAAAACAACTTTGTGACAAGGATAAACGCATGTTCATGTCTTTTGCACATTTTCTAATTGCATGGTTTATTTTACTATTGTTGAGTTGTAAGAGTTCTTTCCACATCTAGACACTAGTCCTTTTTTTGGATACGTCCATAGCGTGTCTTTCCATGTTCTTTCTACTCTGTTACTATTATGAACATTTTCATTTTGCTGAAGTCCAGTTTCTCAATTTTCCCTATCCTGGATTGTGTTTTTGGTGTCAAGTCTAACAACTCTTTAGACATCAACTCTAAAGATTCTCTTCCATGTTTTTTTTTTTCCTAACATAGTTAGAACATAACATAGTTTTAAATTGTACATTTATATCTGTTGTCCATTTCGGCCTAATTTTTGTATAATTGTGAGGTTTAGATAGAAGTTTTCATGTATTTTTTCCCCTATAGGTGTCCAATACCTCTAGTACCGCATGTTGAAAAGCTATATTTTCTCATTAAATAACTTGCATCTTTGTCAAAAGTAGGTTGAACATATTGTGTAGCTCTATTTCTAGGTTTTCTCTTTTGTTCTATTGATCTTTGTGCATATCTCTCTATCAATACCTCACAATTTTGGTTACTGAAACTACATAATAAGTTTAAAAACCAAGTAGAGTCCTTTCATCTCCTATTTCCTTTCCTCTTTCCCTTTCTCTTTCTCTTTTTCTTTTTCTCTTTCTTTCATTAATATAGTTCTTTTGCCTTTTCACATATAAAGAGTATCTTGTCTATATCTACAAAAATTCTCTCTCAGATTTTGATAAGAATTAGATTAAATGTGTATATCAGTTTAAAGAGAATTAACACATTTACTATGTTGAGTGTTCCAGTCCATGAGCATAGTATGTCTCTCAATTTATTTAGATCTTCTTTGATTTCTATCATCAGCATTTTTGGGAATGATTATAATGCTATTGCACTTTTAATATGGGTGTTCATTGTTAGTTCATAGAAATATAATTTATTTTTGTGTTTTATTGTTGTTTATTTTTTGGTATCCTGTGACTTTGCTGAATTTACCTAGTATTTCTAGGAGGTTTTTTTTTTTTTTAAATAGAGACCTTGGGATCGTCTGTGTAGACAAATCACATAGTTTGCAGATAGGGATAGTCTTATTTCTTCCTTTTTTTAAAATCAGTATGCCTTTATTTCATTTTCTTGCTTTATTGTACTAACTAGAACTTCCAATGCTATCCTGAGTAAGAGTGGTGAGAGAAGATATCTTTGCCTTGGTCCTCATTTTTGAGGGAAAGCTTTCAGTTTTTTATCATTAAGTATAATAGTTTTATTAAGCTGAGGAGATATTTTTGTTTTTTTTGAGAAGTTTTTGCTATAGGGCACGTGCGCTTGCCAGACAGACAGAGAGAGACAGAGAAACAGAAAGCGAGAAATCACCCCCCAGGGGGAATGGCCACACCGCAATCCCTTCTCCTCCGTTCTCCTCTCAGGATCTTGGGCACACATGCACACACGGCCGGCGTGATTTTTAAACCACCGAGTCCAGGACGCGAACCACAGTCGACTACATGGAAGTCCAACGACATAGCCATTACACTAACTGCTAGTCCCCAAGCTGAGGAGAGATTTTGATCTGAATGGGTATTAAATTTTATCAAATACATTCATGTAATTTTTTTCTTTAGTCTGTTAATATGGTAGATAACATTGTTTGCTTTTAAAATATTAAGCTTTTCTGGAGTAAACTCTCCTTGGCCATTATAAGTAATTTATGTATTGATAAATTCTATTTTCCAATGTTTTCTTAAGTAGTTTTAATGTATTTTCATGACTGACAGTTAGTGTCTAGTTTCCTTTTTCTTTTTCTTTTTTAGACTGATTTTCTCTATTTTGGTATCAAGATAATACTAGTTTCATAAAATTAATTTGGAGCATTCTTTCATTTTATGTTCTCTGGAAAAGATTGTTTAAAATTAGTATTACTTCTGTAAACAAAAATTTCCAGTGAAACCATTTGGGTTTGGGCATGTCTTTTGGGGAAAGCATTCCAATTATAAATTTAATTTTATTAATAGTTATTGGATGATACACATTATCTACTTCATACTGGGTTAGTTGTGATACTTTTTTATTTTCAAGGAGTTGGTCCATTTCATCAAAATTGTCAGACATCTGTATATAATTATTTCTACTGTAGTATTTCCATATTATTCTATTAATGTCTGTCATGATACTCCATATTTCATCCTTGACATTGATAATTGGTGGCTTCTCTCTATATATATCTTTCTTATTTTTTATTAGTTTTGCTAGTGGTTTGTCAATTTTACTGCTCCTTGCAAAGATATATCTTTTTCTTTCAGTTGTATATACATCGTTGAACATTTTATATTTGAAGTGAGTTTTTTATAGACAGGTCATGTTTTTAATCCATTCTACCAATCTCTATTTTTAATTAGTATACATAGACATACTTTAATCAATGTAATTTACTTCCTTAACATTAAATCATTACAAATCCATCAATTATTTGATAGATAGTTGTCCCCACCAGTTTAAATTTATATATTTATTATAACCATTACTCATTGTATAAAACTACAATAGATAAAAGAGGGTAAGTTCAAAATGTAGTAGCTGAGTATTTCTTTGGGATAAATTTATAAAAAAAGAAAAAAAGGAAAGGAAAATAGGCTAAAACCAAGGACTTTGTAAAGCCTGTAAAGCATCAAGTCACTGGCTTTACCATATTTTCACTTTTAAGCATCTCACTCCAATTTTGTTTTATCTTTTTCAAAGACTTATTTCCTTATACATAGAACAGTATATGGTCTTATAAGCACTCACAGCCTGTGAGTAAAAGTATTCTTTTTCTGTTTCTTCCTAAGGAATTATTATTATGTATGATTTTACCTGTCTCTAAATGGACCCATGACTAATACCCACAGATTTTTTTTTTTTTGGCTTATAACCTCTCTCTCCCACAATCTTCTACATAGAAATAAATTCTCCTTTTATTGGTTATGTTAAAATTAACTTTGTTAATTTATGAGATTTTTGCCCTTTTTTTTAGGATTTTTTTTGCCATAGGGTATGTGCACTTGCTAGAGAAGAAAGAGAGAGAGAGAGAGAGAGAGAGAGAGAGAGAGAGAGAGAGAGAGAGAGAGAGAGAGAAATCTCTCCCCAGGAGAAATGAACAAACCACAGTCTCTTCTCTCCCAGTCTCCTCTCAGGATTTTGGGCACACATGTACAGGTACCCAATGTGATTTTCAAGACACAGTGTCTGGGGCTTGAACCATGGTTAGCCATGTGGGAGTCCAGTTGCTTAACTACTACACCATCTGAGGCCCCTGTTGCCTGATTTTTTAATCAATATGTTTTTCTTTAGAACTATACCTCACAGCAAAGAATGTCAAAGACATTCAGTACATACTTGCAGAATAACACTTGGGGTGGGTTTTTAATGTTAACAATATAATGTTAAATGTTGAAAGTGGTGAATGTGCTTATATCCTTAATTTATTTGTTGCACACCATATACATGCTTTTAAAGACTATTCAGTGCTCTGCAAAGATGTGTAGTGATTATATATAAATCATAAATTACAATAAATATTTAAAGAGAAAAAATTAAATAAATAATGCATGCACATACTATAAAATTCTGAAGATAAGAAAGTCTTAAAAGTTTAGTATTGAGACTGGTAGATGGCATAATGGTTACATTACTGGACTCCCACATAACTGACCACAGTTCAAGTCACAGACCCAGAGGCTTGAAACTCACACTGGCTGAGTGTGCATGCATGCCCAAAATCCTGGAGGAGAATATAGGAGAAGGGACTGCGGGCATGGCTATCCCTCCTGGGGGATGATTTCTCACTCTCTATCTCTCCAGCAAATGTACATGCCCTATAGCAAAAATCACTCTCTTAAAAAAAAAAAAGAAAAATAATTTAGTATTATTTCATTCTTTTCCTGAGAGGCAATCATGATTTCCAGTTTTTTATTGTCTAACTTTAGAAATAGTATAAGCTCATGCAAAAATTTGTAAAACTAAATATCTGTTCTTTAAAATTAAAACATAAAAAAGAAAAAAAATATATATATATATACACGGTTCAACCTGTTGCTCTTTATATACTTAATAGCCTAACTTGGATATCTTTCTATATTGGTACATAGAGAACATACTGGCAACGTTTAAGGAAAATATTTTCTTCCAAGTTCAAAAGTCTTAGAAGCCAATCTCAGGAAGTGCATACTCTAACACAAGATTAAGTCTGAAAATCTGCACAAGTTGACACATTTCAGGAGCAAAACAAAGAATGTAATTTATAATGAATATGTACATTGCTAAATGTGTAGAGGTTGAGTAAAAATAATTGAGAAGAAATATGATAAAAATCTGCTATTTATAAATCATACATTTTCATAGAGTTGTTAAGTTATTTAGCAGCAACTATGTCTATGGCTAAGAATAGAATAAGACCAAGAAAAGGAAAAGTAATATTTTAAATTAAAATGTAGCTCTGGAAACTTTGTAAAATATTTTATGCTATTATTTACTTATATAGTCAAATGTGGAAGAGCCTAATATTCCATGAAATAAAATAGAATTCTGGATCTTGGAATTTCCTTTTTTGTGAATTGCAAAAGTAAACAGATTTCTTTTTTTAAAGATTTATTTATTTATTCATTCATTCATTCCTTCATTTTAATTTGACCAGAGAGAGACACACACAGAGAGAGAGAGGAAAGTGAGAAAGCAAGCCACCAGGTCCAGGATTCAAACCGTGGTTGGCAATGTTGGAGTGTCCTGTGCCTTAACCACCACGCCACCTGCTGGTCCCAAGTAAACAGATTTCTAAACACAAGGCAGTTCATCTATTCAATAAGTATATATCGGGCACCTACTGTGTTCCAGACCTAGTTCTAGTTAGAGAACAAGATAGACAAGGTCTCTGCAATCTTGGAAATTACATTCTCTAGAAGGCAATCAGGAAGAAAGAAAATTAAGAAATAAAAGTGAAAATAGTCAGGATTGGTAGGCATTATGATAAAAACAAAGCAGAGTTATGTGTCAGAGAGACACAAGAAGGTTGTTTTATATTTGGTGCTAGAAGACGATGTTAGGCTGAGAAGCCCCAAAAACCGTATCCATAATCCAAGAAAAAGTCTTTTGCTTACATTGCTCTAGTTTGCTCTGTCCTCCCCTGACCTCTTCCTGGCCAAATCCTTAAAGCCACACCACAGTCCCACATTCTTGGTAAAGCCTTCTGGGATATTCCTGCCAGGAAGAAGAAAGTGCACCTGATGTAACAGTGACTGTTAAGTACTGGACGGGGGGAGTGATCTGATTGGCCCAGTGGAAGAGGAATTGGAAAGAGGAGACCACAAGGAGAAAGGCCACAGGATAAAATTAAGCTAAATATATACTATCTTAAGAATATTCTGAAAAATTGCTGTTAAAATTAAATCCCTACTCATACTGAAATTGCACAGCAGAGATTCTTAAACTTTGTGGTTTCAGGACCCTCTAGCCTTTAAAAATTGCTTGAAGACTGTAAAAAAAACCTTTTTATTGTGTGGGTTATAGCTATTAATATTTACCATCTTAGGATTTAAAAGAGAAATTTAAAAAATATTTATTTACAAATTCAAAAATAATAAACACATTGTATGCCAACATAAACAATGTTTTTAAATGAAAATTAATTTATTTTTTAAAACAAAATAATTAGTGAGAAGAAAGGCATTGTTTTACATTTTTTGCAATTTTGTCTTGTTTACGAGAAAATAGATAAATTTTTAAAATCTCTGCTTCTTAATATGTTATATATATGTTTATTTAAACTATATAAGGAAAATCCAGTCTCACAAAGGTGAGTAATTTCATTTTTTTTAAAAAAAAATGTGAATCTCTTTCTTTGATAATAGACCAAAACTTGGCAAGTAGTTTCCTTTTTAAGCACAATCACATTTATTTACTAACCAAAGGGATGATACTAGTTAAAACAACATTTGGAAATAGTTGCATGTAAAACATTTGTGATAAAAGTCATTGAACACAGTAATGGAAAAACAAAGTAGTATGGAGATTTGCTCATTGAACTGAGCTTGTTCATTCTTGCAGCTATTCCTGTCTGAAGTGATGATGGAATTTTTGTTATTATTTATAGACTCGAGTACAGGTGACATTATTCATGATACAGTCCACCACTAATTTTCCATCTTGTAATTTTCTTGTTGTTGTGCTTTCTTTCCCATCCCGTTCTTGATGTTGAACCAGTGCACCATCCTTAAAGTCACAGTCTGAGTTTTTCTTCCATCACCTGTAGTTTCGTCAAACTTTTCTCCCAGGATACAAGAAAACCATGTTGATGGTAAAGTGCTCTCAGTTTTTACAGTAAGGTTATTCCCATCACAAATGATGGTACGACCTGGTTTGGCCATTGCACCCATTTTTGGCTGAGCTATTCCCACACCTAGTCCCTTCATGTATTCATCAAAGCCTTTGCTGTCCACCAGGCGCCATCTTTCTTCCAGCTGCTGAACGTTGGCCATGGTGAGTGTAGACCAGCGGGTGGATGAGACCGGGAATACCACAGGGACCCGGGTAAGGAGCATGCATTCAACCAGTAGTTTCTTAAAGGATAGTTGCAATGTGGATTCTAACACCATCAATAAATTTTTTATATTGTTAGGCTAAAATCCGCTGGCCCACTCATTGAAAGGATCTTTTATTAACACATGACTTTGTATCACTATCGGTTACTTAGGCAATACAAGCTCATTGAATAACTAAGCTCTTCCAAATGCTTACATTATTTCCTTATATACTATTTTTTAAAACTTATATATAATTGTCTTTAAATGTTGGGAAGCTGTCAAGTTTGTAATAGTGGGTATGTTTTCCAAAATTTTAGTTTTTCTTTGATATCAGTGATAAAATTTGGCATCAAATGTGGACAGGTATTTTTCTGGAAGTTACAAGCTTGCTTTATTTATTTTTGGAAAATGTTTATCAAATACTCAGGTCTCAATAACCATACCTTTTTCTGTCGGTCATGCTTTCAAGTAAACATAGTGTCATAACAAAGGTGGATACTCAAAGCTAACTCAAAGGTGGATACTAACAAAGCTTAGAACTCAAACAATGCTTTTCCTCATGAGTTCTTTTCATCTGTTATACTTCGGGATACAGGATAAGTACTTTAAGGACGTTTATCTCATGTAGAAAATAAAAAAAATAAACAAATTTTACCAAAAACACAATTAAGTACTGTGCTTTAAATATCTTTCCCAAAACTTGTGTCAGAACTTGGTTGTATTATGATGATATTAAGAGGAAATTTAATAGCTACTTAGTATTGAAAGGTGGAGCCTTTGGGAGTGATTAAGTGATTAGAATGGAGCCCCTAAGATTGACTCCTGGTAGGTTAGAAGGAGAGGAATGAGATCAGAACAGACACATACACGGGATACATGTTCTGCTCAGTTCAACCTCCTGTCTTCTGCCATGATGGAATGCAGTGAAAAGACTCCCTCAGATGTGGCCCCTGAAAGTTGGACCTCCAAACCATGAGCTGAATAAATGTCTATTTCTTAAAGTACCTAGATGTAGGCATTTTCTCTTGTTACCAATAAAACAGACTAAAACATTAAGTCAGATTGACTTTTCTTTTGGTCCTATTTGTTTTTTATTTCTCTCATTTTTATTTTATCTTTTGAATTGCCTGAGGACACTTGCACTTACCAGAGAGAGAGAGAGAGGCAGAAAGAAAGTGAGAGAAACCACTCTCAATGTGGTTAGTCATGTCACAATTCCTTTTCCTCCATTTTTCCACCTGTGGGGATTTGAGGCATGCATGCACATGCACCTGGCATGTTTTTTAAATTGTTAGTCAAGAATTGGAGCCATGGTCAGCCACATGGAATCCAAGTCCCCTTAATGACTAGGCCACAGAGCCTAGTTTGGTTTTGTTGACCGGTGGTGTATGATCAACAATGGTGATAACAAGAATAGTTTAGTGCCATTGCCCTGATTCATGTATGTACCAGCAATTTTATTGCTTTTGTGCTATAAACACAGTGAAAAAGACAAATTGCATTCACTATACTTTAAAAAGTAGGTTATTGGGCCAGTAGGTGGTATAGTGAGTGGTTAAGGCATTGGACTCCCAAATAGCTGACTCCAGTTCGAGTCCTGGGTGGAATCTGGTGGTTTAAAACTCACATTGGGAGAGTGAGCGTGTGTGTGTGTGTGTGCCCCAAATCCTAAGAGGATAATGGAGGAGAAAGGATTGCAGTGTGGCTATTCCTCCTGTGGTGTGATTTCCCACTTTCCCTCTCACTGTCTCCCTCTGTCTCTGTAAACGCATGTGCCCCATGGTAAAAACTTTACAAAAAAAAAGGTTACTTTTGGACCACACTTAGGAGACACACTTGGAGAACTGCTGCTGGGCAAAAATGAGAAGGAATGATCTATATATAACTGCACATGATGATGTGGAAGAGTCTCAGAAATATGTAGAGGGAAGGAAGCCACAGACCATATAATAGATGCAGTGTGACCTTTTAGATACGAAATATAAAGACAAGCAAGACAGCTATGGTGTTATGAACTAGAACAGTTACCCTTCAGGGTACTGAGTGGAAGGAGACATGAGGTAAGTCTCTGGAGCACTATGGCTTCTGTTCTTGCGCTGACTGGCTTTGGTTACACAGATGCGATGAGACTCTGAATATCTCATTAAGCAGCACACTTATGGTATGTGTACTTTGTGTGCATTACACTACAATACAAATTTCAGAGATAAAACAAGAGTCATTTTTTTGTGTTTTATTTCTTAGACAGTTAATTGAGGACTCTGGGTGGTTGGCTCTGAGTTAATAATAACCAAAAATAAGTGAATTTTAACTTTTCAAAACATTAGCAACCATTGGTTCTCTAAAAGATTTTGCCTCGGTTTCAATTTGAGTCTAACATTTTTGGGACACTACATGACTCACACTAAGAATTTGGTTTTCTGGTCATTGGCTTTCCACATACACTTTTTTGCATAGTACTCTATTCTCGATGAAGTTAACCTTTTGAACATTGACCATTTTTCTCTATTGAATTTTTTTCAGTGCAATTTATGTGGTTGGATGCAAGATGTTCATGAGGTTTCTGACCTTCAATACAGTTTCATATTTTCAGTGGATCGTTGTATCCTGGAAGAAGATCATAATGAAGTAGAGACCGTATTTCATGCCTGTGGTCCAGCAGAAGGGGCTGGCTAACATGAAAATAACATAATATGCTTACTCATGCTATAGCATAATGAACTATGCAACTAAAAATATTCAGTTGGAGAGGTAGAATTAGTACCAAAAACCATTTCAGGTATTTGGTCTTTGCTAAAATAATATTCCCCTCCCACCTTCCCAACACATTTAAGTTCTCTCCTTCTTCCAGGCTTGGCTCAGGCCCTGCCTCACCCACAAAGCCTTTCCTAACTTCTGCAGCCTGTAGTTACCTCTTCCCTTTGAACTCAATGCTCCTTCTTATATTGACAGTTTTCCAGTTAACTTGTTCATTGACTCAATTTATAGTTGTACTGAGGAGCAAATGAAGTCATGTGTATAGAGCACCTAGTATATGCCTAGCACAGGATAAATGCTCGATGAATATGAGATAGTGTCACTAATTTTAAAAATCTATACAAAATCAACCCATGTGGTCAATGGTTTGAGCTGTAGCACATATATAATCTCAATTTAACTCAAATTTTTAAATTATATTTTTTCCCACTCAAAATGGCACACGTTTAGCATTCAGAAAAATCTGTTTTTCTTCTCTTCCCCATCTACTTGTATTACACTGTATTTTGGAGCCCATAACTTTCTTTCTAATATTCTTTCATGGTACTCTTCCATGTTGCTCAAAAGTGACCTTTGGATGGGTGGCAAATGCTTTGGGGTTTTATAGAAGAGACAAATGGGGGTATCATCTAGCTTTGTCACCATACATAGTGGTCTCCCTATGAATATTTTTGGTTGATTTAGTACATATGCATCAATACCCATTATCCCATTGGGATGGGAGGTAAAGAACAAGGATGATTTTTACAAATGATGGCTATCATCCTGGGCCCCAAATCCTTCTTTCACCTTCAGCTGTCCTTAATCACCAATCAAAGCTTCTTGTAATGGTTGGTTCTGGACAATGCAAACAGGTTAGCAACTTCAGAGTTTTCCTATCCACTGTGACCATGTGCCCAATGTCTTCCCTCTCCAGAAAGAGGTCTGCTTAGTTTCTCTCTCCTGAGAGAGTGGAACTGGGCATCACTCTTTCAGCCCATCAATAATCCACCTGTAGGAGCTGTTTAATCCAAGAAGTATGCACTTAGGAAAGCAAGAGAGAGGTAGGGAGAGAAATCATGGTATGTGGGTGTGTGGCTTCTTTATAAAAAAGTGGAGTGGAAGAGTAAACAAAGAAGAGGAAATGGAAATCTACCATTTAGTATTACACAGGCACTTTACACATGTTCTTTTAATCCTCTGATCCTTATTTTGAAACTATGAGGCCAATATTACACTCATCTTATAGATGAGAAAACTGAGCCCTGGAGAGATACTAAATAATTTGCCCTTGGTTACACAGATAGTAAGTGACATTGCCTAGACTATGTCAAAGTTGTTGACAAGATAAACAAAAGTTGTTATTTTCAAATTCTCTCTCTCTCACTGTATTCACTGAAGATCCTGCTCTGTTTTCTGGTAGGGCATTATCAGAACCTGTACAAAGGTTCTCAGGTCACTTTCTTTTAGAGAAGAAGTTCTTTGGTTAACCTTGTTTCTTGTCTGATTAACAATCTCTTCTACTGTTCTTCATTGCTTTTAGAATCTGTCTTACATGACAAAGGCTGAAAGGCTACAAACTGGTTCTCCCTGACTTCTTCGTTGCTATAGTGTGGGCCCATGACAGATTTATGAGCTCTTTGAGAAGTTTCTTCAGAGGCTTCTGGAAAACATTTGTCTCCTTAGTGCAAAGATAGGCAAAGATATGCCTTTTCAAGAGGTGATGCTTGGTGCTGTGGCAGCTATCTTATGTCCATACTGCTATGCACCCTCTTCTCATGCCTTTTGGTCTCAGATGTCAAAAGACTCCCTCAAGCACAGGAAGGTCTACCTAAATGTTAAAATGACCATGGTAAAGAATAGAAACTTTTTATGGAAAAGGAATGTTTGAAATTATCTAGTTTACCAGTCCTTCATATTACAGAAAAAAAAGAAACTGAGACCCAAGCAATTAAAGGTTTTTTACAAAATTCTAGTTAGTTAATTCATAGAAGCTAGGCCTTCTGGGTCTATTTCAAACATTAGTTCTATTATATATATATATATATATATATATATATATATATATATATACACACACACACACACACACACATAAATATATATATATATACACACACATATATATATACATACATATATACACACACACACACAAACATATATATATACACATATATAAACATTAGTTCTGATATATATATATATATATATAATATTTTTACATATATTACACATATATATATAATACATTACATTTTTCCACAAACATTTACTTTTTTTTTTTTTGGAGAAGTTTTTTTATACGGTGTGTGCGCTCACCAGGAAGACAGAGAAAGAGAGGCAGAAAGAGAGAAATCACCCCCTGGGGGGGTGGCCACGCTGCGATCCCTTCTCCTTTATTCTCCTCTCGGGATCTTGGGCATGCACGCACACGCGCCTGGTGTGAGTTTAAGCCACCGGGTCCAGGACTCAAACTGTGGTCGACTACATGGGAGTCCAGCGACATAGCCATTACGCTAACTTCTGGTCCCCACATTTACTTTTCATATCAACATTTTTGCTCATACTCCATAGTTCTTGACAGTTAATAAACAACTTTCAAAATTTCAAAAGACTGAATTTGAAGATAACTTTCAAAATATTTGCTATAATTTTATGACTCTAAAATAACATAAATATGAATATAAAATATTTAAATATTTTTGAGAAAATATTTACATGTCAACTACTCCAACTGTTGAAAAGCAAACACACAGCACACAATTCACACATGAACTTTCCCAACTCAACTCTGCCTATCGAGTATTTTGTGATTTACCATCTGCTGGCAAACCAAGAAAATATCCTCCTACAAGGGAAAAGAACAACCCTTCATCTTCCACAGAAAGTGCAATGGAACTCCTTAAAATGTCCGATAAAGAATTCAGGATTTTTTAAATTTATTTTTATTTTTTGGAGAGGTTTTCGCTATAGGGTGCGTGCGCTCGCCAGACAGAGAGAGACATAGAGACAGAAAGCGAGAAATCACTCCCCAGAGGGGATGGTCATGCTGCAATCCCTTCTCCTTCATTCTCCTCTCGAGATCTTGGGCATGCATGCACACGTGCCCGGCGTGAGTTTTAAGCCACCGGGTCCGGGTCACGAACTGTGGTCGACTATGTGGGAGTCCAGCGACATAGCCATTACACTAACTGCTGGTTCCCAGAATTCAGGATATTCATAGTGATCAAACTAAATGAGATGCAAGAGATCAGAGACGATGAACTCTAGAAGGTGCAAGAGAAAAGAGACAACAAGTTCCAGGAGATGAGGAAGTTCTTCTACAGTTAGAAAGAAACACACCATAGAAAAGAATCAAATGGAGTTGTCAGAGATGAAGGCTGTAATACAGGAAATCAAAGCCTTCCTTGAAAGTATTAAAAGTAGATTAGACCATGCAGAAGACTAACTCTCAAATGTTAAAAACAAAACCTCTGACCAAGAAAAAAATCATCAAAAAGACTGAGAAAATAATGCAAAAAAATGAGTATAATATACAAGAAATTCTAGATACCATTAAGTTCCCAAACATCCAGATAATCAGTATCCAAGAAGGTGAAGAAACTATTGCGAGTATTGATATTCTATTCCATGAAATCCTAAAAGAAAACTTTCTACCTTCAAATATTCAGACACAAGAAATACAAAGAGCCCCACACAGAATCAACCCAAGAAGATCTTCTCCAAGGCACATCATAGATTGGTTAAAACCACAGACAAAGACAAGATACTAAAATTGGCAAGAGAGAAACGTTAGGTTACTTACAAAGGTTATTCCACCAGGCTAACATCAGACCTCTCATCAGACACAATGCGAGCAAGGAAAAAAATAAGACAATATATTCAAAGTGTTAAATGAAAATCGATTTCAACTAAGAATACTACACTTGGCAGATTATCCTACATATGGGAAGAATAGATAAAATCATTCTCAGATAAACAAAACCTGAAAGAATTTACCAAAACCAGACCAGCTCTTCAAGAAGTTTCTGAAAGGAAATGCTATACCAGGGAAACTAAAGACAGACACACAGAAATAAGAGAACAAAAAATAACCAAGAAAATGTCCAACTTACTAGTAGGGACAAGTCCCGAAATATCAATAATAACATTTAATGTTAACTTTCCAGGATTTAAATGGAAAGGTCAGACCACAGGAACATTATAAATTCAACAAAAGAGAGATTAATTACATAAGACTAAACTGGTGAAATAGAATTTTATGACTTTTGACTAAAACATTAGTGATTTTCTTTTGTGCTTTGTTTTCCAGGTTTAAGGATTTTGCTTTCTTTTGAGTTGTTGATAGGTTCAGCAATTTGTTAAAATGTTTTTGTTAGTTTGTTTAAATTGAAACATGTACTTTTCTCCCTTCCTGACCCCTCTGGAATTGAAAAATATTTGTGAGTATTCTTATTTTGTGGCAGAATGGTTATTTGGATAAATTCAATAATACCTGATGCCTTGCATCAGAATTTGGAAATACTTATTACTGTCAGGGCTTTGAATAGAATGTCATATCTGAAGATATGAACAGAAAACTATGGAACTAAGGTAGATCTCAATAAAGCCAACAGAAGCTCTTTGAAAGATGGCCTGGCACCATAAACAGTTCTGCCTGGCAGGGAGGATTAGAGAAGCCATTTGAAAGAATTTGTACCATAAAATAACCTGGCCTTTTCTAGCCCAGCCTAGTAATCAGCAGAGATTGCAAAAGAGCAGCCATAACCAGAGGATTACCTTGAGGAAGACTTTGAAGGAAGAAAGAGAGAGTTATCTTTGCTAGTAGATGGTAAACTGCAGTATATTTCTTAATCAATACGACATCACTCAGATGTAGCTGAGTTATTGTAAAATATTTGGGATTAGTAAGTGGCCATCTGAAATGATTCAACTTGTTTGATTCATTTTGTTTTTAAATACTTCTGAGCATAAGTGCTTGTTTAGTGAGATTATCAAAGATTATTTTTTTCTGAGATTCTGAGTCTAATTATTTGAAGTAAAAGTGCCATGATTTCAGTCATTTTGTAGCAGAGAAACCAACTAATTTTTACTGATGCCCTTTCTCAGTATATGTGTATATATATATATATATATATATATATATATATAATCTTTTTAAAGAGATTTTTGCTATAGGGCGCATATGCTTGCCAGAGAGAAAGAAACAGAAAGTGAGAAATAACCCCACCCCACCCCCCCCAAGGGGATGGCCATACTGCAATCCCATCTCCTCCATTCTCCTCTAAGGATTTTTTTTTCTTTCTTTTTTTTTTGGAGAGGTTTTTGCTATAGGGCGCGTGCGCTCACCAGACAGACAGAGAGAGACAGAGAGATAGAAAGCGAGAAATCACCCCCTGGGGGGATGGCCACGCCGCAATCCCTTCTCCTCCATTCTCCTCTCGGGATCTTGGGCACGCACGCACACGTGCCCGGCGTGAGTTTAAGCCACCGGGTCTGGGACTCGAACCGCAGTCGACTACGTGGGAGTCCAGCGACATAGCCATTACGCTAACTGCCGGTCCCCTCCTCTAAGGATTTTTGAGTACGCACACAAACGTGCCCAGTGTGAGTTTTAAGCCCCAGGTCTGGGACTTGAACCATGGTTGACTACGTGGGAATCCAGTGATGTAACCATTATACCGCCTAACTGGTCCCCCTTTATCAGTATATTATCTAACAGAAAAAATAACTGCATCACATTCCAGTGCCATTATTTATAATTACATTCATCACTAAAGAAGATTATAGTTAATTTCATTCATTCTTATATTTTCAATGTTAGATTCAATGCATTCCCGTTGAAAATGGATGTGGATGACTTGAGTACCACTCTGCCTGCCCTGGCTCTGTGGTGAGCTGATTTGCTTCCTCTAAGAAGATATGCTGACATCCCAACTTCTTGTTCCTAAATGTTAACTTATTAAGAAGTAGGGTCTTTGCAGACATAATCGAGTTAAGATTAGGTCATAATGGATTCAAGGGGACCCTAACCCAATGACTACCATCCTCATAAGGAAAGGGAGATCTGGGGCCAGAGGCATAGAGGAGACACGAAGAAAGTTATATAAAGACAGAGGTAGAGACAGGAATGATGCATGTACAAGCCAAGGAGCACCAAGGCTTGTCAGCAAACATTAGAAGCTAGGAAGAGGTAAAGAAAGAAGGATCTTTCCCTAGCATCTTTGGGGGGAGCATGACCTTCTAGACGCTTTGATTTCAGACTGCAGATTTCTAACCTCCAAGAGAAAAAAATGCATGCTGCTTTAAGCTGCCCAGTATGTAGTACTTTCTTGTGGTAACTCTTGGAAACAAATGTTTCAGGTGTTCTTACAGTATTGACTTCGCTTCTTCTGCATCTGCACATGAATTTATCTCTGGAGAGACAGTCAATGTTCTGGGCTCACATTTTTGCATTTAATACATGTTAAGCACCAGATAATAGCAATCATGAGAACGTTTTTGAGACTATCAGAACTTTTTCACCTCTCCTGTGTATCTTCATGGATCTAATAAGCAGGTTAAGAACCAGCTAGGACTATGCACTGATATTAGGTACAGAAAGAAATAGTAAACTAAACAGTTCATCTGGGCACAGTGAATCCTGGATAGGAGAAAGAGCTTGTGATGGCTATAAAAAGCTAAAAAAAGAAAAAACAAACCATGCTACATCTCTCTTACCCACAAAGAAAAAAAGGGGGTCTGCATAAGGTTGCCCAGCAGGAAAAGGTAGACAGTATCTTATCTGCAAGTCCTAAATCAAAGAGAACTATTTTGACTCCATGCGGTTGAACCTCCATTCAAACTGACAAATCTTTGTGCTCACAGCTAAAATGTCCAGGGGTAGATTATCAGTGTGAAGATTAGTCCAGGTATTTGGATGATATCGGAACCCAGTCTCTCCCAATCTTAAATCGCTGTTTTTCTCTGTGTTGTCTTTGTTGGCAAATTAAATAATGGCCACCCAAAGATAGTAAATTTCAATCCCTGGAATGTTGTCTATTTATAAATGTTACTTTTTACGAAAAAGGGGTTTTTGTAGATATGATATAAGTTAAGGATTTTGATTTGGGGAGTTTATTGTATATTGTCTGGTTGACTCTCACCAGTCACAAGTGTCTTTATAAGAGTAAGGCAGGGGAAGATCTGATACACACAGAAGAGGAAGCAATGAGAAGATGAGGTAGACTTTGGAATGATGCAGCCACAAGCAAAGGAATGCTGGCGGCTGCTAGAAGCTGGAAGACACAAGAAACAGATTTTTCCCTGAGCGTTCAGAGGAAGCAAGGTCCTGCCAACATCTTGATTTCAGCCCATTAAAACAGATGGGTAACAGAATTCTGGTCCCCCAGACTAAAAGTAGATAGATATCTATTGTCTTGAGCCATCACAGTTATGGTGATATGGTACAGCAACCACAGGATACAAATTTACCTTCTCAGAAGATGCATGATGGCAAGAGGGTCACTTGTAGCTCCCATCCAAGTTCACCTAAATAGATAAAGAGACCATTGCTTATTGTGACTTACACGTAAACCTCAGGATTCACTTCAAACTGGCCAATGGGCCAACATGCCCACCCTCAAATCATTTAGTGCATCTAGGGAATTAGGCGTTTTAATTGGCCAGCACCACATCACATGCTCTGCTCCCTGATTCAAGGGTGAAGGCCCATCTGTCTGGTCTGTCTGGACTGAAGGTTGTCCAGGCATGGTCTGCTAAGGAAAGTTTGCTAACTAGCTAAAACCCAACAGGTATCCACCAAAAGATCTTCATCAGAGTTGTCTTATGTTATGATGCCACCATCTTCTTTGCTTAATCAAAATATTAACTCTATGGTTAATTCTGTATTTGTATGGTCTCTCTTCTAGATTATAAATTCCTAGAGGTTGGTGGCCATGTTTTATTTTTAGTTGGTGCCCCATATTGTACCTAATAGTTTCTTGTTGGTGTTCTTGAACTTAGTAGTAAATGGATAAATAATAGTAAGTTGTGGTGTTTTAGTGCTAAATATCTCACTATAGCAAAACTAGCCAAAAATACATCTAGAATATATTCAGGTTTGCTCAGTTCAACACTATCTCGGCTCTGTAATATTTTTGCTTACTACATAGTCAAGATCTCACAGCACACATTTTCTTTCTTCTGCCTCTTCCATCCAATTGCCTTTCTGTTTGCCCAAGATTTATTTGATTTATGAACAATACAGGCTAGAGTTATGTATCATCATTGTCACTATTGCTTTGTTTCTGACTTCTGATGTTGTGCTATAGGGGCCTCAGGAAACAAAAATTTCATTTTCAAGACTTCTGAGGCAATTGTATCTGTGCTATCTAGCGCTTACCTGCTAACCAATTTGGTCCTCAGTGATAAAGGGGTCTATAAGAAACCTTTTTTTTCTCCTTAGGTATGTAAACTTGACATTTATCTAAATTGCTGGCTGCTAGACAGGGAATGCATTTTTACAAGGGATGTCTCAGATCTAAAAAATAACCCAACACAGGTGAATCATAAATGACTAAAAAAAAGAATTAAAAAATCAATACAAATCCAGTGGAGCAATCAAAAACAAAGTCCTAGATCTACTGGAATTATAGTCTCTCATCTATTGCTAAACAAAACATAAAGGTGAATTTTCTTTCACACACTGAAGTAATCAATGCAAGTAATAGTCTTGTTTTTCAAATAGTTCTTTAAAATAAGAACTCCTCGTGTGACACATTGTTTGGTCTTTCATTGTTTTGCTCCCTTTAATTTAAATGCAATTTTTACAAAAAGACTTATAGTTAGTTATAAACTTGCTTATCCAGAAGTAATGCTTTTGGAATAGGCAAGAGAAATAAAAGTACATATTAAAACTAGTACATACATGGTATCTTCAAAAGGTTTATGAAAAATGCATATTATAAAAAAATGCATAGCTTTCACAACTTTTTTGCACTGAAATACACTTGTACTTTAATTCTATTTTTCCCTCAAACTTTTTGAAGTTTCTTTACCATAATAATAAGAGAAAATTTCAGAGCAATCTCCCAATATTTGAGATCAGTTCATTGTTGAAATATTTTAAAGGATTTTTATACATAACTATATGAGCAAATAATTATATCTGCATTTTTACTGAAATGTGAAGTGCCCCAAACTACATAAGTTTAATAACCATGAATGCTTTTTAATGAACTGAACCCAAGTCCTATTTTCACTAAACTTGAACATGTTTATCTCTGGAGGAGAAGACATGAAGAATGGAGAAAACACTCTCCTAAGAGAGAGTCCTTCTCTAACTGCACAGGGACTACAAGAGTCTCTCTCCTTCGGCCTGTGTGGTTTAAAAAAATGAACACATACTTAAAGAAGTTCACAAGGCAGTGTGTAATATAAGAAAATGTAAGAATGTAACAGTTTAAATTATGAAATTTTATTTAACTTATGCTTTTTTTTTTTTATTATTTTTGCTGTGAATGGGTGTGTGCACTTGCCAGAGAAAGTGAGAGAGAGAAAGCACTCCCCAACTGGGCATAGTCATGCTACAGTCCCTTCTCCTCATGTCTTCTTCCCACCAGGATTTTGGGTACATACATGTCCATCTAGCTCCATGGCTGGGATTCCAACCATGGTTGGCCACGCAGGATCTGGCTCCCAGGGCTTAACCACTGTGCTCCGGGGCTGGCTCTACAATTTATATTTTAGAACTCATAAGGGGGACCAGAAGATGGCGTAGCAGTTATGTCGTTGTACTCCCACATGTCTGACTGTGGTTCAAGTCCCAGACCTGGTGGCTTGAAGCTCATGCTAGATGTGTGCGTGTACATGCCCAAGATCCCAGGAGGAGAATGGATAAGAGATTGTGGTGTGGCCATCCCTGGTGGGGAGTGATTCCTCATTTCCCCTCTCACTGTTTCTCTCTCTCTCTCTCTCTCTCTCTCGTGAGTATATATCCCCTAAAAGCACTTCTAAAAAAAAAAAAAAAAAAAAAAAAAAAACTCATGAGAAACATGTCAAATAGCAAAAAAGTAAAGTCAATTTCTAAGAATGAAGAGTGGAAGAGATTCACTTATATTGTTATACAAGGGAGGGCATTGAGTTTACCTGAAATGGAATGAAGGTTAAATTATAGATGTGTCAGAAACTTTCCGAAAAGCTTTAACTGGTGGGTTATGTTATACCAACCTTACTAATGTATAAATAGACAGCTATTTTTTTCTCTAGCTGAGGTGATCTTCTTGGCAGTCTATTGTGATTTCCAAATAATATTTCTGTGCTAACAATAACAGAAATAAAAGAAGATGAATTATTACTTAAAGATAGGCATATAACTGAAAAATCTCATCTATGAGAAATCAGTTGGTTAAACCCAAAGCTCTCTATTCAGGGAGAAAAATCAATTTCATTTCATCTTTCTCTTCAATTTCTTTATTTCTTTATTTTTTTTTTTAAAAAAATTTTTGCTATAGAGCACATGTGCTTGCCAGAGAGACAGAGAAAAACAGACAGACAGAAAGTGAAAAATCACCTCGCACGGGGAAGACCATGCTGCAATCCTTTCTCCATTCTCCTCTTGGGATTTTGGGCATGCACACACATGCACCTGGAGTGAGTTTCAAGCTTCTGAGTCTAGGACTTGAACAGGAGTTGACCATGTGGGAGTCCAGCAACATAACCATTACACCATCTGCTGTTCCCTTTTTCTTTGGATTCCTACAGTTCCTCAGTTACCAAATTATTTATCTTAGAATTCTTTTGAGGAAGACCAAACTCCCAATGCAGCAGTAACTGTAGTTCTTTCTTGACCAGCCTCTAGTCTTCCCAGTCTCCTCCTTGTACTTGTCAACCAGGAAGAGGAATAGAAAGTAGCACGATCGCGAACATTTCTGAATCTCCAGAAATTCTTACCCAATGTCCTCAACTGTCCACTGGTTGTAGATGCTGGATATAAAGAATGGGAGGAGCAATCTCTTGTCCCATCTAAACTGGATTTTTTCCCATAGTTTATCTCTGTCTCGTGAAAGATCCAAGGACAAGGAGGAGGACCTTCTCACCTTTGCCACAATGAGCAGCAGGGACTCCTTAAGACAAAACTCTTTGGAAGAAGGCAAATGGTGAATCAAATTCATTTTGGATTTAAAAGTTTACTTTTTGCAGGTAGTAATTCGTATTTTCACCTTTTCTAGCTTCTTGTTTTCTAGATTTAACCCCCCACCCCCACCCCACGCTAGCACTCCCCTCCCGCCCTTGGCTCTACTGAACAGCCATCTTGGCAACTCCTCCCTGGAATCATTTCCTGTCATGACATTTTTAGAAACCAAAATAACAGCATTTACAATGTAACAGCTAAATATTCCCATAGAGTATCTTGGTAAAACAAGCATTTTTGCACAGCAGTTTTTAACACAACATTGGCTGTGTATTCAGACTGAGCCTTTTCTGGGTGTCCACAGTTTCTGGCTAACCAATGGGCTGATTGCAGCATTGTTTGCTGTAGCTCTATAATCACATCTGGCATACAAAGCTGGCGACATTCTGGCTTCGCAGCTTTTCTCGTGTAGTGTCTTGTTTTAATTTCAGAACACATTTATTAGAGGAGTGAGGGGGAAGGTTCTTTTAATAATAAGGGGCAGCTGTGTAATTCTCTGTAAAAAGTGAAGCTAAGGTACATTGTAATAGTGCACAGGATTATGAGATACCACAAATGGAATGTCAGTTGGGCAAATTTAATACATCTTGGATTCTTTGGAGTTTTTTTTTTTTTTTTTTTTTTTTTTTTTTTTTTTTTTTTTTTTTTTTAAAGAAGATGATCACTTTTGCTTTTTTGAATAGCATTATTAACTTGGCTTTTTGCAGCTTTAATTTTCCAGTTTAAATTGAGTGTAGCACAAACTCAGATACTGAGAGAAATATCTGAAGTGTCTGTAGACGGTGTTCTTAAACCATGATGGCAAAACCTCAAAAATAGATGCAGTCCCATCAAGGTTAAATCGAATGACTCAGTGTCTGCCCCACTCAAAAGAATTTTTTTTCCTAGTTAGGAGAGAGAAGAGGCTGCTCACTTTAGACATTTAGAATCATGAATGGAGGAAGTTTGTTTTGTTTTTATTTTTAGAGAAAGAGGGAAATTGCTTTCATAGGAATTTTTAATCAAAACTGAAGGCTTTTATTAAAAATGTAGAGCAGACATCAGTTTACTTATTTTCACTAGTTTTTATTTAAAAAAATTACATGATAGTCTAGTTCTATACCGGAAAGATCAGTTTACCCAACTAGCACAGTTTATAGACAAAACCACAAGACTTTCTTCTCCCTTGTTTGTGTGTCTCTCTGTAGAGGCTGGATAAACCAGATACTGATTGGCCTAAACTCTTTTTTGTATGTATAAAGAGAGAGACTATACACATATATGCATGTATGTATATATCTGCGGGAGACCCTGTAACTAAGTTTTGCCAACAATATGTAAGGGGAAATCTAGCAGCTTGCTTCACTGTTAAGAAGAGAAAGTAGCTTGATAATGAAACATTTTTAGTTTCCCTAGCTTCATGTTTTTTCTTTTTTCCTTTATGAGAAAGAGGGGGGTGAGATAGGTGTTTTAGACAAGGTCTCACAGTGTTCTATATTCCTGCCTCAGCCTCCCAATTAGCTAGGATTGCAGACACACACAACCTTGCTCATTGTACTCAGCTTGGCCTAGGAACTGAACGAGGGCCTCCCGTGAGGCCTCCAGACTTCCGAGCAGTGGTGCTACCTGTGTATTACCACAGTTGGACCATATTTTTGAATAAGGATGTGATGCCTGAAGCTTAGCAGCCATTCTGGACATATGAGTTAGAGAGAGTAAGGATGGTAGAAAAGAGTTATGTTAGGGAGAGTAGGAGGATGAAAGCCCTGTGGTCGTGTATGACAGGAACCAACCATCATACTAAATTTAGGACATCCTACTTCTGAACTTGCTCATAGGTGAAAGAATTAGCTGTCTTTATTTCTTTTTTGTTTCCTAAGAATTATTTATTTAGTTTTATTAGTTTATTATTATTATTTTAAATTTACCATAGGGCACTCACATTCACCAGATAGAGTCAAAGAGACAGAGAGGGAAAGTAAGAAAGCAAGCCACCAGGTCTGGGACTTGGACCACAGCTGGTCATGTGATGGTCCAGCACCTTAACCATCATGCCACCTGCAGGCCCTGATGGTCTATTTCTTTTCTTTTTCTTTTTTTTTTTTTTTTTTAATTTTTTTCTTTCTTTCTTTTCTACTTTTTAAAATTTTTTATTTACTTACATTTTTTAAAATACATTCAATCACATTATTTAGCTTACAAGGTGATCATTTCAATATGTGAACATTTCTCCCCGGTCCAGTTGATCAAAATATAGCACTACCTCCCTGTCTCAACAGTGCTGTCTCCGTATCCCTTCTCCAAATGTCCTTCCCCAGGCCCCACTCCTCCACACACACCACATCTGGCATTCACACCCATCTCTTGTGTTTATACATCCTTTAGCCCGTCAGTTTCAGTTATAGAGTGTGGACACTCGGTATATATTAAGTGGGGACATACAGTGTTTCTCCTTCATAGCCTGGCTTGCTTCACTCAGCAGTAAATCTTCCATATTCTTCCACTTTCTGTCAAAAGCCAGGGTTTTGTTGTTTTTTTATGGCTGAATAGTATTCCATAGAATATATGTGCCACAGTTTTTCAATCCATTCATTCGTACAGGGGCATTTGGGTTGGTTCCATGTCTTAGCTAATGGTCTATTTCTTAAGTCACTTTTAGTTTTGAATAAATTTTTCTGTTACTCATATCTCCACAATTCCTAATTAATAAACCCTGGGAAATTAATTAATCTGCTCGGGCTCATAAAAGACAGTAGCAGAGTGTCAAGTGGAAACTAGATCTTCTGATTTCTTGTTCAATTTCTTTTCCTCATACTTTTGACTACTATGCTATCACCACATTAGTGTCTACATGAAAAAATGGGTTGTTTGAACCAGTATTTAAGTGTGGTGGTACTGTAAGTCATATTTATCCTCTAGATTAGTGCCTGCATTTGTAATCCTTTTTGTTAAAAGAACTTTCATTAATTGTATAACCTCTCTTTTACGTGAAAAAGCTTGAGGATGTTAAGTTTAGATGATGAGATGACTTATTTCCATATTGAAAACCTTGATTTGAGAAGAGTTGTGAGTCACATTATATGGAAATAATGTATTGTGTCAACATGCCTGCAAAGTTTATCATATTTCAAAATGTCAAATTCCTATTTTGTTTATTCCTTTAGGAAATAAATAGATAAAATTATACCAGCATAAAAAAGTAAGTAAGGGGTCAGCAGGTGGTATAATGGTTAAGGCACTGGACTCCCACCAAGTCGACCATGGTTCAAGTTCTGGACCTGATGACTTGAAACTCTTGCTGGGTGCATGTGCATGTGTGCTCAAAATCCCAGGAGGAGAATAGAGGAGAAGGGATTGCTGCATGGCCACAACCCCTGGGGAGTGATTTCTCTCTCTCTCTCTTTCTCTCTCTCATTCTTCCTCTGTCTATCTGGTGTGTGCACGCACCCTATAGCTAAAATATCTCTCTTAAAAAAAGAAGTATTTAGAAAAAATTAAAAATAAATGCATGAAACACTGGACCAAAATTATCTGAAAAATTGGGCTCTGTTTCTGGATTTGTCAATTATTTTTCTGAAATAAAATTTTTACTTGATTTGTTTACTTTTAAAAATTCATATTATGGGCCGGCCAGGTGATGTGGTGGTTAAGGTGCTGGATCTTATATGGTGACTGCACAGTTTGAGTCCTGGACCCAGCAGCTTGAAAGATATGCCGGGAGTGCATGCATGTGTGCCCAAAACCCTGAGAGGACAGAGTGGGAGAGCAGATTTCAGTATGGCCATCTTCCCTGAGGGGTGCTTTTTTTCTCTCTCACTCCATCTCTGTCTTTTTCTGCCAAGTGCACGTACCTTACAGCAAACTAAAAAACAAAAACAAAACTTTTTATAATGCCATAGAATTCTGGGGTGAAAAAGACTCAAATTTTTCCATTACCTGGCTCTAAGAGGGGACCCATACATTCATTACACTCAGTGAAAAGAAAGTAGAATTTTCTGTATAGAATAGAGAACAGCATGTATCATGAACACAAATCACATATTTTAAGAATACTACCAATATGTTACATCAAGGATGTTAGCTACTCAGGATGCTTTACTCTTCCCCCACAGGTCCTTAGGCCACCTTTGGTTTTCTACTGGGCTGTCAAATGACCTTTCAAAGTTAACCATTATGTTGCAATTGAGTTTGCTTCTCTTAAACAATGTCTTCTAGAAGCTTTCACATTATTATTACTTAGTTTAGAAAGAGTTCATTAGAAAAAGGAAATGGCATTCATGGCAGAGACTGCACCATAAAGACAATGAAGCTTGGGGGAGCAGACCTTGGATAAGGGTACCTTCCTAGGCCTGGTAACCACAGCAGTACTGCAAAAGTATTGGCTTGTAGAATACTGTAGTTTTTTGTGTTTTTTTTTGTTGTTTTTTTTAACAGTTGTAGAAGTTACAAATTTACTGAATGTGTAACTCAGCACATCAGTTGTTCCCAGTGAATGTTCCACGTGATTATTTTGTGTTATGTTTTGAAAGGAAGAAGTATTCAACAGTGTGTCCTGTTTTCCACTCAGGCAATCTTTTCTTTAATTAGGAGACAATTCTTCCTCACATAATGTAGGAAAAGTAGAGGGGAAAATTGAGTTCAATTATGGCAATAGTTAATTCATTTCTCTGTGAAGTTATTTTGATAGGCCATCAATAAATTATTTTATCCTAGCCTATATTCTTTCTATTTTAAAATAATAGTATCTTTCTGGTCCTTGTCCCACTTGGACACAGGGAGCAGTTGATTTGTGACCTTTGCTGTGTGACTTTTGGACCCAAGAGGAAGCATCTATGAAATATCATGGATGATGACAGAGTAGACATTTTCATGTCTTCAGATATAACTTCTCTACCAGTTGGAGAAGGATAAACCTCCTGTTCTCACAGTGGCAAATGAATGACCAAATCTGTTTAGAAGAACTTCTTATAATTCCTTAAAATGACTTTATTTTAGCTGATATCCTGAAGTATGAGAACAGGATCAGAGATTTTGACCTTTTTCCTATGCTTGGAAGCTGAGGGGTCGGTCTTGGAGTGTCCCCCAGAGTTGCTCTAGACAAAGACACAAAGACGTCTTCTGACTTCTCGTCCATCCAGGTTTCCTATGGACTCCTTTAGGCCTTTCGGATCCAGCGTGACTGTAGTTCTGTCTTCACTGGCACTGCCTTCACTTTTTCAGTTTTATCTACAGTAGTACTAATGCCCAGATGCTGCTCCATAATCCTAATCATTACTATCCATAAAAATTAAAGACAGAAACTTTTTCTCTTCTTAGCTCTCTGATTGTATCACTTTAAATCTCACTTTCCATTTATTCACATCTATAAAAATAATTATGGTAATAAAACTCTTTGAAGAAAATGCAGAAGTAAATTTTCATGATCTTGAGTTAGGCAATAATCTCTTAGCCATGATTCCAAAAGCATAAACAATCAGAAAGAAGATTGTTAACTTGGCTTCACAAAAATTAAAAACTTTTGTGCTTCAAAGTACACCATCGAGAATGTGAAAAGACAATATTTGGAAATCATATATGTAAAAGTATTCAGGCTATAAAAAGAACTCTCACAACTCCATATTAAAAAGACAATTCATGGGGGTAAGCAGATGGTGTAGCGATTATGTCATTGCACTCCCACATGGCCAGCTGTGGTTCGAGTCCTGAACCTGGTGGTTTGAAAATCATGCCAGGTACATGAATGTGTGTACCCAATTTCCCAGGGGGAGAATGGAGGAGAAAGGATTGTGGCAGGGCCATATCCCCTGGGGGGGTGATTTCTCACTTTCCCCCTCCCTGTTTCTCTCTCTGTAGAGCACACGTTCCCCATGGCAAAAACCTCTTAAAAAAAAAGACAATTCACAAAAGAGAGCAAAGGATAAAAATAGACATTTCTCTAAAGAATATATACAAATGACCAACAAGCATGTGAAAAGATGTTTTGCATCATTATCCATTAGGGAAAGGCAAAGCAACACCACAGTGAGATACTCCTTTACATTCACTAGCATAACTATGAGAAAAAAAGACAGTATCTAGGGATGACAAGCACTTGGAGAAATTGAAGCCCTTATACCTTGCTGGTGGGAATGTAAAATGGTACAGCTGCCTTGGAAAATGGTTTGGCAGTGTCTCAAAATGTTAAATATAGAGTTACCATATGACCCAACAATTCTACTTCTATGTATATACTAAAGGGAATTGAAAACATATGTCTAAACAAAAAACTAGTACATGAATGTTCATAGAAGTGTAATTCAGAATTGCCAAAAAATGGAAGCAATCCAAATGTCCATGAACCTATGGACAAAGAGATAAAATGTCTTCCAGTCAATACAATGGAATAATATTTGGTCATAAATTGCAATGAAATACTGACATAAGCTGCCACATGGGTAAACCTAAAAAGAGTTATACTGAGTAAAAGAAGCCAGTCAGAAAAGAGTACATAGTATGTAATTCTGTTTATAAAAAAAACAGAATAAGCAAATCTGTAGAGACAGAAAATACTTAATAGTTGCCTAAGCCTTGCATGGGAAGGAGAGAAAAGAGTGGCAAGTGAGTGCTATAATAATAGGTATAGGGTTTCTTTTTGGAATGATAAAATGTTTTAAAATTAAATTATGGTAATGGTTGCATAACTTTGTAGGCATCCTAAATACTATTGTATTGTACACTTAAGTAGGTGAAGTTTATGGTATATATTATATCCCAATAAAGCTGTTAAAATAATTATGATGTAATAACATAAAAACAGTGATATTGAGTAATAATTTATGATCTATCATTTTAGACTAGAAATAAAAAGATAAAAAAGAAAAAAAAAGCACTTTGAATTTTTACAGTGACCCAGTTATTTAGATTCTTTTACCACCAGCAAGTATCATACTATAGATCTGATGTCAGAATAGGGGAGATTACCAGATTATGTACTAATAAAATAAGTCCAGTGTATAGTGTCAATCCTAGTTACAAGTAGATGCTTAAGCTGTTTTTACTGATTAGAGTTGGATTGGGAAGAATAAGGCGTGCCAGTTTGGCCATGGTGCTTTAAAGAAAATACAATATCGGGAACCAGCAGTTAGCGTAATGGCTATGTCGCTGGACTCCCACGTAGTCGACCGTGGTTTGCGTCCCGGTCCGGGGGGCTTAAAACTCACGCCGGGTGCGTGTGCGTGCATGCCCAAGATCCCGAGAGGAGAATGGAAGAGAAGGGATTGCAGCGTGACCATCCCCCCTGGGGGGTGATTTCTTGCTTTCTGTCTCTCTGTCTCTCTCTCTCTGGCTGGCGAGCGCACGCGCCCTATAGCGAAAACCTCTCCAAAAAAAAAAAAAAAAAGAAAATACAATATATACTGGTAGGAAAATAATTAAAACATCAGAGATTTAGTATAATCAACCTTGGATGCATATTTTATTTATCTAGATAATTACTTCTCAAAGTTTTATCTGGCGTCAATTTCTATAAGAATTTTTAGAGGATTCTTTTTTTGGTTTGTTTATATATTTTATTCATAATGATGTGTGCACACATACATAAGCAAGAGAGAGAGAGAGAGAGACAGTCTCATCATACTATTATCTCTTTTCCTTGGCCCTCCAGCTCATTAGGATCTTGTGCATGCACCCAGCATGTTTTCAAACTGACATGGAGATCCAAACCTGCATTTGCCCTGTGGTTTCCAGCACTGCAGTTCATTTTGCTACCAAATGAACTACATTTGGTACACCATCAGGCTGGGCCTTGTTACTGTCTTTTGATGCACTAAAATATTTTCTTTCGGTGAAGTCTAGTTCATCTTTTTTTCCTTTGGATGCCTGTGCTTTTAATTTCATATTCAAGAAATCATTACTAAAATCCAGTGTCATTAAGATTTTTCTGTGTTTTCTTCTGGGAATTTTATACTTTTAGCTCTCATAGTTAGGTCTTGATTTTTTTCAGTTAATTTTTATATATGGTAGGTGGTAGGGATCCAGTCTCATTCATTTTCACATGGATATTCATTTTCCCTAGCATTATTTGGTGAAAAGACTGACCTTTCCCCCATCAAATGCTCTTTTCAAAAATCATTTGACCCTATATTCAATGGTTTGTTTCTGGGGTATCTATTCTCTTCTACTGGACTATATGTGGGAAGGATTCTTATTAAAAATGAAAATTTGTGACCAGCAGATGGTGTAATGTTTACATTGCTGGACTCCCATTTAGTTGATTACAGTTCAAGTCCTGGACCCAGCAACTTGAGGCTAATTCTGGGTGCACGTGCATGTGTGCCCAAAATTCCAAAATGAAACTAGAGGAGAGGGGATTACGGCATGACCAACCCCCCTGAAAGGTGATTTTTCACCTTCTCTCTCTTTCTGTCTCTCTGGCAAGCGCAAATGGCCTTTAGCAAAAAATCTGTCTCTAAAAAGAAAAAGAAAATTTATTAATCTCTGCCAAGGCTGATGATTTAATATCTCTGGAGAATGGTAGGAATCAGAATTCTAAAAATGTCACTTGGTAATTCTTATGCAGTCAAATTAGAGAGCACTGATATAAAGGGGAAAGCTCCATCTTCACAACTTTTATTATATATGATACTGAAAGTCCTAGTTAGAAAAGTAAGATAGGAAAAAGTAAATATAACTGGTAAGTATTGAAAAAAAGTGACTTTGTCTTTAACCATAAAAAGAAAAAAAAAAGATGAGAATCTGCAGACAGGGATGTTTGGAAAATTCAAGAAAATCTATGTGTAAAATAGGTTTTAAAATTTATAGTGTACAGAAAGTTTGCTGACTACAAAATTATCAATCAAAATTCAAAATAGAAAAAAAAACTCCGTAGAGTTTGTGTGTAACAACAAAGCCTTGTAGAAATGTAGATTTTAAAAAATGATATAATTCAGAAGAGTGACAAATTAAGAGAAAAGGAGAGTGTGTAGTAGGGGGAGAGAGAAACTATAAGACACTTAGGAAAAAATATTACAAGAACTTTTCCTTTTTTATGCATAAAATTATACGACTTGACTTAAAAACATAAAAGACATGGACTTCCATGCAAATTGAGAGACATACCATGTTCATAGAGAGGAAGACTCATAAAAATATTAAATCTCCCCAAATTTATCTAGAAATTAAGTGTAATTCTAATAAAATTTCCTAGAAGACTTTTTGTGAAAGTAACCAAAAGTGTATGGTAATTCAACTTCTAAATATAGCCATTTATTTTTACAGAAACACTTGCATATATGTACCCAGATATTTATTACAGCATTGCTGGAATAGCCAAAAAGGGGAAACAACCACTACCAGTAAGGGAATTGATAAATTAAATGCATTTTTTTAAAGAATTATTTTATTAAATTTTATTTATTATCATTATTATTTTAAATTTGCAAATAGGGCATGTACTCTTATGAGAGAGAGAGAGAGAGAGAGAGAGAGAGAGTGAGAAAGCAAGTCACCAGATCTGAGACTCAAACCACAGTCAGCCATGTGGAAATACAACGCCCTAACCACCATGCCACTTGCTGGTCCCTACTGTGGGTTATTGTTTGATGGCTAAAACAAAATAATTTACATCAACCTTCAGGCATCTGTATGAATAATTTTTTAAATGTGCTATAGGCGCATGTGTTCACTGGAGACAGAAAGAGAAAGAGAGAGAGATAAAGTGAGACAGCATTTCCCCCAGACCTCCACCCTAGGGAGGATGACCACACCACAATCCCTTCTCCTCTATTCTCCTCTTGGGATTTTGGGCATGCATGCACACTAGCCCAGTGTGTTTTTTTAAGCCCACTGAGTCCAGGACTTGAACCAGGCAGTTGGCCATGTGGGATGCAGCTGCCTTAACCACCACATCATCCGGCTGGCCCAAATAATTTTTTTTAATGCTTTTTAAAAGTTTGTTTATTTTATTCATGATAGAGAGCACCTGTTTTCACACTAGAGAGGCAGAGAGAGAGAGAAACACTGTTTACAGGGTCACTTCATGCCATGATCCTCTTACCCCAAATCTTCAGTTCCTCAGGATCTTAGGCATGCACTCACATACCTGGTGTGTTTTCAGATCAACTCAAGAGTTGGAAGTCATGGTGAGGCATACAGCTTCCAGTACTGAAATTCAGTTTGCTACTTACTGTGCCACCAGGCAGGGCCCTCTGAATAAATTTCAAAAACCAAATATTCAATATAACAAGCAATTTGCTAAAGGACATGAGCATATATCAAATATATAAAATTTTAAAACTAAAATAATACTATATGTTAATTCATGCAAACACATCATAAAATTATGCAATCTTGCATGGAACTGATTCTTAAAACTTCAATATACTTCTAAGAAAAGAGTGGAGGGAAGGCATGGGCATGAGACTAGAGCTTTAGTTGTATCTGGAATACTTTATTAAAAAAATAAGTAGGGACTGGTAGGTTGCATGGTTAAGGCACTGGACTCCCACATAGCTGATTTCTGTTTGAATCGTGGGACTGGTGACTTGCATTCTCACTTTCTCTCTCTCTCTCTCTCTCTCTCTCTCTCTCTCTCTGGTCAAATTAAAAAATAATAATAATAAAATTAAATAAATAATTCTTAAAAAGAATAAGTGAATATGAAAAAGGTGAACTATTATTAACATCTGTCATATCTGAGTAACAAATAATTAACTTCTTATTGTTATCTCTGAATTTTTTCAAAAAAACAAAATCAATGAACAAAAATTGATTTGCAGAGCCAAGCTTTCAATACTAATCAACTCTTAAATGAGCTGACATTAAATTCTATATTAGTTTAGATCCTCTCATCAATATTTGCCATACCTGAAAGCTGGACAGATGGCAAATATAATATTCTCTCTCCTTGACAGATGGATGAACTGGAAGGTTTAATTACTTTCTCCTAGTTACGTAATAAGTAGTTCTGGAAACAAAATATTTTAGTCAATAACTTGGGGGTTTGGCCATGGCACAGCATGTGAACACAATGCTTAGCCTTTATAGTTTGTGCTGGGAGAAAGCACATTTACATACATGTTCCATTGCATACATAAAACAGAAACTCTATACCGTTGTGTATAATCAGACAGTATTGAACAGGAAAAAAAAAGTCTTCCATCTTAGTTTTCTCATGACTTCAGTTGTAAATGAGCTTTCCTATTCTGACATAATTCCTCCCCAAAAATGATCATTTATTAGCCATTTTTTTAAGGCAAGAACTTTTGACATTTTGTCAAAAGTCAAGAGTAAATCAAGTTCCTCCCCAGAACATTGGCCTTTTCTGCTTCAGAAGTGGGTATATAAAGTGAAGAGCCCATTTTATATTTAGGAGACATAATTTTTTCTCCTCAATCTTCCACAGGCTTCCACAGCCTACATCAGCTCTTTGAGTCTTCCAGGTTCTTTACATTTATAGAAGAAAGAATATCATCATTAATCTTAAAGTGCCTTGCTTGTTTAGAGGATAGTGAACAGCCTGCTGGGACTGTGCATGGCAGGTCATAGTAGAAGAGGCTGGCGAGGCTTTGGGTGTTACTCTACAGCAATGAACGGTTCTTGAGGAACAGTGTAATGTTATCTGCCTTACGCTTTGATGGGAATATTGTCACTCAGTAAACATGAACAGTGACCCTATGAAGAAAAACATGCTCTATCAGGTGAACTAAAGAGGGACTTTCTTTGCTCATAAGACAGGGTCAGGAGTAGGTATCGCGTAGTAGTACCAACGGTATCGCTTCCATGGAAAGTCATGGAGGACTGAGGTTTCTTCTAGCTTCCTGTTTCACCAACCTCAGCACAAGGCTTGTGTCCTCATTCTCTCAGGATGACTAGTCCATCTCTAGGCTACTAGCAGTATCTGTCACAATTTCTAGAATCAACAATCCTCCCAACAGTGCCCCTCTAAGTGGTTCTGGTTCAGATTGGTAGACCCCAGGAAATCTTTACTGAGAGAGCCAATGGAACTTTCCTTGGGATGATTTCTGGCCTAAGTCTGCCTTGGAAAGCAGTATGACACAGAGGTAAGCATGGTTTTTAGATTCAGCTCAAGGTCCAAATCTCAGCTGCCTGCACTAACTCATTGTGTGGCTTTAAACAATGTAGTTCAATGAGTGTGGAGTACCAGCTATATGACTGCCACTCTGCCACTCCCTGGGCATATATAGCAGTAAAAGGGGCAGACATAGTCTGTCTCCTCACAGCTCTTACCATCTGGTGGTTGCTGAGCCTTTTCTATCAATGAAAGTTACAGCAAGGAAAAATTTAATCCTTACAACGTGTAAATGTTACTTTACTGGTTATTGTTCAGAAGCTTCTCCTGAGTTGACTTCATCTACTAATACAGGTATTTAAATCTAGGAGCTAGGATCTCTACTGGAATTTCTACTTGACTTTGACTAATACCCAGAGTTCAGGACTTTCGTTTTTTCTTTTGAGCTAATTAAGGCCAACTATCTTCTCGCTTCGCCATTTGTGATCCTACATCACACTGGGTTAGGAGCACATGACTGTTTCTTCCCTCTGGTAGAAGAAAATTCCCAGATATCTTCTTAGAATCTCAGAAATTCCCTGCTTCTGAAACTCCTTCTATTTTGAGGTCACTAGGGGCTGGAGCATATTTTCCCATCCCCTCCCCACTCTCTCTGGTTTCTCTTTTCCAGCAGCAGGAACCTTGGGAATGGTCCTAGCACTGCTTTCTAGCATCAGTTAAGCTACCTGGACATGCTGGAATTGATCTTGGACTATAGGCACTCTGATTCTAGATCACGGGCTCCCCGATTTCTTTCAGGGTTATGAGAAAATGTCATGTGAAGATCTGTAGTTCTTCCACAATTTCTTTTACTTTCTTTTTATTTTTCTTTTTGCAGTAGGGCACATGTGCTCACTGGAGAGAGAGAGAGAGAGAGAACAATTAGAGAAATTACCTTTGGGGAGGATGTCTAGCCACAATCCCTTCTCCTCTCAGTTCTCCTCTCAAGATTTTGGACACACATGCACATGCACCCTCTGTGTTTTTCAAGCCATCTGGTCCAACACTTGAGCCACCCAGTCAGCTGTGTGGGGTCCAGCCACCTTAATCACCACACCACCAACTGACTTTCTTTTGCCTTTTGATGGCATTGAAAATACATAGGAATGTTATCATGACTACTTTAAAAGAAAATGTATTTAATTCTTCCATGAACCGAAAGGAGAGAGACAGCACCCACAATTGGGGGTCTTGGTGCTATGATCCATTCCTAGCTTTAGTCATCCCTGGATTGTGGGGATTGCAAAATATTTCCATGTATGAGCCTCACAGAGCATCACCTTGTACCTCTGTGCCACTGTCTGGCCCCAAGATTACCTCTTTATGTGTAAATAGAATGAGCCACTTTATCTGATTTAATGACCTTATTCCCATTTTACACAGTGGAAACTGAGGCTGCAGAGGGATGAGCACTTTGCTCAAGGTCACCCAGCTAACCATGGGTGCAGTTGGGATTCATATCCAGCTTTGTCTGACTTCAGACATCCCTTTTTTAACTGCTATGCTATCCTGTGGCTGTTTTTGGAGTTGTCTCCTCTTGAGAAATATTTATCATAGTCATCTTTGGAGACAGTTGTGTGGAAATCCCAAATACCATAATAGTCAGCTCTATTTCCCCTTTAAAATTCACAATTCAGTGATGTGTCCAGGAAAAGTAGTTGTCTCTGCCAAGCTCCTGGACTCTCTGCCTTTAGTCTGGCTATTTGCTCCCTGGCCTGGGCCCTTGTGCAGCTGCCAGGTCTGAAAGCCTGGAGCATGCAGTGCCCTGGTAGAGACAGGAGCAGAGCTCACTACTTCCAGGACTGCCTCCTTCAGAGACTAGGGGGTTCCTCCTGCTTCTCAGCCCAGCATTTGTGTGCCTGAAATGTGCCCGGATGATGCTTCCAGTGGGTCTCTGAATTTTTTAAAAAGTTGATAGGTAATGGATGGCAAAAAAGCTAAACAATATGTGCTCTGACTGTCCAAAATATATGTGAAAAGCATTCCCACAGAACTTTCTGATAATCCACTCCTGGCCCTGTGGTGGTTTCTCCTAAATATTGCATATTTTAAACATACTTATACTAAAAATTATTTACCTAAAATTAAAATTTAACTGTATAGCCAGCATTTTTCTGGCAGCTCTAAGTTAGTTAATACAGTGAGGGAATTTCAAAACGTTTATAGAAAAATGTGATGGAAGTATGAATTTATTTTGGCATAAAAAAATGCAACTACCAATATTTTCGTAATGTGCATTTCCATGAACTTTGTATTACTATCATAACTGATTTTACCTGGATTCTTATTCTCCTTTTTTGATTATGAAATAAAATACTATGTCACATTCTTCCCTATGTGTAGTGTGCTGATTTAAATATGACCAAATCCTGTCTGGAAGAACCAGCTCAAATATTTGCCTTTTTCCTAAACCCCAATCTCATCTATCTAATCAGAAGTAATATCTTCTTTTTTAGTTAAATATATATTGAATTGTCAACATTCATTTTAATTGTCAAAGGTGTGTGTAGTTGCCAAAGAAATAGAGAGAGAAAGAGAGGGAGAAGAAGAGGCACCAGCCAATGGGTGTGGTCATTCTATAATCCTTTCTCCATCCTGTTAGGAATTTGAGCATGCACGCATGCACACCTGGCATAATTTTCAAGCTGCTAGAGCTGGGATTTGAACCATTGTGAGCTTTGTGGGATCCAACTCCCTTAACCACTAGGCCATGAGGCTAGCCTTAATATTTTTACTCAGCTTTGATACACTATTCCATAACCTTTTTCTTTTTTCATGCATTCTTGAATCTGTTAATCATTTTCTTCTATCCCCACATTTCCTAATACCTCATCTGGTATTACCATACTCTGTCTACTTCTGTGTTATTGAGTCTTTCTGTTTCTGCCATGAAATGCAGATGTTTGGTATATGTTAAAACAGGAACATATTGTATTTGTCTTTCATAGCCTGACTTTTTTCACTTAGAATTACATCTTCTAGATATCTATTTTGTGCTCAAATGACAAGATATTGTTATTTCTTGCTGAGTAGTATTACATTGTGTATATGTGCCACATTTTCTTACTCCATTAGGTTGATTCCATGTCTTAGATATTGTGAATAATGCTGAAATAAACATGAATGTGCAAATGTCTCTCTGACAGGGTGATTTCCAGGGCGATTTTCTGGATAATATCCAGAAGTAGGATTACTGGATCATCTGATAGTTCTACTGTTAGATTTTTGAGGAAGCTTCATACTGTTTTCCACAGTGGTTGTATTAATTTATGTTCCTACCAGCTGCTTTTTCATTTTGCTGCTTTTTACCCAAGAAAACTTTTTCTCCACAACTTCACTAGCACTTGTTATTCTTTTTTTTTTGATCATGCAAATGTGCCTTATAAATGTAAACCCGTATAAAACATATTTAAGTCTTTTTTAACTGAATCTTCCATGTTAGGCATTCTTCTGCTCTAAAATCTTGAAATTTTCTTGTACTATATCTTTAGTTGCTATTTCTGTCTCATTTTCTTCATTGTAATACTCATTAAAATATTAGATTTTCATTTTTATCATCTATAAAATTTTTCAGATTTTAAACTTCTGCCTTTTTTCTCTACATTCAAATAATTTTATATCTTTCACTTCATGAATTTTATTATCTGCAGTACCAATTCTATCTTTATTGGCTTCTTACTAAATTAGTATTCTATTATTACATCTTTTGGTTTCCTTATCTTCTCTTTTTCCTTTTGTGCTTTTTACCCAAGAAAACTTCTCTCTAATTTGTAATGTAACTTCATTTCACCTTTTACAGTTTATGTTTTCTTAATTTAATTGGGAACATGAAGCACATGTTTCTAATACTTTTATTTCCTGTATAGTAGATACCTTAAATTTTGTTTTGTCTTCCTTCATCTTGAGTGTTGTCTTTATTATGTCATCAAATTTTTTCATAATCCCACCTCATTATTTTTTTCCTTTGTTTATAATTTTTGGAGCAGTGGATGTTTGATGTTTGTCTACCAACTAAGTAGGTTGGAGTCCAGCTTTCTGAACTTAAGCTTGACTCCAGCTCGATATCAATCCTACTGTCAGTTCATGGACCCATCTCACACAGCCTACAAGGAGGGACATGAGAGGGGGTTACCTGAGAACGCCAGCAGAGAAATGTTGACTGTGCAGCGTTTCCTTCTATATTTGGTGAAACTGCTGTGCGGGTGTCACATTTCTGGGGCCAACTTTCTTTGCTGCCTGTTTTTTTTTTTTTTTTTTTTTGGCCAGTTTGCTTCATGATTTGTACAATCTATAGCTGTGCCCAATTTTCTTCCCGGCTGTAATCTTCTTGCATAAAGAGTCCCTAAATTCTGTAAGAACTCAGGTTCTTCTAGAAACACATATTCAAAATTCTGGTGATTGTCTTCAGCAAACTGAATCCAGATGGGCATGTTTGCTGTCTGCTATCTCAGGAGCCTTCAGCCACCAAATCTTATTCCTCCACATGAGATTATGTACTGGAGAACTGAGAGTTGTTCGTTGGTGACTGGTTTCATTTGCTTCTTATCTAATCTACTCTATTTATAGCTAATATACCTCTAAATTTCTGCTTGGTAGATGGTATCTTCCTGGTTTCTAAACTGAAGGTGATTTTCTCTTTTCTTTTATAACCTTTTGAACATTTCAGTAAAAATATGAGAATAGGGGACCTGAGGCTCCTGTGCTTTGGTTCACATTTCCCGTTCTATTATTAATATTATTATTATTATTACAAGAAAGTGTATGTGCTTGCTGGAGAAAGACAGAGAGAAAGAAGGTGAGAAAGCCATCCTCCCTAGGGGAGATGTCACATCACAGTCCCTTCTTCTCCATTCTCCTTTAGGGATTTTGGGCACACACATACATGTGCCTGGCATCTTTTTTTTTTTTTTTTTTTTCTTTTTTTGGAGAGGTTTTTGCTATAGGGTGCGTGCGCTCGCCAGACAGATAGAGACAGAGAGATAGAAAGCAGGAAATCACCCCCCAGGGAGGATGGCCACGCCGCAATCCCTTCTCCTCCATTCTCCTCTTGGGATCTTGGGCACGCACGCACACGCGCCCGGCGTGAGTTTAAGCCGCCGGGTCCGGGACTCGAACCGCGGTCGACTACGTGGGAGTCCAGGGACATAGCCATTATGCTAACTGCTGGTCCCTGCCTGGCATCTTTTTTAAGCCACTAGGTCCAGGACTCAAACTACTCAGGCGTCCATGTGGGATCCAGCTGCCTTGACTACCACGCCACTATCTGACCTGATTTCCAGCTCTTTTAACATTATCCTGTTGACTTGACCATAACAGATGTCAAAGAACAAATAATGGTGAAACATAAGAAAGAACATAATTTTGAGCTTAAGGGATACTAATAGTTTTATGTGACATTTATAACATTCTTGCATATGTTGAAATCTTTGAGTTTTTTTGACATTTCTTTTCTAGATACTTTAAATGGTAATAATGACAATCAGGTTCTCATCAGACAAGAATTAGGAATAATCTTGAAATAAGTTCAAATATTTATTTCTTGAGATGTAAAATAAATTTTGACAGCACTCCTTATATCCCTGTGTTAAATAAAATACACATAAGGATGAATAAGAATGGTTTCTACCCTCCTCGAAGAACCTCGTGTTATAAAAACATGATTTATTGGAAGAAACTACTTTTGTTTTTCTTTTTTAGGTCAAACATCAGAATTGTTTTTTGTAAATGAAAATACTCTGGATAATGAAATGTCCTTTTCTCTTTGGCAATGGAAGCCTTGTTTATTTGAGCAAATCAATGAAGGAATTATTTTACCATGGGCTTACAAGAGATTGGAAGAATGTTTATCTCACTAATCCTAGGGTTAATTGAGGAAGAATTTCCTCTCTTCTCTGGTTCCTAGACTTAGTGGAGTCAGAAAAGTTAAACTTCCCTGGGTTTACATTTTCTAAGTATTTTTTACAATACATATGATTTTCATCTTATTAACAACTGACAAAAATGTGCAATTGCATATTTATTTTAAGTACTGCTATATCCCTATCCACATATATTAACAGACAAAATATAGCTTTAGTTTCTGGAGGAGACATTATTTTATTTCTGAACTTTCTAAGTGCTAGTCAGTACGTGAAGGTAATAGAGAATATTTTGCTAACTGGAAGTAGAGCTATACATTCTTCAGAGTCAAGCATATGGATTTTATCAAATGGAGTGTACGTCTGTGGATGTTGTCTGTCCAACCTCATTTAAGTCTTCTTCTGGTAAAATCATGCCAGTTTTCCTCCATGTCCTCTTGTCGCCACCATCAAATGAAGCACTCCTTTACCCAATGCATAGGCCCATGAGTCCTGCTGTACCAAGGAGACTTTGCTCTTTTCTTGAGGACTATCTACCCCATAAAACTGTTGTGAGGAACCGATGACTTAATCCATGCAAAGGACTTGGGAGCATTACTGGCACAATGTAGACAGTATGTAAATGTGATCTTTTAGTATACTTCACAGCATGATATAAGATTAGAATGTGGTTATTGACCACAGTTCCCTAACATATTTCCTTGGTTTCTCTACCTTGATTCCAGAGTAGCCTAGTTTCTGTCTTTCCTAGTGCCTGATTATAAAGCTTCTTTAGTTTTATGAGCTGCCCTGTATCTTTCCAGTAAATTTACTCAATAAGTCATTCAACTTGCTGTTTCTTACAATCCAAAAAATCCTGACAGATAAGGTGAAGTACTCACTAAAGTTTCAAACATTACACTAAAGCAATAGTCCACGGACCAGATAGTGGTGTAGCAGTATTGCAGTCATACCCACATAGGAAGGTCTTCAATTCATACCAAGAAACATCCCTGTACACCTCAGGTGCAGGTGTGTGCATGTGATTCTGGCAGGCTGAAGCTGGGGGTGGATTGTGGAATGAAGGACTCATTAAGTATCTTTCTCTCTCTCTTTCTCTTTCTTTGAAGAGATAAGTAAATGTTTCTTTTTTTTAAAGTAATATTCCAAAAATATTTCATTATTTCTATTTTACTTTGAAGTGTATTATCTTCTTTCTTCTGAATGTGGTAGTCAGTTGTTCTGGGAAATTGTGTCGAAGAGAAAAATAAAACAATAGTGGTATTATCTGATATAGAAAAAAAGTTGAAATGTGAAAAATCATGGAAATAAAGAGCTGTACTCACAAGTACTTCTTTTTCTTTTTCTATTTTTTTTTTTTTTTTTTTTTTTTTTTTTTTGCTATAGGGCGTGTGTGCTCGCCAGACAGAGAGAGAGACATAGAGACAGAAAGCGAGAAATCACCCCCCAGGGAGGATGGACACGCCGTAATCCCTTCTCCTCCATTCTTCTCTTGGGATCTTGGGCACGCATGCACACACACCCGGCATGAGCTTTAAGCCACCGGGTCCGGGATGCGAACCACGGTCGACTACGTGGGAGTCCAGCGACATAGCCATTACGCTGACTGCTGGTTCCCAAGTAACACTAATTCTTAAAGAAGACTACTCACCACCACCAAAATCAGATGTGCCAGACACTGTGTTTGAAGAGTCACAGATTATAATTTCCTTTTGTTTTTGACAGAGAGAGAAAGTGAGAAAGCACCTCCCAGTGGGATATAGCAGTACCACAATATTTTCTCCTCTGTTTCTCCTTCCCTTTGGGATTTTGAGCATGCCTGTGTGGCCAGTGTGTTTTTTAAGCCATCCAGCTGGGACTTGAACCACAGTCCGCCATGTGGGATTCAGCTACCTTAATCACTAAGCTATGAGGCCAGTAAAACAAATTATTTCTAATCTTTATAAAAAGTATACAAATAATATTTATTCCATTTTATAGATAGGAAAGCTGACTATCTGAGGCTTGTTCATTAGTTAGCAACTAACTAGTCATAGAGTTCTAGCCAAATTCTGCTCTCTATAAAGCTGGTACTCTCTAGAATGTCATGCTTTAGTTCTCCTAAATCGTGAAATGTGTTTCTATACTTGGGATATTAAGTTAAAAATCTTAAATGATGTTATTCTTTCTTTCATCAAATGTTTGTTGAGTGACTATGTGCATAATTAAGATACTCATGAATGTGCGGAAATAACGGCCTCAGGAGCTGTGTTTTAAAATAGCGTGCAGAAGAGAGAGCTTTTGTAGATTATTAACATTAAATCTAAAATATTTCTCCTAGTTAAATGTAATGATAATAACTTTTTAATTTTAGTCCAGGTATCCTACTCCAAATATATATAAATAGACTACCAAAAAAAGTCTCATTTTCTCCTTGTTCCTCTAACTCCAGTCCATCCTACTTATCTATTAATAATATAAATTATTCTGTGGTGTGTTTAGGAAATGTTTCATGTTCTAGGGAGTTTTAGTTCACTTGATTTTAGGGTTTTGTTATGCAACAAGAAAGTAAAGGATGTCATTTGCCATATAGAAATGGAATAGAGTCCCTAATCTACCAATATTTCTGTGAAGGTTTTAGACACACCTGTATAGAGTGAGAGGTGAAAAGCCACATTCCCAGCTTCCAGGGAGCTAGATCGCAATGACCAGGCTGAAAGTTTTACAGTAGCTTTGGTCAGAGCCAGCAAACACTTTATTCTTACCTGTTCTAGCGCTCATAATAGGGATTTTTCAAGAGCATGCAGAAGTTGTAAATTTTAATCTCTTCTTTCCTTTTCCTCTCACCCCATGTACTACCCCTGGTCAGCAATAGCAGGGAAGAGGTTAAACAAGTTGCCCTGTTGACAGCAGAGTTTACTTAGTTTGTGCAGAAGAAATTTTCTGTGTGCTCAGAGATACCAGTGTTTGCTTTCTATGTAATGGAAAAAATCATACAGGTAATCAGTATCCACCGGCAGCTGAAATACCAAAGAAGCATAAATAGGCAGCAGTTCTATCCAGGCAGGAAGGTTTTGCATATTCAGACTCAGTACTAATGATTTGTTTTAAAGACTTGGTCTAGAAGGACTGTATTTGGAAAATCTGTGCAGTTAGAGTGGCTTATGACTAGTTTTACTACTTTTTGGTCTGTCTTAATCTCTTTGAACTCTTAATGGTGGTGGCTATGGGACTGGTTGTTCTAGGTGGAAGAATGTGAGCTCTGTGCCTTCACAGTGGAGAGCCAGGATGAATGTGAGAATACCCCAGAAATACACCAGTTGTACTTTAGATTGATTATAAATCTCTCTACGTGGAAGCGGCTAAACTGAGAGGCACAGGCACTGAGAGAATATTCTAGATCAGTGGTTCCAAACATGGTGAAAGTTTAAAAAAAAGAAGACTCTAGGTCCCAGCCAAATGTTCCAAACTAGTATCTAAGGATGGATCCTGGACACTGGGCTTCTTAAGAAGTGATTCGAGGTTCAGCTAGGACTCCAAACTACCATTCTAAGTCCTCTGTGAAGAAGAGACAGACTTCTTTCTCATTCTACTGGCACGATTGCTAGCTTGTGGGGCACAAGGACTGGCACCATTGTGTTCTTGAAGAGAAAGAAGTTTGGATAGGACTGTCAGTATATCCACCTTTTTTTTTTTTTTTTTTTTTTTTTGAGAGGTTTTCACTATAGGGCGCGTGTGCTCGTCAGACAGACAGAGAGAGACATAGAGACAGAAAGCGAGAAATCACCACCCAGGGGGGATGGTCACGCCGCAATCCCTTCTCCTCCATTCTCCTCTCGGGATCTTGGGCACGCACGCACACGCGTCCAGCGTGAGTTTTAAGCCACCGGGTCCAGGATGCGAACCGCAGTCGACTACATGGGAGTCCAGCGACATAGCCATTACATTCACTGCTGGTTCCCTATCCACCTTTTTAAAGACCCTCTGCCTCTCCTTAAAAATGCCAGTTTTACTTTCCAGTAGGCTGAATTTGACATATTTTATCTACTTTTCCATTTTTTGGTTTGGATTTGTATTAGACATATAAGGGAACATATACCTTAAAGATAAAAATTGAAGTATAATAATTTTGGCAATTGATGGAGGTTCTAGAAAATAGAAATTTACCTTTTGGGTTCAAAACAATTTAAAGTTTTTCTATTTATTTCATGAGAGGCAAAGACAGACAGACACCCCCAACAAGATCTTCACACTATGATCCACCCCTGGCCTCAGCCAGCCCGGATCACAAGAACACACATGCAGTCAGAATATACAGGCAATCTTGAGATTTGAACTAAGGACCTTCCAATGTAGATTCAGTATGTTATTGCTGTGTCACTATCTGATGCCCAAAATGTCTTTATTTCTTTTTTTCTTTTCCTTTCTTCTTTTCTTTTCTTTTCTTCTTTTTTTTTTCTTTTCTTCTCTTCTCTTCTTTCTCTTCTCTTCTCTTCTCTCTTTTTTTTTTTCTTTTCTTTTCTTCTTTTCTTTTCTTCTCTTTTCTTTTCTTTTCTTTTCTTTTCTTTTCTTTTCTTTTCTTTCTTTTCTTCTCTTTCTTTTCTTCTTTCTTTTCTTGCCATAGGGTGCATTTACTCATAGAGAAAGGGAGGAGGAGAGAGAAGGAAAGTGAGAAATAGCCCCTCAGGGAAGATGGACATTATGCTGCAATCACTTATTCTCCATTCTCCTCTTAGGATTTTGGGCATGCATGCACATGTGTCCAATGTATTTTCCAAATTGCCAGGTCTAACTCTAACCCTTCACTTGGCCATGTGGGATCCAGCTGCCTCAACCAACAGGCTGGCCCCTGCTCCCCAAACTTTTTATGATATGTTAAAATTTGAGCTGGGTAGTGAGTACAGCAGTAAATGCAGTGCTTTGCAAAGCTGACCCACATGGAAAGGGTCCAGGCTTCTATCCAGAAACTTCCCTGAATATTCTGACACATGCAGGGTCATGATCTAGGGTGGCTAACACTAGAGGTGGATGGCAACGTGAGGTGTATTCATGTTGGGAAATTCACTTTACAAGCTAAGTAATATATTGTGATTAAATGTATGAAATAAATTAAAATAAAAAAGATACATTAGAAATATACATAAAATAGAAGCTATCCCGTCTTACAAAATATCAAAATGAGTTCTATCAATGTTGTTTTGAGTGCTTATTTACCTGGAAGTCAATATAAATTAAGTAAATAAATATTGAAATGGATTTTTAAAAAGAAAAACACCCTGTTGATGATGCTGTCTCTGTTTCTCTCTCTGACTTTCTCTCTGTCTCTGTCACTAATTGAGGACATGAATGATTAAACTAAAAGAAGTATTAAAACCCTTCTATTTTCATAAAGTATTGAATATGTGCATGTTTTTCTTCTTTTTTAAGTTACCAGAGGGAGTGTACATTTGCCAGAGCGAAACAGGGAGATCTAGAGAGCGAGAGGGAGAAAGCACCTCCCTTGGGGAATGGTCATGATGCAATCTTGTCTCCTCTATCTGTCAAGATCTGGGGCACACATACAGGCTCCAGGCATGTTTCTTGAGCAGTCAGGTCCAGGACTCAAACTGCTTGGTTGGCCATATGAGATCTGGCTGCCTTAACCACCAAGCCACAGGTTGGCCCTGTATTTTTCTTTATGATTCATAGTTCTTATTACAAATAGGGTTTATCTTACTGTGCTCTGCAATATACTAAGGAAATTTTAAAGTAGATCTTATTTTCTGAAGTTGTTATTTTGTATTGTTGTTGGGTTTGGATTGCCTGTGTGGTGCCAAGGGCTCTCTCTCTTTGGGGGCCAGTTGTCTGTACCACAGTTGGTATGTCTTCCAGGGCAGTACACATCCCTTTATTTCTCTGTTTCTAATCACTGCGTACTGCAGTACCAAAGAGCCAAACTGCTGAGAGCTAAGCTTTCATGAGTGTGAGCTGGATTCCAGGCGAAGGTCTGGCTATCTTTCCTGGGAATAAGTAGGTTGCCTTGGGATATGAAAAATGATCATGTGGGTTCTAACTGCCCAGAAGGTTTTGTTTACTCATTTACTTTGTTTAAAGGTGCATGGGTATTTCAGAGAACTCTTTGAGTTGTTGGAGATTCTAGTTCTGAATAACTGAGGAGTGTGAGTCTATCATGCAAAATTTGGCGCAAGCGATTGTCCGTCTGGGTAAGCATATTCGTGTCAAAACACTCCAACGAAAGAGAAAGGAAACGATGCTCAGCATGGCGAGCAAACACAGTGTGGTTTTTTCTTTCCCTCTCAGGATATCGGCAATGCTGGGTCCTCTGCTGCAGTAGGAAGGGCACTGGACTTCTTCCTGTCAGTTTATTTCTCCAGAAAACCACTTGGCAGCTGTCACGGCTGCACACGCTCTTGGCTGCTTGGTAACTTAGAAAAATGCAACCCTTTTTGATGTGCTGATAATCAGAGCTAATAAAAACATCTTTAGGGTTTATCTTATGAACACTAGAAAAACCTATTCATTCCCAATCTCCAAAGAAAAACCACCACCTTCTGGCTGCTCTCTCAGAGAAGGCATTTGGTATCTCAGAAAAGCTACATAGAGAGGTGCACTGCTAGGGTACATGAGGAAGGACATTCCCGGATTTGGGGCTCAGTACACAGTAGCTGCTTGGTGGGGACGGGCAGGGCCACTGCTTACAGGGAACATATTCAGTCAGCAAGTTACAGGTGTGTATACCACTGAAATCAGTGAGGAGCGTCTCCTCCTGGCTTTCTGTTTTTGTTTTGTTTTGTTTTGCATTGACACCATAAATGTACCTGTCAAAATTGATAGCCATCACCAAACAGTCTTGCATTCTTGGCCAACCCTGTATTTTACTTATCTCTACAAATCTTGCTTGCTTTCTCTCTTTCCCTGTCTGTTTTTCTATGCTTCGCTTCTTGTCTCTTTTGGTGCCTTTCTGAAAATATATTTCATCAAGAAGGCGCGAGGCTGAGTAAAGAGAGGGAAAACTCTAATGATCTATTGGGCTTCCAGTCTCTGCAGCCAGCATGGCTCAAGCTGAGTTAAGTGGGATGGTATCCATGGTGAGAGAGGTGGAATGTGCCCGGCCTTTGTGCCAAAGGGAGATGAGACATGTGTCATGTATTTGGGCATGTTTGAAGACAATGATTTCAAAGTTCTGATCTTGAGTTCATCATTACTAATGAGCTTGAATATATAAACAGAAGAATATATAAAAACAAGTGACAAAATGGATAAAGCTCCAAAAGACCTAAAACTAAAACCAGAGAGACATGGGTTATAGTAAAAAGAAAAATGCTTAATAATGAATGTTTAATTGGTTTCATTGCAATGTCAGTAATTTTTTTAAATAACTAGACTGTCATTTCAGCTTTTAAAGGATAAATTTTAAATGGTAACAAGATCATGGATAATAATCACAATAAAATAATGATAATTTGCCAATTTTTACATATTTATATTCTTGTATTAGCAATGTTCTAAGAAGAAAGTCTGGATCCTTTGCCAAAAAGTGTGTTTTGTTTTTCAAATATTGAGTGAATTTATGGCTTTTTAATTTTGTTGTCAGATTTCTCATGACAAATTATTGCCTGTTAACATTTTTAAGATTTTTCTAATCTCTGGGCATGATTCCATTCTTTTTTGTTGTTGTTGTTGTGTGTTTTACAGGGTAGGTGTGCTTGCCAGAGAGATAGACAGAGAGAGAAGGGGAGAAGAAAGCACTCCACTCTCCCCCCCTCCGCCCCCACTGAGGGAAATGGTCACGCTGTAATCCCTTTTTTCTCTATCTTTCAGAATTTTAGGCATAAATGTATATATACCTCACGTGTTCTCAAGTCACTGGATCTAAAACTTAAACCACGTGGAATCCAGTTGCTCCAACACCAGGCCACAGAGCAAGCCCAGTTCTATAATACTTATTTATTGGGAGAAGACTCAGACTCCTGTTGATGTTCTCTTTTATAAAGGCAATTACAGTTGTTTGTAGAAAAAGGTTGACCTCATACCCCCTCAACAATTTATCCAGAGCCTAAATATTCATCTTTGTCACAGAGTTGCCATATGCTATTTTAACTTGTATTATGCCATATGTGTTTTTCGAAGGGTGGTATTTATAAACCAGAAGAAAATTTGCATTTAACATAAAAGTCTTAGTATTGGTGAAGAAAATATTCAAAATACACAGGCCATCTGCCTTCATCTACAATTTGATTTTATAGTACCTTTAATATATTTGTAATTTTATTATGATCATTATGTGGATATGAGCTTTTGACACTAGATATGGAAAGTATAGTATACTTGTCATCACTCTTAGCTTTATGTTGTGATTTTTTTTTTTTTTTTCTGAAGAGGTTTTCACTATAGGGTGCGTGCATTCGCCAGACAGACAGAGAGAGACATAGAGACAGAAAGCGAGAAATCACCCCCCAGGGGGGATGGTCACACCGCAAAACCTTCTCCTCCGTTCTCCTCTCAGGATCTTGGGCATGCATGCACACGCGCCTGGCGTGAGTTTTAAGCCACCGGGTCCGGGACGCGAACCGCGGTTTGACTACGTGGGAGTCCAGCGACATAGCCATTATGCTAACTGCTGGTTCCCATCACTCTTAGTTTTATGATCTTGAACATCTCTGGACCTTATTTTTCTCCTTTTACGAAGGAGACAATAATACTACTTTCCTCATAAGATGTTGTGAAATTAGATAATTTAAAGTTTGACTGGCACATGGTAAAGTGTTTATAGTGACCTCCATTTACAAACTAGCCTATCATCTCTGTACATACCCTACAGATAGGTCTAAGACTAATGGAAAAGTCAGTCATCTTTGAAGGAATTGTATAATTGACATGAAATTAGCTAGATTAAACACAGTAAGCTAAGCAAAGTAATAAAATCCTTATGATTAAAAAGAATTTACTATTAGATATTAAGCATTAGGGAGTCTTAGATTCATAGATTCTCTGTGTTAGATATGGAAATTTAAGTAAATGTCACTGTCTCCAACTATCCATTTAATCTTTTAATCTCCTCCACTATATTCCTATGGAGTAGACATCCCATAGGAAGCGACCTCTCAACATTAGAAGGATGTCTTAGGTTGGGCTGAAATCTGTTTCTCTTGCTCGATCCCCTCCTTCCTTCACTTTGGTGGCTAATGTGGTTCTCTGTATGTCTATGGCTTACATATTTGAATACAGAACTTTTTAGTCTTCGCCATTCCCTTCATTTCCCAAACATAAAGTCTAAGTCTCTCAACATTTCTCAAATGACATGATTTCAAGTCCTTTTATGTTATGATTGATAAACTTTAGAACTAACTTATTTTAGTTACAAATTATATTTAGTTGCTGGGGACCAGCAGGTGGTGTGGTGGTTAAAACGCTGGACATTCCCACATGGCCGACTATGGTTCAAGTCCTGGACCTGGTGGCTTGCTTTCTCACTTTCACAGTTTCTCTCTCTCTCTCTCTCTCTCTCTCTCTCTCTCTCTCTCTCTCTCCCTCTGTGTGTGTCTCTTTGTTCAAATTAAAATAAATTAACGAATAAATAAAATTAAATAAATTATTAAAAAAATTATATTTAGTTGTAAATAACAGAGACCACCAAAGGCTTAAAAAAGAAAAGGATTTCTTTTTCTCTCCAATGAAAGAAATCCTGCAATAGATAGGCTTGAACTAATGTGATGACTGCAAATTCATCAGGGACCCAAGACCTTCTCTGTTTCTTCTCTGCCATCTTGAAGGTGTGATTCTTATCCTCAGGCTCTGCAGGTAACTACTGTAGCTATCATCCTTCCAGTCCAGACAGGAAAAAATGGTGAGGGAAAAAGCAAGAGGGTGCAGCCTCCTGAATCTGCCTCTCCTTTTAAGGAACTCCTCTGGAACTATTAATAGCAGCTTCTGTTTACTTCTCATTGGCCATAATTGTAACACATGTTCAACCCTAATGTAGGGAGGCAAGGAAATACAGGGTTTTTTTTGTTGTTGTTGTTGCTGTTGTTGTTTTTTTTGCCATGGGATGTCTGTATTCACCAGAGAGAGACAGAGAGAAGGAAAGTAAGAATCACTCCCCCCATGAGGTATAGCCACACTGCAATCCCTTCTCCTCCATTCTCCTCCTGAGCACAAATGCACACATGCCCGATTTGATGTTCAAGTTGCCAAGTCCAGGACTCAAACCATGGTCTACTATATGGGAATCCAGTGCCTTAAACAACATGCCACCTGCTGGCCCCAGAAATATAGATTTATGCAAAATTTTATTGCTACCTTGGATAAAAGTAGGCTTCTTTTAGTAAGAAAAAGGATAGGGGTGAGTCTGTGCTCAGAGCCTGGGGCAACACTGGAAATTTTGGACTGCATTGTCCACCATTCCAGCAGCTGGGCTCACCCCATCTGCCTGCTGAGAGTCTTGAGCCTCATCTGGACATACCTTTAGTGTGAGTCTGTTCTCAATGCCTGGGGGTAACTTTGGAATTTTTGAATTGCATTGCCCACTGTTCCAGTGGCCTGGGCTCACCTCGCCCACTCACTGGAAGTCTTAAGCCCAATCTAGGCAGGCTTTTAGGGTGAGTCCATGCTCAGGGCCTGGGAGCAACTTTGGGACTTTTGGTACACCAATCTGCGTGCTGCACTTGCATAGCATATGACTGGATCATCTTCACCAAGTTATATCTCCTGAGCTTGCTACCACCTTATCAAGAACTGAACTTTGGTAGAGGAGTCAAGCACCTGAAGTTACCCATAACTACTCTGACCTAGGAGACACAGCCTTCCAATAGGAACACACCTGGGAAACTGAGGGTGAAATTTCCTCTACTAGTACTATAGAATCTACTCCAATAAGTAGAAAAAAGTGAATACTGCATCCGATGACTAGAAACCGGCACAGATCTCAAAGAAACATGGGAAAACAAGGTGGTAGCTCTTCCTCAGGTGACAGTAGTAGCCCCTCACCAACAATGGGCAGCACCAAGAAATACACAGAAATGTCAGAAAAATAATTCCACATATGCAGTGCCAAAATTTAGTGAGATGCTAGAGAAAACAGACAATCAGTTTCAAGAAATAATAAAATCATTTCAGGACATGAGAGAGGAATTTCAGAAAAAAAAAATAGACATCCTAAAAAAGAATCAAACAGAACTTCTGGAAATGAAGAATGCAATACAATAAATTAAAATCTCCCTAGAAAGCATTAACAGCAGATTGGATCATGCAGAAAAAAGAATTTCTGACCTTGAAGCCAAAGTTTCCAGCGTAGACCAAGTCACCAAAAAGAAAGAAAAAACAAACAAATAAACAAACAAACAGAAAAAAGGACAGCAAACGGGAAATTCTAGACACCATGAAATGCCCAAATATTCATATAATGGGCATTCCAGAAGGTGAAGAATCTGCTAAAGGCATGGAAAACCTCTTTCATGAAATGCTTTCTGAAATTTTTCAAATGTAGAGAAACATGGAGAAATTCAGACTCAAGAAATAAAGAAGACCCCGAGTAGAATCAAAACAAAAAGATCTTCCCCCAGCACATCATAGCCAGATTGGTAAAAATTGAAGACAAAGACAATATTCTAAGAGTGGCAAGAGAGAAACATCAAGTTACTTATAAAGGCTATCTCTTTAAGCTTATATCAGACCTCTCATCTGAAACATTGCAGGCAAGGAAAGAATGGGAAGATGTAGTAAAACACAAAAAGAAAAACAATTTCAACCAAAAATCCAGGAAGATTGTCCTTCAAATGGGAAGAGCAAATAAAAGTATGCTCAGATAATCAAAAACTGAAAGAATTCACCAATACTAGACCAGCTCTACAGGAAGTACCGAGGAGAGTGTTGTATCATGATAACTAAAGAGAGACAAACAGAAATAGGAGAACAAAATACAACTGAGAAAATGGCTAACAAAATGACAAATATAAATAATAGAGCTAAATGTTAAAGATCAAATTCTCCCATTAAAAGACAAGGACTGGCCAAATGGATACAAAAGCAGAAACTATATATATGCTGCTTACAAGAAGCATACCTCACTGATAAGGACATACATAGACTGAAGGTGAAGGGCTGGCAAAAGATATTCCATGCAAATGGAAACCAAAAAAAGGCTGGAGTAGTGATACTGGTGTCAGACAAAATAGACTTGAAGATGAAAGATTTAAGAAGAGACAAAGAAAGACATTATATAGTCCTAAAAAGACTTGTTCACCAAGAAGATATAACCTTATAAATAAACAGAAATGTTTATGCACCCAACACTGGAACACTTAACCACATCAAAGAGAGACTGTTAGATCTTAGGGGAAAGACGGACTTTAGTACAATATCTGCAGGGGATCTCAGCACTCCACTGACTCCTCTGGAGAGATCATTTTAACAAAAAAATTATCAAAGAGATACAAGATTAAAATGATACTGTACATAAAATGGATTTGACAGAAGTCCATAGAGTATTTCATCCAACTACCACATAGAACATTTTCAAAGACTGACTACATGATAGGGCAAAAAACATGCTTTTACGAATTCAAAAATAGAGAAACTGTATCTAACATCTTTTCTGACCACAATGGAATCAAACTTGAAATCAGCTACAGAAAGAGCCCTCAAAAATTCACAAACACATGGAAACTAGACAACCTATTCCTAAATGACTTAATGACTATAGGAGAAATTAAGACTGAAATTAAAAGGTTCATAGAAACCAATGATAATGAACAAACAAGGGTTGATAACGTATGGGATACAGCAAAAGCAGTTATAAGAGGGAAGTTCATAGCAATTAGTGCCCACAAAATAAAGCAGAAAGGTGGCAAATAAACAACCAAATAACACAATTCAGGGGACTGGAAAAACAGCAGCAACAACAACAACAACAACAACAATAAGTTTCAGAAGAAAAGAAATCATAAAGATTCAAGCAGAAATAAATGAAATGGAAAATAAAAGAACCATACAGAAAAAAAAAATGAAGCCAAAAGCTGGTTCTTTGAGAAGATAAACAAAATTGACACACCATTAGCTAGACTAATCAGGAAAAACAGAGAAAGGAACCAGATAAATGGAATCAGCAAGGAAACAGGCATTATTACACTGGATATAATAGAATATAAAATATCAGCAAAGAGTAATATAAGCAACTATATGTCAACAAACAAAAAAATCTAGATGAGATAGAAAAATTTCTGGGCACATATAACTTAAAAAAGATTGAACCAGAAAGAAATAGAAAGTCTGAATGGATCCATAACAAGCAATGAGATTAAATCAGTAATAGTCTTCCAACAAAGAAGAGCCCTGGTCCCTAGGGTTTACTTCTGAATTCTACAAAACTTAAAAAAAAAAAAACTAACCCCAATTCTCCTCGAACTATTTCAAAAAATTCGAAAGGAAGGAACTCTCCCAAATTCATTCTCTGAAGCCTCCTATCATCTTAATTCCCAAACCAGAAAAGGACATTACAAAAAAAGAAAACTTCAGGCCCATATCCCTGATGAATAAAAATGCAAAAAGTCTCAACAAGATACTAGCAAAGCATATTCAACAACATATTATAAAGATTATACACTAAGACCCTATAGGATTTATTCTAGGGATGCAAGGATGGTTTGACATATGCAAAATAAATGTAATATATCACATTAACAAAAGGAAAGATAAAAACTTTGTGATCATATCAATCAATGCAGAAAAAGCATTCAATAAAATACAGCATTACTTCACTATTAAGACTCTCAGGGACCAGCAGCTAGCATAATGGCTATGTTGCTGGACTCCCATGTAGTTGACCGCAGTTTGAGTCTCGGACCCGGTGGTTTAAACTTGTGCCTGGCGGGTGTGCATGCGTGCCCAAGATCCTGAGAGGAGAATGGAGGAGAAGGGATTGTGGCGTGGCCATCCCCCCTGGGGGATGATTTCTTGCTTTCTGTCTCTCTGTCTCTCTCTGTCTTTCTGGCGAGCGCATGTGCCCTATAGTGAAAACCTCTCAAAAAAAAAAAAAAAAAAAAAAACTCTCAACAAAATTGGTATAGAAGGGACATTTCTCAACACAATAAAAGCCATGTATGAAAAACCCATAGTTAACATCATACTGAATAAGAAAAAGCTGAAAGCTTTTCCACTAAAAACTGGAACGAGGCAATTTTGCCCACTTTCTTCACTCCTTTTTAGCATGGTACCAAAAGTTCCAGACAATGCAATTTGACAAGAGTCATCCAAATAGCAAAAGAAGTGAAATGATCTCTATTTGCATATGGTATGATATATACATAGAAAGTCCAAAATAATGCCCCCACCAAAAAAACAAAACAAAAACAAAACAAAAAACAAAAAACCAGAAAACTCCTGGAAGTGATAAATGAGTATAGTTAAGTGGAAGGATATAAAATCAACATACAAAAACCTATAGCGTTTTTTATATACCAACAATGGACAAACTGAGATAGAACTGGAAAAAAAATGCCATTTTCAATAGCCACAAAACCAATAAGATGTCTAGGAACCTGTCTCTGGAAATGTGACTTTTAAAAAATGATGCTGATTAAAATATTAGAGGAAAAAAAATACAGAGTAGTTCTTGGTTGGGCAGAGCTTTCTTTATAACACTTATTTGAGCACAGAAACAATAATCTTCTAAAAATGTTTTTTCTAAATTTTAAATTTTAATTTATATTTAATCACACATGTCTTTGCAGTGTACAACACTGCCTAAAAAGGAATCAGACAGAAATTTTGAAAATGAAGAATCAAGAAACCAAAACCTCCCTCAAAAGCATTAACAGTAGATTGGACCATGCAGTAGATAGATTTTCTGACCTGGAAGACAAAATCTCTGACATAGACCAATGGACCAAAAAAAATGGAAAAAAAAATAACAAAACAACAACAACAATAAAAAAAAACTGAGGACAAAACACAGGAAATGCTGTACATCATGAAGTGCCAAAATATTTTTTTAACAGGTACATCAGAAGGTGAAGATATTGGTAAAGGCATACTAACCTCTTCTATTAAATACTATCTGAAAACTTTCCAACATAAAGAGATCATCTAGAAAAAAATGAGATTCTATCATTTGACTCAAAGCAGATGAATATAGAATACTGACAAAATGAGCCAGACATTGAAAAATACACATTGTATGTCCCCACTTAATTTGTACTGAGTGCCTGCACTCTATGGGAGAAGTTGAGAGACCTGAATATGTGATGGGGGAGAAGATGGGTGTAAAGGGGGAGAGCAGATGGTAGAGAGTGGGTAGTGGAGGGTGGGTATGAGGTGAAAGGGGAGAAAACATTTGACAGACAAAAAAATGTGAAGTTCCCTGCTTAAAAAGAAATGTATATATATATATTGTCTAAATCATGATGAGGACTTTACGTAAAATGTGAAATTCATAAAAATAAATTAAAAATAAAAAATAAAGCTCATGACAAGTGCTGGTGGGACTGTGGTAAAAAGGGAACTATCTTACACTGTTGTTTGGGGAATGTAAATTGGTACAACATCTGTAGAAAACAATATAGAAGTTCCTCAAAAACCTACAAATAGAACCACCATATGGCCCAGTAATCCCCTTTCTTGGCATTTATCCAAAAGATGGGAAAACACTCGTCAGAAAGACACTGACATATACATGTTTATTGCAGCACTATTCACAATTGCTAAGACATGGAACCAACCTAAATGTCCCAGAACGGAGGACTGGATTGGAAAAATGTGCTACATATATGCTATGGGATACTACTTAGCCATACAAGAACAATGAGACCCTGTCATCTGATACAAAGCGGAAGAATAGAGAAGATTTAATGGTAAGCAAAGCAAGCCAGACTATGAAAGACAGATACTGCATGTCCCCACTCAATGTATATGGCACTTTTATGACAGAAAAAGTTGTAATAGTAGAGTCAGTGAGTGTGTATACCAGAGACTGTGTAGGGGAAAGTGGATAGTTGGCGTGAGGGGGATGACCTCAGAAAAAACACATTTAATGGACACAATGGAAAATTACCTGTTGAGGATTATGTGTATGGTACTATCTTTAACTTGATTGATATACAATGTAGGTATTCTTTGAAAAAACATATTGTATGCCATAAAAATGTGCAATGACTGAGTGTAAAATTTTCAAAAAAGGTGAAAGTTGATGAATGACAAAATATCTTTTTGATATTAGTGCTCTTGATATTTTAGTCTGTTTTTTTTTTTTTTTTTTTTTTTTTTTTTTTTTTTTTTTTTTTTTTTTTTTTTAGAGAGAGGTTTTTGCTATAGGGTGCATGCGCTTGCCCGAAAGAGAGAGTCAGAGAGACAGAAAGTGAGAAAAATCACCCCCCAGGGAGGATGACCACACCGCAATCCGTTCTTCTCCATTCTCCTCTGGGGATCTTGAGCACGCACGCACATGCACCCAGCGTGAGTTTAAGCCACTGGGTCCAGGACTCGAACCGTGGTCAACTACATGGGAGTCCAGCAACATAGCCATTACACTAACTGCTGGTCCCTAGTTAGAGTAGGCGTGGAATAACTGAATACCTCAAACTAGGTGATTTTTAAGGATAAAGGTTTATTCAGCTCACAGATTGGAAGTCCAGTGTCCAGGGGCCACATCTGGTGAAGGACTTGTTGATGAGGACTCTGTTGACTCCTGATGTGGTATGCTGCATTGCACAGCAGAGAGAAGCTAAGACTTTGCATGTGTCTCTGTCTGTGTGTCTGTCTCATTTCCTCTCCCAATAAACACACAGGATTCCATCATGGGAACCCTACCCCAATAACCTTAATTCTATAATAATAACTGCTCGAAGGTCCCATATTTTACTCCCATAGTCAAATTAATTTTTTGACCCTCTTAATCCCATAATAATGCAATTTTATCACATGAAATTTTAGAGGACACATTAGAACCATCACAATATTTTAGGAAATTATTCAAAAATACACAGTCTTGCTAGGATGGATGATACCTAGTAAGTTCATTTAATCACTTTGCTATTGACTTCTCTTTCTCCTCAAATTTCATGGGATAATAGGACCTCCAATATCCTGCCCACCCCAAAATAGCATAGTCATACTCTACAGGAGTAGCTATAGGTTAAACCAAAGCAAATGCAAGCTTATTCAACAAGGAGTGCTGAAAATTTATACCTGGCTTGGAAAGTAAAAGGAAATGAGATAAAAATGGTACTTGGTACATCTTAAACATCAACCCATTTATACACAGCTACAAAGAAGCCCAGATCTACCTAAAGTATCGTTCATAGCCAGAGGTCAGTGGTAGACACAATCAAGGGCCTTATTCTTTCCTAAGTCTGATGAATATAGGTCATATAATTAGTAACTGACTTTAACCTTTCAAAAACCTAGAGAATAGCCTTAGATGGTTGGTTCTCTGGACTTTTTAGACAAGAACTAGTCTCAGATCCCGGAATACTGACAATTAACATCACTTACAAGGCCAGCTATCAGAGCTATGGCTCAGTGGTACCAGCTCAGTGACACTGGAAGCCGGATGAGATTCGGTTCCAGGCATGCGCCTGTGATCCTGGCTGACTAGGAAGGCTGGAGAAAGGGTTGTGGTGTGAGACCCCTTTGTGGGTCTTCTCTGTCTTTCTGCCTCTCTGTCTTTCATGAGATAAATTATTGGGTTCTTGCAAAAGTTACGACACATTTTAGCATAGAAGAACATAGAAAAATATGTGATGACTTTTCCTGCAATCCAATATTTTAAAAATTAAAGAGTATATATTTTCTGTTGTTATCTCTCAATCTTCATGTTTGTTCCCAAATGACATTTTTCTGAACTAAACAAGAACTGAATATAAGATCCCAATCCAGGAATTCAACCACCTGGATGAATGCAAGTTTTGTCTTGACTGACAGAACTTTATCTGACAGTTATTGAAGGCTTCTCTTCAGCAATCTTTTCTTTTTTTAAAATTTCATTAGCTGACAGAAAGAAGTAGTAAAAAATATAATCCAAAATAGGGTTGCTAACTTCTTAAAGGCAATAATAATGCTGGTATTGTTGGTGATGGAGGTGAAAAAACAAACAAAATGAAAAACAGAAGCCCAAGAGCATTTTGCTTTTATCTTGTAATCATTAAGCTACACTTTCTGTGAATTCCAATTATTCTCATTTATTCATTTATTCATCTACTTAGTGAGTATTACTAATTCATTTAGTACTTACTGTATGCTTGGCATTGTGCTAAGTTCTGAGGATACAGAAATCTGTAAGAAACTGTTTGTCCTTTCAAAGCTTATGATTAAATGACTACTAAAATCTTACCTGTGTATTACATTTTAGAATTCTTCAAGTGCACAAGAATTTATAACAAAAATCTCAAAGTGGTTAGAGCAGGTATTAAAAGGACATTTAGAAGAAAAATAGGGAGGCAAAGCATTAATGGGACAAAGAAATGTGGTATTATCTGTTGAAGATATAGTTTTATCAACTGGACTAGGGAGAAATATTCACCTGTTGAAATATTCACTTTGTAAGCTAAATAACGTGATTGAATGTATAAAAGAAAATGAAATTAAAAAATGTTAAAAAACATATGAAATTGAGGTTCACACAAATTAAGCAATCTATCTGGATTATACAGGAAGTTAATAGTAGAGAGAATTACAAGTTAATTCTTGGTACACTTCATATTTTAATAGGAGAGTTACTTACACATAAAATGCGATTCTAAAGATCAGGTGAAGTTCGATGTCTATTTTTTAACATCTTTCAATAATAATGATGTTCTGACCTAGAACCCTGAAAAATACAAATAGTTCATTCAGTTTGAGACAGACATTACAGATTTGAACAACTGATAAAATGGGATGAAAAGAAATGTCAGTTGAATTCGTTAGTTCCTAAACTTGCTTTATAATCTAAAATTCTAGTGTATCAGAATGACTGCCAAGGTTTGCCGCCTATAACTTGCCGGCTGTTATGGACTTGGTAAGGACATAATGGGCTATTAGGGAGGGAGTATTTCAAAGCATCCAGTCACTTTTAAAGAATCAATTAAGAAAATGCGACCATGTCTCTTGTGTGCTAAAGAGGTCAGATAACATTTTTCTTTCTAAATAACCAAAAATAGACACATTTTTCTTCTTTCCCTTTCTCTCTCTCTTTTTCTTTTTCTTTTTTTTTTTTTTTTTTGGAGAGGTTTTTGCTATAGGGCGCGTGTGCTCGCCAGACAGACAGAGAGAGACAGAGAGACAGAAAGCAGGAAATCACCTCCCAGAGGGGATGGCCACGCCGCAATCCCTTCTCCTCCACTCTCCTCTCCGGGATCTTGGGCACGCACGCACACACACACGGCATGAGTTTAAGCCACCGGGTCCGGGACTCGAACTGCGGTCGACTACGTAGGAGTCCAGCGACATAGCCATTATGCCAACTGCTGGTCCCTCTCTCTCTCTCTTTTTTAAACTTCCTTTCCACACAGCTTTCATTTCTCATCTCAAAGTGGATTTTGTGGTGGTTGTTATCTAGCTCTCTTACCATAGCCTCCTGCAAGAGAGTTTAATTTATTCAGGGCTAAAACCAAAGAAAAGATAAACATGGTCAGGACAATACTTATATTTGTCTTCACAGGAAACAGAGGCTGTCTGGACCAGTGGTTATCAAATCTGGTGCATACCAGAGTCACCGGGGAAGCTTGGAAAATTGGCTACCTCAGAACCACTGAAACTGTGGGAGTGGGATCCAGACAGCAATATTGTCTTAAAATAATCTTTCCTTGATTCAATTAGCAGCCAGGTTCGAGAATTCCTAGAAACTCTCCTCTGTTGAAAAGTAAAGTACCCCAATTAAGATAACTGTTACTAAAGAGTGAATGGTTTATAATGTTATTCACATTTTCCTAACCAGTATCAATGGGAGATTCTGGTCAGTGAGAAAAAGGGTGATAAAGAGTATGTCAGCTAGCTTACACAACTGCTTTATTTCTGTGGGCCTACATTTGAATTCAGTGTCTTAAAATCAAATGTGTTAAATGCTTATCTGACACCTATATTTGAGCAGATCATTTGTAAACTGAAATGTGCAAGGATGTAAATATGTTTGATTGCCCAGATCTTTGATTGCACATATCTTTGTTGCTTTATTATGAGAACTGTTCTGAGCAAAAGTAAAACAGAGATTCAAAAGTAATTGGTGGGATATCAGAGCATTTGAAGACTTCTTTTGCTTTTCTTTCTTTTCCTTCCTTCCTTCCTTCCTTCCTTCCTTCCTTCCTTCCTTCCTTCCTTCCTTCCTTCCTTCCTCCCCCTCTCTCCCTCCCTCGTTCGTTCGTTCGTTCGTTCTTTCTTTCTTTCTTTCTTTCTTTCTTTCTTTCTTTCTCTCTCTCTCTCTCTCTCTCTCTCTCTCTTCTTTCTTTTTTTCTTTCTTTCTTTTGTAGAGAGATTTTTGCTATAGGGTGAGTATAGTCATTGGAGAGACAGAGAGAAACAACAACAACAAAAAGCAAGAAATTACTCCCCCCCCCCCCCAGAGAAATCACCCACCATCCAGAGGGGATGGCCACACCACAATCCCTTCTCCTCTGTTCTTCTCTTGGGATTTTGGGCACCCACACGCGCCCAGCATGAATTTTAAGCTACTGGGTCAACTATGTGGGAGTTCAGTGACATAACCATTATGCCATCTGATGATCCCTTATTTTTGTTTTTTGTTTTTGTTTTTGTTTTGTTTTTGGCTTATATAAAAGGTGTTAGGTATCAAATTACTCAAGTATTTCTCAGGTTTTCTAGTTCCCCAGAGTATATCCTAGTTGTTAAATTTATGTGCATTAACCTCAACATTTATACGTTCATCTCTGGAGTGTTCACACTCTTCTTCATGGACTGGTGATAACGCCTATTACATCATCACATTCTGCACAAGACATGTGGGCAACACGGGCGAGAGCAGAATTCACATCCTGGTTTGGCCTCCTTCCTGTCTGTGTGACCTGGGAAATCATTAAACTCTTTAAACATCATTTTCCTTATCTGTAAATGGAATGATGATAGTTTCTGTTTCTTAAGCTTGTCAAAGAGTTTTCAAAGGATAATGCAGAGTATATGACACAATGTCCAGTCTATAAGTATTAATTATTATTATCCATAATTTCTATTACTGTCATTCTATTCTTTGATATGAAAAAAAGGTTGAAGGAAAACGAATAAGTGCTTTGGAGATTAAAGGATTTTTTTAAGAATTATTTTATTTAACTTTATTTATTTATTTATTTAAATTTGACTAGAGGGGCAGAGCAAGACAGAGAGAGCGAGAGGGGTTGGGGAGAAAGCAAGCCACCAGGTCCAGGACTCAAACCACGGTCGACCATGTGGGAGTCCAACGCCCTTAACACCAGGCCACCTGCCAGCCCAGGTTAAGGGTTTATTTAATGGAAAAAAGTTACATTTGTCCCTGTTGTAAGTATCTGAAATATAATTATTTGAATGTCTCTAAAATCAAGGGATATGACAGTATATTTCAAAGGAATGCTCCAAAATTTTATTTATTTTTGAATAAATTATTTTACCTCCCTCTAACCTTGTATAGGAGAGCCTAGGGAATATGTAGAAAGAAGAGAATGGATTTTCTTTCTACTGAGGTACAAACATTCCTTGGGGTTGGGGTGGGGCGAGGTAAGATAAAATATTGTCAAACCAGAAAAGTGTTGCTGTAAACTCTACTCTTTTTTTGGAGAGGATTTTGCTAGAGGGCGCGTGTGCTCACCAGACAGACAGACAGAGAGAGACAGAGAGACAGAAAGCGAGAAATCACCCCCCAGGAGGGATGGCCACGTCGCAATCCCTTCTCCTCTGTTCTCCTCTTGGGATCTTGGGCATGCACACACATGCACCTGGCGTGAGTCTTAAAGCCACCGGGTCCAGGATGTGAACCCCGGTTGACTACGTGGGAGTCCAGCGACATAGCCATTATGCTTACTGCTGGTCCCAACTCTACTCTTTTTCTAAACATGACTTTCATGTTTAGATGTTAATATACCGTAAGGATTTATCTCCAAACTAATTCAGTGTGAGAGATAAAGCCTTGGAAACAGCATGTATGCATAGTCCAGTTGCTTTACAGAAAAGTTTGTATTCTGACTTACTCTTGTCACTTTCTCTAGAGCACGAAACTAATGTACATCTCCCTTTTTCTTAGTATGTTTTAGTGACATTACTTCGGTGACTTTATGTTATCACTAATTTCTGAAACAAAATACAGACAGAAACAAGGAAGGATTTAATCAAAGAGTAAAGCAATTCCCAAGGATTAGAACTGGTCACTCATTCTCCCAGGGGCTTGTATTTCTTGCTCCTCATTGATAATAATAATGCTTAGCCATTCATGTCCGCTTTTTCCACATTCTCCTTTAAAAAAAAATATTCATCTGTTTCTTCTAGGAGTTAAAGAGAGAGAGAGAAAGAGAGAAACAGGGACCAGCAGTTGGCATAATAGCTATGTCACTTGACTCCCATGTAGTTGACTGCGGTTTGAGTCTTGGACCTGGTGGATTAAATCATGCTGGGCACGTGAGCACAAGTGCCCAAGATTCCCAAGAGGAGAATGGAGGAGAAGTAATTGTGGTATGGCCATCCCCCCTGGGCAGTGATTTCTCGCTTTTTGTCTCTCTGTCTCTCTCTGTCTTTCTGGTGAGCACAGGCCCCCATAGCAAAAAACTCTTCAAAAAAAAAAAAAAAAGAAAGAAAAAAGAAAGAGAGAGAGCATGTTCTCCCACCCCCCACTGGGTCCTGATGCCCTGATCCATTCCCAGCCTCAGTCAGCCCTGAGCAACGGCATGCTCAGTGTACCAAGGAGGTCTCAGAATGTGAACCTACAACCTTCCCAAGTTCTCAAGTGGTTTGGCCTCACAGAACACCATGTTTTACATCCATGCCACCACCTGGCCCCTCACTTTTTTGTTTAATCCCTAGTTACATGTCTATACTTTAAATAGTGGTTTGTGTATTCAAGAGTAATTTATTACTTAGCTCTTCATGGTAAATATTGATCTTGTATGTACATTTTTGTGCAATTTGCTTTGAATTTTACTCCCAGGACAAAGGTTGAAATCTTGCCCAGAGTTATTCTATCAGTTACAAAAGTGGGCATTGATTGACATTCAACAGAAAAAGAGTTTCTGTTGCTGGGAATATCTTCTTTTGATAGGAGGTGGATATTGAGAATTTTTTATTTCTATCCTTGTGAATTCTCCCTTAAAACATTACATTTAAATCTACCCAGAGCTGGAGTTTTATATCCCTGTAACTAAGAGAGTCTATTCTCATTTAGTTTCTTCTTTATTAACAATATTTGCTCATTCAATTATTCTTGATCATAATTGGAATTTGTAATTGAATAAAAGTTGCCTTTTCATGTGGCGTATGTTGCAAGCATCAAAGATTCAAAAACAAAAGGAATTTATTTTCTTAGCATGAACTTAATGAGTCATACTCTGGGATAGAATGGAAGTTTGTGAGAGGAAGGAGAGAGAGGAAGAAAAGTAAAAAGTAAAAAGCAGAAATGTATCAGGAACAACTCCAGCCAAGACTGTTGGGCTAAACTTTATTGATGCTGCTTTATGATATGTGTCAAAATAAATTTAGAAAACAGCTTTTGCTTCAAAGTTTGGAATGTTGTGGTAACTGATATTTAAGTGAAGGAATGTTACTATTGGAATAGCTGACCTAAAACTCTTCCCCAAACCATCAATTTTATTTATTAAACTTACCGAAGAGAAGAAAAGTGACGAGAAAAGACATAGATCATTTATTTGTTTGACAAGTTACTCAGAGCTCTTTTCCTTGGTAGGGCAGCAATTAAGATGGCTTTTATTACAATCGGCATGTGTGTTTGCCTGGTGTAAAATTGTTTACATATTTATTGGCAAGGCACTAATGAAAACAGATCAGTCCAAAGGACTTTTATCTCCTGGACTGTGGAACACTGTGCAAATTGCATTTTTAATGCATGATGACTACAGTTGTTTTCAGGATTCCTGAATGAAGTCATGAAGTCTTAAAAATTTTGGAACCTAGTATTTTGACTCATGTTGCAATTTGAGTAACTGCTTTTATGGAAAAGGGCCTGGTCTAATTTTGAGTCTGTGGCTTTATTCTCACAAATTTAAGGCTCATTTCCTGAGGATTAAATTGATAAGCCTGGAATTTAAGGTAGTGCTGCACTTTAGACTTATCTGAGTTGTAAGGAAAGAGAGACATCCAGGCCACTCTAGGGCTCTATTGCTTATATCAGGCGTCCTTTGCTGTACTTTTGCAGTTAATGAGTATGTGCTACAAAATAAAGGCTTTAGAACTCTCCGCCAAGTAAGGCTAAACTTTTATTTTTTTTGAGCAAGGTTTTTGAGACTCAAACATGCAAGTGAGCATTGCGACAAACCAAGAAAGGGCATACAGCATTTCCAGTCTATTAGCAAGTGGTATATTTTTCTTTTTTGAATTTAATTTTATTCATTGTCATCATTTTATTTTATTTTGAAGTTGACCAGAGAGAAAGAGAAGGAAAGTGAGAAAGCAAGCTGTCAGGTCTAGAACTCGAACTATGGTCAGCCATGTGGAGTCATGCCACCTGCCGTCCCACAGGTGGTATCTATTCTTATTTCTGATTCTGAGACCACTGGAAGAACCTCTCTGGAGTAATAGGCTGGAAATCAGCACCCTGGGCCCTGGTCTTCAACCGCAGGGCTATGACCCTCCTCTCTGTGTTTTGTGTCCATCCTTTCTGAGAGAGAGCATCCAGTAGGTCAATTGACCACTACCCAATATGGCATGCAGCTATTAATCTGTCTTAAACCAAGGTGCTCCATAGCAGTTTGCCTTCCTTATGCACAATCTTGTGGCCTTAGCACACCTTCCTGGGCCAGTTAACTGTGGCCAGGGAGGCAGTTTGAAATGGCCCAAACTGAGTAAGTTTAGTTTTTCCTTGGATGGAGGCTGGGATAGGTAGTTAAATTTTAAGGACTCTTCAGTTTGGGAGGCATTATCAATGTGAGATATTTATTTATTTAGCCATTTATTTAGCGAGCAGTGATAAACACCTATTTAGTTCAAGCACCACGTTAGCCTGTAGGGATGCAACCATGAATAAAACAAAACATTGTCCCGGATCTCAAGCCACTGTTGGTTATTTAAACAGCTCATATAATGGATTTTCTTGCTTGTTTCATAAAATACTGTTTGGATATAAAGATAACTACTGCATTTTTGAAAGCCAGTATGGTTAAAAAAAGATGTCTATATATCTATTTATTTTATATATATGTGTGTGTGTGTGTGTGTGTGTGTGTGTGTATATATATATATATATATATATATACATTTACAAACATGGGTTATATGTTTTAATATACTATAGGTGTATATATATATATATATATATATATATATATATTTTGTATACTATATAATATACAAAACATATTTATTATATAAATCATATATGCATATGTATACATCTAAGTACATATAAAACCTCTTTGCTGTTTTCCCATTACTCTTTGATCTAAATGTTCTATGATAGTCCCCTCACAGAAGCCAGCATTACGGTGACTGCCCAGGGAAGGGGCATCAGGAATTCCGTACTCGTTGGTCATTTAATTGATGACAATAACAGATTATGGTCTATTTTTCATGTGTGGGATGTGATCCAGGCCTGCACAATGTCATCTTCTTTTCTCTTGTGCATTCTCAGAATAGGCCACCCAGACAGCATGGGGACTCACTGTGGGGCAGAAAAGGGACAATGCAACAGCAGCAACACTGCTGGGAGAAACACAGCTGTAGCAGTTGATGGGTCTTTGCTGCCTTGGGGTTGCTCCTCCCTGTGTTCCTGCTTGGAGGTACAGAGCAGGTCTTGAAGAAGAGTGGTCTAGGGCAAGAACAAAATTCTTTGGTTCTCTTATTTGAGTTTAGGAGGATCCCAGGTTCATGTTAATGTATTTCAAAGTAGTTCTAGAGTCATCTTCAACTTGTTCAACATTGCCAGTGTGCACTGCATAAAGGAAGCCCCTTAGCTCTATTAAATGTGCTAGAAATGATATATATAGGAACCGTGTCATTTGAGTTAAAAAAAAAAGAAATGTTTCTATTACCTGGGATATTTACATATATTTATTAGATTCTACTTTTTAATTAAAGAAATTTGGAATAGCTTAGGATGGAAAGGATAAAAGGTAAGATTACTGAATTTACTCTTTTTATTTATTTTTTTATTTTTATTATCATCATAATCTTCTTTATATTACATTGGATTACATATAACTTTACAGTGTATTACATTGCTTTTTCAAAAGGGAATGTCATGCATGTCAGTCAATACAGAGACATTAATCTCCCCACTTTATCATTCAATATCTTTTCTATGTTTTTTCCCAATCATTATTATTATTCTTCTAATTATTTTCTAAAACAGTCAATCACTATTTCTCATTTTGCTTGTAAAAAGACTTTACCCATCATGAAATACTTCTCAGACCAATCCAGTTGAGAATACTATACATGTCATCGTCAACAGGTAATAAGCCATATATGTTTCCCACTAATGTCCTGCCTCTCTATTTGTTCTCTTGCTATCTTTCTCTACCCTCTTCTCTTCACCCTCCATTCCCCACTGTCTTATTCTCGTTAAGTACTTTCACTGCTTTTATGTCCTCCAATATTTCGCTCTCTACCATAGAGTGCGGGTAGTCGGTATATATTGAGTGGATACATACAATATCTTTCTTTCATAGCCTGGCTTACTTCACTCAGCAATAGATCCTCCATATCTGACCACTTTCTATCAAATGCCAGACTCTTGTTATTTTTTTATGGCTGAGTAGTATTCCATAGAGTATATATACCACACTTTTCCAATCCATTCATCAGTTTGTGGACATTTAGGTTGGTTCCATGTCTTGGCAATTGTGAATAATGCTGCAATAAACATTGATATGCAAGCACTTTTCTGACTGAGTGTTCTCCTGTCTTTCGGGTAAATACCCAGAAGTGGGATTGCTGGATCAAATGGTAGTTCTATTTGTAGATCTTTGAGGAACCTCCATATTGTTCTCCACAGTGGTTGAACTAGTTTACATTCCCACCAACAGTGTAGGAGGGTTCCCTTTTCACCACATCTCCACCAACACTTATCATTTTTTATATTCTTAATCTTTGCCATTCTGACAGGGGTTAGATGGTATCTCATTGTGGTTTTTATCTGCATCTCCCTTATGATGAGGGATGTTGAGCATTTCCTCACATGCTTTTTGGCTGTTCGTATGTCTTCCTTAGAGAGATTTTTGTTCAGCTAATTTTCCCATCTTTTAATTGGCTTAATCATTTTTTTTTTCGCATAAGGCATTTGAGTTCCCTGTGTATTCTGGTTATCAGTCCCTTGTCTGAGGCATATTTAACAAAAATATTTTCCCATTCTGAGGGTTGTCGGTTCACAGTTGTTACTGTGTCCTTTGCTGTGAAGAAACTTATTAGTCTAATATAGTCCCATTTGTCTATTTTAGGGATTATTGCTTGTGCTTTGGGAGTCTTATTTAAGAAGTTTTTGCCTGCTCCAATGTCTCCCAGAGTTTCCCCAGCATTTTCCACCAGTAGTTTTTATTGTTTGAGGTCTTAGGTTCAGATCTTTGATCCATTTTGTGTTGATTGTTGTTAATGGTGAAAGATGGTATACTTAGAAGACCCAAAGGTATCCATGAAAAAACTTCTTGAAGTAATAAGTGAATACAGTAAAGTGGCAAGATACAAAATCAATATCTAAAAATCTATATCATTTCTATTTATGAACAAGTTGAACGAAGCAGAGCTGAAGAAAGTAGTACCTGAGACCAGCAGTTAGCGTATGGCTATGTCGCTGGACTCTCATGTGGTCGACCGTGGTTCGTGTCCTGGACCCGGTGACTTAAAACTCACGCCGGGCGCGTGTGCGTGCATGCCCAAGATCCCGAGAGAAGAATGGAGGAGAAGGGATTGAGGCGTGGCCATCCCCCCTGGGGGGGTGATTTCTCGCTTTCTGTCTCTCTGTCTGTCTGGCAAGCGCACGTGCCCCATAGCAAAAACCTCCCCCCCCCCCAAAAAAAAAAAGAAAGGAGTCCCTTTCACCATAGCCACAGGATGTATAAGATACCTAGGGATAAACCTAACTAAGAAAGTCAAAGACCTTTATAAATAAAACTATGAAAATCTTTAAAAAGATATTGAAAGTGACATAAAAAAGTGGAAGGATATCCCATGCGCCTGGATTGGAAGAATTAACATAATCAAAATAGCAATTCTACCCAAATTAATCTACATGTTTAATGCAATTCCAATCAAACTCCCAGAAATATTCTTCACAGATCTAGAAAAGAACGATCATAGAATTTGTCTGGAATCATAAAAGACCTCGTATTGCAAAAGCAATCCTGTGCAAGAAGAATGGAGTAGGAGGCATATCACTCCCTGATCCCAAGATATACTATAAAGCTGTGGCAATCAAAACAGCATGGTATTGGCATAAAAACAGACATGTGGACCAGTGGAATAGACTAGAGACCCCAGAAATAACCCCCAAAGCTTACAGCCAACTGATCTTTGACAAAGGATATCAGTCAATCCACTGGAAAAAGGATAACCTCTTTAGTAAATGGTGCTGGAAAAACTGGGTATCCACCTGCAGAAAGATGAAACTGAATTTACTCTTGATACCAGTTGCACAAAAGATTGTCTGGAATTGTTTCCATTCACAGCCAGCAATGGCCCATGATAAGACAGCATTCTTCACAGGCCTTCTTTTGTTTTAATTGCCAGAGGTGTTTGCAGTCTCCAGTGAGAGAGAGAGAAAGTCAACACTCCCTAACAGGTTGTTGTCTCACTGCAGTCATTTTTCCTCCATTTCTCCATCCCATAAGGATTTCCAGATATGTACACACAAGCACCCTGGCATGTTTCCCAAGCTGCCAGGACCAGGATTCAAACTGCAGTCAGCCATGTGTGACCCTAACACAGCTGAACTGCTATGCTATGGCGTTCCCTGCGAGCCTTCTAAGAACCCTTCTTTTGGCTGTCTTTCTGCAAAGCAACCATCTCATGCATTGTTATTATTGATTCACTGGGAAGACCAGCAGTTGGCATACTGGCTATGTTGCTGGACTCCAATGTAGTCGACTATGGTTTGAGTCCCGGACCTGGTGGCTAAACTCATGCCGGGCATGTGTGCGTGTGTGCCCAAGATCCCGAGAGGAGAGTGGAGGAGAAGAGATTGCAGCATGGCCATACCCCCGGAGGTGAATTCTTGTTTTCTATCTCTCTATCTCTCTCTGTCTTTCTGGTGAGTGCATTCACCCTACATCAATAAAACAAACCAAAACAAGACAAAACAACTCTCAGAAAAAAAAAAAAAAAAAGATTCTCTGGATAACTGCTTACCCTAGAACTAAGTGATAATACCGACTTCCTTTTGGTTCATTCTTTGCTCATCTTATTCTTTGTGGATATACTCACCACTGTCCAAGATGCTCAGGGAAACAGTAGTACACAAGGCACCCTCCCTGCCATGCACGACTAAGCATGACGTGAAACACGTGTGATACATTCCATGAAAAGTACTACAGAGGTTTCAATGGTCTTGTAGAATGTGATCATGAGTAGGTGACTCCAGCCACTGCCAGCTCAGTGTGGACCTACTCATAGGTATGTATAGTGCATGAGAAACTGTGTTGAGCCACATCATAGTCACCTCATTTTTTTTTCAAAACAGGAAATTTATGTTACTGTATTTCTTTAGGATTTCATTTCCAACTTTCACACAACTCTTCTTGAAGCAAAGTTCATGACATCATAACTTTTGTTCCTTTTGGAAACCTAAGTGGAACTCAATATATTATAGGCCATCATTAACCCTGAAAAATCATGGGTCTAATCTAGTGCTCAGCATTTCAGAGCAAGGTCTAAGACAATAATTTGCTGCTCTTTAAGGCAAAGTATTCTTTTATTATGGTAATATTTTAATATTTTAATGAAGGAGGCTTCCAACTTTTATTATATATTATCTTCATATAGAAAGATCATTTTCACTTACCATTTTTAGTGACTTTTTCGGTATACATTTTTCCACATTTTAATACCTTTAAAATAAGGATGTGTTTTATAATCAATGGCATGTCGTAGTTTAGTTGGCAGCATTCTTCCTTTAATAATTTTTCTTGGGTGACATGGGTCTTTACTGGGGAGCATTGGACCCCCATGCTTCTGGTACATGATATTTTAAAGGACTTGAGGGATTCAAGCCATTTGGGGCCTACAGTTGTGAGACAACAGGGGCCCCTTATGTTTTATCTTAATGTATTGTGTCTTCTCCTAACAATATATATAGACATGGGATGCAATTATTTCATGAATTTGGACTATTTTGCAATGAATCCATCTCACATTCAGTGAATGCTACAAGCTTAAGTCCTTCCACTGTGCACTATGGGCACATCTGAAAACTATAACAGGTCTAGGTATAGAAGACACTCCCGGATGATGAGCTAAATGACTATGAGAGGTGTCCTAACACAATGTATGAATAAAGGCTAAATGAGATGGTCAGACAATATAAATTCCAAGTGGGAACAGATTACTTTGGGCTGGGAAAAGTTAATGGAAGATATGAGAGATGCACTGACCTTTGAAAGCTATAAAGGATATGGATGAGTGAAAATGGGGGAGAGGGACATAGATTTTTCTCCCTAATTTTATTATTATTTTTAGCATCTATCTTCATTAGATGAAGTCATGGATGAATTGAAAGTAGAGGTATATTTTTAGATTTGGAACATGTGTGAAAATAAAGGCATACATTTATGAGACTGGCTCTTTTACTAAGAACCAGTTAGAACATCTGCTTTTCTGGGAATTCCAAATATTTCTCACTAAATCAGTGTGGCAAAAGAAGACAGCAAAGCACTGACTCATGTTTGAGATAGCACAGGAAGGATCAACCAGGCAGATTGAACTCCAGGGAGATTGAAAGGGGACTTGCTATCTTAGACCTGAATGTGAATTGAGTATAACCATGACTCAGAGCACTCTTGAAATGGGTACAATGACTAAGCAATCATCAAAAACAGGTTAGAAAAGGTCACACTGGGTTTATTTAGCTGGTAATTTTGACGTCTTCTAAATAAGCAAGCTACAGTTTGGAAGACAGTCGTGGATTCCTTTATAGTGTGTGCCCTGTTCTTCCTGCGATAGGTTGTGGGATGCTGTATTACATGAGGGTGGGTTTTCATCCTCAAATGGCCTGACTTTCCTTTCCTTTCTCCATCGTTTTTTTCCTTACTTCGTCTGACATTTTAGAGCTCAATTTGAGTATTGTAGAATAGTTTATCAATAAAGTTTGATGTTATTTCTTCATATCTATAGTGTTACTTCAAGCTTTTAAACAATGAACAATGGGCCAGACTGTGGCATGGTGGTTAAGGAGGCTGGATCACTCAAGGTCAGCTGCATGGTTTGAGTCCCATACTGGTGGCTTATCAAACAGACACTCTGGGCATGTGCACATGCATGCCTGCAATCCTAAAAGGAGTAAGAAATAGGAGAGAAAAAATTGCAGCATGACCATTCCCCATGGAGAGTGCCATAATGCTTTTCCTCTATCTCTCTTTAGCAGGTGAATGTGCCCTCCAGCAACAAAAACAAACAAGAAAAATCAAGAAATACAGATCTACATCCTTCTCATGGGTACCTAATCCCATTGCTTTTTTGCTCTTTTTTTAATTTTAATTTTTTTTCTATTTTCAGCTTATCTTTGGTCCTAATGACTGACAGGACCTGTATGAATACATTGAAGAAGATTTCGCAAATGGATAAGGAAAATGTAGTGCATATAAACACACATACACACAATGGACTACTATTTGACCATTAAAAAGAATAAAATACTGGGCCAGCAGATGGTGTGGTGTTAAGGTGCTGGACTTCCCCATGGCCATCCATGGTTCAAGTCCCAGATCTGGTGGCTTAAAATCATGCCAGGCATGTGTGTATGCATGCCCAAAATTCCAAGAGGAGAGTGGAAGAGAAGAAATTGCTGTTGGAACCTGGTTAGAACCAGAGAGAAATCTGCATCCAGAGGGCAAGTAGGTCCAGTCTAGTGAATCACGAGGTGGAATTTTTCCAGCAACTTTTGGAACAAAGGCCGCTGTGGCTATCCAGCCCATTCCTGGGCCCAATGCTGAATTACCTCTAGATTAAGGATTCCAACATTTTTATCTGTTTTGTGTTCTCTGACTTCCAAATAAACCACCTGGCCAACCTTGTGGCTAACAGAGTAAAAGGCCTTTGTGAAAGTTTGAAATAGCCACCCCTTCTTTAAGATATTTCTTGCTATTTTTTTTAGAAATTTTCCGAACAAATATACAAATCTATGATGAGCGCCTTCAAAATGTCATTGTAAGTGGCCTGGAGTTGTACAGTGTACAGACTACACAACCGCACCCTGTGGCCCATCGTGTTCCTGTTTTTCCTGCTTAAACAAGTCATGACCTGGACTTGTGACTTAGATGACAATTGCTCAGATGACGATTGTTGGCAGGCTGGCCTGCGCATAACAATTAAGATAAAAGGCAACTCCAAAGTCTGAGATGATGGGTTAGATGCTCTCCGAAAGCTCTCTGCTTCATCACTCTGTCACGTTGCTTCATTTAGCCCAGGTTGCTAGGGAAATACATTTCACGTTGACTAAGTCTGTGTTTAGAAGCTGTGAATGAATAATAAATAAAATTCATGGTAAATATGACTTTGCTTGACAACCTTGAATGACTTTATTCGCTTAACATGAGCTGAAGACTAAGAGGACCTGCCCAGCTTCAGCAAAACTGCTGAGTAAGTTAGACTTACTTTGGGGTTCCTTGGCATCTTCTTTTTCTATCTCTTTTTTCCTGGAAGTAGAAATGCAAGAGGACGCATGAATACTACACATGGGATATATTCTGATTGAAGGGCTCAGTCCTATTCCTCACCGCCTGGCCAGCGGGTTCCATGGAAGGTTGCCATCTTCACTGTAACTGCATTTAAGCAGGTTTGGGTGGTATTAAGAGTGCTGCCCACTAGAAATTACTGCAGTTACAGAAATCAGTGATCTGTGCTGTCCATCAAACAGGCACTAAGCTGTATGTGGCTAAGGAGCACTTGAAATATGGCTCAGAAGACCAAGGCACTGAATTCTTCATTTTAAATATTTTAAATTAATTTAAATAACTACAAGTGACTAGAGACTACTCTATCAGTGCAGAAAAGAAAGATAGGTCTTACCCAGAGGGAAAGAAACTACTATTTGTTGTATGTCTTCCAATTGTCAGGAACATTTTCTCTTTTAATTTTAAATTCCATTTTTCCTTTTTTATTATTTTTTATTTTATATTAAATTTGATCACATATCTCTTTTTTCCTTTTTTTTCATATTATTCATACATTAAATCACTACACATCATTTAGATTGTGAAGAGAATTTACCCGGCATGATTTACACCTCAGTCCAGCCTAGTTGAGACTATTATACACAACCTTGTCAGCAGATAATAAACCTTATCTGTGTCCCACAAGTGTCTTAACTCTCCATCCCCCCCAAATTTCCTTTCCTATGCTCTTCCCCTCCCACACTCTCTTTCCACTTTGTCTATAGGAACATTTTTTTAAAATGATCTTATTTAATCCTCACAGAACCTTTCAAGGCATATATTATTTTTATTGTAAAGATTGAAAATCGAAACTCAGAGAATCAATTGCCCTTATGGCTAATACATAATCAAATTGGCCTTTAAACTTAACTCTCTTTGATTCTAAATCCTGCACACTAGAAGTTTTCTTGGGAAAGTAGTCTTCATTGTGAGAAGTGAGAAGACAAATGCATAATAAAAACAGGAACAACTGTGAAAACATCTCATTAAACCTAAGTGGATAGTAAAAGAATTGCAGAGAGGGGGTGAAAAGATCAGGTGTGGTGGGCTAGGAGAGACAGCACACTCTGCAGATAGGAGTGAGACTGGCGGTGGGTGGCGGGGTGTAAAACAAGGTGTCAAAGCTGCTGGGCTGGTGAAAACTAGCTTTCCCTCACTATAGCCTCCTCAACTTTTCATAGACTCAGAGCATGGGCTCTGTCCTAGTTCCTTTCTTCCTCTAATTGAAATGGGGGATTTCATACTCTGAATAGGGCCATTAGAAATTCACTTTTTAGTAAGTAGCTGCTGGGACCAGCGGGTGGCATAGTAGTTATGTCACTGGACTCCCACATGGCTGACTGTGGTTTGAGTCCTGGACCAAGACTTAAAACCCATGCAGGGTGTATGTACATGCATGCCTGAAATCTCAGAGGAGAATGGAGGAGAAATGATTGTGGCATGACAATCCCCTTGGGGAGTGATTTCTCACTTTCTGTCTTTCTCTCTCTCTCTCTGGTGAGCATATGTGCCCTATAGCAAAATTCTCTCTAGAAAAAAAAAAAAAAAAAGTAGCTGCTTTGCTTAGGACTGAGTTGGGGATCTCTAGGAGTTGTCAGATTCTTTTTATTAGAAGTCTAAGGCCTGGCCAAAGACAGGTCTTCTTCCTAAACAGGTTCTCTCCCTAAGCCTCCTCTTCCTCCCTCATGCCTTAAGATGCCCAGGGCCCATATTTATAGCCTTTTCTCCTGTGTCCTGCTTTGTTCATGCTTCTTCCCAAGGTCTAGTGAATATGCACTCATCTTCTAGGCAGCGGTTCTCAGCCCTGACTATGTCAGAATTAACTGATGCTCTTTAGGAAAATACTGCGTCTGGGAGTTGGATGGTGATACAGCTATAAAATCCTATGCTTTTCAAGGCAGACCCACATGGGGGATTGCCGTCTTGTGTCCAGAGACTTCCCTGAGTACACCAGGCATGTGCCTGTGATCTGGGGTTGGCAAAACGTAGGGTTGGATCAGGACATCAGGACTCTCTCGGGTGCTGTCTTTCTCTCTCTCTCTTGGTCTGACTGTCTCCCTATCTCTCTGTGTCTCTCTCAATCATGGAGAAAAAAAAAATAAACTCAAAACAAAACAAAACAAACAACTGCAGGGATCCACCCCAGACAAACTGAGTTTTAATTTCTGAGTGTGGCATCTTGTTGTCAGTAAACATTAAAAGTTCCTCAAGCGATTCAGAGGTGCAGACAGGGCTGAGGATCACAGCCTTTGCTAATCTGCCATCTTCACGTGTCCCAGACCATATTGCTTCCTAGTGTCCTTTTGAACCCAGGGCACTAGGTAGGTGGATTTGTGGGTGGAGAAGGGTGAGTGTTGTGGATGATAAGTGATTAGCCTTTGGATAAGTGGTTGAGGGAATAAAAAGATGATGAATAAAGAGCTGTAAGAAGGATCTCAAGAGGGTAACAAAATATTATGGATGGGTGGAGCACATAAAACCTGAAAAAGAGAGATAACTTTGGGATGAATTATCCATATTTAAATTTCTTCCACTCCACAACTGTGGAGAATCTTTTGTACCAGCCCATGACGCAGGGTACAAGGAGAAAAGGATTCCTGCCATGGAAAAAGTTGTAGAGTAGAAAATGAAAGAGAAAGAGAGAGTCCACTTGGTTTACTGAGTAGGAATAGAAGGAATAGCCCTTGTTTAAATACTTATGTGTACCATTTGCCATGTATTACTTAGCACAGTTAGCTCTCAGACACAATATTAAATATGTGTTGGATTATCTTTGCTGCAAGTTTTATTAATTTATAGCAGTATTCTTCTGAACCTTTGTGCACATTTTAAACAAATTTGAGGGATTCTTATAGTAATGTCCATCTGCAACTTTTCTCATAAGAGAAGCATGTAAGGGCCAGCAGGTGACATGGTGGTTAAGGTACTGGATCCCACATGGCTGACTGCGGTTTAAGCCCCAGACTATAGTTTGAAAATCATGCCAGGTGTGTGTGTGTGCACCCAAAATTCTGAGAAGAGAATGGAGGAGAAGGGATTGCAGTGTGGCCATCCTCCCCTGGGGGTGATTTCTCTTTCCCTTTCTCTGCCTCTCTCTCTGGTGAGCACATATGCCCTATGGCAAAAACCTTAAATAAATGAAAAGGAAAAAGAAAAGAATTACGTGTGAAGCAAATGTTTATAATAATTTTAGGCATTAAATGCATCAAATACGCACTCTTTTTTTTTTTAGAAACATCCCTCTGCCAACCCATTCTCCATTACATCACACCTAACAAGTTTCCACTTACAACCATAGCCTAAATCAAAATATATTTTATGTTTTGATTAGGATATAAATGACAAAGTTAAACCTTGATAGTTAAGGTCATGGTATAGTCTGTGTTGGTGGGAACAACACCTTCCCTCCCTCCTCTTTCATGGGAGTAGCATCAAGTATGTCCCCATGGCTTTGTACTGCTTGTTCTAAGTTTTGGCATTAGTGTTCACTTAAAAAAATTGTCATAGTTGTATCATGTGTGTGGTGCTTGAGACTTTTCATGGGAGAAGCGGAGAAAAGGGATGTATTGTATACTTGTATCTTCTGGGCATGTGACTTTGTGCTTTGTAACATAAATAGCATAAAAATTACATTAGCTAGTTCCATCTGCTTTCATATTACATATCAATGGAATCATACCTGTATATGCTTTCATGTTTGGCATTTTTATTTGACTCTGTAAGATTTACTCTTTTTGTTTCTTTTTGTTTTTGTTTTCGTAGAGTTGTAGGTGGTTTACCTTCATAGCTGTAGAGTATTCCATTGTATGGACACACACCAGATGTGTTTTTCCATTCAAATGTTGATGGACATTTGAGTAGTTTTCAGTTTGAATCTATTAACATTGTTGCTATGAACATTCTAGTACATGTATTCAGGTAAAGTATGTGGGAATTTCTGTGGTGTTGTCAGCTAATAGAATATGTTTGTAGTTTAAACACCTACTGCTGGACAGATTTTCAAAGTGATTTTCCTGAATCTTCTTTCTACCAGCAGTGCGTCAGAGTTTGGTGCCTCTACTTGGCCTTTTCCATCATGTTCATTTTAGGCATTCTGGTATATGTGTATGTATTAGTCAGGGTTCTCCAGTAGAACAGAAGCAATAAGGGATATATATAAATAATTTATTTTGAGGATTGGCTCATGCAAGCCCAGAGGTCCTATCACCTGCCATGTGCAAACTGGGGGCCCAGGGAAGCTGGTGATGTAATTCAGCCTGAGTCCAAAAGCCTAAGAACTACAGGGCATGGGTGGGGAGACATGCTGCTAGTGTAAGTCCTGAAGTCCAAAGGCCCAAGAGAACCAGGAACTCAAATGTCTAATGATAGGAAAAGACAGACATTTCAACTCAAGAAGACAGAGTGGAATTTTTCCCCCTCCACCTTTTTGTTCCATTTGAGTTCTCAACAGATTGGATGATGAACACTTAGATGGGGGAGGACAGATCTTTTTTATTCAGTCTGATTCAAGTACCAATTCTTCTAGAAACACTCAAAAACAAACCCAGAGTAATGTTCTACTAGCCCAGTTAAACTGACACATAAATTTAACCATCACAGTGTGGTATCACACTAGAGTTCTAATTCGCATTCTCTTGGTGCCTTTTGAAGTTGAGCAGCTGTTATGTTTATTGGCTATCTGCAAATATTTCTATTTCTTGTTTTAATGTGGTTATTCTAATAGCATGTAGATAAATTTTATCTTATTTTTTACTTAGCAACTTTCATGACTTTTTAAAAATCTTTTTTATTACTTTTAATCACTATATATCTTTACAACGAACAAAATGGGTTTTCTCAGCATGAGTACAGTGCATATTATTGATGTCAAAAATATTGCCATATACATTATTATCAATAGATAACTTTTCATTTTTGTGTCTCATAATTTTTTTTCTGATTCTCTTTTTTCCATACCCTATACTGTCTCGTATCTATAGTTACAGATACTAGACACTAGGGGTAGTATCTAGTATCTCTTTTCCTCCATTCTCCTCCTGGGATTTTGGACATGAACGTTCACATACCTGATGTGTTTTTAAGTTTGCTAGGTCCAGGACTCAAACTGTCGAATTGGCCATATGATCCTTGCCTCAACCATCATGTCATCTGCTGATCCCTGCTGGTCCTTTCCAATCTTTCAGTTTCTGCCATAGAGAGCAGACATTTGGTATATATTGAGTGGAGACATACAATGCCTGTCTTTCATAGTCTGGCTTGCTTCACTTAGCATTAAATCTGCCATATTCATCCACTTTGTATCTCACAGTTTTTTTAAGACTGAGCAGTATTCCATAGTGTACAGGTGCCACATTTTTTCAGTCTATTCATTTGTTCTTGGGCATTTGGGTTTATTCTTGTCTTAGCAATTGAGAATAATGCTGTAATAAACATGGATTTGTGGATGTGTTTCCAACTGAGTATTTTCCTGTCTTTTGGGTAGATATCCAGGAGTGAAATCACTGGATCAAGTGGCAGTTCTATTTATAGCCTTTTGAGGAACCTCCATATTGTTCTCCAGGGTGGCTGTACTACTTTCTATTTGCACTAACAGCACAGGAGTGTTCCCATTGACCACAGCCTCATCAGTGCTTATCATCCTTTTCTAGATTGTGTGTGTGTGTGTGTGTGTGTGTGTGTGTCTGCTATAGTGCATGTATATTCACCAGAGAGAGACAGTGAGAGACAGAAAGACAGAGGAAGTGAGAAATCACCCCCCCCCCCAAGGGGGATGGCCACACTATAGTCTCTTCTCCTCTATCCTCCACCTGAGATTTTGGGCATGAATACTCACCTACCTAGTGTGTGTTTTAGTCCACCAGGTCTGGGACTCGAATCATAGAGTTGGCCATATGAGATCCAGTGCCTCAACCATCACATGATTTTCTGGTCCCATTCTTTATATTTTTAATCTCAGCCATTCTGACTGGAGTTAAGCAGTAACTCAATGTGGTTTTGATTTGCATTTATCTATGATAAGAAATGTTGAGCATTTTTTCATATGCTTTTCAGCCATTCGTATGTCTTCCTGGGAGAGCTGTCTGTTCAGCTCATTTGCCCACCTTTTAATTGATTGCTGCTGCTGCTGCTGCTGCTGCTGCTGCTGCTGATTGTTTTATAGGTAAGCTGCTTGAGTTCTCTGTATATTCTGGTTTACAGTCCCTTATCTGAGGTATAGTTTGCAAATATAGTCTCCCATTCTGAGGGTTATCTGTTTGCTCTAATTATTTTTTCTTTTGCTGTGTAGAAGCTTTTTAGCCTGATGTAGTCCCATTTGTCTATTTTCGGGATTATTTCCTGTGCTTTGTGAGTCTTAGTTAAGAAGTCTTTGCTAACTCCAATGTCTCCAAGAGTTTCCCGCTGTGTTTTCCACAAGTAATTTTATAGTAAGAGGTTTTACATTTAGAATTTTGATGCATTTTGAGTTGATTTTTCTTAATGATGACTGATAGGGGTACAGTTTAGATTTTCTGCAGGTAGATATCCAGTTTTGCCAACACTATTTGCTGAAGAGATTCTTTTCTCTACTGGATTGTCTTGTGTCCTGTGTCAAAGCTTAGTTGTCTGTATGTTTGGAGGTTTATTTCTGGGTTCTCTATTCTGTTCTATTGGTCTACATTCCTGTGTTTGTGTGAGTACTATGCCATTTTGATTATAACAGCTTTGTAATATATTTTGCAGTCAAGAAGTGAGATGACTTCTACTTTATTCTTTTTGCACAGTATTGCTTGGGTGATACAGGGCCTTTTATGATTCAAGACAAACTTTATGATTGTTTTTTCTATTTCTGTGAAGAATATCTCAAGTAATTTGATCAGAATTGCATTGAATTCGTAGATTAATTCGGGCAGAATTGACATTTTGATTGTATTAATTCTTCCAAACCAGAAATGTGGGATGTCTTTCCACTTTTTTGTATCATTTTCAATTTCTTTTTTAGTTTCCCATAGTTTTCCTAGCAGAGGTCTTTTATTTCTTTGGTTAAGTTTATTCTGAGGTATCTATTTGTGTGTGTGTGTGTGTGTGTGTGTGTGTGTGTGTGGTTATTGTAAGTAAGACTGCTTTCTTCAATTCTATTTCAGTCTATTCATTGTTGGTGTAGAATGCTATAGAGTTTTGTGTGTTGATATTGTAACTTGCCTCTTTACCATATGCATTTGTCACTTCCAGAAATCATTTTGTGGATTCTTTTGGATTTTTTATATAAATAATCATGTCATCTGCAAGTAGATATAATTTCACTTCTTCTTTTCCTATTTGCTTTTTCTTGTAGTCTCTTGACTGAATGCATTAACTAGGACTTACAGTACTATGTTGAAAAGGAGTGGAGAAAGTGGGCAGCCTTGTTTTGTTTCAGTTTTTAGTGGAAAAGCTTTCAACTTCCCCCATTCAACATAATGTTATATATAGGCTTGTCACATAGGACTTTTATTATGTTCAGAAATATCTCTTCTATGCTGACTTCGTTGAAAGTCTTAATTACGAGAAGCTGTTACGTTTATTAAAATGCTTTCTCTGCATCAATTGATAAGATCATATGATTTTATTTTTTTCTTCCATTAATATTATATATTGCATTATTGTTTTGCCTGTGTTGAACCACCCTCGCATACCTGGGATAAACCCTATCTAGTCATAGTGTATAATCTTTTTCATGTGCTGTTGTATACAATTTGCTAATATTAATTTCTTGTTGAGAAGTTTTTCATTTGTATTCATCAGAGATATCAATCTGCAGTTTTATTTTTTTATTAGGACCTTGTATGATTTTCGGATTATGGTCATGGTGGCTTAATACAATGAATTTGGGAGAGTTCCTCCCTTTTGAATCTTTAGAAATAGTTTGAGTAAAACTAGGATTAGCTTTTCTTTAAAAGTTCTGTAGAATTCAGGAGTGAAGCCATCAGGACCTAGACTTTTCTTTGTTAGGAGACTATTTATTACTGATTCAGTCTCATTGCTTGTTATTGGTCTATTCAGGCTTTCCATGTCTTCCTGTCTTCCTGATTCAATCTTAGCAGATTTTATGTTTGTAGAAATTTGTCCATCTCATCTAAGTTTTCTTGTTTGTTGGTGTATAATCCCTTGTAGGAGTCTCTCATGATCTTTTGTATTTCTGATATTTCTCTTTTAATATTTCCTGTTTCATCACTGATTTTATTTATCTTTTCCTTTCTCTGTTTAGTTTGATTAATCTAGCTAAAGGTGTCTCAATTTTGTTTATCTTCTCAATGAACCAGCTTTTGGTTTCAATTATTTTCTGTATAGTTCTTTTATTTTTCTATTTTATTTATTTCTGCTCTAATCTTTATTATTTCTTTACTCCTGGTATATTTTGTTTTCGTTTTTGTTTCCTAGTTCCTTGAGATGTGTTGTTAGGCTGTCTATTTGTCACCTTTCAATTTTTTTCTTGTGAGCACTAATTGCTATGAACTTCCCTCTTATGACTGGTTTCTCTGTATCCCATAGGTTATAAAAACTCATGTGCTCATTATCATTGGTTTCAATAAATATTTTGATTTTAGTCTTAATTTCTTCAGTGGCTGTGAAGTCATTCAGGAGTAGATTGTTTAGTTTCCATGTGCTTGTATAGTTTTTGAAGGTCCTATCTGCAGTTAATTTCCAATTTAATTCCATTTTGGTCAGAAAAAATGCTCAATGTAGTTTCTAGACCTTTGACGTTGTAAAGGTTTGTTTTGTGTCTTATAATAGCTGATCTTTGAAAATGCTTCATACAGGGGTAAGAAGAATGTATATTTTGTGTTTGTTGAGTGAAATGTTCTATAGATATCTGTCAAGCTCATTTTATTTATAGTTTGGTCTAGATCCTGTATCTCTTTCTTTATTTTATGTCTAGATGACCTGTCCAGAAGAGACAGTGGGGTGTTGAGATCCCCAATGACTAATGTACTACAGTCTATCTCTCTCTTTAGGTCTACCAATCTTTCTTTTGCATATATAGTATTGAGTGCATAGATATATATAAGTGTTATGTCCCTTTGATGAAGCATTTTTAGTACTATATAGTGTTCTTTTCTGTCTCTTCTTACAGTTTTTGTCTTGAAGTCTATTTTGTCTGCTCTCAGTATCATGACTTTTGTCTTTTTTGTTTGTTTGTTTCTATTTGCATGAAATATCTTTTTCCAGCCCTTCACTTTCATTCCATGTATGTCTTTATCAGTCAGGTGTGTTTCTTGTAAGCACCAGCTAGAGGGCTCCTGTTGTTTTTTATTCATTCAGTCAGTCTGTGTCTTTTTCTAAAGAATTTAATCCATTAGTGTTCAATGTATTTACTGGTATTTGCTGACTTATCTTTGCCATTTTGTTAGCCATTTTGTTGGTTGTTTTTGTTCTCTTATTTTTGTTTGTCTGTAGTTTTCCTGATATAGTACTCCCTTTAGTAGTTTTTGAAGAACTCGTCTAGTGTTGGTAATCTGTTCTTTCAGTTTTTATATATCTGAGAATTACTTGATTTGTTTTTCTCATTTGAAGGATAATCTTGCTGGGTATAATATTCTTGGTTGAAATTGTTTTTCTTTCAGTGTTTTGAATATATCATTCCATTCTTTCCTTGCTTGCATTGTTTCAGTTGAGAAGTCTGATGTTACCCTACTAGATTACTTTTGTAAGTAACTTGGTGTTTTTCTCTTGCCATGTTTAGAATGTTGTCTTTGTCTTTGATTTTTATCAATCTGCCTATGGATATGCTATGGAGATTATCTTCTTATGTTGATTCTATTTGGAATTCTTTGTATTTCCTATGTCTGAATGTTTAAATGTTTCTCTTGGTTTGAAAAGTTTTCTGTAAGTATTTCATGGAATAGATTTTCTATGCCCTTATCAGATTCCTCACCTTCTGGAATACTTATTCTTTTTTTTTCCCCTTAAGAATTAATTAATTAATTAATTTTAATTTGACCAAAGAGGTACAGAGTGAGAGTGAGAGCAAGGGTGAGTAAGAGAGAGCGAGAAAGTGAGAAAGCAAGTCGCCATGTCTAGGACTTGAACCACAGTCATGTGGAAGTCCAGTGCCTTTAACCACTGTACCACCTGTCAGCCCCTGGAATACCTATTATTCTTATATTTTGGTAATTAGTGGTATCTAATATTTCCCATACGTTGTCTTCGTTTCTTTTTCCATTCTTTTTTTGTGGCTTTGCCTAAGTCAGAAGCTTTGTCTTTTAGATCAGAGATCCTATCTTCTGCATGGTCTAATCTGCTGATAATTCTTTTGAGGGAGTTTTGGTTTCCTGTATTATAGTCTTCATCTCTATAATTTCTGTTTGATTCTTTTTTGGGGTGTCTATCTCTTTATGGAATTCCTCCTTCAAGTTTTGGAATGAGTTTCTCATCTCTTGGAGTTTTCTCTTGCATTTCATTTAGTTTCATCACTGTGAACATTCTGAATTATTTTTCCAACATTTCTTAAATTCTTTTGTGTTGTCTATGGTTAATGAGAATTTGTTGTGTTTCCTTGGGGGAGAGGTATTTCTATGCTTTCTCATATTTCTTGTGCCTCTGTGCTGGTTTCCAGTAATCTAGTGAAAAACACACTTCTTATTATTTTTTTTTTTTTTTTATTTTATTTTTTTGAGAGGTTTTTCGCTATAGGGCGCGTGTGCTCGCCAGACAGACAGAGAGAGACATAGAGACAGAAAGCGAGAAATCACCCCCCCAGGGGGGATGGTCACGCCGCAATCCCTTCTCCTACATTCTCCTCTCGGGATCTTGGGCACGCACGCACACGTGCCCGGCGTGAGTTTAAGTCACCGGGTCTGAGACGCGAACCGCGGTCGACTACGTGGGAGTCCAGCGACATAGCCATTACGCTAACTGCTGGTTCCCACACACTTCTTATTTTTTTGGAGTAGATTCTGTCATGTCAAAAGGAAAAAGACAGCTCAAGCTCTCAGGTCTGTTCTTAGTAAAGGACTATGTCTACCATCAAAGAAGGTGTAAACTAGTTCAACCACTGTGGAGAACAATATGGAGGTTCCTCACAGATCTACAAATAGAACTACCATTTGACCCAGCAATCCTGCTTCTGGGTATTTACCCGAAAGACAGGAGAACACTCAGTCAGAAAAGTGCTTGCTCATCAATGTTTATTGCAGCATTATTCACAATTGCCAAGACATGGAACCAACCTAAATGTCTACAAACTGATGAATGGATTGGAAAAGTGTGGTATATATACTTTATGGAATACTACTCAGCCATAAAAAATAACAAGACCCTGGAATTTGATAGAAAGTAGTCAGATATGGAGGATCTATTGCTGAGTGAAGTAAGCCAGGCTATTAAAGAAAGATTTTGTATGTATTCACTCAATATATACCGACTACCCGCACTCTATGGTAGAGAGCAAAATATTGGAGGACATAAAAGCAGTGAAAGTACTTAACGAGAATAAGACAGTGGGGAATGGGGGGCGGTGAGGAGAAGAGGATAGAGAAAAATAGCAAGAGAACAATAGAGAGGCAAGACGTTAGTGAGAAACAGATATGGCTTATTACCTCTTGATGATGACATGTATAGTATTCTCAACTGGATTGGTCTGAGAAGTATTTCATGATGGGTAAAGTCTTTTTACAAGTAAAATGAGAAATAGTGATTGACTGTTTTAAAAAATAATTAGAATAATAATAATAATGATTGGGAAAAACATAGAAAAGATATTGAATGATGAAGTGGGGACATTAATGTCTCTGTATTGACTGACATGCATGGCATTCCCTTTTGAAAAAGCAATGTAATACACTGTAAAATTATATCTTATCCAATGTAGTATAAAGAAGATTATGATGATAATAAAAATAAAAATTAAATTAAATTAAAAAAAAGAAGGGTGTATGTAGCCAGAATCTCATGCTTTGTTCTCTCCCAGTCTCTCAGGTTCAGATGCACTTATGGTTGGGCTGGAGATATTTAACAAAAAAAAGAAGCACAAGCATAGTGCATGGGCATGGGTGGTCAGGGACACCAGTGGGAGGGCCAGAGGCATGTTTGAGTCTTTTTACAGTTCACCCACCCCAACTCCCTCAATCCTGCTCTGTTCTGCCTGCACCAGCTGGTGGTACTAGAGAGGCCAGAAGCCAGGGCACACAGGGGGTGAAGGGGGAGAACCAAAAACCACACCCTTTTTCTTCTTTTAGACATTTACTCATTTTTCCCCATGAACAAAAAGGGCATAGTAAAAAGCATTCTCGAAAGGGTCCTTACACTGTGATCTACCCTTAGCTTCAGTCAGCTTCAGATCATGAGCATGTGTGTACCTGGTGTATCCAGGACAGTCTATAGATGTAAGCTGAGAACTTTCCCATGTGGTCAGCCTCACAGAGCATTGCATTATCAGTGTACCATCATCCAGCCCCTTAACGTGTTTTTGTTTGTTTGTTTGTTTTGTTTTGTTTTGTTTTGATTTTTGCCATAAGCTGCATGTGCTCACCAGATAGATAGAGAAAGGGAAAGTGAGAAATTACCCCCAAGAGGATAGCCACATCACAGTTCCTTCTCCTCCATTGTCCTCTCAGAATTTTTGGCATGCACACGCACATTCCCAGAGTGATTTTCAAACTGCTGGGTCCAGGACTTGAACTGTAGTTGGCCATGTGGAAGTCCAACACCTTAACCCCTATACCACCTGCTGGCCCAGCCACATTGCTATTAACTTTTTTTAATATTTGGGCTAAATTTTTTTCTTGGGCTAACCTAAAACAATAATTTTCTCAAATTATTCCCTTAACTAGTAAAGGAAGGAAATAATTGTTTCTAAAACAAAGAAGAGGATTTACAAAAATCAAATGATTTAATATGTAATAGTTGTGAACAGACTCAAGGACAATTATGCATATCCTTTTGGAATTTAAATAACTGATAAAAATATTTAGATGAGATAAAATATTTTGTATCAATTATACCTTCCTCAAAAATAATTAGCTGTATTGTTAAGAGAAAGAGCAAGAATTGAGAAAAACCTGTCTTGTTAGAGTTTGAATACTGAATGAGAATACAGTTCTACAGATGATATGACATTGAAAAATTTAATTTGAATAAAATGGGTAATTGTTTAAGAAGTCATTTCTGTTTTTGGAATTCAAGACTGCTAAGCCATTCTGTGAAGTAAAATCATGGAACTTCACAGAAGGCCTCCAGAGTTAGGTGAGTCAGATAAGCTCATTAACCCAACCAAATGATTGGAACATTTCTGTCTTTGCTCAAGATCACATGGGCAATGTGACAACTGAGAAAAGGAAATAGTAGAAGTCACAGAGGTTTAATAAGCAAAATTGTTGGGCTGCATCTCAAAGTTTTCATTCTAAGCAAATACACAGTAGAGTTATGGTTTGTCAGTCAATGAAAAAAATTATACAAAAAGTATTAGCTGTCCTTGTTGAAAAAAATGTTTTAGATGGTCTTATATCACTGACAGAAGCTTGGTATCTGAGGCGTCAGTAGGATTTGCGGCATCAGTAGGTTTTCCAAATTGCTAGCTTAGATTTCTTTTTCTCTTTTTAACACACAAAAAAATTATGAAAATATTTAATTCAGAGTTCAGTTTTCTCAGAGGTGGAATTTAAAAAAAAATTTTTGATTTCACTGGTCAAGAGTGAATATAACATAGATATCTTATCTCTTGTCATTTCTTCATGCTCAAGTGTCTTCTGGATTTGCCTTAACAGTAAGTGGATCAGTAAGGTACTGAAAGGCACTGACGCTTAACCATTTCACCCTGTGCTACCATCACTTCTCTGTGGGGCTCATTCCTTAGAGTTCTGAAGGCTTTGGAGTTTGAGAATTGCTTTGAAATAAAAAAAAAATACTGCCACAGGATAAGTGTGCTAGGAGGGTGAGAGAAGAGAGAAAGAAAAAAAGAGAGAAAGAATTATCCCTCCATGGGGGCAGTTATGTTGCAATCGTTTTTTCTTCCATTTCTCCATCCCTTCAGGATTTTGTACATGCATGCCCACAGGCCTAGCATGTTTTCCAAGCTGCTGGGGTTAGGATATAAACCACGATTGGCCATGTGGGATCCAGCTCCTATAAACAGGGCTTACCCATTAAGCTATGGGATCAGCCTGGGAATTACTTTTAAAAAATGCATTTAAGTTTGGGAGAGGATACACCTGAAATTTTCATCATTTGACATCTTAGCAAGAACTTGCTAAAATAGGTCATACATAGGAAAGAGAAAGGGGTATCAGGGAAGTTATGAGAAAAGAACCCCATTTGAACCTCAGTTTTACAGTCCAGTCTTGATTCTGTCCCCCCAAATTGTCAATTCTTGAAAGGTATACATATATTTTACTCCTTATTCTAGAAATACTTCAAATTTGAGGGTAAAATATATTTTGAAATAGATATCAAGAAATGTGTTCAAATACAGTTTATCCTGCTATTAAAGTTGGCCTTAGGCTAAAAACAGACGTTTTATGTGTGTCTCTATTTTCACTCATTACTTCCCACACATGATGGTGTAATGGAAAAAGAGGAAGAGAACTAATTAATTATGTCTCCTTGCTATTGGCCTTTGCCTGTGATATTTCTTCTGGATGTCAAACTGGTATGTTCATTTTCAAACAACTGATTTTCCAAAATATCTCAATGAGAATTGTTTCGCTTTCTTTTCTATATTCAAAACCCCTGGTTATATGTTCTGGAGAAACTGATATTAATATTAAATCAGAAAGAGGGTCCACAAAAAAGTTCACCTGCTAGACCTCCTTCAACGCCAGACATGCCCTCTTCTGCCTCATTTTCTCCTTAATATGGAAGTATCTGAGTTATGCTTTCATGGGCAGAGAAGTAAACAGTTTGTGTTTCAAGAAGGGAGAGAGAAGTTCTGCTTGACTTTTGCTGAAGTTAGTCAATTAACATCTTGTGGCAGTAGCAGATGCTGTTATTTGGAAGACGTACTGACCTTTGATTTGAAAGAAATCAAAGATTTGACGTTTCAGAGATAATTGTGCTGAGATCATTCACAGCTGGTCTGGGGCTTGTGGTTCTTTCATTGACAGTAAGCCATTATTTTAACCCATTCCCAGATGTACAACATCTATTCATTGACTCAATGAGTCAGTAATTGCCTTTAAAGCTTCATTAAAAGCAGAGGCATTACTAAAGAACCTGTATTAGTCACACTTTGATCCAGGTTCAGTTAGATGTTTGAAGTGAGATTTGATACCATAGCCAGTGATGTCAAAAAGAGAGAGGAGAGAGAGAAAGGCAGCTATACATTCTCCATTGTTTAGCTGCGACAAATATTGAAAAACATGCAGGAGCTTTTGGAATAGCATCAGTTTGGCTAATGTGGCATGCTGCAGAGGAGCTGGATATTAAATTATTGAAGGTGATCTTTTGTGTAAGCTCTCATGTTTCTCCTCGCTCCTGCCCTCCTTCCCTAACCTCACTTCTACTATGCTATTCTCTGCTCTCACCCCTTCTATGTAAACAGACATCTGCTCAAGACATAGAGTCTATTTTGAAGGACACAGGTAATTCAAAAGCTATTTATGTTCACATATTTCTTACCTAATTTAGATAGCCCAGCAATGATGAAATACTAGCATGGCAGAATCTAGAATAGTTTGGCCCAGCTTATTAAGTTGTTAGGATGCACATTACAGGCTCATTTGCTGTAATTAATTGGTGGAGCGAGGATAGAGCCTCAGTCTTAATTGCTTCTATCTAACGAATGTTTTCGAGGAGAGTTCATTTATTAAGAGCACAACTGAGAAGAGTACATATGCTGAAAGCTCTTTTTATTCTCTCTTCGCTTTATACTCTCTTCCAATGCTATTATTTAGAATAAAAAAATTAAAGCTCTAAATAGAAGCATACATTGTACTCTTTGGCAGTCATCTTCATTGCTAAACTGATATTTCCTAAAACACCATGTTTACATGTAGTTTGTCTCCCCCCGCCCCGCCGCCCCGGCTTCCAATGGTTGCTGGTAGATCTTTGTACTTTAACTCTTTCAAATCCTTAGAACATCTACTAGGTACACTTGGGAGGAATTATGGGGTCCCAGTTTTCTCACTTTCCTTCTAAAGCTACCAGAGCAGGATCAGATAATAATTATGATTTTTCAGAGTCCAACTGATAATATAAAAGCTCATAGTAAAGATATGCTAATATGTTGATTTTAGTCCTCTGAACTAGCATGGTTTTTGTTTTCCTTTTTAGTTTTTTTTTTTTTTTTCTATAGGCTATGTGCACTCAACATAGAAAGAAAGAAAGTGAGAAAGTACCCTACAAGAGGGATGGCTATGCTGCAATCCCTTCTACTCCATTCCCCTCTCAGGATTGTAGGCATGCACGTACATGGCCCTGGTATGATTTTCAAGATGATAGATCTGGGACTTGAACTGAGAAGTTGGCCGTGTGGGATCCAGCCACTGTAACCACTATGCTACCAACTGGCCAGCATTATGATTTTTAAATAAACATCCATTACTTACATGTCAACATATAAACAATAATAATTCTTAAGCGTTATTTAGCTTGTAGTGGTTTCCAAGGAGGCTTCGATAAATACTATTTTATTTGGCCATTTTCCAAACACTGATGCAGTCTGGGTGAAATATTAATACCTTACATTAACAAATGAAGGAACCAAGACTGAAAAATGTCCAGAGACTTGTCCTAGGCACAGCTGTCTTCAGTGGAGACCAGAAACAAGCTTGGCGTCCTGACAGCCAGCGGCTCATACTCTATGCGAATGTGGTTAACTATGCCAACCATACAGATAATACATAAAATAGACACGTACCTTCCTCCATAGACTTAACACATGTCAGCCTTCTGTTTATTCGCTTCAAATAATTTCTGTTTGTGCATTTGTAACAAAATACTATGAATGCATCTAATACTATCCTTCCTCCAGTCTCTTTCCATCCCTTCTGCCCACTCAGAAGTCACCACTTTTCTGTATTTGTTGGTAGCATTTTCATGAAGGTTTTTGTGCTCTATCTGCAGGAATATATGTAGTATATTTTTTGCTTTAAAAATTTACACATATGGATCGTGTGTACTTCACATTGATCCTGTCCTTTTAATAATATATGTTTCTGAGACTTATCCATAGAGTTCTAGTTTATTCCTTTTAAGAGCTCCATAATATTCCATTATAGGAATAAATCACCATTTCTTCACCCTTTCCTTATTTATGAATACTTTGGTTATTTTCTATTTTCCTATATTTCAAAACAGTACAAAAATGAACATCTTTGTATAGTGCTTCTTGGCCACAGGTACAAGAATTTCTCTAGGAATGAAGGATACAACTAGTGTAATGTAGTTTGCACCTTTTCTGTTTTTCTGGATATTGGCATATTGCTTTCTAAAGTAGTTGTACAAATTTTGTTTTTTCACCAAGAAATATATCAATTCCATTTGCCAGTATTCTCTCTAACAATTGGTAGTATGTAATGATTTCTCTGTTTTAATTTGATCAGTGAGTTTGCGAATCTTTTCTTATTGGTTAATAAATTTTTTTTCTTTTTTTGGAGAGGTTTTTTTTTTTTTTTTTTTTTGCTATAGGGCGCGTGTGCTCGCCAGACAGAGACGAGAGACAGAAAGCGAGAAATCACCCCCCGGGGAGATGGCCACGCCACTATTCCTTCTCCTCCATTCTCCTCTCAGGATATTGGGTATGCACGCACATGTGCCTGGCATGAGTTTAAGCCACCGGGTCCAGGATGCAAACCGCGGTTGACTACGTGGGAGTCCAGTGACATAGCCATTATGCTAACTGCTGGTCCCATTGGTTAATAATTTTTTTTTTCTGTAAACTGCCTGATTATGTTATTTGCTGTTTTGTTGTTTTTATTTTCTGTTGAACTTTTTGTATTTTCTTATTACTTTAGGTGTAATATCTGTGAGAGAGGAGACCTCCATCTCGTTCCCAAGCTGAAGGCTTCCCAAGCTTCAAAGTATCAGAATCTCTACTGATGTCTAGAATGTAGTTGCAATGAGAAATCATTTGAAGAATCTCATGTGTATACCCAAAAGTTTGGTGTCTTCTTCCTGCCTAGCAGAGACAGTCAAAACACATTCACAAGGCTCTAATGAGGAGATAATTTGGTAAGGGTGAGGGACCAAAATTTGGAAGATCAAAGGAGTACACACGTTTCCTATGGGCCCAATGAAGGTGGCCAAGCTTGATTTGTCATACAGGAACCTTCCAGGAAGTTTTCTTTGAAGCAAGGATACCTTGACAGTAAGAGGGTTTGAGTTAAGACCAGAGGAGGCCAACCGGAAAGTACCAAGGTTAAATGTTGTCCATAGAAAGCTGATGATTTCAAGTGAGGTCTAGCCTGGGCCTCATCTTCGGGGAGATGTTTGTAACATAGTTTGCACAGCAGAACTGTCTTTGCTGGAGCCACAGGCTGGCATTTTGTACCTTTGTAGTCAGATGTTAATATGTATGAGATGGTGGGGTCAAGACGTCTCAGATAAGAGGGCAGTTCTGAGGGGATTCTCTGGGCGCCGTTCATAGACCACCTTCAGAGTAATTGTGATATGGGTGTGCTAGCCTAGTAAATGGAATAGGCTAGAGTCTACCACACTGATTCAAATAGTGAACTAAAATTTCAAATTTCTGTATCAAGATTGTGTTTTACCATTTAAAGTGATTATGGGATTTTGTATATCTGAAGTGTGCTCAGAGTAAGCATGGAATTGCTGTATTTCCATCCAAGGGCAGAGGGGGAAACAATTCCTGACTGAAAAGACAGATGAGGATAGAAAATAAAAACTAGGTGGCTTTATACGATGATTATACCTCTTGAATTCTGCATGCTCAATATACCACATGCATATGCACATATATCTCATAATATTCCATGTCATGCACATGTATATGCATATTCACATACACACACATGTATTTCATATACTGTTTTGTGTTATATCCTGTAACTTGGGGAAAAAATGTCATATTCTTTTTTTTTCTTTTGAGAACATTTTGCTATGGATGTGTGCACTTACCAGAGAGACAGAGAGAGACAGAGAAACAAAGGTAGGAAATCACTATCCAGGGGGGATGGCCATGCCATAATCCCTTCTCCACAATTCTCCTTTCAAGATTTTGGACATGCAGGCACACACACCCAGTGTGAGTTTTTGTTTTTTTTTTTTTTAATTATTTTATTTAACTTTATTTATTTATTTATTTATTTATCTATTTTTAATTTGACAACAGAGGGAGGGGGAGAGAGGAGAGAGGAAAAGCAAGCAAGCAAGCCGCCAAGTCTGGGACTCAAACTACAGTCAGCCATGTAGGAATCCAGCGCCCTTAACCACCATGCCACCTGCCAACCCCCCCCCCCCCCCCGTGTGAGTTTTAAGCTGCCAGATCTGAGACTTGAACCACAGTTGACCATGTGGGAGTCCATGGCCCTAACTGCTATGCAACTTGCTGGCCCAGAATCTCATATTCTTATACTGACCTTACAGTGGTCACTGTTAAGACCATTACTGTTAATACACTCTTAAGTCCATCCAGCTAGAAACAATACTAAAATCCATACAGCAATTATTTTGCTGTAACAAAAATGTAGATGGTATTCATATTTTCTTGTCAGCATTGTACTTCTTTGAATTAGAAAGAGTTGAAAAGAGGGCATGTCTTTTTCTGCCAAAGATCTGGAAACACTTTGTCCCTCAAATGGACTTCTAGCCAAATGAGGATCTCCATAGGAATGGAAGAAATCACACATTCTGCCTCAGGATCCTGTGTTTGCCAGGTCACACTGCTTTATTTTGGATTTCTACCATTTGATTGAGGGTCAGTCCAAAGACCTGAGACACACCATGGAACTGCAGAATGCTGAATATCACCCAAGATATGTCTCCTCTAGTGTCTTTGCCAAGCAGGGATCTGAAGATGGGATGTTTGCATCCTTGGCACCTCACACTTTGTGCCAAACCAAGACTGCACTGCATGAAGCTCCCTTTCCAACTTTCCTTTATTAAAAAAGATACTTCTTTCCATGCCCAAGAATAACATTTTGGAAAAGGATAGTCGTTTAGGTCTGTTTGACCACGGTCTTAAGGAATGCCGCAGGATTCCTCAGGATTCCAAACAACATATTTTTCATTCACAAGCAAAAGATGAGATGACCATCAGTAGACGTGATAAGAAGAGATAATGGGTAATTCTTGAGAAGGCTTTACCATGTCACCAAAGTGCCAAGTATCAATATTGTGATGGATGTTGTCAATCACAGCTGTACATAATAAATATTTGCCTTATGGTTTGAGTAATAATAAAATATGCTTCTTTGGAAGTTGTGAAAGCGGAGCTGACCATTAAGGGCTTGGCATTTCATGATGCTGTTTGGAAAGACATTTGGCACGTGGTTTCACACCCAGCATTAGGAGTTCGTCCAAGGTCAGTGGTCCTAGACACAGTCAACATCCTCCTCTTCTGGAGTCCAGGCCCCCCGCCACCCCCAGCAGTCAGAATCTCCAGGTACACACTGCATCATTGTTTCAAGGCACATCCTCTAGTGCCAGACAACAGGCAAACACTAATGAAGTTCCAGGTACAGGCATGTTTATTTGTTTTCTGTGGTTCAGAAACCATTTCCGTTTGCTTGAATAAGACACTGTCTGAAAGCAATTTCCTTTCTCTTCCCATGACTACTTGCAATGGTAAATTATTAAAATCATCAGGGCTACTGGTATCATAATGAATAAGAGGTGATTTCATATTGGAGGCAGGAGGAAAAGATTTAACAAATTAACATAAATCCATTCTATGGGGCTCAAGGTTGTGTTTTTGTTGTTGTTGTTGCTGTTTGAAAGTTTGCTCCACCTCCTCCCTCTGGTTCCCCCACACAACTCCTTGGTTTCTCGGTCACATTATAAAGATGATTCATTTTAGGATAAAGGTCTGCTTTTCGCCTACATCATTGCTCAGGAGAGGTCATGAGTAAGAAGAGAACAATAAGATGACTAACAGTTGGAAGTAGAATTCACAAACAAAACTGAATGAACTTGCTGAAAAGAAAACGGTTTAGAGGAGATCTCTGTGTGCAGAGAGAGCCAGGCCTTCCAGGTGCTAATCAGAAAACCTTGATTCTGGCTCCTGCTCTGACACTCATACAACTTTGAACAATATCCGGACCCACATTAAGCTTCAGTTCCTGCTTCTGCAAAATGGTGCTTATTAATTACTCATTTTGCCTACTTCAAAAAATTATTAAGCATCAGATGAGAATATATATGTGAAACTACTTCATAACTGCACAATGCCCTTACTAATGTAAAATACTTGTAGGACAGAAAATGTATTAAAGCCGGATTTTGGATTGTTTTTCTTAACTTTTGTACATTTCTATCTATTTATGCTGCCACTAAGCCCCCCAACTGTCCCAATTCCTATTCCTAACTTGCCTTTGACATCCAGTCTTATCCTTCAAAATCCCTTCAGTGCCTTCTGTACTTTGAAGCCAAGTAAATCTGCCTAAATTGCAGTTTTCCAGGGAAATGTATTCTCGTCTTGCAAGCCACTGGAGTCCCATGAAGCATTTTAAGATAATAAAAGCAACATGCCCATGGTAAAAGAGAATGTGGATTCTAAGGTAATCCAGATGTCAGTTTAGACCTCTCTGTCTTGAGAATCTGGAGATCTCAACATAAATTGATTCCAACTCTCAATTCCATAGTACATAATTAGTCAAAATAATGTCAAATACATTACTGAGAGCATACTTCCTTATGATTGCTAAACTCATTTGGAATTGTATTGATGTCCTTACAAATGACAGAGGTTCAATTTAGAGTATCTAAGACTAAAAAGTACATTTTGGCTCAACTGAAAAATCTGAACGGTAGTATGGTTTCAGGCAGGACTAGGTCCAGTGGCTCAAATTACACCAACAGAATTTTTTTCTTTTTCTTTCTGCTCTGCTTTTCTTTGTGTTGTTGACACACTTAGATCGTCTCTCTCCTTGTAGTGGACCTGTTAAGGATGGTAGCCTGAATTAACCAAGAGTAATTAGCAGTTAATTACTGCTGCAAGTAGCAGAAAAAATGTCAACAGCTTAAACAAGATAGTTCACTTCTCTGTCACATATGGGTCTGGTTGTAACAGTTGGGACTGGTAAGACAATTACATCCTATAAAGTCTTCCGCTATCTAGCCTGACAGCTTTCTGTTCTGCCCTCCCCAGAGTGGTATTATTGCTTATAATCTGGAATGGAGCTCAGCTCTACAGCCAGGTTCTGAGCAGCTCAGTGTAAGAATGGGAAAAAAAAAAAAAAAAAAGGTACGGAGCAACTGTCTCTTAAAAAACATTTCTGAAAGCCCTCACATGACACTTTCACTTATATTCTATTGACATGGCCATATAAGCTACAAAGAAGGCTGAGAAATATAGCTTTAATTCTATATATCCTATAAGACCATTTGCCTAGCTCAACCTTTATTATTGAAGGAAAAAGGAGAGAACAGACGTTGGAGAAGAATTAACAGCTTTTGGCATGTAATCCAATCAATGTCCTGTTAGCTTTATAACCTGCATAGAAAGAGAGTATCTTCTCAGATAGGTCCGATAGAAAACCCGGTGCACTCTTGTATGCTCAGTTGGAGTACATGTCCCATCTTGGGCCAATTCCTAAAACCAATGGGGGGACTGACAAGACCCTGCCCTATGCTCACCCCAGCGGCAGTGATGGGGGTAATGCACAGACCAGTCACATAAAGACCACATGGGATGGGTTTCTTCATCTATGTGGGGTGATGTGTCTAAGGCTGGATGGCTATGAAGAACAGGTTTTCCTCATAGCTTTTCTGTCTCTAGCTCAGCATCAGAATATTCCTTTGTAAACTATGTCAATTGAGAGGCAAAATTCAGTCCCTTTACTGAGTGAAAAAAAAATCTACTCGCCCTATAGTTTCTGTACATAAAGTTCAGAATAACATCTCACTGTGCTCTAACACAATAAAAGCCTTACTGCTAGCTAGGCTTCCATGTCCCCATAGAGTTGTGGGTGTTGGATTAATGGATTGTAGCAACTTCTCAGAGTGGAGCAGTGCGTAACCTGAACAACCTTATGAGACATCCCTTGGTGCTGTCATTGAAAATTTATCCAAACCTCAGTCACCCGTTGCTATAAATACTAAGAAGAGTTTTCAATTTCCATCACTCTCATAGGTAAATATTAATAAACAGCACAACCTAACCACATATTGTATTTAAAACATTTTTGTGATCATTACACACTCATGAATGACAGAAAAAAAATCACTTGTCATTGTAAATTTATCATAGCCTCAGGAATAATTAATAAATCTACCATTCCATTGATAAAAGTTGCTAATTTTCTCAGATTAATGCTTTTCAGCCTTGACTGCACTTTAAAATAACCAGAGATTTTATAAGTAAAATTAAATAAAGTCATCCCAGGGTCTGATTCTTTTTTTTTTTTTTTTTAGGTTTTTTGCTATAGAACATGTGCATTTGCTGGGGATACAGAGACAGAAGGCAAGAAACCACCCTCCCCCCACTCAAGGGGGATGGCCACACCACAATCCCTTCTCCTCCACTCTCCCCTTGGGATCTTGGACATGCACACACATGTGCCTGGCACAAGTTTTAAGTCCCCAGGTCCAGGACTCAAACCATGGTCAACTATGTGGGAATCTAACCATTATGCCATCTGCTGGCCCCCTGATTCTTGAACAAATAAGTCAGACTATCTAGGAAGTGGAGATTGGACTCCTTTTTTATTTTTAACATATGTTTCATCATACAGGCCTCTGCAGGCAACTAAATTAATGCTGAGGTCTGTGTGGGCTCATTTGTCTCCCTAAACAAAATAGAATATGAAAGGCTTCTCAAAGACTTAATATATAGTAGTTCTTTACCATATACCCGGGCACATATTGAATGAAGTTTTCTCAGTCATCTCAGTCACCTGGAGATGCAGGAACTCAGAGATCTTCTTGGCATGGGCACTTGGGCACACTCACAAGAGAGATCCAAACTCCTGTCTCTCCCACTCCCCTGATGCTGTAATCGGCAAGGCTTATTCTGCTGTTAGAACCTTGAGGGTACGTCTCTAATGCTGACCATTTTTAGCATTTTTTCCATCTTGTCCAGGTTAGACAGTATATACTGTTTGTCCTAGCCTAAGCCTAGGACCCTGTCCTAGGACACTCTGGTGAGGCTCTCATTTGTTTCATTATATGGACAAAGGTCTAGCAGAGCCCACAACATTGCCTTATACCAAGCAAGTAGACCTTGCTAATAAAACACCACAAATCTACCGACAAAACTGATCTGATTTCGCTTAGTTTCTTTCTCAAATAACTTCGCAAACTGTTGGTAACTGAAGGTCAGGTTCAGAAAAAACTTGTTTTCATTGTCCATTCAGCATTCTCACTGAAAGATGCGTGTCTCGGTTGGGTCCCCTGCTGTCCTAGAGCGTTGGTGCTATAGTCATCGGGCTGTGGTGGAGACAGGTTAGCATTAGCTCTGGGTGTGGAGAGGGAGCTAAGGGTCATGAAGAGTTGCCTCTACAGCTGCTTATTACTGGCCCATGTTTCATTGGAAAGAAAAGGAACAGAAAGGAAAGGAAAAGCAGGAGATATAAATAAACGAGAACACAGTACCCTTACAAAAATGTCTTGGTGTAGTTGGTGAAGGGGGAAAAGAGATAAACTGGACTCACTTATTAGCACCAGGGACTAAGTACTCCCAGGGTAACTATTGGCTGGATCTTTACTGTTTGTTTCTTTCTAACTTCAATCCTAAATAAAGTCTTGGGAGATTTTCAGACAACCCCAAACTGTCATGGATGCTAGGAAGCTAATAATAATCAGGTCTGCAGTTTCCCCTAAAGAACTTCTAGACCAGGGACCAGCAGTTAGGGAATGGCTATGTCGCTGGACTCCCATGTAGCCGACTACGGTTCGAGTCCCAGACCCAGTGGCTTAAACTCACGCCAGGTGCGTGTGCGTGCGTGCCCAAGATCCTGAGGGGATTGAGGTGTGGCCATCCCCCCCCCGGGGGGGTAATTTCTCACTTTCTGTTTCTCTGTCTCTCTCTGTCTTTCTGATGAGTGCATGTGTCCTATAGCAAAAACCACTCGGGGGGCGGGGGGGAAGAACTTCTAGACCACCCTTATAGGTAACCAGAAGGTGTTAGCTACTGCTGAGTTGCTTTCAAAAGGGTGTTGGTGGGCTCTGTTTACAGGGTTTCCAAAGACTGCCTCTCAGGAGCCAGGCCTTTCATGAAGGCAGTGTGGTGACATGGAAAGAGCTTGAGCTTTGGAGCCTGAAAGAGCAGCAGCTTCCTTATTATGAGCAAACAAACAGAAAATGCCTAGCATTGCGTAACAAGGGCTCAATAAATGACATCTGTATGGCACACTAATTACATAGAACAGGAGAGACGGTACCAGGAAAGAAATCATAGACACAAAGTGGGCGATGAGACAACAGACACTTTCCCAGGGCAATTTAATGTAGGCAAGAGAAAGAGAAAACATTGAGAAAGCTTGACAGCTGTAGTTTTAGAGAAGGATGTACACTTCATTTTTCTTTCACATCAATCTTCATAGAATGTAAAAATGGACTGATTCAGAGAACAATGAGTCTTTGGCTACATTGATTCTGTTATCTCTGCACAAGTTCAGCATAGTTACACTAGAAAGAACCTTCTAGTGACTATAACCTTTCTTATAGCTCCCACCACAGCAAACTGTTCATGCTGTCATACATAATTTGGAGTTTTGGGACCAGCCTGTGTCCTGGTGGTTAGGGTGCCTGGATACCACAAAGCCTACAGTGCAGTTTGAGTCTTGGACCAGTGGCTTGAAACATACAGCAGGCATGTGTACATGTGTGCATGCCCAAAATCCTGAAAGGAGAATGGAGGAGAAAGAATTGCAGCATAATCATCCCCCTGGGGGGTGGGTGTGTGTGATTTCTCACTTTCTCTCTCTCTAGCAAACAAATGTGCCATATAGTAAAGGAGGAGGAGGAGAAGAAGAAAAGAAGAAGAGGAGTAGGAGAACGAGGAGGAGAAAAGAAACACTCCAGGCATGTATGCATACTTTGCCCCAAATCCCAAACGAAGGGAGAGATAGAAGAGACAGGTTACTGCACAACCATGCTCCATTGTGGGGTGCTTTCTCTCTCTTCATCTCTTCCTACATCTCTGTCTTTGAGTCCACATGCCCACTGGCAAATTTTTAAAAAGTAATACTAATAATTTGGTGTTTTGAGGTCTTGGTTTTTGTTGGCCGCCGCCGTTGGCCACCAAGCCAAGACGGCGCCACTGGCTGCATAGAGAGGCATGTCTCCAGTACTACAAACAACTCCTTCTATGGACATGTTTTAGAGACAGCCAATCAGGACTTGCCTCGTACAGGCGAAGGAACTTGTGGGTGGGGCCGCCGGGAGGATCCTATATATATGGGGGAAAAGGGAAGTAGGGGGGAGAAGAAAAAAGAAGGAGAAGAAAAAGGAAACCTGTGAATAAAGACTGTGTGAGGAAGAACCGGGTGTCATGTCGTCTCTGCAGAAGTGACGCTGACAAGTGGTGGCCCGTAAGGGGAAGCAGACCATTGAGCACAGAAGGTTCAGAACCTCCGAGTCTACAGGGCAGCTAGCTGGTAAGTACCGGGCAGGGGTCCCGGAAGGAAGACCTCGGCAAAGAGGCGGATAAAAGACCTCAGTAAAGAGGCGGATAGAAGACCTTGGTAAAGAGGCGGATAGAAGACCTCGGTAGAGAGGCGGATAAAAGACCTCGGATAAGAGGCAGACTGAAGCCATTGGCTGAAAGTAAGGAATAAAAGAGAACAACGATGATGGGGGCTGGGCCATCTCAGCTGATCGTCAAGGCGCTCAGAGAGCTCCTAAAGTCAATTAGGCCACTCTGGAGGCTTGTCCGAGCATGCCTTGAGGATCAAAGATGTGTACGAATGGTGAGGGAGGGCCAGGAGGCGTTGGAGTCCCTCCGGGAGCAGCGCTCTCAGGAAGAGAACGGGGCCGCCAAGATGGCGGAAGCCTGTGGGGAAGATGACGATCACGAAGTAAGACAATTAGTTGAGGAAGTTAAAGGTTGGGAGGTTGCCCGAGGAGGAAGAGGAAGACCGGCCTCTACCCATGGCTCCTCCCCCTCATAATCCCTCCGCCCCACAAAAGGAGAGCCCAGAGGGCGGAGCTTCTTTCTGCCCCAGGGCTTGGTGGGAGGCCAGACAGCTTGGGCCTGTTCAGGCATTTCCCGTTTTTGCAGATAATGCTGGGAATAGATATCATGAGCCCCTAGATTATCAGACCATCAAAGCTTTAGCAGAGGCCATAAAGACATATGGGAATGGTGCAGCTTTTACTGTCGGCCTCGTTGAGACTCTACAGCGGTACTGTATGACACCTAGTGATTGGGGAACGCTCGTGAGGACTTGCCTGTCCCCGGGTCAGTATCTTGACTGGAAGGTCATTTACCTTGAGGGGGTGCAAGCCCAAGCCACCCGGAACAGGGCCGCCGGACAGGCGGCGTGGGATGTGGATATGTATATGGGACAGGGCAGGTTCGCCAATCAACAAACAGACTACCCTCAGGCAGTTTACGATCACATCAATACTATAGCCATCAAGGCCTGGAAAATGCTTCCCAACAAAGGGGAACCACAGGCCAACCTTACAAAAATCACTCAGGGCCCCACAGAACCCTTCTCTGATTTCGTGGCCAGAATAATGGACACGGCGGGCAGGATGTTTGGTGATGCGGATGCAGCCATGCCTTTGGTCAAACAGCTTATATTTGAACAGTGTACAAAAGAATGTCGCAATGCAATCCTCCCCCATAAAAACAAGGGCCCAGAGGTGTGGATGAGACTCTGTAGGGACTTGGGAGGGCCTCTGAGCAATACTGGCCTCGCGGCAGCAGTAGTGCAGCTGTTGCGCAAAGCTCATAACAATATCGCAAGGGCTTGCTTTCACTGCGGACGGCCAGGGCATATGAAACGGGATTGTCCATTCCGTCGGGGCCAGGCATACGCGAGTCAACCTACCTTGTGTACACGATGCCGCAAGGGCAACCACCCGCCCAATGAGTGCCGATCCATCAAGGATATTGACGGTCAACCTCTTCCGCCTCTCCGAGGCCGCCCTAGAGGAGCCCAGTCAAAAAACAGGCAGTGGGGCCCCCGCTCCCAGGGCCCGCAAATGTATGGGGCAATGGCCGAGAGCACCACCATGCAGTGGCCGAGTCTCCTCCCACCTCAGAGGTCAGGAGAGCCACTCCCGGCTCAGCCGGACTGGACATCTGTTCCGCCGCCAGATTGGTATTAACCCCTCAAATGGGGGTACAGCCAATTGACTCTGATTTCTGTGGCCCTTTGCCCGATAACACCACGGGGCTACTGCTTGGTCGATCATCGGCAACCCTTAGAGGTCTGGTGGTACACCCCGGAGTGATTGACTCCGATTTTATGGGAAAAGTTAAGATCCTGGAGACAAAATTGCCCAGATTTTAATATTGCCTAGCAAACATGCCCGATTCCCCGCCAAAGACAACATTAGGGGAAAAGGTGGGTTGGGGTCCACAGGAACTCCAGGAGCCTTTGCAGTCATGGACCTAACGTCCCGGCCCATGCTACAGTTAAGATTGGCCGACGGCCTGGCTGATACGAGAGGCCACCCAAGACCTTAGGGGCCTTGGATATGAGCAATCCCCAAGTATCAGTGCCCGAGAGCTTAGTTGCACATGGCCTACCATATAACCCTCAAGGTCAAGGTGTAGTAGAGAAGGCTCATCGTACCCTCAAGGAGCTCCTACAAAAACAAAAAGGGGGAGTCAGCAAAGGTCACTCCCCGAAAGACCGCATCACACTAGCACTCTTAACACTCAATTTTTTCAGCTCGATTCCCAAGGGCACTCGGCTGCCGACAGGCACCATGCACCGGGGCCGAGCAAGCAGGGAAAAGTAAAATGGAAGGACATCCTCACGGGGTGCTGGAGGGGACCAGACCCTGTGTTGGTTTGGTCGAGAGGATCTGTTTGTGTTTTCCCACAGGACGAACCAGACCTGGTGTGGGTCCCAGAGAGGTTGGTACGACGCCTTCCATCCCAGGAGAACCTGCCTGCTGTTACACCGAGCCCTGATGATGGCCTGGGGATGCCTTCTCCTCCTGGGGACACTGACGCTCCCCCAGGGGGCTCAGTCTGAACAACGATGGACTTTCCCAGAATCTTACAGATTGAGGGCCCAACGCAATCGCGACCGTGCCCTCCTTGTACAAGCATTTGCCACTATTGAAGAAGGATACTCCCCTGCGGCTTGGCTGGCCCAGATACAGTAAACCCCCATCAGTTCAGGGTGCGAGGCAAAGCACTGCACTCCGGGGGCCCTTGATGGGACCTGGAGGAAGGCAAGTCCGGGTGCATATGGGTTGATGCCGACAACACACCCATCCCCATAAAAAGGCATCGGACAGGCTGACCTGGGGGATGCCCCTGGGCCCTTCCACAGGTCAGTAAGCAAGTCCACCACATCTAGGGCCCGTGACCTCTACCTTCCCTTGACAAAAACAAAAGGGGGGAACTGTTGGCCACCGCTGTTGGCCTCCAAGCCAAGATGGCGCTGCTGGCTGCATAGGGAGGCGTGTCTCCAGTACTACAAACAACTCCTTCTATGGACATGTTTTAGAGACAGCCAATCAGGACTTGCCTCGTACAGGCGAAGGAACTTGCAGGTGGGGCTGCCGGGAGGATCCTATATATACGGGGGAAAAGGGAAGTAGGGGGGAGAAGAAAAAAGAAGGAGAAGAAAAAGGAAACCTGTGAATAAAGACTGCGTGAGGAAGAACCGGGTGTCGTGTCGTCTCTGCAGAAGTGACGCCGACAGGTTTTATCATCTATATAGAAGGCAAGAAATACCTTCCTCCTCTCCCCCCTCCCCCCCAGGGGATTTCAAGGCTCAAATAAAATAATACTTATTTATTTATTTAGCATATTTTTTATTTAACAAATATCTGTTGCCTGTTACGTATCAAGCACTATTCCAGGTGCTAGGAAACAGGGATGGATAACAGACAAAAGTTCCTGCTGTTATGGAGCTTACATTTTAGCAGTAGGAGAAAGATGATGAAGAAAGAGACCAATAAATATGAATGTGAACTACTCATAAGTGCTATGAAAAAAATGGCAAAGGGGAAAATTATTACTGAAAAAACTTTATAAACTGTAAAAGAACTACACAAATTTAAGATTTTCCCTGACAACTGATTGTTTAATAGGATGAAGTGCAAGTTCTTTGGCACTGGAGGACATATTTGATTTTTTTTTCTTTTCTTTTTTTTTTTTAGAGGTTTTTGCTATAGGGTACGTGCGCTTGCCAGACAGACAGAGAGAGACAGAGAGACAGAAAGCAAGAAATCACCCCCCGGGGGGGGATGGCCACGCTGCAATCCCTTCTCCTCCATCCTCCTCTCAGGATCTCGGGCACGCACGCACACACACGTGCCCGGCGTGAGTTTTAAGCCACCGGGTCCGGGACGCGAACCGCGGTCGACTATGTGGGCGTCCAGTGACAAAGCCATTACGCTAACTGCTGGTCCCTTGATTTTTTTTTAAATAAGGAGAATTCCTATCATTGCTTATTATATGATCAGCCTTCATGAAAAGGCCCTATCTTCACACTTTTTCCTAAGTCTTCATATTGGCATGAAGCTTCTGAGAAATGACCAATGTTCTTTAAAAAGAAAAAAGACTTTAAAGACATTGAAAATAACACAGAAAAATGGAAAGACATCCCATGTTCCTGGATTGGAAGAATTAATATAGTCAAAATGGCAATTCTACCCAAATTAATCTACATATTTAATGCAATCCCAATCAAATTACCAGAGACATTCTTCATAGGTCTAGGAAAGACAATCATAGAATATGTCTGGAATCAAGAAAGAGCCTGTATTGCCAAAGCAATCCTGTGCAAGAAGAGTGGAGTAGGAAGCATCCCACTTTCTAGCCCCAAAATACATTAGAAAACTGTGATAATCAAAACAGCATAGAATTGGCACAATGACATATGAGGACCAATGGAACAGAATAGAGACCTCAGAAATAAACCCAAAAATCTACAGCCAACTGATTTTTGACAAAGGGCACCAGTCAATCCAGTGGGAAAAAGAAAATCTCTTTAGCAAATGGTGCTGGAAAAACTGGGTATCCACCTGCAGAAAGATGAATCCGGAACCCTTACCTCTCACTATTAACAAAAATCAACTCAAAGTGGATCAAGGATCTAAAGCCGAGGCTAAACTATAAAACCACTGTGGAAAACACTGAGGAAATTCTGGGAGTTATTGGAGTAGGCAAAGACTTCTTAAATAAGACCCACAGGCAATAATCTCCAAAATAGACATGTGGCATTACACCAGATTAAGAAGTTTCTGCATAACAAAAGTCACAGTAATTAGTGTAAATTGACAACCCTCAGAATGTAAACTATGCCTCACATAAGGGACTGATAACCAGAATACACAGGGAATTTAAGTGCCTTCTGCCCTCCCAAAAAATGATCAAACCAAATTAAAAGATGGAAAATGAGCTGAACAAACAACTCTCTAAGGAATACATATGAACAGTCAAAAAGCATATGAAAAAATGCTGAACATCCCTCATCATAAGGGAGATGCAAATCAAAACCACAATGAGATACCATCTAACCCCAGACAAAATGGCAAAGATTGGGGAAAAAAAAAAATGGTAAGTGCTGGCAAGGCTGTAGTGAAAAGGGAACTCTCCTCTACTGTTGGTGGGAACATAAATTAGTCCAGCCACTTTTGAGAGTAAAATGGAGGTTCCTTAAAGATCTACAAATAGAACTATGTATGATCCAGCAATTCCATTTCTGGGTGTCTACCCATAGGACAGGAGAATGCTCAGTCAGAAAAATGCTTGCACATCTATGTTTATTGCGGCATTCTTCACAATTGGTAATACATGGAACCAACCCAAATGTCCATGAATAGATGAATGAATTAAAAAGTGTGGAACATATATTCTATGGAATACTACTCAGCCATAGAAAACAATAAGACCCTGGCATATGATAGAAAGTGGACAAATATGGGAGATTTACTGCTGAGTGAGGCAAGCCAGGCTATGAAGAGAGGCATTGTATGTCTCCACTTAACATATACCAAATCTCCGCACTTTACAGCGGAAACTGAAAGATTAGATGATATAGAAGCATGGAAAGTGATTATAGATACTGAAGACAGTATGAGAAGAAGATGGGAGAAGGGGAAAAGCGAGAGGAAAGGAATCAGGGAGAAAATAAAGAGACAAGACATCTATGGGACACAGAAATGAATGATTGTCTGTTGATGACATGTATGGTATCTTCAACTGGACTGGTGTAAAGTATACTCATGTTGGGTAAACTCACTTTATAAGCTGTAGTGATGTATACTGATTGAATGTATTAAATTTAAAAAATAAAATAAGATAAAGAGGACTTTAAATTAACATCAGAAAAATCAGATTTGAGTGTCTGCTGAATCCTAATTCCTATAGTTAATTCTATGTTTTTGGAAACTTCTTTTTTTTTTTTTTTTAATTAATTCACACTTTGGAAAATGGGAGCAGTGTGTGTGTGTGTGTGTCTTATTTAGGACTTTATTTTATTCTTAGGCCTGATGGAGATGGAATCATTTTATCTTTATAAGTACTATGTATTAAATATTAATCTTCAATAGCGGTTATACTCAGTTCACTTTATCTAATTTTTAAATTAATGCTCAAAGCACACTTCTCAAACATTTATGAATGTGTCTCTAAATGGAAGGCATGTCATTGAATAGAGAGAATAGCAAATTACTCCCTTCTCCCACTGGAGTGGGCACTATTGAATTAAAAAGTGAGGCTGAGAAGCAGTTGCAGATTTTATTGTAACATAGAAATAAAGCCGTCCCACCTAAGAGGCTGTTTACTACCAATTCCATCCTGGGAGGATGGCTAAGAAATAAGAGTTATCCTTGTGAATTAAGTACCAGTTCTGAAAAACCAAGGTAATGAAATTAAGCTGGGTCATTTTCAACTGTTTTTCTCTATGTTAACATTCGGTACCAACAGTTCAATGACGCTTATTCTAAGATGCTTTAAATACTCTTTAGACAGCCTTTACTTGTCACAAGGTAGCTGATCTATTGAAATACTTCCAAGGTCTGTTTAGCAGACACAAGACAACACCTTTTTCTCAAAAAGACAAGGGGGAGTCAAAGGATAAGTGCTGTGAACAACTCCCTTAGAAAAGTACTCCATTTGCTGCTTGGACCCAAAGAACAAATGTCAAAAGAATCAATATTGTGTTTTATAGAAGGATGATGCCCTAGAAGGAAGGGCGAGCTCTGACTATCGTGTACCTTGAAAATGCCATGGTTACCAGTAACCAATACCATTAGTTTTATATCATCCTTAAAGCTTAACGAGTCCAGGTTTCCCCACACCCCCCAGCTTTGTTTCTCTGAAAATGTATTATTTGTTTGGAGTGAGAAAGACTCCTGCATTTTTATTTTAAAAAAATTGCTAAGAAGGCTAGTGATTAAGATAATATAAAGAAATCATAAAACCTGAAATCCAATTTAATCATCTCAGCATGAGAGTAAGTATTTTTCAAAATAACATTTATTATCACTTTCCTTCAATAATTATATTTTTCACTGAAATGCTTTAAAGATTTTATTGCTTTGCAGTTTGTTAAAGGAATATAATGTTGCACATGATACAAATATTAAAGTAAACACTGATTTCATTAAGTATTTAAATATTTACTGAAACATTTTAAAAAGTTGTGAAAAATCAATGACTTGTGTTGAAAAGCTGAATTATTTTATATTCGTGTGTGTGCCATAATTTCCACTATGAAAGTCTAGTTTTTTTAAAAAAAATAAGGATTATAGTCATAGTGTCCATCTCATTTCTCCATTCTTATTTTCCCTCTCTAGTGTGAGAGAGGGACCCTGAGATGTGACAAATCTTTTTTGACCTGATGAAGGAAAAAACTATGTGACACGATTTGCTGGCATAAGTGAGAGAAATTCTCTCAGGCACACTCTTCCCTCCCCCCAATTCCTCACTTCATCTTGATCAGAGCTTCTGAACCCCTTCTCCAATCTCATAATTGAAAAGAAAAAGAAAACATTGTTCCAGCTCATTCTGGCTTGAAATAGGCCTTTGAGCGGTATTTACAAAGAGTCATTTCCATGACAATATCAAAAGCCCTCAATTTCTATTCCTTGTTATAAAAAGGAAAGTTTCACATTCAAGTGACCCTTTAGACCTGTGTTTTTGCAAGGTGTGAGATCGATGTGAATTAACCCCTAACGAAAAGCTGGGAAAAACCAAGACGTACCCTGGTGATTCTTCCCTGAGGTGCTGGTGGGTTTTTCACATAACCTGCAGCTCTACGTGCTTTAGGCATCTGTTAAAGGTAAGAACGATCTAAAGCACTTTCAGTAAATAAATGGAAACTTTACTTCTATTCCAGAGTCTATTGAAAAGTCCAGACACGTCTAATAAAATAAAATCACATTTGTACAGGTAGTGGCACATTTCTAAGACACCAAAAATTCAAATAACTATGGACATTGCATGATTAGTGTTTAAAGCACAACTCTGTTGTCTCTTTAAAACTGACGGAAGTTATCCTACAAAGAGAATTTCAGTATTTTTTTGCAACCCTAGAAACAGAAACCTTTCTTATGGTGGGATTTTTGAGTATTAATTTGGCTTCTGGTATTTTCCATGAAGTAAAGAGAGTGAAAGAAAGCATAAATATACTACACTTTTAAACATATCACTTTTAAAAAAAACTGTTCTGGGCTTTCGCTGGAATCTCAGTCTTTTTTTTTATTTGTAGGAAGGATTTTAACTTACACACTGAATCTGACTCTCAAGAGTAAGAGAATTATAGATGTGTTTTGAACTAATGCTGTAAATTTTCTTATATGTCTTTTAAAACAAATACTCTGGAGGAAACTTCATGATGAGGGCATCGTTTTCCCTCCCTCACCCTCACTGGAAGATAAAAAGTACTGTCAATCATCAAGTTTCATAATAATTGTTTTTTTTTTTTTTCACCAATGCCAGCCTGCTGGTGAGATACAAAATACAGAAGAGAAGTTATCTGAGAACAGAATTCTAACCACCTCTTTAAAAGGGATTTTCTGAAGCCATCTCCCTTTCCTCAGATTTGTAAAAAGTCATTTCAGAATATCTTTTTGAGTAGTGACACAAGAGCAAAGAGTGAAGTGATAAAATAGTAATTTCATAACTTCAAAGCCAATGTACTAAAATAATAATTAACCTCTGCATCATTTTATAACCTTAAAATGTATTTTCCTATGAATCGTCTTATTTCCAAAAAACAAAAATGTTGGACATATGGCTATGTGGCAAGAAAAAGTAAAGTGCAGTCTTTGAAGTTATGAGGCAAAATTCTCTGACTGATTCCAGAAAATTTCAAAAATTCTTGTGTTTCTTTTAAAACATGGAGATGGGACCAGACAACAGCACAGTTGTAATGCAACTGAACCATGTGGGACAGGTTCTAGGTTCACGCTGGGGATTACCCTGAGCATGCTGGGTGCCCTTGTCCATGATCCAGGCCAACTGGGATGGATTCCAACATGAAGACCCTAGTGGGGGCACCCCTCTCTCTCTCTTTTTTTTTCTTCTCTGTCTCTGTCTCAAGAAATAAATAAACGTTTTGTAAAAATGGATAAACTGTTGTTATATATAGTCATCTCACAATGTTATGAAAAGCTAGAACTTCCTCTTACTTAGTTGTGATTGTATATCTTTTAACCAGTCTCTCCCTGTGACCTTCCTTGCTGGATGTGCAATTATTCCTTGTCAATTAAATATAACAATATTAAAAAATGGATGAAGAACACTCAGTCTGAAAAACACTTGCACATGTTTATTGCAGCGTTATTGACAATTGCTAAGACTTGGAATCAACCCAAATGTCCAAGAGCAGATGAATGGATTGAGAAACTGTGGCACATATACATTGTGGAACACTACTCAGCCATAAGAAATGGTAATATCCTGACATTTCAAACAAAGTGACAAACATGGAAGATTTAATGTTGAGCAAAGCAAGCCAGACTACAAAAGAGAGGTATTTATATCCCCGCTCAATATATACCAAATGTTTGCACTTTATGGCAGAAACTGAAAGATTGGAAAGTGTGATAACAGGAAGGATGACTGAGGCTACTAGAGGTATAGTATAGTATAGAAGGGGTGGGTAATAGGGGGTGAGAGGGAGGGGGTGGGGGAAAAAGCATTAAACAGACACAAAAATGAAGTTATCTATTGCTAATATATATGGTAATATTCTGATAAAGCCATTTCGTATGCTGTAAATATGTACAATGATTAAATGTAAACTTAAAATGTAAAGAAAGAAACACACACACACACACACACAAAAAAAAGATAAAGAGGCCTCGACTAACAAGCACAAATGTTCAAAGCTTTCAATGTTTTCCTCCTGAATTTACAACTAGATGAGAATAGGACCTATGGTAGATGAAGAATGCATTCTAAAATAAGGAGTCTGAGGTTTTCTCTTAGGTGCACTGGTTAATGAGCAGGTCTTTTCTCTTACATCTGGCCTGAGCAATTTTGCTGTCAATAGCTCAGACTTCAAAGTGCACTGTGTGGAAAAGATTTTTTTCATTTCAAGTGAGATGTTCTGTCTTGGTGTTGCTACTGTGCCACATTGCTCAATTTTAAAGCGTATATGATTTTTCTTTTGTTAAATCTTCGAGTACTTTGGGCATAGTGGGTACTTGTTAGAATTGCTAAGGATGGTTAATTATTTTTCTCCTATGTTGTACATACAATATTTCTATGATGTTTGTGTTGTAAATATTTTCCTCAAAGTACTTGAATTTGCCTTATGTTCAAAGAAGACTGCTTTATCGGAGGCAGTGTGTTTAGTGCAGTGAACACAGACCATGGGACTGGGAATTCTAATCCTGGCTTTGAAAAACATTCCTAGGTAAATGGTTGAACCTTTCTGACCCTCAGACTCCTTATCTGAAAATTAGAAGTCATAATACACAATTCTCAACTTTGTTGGGGAACAAATAAATGAGGTAGAAAAAAATGTGCTTGGGATAATGTTTGGCATAAAAATGGTTTAATTTATTATTGTCACTGTTCTTAATGAAAGCAAGATCACTACGTAATTTTTAAATCTTCTTTGAAAGATTTTTTTTAATTGAGTTGAACAAATGGAGTAACCCAATGAATTAAGTCATCCAATTTCTTAGTTTTACATAAATAACAGCAATGGTATTTTGCCTTCTACTTCAAGCATTGGTTTAATTTTTATCAGAACACCTGGGCAGTGATATTTTGGACCTGAGTCCAAAATTTCTTCTGTGAAAGAAACATCTGCATCTTAATTTTAGCTCAAATCCTCATTCTGTTGTTCAGGGTTTCACTCAGTTTTCCAGGGTAGATAAAGATTTTAGAAGCTGACAAATACCAAAGCACAGAAGTAGGGATAGGAAAATTCTTCTTTAGTCATTGGTACACCCTGGTTCCTGCTAGAAATTCTTAGCTGTAGAGCAGGAAAACCTCCATTCTCCTTTCTAGGTACTAGTAGGCTATTTTCATAGGTGAGGGGTTCAGGATTTTAAGAAACAATCAAAAGCATTTAAAGCAATGTATTTTATATTTTTCATTCAAAATAAACGTTAATTAAAATCAGACATTGTTTTCTTAATACTTTGCTGATGAACTTTCATTTTTCTTCTTTTAGTCTAAGTAATAAAGATAAAGTTGCCCCTATCACCTGATGCCTTGTCTCTGGGAAATGGACAAAAAAAAGTTTCATTAGAGTCAAGCTCAATGAACACAGCCCACTCCTCATTTCCTTTTGAGTTTGGGATGCTGCTTTCTCTTTTGTATCCGAGATGACTGACAGGGGTGACATTTAATTAGAAAGTGCTCTCTTTTATTGGGGCAAGTATCTTTTATTTTCTAGTGGAAATATTACAAAGCTGCCCATGGTGGTAGCCAGCCTCTGACATGGTCCTTCACTTCCTGGTTTCCTTGGTCTTCTATGATCCTTCTTCCAATCTGTAGGCTTGGCCCATGTACCAAAATGATCTTAGGGGAAATGATAGAGCACAACTTCTGAACCTTGTTCATGAGGGCGATGTGGCTTCTTCCTTGCCTTCTCTTGAATCTCTTCCTCTGTGGGGAGCCAGCCACCATGTTGTGAGGATTCTCAAACAGCTCCACAGAGAGAAACACAGTCCTCTTCCCAGAAGCCAAGGCAAACTTGTTGGCTATATGAATGAATCATCTTGACTAAACCTGAAAGCTCAGATGACTACAGCCTCAGCCGACATCTTGACTCAGCCACTCCCAAATTCCTGACCTACAGAAACTATGTAAGATAATAATTACTATAACTTCAAGACAGTAAATTATGGAATAATTGTTATGCAGCAATAAATAACAAATATGGAAGTATATAAAAATTCTTAGGAATAGGTGCAAAGACTTTGTCAATATTTCCCTCCTATTATTCCCCCTTTTATAATGTATACAAATTATCTTTGGGTAGTGGAATGGTCCAAGGTTTGTGGTTTTATAGGCTTAACATGACAGCCCATCTTTGACAAGTCCATTTCCCTCCCCATGGAAGAGTAGCACATGACAAATAACCAATAGTTTTTGTCTTCTGTTGGTGCCCCCCCCCCCCCCAGAGCTCACTTGGCTCCTGTGAGTCCGTGTGCATGAGTATGTGTGCGTATGTGTGTGTGTGTTGGCAGGGGAGGGTCATGGAGATTTTTGTTCTTTCTGGGGAGAAGGGACATGGAGTCTCTGTTTTCTACTTTCATGACTATTTAGGTTTACCAGAGTTGTGCCTTTCATTCAGGAGTCACAGCCCCTTGCAGTCCTCCCTTTGGACCTTCCAGAGTCTCTTCTGCTATTATCACCAACCAGGAGACCTATTCCTAGTCGTGTGTGTGTGTGTGTGTGTGTGTGTGTGTGTGATGGCAAAGCAGAATAGCCTATGGAGAGGGTAAATGTGGAATTTTTTTTTCTTGCTTCTTCCAAATATTTTGCCCCTAGCCCAGATATTTTCTATTTAAGTTTTATTATTAATTGTTATCTTATTAAGACTCAGACTTTTCTGCTTTCTGACTGTTTACCCCTCTCCTCAGGCATCTTCTCACTTGCTCAAATGAGAACAAGGAAAGAGAAGAACACTAGGGGAAAAAGGGACATGTGTTCACATCATAAAGACATTATCCTCACACACTGTGACAATTCATTCAAAGGCCTCAAGCTTTAACCTGATCTCTCATCCATCCTGAATATTATGAAGAGATGGGCATAAAGCCCCCCATGGGGATCATTCTCTACGGTCCCCCTGGCACAGGTAAAACCTTGTTAGCCAAAGCAGTTGCAAACCAAACTTCAGCCACTTTCTTGAGAGTCGTTGGCTCTGAACTGATTCAGAAGTACCTGAGTGATGGGCCCAAACTTGTACAGGAACTGTTTTGAGTTTCTGAAGAGCATGCACTATCCACTGTGTTTATTGATGAAATTGATGCCATTGGGACAAAAAGATATGACTCAAATTCCGGTGGTAAAAGAGAAATTCAGTGAACACTGTTGAAACTCTTGAACCAGCTGGATGGATTTGATTCAAGCAGAGATGTGCAAGTTATTATGACCACAAACTGAATAGAGACTTTGGATCCAGCACTTATTAGACCAGGCCACACTGACAGGAAGACTAAGTTCCCCTTGCCCGATGAAAAGACCAAGAAGCACATATTCACATGAGCAGGATGACACTGGCCGATGATGTAACCCTGGACAACCTGATCATGGCTAAGGATGACCTGTCTGGTGCCAACATCAAGGCAATTTGGTACAGAAGGTGGTCTGATGGCCTTGAGAGAATGAAGAATGAAAGTAACAAATGAAGACTTCAAAAAATCTAAAGAAAATGTTCTTTATGAAAAAACAAGAAGGCACCCCTGAGGGGCTCTATCTCTAGTGAACCATCATCGCTTCAGGAAAGTGGTTGGCAGTTTTCCTGAGGTGGAGAACAAGGTTGGGCACATGCCCAGAAGAATCCATGTTCTGACTGATTTTTACTACAAACCTCCTGTGTATCTGCTGGAGTGTGATGTGGAGGGCGCCACTGGGCAGCCTTTGTCTGCTGGTCAGTGTGCAGCACTCTGCTTCCCAATAAAGTGTGCTCTTTCAAAAAAACTAAAATGAGGTTTCTTGCTCTGTGTGCATGCATTGACTTGAGTCTTTTCTACTCCCTTTGTGTTTATGCTATCCATTTGCTTAGCTTCTTTACACACACGCTTGCTTAATGTCATGATGGTTAAAGAGACAAAGGGTGGAAAATATGTAGAAGAAAACTGGTCTCTTGTTCTCATTTTATCATTTTGCTGTGCACTTCCTCAACATTGCTCACCTCAGGGATCATTCTAGAAGTTTTCTCCTGGAATTCTATGAGCCCTAGGGCACAAAGTTTTTAAATGACTGCTTTGGTTTGACTAGCAGAGGTCCAGGTAAACCAGTTCTCACCATAATGCCCAGAATGCAGATTTGCTTTTTCCTGTATGCACAGTAGGAACACACCTCACTATGGAGAAAAAGGAATGCCAGTCTCTGAATGTCCCTTTGCAGTGTCTAATACAGTACTCTGTAAGCATTTATGTGCAATATTTTATCTGTAATTTTTTTGCAGGTAGCAAAACCTAAGCAACATGGTTATGTGTATTTTCTTGCTTAAGAGAAAAACAGATAAACAAAAACAAAACTAAGTCATCAGCCAAAATGTCCAGGTTCGAATTGATCATCAGCTTTGAACAGTCACCCTGCTCTGCGTGGTAGAGGAAGGCAAACAATTCCGAGCAGTCGCCAGCATTGAAGCCTCTGGCCTGGAGTCATTTTCATCCTGCCTTGAAATGCTCCATTTCCTGTGACATCTTAAGTTTTCAGAAATAGAGAACTAGATGCCAGGCACATGAGTATCTCCAGAGGAAACTTCATCAGTTGACGTTGTGTTTATTTATGGAACATTCACTACAAAGAAAAGATGTTTCTCTGTGTTTGTTACTATGGAGAGTACTGAAATCAGCAAACTATAGATAGACATTTCTAGTATGAGACTCTAATGCATAATGAATACAGCTTTTGCTTTCTTCGGGAAGAAAACGAATTGTCATTTTGAATAGCCAATTTAATATAATAGTGCTTTTAAAGTCTCTCTTTTGCACTGAACAAGCCCCATGGAGTTGTAGTAAAAATGAACTATTGCTTTTGTGCCTACGAAGGATATGCTGATTTTGGAAGGGAGCATACCTGACTTGGGTCTCTGTCACAGTATTGAGGGGGCTATGGAAGAGAAATACACTGCAACAGTTTGAATCAAAGGACTGACCATGAACAGTTTATGACCTGAACATGATCCACTCATTTCATAAATAGAATTTGATAATGACATTGACAGGGATAAAGAAAAGTGTCTCCTTTTAATTTGAAAACAAGACATCTAGTTTCCAAACTGAAACAGGAACCCACTCTAAAAGCACATAAGAAATTCCAAACAAGTGGTTAGGTGTTAGTCTCTTACTGCCCAACAGAATCTGAGCATACCACATCTTTACTAATTTAATTATCTCTGTATATCTTAGTCTAGGAAACGAGGTTATACTAGTATAACGCTAAGAGATTCATTCAGCCAAAGATTATTTATTTCAGAAAATATAACTGAAGCTTTGTTTACAGTTGATCCCACTCACTCAACATTATGGGAGTTGGAAAAAAAATAAAGCACCAATGATACCAGAATAATAGAAAAAGTCCTATAAATAATGCCACATGAAGCAAGATGCTAATTTTAAAATATTAAAAATGGAAAAACAATTCAAAACTGTATATGCAGTAATGTATACAACTTTGTGTACAATTAGGCATATAAAATAATGGATGTGTGGGCATACATGCACATACATACACATAGAAACACACAATAAAGTGACTGAAAGACGATAAGTTTACAGCGGTTTTGTCTAAATAGTATTATGGAAGATTTTAAATCTCATCCTTATATTTTATTATGTTTTTCAAATTTTCTACCATTAACAGTTGTTACTTTTATATTTAGAAAATGAATGTTCTCGGGAACTAGCAGGTAGCGTAATGGCTATGTTGCTGGACTCCCACGTAGTCGATCGTGGTTCGCGTCCCGGACCCGGTGGCTTAAAACTCACGCTGGGTGCGTGTGCGTGCGTGCCCAAGATCCCGAGAGGAGAATGGAGGAGAAGGGATTGCGGCGTGACCATCCTCCCTGGGGGGTGATTTCTGACTTTCTGTCTCTATGTCTCTCTCTGTCTGTCTGGCGAGCGCACGCACCCTATAGTGAAAACCTCTCCCCCCCCCCAAAAAAAAGAAAAATGAATGTTTTGAAATATCCAAGGTTTTACACCAATGTTTCCTATTTAAGAGATGCTATAATATTTCACGTATAAAATTAGCCAACATACAAAATTGATTGGATCACAGCTTTTACATTACAGTATTTTTTTTGTTCCTCTATACTAGAAGTATTTGGCAGTTGGGTTTATGTTATTCTGAATTAATTTTCTGTCTTCTGGTGTTAATTCTTTTTTTTTTCCCTAAGGTAGAATTTTTGCTATAGGGGGCATGTGCTCACCAGAGAGACAGAGAGAGACAGAAAGCAAGAAATTAGCCCCTGGGGGGGATGACCATGATGCAATCCCTTTTCCTTCTTTCTCCTCTCGGGATTTTGGGCACACACTCACACACGTCTGGAGTGGGTTTCAAGTTACCAGGTCTGGGACTTGAACTGCAGTCAACCATGTGGGAGTTCAGTGATGTAATCATTATGCCATCTGCTGATCCCCTTCTAGTGTTAGTTCTAAAATCGCACAAGTTGTAGGACTAGAGGATATTTTCAATGTGAAAAATTAGTTACATTCTCTTAGATTTTACTGCTCAGTGTGGAAGTTCATTCTTTTTCACATATTTAGGTTTTTTTTTTTTTTTTTTTTTTTTTTTTTTTTTTTTAAGATTTTTGCCATAGGATGCATGCAGTCACTGGAGAGGAGAGAGTCAGAGAAAGTGAGAGCATGTAAGTGAGAAATCACTCCCCCTGGAGATGGCTATGCCACAATCCCTTCTACTCTTCCCCTTCTGGGATTTTGGGTACAAACACACCCATCACTATTTTCAAGCATCCAGGTCTGGGATTAGAACCACAGACAGTCATATGGAAGTCTACCATGCAACCTGTTGGCCCCATAAGAATCTTATATTACTCATCTTGGACTTGTTTGGAAACCAGATTTCTCTGCACCAATGAGGCAAAACCCAAAAATCACCATTTTCAGAAAGGGATGTAGACAGCCCAGAAGTCTGGACTCAGATCATTGCTTTTCTCCTCTTTGTGCTTTAAATCTACTGCTTTTATTTTCTGATTGCAGTGACCTGCTGATACCTGAGTAATGCAGACCTCCCTTGCCAGGCAATCCAATAAATTACTCTTTGTTTCCAATTGCTATTTGGCAGTATTGTTTACCATGAGATGAGTGTAATTGTCAGCTGAGTGGTAGAGGAGGGCCTGTGTATGTAGGAAAGGTATGCAAGTTCGTTCCTCGTTGTTAAAATAACTGGATTTACCTCTATGGTTTGCTATGGAGTCCAAATACATTACTATGAGTAAGACACGTAAGGTGGGGTCTGGCTGCTGATAAAGTTTATATCATCATTAATTCTGTAAGTTGAGCTTATTCATGTGATTATCCAATGTCTCAGGAAAAATCTGAGCTGTACCTGACACAGGCTTTTAGAAACCGCTGGCTACAGGTTAATGATGGCAGACTTAATTCATTAAACTTTTCAGATCTTTTAAATTGAAATAAAAAACAGATAAGTTATAGTTCCAAATATTTGAGTAAAGGTTCCAGATAGTACTTAATATAAACAATTTCACTCAGGGAATAGATGTGAGAGTGTGTTTATGTGCATTAAAAACTAGAGATAGCACAGAGGAATTCTCTGTTTCTAGAAAGGCCTATTAATTAATTCAACATCTATACCTGGGATCAAAGAAAATAGGATATGTTAAAAGGAGACAATGAGAAAGAATGTAATATTCTAATAATGCCACTTTACAGTGGCAAACCATTGCTTCCAGTAGCTAATTAAAATTATTTGGAAGGTGAATTTAGTGGTAGAAAATGTCAAAATGTCCTCTTCTTTGGTGAAGTTACAGCTCAGGCCTTCTCCAGCGTCCATGCTCCTGTGCGCTGCAGTCCTCTTCTGTGTTCCACCACTCACTGGTCACTGCTGGTAGGAGCGTGCACACTTCACAAAAGCACTACTACCAGAGGCGCTGGGTGAGAAACTCCAACATGAAGCAGTATTTATCCTCAACAGCTCACACATACATTCATAGCATGTGTTTTAATAAAAATTGGCCTAGGGCCAACCTCAGTGGTACAGTCAATACCAAGCTGGAGCATAGAGCTGGAAGCCAGATGCTGACTCCAGTGTGAGTCCCCAGGCTGATCGGTCTGAAAACATGCCAGGTGCAAATGTGCCCATGCTCAGGATCCTGGCAAGCTAGAGGACTAGAGGAAGGGGATTGGAAGATGGAGCCTTGTGGAGATTGTTTCTCTTTCTCTCTCCCTCATGTGCACCCACGTGCTCTATCATGACCAGAAAAAGAAAATAACAAAGTTGGCCCAAATAAGATTGTGTGTTCTAATTCCAGCGTTACATGAATTTTAAAGCTGATGTTCTCCCCTGGCCCTCATGTGATGCTTACTTGGTTGTAAACTTAGTGCCAGATGTCTCTAAAATGTCTTCCATGTCACAGTAGAAAATTGGCCTAAGGGTTACTTCTTTGTTGTGTTTCTCAAGACCTTCTGGGTTTTTTTGTCTGTTATTTTTTTTTCTCTGCCCCTTTTGACAAGCATTTTATTGACTTAGGGTAGCTATTCACAAGAGAGGCACTGCTTTGTCCATTTAAGGAACACCTCAGAAATTTTACATCCCAACACCAGGGCAATGAAAGCAAGAGAGATAAGAGGCCTGTGTTCCGGGGAAAGACTGGCTGCTGCAGTAAATTAGTCTTGGTTTGTGAGTTGAGACCCACCTCTGTCAGGGATCTAAGAAAGCAAAAGGGCTGATGCAGACAGAAACTGAAGAACTCTTCCCCATGTTCCCTCCATGGTGTTCAGACTACTTTACTTCATAAAATACGAAAGTGCTCAGACACATACTTGGTTATGTTGTGCCATTGTACTTAAGTGGTCTCTTTTTTGTTAGTTTAATCTATATCAGCTATGGACTCAATCAGAGTTTCTTATCTAAACCATAAAACACAGAAAAAGGAGTTAAATAACAATTTCCTCAATTCTCTCAAATTTGGTACTGTAAGGCAGTTTGAAGTTTTCCTTCTTCCCTCTAGAATGCAAATGATATTTTACTAAAACACGCACATATGTACACAGAAGTCCAACACATGAGACTGAAGAAGGCCTGATGACTGGAGGTTTTGCACTCTAAAGAGAAGCAGAGGCTTGGAGTGAAGCTACGAAATGGTGGAGGGAGGACATGTAAAAGATCCTCTGTTTCCTGGACCAGGTGTCAGACCTCTGATTTTCCCTAGACAGATAAGGGAGAAGCATCATGAAAAGCCTGCATTCACTGTTTACTGATGTCACAGGTGTACGATTATTTTATAAAAGACTGGCTTTTTAAAAAGCTCATCCTGGGACCAGCAGTTGGCATAATGGCTATGTTGCTGGACTCCCATGTAGTCGACCGCAGTTCGAGTCCTGGACCGGTGGCTTAAACTCACACTGGGTGCGTGTGAGTGTGTGCCCAAGATCCCAAGAGGAAAATGGAGAAGAGATTGTGGTGTGGCCATCCCTACCGGTGGTGGGGGGGGGTGATTTCTTGCTTTCTGTCTGTCTCTCTCTGTCTTTCTGGCAAGCGCATGCATCCTATAGCAAAAACCTCTCCAATAAATAAATAAATAAATAAAGAGTTCATCCTGTATCTGCAATCCCTTTGAATAATTATCTCAAAATAGGCTGAAGAAGTATACTTTTTATTTATACAGTTTTTTTGAACCTTCATTTTTAGAAAGTTTCACATATTCAAGTAGTCCTGGTAACTGTGGGGAGATATTGGTTAGAAGTTTGAGATAAGATTCTGACAAAGGAAGAAAGAATATAAATTGGAATGAGAACAACTTTTTTTAAATTGTCTTATTTAACTTTATTTATTTATTTTCAATTTGACCAGAGAGGGACAGAGAGAGAGAGAGAGAGAGAGAGAGAGATTGAGAGAGAGAGGGAAAGTGAGAAAGCAAAGCTGCCAGGTCCAGGACTCAAATCACGGTCGGCCATGTGGGAGTCCAGCACCCTTAACCACGCCACCTGCCAGCCCCAGAACAAGAACAAATTCTAAGTATATTGTCCCATACTCTTAGTCCTGAGAAAGGGTCAGTTTAGATAAACGGTTATGTTTTATTTTAGAAGATGGGGCAGCTTTCCAAAGTTAGGTCTCTATATGGTGCAAGCATACAGATATTTATTAAAAGGCATTTCTTTTACTTACTACTTTTTCAATTTGCAAGAAATAATGTACACTTGCATCAGAGAGACAGAAAGAGAGGGAGAAACCTTCCCCACAATAAGGTGTGGTCACACGCCAGTACTCCACCACAGCTCCATCCTGTTGGGATTTGGGGTACAAGTGCACATGTGCCTTGTATGTTTTTCAAGCTGCCAGGGCCAAGATCCAAACCATGAGGTCAGCTGTGTGGTATCTGACTCCCTTAACTACTAGGCCTTGGGGATGGCCCCTTAAGAAGAGGTATTTCTAAGAAAGCAAAGGAAAAACAAAAGTGAATGATTTGGAATAATCTATAAACCAGTTTGTGAGTCTAGATGACATCCTGCTGAGAACATTTTCTTTTATTTTTATTATGATTTCTGGTTGTATATATTTTATGTATATTTTTGTAGGGATGCAGTATTATTTATTTTTAATTTTTGCCATAGGGTATGTGCATTTGCCAGAGAATGATAGTGAGACAGAGAAAGGGAACATGTGAAGGCACCTCCCATGGGGATGGCCGTACCACAGTCCCTTCTCCTTTATTTTTCACTCCTGTCAGGATTTTGGACATTCACACAGTTCCTGGCATGTTTGTCAAGCTGCTGGGTCTGGGACTCAAACCATTAAGTCAGCCTTTACACTACCAGCTGGCACACTATGATTGTCTGTATACACACACACACACACACATATATATATATATATATATATACATATACACATATATATATGTATGTATATTAGAGAGGATTATTTTTAAAGCATACATACAGTGTCTAATAGTCAAATAAAGACATATACATATTTATTTTTGACATTGAACATTACATTATGTTGTGTACATTTGAGAATAACTCTACTAGTTTTTCTTAGATTATGTATTAAATTGTCTGTATGTTTTATTCTTAGTGAATCACCATCCCATAGCCTCTTCCCCTTATTTGCATATATTCTTGTGTCTATTATAAATTAAGATTTTTTGGGGGGCCAGCCCTGTGGCCTAATGGTTAAGAGAGCTAGATCCCACAGGCCCAATTGTGAAGTTTGAATACAAGTCTTAGTGGTTAAAAAAACACACCTGGTGTGTGTGTGTGTGTGTACACGTGTGTGCAAGTGTGTGTGTGTGTGTGCCCCAAATCTCAATAGCATGGAGAGGTAGAGGAGGGATTTTTGTGCTTTTGATCCTATTTTAACCCAAATGTTGCTGTTGTTTAATTACCAGGGAACATGGGTGTTCCCCAGCGAGAGGCACAGAAGGAGAAGGGGAAGACACCCGGATGGGGAATGGCGTGGCAATCTCCTTTCTCCATTTTCCCATCTTGTTGAGATTTTGGACACACACACATCTAGGATGTGTGTATATCCAGAATTATAGAGGTTCACTGTAAGATTTTACAGGGAAGTGTGTAGACAGGCTTAGGAAAGAATTTAGGCTGTTTACATTTATTGTTAGCTTATGTGTGACACTGCCAGGCATCCAGGATTTTCTTACCTAAGTCGGTCAAAAGAAGGCACAAAAAGGTTAGAAAGTTGGAATTTGCTATGTGTGGTATTAATTATTCAATACGAGTGTCACTTACCTTACATGGCAGCTTTTTCTTCAGTGACTCATTAGTTACCGTACACCTGAAGTTCAAGTGTAGAAGGGGGTTCCCTGGTACTCCTAAAGCCAAAGACATCAGTGAGTTTAAAGCAACCGAGCAGAGCTTCAGACCTGAGGACTCCTCCCTGACTTTTCAGGGTCCTTGAAGAAGATAGTCTGTGGCAACTTTTCTGTGTTCCTCAAAGGGTCTCAAGGTCACTAGAAGTCTCCTTTACATCCTTTTCTGTGGTTGCTAGAACTCTGATACTGTTTCTGGGAATTTTCCATCCATTGACTATAGAATGGAGAAGGTGAGAGCTTGGATGGAAACATAGAGGGAAGGTGGCAAAAGAGGTAGGAGCAACGGAAACAAATAGAAATGTCAGGTCTTCTAGGAAGCAATTCGAAAAGAGTTTATGCTTCTTCTAAAAAGTCCATGAAATGACAGGTAGCAAGGGTTTGTGAAAAAGGATCCAGTTGACAGCAAAATATCAAAGAGAGGAAAAGGATCCAGCAGAGAGAACACATAGGCCTCAAAATAGAGCTGGTCTTACTAGCCTGGTTTCCTCCTTCCTGAGTAGATACTTCATTTAGCTCAGGTGAGAAGGTGGGAATTTAACAAACAGAACCAAACTCAAATGAATTTTTGTGAATGTGTCTCTCTCTAGGAATCTACCGAGTCTGTGAGCAGGCACCCCCTCTCCTCCCGGGACCTGCAGACACAACAGCAGCAGCTCTGGTGGCAGCACTGGCACCCAAGGCCCGTCCCCTCAGCCCAGGTCCCTGCATAGCTGACCCGCCCTTCTCACTGTACTATCTCCAAGCTGGTTTTATTTTTGCTTCTGTTTTTGTGTCCATATCAGGGAGCAGATTTTCAACTATGATGGAAATCAGAAGGTATGTCTGTTCTGAATTTACAGCTGACTGTAAAAGGACGTCAACTCTGCTTCCAGTCTGACCTCTGTTCCAGTATTGCCCAGCAACCCTCTGAATGTTTACATTTTAAAGACATGGTGGAATGTATACCCCCAAGGCAAAGAGAAAGAAGCTGGGTGTTCTCTAGAAAAATACTTTTCAGTAAAAAAGTCCGAATTTTCAAAAACTTAACTATTTCAAATGTTACTCAAAAATTACGTTCCCAAAAGGACCAGCAGTTAGCGTAATGGCTATGTCGCTGGACACCCATGTAGTTGACTGTGGTTTGTGTCCCGGACCTGGTGGATTAAAACTCACGCCGGGCACGTGTGCGTGCGTGCCCAGGATCCCGAGAGGAGAATGGAGGAGAAGGGATTGTGGTGTGGCCATCCCCCCGGGGGGTGATTTCTTGCTTTCTGTCCCTCTCTGTCTGTCTGGTGAGCGCACACGCTTTATGGCAAAAAAAAAAAAAAAAAAAAAAAAAAAAAAAAAACAAAAAAAAAACCTCTCAAAAAAGAAAATTATGTCCCCAAAGAGGGTACAAAAAGCAGTCCCTTTCAATATCTGAAGTTTCTCTTCCAGAGGTAGGCTAAGAAAGCAAAAGACCCTCAGGAGTAACAATGCAGTGAAGGCTGAGATGATGGCATGTTGGGACAGACAGATGTTTTGGGCTGCCAGCCATAGCTGAACTTACGATCTACACTGAATGTCCCCTAGAGTGGCAGAACTCAGAGAATAAATTCACTGGTTACAAAGCTAAGCTTCTGAAGACATAAAAACAAGACAAAAGGAGTATCTTCTTTTTCTTTTCTTTTTCCTTTTTTTTAGAGAGGTTTTTGTGTTAGGGTGCATGTGCTCACCAGAGAGACAGAGAGAGACAGAGAGACAGAAAGTGAGAAATCACTCCCCCCACTGCCCCAGGGGGGTGAGCATGCTACAGTTCTTTCTCCATTCTCCTCTCAGAGTTTTGGGCAGGCACACATACACACCCAGCATGAGTTTTAAGCCAGCAGTCCCGGGCTCAAACCACGGTTGACTAGGTGGAAGTCCAGCAACGTAACCATTATGCCATCTGCTGGTCTCAAGGAGAATCTTATTATATGTTTCTTCCTTATAACAAATTTGACAAAAAGAGAAAGACAAGGAAACCAGAGACCATTTCTGGGAAGCTAAAGATCAATAAACCCACAGATACCTAAAACAAGCCTATTGTACAAGAGTCACAAATTCAAAGCACTAACTTTGACAAGTATTTTCTTCCTGCCAATTTGAACTTAGAAAAGAAGGAACAAGGGAAAAAAAAATTACCTTCCTCTTCCTCTTCCCAGGTATCGCAGTTGGTGATCTCAGAGAAACCGATTTAGTAAGACTTCGGACCCTTTTCTGCCTCTCTCCAAGTTCCCATTCCATCTGCAAGTCCCAGAGGAAAGTGTCTTTGCTTCTCTGGCCGGGCTCACCATAACTGTAGGAAGTTTTAAATGTTCTTCCTTCATTTGGAAGGTTTGATGATCTTTACTCTATGAAATAAACTGATGATCAGATTAACAGAAAAAAAAAAACATGCAATAATTTATTGAAGCATGCACATATATCCACAGGGATCCATATGAAAATCAAAAGAGAGAGCGCCAACTGAAGGAGTGTACTATACAGAAAAAAGAGCTTTTGAATGAAGATAAGAAAGAATAAGCAGTGAAAATGCCAAGATAGTCTTGTATTTCTGGGCCAGGTGTGAGAACTTTAATCTTTTGTGATGCTGTTTTTCCTGGGTAGGTAAGGTGGGGCAGCAGGAAAGCCCGCCTGCATTCAATTCACCACTTACTTCACTGATGTAAATACATAAATAAATAACCTTTACAAAAGGTTAGCATTTTTTTTTTTGGTAAAGAGTTAATATTGTGTCTACAACCCCTCTGAGTAGTCATCTCAAAAAAATGCAAAGAAATCTATTTGAGGGTGGCAAATTTTGGCACAGGATAATACTGGGACCTCTCTAGCTGCAAAGGTGAGAAGTCTGTTCAGTGTATTGGATGCTGTTGTAGTTATTAGGGCTTAATTCCCTGAAAATTATAATAGTTGAAAATAGCCAATGGACATTCGAGTCTATCACTAAATATGACTTATACAGTATATGAAATTGTAAACAAAAGATTAAGGGTCAAAGCCTTCAGAACTGGAAATGATTGAACCAATATTCAAAGAAAAATTCAAGATAATGCCTCTGTCAAGTTTTATTTTTCTATTTTAGATAGACAAGTTAATTTTGTGATTGTTTATTGAGATCCAATTTTCATACAGTAAAATTCCCTCTGAAAAAATTTTTTTTTAGGTTTTTGCCATAGGGAACATATACTTGCTGGAGAGAGACAGCGACAGTGAGAGAACGGCCACACCTCAGTCCCTTGTCTACTATCTTCTCAGGACTTTGGGCACACACGCTCATGTACCTGGTGTGAGTTTCAAGCCTCCAGTTACAGAACCTGAAATGCATTAGTCATGTGGGACTCCAGTGCCTTAACCACCACACCACTTGCTGGCCTAAATTCAGTCGTTTTATGTGTATAGTTAAATGAACTTGGACAGTTTTATACAGTCATGTAACAAGCACTAAAGTCAAGGTGTAACTCTTTGAGGTCCATCCCCTTCTCCCACCTCCAGACAACAGCAGCCACTGATCTGATTGCTGTCTGTATCATTTTTTTCCTTTCCAGGAAATGATATAAATTAAATCATTCAGAATATATTCTTTTGAGTTGGTTTAGCAAAATGCTTTAGAGATTCATTCATGCTATTTTATGTATCTGTAGTTCTTTCCCTGTTATTGATCTGTGGATGTAACAATTCATCTATTCACAGTTGGGCATTGGATTGTTTACAGCTTTTATCATTTATGAATACAGTTACTATAAATGATAGTATGTAGGTTTTTATGTGGACATGGGCTTTCTTCTTTTGTTTTATTGTTGTCATTTGGGCTTTTTCTTTTCTTTTCTTTTCTTTTCTTTTCTTTTCTTTTCTTTTCTTTTCTTTTTTTGCTTTAGGAAGGCATTTTTGCCAGAGAGAGATAGTGAGAAAACAATTCCCACGAGGATGGCCATAACACCACCCCTTCTCTCCCATACTCCTCTCAGGATTTTGGGCAACCATGCACATGAACCTGGTGTCCTTTTCTAGCCGCTGGGACTCAAACTGTGCTTCTGGCTTTGAGGGATCCAACTGCCTTAACCACCATGCCACTGGCTGGCCCTGCTTTATTTCTTTACTATAAATACCTATATGTAAGTTTTAATTTTTAAAACATTTTATCCACTCATTTCCTCTGAGAGAGCGATGGGGTCAGTGGGAAAGGCATCTGCAACAGAACATGGGCAAGGGTGGACCAGGAGACCTCGAGACATGAACCCAGCCCCTTCCATGTGGGCTCGGCCGTGCCAGGCATTGCACCACTGCTGTGTCACTGCAGCTGGCCTGTGAGTTTCACTTTACAAACTGCGAAGCATCTTTCTAAAGTGGAGTTCCCATCAGCCATTTATGAGTGGTCCAGCAGCTTTGCATCCTCTTCAGCACTTGACTCGGTCATATCTTTTTCAGCCATTCTAATTACCATGTAGCCATGTCTCAGTATGTCTTTAGAGTCTTAAGAGTTAGGTTTATAAAGTCAGTTATGAAAAAACATTAAATATCTGAAAATGCAGCAGACAACAAAAAGATCATTTCTTTGTTAGCATTGGACATTGGCCCTTCCCTCTGTTTTTCTACCCATGCTGGACCACTGGCTGTCATTAATCGCAGTTCCTAGGATGCAGTGCCCAGGTGCTCATGGCTCCAGCAGTACCTGAACCTGCTTTCTAGCCAGCTTGGGGTCTTGTAATCACAGGATTTCTAATAGAATCCTTAGAAGTTTCGCTCCTTTTTTCACGCAATGTGTCAGGGAACTGCCTACTAGGAAAATATTTTTGCTCATCATCTCTGAAACTGAAAAGTAGCCAATTATTTGCTGCAGTCCTTCAAGCCAGCCTCACAGAAAATTGGCTCTTGCCACAGTGAGAGAGGAAGGAAAGTTGCTAGAGCTGCAGCATCGATTTGCCTTTTCATCCTTGCGGAAGCTGGGCAACTTTCCTCTCGCCTTTATCTTGATACTTGCTGGGCCTTGTGATCACTTACTTCTGCTTTTCCTCTTGCTGCTGTTCAGGTTTGGATTGGAAAGAGGCACTCACTTATCCTTTCTACGGAGCTATAGCATGGGTGAAGCTGAGGCAAACTGGGCTCCCATGCTGCTTCTCCAGCTTTGACTAGACCAGAACTTTCTCCGCTATTCCACGTGAACATGGCAAGGTATTTTATGACTCTAGTCCTGTGTACAAGTTTATTTGCTTTTGTTTTTCCTGCCCAGATGACCTTGTCCTCCTGTTCTACCTGGGAAATTCTTACTTGCTATTCAAGATCAGATCGAATATCACCTCGTCTATGTTGCCAAATCTCCAAGCACTGCTAGTCACACCCACTACATTCTGCTCTTATTTTAAGACCTCTCACATTGCCTTGTGCCCTAGACTTTGTATTCTTCCCAGACAATACCATGTGTTGCTGTTGACTTGACACGTAGTACACATTCATTGAATATTTTTGAATGATCCTTTAAATTGCAGACAGCTATATTTAAAAGCAGAGATCTTTTCAACTCAGAACAGATGATGTGCTGCCCCTGTAGCACAGTGGTTAAGGACTGTGCACTGGGATGTGGATCCTGTATGGTCGACTGTGCTTTGAATCCTGGCCCCAGCCACTCAAAACCCATGCTGAGTGTGTGTGTGTGTGTATGTGTGCCCAAAATCTTAGTAAGATGGGAAGTTGGAGGAAAAAGGATTGAGATATAACCATGTCCTATGGGGGGTGGCTTTCTCTCTCGTTCTCTCTGGTAAGCATATGTGCCCTCTGGCAATTAAAAAAAAAAGGAATGATACAAGCATTTGCTAAAGAGGAATGCTTGTTTAGTAAAAGTTATCATATATAGTTTGGCTAAGTGGTGGTTATAAGATTTGATCGATCAGAAAGAATTGGATTTCTCTCTCATCCAATCAATGTGTTATAAACCTCATGTAATGAAAAAAAAGTCAAAAAATTAAAATAATGCTGTGACTTTTGACTCCATGGTTAGACTGTGATATGTATAAAAGTAATTGCTTTAACCATGTTTGCAAAATATTAGAACTAAGGAACTAAATACATAATTGTAAATTATTGTATGGGTAAATTCCATACAACAGTTGAAACACATTTATAAAACACATTTATAAAAAAGAGCTTGCTGTTTAGCTAAAAATCATACTTAATTAGATGTCATGTATTGATTTGTTTCTCTTTTCATTTTTGTTTGTCAGAGAGTATATGTGCTTGCCAGAGAGAGACAGAGACAGTGACAGAAAGAGAGAGGGAGAGGAAGAAAACATCTCAATGGAGAGTGGTCACACCAAAATGTATTCCTCTCCATTGCCCCCTCGTTAGGACTTTGAGCATGCACAGACATGTGTCCAGCATGTTTTTCAAGCCACCAGGACCAGGATTGGAATAGTTGGCAAGATGGTATCTGGCTCCCCTTAACCACAGGGCCATGGGGCTACTGATGTCCTGTGTTTTAACTGGCAACCCTGGCCAAAGTGAAATCTTTTTTATTTCACACAATGGAAAGACTAGTTGGGAATACATACAATGCTCTTGGAAGTCAGTTCAGAAACATATAATGTACTGTTATTCCCTGAAGCTATTATTGCCTCAGATTGGTCAGTATAGGTCAACTCAGCTGGGTGACCATCTTACCCAAGTTAGAGACCAGACCAGGAAGGGAACTGAGATGAGAAGAAGTAGGAGCAATGAAGTCACAGACCACATGGCCATTTGGGTCAAAGATGGCAAAGATCTGTAATTACAAGAGACTGAAGACAGTCACAAATTCTTGTATACCCTTCTCATCAAGCAAAGAGGTCCATTGATTGAATGTGTGGGGTATCTAACTGCCTTGACCTATAGTATTGTAGCAAAGGTGACACTAAGCCAGTTTCTAAGCCCAGACCCTAAGAGTATTTTGCATTCCACTTCCTGTTTCTTAGAATATTCTTTTTTTCTTTTTTTGCCACACACACACACACACACACACACACACATACAAATACATATTTTTTTTATTTTAGTTTAATTTATTTTATACGTTCAATCACATACATCACTTGGCTTGTAAAGTGAATGTCCCAACATGAATACATATCTCACCAGTCCAGTTGGTGATAGTATACCTGTTATCATCAACAGATAATAACCCATTTCTGTGACCCATAAATGTCTTGCCTCTCTATTTTTCTCCTTAATGTCTTTCCTTACACTCTCCTCCTTCTCTCACCCTCTTACCACACTGTATCCACTAGCTATAACCATTTTCTATGTTTCTATGTCCTCTTGGCTTAGAGTATTCTTTAGGGGAACACTGAGCCTCCAGATAAGAAATCCAACTTCTCCAAGACTGCTTCTGGAGATTCCAGACGTAGGCTGTTGAGTAGACAGATCTAGCTGAGCTCGGTCTTCCTGCCATCCCTATCAAGCAACATGAGAGTGACACTGTGGTGGATATTTCAGATTCCTTCTGAGAACTGAATACCAGCAAGTGAACTCCTTCAACATCACATGGAACAAAAGAGACACAGAGCTGAGCTTTGCCTGATATCTAAACCACCATCTCTGGAGACATAATGAAAAGATTGTCTTTTTAAATTGTCAAGTTTAGATGGCTTTACAACACAGTAAAAGATAATAAGAAAAAGAATATGAACCACAAGGCCCCTGACTCCATGGTGACTTAAAAACAGTGTCTTTGTGGGGTCAGATGGTGGCACAATGGAAGAAAATGAGGCTCTGCAAGGCCAACCCGCATGGGAAGGTTCCAGGTTTGCATTCAGAGACTTCCTTGAGAATAGCGGCCATGTGCATGCTCAGGATCTAGGTCTGGCTGAAACTGGGAGTGGATCACGGTATCAAGACTCTATTGGAGGGCCAGCAGGTGGTACGGTGGTTAAGGTGCTAGATTCCTACATGACTAACCGTAGTTCAATTCCTGAACCTGGGGGCTTGCTTTCTCACTTTCCCCCTCTCTCTCTTTCTGTCTCGCTGGTGAGCACATGTGCCCTATAGCAAAAACTTAAAAATAAAAATAAAATTTTAAAAAAAGACCCTGTTGGAAATGCTGTCTCTCCCTCCCACCACCCCGAATATTTTGCTAATAAAATAAATTTTTTTTAAAAAGTGCTTTGAATCATTTGAGAATATGAACTTCTCCATTTGCTTGTTTGCCAAGAAAATTTTGTGTGGAGTCAAATCTTACTTAGAATGTTGTATATAACAGAGCTCAAAGCCAAGATGCCTCAACTAACGCATAACTGTGAGGCCAGTGTCACAACTTTTCTGTGTTGTTCTTGTTCTTGTCTCCTAGAAGCTAGGAGACACACTTCAGCCCAGCTGAGATGGGATCGTGAGAAAGATCTGAGACCTAACCTAAGAGGTGTTAACCATTAGAAAATGTTCGAACTTGGGACTAGATGCAGAGAAAATCGCTATAGAGAAGCCTAGCAAAACCGTCAGCATCAGTCAAAGCCATGCAAAAATGGGCAGGAGGGAGCGAGAAGTCAGGGCTGAAAGCCTGCAGCCAGGGCTGCACTTGCTGTAACAGAAACTTTCTGCAGGTAGAGGGAGTTGCTGAGAGAATGCAGCAGGAGTTTGAGAACCTCAACAGAAAGTGCAGCTGGAACTCCCAGATGAGACTGACGCAAGAAGGGGCCTAAGACTCCAACCGAAGCCACCCAAGGCAAAAGATTTTACTAATTCCTTTGTGGGGAAAGATTAAAGGAGATCACACCTGGGTTATACATATATGACATAATTACTGATATTTATCTCACTTAATTGCCAGGTGAATCTGTTTCTAGTTTTATTTTGGTTCTCAAATAAGCATCTTTATTTTCTGAACTATTCCACAGAAGATCTCTAGGTAGATAGTGTCGAATGAGAAGTGCCTGAGCCTGGGTGATCTGGAAAGACCAGGTTCCTGGTGCCTAAGGAGAGATTTGGTTTGAGTCAGCAAGACTCCTGTGTAACAGATAGTAGTTTGATCACATACGAAGGAAAGACTTACCCAGCGTCTTTGTGATCAGGTAACCCTTTGAAGCATACCCAACTTTTCAGAAAACCACAGGTTTATATACATTAAGGCACACCTGCATTAGAAAGGAGTTTTACTATTTCAGAATTAAAACCTAGTCTAGGGATCAGCAGTTAGTGTAATGGCTATGTCGCTGGACTCCCACATAGTCGACCGCAATTCGCGTCCCGGACCCGGAGGCTTAAAACTCACGCCAGGCGTGTGTGCATGCATGCCCAAGATCCCGAGAGGAGAATGGAGAAGGGATTGCGGCGTGGCCATCCCCCTTTGGGGGGGTGATTTCTTGCTTTCTGTCTCTCTCTGTCTGGCGAGCGCACACGCCCTATAGCAAAAAAACCTCTAAAAAAAAAAAAAAAAAAAAAAAAAACCTAGTCTATTTTGTTCTGTACGTATTTGAAAAATGATTTAATCTAATGAATATGTATGATGATCATAATAATCATTCAGTCCTATTATGCAAAGCTTTCTCCAAGGAAGTGCAAAGCTTTTAAACAAGCCACTTCTAAAACCTATCACATCCTTTTGCATGCAGCAACCTTCAAAGAAGCCCTGACTTGGCATGTTATTGCATTAACTTAATAGGCTGAGTGAACTCCTAGGTTAGCTGAGGTGGGCCCCTTGGAGGACCTTACAAGTGTTTTATTAGGAAACAAAGAGCACATATAAAGGTTTGGTAATATTTGTAGCCTGGTATTATTCTTGATACACATTTACAACCTCCAAAGCTAGTGCTTTGGAGCCAATAATGCTGTGTGCTGGAAAGCAAATCAGCAATAGCTCAAATGTATTCAGAATCCATAATGCTGACCACATAACAGCTGGAAAACAGTCTTGAAATGCTCTCGTGGCGTGGTCAGTTATTATAACAATAGCTCAGAGGCTTGACATTTGCAGCAGTAAAATATCTAGGCATCTGAACTTTAAAAAAAAAATTATAGCAATTTTTTGTCAGATCAGCAAAAGTGCATTTGCCATCATCAGATGCTATTCATTTTCTTGCCTATTAACCTTCCTGATGGAGCAGTTGCTCCCCTGACTGGATCTTTGGGTGATGAAGTTATCAATTTCTGGAAGCCTATCAAGTTGCTGTATATTCTAAACTCTCCAGGGCAGGAAAGACCAATTATTTTACTTCAAGCTCAACTTGGTATGTTTACCAGACTCAAAGAACTTCCCATGGGAAGTAAGTGCTTCTCAGCTGATGTGTTAGACACATACATAGTCGAGAAAACTTAATAGTTCCACGAGTGTGGACTGTGTTTCTGGACTAGTTGGTGCTATTCTTATTCTCACCCCTCTTGTCCTGAGAGGGCCATAGTCTTTATATACCACAGCAGTTCATGAAGACATTCTTGGTTCTGTTCAAAGTAAAATATAACAAGTTACTGTGCTGCATGCATCCTGTGCCTTTGTGATTTGTTCTTTCAGACATGCTGTGACATTCAAAGTCACACGGTGAGACGGAAAGACACTGAATCTGAGTTCTGGATTTTAAATTCTCACTCTCCTCCTTGTATGATAGGTGACTGATGTATCACCAGCACTGTGTCTCTTGGTTTCTATCCCTCTGAATCTGTGAAGGCTTGTTTTGTGCTCTCTCATGTGGTCAATCTGCAAAAATGTTCCATGCAGGGGTGAGGAAAATGTGTATTTTGTGTTTGTTGGGTGGAAAGTTCTCTAGGTGTCTGTCAGATCCATTCGATTTATGGTATTGTTAAGATCCTATATCTCTTTACTTACTTTTTGTCTAGATAATCTTTCCAGAGGAGATCCCAACAATTATTGTGTCACAGTCTCTCTCTCCTTTTCTTCACTGAGCAGCAGTAAAATGATGAAGAATCTGTATCCTGTAGCCTGACAGCCTAGGTTAATCTACACTTTGGTGTCATCATCTGGAACATGACATGAGTAACTAACACTCTAGTACTTGCTTTGTGCCAAGTCATTTCCTGAGAACTTTACACATACATTAACTCCCTTAGTTCCCACCCAATTCCAGAAGATAGATGCTATTATTCTCATTTTGCAGATAAGGAAACTGAGATATAGAGAAAGTAACTTGTCCATGCTTATACAACTGTTGAGAGACAATTAGAACCCAGAGTCTGTGCTATCCCACTTGCCTTATAGGTTCTTATGAGCATTTGCTGCATGCACGGTCTATGAAACGGGTATGAGACCAATCCCATAGATTTCATAGGGGTGTTCTATGGGTCACAGTCATGGTAGACATGAAAAATAGCTGAAAGTGCTCTAGAGACACTTCTGTATATGTAATAATTATTGTTATCGTCCCTGCAAAGTTATTAGTAAACAAATGGCAACTTTGAGTTCCAGAACTTTCCAGATGATACAAGGTAATAGGAAACGAACACAAAAATCTCAAGGGAGAAAAATTTTAAAATAAAAAGAACATATGGCAGGGACCAGCAGTTAGCATAATGGCTATGTCACTGGACTCCCATGTAGTCTACCGCAGTTCATGTCCCACGTCGGGCGCGTGTGCATGCATGCCTAAGATCCTGAGAGGAGAATGGAGGAGAAGGGATTGCGGCGTGGCCATGCCCCCAGGGGGTGATTTCTTGCTTTCTGTCTCTCTGTCTCTTTCTGTCTGTTTGGTGAGCGCACGTGCCCTATAGCAAAACCTCTAAAAAAAATAAAAATTTTAAAAAATTAAAAAAAAGAACATACGGCAAACACAAAAATAGAAATGTGTTACCTATGGTAATGTCTTTGACTTGCTTTAAATGCAATGCATTTATGCTTTGAACCCTTATCATATGCTGTAAAAATGCACAATGGTTAAATGTAAATAAAAAGAAAGAAAGACAACTCATTCACTGTGTCAGTGTTTAGTCACTTGAGAAAATCAATGCTGAGTCCCACAAATCCAAGTGTCTGGTATCTGAGTCAGATGTCTGAAGCTAGGGAAAGGCCAGATGAAGGTTTCTTCAATATGTAGTGAAAAGCCCAGGGCCACCTAACAGTTTTCAACTGGTAATACCAATGAGGAGACTAGTTAGGTGTGATTAGGCATCAACACCTTTCCTTTGTACTAGACATGTCAGAAATCCTTTTGGGTTCCTCCTTTCTCCCACTAAGAAAACATTTCTGGAGCCTTCAGAGCTCATGCCCTGATAAAGATGAAGGTCCAGCTGCTATGACAACTCCCAGAAAATCACAGCACTTATTGGAGCTGAAACCACAGATGGCTCACTGAAGTCAGTGGCCAGGCTGGTGAAGGGTTTTGCTTTATTATCTCTGAGCTGGCTCGGAGCTCCCACATTGAATCTGACTTAAAGGAAGAGAGAATGGAATTTGCATGAAAACAAAACAAATCCTGAATGTAGGCTGATTTCAAAATCAAGGAAGGAAAAAGGCATTGTACTTGCTACTCACCATCCGTCATTACATGTTTTTCCTAGTTGAGCAACCACCTTCCAAACACGGTTCTGGAATAACACCACAGCTCTGGTGACAGGGTTCCTTGGCCCAGTTTCGTCTCAAAGGCTAAGGGAATGCAGTTGGTTTTGGCCATCTAAGACTTAATACGGAGGTGGCATGCTGACGGCCTGCAGTCTGAATATGATACCACCCCCCAGGAGATTTATTATTTTAAAAGAACTGAATTAGTTGTCACCATGGTGTAAAAGGCAAATGAGTTTATATAAAAACCTAGATTTCTAAATTTGGAGCAACTGGAAGATTGAGAGGCCCTCGTTCCTCCATAGCCAGCACCTGGTAAAGGTGAGAGGTGGCTGCTTTTCCAGGTTATTGCCTGTTTTAGCACTCAGCTACCTGCCTAGCCACTGTATTTGTGGAGCTCCACCTTGGCACTAATGATACTGTCCTGCGCATTACAGGAGGCTTAGTGGCCTCCTGGCCTTACACTAGATGCCAGTAGAACCCCCCCACACACATACCATTGCCCCTCATACCCACAATCCCACTGCAGTGTGACACCAAAGATGTCTCCAGACATTGCCAAATGCTTCCTGGGAGGAGGCAGGAATGGCCTCAGGCGGATAACCGCTGTGTTAGGGCCTGCACTATGTTAGAAGCCACACACTAATGAAACAGTATTGTATTATCTTACACATGATGATAGAAATAGTCAAGCTCTGTAGAAATAATAATTAACATGATTGATTCTATGCACAATTTTGAGTGACCAGACCCAGAGAAATACAAAAGTGTTCCCAGGATGCTCAGATACAGCAGTTGTTTTATGCAGTACTGAGAGCAGGAGACACAGAACAAGTTGTGAATCAGTGTACAGAATCTTTTTATTGATCTGACCCCAAAACACAGGACATCTGAAAGCAGAGGCCTACAGTTACAGGTGGGTTTAGATATTCTTAGATTAGTAAGTGGTTAAATATGCAAGTCTCTGTCAAAAAGAGATGGAGTCGGTAGCAAAGACTGTCTGAACTTAACCTGAATGTAGATAATAAGGACTTGCTATTTATCTGGTGATACTATGCTGGGTCAGGATGTAAGGAGCTACCCACGACCACCGGACAAAAGCAGTCTGTTACAGCAAGAACATGAACAGCACAGACTTCTTATGCTCAAAGTGCCATAATGGTGAATAATTGGCAAAGACTGCCCAGGGCTTTGTGGTTGTCTACATTTTCAATCCAGATTGAAGTGTTCTTTTCTTCCAAATGAGCTTTCTTATCATCTCAGTCTGAGATAATTTGACCATTAATTGGCACGGCAAAGAATTTTACAAATTGCCAATGTCCTCATTTTACAGGGAAGAAAACTGAGTCCAAAGGAGGCAAATTGCCCAAGGTCACATCACTAGCTAGTGACAGAGCTTGAAGCGGAGCTTGGATTGGAGTTCCTAGCTCACAACTCTTTATACATTAAACACTTGTGTTATAAAGAAAAATTCCAGTTTAGCACACAGATGTCCCGGTGAGTATATTGAGCTACATTTATCATGGCTGTTCTTCTAGGTGACTTCAGGTCTTTTTACTACCATGGAATGATATTCCCCCTCTTCAAATAAACTGTTTTGCTCAACAAAAACAAAAACAAAAAACAAAACCAAAAACCCAACAAGTGTTTTATTCAATGATTACCTATTCAGATGTCTTATGTTAAACACATAGGTTTTAAATAATCACAAACTACAATCCTTTCCTGCTTTCCAGTGCTTGGGGCCCTGAAAGAGGACCTAAAATAATGTGCTCCCTTTAAGGTGCAGGCTTCATAGGAAGCAGTCAGAGGGGACACTGTGTGATGGTCTGCCCTTTAAATTAGCATCACTGCTCAAAGCATGTCCATAATGCCCTGCTTGGGAAACAAGAATGCGAGAAGGATTCAGGGTTGGGAGCTGTCTCCTCAGCTGCATTTTAGGAGGCCCCTAGTTGGCCCTGTGGGTGCTACGGAGGTTGGCAGTCTGTGCAATAAGTCTGGAGAAGAGATGGCCTTGCCAAAAGTGCCAAAGCAGTAATTTGCAGGGACATTAAAGCCTGGCATCCTGCCTAAGGTCACCTTTCATCCCTCTCAGCCAGGGGCCAAAGCCCTTACCTGTTTACACCTGCTTTGCAAGTTGCCTGAATGCTAAGCGACTTATTGTCCCCTATGAAAAGTGCCCTGTTGTCTATTCTTAACTGGTTTTGTTGGTGCCTGGATGCTTGGTGGAGAGAGAACACAACAGCTTAGATCCTTGGAAAAGGTCTGGTGCTGAGACATTTCAGGCCTTCTCATCTACCCAAATGTGTAGCAGCCTCTAGCCCTGAGGAGACAATGAGTGGGAGAGATATTGTTGGTCTGTAGTGGACAGGAATTTTGAAAAAGACTCCACTGTTGACCTTCCTTGTTTGTCTTTGTGGCTTGTAGTTTTGGCTGCTGCTTCTGATATCTTTACATCCTAGTTCTAAAAACCTTCATGTTGCCTTGAAATACCCGTGAGTTACCAGATAGCATAGAATGGGTATTTCCCCACTTTTACTACATGTATACTTCAAAAGTTCATGAAAGAGGGAAGTAAGAATGAGTTTACTTTCATCCAAAAAGAAATTAAAAATGATACACTTTTTTCATAATATGTGTTTTCTGAAAATATCTTGAAGACCCTTGGTATGTATTGATGATGCTAGAAGCAGAGCTGACTGCATTTCCCAACAGTGCATTGTGTTCTGCAGCAAGCTGGGTTCACAAGGGGAAAGGGACTCAGTTTCCTTCATCGTTATCCTTCCCGCATATGGTTTTTAATTTTGGGTGTGTGCTGAGACACACGAGGGCTGTAACCTCCTCCCAGCTTGACTTCCCATCATGGTTTATTGGTCTAAGGAAAAGGAATTTTATAGCCCTCTGCCCTGACTCTTCAGTTCATGTTGAGTAACCAGACTTCAGCTTAGAAACTTCAGTGGATTTTCAAGTTTTGAAACATTTTGGAGAAGTGGGAGGTAAACTGAGGCCTTGGCAAGCAGTTGTGTGTTTCCTTAGTTGCCTCTGCATATAGAAGATAAAGAAGTTTTTACCCAACATCTGGACTGTCTGATAGCAATGATGCTTTCTAGTTTACCAGGTTTCTAGGGTTTTGAAGCTTTGGCTTTGAGAGAAGGTTGTCACTAAGGGCATCGAGTTTTTAAGTGAATGTTTTATGTTGTTTCTAATAACAAGGGGTACTTGTTGACCAATGTTGAAGGTAGACCTCTTGTTACAGTAATTATCTGGGTTTAAGTGTGAGGAGACACAAAGAAAAATACAGTCCCTCATGTCTTCTTATTTTCAGGGGCATGACTTAAGAATATGGGATGGGGACCAGTAGGTGGTATGCTGGTTAAGGTGTTGGACTCCCACATGGCCGACTATGGTTTGGCGCCCTGAACCTGGAGGCTTGAAATTCACTCTGGGTGCATGTGTGTATGTGTCCAAAATTCCAGGAGGAGAATAGAGGAGAAGAGATTGTGGCGTGGCCATCCCTTATGATAGAGTCTTGAAGTTCACTCTGGGTGCATGTGTGTATGTGTCCAAAATTCCAGGAGGAGAATAGAGGAGAAGGGATTGTGGCGTGGCCATCCCTTTTGATGGAGGGGAAGTGGGAGATAATATCTCACTTTCCCTCTCCCTATATCTGGTGAGTACACATGCCCTGTGGTAAAAAAAAAAAAAAAAAAAAAAAAAAAAAAAAAAAAAAAAAAAAAAACCCAACAACAACAACAAATAAAAACTAAGGAGAAAAGAATATGGGGTGACTCCTTTTTAGAGTTATATTTTTATTTATTTTATTATTTTATTTAAAATCTTGGGCTTCAATGATGTGGTACCTATTCAACATCAACATCTGACAAGGGCCACTCTTTGTTCTGGTCCAAGGGTTCATTTTAAGCTTTTTTTTGGTTGTGATTGTTAAGATATGTTTGTAATTCAAATTTCAGAGCTGCAGGGAGCCATAGAGGCCATAGAATTCAGTTGTCTCCCCCACTTCCCCCTTTTAAGACTTGTTTGTTTGAAAAATTATTTATTTAATTTCATTTATTATTATTTTTTTATTTTGCTATAGTCACCAGAGAGGAACAAAGAGAGAGAAGGAGAGTGAGAGAGCAAGCCACCAGGTCTGGGACATGTGGGAGGTCAGTGCCTTAACCACCATGGCACCCTTTTGTAAGTGAAGAAACTGAGGCTGGCAGGGAAGTACTTTGCTCCAATTAACACGACTCATCTCCAGCAGTGGCAGGGGTAGAACCAGGACCCTTGCCACATGCCCTTTCCATGTTGTAAACATTTTTCTTTTTCCTGCACATTTCTGACCTTCACTTTCTTTGGGCTCTCTAAAATGTTACAGGATAGGAAATTCCAAAAACCCTATTTGAGTTTTACTTTTTATCAGATGGCCTTTAGACACAAACCCTACCTGCCTCAAAAAAATAGCCCATGGTTTACTGATAGAATTCTCCACGTTGATCTTTATTTAATTCACTGTTTCCTAGTACCTCATCCTTTCCAGCTGGTTATTAATTATCAGGCAATATCCTCTTGAGCTGTCACTATTTCTTAATTACCTTATTAATTGTAATCACAGAGATTGATCTCTCTGACATTCTATGTCTGACTCACTGAGGAAATAAGTTGAATATTCACGAGAGACTCCAACAATCTCACTACCTTAACTTATTATTTCCGTTTTCCAGGCTGGTATCACGAGAAGCCAGATGTGTCTGCTTAACTCAACTGGCCTTTATCCGAGTCATAATTAGAATGTCCTTTAACAATTCTCAGCCCTTCATGCTTACTCAGACACACCTGAGACTGATCAGTTCATGTCCACCCACCTTCACTCTTTCATCTTTAGAATAGAAAGAATTCCTCCCTCATATCTTGCGACAATCCTTTATTTGCAATTCAAAGCAATCATGAGGAGACAACATGAGTATATTTTAGTTCTTCAAGGTTTTTAACTGGAATGCTAGACTTGAAGGGTCTGGTGCCCAATCAAAAATTAATTTTCTTTCCTTTTAAAACAGGGTCTTGCCATAGTGTGATCCTCTTGCCTCAGCTCCTGAGTAGCTCGGATCACAGGGGTGTGCCACTGCACCAAGCTTCTTGGGTTGGCTGGGAATTGAACCCAGACCTCCTATGTAGCCTCAGAGTAGACCTAAAAAAATGTTCTAAATCAAGGCAAGTTTTCTCTTTTTTTAGTTTTGCAATAAGGCCAGAGAGTGACAGAGAGAGGGACATGAGAAATCATCTCCTAGGATGTAGTCGACTGTGGTTCGCATCCCGGACCCGGTGGCTTAAAACTCACGCTGGGCACGTGTACGTGTGTGCCCAAGATCCCGAGAGGAGAATGGAGGAGAAGGGATTGCGGCGTGGCCATCCCCCCGGGGGGTGATTTCTCGCTTTCTGTCTCTCTGTCTCTCTCTGTCTGTCTGGCGAGCGCACTAGCCCTATAGCAAAAACCTCTTAAAAAATTTTTAAAAAAAGAAATCACCTCCCAGGGAGGATGGCCACACCGTAATCCTTTTTCTTCTAGTCTCCTCTCAGGATTTTGGGCATGGATGTACACTTGGTGTGTTTTTTGAGCCATGGGGACTCAGACTGCAAAGTTGACCACGTGGAATCCAATGCCTCCTCCACACCACCTGATAGTCCCAGTAGTCTCTTAGTATGTGCTAAGAACTCATTTGTTTATTTTATTTTTCATGACGAAGTACTACTGTGAGCCTCACCTACCCCCACCCCACCCCGTCCCAGGTTTCACTTAATTTTTAGGAAGTAACAAGAATAAATAGGTTTTTCAACTAGGTTGGTCATTGTTCTGTATAGTCTGGTCTGTATTTGTATTAGAAATGGTCAATAGGTAGAAAATTAGAACTAAAGACTAGAATCTATAAAAAAATGGGGGGTGTATGCTTGTATATTTGCAGTTGGAGGAAAATCAGAAAGAAAGAAGGAAAAAAAGAAATAAAGAAGACTGTAAAAGAAAAAAGAAAGGAAAGAGGAACGATAGAAAAGAAATGAAAGTAAAGGAATGAAATGGAAAGAAGTAAGGAAGGGTGAAAAGAAAGAAGAAAGAAAGAGAAATAGAAAAAGAAAGAAGCAAGAGAAAGAAAAAAGAGAAGGAAGAAAAGAAAGAAGAAAGAAAAAGAAAAAGAAAGGAGGAAGCAACTTAAGTTCAATTGTCAGAATCTCACAGGATGAGGATGATCATGTGATGCCACCAGGAGGCAGATTTCTGTTTCGGCCCTGGATACAAGCACCCAATTGAATGATCAATGTGACTGAGCCGGTCCACGTATCTAAGAGCCTGAGGAACATCGCCAGAGGTGTTCTACAGCTCCTGCTACCTCAAACTATTCGAAATGAGTTCCTTATCTTCTCACCTGACTTGCTCATTCACTCATCCTACCCATACTAAAGACCCAAATATCACTCTCATGACTCTTCTCCTCCCCCAATCACCTGCCAAATGGTTTCACTTAATCAGTTAAGTTCAGTTCTGTTTGTTTGGTTTCCTTATTACTCTCTCTCTAACCCATTTCTTTTCTTTTTTTTCTTTTTCTTTTTTTTTTTTTTTTTTTTTTGGAGAGGTTTTTGCTATAGGGCACGTGCACTCGCCAGACAGACAGAGAGAGACAGAGAGACAGAAAGCGAGAAATCACCCCCAGGGGGGAAGGTCACGCTGCAATCCCTTCTCCTCCATTCTCCTCTCAGGATCTTGGGCACGCACGCACACGCGCCCGGCGTGAGTTTAAGCCACCAGGTCTGGGACGCGAACCACGGTCGACTATGTGGGAGTCCAGCGACATAGCCATTACGCTAACTGCTGGTCCCTAGCCCATTTCTTCTAGTGCTACTGCTTCAGTTCCTCATTTTGTCTGTCCTGCCTGTGTCAATCATCTTTCTGACTTCAGTGGCACCTCCACCGAATGTCTGGGAGAGTGCTCCATGACCAGCCTCACTAGTCTTATGTCTCTAATGCCCTTTCCTTTCTCTTGTCCTGCTCTCCAACTTCCCATGTGACTTTATATCCCATGCCTTCAAATGTTCTCTTCTTTTCTTGGAGTGTCATTCCTATGTAATCTTTTCTGTCAAACCTCTACCCATACTCCAAGACCCAGTTCAAGCATCTTTACCTGGAAAGCCTTCCAGGGACCCCAAACAGAGCTGATTGTTATCTTCTTTGTGTCTTCTCTAATTTGTACCTACCTCATTATTACACTTGTTAACTGTGTTGTCATAGTCTGTATACCTGTAAGGTCCTTAAAAGCAGGAAGTATGGGAACCAGCAGTTGGCGTAATGGCTGTGTCTCTGGGCTCCCACGTAGTTGACCGCGGTTCGCGTCCCAGACCCGGTGGCTTAAAACTCACGCCGGGCTCATGTGCGTGCGTGCCCAAGATCCCGAGAGGAGAATGGAGGAAAAGGGATTGCGGCGTGGCCATCCCCCCCCCCCCCGGGGGGTGATTTCTTGCTTTCTGTCTCTCTGTCTCTCTCTGTCTGTCTGGCGAGTGCATGCACCCTATAGCGAAAAAAACTCTCAAAAAAAAAAAAAAAGCAGGAAGTATGACTTTTTATTTCTTTCATCTTTTATGCCTATTGCATTATCTAGCACACAGTAGATTCCCAGCCAATATTAACTGAATGAATGGAGTCCATGATCCCTTGGAATTGCTTCAAGTTATGTTCCACAACTGCTATGCTTATTTCACGTTTCAACATTCATCAATGTCAGGGGTCGAATTGTTACCCAACAATTGTTTTTATCAGCCTACTTACAGTGGTAACTGCCCTTTCTCTGGAACAGCCGGGGGTGGAATGGAGGAGAAATAATCACCTTGGCAATAATGAAAATGGGCTAGTGTACCATCTGCAGTGCTATGGTACGATAACTAAGGTGATGATTTTGGAGTGAAACTCAGTTTAAATTTCAGTTCATTTTCTTGTTCCATCTGCGACTTTGGTCAGGGTTATCTGGCTTTTCTGAGTCTCAACATTGTGTCTGTAAAATGGGAACACAAATACACTACGCCCAAATTTTCTGTGGAAATTCAATCAGATAATACATTAAAGGTCTTGCTATATATACTCCTTGGCATATAGTAACTTCTCAATAAATAATAGTTGACCATTATTTGTATTACATTAACCTCTAGAAGACATAGATAGGAAGAAGTGTGACAATGCCTTCTGGTCATGAGGGGACTCCTCTTTCAAAGATGAGTAGTTTATGGGGGTCCTCATCCAACCCACAGAACACAAAATTCCTGTTCTCTGCTCTTCCAAGAACAGTAGTGAACTAGTGCTATTCTTTGCACAAGAGAGACATTAATTCATTATATACAAGATATGCATTAGGGCATTCATTCTCTCCCTTTGAGGAAGGCAGAATGATCCCCTTACTCTAGCCTAATCTTGGTGGAATATTGACCTGGAAATACATTTTTGGAATCAGTTGTAAAGTTTTCCACACCTTTGGGGACACCCTGAGTTAGTGCAAAATAAAAAAGAAGATATTCTTTATAAGGATTTGCAGCTATGTTGTGCTTCTAAGGTAGAGAAAACAATCTTGTGGTCAAAGGACCGTGGGGCTGGGGCCAAAAACTCAGAATACTAACTTATTCTGCTGTAATTCAGAGTGATCCCTAGTGTGCTGAGAACTACATCTCCAGAAAGTGGATAAGACCCATTCTGTTGACCTCACCTGTTCTTAAGAGTGTAAAATTACATCATATATTGGGAAATGATTTATAAAGTGCTATACAAGTCTTAGGTGTTACGGAGATGATTATTCTACTTTACTGCCTTCCTACTTCCTCTACCAGATGCCTCTAATAAGCCCAGATTTCCAGCAGCAACTCAACTGGTTCAGAAATGAGAAAACAGGGGGCTTCAGTTAAAATTGCTACCATCTTTAGCTAGTTCCTTTCTCTCTCATTCTTGTGCTGTTGTGCTTTCCTTGGCCTTTCGTTGGACCATTACAGATTTATTTATGCATGCGATCTCACGTTGCTATTTCTAAAAAATGTTAAAAACTCAAAAGCATTCTTGTGTTCCATCAGACCATGTCCCAAGCTCCCAGACCACAGGGCTCAGAAGACCCAAGGAAGTCTTAAGCCACTGAAAGAAGTTTATCTTCCAGTTCATCTTTGTAAGTCCAAAGGATGGACAATAAATTGAGCCTTTCTTCTTTTTCTTTTTTTTCTCGTCCTTTCCTTCCTTCTTCCTTCCTTCCCTCTCATCTTTCTCTTCCTTCCTTCCTTCTTGTTTTCTCTTTCTTTTTCCGCCTTCCTTACTTTCTTCATTCCTTCCTTTTTTTTGCATGAGCTCACTAAAAAATTGAGTTTCAATTTGCTACTAGATTTTTCCCTGTATATATTTGTGTACTTTCTCTTTTCAGGAAGCAGAAATCAGTTGGGTTCCATGACAAGTTCCTTAATGGAGAGAGATAAACAACTCATCGGTCTTTCTCACTCACCCACCGACATCTGGAAAAAATGTTGCTTGACCTCCAACAACAAGTCAGACCCACCGACTTAAAACTTGAGTCATATCTTACCTTCTCCCCACCCCTCTAAATCTGATCCTTCATTTCCGGCCAAACTGGTCCATCACTAATTCTCAAACATTCCATTTCTTGCTTCTTTTTTTCTGAGTCTCCATTTGGTATACCCTACTTTCCTCTCTCATTGTGGAAAAATAAAGCAAAATAGGAAGCCACCAGTCAATGCTCTGCCTCCTCAATGGTTCCCAGAGCCCCCTCCAGCTCCCATTTGGGAGCTTTACCTCTATGCTATTTATTGTCCACAGTATATATTTTAGAAATTGTCACTAAAATTCTTATCTGTGTTTTTTTTTTTTTTGACAACTTTTCAGATAATCTTATGAATACTTTTTATCCAACCTATATGATAAGAATTATATTTAAGTTTCCTTTCTTGGTACAGAATTTTAGCTAAACTTATAATTATTATCACAAGTTTATTATTAGTACTACCAGCTGCTATTATTAATACTTGTAGATTCATGGATAATAACTGAAGATCCAGGGGAGACTACGTGACCTCCCTGAACCTATTTGTCCATATGTGGGTATATACTTATCTTCCTGGCAGTAGCAGGAGGAAGAATACTCAGAAGTCAGAGTGACAACTGTGTGCTTTTTAGTTAGTGAAAGTAGAGAATCTTAAATGTCAGCATATTACTTGTTTTAATATTTTGACTCAACCACAAAGCTTTCTCTTAAAAAAGGATTATCAACCTTTTATGAAACTGAAGTAGGCGCTTTCTGGCTCCCTCAGGAAAAAAGCTGAACAAACAGATGGGCCTGCTTGGAATGTGAGCCTTGAAGAGCCCTGCTCCTGCTGACAGAGGTTGTAAATTTCACTGGCGACCCCTCTAGAACAGTCTCTGCTGCCCAATTTCCCGGGGGAGCTGTAGCTAGAAATCACAAAGCCAGAGGCTCTCTTTATTGTGTTATTGCTTGCTTTAGGAGACCCAGTGACCAGTAACGCTAACATGGTACGTCGGAGTCTCCTCCTGTCATGCCCCTAAGGTTTTCGGCTCCTGAAGCAGCTGCAGTGGTCACTGTCAAGATCTAATAATTTCAGAGATGATGCAGACGATGCAGACATCATTTTTGTTAGCAAATAATTTCTGTGGTACCAGTTATTTCCTACTTACTGAAGAATTTCCTTTCCCAACAGATTAATCTCAAGAAATCCTGCAAATGTCCCTATGCCCGGCAATCTGTTCATTGTGCAAATTAGACTCTGGATAGAGATTTGTTAAATGGAGTTTTATAGGAAACGTAATTCTAGTTTCTGGGTTGGCTTAAAAGATGTCTTGGAATTTGAATATTTCTGCCTTTTGAAGACATCAATTTAATCATAAAAAATGGGCCAACTTGATTTCACAGTAAATTACCCATCTCTTGTATTTTTCTCCAGAGTTAGTCATTTCTGCCAAAGAATGATGAGTCAAGAACACCTCGTCAAGGCCAAAATGTTAGAATGTCCTGCTTTGGAGACAATGCATGCATTAGGTTGAACCATGGGAAATTGCTGATATTTGACCACTTTTTATTTACAAAGATGGCAGTTTTATGACTCAACCTAATACACAGTTTCTTCCTTTTTGGTAAGACTCTGGGTTTCACCATGTGGATGGACAAGAGGTGCTTCCCTCAACCTCCTCTGTCTCTGTGCCAGTAGGGTGTGGGAGGCCCAGTGCCAGCTTGTCTTTCTCAGATTAATAGGTACAGAGAGAGAACAAGGTGATGTCTCCAGGGGGCTTCACTTTATGGACAAGTGTGCCAGCTTCAGAATTTTTTAAAAGTTTATGTATTTTTTTTGTGTGTGTGAGAGAGAGAGAGCAAGAAAGGTGAGAGAAAGAGTACCCTTGATAGCATCTTGTCATGATGCAATTCACACCCCCTAAGCCTTCCAGTCAGCCAGCATCATGGGACTGCTTGTGGATACTCCTGGTATATCTGGTCAACCTGAGATCCAAATCCAGGGTCCAAACCCAGGGCCTTCTCATGTGAATCCAATATCTCACAGTGACACCCTACTGCCTCCACCACTGCGGCTAGGTTAATTTTAATTGTCATACCTTTTCAATAACTCATAATTTTATTATTGCTTCTTTTCACCCCTTCCCCCCCCCCCCCCAGTTCTTACTCAGTTTCTTAGCCTTTGTACTTTTAGAAGGCAACCAAAATCATACTTAAAAGAAACTGACTGACTGAAGGATATACAAACACAGTAAATGGGTGTAAATACCAGATACAGTGTGTGTGGAAGAGTAGGGCCTGAGGAAGGACATTCAGAAGAAAAATAGGGAGGCAAAGCATTAATGGGACAAAGAAATGTGGTATTATCTGTTGAAGATATTTTATAGTTTTATCAACTGGACTAGGGAGAAATGTTCACATACTGAAATATTCACTTTGTAAGCTAAACAATGTGATTGAATGTATAAAAGAAAATGAAATTTAAAAAAAGAAAGGAAAAGAAAAAAAAAAAAGAGGCCTCTAACAATAGCATATGGCTTCGGTCATTCTAGAGCGTCCCTGGGTAGCATCATGAGGGATTTTCCTTTCAGTCAAAGCTAATGAAAATGAGTTGTAATGGCAGTTGGGCAAATATAGTTTGTAAATTTCCAATAATTATTTTATGATTTCATAATAGCATCTCTGTTGACACAGAAATGCAAGGGGACAGGGGAAGTACCTCTTTCCTGGCCACATTGTAAAGCCCAGAGTCTTACCATAAATGCCCTGTATCCTGCACAAAGGATTCTCTTCTTACAATAAAGTGGCCCATTACTTATGGATGTGTGAACCTGGAGTGACTTTGCAAGAAGGGGAAGAACCCAGGTATAGTCAACGTTAGTAAAGGAATAAGGAAAGCAATAACTTCCATACCTATGTCTGTTACTCTGAGCCATGCCTGTTCACTGCTTTCTGTGTCTCTCTGCCTATTGCAATAATAAAACACTGGATCAGCAATTAATGTAAAAAATCATCTAGGAAAATGGTTGTTGGCACTGGCAAACCAGATAAAAATCATATGAACTCTCTCTCCACAACAGCGACATTAGAGATTTGCCACATTTTGTATTCAATTTCAGGATTCCAGATTAAGAAGCCATGACTCAGGAATCTACTACCTTATTTTACACGTGGGAAAACTGAGGACCAGAAAGCTGAAATGTCTTGACCCAGATCATACAATTCCCCTTGTAAATTGAAGAGAGACTCAAACTCCATTCTAATGGCTCCATTTCTAGTTCTCTTATCTCTTTTCTGGAGAGTCCAGTTATCTATCTCATTCTCATTCCCTTCCTGACATGCAGAAGCTCATAAAATCAAACTGAAGGAGGAGGTAGAGGAAGTCATCAGAAAGGGGATTTTGTGGGATTCCCCTACTTCTAATTACACATCCTGAAGACACCAGCAGAGACTATACCAACAACATTAATAAACTTGGCCAATTAGTTGGGAAAAAAAGTAATTCTTTTTTTTTAATTGCCAGAGGGTGAGTGCATTCTCCAGAGAGACAGAGAGAATGAAAGAAGGGAGGGTAGAAATCACCACCCAATGGGGCACTGTCATGCCACAATCCCTTTTCTTCCATTACTCCATCCTGTTGGGGTTTGAGACACACATGCACATGCATCTGCTGTGTTTTCTGAGCCACGGGGGCCAGGACTCGACCTACAGTCAGTCAGGTGGGATCCATTTCCCTTAACCAGTAGGCTGTAGGACTGGCCCATTGTTAATTATTTTAGACAGACTTCCACATTCATGTTTTTCAATTGGATCAATCAGCTTATGCTCTACTGCAGCTTGTTTTCATTTCTACATACGCACAAGCACCCAAACAGGCAGACCTCTACTTTCTTTTATTTAACTTCTGCAAGAAACTGGCTGAATCAAAGGTCAGAGTTTAAGGAAATTATTTCATTGACAACATTAAATATTTACTGAATCTCAAGTATATCCTGGCACTAAACCAAGTTACTGTCCCTGCCTGGTGGGTTTATGGACAGAAATGTCACTGATTTGGAAGGCTTTTCAATGCAGAGATTATGATGGATTAAATCCTTGTCTAACTGGTTTTGCTTTTTCAGCCTTAAATAATGAAAAGAAAGAAAGGGAAGACGGGGATATAATCATTCGCAGGCCGAAGTTTGCTTTTATCGCATATTCAACATGTGGTTGGCAGAAGGTAGAAGAGTCAGTCCTGACGCTTTGCCGGTTCCTCCACAGGAGGCCTTTGTTAGAGCAATTCCTCACGGCTCCCTTGATTACAGGCCCAGTGAGTGAACTGGGAGAAAGAAGGCCTCCTAGTTTCCCCAGTATGAAGTAGAAAAATAATATATGCCTGTCTAGAAAGTTTAAACAAGGAATCAATAATCAATAAAGCAGCCCCACTCCCCAAACGAAATGAGACAAGCTAAAACAACCCTCCAGCTAAAACAACCCACTAATCCCAAACAGAAGAATTCATTCCTCCATTGTAACACCATGTTCCATCTTTCTGTGTTTCCTTCGGACTCATGGTGCCACGGCGCTGACTCCCTGATGTTGCTCCTCTTCTGGTAGAATCTTGGGCAGTGTTTCTTTGATTTATAACTGTTGTATAACACCTTTATTAATTTTAAAATATATATAATGATTTACTTTTTACTCATGGAAGAGAGCATATGTGCACAGTTGAGAGAGAGAGAGAAAGGCAGAGAGAGAGAAAGCCCTCTCCCGCCCGGGAGGCCTGGTCACACTACTCTCCTTGTTCCTCCAGTTCCCCATTCTGTTAGCAGCCCAGGCATGTGTGTGTGAGCCCAGCATGAAGCCGACAGCTCTGGGATGCGAACCCCCGCTGGCCATGGAGGATCCAGCTTCCTCAGTGCAGCATGTAGACACTGCACCATGGGCGGGCCCTACCATTATTAATTTTGCCAGGATAGCTTTTTAAAATTGATCCATAATTTTTTTTTGAAACTGAGTACATATTTTCATCATAAACAGAAACTTAGTATTGCTTATCACAACTACTGGGCGAAAATAGGTTAAGCATGTATTGAAATAAAAATGATTGTGCACCCTTAAAGTCATTTTGCATCGAGTATGTATACCTTTCTTGGCGATACCTTGATCTTGGAGAGCCTAGAAACTGATGTGTGAATCTAAGCTTGGGAATGAACAATGACGTAGAAATCTAGGAACATGATATGATGGGATGGCTTTATTTCTAGGCGCAAATCAGGAAGAAGATAATGAAGAAAATGGCCAGCTCACACTTTTTAAACTGCAGACACTATTGAAACTTCCTAGCAGGTCCCCAGGGCCCTTCTGGGCTGTCCCACAGCTTCCCCTCCTGAGTCTTGAATTTGCTGTCAAAGTTTCCAAACAGTTTTCTGGGGGCCTGCCCAGTCCTGTTTGCTCCTTCTCCATGGGCTTGCTTCCACGGCTTGGGCTCACCTGTACCTTCAGCTCTAGGTGCATGGTTTCCTTCTGGCCACTGTCACTCAGCATGCTAATTTCTGCCTTGGTTGTTGTCGTTGGGGTTTTCTCTCCCCAAGGACTTGGGCCTTGGGCTGCCAACTAGGGGAAGCCCTAGTCTTTTTATAGCTTCTCTCCTTGCCTTTCCCTGATTCCATTAATATCCCATCAGCTAAGTGCAGACCGTTGCCTTTCCCCTCCTTCCTTGGCGTGCAGCAGTGACCCAGTTTACAGGGGGCAGGAGCTCAGGGCTCCTCTGCCTCTGTCTGCACTCGCAGGACACAGTGAGTGCCCCAGTTAGTGTGACCTGGACAGTGTGTTCTTAGTGGGGGGTTACACAGGGAGGCGTTCACTGGTTTCTGCACAGATGAGGAGCTGTGTGTTTGGAATAGAGGATTGGAAAAAGAAAACCAGAATGAGCAGCCTTTTCCTGTTGACGTAGATGCCCCAGGTGACTGCACAAGGCCCTGACCTGCTGCAGGCCTCAGTTTCCTTTCACAGTACAAGTGCAGGAAGGGATGGGGTGCAATGGGAGCCTGTGGGCCCTTTCAGTTCTTTGGTTCTGCCGTTTCTAGCCTCCTTGCATGGCACATAGCTGGTTCTGGCCTGAGCAGCCCTATGGCGTCAGATAAGGCCAGGGACCAGACCGGAGCTGAGTGCCTCTGTCCTGCTGCTGGAGGCCGGCTGTCAGGAGGGAGCCTTTTGCGGTAAGACGTGAAGTCAGGGCAGCCTGTGTGTGGAGCCACAGCAGTGAGGAGGGGCATGAGTCTGGAAAGTAAGCAGTAAGTGTGGAACGAGAGTGAACAGGCTGAAACGGCTAAGTTGTGTGGCCCTAGATGTGGCTCTTAGCCCCTCTGAGCCTAATTTATTCTTACCTGTAAAATACATGTGAAAGGGGAACAGCCGCACCTCAACTGGAGAGATTGGCAAGTCCCTTCCAACATCAACATGTTTTTATTCCGTGAGTCTAAAGACTTTCTAAAAAATGATTTCATGTACCGTAAACACTGAATTCAACACTCCTATACCCTCCACATTGTTAGCAAACTTGCTACCTACTTTGTCAAGAAAATTGAAGTGTATTAGGGGGTGAAGTTTCCTAGTACTACTCAGGTACAAGAAAAGCATACCGCGTGCTGGCTTAGTTTTGTCTTCAATGCAAGTTCAGGACCAGCACAGTGGTAATGCAATGCTTCGTGTTGTTGAAACCACATCGGTTCACATGCTGAGGTCTCCCTGTATGTGCCAGACACCTGCACACATGCCTTGGATTCTAGCGGGTTGAGGCTGGAGATGGATCTTGGTGTGAAGAGCCTTTGTGGGGTTCCCATCTCTTTCGCTCATGCAAGACATAATTAAACTTAAAACAAAAAACAAGTCCACACTGTTCTCTGTGGAGGTGGCGATGCTCAGTAACAGTCGCCAGTGGAGGCCTTGCTCCCAGGGGCGGTCAGGCATCCCCAGAGGACTGCTCAGTCCAGAAGACTAGGGAAGAGACCTCCTTCTTCAGCCTGTCGGTCACTACTGAGTTGCTCATTGTCTAGGCCAGCAAGGTCTGTTCAAAGGCTGGAAGCTCACCCACTCCCACCCCACCTCTGGTACATCTCGGGCAAGGTGGCCTGCTTCTCACGACTGGGGAGCCCAGGACCTCTCATATCCATGTGCCACCCAGCACAGATTCGGCCATCTTCAGGGAAGCATTGGGAGGGCCTGGCTTCCAGCCACTTGCACGACTTGCTACCACTGACCCATTTCTCTGTTCCAGAAAAATCACCCACAAGGTCCTGTCCCTCACTTCCTCCAACTCCTATTCCAGCTCTATCTCCACTTCCTCAGGCATGAGCATAGTCAAAGCAGGCATAGTGGCAGCCGTTCATCGGATCCTGGTTAAATAACCACTTCAAACAAGTCTAGGAGAGAATGGCCATGGTGGCATCCCAGAAGCTCCTTTTCCACCCAGAAGCACAAAAGTCATAATTCCTCTAGAAGCAAGATCAGAAGCTCACAAAACAAAGGCCTACTTGTCCATTCACTGAGGAGTCTACCACAGTAGAAAGAGCAAGATCAAAAATGACATCTCAGTAAATCATCTCGATGCAGAGGCAATGGGGCATGAGTTCCTTCAATTTCCTGCCTCCCCCACACCTGCAAAGTGAGCTGGAGCACTTCTCATTATCTCCTTCAGTTTCAGAAGGCGTGGTGCCCCCTTACTTCCAGACCAACTCCAGTTAGGCATGCCAAGACCAGGCTCCATAGACCTGCTCCTTCCCACAGCGTCAACCTTTCCTCTTAAGGGAGTATTTTTCCTTCAGACCTATGAGCTCGTTGGTCTCCTTCCCATTCATTGAAAAATATTTCTACCTCTGACTCCCATATGCCCTCATGCCCCTGAAAATGTCCCCTCTTTTCTTCTGTTTTGTCCAAACATCTTAAAAGAATCACCTATAGTCAGTGTGACTATGTGCTGTTTACTCTGCAGCCCTGAGTCTGGCTTCTTGTTCTCGTAAAGGCCACCTGGATTCTTCTAATTACACAATCCAATGGACAGTTTCCAATCTTGGCCTTGCTGTACATTTCTAGGGCACTTAGCAACATTGATTACACGCACCACTGCCCCCAATAGTAATAGTAGTAGTGTACGTTTTCAGTTTGCCTCATTTGTTTCTGTTCCTTTTCAACCATGGGCGTCTCTCCCTCCACCCCCACTGACACGCTGGGGTTACCCAGGTGTCTGTTTTCAGCCACTGCTTTTTTCATTATCGATGCTCTCCTTGAGTGAATTTATCCACACTCAGCATTTCAACAAGCACCTGTATGCTAATGACCCTCTAATTCAATCGCCAATGCAGATTTCTCTCCCCAACCCCCAAGGTTCAGGCTCACCAGTTCCATCACGTGCTAGGCACCTTCTTTGGGTAATCTTCTGATATTTCAGATTCGATTCCTCTAAAACTAAATGCAGCACTTCCCTCCAACCTCCATTTCTGCGGTGCCTCTTTTGTCTTCCCCAGTGGCCAAAGTATGTCAGTCTAGGCTTTTTATTTCTTCCTTACCCCCTCAACTGATGGTTTCCCATCCTAGATGTTCTTTTAATCCATCCTCTCTGCTCCACTTCTACCACCGTGCAATCCTATCTCAAATGTACTTTCCCTTGCCTGGACCCACACAGTAGCCTCTCATCGGTTCTCCTGGCTTACAGACTTGCTCGCATCCATTCTGCTCTGGCCAGAGCTACCTGAGGGAGCCACAGGAAACATACATCTGACCTTACTCCTTGCTGCTGAAGCAGTTCTGGACCGACATGAAGAGCGACCCCTTTTCTTGGCACACACAGCTCTCTGCGGCCACTCCTTGCCTACTTACTAAGACTTTTAAGTTCTGCTCCTCCCACTCCCTGCTCCTTATTTTGACGCCAGCGACACTCAGCCGGCGGTAATTCTCTGCAAACATTCTGCTCTCTTTCTCTCCGCTCTTTGCTTCCTCTTTTACTAGTGAGTATGTTTTACTTCAGAGTAGTAGGTGGGTATTAGAAGGAAATGTTCATTTGATATTAAATAATAGAGACTTTGTGCTTGGGAGGGAGGAAATCAGAGAAAAGGCCCCTAGTTAAATACCCAGTTCAGTTGTTTTCTCTCCAGTCCAGCCAAAAAGAGTACTGGGCTTGAGATATTTGGTTTAAAACTGTGTCCAGTTTGGTTTAAAGCTGTTAATAAGTATGACAAACATCTCAGGTTTTCACTCCAGGGAGACGTTCTGAACAGAACGTCTATTAGGAAGGAAGCACTGCCCCCTAGAGGCTTCTACTGGAAGCAACACATCCAACCCTCAGCGTTAAGGCATGCTGCAGTTTCTCCTGCGACGTTTTACAGAGCGACTGTTACTGTAATTTGAACCATATATGCTTTGTAAGTTGTATAATTCCTATTCCCCAATTTTTTATTTACTTCAAAAGTAGTGTTTGGGGAGAAAATACACGTACATGATGCATCTCGAGGAGCACTCATCCTGGAGGCAGGAGACTTGAATTCTCGTCCTGGCTCTCCCATGAATGTCTGAAGACTAAACTCTCTAGTTTGTTAATCAAGGATTGTCCCACTTCAAAATTAAGAATGATCAGAAAGTATATTTTGGGAGTAAAACTTGAAAGAGTTTTATTAATTCCAGTCAATATTTATTATCTACTAAGTATACACAAGGCCCTGGGTTAAAAGCTGCTCTGCAGAAATTATGAGTTTATATTTGATCTTTACAACGTTCAATGAAATGTATTTGAAGAAAGGAAATACTTGGAAGACATTTGGGGTTGTAATTTCAGTAGATAAATTTAACCCTGATACCATGAAAACCTGAAATGAAACTGAGCCAAGACAAAAGCATAACTTATTCTGGGGTTTTCAAGAATCTGACCTGATCCGAGAGCAGAAATGAATCACACACACACACACACACACACACACACACACACACTTCCATAGACACATTTTAATTTGCCATTAAGCTCTGTGCGAACCTCAATTAGCCTAGTTTGTCCTCTTCTATTTGCGACAAGGGGAAGAAAAAAGGCTTTTATTTATTAATAAGAACTGTGATCTATGTATGAGAGATAGTCAAAAAGTTTTTTAAAAAAGTATCCTATGGGTTTCCAAAAAAAAATTTTTTTAGAGAAAGATTTTTTGCTATAAGGCACATGAGTTCACCAGAGAGACAAAGAGAGACAAAGAGACAGAAAGTAAGAAATCACCCCCCCCCCCAAAAGGGGGATGGCCACGCCGCAATCCCTTCTCCTCTTAGGATTTTGAGCACACATGCACACATATCCAGAGTGAGTTTAAGGAGTTTAAGCCACTAGGTCCGGGAGTTGACCCACAATTGACTACATGGGAGTTCAGCAGTGTAACCATTATACCATCTGCCGGTCCCAGGCATTTCAACATTTTCTGCATCAAAATAAACTCATACTTTAATTCCAGTTTTCCATGAATATTTTGAATAAATACATATCCCCTTGGATATGTATTTATATAAAAGTTATACATTTTATACAAAATTATACATTTACAGACTTCATGATCTCTGCAATTGGCTGCTGAGAAGTTCCTTGCTAGAGAAAGGGGAAGATGATTAGGGCACCATGAATGTCCATAGTCACGCTGGAAGGAAGATGCCCAAAGCCTGAGACACAGTAGGTACGAAGAGAAGATGTGTGTATTGCGGTGACTCCATCCACACGGGAGGGCTCTGGGGATGCCAGGTGGCTCTCCTGTAGTGCAGAGAGCCTCAGCTGCCCACCGTGCTGCTGGTGCTCCCGTCTGTGCCGTTTAACATCACCGTTCTCTTCGGCCTCTTCCTCTTACAGGGATGCTGCTGCTAAGTTCAAAGCGGGCCTGCTGTGGTGGGAAACCAGCAACTTGAGTAGACTGATCCTTTTTCTTTGTTACAGGTCTAGACGTCTTTGGACCTGATTTCTAACATCCAGTCCGTTATTTTACCCCTCTTTTCATCAGTTTACTGCCTGGGTCTTTGAAGTCCTTTCATGTAATCTAAGAGATGTCAGTAAAAAAGTATCCCAAACATTTTGAGCACATGTAAGACATTATTATTTGACATTTTCTTCCTTATGCTTTCATAGCTAAGAAATCCTTATTATTTTTTTACTTTTTTGTCTCAACCTTATATACTCAGATGCTGAAGGCATAGCTAAGAAGTAACATTTTCTATGAAGTTTGTGACATGAACAAAGAGGGAAGTGAACAGTGTCCACATTTGTGTTCTTGAAAGTTGTACAGTACAACAGATGTTAGATCACAATCATTAAGAAATACTTAGTATCATCTTTCAAGTCTTAGGCTAAAAACACCAAAGAACAAACAAATCAAAGGGGGAAAAAAAACAAAGCAGCCTATTTTTACTCTTCTCTCATACGTCAAATGTGTTTATGCACTCTAAAGTTCAGTTTCCACTAATAAGGCAAGACTGTTTTTACAGAGCTCTGGCCTTATGGCTTCATGCTATATGCCACTTGACGCTGCCTTGTTTCTTCTTTATACTTCACTCCATTTATTACCCTCTTCTTCTCTTCCTTCTGCCTCTGTACTCCTCATTTATTATGTTAGTACAATTCATAATATTAGGTTGTTGGAAAAAAAGTAATGAAGAACTTTTCTCCATTTTTAAAAATTTTTTTTATTTATTATTCTTTTTCAGTTTGGCCATAGAGAGACAGAGAGACAGAGAGAGAGGGAGAACGAAAAAGCAAGTTGCCAGATCTAAGATTCAACCACGGTCAGCCTGTTGGAGTCAACACCTCAACCATCAGGCCACCTGACAGTATCTGTTTTTCTATGCAAAAATGTTTTATGACTTTTCAGACAACCCGACAGATTCTTTGTTTACTATACTAATAGAATTTGTGAATTCCCTTGGTGTGCTCAGTATCTAGGTAACTCGCAAGGCCTAACAAACATTTTAGATAGTAAAAAGTACAGAATGCTGACTCTGAACAGGGCGAAGTTGGTCATTTCACTTATCCCTCAAATAAGGCTACTAGAGAATTCACTTCCAATGTGCAAGAATGTGACTTGGTGGATGGGTTCACTACTCTTTCCAAAAGGTACGGTCCAGCTCTTCCTAGAGGTGAGCCCTGGGAAGAAGTGTGCGCGACGATGCCCTGCCTGGAGGCGGGGGTTATTGGAAATGTGGCAGAACATCCTGTCCCTGGGAGCCTTTCTGCCTGGTTATTTGTGCTCCTGGCATTCTCGCTCAGACCTTTGGACCTGGGCAAGGCCACTTCGCATGTTTCTGTCTCTATCTGTGTGCTGTTCTGCTCTTCGGGTGGTCTGAGTCTTTGGTTGTGGGGCTTCTCCTAGCGCTTTGGGAGGCATTGGCCTGTGGTTACTCCGCTACATTTCAGCAAGGGCAGCAGAACCTGCAGATGACTGAGACATACAAAACACTACCTGAGAAAAAATGTAACAAAACATCTTTCCTAATGACAAGCGAGGTCTTGCAATAATGGTAATTATTAAAGTTCTCAACTGCTGTCAAGTACTAGCACTAAGAACTTCAGCCATGCCACTCAACTTGGTAATATATGCCAGAGAAACACTGTGGAGACTGGACAACATCTTAACAAGAAATATGATAACCCTCATGACGCTAAGAAAATTATCTAAATTTCTTGGGTGGGTGTTTGTTTGTTTTTGAGAGGTTTTTGCGATAGGGCACGTATGCTCACCAGAAAGACGAAAACAGAGAGACAGAAAGCGAGAAATCACCCCCCTGGGGGGATGGCCACGCTGCAATCCCTTTCCCTCCATTCTCTCTGGGATCTTGGGCACGCATGCATGCATGCCCAGCATGAGTACAAGCCACTGGATCTGGGACTAGAACCGTGGTTGACTACATGGGAGTCCAGCGACATAGCCATTATGCCAACTGCTGGCCCCAAAACTTCTTGATGTTTTGGTATCCGCTTCTATAAAATGGAACCAAAATGTAAAAACTTTATGAATAACAAAGCCTTCCTCACCAGGGTTTTGTGAAAGATACCAGAGGCCCTCAGGAAGTATTCTAAGTTTCCTGGAAGGAGGGCCTTTTTACAATTTAAGGTATCGCTATTCAGTGATAATGGGTCATACATAGCCCTGCATACTGTAGATGGGAAATGTAAGAGCAGAGGTGTTAAGTGGTTAAGCTAAAATCACACAGTGAGCCGGGAAACCCTCAAGGATGGAGAAATCCAAATTTGTTTTATCAGAGCAACACAGCAATATTTGGGAAAAAAAAAAAAAAAAAAAAAAAAAAAAACTAACTAACAAAAACACAGAATTTAAGTGACAAGGACACCTAACATAAAGCTTGAAATCCCAGACCTGGGGGCAAATGATACAGACATGTTTGTTAAATGGATTCATCCCGCTTGGAAAAAAGCTAAGGTGAGTCCTGTCCAGGACAGAGATTCTTCTGTGTTTGACTTGCAGGGACAGCTAGGTGGCCCCTCTGCACCCAACACTGCAGAGAACACAATAAATCCTGTAAACTGAGTATGACCCTTTCCCTAAGATGACAGTTCCTGATGGAGACAGGTAGACAGGCTGTAGGCATAAAGGGACCAAGTGCCTCGACCTCTGTGCTCTGGGGTCCTACCTTCAACTCCCGGTCACCCAAACTCTTGCCTGCACTCACGGCCTTTCAGCCTAGAAAGCATCGCAGAAAGACTTCATGGCAATTGGTTATGAAACAGGAAAAGATGACTGGGCAAGATTTTTGAAGCAGTCGGTGCTTAGAGAAAGGAAATCCAGCCAAGCTGTGTCTTTGCTGTTTGCCTCAAGGTTATATTTTGCAACACATAATGGCAAAAATTAAACAAGGGCACATTATGATCTAATTTGTGCTTGTTGTCTTCCCAGGATCTGGAACATTTTCTGCAGGAGTCCCGCTTTATCTCTAGAAGCCTCTAAAAGCAGCTAGTTCCTGTGCTCGCCTCCCCCCTGGTGGTTAACATGTCCCCGTCTCTGTTCTGAGTCACATAGTCTGGTTCAGTTTTTATTTCTGTTAATTTTTAATGAGTTAGTAACTCAATGATCCTGGCTATGAATCTCTGGAACTGTGGGTCGTTAGTAAAGACTGAATCAGCTTGTTGGCTCCTAATAGACTCCAAAATCCAGTAACATTCATGGTGTGTTTATTCTCTTGGGTGACAGTGGGGTCCTAGTAGAAGGGAAGAATTCAATCAAAGCTCATTGGTTACCTCAAGAGCAGTAGTTGTTACCCCAGTTGTACAACCTCTCCTCATTGAAGCATCTAGTGCCCTTCAGAAGAGGCTGTTACTCCCTTCATTTTTTAAAAAGAATTATTTTATTTAACTATATTTATTATTACTATCATTATTATTTTCCAGTTTGATCAAAGAGAGACAGAGAAAGAGAGAGAGGAAGTGAGAAAGCAAGCCACCAGGTCTGAGACTTGAACTATGGTCGGCCATGTGGGAGTCCAGCACCTTTAACCACCATGCCACTTGCCAGCCCCACTCCCTTCTTGTGTTACCACTTATGTGGCTTTGTAAGAAATTTCACATCTCCCAAGCCAGTAAGCAAAACCAGTAAGCATGGAAGACTTGCTCCAAACTCCACAGAGTATATGCTATGACTTTTTCAAAAGAAAAAAAAATATGCCAGAGGGTATGGTATGTATGCTCACCAGAGAGAGAGACAGAGAAACAGAGAAAATGAAGAATCATCCTCTGTGGGGAATGAACATGGCCCAATCACTTCTCCTTCATTTCTCTCTCCTTTGGGGATTTTTGGGCACATGCCACATGTGCCTGAGGTATTTCTCAAGCTGTCAGGACCAGACTTGAACCGTGCAGTCAGCCCTGTGCAATTCAGCTACCTTAACCACCAGGTCATGGGCTGTCCTGCTATGACCCTTTTCTAACTAGAAAGGAACATACATACAACTGTAAATTTATATGCTGAATTTGTGATGCTTGCTACTAAGTGAATAGTCATGGAAATTAATGGAATAATCTGTAATTTAAAGCCAAAATCTACCATTGCTACCTATGTCCAGAGAAGCAGCAGTGAGTATACTTGAGATGCATTTGAAAGAATAAAAGAGAAATGAACAAGAATAGTTCAGCAGAGAATCCTGACCCTAGAACTAATACAAATATTTTTTAAAAATCTAAATGTCTACAAGGTTATACAGAAGGATAATTTGTGTAGAGCATGAAAATAATTATGATTCTCACAGGGAATTATTTGCATTAGTCACACAGAGAGAGTTGTGTCTTCTTATTTGTCTTCATATCATTAGAAAGGATAGCTTACCATAATTTAAGTTTTTATTTTTAAAATGTTACCCTAAAAATCTTGGTCATTTTTTCCTTTTGGTCTATGTTCTCTCTCTTTCTCCGTCTGTTTTTTTTTTTAAATCAATATTATAGGGACCAGCAGTTAGCATAATGGCTATGTCGCTGAACTCCCATGTAGTCAACTGCAGTTCGAGTCCCAGACCCAGTGGCTTAAACTCACGCTGGGTGCCTTTGCATGCGTGCCCAAGATCCTGAGAAGAGAATGGAGGAGAAAGGATTGCGGCGTGGCCATCCCCCCCGGGGGGTGATTTCTCGCTTTCTATCTCTCTGTCTCTCTCTTTCTGGCAAGCGCATGCACCCTATAGCATAAACCTCTCCAAAAAAAATTTTTTTTTAAATCAATAATTATAAATGACTGAGTAAGGCACACAGTACTGTGTATGCTTTCCTCAAAGCCAGCTGAAGGTTGAATTAGGAATAACAATTTTCTTTTTAAATTTGAAGTCTTATTAGTGCCAGGATAACAACCCACAGTCTTTCTTAATATAGTGGCTCCCGTTTATATACCATGTCCTTAAACCACCTCTATTATAACTTTCTTATATTTTTCTACTAAATAGTGCATCTTTCACTTATATAAACTTTCTTTAAATGGAACTTTTAGATAATGACTTCAAGTGGAAAACCAGAATCTTCTGCCATAGATGGTAATCAGGAAGAGAAATAACAATGAAAATAAGAAAATATTATTCAATTCTAGCTACAAATTTATCTGTCACAGCACTGGGCCTAAATCTTTCTCTCTTTCTGATAAAGTGTTAAATATGTGTTAAATACACTAAATGGAGACTTCTAGGAGTAATGAAGAGTGTAGAAAAATTAAAGAAGAAGGGCCAGCATGTGACATGGTAGTTAAGGCACCGGACTTCCAAATGGCCAACCATGGTGTGAATCACAGACCTGGCAGTTTGCTTTCTCTCTCTCTTCAAATTAAAATAATAATAATAATAGTAATAAATAAAGTTAAAGAAATAACATTTTTTTTTAAAGAGAAAACCTCTCTCACAGTGTGATTTAGAAGTATTAACACCACCCAACCCCAAATTATCTTCACCTTTGAAAACAATGTCTCAATAAAACTAACCCAAGTCCCTTAAGTTTAGCAATTGAGGGCAGAAGTGTACATCTCTCCATGTGAGACCGGCCTGAATCTCTGGCTTTTATTCCCCAACATTGATCTTCCCTTGATTCTCACTAATTAGAGCTGCTGCAGTGGCCAGCACCACAATGATCTCAAGGTGGGCCCTCCTGGACATTCTGGCTCAGCTCAAACGTAGGCTTCCTTCCTTCCTCTGAGGGTACCTGAGAAGAGGCTGGAAATTTAAATGCCTTTATGAACAAATGGGATAACAAAAAGGACATATTACTTAATTCATCTGCTTTTTCATTTTTAGTTAGGGATTCTTCTGAGCAATGGTTCTCAAACTTTACCATGCAGCAGAATTACCTTGAGGGCACGTTAAACCACTGAGTCCTGGGTATATCCCCACGTTTTCTGATTCAGCAAGACTGGTTGGGTCCTGAGAATCTACATTTTGAACAAATGTCCAGGTGAGGCTGAGGTTGCTGATCTGTGAATCATACTGAGAAAACTACGGTCCTTAGGAGATCTATTGCTGCCTGGCTTAGACTATCTGCTTACCTTTGCGCCACCCCCACCCCCCCACCATGTTTCAGGTGTACTGGGAGACTCATAAAGGGACAGATTCTAATTCTAAAATAGAAAGGCAGCTAGTTTCATAAAGAATATTGAATTGCATTCTTTCTCTTTCCGTCTCAGAAAGTAACACAGATCAGCTCTTCCATCAGAGCTACCCATACGACCTCTCTTCAGGTCACCCAACCATAGCTCCACCATTCTAAGCTGCATATTTCTCACATTTTCAGTTGCCGTTGGTCATGCTGCAAATTTTGTGGGCCCTCAAAAACCCAGTCAGAGTTATTCAAATGACCATTGCTTCACTGACTTATGTGCATTTTCGGTATTGCATGAGCTGATTTCATTGCCATTTTAAATGTCTTAAAATGATATTACTGTGATTGAGCATTGAGACAAAAAGTTATTGTGTCTGAAGGAAGGCGTGGAATAGGGCAAGGGGGCTTGCGTTTGGTGTTGAAGCAAATATTTTGTTGCTAGAAGAATTGTCACAATTCCCTATTTTTAAAAAGAGCTACGATGGTTTTATTTTTAAATAGCAACATTTACAATACACCCAAACACAATTTCCAATGATTTAAATGATGATAAAAAATGTTAATGTTACTTAAAAATGGGACATCCATAGACTTAAAAAATTCTTCTGGAGGGCACACAGCAAAGAAATTTGAAGACATGAACTCCAGATTGCAATTTTCCAAATAACGGAACCTGGCCAGAATATGTTCTTTAACCATCCATGATAAAATGAGAAATTCAGGGCAATTTATTGATTTTTTTTTTTAAATGTGGCTAAATGCTTTCAGTTTAAAGTTCTGTCCTGTATCCTATAATAAGGTCCTTTTACTTCTTTTGCAGATTGGTGGGGGGATTAAAATATCCCTTAGTTTCAAAATAATGATGTTATATATAACAGGCTGTGGTCCTTCCACCCCTCTTCCACTTTCTGCATTTCCTTTTAAAGCAACCACCATGTGTTTTATAGGTCCTGCATAAGGAGGCAGCCTAGAAGCAGATGAAGCAGTTTCATTTTGTAACTGAAAGACACACAAAAGTATGGCTTATAACTGACATTGCTGTTGAAAGCAGAAGACATTGCCAAATCTCTGAGGATATATGAAAGTTACAGGACTTTCATTTCAGACAGCAACATTTAATTGGCATTATTTTTTTCTTAGTGACCCAGAAAACAATGATATGATTTACGAATATTGATGCCTTAGATGTGATGAAATGCTGTATTTATTATTGCAACTCTTGGGCCAGTGCCATAGCCTGATGGTTAAGAGAGCTGGATACTACATGATCAACCATGGTTCAAATCCAGGCTATGGCAGCTTGAAAACCATGTGTGTGTGTATACCCCAAATCCCAACAGGATGAAAAAAATGGAGGAAAGAGCCCAGCAAGTGGAGTGGTTAAGGTGCTGGACTCCCACATGGCTGACCACAGTTCAAGTCTCAGATGTGGAAGCTTGAAAATCACCCCAGGTCTATGTACATGCGGGCCCAAAATTCCAAGAGGAGAAGGGATTGTGGCATGGCCATCCTCCCTGGGAAGTGATTTCTTATTTTTATTTATTTATTTTTTTGGAGAGGTTTTTGCTATAGGGCACATGCGCTCGCCAGAAAGACAGAGAAAGAGAGACATAAAGTGAGAAATCACTCCCCCTGGGGGGATGGCCACACCCCAATACCTTCTCCTCCATTCTCCACCCAGGATCTTGGGCATGCACGCACACACGCCCGGCGTGAGTTTAAGCCACCAGGTCCAGGACTCGAACAAGCGACATAACCATTATGCTAACTGCTGGTCCCCCTGGGAGGTGATTTCTCACTTTGCCTGTTCAGTCTCTCTCTGCTCCTCTCCTGCAAGTGCATGTGCCTCATGGCAAAACAATCAATCAACAGTAGAAACGGGAGAAGGGATTGCAGTATGATCATGCCTGATTTGAAGCTGCTTTCTTCCTCTCTGTCTGTCTCTCTGTCTCTCTCTGGAGAGTGCACATGCCCCCTGGGAATTAAAACAAAATTGCAACTCTTCCTACTGATCTGCCTTTTCCTGCTCTATTGTACTAAATTTTCTGATCAACTCTACATTTACTATTCATTTCCCCCCCCCGGCTCTATTGCAAGCTCCATGAATCAGGTATCAGTATATTCATTCTAGCACCTTAATAAACCAAGACTCAGTGTGTTTGCTGACTGAAGAACTTGGATGAAAACTCTTATTTAGGTATTATTTCACATTTGTGATTGATAGAAACGATATCCCTGCCTTTGTCAGGATAGTAGCATTAACTAAATCCACATTTGAAATGTGTCAGAAACCTGGCTAAGGGCCAGTATTAAAGGTCAGTACAACAAACTCTAAAGCAATTAAGAGAAGTGACACAGACAGTTTCTGGTGGTGAGTCAGTGTGTACAGGAAGGAAGGGAGTGTAGGATGAGTAGAGAATAAAGGATGACTCTCTTATGGCTTAGCTTATAGTCAATACTTAAATGTGGCGAGTGAATAGGTAAGAAAATGCAACAGTTGACAATTTTTCTGATACTACTTTTCTTCATGTACTAATGGTTATTTCTTTGAGTGTTGCTATCATTCAGTGTAAACCAAGATAGCAATTAAGTGGTGTGAGAAGCAAATTTACATATTAACCTGCTATGAAAGCAAGCGGTGGCTAATAAACCATGAAAAGAACTGAGAGTCAGGTAGCAGGCCAAGTAAATACTATAACGATTGGACTGTGACCTAGTAAGAAATTAAGCACACTCTATTTTCCTTTATGTGTTCATGTACTTTTGTTTGTATTTGTGGTGATACGCTGGCTTAAATTGCTTTTGATGCTTGTATTTCTTCCTAGGAGAAATGGAACAAGTGACTAATACCTAGAAAGTGCATGGTAGTAAGCTGAGGTGAATAGAAGCCTAGCCAACATGCATTTTCTGGGCTGAACACAAATTTCCAGGATGAGTTGTATTTGACATGAGTTTGTATTGGTTCTTTCATGATCACTTACACAAACAGAGCAGGGAAAATGAGAACCAGAGGTTAAGCACAGAATCCCACGTTCAGTGGGAATAACAACAATTGGACTGTGATGTCTTGTGGACACAAGGGGTCAGCATTTCAACACGGATGATTCCATTGACGTTGGCCTTGTTCAGTTCTGTTGCTCCGTGAAAGCTGGATGGGCTAATGCGTATGGGGGCAGAGGGTAGAGAACTGGAATTCAATTTGTATTTTGCAAATTACTTTCTTTTCCAACTTACAATGGTGACATTTCCCTTTTAGGTTAAATCTGTCTGTGTTGCTGTGGAATATATTAGTGTCTTTCCAGTCACACTGATCCCAGTGGTTTCGGGAAGGTTCCGTGATCTCTAGATTTGCACGGACTTTCCTCTCACCAAAAGAACTTCTTAACCCAAAGAGTCCTTAACTGATGTTTGCTTAATAAATATTGTGGGTGATTTCCTCGGCTGCACTATTTTATTGATGTGAATCTGCCAGGGAAGGGGACAACAAAGTTTGTTAATCAGGTTGTATGTTGATGCTGGGCTTATCTGCGTTCTCCCTTTAGCACCGGGTTCCATTATAATTGCTCAACCTTTGATGTGCCCTTTCATTTCCTGTTCCTAACTCCTGCCGGTACATACTACAACATCTCCCAAGACACACTGTATTCCCCCCCCCATAATTAAACAAATTATTTACAGCTAAATTCACTCATTTTAGTGAACAGTCCTATGAGCTTTGACAAATGACTATGAGTTTTATCTTTCACAAACGGGATAAAATTCTGTTACCCCAAAAATCTTCCTTCGTGCCGCACCTTTGCAGTGAGCGACTTTCTTCATCCTAACCCCCGGCAACCATTAGTGTCGGCACTATTCCCACAGTTGTGCCTTTTCTGAACTTTATATAAATAAAATGATACAATATGTAATCTTTTGAATCTTGTTTCTTCAAGTTAGCATACCACATTTGAGATCCATCCTTGTTGTTGCATGTACCAATAATTAGTTGTTTTAACTGAGGGTTAGTGTTTTCTTGTGTGTATGTACAACAATCTATTTATCCATTCACTAGTTGAAGGACATTTGCATTGTCTCCAGGTTTGGGTGATTATGAATAAGCTACTGTAAACATTCACATACAGGTTTTTCTTTGAGCCTAACTTTTAATTTCTGTTGAATAAATAAATATCTAGGAATGAAATTGTTAGGTCATGGAAGTCTTTATTTACAACTGCTTGTTCTCTTCAAAACCCTTCAAACCTCATGAAAATTAAGTACAGTAGTCCCTTCTTAGCCAGTTTTGCTTTCCATGGTTTCAATCACCCATGCTCAACTGCAGTTTGATATTTTAAGGGAGACACATGGACATAAGTATGATTATAGCATATAGTTATAATTGTTCTATTCCATTATCAGTTATTATTGTTAATCTTATACAGTGCCTAATTTTTTAATTAATTAATTTTTTATTTATTATCATCCTAATCTCGTTTATATTACATTGAATTGCATATAACTTTACAGTGTATTACGTTGCTTTTTCAAAAGGGAATGCCATGTATGTCAGTCAATACTGAGACATTAAAATCCCCACTTCATCATTCGATATCTTTTCATTGCTTTTCCCATTTATTATTATTATTATTCCAATTATTTTTTTAAACAGTCAATCACTATTTCTCATTTTGCTTGTAAAAAGGCTTTAACCGATAGGAAATACTTCTCAGACCAATCCAGTTGAGAATACTATACATGTCATCATCAACAGGTAATAAGCCATATCTGTGTCTCAATAATATAATGCCTCTCTATGTGTTCTCTTGCTATCTTTCTCTATCCTCTTCTCTTCACCCCCCCTTTCCACACTGTCTTATTCTCCTTAAGTATTTTCACTGCTTTTATATCCTCCAATATTTCTCTCTCTACCATAGAATGTGGATAGTCGGTATATATTAAGTGGATACATACAATATCTTTCTTTCATAGCCTGGCTTACTTCATTCAGCAATAGATCCTCCATATCTGACCACTTTCTATCAAATGCCAGGATCTTGTTATTTTTTATGGCTGAGTAGTATTCCATAGAGTATATATGCCACACTTCCGATCCATTCATCAGTTTGTGGACATTTAGGCTGGTTCCATGTCTTGGCAATCATGAATAATGCTGCAATAAACATTGATGTGCAAGCACTTTTCTGACTGAGTGTTCTCCTGTCCTTTGGGTGGATACCCAGAAGTGGGATTGCTGGATCAAATGGTAGTTCTATTTGTAGATCTTTGAGAAACTTCCATGTTGTTCTCCATAATGACTGAACCAGTTTACATTTCCACCGACAGTGTAGGAGGGTTCCCTTTTCACCACATCCCCACCAACATTTATCACTTTTTATATTCTTAATCTTTGCCATTCTGACAGGGGTTAGGTGGTATCTCATTGTGGTTTTTATCTGCATCTCCCTTATGATGAGGGATGTTGAGCATTTCCTCATATGCTTTTTGGCTGTTCGTATGTCTTCCTTAGAGAGATTTTTGTTCAGCTCATTTTTCCATCTTTTAATTGGGTTAATCTTTTTTTTTTTTTTTTTTTTTTTTTTTGCATAAGGCACTTGAGTTCCCTGTGTATTCCGGTTATCAGTCCCTTGTGTGAGGCATATTTAACAAAAATATTTTCCCATTTTAAAGGTTGTCGGTTCACACTTCTTACTGTGTCCTTTGCTGTACAGAAACTTCCTAATCTGATATAGTCCCACTTGTCTATTTTAGGGATTATTGCCCGTGTTTTGGGAGTCTTATTTAAGAAGTCGTTGCCTGCTCCAATGTCTCCCAGAATTTCCCCAGCATTTTCCACCAGTAGTTTTATTGTTTGAGGTCTTAGGTTCAGATCTTTGATACATTTTGAGTTGATTGTTGTTAATGGTGAAAGATGGGGGTTCAGTTTCATCTTTCTGCAAGTGGATACCCAGTTTTTCCAGCACCATTTACTAAAGAGGTTTTCCTTTTCCCAATGGATTGACTGAAATCCTTTGTCAAAAATCAGTTGGCTGGGGGACCAGCAGTTAGCGTAATGGCTATGTCGCTGGACTCCCACGTAGTCGACCACGGTTCGAGTTCCGGACCCGGCGGCTTAAACTCACTCCGGGCGCGTGTGCGTGCGTGCCCAAGATCCCGAGAGGAGAATGGAGGAGAAGGGATTGCGGCGTGACCATCCCCTCTGGGGGGTGATTTCTCGCTTTCTATCTCTCTGTGTCTCTCTGTCTGTCTGGCGAGCGCACGCGCCCTATAGCGAAAACCTCTCCAAAAAAAAAAAAAAAAAAGAAAAGAAAAGAAAAAAAAATCAGTTGGCTGTAAGCTTTGGGAGTTATTTCTGGGGTCTCTATTCTATTCCATTGGTCCACAGGTCTGTTTTTGTGCCCATACCATGCTGTTTTGATGATCACAGCTTTATAGTATATCTTGGGATCAGGGAGTGATATGCCTCCTACTCCATTCTTCTTGCGCAGGATTGCTTTTGCAATACGAGGTCTTTTATGATTCCAGACAAATTCTGTGATTGTCTTTTCTAGATCTCTGAAAAATACTTCTAGTATTTTGATTGGAATTGCATTAAACATGTAGATTAATTTGATAGAATTGCCATTTTGATTATGTTAATTCTTCCAATCCAGGAACATGAGATGTCCTTCCACTTTTTATGTTGCTTTCAATATCTTTTTTAAGGTTTTCATAGTTTTCTTTAGAAAGGTCTTTGACTTTCTTAGTTAGGTTTATTCCTAGTATCTTATACATTGTGTGGCTACAGTGAAAGGAATTCCTTTCTTTAGCTCTACTTTGTTCAACTTGTTCATATATAACAATGTTATAGATTTTTGGATGTTGATTTTGTTTCCTGCCACTTTACTGTATTCACTTATTACTTCTAGAAGTTTTCTCATAAAGACCTTTGGGTCTTCTAAGTATACCATCATGTCATCTCCGAATAAAGATATTTTCAACTCTTCTTTGACTACTCGAATGCCTTTTTTATTGTTCTCTTCTCTGATTGGATTAGCTAAAACTTCCAGTACTATATTAAAGAGCAGTGGAGAAAGTGGGCAGCCTTGTACCCGTTTTTAGTGGAAAAGCTTTTAGCTTTTCCCCATTCAGTATAATGTTAGCTGTAGGTTTTTCATAGATGGCTTTTATTGTGTTGAGAAATGACCCTTTTATACCAATCTTACTGAGGGTCTTAATCATAAAAGGATGTTGTATTTTATCAAATGCTTTCTCCACATCAATTGAAATAATCATATGGTTTTTTTATCTTTCTTTTTGTTAATGTGGTGTATTACATTTATGGTCTTGCATATGTTGAACCACCTTGCATCCCTGGGATAAAGCCTACCTGGTCGTGATCTTTGTTACATGTTGTTGGATACGATTTGCGAGTATCTTGTTGAGAATTTTTGCATCTATATTCATCAATGATATTGGTCTGTAGTTTTCCTTTTTTTGTCATGTCCTTATCTGTTTTGAAGATGAGGATGATGGAGGCTTCATAAAATGAATTTGGAAGGTTTCCTTCCTTTTGAATCTTAAGAAATAATTTTAGTAGGATAGGGGTTAACTCTTCCTTAAAAGTTTTGTAGAATTCAGAAGTGAAGCCATCTGGACCTGGGCTTTTCTTTGTCAGGAGGTTATTTATAACTGATCCAGTCTCCTGGCTTGTTATGGGTCTATTCAGGTTCTCTACGTCCTCCTGATTCAATCTTGGTAGATTATATGCATCCAGGAATTCGTCCATATCTTCCAAGTTATCTTGTTTGTTAGCATATAGTCGCTCATAGTATCCTCTAATGATATTTTGTATTTCTACTATGTCTGTTGTAATATTGCCTGTTTCATCATGTATTTGATCAATCTGGTTTCTTTCTTTCTTCTTGATCAGTCTAGTCAATGGTGTGTCAATCTTGTTAATCTTTTCAAAGAACCAGCTTTTGCTTTCATTTATTTTCTGTATGGTTCGTTTATTTTCTATTTCATTTATTTCTGCTTGAACTTTATTATTTCTTTTTGCCTGGAATTTTTGGGGTTTGTTTGTTGTTGTTTTTCCAATTCCCTGAAACATGATGATAGGTAATCTATTTGCCATCTTTCCATCCTTTCCTTATGTGCACTAATTGCTATGAATTACCCTCTTATGACTGCTCTTGCCGTGTCCCGTAGATTATGGACAATTGTGTACTCGTTATCATTTGTTTCCATAAATTTTTTGATTTCAGACGTAATTTCTTCAGTAGTGAAGAAGTCATTCAGAAACAGGTTGTTCAGTTTCCATGTGTTTGTGTATTTTCGGGGTTGTTTCTTGAAATTAATCTTGAATTTAATTCCATCATGGTTAGAGAAGATGCTGGATAGAGTTTCTATGCCTTTGAATCTGTAAAGGCTTGATTTGTGTCCTAACATATGATCAATCTTTGAAAAGGTTCCATGCTGGGGTGAGAAAAATGTATATGTTGTGGCTGTAGAGTGGAAAGTTCTATAGATATCTGTCAAACCCATTCTAATTATAGTATCATTTAGGTCCTGTATCTCTCTATTTATTTTCTGCCTAGAAGATCTGTCTAAAGTAGATAATGGGGTGTGTAGATCTCCAATTATTATAGTATTTCTCCCTATTTCTCCTTTTAGCTCCAGCAGTCTTTTCTTCACATATTTAGGTGCACCTGAGTTGAGTGCATAGATATTTATAAGGGTTATGTCTTCTTGCTGGATTACCCCATTTACTATTATATAATGCCCTTCTTTGTCTCTTCTTACAGTCTTTGTCTTGAAATTTATTTTATCTGAGATCAATATTGCTACTCCAGCCCTTTTCTTATTTCCATTTGCATGGAATATCTTTTTCCAGCCCTTCTACAGTGCCTAATTTATAAATTAAATTAATCACAGGTGTAGGTGTATAGGATATGTGTGTGTGTGTGTGTGTGTGTGTGTGTATCCTATATACATACACACACACACACACACACACACACACATATATATATATATACATATATATATTTGGTACTACCTGCAGTTTTAGTGGTGGGCCATGGAACATTTGCCCAAGGTTAAGGAGGGGTGCTTGTACACATATAGAATCTAAATTCCTCCACTTAGAAAATGTTCATGCAAATAACATTTGTAAGCCAGAAAAGATTGAATATGGCATTCAGACCTTATTTTATAAAATCTTATATCTGATTTCTCAGAAACACAAATTTCCCATGTGACAAGCGGGTCACTGAGAATGAGGTGAGTGGACTCTAATCTTTCCCTGGCTCATGGATTCATCTGCTTTACCATGGGGTACATAATATGTTGATGCAGTGTGTGTGCCAGAATCTAAGGCCACACTCCAGCCTTGATGCTTCAGACTTCAAGCCAGTGCTTCAGTAGTCTTTCAAGAGGCTGTTCCAGTCTCTTGTCAGGACATCAATGTTTGTGTTACAGAAGCAGTGCATGAGGGAACTGATAAATCCCATGTTCATGAACCCACTTTGTGTATTCCTTTATCATGCATGAAGTTGCTCCTTGGTCTGATGAAATATTATTTAGGAAGCTATGTTAATAAATTGGGCATTCTGTGAGGTTCTGGATAGCAGGTGCTGGCTGAGGCACTTCGGAGAAAAGCCAACCAATGACAAGAGTATGTGCCATTCCTGGACAAGACACTTCCTTCCCAGGGTAGAAAAAGAGAATTATTAATTAAAAGGTGTATGCCTGTCCTCTTAAGAAGTAATAGCATATTGGGTCTCTGTGTCTTTATTTCTGACACATTGGACACTCAAGAGAAGCAGTAACCAGCATCGGTGGGAGGGAGACACTGCCACAGGCCTTATGCAAAGCCTCCATTTCTACCCCACGGCTACTCTGTGAGGACGCCCAGTATGCCAGCTCTGGTGTGACCAATAGCACTCCTGACATTCACCTGTCGAGTCCCCCTGCCCAGTCAGTTGTGTGGAGTGTCTTCTGCAATGGATACTCTGCTGATCATTAATATGTGTGCCCATTCCCATAGGTCCACGAGCTGTCTCAATTCCAGATCTCTGTGTCCCTAGTATTCCAATGCAAATCACCCATTTCCAATAAGCCATTCTTCACTGCACAGGAGTTCACATATATCCTTCTTTTGTGCCTCTTTTCTCTTCACATGAAGGAGATGGCTGCCCGCACTGGCTGTCTGGGGCGGGAATCCCTGTATGTGAATGCAGTGTGGCAGCTGTCTCTTTGCCCTGTGTACCAGCATATACCGAGCTGATCCACCTGTGAGCCAGACCTGCATTTCCCCTTCGTCTTCACTGGACAATTCTCAGGTATTATGTAGAACCATTTAGCATGCCCATATCTCTGGGCCATTAGCTCTCTCCTGGACCTCTGGTGAGACTGTTCTGACATCTCCACTTTGTTTAATGTGAGTCACATATTTTTTCTTCCCAAGTTCCTAAGAGTCATTCCAATGATGCAATAGGACCACCTCCCAAGCCCCACATGCAGTTCATTCAAAGACCATTGGAAGAAAAGGTAAGCCAAAATAGGAAGAGGCACACAGACTGAGACGGTGAGGTAAAGGACCTGTACAGATACCAGTAGTGTCTGCTATGAAGCCACAGGGATGGATGACATGGAGATAAGGTAAAGTGGGAAGAACAAAGGACTTCAGATAGAGTTCTCCCTCCAAGACCCAAATATTTAATGGCTATTAGAGGAGAGACTGCCAACAAAGGAGAGAGGAAAAAAAGATTAGAGAAGAGATGGTGCCAGGCAATATGTTAAGAAAGGGAGTTATGGACCAGCAGGTAGCATAGTGGTTAAGGTACTAGACTCCCACGTGATTGATTGCACTTTGAGTCCTGGGCCTGACATTTTGAAATACACACTGGGTGTGCATGCATACATGCCTGAAATGGCAAGAAGAGACTGTAGGAGAAGGGATGAGGCGTGGCCATCCACTTGGGGGTGATTTCTAGCTTTCTGTCTCTTGGTTTCTCTCTTTCTCCAGTAAGTGCACATGCCCTATAGCAAAAATCTCTCAAAAAGTGTGTGTGTTTGGGGGGGGGGGACATATTATTTCCCTCAACTGGCAGGACCTGAGTCATTAAGTAAGCTGAGAACTCAGTCATTCATCCAATGTAGCACCATAGAGGTCAATGATGACCTTGGTAGTAGTAGTATTAGTGGGCTGGTGGGCCCAAAAGCCACATTTAGAACAGAGTAGAAGTCAAGAAGATAAAGCTAGATGAAGAAAAGTAGCAGTTGGAGGAAAGAAAGTAATAGGATGGTGGACAGAAAGGACTACAGAATTAAGGGACTGTTTTATTCTGGTCTTTATTTGTTTATTTGTTTTATGTTTGCATTTAGAGAGACATGAGTATGATTAAATGAGGAAAAGAGCAAGAGAAATGAGAGGCACAGAGAGAGAAAGATTGAGAATCTACAGTGCATAATTTCTGAGTAGAAGAATCTAGAGAAGAACTGAAGCCCAGACAATGATTTGCTTTTCATAATAGGAGACAGTCTCCCCATTGAAGCAGTAGAGAGGAGAAAGAAATAGTTGAGGTATTTGGTGGTGGGAAATTGAGGTCCTGTAATTCCAATCAGATGGTTTATTTTCACACAGTAGAGGTAAAGTCATTGGGTAAGAATTTATGTGCTGGAGAGAGTAAAGGGTTTGAGGATGGCTGACCATGTCTGAAAGGAAAAACAGATGGTGTGCATAGATGCGCAAATGACAATGGCAATGAGGAGAATAGAGAGTGGTGGAACTAGATAACATGAAGCTAAGCAGATCCATGACTCACAGAGGGTAGAAATGTCTAGAATGTGGACCCACTCCCAACTCTGAGGTACTTGGGAAGTTAGGAAGTATGCAACTTCTATCAGAAAGGGCTGCAAGGGAAGTGGTATTCCACGGGGAAGTTAGGTTTAGTTATGAGCAGGGAAGAAAAGTTTGAGTGTAGAATTGTTCATTCCAGGGACCAGAAGTTAGCATAATGGCTATGTCGCTGGACTCCCATGTAGTCGACCACGGTTCGCATCCCAAACCCAGTGGCTTAAAACTCACGCCAGGCGCGTGTGCGTGCATGCCCAAGATCCCGAGAGGAGAATGGAGGAGAAGGGATTGTGATGTGGCCATCCCCCCTGGGGGGTGATTTCTCGCTTTCTGTCTCTCTGTCTCTCTCTGTTTGTCTGGCGAGTGCACGCGCCCTATAGCAAAAACCTCTCCAAAAAAAAAAAAAAAAAAAAGAATTGTTCATTCCAGAAATAGAATTTCTGTAGAGAAAAATGAAGATTTGCGGAGGAAGGATTAGAGCATGAAATAGGTCAGGGAAGAGAAAACACAAAGCATCACACAAACCAACATAATGTCTGCTCTGATTTTTTTTTTTATTTTATAACCAAGGAGGACATTCCCCCCCCCGCCCCCTTATTTCAGTATAAACCATTCTCTACACAAGGAAAGACAATTAGGACAATTTGCAAAACCAAATTAGAAGAAAGCTTAACTGGAATTGAAGTTGATTGGTTTCTCTGGTCAAAACTGAGATAGTGTTTTTTCCTCCCTAGGTCAGAGGGTGTGTACACACATATGAAAGAGAGAAAGCACATCCCGCCCCCTTGCCAACACACACACACACACACACACACACAGCCTCGTCACACTGCAATCCTTTTTCCTCCTATTCTGTATTTCAACAGGATCCTGGAGAGCTGAAAATATCCAGCGTGTTTTTCAAGCTTACAGGGTTGGGACTTGAACTACAGTCGGCCATATAAGATCTGGTTTCACCTGCTTAGTGCATCTAACCACTGTGCTATGAAGTTAGCCCCATGACATAGTTGCATTTAAGGATATGTTCATGTTTGGACATTGATACAGTTTAGTGTTTTGCTGTGATTATAACTAGATTTGATAAACTCTTCTCTTTTTCCTTGACCTCTCTCTGACCTAATTATTTGGACATAATTTTAAAGAGATCTACTTTTAAGTTTTGAATAAAACACATGTAACTATTTATTAAATATCAAATTTTTTTCTTTCATTTCTATTGGGAGGCCTGACTATTATCATCAGTCTATCAAGGACCATTTGGAGTCACAGAGACATACATTTACGGGGGTAGGGCAGCACTGTGACACAATGAAAATGCACTGCTCAAGAGAAGTTGCAATTCACATAGAGACTGAAGTTTGAATCTCCAGCCCAGTCAGCCTGAAACACACCAATGTGTGTGCCCAAGGTTCAGTGAGCTGGAGGACCTGAGATAGAGGATTATAGTGTGACCAGACACTGTGGAGGGTGTACATCTCTCTCTCTCTCTCTCTCATTCTCACGTTCACTTGGCATATCATGAATAAAATAAATAAAATAAATTTACAGGGAAAGAATAGATACTATCTTCCAGAATGAGAGTATGTTTGCATATGAGAAACTTTCACTATTTTTTTCAATTGCATACTTCATTAAACCTGAGGCAGTGCATTGGAAAACAAAAACTAAAACATAAGTTTGTCTCAAATTGTTGAGGAAAGGGTTGCTCAGGAACTGGATTTCCTTCTGTAAGCGATAGGAAATTGGTACGCTCCTTTCTGATAGAGTAATTGTCACCACGAGCACTAAAGCTTTAGAAAGATAACTGGCTGCTATGCAGAAGTTGGAGTGGAGAGAGCCTGGGAATCAAAAGGATATTAGGAAGCTATTACAACAGTCTAGGTGAGAATAACACAAGTCTGAACAACACAAACAACCAGGGAAAGATGGTAGCAGAGTAAACTAGATACACAACCCCCATGCGATTAGCAGCTGACTGAACTGATCTTCCCATGTTATACTGGAAACAGCATAATTCTTGACCTCATGCGTTTTCACTCTTCTCACTCTAACTTCATTTTCTCCCAGGTGTCCCCAGATACCTTTCTGAGCCATGAAGAATTTGTATTTTAAAGAACAGCACGTTTCCTGACATCATAACACAGGGAAGCGGGTGGAATCACATAATTACCGTTGCACAATTACAGTGGGAACAGATCCTTCCAGCCTGAAATTGGCTCTTGGCTTCCCCTGGTGACATTTTCAGGCCTTCATTATAAGTGAAGAACCTTGGTAACCATGTCACACATTTTCCTGTGCTCTAAAACATATCCATTTAATGAGATGATGACCTTTATTTATCTACCAAATGCGACACCATTAGCTGTTAACCAAACATACAAAGTGAGGTTGAAACAATGACTTGGGACTTTGAATCGCAGAATTAAGGTGTTTTTCTAAATAACATCTGGGTAAAATGAACAGAAACGTCCTCTTTTGGATTTGATATAAAAACAGATGCATTATAATTCCATAGTAGAGTATGTGTAAAGATTGATTGTTTACTTTGATTGTTTACTAATACTCAATCCGCCCACCTGCAAAAAATTATGTATTTATCTCCTTTTTTGAAGTTAGATTTGGCATGTGATTTACTATGGCCAAAGAAATTTACAGCAATAGCATGCATGTGCCTTCCAGGTAGGAGGTTGAGAACCTACTTTTTTTTTTTTTTTTTTTTTTTGAAAGAGAGTTTTTTGCTATAGGGCACATGTGCTCACCAGAAAGACAGAGAGAGACAGAGAGACAGAAAGTGAGAAATCACCACCCCAGGGAGGATGACCACGCCGCAATCCCTTCTCCTCCATTCTCCTCTTGGGATTTTGGGCACTCATGCAACACACATCCGACGTGAGTTTAAGCCACTGGGTTCAGGACTTGAACCGTGGCTGAATACATGGGAGTCCAGCGACACAGCCATTGCACCAACTGCTGGTCCCAAGAACCTGCTTTTTTAAAAGTATTGTCACTACCCTTTTTCTCAGCAACCGGAAGTGTAGATTGTGACTGCTCTCTCAGGCTGGGTCTTAGATGAGGAATAAGTGACATGGGGCAGAGCTCTGAGCTGGCACAGGAGTGAAATGTATTAAGAACAAGAATTAAACCTTTGTTGCTTTAAGCCACTGAGATTTAGTGTTGTTAGTTACTTCAGTATAATCAACCTACTTCGCTTCACAAAGGGTTTACATGTCTACTGTGTACCTGTATTATATATCTGGAGTCGTTTCTACACGAAAGAAACACTGGGGGAGAAGGCAGTGTGGGTGTAACAAGAAAAAAGTCAGGAGAAAATAGTCTTTAAATTGTCACTAGAAATTGGTGAAAATAAACCACTTGTTCTTTTATGTTTATACATTGCTATAAAAATGATCAAATATTTTGTTTCAAGGGCTCTGGGGTAGAGAAGGAGGTGGAGGAATTGGAAGTACAAAATAATAAAAGTACAAAGAAATGGAATGTTCTCCAGGCTTTCTGAAAGGAACAAAGAAGAGTGAACTATCAGAAAAGTTTCTAACCGTAGAGACCAAGACAACTGTTGGGTGGGTGTGGTGTTCACCCCACCCTGCCAATCACATCTTAGAGGACCATCCAACTCTTGGATGTCAGAGGGGTCTATCAGATCTGCCCATCACCCATGAGGTAGGCATAGTGTCACGGTCAAAGACTGATTAGAAACTGAAGAAAGAATGGATGAAAAACCTTTCTCCAAGGTGCTTAAGGCTTTATCATTCTGATGAATGTTTTCCTGGTTAGAAGGAAGGATTTTCTTTGTGCCTCTTGAATCGTCCTTCAAAGAGAAAGTGTAATCTGAATTTAAAAAGTTTAATAAAGAGTAAAATCAGGGCCTTACTTTAGTGTTACTTTGAAGAAAATAAGCATGAATGGCTTCACTTGACTCATTGCGTTTGTTTATCTTTCTATTTTTTTGTCATTTCTGATTTATATATGATCATTGTACATCTTTGTGAGGGTACAGTATGGTTTTCTTGTAACATCCATACATTTAACATTGTATTATGTTGTAGACAATGAAATTTGCATTTGTTTATTTTTCTTTTGGGAGGGGTGAATGCATGTGTGTGGAAAGGTCTCCAAGAAGTTGGGCATAATGTAATTGACCAGCAATTACCAGGGTTTCCAGGGGATTCAGAAGACTTATTTCATTGTATTACTAAAGAAATTTGGCATTCACAGTTCAGTGCAATAAGAGATACGATTTTAGGTTTTTCTCCATGTAGAAAATAGCTGTTTCCATCAACAAGAGCTATTATATTCCTTTTAGCACAATTCCTGAAGTAGAATTAATTCTGCCTAAAGAAACCTGAAGCTTGGTAAGGAGAGCTTAGGTTTTCTGGAGCAGGTATGTAGTCTCACATGGTCATGGACAGCATTTCCTGACAATACCAGAGCAAAACAAAAACTTACAATTATCAATTGATTATTTAAAAATAAAAATAAAAGAAGAAGGAAAGTCAATACCGGGGCCAGCAGGTGGTGTGTTGGTTAAGGCACTGGACTCACACATGAATGACCACAGTTCAAGTACCAGGCCTGGTGGTTCAAAAATCATGCCAGGTGCATGTGTATGCATGCCCAAAATCCCAAGAGGAGAAAGGAGGACAAGGGACTGCAACGTGGCCATCCGCCCCACAGGGTGACTTTCTCACATTCCCTCTTTCTATCTGTCTCTGGTGAGAGCACATGCCTTATGGCGAAAACTTTAAAAAAATTAAAAAATCAATACTTAAAGACTTTTCTTTGAACAAATGCAAAAGCAAAAGTCAAGCATTAGTGTATACTGTCTATAAAAGTGAGCAAAGTAGGGAAGTAAAGAAATAAGTCTCGATTTCATCTTTAACTTAGCTAAGACAGAGTCCCTGATTTGTGTATATAATTTGCCTTCTAGTCACTTCCACTTAGATATATAATAAGCACCTGGCTTTGTACAACCTAACCATTTCCTTGTTCTTCTCTTTCCTTAATCTGCTGTGATGATTAATTTATGTATCAAACTGACTGGGTCAAAGAATGCTCAGATAGCCGGTAAACTACTTTTGGGTATGTCCATGAGGTTATTTCTAGAAGAAATCAGCATTTGAACCTGTAGATTGAATAAAGATTACCCACCGTCACCAATATGGACAAGCATCAATTAATCTGTGGAGGGCCTAAAATTTATGGAAGAGGGGTGAATTTGCTCTTTTCTGAGCTGGGACATCCATTTTCCTCCACTATTAGACAGCAGAGCCCCTGGCTCTCTGGCCTTTGGTTTCCACAACATATACCAGTGCCTACCTCATCCCTCTTCTCAGGCTTGGGCCTCAGGCTGAATTCCATCACTAGCTTTCCTGATTCTCTGGTTTATAGACAGCATCTTGTAAATTTTCTCAACCTCCATAATTCATGAGCCAATTCCTGCAATGAATCTCCTCTGTAATATCTCTATTTCTCTATCCGTCCATCCTATTGGTTCTGTTTCTCAGGAGAACCAAGACCGAAGCACCCACTTTTCTTGTAGTCTTCCACATGTAGGAGGTTGAAACTTTATTCCTGCAGTTGCTCAGACCAAAAGCCTTGGAGTTATGTTTGATTCTCCTGTTTCTCTCACATTCCACATTCCATACATTGGTAAAATTGGTCAGCTCTATTTTAAGTCCATGTCAAGAATTTAACCAATTATCACTACCTCTTTGTTCTCAATCTAGTCCAAGGCATCACTAGTTTCCTTCCAGACTGAGCGAGAGTCCCTACTAATGTCTCTGTCCCGAGTTTGGTCTCTTAGTGACACTTTTCTATAAAGTAGTCAACAGGCATTTTTTTTAACGCTTTTTAAAAAAATACGTATTTTTAAAAGTCCGATAATTCCACGTGGTTGTTACTAACAGCACTTCCTTATTTCTTCATGTGCTGTTTCTCAGAGGCAGCCACTCTGCTCCTTCAGCTGATGCTTTGATATTGACGACATGTCACTCAATCGACAATGTCCGTGATTAAATGATGCAACAACTGTTGTCAGTTAAAGTATGACTGCCGTGGATTGAGACATATTCTGATTATGGAGATGATAAAATGTGAAAAAAATAGTGTTTGTCTCAGAATTGACAAAATATGGTATTCTGGGGCTGGCTCTGTGGTGCAGCCGTAATGTGCTGCTTATGAGAAGCTGAATTCCATGTGGTGGCTGTGGTTCGAATCCCCAGCACAGTCAGCCTGAAATACACCATTTGACAGGCTGGAAGATCCAGAAGAGGATCATGGCATAGCAGACACCATGGGAGTGCTCCTCTCCCTCGCTCTCTCTCATCCTCATGTGGGCGCTCACACGCTCTGTCATGAATAAAGAAAAAAAACACGAGAGTACCATATAAATCATGTTCTTCTTACTCAAAGTACATGATTTTACATAAACATACATATGTACGTATGCCTATCTACATACATATGAATTTTTTTTTCTTGACACTTCAGTTCAGGCATTTAATACTGATTTCCCACTATGGACGATGATAGTCTAGCATTGTCTTCCTCACCTACAGGTAATGTAAATTGTATTAACATCTAACTTTTATTTTTGAGAGAGATATTTTTGCTCTAGGATACATGCACTCACCCAGAGACACAGAGAAAGGCAGAGAGAAAGTGAGAAATCACCCTCCAGGAAGGATGGCCATGCCGCAATACCCTCTCTATTCTCCTCTCAGGATTTTGGGTATGCACTCACATGCACCCAGTGTGAGTTTCAAGCTGCCAGGTCTGGGACTTAACCACAATAAACTATGTGGGAGTCCAGCACCACAACCTCTATGCCACCCACTGGCCCCAACAGCTAACGTTTTCACAGTATGACATTTTACATCTAAAATGTATGGTATTCTTTACTTAGTTTCCTCGTCTTTCCCTTCCCTTCCCTTAACTTTCTGTTTTCTGCTGGAGTTACTAAGTTACTAATTATCTTTTAAAAACTTTCTGCTTGAATTGCTGTAGAATTAATCTCCAGTATCCTCCACTGCACTGTCTATAGCTTTTTTTTTTTTTTTTTTTTAAGAGAGAGAGTTTTTTGGTTTTTGTTTTTTGTTTTGTTTTGTTTTGTTTTTCTATACGGCATATGTGTCTCTGGAGAGACAGAGAGCAAGAAATCATCCCTCCCTCCCCCCCAGGGGGGATGGCCATACCACAATCCCTTCTCCTCCATTCTCTTCTCAGGATCTTGGGCATGTACGCACATGTGTCCAGCGTGAGTTTTAAGGCACCAGTTTCTGGGACTCAAACCATGGTTGATTACATGGGAGTCCAGTGATATAACCACTACACCATCTGCTGGTCCCTGTCTATGGATCTTACACATATTCAGTTCCTCTCAGAGCCTTTGAGACCCTCTGGTAAGAGATGTCACATCCCCAAGCTGCTTCAGAGCTATGAACTTGGCATTCCTCTTCACCATCTCCCTGATGTTCTTAACAAGCTTCTTCTCCTTGGATCATATGTCTTCTTTCTTGATTTGCTGTCTTGCATGGATAGAGTATCTATTCTACTACCTTTTCTGAGAAAGTTTGCAAAGTAATGTTTTTGAAACCTTGCATATCTAAAAATAATTTTATCCTACCCACACACATAATTGGCGCAGTAGGAAATTTCAAGTTCAAAAGTATTTTTCCTCATACTTAGAAAGTGTTGCTCTATTTTTCCCCCTAAAGCCGTACGGTGTCATTATGTGCAACCTCTCATCTGGAAGAGTGCTTTCTTTGTGGGTAGAATTCTCAAACTTCACAATGATTTGTCAATAGTCAATAATTCCTTGATTATTTAATTGATGACTTTATCCCTCCCCCTACCTTCAATATTCTTTTCTCTTTCATTTTAGAATGTTATTATTTGTTGTTGGCCTCATGGACTATTGACTTTTTAGCATATATTAATATAGATAGAATATATAGGTTTATTTCTAGTTCTTTTTTAATCTTTGCTTGCTTTTCTATGTTTTTATCTCTTCTACTTATTTCCTGGGAGATTATCATGTAAACTTCGTATTAAGTTTTTTTTATTTTTTCCAACATATGTTTTATATCTTAGAATTATTTTATTCTCAAACTTTGTTTTTAAAAGTTTGAAATTATTTCTCTTTGCTTCCTAAAGATATAAAGTTATTTTAGTTTTATTCTCCTTGCAAAGTCTTTTCTTTTTTTTTTTTTTCTAAGTTTGTTTTGCTTGGTGTTATCCTAACCTTTATATTAACATTATTTTTCTCAAATATCAGGTAGTCCTTGGCTGCTTATTCATATTTAAGGATGGGACACCAAAAGCTCTCAGAGAGGTTATGTAACTGGACTTTCTCTAACATGATCTGTCTGAGCCATTTTGTTGATGAATAGCCAATGTTAGTACGGTTAAATATTTTCTCTTGTGGTGACCATATTCTTCAGAGAAAGATTTCCTAATCTCCTTTTTAATGTCTAATCATACACCTCCAAAAATCTGAGAGCCAAGTAAAGAAAGACAGCTGAGAGTCTCAACAATTAGTAGGTAAATCTCTTTTTATTTTTATTTATTTATTTATTTATTTATTTATTTATTTATTTATTTATTTTGCTATAGGGAATGTGTGCTCACTGGTGGGGAGGCAGGGAAGAAATGAGAAAACACCCCTTGGGGAGTATGGGCACACCACAGCTCCTTCTTATGCCTTCTCCTCTAGGAATTTTGGGGCACTCACACACATGCCTGGCATGTTTTCAAGTTGCCAGGTCTAGGAATCAAATCACACAGTTGGCCATAGTGGGATCCAGACATTGTAATCTTTATGCACCTGCCAGCCCTCAGTGGGTAAATAAATGTCACTCAGTCCTCCTCCTTGCGGTGTGTTACCCTTACTCTCAAGTGACTCTTTGTCTTATTATTTCATCTTCTTTCTAGGCTCCCTTCACTGAATTTTTCTTTGTGTTAATTTGTTTATTTTTTGCTTCTTCCAATTAGAAGATAAGGTTAATAGAAACAAGGCTTTATCATTTTTTGTTCACTGTTTATCTCTAATGTACAAAAACAATGCCTTATATATAGCAAGTGCCCAGTAAAAATTTATGCAATGGATCAGATTAAACCGAATGAAATTTCTACTAATCTAACTAATCTAGACTGTTTTTAACCTGCAAAATGATAATTTTATATAGTTAAAGCTAAATAAAAGAGGATGCAAAGGGCTAATCCTTTTAATATGGAACTGATTAGAAGAGGCATTAAATATATTTTATAGGTTTGGAAAACTTTCTTCCAGGATTTCATGGAATAGATTATCTATGTCCTTATTAGTTTCTTCACCTTCTGGAATAACAACTCCATCCAATATGTATACGCAGAATATTAAAATTAATAAGGAGAAGGGCCCTGATTCACAGTAAAGTGTAGGCCAAGGAGTCTGTTACTGATCCCTCCCTCCGTCCCATATGCAGGGTTGGAATACAGTTAAATATTTGGATTGTAAGCTCCCAGCCTGACTACTTTTACTACATGGTGCAACTATTATTCCAGAGAGATTTGATGTAGTAGAATTATGAGAGCACAGGGGCTGGCAGGTGGCATGGTGGTTAAGGGCACTGGACTCCCACACGGCTGACTGTGGTTCGAGTCCCGGACCTGGCAGCTTACTTTCTTGCTTTCTCTCTCTCTCTCTCTCTCTCACTCTGTCCCTCTCTGGTCAAATTAAAAATAAATAGATAAAAGTAAAATAAAATAATTCTTAAAAAAAGAATTATGAGAGTACATAAGAAACGAATCTGTAAGCAAAAGAACAGAAGGCACATACCATTCCCACATTCCCCACAGAAGGGCCGCGAGTCACTTTGTAGTGCTGTCTTAGAAATGTACACAATGTAAATGTAAATGTACATAATGTAAATGTTCATAATGTAAAGCAAATCAAAGGGCTCCCCAACCACGTAGGCCTCAAAGAAGCCACGTCAGTGTCCACAACACATTCACTTACTGTTCCAATTCCTGGTGTCTACCTTTACACGGAAAGGAAATAAAGAACATCTTGTGAGCAGATGGCAGTCTACATAAGGCCCCATGAAATACACCTGTGTCTTGCAGGCCACAGTTACAATGGAAACAGCTGTTGACCTGGACCAGCATGTGTTAGTTTCCATTAGCTCACCGTGCTCAACAGGCCATCTGTAGCTCAGAGCTAAGTAAATGGAGTCATTTTTCTGTGGTTGGCTTATTTCCATAAGTCATTATGTAGAAAAGCTGATAACACATGATTGCTCCAAAGGGAAAAATAAAAAAAATAACAAAGAGCTTCTGGCAAAGTTTCCAGGAAGGTCATCATTAACAAGGCAACTCAAGAAACCTACCTCCAGTAGATACTGAACTAATCCTGTGTCAGCCCTGGGGGATGGTAGCTGTACATGGATGGCTGCTAAATGTCAGTGAAAATGAGGCATAACTTAGCATAGTCACATTTACTTTATTTTATGATAGCAGACTTCCTGTCCACTCTCTGTTTCTTTCTTCCTTCCTTCTTCCAGAAATATTTGTTGCCATAGACAAAGATGTATACGGTGACTGGACTTTCAAGGTGCTTTGAAACAGCACTTGTCTTCTGCTATCTTCCAGGAGGACGTTCGGTGTCGCTTTCATCCATTGAACTATAGACTATGGGAAGGAAGAAACCATTCTGGGTATTGGGTTCTCATTGCCTATTACAGTAACTAGCACATAGTGGGTGCTCAATAAATACCCATTGGCTAATATTACAAAAAACAAATTTTGAGCATGAGTTAATTGTGACTCTATAAGTCTTTTAAAAAGCACTCCAGGGGCCAGCTGATGGTGAGGAGGTTAAGGTGGCTGGATCCCACATGGCCAGCTACACAGGTTGAGTCCTGGATCTGATGGCTTCTAAAACACACCAGGCACTTATGTGTGTGTGCCCAAAATCCTGAGAGGAGAATGAAGGAGAAGAGATTGTGGTGTGGACATCCCCTCTGGAGTGTGCTTTCTCACTTTCCCTTTCTCTCTCTCTCTCTCTCTTTTCTCTCTCTCTCTCTCTCTCTCTCTCTCTCTGTCTCTCTCTGGCAAGCACATATGTCCTGTAGTAAATTTTAAGAAAAATAAATAAAATAATAAAAAGCACTCCAGATCTCTAGGTTGAAAATGAGTGGAGATGACAAACAGAAGAAGAAAGGGGAAAGTACTTAAATAACAGGATTTATGATCAATATAGAGCAAAAAGGTATTTTATATTCCTTTTTTTTTAAAAAAAAAAAAAAAGAGAGAGAGATTTTTGTTATAGGGTGAGTGCACTCATCAGAGAGACAGAGAGAGTCAGAAAGCAAGAAACCACCCCTGCCCCCGGAAGGGATGGCCACACGGCAATCCCTTTTCCTCCATTCTCCTCTTGGGATTTTGGACACATATGCACATGTGCCCAGTGTGAATTATAAGCTGCTGAGTCCAGTACTCAAACCACAGTCGGCCATGTAAGAGTCCAGTGATGTAACCACTATGCCGTTTGCTGGTCCTGGCATTTTGTATTCTAATACTACGGCAGTATACCCGGCTATTTTTGTTATCACTTATTTAAAATCCTCTAGCTAACTTTCTGATCTTTCTTTCTAATAAATTGTCCTTGATTAAATTTCCTTGTTTTTAAACTGACATTTATTAAGTATTGATATTGAGCAAAGATGCTTTGTATTTGTTTTATTTTGTAAATTCTATAAGCAGAAAGCATACCTATTTTGGAGATGGGACAAGTTGAGGCTCTGAGAGTTGAAGTGATTTTCCCACAGGTAGTATATGGAAGGGCTAGGACTGGAACCAGATTTATATGGCTGCTAAAACACACTGTTTATGAAACATCAGTGAGTTCCTTCAGGACCCCTGGGTATATTAATATCTCATCTTGAGTTCCACTTAGGATAGCGTTTCCTTACAGCTTCGTTCTTCAACCCTTCGTTTTTCTCCCTGTTGTCTGTGAATTTGATGACCTGTGAGTTTCACTTAAGACCTTAGAACTCAACCAGACATTGTCAAGGGTTGGCTCTTCTAGCAGTGGACATTGTGGTAACTGTTTTCAGAAACTATCAGAATCTGCCACAGAAGGACTTTGAAAAGTCGAGCCTCACTGGCCTGAGAAAACCACTGAATACTCCTCGAAGACGTCAGAAACCTCCAGGGAGTTCCAGAACTCCAGGAGGGCTGCCTTGGTCACAGGCGCGGATACAGCAGAACATGGGCAGACGATGGGCAAGTCTGATGCCAGAGTTAGGGTTAGCCAGAGGGCCCCGGCTATTCCCAGATTTAAATGCTTTTCTTGTCTCTATAGAAGCAATAGATCCTCTGGAGATCCCCTCACACCTTCCTGATAGAAGCCGGCCTGATGCCTTTCCTGGGGCTGAACACTGGGAACCCCCCCCTTCTCTCCTTTTCTTCTGTGACCCACTTTCCTTACTTTCTGGACCCCTTCAGCCTGAGCTTCTGTCAGTGCAGACTGAAGAGAGCATCTTCTGCATCACCATTATCTTAGACGACTGGCTCCTGCATGTCTCTCTGCAGTTAGGTGTAAGCCAGCGGAATAGAGTTCCTATCAGCTGGTGTTCGTGCCTTGCTTGGGGCAACAAGAGTGGAGTGCTACCTGATGCTTCCCGTGTACAGTGACGTCCAGTCACTCTCCAGCACTGAAACCCCACTCTCAGCTCCTGCCTTCATTCTCCTCTTTGTTTTTTTGTGATTGGATTCCAAGCTGAACCCCAGCAGTTCTTCCCTCATTGGCGTTGGCATCGAGTTGTGAATTGATTTAGTTAGTGCAATGTCCAGGCACAATTAGAAAAGGAAATTGCTAATTAGGACATATATTCATCCCTCTTTTAAATTGATTCTCCGTTTTCTTTGCTTTTTTTTTTTCACTCTCTCCAAAGATTCCTTAGCATCTGCTTGAATTCAGACACGCATGTCTTTCTGCTGTAATACTTTCTCTCCATTTGACAGGCAAGATTGTCTCACAAAGAAAAGCTGAACACTCTGACAGCTGATTACATTACATGCCTTTTTTTATTTTGCTCCTCAAAGAGCACTGGTTGACAGCGATGATGACCTATGAAAAGCAATTAAGGCTTCGGGATCATTTCTACTTGTGAGCTGGGAATGAGATGACAGAGGGCAGCCAGAGCGTGTTTATAATGGCTAATAGGCTCTTCGAGTAAGGTGCAGAGAATGACAGGGAATATCTTCGGTTCTGTAACAATGTGTTACTTTTCTCCACCAAAATAGGTAGACAAATGCAATAGAGCCCTCTAAAGTCGGTAGATCAACTTTATCTCTGCTTTTGCCAAAATTATTCCAGAGAATGGTAGCCATTTGTCTTTTTCAGGAGCAACCAGTTTTCCTCTGTCACTAACGTCTAGTGTGTTCAGAAAATTGCTTTATATACTGGAAGCATTGCAGGCCTGTGGGCAGCCCCACAGGGAATAAAGCAGTGACTCCCTTTGAAGACAGACTTGTGAATAACTTCCCCACCTAAGAATAGAATCATAATGTCTAAAGGCATGACGCACGCACTTTTGTCATCTGTGAGGCTGATGTGCTGGACATAGGGCATGCCATTTCATATTGGTGGAATCTGAGTTATTGGAACAATAAGAAATCTTTGTCATTCTTTGAATCACTGGTAGATGGACCTTAATATATATATTTTTTCCAACTGTGTGAGTGGTGGGAAGAAGCCTGTCTGAAAAATATCTATCTGTCAGAATTCCAGAAAACTTTGGCCTACCATACTGCCTTCTTGAATTGGTTGTCTTTGCTGAAAGAGTTGATATTTTGCCTGTTTTGAGTGTGGGCAGCAGGATTTGCTGTTTCATTTAGCAGGTGGAATTGGTATAAAACATGTGTAAAAACATTAAGATTGGGCACTTTATGTAGAAAACCTATTCCAGTTCACTCAAAGTAGGATAACTGCCAGTTATTCAAATACAACTGGTGGAGAAAAAGATGAGTTTCCATAGCACCAAAGCAATGTCTGCCTGGACCACATGTTTTTCCATCCAAAAGGAGGGGGGCTTTTTGGATGCAACATGCTCCCCTCACTTTTTTATCTGATTCTTGTTGTTATGACAAATGAGGAAACAGAAGAAAATATTTAGGATCGTGTAATACAGGGCCACTTCCAGAAAACAAGCAAGCCCTTTATAAGAGGACATCGGGTCTGGGGGGAGTCTTTCTATAGCCGTCGGTACTTACTCTAAACTGGAATTTTTGACATAGGGGAGGTGTAATGGAAAGCATCCTGGCCTGAAATCATTTCCAGCTTCCATTTTCCAGGATTAGTTGGGGGGTGGTGGGTGGAAATGGTGCACAGAGAGAACTCTGTCCGAACCTTTGTTATAGCTCACCATCCTGTCTCCTTCGATCTGAGTAATCCATGCATGGATACCTGGCACATGAGGCTGCTTGGCATCTTTTGCAAATGCTCTCCTACATTTTCATAGCTTTTCACATTTTGAGTTCTGCTATGCCAACAGGGATGCAAAAACTGCACGGGAAGCTTGTGCTGCTTCAGGTATGAGCACATGACCTAGATTTTCCCATTCGAGTGCATCTCTCCAAGACAGGACAAGGAGGGAGCAATGTTCAGATGTCTCAGAGCCTGACTTTCTGGCAGGCGTGGTGGCAGAGGCCGATGCACTGGCTCTGCTGGGGTTGTGGTCGTGGGGTTTCTGGCATCCAGACCAGGTCTGGTCAGTGCCAAGCAGTGGGCAGCAGCAGCAGGGGTGTTCTTACAAACACGTTTCCCCACAGGTGGGTGGGCTTACCCTGTATTACTAACTGCTTAACAGTTCATTCCTAGAATTAGAATTACTGGATAAATAAAATTCATATTTTAAATTTCTTTTGGTAGATTTAGTCAAATTGTTTTACAGAAAAAGTATATTAATTTATAACCATATGTGAGTGTTCACTCCCCCATACTTTTATCAACCCTTGTTAGTATCATTCAAGCTATCTTCTAGGGATCATCGGGTGGTGTGGTAGTTAAGGTGCTGAATTCTCCCATGGCCCCCTATGGTTCGAGTCCTGGATCCACTGGCTTGAAAATCATGACAGGCGTGTGTGCATGCATGCTCAAAATCTCAAGAGGAGAATGGAGAAGGGATTGAGACATGGCCATCTCTCTTGGGGGGTGATTTCTCATTTTTCCGTTCTCTGTCTTTCTCCAGTGAGTGCAAATACCTTATGGAAAAACCTAAAAATAAACAAACAAAAAAATATTCTAATTTATAACTTGAAAAATTATATTATTTAAAACATTTTATTTGTGTATATAGTTTTTACCTTAGTATGATCACAGTGGTGTGTGTGTGTGTGTGTGTGTGTGTGTGTACCTTAATTAATTATTTATTGCCAGGAGGTGCATGTACTTGCCAGAGAAAGAGACATAGAAAGAGAGAGAGCACACTCTTGTAATGGGACATGCTCATACTACAAATTTTTTTTGTGATTTCTTCACGTCATGAGGATTTTGAGCACACAGACACATGTACTTGTGTTTTTAAGTCATCAGGCCTGGGATTTGACACTTGGTCAATCATGTGGGATCCAGCTCCCAAAACACAGTACTTAATGCCTGCACGATAGGGCTGGCCCTGTACCTACAGTCATATTGTTTTTTCACTTAATTTTCTGGAGATCTACTATACAGCATATAAGAAATTTAGGCAATTTCTTTACTATAAGAAAATGTTCTACTTCATTTTTAATGATTATAACATTTCTTTCCACAGCTGCACCATAATTTATTTATGCATTCTCTAATTAGATTCTTCCAGTTTTGCCAAAATTTTTATTTCTTGAGGACATTTTCTCATCACAGGGTCAAAACTTAGAAACTTTTATGAGCTCCTGATACCAGTGACTGCTCTCGCTATTAATAAATAAGTCTCTTTCACTGTATCCCCTTTAATCTTGAGTATTGACTTAAAAGTCAAAAAATGTTACAAATGTGATTGGCAAGAGTACAACAGGTATTTCCTGGGAGACCGGATGCTGGTGCAGTGGTAATAGGTGATGTTCTGCAAGGCTGACCGACATGGGAAGGTTCTGGGTTTGTGCCTAGAGATTTCCCTGAATATGCCAGGCACTTGCATGCCCACAATCCAGGGCTGATGGAGGTTGGCGATGACTTTTTTAAACAACATCTTGGTATGTTGTGCAGGCCAGCCTTGAGCTAGACTTTCCTACCTCAGCCTTCTGAGTCACTGGGGTCACAGGCACCACTGTGCTCTGCCTTTAGGTTATGCCAAGAATTGAAACTGTGCCTTGCATGTGGTCCAGCCTGTGAAGCACAGTGTTTTTACAATGCATGCCACCATGGCTAGTACGTGTGTGTGTGTGTGTGTGTGTGTGTGTGTGTGTGTGTAGGAGAGAGAGAGAGAGAGATGAGGAGAATTAGCAAGAGTAGTACAAATGGAGTCGATGACACAGATAAATTTTAAATTTTGATAAAGTACAGATACCTTTAAAATATCTTTACAGTTCTCTGTGACGTTGATGGACACAGTTTTGCATTTGCGTGAAACTCACACCAGTGTGGCTCAGTGGGAATGAAGCTGCCATAGTCCATGCAGTTAGGTCAGTAGACAAAACTGAATCCACCTAAGGAAGCAGGGAGAAAAGCCTCTTAGGGTCAGACAGCTACTACCCCCACCACTACCCTAGACAAGCATCCTTGTGTGAAAGGATTGGGGATTAACAGAAGGGCCACAGTGAGGCAGTTTGCTCTGTGTATACTTGCATTGAACTTGGCTTTAAATAAATATTCTCTCTCATGCACGTACAACATATTTGTGTTTGTGTACCTGATTCTATAGTATAAATTCAGTTCTCAGCCACCCTTAGGACATTTTTGTGGAAGATCAAAAGTGCGGACAAGTCTAGGGAGCACCCCTGAATCTGGGTTAGCCCTACCCATACGGCAGTTACTACTTGAGTGTCACGCATCAGGTATACAGCAGCCTGTCCTGAATGGGGTCTTGACAGGACCATTTCTGTTTCCACATATCCTCCCACGGTTTCAATTCATACCACATGGGCTTGTCTAAAGGGAACAATATTCCTTAGTGTTGAAAATTTTCTGACACAGTGGTTCTCAAAGTATAGTTCATACACGCCCAGGGGGGTCCTGATATCATTTCAAAGCCCAAACTATTAACATCTGCATAGTGATCCTGACATGATCTGTCTTTTCACTTTGTTGACATTTTCACAGATGGCACAAAAGCTGTGGTGGTACCTTTGCAAGAACTGCGGCAGCCACACCAAACTGCACCATCAGTTCTTGTATGTCTCACTGTCACCCAATGATGTTTAAAAGAAAAAAAAAGAAGAAGAAGAAAAGCCAGATATGCTTACAATACTTTTAGTGAAGTAGTAAAAAATATATGGGGACCCTCGAATATGTGCTTTTTAAAGTGAGTGAAGAAAATGGGGAGTTTATATAAAGCAAGTTGCTGCATTCCAAATCATTAAGGATTGTCCTGAGGAAAAGCATTTGTGCAGTTGTTTGAGTTGCAAACTCAGCTAGCTGCTTTTTTTTTTTTTTTTTTTTTTTTTTTTTTTTTTTTTTTTTTTTTTTTCTTGTGCCACACCACTTTTCCTTAAAAAAAGTGACTTACAGATGAACCTTACCTGGGTAGATGGCAGAAATTTTTTTTGACGATGAACAAAATCAATTTGTCATTTTAAGAAAAAGACTGACAGTATTTGTGGCCAATGATAAAATCTGAATTTTTACATGAAATAATCATTTGGAAAAACTTGTATCTACCACTATGAGCTTGACAAACTTCTTAATACTTAAGGACTTTTTTTTTTTGGGGGGGGGGGGCACGTGTGCTTGCCAGAAAGACAGAGAGAGACAAAGAGACAGAAAGCAAGAAATCACCCCCTAGGGGGATGGCCACGCTACAATCCCTTCTCCTCCATTCTCTTCTTGGGATCTTGGGCACACACACACACACACGCCTGGCATGATTTTAAGCCACCAAGTCCGGGACTTGAACCATGGTCGACTACTTGAACCACCGTCGACTACATGGGAGTCCAGCGACATAGCCATTATGCCAACTGCTGGTCCTTTAAGGACTTTTCTTATGAAATTGATGATGATATTAATGAACATGATTTTTAACAATACTGCATAAACTGTTTCAACAATCATAACACCTAGGTAACTTAGTGAGTCAATATTGTTCGAATAACAGTGCAATGAATGATGTTCCAAATTATGCATGGATAAATGCTCTGTTAAAAAGTTCAAGGTGAATTAATTAATTTAACTAGAGAATACAAAAAGCTTATTGATATAGTCTCAGACTCTGTATTTTATCTCCTAGGAAACTACATGTTAAGTCTTGGTGTAGTATCAGAGTATCTACAATCATATTCCTTCCCTTTTCAGTTATGTCAGTATGGAGCTGCATTTTCTTCATGTAATTCAGGCAAAACATCTTATTGCAACAGGTTGAATACTGAAGTAGATAGCAGGATTCATCTTTCCTGTATATGGTCAAACATTAAAGAGAGTGGTAAAAATACAAAACAACACTATTCTTCTCACAAACCTTTTGTTTTGGAATTGTAGATATTTTTCATAAAAATATGTTATTTAATTTTTATTATTTTAATTTGGGGATAAATATATATATATTTAATATATATACATATACACACACATATATATATACACATAAATATAAATACACATATGTATGTGTGTGTGTGTGTGTGTGTGTGTGTATATATATATATTTAGGAGCCAGCAGGTAGCATGGTGGTTGAGGTGTGCTGGACTCCCACATTACTGAACGAGGTCGAGTCCCAGACCTGGATGCTTGAAAGTCACACTGGCCCCATATATGTGCCCAAAGTCCAAGGAGGAAAATAAAGGAGAAGTGACTGCGGCATGACCATCCCTCAATGGGGGTGATTTCTCACTTTCTCTCTCACCAGCCAGCACACGAGTCTCATGACAAAAACTTAAAATATATTTGTTTTCTATTTTAATTTAAATAAAGTTTTAATAGATATGATCCACATAAAGAAATGCTCTTTATTTAATAAAGCTGAATGTAAAAGGAACCTGAGTCCAAAAATTTTAAGACAATCTATCATTTGGGACCAGTAGAAGGCATAGCAGTTACGTCACTGGACTCCCACATGGCCTACTGTGGTTCAAAGCCCGGGCCCAATGTCTTGAAATTCATGCAGAGCACGTGCGTGTTCATGTCCAAGATCCCAGGGGTAGAATGAAAGAGAAGGGATCGCGATATGGCCAGCCCTCTTGAGAGTAACTTCTCAGTTTCCCTTTCACTGTGTCTGTCTGTCTATCTCTCTCCAGTGAGCACATACACCCTACGAAAAAAACCTCTGAAATAAACCCAAAAAACTGCTACCCTAATAAACAGTTCTTGAGAATTTTGCAAGTGAATTTCACGAGGCTATGCCAAGCAAGTAAATACATTGAGCAAAAGGTTAGGACCTCCTTATCTGAATATAAAATTGGGTATTGTGGCCAATAACAGTCACAGAAATAATTGCTTAAGAAAAGTCAAAAAGAAAAACAAAGCTTTATAAAGCTTGTGAATACTTTGCTCACATGTACCAACAACTCTTGGGCTTGGTTACCGGAGGGTGATGGTGAGTGCAGTTCTTGGTCTCCCTGGGGAGCTGTTTGCTTTGCTGTGTCATGCACACGCTTTCTTGATTCCAAATATTAGTCTTCTGTTTGGTTTCCTTGTGTTTAATACATTTGACATCTGGCTTGTTTCTTTGTTTTCCTCTTATTATGTAATTTCATCAGCTACTTTGAAATCAGTGAGAGGAATAATCAGCAGACTACAATTCAGCTTTAAGTACATTTCCTTCTCAAAATACATAGCCTTATATGGCATTCTTAGGATTCAGTGCTTCAGCTGAACACATACAATGTAGAGTCGAATAGAACTAGCCTAACATAGTTAAGTCTGTTATTACCTGACACATAACATAAAAACAGAAGAGGAAAAATGGTGTCTGAGGTCTTCATAGGTAACTAAGCAGCTGGAGGAAAATTGTTAAAGAAAGATATTTCCTGCTGCTTCTCTGATGTCGCCACTTTCCCTTCTGCACGTTAGAGCTCTCTCCTCATTTTCTCTCTCCCTGGGACTCTGGATTCTCAGCAAGTGTCTGGTGCAACTCAGGGTGCTGTTAATGCAGTGAAGTTCTCTGTGCTCAGGCGTCTTCACCACTCATGAGCTCTCTGTGCCTCCTCCATAAAGTAACTTTCAACTGTTTGGGCTACTATTTTCATTTTGGAAAAATAAGGATGAGAATAAACAGATCTACATCATTGACTGAAGATTAAATGAAAGGATCCATGTACGGGCTCGGGAGTCTACCTGCCTCTAGAGAGTCCCCCATGAGTCTCATCTCAATACTATTCTCTGCCTTTTACTATTGGTGGTCTTGTCTCATTTCTACTTTCCATTGGAGGGAAAATGAAGATCTGTATTAACTCAACAGCATGTATTGAACAACTCTTACATAGCAGGCATCTTGTTAGGCTGGGGAAGGCAAGGTGAATGCAAACAGCATCCACAGGGCAGAGGCCATGTCCATGTCCTACGTTACTCTTGTGCTAGCCTCTATCAGAGTGCCTGATTCATAGTGCCAAATTGGGACCAGCAATTAGTGTAATGGATGTGTTGCTGGACTCCCATGTAGTTGACCACGGTTCAAGTACTGGACCCAGTGGCTTAAACTCATACCAGGCGCGTGTGCGTGTGACCAAGATCCCGAGAGGAGAACGGAGGAGAAGGGATTGTGGTGTGGCCATCCCCCCGGGGGTTTATTTCATGCTTTCTGTCTCTCTGTCTCTCTCTGACTCTCTGGTGAGCACATGCGCCCTATAGCAAAAACCTCTCAAAAAAAAAAAAAAAAAAAGAAAAATAAATAAATAAACAGTGCCAAATGAACAACCAACATAGGAGGGAAGTTTAGTTACTCTGCCCATTTTACAGATAAAGAAACTGAGGCTTAGAAAAGAAGAGTAACTTATCCAGTGTCACCCAGATAGTAAGTCACAGAATCAGAATTGAAATTCACCTCAGCTTGACTCCAGAGTCTGTGTTTCATCCATAAGGAGAAAATGTTAACATTGCAAATTCATGTTGCTAGAGAGTGGTGACTTTGGCTTCTCAATTTCTAATTTCCAAAGCTTATCAAAACCCCGCAGATAAACCAATTGCTCAACACAGTTATTTCCGAAGTATCTACCATGTAACCATATTGTTGTACAAGACACGGGGCTAATCAAATCTAGTTCGCACTAGATACGAGGTGTTCGTGGAACTCACATTTCATCCAGAGAGGTTGACGTTGAACAGTCCACCATTATGCTGTGTGCTACACGAGCGTACATCAGAGATTCTGCTTAATCTGGCATAGGGGTCAGAAAGGCTTCTCCGAGGAGATTTTTTAAACTGAGCTCAGAAGGGAGAGTAGGAAAGAATTAACTAAAAATGAAATGGAGCAATTCTGGCAGAATAACTTGTCCCCAAGAATAATTTAGAGCATTCAAGTTACTGGAAGAAGGTCAGTGTGCTATACCCAGAGAGCGAGTGAGACAGGGAGATGACATAGACCTACAGAGACAGCTTAGAGCCAAATTCTCCAGGACTTCTGGCCCAGGTTAATTATTCTAGTCTTTTCCTAAATACAGTGGATTTTCAAGAATAGAGCAATGTAGTAAAATATAAAAGTTATAGACATCACAATGTGAAAGGAAACTGGGGGGAACTCTGCTGCAATAGTGACATGAAAGATGATGGCTGTGTGGATCAGGATGGTGGCATTTCAGATGGAGAAATGGGAGGACTTGAAAGCTACTTAAAAAATGGAGTCCACAAAGTAGGTGACTTAGATTGGGGAGAGAAGCAGGAGGCAGTCCCAGGTTTTATAGGGACTCAAGCTTACAGAATTAGAGAGCTTTTTCAGAAGAGGATACTTGCTACAGGATGGTCCCAAGATAGCTGTCAAATTCCCAGGCCTTCCACACAGAAATAGTGAAGTTTGCACAGAGAAGAGGAAGCATTTCCTTCATGCATCTCTTTTTATTAAGGAACAAGATTCCTCCCCCCCCCCCCCCCCCCGCCCCAGAATCCTCCTCAGCAATTCCTCACAAGTGTAGGAAATTAGGTAGGAAAATAGATATTTTCTTTTAATCTTGACATTCAATGATTGGGGTGGAATTGAAACATTTCAGGACGTGCATGGTCATCTGTAAGTCATGAAGGCAACCTATACCTATACTCCAGTAACAGGATAAAATTATTGTCCAACAAGATAATTTAAACTATTAATAATAATTATGTTGGGAAAACGGGGATAAACTGAGGCGGTCCGCAACACATTGGAGGAAAACTGTTCTATATATTATGGACATAAGTGACTAGGTGCGGCTCCTCTCTTTTCTCACATCTGTGCCATTTCTCCCCATGAAGATTTGTTCCAGCTCTGCCCTTGTGTCACTGCTGGTGAGCCCTGACTCATCTTCCCCAACAACCATGGTTGGCACCTGTTTTCTGCCAGATGACTGGTATTGCAGCATTTTCTACTGAGGCAAAGAGAAGGCATGACTGTAAGCTCCCAGAAACAATCAGGCATGTGGTGATTGCAAGCCTTACTTCTGATAGAACCCAGAGTCAAGCTGGGAAATTATTAACCAAAGATAGCTGTCTGGAAGAAAATGTTTCCCCCTGAGTGAGCTGTGAGAACAGTGATCTTGAAAGATGCTCCGGGAAAAAGGGATTCTGTCTGGAGAAATGCTGAGAAATTAACACCCACCTTAAAGAGAAATAAACACCCATCTTAAAGAGTCACAGTGCATATCAGTATAGGAAGAGGCCTTCTGAGAAGTTCTACAATGAAGAAATATGGAAAGCAGATTTTTTCCACAAAGACCAGGGAATCTTATTAAAACACGTACACTCACACACTTGAATAATCAAGATGATAAAGAATATTCTCTAAAAAATTGAAAAATTAAAAGTGCATTAGCATGAGGGCAAAAAGGTCAAATGGGAGAAAAATAAAATGACCCAACATGGAGAGGTACGTACTCCTAGAGTCAATGCTCTAGTTCTCAATATGCTCTGGCAGCCCTGGGTCTAGATCAGACACGAATTCACATAGGGTTGGTTTTCAATTCAAAGGATGCCTGAGTTATTGGGTTGTTATAGAGGAAATTTCACCCCCAATCCACACTCAGGGCCTTCAAGTAACTTTGGAACTTTTAATACACCAGCATGCAACTTGATGCTCTTCACTAAGTTCTATCTCTTTAGTTTGCTAGTACCTCATCAAGAGCTACACATTTGATAGAAGAAGCAAGCACCTGAAGTTAGCCTTAACCGCTCTGACCTGGGAGACACAGCCCTCCAATAGAAACACACCTGGGAACTAAGGGTGAAATTTCTTTCTTTGGTTCATCTCAAGGGAACTCAAGGAGTGATGACTGGCAAAGATAATTTCCTCTCTCACTTTTAAATTTATTGAGGTAATGAAGTAGTATAAACTCTATCTAGGTATTCCTGGAAATATGAGATTCTCCACTGAGTCATCAGTTCGTAAAATTGTTAAGTAAAGCTAAATGAAACAGAATCAAATAATGAAAGATGGAGTAGGAGAGATAAGTTCTAAAATCTTGGTTTAGCTGTGCAACCTTGAGTGGATGACTTAACCTCTCTGAATTTCAGTTTCCATATCTGTAAACATAGTTCACTTTCAGTATAAAGCAAGCATTAGAAATAATGCATCTGGGCAGGCCTCTTCTTGTTAGTCCACCCTCAGGGCCTAGTCCACCCTCAGGGCTGGGAAGCAACTTCTTAACTTTCAGCACTCTATTGCCCACATACCTGGCAGCCTGGGCTTGCTCCACCCACCGGGAGACTTGAGCCTGGGATGAGCAGACCTTCTCTTGATAATGCACACTTAGAGGTCTGGAAATAACTTTGGAACTTTCAGTACACCAGCATAAAAGGGTGAAAATTCCTCTTCCAATACTACAGAATCTACTCCAATAGATAGAAAAAAAAAAAAAAAAAGTGAATACTGAATAAGATGACAAAAAAAAAAAAGCATAGATCTTGAAGAAACATGAGGAAACAAGAGGGTGATTCTCCCCCAGATGAACACAGTAGTCCCTCACCAAAAAACAGATAACACAGAGAAATACACAGAAATGTCAGAAAAAGAATTCTGAATATTCACAGTGACAAAACTCAGTGAGATGCATGAGAAAACAATCAGTTCCAGGAAATAAGAGAATCATTTCAGAACATGAAAAAGGAATTTTGTAAAGAAATAGACACTGTAAAAAAGAATCAAATGGAACTTTTGGAGATGAAGAATATAATACAAGAAATTAAAATTTCCCTAGAAAGCATTAACAGCAAATTGGACCATGCAAATTCTCCAATGTTTTCCACCAAAAAGAATAAAAAAAAAATGAGGACAACATATAGGATATTCTAGACACTATGAAATGTTCAAATAGCTGTATAATGGGTATTCCAGAAGGTGAAAAATCTGCTAACAGTGTGGAAAAACTCTTTCATGAAATACTATCTGAAAATTTTCTAAATATTAGAAAAACATGGAGAAATTCAGACCCAAGAAATAAAAAGGACCCCAAATAGAATTAGCACAAAAAGATCCTTACCTTCCCCCACCTCCGCCCTGGCACATCATAGCCAAATTGGAAAAATTAAAGACAGAGACAATTCTAAAAATGGCAAGAGAGAGGAACAAGAAGATGGTGTAATGGTTACGTAACTGGACTCCTACTTCGCTGATCTGAGGTCTGGACCGGGCGGATTAAAACTCAGGCCAGGTGCACGTGTGTGTGTGTGTGTGTGTGTGTGTGCCCCAAATTCTGAGAGAATGGAGAAGTGATTGTGGCATGGCCATTCCCTGCTGGGAGGGTGATTTCTTGCTTTCTATCTCTCTGTCTCTTTGGCAAGCACATGTGGCCTATAACAACAACAACAAAAATTAAAAAAAAAAAAATAAGGGCATGGGAGAAATACCGAGTTATTTATAAAGATTATCCCGTTAGGCTAATGTCAACATCGGACCTCTCTCAGCTGAAACCATGCAGGCAAGGAAAGAAAGGGAAGATGTATTCAAAACATTAAAAGATAAACAGTTTCAACCAAGGATACTATATAAAGCAAGGTTATCCTTCAAATGGGAAGAACAAATCAAAATATTCTCAGATAAACAAAAACAAAGAATTCACTAATACCAGACCAACTCTACAGGAAGTACTGAAGGGAGTGTTATACCTGGATAACTAAAGAGAGACAAACAGAAATAGAAGAACAAAACAAACAAACACACAAACAAACCAAAAAAAACAACTGAGAAAATGGTAAACAAAATGACAGAGATAAGTCCACAAATATCCATAATAACATTGAAGGCTAATGTATTAAATTCTCTCATTAAAAGACACAGATTGGCTGAATGTTTACAAAAACAGAAGCCATCTTTATGCTGCTTACAAGAAATACACCTCAGTGATAAGGACATACATAGTCCTTATGTATGCATGAAAGTGAAGGGCTGGAAAAAGATATTCCATGCAAATGGAAACCAAAAAGTGGCTGGAGTTGCAATATCAGGTAAAATAAACTTTATGACGAAAGATCTAAGAGACAAAGAAGAGCATTATATAGTACTAAAAGGACTTATTCACCAAGAAAATATAAAAGAAGATATAACACAAGTATCTATGCACCCAACACTAGAGCACTTAAATACATCAAAGAAAGACTTTTAAATTTCAAGGGAGAGATAGACTGCAACACAATAATTGTATGGAATCTCAACACTCCATTGTCTCCTCTAGACAGAATATCTAGACAACAAATAAATAAATAGATACAAGATCTAAATGATACCATATGTGAAATGAGCTTGATAGACATCTATAGAGTATTTCACCCAACTACCACAAAATATAGATTTTTTCCACCCCCATGTGGAATATTTTTGAAGATTGACCACATGATAGGGCAAACAAAACAAGCCTTCACAAAATAAAATGTATGAAACTACCCAGCATCTTTTCTGAACTTGATGAAATCAAACTTGAAATCAACTACAGAGCCTTTGAAAATTCACAAACACATGGAAACTAAACAACCCACTCCTGAATGATTTCACAACCATAGAAGAAATTGACTGAAATCAAAAGGATCATAGAAACTTTGATAATGGTTCATAGAACCAATGATAATGAACAAACAAGTGTTTATAACCTATGAGACACAGCTAAAGCAGTCATAGAGGAAAGTAAATAGCAATTAGTGCCCACAAGAAAAAAGCAGAAAGGTGGCAAATAAACAACCTAATGACACAACTCAGGGAACTGGAAAAACAACAATAAAAACACAAAAATAGTCTAGGAGAAAAGAAATCGTAAAGATTCAAGCAGAAATAAATGAAATAGAGAATAAAAGAACTGTACAGAAAATAAAATCAAAAGCTGGTTCTTTGAGAAGATAAGCAAAGTTGACACATCCTTAGTGAGATTAATCAGGAACAGAGAAAGGAACCAGATAAATCAAATCGTCAAGGAAACAGCCATTATTACAATAGATACAACAGAAATTCAAAATATCATCAGAGAATACTACGAGCCACTATACGCCAACAAATAAGAAAACTTAGATGAGATGGACAAATTTCTGGGAAAGTATAAACAGGAAGAAATAGAAAATCTGAATGGATCTATAACAAGCAATGAGATTGAATCAGTAACAGACAAGTCTCCAAACAAAGACAAGCCCAGGTCCCGATGGCTTTACTTCTGAAATCTATAAATTTTTAAAGAAGAACTAACTCCAATTATCCTTAAATTATTTCTAAAAATTCAAAAGGAAGGAAACCTCCCAAATCTATTCTATGAAGCTTTCCTCATCTTAATTCCAAAAACAGACAAGGACATGACACGAAAAGAAAACTTCAGGCCTATATCCCTGATGAATAGAAATGCAAAAATTCTCAATAAGATACTAAATAAGACACTAGCAAATCATATTCAACAACATATTAAAAAGATTACACACCTTGATCAAGCAGGCTTTATTCAAGGGATTCAAGGATGGTTCGACATACACTGAACAATTAATGTATTACAACATATCAGTGAAAGGAAAGGTTAAAACCATATGACATATAAATTGATGCAGAAAAAGCCTTAGATAAAATACAATATCCCTTCATGATTAAGACTTTCAGCAAAATGGGCAAAGAAGGGACATTCCTCAACAAAATAAAAACCACCTATGAAAAACCCATAGCTAACATCATACTGTATGGGGAAAAGCTGAAAGCTTTTCCATTAAAAACTGGAAAAAGACAAGGCTGTCCACTTTTTTCACTCCTTTTTAACATAGTATTGGCAGTTCTAGCCAATGCAATTAGACAGAAAGCATCCAAATAGGAAAAGAAGAAGTGAAATCATCTCTATTTGCAAATAATGTAATGCTATACATAGAAAAATTCTAAAGAATCCACAAAAATCTCCTGGAAGTGACAAATGAATATAGTAAAGTGGCAGGATACAAAATCAACATACAAAAATCTATAGCACTTTTATATATTAATATTGAACAAACTTAGACAGAGTTGAAAAAAATCCATTTACAGTAGCCATAAAACCAATAAGATGTCTAGGAATAAACCTTATCAAAAATGTCAAAGATCTCTAAAAGGAAAACTATGAAACACTCAAAAAAGAAATTAAAAATGATAGAAAATTAGAAAAACATCCCATGTTCCTGGATTGGAAGAATTAACATAATCAAGATGTCAATCCCACCCCAATTAATCCACAAATTTAATACAATTCTGACCAAACTACCAGAGATATTTCTCACAGAAATAGAATAAAACAATCATAAAATTTGTCTAGAATCATAAAATGCCCTGTATTGGCAAAGCAATACTGTGCAAGGGTAATAAAATAGGAGGCATCTTACTTCCCAACCTCGAAAAATATTACAAAACTATGATAATTAAAACAGTGTGGTATTGGCACAAAAACAGGTAAACCAATGGAAAAGAATTGAGAACCTTCAAATAAACCCCAAAACATACATCCAACTGATCTTTGACAAAAGGGCACAAGACAATGCAGTAGGAAAAAGAAAATCTCTTCAGCAAATGTTGCTGGGAGAACTGGATATCCACCTGCGGAAGAATGAAATTGGATCCTTATCTCTCACCACTGGCAAAAATTAACTCAAAATGGGTTGAAGATCTAAACATGAAATCTCAAACTATAAAAAATACTGGTGGAAAACACAAGGAAAACTCTTGGAGACCTTGGAGTAAGTAAAGACTTCTTAAAGAAGTTCTCCAAAGCACAGGCAATAGTCCCCAAAATAGACAAATGGGACTATATTAGACTGAGAAGTTTCTGTACAGCAAAAGAAACAATAATTAGAATAGAAGACAACCCTCAGTGTGGGAGAATATTTGCAAACTATACCTCAAATAAGGGACTGATAACCAGAATATACAGAGAACTCAAACAGCTTACCCACAAAACAAACAAAAAACAAACAAACAAAAACAAAAATCAATCTAATTTAGATGGGAAAATGAGCTGTCTCCGAAGACATATGAATGTCCCAAATCATATGAAAACATGCTCTACACCTCTTATAGGGACATGCAAATCAAAACCACAATGAGATACCACTTAGCCCTAGTCAGAATGGCTAAAATTAAAAAAAATAAATAAATAAGTAAATAATGATAAGTGCTGGTGAGGCTATGGTGATCAGGGAACTCTCTAATACTGCTGGTGTGACTGCAAATTTGTACACTTCAGAAAATGATTTGGAGATTCCTCGGAAGCCTATGAATAGAACTACCATACGACCCAGCAATTACACTCTTAGGTATTTACCCAAAGGATAGAAAAACCCTTCAGTCAGAAAAATACTTTCATGTCCATGTTTATTGCAGCATTATTCATAATTGCTAGGATATGGAATCAACCCAAACGCCCAAAAATAGATGACTGGATTGAAAAATTGTGGCATATGTACTCTATGGACTACTACTCAGCCATAAAAAGCAATGAGAAAGTGAAAGAATGACATGAAGTGGAAGAATATGGAAGACTTAATGCTAAGTGAAGCAAACCAGCTTGTGAAAGACAGACTTTGTATGTCCTCACTCAATATATACTGAGCAGAAACTGAACGTTTGGAAGGTATAGTAGCAGGGAGGGCAACTGTAGATACTAGAGATGGTAAGGATAGGGGTAATATGGGGGTAGGTAATGGAGGGAGGAAGGGGAACAGGGAAAGAGAAACAAATACGTTTAATTGACAAAATAATGAAAAGCCATTTGCTAATGATAATGTATATAGTAATGTCTTTGTTTTGACTGATATGCATGATATTCATGCTGGAAAAAGCTGTAAAGATATATATGATTAAATGTAAATTAAAAATAAAAAAGAAATAATGTATCTTATTCTCATTGTTTATTACCATTATGAAAATATAGAAAGGATATGCTTAATGTATATTAAATGTTCAACTAATAGAAGCTCTTTCCTGAGGTTAGTAGCTAGTGTGCTGGTTAAGGCTCTGGACTCTCACATGGGTATGGTTCGAGTCCTGACCCAGTGGCTTGAAGATGACACCAGTGGCACATGTGCCAACGCCACAAAAACCCAGAAGAGAATGGAGGAGAAGGGATTGTGTTGAGGCCATCCTCCTGGGGGATGATTTCTCACTTTCCCTCTCTTTCTCTGTCTCTCTCCTGCCAGCGCATGTGCCCTATGGTGAACATCTTAAAAGAAAGGCTATTTCCATTATTTCACATAGCAGAAAAATAATAGATCATATACGACACACAGTACTCATTTAGTTATCATATTCTAAAGCATCTTCTAAAACATGATGTCACCTTTTTGTCTCACTAATGTGAAACATATCCTGGATTCTGGAAGTACTGCCATATAAAAAATTCTCAGCTCAGGGGAGCAGTTTGTCGTTAAGGTGTTGGACTCCCACATGGCCAACTGTGGTTCAAGTCCCAGACCTGGTGACTTGCTTTCCTTCTCTCTCTGGTAAGCACACATGCCTTATAGAAAATTTAAAAATAATGATAATGATAAATAAAAAATTTTAAAAATTCATCTCTACTGCTTGCTGTGTGACTTTGAACAATTCATTTTATCTCTCAATATTTTGTGTTTGAAAATTTACTCTGACCAATTCCACAATAAGTAATTGGATATAACAAAAAATTAAACAAATTATTTCTTTTATCTAGTCTCTCTGTTCTTCTTGTTTATCATCTCTTGCTTTCCTTGGTCTTAGAGAACTATTTTCCAGTCTCAGCTATCACTTTGACACTCCCTTGTCATTGCAGTCCAAGCTCCATTGGCGATGATTAAACAGTTTCCAAGGTGGCCTCAGGAGCAGAAAATTCACATTGGTATATATGTATGACAATTTCCAAGTCAATACAATCTCAGCAAGGACTATGTTGAGGTATTTTCATCTTCTTAACCGATTCTCATATTTTCTCCTTTATTAAATTTACAGATAAAAGCTACACATTCAAGGGACCAGCAGTTAGTGTAATGGCTGTGTCGCTGGACTCCCATGTAGTCGATGGCGGTTCGAGTCCCGGATCCAGTGGCTTAAACTCACGCCGGGCGCGTGTGCGTGCATGCTCAAGATCCCGAGAGGAGAATGGAGGAGAAGGGATTGTGACGTGGCCATCCCCCCCTGGGGGGTGATTTCTCGCTTTCTGTCTCTCTCTGTCTTTCTGGCGAGCGCACGCGCCCTATAGCAAAAACCTCTCCAAAAAAAAAGAAAAGAAAAAAGCTACACATTCAAATAATTTTCTTTTCACAATACCACAATAATAATAAGAGGAACAATCTCACTAATAATAAAAAATAACATTTATCAAATATTTTGTATGTATAGAGACTGTGCTTAATTATTTCTCTGCATCATTTTATTTAATACCAATACCAAACCTAGAAGAGTAGATATCATTGTTATGGAAGAGAAAATAAGGCCCAGAAAAATGAAATAACTTTCTCAAGGGGACACACCTAGGAAGTGCTAGAGCCAGAATTCAGATTCACTGATGGCTGCTGGAAGAGTTCAGTCACGTAGACACTCTGTGTTGCTATTACATTTTTGGATTTTTTTTTTTTTTTGGTGTTTTTAAGTAAAAAAAAAAAATAGTATCATAGCAAGGCAGCAGCAGAATCACAGCCATTCATTCATGTCTAGAAAGTTTAGTAAATGCTAGAAAAGAGCGACCTGGGCTATCTCTTGCCAGGCACCCTTGAGAGAGTGGCATTATCTTTAAACCCTGCATGGCAAACCCTGTTGCACCACTGTGATGCCCAGAGAAGACAGAAAGACCTGGAAATCCAACTACTTCCATCAGATCACCCACTTTTGGGTGATGATCCAAAATGCTTCATTGGGAGAGAAAAGTGGGCTCCAAGCAGACAACAGATCTGCGTGTCCCTCTGAGGGAAGGCCATGGTGCTGATGGGCAAGAACACCATGATGTGCAAGCCATTTCGGGGGCATTTGGAAAACAACACATCTCTGGAGAAGCTGTTACCTCACATCCAGGGAAATGTGGGCTTTGTGTTCAGCAAGGAGAACCTCACCAAGATCAGGGACATGTTACTGGCCACCAAGGTGCCACTTGCCACCGTGCTGGTGCCATTAAAGTCACTATGCCAGCCCAGAACACTGCTCTGGGTCCCAACCTCCTTCTTCCAGACTTTCAGCACGTGCGACTGATAAAGGTGGATACGAAGTGGGAGCTAGCACAGCCATGCTGCTGAGCATGCTGAACGTCTTTCTCGTCTCCTTTGGCCTGATCATCCAGCAGGTGTTCCACAATGGTAGCAACTACAGCCCCTAAGTGCTTGACATCACAGAGGAAACTATGCATTCTCGCTTCCTGGATATCCACAATGTTACCAGTGTGTGCCTGCAGATTGGTTACCCAGCTGTCACGTCAGTGCTCCATTCTATTATCAGTGGGTACAAGCAAGCTCTGGGTTTGCTGTTGAGACCGATTATACCTTGCCACTTGCTAAGATGATCGAGGCCTTCGTGGCTTATCCATCTGAATTTTCAGTTGCTACCTCCATGGCTGCTGCCACCACCACTGCACCTGCTGCTGCCACAGCTCCAGCCAAGGTTGAAGCCAAAAAGGAGTTGGAGGAGTTGGATGAGGATATGAGATTTGGTCTCTTTGACTCATCACCAAAACCCAGCTCAGCCAGCTTTATTTGTGAAAAGAAGAAATAAGGCTTCTCTTAACTTAAAAAAAATAAAAAAAGAACAACCAGGGCCAAGGGAGTAGATGTTGAGGAAAACAATGAGGGTGTGAACCATATCTGAGAAGCCCTATGGGATGGATAAGATCTCATGGGTGAGCTTTATTCATTCTGGTTGTTTCTGGAAAGAGAACTTGAAACCATCCACGTATTTCTTTTTCTTTCTTTCTTTCTTTCTTTCTTTCTTTCTTTCTTTCTTTCTTTTTTTTTTTTTTTTTTTTTTTTTTTTTTTTTTAGAGGTTTTCGCTATAGAGCGTGTGAGCTCTCCAGAAAGACAGAGAGAGACAGAGAGATAGAAAGCGAGAAATCCCCCCAGGGGGATGGCCACACCACAAATCCCTTCTCCTCTATTCTCTCAGGATCTTGGGCCCACACGCACATGTGCCTGGTGTGAGTTTAAGCTGCTGGGTCCAGGACTTGAACCACGGTCGACTACATGGGAGTCCAGCGACATAGCCATTACGCTAACTGCTGGTCCCTATCCACGCATTTCTATATCATTATAAATTTGGGGGGGATCAAAATTTATACTATCCAAGAAGCACATCCTATCCAAAGTAGACTGGCATCGTGCACACTACCATGGGACACTCAAATGACATTCAGTTCTGTGACTGTGACTGTAAGCTGAAACTTGCACTTGAGGTGGGGGAACACTGGGCCCTCCCCAAGAATGTGCTTTTGGCTGGGACCTGGTCATGTCAGGAAAAAAAGAAGTTTGGGGCCAGATGATGGCTTAGTGGTAAAATGTGATGCTCGGGACCAGCAGTTGGCATAATGGCTATGTTGCTAGACTCCCATGTAGTCGACTGCGGTTCGAGTTCCAGACCTGGTGGCTTAAACTCATGCCGGGCGTGTGTGTGTGTGTGTGTGTGTGTGTGTGTGTGTGTGCCCAAGATCCTGAGAGGAATATGGAGAAGAAGGGATTGCGACATGGCCATCCCCCCGTGGGGGGGGGGGGGGGGTGACTTTTCACTTTCTATCTCTCTGTCTTTCTGGTGAGTGCACACATCCTATAGCAAAAACCTCTCAAAACAAACAAAACAAAACAAAACAAAACAAAACAAAAAAATGTGATGCTCTGTGAGGCTGACCTACATGAGGAGGTTCTGGTTTGGCGTTGTGGACCTCCTTGAATACACACGTGCCTAGAATCAAGGGTTGACTGAAGCTTGGGGTGAGTTGTGACATCAGAACTCTGTTGGAGTTGCTGTCTCTCTGTCTCTCTGTCTCTCTCATTCATGAAATAAATAAAAGTTTTTAAAAGGATAAATGATAACTGGAATGTATCTGAGTAAGAAACAAGCCTGGAGGCTACTCTCCTCACATCAAAACAAATACATTTTAATTTTTTAGAGAGATTTTTGCTATAGGGTGTGTGCAGTTGCTGGAGAGACAGAGCCTGACATGAGGGCTACTAGGAACAGGGATTAAGAAACTATGGCTTCCTCTTCAGATAAACATTCATGAATATAACCCACAGCGTGGGGTAGGCACAGGTGGAAGATGTGTGAGGAGAAGAAACACACTGTGGCATTTCAGGCACATTACCTAGAAGGAGCGGGCACGGTAGGGATCCAGTATAGCAACTAGGAAAAAGGCCTCAGCCTCCTTGGCACCAACTATGAGACTAATGGACACAGAGCTGCTCTAGTTAATCCCCTCCTGTCCATCCAGTGACTATAGAGTCATGCTTAAAAATATCTCTACATGACAACCTATAGGTAACATGTACAAACTACAAAGCAAAAACCTAAGTGAGCAAAAATTACTTCATTTTTTAAATGTCAGCATTTTGTTTCAGTTAAGAGTTGCTTTTCTAATCAGTGTCATGAACTAGATTTTAGCCAATCACATTTTTTTTTCCTACCCTAGGCTTGCATCTAAGGTCTGAGGAAAGCTAATGGAAATGCCAGGGCACTGGACGGGAGCAGGGGTGGGATGAGTGGAGGTGCCTCTACTGGGTTGTCTTCTACCGTAGCCAGTATCAGCTGAAACATCTCTTCCAGGCTTTGGGAATCTCTCTGTGTCTAGCAAAGCCCACTGATCACCATTTCCATGCTATTCTCACTTCTGTTCCCTGCTATTAATTTCTAAATAAGTTACCTGGACAAAAATCATTATCTGAGATTCTGCTAAGATAGATCTTTAAAAATGAGAATTTCAAAGCTTGGGCAAGATTTTGTTCTTCAATGAGATCAGTATTAAGAAATATATATCGATAATTTAATGTTGACTCTTTTTTTGTACTCTAGCTAAAGAAGACACAAGTTAAAAGGGGTGATATTGATGGTGCAATGAATAAATGGAATTTTATTAGTCAGTTTTGCTTCCACAACAAGGTTTTGTAACCAACTACCCCAGGACTCAGTGGTTGATAGCAATAGAAATCTATGCTCACACTCACAAGCTGACAAGTTCAGCCCACTTAGGCTGCACTCAATGGGATGGCTCTGCTTCATGCTGTGAGGTGGCTGGGCTTGGTTTTAGAGTGCAAATTTGGTTTAGACCTGTTTCCTGTACATTTGCTCTGGAAGCCAGGCTGAAGGGGCAGCAGCTTCCTGAAACATACTTTTCTAATGAGATCACTACAAAGCAAGAGCCAAGCCAAACTGTGCAAGCACATTTAAGGTCTTTGTTTGCACCATGTCCTTTCATATTCCATTTACCAAAACAAGTCTCAAGGTCAAGATCAACATCAGTGGCCCAGGAAATTATACCCTACCTACAGTGGTAGAGGGAATGTGAATAATCCAAACTAGCACGTATATTAATGTTGTACCCTTGCAAATTATGAGACAGAAAAACATTTCTCTTATTACTTAAAATTTGTATTTAGGGGGACCAGCAGTTAGTGTAATGGCTATATCGCTGGACTCCCATGTAATTGACCGTGGTTTGAGTCCTGAACCTGGTGGTGGGCACGTGTGCATGCATGCCCAAGATCCTGAGAGGAGAATGGCGAAGGGATTGTGGCGTGGCCATACTCCTTGGGGGGTGACTTCTCACTTTCTCTCTGTCTCTCTCTGTCTTTCTGGCAAGCGCACGCGCCCTATATCAAGAACCTCTCAAAAAAAGAAAATTGTATTTAGGAATTCTTGTTTATATTCAGATATAGGCATATTTGTATTTGTGCTCCCAGCCTGCACATGGCTAATGCAATAGTTACCACATGGACACAGAAGAAACAGAGACCATCTATGGGTGAATGTACAAAAAAGCTATGATATTTGTGTATGCATGTGTGTGTATGTGTCTGTGCATGTTGGACTATTACTCAGCTTATAAAAGAAGGAAATGCTGCCATTTGCAAGAATATGAATGAACCTAGAGGAGATTATGCTAAGTGAGATAACAACACGTTGTATATTGGAATTTGCTAAGAGAGTAGACCTTAGGTGCTCTTACCACACACACACACACACACACACACACACACACACACACAAAGAAGAAGAAAAAGGTAACTAAGTCAGATAAAAGCTATGTTGATTTTCTTGATTATGGTAAAAATTTCACTACACATGCATACATCAGAACATCAAGTGCAGGGCCAGGTAGTGGCACAGAGAAGACACAGTTGGACTGACACGGGAAAGATTCTGGGTTTGCATCCCGGGACCTTGCTGAGCACTGCACGCATGCTCGTGTACCCTTCATTTGAGCTGGTTAAGACTAGGGTGGATTGCAGTGTGAAGACTTTTGGGGGGCCTATTTTTCTTTCTCTTTCATGGAAGAAATAAATATGTTTTTTTAAAAAATCAGGTATATACTTTTAAAGGTATATACCTTTAAAACATTCATGGAAAGTATGTATTATGAAAAACTTATGGTTGGCCAAAATTTTTCCCATCAAAATAAACTCATACTTTAATTCCATTTTTCCATGAGCATTTTAAAATACACTTATATATACAACCAACCAACAAATAAATAAAAAGACAGAGACATAGCTTCAGTCCACCCTGATGGGAACACTTTGACAATGTACGTATGTAGAGTGCAAAACCCAGGTAGAGCAGTCCTTCTGGAATTCCTAAGAGATTATTCAAATTTGACTCAATGACTATGACTTAGAAGAAGGAAATGGAGTCTAGGAAAAAATGGATTCTCTCTGCAACAGGTCAGATTCTGAAATGAATATTTCAGGATGGAGGTGTGAAGCAAGAGAGAAAGTGGACTTGAGGATACGCAATCAGTGTTGGAAATTCTGAGGTTCTGATGAGGGGACCTCTGGGAAGGATTTAATGCTTAGCTACTTTACTCTAGTCAACAGAGCAAACTAAACCATGTTTAAACTAAACATGAATATAAACTAAGTTATGCTATAAATTGTTATGTATCAGCTCTTTCATGTGTAGCAAGTCCCATTCGTTTTTCCTCCTCGACATTTCGGCTAAGGTTTAATCACACAATTCTTTTGTGTTGTCAAGACAGTGAAAGACTGTGTTATTCAAGTAGATGTTTTAATTCCTTCCTAGAAAGCCTGTTTTTCTAAAAAGGTACTACCTTTTAAATGTAAACCTGCAAATTTTCTTTCTTGAACTCCATTTGGGTAACACAATAAGTGAGGGAGATCCTCTTTTTGTTGGAAACATGAACTTTTTTCTTTTTGACTTAGTGAGGAACCCTTTATTCTTCTGATTTATAAGTATATTTTACATATTCTGGTTAACACATCAAGAATATCATGTAGGAGTTCCTTTATAAATACTAAGACCACACACATTAAATTCAGGTACACATGGTATCAGGCTACTTGACAAAGGTCACTTTTAATATCACGGCACATACATATTATACTTTTTTCATTGAAAGAGGAGCATGCCTTTCAAAAATATTTTATTGGATGAAACGTTCTTATTCTCAGGAAAACTTTTGGTTCTTCAATATAATTTATTATGCTTTTTAAAATTCTGTTTGATAAAAGCATTGATACATTATAAATACCTGTAAAGAAAATATAGCTTAAAATTCCAAGGGAAATATTATATAAGTTTCCTCTTTTACATTTTCACAAAAATCCACACAGGCACTAAGAAAAACTGACAAACTATTTTATGTCTGAACAATATACTCCAGGTTGGAAACATTCAAATATAATCTTATTTAAATAGTAAAGCTTCTCTAGAATGAACCTTTGGCTATAACCCAATGAGTTGATAGGTGTTTTACTCAAGAAAAAATATCATTAGAAAGGACTAAAAAGAAAGCTTCATACATTTTGCACTAGATTAGGAATGGGGAAAGGATGAATTTCAATTCCAGCTTTTTGATAAATTACTACTTACTGGCCTCTCTGGATCTTAGTTTTCATTTTTAATTGAAAATTAATCTAACTCTCCAGTCCTGCTCAGTTTTAATACTTTGAAGTGCTATAATATTCAAAATTCTATCCAACACTCTATATCAAATAACAATGGGAAGCTTCTAAGAACAGAGTGACATGAGGCGTCTTTTAGGAGAACATCCTCTAACCATCATGGGTATTGCTCTGGAAACCTTTGTTCTACATAAATTTAAAGAGAATAGTGGGTAGAAGTTTGTCTTACCAAACATACTTCAAGCCAATGCCAGTGACAGACTCTCATGCTCTCTTTTTGAACTACCAGGTTGTTGGAAAAGTCGTGATGTATTTTTTCTATGCAAAAATGTGTCATGACTTTCCCAACAATCCACTAGTTTATTCCCATGAGTGGCTTTACCGAAGTTCAAACTTCATGGAAGATGCAAACAGCAAGCTTCTTGGGAGAATGCCAGCACATAAGTGACTGGAGTCTTTGTGAGTGTATTTGAGAGGGAGGCTCAGAGGCCAGCAATTTGTGAAGGAGTATAAACCGGCATCTAAGTGAAGTGAGAGTGAATGAAGACATCAAATTAGATTTCAGAGGTACTTTGAATCTAAAATGCTTCTTTTCTTTTTTTTTTTTTTTTTAGCCTGTAAATGCAAACTAACTTAATTCAATCGTAGAAAATTCTCATAATTATTATTACAGATCCTGCCTAAAAGAAATTGAAGGTAGTTTTGTACTCCTAATGCATTTACACTTTATACACATTGTTTAGAGCAGGGGTGAGCAAAACCAAATGCTGACCAGGAATGAAGTAAGTGGCTGCTGTCAACAGCGTGGAACAAGGTACCCTGGGGACTTGGAGCTCAAGTCTAACTGAGCAGTGCTACTCACCTCCAGCCAGCTGTTGCCACCAGAGAAGATGGGAATGGGGATAGGGTTTTATGTGAAATTTCATATTATCAATAATCACTAATATTTTTTAAAACATTCTGCATACCCAACACAAGCTACCTGAGGGAATATGAAGTCTGTGGACTGTCAGTTTCTGTCTTCTGATTCAAAGCTTAGAGGCAAAGTTGGTAAAAATTTGGATGCTACCAGTACAGGACTGGAGAAGATACTTTAGTGTCAAGGAATGAACATTAGTTTTTGTTTTTGCTTTTGTTTTTTGAGAAGTTTTTGCTATAGGGTGCATGCACTCACCAGAAAGACAGAGAGAGACAGACAGAAAGTGAGAAATCACCCCCCAGGGAGGATGGCCACGCCTCAATCCCTTCTCCTCCATTCTCCTCTCAAGATCTTGGGCACGCATGCACATGAGCCTGGCGTGAGTTTAAGCCACCAGGTCCAGGACTCGAACCACGGTCAACTACATGGGAGTCCAGCAATATAGCCATTACGTCAACTGCTGGTCCCGAGGAATGAACACTAGTTTTAAAGATCCAGGTCCACCTGCTCTAATGAACACAATTTTATTAAAAACAAAAATCAAACTTCTTGTTGGTTCTCTCTATGATGAATATTTTCCTATAATTACATTGGTTTGCCATGTTATGAGTAGTTTCCTATAACTACTATTAAAAATAAAACTGGTGACTAAGCATTTGTGAAATCCCAAGTATGTTTGAGAAAATGGAATAAATTACTGAATAGTTTTTGTAATAGTTAGTTTGTGGCTGAAGGAGACAGGAAAAAAAGAAAAAAGAAACCAGAAGGGGAAGTAGGGAAAGTAGAGGAAGACCAAGCACATAGCAGGAGTCGCAGCCACTGTTAGATTCACAAGGGCAGAACTCCATGCGCACACCACACAAGGAAGAATGTTCTAGAACAGTTCAAACCAGTAAACGCAGACCTCTAGGTCTGTTTCTGAATCTATACAACCCAGCTTTCCCTCCAAGTAACCAGATAGCCATTTTTGGAATAAACAGTATTTTGGAATAGAAAAGCCTAGCCCAAGGTCTAATTGTGAGCTAGGACTAATTAGGACTTTCCAAAAACTTCCTTGGCATCAAAAATCAAAGAATTACATGGCAAAGACAAGAAAGAAGCTACAAAAACAGCTTTCTCTCTCTCTATTATTCTTTGCTGATTACTTTTTCAAATTATTGGATTGCCCATGTTTTCCTTTTCTTTTGAGAAATGAAAAGGCCCAAGGAGGCTTTTTAATCGGGTGTGAGAGTCATGCATCTACTGTGACTCCAGAAAGAACAAAACACCTGTGTGGGTAGGGAAGAGCAATGATCCCACTTGAGCTCATACCCTTCAAATGCACTGCTTGGGGAGAAAAGGAAAAAGTACCACAAAGAATATTGTGAGCCTAGATAGGAAGCAATGACAAAACAACCACTTTAAACACAGGCGAAATCTAAGGAAGGAAGAAGCATGAATATTTCCAACACAGGACCACACACTTTTTTCAATTTTCCTCATTCAGAATGTCCACCAGGGCCTGCAGCAGCCGGTCATCTCTGTGCTTGTAAGGTTTTGTGTTGTAGAAAACATCAATGTAGTCGTTATACAGACTGTCCTCAGAGTTTTTAAGCTGAGCAGGTTGGTTCAACTTTTCCAGGGCTTCGTAGAAGTTTTCATAAGGGATATGGAGCTTTGCACTTGCAGACTTCTTTGGTGATAGCTTTGGTGGGGAATTTTTGCTGAAAGCACTTTGTAGGAGTCGCAGCATGGCCTCGGAAGGGGCCCTCTCTGCCAGTTCATCCGTTCTGCTCCCCACACTCCCGACGCTGGGGCTTTTGGACACCAGGGGGTCCTCTTTAGGGTTCTCTTGTGTGGGCTGCTCCTACAACACAGAATGCCACCAACAAAAGCAAGAAATCTTAGTATTTAATCCAAACAAACTGCAGTCGTCACATGCGCCCTCTCCCTGCCTTTGAGAGGTGACGTGGGCAGCAGAGAGAGCACAGGGCTTGGAGTCACAGGGACTCGGGGTTCAGCTCTCAGGTTCCTGCTTACTGATGACCCCTTGGCAACAATTTTAATCTTCCTGAACTTCACTAGTAAAATCCTGTGAGAATAAGAATACCTCCATTGCTGGTTGTTTTGAGGATGGAATGAGACACAGAGGTAAGCATTCAATAATTTGTTTCTTTCACTTGTTAGCCTGCTAGAGTGGAATCCATCTCGGAAAGAAGAAAATATTAACCTATCTAATAACTTGTATAGAAAGCACCAACTAGTTATCATGGGGTTGTAATAGTTCCCTAGAGATCCCTTTCTCTGCCATGAGCGACTCATGTAGCAGCAGAGTTGTGAGAAGGGGCCAGGGAAGAGGTTGCAGTGGTGGCTTGGGAGGAGGGAACGGGAAAGATCTGAACCACTCTTTGTTAATCGCTCTACAAGTATTTCAATACTTTAACGATGGAAGGATCCTGTGAATAACCCTTAAGGAATTGCAGAGGGAGAAACACTTGCAAGGTAAATCTACTTCTCGACTGTGGAGAAGAGCCTCCTGGGGTGCAGGTCCTGCAGGGAAGCTGCTTTGTGGAATATAAGCAGGTCCAGAATCTGAGCTGAGGCCTCACACATCTGGTGTGTACATTTCTTGAATAAATACTATTCTGTACCCTTCAAAACACTGAGCACAGAGCTGGGCCTGTTCAAGTCAAGTCATTCTAGAAATTCTTACAAACTTATCTACTACATTTGAGGTCTTAGACTAGATGTGGGGGAGAAAACAAAGACTCGGAAAAAAATGTGGCTTCTGCTCACCATCCCATAGGGCAAAGCCAGCAGCTTCAGCAGACTGAGACTGAGGAACGTGAATAACTTTCTTTAGCTATCCTTCTGAACTTTTGAGAAAAAGTGTGATTCCGTGACCACTCTTAGTGTTGCCAAGGCATGTCAGTTATGGAATTCATATTGAGAAGTCTGCATGATTTGGCTGCCTGCACTTTGGTTTTCCTTCTGTGCAATGGACATGCTAATCTACCCTTCCTAGATTACAGGAATTTTAGTTTACATGAAACAATACGGAAAGTGGGAAAGTCATGATGTATTTTTCTATGTTTGTCAATGCAAAACTGAGTCATGACTTTCTTGCTGACCCAATAAGTGCAGTAGGCATGTTAGGTATCAGGATTAGGCATAAAGATAGCTTTCTTTATCATTTGACATCTGCCGTAAATTGAGAAAATGTATAATAGGAGATTTGAATTGATTAATTTTGATTTCTAAGTTCTGGGTAAAAGAACATATGAAGGATAAGGTTTTGTCCTATAGAAAGTACACATTTTAAGTCACTGAGTAAATAAACAAAATAAACCATTACCACTCCATTTACTCCCCTTCCATTGACTTGTTGTCAATGTCTAGTGACTTATGGTAACTAGAGTATCTCGTATAGTTCAAGAGAAAGCATGCGAAGAACAAGGCCTCACAGACCTCCCCGGAATCGGCCATCTTCTCCACCCCTCTCCTGTCATTCTGAACAGTGTTGTAGGATGTGTACACCCGCGGCTGTTTCATGTGCTCGGGCTGAGAAGAGGTCCCATGCAGAATTAGCTTCCAGTTCACAATTCTTCCTTCATTTTGTATTCTTCCAGACTAATAAGCAGAAACACATTTTAGTGTGTGTTTTAAATAATTTAAAGCAAACTCATTCAAAATAGCTTAAAAAGGATTTCACAGTTAAAATCTAACTTTAAGATTCTGTAAGTTGGTTGCACAGAGTTCTGTTTTGAAAGAGATTATTGTATGGGCCAGCAGGTGGTATGGTGGTTAAGGTGCTGGACTCCCACGTGGTCAACTGTGGTTCGAGCTTTGGTGGCTTGAAAATCGTGTCGGGCATGTGTGCATGCATGCCCCCCATCCCAGGAAGAGAATGGAGAATGAATTGGGATGTGGCCATCCCCCCAGGGAGTGATTTATCACTTTCCCTCTCATGGTCTCTCTCTGGCAAACGCATTCACCTTATAGCAAAAAACTAAAAAAAAAGAAAAAGAAGAAGAAAGAGATCATTGTAATCACACTTTCTTTAATAATTGACAGTTTATAGGTGTTGTGGTTTGGGTAATGGTTTGTCCCCTAAAAATTCATGCTTTGGATTTTTTGTTGCTGTTGTTTTTTAGAGAGATTCTTGCACAAAGCGTGTGTGCTCACCAGAGAGGCAGAGAGACAGAAAGCAAAAAATCACCCAGGGAGGATGGTCATGCTGCAATCCCTTCTCCTCCATTCTTCTCTTGGGATCTTGGGCATGCATGCACACATGCCCACTATGAGTTTTAAGTTGCTGGGTCTGGGACTCGAACTACAGTCAGCTACGTGGGAGTTCAATGAAGTAACAATTACTCCATCTGCTGGTCCCCCTGCTTTGGAATTTGATTTTAGTAGGTGGTGATTGGATACCCCCATTCATGTGTTGGCGCTTGATTGCATTAAATGAAAATTTAATACCTCTATGGTGTCCCAAGGTGAGGTCTTTAAGCGTGGTATGGCATTAGGCCTCCGTGATTAGTTCTGTTCCACACAGTGAAGGAATGAGGCAGGCAGAGGCCAAATGAATCTAGACCACTCCCTGCTCTGCTTAGAGTTCTGCTTCCCATTTGTGATCCCTTTGAACTTTCTAGGTGCCAGAATCATAAGATTTGCAAATAATCCCCTCTTTTCTTTATAAATCACTCAGTCTTAGGTTTTGTGTTTAATGCAAACATGAACCAAGACAACAGGTTCAATAACTTAAAAATTGAATAACTGCTTTATAACTAGGCATTTAATTTAAAAAGCAGAGCTTGCTATAAGTCCTTCTCTGTTGGATATGCTTTGAAAAAGTTGGCTGTACTATCTATAAACAGAATTATATTTCCCAATGGTCAACTTGTAGAAACATCCCACTGGGGAAAAAAAGTCAGCCTTTGGCAGTAATAACAATTTCCATCATTAATTAGCCCTTAAAACTTGTACACTGATGGGAAGGGTATTAATTTTCAGAGGTTCAACAATTATCTTAAAAATAATGTGCTATAATCTAAAATATCTTGTAAACTATTCTAAAAGTGTTGTGTCCGATTTTTCAAACTTGATATAAAAGTCTCGTTTTGGTAAATAGATTGCCAACTCAGTTTCCTGATGGTGAAATTGAGTTAAAGAATAGAGGCCAAGTTCAAGAATAGGGCCGCCCACTAGGATATTTTCTTCCTCTCCCTGAGAGCAAAATGTTTCACAACTTCTTTTCCTAAATCATAGCTTTACTAGTTGTTAGGAGAAAGCTATTCTCAGAGGAAGAAAGTAACAATGACAAGAGGACTTATATTAATTTACTTGACATCTTCAGGGTGTTTAATACTTTTTTAAAAGTTTTTTAGGTTGGGGACCAGCAGTTAGCGTAATGGCTATGTAGCTGGACTCCCACATAGTCGACCGCGGTTTGCATCCCAGACCCGGTGACTTAAACTCACGCCGGGCGCATGTGCGTGCGTGCCCGAGATCCTGAGAGGAGAATGGGGGAGAAGGGATTGCAGCATGGCCATCCCCAAGGGGGGTGATTTCTTGCTTTCTGTCTCTCTGTCTCTCTCTGTCTGGCGAGCACACATGCCCTATAGAAAAAAAAAAAGTAAAAAAACAAAACAAACAAACAAAAAAAAACACACCTCTCCCTCAAAAAAAAAAAAAAAGTTATTTAGGTTGGACTAGCAGCTGGTGTTGAGTTTAAGGCACTGGAAGGCACTGGATTTCACCTGACTTGCTGTGGGGTCTGAGTTTCAGATCCAGCAGCTTAAAAATCACTCTGGGCACATGGGCATGTGTGCCCAAAATCCCGAGAGGAGAATGGAAGAGAAGGGATTGCGGTATGGCCATCCCCTCTTGGGGGTGATTTCTCATTTTCCATCTCACTCTCTCTGGTTGAGACTTATCACACTTTTCTCTCAGGAGAACTAAGAGTTGTAACATCATTCTTTTATATGCTCCTCTCTCAGGAATGCTAGAGAAATGATGCAAAGTTAAATAATTCAGCTATAACTGGCTTTTTGCTCAGACTCTTGCACTCTTGCTCTGTTCTTTCATTTTTGTGACTGTAGGTTAACATTAGCGAAGGATTTCAAAGAGTATTATTAAACAGAGTGCCAGAGACATAAGAAATGCTTTTGGTTTTGTTTCATGACTGAAATTGGAAAAAAAAATTATATGAAATGACCTATCTCCTCTAACATTAAGCTACTTCTAAATAGCCACTGCAAAATAGTTGTAGAGTGGCCTTTTTTTTTTTTTTTCATTGTAACAGAGTGTCACAGCAAAGATGTTTGAGCTTCTGACTGTATGACAAAAATGGCTGATTGTGGTGGCTAAATAAGGCACGCAGCTGGCTGCATCAGAATGAGAACACCTAGGCTGTCCCATAGTCTGTCACTTCTTTTCTTCCCTCTTAGAGTAGGTCTGATGCCTAAACTGCCTTTTTGACTATTATCTATATGACCAACTGGCCAAGCTTGAAACACTGTACTTTCCTCCTCCTACTAAGGAGTGGTTGAGTTCTTTCTTTCTTTTTTTTTTTTTTTTTTTTTTTGGAGAGGTTTTTCGCTATAGGGCGCGTGCGCTCGCCAGACAGACAGAGAGAGACATAGAGACAGAAAGCGAGAAATCACCCCCCGGGGGGATGGTCACGCCGCAATCCCTTCTCCTCCATTCTCCTCTCAGGATCTTGGGCACGCACGCACACGCGCCCGGCGTGAGTTGTAAGCCACCGGGTCAGAGACGCGAACCGCGGTCGACTACGTGGGAGTCCAGCGACATAGCCATTACGCTAACTGCTGGTTCCCCGAGCGGTTGAGTTCTTTAGGACCCTAACTAATAATGAAATCAGCATCTTTTTTTTTTTTTTTGAGAGGTTTTTGCTATAGGGCGTGTGTGCTTGTCAGAAAGACAGAGAGAGACAGAAAGCAAGAAATCACCCACCAAAAGGGATGGCCACGCTGCAATCCCTTCTCCTCCATTCTCCTCTCGGGATCTTGGGCACACACACACATGCGCCCGGCATGAGTTTAAGCCACCGGGTCTGGGACTCGAACTGTGGTCAGTTTCATGGGAGTTCAGCAACATAGCCATTACGCTAACTGCTGGTCCCAAAATCAGCATCTTAAAAGATGTGTATAGTGATCTCAACTGGGCTTAACTGAGGTGTATATCATGCTGGGTAAAGTCTCTTCACAACCTAAATGATATATAGCAATTTAATGTATGAATAATAATAAAAAATATATAAAGAAACAAAAGAAAGAAAAAAAAAAGTGCTTCATAGTGTTGAAGGTAAGCTTGTTTCTTCCTCCTGTCATTCGTACTTACCATGTCTGTAATTTGCAAAGTCCAGGTGCCTATAGGGTTCTCTCCCCATGTGTGAACAGACATGAAGTCCCAATTCTTAAAGCCATTAGGGGACGTATCCCGCTCTCTTTCAGCCAGCAGGACAGTGCTGGTTCCTATTCGTGCAACAAACACAAGTGAGTTAATGTCTAACAGCTCCAACAGTGGGATGCCTTCTAGCACCTGACAACGGAAAATGAAAGCTGAGAGAGATTCATCCTCTTAATTTCCTCTTAGTGTAAGTACAGGATAGAGATATTCACAAAGAAAAGAAGCAATGATGTCTTGGGGCCAGTGGGCGGCACGGTGGCTAAGGTGCTAGATCCCACATGGCTGACTCCACGGTTCGTCTTGGACCCGGTGGCCTGAAGAATACATCCTGCATGTGTGAGTGCCAGCCAAAAACCGTGAAAAGAGAATGGAGGAGGACAGATTACAGTATGGCCATCCCCCTTGGGGCTGGTTTCTCACTTTCCTCTCTCTGTCTGTATATCTCTCCAGTGAGCACATGTGCCCTACAGCAAAAAATATTTAAAAAGAAAAAAACTTTATTCACAGTACTTGGTATATTACCTAGTATATAATAATAAATAGTATTATTTTCATCAGTAAATACTTCAAAAAAATGAATAATAAATGAATATGTTGAGTAAAATGTATATAAGTAAGGAAAACTCAGGGAACTACATTTATAATTAAATTAAAGAAGACCAAGGGGCCATGGGGTTGTGCGGTGATAAAATGCAATGCTCCGTGAGGCCGTCCCACATGGGGGATTCCTGGCTCAAGTTCGGAGACCTCCCCGTGTGCACCAGGTATGCTTGTAATCCAGGCCTGGAGGAAGGCTGGGGTGGATCTATCAAGACCCTGCAAGGGGTGCATGACTCTCTCTCTTCCTATGTTTCTCTTGCTTATGGAAGAAATAAATAAACTTAAGAAAAAGAGGGTCAAAGGCTCAGCCACTGTGGTACAGGTGGTAAGGCACCACTATGCAATGCTGAAGTCAGATGCAAGGCCTGGGTTTGGACCCTGGGTTGATCTGAACATACCAGGCATACCTATGTGTGCCTGTGCTCCTGCGTGGCTTGTAGGCCAAAGGAAGGATCATGACAAGGAAAGACTCTGTCAAGAGCACCTGTCTGCCTGTGTCTCTTGTGAAAGAAAAAATAATGAAAAAGGAAGTTAAAGATTTAAAGTATATTCTAGTGACATTAATTTTTTGAAATGTAGAAGAAAATCTTGAAATTTTAATATGTGTCTGAGCCTATAATCTAATATAAACATTTAAATTATCTTATAATTGTAGCCAGCAAGTGGCAGGTCAGTTAAGGTGCTAGACCCTTACATGGCCAACTGTGGTTCGAGTCCTGGACCCAAGGACTTGAAACTCATGCTGAAAGTGTGTGCATGTGTGCTACAAATTCCAAGAGGAGAATGAAAGAGACTGAGGCATGGCTATCTCCCTTGGGTGATGAGTTCTCACTTCCTGTCTCTCTGTCTCTCCCTATCTCTCTGGCAAGCACACAGGCCCAATAGCAAAAATTTCTCAATAAATTGTCTTATCATTTAATTTCTTAATTATTAATATTTACCAATAACTATTTAATCAATGTGTTGATTTACTAAAGTATGCTAATTTACTAATTTCTTATCATTTAAAAACTAGTATAAACATAAATTTTTAAGTCTAGGTCTTATAATAGATTAATAAATAGAATTTCTTTCTATGAGAGAGGGTTAAATGAACTATAGATCCATTTATGACAAAAAGCATTCCATTGGTATTTCAGGCCAGTTTTAAGACATCTAGAAAGCACAACTCTACAATTAAGAGAGCTTACTCCAAACTTCTAGGAGTTCATATCCTAGAAGATCATAGAGAAAGCTTAATTTTCCTCATACATCACTTATAGCTATTTAATTTAGTCCATTGAGTCCTACTAAAACATGTAAGATTAGTGCGACAGCTCCTCCTGGTTGGATTGTGATCTATAGTTCATGAATTCTTACCCATCTACTATCTCATCAGAATAAGTTCCCTCTCAGGAAAGGACAAATGCCCATATGTCATATCATATCGTATGGCCTTCGTCATGCCATTATGTTACATTTGTTAGTTTTCTTGACCTTCTTCCATGGATCAGAATTCCCACTTTTTAAACTGGTTCTTTGGATGTTTCATATTTATCTGTAAGTTTCATTAGTTAATTATCATAGTAACTTTCACTAATGTGTTACTTGAAAGAAATGATTGTTATGTCAGTGCTGGGAAAGTGGACACAGTTTGAAAATGCATGACATTTGGGTTAGTTCCATGTCTTAGCAATCGTGAATCATGCTGGGTAAAGTCTTTTTACAATCTAAATGATGTATAGAGATTAAATGTATAGATAAAAATAAAAAATTTTATAAAAAGAACATGCATGACACCAGAGGAGCTTATTAATTGGCATTATTTGAATAGGTCTCATTTTCTATTTACTTAAGGATCAGTGGGAATGACAGGGCAGAGGGAGACCTAATATCAAGAGAAATAAAATATAAGCATGGTTTTGAAGATTCGAAAATATCTATTAGAAGACTTATTCCTATGAATAAACAAAATAATCATTGATTTGAAATAATTTGATTTACACAATTTATACTTAAATATTTAAACCAATGGTTCACAGGATTTTTTTTTTTTTTTTTAATTTACCTGCAGCAGAAGTGAGTGTGACATGAAGGTCTCCTCTGCGGGAATATTCAATTGTTGCTTCAAACTGTACATGCTCCAGGGATGTGATAGCGTTTTCTTGTCCTTCACACGCTCTTGTTGGAATTTCAATGATAACTTCTCCATTTGCTTTCAGGGCTCTAAATACATGAAAGAATCAGCATCAGATAAAATATATCTCTTCTTCCTGGCACATTATGCATATGTGTTCACATCTGTCTTGACTAGATACTCAGCTAGTCTTATTATTGCTCACTGTTATGAGTAGAATTCAATTCAGAATTAGCTACAAATGATTTTTAGTGCATGAGAAAATGGTAAGGAGCACGGATACTTGAATAGAATACTGTTTGCTGTGAAATTCAGGTAAAATTTGCCTTAAAACTATCAAAAACATCTTAAGAAAAATTGTTTTATCTACAATGTCTCTAAGCTTCCCACCCATAGGAATTTTGTGTGAGTCTTCAGTATTATAATTTTCTTGATAGAAACAACAAAACACTCATAGCAGATTCTGGTTCTGTGGCCAGCTGTGATATACCAGAGATGGTCTATGTAAAAATGCAGCCTAATAATGGATACTTCATGAATGAAAAATCATGAATCACTTAAGACTGTGTCATGAAGTGTGACTATTTTGGAAATGGGTTTTGGGTAATACTGATTGGCAAATACTATAGTTCATCACTCTAACATTCATTTTTAAAAATAGTTTAACAACTTTGAATTTGGGATCAATCTCAAAACTGATGGATGGTGGGACCAGCAGTTAGCGTAATGGCTATGTCGCTGGATTCCCATGTAGTCTACCGTGGTTCGCGTCTCGGACCCGGTGGCTTAAACTCACGCCGAGCACATGTGCATGTGTGCCCAAGATCCCAAGAGGAGAATGGAGGAGAAGGGACTGTGGTGTGGCCATCCCCCCTGGGGGGTGATTTTTCGCTTTCTGTCTCTTTGTCTCTCTCTGTCTGTCTGGCGAGCGCATGCGCCCTATAGCAAAAACCTCTCAAAAAAAAAAAAAAAAAAAAAAAAAAAACAACTGGTGGATGGTTGGCCATCATGTACTGGATGTGTTCCTAGTGCTAATACAAAACAATGGTGCACCTTAGACTTAATGCTATGTGGCAGGTGCACTGTGAGAAGAAAATGCAAGTACACTAACATGATTTATAGATCTTTAGTCTCTTAGTGATTCTCCACGGAGACCTACAGAGAACACTCTCCCTATTCCTATCTACTTCAGAATGGTGAATGAGAAAAAATGGAGCAGAGCAACATACAATCAAACAGTGCCATGTACAAATGGTTGTTTAAAATTCCTGGAGACACCTACCTGGGCTCAAAGTCATTGTCCTTTACAACACACTCTTTCTTCTCAGGCACACTGCTCCAGGTCCTGGGGTCAGCTAAGTCCACCAGAGCTTTGGCATTGAGTAAACCAAATCCAAATCGACTGTTCACCATCAAGCCTGCTCCATTCTTTTTCCACCCAGGGTTATTGGCCAGTGGATCATATTCAGAGGTCCACACGACCAAATGTTGCATATCTCGCCAGGTAAGATTTGGGCTGAAAGGGAAGTAACCCAAAGTATCTTTCAGAGATAAAATGAAGTTTCCTTGTGAGAGCAAGTGATAAAAATAAGCATTCCCATGCAAGGATTAGGAAGTGCCTTTTGCAACTGTACTTACATAATTCTACTGAGCATTATTACTGACAATGTGTTTTCATTCATATTCAAAGTACAAGACAGAAGGTTTGTCCCTGTTATATTTAAATTAAGCTCTTACTATGAGTAAAATTCTATCTTCAGCATTGTAGAAGTATAGAACTTAGTCCATGATAACCAATCATTCACATTTAACTGGCGTAAAAAATCAAAATAACATTTCCTTTGTGTCTTCTTATTTTATGTTGTTTATGCAAAGTCTTGGCGTTATGAACCCACAAGTGAGGTTTTGATACCCTTTTTAGGAAGAGTCTAATTTTAAAGACAGGCTGGCTACTCACTTTTAAACATATTTTGACTTTTTTCTTTATATATATCAAGGTGACTCAAGTAGGAGGGCACTAATGTGATAGCTGAGGCTGCATTGAGGAGCCTCAGGTTCAGTACCTGAACTGACTTAAAATAGACGGTATGGTTAGCTTTCATCTGTGGTCCTAGCTAACTGAGGGGGCTTGAGCAGGGAGATGGTGATGTGGTGAGACTCTGTCAAAAAAATACCAATTTTCCTTTTAAAAAGGTAAAACAAAAAAATACCTATCCAGAGGCCAGCAGGTGGTGTAGTGGCCAAGGTGCTGGACTCCCAAATGGCTAACTGCAGTCAGAGCCCTGGACCTGGTGGCTTGAAAAATCACACCGAGTGTACATGCATATGTGTGTGTGTATGTTTGCTCAAAATCCCAAGAGGAGAATGGAGAAAGAATTGCGGCATGGCCACCCCTCCGGGAGTTGATTTCTCACTCTCTCTCTCTCTCTCTCTCTCTCTCTCTTTCTCTCTCATCTCCAGTGAGTGCATGTGCCCTAGAGGGGGAAAGATTCTTAATTTAAAAATTAAAAAAAATAAAACAAAACAAAAAATACCCATCTTCATACCTTTCTCTTTTTAGGAAAAAAAATAATATCAACAATCTCTTAGCTATATGAGATCATTTTATAAGTCACTATGCTATATACTGTGGGGATATTCAACGAGGTGGTTCTTGTTTTTAAGAAGCATACAATCGGGACCAGCAGTTAGCGTAATGGCTATGTCGCTGGAATCCCATGTAGTCGACCGTGGTTCGAGTCTCAGACCCGGTGGCTTAAACTCACGCCGGGTGCGTGTGCGTGCGTGCCCAAGATCCCGAGAGGAGAATGGAGGAGAAGGGATTGCGGCGTGGCCATCCCCCCTGGGGGGTGATTTCTCGCTTTCTATCTCTCTGTCTCTCTCTGTCTGTCTGGCGAGCGCACGCGCCCTATAGCAAAAACCTCTCAAAAAAAAAAAAGAAGCATACAATCCAGTAAAATAATTTAGTCTTTTTTTTATAACTATAATGTATCTGTTGCATGCCATATTCAAAGCTTAATGTATTGTGGAAGTTTAGAGAAGAAAGAATTTCCATGGAATGGAAAGATCTTGAAAGGTTTTGCTGCACTTTAAATGGTGGGTATAATATCAACAAGTGGAGATAGAGAAGAGAGTATAAGGCAACTGGAGAAAGCACCACAGGGGTGTGGCGGAAGCCCTGGGTCAGGCCAGTTAGAGTCTGGTTGGCTACAGCAAGCTAGAGTGGTAAGAACCTTAAGTCCTAGAAAGGGAGCATATGCTATCCTTTGGGCAGTGGGAATCATCAGGCTATCTGAGCAAGGGCACAGTAAAATCAGAAGACTTAGTAAGATGAATTTAGCAACAAGGTAAAGATAAATTGGCAATGCAAAGAATTGTACGATCTATTAAATTATGATGAAGCCTTCCTTGACCACCCTGTTTAAAATTTCAGTTGTTTCTTCATGCTCTCAAGCTCTCTTGATTTGGCTATACATGTTTTCTTCCTCCATTGCACTTACCACCTTCTATCATACTGGAAAATTCATTTGTATTGAATGTGTATATATTGGATGTGGAAAAGTCATGAAGCATTTGTGCATAGAAAAAACACAACATGACTTTTCCAACTATTATATAGATATGTATATATGTGTAATATATATGTTTATAACATATATTATGTATGTATATGTGTGTAATATATATGTTTATAACATATATTACATATATAATACACATATATGTATGTATACATATATGTATATATACATATGTAATATATGTTTCTGCCATAGGGCCTGTGTGCTTACCAGATAGAGACAGAGAGAGAAACAGTGAGAGGTAAAGTGAGAAATCACCCCTTACAGGGGAAATGGTCATGCTTCAATTCCTTCTCTACTATTTTCTTCCTGGGATTTTGGGCACACATGCCCACACATCTGGTGTGATTTTCAAGCCACCAAGTTCAGGACTCAAACTTTGGTCAGCCCCGTGGAAGTCTAGTACCTTAATCACAATGTCACCTGCTTGATCAGTGTATTATGTATTATTAATGTCTGTCTTTCCTAAAATTAAGCCATAGAAGATGTACGATCCTTATTTATCAAATTCTGTGATGAATGTCAAGCACTCAGAAGAGTACTTACCACTAGGGTATATGCTGAGTAAATATTGCTTGGTTGAATGACTGATGTGCCTAAGAGATAACTAGTTCCAAATAGAACTTTTAAGATTTATTGCTGTCAGTCATATTCTTTCAAGATTTCAAGTTTGTCCTTGACTTTGAAACCTGCATTGTTTCCTTCAAGCCAATCAAGCATTTCTTAATAAGTACCCAAACATTTACTCAAGTTTCCTCTCTTACCACTAAGTTATAGAATAATAATCATTAGAATCTGACTCAATTTGCTACCTTTTCTCTAGAGCGCTAGTTAAATCATCCCTTGGTGACAAGAAAGAGGCATTGGACATTTCTAAACAGTGAGGTATCTGGGTCCTAAGACCAATCAGTACAAATGTAAGTGTGATTTTCTAGGCCTGACCACAGACAACGATCAAGGCTTTATCTAGCAGGCCACACAGGAAAGCCCACCTCCCCACACCCAACATGGCACACAGTCAGTCCACTGCAGCTGAGGGGAATTACTGTCAAGGACTTAGGACTCTCTGGCTCATTTACATTCCTAGACTCAGTGGGTCACTTCATTCCTAAGTCTTTGTGTCTGAAGCCTTGGGCAGACATCTCCAGGCGCCCCTGCTCAGTTCTCTTAATGGGTCAAAGAGGGAAAAACTTTGAAGCCACTTTTCTCTACTCTTATCCAGTACTCAGTACTTTTCTACCCCTACCCTTTCCTAACACACACACACCTCAGGGTCCATAAAACTACCAAAGTACACATAAATAATAATAATAATAATAAATCCATGAACTACTCCCACCCTACTGATCAAAATATCTAAGTGTAGGGCATGATTTTTATATTTGTATTTGAAAAAAAAAGATTTTTAACTAGCTCCATTTTACTGCAAAAATAACAAAAGTTGGTAGAAAGATTATAAATAGCTGACCAATTAAGACAATTATAAGTTATTTCCAATCATGGCATCAGAACAGGGAGCAATGGAGAGACCAGATGGTGGTACAGTGGTAATGCAACTGGATTCACATGGGAAAGTCATGGGTTTGTGTCCCAGAGGTCCCTTGTACACGCTGGGTATGCATGCATGCTGGTGATCCAGGTTGAGTGAGGCTGGGGTTGATCACACTATCCAGACCTTATTGGAGGTGCCTGCCTCTCTTTCTATTTCTCTCTCAAATGGAAAAAGTGAATAAAATAAAGCTTAATAAAAAGAATAAGGAGCACATTAAAGCATATGTTGATGGTATTCTACTGCCAAAGAACTGTGTGACTATAAGCAAGTTGCTTTACCTCTCTGGGTAAATACTTGCTTCTTTCCAGTGTCCTTTTTCTTTTTTTAAGAGAGAAATTTTTGTTATAGGGTGTATGCGCTCGCCAGAGAGACAGAGAGAGACAGAAAGCGAGCAACCATCCCCCTCCCCCCAGGGGGATGGCCATGCCACAATCCCTTCTCCTCCATTCTCCTCTCGGGATGAGAGCACACATGCACACACGCTCAGCCTGAGTTTTTAAAGCCCCTGGGTCCCAGGCTCAAATTGCGGTGGACTATGTGGGAGCCCAGCAATGTAACCATTAGGGAGTCCAGCAATGTAACCATTAGGGAGTCCAGCAATGTCACCATTAGGCTATCTGTTGGTCTCATCTTTCCAGTGTCTTAAAGGGAGTGTTAGGTAAAAACTTATCAAGGTGGTCAATGGACAACACAAAGTTTCCCATCCGATCACTACTGTGTGTGCAGCTGGGGGTGGGGAAGGGTCCAAGGAGAGTAAGACAGTGCTGAGAGGCAGCAGAATCATATACAAAGCACAGGCTTTCTATAGCTCTACAGTGGAGCACTTACTTTACATTTAGTTGCAGAGGGTTTAAATTTTTTTTTCTTTTATCTAGTCTTTGTAAAATATTCAAAGAACTTCAGTGTCTTAACAAATAGGAAAATTAAACCTATTTTCCTAACTGCTATTCTTCATTTGTGTACTTGCATTTCAATAAAAAGGAATTGCTAACAATAGAGCAACACATTCCTGACAGCCTCCTTTTTGTTAATTAGTGCTTGACATCTTCCACAATCACTCCATTTTTAAAAACTGCGTTGGGTTGCTAATCAAAGATCTGTTTATAGAAAACAAGGGGTATAAAATTAAATGCTGAAATTAAGCATTACTCCTAATTAGAAGAGATGTAAGTAGAATAATCTGGAGACAAAATCCTAGGACAAATCTTAGGGGTTACCTAGATCAGCCTCTCATCACACTTGGGTGAGCCTAGGTGTTGAGGATTTTCTAGCCTAGACTTTCCAACATTCCACAGTTGAGTAAAGGCTTGTTCTGATTGTGATCCTCCCCCCTCCAACATTTCATGCAGCATTGAAAATCTATTTCTCAGGCCAGCAGGTGGCATGGTGGTTAAGGGAACTAGACTCCCACATGACCAATCATGGTTTGAGTCCAGGACCTAGTGGCTTATTTTCTTACTTTCCCTTTCTCTCACTGTCTGTCTCTCTCTGGTCAAATTAAAAATAATAATGATAATAATAAATAAAATAAAAAAATAAAATCCATTTCTCTTTCTCTTTCTCCAATAAAAATAGAAGATTGATTTACCCATTTATTTAATAACTCCAAAGGTATGGAAGGATGTGATGGTTTACTTTAAAAATCCTCCCCTTAAACATTATTCTGATTTTTGGGGCTGGTCAGTTAGGCACTGGTAAAAATGCAAAGTTCTGTGAGACTGACCCACATGAGAAGGTTCTGTGTTTGTGTCTAAAGACCTCACTGAGTATGTGGAGCATGTGTGTGCTTGTGACCTGGAACTGGCTAAAACTAAGGGTAGTCGCAGAGTTAAGACCCTATTGGGAGTGTTATCTCTCTGGCTTTCTCTTCTTTTTCTCTCTCTTTCTCTGTCTTTCTATCTCTCTGTTCTCACTCATGGGGAAATAAATAAAATTATCCTGAGTCTTCTGATCTCCCCTCAGATGACTAAGGCTGTTATCTGACATCTTTCTCAGGCATATACACTACACAATAACAATAGTGCCACCGGCATTTATGCAAGAAATCCCTTTTGGTCAGTACATTTATCTTTAGGGTATGTGTATTAGAGACAGATAAAACACAGTTGTTAAAGTAACTTTTTATGGCAATTGTTTCTCAAAGTTTCGTGAAGATATGACTAACAAGAAAACTGTCTGGGACGCTCGTTAAACATGAGGATTTATAGTTCCACATACTAGAAACTTCTGAGATGCTGGCAAAAGGACCTGGGAGTCTGCATGTTAAATAAATGTCCGGGGGTGGTTACGACGTTTCCCAGTCTTCATGAAACACTAATCTAGTGGAGCCTCTGTACAAGCTTTAGCCAGAAACTACTCCGCCTCCTTTCCTTTCCTCTCCCCATTCCCATATCCAATGCAACATCGTAGGTACTCTGGGATGTAAGACTTTCAAGGACCTTGTAAATTCGTGCTCATTCATCAGCTTCAAGCTTCTGAACCTCTTTCTCCTTGAGGAGATGACAGTCCGCTGCTCCCCACTGCCTCTCTCTCACAGAACGTAGCAGACAGCATAAAACAGTTGCTGACACCACAAGTTTTGGGGACAGAAAGACTTGAGTTTGAATCTCTTCATGGGACCTTAGTTTCACTTCTCAACCTTTCTAAGCCTAGTTATCTTTATTTATAAAATGCAAGTAATAATTTTTATGTCATAAGAATATCATAAGTGCTAAATTTAATATTTTATATATAAAGAGGTTAATAACACACAGTGTCTGTCTATAGTAAGAACCTGATAAATATTGGGTGTCATCTATTCTTAGTAAGTTTATTCAAGCATTTTGCTTCAGTCTTCATAGTTATTTCTTGAGGGATGGTCCATGGTTAAATGATGCTGTCAATCTTGAGTGTCTAGGGATAAAACCTGGTCACCCTTTTAGAATTTCTGACATTCAGATTTTCTGAAATACTAGTTCTGGTTAAAGTAACTTTTTATTGCAATTGTATCTCAAAGTTTGGCCAAAGACAATTTAATAGAGTTCAGAAAACTGTCCAACTGAAAACAGATATCTCAAAACCCTCTATCTACTTTGGCAGGACAGATACCAATATTGAGACAGATTATATCCATCTTACCAATGATTGCAATTGAAATGAAGGAAATAAAATTCTTCTGATATGCATCTGGAGATCATAGAATTTTTTGTTTTTATTTTTTTCATTTTTAATGATAGCATATGCACACGGAAGAGAGAGAGAACGAGAGTAAGACAGCACCCTTGGCAGGGTCTCATCATGCTGCCAAGTCTCTTTGAGTGCTCATGGGCACACCTGACATCTTTTCAAGCCAACCAGGAACACAAACCTGTGGTAGGCCATGTGGCTTCCAACACTGCGGTCCAGTACACTATGGACTATGTCACCAAGCTGGATCAATAGACCCTTAATGTCTCTTAAATCATGAACACAGTGAATGTCCGTTGGAACGTATATATCTTTCCCAGAAAAACATCATGCATATACTTAATAAGCAATTCTGCATTTATTTCTAAAGCGATTCACAGACTTTGGTCCCAGCCATATCTTTCATAACAATGGAGCCTCTGCTTAGTAAGAGTTCATTAGAGACAAGATTAATGAGGTTATATCATTCCTGGGGTATTTCTTTCTTGTATAAGTTTTTCACTCTGTGCTAAGTATGGGACTATAGGATAACTATTATGGAAAGAATGTTGTTAAATCTCTTTTTAATATCATAAACTAAAATAAATTCCAGGAGAATTTATGATTCAAGTATGATAAAGGAATCATAATAAAAGATGTATAAATAAATGTTTATCTAATTTGAAATTATAAAGTTTTTTTCTGGGCATAAATCAAAGGAAGACACCTTGAGGAAAAGACTGACAAATAGAACTGTGTACATATTAACTGCATTACATCAAAAATGACATTAAAAAAATGAAAAGATAAATGTTAAACTGATAAAGCCTTAGTAATCCAGTCCATCGGGACTGGCAGGTGGCATGGTGGTTAAAGGTATTGGACTCCCACATGGCTGACCATGGTTTGAGTACCAAACCCAGTGGCTTGCTTTCTCACTTTCCCTTTCTCTCTTTCTCTCTGTCTGGTCAAATTGATAATAATAGTTATAATAACAATTAGGATTAAATAAATAAATAATTCTTAAGGAAAAAAATAATAATCCAGTCCATTAAGAGGCTGTAACAGAAGGCAAATGGCTAAAGAATATAAAATACCGATCTTCATTAGTAATGAAGTTCAAGCACACTAAAATGACATACTATTTTTACCTATCAAAATAGTCAACATTTTAAAAGATAATAAAAGTAGTTTTGGCAAGGGTTTTGGAATCTGACACTTTCACACAACACTACTGGTGAGAATATAAAATTGTGTAGTCTTTCAAGGCAGCAACTTGTCAATATATATCAAAAATCACTAAAACATGCCAGCCTTTTGGCCCACAAACTCTAATTCTGCATGTTTATCCTGAGGAAATTATCAGAGATGACAACCAATATTTATGGGCAAGAGTATTTGTCTAAGCATGATTAGATGACTTTAACAAAATTTACATTAATACAATGAAATACTATGAAAACATAAAAATGCTGTCTGGAATTCTCAAGTCTCCAGATGTGGTTATATCAACTCCAGAATAAGGCTAATCTATGATGAAAAAAAAAAAAAAGGATGTTTTTTAAACTTGTTGTCCCTAATACTACTCACAGAAAATTATGTAAACAAAATCCTGCCAGATAGGAATAAATGGAAGTGAGAAGGCCTCACATCTCAGTGGGAGGAAAATTGGGAGCAGAACATGAGGTTTTTTTTGGTTTTTGCCATAGGGTGTATGAACTCACCAGAGAGACAGAAAGAGGAAAAGCGGTCATTTACTCCCATGGGGGAATGACCATGCCACAATCCCTTCTCTTTCATTTTCCTCTTGGAATTTGGGACACTCACGCACAAAATTTTCAAGCCACTGGGTCTGGGATTTGAACTGTGGTGGGTCACGTGGGACTCTAACACCTTAACGACCACATCACCTGCTGGCCCAAGAGTATGAGTTTTTAAAGGTCAAGAAACATTGACTCAGACTTGAGGAAGTACTTTTAGTATATTTCAGGGTGGATTTAAAACACAGATCACTGGGACAAGCAGACGGTGTAATCATTACATTGCTGGCAGTTTGAGTCACGAACCGAGCGGCTTCAAACTCACATCAGGCACATGTGCATGCATGCCCAAACTCTTGAGAGGAGAATGGAGATGAGGGGATTGCAGTGTGGCCATCCCCCTGGGGGGGGGGGGGGGTGTGATTTCAACCTTTCTGTCTCTCTCTGTCATGCACATGTACTCTATAGCAAAGTCTCTCCCTCCCCCCAAAAAAATAAATAAGTAATAAAAATAAAATAACAGACCATAAGATCACATGTATACTGAGATCCCAACTTTGTAAGATACATGCATGCCTTTAGTCTACTTGAGTTGTTAATTCAAAGTAGCAGGAAGAAAACCTACCTTTATTAATTAATTAATTTATTTATGGTAGGTTTCCTAAATTTCTACTCTAACCGTATGTACAGAAAATAACATGCACTATATAAAAGAAGCAGCAGGCTTAGGAAAGATGATTCGAAGTTTCTGGATCTTACTTTGCTTCCAGGGCCAGAGCAAAGATGCCAGCCGCCAGGGGTGCCGAGGCCGAGGTGCCTGTGTGGGTCTCTGTGCAGTCATTGTGCAGGTCAGCACTGGTCTAGATGTGACAGGAAGGAGAGAAAAGTAGGGAAGACGAGGCAGGAGTGTGAGCCTGTCCCCAGGGCGAACCACAGCAAAGGCCACATCTGCTATGACCAGGAAACTCAGCTGATTCGATTCCCTACTTCCTCCTCCAAACCCCGGGCGGATGTTTGCCATCTGCTGATATTTCAGTTCACTGTCTTCTACATTGCAACTTGTCTGTAATTCTGGCAACAAGATGCCTTTTCTGGGGATAAAGTACTCCCACTATGAATATCTTTCTCTTCTGAGTTTCCCAAACGAAATGCTGTCTATAAAAAAGGAACTGTTTCAAAATCACTGTGAATCATGCCGGCCCATTAATCATCAGGTCCATTGTGTTTGGTCTGGCATATTTAGCAATTCTGCCTCGTACAAAATTCCCTTTTGCCTTCAGACCGACATTTGGCTGCCTCTTTAGCACGAGGACGTGGAGCCACCCTGATCGTAGGCACTTGCACACCATTTGCTTAGTGTGCAGTTCGCACTTACTGATGACTCGATTTGATGGCCTTGAGTTAATGTCCACACTTACATTTGGATGAAAGCCATGAGCTTCTAAAATTAAAAGTGCGCTGGACTTAGTTTTGGTTTCCAGTTCTAGAGACGCTACTCATTAGAGGTGTCCCATGGACAAGTCACTTGGTTTCTCTATTTGTAAAATGAGGCTTAACATTGACTTACATTCTGAGGCTGACATGAAATCCTGTCTGTGAAAGTATTTTCACACAATCTTATTGCAGGTAAGGAATTATCCAGGCTAACTTTAGAGCAATGAAGAGATTGCCGAGACAAAGAGAAGAAACCAGACTTCCGATCAGCCTGCCTTGTACAGACCACGCAGCTGCTGGCTGAGCAAGGAGTTGGGTCAAAGAATTGCTAACAAGGCACCCACCCAGGCTCCTGCACTAAGGTTTTTAAGCTAGAGATTTTGATGTGTGGGAGGGAGGTGTAAAAAAATAATTTGTTCTATTATCACCTCCTTTGGCTTCCCACTTGGAGTCACTGAATTCTCAGGTTACAGTGGCTCTGCTCCACGGCAGCTGAGGAAGAGAGACTGCCCTTTTTACCTGTTGACGCAAGTAAGCCCCCAGAGATGAATGTGCTGAGGAAGCCGTTTGCGTAAGAAAAAGGCAATGTTACTGCAACCTTCTCAAATAGAATCACCAGCTGTCTCTCCTATGCTGGTTTACCTAAGGAGAGATCTTCACAACAATGGAGACTCCTCCTGCTGCAGGGTAGGGTGGCCCCGATCAGGGGCAGTATATGACATGGCGATTCTAAAATGGGAACCAGGTCATTTCTAAAGGCAGCTCTGGACACCCAGAGGAGTGACAACAGCCTCAGGCTTAGAACACAAGTGGGGCAGTCGTCTGATATTCCCTTTCAAAGGTTATAAAATATGCTTGCCATAAAGAACCCTTGGGTAGAATGTCACTGTCTAGCATTTGATAATTGAAAATATGGTCATGAGAGGGACGCTAGAACTTTGAAGTTGAGACCACAGTTGCACTGTCTAATCAGGGTCGCCCAAACAGGCAGAGTTGTAGAATCATGGTCCTGTATGAAAAGACATTAGAGCTGATGAGTTTCTTGAGATTTCTTTAATAGGAATTTTGCGTATATTCCAAGCTAATTATTACGGGGCTCATCCAGCTCTAATTGGATCATGATTTGCTAGTTCATTGAGCTAGCTGGTTCTTTCTATGTCAGGAGCTAAATTTGAGGCTTTGCATTTGAAAATTTAAAGTGCCTCTCTTTATTCTCAAAACCCCCAAATGGCCCTTCATCATCATGCCCTTGGAGGAAAATCCAATAATTGTCCTTGGCAGTCTGACTCATGGATGCGAAGCACAGGCAAACGTGGGCTGGAGGAGCTCTCTGAGCATATGACCTCTCTGAGCTGCTTAGCCAGATGCTGGGAAGTTGGCCTCAGGGGAAACTGAGACTGTTATTTTCCTGCAGGCCTCTGCTCTTTGGAGACACAGCTGGTATAGACGCTGTGATTTTATCATCTGCTAAAGGGCAAGTCAGACTCTATCTCTCCTATTAAAGGATCAGCAAGTACAAGGGTGATAAAGCCCCTCCAACCCTAAAATCTCCTTTAAGGCTGTTTCCAAGGAGGCATCAGACAGGAAGAAAATACATTCAGAGTCTCGGCTGTCTGTAATGACAGGTTTGGTGGCTTCTCAGGGCTGAGTTTTAAAATGACAGAGAAGGAAGACGATCTTGGCAGAAGTATCATTATCCCTGGAGAGAAAACTCCCAATATATGCCAGCCTCACATGAGTAAGCACGTCTCCCCAACTGAGACATCAAGCTTAAGTAAATCAATGTGACCAAAGGTCAGTTAAGAGGATCATTCTGAATGCAAGCCATGCTCTCCTACCCAAGCAGGGAGAGTTAGACAAAAGCAACATACAATTCGCTGGTCGGTGTAATCCCCGCTGCTGTAAGAGGTGGCCAGGGTGGAGGAGCACTTCTCAGCATACCAGGGGGATAGGCCTTGCTGGGAGGCGCTGCTGATGGAGATGGTGTAGATGCTGTCCGTGTAGCCATCGCAGTCACAGTTATCTCCCTGACGCCCCCCGTTCCCGGAAGCCCAGACAAAGATGGAGCCTTTCCCTTGCCTCCCCTAAAGGAAAAGCGAGAATGCATCACATCTATTATTATCTGTGGGAATCACTGTTGTGCCTCACTAATGTCCCTCCAAAACACAGATGGGAAGTTCTCCAGGCCAGTTATCTGGAGTCTATTTTCAACTCCAGGTTTTCCAGCACCCATGTTGGAAATATCACAAGATGGTACATTGTAAGTCCCCAGCTCCAGTCCTGCACGTCTGCCATCTGGGCCCTTCCTGGGTTGGGCTGAACAAGTGCTTCTCCTTCTCTTCCTGACTGGGCAGATTAGTAATCTAGCCTTTAACATTCACCCATCTTTTTTCACTCTTCTCTTGGTTTGTGTCACTACTCTTGAATCTTTGAACTTCCTCCCTTTCTTTCTGCTTGAGTCTTCTGGCAGACTGACAGAATGACAAAATCAGGCATTATTCAGATCTGCCTTGCAGCTGCATTAAAAGGACTCTTCACTGAATGGAACTCGTCAAGGCCACCCTTTCTATGATTTTTCAGTGCGTGCTCTCCAAAGTTTCTACTTCTGTTTTATCCTGTGGAGTACAAGGCCTAAGAATCTGGGCAACAAAGCAGTAAACCCAAGTGACAACCCAGCACAACCAGGGCACACGTATTCTGCAGGTATGCACAGAAAGGAGGGCCATATCTTACTGTACTTCAGAGTGCATTTTCAGAGCATTTGAAATAAGTCAGGGTAGTAGTTTACCCAGTGTAAAGACCCCAAAGCAACAGGGAAATGAGAATGGAGGAAAAAATGTCCAGAAGTACCTTTGAAACAAATGTTCTAAAAGTAATGAATCTTTGTTTAATGCCAAATCCAAACAGGGAAAACTCTCTTAGCTCTCAAATCTCCATCCGTTTGAAGAAGCATTTAGCTTTCTGAGTGCATTTAAAAAGGATGGGAAAGCACAAACAGCAGCACAGTGGTAGAACATGAGGATCAGCAAGGCTGACCCACATGGAAAAGCTCTGGGTTTATGTCTAGAGATCCCCTGAGTACACTGGGCATGTGTGTACCCATGATCTGGAGTTGGCTGTAGCTGGGGGTGGATCATGGTGTCGAGACTTTGTCAGGAGTGCTGAGTCTCTGTCTCTGTCTCTTCTGATCATGGAAAAAATGAAAAAAACAAACAAATAAATAAAATGATAAAGGATTTTGTCAAGAAATTCGTAATACTTTCTTTCCGTATAACCTAAGTGTTCTCCCTTTTTCCTAATATCCAAGTGGTCAAGTTACATCTCATGTTTAGCATCTCACCTGTTTGACGCCATATTCAAAAGCTTTCTGGGCTAGTCTTCCGGGCCCCTCCACAGTTTTCCCATCATCATTAGGACCCCAGCTCGCACTGTAAATATCCACATGTCCAGGATTGAATCCAATGGAACTGGCCTCAATAGCATCCGTCACAATGCCATCCAGCATTCTTATGCCTGAGCAGCAAAACACACAAACACAAAGGTTCATGTCAGCATGTACATGTAGACAAGCATAATACTCTTAATACTCATATCTATAAAGAGTCAAAATCAAGATAATCACTTGGTGTCTCCAATGCCTATTACCCACTACTAACGGCATAAAAACAAGAGTTAAGTCACTGCCCATATAAGCTCCCTTGTCTGCCCTTTAGAGATAATGCTGTGCACTATGCAGGCAGCTGTGAGGTTTTTGTCCGACTCGGGCTCTGCTCCAGTAATATGCCTGAGTTGAAGGGGAGCAGCGTCATTGAGGGAGAAGCAGTAGCCATGGTTAATGGTGATTGCAGAATGTCTCCCTCACTCCACCACCCCAACAAAAAAACAGAGTAGCTTTCAGAAAAAAACATCAAACAGTTCTCCCTCGATGTACCTGCTCATGACTAAACCACAAATAGCTGTGGCCCATGTGTGCCATTCAAGGACCCTGTCTGGGAAACCGTGTAGTTTGAAAAGCTCTATTCACATGAGGAAACTAACAAATAGGGAAAGAACTCATGTTTCTAAGCACTGATTAAAAAATAACCCAGAGGCCATTCTTTTATGTGTTTGCTAAGAAACATTTCCAAGGAACATGCTCCCTTTTCTTCTAAATAATCTCAAGGATGAAATCATTGCCATGGATTTCACTCCCACAGGGGAATCATTTCTCATCAAGAGGAGGTGATAGCTTTTCTGCTTTCCAACAGACTGTCACCCATCATCAAACTCAAGAATTTAAGAGCCAGAAAGGCAAAAGCAGTGTGGTCAGATATAGGCAGCTTCTTAGTTATTCCTGGCTTCAGGCTCATAATGCAAAGGAACACTCAGCCTTTGATGTTCACACTACTGTATTATTTACTATTGAGCAAAGGTAAAAGAGCCTGTAATTGACATGAGCAGTGAAAGTCATGTTTCTTTTTTAAAGATAATTTAAAAATGCATTTGGAAAGAAAAAAAACATCCCAGCTCTACTTAATACTAGCTATGTATGTGATCTTGGGCAAGTCACTTTACCTCCCTGTGCCAAAATTTCTTTAACTATAAAATGCAAATGATAGTAACACGTCAAGCGCATTGAGGATATTCTATGTGCCGCCACCACTCTACAGACCTTACATGTATGAACTCATCTATGCTGACAAGGACCATTTGAGGTGAGTGCTGTAATTTTGTACATTTTATAGGTGGGGAGATTGAAGCCAGATAAGGGACAATGACTTGCCCAAGGCCACAGAGCTTAAAATAGAGAAGCCAGGATTTGAACCCTAGAAATCTGACACCCCAATAATCAAAATGGCAATTCTACCCAAATTAATCTACATATTTAACCCAATTTCAATCAAATTACCTGATACATTCTTCACAGATCTATAAAAGACAATCAGAATTTGCCTGGAATTATAATCATATTGCCAAAGCAATCCTGCACAAGAAGAATGGAGTAGGCGTCATCTCTCTCCCTGACCCCAAAATAGTCTATAAAGCTGTGATAATCAAAACAGTATGGTATTGGCACAAAACCAGACAGGTGGACTGATGGAATGGAATAGAGACCCCAGAAGTAAACTGAAAACATACATCTAACTAATTTCTGACAAAGGATACCAGTCAATCCAGTGGGAAAAGAAAAACCTCTTTAGCAAATGATACTGGAAAAACTGGGTATCCACCTGCAGAAATATGAAATTGGATCCCTATCTTTCACCATTAACAAAAATCAACTCAAAATGGATCAAAGATCTGAACCTAAGACCTCAAACTATAAATCTACTGGTGACAAACACTGGGGAAGCTCTGGGAGACATAGTGGTAGGCAAAGACTTCTTAAATAAGACTCCCAAAGCACAGGCAATAATCCCCAAAATAGACAAGTGGGTTTATATCAGAGGAACTTAAGCAGCTTATCTGAAAAAAAAAATGATTAACCCAATTAAAAGATGGGAAAATGAACTGAACAAAAAACTCCAAGGAAGACATAGGAACAGCCAAAAGGCATGTGAGGAAATGCTCAACATCCCTCCCCCCACCATAAGGGAGATGCAGATTAAAACCACAATGAGATACCACCTAATCCCTGTCAGAATGGTGAAGATTAAAAATACAAAAAATAGTAAGTGTGGGCAGGGTTGTGGTGAAAGGGAAACTCTTCTACACTGTTGGTAAGAATGTAAATTCGTCCAGCCACTGTGGAAAACAATATGGAACTTCCTCAAAGACCTATAAATAGAACCACCATATGATCCAGCAGTCTCACTCCTGGGTATCTACCCAAAGGACAGGAGAAGGTTCAGTCAGAAAATCACTTGCACATCAACAGTTATTGCAGCATTATTCATGATTGCTAAGACATGGAACCCAAATTTCCACAAAGAGATGAATGGATTGAAAAAGTGTGGCACATATACTCTATGGAATACTATTCAGCTATAACATTTTTTTTAATTTAAAAAAAAAAAAGACCCTGGCATTTGATAGAAATTCATCAAATATGGAAGATTTGTTGCTGAGTGAAGCAAGCCAGGCTATGAAAGAGAGATATCGTATGTTTCCATTTAATATATACTATCTGCAATCTATGGTAGAGATTGAAAGATTGGAGGGAAGGCAGAAAAGCAATGAAAATTGGTATGGTTGCTGGATACAGTGTGGAAGGAGGGTGGGAGAAGGGAAGAGTATAACATAAGAAATCAGGGAGAAAAAATAGGCAAGACATTTGTGGGACACAGAAATGGTTTATTACCTGTTGATGATAACATATAGTATAGTATTCTCAACTGGACTGGTCTGAGATGTAGTTCATGTTGGGTAAATTCTCTTTAAAAGTCAAATGATGTCTAGCGATTGAATGTTTAAAAAAATAAGAACAATAAAAAGAAAAAAAAAGAAATATGACACCCAAATCCATCCTATTAACTGCCAGGACACACCACCTATTGTGTACATACAATAGGTACTTAATAAATGAAAGCTATTTTTTAAAAAGTAGGATTTGAGGCTAGACCATAAAGGGTAGAGGAACAAAAATATCAGTAGGCTCAGAATCAGAAGTCTTATGTTTCAGCTCTATACTGTCGCAAACTAAATAGCCTCTGTCACCTTGGGACCTACTTCTGAGTCTTCCATTTCAGAATAAAGGGATCAAATGATTCTTTCACAAACTATCACTGTGTAGTTCCTCATGACTTAAAAAGGAATTCTTTCTCTATAATAGTTGATTACATAATTTGTGCTTCTAACTTCATTTTCTTTAAATGAACAGAGCACTTTGAAGACACTAGCTTCAAAGGAATCAGGAGCGACACTGAAATCTGAGTCTCCTGTTTCAAGGAGAGTTGCGTTATAAATGCCGGGATGTATATAATCAGATCATCAGAAAAGTCATGAAGTATTTTTTGACTTTTCTGACAACCCAATGTTTTGCTTCTTAAAAAAAATACATAACCAGCGCTGGCAGGTGGTATGGTGGTTAAAGGCGCTGGACTCCCACCTGGCCGACCATGGTTTAAGTCCTGGACCTGGTGGCTTGCTTTCTCACTTTCCCACTCTCTCTTTCTGCCTCTCTCTGACCAAACTGGAAAATAATAATAATAATAAATAAAGTCAAGTAAAATAATTAAGAAAAGAATACATAACCAAATTCAGAGTATAGGTTTAATGGGGCTTTACTGTGATTGGCATGTTATAGACTCAGTCTTTGTGTGGTTATAGTTTTTGAAAACTAAACTAAATTCAAAAGTTAGAGTTGAACCTTGAAAGCCTCAAGTAAGGATAGTGTAAAGAGAAAAGACAATAGCTATCTTCTCTGCTAGCCCCTGCAGGTCCACTCTCCCTTCTCTGTTGTATTCCCATTGGGTTCAGCCAACTGAAGACATCTGCAGAGGGTTGGAGAGAGGAGACTGAGATACCTATTCCCCTGGCTGCCCCGACTGAAAGTAGCTCTGCGGTTATACCCAAGGCCTCAGCTACTGCCGAGTAACTCTCTGCTCTGACTGCTGCTTTCTCTCTCCAGTTGCCACTGACCTCGCCTTCCCCTTGCTTCTTTAGACCTAAGGGTGCTAACATCTGCCTACATTTGTTAGCCCCTTATTGGTTTCCTTTAACTCTTGTAACTAATTTCTTATTAAAATCCCCTAATCACCCTAATGGAACTCACCATGTGTTTCCCCATAAGGACACTGACTAAAACAACTCGAGATTCTACATGCTTGCTATCAGATCTTTAGCTCCTTACTGTAACAAGTATATGCATCTTTTAAAATGAAGCTGTTCTTTGCTATGAAATAGAGAATGTCTACAGAATTCAGAGGCAGAAAAATGTTGCCGAAATTCACTTCCTCCTTCTGTTCCTTGAGCAAGCACCCAGTAACAAACCCTTCTAAATCAGATTATAAAGAAAACTGGATTTGGTTCAGATACTATTCAACATTTCCATTTTTCCCCCCCTGCAAAGATGTACAGCCAATAGTCAGCTCTTCAGTTTTTAGGAATCCAGATCCATTCATTTCCTTGCAAATCGCACTTAAGTCCTGCAGCACATTTCGTATGGAGATCATTTCTTCCTCTGGCTATTAAAAACAAAAACAGAAACAAAAACAAAAAACCTCCACTCCCTTCTCCCTCCCCACCACCCCATTTGCAATGAGGGATACAAGCCTCAAATTAAAAGTTCACACTACAGGACAGTGTCTACTTTACCTCCAACTTTGGAATTGTATGCAACTCCAACTCCACACTTGTGATTATTCGCTTGCATAGCAATTTCTCCTGCACATCTGGTTCCATGTCTGAGGGTTTAAAAAAAAAAAGAATTGCCTAATATAAATGAGGATACATGTTTATTTTGCATATAAATCCATGGTACATACGTGTGTGTGTATGTGTGTGTGTGTGTGTGTATGTGTATACTTTATATATATATAAAGTTTTTGTCAGCCTTGTTGCTTGTTTTCTTCCCATCAATATTAGATGAAAGTTATGTTCTGATGAAGGACAAAGGTAGAGACACCAAAGTATCTAAGCCCAAATTCTGGCTTCTGTCACTACTAGTGGTGTGATCTCAGGTAAAGTTTATCCTCAAAGGGTTGTTGTAAAGATCATATCAGATATTGTGTGCAGAGCACTGACAACAGTGTTTGGCACATGTTCAGAACCCAGTGTTACCTACTGATAGGATAGTACAGGGTACCCCTTTTAACCTTTCTCCTCCTTAACCGTACATCACACTGAAATCTCTGAGACTTTCTGGAACCAAGAGGAGTTTGAGATTTACTCATGACATACAAGCTAACTAGGAAGACAGGGTACTACAACTCTGACTGGGGCCAGACACCTGAACAAGATTGCTCTTGTAATCAGGCAAAGAGGGTAATTTATACTCTCAGAGTGTTTGGGGAGGAAAGTCCAGCTCTCAAACACATCACATTCCATCACTAAAGCATTAATTCTGAAATTCTAGGGAAGTCATAGTCTTTTCCCACCACCATCTTGACCCAGAAGGGCCAATACATCGAGAACATTTTCATATGAATTCATGTATTTCATGACTTCTTTCCACCGTGCGAACACCAGGGAGCCGCCGTGTGAAGGCTGCAGTGGCTTGGAAGAGCTACTGACACAAAGGATACGTTAGCACAGAGGGAAACAGAAGAGGGTCAGCTCTGAGCAACACTGCCAGACAACTACTTTTAGACTCCACTGACCGGCCATCTAGTAATCTGACCTGGTGTGGAATGCAAAATTCCTAAACTGATGAGGCCATCCAGAAGGATTCTATTTACCTATCTCTTTTTCCTAGAGTACCAAAGATGATTTCCTGGTCTCCTTCCACTAAATGACATTCCTACTCCATTGCTACAAACTGGATAGAAATTCTAAGTCAGAACAATGTAATTATCTTTAATTCAAGGTCTTCTCTGATGCAGAAGACATTTGCTTCTATTTTATACACTAGCATTTTCCTTTTTGGAAAATGGCCCTCCCTAACTCCTTATGATTCTCTCAATCATGGGGCCCTCCCACCCAGACGCCTTTCGAAAATTGTTATAAAATCTGTGGAGGAAAACTACACTCTTCTTTGGGAATCCTAAACTTTAAGTGCCATGTGAACCATGTGATCTCATTTCTGGCAAAATTCTACTGAGGCTGAATGAAGCCGAGTGGAGGTGAGCGGCAGGAGGTGGAAACAGTGGTTTGTGATCTAAGGGCATACACGGGGGCTTCAAAAATGTCACAGAAAAGTGGAATTACTCTACAAAGACAAGATGCCAAAACCCTGAAATCATCAGTTCTTCATAATACTCATTTTCCATGTACTTTTTTGAAGATCTCTTGATTTCTTTGAGCTCCTGGACCTTGTAACATCTGAAGCCCAAGTAGTCCTTAGATAAAGTATTTTTTAAGTCCCCATTTTACTTAACTTTTCTCTTGCAACTGAAGCTATCCTCATCAACACATCCACTGTCAGAAAATTGGGTATATACTTGAACACAGCGAAGGTACTTTGATGTTGGTGGATCAGGCTTCTTTGCATTTGTAGAGAGCAAACTTTAGCTGTCATTCTCTGAGATACGTGCTTTCAGAAGTCACTACTGTGTGTACTTCCATTTACACAGGATGGGGGGGCAGGACCCAGGATAGCAGAAGAACCCAGCATAGGTCTCCAGCCTGAGCCAACATGATCAATATGACAAACACCCAGCACTGTGCTTCTGTCTTCAAAAATAGTGCAGTGTGCACTGGCTCTGTGGCACAGTGGTAATGTACTACTCAAGAAAAGCTTGATCCCACAAGGGATGTGTTTCAAATCCCTGGACCTATCAGCCTGAATCATGCTGGGCATGCGCGCATGAGCCCAAGAACCACCAATGAACTAAAGGAAGGGACTGTAGCGTTCCAGACCCTGTGGAAGGTGCTGCTCTCTCTCTCTCAGGTGTATGTGGACCATGTACTCTATCATCAATAAAGGAAAAAATGTTTTAAATGTTTCAATATGACATCACCTATTACTTCTCTCTCCTTAGTTTTATGCTAAAGACTGACTGACTTTTCTAGTGAAAGTTCCAGTAGGATCATGGAATAAATATGCATTGATAGTTTTTGCTTTTCTTAACCTTACTTCTCACCTCCACACATTGAGAAAAAAGGAAGACTTTATCAAAACATGTCTATGCCATTTCTTTATAGACCCGCGGTTCTTTTTTCTCTCCTAGAGCAGGTGTTGAGATAAAAGAACCCTCTATTATATTTGAACAATGGTAGTAATTAACCTTTAAACAAATTGATTTTTAAAAATTATTCCATAAGAGTTTAAAGACTACTATTGTTCCTGTTAAAATATCCTTGTCACGCATATTATTTAACCAGAAAAATAATCTGTAATTGGTGTTGAAATACTGAATACAGATTCATGCCAGACTAATAGTAAGAGTTACCCACACTTTTAAGACTTTATAATTTAGTGATTCCTCTCTTGATTTGCAGAGGAAAATTCAAATGTGGTTTCTATTAATCTCATTTGCATGGTAACAAAGAGCAGCAACCATACAGATAGTTTGGGGAGATTATGCCCTTGGAATTGGAAGATAATAAGTCTCCAATTGTTGTAAAAGAGAAGACAAAATGAGGCTATTCATTTTCCAAACCCAAGAGATTTATGTCTGACAACATGCTAGAAGACTCCCTCTACTTTTTATTATGCCTTCTGATAAATGATAGGGATGCCATCTTTTCGGTTAATAGTCAAAAGGACCCTGAGAGATAGTTGTTCATTGAGTCATTTTCTTATAGCAGATTCTGAACTGGCTCAGCAAATTGACTTGTCTGTCTTTATGGCTCTATTGGAGGATATTATTCTTGCCATGCTGATATCTCACCGAAAGGTCTGCTTCAGTTGCTAAATGAGAAGACTTGATCGTCGTCACCATCATCATAAGCATTGTCATTATTATCACCATCATCATCACAGCAAACACTTATTTAATTTTTTTAATGTACCTGGCTATATACATCTATATATCCATATAAATATATATAATACACACACACACACACACACACACACACACATATATAATTTAACCTCCATAATAACACAATGAAGTAAATATCCCCTTTCAAAAAATTATAAAACCTGAACACAAAAAAGCTAAGTAATTTGCTCAAGGTCATTCAACTATTAAGTGGCAAATGTAAACTTTGATCTCTATGTGGGTCCAGAAGGTGTGATTTTAAGTGTTGAGCCATGCCACACTAGCTTCCCGATATGTGGAAGCCAATGGCGGGCTAAGCTCCAGAAGCTCAGAGTTCTGGGGCAAAAATCAAACATCATAATCGTCATTATTTGTACTGTTTCCTTGGGGTGTTTGGAACTCCCTGAGTTGAGGGAAATGTTGCTACTATAAATGCTGTGGCGTGAGGTTTCTCCTTTTTTGGAGGGAAGAGAGAGGACTGAGTCCTTCTTCTCACAGCTGGAGAAACCCTCTGAGTGTTATTGTACAAAATAGTCTCTACTATGTAGCTACCACACAAGTTATCCGGCCTTAGGATCCATCCTGGGTCCTAAGGCCCAATCCAGGATCTGTCATGGCAGGAGGCTAGTGCCTGGGCTGTCTCCTCAGCTGCACCTGTGTGGCTGGGAACACACATCTTATTCTTAATCAAGGGGGCAAAATGGAAGTTTTTTTTTTTTACTCTGTTCTATGAAAGTTGCCTTTTTCTTCTAAACACTTTTCATCCATTTCCTTAGAAAGTTCCTTTCAGAAACACAGAGTTAGGTACTTTGTCAGTCATTTTAGGAGACTGAAAAAAATGTGGAGGCAGAAAAAGTGATTTCCTCCAAATTATCTTCTATGTGGTAGATAGCAAAGCCATAACTACCAGTCAGGGTAACATTAAAAGGCTGTGCTCCAAAAGAATACATGTTTCTGCTGATCACCCACTAACCTGATTCAGATACATGGCTAAAAGTTTGTCTGAGGGCCCTAGAATAAAGATCCTGAGATGTTCTTGCTTTCCTCCAGGAGTGTCCCTAAAGAGGTTCTTATTGTATTATTATTCAAATATTCCAATTTCTAAGTGGGTGTTTGTTTCTCAAAGCCTCAGAGAAATAAATGGTACTAAACGAAATGGTATCTTTAACCTTCTATAAAGCATGCCTTCCTCCCCAAGGAAGAAATATACACCCAGAAGTTGAGGCCAAGAATTTGCACCCCTGCCTATTTTCCTAGGGTTGTTGGCCTTCTGGAGGGGAGACCATCCAAAAAAAGAAAAAAAAAATAGATTAGCATTACTGTATCAACCACACGGGATTCTAAGAAAGAGAGGGAGAAACTTGACTGACTCAAGTTGGGTCACAGCCAAGAGACAGAGCCATCCAAAGAGAAAGAGAAGCAAATTATGTGACATCTAGCAAGAACTTTTAGTTGCCTTCCTCTCTTCAACCCCCTTGTAGGAGAAACCCCTAATTTCGACATTGATTTTCATCTATTTTGTACAAGTCTCTTCTGCATGGAAAAATGAAGAGGAAAGTTTGAGTATCTTTTTGAAGTTCATGAGAAATATCAGTTATGAACAAAAATGAATTCTTACATTAGCAGAGACACTTTGAGACCATGTGCTTAGAAGTTGATGTTTCTATGAGCCTGGTATAGAGGGTGAAAATTCTCTTGCCCTGAGTCTTTCTTGGGCTCTTTCTCTGAAAGATTTGGTTCTAGGTCTTTATATTACTTTGTGGCTACAACAGGAGAGATAGCTAGTCTAGAAGTGAGTCGCTGACCCTTTTCTCTTTCTTTGGCTTGAGAGCCAGCAAAACTCCAGGTCAGGCCACTAACTAGTTCAATGCTCTAGAGACTGTGTTAGATGCAGGGGCCTCAGGTGCATTTCTCTTGTCCCAAGTCAGGCCATCCTCTTCTGAGGAAATTGGTGAGGGAAATTGTAGGCACCATGAGAAGGCATTGGGATTTCTTCATATATATTTATAAATTTTTCATGACTAACATGAAGAATGTTGCTAGTGGTGAAAGATTCATAGAAGAATTCTTATGGGAGTAGGGTCAGGGGAGGACTCAAATTTCATACTCTTTATGTCCCAAACATTCTTTCTAAAGTAACAACTGCTTATAACACTGGAAGACGACATTTTCATAATACAAAAAAGAATTTCATAACATCTGAAGCCAAATTAAAATATGTTCAGTAAACCAAAAAGACTATAAAAATCAAAATTTGGGGACCATCAGTTGGCGTAATGGCTGTGTCACTGAACTCCCATGTAGTCGACTGCGGTTCACGTCCCAGACTCTGTGGCTTAAATTTACGCCGGGTGCATGTGCATGCGTGCCCAAGATCCCAAGAGGAGAGTGGAGGAAAAGAGACTGTGTGGCCTGGCCATTCCCCCTGAGGGGTGATTTCTTGCTTTCTGTCTCTCTGTCTCTCTCTGTCTCTCTGGTGAATGCATGCGCCCTATAGCAAAAACCTCTCCACAAAAAAAAAAAAAAAAAAAAAAAAAAAAAAATCAAAGTTTTGGTTTCTTTTTTAAAAGCAACAAAATATTGTGGTATGGATGATGTGCATTAACATTTTCTGGGAGGTGAAATGTGGATGAAATATATAGAATCACTTTCTCAAACAAGATAAAAGCATTTAAGTGGTCTTCATTTCCCCAAATGCATATTTACTCACTTGTTCTCATTTGTGGGATCGTATCGGGGAAATGGATCATGGTCATTATCGTTAAAATCATAGCTAGCCTCCGGATCCTAAAGAGACAACAAAAATAACATTGCAGCATCATAAAAGCAAAATAAAACAAGATGCTGTACTTCTCTAACCTTTTCATCCTGGCTATAGTTTAATAGTCTGCATTTTAGAGTTTCAGGTCCAGTCACCAAACATTTATTATATCCACAAACCAAGCAGAGATGATGAACATAGCGAAATGAATCACCACCCAGGTGTCAGTGAATGTTACCAAACTTATAGCTCACAGACACTCCGAGGATATTAAAGCCTAAAAAAAAAAATTTGAGTTTTCTTAGCTCAAGTTCTTCATTTTTCAGATGATAAAATTGAGGCCCAGAGAAGTTAAATGACTTAACTAATGGATCTGGTTAGTTACACTTTGATACTCATTTCTTTAATGAACATGGGTTCAAAGAGTAGGCTTTAGGATGGGGTTCAGGACCATGGTGACCTCCCACAGCCTTCTCAGGTCCACTAAATAAATATGTCATTTAATTAAAGGAGTAAGTATGCTTGAAATTCAAGACAAGCTTCAACCAGATTGCTACACTTAAGCATTTCCCACATGTAAATTCTACTATTACTTTTCAATAATTGCTGTATCTTTTAATACTTTCTATACTATGCTAATCTTTTTCATCTGCTTTATTTCTCTCTTTGTTTCTTTTGCTCTTTAGCTTTGAGTTGTGTCTGGGTAATGTTGGATGTGTAGAAAGAATAAAAAAAAGATAAGAGACAGTCTTGTGGCCAGTAGGTGGTGGGGAGGTTAAGACACTGGACTCACACATGGCTGACCATGGTTCAGGTCATGGACCTGGTGGCTTGTTTTCTCACTTTCTTTCTCTCTCTCTCTCTCTCTCTGGTCAAAGAGAAAAATGATAAATAATAAATAAAATTAAATAAATAAATCTAAAAAAAATGAGACTGTCTTAAAGGTGAAGGATCTTCCACCCTAATCTAAAAGCCTAACTATATTATAGATTTCATATTATATTATGAACTTCATAAACAAGAAAATAGTTTGCATTTATTAATTTTCTCATTTCTAGTAAACTCAGCTTTTAATTTTTAATTTGTGTGTGTTCACTTTGAATTTGCATGGCAGAAAGCAAATTCCATATAACTTCAAAATGTCAGGGATACTGATCCATAAGGGATATAAGAAGGAAGACTACAAAATAACTTTATGTATCAGGCTTGATTTTATTGCTTTAATGCTCAAACACTGAGCAGCTTAGAGCTGAAAAGCACGAATGACTTTTAAAAATTTAGTTGGTATAGGTACCCATCCATCTCTCTCAACACATGCTTTGTACAATCCTTGACTCCACTAAATTATATCAATGTCAACTGGTACAAAATCAGTTCATATGAGCTAGTGAGAGGGCAAGAGAAGGGGTAAAACCTTGGCTTATCATTCCAAGGGCTGACATCAGAGTTGCATTCCCTTTGAAGGGAAGAAAAGCCTAAATTATGCACAACTGTGTAATCATCTCCCTAAGTCTCAGGGGAGAGCCCAGACTCACATAATTGTCATAAATGTCCGTGTGATTCCACTCCAAGCCATCATCCAGGACTGTGATGACAACTCCTTTGCCTGTAATGCCTTTTTGCCAAACAGGTATCACATGAAGATCCAGCTTGGGCAGGACTGCAGTCATTCTGGTGTCTTGCTGGTGAAAAATAAAATAAAGTGAAATATAAAGTTAAAAAGACAAAGATGCATTGGTGCAATCATGATGTGCCTGCTCCAAAATGGCAACTTCAGCTTTGACAGGAGACCCATCTTTCTTTATTATTGGGTCATTCTACTCTAGGAGAAGCAATAAGAAATTAAAATAATAAAAAATAAAACAGCTGAGGGTAGGGCTGAATGAATCATCAGAGTGCTGGTCTTCACTCAATTGTTCCAATGGAAAATCACTTGAAAGGATGAATCACCCTGGGTCCTTTTTCTTTGAAATACATGGTTTCGGAAAAGTTTGTCCCCAAGTTTCTTTCCACTATAATAACTTGTTCAAGCTTTTCATCTACTGAAGCTTTATTGGACAGCCTGTGATTCCATCTTACCCCAAATCTTGAGCCTCAATTGCCATACTGAGCTCTTTTTATATGTCTAATGCATAGTCTCCTATGGGTGTTTTAGAACTTTTCTTTTAAAAGAAGAGGTAGGATGTAGCATAATCAGGAGACTGTGGTCTTACGAGGAATTGAAATGTAATTGCCTGTTTCAAAGTACGAGTGATTTAGAGAATATTTCTTTTCAGATAATTTTTCTGATAGTTGCTGGGTGTGGAACTCCTCAGGTGGCAAGAGAAAAACAGATACAGGCATAAAAACATTTCCAAGTTAGAGTATAAGCATGCCAGATGCCTGGTGAAGGGGTTCAGAAGAAATTTGTAAGTAATAACAATCAAAAAGACTCAGCGATGAAATTATTTGTTGCTGTTACTCCTGAGAAAGGGGATGGAGGGTGTAAGAATTTATTCAGTGTGAAACTGAATTTCCAAAGCTTGAAACCACACACAGGCTGTTGGTCAACATCAGAGATGAAGGTCCCTATGTCACTTGCGGATCAAACATAGACTGTTGGTGTGAAGAGTGCAGATTCTGAAGCCATGGATTAGGGCCCCACCACTAGTAGCCATGTGATTTGGGCAAATTATTGAACCTGCCAATGGTTCTGCTTCTTCATCTGTTACGTGAGCATAATTACTATATCTATAACAACAGGTAGTTGTGAAGACTAAATGAGTTCATTCATGTCAAACACTTAGAATAAGATTTGGCACCCAGTAAATGCACAAGGGCTAGCTAATAAGTCTCTTCTGCTTCAATGAGCGAGCACTACTTAGGTTAATAATGGGGTAAGAGGAGATGATCTCCTTTCCCATCAATTTGTCAGCAAGAGTGCCTAAACCTTAGCTTACGGTTGTCATAAAAGTTATCTTTTATAATATTCTCAACAAAAAGCCATTCTATTATCATATATTACTACTCTAGAGACTTAACTTTAAGACAGAAGACAGAACACCCTGTAGGCAAAGAGCAACACAATTTCTCCAAAGCCCCCACATTAAGGACATGAGAACTATCTTAAACATAGAATGGTTCACAAGTCTAGACATTTGCAAATAGACTTGCCCCATGTTCCTGACTGTAGCCTCATTCAGAGATTTTTCTCCCATGCCATGTAAGGATTGCCATTCTGGGATGTACACAGCAAATCATGTTCACCATACTCTGTGAGTGATTTTAAAGTATGCTCAAGAAAAGCTTTAACTACATATAATTTTTTGCCGTGAGTACTGTTTTAAACCACTAACCTGTAAGAAGTAATTCTTTTGCACTTATCCCAGAAAAGCTTTAGACAAAAAGATGACAAACCCACCTCCCAAACAACTAAAGATCTGTGTTAGACACCCTCATCCAGTGAAACAGAAAATCCATAACAAGCAAGGTTCCATCAGTCGTAATCTCCAGATAGCAAAGTTCTCTGCCAAATTCCCAATTATTTTTATTTATTTATATATTTATTTATTTATTGAAGAGAGATGTTTGCTATAGAGCATGTGTACTCACTGGAGCAACAGAGATAGATAATGAGGAATCATCCCCCCTCCCCCCCCCCCGGTGGGATGGCCATGCCACAATCCCTTCTCCTTCATTCTTCTCTTGGGGTCTTGGGCATGCATGCACATGTGCACCACATGAGTTTTAAGTCACCGGGACTGGGACTCAAACTGTGGATGATTATATGGGAGTCCAGTGATATAACCATTATGCCATCTGCTGGTCCCATCCCAATTATTATCATTATTTTTTAAATCATTGTACAGGTATAACCATATAAACATCCCAGGTCCTACATAGCTCTTCCGCAGATACTTACCAAGTACCACTGCTGATTCCACATTGGATCATTGAAGAGATTTAGTGCTGAGTCTCTAAGACCTGAACGTTTACTTCTCTCTTTTTGATATTGTTGTTCAGCCCATATCACCTACAAGAATTTTTATAGCAAAAAACAGTCAAATAGCCACCTCTGTATAATTATCATCCCTCTAACTATCAAAAGTACCCTTCTCATCAGAGCTTAGGCAGATTCACAATATTTTTGTTGGCCTACAGATCAAACTGATGGTTCAGTGAGAAGGGATTGCCCATTAGAAGATAAACATTTCCTCTATTACAGTCACATAGACCTTTAGGGGGAGAAGCAGCCAGTGAAGTGATGATTCCCTCAAATTATTTACACTGTGGCTACAGTGGATATAAAAGTTCAGCCTGCTTTTATCAGCAAATGGACCATAATATCCATTTTTATATTGAGGTCCCAGGGCTCTGTAGCTGAAAATTTGTCCATGTTCATGGAATGAGTTAATAAACTAAGAGACTGCAGAGACTGTTATTATTGTGCTCTTACCGCCTAATTTCTTTCTCTACACACACACATGGTAGAAATTGCAAATGCTACCCAACAACGGTGCCGTGTTTTTGCAAATAGGAAACTCTGTCTCCCCTGAGTTTTAACCTGATTGAGAGTATTTAACATGAGAAACAGACCTAGGGTGATGAATGAGCACTGCTGACCACCACACTTACCATTAATTCAGTCTCATGTATTATGCAAAGAGATCTGACAATATGAAAATTGCCTGCACTACATTTATGGCCTAATCCTATTATATTTGAGGCCCTAAGAGAGTGAGGAGCCGCCTTGCAGTTACATTCATTATGAGATAATGCTGCATGTTAATTTTGCTTGGAAAAAATTAATATTTCCTACCCAAACACATTTTTTCATTTATACTTACATTATATAATATATATATGTATACTATTTATATAGATAGTCCAGTGTGTGGTGGAATATTGTTAATGTGACGGTACTCATGAGTCAGATTCAAAAATAAAAACCTGGAAAAGAATTTGCAACTGAAGGATAAAATGGTCTTCTAAGACTCCCCTGAATTTTCAATGAGAATATATCCTGCAAACCTATTATAAACATTGGGAGGGACTTGAGAGCTAGAAATTAGTCACTATAATTTATTTTTAAAGTGCTTGTATTTTCAAGCTTAATTGTTTTGGCTTAAAATACCTCAGTGCTTGGAATACACTGCCTGTCATCTGAGTTGGGTTTAGGAAGCTGGCTGCTAGGGAACAAGTCCTAATCTTTGGGGGAGGGGGTCATTTACAGTTGCAAATTTTATTAACACACTTGTAATGATAATCTGTCACTAAATTTCACAGGGCTGATTTGAAAGACTATTATCCTCCATCAGAAGAAGGCCAATAAAATGAAAATCAAGAGCAATTTTTAAAAATGGAATATAAAAAGAGGCACTCTGCCATCTGACCAGATAAACATCCAATTGGAAGAAATTGTGTTATGATTAATGTCATTAACTCAGAGTTGCATATTAATCTGTAGATGAACAGACCAAATGGAACAGAGAAAATTGGTGGTGTTTTTCTATTGCATTTACTGATATAATCGGTATCATGTACTTAATTGTGGGGAGGAAACACTTTTCATCTGGAACGAGCATTAAAGATCATCTAGTACAACCTTCCACTAAAAGCTGCAACAGGCTAAGGATTTTTTTCCCAAAAATGTATTATTCTGGGGCCAGGACCAGCAGGTGGCATAATGGTTACATTGCTGGACTCTGATATGGTTGACCATGGTCGAGTCCCGGAACTAGAGATGTGGAACTCACTCCTGGCAAGTTGGAACTCACACGGGTGCATGTGCATGTGTGCCCCAAATCCAAAGAGGAGAATGGAGGAGGAGGGATTGCCATATGGCCATCCTCCCTGGGAGGGTGGGGATTTCTCACATACTGTCTCTCTGGAAAGAATACCTGCCCTATAGCAAAAATCTCTCTAAAAAAAATTATTCTGGTGCTAATTTTCCATAAGATTATATAAATCTCTTTTTAAATGAAGTTATGTTGAAATTAAGTTCTTTTGTCAGATGGTAAAGTGCATCTTCTTGTATTTATGTTTTTAAATTGTTTTTGTTTTTCACTTTATTGGGCTTTTCTTGGTGAAGAATAATATTTTTTCAAATTATGATTTTTTTCCTCAAATTGTGCCTTGGCATTTCCCCTATAATCAACTCTCATGGCAATACCTAAAGAGTGAAACTGAGTCACAGGTTCATTTTCATGAGACATTTTGAGTAAGAACAGTTTGGTATGCATCATTCTATCTAATATTCTCCAATGAAGACGAGAGTGGAGGTCAGTTTGACTTTCTGTACACCAATATTGGGCATGCATTTAGACAGAGAAGGAAGTATGCTTCTCTTGCTTTGACCAAGGACTAAGCCTGGCCAGGATGTTGGAACTTGTTCTACACTTATGTTCAGAGCCCATGTATAATTACCTATTTGCCCTGGAGTGGGGAACAGAATATATCAATGGGCAAAAATCTTCAAAGTAAGGTTCAGGACCTCTGTTTTGGTTTCCCCATCTAGCCATAACTTCTTAAAAGGTTACTATCCATGGTCTAGATAAAGCATTATTTGTCTGGATGTGCTCGCTCTTATTACATTTCAATGCTAGTGATCCAGATCCAGGCTGATCATTCCTTACCCTCTTAATTTGTCTTCTTCTTTTTAAAATTCTATCAGTTTTAGAACTAAAAAACCCTAGCAAATTATTTCACGGAATTCATGAACTCCATGTTCTTTCAACACTTCTATCACCGTTCTGTCACTTAAACTCAGTATTATTTCTCTTTTTCTGAGAAGTTGAGAGACTGCTTCCTGTCTGTCACCATAATTTTCCAGGGTGTCCTTTCCCAACTGACATCATATATATAGATATTAGGCCAACCAGGATAAATTTCCACCAGCATGGCACATTCTTGAAAAAAGGACATATTGTGTATGCAAAGTGAAATACCCCCAATATTGTCAACACATTCTATTGATATGTCTTCTGACCTTAAAAATGAACTTAAAAAACGCAATAGGCACATCAGACACACATTCAAGTTGTTCCCACTCTATTTCTCTATATTCATTCTAGACATTCCTTGCTGTTACCTAACCATTAAACCTACAAACAAAGTAACATAAAAGGAGACACAATGGTTTGGAATAGCAATACACATTAAGAGATACTACATATTAATAATACTAGTAGAAACATTTGCCTCATGGCGTTATGGATTAGAGCACTCTCATGAATACCAGTTCCCTACTAAGCAAAACCAAATAGAAATGGTGGAATGTTTTTGAAGTACAATAAAATTTTATTAAAGGAAAGGCCATATATTTCTTTGGCATCACCGCATTGGCATTAAACTGTTTGGTACATACCAGGTAACTAATAAAAGATTTGTTTATCGATCATAGTGACAAAATTTTTATTAGTGCTGCTATCTAGTTTTTGGTTTGTTTGTTTCTTTTTTTTTTTTTTTTTAGTTTTGCCAGAAGGAAAGTACATTTTCCAGAGAGAGAGAGAGAGAGAGAGAGGAGAAAGAGGGAGAAAGCACTACTCAAATGATTGTGCTAACACCCCTTTCTCCATCCTGTTAGGATTTGGGCTTGCACGTACACATGCCTGGTGTGGTTCTCAAGCTACCAGGTCTGGGACTCAAACTGTAGGGTCAGTCGTGTGGCATCTGGCTGCATCAATCACCAGTCCATGGAGCTGGCCTACCACCTAATTTTCTTAGATTGAATTTGTGAATATATATATACACACACACACATATGTATTATGTAATGTATGTATGTATTATAAAAGTATATATATTATATGTAATTATAATTAATTTTTATATCATGCAACTAATTACATATAAGTAAATATAAATTAATTATATATAAAATATATACACACATATATGTACACACACATACAAATGTAATTAGGTTTAGTTAGCTCAACCAATCCAGTCCAATCTTATTAACGTGTAATTATCATACTGTGAAAAGAAACTAGAAACATTACAGAAAAAATCGTAATCACCATATTTGCCAAACGCTTGCATTCTTACTGAAAATAACAGAGTAGGTAAGTGAGGGAATTGGTTTGAAGGCAAATGCACACACTTACACGATCATCATCAGATAATCTCTTAGTGATATGAGGAGCACTCCTTCGAGACCTTCGGGGATGGTTTTTATGTTTGAACAAGTAGTGATTTTCAAGAGATCCAATCTACAAAAGAAAATACTTAAAATTTTACTTTCCCAAACAAGTTTGAAATGCAACTAATTTAGAGACAGGCATCGTGTATTAAGCTTGTTCCTTGTAGCCGAGTTAATGTATTCTCTGAGGAAGGCCCTGGGAGAGTTTTGAGATGACCCTCAAGATACTATCACCGCGGCTCACGGTGTACTTGGAGACTGATGATGCTTCTATTTCACACATTTTAGAAGATTTGCACTTTGTGTATTAGTCCACCAATATTGTAAAGGTAGACATTTCTCAAAACAAAATCCATTTAATCAGATGTATCCTTTCGTAGAACAATTACTTGTGGAGAGCAAGCAAACCCTTGGGTACAACGTATGGTCAATGCCCCATTAAGCTAAAACAATCCCTGAATATGCTAAAACGCAGCCCTTAAATCTTAGAGGTAATTGTTATCAGCTCCCACTAGTGACCATTGGATTTTCCACTAGGTCAAGGCTTTCAGGAAAGAACTTGTCACATTAGGAAAGGTGTTCCACTTCTTTACATGGCTATCAACATTTCTGGCATAGTTAGAACTCTGTTCATTATTCTTTTAAGCTAGTGTTCCTTTATTCAAAATTGTACTGAATTTGAAGCTACCAAACCCTCTAGATTCCCTGTATTTTTAAAATTAAGTGACAAACAATTCACCACAGTTTATTTCAGCAGAAGCATACTTCTTAAAACATATGTTGTGCCTCACCTATAGATAATTTAATGGAGACGCTTAGGCCCTGCTCCAAGCCTGAGTCTCAGGGAATGAATATTCTATCAGCTGTAGATGGAGTTGGGGAGAGAGATTAGTAATCACAGAGAAAGATCACCAATGCTTAGCTCTAGTTCTGTCATCAACTGGTTTTTGCTTCTCATCACTGCCTTAATCCTAACTTGAGCTGAGCAAATAAGGGACTCAAGATAGTAATGCTAAATTAGCATCATTTTAGCCATGCAAAGCAAAAGGGGAAAAATTTCAGAAAACACTCTCAGTCTTTCACAAAGAATTATTATTTTAAAACCTTTGTTAGTGATGCCATTTTAACCAGAAAGAGCCAGAGGAAATGCAGTATTGTAAATGCAGATGTTTCCCCCACTCTTTTAAAAATGTTTCTCTGACAGTATCATTGCTTCCCCAAAACATCCTTTCAAGAATACTCATTTATTATTTTTTTCACTTTTTAGATTTATGATACTTGTTTTGAAAAGCAATTCCCACATTTAATTATTTAAGTTTGCTAACAGGTGAGAAAAGGAAGAGGATTTATTTTTTGCTCTCTCTCCCAATCTCCTACACAATTACCAGTACTATAAAGTCTTTTGGTGGGACCAGCAGGTGGCATGGTGGTTAAGGTACTGGACACTCCCACAATGCTTACTATGGTTCGAGTCCTGGACCTGGTAGGTTGCTTTCTCTCTTTCCCTCTTTCTGTGTGTGTGTGTGTGTGTGTGTGTGTGTGTGTGTGTCTAGTCAAATTAAAATAAATGGAAGAATAGATCAAATAATTATTAAAAAAAAAAGCCTTTTGGTAACTACCCAAGGATTAAATCCCCAGGTTTCTTCCCTCCCCCTCTGACAGGACTGCAGGATTTCCATGATGCCTGTAGTAGTCACTACATTCCATTTGCCTGTCTCCCTTTGGGCCCCCCAAATTCCCAGCAGTTGTGTGCAGTTACAAGGCTTAGACCAAACTACTTTGTATGTCCCTGTTTTCTGTGACGGGAGAGCTTTTTCCACCCTCATCATGTTCTCCTGGCAACCTCCAGCTCTTCTTCCTGAACCCTGTGCAAACGTTTCCTCCTTTGGGCCATCTTCTCCGTCCCTCCCAAATTCCCTTTCACTTTCATTCCTCCTATTAACAAATATTGAGAAGCCAAGCTCAGCTTTTATTACTACGAATTACATTCAGTCGCAATCATTCGTTTCTAAGCCCGTCTCCTCTGTATTCTTGATTCCTTGAGGACTTCTCCTCCTCTTGCTCCACAGCCCCTAACACCGAGCCGGCACAGAGCAAGCGGTGAGCAAAAGCAAAACGCTGGATGGGCTGGTGGGACACTGAGACGTCAGCCTGGGTATTGATTGTCCTGCCGGGCATTTCAAAGACGGTTTGGCTCATAAAATTGGAAAATGAAGCCTCTAGCAAGAGAAGGCGTATTCCCCACGGATTCAATCTATGGAATCGCCAACGCCCACGCTGATTACTCATCTGTGACTTCAGCGGTGTCTCAACCACCACCTCCAGAAAAAAAACGCGCCAAAATGTTTTACAACTCTCCTCCCCCCGCTTCAATGCAGACCAACTTCCAAAGCAAGGTACGAGGGCTTGATTTTGACCCATGGAAAAGGAAAACTCTAGATTAGAAGTCACACACCCCCACCTCTGGGGTCCCTGTCCCTTGGTTAAACTGTCTTTCTCTTAACACATTCACGCCCCCTCCCAGCTACCCCCATTAAGCCAGCCCCTCACCTCCCTTGGACAGGCAATAGTTACCAGCCTAAACCGAATTCTCCAGGGAAATGATTACGCACCGGACGGATGAACAAGAAAGATTAGATTCCTTCCCCGCAGTTTCTCTGCTCGACCCTGCATGGGAACCGACCGATCAAAGTTATAAAGCTCCGGACTTGACAAGACCCCAGTGAAAACACAGAGCTTCCGGGAGAGGCGTAGAGGTGGTCTTTCTCATCCACGTCTTCTCTCACCAGCTGCCCAGGCCACTTGCCGCCCCCCCAGCCTTCTCGTAGCTAGTCCCTGCTGCCGGCGCTCTCCTACTGCCCTGGGCGTGCCCCCTAAGACTGCGAGTGGGCGTCCCAGAGTGGGCTTGGGCCCCCGAATCAGGACTTGGATCTGATGCTGCCATATTGAAAAGAAGCAAACAGCCAGCTCCTGACGCAGACCGCCTGAGTCCCACGGGACCGAGCGCACTGCCTCTCCCCGGGGCGCGTGGTTGGTGAGAGTCTGCGTGCATCTCGAGTCCCTGAACAAGCGTAGAAGGATTTTTTTTTTTCTTGCAAACAGCGCGGGAACGGATTTCAATTCTAGGGCGGACAACAATAAGAATAAGAGCCTCTACACAGCTGCAGCGGCTTCCCTCTGCCTGACTGCGCCCAGCCTAAACAGTAAATAGTGCAAGCCTTTTCTCTCTCCCAGCGCGCTTGGGGCTAGAGCTGGAGGAGCTCCTTGCTCTATGCCACACTGGGCGCTGGAGAGTGCAACCTGGGGCTCCCTCTCGGGAGACCGCGCTCCAATCCCGTCAGTCCCCTGGGACCCCAGAAAGTTTCTTGAAAGCGCAAACTCTTACCTGACCCAAAAGGTCATAGCCCAGCTCCTCCGCGATAGCCGAGGCTGCTTCCGGGCCCCCGGGGATCTCCGCAGCCCATTCATTGACAAACTGCCTCTTAGCTTTTACACTATTCGACGCACACCAAGCGCAAAAGAGGGCGAAAGCTGTACACTGCAGAGTCCAGGCTTTCCTCTCCATGGCTCACACACAGTGGGTCTGGGAGCAGAAAACACAAGCACGGCAGGAGAAAAGCCAGACAGACTTCCCCTTTCCACCCTCGGGCTATGGACTACTCCAGACTCCCGGTAGCGCTGTGAAGAGCTAGGAGGCGCGCGAGCAGAGGCTGGGCGGCGGCGAGCGCTCACTGAAGCGCTTCGGTCTCCTGGCTGAGAGGAGCCCAGCCCTTCCCAGCTAGAATGGAAATGAGTGTTTACACGTCAAATCGACGAAAGCCATCGCTTGACGTCAGATCTACCTGGACTAAGATCTGGATGGTATTCCCGGCGGGGTGGAGAAGCGGCTAAAATAAGCAGCGAAGGATTAAGAAAGGGAAGAAACCGTTTGCTGGGATCAGCTAAGTCTGCTCCCTGTCTGCAGCAAATTCTGTAGATGAGAAACATCTTCACTTCTTAAAGAGAAGTGCCCCATTTGTGTGTAACTACCAAGAACCAAAGGCGGGGAGTTCCACCACTTCTTCATTCTTCCATCTATTCTTTTCATATCTACTTTATCGTCTCATCTGTGTGTGTGTCTGTTGGGTGGGGGGCGGGTTGCCATAATAGTCCTTTGGATATTAGTTTTTGCTATGAAGAACAGGGCTGCTAGGTGTTTTGATTCAGAAGCTGGGATGGCAGAGGAGGGAAGATACTACTCCCCAAATTCTGGTCTAAATACCCTAAGAAAATAAAGACGTCTCCAAGACAATGTTAAAACGATATGCTTTCAAATAAAAAATTAACCATTCGAGCCACCTTCGTTTACAAATTTACTTCCCCCTCTTTCTCTTTTCCTCCTCAGTCTTCATAAAAAGCAGTATCTAAAATTCTACTCCAGACATGGCAGAGTCCAGTACCCCACACCTTTCCAGTGCTCATCCGAAAAATGATTAACTAACTACATGATTTTAAAGAGAGAGAGAGTTTTATTGTTTTATTTTCTTTCTTTATCAGCGGGGGTTGGGGGGGGGCGGATTAAGTCCCAGACGTTGTTGCTCGGCAAAGAGAATGAAAGGGCAGTTTTCATTAACCCTGAACTTCCCATTTTTTCCTCAGTAGAGCTCTTCATTTTGGTGTTGACCTGAAGCTGTGCCCTTACTTTCTCATAAAATACACAGTATTCTTCTGTGGAATGATATTTTCCCGTGGAAAGAGAATAGGCAGATGTCTAAATGAATTCCCCCAGTCCACGCCCGAGGGACAAGAGTTCAGTCTACCATGACGGAGCCTGTTCTTCTTCGGAGCAATTGAAGCTGGAGAGAGATCTATCAATGCTCGTTTTCAGCACCGAGGTCTGGACAGCGACACGCGCGCAACTGCGCTGGAGCTCCCTTCCCTTCTGAGTACCGGGGACTTCCGCCCTTCTGCAGCTGGTCAGCACCAAACTCTTCCCTCTAGCCCCACGCCTTTCCCCTGCTGTAAATAGCAAAACAGGAAATTGTCCGCAGGGAGGAGTGTGGTTAAGTTCATGATCGTGACTCTCGGGGCCGAGATCGTGGAAACAAGTTGGACGCAGTCCAAAAGAAAAATCGCTGGGAGGTGAAAGTGAGCCAGTACATCTCAGAAAAAGAGTTTTTCGGTTTTGGTTTTGGTTTTTAAGCTCCCAGCCGCCGGGGGGCGCAATCTATTCTAGAGAAAGAGAAGGAAAGAGAGAAGATTGGAAAAAAGACATGGGAACATGTGGAGAAAGGAAGCAAGAGGTTTGTTGTTGTTTTGCTTTTGTCTGTGTGTGTGTGTGTGTGTGTGTGTGTGTGTGTGTGTGTGTTTAGAGAGATTTTTTGCTATAGGGCTCCTGTGATTGCCTGAGACAGAGAGACAGAAAGCGAGAAATCACTCCTCAGGGGGGATGGCCACACCGCAATCTCTTCTCCTTCATTCTCCTCTCGGGATCTTGGGCACACATACACAGGCGCCCAGTTGAGTTTTAAGCTGCAGGTCTAGTACTTGAACCTCAGTCGACGACGTGGGAGTCCAGCAACCTAACCATTACACCAGCTGCTGGTTCCAAGATGTTTTTTTACAAGAAGCAAATGAGACAAGTCTTGGTGAAGGATGGGGCTCCAAAGTACTAATTCTTCATTTGTCTCCATGTTTGCAGAAATGTGGACTAGATCGATAACTTCTTTAGACAAAAGGCATCTTTACAAAAAATGCCAATGTTAATAAGATGTGCAATTCAGTTAAGTGTGATTCTTGTGTGAGAGCTTTTGGAATGGGCTTAGATTGACAACTCTGATATCTGATCAGTAATTCCACATGTGTGTGTGCTGATGGCATGTGAGCTGTCTTCTCTTGGCACCTCAGCCTGAGGTGTGGCCTCAAGCTCTGTAGGGTGTTTCATCCTCACAGCAGACAGATGAGAGCTAGCAAGGCAAGGGAAACCTGTAGCAAGTGTTTAATGACGGTAGATATGGTCAGAGCAGGAGTACGTTTCTTCCTCTCATTCTTGTCTAAGTAAATCGGTTGTCACGGTGTTGGCAATAAGACCAATATCTTATTAATAAAACATTTGCTTAACATACAGCATCACACAACCCTGAAATAAACATTTGGGTGATATACTTAATAGGGCAAGCTAAATTCTCACAGAAAGAAGATATATTCCTATTCATTTATTATTTGTCAGTAATTTATTCTGAAATTATCTAATTTTTTAATCCTATGGATTTTGTTAGTCACAACATCTGGGATGCAGAAGAAATTCATTTGTTCCAAGGGTAGGGGTACAAATAGATTTAGAATACATCACAACTTTTTCCTACAAAGGGCTACCTCTATCCTGCTGTGTGGATTGCAGTCATAACTTCTAGGCCCATCAGTATTGTAAGAGCCAATTATCACCTTTCAGTTGCTCTTAATAGCATTTGATTCATTGATTAATTTACAGGGAAAACAGCACAATTCAGGCACTAAGAGGACTGTGTTTTGATCATGAATGATCAAGTGAGTGGCATGCCTTTCATGGCTGTTTTCAACTGCGCAGTGATGCAGTTAATCTTTTATTAAGGGTTCTTCGAGAAAAATAAGAGCAAGACTAATATGAACAAGAAGAATCTGTCCAGAGGAGCTCTGTAGCTCACCATCTCTCTTTCATTTTAGAAAACAATTTCTGAAAACCTTTTGTTTCTGTGAAATGAAACACTTATTCTCAGGTACACTAAACAATGTACTCAGTGATTTGTCACAAAGTGAATATGTGTAACCAGTGAGGTCAAGAAAAAGGTTATTTCTAGCCCTACAGAATAATGAAAGAGCTATATCTTAACTAAAACTATCTTAAACAAGGAAAGAGAAAATGATCGGCTCATATAATTAAGGCATGAAATACAGAGCCAGTCAAAGAAACTTGACCCACAGATTTAAGCAGCATTCACAAGTGTTCTCTCTCTCTCACACTCTTCACTTCTCAGTTTCTACCCTTCTAAAGCTCTCAGTTTTTTTTTATACTTCTGCAGAGTGAATTATATGACTATTGGCACTTTTGGGAACACGGCTTCCCAGTTCATGATATAGAGAGTAAAAGAAGACCTCCTTTCCATTCTGAATATTGAAGTCCCAGAGAAGAACTCTAAGGGCGAGGCTCATGCAATAGATTCACCCTGGAACAATCACTGTGGCCAGGATGATTGATCAAACTTGGCTATATGGTCAACCTTGTGTTTGCATGTGGGTAAGAGAAGGGTCATAGCTTTCCTATGGCTTGCGGCCACATCATTATTTGACTGTTTCTAGTAAAGCAAGAGCAATTCCCCAAGGAAAAGGTGAGGTGGAGGTACCCATAATAAAAAAAGAAAAACTGTTCAGAAACATAAACAACAATCACCATGCTCTTCAGCAGAAAGAATGTAAGTAAAGAATGAGCACTCACAATCTCTGATTTCCTATTCTGAATGTCACCCCTTATACATTTCATACATTTAAGATCCATTCAACATTTAGAAGCCAAATATTAATGGTGAGTTAGTGAACTTAAACAAAACAACAAAAATATAACATGTAGGGGACCAGCAGGTGGCATGGTGGTTAAGGTGCTGGACCACATGGCTGACCAGAGTTCAAGTCCTGGACCTGGTGGCTTGCTTTCTCACTCTCTCTCTCTCTCTCTCTTTCTCTCTCTCTCTGTCTTTTTCTCTCTGTGTGTATGTGTCTCTCTCTCTAGTCAAACTAAAATAAATGAATGAATAAATAAAATAATTTAAAAATAAACATAAATAAAATGTGATAGACTGAAATCATTTTCAATTGCTTAACATAAACTTGGGGTAGGGTGATAAAAAAACATAATCTCTTTTCCTAACTTTTTATTTTAAAGTAATTTTAGATTTATAAAAATTTGCAAAGAGAGTACACAGACCTGTCTGATATCTTTCACTCAGCTTTTGCAGGTTTACACCTTTGTAACTATAGTATAATTAATTAAACCAGGACATCAATAATGACACAAATATAATTTATAGATCATCTTCAAATTTTCCAGCTGTTTTAGTAGTATCTTTATTATGGTCCAATATACAATTTAGGCTCCCATTGTACTTGGTTATGTCTTCTTCAATTTGATATATCTTCTCTAACTGCATTTATTTTTCATAACCTTGAAACTCTTGAAGAATACTGGCCAGTTATTTTTAAGTTTGTTATTGTATTCATGATAGAGAGCACATGTGCATGCATGAGAAAAAGAGATTGGAGTGAGAAGCATTCCTGACAGAGTCTGGTCATACCACAGTACCTTTCCCTCAGCCCTCCACCTCATTAGGATTTGGGGCATGTGTACGTATGCCTGGCATGTTTCAGGTCAGTAAGACCAGGGACACAAACTTGCCTTTGACCATGTGGTTTCTAGGATCAGTACACTACCAACTATACCACCAAGACTGGGCCTGTTCAGTTATCTTATAGGTGGCCTCAATTTTAGTTTGTCTTGTGCTTTCTCCTAATTGGGTTGGGGCTCTGCTTTTCTAGAAAGAAATGGTATTATTCCATTTCCATGAGCTCATATCAGAAGATACATGAAGTCCGCATGTCTGGTGGTGTTATCTTTGATCACTCAGATAAGACGATACCATCTCAGCCAGGTTTTTCCACTGTAAAGGTGCTATTTGAAAAAAAGATTATCTCACACCAGAAATTTTCAATATCACGAAGAAGAGACTCATAATGTAGTAATATTCTCCAAATTCATATTTTTTGGAGAAAATTAAAATAATTTTACTTTCATGACCATTTGCATTTGTGGCACTCACTAATTATTCCACATGCCAGGGGATAGCTTTTCAATCTTACTGATTGTATTTCTTGCTTGTCATATTGGAGCTCAAGTTTGGTGCACTTTCTAAAGCACAATTAAGGATAATTTTTGAAGGCTTACTTTTCTCTGCTCCTTAACAATTGCTTGCATGTAATCCTCTAAGTTTAAATTTATTTAAACAATAAGCAGATTAGTTCCAGCATTCACTGAAGGGAAGTGAGAAACAAAGGTGAAGTTAGGTTCAGCCCATTGTTATTTATCCCTCAGTGGCACCTGCTGGAAAGATGGCTGGGGTGACCAATCTTAGAGCTGGTGCTGAGGGGAATACGTAAGCTGCCTCGGACCTCAGCACAGACAACTCAGTTCTCAGTCCTGCTTATCTCTGTTCTGTCCCCGGGGCCTTCTGAACACCACCAACTGGAAAGAGAAAGAAAACAAAGGTGCTAAATCGGAATAGGTTCATAAAACACAACATGAAAAATTCTAAATACATTTCTGATAAACTCAAGATAGGTATGATAAAATTATGGTTTTCTGGTTTCTCCTTAAAAACTAGAAAATGTGTGGGACCAGCCCATGGTGTGGTGGTTAAAATGGCTGGATCCCATGTGGTCAACTGTGCATTTTGAGTCCTGGCCCAGGGGCTTGAGAAACATGCCAGGTGCATGTGTGTGTGCCCAAAATCCTGAAAGGGGAGAGACGTGAAGGAGAGGAGCTCACCGTGTGACTGTTTCAGCAGTGCTTTCTCTCTCTCTGATGAGTGTACAGGCCCTCTGGCAGAATTTTAAAAAATAATAATAAAAAAGAAAGCAAAACATCTTCTCAGACACTGAGACAGTGTCAAATTTTGCAATTATGTTTCCTCCCACCTTTTTTTTTCTTGTAGTAGCGTTTAGGAATCCTTAACTCTATTAAAAGTAAGGGAAAAAATAACAGAGAGAATCAAGTGTTGAAGAAAATTTCTATTACGCATAACTCCATTCTGTGATAGCGTCTGCCTGTCTCCTGTGAGCATTTGTGCCTGCAACCCTATTCCTAGAGTCTCCTGTAGACTTTTCTATACTGTTCACACCTGACCATGCCACAGCCATAATTCTTCACTCACAGCAAGAAAGAACTAAAGAGCAGTGGGTGCCCTATCTCAAGCAGACTTGTATATTGGCAGGTCTGAATTGCTAATCCCAGGAAGACGCTAACAAAGGAAAAGAGTTTATTCCTGGCCCATGAACTTGGGAGACAGATGGATTTGTGGGTGGGGGTTGGGAGAAATGTCAGCATGATTAAAGGTCAGTTTTAAGGCTCCTTGTTCTTCTAGCTCTGAAGTCTGAATTATCAGGAATCTAGGGTAGGTCACCCCTACACAGGAGGGAAATGTGGAAGCTCAGCACTGGGAAATTTGGAAAAGAAATGGACATGGGAAGTGTTTTGTGGGATGCGATGGATGATGATCCAGCTTCTTTTTTCCTAGTGCACTGTCACTGCATGAAACCAGACAGTGGTTTTAATTTTATTTGCAAGGCTAATTGAGAGTTGATGAGAAAGCTAACAGTCTTTGATAAACCATGCCCAAATTCCAGGTGAACACTATTGCAGAAACATTTTGAGCAGAGATGAGAGCAGATTCAAAATTGACCACTTGGGTGGAATCCCAGCTCTTCCACTTATTGGCTTGGCACATTCGTACATGTTTTCAATTTCTTTGCTTTAGCTTCCTCATGTTTAGAATGTGGGTGTGATTGTATGTACCCGATAGAGTTATCTACATTTTATAACACAGTCTGGTCCAAGTAAAGGATAACTGTTGTTCGATTGGTTGGTTTTTAGTTTATTTATTTAATTCTTCCGTGAATGAGAGAGACAGAGAAAGAAAAGAAGTATTCACAACAAGGTCAGCAGGGTTCCAATACCGTGATATGATCCACCCCCATCCCTCACTCAGCCTTGGATGGTGGGCACATGGGCTTCTCCCTACACCATTATTATTTCCATTGCACAGACACACAAACTCAGTCAGGGCAGCAAGCCATCCGAGTTCGCACAGTTGATCTGACAGTTAAAATAGAACTCAGCTCTGCAGTGCTTCTTTCTTCCATTTAGGTGAAACAGTTTAATGTTTCATATTTTGGGCAGTTGAATGTTTGAATCTTCTCTTACCCTTTACTAGTATTGTTCTCTAGGACAGTTCAAGAAGCTTCTGCTTCCTCTGGGAAGACGGGGGAAGAAGGTGAGGGGAGAAAATCCTGCCTGTGAGTTGAGAGAACCGAACGTGACTAAACCATGTAAATCACTTGGAATGGAGCTTGACATGTGATACGTGCTCAATCAAAGCCAGATGTCTTAATTACTGATCTGTTTTCTCTTGTCATTTTCTTGGCTTTGCATAAGCAAAGAACTCTCCAGGTTTCAGATTAATCCTAGAAGCATTATGTCCTGGGTTTATATTAACTTAAAATATTATTACCCGTTGGACTGACCCTGTAGTACAGCAGATAAGTGCTGTGCAGAGAAAGCTAGATCCCTCATGGCTGACTATGGTTTGAGTACTGTCCCAGAGGCTTGAAAAACACTCTGGGCACATGTGCGTGTGTGCCCCAAATCTCAATAGGGTGGAGAAATGGAAGAAAAAGGATTGCAGCATGACCATGCCAATTCATTCTCTCTCTCACATGCACATGTGTCCTTTTGCAAAAAATCAAACAGACGAAAAAGCCCATGGCCATAATGCTTCTAGGATAAGGCTGAAACCATGGCGAGTTCTTTTCAATGCAAAGCTTAGAAAATGACAAGAGAAGACACATCAGTGATTAAGACAGCTAGCCTTTATTAAGCACTTAACACATGTCAAGGTCTATTCCAAGTGATTTACAAGATTTAGTCACATTTAATCCTTAGTAGGCAGTATGTGTGTGTGTGTGTGTATATATATATGTACATTATATATACATATATGTATATTTTATATACATATAAAATATATGATATTATGTGTGTGTATATATACACACACGTGTGTATGTGTGTATCTATTTGTATATGTGATAGTATGTGTGTGTATACACACACACACACACACACATATATATATACACACACATATATATATATATTTACCCTTTGTTGCTTTGGTAAAACTGGAAGCTTAAAAATAAACCAGTTAAAATGGGTAGCATCCCTAACATTAGCACCCAACATATTACTGGCCAATCATTTTCAAATAGTTTATTATCCATAGTACGTACTTGGACTGCTTGTATAATGCGGATTCCTAAGCACCCCTTTCCCATCCCAATTTTGGGATGGTGTGAACCTAGGAGTCTACAAACTGCAACAAATCCCCTCAGAAATCCTGAGAAACATGTGGCAGGTTCTTAGCTAGTGCCAGCCTCTGGCCTGCTGCTCCTCTTCCTGGCCTCCTCCTACTCTTCTTTGTCTTCTTTCCTCTTTCTCCTCCTTCATGGTCGTCATCATTATCATCATCCTCACCCTCTTCACCTTCTCTACCTTCTCATTTCTTTCTCTTTTTTCTTTCTTTCTTTCCTTCTTTCTCTCTCTCTCTCTCTCTCTCTCTCTCTCTCTCTCTCTCTTTTTTCCATTTCCAGTAGAGTTTCCACTATTAGGCAAGCTCTAATATCTCTTTAGAGAAAATGACACTGAACCTGGTTGGGAGTGGGGAGTAATTACCCAGAGGTAAAACTGTGTGTGCCTGAATTACATAAACCTTCTCTGGCGCCAAACAGGAAGATGATCACTAGGTTGAAGTGATCATTGACTCCCTTATTTCTAAAGCTTGTTAATGTTGAACCCAAACTGAGTGTCCTAACAGTAAGTTATAAAGTCTTTCCTGTGAAGATACACAAGTAGATATAAGATCATTATCCTTATAATCCAATCTTACTTATATTGATCTCTGCTTCAAACCAGCCTAGCCTTCTAAGAATGATGTTATCAGTCCCCACTTCCCCGGTACAGTTTGAATGTGCCTCCCCCCCACCAGAATTCATGTGTTGAGCCATTGCAATGGGATTAAGAAGGTGAAAACTTGATCCAATTATGGTGTGAAAATACGGGGCTTTGGGGAAGGCATTAGTGATCTGGTTAGGGTGGGCCCCATGGTTGAGTCCTGGTGGGTTTATGAGAAGAAGAAACGGGGAGGCAGAGACCACCTGAAACACAGGCCATGCTCTCCTATGCTCTGCATGTGTGACCCGTCCAGAAGCACCCCACCAGAAAAGGGTCCTGGACATTAGACTCCCAAACTGTGAGCCAAATAAACTCTTTTTACAAACCACCCAGTTTCAGGCATTTTCTTTCATTATCAATGAATTGAACTAGAACATAACCCCATTCCCAACTAATTGCACCTTAATGCTGGGAAACTAGATAAGAAAGCCCAATACCAAATATGAAACTATTTAAACTAAACAAGTGTAGTCACCAGTTTGGATACTATATCTTTATTGGGTCAAAGAGAGTAGATATTTTACAATTACTAGCTTTTAAAGAAACATACAGCCAATCCAAAGCAAATGCTTCAAATTATTTTAACTTTAATTATATGTTTAATTATCTTGATCAGTGGTTATCGATTCTTGTTGCACATTAGAATCATTTAATAGCTTTTTTTTTTTTTTAATTTTTAGAGGTTTCTGCCTTAGGGAGTGTGCACTTGCCAGAGAGAGAGACAAGAATGAGAAGGAAAGTGAGAAATCACCCACCCCCCCCTCTGGGGAATAGCCACACCACAATCCCTTCTTCTCTATTCTCCTCCAGGCATCTGGGGCACACACGCACACGTGCCCAGTATGGTTTTCAAGCTACCTGCTCCATACTTGAACCACAGTCAGCTGTAGTGTAGCTGTGCCATCTACTGGCTCCATAATCATTTAATAGCTTTTAAATGACACTGATACCCTAGCCTCAAGCCTAGAGGTTGTGATTTAATTGATATGGCATGGAGCACACTAGGTGATTCTATCAAGAGATGTCCATTGCAGACATAAATCAAATTTATTTAACAGTTACTTGTTTTCTGTGTCTCTCTGCATGTCATGGACATTGATTAAGCCTAGACAAACACTTTATCTAAGCTGTTTGCATATTTAAAAAACATGAAATATTCATCTATGAGTGATTCTTATTTATCTCAATTCTCCATCTTGTTTTGCTAGGACATACTTGGTCTTGTCAAAATACTCTCGGCACCTAATAACATATAGAGACACAATGACATTTCAAGTGAATCTTATCAACATAAGAAATGAAGGAAAAAGTTGGGACCAGTAGTTGGTATAATGGCTCTGTCACCGGACTCCCATGTAGTCAACTGTAGTTCGAGTCCCAGACCTGGTGGCTTAAACTCACGCTGAGTGCGTGTGCATGTGTGCCCGAGATCCCGAGAGGAGAATAGAGGAGAAGGGATTGTGATGTGGCCATCCCCTCGGGAGGTGATTTCTCACTTTCTGTCTCTCTGTCTTTCTCTCTCTGTCTTTCTGGCAAGTGTACATGCCCTATAGCAAAAATCTCTCCAAAAGAGGAAAAGAAAGAAGAAAGGAGAAAGAAGAAAGAAGGAAAGAAAGAAAGAAAGAAAGAAAGAAAGAAAGAAAGAAAGAAAGAAAGAAAGAAAGAAGGAAAGAAGGAAAGAAAGAAGGAAAGAAGGAAAGAAGGAAAGAAAGAAAGAGAAAGAAAGAGAAAATATGTGCATTGAGATAGATTTGCCAATAAACCTTGTATAACAGATTTTTCCCTTTATTGGTGCTAGGCATAAGACTTACTTAATTTAGAAAGATCACCAATAATGTTTTAGCACTTGCTGCCTGGCATTGGCAATAAACTTTTACTGTTTTCTATGTTTTAATGACAGATTTTTGTAAATGGAATTTTTCTCTGATTTTATTTCAAGCTGTAATATCACTGGTTTCTATAATTTATAATATCCTGTTTCCTTCAAATATCCCACCAAATCATTTAACAGATTAAAACAATTATTTTTTCATTTATATTCCATTTTTTGCTATTGGGAACTTATTCTCAATGTATGTTCCAGTCTTTCATTTTCATCACCCTATTGTTAAATTTCTAAGGGATAGTTTTGGTTTTTGAATGTTTTTTTTTTTTAATTGCCCCAGTTCTCTCATGGTTGCAATATCTTTTCATGCCTTTGCACATCAAAGGAGTCTATTGTTACAAGTGAACAAAATTTATTGAACAAAATGCTAATCACATATACGTTATTGTCCAGATAATGGTTTGTCTACCAAGAGTTTATGTGTTAACATCTGGCACACGATGTAATGGCATTGATGGAGGAAAATTATGATGTAGGAAGTTGGGGTGCATGGGCCCAACACCTAGTGCAGAAACAGTGGTGAACCCGATCTTTGTCTTCCGCTTACAAGGAATTAGAGACACAGGCACAGAGAAGGAATATTGAAGTGGAGGGTTCGTTAAGAGAAGGAAGAAAGATCAGAGCTCCCAGGAAGAAAGTGGGTCCTGGAAAATGGGTTTCCAATGAAAAACTGAGGCAAGGAGTTTTCATCAGTATCAGAGGGACTTTGCTTTGGCTTCTTTTATTTAGGCTTGTTCAGTCTCTGAGAAGCTGACTTTATGTGAGAAGAGAGAAATGGCTTACAGAAGGACTGCCTAGAATATTGATGAGGAGAAATGGCAGCTCATCGACAAGCTCGGTGCTGCTCCAGAAGACCTTGCAAGGAGTGAGTTGCCTGCAGGGAATGTTACTACAGGATGGAGGAGTTGAGCTGCAGGGTGTAAAATCCCAGGTTCTTGAAGTTCAGATCTCCAAGAGACCTGTCCTGAAATACAGAATGAAAAAACCACAAACACATGTAAATTAGGGAAAGAGAATTTTTTATAGAAAAGTAAAGATTTCAAATAGGTAGGAAAGACATCCCATGCCTGAAAGGCATGTGGCAGGTAGCTGCCAGAGAAGGGCAACTGCACTGGGCATGAGGTTAGATGTTATGTCTATCCTGGGGGATGGTAATGCATATTTAGCAGGGGAAGGTCTGTCATAGTATCTGACTTCTTTGTTTGGTTTCCCTGGCTTTTTTCCCACCTTTGCACATCTCTCTCAAGTGAGAAATTTAATTATTCATCACACATGCCCAGGGTGGTCTCTGAAGGAATGAACATCCATATCTGGATGCACTGCCCAGATACTGACTTAGTGTTCCATCCCAGTGGGGAATTTCTGTTTGTATATTGGGGATAGCAGGAGGAAGATAACAATCTTCCTGGTGCCAAGAACCAGGTGGAAAGGGTGAGAGGAAGGAATTTTCAAAACTGGTCTGGTTTAATTTCCTGATAGGCTGTGGTTGATCAAGCAAGCTTTAAAACAGCTCTGGTTGTAAGCAGCTCTCTGTGTAAGCAAGCACGAGAGTTAATACTTGATCTCTAATGAGAGCAGTGAAGAACCCTTCTCCAAAGCTAGACAAGAGTGACACCATTTTATAAGTTGGCTCTATCATAGTATATGTGTGTGTCCATTTCCTATAATAGTGACTCTCACTTGGGTGTCCCTGCATTACTTTCCTACTCATTAGGTTGAATTCCTGTCTCAGTATTCAAGGTGGTGAGACCTTTAAGGCCTAGTGGACAGTGGTGTTTGGATCATGGAGACATCATTCTCTTGAGTGGATTAATGCTAACTGTGAGACCTAGTAAGTTCTAACTCTTGCAAGAAGAGAGTAATCCCTTGGGACTGGCAGTTGATGTAATGGCTACGTTGCTGAACTCCCATGTAGTTGACCACTGTCCGAGTCCTGGACCCAGTGGCTTAAACTCAGCCGGGTATGTACGTGCATGCCTAAGATCCCGAGAAGAGAATGGAGGAGAAGGGATTATGGTGTGGCCATTCCCCCTGGGGGGTGATTTCTTGCTTTTTGTCTCTGTCTCTGTTTTCCTGGTGAGCACATGCGCCCTATAGCAAAAAACTATCCCCCCCCCAAAAAAAAGAAAAGAGTAATTCCCTATCCTATGGGGCTATGGGGCTATCTTTTCTGCATGTGCCCATTATCTTGTTTCTGTTGGCCATGTTCTGATGTCTCACCAGAAGCCTAACCACAGCCAACCCCATGCCTTTCAACTTCCCAGCCACCAGAATTATAAATCAAATAAACCTCTATTCTTTATAAATTATCCAGCATCAGGCATTTTGGTTGGTAACAGAATAACGAACTAAGACAGCCTATTAATACCACAGTTTTTTCTTTATTTTGTTCTGGGTTTCTGAAGTTTTTCTTTGCCTGTGTAGCCTACTGAGCTGCTCTTTTCCTATTTAGCTTTAGCTGTCCCTCTAGAGGTAAAGGCATTCTTCAGGTTTCTGGTGATTCTTGGTTGCTAGACCACATTTAAGAGCAAGAAAACAAAAGCTGCTGTCACTTAAATGAGAACTGACAACTGTGAGCCTTGCTGGAGAAGGTCTGGCCAAGTGGAAAAGTTGAGAAAATTCCAACACCAGAAACTTTAACACTTCCCTCTGGTGTTAGTCAGATTCCGGAGAACCTGTAGTCTAGAGGGAGAGGGTCCCGCAACTGAAGGAAAGATGAGAATCCTGAGGAACTCAGTTTCCGAAATCGACTTCTGAGCAATATTTTTCAGTCTTAGCATCTCTTTTCACCCCAACTTCTAGAGCTATTAAATGCCCTCTCATTCCTAAAGCATAGGGAAATTCTGAGGGATAAAGAGGGTTAGTTCTTGCTGGCTAATGTTTGGTTTTCTTGGGTCTGCTAAACTATTTGCTTTTTAGCTTTCATAATGGGGTTGCCATTGCTTCCACTCTCTTCTTCCCATTCCATGAGTTTATATCTTTCTAAAAATATCTTCACTGGGCATCAGCAGATGGTGTAATGGTTACATCATTGTGCTCCCATGTAGTTGACCAGAGTTTGAGTCCCAAATCCAGTGACTTCAAACTCATGCTGGGCAATTGTAAATGCATGTGTGCCCCAAATCCCGAGAGTAGAATGGAGGAGAAGGGATTGTGGTGGGGCCATCCTCCCTGGGGGAGCGTGGGGATGACTTCTCACTTTCTGTCTCTCTGTCTCTCTTAAAAATCTCTTCACAGCAGTTTTGGAGGGGTAAATGTAATCAGAAACATATTTAATCAACTAACTTTACCTGGAAACAAATAGACATATTCTAAGTAATCTCTAGTATTTGATTAAACTGCAGGGCACAACATATACTGAAATATTGTCCAGCCACTATAAAGTATGTTAAAGAAAAGTTATTGACATGGAAGTAAATTAATATTTGAAGTGGAAAGTAATAGTAAACAGCATTAATGATAGTGTTAGCAAACTAAGCACTTTCTCTGTCCTCATCCTTCTACTAAGTACCTTAAGTGGATTATTTTATTTAATCTCACAGGAAAAAATCTATAAGGAAGTTACTACTATTATCCAGTTTACAGATGAGGAAACTGGGACTTAAAGAAATTAAGTAATTTGTCCAGGTCACAGCGTCTTCCCAGATTTGAGGAGACTATCACTGGATTCTAAATGATAGGAATAATACTCAAGGACACTGAGGAGTTCTATCTGCAAGCTGTGCTAAGCATAAAAAGGGTATGAGAGGGGCCAGCAGGTGGCATGGTGATTGAAGTGATGGACTACCACATGGTTGGTCATAGTTCAAGTCCTGGACTTGCTAGCTTGAAAATCACATTGGACACATGTGCATGTGTGCCCAAAATTTCAGGAGGAGAATAGAAGAGAAGAGATTGTGGCATGGCCATCTCTTTACAAGTGATTTCTCACTTTCTCTCTCAATGTCTTGCTCCAGCAAGCATATACACCCTATGGCATAAACCTAAAATAAAACTAAAATCAGGTATGAGAAAGATATCAACTAGGCTGCATTTGACCAAGCACAGCCCCTGGGGTTACATTTCTCCTTCTCCAGGGTGGTCAACAGCTTGAGTAGGTAAGAAGTCTGACAAGTCTGAGAGACCCAGAGGAGAGGGTGAGCTTGTTTTCTCGCTTGTTTCACAGGCTGTTTCATTGCCCAGAAACAAGTTGTTCTGTCATGTAAGGTAATAATTCTGTAACTCAACAGTCTCGACATCTGGGCCTTTGTCTGGGCTCTGGGTCTGGAGGTTCTTATTGTGACAATTAGGCGATTTACTTTATTCTGTGCCTGAATCTGGAAAATTTTCCATTCATGTGCACTTCGTGGCTCTCCATAAGCAGACCTGCCACAGCCTATTTTAGATGTTCATAGGCAAAGTTCATAATTCAGTTGCTATAAAATAAAAAGAAACGTAGTTCTGTAACTCATGAGATTCTCCTTTGAAATTCTAAGAAATGTGTCTCTAGCTATCCTTGAGTTGTGTGTTAGAGTACCAGACACGGGGACTGATCCTTCACAGGCCTAGGTCCATGATGAAAACATTTACCGGTGCCTGTCTCCAGCATAAGTTTGGACTTCTGGTGGTAAATTCAAACCATGCAGCACCAAGTCGATGGAGGACTGAAAAATAAAGACTACGTGTAGCTACCTTATTCTCCTGTCTTAGAGAAGAGAAATGACCTCATTGATCAGGCTTTTACTGGGCTCTTTTCAAATGTTCTCTAGACCTCCAGAGGCTATCACTTTGAATGGATTTTTTCTCCCATGAGAAAGAGAGAGACAGAGAGACAAGCAACCCAACAGGGTCTTCTTGGCACAATCCATTTCCAGTTTCAGCCGGCCCGATTCATGGTTATCTGTGTGCCTGAGGTATAGAGGGAGGCCCCAGGACACAAACCAGGGACGTCCTCAGGTGGGTCTGTCGAGTTAGCTATTGTGCCACTGACCTATTCCCAGTTTCAGTTTTCATAACCTTACCTCTCATTTCTTCTCCTTACTGTCTATTTTCCATTAAAATCCATCTCTTCTCTCAAAGTTATACTTTTCTGTTTTGGGAACACACCTTCTCTTACTCTGGAATCCTTAAGTTCCTAATCCAGTCTTCTCTTGTGAATTTCTTCCACTTTTTGTATATATAAATAGATAGATTTTTTTTCCCAGATCCCTGACATTCTCTCTTCTGCCTTTTTTCAATTCCAGACTTTGAGCAAAGATCAGCCATAGATCCTGTAGCTACATGTGCATCTGCGGTGTGGGGAGATTGACAAGGGAGAAATGTGCTACTTGGAATTACAATATGATTCTTAAGTGCTAAAAAGCACATTAGAGAACACCCAGGATTATTTCTCTGACAAAACCCCTCATTGACTCTACATAAGGAACTCATATTCTGATTGTTAATGTAACTTTATTCTGGTACAAGAACTGTTTGTTCTTAACCCTGTATGGCATTATAAACTGCTCGACCATTAAGATGACTTTGAGGATACCATGGCCAATTACATCTCTATAATTTCTGGGCTTTCTTCTGTTTTCAGAAGGCACCAGACAGGCCTATCACACATATGTTTGTGGCAGGTTGAAATTTTAAGATATTAACAGGGCTCCCCAAGCTCCTCTCCTATTCAGTCAGAAGCAGGCATTGTTTCAAAGAGAATGCAGGGTTTTATGCCAGGAACACAAAAAGAAAACAAGCAGTCAGTGCTCAGCTTTTGAATCTCTAAAAATAAAATTTAAACCTCACTGCAGAGACAATAATCTATAAAGTCAAGGATATTGATATTCAAGATCCAGTCTCTTTTGAGCAGCAAGAGGCCAAGGCCCAAAGGAAATCAGGCACAACATAAGTGCTATAAATAATAGAATGGAAAGAGAAGAGATGAAGAGTCAGACTGCTGTATCCTGGAGACCAGAAAAGGTTGCTTAGGCTGAAAAGAAAGAGTTAACTTGAAGAAGAAGCAACTATGGAATGCGAGTGGGCTACTTCAGCTTCTGTCCTCATCAGACCAACATCTGAAGGAGAGACGGAGGGAGCGAGCTTCCCATTGTTTGCAGGATTGAGAGGAGAGGTGGAATTCTAGATATGAAACCTCGAAAAATCACAAGTACTGGCTAATTTGAAGAGATGGCCAATTAATCCAAATGATCATTCTGGTGCATGTTGGCTAGATAATAGACCTGGGGACAGTGGACTCATGCCTGATTACCATTTGAGAATTCACCATGGTGGCAGCCTTGCATATACATGTGCCTCACAGCACAGTGGCAAGGGAGGAATAAAACAAACTGAGCTCAGGCATAAGACACCCCTTTAAGTTTCTTTTAGGCTTTCAAGTGCTATGACGATAGCCCAAACTGTAGAGTTCCAAGGGTGCTTAGAGCGGCAGAGTGAGCACCAGTGGGTTTGAAGAAGTGTGAACCCATGTTGGGACCTCAGTTAATAGCAGAAGTAATGGATGTCAGGGTCAGTTTCCAAAAGGTAGGCAAGATGCTTTAAATAGCTGCTAATAACAGTAGAAAACAGACTGCCTACTGACCAGGTACACCTGGCATGCAATGCATGTGCGCACAAACAAGCACACACGATACACACACACGTGTACCACATACACCCCACACATTCTGCACAAGTCTTCTTCAGTATTTAAATTCCATTTAAGGAGAGTACATGGAGAAGAGAAGAACCTTAAAATGACCTGAATTTGAAATGAAATTAACTGAGCAATAATTTGACTTACTTTACTTGAAAAACTTAATCAAGTTTTTGCTTTTATTGATAGAAGGAAATGTGGATTTATAACAGAATTACACTTATGTGTAGAAAAATGAAGATATATTTTATTCATTGGGTGCCTACTCAGGTGTGTGTGTTCATGTGTGTGCCTGTGTGAGTGCGTGCACATAAAACTCAGACATCAGCTTAGGTGCCTTGTATTTATTTATTTATTTGAGTGATTTTTGCTATAGGGCACATGTGCTCACTGAAGAGAGAGAGAGACAGAGAGACAGGAAGTGAGAAATCACCACCCAAGGGGGATGGGTACATGGCAATCCCTTTTCCTCTCGGGATTTTGGACACACACACACACACACACACACACACACACACACGTGCCCAGAGTGAGTTTGAAGCTGCTAGGTCCCAGTCAGTCATGTGGGAGTCCAGCCATATAACCATTCTGCCATGTGCTGGTTCCAGTGCCCTGCATTTAAAATTCTAATAAAGTTAGCACAAATGTTTTCTACTGTGTGGCAAGACCTTGTGTTCTTTCTGTTCTCTGAAAATTTGCGACAAGAAATAAAATCCTGCTCTGGTAGAACAGCTCTTTCTCACATCAGTGGTTTTCAAACACTTTAAGTGGTGGAGACATCATTTTGAACAGAGCTCTCATATGTAAAATAAATAAATAAATAAATAAAAATAAAACCACGGCCGTTGGGGTAGATCTGAGATGAGAAACCAGAACCAGCTCGGCATATCTATCTGGAGTATTTTATGCAATTGAAGTGCTCTTACAAAGAAAGCCATTTTTGAAAGCTACTGCCCTGCTTATTACTACGTGGGGTGTATTACCAAAAGTGTATTTATGTGTAGGAAGACCATACATCTAAGTCCTAGGTTTAACTAGAAATGGAACAGGGTATGTGTGCATAAAATATTTCTAAGTATGTCCCTTGAGATTTTGACATGCTCTAAGTCTGGGTTTTAAAAAGAAATGAAAGCCAGTGACCAAATGTTTTGTGCTAGCATTTGGGGACCATCCTGTCAGCAGTCTACAAGTAACTTTTTAGTACCCTGAGCCCCTGAGAGCACATCACTGACCAAAGAATACTTCAAAGGCGTTTCATGAACCTATTGACAGCTAAAGACAGGATAAAAATCCTTAAAACAAATAGGTTCATGTACCTACTATTTGAACAGAATACTAACCTGTTTCTAGGCTTTAAGTTTCAAGGAAATATCCTTACCAGTTCAAAACTGCTTTTCTTGAAATCACCAGCTGAACTAGCTATTGAAAGTAGTTAGATTACTTATGATATTATGTGATCAACAAAATGTTGGGGGAAAAGGAATTGAAGACAACTGTAGACAGCAGAGATAGTGTAATAAGAGAGTGGAATAGGGCAGAGGGTCAGACATGGGGTAAAAAACATATATATATGTGAAAGTAGAAATGGAATATTATGGATGATAACATGCATGATTAAGCCACTATGCAGTTTATTCTAGATGAGAAACCACATTCAGTATGTTATGATGATGCTCAGGGAATAAACGTAAATTAATTAAAAAAAATTTCCAGAAGAAAAAAAAAACACTAAAACTGCTATCGAAATTAAAAAAAAAATGCATATTTGATGACCACAGTAAGCTATAGAGCCCCAGCTAGGTACTACTTTATAGGATGTTCATTCTACTCAGTAGGTTTATGCCTAAAGTCAGACGTGAGTTCATGTATATGTATATATCAGCTGCACTTGCTATTGCAAATATTTAGACAAATTAAGTTCATTAGCAAATCAATTAAATGGGAGGAAAGGCATAGAAAGCAACCATGGATACCAGAGACAACATGGGAGGAGGGTTGGACAGGGTAGAGGGTGAGGGATAGGGAATCAAGCATGGCAAAAAAAAAAAAAAAAAAAAAAAAAAAAAAATATATATATATATATATATATATATATATATACACACACAAGACATAAGAAATGGAAAATTATTTGTTGATAACATGTAGATGTGCATGATTGAGCCAATAGACAGTGTATTTTGGATGGGAAATTCATTTTGTATACTGTAATGATGTATAGTGAATTAATGTAAAAAAATAATAAAGAAAGAAAGAAAAAGGCATTTCAGTGTGCTGCTTAATTGGATTATAGGCCATTTTAAAAATGAAACCATTCCCTAGATCTAGACTCTCTAGATAAATTGAGATGAAAAATGGTATATTTGGTGCTATATTTGTAACAAGTTGTGTATACATGGTTAGGTCAATTACTTCTGCTTAGGCCTATTATGAAACCAATCTTATTTCTAGCTCTTCCAAGATGCTTCCACATTCTTAGCTTTCAGTATTTTCCCTTTATATCTCTAATATTATTTTCCCTTTTCTTTTTGCTTTTCATTTTTAGTCCTTAAGTTGCAGTTGCCTAAAAGCATCTCTCTCATTAGCCGCCATTGTACCCCTGCCATGCATACAGTCCCTTCACAGTCATATCATAATGACATTTAGACACATGTTCAGCATTTGCGTGATTAGGCTATGGAATGTCTATTCACCCAGGGATGTATTGTATACTATTACTGCTTTTCTCTCCTTATATATTTTGCCATGTGTGTTCTTTGTTTAGTTTTCTGTGTATTTATCACCAATTCATCTCTAAATTCTCACCTTCTTTTATGTCCATGTGTGTCATGTAATCCATCAATGGCATGCTCCCAGGAACATTTTCTGGAGCTTTCTGTCCTATCCTGTGTGCACACGATTCTCTTTATGTCTGGTGCCCCTTGATGGAGAGCCCTTAACTTTGCTCTTGAGTTGGAGCCAATATCCTGGACCCCGTATCTTCTACCCTCCTTGTATTTTTTCCTGGTTTTCATGGAGCACATTCTTTCGTAAGTTCCCAGAAAAGGGAGCATGTCTGAATATGCCTTAAATCTACCCTTTCATTTAATTGAGAATTTAACAAGATATTTAATTTTATATTGGAAATATGAGTATAATTTTTCTTTAGCAATTGTAAACATTGCTCCCATGTCCTGCTATTGACAGATTTTTGTCGAAGAGTTCAAATCTATCTTCTTTATTTTCTTTCCAGAGATTTTTAAGTTGCCTTACAGTGTCTCCCCAGTGTCCTGAAATGTCACAATGATATTCCTCAGTGCAGGTCTACTTTTATCTATTGTGCTGGACAATTAGCATATCTTCCAGTCTGGAAACTCATCTTGTTCTCTGAATCTCAGGCATCTAATCTTAACAGTTGCTCAATAAGCGATGATCAAATCAGGCTAAAGTGAATGAGTTCACATCTAAAAAGTTCTGTCATCCTGGGATGCCTTCTTTCTAATCCACCTTCATTTAATGACATCCTGCTGTCCACCAAAACTGGACCTATTTATCTGATTCTTCCAGAGTTTCCCCCACAGCACTTAAGGTACCTGTTGTTTACTCCTCCGCATGTTAAACTGTTTAAATGAATTCTGCATAACCTTAGATTACAAACCCACTGAGGGGCAGACACCTGGTCTTGTACATCTTTGTGCGCCACCTGCTACTCCTACTCTACCTCCAAGAATTTAACCCAATGTTTAACACCATCCATTCTTTTTTCTTTTCTTTCTTTTCCTTTTTTGAGAGAGATTTTAGCTATAGGGCGCATGCACTCACTGGAGAGACAGAGAGACAGAAAGTGAGAAATTACCCCCCAGGAGAACGGCCATGACACAATCCCTTCTCCTCCACTTTCTTCTCAGGATTTGGGGCATGCATGCACATGTGCCTGGTGTGAGTTTCAAGCTGCTGAGTCTGGGATTCAAACCACAGTTAGCTATATGGGAGTCCAGCAACATAACTATTATGCCATCTGCTGGTCCCAACACCATCCATTCTTAATAAATGTCTGTTGAATGAATGAAGTAAGTAAGGAAATGCATGCCTTTTTAAAAATCTGGTCACAGAAATTCCAAGTAACTAAAGAATTACTTCAGCTAATGAAAAAACGTGACCCCCCACCATAGTTAAAAGAACAAAAATTCTGTTTATTTCAGATGAGAAAGAATACATACAGAAAAATAGGCTCACTGGGACCAGATGGTGCTGCAGTGGTAAATCTCAACACTCTGTAAGGCAATCCCCCATATGAAGGTTCCCAGTTCAGTTCTAGAGACTTCTCTCAGTATACCAGGCACATGTTTCTCCACAATCTGGGGATTGGCTAAGGGCTCAGGGTAGATGCTATTGTCAAGACTGCAATGAGGACTTCTTTCTCTCTATCTCTCTTTCCATCTCTCTGTCTCTCTTGTTCATGAAAGAAACTTTAAAAAAAATAAATTTATTTAAAAAATAAAAATAGTATCATAAGAAGCAGGTTCTTAAATTCAGTTTTCAAAGTCTCAGAACACACCAGAAACACTACCTAAAAATATCAATTGAACATTTGTCTGTCTGTTTTCGCCACCATGTATTCACAAGATCAGTTCTGAATCTCATTGGCATTGATTTAAGCAAAGGAAAATATATATGCAACAAAACTGATAATTTATATACAGCATGATTTTTCAGATTAACTTTATTTTGTCTATGTGCTTATTTCACCTATGGTTGGTAAAGTTTTGTTTAATACTTCTAGACAAGACTCTAAGTAAAGGAAATTGAATTTTAAGAGGATAAAATTTCTTTATGAAATCAAGAGTAAAACAGTATTAAAAGAAAAATGGAATCTTGGCTATATCACAATAATATATCAATGTAGCTACAAGAGGTGTTCCAAACATCACCATAAAGCAGTGTCAAAGAAACTCTAGTGTGGTTTTTGCATGTCCATGACAGGCTGGTCTTTTCTCAGTGGGTAATGGTTAGCTGAGTTTCCACATGGTCGTTATTTTCAAAGTATGCATGAAATATGATTCATTGACTTTGTCAGGTAACTAAACTTGATCAAAATGTTTGGTATATTGATCTAATCAGAAGAAATGCTTTGGCATCAAGTAAAAACCTTAAAAACAACAACAACAACAACTCTTCCATATGCAGAAACATACTTGAGACAAAGATGGCCAAAGTAGTCTCTCAATTCCTCCATATTAGAACTGTATCCACACTGTAAAAAGCAGAAGAATTTAGAATTCATTCAGATGAATCAAAGCAAACAACACAAATTGACCTTGGTCAGTTCTAATGACCAGGAGTTTTGATCTGAAATACCTGCGTACTTTTCTTAAGAACTGGCATCTCCCTTGGGACCAGCAGTTAGCGTAATGGCTATGTTGCTGGACACCCATGTAATCGACCGTGGTTCGCGTCCTGGACCTGGTGGCTTAAAACTCATGCCAGGTTCATGTGCGTGTGTGCCCAAGATCCCGAGAGGAGAACGGAGGAGAAGGGACTGTGGCGTAGCCATCCCCCCTAGGGGGTGATTTCTCGCTTTCTGTCTCTTTGTCTCTCTCTGTCTGGCGAGTGCACGCGCCCTATATCAAAAAAAACCTCTCCAAAAAAAAAAAAAAAGAAAGAACTGGCATCTCCCACTTCTCCAAATACATGTAATTTTTTCCTCACCTGTAATGAAAGACAAAACCTTAGAGTCATTGTAGCCTACCTACGTGCTATCCTCAAAAATAACTACAAATCATTAAGATGTATTATGTGGCAGCTGTATTATTCATGTTAGCTCATCAGTCCTGATGGTAGCCTTATGAGAAGGGTATGAGAAGATCCTTATAATAGAGAAGGAGACCAAAGTCAGAAAGAAGAAATAACCATGTAAGGTCAGAAAGTAGTGAGTTCCTAACCCTGGATTTGAACCTACATTCCAAGTCAATTCCCCCTTTAAAATGCTACTTTTATGTCATTAAAATTTTAATGTAGGTGTTGGTTCTGACCATCAATAGTCCCAGTACTATGATTTATTTTCTGGTCATTTAGTCATCTCATCATGCCCTAACTTTTATAATCAAAAGAAGCAATTTTCTGGCTCTCTAGTAGACATGGGGTGCAGTAGCTGCTATAGACATTGACTGGAGATTATTGACTATCTACCCTGAACCCAGGCCTGTGCCAAGCCTGACAGGACCTACAAAGCATTGGAAGATCGAGTACTTTTTCTGGGTAAGTTCAATGAATTATTGAGTGTTTTTTTTTTAATTCCCATATTTCCCAAGTTGACCAATGACAATTAAGATTATTTTAGATGACTCATCAACCCCTGGATTAAGTAATGTTGAGTCTCAACGAGAGATGTATTCCCTTTTCTATCTTTCTAATAACCATCAGAGAGAATGATTCAGCTTGGCACTATTTTGCTTTTTTAAGTCTCTGCTAATCTCTTTTGCCAATAAAATGAAAACAGGTATTTGGCTCAGAGCTTTTGGCAAGCAATAGAGAACTCATTTTATTGGCATACTCTATGACAATTGGTGTTAATTTTCCACTTGTGATAGTGATATAAATTTTCTTTTTTAAAGTAAATATAGGGTAAAAATGAGCCAATTAAAAATGTTTTTAAAAATAATAATAAAGACATATGGTATTAGTGCTTTTAAAAGAATAATACAAGGACATAGCAAGAAAGTCAATCCTGGAAGTTGAATGATTAAAATACTACCAAAAGGGAGTAGGTAGTGTCTTAGGCAGCTTATCTGGAAGCCTCACCAGCATTAAACTTGGTCCCAGCCCAGCCAGAGGGAAAAGCTGTCTCTGACTTCTTAGAAGAATGGACAGAAGTGGAAAAGTCTTTTCTATACAAGAGAAACTGAGCAAAAATTATTCATGTAAGTCTCGCTCTCACAAACTATATGCTATCATAAATCAGCCGAGTTACCAACAGTGAATTTATTCCAAGTGAAGTATAAAAAACCTCCAAAAATAAGACTGAGTTGTTCATAACAAGATTATGTATGTGTGTACATACATACCTATTAAAGATTACATATGTGTATTCCTGCACACACATATATGTTTGAGATTATACAGGTGGAGACCAGCAGATAGTGTAACAGTAACATTGTTGTACTCCCATGCTTAAGTCACAGCCCTGGTTGCTTGAAATTCACACCTGGCATGTGTATGTGCATGCCCAAAATCCCGAGAGAAGAATGAAGGATTGCAGCGTGGCCACCCTCCCTGGGGTGTGGTTTCTCTCTGTCTCTGTGTCTTTCCAGTGGGTGCATGTGCCCTAAAGCAAAAACCTCTCTAAAAAAAAAGATTTCATATATATGTACACACACACACACACACACACACACATTAAACCTTGGTATCATGGTTACAGAAATTAAGGAAGTTTCGCCTGAGGATATTAGATGAGACTAAGCAGATTATACATTTGCTACTTAGTCACAATAATTAAGGAAAATCTTGCCTTCTGTACAATATTTTCCCTACAACGCAGATACAAATAGCATGAAGACAACCCTTCTAACACCAGCTGAGAATATACGTTCCGCATAAAACAAAAGTCCCAGGCTCAAGCTTCATGATTTTTGTCTCATTATGGAGCTATAAACACCTTGTTCATGCCGACACTCCTTTGTCAGTTCCAGAAGAGTGGAAATTGGTCTTTCTGCTACTGGAAGATGTGGTAAGCCCTGCCTGAACATTTGCTGATAGAATTAAGGAGCCTGCTGCTGAACCTCCTGGCAGTGACTTCATATCATCATTCAAGAAAGAAATCCTTTCATAATGTTTTTCACCATTTCCCACTTTCTTTTTCTTTAAGTTTATTATTTCTTCCACAAGCAAATGAGTGAGAGAGAGAGAGAGAGAGAGAGAGAGAGAGAGAGAGAGAGATAGCTCCCCTAGCAGGGTCTCTACCATGATCAATCCCTAACATCAGTCAGTCTTGGCTCATAGCATGATCATCCCTAAAGCACTACAAGGAGGTCTGAGGATGAGAACCTGGAACCTTCCCATGGGAGTGAGTCTACCAGAGTGTCGTACTTTACCCCTGTACCACCATGCAGCCCTAATCCTTCTCTAATTTTTAAGACTCGACAGTATGACTCAACATGATTATGAAAATTAAATAAATAATGTCCAGTGATATGAACCAGTGCTAGCAAAACTCATGAAGTGGTTTCCCATACTAAGTGGTCCCTGATTTATAAACCTTTCAAAATCTTACCTTTCTCTACACCTGTTGCAAGATTATCTGTGTCATTGTTCATTATCAAAATTCCAGATTTGAGCAGGTTCCTTTGCAACTTCTAGAATGATTGCTTTTAGATAACCAGGCTGGTCATAATTTGGAAAGATTGATCTATCATCTATCTATCTGTCAGGGTTTTTCCCCCCGGTTTAAATCAGGCACTCTAAAGGGACAAAAAGCTCTTCTGGGACATGATTAGCACAGAGTCAGCTTAACGCATGGTCCTTGAGACCTCTGCGTTAGCTGCTGAGAACAATTTTCTTACCTCATTCCCAGTTTCCCAGTTGTGATTTGCATAGGGGAGATGATTTGCATAGTGGATATTCCCAGATAAATAACCTCTGAGTAAGTGTTTTGGTATAAATAATAAATACATACCTATGGCCTAATCCTTTTTTTTTTTTTAATGGTAGTTAACATGTGTGCATGAGTTTGAGAGAAAGAGAGGATGCAACAGGTCCTTGCCATGCCACAATCCTCTTTTTCCAGCCCTCCAGCTCCTCAGGATCTTGGGCACCATACACATAGTGGGCATGTTTTCAGATAACCCAGGGAACTGAACCATGTGGCTTCCAGCACTACAGTCCAGGACACTGCAGACTGTGCCACCAGGCTGGGCCAGCCTAATCTTTTGCATGATTTTCAAGTCTCCAGATCCAGGGCTTCAACTGGGATCAACCATGTGGGAGTCCAACACCTTAACCTCCATGTCACCCGCTGGCCTCCAGCCTAATCCTACTTTAAAGCTAATTCATCTCTTATTTTGAATGAAATTCTATGCCAATTTTTTTTCCAAGATAGAAGCTGTTTCACCCAAATATATCATTTCAGATATATTGTAGAACTTCATGCTCCAATTTCTGTAAGTTCTGCTGATTATTTCATGTTGCTACAGGAATTTTATTTTATTTTATTCCTTTTTTTTGTAGAGGTTTTTTTTTTTTTTTTTTTTTTTTTTTTTTTTTTGCTATAGGGAGCATGCGCTCTGAAAGACAGAGACAGAGAGATAGAAAGCAAGAAATCACCCCCCACCCCCAGGGGGGATGGCCACACTGCAATCCTTTCTCTTCCATTCTCTTCTCGGGATCTTGGGTGCCTGGCATGAGTTTAAGCCACCGGGTCCAGGACTCGAACCTTGGTCAGCTACATGGGAGTTCAGTGACATAGTCATTACGCTAACTGCTGGTTCCTTATTTTATTCTTTTAATTTAAAGTCTTCATCCCTATTCAGATAAAAACCCACCTTTCCCAAGAAAGGTGACATGTTAGTTCTCATGAGTCAGTTCAATTTAACATGGAAGATTTTATAATCCTTTGTTGATGGTTTTCATAATTATCACAGATCTATTTCATGTCAGGTGGACCTTCATGTGGCACTGAAAATAAAACAAAATCTCTTCCCACACACCTCAGCATGCTACAGGCCTTGGCTTTTACCTGCCTCCTTCTGATTTCATTCATGGTCCCTTCCTTAGCTCAGAATCCCCAGTTGGTTGGCCTCCGTTCCTTGGGGCCTCCACTATGCCAAGCCTCTGTTTTTCTGTTGTGCTGTTCCTTCAGCTCACAATCCTGTCCTCTCTAGCTTTTCACAGAGCACAGCTGTCACCTCCTCATGGGGCCTTTCTTTGAACAAGTTATTTAAATTCCACCTGCTTCCGTATTATTCTTGTTGCATATTCCTTTTCTCCATAGCTTTTACCCTGACTTGGAATTACTTATGTGTTGAATTGTCCTTTTTGTCTGTATCTTCTTTTATACTTTAAGGTCTATGACAGCGAATTCTGTGTTTATTTAGAGGCTGTCATACCTGTACTAACAGACACGATTGATGAAAGGAAGGAGAGAAAGGGCAGTGGGCTCCTGAAGACAGAGGAAAGAGACTGTGCAGGCAGAAAAATGACTTCAAACATAGAGAAAGAACTCACCCCAAAGATACAGCTGAAGATACAAAATCTTCTTGGGGGACCAGCAGTTGGTGTAATGGCTATGTCGCTGAACTTCCATGTAGTCAACCAAGGTTCGAGTCCCAGACTCAGTGACTTAAACTGATACTGGGCGCATGTGTGCGTGCCCAAGATCTCAAGAGGAGAGTGGAGGAGAAGGGATTGTGGCATGACCATTCCCCCTGGGGTGATTTCTCACTTTCTGTCTCTCTGTCTCTATCTTTCTGGCAAGCGCACACACCCTATAGCAAAAACGTCTCCAAAAAAAAAAAAAAAAAAAAAAAAAAAAAAAAAAAAAAATCTTCTTAAATCTAAAACAGAAAACATAAATGAGAGAAGAGGGCTGGTTATGAGAACCTCCTGGTGTTTGAAGGGTATTATTATGATTTGGATCTTGATTTGTGCCCAAATTTAATGTTTTGGAGTTTGGTCTTAGTAGGCAGTAATAGATGTCTGTTAGGAATTCATGCTTTAGGATGTGATCACATTGACTGTATTGTAAAGGTATTCAGTGGAAATTTAATTCCTTGATGGTGTCTTGAGCTGAGGCTTTTGGGTGTGATAATGTCATTAGGACAAAGCTTCTGTGATTGAGTTATGGCAGGCAGGTATATATGCAGAGGAAATGAGACCAAAACAGAGAAGAGAAAGACATGTAGATACAGACCACACCCAGATCTACTGTGTTACAAGTTATGCCTTCTAGGACCAGCAGATAGCATAGCAGTTAAGTCACTGAACTCCTACATGGCCACCCACTGTTCAAGTCCCTGTCCCAGGGGTTTGAAACTCACTCTGAGAGAATATGTGTGCGTGCCAAGATCCCAGGAGAATGGAAGAGAAAGGATTGTGGCATGGCCATTTCCCCTGGGGGGGGGGGGGTGTGATTCTCATTTTTCCTCTCACTCTCTCTCTCTCCCTTCAGTGAGTGCATGCCTAAATCTAATCCTTTAATTTATACGTTATTTTTCAATTCAATGCCATTATTCTAATCTGCACAACTTTGCATGCATGTATCCTTTGGAATTCCTGACACTCTTCCCCCTTTCTCTCTGAATTGTGTCTTTTTTAAGGGAACTAATGGTCCCTTGTGTCCCTGAACATAGTGTGGATTGTCACTCTCTTCTACTTGGAAACCACTACTCCCAGCAAAGGAATCATATTGGGACAAGCACCTGACCAAGCCTTTGTAGTTTTTCTCTGTTCTAAAACTTAATGCATTTCATTTTTTTTTATATTCCTAGTTTTGCTTTGGAAAATTGATAAAGGACAGTGTATATTCACATGAAAAAAAATGTCAGGACCAGTCTTGTTACATTTATTCATGGGTTAACAACTCACCTAGTCTGTGGTCATCTAGTATTAGGGTTGAAAAACTACCCAAGAGCCAGATCTGTTTTTATACAGCCTTAGAGGTAACAAAGGGTTTTACAAGTTAAAGTTGTTGAATGAAACATCAAAAGAATAATACAAAAAAAAAAAAAGGAATAATACTTGGTGACACAGGAGAGTTTTATGAAATTTAAATTTCAATGCCCATACAGATTTTTGGGGGGAGAGGTTTTTTGCTATAGGGTGTGTGCGCTTGCCAGAAAGACAGAGAGAGACAGAGAGACAGAAAGTGAGAAATCAGCCCCCAAGGGGATGGTCACACCACAATCTCTTCTTCATTCTGCTCTTGGGATCCTGGGCATGCATGCACACACACCCGGCGTGAGTTTAAGCTACCAGGTCCAGGACTCGAATCTTGGTCGACTACATGGGAGTCCAGCAACATAGCCATACGCCAACTGCTGGTCCTGACCATACATATTTTATTGGAATACAGCCATGCTCATTTGCTCATGTGTTTCCTATGGCTGCTTTTGCACTAGACTGGGGGAGCTGAACAGTTGTGGGAGACACCTTACATGGCCCACAAAGCCCAAAATACTTACTATAGACCCTCTGCAGAAACTTAGATCTAGAGAAGTGATCATTAGACTTGGAATTTCGTAGACCAACAAAATCTAAGGGTGATGGAGGCAGGTAAACATAGTCACCCGTCTTTGGTTTTACAAAGTAAGGACACTTCAAAAAATTGTGCTGTCATTGCCTGAATTAATAAAAGAATGTTATAGCCTAAAGAAGGAAGAATGGAGTTATTTTAGGAAAAAAAAGGAATAGTGTGCAGCTAAATGGCAGGACTTTAGGGTTAATTTTAACTGGTTTGAGTATAGGGTTTTGTCTTCTCCATGTGTGGGAAATGGGCCTCATTGCTTAACCTTGTTAATCTTTCATTTCCTCATTTAAAACTCTTAAGGAAAGTCATGAGAATTTTTTAAATTTATCCTCTTTAGTATTATTTGTATTAACGGACAAGTTTCTATGTTCCCTCACTTTCCCACATCATCTTTATCCAGCTCATGCCCTCAGATTTTGCACTGCTGAGAATGCCTGTAACACGGGAATGTATGCCACTCTTTGGCATTCAGCAGAAATTGTTTTTTTTATTACTCATCATCTGTTTATATATTCCAAATCCTGCATTTGTTAAAAAGTTCATCAACTTGCTTTGAATGCAGGGACTATAATTTGGACGTTTTTCTCGTGTTTTGGCACCTACAGTGGTTATCAAGAATAAAGTGAAGGGTCATGTAATATATACACTTAGTTTCCATGACTGGTGGACTGGGTTGAGAAATAAATAAAATCCTCAGTCTTTTTTCTCATCAGAAATAAATTACTGCTTTCGAGGACTGGTTAGGGTGTTTCAGTCTTGGCATACACACATGGCAGAATGCCTCCTTGTGTTAAGAAGATAACATCTCTTTTCATATAATTGACTTCTCTTATGGCTGTTTAATGTAATATGGATCACAATTTCAGGAGCGTTTTACACGCCAACCACGTGGCCTGAAGGCAAGTAAGGTCCCTACCAAAATGTGGCACTGGGGTTAATAAAGTCTGTGATCCTCCAAAATAAGATCAAGAGAAAAATTAATATAGTTGGAATATATAATTTGCTAGCCTAGGAAAAAAAATGAGCCATGATGGCTCTTTAAAAAATTGTGTAATTACAGGATTTAGGTGACTAAGCTTTAATTTGGCCGAGGACCAGAGAACCTTCAGAACTCCCATGGAGTTTTCTCTCTCCCTCTCTGCTAGAGCTAACCCTTCAGAGTAATTAAGAAATAATTTCAGAGTAGCCACACATGTAGGCAATCAGAGCCAATATAGGAAACACCTGCTTTTACTTCAATTCTGGCCTGCTTACTAATAGGGCATATTTGTCTTGGGACATTGTGTTTACTTGTGTAATTGTGCATAGCACATTTGCAGATTTTACCACAGATGGATCCTGAAAGCAATTCTGAGTGAGTGTGTCTTGGTAAGCATGACACAGAAAGCACCCCTCTTCTTCTGTACAAACAGACGTAAGCAGAATGTGGCCTTGCCCTACCTTCTGCCCACACCAGGCAGTGCAAACAGGAATCAGTGACCAAACAGCTTTGGTCTCACCAGGCTTAGCAACCAGGTTTCTTTTGTTTGGCTACTAATTCCAGACCCATTCAGCCAAAAAGGGTGGAAAAGACACGGATCAACAGGTAGACAAGGAAGCACTGACAAGTTACCCAGATGGCATAGAGCCAGTGGAGGCTCTGATCCAGTAAGAGGACAGCTTCAAGTGGTTGGAGTTTTGATACTGTGTATATTTGCTGCACTTTGACAGGTATTTCCATGACATACTCCAGAAGAAGGCTGTTATAAGAGCCACAAAAGAACCCAAGAGTACCTAGAGGACATGGGGCACACAGACAGAGAGAAGAATTATAAGCAGACTATGATTCGAGATGCAATAAAACACAAATCCAAAGAGGCAGGTTAGAATTAAAAGCAGCATTCAGTAGCTGTGTTTTACATGTGAATTGAAATGGAGAACAGATGCAATGGAATGGAAAAAGTCCTCCTTGCACAAAGAACCTACATATTTATGATAAAAGTATTTTTGGGTTTGAATGATCTCACATTCTCCTCAATTTTGTACACTGTTTTGGGTGAACAGAAACATATAAAAATATTAGCCATATTCACAGTTTCTGTATAAGCCCCGTATGTGGATACGATTTTTTCGATAACAACTTTATTGAGATGTAATTCACATACAGACCCAGAGTTGTATCACCACTACTTTACTTAGAACATTTGATCATCTCTCAACCACATACCCATTATCAACTGGTCTCCATTTTTTTTTTCTCCTTAGTCCCAGGCAATACTAATCTGCTTTCATCTTTCTGTCCCTATGAGTTGGCTTATTATGGACATTTTATATAAATAGAATCATATAATATGAATAGGGCCTTTAGCTTTTTTCACTTAGTGCAATGTTTTCAAGATTCCTTCATGTTGTAGTGTATGTCGTTAGATCATTCCTTTTTATGACTAATAATCCATAGGATGGATATTTCACATTTTCTTTCTCCATTCATCAATTGATGACATTTGAATTATTTTCACATTTTAGCTATTATGAATAATACCACCATCGGGAACCAGCAGTTAGCGTAATGGCTATGTCGCTGGACTCCCACGTAGTCGACCGCGGTTCGCGTCTCAGACCCGGTGGCTTACAACTCACGCCGGGCACGTGTGCATGTGTGCCCAAGATCCCGAGAGGAGAATGGAGGAGAAGGGATTGCGGCGTGGCCATCCCCCCTGGGGGGTGATTTCTCGCTTTCTGTCTCTCTCTCTCTCTCTCTGTCTGGCGAGCGCACGTGCCCTATAGTGAAAAACCTCTCCAAAAAATAAAAATAATACCACCATGAACATTTATATACATATCTTTCTATGAACATAATGTTTTCTGTTATTTTGGGTGTAAAGCAATGAAATTGCAAGATCATGTGGCAACTCTATGTTTAACTTTTTGAGAAATTTTCCAGAAATCTTTCCAGAGCAGCCATGTCATTTCCTATTCCTTCCAGGAAGGTATGAAGGCTCCAATTTCTCCACATCCTCACCAGCACTACTTACTGCCCATATTTTTTATTGTAATTGTCCTAGTAAAGAGGGTAAAAAGAATGATTCTGAATGGAGCCTCCAGAATGGCCTAGCAAGGCAAAACAGACCTGGGTCTTTCATTTTGGTTTACTATATAATCCATATTATTTTGGGGTCACAGATTAAATTAATTAACTAAGAATATACATTTTATCTTGATTTGAAACCAGTTTTACCCCTCTCAACCATTAGGCAGTAAATATCACTTAACATGGGTCATGTGTTAATATTTATCATGGGTATAATGCGTGTACGCTTTTATTTGCAAAATCAAGTTTTGTGTTAAGTACTGATGTACATGAAGTGATTAAATCACAGCTTGGAGTAGATAAGCATTACCTTCACTGGAGCATGACTTTAACTGTTTACTAACCAAACAGCAGCACAGGTAGACGGTTCTATTAATGGCTCGTTTGGCCTTTTCTCAATGGAAGTGCAATGCGAAGGTATAGCATAAGGTCTCGAAAAGCACCCTGGCCTGGGAACCAAAGGATCTGGACTCCAGTTCTGGAAACTGTATTCAACCTGGTTTCTCAGCACTGACTCTTCCCAAGTAGCCTGGATATGTCTGCTATTTGTTTATGATAATCTCCTTGGATTTAGTCTCTTTGTATTTAGATTATGCACTTAGAAGCTTTTAAATGATTGATTCTTTAACTATTCGCTTTTGGCCCTAAAGTGTAAGTTCCATGAGGTCTGGGAATCCTTTTTGTTCTGTCTATCATTTGCATTTTCAGTACTTTAGCCCGGTATTTGACATGAAGATCTGGTCAATGTAGAGACCCTATATAATTACTCAATTACAACTTCAACTTATCATTAGCACAGAACATTATTTTTCTAAATAGTTTCTCCCTCTACAGACAATGATCCTTATTCATAAAATATAAAGTGAAGATAATAGTAGTACCTACCTCATGGTGTTATTATGATAACTTTATTAAATATAAATCAAAACACTTAAATTGATGGCATACGATAATCAATACATGTTTATCATTACTTTTATATTGATGCTCATTTCTAAGTATCAATGTCTCAATAAAAGTTAAAAGTGTTGTTAAATGGAAGTCTTCTTAACATGACTCCCAGCCCCAATGTTCCAATAATTTTTGTTAGTGTAATAACCCACATCTGCGGGATTTGTGAATATTCATTCCATTTCTGGGGCAGGTAGTATGGTATCTTAGATTGACCTATGTACTTAGAAACTTGCTGACAATGGAATGTACAATTTCATTCATGGAGGCAAAATTGCATTTGCTAGAAACCATTCTTTTCTAGATAATTTATGAGTTAAAACTTGGCTTTGTTTCTTTTTTTTTTGTTGATTGATAGTATTCAGTGAAATATTAAGGTGGGTTTAGGAAAGTTCCAGAAAATGTCAAGCGTCCTTTTCAGTGAAATCAGATCCTGAGTTGGTTCCTTTTTGATTTAGTAAAGGTCATCCTTGGGGACCATTTCCAATTCCCAAAGCAGCTTTCAGAGCACACGGTTTCTTGGGGGGACACATGGGTCTTTTGTGGTTTCCTATAGCTGCTCTGAAACTCCAAACTTAATTTCTTGACCTTACCCAAGACAGAAACACAACATGAATCCCTACTCTGCTGATGGTATTTTCTTGAAAATGAGGAACCTCCATTTAGAGGAAACAACTGTTCTTCAGACTCAGTACCTCCCAATGGATATCCGTTAAAGGACTATCTCAATGGCTTTGTCAGTCCTATTGGAATTAAGGGGGCACAGATAATAGCACCCAAATTAAACCTCACTGGTGGATTTCATCCCCTTCATCTGCTCTTGGTATTTCTCCTTTGCTCTGACCCACGACTGAACTCGCTGTTTCTCCTCCTTTATCTTTCTTTCTTTTTAAATTTCACCTCCATTTCTTGCCCTTTTTCTGAATACCTTGCCTCTTTTACCTCTCTATTTTGACATGAAGACACAGAAATCGATAGAGTGAGTGAGAAGGAAGATGAAAAGAAAAATCTGGAAGGGGATATAATGCAAAAAAGATCATTGTGATTGAAACTACAAAAGAATGAAAGAATAGGCTACCAAAATACTTTGAAAAACATGCATTACACATTTTCAGAGATGACTAAGTTTTTGTTGTTGTTGGTTGTTGTTTTGTTTTGTTTTAAAGGTACCAAGTCATGAGTACTCTTTTACTGACATTTTAAAAGAACTGCAGAAAATGTTCTGGTAAAATAAACCTACTATCTGCCTTTTGAGTAAACGTACCTCCTTTGTGAAATAGACAATTATGGCCTAGATTTTTTCTATTTTATTTTCTGCCCGTTATTACTAGGAGCTCCTTTGTTCAGCCAAAAATGGCATTATTTACTGTTGAGGACCGAATTCTGACTACTTTTCCTATTCCAAAGCTGTTTCCATGGGGCCTGGAAGAGTCACACCTGTAAACATTAACAGAGGCCTATGAACATTAACAGACCACTTTGGCCCATTGACGTGGGATGCTACATTCTGTCCCTGACAATATTTTTATGATGCATAATAAGCCTTCTTATCTCTTAGAGTAAAACGTGACATTCTTTTACTGATTTCTTTCAGGAACAGAGATTGTGTTTTTTCTAACCAATTACTAGTCTAAGTATTCCACACTCACCTATAAACCACAAGGCCCTCTGTCTGGATGTCCCACCTTTTGGGGTCAAGTCCATATATAAAAGATTCCTTATGTTGCCCTCAAAACTAAATAAAAGAAACCACTATATCTCAGCAACCCAAGAAACATTTTTGTCTTTCTCTAGGTATGTCACTCAATCTTGTGTTTAGAACAAACCACGTTAATTATTATTTCTACAGAGCTTGGTTATTTCTGTTGCCATTGTCTCTGACATATTTGAAAGGACTTCATATAAGTACTTAATTAAAGTGAGTTTAAGGGCCAAGTTCAATATACGTATATAAAAATATATTTTTTTATAAAAATACTAGGTTTTACATAGTCCATTCCTCAATGACTATGTCAATATACTTGAAATTTTTTAAGCTAATTCAAGTCAGGTCAAGGATCATTTAGCCAAAGCACCACTGAGCAAATCACATAGTGCTTGGCTTTTAGCCATTTGCAGCCCAAACACGTGATACATATGAATGAATCTTGGTTGGAATGACAGAAAGCAAAGGCCATTTTTAAGTTTTTAAATTTAGCCCTTTTCATTGTGAAGCTTAACACATTATAACTGTCTATTCCACAAAAGAAAAATGGGTAAACATTAATATGTAGCTTAATTTTTATTGAAAACATCTAGTCAGGATTTTCCCTAGGTATTTGATATTTACAGTATTTCAAGTACTTTCTTTTTCATTTTATTTCTTTAGTTTTTGCCATAAGGCTCATGTCCTTAGCAGTAAGAGACAGAAAGAGGAAAAGTGAACAAACCACCCTCCAGGGAAGATGGTCATGCTGAAAGCTCTTCTCCTCCATTCTTCTCTTGGAATTTGGGGCACACATATACACACACTCAGTGTGTTATTCAAAACACCATATCCAGGACTCAAAACACAGGAGTTGGTCATGTGGAATCCAGCACTTAACTCCTACACTACCTGCTGGCCCAGGTGCTTTCTTTATTTAAATGTTACTCTTTTACTATTTTGTCCATTTAGCAATAAAATTGACTTTTGTATATTGATTTTTTTTATTCCTGAAAATCTACCTACCTATCTTTTTAATTCTAAACTATACCTGTAGAGTCTCTAGATTTTTGTAATGATAATGAACACATGTGTGCACACATGCTTGTGAGGAAAAAATAAAGAGAGAGAGAGAAAGAGAGAGACAAGGAAAGCACCCTTGATAGAGTCTCCTCATGTCATGACCCCCCCCCCCCCTTGCCCGGTTCTACAGCTTCTCAGCGTTCTGGGTGACAATGTATGCATACCTGGCAGGTTTTCCGGCCATCATGGAGATTGAACCCATGGTCAGCCATCTGGCTTCCAGCCTTGTAGGGCACTTGTATTACTGTTGCACCTCAATGGGCCTCTTCAGACTTTTAAAAAAGTTTATGTATTTGTTTCTTCTGAGGGATAAAGAGAGACAATGGCAACCCTAACAGGGTCTTCATGCTATGATCTACACCTAGTCTCAGCCAGACCAGATCATGAGTGCTTATGTACCCAGGATGCAAACTCAGGGTGTTCCCTTTGTGAGTCCAGTTGCGTTACCACTGTGCCAATACCCGACCCAAGATTCTTTTTTCTTTCTTTAAAATATTCATTCCCTGTATATATCATTATAGCATACAAAATGCATCTTCCCATCCAGAATACCCTGAATGTCCAAGATTCTTTTTATAATGTATAAAACTATGCATTATTAATAACAAAATGTTGCTTCTTCATTTATTTACTTCCCTCTTCTTTCCTCCCCTTTCTTTTCTTTCCCTTCTTTCCTTATAGCAGCAACTAGGCTTCCAGCACAATGGGAAATGAAGTGTTGATGGCAGATAACCTGTCTTGAAAGAGAAACTCTCAATAGTTTTATTGCTAAGCCCAACGTATATTACAGACATTTAAAGACACTCTGTGCTCTTATGGATGTTTCATTTTATCTTCAATTTGCTATGGACTTTTTTTTGTAAGTCATGATAGATATTGAATGTTGTCAAGATCTTGGCACTATGCTCATTGCTGTTAGATTCTCATTGTTTCTAGCCTTTTCAGTGAACAGAGCTAGGAAATAGAGGAATGGTATGCTAATGCACACATACACATGAATCTAGATCTGTTTCTATATCTATCCATCGCTGCGTGTGTATGTGTGTGTCCTTGAGTTTATAACTTATAACTTCAATTCCAGATGAATACCACAGGGTTCATCTGAGCCTTCTTTCCTTATCGTAATTTATTTCTCCAAGAGGTATCTGAGTTTCATTATCCACTATATATTTACTTGTTTTCTCAGACACAGAATATACCTAAAGCAGTTTTAGAATTTCTAACACATAACCATGTGAAAAAAATTTACTACCTACAGTACTATATTTGCTTTGTGTAGAGTTCCTTTTTCCTTAACTCTGGACTTACCGAAAACATACTGTTTTGCACATTAAAGAGATACATTGTGTATCCCCTCTCAGTATATACTGAATATTTGCACTCTATGGCAGAAATTGAAAGATTGGAAGGTATAAAGGCATGGAGAGCGACTTTGGATACTTGAGACAGTGTGAGAGGAGGGTGGGAAATGGGGAGGGGGTAAGAGGGAGGGAATCAAGAAAAAAAAGAAAGAAACAAAACATTTACGGGACACAAAAATGTAAAATTACCTATTGTTGATAATATGTATGGTAATATCTTTGACTGAACTAATATACAGTATATTTAGGATGGGAAAATTTATTTAGTATGCTATAATGATACACAGTGATTGAATGTAAATAAATAAATTAAATTAAAAATAATTTGATAAAGTTACTTAGGTTTGTGCTTTTCTTTAAACCTTCAGTGAGATTATATTGTTGATGTGTTTTTCAGTTAGGTACATTTGCTACTGTTTTTATTCTATTTGGGATTGCTTCCACATTCTACATGAATTTAATTCCTAAAATTCTTAAATATAATAAAATGTAGCAATAAAATATTTGTGAGACATTATCATGGTTCTACAAGTGAGGAAGTGTACACTTATTTACTGTTTTAGTTATTTCTTTTTTGTTACCCTATTCTCACTCTCTCTTTGTAGGTAACCTGTCTAATTATTTTCTGTTTTATCTTTGCTGAATTTTTTTTTGGTAAATGAGCAGATAATGTATTTTATCTCGTGACTCACCACTCTTAACAAATAGTTTACTGTAGATATTCTTTTGCACTTTGTTTTTTATACATAATAACACCTTGAAATCCACTTTATATTAATTCATAAATATATTTTCATCTGTTTTATTACTGCTACATAGAACTCCTAATTTAGTCAACTATTCTCTTTTACATAGAGACTTATATCACCGATATTTTGCAGAACCAACAATATGACAATCAATAACTTTGTATATGTGTACTTGTGTTGTTGTTGATATTGCCCAGTCAGAAGATAAGTGGAGAGCCAGCCCTGTAGTGCAGTGGTTAAGCCGTGTACATAGGGAACTGGATTCCACATGGTCACTATAGTTTAAGTCCTAGCCCTGGCTACTTGAAAAGCACATCAGGCATGTGTGCATGAGTGTCTAAAATCTTGACAGTTTGGAGAAATAGAGAAAAAAGGATTACAGTATAACCATGCCCCATTGGGGAGAGTGTTTTTTTCTCTTTCTTTCTCATCATGAGCCCTCTGGTAATTAAAAAAAAATTAAGTGCATATATAGTTTTTCTAGAAATGGCCAAATCCTTCTACACTGTACCAGTTTGCATTTGCAACAAAAATGTCTGATACAGTATCTCTATAGCCTCTCCAAAAAAATATGCCGTCAAATATTCTAAGAGTTGTGGATAGGCAAGAAATGTTATCTCAGCATTTTAGTTTTTAAGAAGTTTGCATTCTCGTATTTGTTAAATATTTTTTCCCTGATCTTCTCCCATTTCTTGCTATCCACCCTCCTCCTATCTAGTCTCTAGTATCCACATTTGCCATCCCTACCATTATATTCTTAAATATTTCAAATTTTGCCATAGAATACAGACAGTTGATGTATACTGAACAGGAATATACAATGTTTGTCTTTCATAGTCTGACTTGTTTTGCTGCATTTTGTATCATACGAAGGCCTCTCATTGTTCTTTATGGCTGAGTAATATTCATAGTGTATATGTGCCACATATTTTCAATGTAATCATCAGTTCCTGGGTGTTTAGGTTGATTCCATGTCTCAGCAATTGTGAATATTGCTACAATAAATATGAATGTGCAAATGTCTTTCCAACCGAATGTTTTCTTATCTCTGAGTAAATACCAAGGACCAGAATTACTAGATCATATATAGTTCTATTTGTAAGTTTTTGAGGAATCTCCACATTGTTTCCACAGTGGCTGTACTAATTTACATTCTCACTAACAGTTCAGGAAGGCTCTCTTTTCACCAGAGCTTTGCCGGCACTTGTTCTTTACATTTTTTAAAAATGTTTTTGCCATAGGTCACATGTGCTCACCAGAAAGAGACAAGAGAGACCCGAGAAACACAATGAGAGGGAAAGTAAGAAATCACCCCCTGTGGGGATAGCTCTGCTGCAATCCCTTCTTCTCCATTCTCCTGTTTGAATTTTGGGCGTGCACGCACAAGTTCCCAGGTTCTTTACCTTTTTATCCTAGCCATCCTGGCAGATTAAGTGGTATCTCATTGTGGTTTTGATTTGCATTCCCCTTATGATAAAAGACATTTACCATTAATTCATATGCTTTTTTGGCTATTCATATGTCTTCCTTAGAGAGCTGTCTGTTCTGCTCATCTGCCCATTTAAAAAACTTGAGTGTTTGAGGGACCAGCAGTTAGCGTAATGGCTATGTCGCTGGACTCCCACGTAGTCGACCGCGGTTCGAGTCCCAGACCCGGCGGCTTAAACTCACGCCGGGCGCGTGTGCGTGCGTGCCCAAGATCCCGAGAGGAGAATGGAGGAGAAGGGATTGCGGCGTGGCCATCCCCCCTGGGGGGTGATTTCCTGCTTTCTATCTCTCTGTCTCTCTCTGTCTGTCTGGCGAGCGCACGCGCCCTATAGCAAAAACTTCTCCAAAAAAAAAAATAATAAAATAAAAAAAAATAAAATAAAAAAAATAAAAAAAAATAAAAAAACTTGAGTGTTTGAGGGAGTTTTGTATAGTTTTGTTTTTTGTTTGGTGGATGAGCTGCTTAAATTCCCTTTATATTCTTGGAACCAGCAGTTAGCATAATGGCTATGTCACTGGACTCCCATGTAGTCGACTGCGGTTCGAGTCCTGGATCCGATGGCTTAAACTCATGCCGGGCACATGTGCGTGCTTGCCCAAGATCCCGAGAGGAGAAGGGAGGGGGGGTGATGTCTTGATTTCTTGCTTTCTATCTCTCTGTCTCTGTCTTTCTGGCGAGCGCAAGCGTCCTATAGCGAAAACCTCTCAAAAAAAAAAAAAATAAATAAATTCCCTGCATATTCTGATAATCAGTCACTTAAATAAAGCATTGTTTGCAAATAATTTCTCTCATTCTATGGGTTGTCTCTTCACACTAGTTATTGTTTATTGGGCTTTGCAGGAGATTTTTAGCTTTATGTAGTCCCACTTGTCTGTTTTTGGAATTATCACCTGTAGTTTAGGGGTCTTATTTAAGAAATCTTTGTCTACTCCAATATCTTCAAGTGTTCCCCCTGTTTTCCACCAGTAGTTTTACAGTTTGAGGCTTTACATTAAGCTCTTTTGTCCATTTTGAGTTGATTTTGTTAATGATGAAAGATAGGGGTCAACTTTTATTTTTCCACAGACAAATATCCAATTCTTCCAGAGCCATTTGCTAAAGAGATTTTTTTTTTCTCCATTAGATTGTCTTGTGTCCTTTGTCAAAAATCAGTTGACTCTATGTTTTGGTGTTTATTTCTGGATCATCTATTCTGTTTCATTTATATTTGCATCTTTTTGTGTCAATACTATGCTGTTTTGATTATCACAACTTTGTAATAGATTTTGAAGTCAACAGTGAGATGTTTATTTCTGGATCATCTATTCTGTTTCATTTATATTTGCATCTTTTTGTGTCAATACTATGCTGTTTTGATTATCACAACTTTGTAATAGATTTTGAAGTCAACAGTGAGATGCCTCCTACTTCATTCATTTTTGCATAGTATACCTTGGCAATAGGGGTCCTTTTATTACTCCAGGAAAGTTTTAAGATAGTTTTTTCTATTTCTGTAAAAAATATCTCCACCAATTTGATCAGAATTGCATTGAATTTGTAATTTTATTTGAATCTAATAGGTATTTTTATTATATTGATGCTTCCAATTCAAGAAAACGGATGTCTTTCCATGTTTTGTATTATTTCTTTTCCCAATTTTCATAATTTTTCTTGCAGAACTCTTTCACCTCTTTGGTTATGTTTATTCCTAGTTATTTTTGTTTGTGCATGTGTGGCTGTTGTAATTGGGATTGTATTCTTCAATTCTGACTCAAGCTGTTCATTGTTGGTGTATAAAAAATGCTATAGATTTTTGTCTATTGATTGTGTATCCTGCAATTTTACTGAATTCATTTATCACTTCTAAGAGGTTTTTTAGTGGATTTCTTTGGATCTCCCATGTAAATAATCATGTTGTCTGCAAATAGAAATTTCACTTCTTTTCCTATAACAATGACTTTTTTTAAGAGAGAGAGAGAGAGATTTTTTGCTATAGGGCACATGCAGTCGCCGGAGAGACAGAGAGAGCAACAGAGATAGAAAGTGAGATATCACTTCCCAGGGATATGGTCAATCCACAGTCCCTTCTTCTCCATTCTCCACTTGGGATTTTGAGCACACATACACATGCACCCAGCATGAGTTTCAAGCTTCTGGGTCCAGGTCTCAAACCACGGCTGGCCATGTGGGAGTTCAGCAATGTAACCATTATGTCATCTGCTGGTCCCAAGAAAGCCTATTATTTTACCCTCTTGTCTAGTTACATTGGCTAGGACTTCCAGAACTATGATGAAAAGAAGTGAAGAAACTGGGCAGCCTTGTTTTGTTTCAGTTTTTAGAGAAAAAGCTTTCAGCTTTCCTCATTCAGTTTGATGTTAGTTATGGGTTTATCATACATGGATTTTATTGCATTAAGAAATATACCTTCTATACCTATTGTACCATGAGTTTTAATAATGAAGAGATGTGGTATTTTATCAAATGCTTTCAGGACCAGCAGTTGGCATAATGGCTATGTCTCTGGACTCCCATACAGTCGGCCATGGTTTAAGTCCCGGACCCGGTAGCTTAAACTCATGCCGGACATGTGTGATGCATGCCCACTATGCCAAGAGGAAAATAGAGGAGAAAGTATTGTGGCATGGTCATCCCCCCTGGGGGATGATTTCTTATTTTCTGTCTCTCTGTCTCTCTCTGTCTTTCTGGCAAGTGCACGTGCCCTATAGCAAAAAACAAAAAAAAAAAAAAAAAAAAAAAAAACAAAAAAAAAAAACCTCTCAATAAATAAATAAATAAAATTAAAAATGTTTAAAAATGATCAAATGCTTTCTTGATCAGTTGATATGGTCATATGGTTCTTCTCTTTCCTTCCTTTGATGTGATGTATTACATTTACTATTTCGCATATACCAAAACATTCTTGTATCCCTAGGATAAAGCCTACCTGGTTATGGCGTATGAGCTTTTTAATGTCTTGTATTCAATTTGCTAGTATCTTGTTGAGTATTTTTGCATTTGCATTCATCAAGGATATTGGTCTGTAGCTTTGTGTTGTTATGTCTTTGCTTATGATGTTTTATATGGTGATGGAGGCTTCATAGAATGAGTGTGGAAGGACTTCTTACATATGCATATTTCAAAATAGTTTGATGAAAATTGTGGTTAGCTTTTAAAAATTTTTTTAAATGTTATTTATTTATTTTCCCCCTGATTCCCTCCCACCTTCCATCTCTTGCCCTGCTACGAAACTGTCTCTTGTATTGACAGTTACTGTCCATGCTTTTATGCTTTCCAATTTTTCAATTTCTACCATAGAGTGCAGACTTTCGTTATATGTTAAGTTCGACATACAATGCTTCTCTTTCATAGTCTGGTTCACTTAGAATTATATCTTCCATATTCATCTATGTTCTGTCAAATGATAGGGGTCTCATTGTTTTATATGGTTGATTAGTAATCCATAGTATATACATCCCACATATGTCAATTCATTCATCTGTTCTTTGACTTTTGGGTTGACTCCATGTCTTAGTAATTGTGAATTATGCAGCAATGAACATGGATGTGCAAGTATTTTTCTAACTGAATGTATTCCTGTCCTTTGGGTAAATACCAAGAGGGGAACTGTTGTATTACACAGTAGTTCTATTTGTAGGTCTTTGAGGAATCTCCATATTTTTCTCCACAGTGGTTGTACATATAGTGGTTATAATTTAGTGTAGGAGAGTTGTTTTTCACTGCAGCCTCACCAGTACTCATTGTTCTTTATTTTTTAAATCTTAGTCATTCTGACTGGGGTTAGGTGGTATCTCATTGTGGTTTTGATTTGCATTTCCCTTAGGATAAGGAATGCTGAGCATTTTTTCGTAAGTTTTTTGGCTGTTCGTAGCACAGGCAATAATTCAGAAAATAAAAAAATGGTATTACATCAGGTTAATAGTTTCTTGACAGCAGAAGAAACAAGAGTGAAGAGACAACACTCAAAATCAGAGAATGCATTTGCAAACTCTCCTTGGATAAGGGAATAATAACAAAAATATACGGGGAACTCAAGCAGTTTACCTACCACCCCCCAAGAAAGTCAATCCAATTAAAAGATGGGCACATGAGCTGAACAGACAACTCTCCAAGGAAGACATGTGAACAGCCCAAAAGCTCTTATTTAAAAGTGTTGTAGAAGTCAGAAATGAAGCCCTCAGGACCTGGGCTTTTCCTTCTGGAGGGACCGTTATTGATTTAATCTCATTGCTTGTTATCACTCTATTCAGTCTTTCTATTTTTTCTTAGTTCAATCTACATAAATTACATGTGTCCAGAAATATTTTCATCTCATCTAGACTTTCTTGTCATTGGCATAGAGTCACTTACAGTTGTCTCTCATGATCTTTGGTATTCTAGTTAAATCTCTTGTCATAGCACCCGTTTCCTTACTGATGTTATTTATCTGGTTTGTTTTTCTGTTTTTCTTAATTACTCCACCTAATAGTTTATCAACTTATTTTATCCTCTCAAAAAAAAAAAAAAAACACACACACAACTTTTTATATCATTAATGTTTTTTGGTACAGTTGTTTTATTCTCTATTTAATTTCTGTCCTATTACTTCTTTGTTTCTAATACTTTTGGAGTTCTTCGGTTACTGTTTTTCCTTTTTCTTGAGATTTGTAAGCAGGTTATTTATTTGCCAATTTTCTGTTTTCTTTTTTCCTTGTGAGCACTAATTTCTAAAAACTTCCTCCTATACTGCTTTCAGTGTCCCAAAGTTTTTTAAGAGTGGTGTGTTCATTTTCATTGATTTCAATAAATCTTATTATTTCAGTCTTAATTTCTTCAGTAGTTTTGAAGTTGTTAAGTAATAGATGGGTTCCTTTCCATGTTTTTGTGTATTTTTGAAGGTTCTTTCTGTTTTTGATTTCAAGTTTATTTTTGTTGTGATCAGAAAAGATGCTAGATGTAGTTCCTATACTTTTAAATTTGTAAAGACTTGTTTTGTGCCCTATTATGTGGTTGATCTTTGAAAATGTTTCATGTGAGGATGAGGAAAGTGTGTATTATGTGGTTGTTCAGTGAGATGTTCTATAAATGTCTATCAGATCCATTTGGTTTATGATATCAATTATCTCCTGTGTATCTTTGTTTATTTTTGTCTACATGATCTGTCCTGTTGTGACAGTGTAGTTTTGAAGTCCCCAATATTTAGTGTGTTTCAAACTACAGCTCCCTTTAGAACTAGCAGTCCTTTTTTTTAATGTTTTGGATGCCCCAATCCATAAATATTTAAAATTATTACATCTTTTTGATGACTTAATAGTTTAGTACTATGTACTAAAGAGTATAGTATCTTTCTTTACCTCTTTTTATATACTGGTATCATGACTCCAGCCTTTTTGGTTTCTGTTTTCATAAAATTGCTTTTTCCAGCCCTTCACTTTCAGTCTATGTATGTCTTTAGCAGTGAGGCATATTTCTTGCAAGCAGTAGATAGAAGGCTCCTGTTATTTTATCCAATCAGGTATTCCATGTCTTTTAATAGGAGAATTTAATCCATTAACATGCAATATTATTATTTATATTTGTAGATATATCCCTGCCATTTTGTTAGTAATTTTCTTTTTCTTTAGTTTTTTATTTTTATTACTTTTATTTATACATTCAATCGCTATACATCATTAAGATTGTAAAGAGGTTTTACCAAACATGATATACACCGCACACCAGGCAAGTTGAGAATACTATACATGACATCATCAACAGGCAATGAACTGCATTTATGTCCCACAAATGTCTTACTTCTTCATTTTTAAAAAAATTTCCCTTCCTGCACTCTTCGCCTCTTTAATTTCTATTTGTCTCCCTTTAATTTTCTTGTGTAGTAGTTCTTTAAGTATTTCTTAGGAAGCTGGTCTACTGTTGGTTAATTCTTTTAATTTTTGTTTATCTGGAAAATGACTTCATTTCTCTTTCCCATTTGAAAGATAATCTTGATGAGTATAGTATTCTTGGCTGAATTTTTTCTTTTCTTTCATAGTCTTAAATATGTCTTCTCATTCTTTCTTGTCTCATTGTTTCAGTTGAAAAATCAAAGGTTAACCCAATGGAGTACCCTTTGTAAGTTGTTTGATGTTTTCATTGCTAGTTTAAAATGTTGTCTTTGATTTTTACCAATTTAGCTATAATGTGCCTTGGCGAGGATCTTATGTTGAATCTATTTGTTGTTCTTTGTGTTTCCCAAATCTAGACGTGTGTATATCTTTCTAAATGTGGGAAGTTTTCAGATATGTCTTCGTAAAAATGATTTTCTATGCCTTTACCTGTCCCTTTCTGGGATATCTATTATGTTGCTATTCATCCACTTACTGGTGTCAAAAGTTCCTGTTAGTTGCCCTCATGGGGAGAGAGGGATTTTTCATTCATTTTGGTGTTTTGGATTTAATTAGAAGTTTTGTCTTCAAAGTCAGAGATTCTTCTCTGTGGTTAGTCTGCCATTAATACTTTACAGGAAGATTTTGATTTCTCATATTTTTATTCTTCATCTTCAGAAGTCCTCTTTGATTTCTTTCTTTTTTTTTTTTTTTTTGAGAGGTTTTTCGCTATAGGGCGTGTGCGCTCGCCAGACAGACAGAGACATAGAGACAGAAAGCGAGAAATCACCCCCCAGGGGGGATGGCCACGCCGCAATCCCTTCTCCTCCATTCTCCTCTCGGGATCTTGGGCACGCACGCACACGCGCCCGGCGTGAGTTGTAAGCCACCGGGTCCGAGACGCGAACCGCGGTCGACTACGTGGGAGTCCAGCGACATAGCCATTACGCTAACTGCTGGTTCTCCCTCTTTGATTTCTTTTTAGGATGTCTATCTCTTTATGGAATTTCTCATTCGTGTCATGGAATGATGGTCTCATTTCCTAGAATTCATTGTCTGTTTTCATTTGCATCTCATTGACTTTTGTTATGATGACTACTTTGAATTATTTTTCTAACATTTTGTGATTTGTTGTGTTTTATCCATTGTCAATGAGAAGTTATTGTATTCCATTGGGAGAGAGATAGTTCCTTGTTTTCTCATATTTATTGTGTCTCTGCATTAACTAAGGTATCTGGTGAAATACTAACTTCTTCCTAATTTTTGGAGCAGATTCTTTAGGTCTGGAGTGTGGGAGGAAAAATGGTCCTAGGTTTCAGGTGTGTTCCTTGCAATGTGATTCAGGAGGGGCTGGTGACCTGCTTTGTATTCCATATTAGAGCAGTGCTTATGTAGTCTGCACATGAGACTGTTTGTGGAGGTACAGAAGAGCTGTGTATGTGTGATATCAGTTGGAGCAGGAACCATTCCCCTGGACTTGATTCTGATATGAAGTAGAGTGCAACTAGTCCTGCTTTCCAGATGGGGGTAGTCCAAAATTCTCCAGTCTCTATTGGGTGGGCGTGTCTTCTTTCACATCTTTTGTTCTTTCTGGGCTATGGAGACTTGACTATAAATGGTGCTCCATCAGCTGTCAATTTGCAAGAAAGTGTAGCTCTCTTGCCTGCTTCAGGTGAGGGTACGGTGGGAGGTCCAATTTCTTTTATCCCTGCAACTGCTCTTTCACTTCTCTGTGATTTATGTTAGTTCTTTGACAATTTTTTTTTGTTTCTCTGTGGATGGGAGTGCTATAACCCATGGTGGGAGTCTGGAGTTCAGAGTTTCAGAGCAGAGTTTCTCTCATTTTTCTGGAGGGAGGACTTGGGAAGAGGGAAGTTGTCCAAAACTTTGCCCACTTCAGCTGGTTGATCACTCTACTTGTGCAAGTAGAAACCATGCAAAGTAGGAATTCCTGTTGACTCTTTCCTGTCCCCCTCTTCAGTGGTCTTGCCTGATTCCTCTCTCTTCAGGGGCTTCTTCCAGGCAGTGGCCATGGCCTAGGTACTTGTGGGCTTCAGAGGCAACAGCAGTCAACCCTACTTTCAATCAGTGGCCATGTTTCCCTGACTTACCTCAGTCTCTCCAACCCTGATACAGCCAGAGGCTGAGCCAGGGAAGCTGAGCTGGAGAGGTGGAATGCAAAGTAGAAGCTGTGTCATCAGTGGGCAAGTGCACAGCACAGACAGGTAACACAGATGGGTGGCAGTGGCAGTCTGTGAGGGCAGGTAGCACCTTGCAGCACAGAGGCAGTGGCAGGTAGTGCAAGCTGCAACAGGGGCCAACAGATGCATGAGCAGACAAATTATGTTGAAGATTTCAGAATTAAAAGCCTAATTAGAGCTTTTAGTTTATGTGAACAGGTAATTTTTAAGACAGATGATAAGGAAAATTAGAAATGAGGTTGTAAAAGGAGCAGTTATGTTTGTGTGTTTAGTGGCTCTTGGCTATGTTAGTATGCTGCTCAAACAAGCATCTTTCTATAGAGACATGGAGGAGAAAGATAGAAAGATGTACCCTTTTTTGTCATTTCCCCACTAATTAGAGAAAATAAAAGTAAAGAAGATCTCTTCTATAATAGGTGTCTTTGAGCTCCAGCTAAACTAAATCATATGTACTTGACTTACATATGAACTTATATGTTATGCCCTGACTATTGACTTCAGTAAATAGATTGACAGCTAAAACAAATTTAGCATTTAGCATTTAGAACCTCTTACAGAAGGACATCACCTGTCTCTTACCCCAATACTGAAATTGGTACAAGTAACAGGGAGACCGTAGCTATGATTCATTCAGGAGTATTGTGTCTAAGTGTAATTTTTGTGGCATTTCAACCACTGAGTGATTTCAAATTTCTAAATAGATGGTAAAGTACATCAGCATGATTAAATGCACTCCCACAAGAACAAGTGTTTGTTCTCAATATCATCACATAGTCTGCACAACTCTAATTTCAGAACCTAGATGTTCAAAAACACCTGTCACAATACGTTGAACATGATTATGTTTTCTGCAATGGAATGGTGTGTAAAACATTAAGGCTCTTGACTGAAAAGTAAAATATGAAGGTGGCCTTCTTTCTTCAATAAGGATTCAATTGCAAAGGTGATTTTTTTTCTATCTTCAAGGAGTTTTAAAGATTAGAGACCAATAGTTTGCATATTTAGAAAACTTGGACATTTTATTCCTGTTGACTCATTTCTCAGGTTGGTGACTTTGAGAAGTCAATTATGAATTAAGAAAAGAATGCCCTTTGTGTTGTACTGAAGTAGAAAACAAGATACATTGAAAAATAACTGTCAAGATGATGTATAAGTAATATGTATACATGCACACACACACATACAAACACAAACACATACATACATATGATTTACATTAGCTACTTTTTTAAATGTGTAATAATGTATGGTCTTTTGAAAAATACAATACAACAGGAGAAGAGAGCAAAGGTAATGGGTTGTCACGAAAGTCGTGATGCATTTTTTTGCATAGAAAAATACCTTACGACTCTCCTGATGACCTAATAGATGTATATTTCATGTTTATAGAAATATTTCAAAGAAGATAAATGCCTAAAATACTTTATACAATCCATGGAAGCATACCAGTATCACAATTCTCTTTGATGCTGAGGCCACATGGACCATCCTAGGTTCACATCTCAAGGGTTCCATTTATATGTTGGGTGCGCATGTACATGCTGTGATGTTGGCTGGCCAATATCAGGGTGGATTGCAGCATGAGGTCCTTGCTGGGGGTACCTGTCTCTTTCTCCTTCTCTCTCCCTGCCTCTCTCTCTCTCCCATGAAATAAATAAATAAATAAACTTTTAAAAGTATTTATTAAATTCTATTTATTCATTAATTTATTTTAATTTGACCAGAGAGAGACACAGAGAGCACAACGTAGGGAAAATGAGAAAGCAAGCCACCAGGTCTGGGACTCGCACTGTGGCTGGCCGTGTGGAAGTGTCCAGTGCCTCAACCACCATGCCACCTGCTGGTCCCCTAAATAAATAGACTTTTTAAAAGATTTTAGAATTATCATAAACATGGTCTGAATTAAAATATTATATATGAGTACTACCTTTTTTTAATGAATCAATGTTCTATTTCCCTATTCTATTTTTTATATTTCAGAATTTCTTGGTGTAACTCTTTTTAGCAGGATCCAAGATTCCATGCCCGCCTACCCCATCCAGTTTTCTTCTTTCTAGAGGAAAGATTAACTAGGTGAAAATAAGGAAATAGCACTATATAAGCAAACAGAGAGAACAAGTGAGCTGTGGTTTTAGAAATAACAGAATGGATGCTTCAAAAATAAGTGGATACATAAAATCTGGTTATTACAGAAATCAAGGAATTATAGGCCACAAATATCATTGTGGCGTGTATGTATCACCTTGCACTACAGCATTAACCAAGCTATTTCAGTAAATACACCATGCTAGAACTAAATTGATAATCAATTATAATGGAGAAGCAAGAACAGTATCTTCAAATTGCATCTATGTTAGTACTACACTGGTGCTGTATCAATACCAGATTTCTGGCACTCAAATTATGTACATGCATGAAATATTTTAATTGCCATATTACATAGCACTATGTGTCAGCTGTTCTTCATGATAGGAATTTAAGTCTATAGTACACTTGACTAACGTGCTCATTTATTTTAATAAATGTCAAATAAATCAAATATTTAATAAATATCAAATATGAATAATTCTAGTAATGCATCTATTAATGTCATAAAAAATAGCTTTAGGCCTTATGTGAAAATAAAAGTTTATAGATTTGCGTATCCAAGAAGGGACTTGGTATGGTGAAATACAGTCATAGCCTGCTTGTGGCTTTAGACCTTACTTAAAGAACCATTGGTCCTCATGGCCAAAAGGAAAGTGCATTCTTTTTAAAGTAGCCATAAATTTAATGTATGTTGCAAAGTATTTGACCAGGTAGTTTCACAGTGTCAAGAGCTCAATGAAATTCAGTGCTCTGTTTCACTGCTAAGATTGATGTCAAGGCCTCTTCTCACAAAAATACATTAGTTGAAGTTGAAGATAGTTCCCAGCCAGATTAGACCAATGTGGAGATCTTTGCCATTTTGATAGGACCTGAGTGGCACAGTAACTCTAATTGACTTGACAGATGTCATGAACTAGAACTAAATTGAAGGCAGGTCACATTTGCACAGTACTGTAATTTCCAAACAAGGAATCAATACCTCCCAGAGTGATAGTCTTCAGATACACTTGCAGAGAATAAAATATTTACCAGAGTATTTATCATAAAATTCAGTAGGACTGAAGCTGTATCTCACCTTAAATCAAAGTATCCCTATAATATTTATTAAGACTATCATATTATTCATGAATTTCCTTAGCCAAAATTATGTTCCTTTTCACAATTAAATTATAATAGAAAGTTAATTTTGCTTGAACTAGCTGGGAAAATCTTGCACAGCTGGTCAGAGAAGGTGATATAAAACAAATTGAAATGCCCAACATTTTTGTATAAATATGCCTGTCATGTGCAGACCAAAGAATTTAGGGTTGTTGCAGATACTGAAGACTCTATTAATCTGGAAAACCAATTTGTTGCACAGCATCTGTTTCCATTCCATTCCTGACTCTTACCAAATGTTAGAGCCAGCTACCCTAATGACACACATGAAATCATTCAAGACATTGATCTTATTTCAAACAAAAGTAATGTCTTAATTACCTTGTAATAAATAAAAATTTGTCCATTCAAGTGGAGAGAAAGAGAGGGAGGGCAAGAGGGATGGAACAGGAGAGAGACAGAGAAATCTGCATCTGCATATTGGACTGGGTAAACCTTTCAATTTAGCTTACAGGTTTTTTTCCTACCATCCTTCAGAAGCATAGCTAAAGACTCAGTCAATGCCATACCAGCCTTATCTGAACCACTATCCACAGCTCTTGTTTTAAAGTTACCTCTAACACCTTCCCACCCATAGCTTTTACTTCCTAAGGAAAAATGAAATTCTTTCCTTCTCTGCTGTATACCCTGAATTTCTTGAGATCCTTATTCAGGCAGAAGAATGTTCTTAACTCTTCACCTGGACTTCAGCAGTGTTTGATGTAGCAATGAAACACTCAGCTTCCTCCTTAAAATGGCGCCTACCATTCTCATACTCTTTTAACATCAAAATAAGTGTGAGCTGTCAGCAGATAAAAGTAAAGCAAGTGGTTTGCATGAGCTCGAACAAAGAGATACATACAATTGTGGAACTGCCTGAAAATCCAATGCTATAACTAGTTTCAATCTGGAAAGACAGAAAATATATGAAAATCTGCCTCAATTTCTCTTTCCTGTTTATGGAAGACACCTTTAATTCACTACAGCACTTTTTCCAATACCAGCTCTATGAAGGCAGAGATTAATTGATTGTTGGCTAACTGATTTTATTCTTTGGTGTGTTGCTATATTCCTAGGACCCAGGTCTGTCTGACATATCACATGCATGCCAGGTACTGTTCACATATTTACTTATTTTCAATAAATAATTGTTAAATAAATGGAATAAATGACTCAACTATACCTTCAGAACCCTTTGTAGCACGACACACTAGACAAGAAAATGAGATGTGCTTGGATCATGGGTTCTCACAAGCCAACCTCATTGTAAGGAGATGGAATAAATATGGCAGCAGGCTGTTATTAACTCACAAAGTAGGTCCAGTATCTCCTCTCACTCTGGTCTACCCCACGCTATGGCTGTAGGACTTATCTGCTCCCAGTGGAAATTTATAGCTTAAAACAATAGAAATATATACTTTCCTGGTTCTTGAAGCTAGAAGTCCAAAATCGAGATGCCAGCCTTACCATGCTCCCTTGGAAGACTCTAGGAGAGAATGCATCCTTGCCTTTACCAGCCTGTAGAGGCCTCTGGTATTCCTTGCCTTGTGGCAGCATAACTTTAGTCTGTTTCTATGGTCACATGGCCTTCTTCCCTGTGAGGTCCCTGTTTAAGTGTCCCTCTCTTTTCATTTTTATAAATACCAGAAATTAATTAGGGCCCACTCTATTCCAGTATGATTCATCTTAACTTGTTACGTCTAAAAATACCTGTTTCCAAATAAGTTTGCATTCACAAATGCCAAGAATTGGGATTGGAGCATATCTTTTTTGGGGAATTTGTCACTTTAGTCCTTAAGGACCTTGCAACTGACAGTGACTATACAGATAAGTAAACAGGAAATTCCAAGTAGGTGATAATATGTTTTCATAGAAGAAATAGAGTCCTGTGAGAAAAACTATAAAAGGAACACCTACTCAGATTGGCTAAAGGCTTCAAAATTTTACTCAATGGCAGATGACAAAAATCTGACAATAAATCTTATTACATAATGAGAATTTGAGATAGACAGTTTATGTCTGGTGCAACTGTTCCAGAAGGCCATCAAGAACCCAGGCTTCCTCTGATTTCCTTGTCCTCCAGTGTGGCTCTTGTTCTCATGGACACAGAATGTCCCCTTCAACACTAGACATCAGGTCTGCTCCAAGATCATCTGTGTAACTCTTCACCTGGACTTCAGCAGGGCTTGATGTAGCAATGAAACACTCAGCCTCCTCCTTAAAGTAGGGCCTGCTCCTCTCATACTCTTTCAACATCAAAATGAGAGCAACTGTCAGCAGATGTGAATGAAGCAAGTTGTTTATATGAGCTCGAATGAAGTGATGGAAGGAGAAGGGGAGACATGCACATGAACAGAACCTGACTCTACACCAAGAAACCAATAGTGTCCAGGGGGCTCCTCCTGATGAAGTTCTTACAGCTCATTGGCCAGAACTAAGTCACAAGACCATTCTTTTTTTTTTTTTTTTTTTTGGAGAGGCTTAGAAAATAAGTGTCACTGACTGGGCACGTGACTAGTATGTACAAAATTGGAGTTCTGTTAGTATGGCAGGAGAAAAGAGGGGGTTTAGGTAGACGACTAGTAGATTCTGTCACAGAAATTGTCCCAAAGATAGTGATCTCAAAACTGAGACTCAGGATGAGTAAGAGTCATACTGGTGCAAAGGGCTGTGAGAGGTTTTCCCGACAGAGGGCAGAGCACCTAGAAAGATCTGGAGGCAAGAAAGAGCTGGGTAGGAAAAGATGAAGGAATTTCAATTTGGTGGGACTTTTTAAAAAAGAATTATTTATTTAATTTTATTCATTCATTCATTCATTTATTTTAATTTGACCAGAGAGAGAGAGGGAAAAAAAAAAGAGAGAGAGAGAGAGAAAGAGAGGGAAAGTGAGAAAGCAAGCCACCAGATCCAGGACTTGAACTGTATCAGCCATGTGGGAGTGTCCAGCGCCTTAACCACCACGCCACCTGCTGGTCCCTTGGTGGGATTTTTAAGTGGACAGTCACACTAAAAGAGGAACCTTCAGGCCCATGTGTCAACAGGGCTTTTAGTTGCCATTAGAAACAAACTTGGACCAATTTGAACAGAAAGCAGAAAATGAAAGTATTAAAATGTTCCTGGGCAGCTCACAGAGCTTCCTAGGACTAAAGAATTACATGAGACTGCGTTGCAAGCACAACATCCATCCACAATGGACACAATGAGTCTGCTACTGCCACCATGGCTGGGCGCTGGCCACACTCACAGCACTGACCAGATACCGATACTACCACCAAACGCCCTGCCTCTAAGGCCCAGGAACTCTCCCTAGCCACTCGTGTCACCTCCCAATTCGAAGTCTGTTTAAGTGAGTGAGCCCCTGTAATGTGCCTCAATTCTAACCACAAGGAAGTCTAAATATTTAGCATGGTTTTACTTCGAACATGAGAGATGGTTCTTCCTCCCACAAGAAAATACCCCAAACATAAGAAGAGGCCTTAGACACTGGGCAGCTAGCGGGGTATACTCTTAGGGAAGTAGGGTGTCAAGAAAAGACCTGAAGTAGGAGAATATCCAGGGAAGATAGCCTTGGGACAGATCCGTCTAGCTGCAGGGTGAGAAAGGACGCATAGTGAAAGTGGAATGAGATGCATAACTAGCATATTTAGCCTTTCTGTTCCTAATTTTACTTCATCTTTAATTTTAAAAATTAAATTAAATTTAAAGATGAAGTAAAATTGTGTTGTTAGTTGAGAAAAGGGGAAGAGGAGGCAGGGCCTTAACTGTTCTCCTGCACTTTAGCTTGTGCTACTGAGCCCAAAGCAGCAGGCTTGTAATAGCAAAGTAAGCCGCAGACTCAGTACCCCCTCTACTGTCCCCATCACAGAATGAGCCTGAACTTAGCTGGCAAGGGAAGGCTGTTGGAGCAGCCTTTCGTCCCTGTCTGTGGATGAATGATGCACTAGGACCTAGTGAATAGCTGGAAACACAACCTGGGATCATGTCTCCCTGCTTTCACCTCCTGAATTGCACCTTTATCCAGAATGAATTAATAAGGCTTTATTACCATGACAGTTTCCTGTCTCTGCACCCGAGGAACTGAAATCTCTAAATCCCACTAAGATTAAGTGCCAGCTCTTATTTCAGGGAGACATAAATAATGAAAATCTCTGGGTATTCTCCTTTTTTATCATGCCAAGAAATCAGACAAACACAGCCTGGGAATTGACTTTTTAGCAGCTCACAGACACAGCAGTTTCTGCATCAAATAGCCATTGGATATGAGGGTACTTCAAAAAGTTTATGGAAAATGCAATTAAAGTGTACGTTTATTTTGGCATAAGAAATATTAAAATTCATGTGTAGTTTTTTATCACATGCATTTTCCATTCACTTTTTTTTATACTTAACTCAGAAGATTTGTTTGTTAGGAAGGAGCTGTCAGCACTTTATCAAAGATGAAGAGGTCAGAGGAGGATAGAAGGATAAAGGCCCCTCAGCTGGGACATTTCTTGGCCACAATCAGGATAGCAGACGGCATGAGTCCCAACTCCTGCAGAGGCCGTTCCATGTCAGCCTCTGAGAAGGCCCGTCTAGGGAAGCCGCTGAGTAACTGCACAGGGTCCTGGCCCCCTCCAGGTTACTCTCCACCGTGGAGTTCCACATAGAGCCTCACAGCTGCCAGCTGTTCCTGGGCCCGGAATGTCCGGGTCAGTGAGGTCCCACCTGGCAGCCTGACCTGTATGCGACATGGTCATACTCCTGCTTGGGGGGGAGGCTCCTGGCTGGGTGAAGAGGGAACAGGACCTGGCTCTGCTATTGGTGGGGTTGGCTGAGAACTCACACTACCACCATACTTCTTGGTTCTTTCGATCTTTTCTCGAACCCTCTGGCTGGCTGCTAACTCTTCAGCTTCCTCCGCCCTGCGCTCCCCAGCAGCCCTGTGCAGATCGTCTTCTTGTAGCCTCTGTCGTGCAGCTGACAACTCTTGCCCTTGTCTTCTGCGCTGTCGTTCCCGTTCCAGTGCCTCTCGTTCCTTTCTTTCTTCACTCTCCCGCTGCTTCTGGGCCACCAGCTCCAGCATCTTCTTAGTCTGTTCCTGTCTTTCCCCTCCACTCAGAATGGGTTTGCCTTCTCCAGAAGCAGACCCAGATCCTCCAGGGCCACCCTGCTCTGCGAGGGTGGTTCCCGTTGCAGAACTTGACCAAGGGGAGTCTCTAGAGGCTAGTCCACGTCGGGATCGTCTTCGTGCTCCATCAGCCAGTCCATCGCAGCCTCGATGCTCTGGTTCCCTGCGGGGGCCAGAGCCTTCTCCGCGCGTCCCCTGGGGAAGCCCATTTCGATGAGGCTCTCCCCCCTCAGCTCCGCCATGGCGCCGCGCTGCTGCCTCTGCGGAGACCTCGTGTGACAAGAAGAGAGGTGGGAGGGCTCCATTCACTTTTTTTTTTTTTTTTTTTTTTCTGGAAAGGTTTTTGCTATAGGGCACGTGCGCTCGCCAGACAGAGAGAGAGAGACAGAGAGACAGAAAGCGAGAAATCACCCCCCGGGGGGATGGTCACGCCGCAGTCCCTTCTCCTCCATTCTCCTCTCGGGATCTTGGGCGCACGCACACGCGCCCGGCGTGAGTTTTAAGTCACCAGGTCCGGGTTGGGAACCACAGTCGACTACATGGGAGTCCAGCGACATAGCCCTTACACTAACTGCTGGTCCCTCCATTCACTTTTGAAGACTCCTCATATTGCAAAGCGGGACAAACAGGCTGAGTGCCTCCCATGTCACCAGGTGGAGAAGCCCCTGTGTTAAATGTTTGTGATAGTGTTGGGGGTCACCCTACTGAACACACAGATTACTTCAGTAATTTCATGCAGCAAGTGTGTGACAAGCAGGGTGTCTGGAAGTCCCCACACCCTCCAGTGAGGGAATGTGGATTGGCAAAGATGTGGGGATGGAATAAGAGGCTGCTGCAAGAGTTTGTAAAACAGGGGCATGTGACTGGGACTGGGGCTCTAAGGGTAAGTGGCAATTCACCTCGAGTGGCCAGGCTGAATGTGTTGCAGCCCCAGAGTCACCAGCGCAAGGACAGAGTAGACTAGCCGGGGCCAGAGAGAGAAGTGAAGAGGCAGGGAATCATCAATGGCTCCAAGATTCCAGTTGCCCTGCCCAAGGGACCGTGAGTTCCTCTTCATATACCAGGGTGCCATTGCTCCATCTTGGACAGGCAAAGGGAGCCATCCAAATTAAGCCACTGAGGCCCTTCTTCAGTAGCTATTGGGTATTAAGAAAAGATACAACTTAAACTAAAAGAAACAGAAATGCTATAGACTGGCAAATGGTTTTCTTGCTCATGGGGTACCCCTAAGTGAAATCAGTTCAGTCATAGAAAATAGAGAAGCTGCTGTTTTGGTGCACGTTTGAGCTTAACATGAGTGAATTCAAGATGCAACTACATCTTGCATTAAATTTTATTTTATTGATTTTTTTTTGTATCTTGGACTTCCTGTTTATTTTCAAATAGCTCCAAATTTATTGTCCCCGTGTTTATGCTTGTTGGCATGAATTTACTATTTCTTTTTTCTTTTTCTTTTCTTTTTTTGGAGAGAGTTTTTTTGTTTGTTTGTTTTTGTTTTTTTGGTTTTTATTTTATTTTTATTTTTTGCTATAGGGTGCGTGCACTCGCCAGACAGACAGAGAGAGACAGAGAGACAGAAAGCAAGAAATCACCCCCCAAGGGGGATGGCCACGCCACAATCCCTTCTCCTCCACTCTCCTCTCGAGATCTTGGGCACGCACGCACACGCGCCCTGCATGAGTTTAAGCCACCAGGTCCAGGACACAAACCACAGTCGACTACATGGGAGTCCAGCGACATAGCCATTACGCTAACTGCTGGTCCTGAATTTACTATTTCTTGACAACACTAACTTGAAAAAATGTGATGGTTATCCCATGCCAAGTGTACCACTTACCAAGCCTGGAACAACACATTTAAAGAGATGCTAGGAGTTATCCAGAAAAGTATTTAGCCAGAATCATGGCCTGAGATTCTTTACAAAAGCAAGGACAGAACAGCTTCGCTCGTGGCCTCCCTGCCTCTTGTTCTTTGCTATTGTACCCCAACACAGAAAGCATTTTTAATAGAAAGCTTCAAGGAAAATCATAAACACATCTCAAAAGCATTCAGTTCTTCGGCTAGCCCCTCTCCATGCTCAGTCTGAAAGAGTAGCATATGCTTCTTTGACCAGAACCTCCATCCTCCAGTAATTCACCAAAATGACAAACAGAAAGGGAAAGCAGAAAAGCACCCGATATATGTTCTTTAGGCCTTCTAGAAAACATGGAGTATTTCCTTTGACAACATGCATGGGAATCTACAAGAAAGGTGATATAGTAGACATCAAGGGAATAGGCACTCTTCAAAAAGGAATGCCCTACAAATGTTACCATGGCAAAACTGGAAGAGTCAACAATATTACCCAGCATACTGTTGGTATTGTTGTAAACAAACAGGTTAAGGGCAAGGTTCTTGCCAAGAGAATCAATGTGCATATTGAGCATTCGCATAGCAGAGATAGCTTCTTAAAAATGTGTGAAGAAAAATGACCAAAGAAGGAAGTCCAAGAGAAAGGTATCTAGGCTCAACTGAAGTGCCAGCCTGCTCTAGCTATTTTGTGAGAACCAATGGAAAGGAGCCTGAGTTACTGGAACCTATTCTCTATGGATTCATGGCATGACTGGTATTAAAAATAAATAAAATAGAGGACAACAGATGGTGTAGCGGTTATGTCACTAGATTCCCACATGCTGACCCAGTAGCTTGAAAATCATGCAGAACACATGTGTGCTTGTGCCTAAGATCTGGGGAGGAGACTGGAAGAGAAGAGATAGTGACATGGCCATCCCCCTGGGGAGTGATCTCTTACTTTCCCTCTCACTGTGTCTGTCTCTCTCTCTCTCTTCCCTTCAAGCACATGTGCCCTCAGGCAAAAATCTCTCAATAAATAAATAAACAAACTCTGGTTTATAAAAATGTTTTTATTAACCAAGTAGAATTGTGGTGTTCTCTCCCCCAAAGAACATTTTAATTGGGTTCTAATTTACCTTGTAGTATCTTTATTCAAATTTTGTGTTTTTCTAGTTGAAAGATGTAAGGTGATGGGCCAGCAGGTGGTGTGGTGGTTAAGGTGCTGGACTCCCACATGGCCAGCTGTGGTTCAAGTCCAAAACCTGGCCACTTGCTTTCTTACTCCCCACCCCCCTGTCTCTCTGCTGAGCACACATGCTCTGCAGCACATTAAAAATAATAATAATTAAAATAAATAAATAAATATTTTTTAAAAAGATGTAGGGTGGTCTGAGCAACAAAAAAACTCAGTTGGTTAGGAAACAGCAAAAAATAATAATAATAATAATAATGACAGAGAAAAAAAATGGCACATGATTATCCTTGAGATGGTCCTCACACTGTTGCCAAAATGTTTTAATTTTCAATAGATCAGAGGGTAATCATGAAATGTGAAAGCCTGCCTTCCCCTCTTTCATTCTTTCAAATGCCCTCTCTCTCTCGACATGTGCTCCTGCATGTATACTTCACGGTTGCTTCCACAGGAGTTGGCAGCTCTTGCAGGAAATGCCGTTAAAACCAGTCAGGCTGTGGATGGCTGAAATAAGCCTGTTTCAGGGCCCCTTTAATTAGTGCAAAGATTCTAGTCATTCATCAGTTCTCTACTTCCTTCGGAGCTGTTGATCTAATAACTGACTGTTAAATCACGTGCCAAAAAAAACCCATAAATTTCCAGTCTTAATAAATCCAAAGATTACCTTTTATGTTTCATAAGGCACAGAGGAACCAAATCTAATCATTTGTAGGACTTCTTTGATCTAGGCAGGATGTTTATTTTATCATTTTAAGATTTCATTGGGCAACATGTAGAAAGACACACAGATGGAGATAATAAAGAAGAAATATGTGTATCCACACACAAAATTTGAAGATCTCTGAATGCTCCTGTGTGTATGCGTGCGTGAGACCCACTCATTGCTTCTTTTTATTTTCCTAATTGATTCATCAACCTAGGCTTTGTTAAGCTTTCTTACAAAATAGTTACTTCTTGGGCTAATTCACCCATCATCTTCACAATTTGCTTTCACAGATACTATTATCAACAATTACTCTTCTGTTTTTACATTAATCACTCTACATTTTTTAAGAAATATTTTTGTTTATTATTATTATTTATTATTATTATTAACAATTACTCTTACAATCATTACCATTGCATTTTGATCAAGAATGTTTCAACATCCAATAATGGTGTCCAGTGCTCCTAGGTCAGAGGTACAGGTTGAACATGCTGCCCCTGTGACTCTGGGCTATTTTAAAAGATGTTAACACAAAAATATGCATGTCCTCTTTCCTACTTATCATCATCCCGTCATGTCTTTTGCAGGTGAGAATATTCATTTTCTCTCACCAATTGGCGCAATTATCCAGGTTGCAAGTGGCAGGTTGAAACATATAATCAAGAGTTCCAGAATGTGTATGAAGAGCATCAGAGAGGATGGGAGAGTGGGAAGATAGAAAGGCTCGTTGATTTTCCTCATCAAGCAAACCTTGGTACGAAGACTCCTTCAGATAGAGGCTGGGAGATGCTGACTAGGCCAGAAGGCAGGAACAAAGAACTCACGTTACCCAGAGACACAAATCAAGTGTTCACATACCCATTTTCACATCCCTGATTCACACTTCTAATTTAAGCATTTTCTTTTAAGCAGAGATATGAGTATATTTTCCAGTTAATTAATTAGTTATGGCAGTCAAATATCTTCCTTTTCTTCTTAAGAAAGTTAGATTATGAACATTTTCTAAAAATTCACCACTTTTATAATTTACTGCAATTAATTTTATCAAAACCAAGCATTATCTCCCTCTCCTGATTTAATCTGTAAATAAATGAGTACATTATCTATCCTAAGAAAGGATAAGAACCGACAGTATCTTTAATAAAAATATTTCACTCTTGCTGTGAAAAACTAATAAAACTCAAAATACATACATATCATGGTTCATTTTACTTCACATCCATTATGGTCGTCTTCAACATTCCATGTCAGTTAAAATGTTGCACACTTGGTCTGAAGTGCACACTGGTCAATTTAGGTGCAAAGTGGAAGTTGTCCTAGTATTTGTTTCTAGTCTTCTTGTTATACTCCATTCTTAGTTTTCTGTGCTATCACTTTTCTGGAAGGTCAGCAGTCCTTATTGTTGTCAAGGAAAGCTCCATGCCATTTCACTCTTTGCTAGTTCAATTGTTACTTATCTGATTGCGGTTGAAGATGAGGCTTTATAATCTACATATGGCTTTAAGAAAGCACATTAAAATGGATTAACATCAAATAGAAAGAATATTGTGTTTCATTTCCATCATCTTTGACAAAAACATTTATTTATTTAGTGTGTGTGTGTGTGTGTGTGTGTGTGTATGAGAGAGAGAGAGAGAGCGCATACCCAAGAGTCCAGCCTTCAGTCAGTTCAAGTATGGGTAAACACCAGCCCACGGCACTCAAGGAGATCTCTGGACTTGAACCTGAAACTTTCACATATGAGACTGCATCACAGTCTGTTGTATTTCACAACAGAACTACCATGTGGCCCCTTGTTTCCAATGTCTTGATTTCTTTACCAGCTTACACAGTGAGATGGTACTGATGGAACACTTACTACTTACCATGAGTATGACAGGTGACAGTGATATATAGGAAAACTCTGTACCCTCTAGAAACCACAAAAACAAGTACTTACACTAGAGTTCAAAGACCAACTTGGCCACAGATGATTTGATCATAGACTAGCCTTGGTTTCTTCTCTATTAAATAGGGATAGTTATAGATAGTTAACTAACTATTGATAGTTAGGGATAGTTAGGAATTCTTCACAGAACTGCTGATAGAATCAACTCATCACATGAAATGGTGCATAAGGTATGACTGGTGATGATAATAAAGGAGACGAGAAGGGAAATAAGATGATGCTAATTAGACACGATTGGGGGAGCACCACAGTCATAGAAGTTGAAGCAGTAGAGAGTGAGCACTGAGGAGGAGCCACACAGGCAGGGCAGGGGCTGACAGAGCCCAGTTGAGGTCTCTGAGTCACCTAGGAGGAGAGGGCATTTAGAAACCTACATATTGACCTCTGCCCAGGGCAGTCCCTTTCCAGGTGACTTGGAAACTCATCTGTGAAGTCATTGGAAGCTCAGAGGTCAATATTGTTGTTTTTAAGGTTTACCTGATTTACTTCTTCAGAGAGCAAGACAGAGAAAGAGGAAGAAGGAGAGCTAGAGAGACAGGCACTCCCAACCGGGTCTTCATGCCGCAGCCCACCCCAGCCTCAGCCAGCATGGTTCATAGGCATGCAGACACAAGCCTGACACTTATTGGAAGGCCCCAGAACACAAACCCGGGACACATGGGTTCAGGTGCGTTACTGCTGTATCAGTGTCTGACCCTATCAGAAGCCAATGTTGACAGAAGAACTCTTACCACTGGTGATTGCATCTGAATTTGATTTTCATTTAATCAAATTCATAGGCAATCAGCTTCGCAACACTAGTTTAACAGTACTGCTCTGTCCTTGCTTGAAAGTGGAAATGTGCACAGTGAGTACCTTTTGGGAGACAATGCTGGAAAGTCAGCCTCTGAAATGTATTGAATTATTTTAAAATATTTAGTGAGTAACTACCATTTGTAGCCAACCTTAAAGAATAGATCTATCCCTGTCTTCATGGGCCTTACAGTCTATGGAGAGAGAATTGTAATGAATTATAAGAATGAAAACGCAGTTGACACCTAAAGTGTAGTAGTGTAGCAGTGTACCAGAAACAGGAGGGTGGCAAGAACACTCTAGCAGCAGGAGCGACACATACAGGTCCTCCAGACTGAAGGAAAGCAGAGCTCTTTAAAACTGTGCATTAGAAGGGGTTCTGGGCTATCAAGAGAGGAGGATAGAAAATTCAGAAGCAACCAGAACAAGCAGGTGATTTTTAAGTCATGTTACAGAGATTGCGTTCTATCCACTATGGTTTTAGGGGAAACATGACATGATCAACATTTCAATAAAGAGGGATGATTCTGGCTGTAGAGCCTAGGTTGCAGGTAATTAAGCCAGGTGTTAGAACAATTCAGAAGTTGCTAGAGAGTCCACGCAGAGAGTGTTGGTGGCCTGGACCATGACATTGCAATGGAAATGAGCAAAAGGAGATTGAATACAGAAATTAAGTACGGATTAAGTACAGACTAAGTACCAATTAAGCCATTTTGAATCACAGGTAAAGAGTATACAGAGACTATGTTTGCATGATCGGGGTTAGAAATAAGAGAATGGGTTCAGTGTTCGACAGGCTGACTTAAGTACCTGCATATAGGTTTTTTTAGGCCAGTGGTCCTCACCCTTCCCTGAGGCAGGACTGGCTGCACAGAAGACAATCTTTCCGTGTATTGGGATGGACAGTTGGTCCAGAGATGAGCCAGGTCCAGTATACCCATTTCCACCACTGTCATATCACAATATATGATAAAACAATCACACAACTGTAGAATTCATGCTCTCACGAGAATCCAATACTCCTGCTGATCCTACCAGTGGCAGAGCCCAGATGGCTACACAAGCAATGGGGAATGGCTGCAAACACACTTGAAGCCTGACTCGCTGCTGCCCACCCCTACTGTTGCCAAGCAACCAGCACAAGTCTGTGGCCAGGCCACCAACAGCTGGCACTGGTCTGGCTCTCCAGTGCGTAGGATGGCCTGAAGATGAAGAAATAGAAGCTGCTGACATCAACTAGGAATTGAAGTTAAGGGAATGGGTGAGATAAGCCAGAGAAAGTGAGAAGATAACCTAGGAATAAACTCTCATGCAACAACTACATGTAAGAAACCAACAGAGGACAAGAATTCCATGAAGAAGACAAAGAAGGAGTAAAGAGATAGAGCAGAGCCAGCAGATGGCATGGTGATTGGGCAGCGCACTCCCACATGGCCAACTGCAGTTCAAGTCCTGGACCCAGTGTCTTGAAACTCACATTGGGTGCATGTTCAGGCATGCCTAAAATCCCGAGAGGAGAATGGAAAAGAAGGGATTGTGGTGTGGCCATCCTCTGTGATTTCTCACTTTCTCTCTCTCTTCTCTCTCTCTCTCTCTCTCTCTCTCTCTCTCTGGCAAATGTATGCACCCTGTCGCAAAAACCTTTAAAAAAAGAGAGAGAGGGAAAATGAGATATTCTGGTGCCACAGAAACAAACAAACAAAAAAAGAAGGTGTTTTAGAAAGGACAGGATGGCCTACTGTGTCAATAATTATGGCGAAATCATGACCTACTAGGATGTTTCAGTAAAATGGAGTGGACATAAGCAGAGTTAGAGGACAGATCAGAGAGGGCAACAAGGAAATGGAAATAGAATAACTCTTCCAAGGGTTTTGGCCATGAAGGGGAAGAAAGAATTAGGGCAGAGGTGAGGCCAGATTTTAAGCTACAAATAACTACCCAGAGAACAGGATCATCAATGACGCAGAAGTCACTGAGGTTAATAGATACCTTTCATAGCCTTCTCAGGAAGGAGGGCTACAGCTAAATTGGCATGTGCAAATAGTTGTCAGTCAGAAAAAAAAAAAAAAAAAAAAAAAAAAAAAAACCTGTGTATGGAAGATGCAGTGAAGGGATGTTGGGATCATTCTCACCACTTTTATCAGCAGAAAATGTCAAGTAGGCTTACACTTTAATTAGGGCACACACTTCCTCTTTCTTTCCCGTCCTCTCTTTCTCTCATTTTCTTCCCCTCCTATATGTATCACTTAAGAAAGCTTTCTAGTCTTGCAAAGAAGTTTCTTCTCACCAGAAGTAGCCACTGTCACTAGCCGTAGCGCTGTCCTGTGCTCATGCAGCCTGGTGTCCATTTCCCACTTGTCATATTCTACAAAACTGCTTCTGTCTTTAACAAATCACACATATTGTGCATCTCCCCCTCCCCTCCCCCAAAAAGAAATAATCATTACCACAGGACAGATAATAATAATTAAGACAAGAGCCTCTTTCAGATCCTTTAAAAGCAGTTTTGAGAATATTTTCTGTCATTTTAAATAAATATGTTGATATCTAATGCATAACTCAAGAGAACCAATTTTAAAATTTGCTGTTTCCCACTCACTCAGTCTAAGAAGCAGGTTGAGCTGACTCATTGGTGGAACTGGTCTCTTAAGAAACAGATGTAAGTGAGAATGTTTGTATTCATTTACAAAGTAGCAATATTTCAGCTAGTCACAGCCACAACACTTCAAGAACAGTCCTCAGCATCATCTCTCCCTTGGAACAAAGCCCCTTCTCTCATGAGAGCTCTGTAATATATTTAATTTTAAAATAATATTGAGACAATCTTCTCATCTGGAGAATACATGAAAAAGTAAATACGTGGGAAAATGCTTTTGAAAACTTCCAGGGGAAACCTATATCTTCTGGAAGTTGGGGGAAGAATTGAAATTGGTGGCATTAAGTGGCTAATGAGAAGACCCTATTGATTAAACATTGCCTACTCATATCTGAAAGGAAAGTAATGAAGTATTACAGCAATATAAAGTAATAATCACAATCGCTGTGGATCTACAAAACATTATTAAATATCCCTTGACAACTCTGAAAAAACTCTAAGCAGTTATGAAGCCTCATTTTAAATTAAAACCTGGCCCTGGTGTCCCACGTCACCCTTACGCAGGCATGGTAATGATGGAGGCTTACGATGCCTTTGTGTACTGCTGCAGAGCTAGCTGGCTGGCCACCCTTATGATATAATCTCTTTCCACCACAATTTAATTAAAACAGTGAAAGATCTGACCTTTGCTGGTGATTTTCTTATCCATAGCACTAAAAATATCCCCTGGAAGCAATCTGTCAATATGATCTTTCAAACACGATCTTGCAAGTACTGTAGAAGAGAAAGGAAATGAGAAACACCAGAGACCAGAAAGGTTAGCAAGGGCTACCTCATGGTTAATTATCATGAACATCACAGTCACACGGCTGTTTACAAGGAGGGTGAGAAATGAATTTCAGCCACCGAATTGTATGAAGCAGTGAATGAAATTCTCCCATTTAGTCTCCAGCATATAATAAGAGTGTAATCAGTAAGAATCGTCTCTCATTACCCCACCTCTCTTCCAGAAACTGTTCTTGAGTGTATTTCAATTTGAATGTCGCTTAAGGCTTTTATGACTTGATTTATAGATGACCAGGGAGACGTTTCTGTTCCCATAACCTCCAGAATTCTACGCACTCTGTAGCAAAAGATCTTGCAATGAAGAAATATCTCTTCTTCACTGATAACAGCAGTTCACTGTCCACTCTGTGCTGATGATTGAGATGTCCCTGTCTGGTTCTAAGACAGATGCCATTTATCTTCATAGCTATGGTGAGAGAGGACTCTTCTCTTTTTCACTATATAAAAGTGGACTTTCAGCCTGGGCTATAATCTGGTGAATGAGGAATGGAAGTGTGAGAGAGAAGTAGGGTACAGGCCGTGATGGGTTCATGTGATCATACTCATCACTCAATAGGGAATGGGTAAAGGCCCAGATCTGAGGCTAGTTAGACTGGACTCCCACAAAGCTAACTGTGGTTTGAGTACCGGACCTAACATCTTGCTTTCCCATTTTTTTTTCTCTTTCTCTCTCGTGCCCTACAGCAAATTAAAATAATAATAATAATAAATAAAATTAAATAGGTAATTCTGGGTTAACTCCTTCACTACTTCCCAGTCACCACTCCTTAGTAAATTCTCCAGTTACTTCTGAGCCCCTCACTAGGCCTGTTGTAAAATGGCAGTAGTATTATTGATTTCACAAACTAAAAACGTTTGTAAAAATAACTATGTTAAGTTTAGAATATCATCTGGTGGTGTTCAGTTATAGGTAAAAACTATTATCAATAGTCAGAAATCAAAAAAAAAGCGCTGAAGAAACTATGGATCAGAGCCAGCAGGTGGCTTGGTGATTAAGGCACTGGATTCTCACAAGGCTAACTGTGGTTCAAGTCCCAGATCTGGCATTTTGCTCTCTCTCTCTCTCTCTCTCTCTCTCTCTCTTTCTCTCTCTCTGGAGAGCACATCTGCCCTACAGCAAATAAAAATAATAATAATAATAATAATAAATAAATAAAATCAGATAAACAATCCTTAAAAAAAAAAAAAAAAAAAAAAAACTATGGATCAAGTCAGGAAGCCAACAATTCTCCAAGCCAAAAATTTTCCAAACCAAAATAAGAGTTGCATTTTACTGGCAAAATGCATGCTGTCAATAAACTGAATCGGATAGTAAGTACACCTAAGTCAGTGAAACAGCACTGGTTTACTAAATGTATCTACTACAATTCATTCACCATGCACTCAGTCCTTGTTATGCTTTAACTAGCACTTGGACTATTTGTTTTAACTAGTACCTCATACCAGCTGTGCATTTGGAAGACCAAAAGGAGCCTAAGGCCTAGAGAAACTGTTTTATTCACCCTTTTATGCTGATCTTCAAAATCTTTAACAACTAGGATGGAACAAGCATCAACAAGAATGGATGCTGACTACAGACAAGACATAACTGTGAGAATTCCTAACTGGATGAGGATTAATCTTTCACTTTTTCTTAGTATCCATCTTTCTGCTTTTCACATAGTAAGTGGTCAATTAATATTTGTCAAAGTGAATCTACACTATTTTAGCCTGGTCATCTTATAAAAGTGGGTCTACCAGAGGAAAAAAAAGTTGAGTTAACAATGATTAATTTGAAGATTTATAAAATAATTATTCTGACTTTTCCCCATGAAGGACTTTCAAGATTTATTTTTTGCATGAGCTTTGTGTACATTGTCTTAGTTAAGTATGATTTAAAAATTATTTTTCTTTCGATGAAATACAATTCTGTTTATTTTACATGACTTATTTGTATTAATTCATTTGTATCTTGACTTATTTCAAAATTATATAAATCAACTCTTATATAAATCAAGGGTTTTATATGATTCTCATGACAAACCCTTTCTGACCCTTCCCCAGCCTTTGTCAAAATAATACAAAGAGTTCCAGAAAAGTTCAGGGTCTTGTCAAAATCAGACACCCAGATCACCTGGTTTCAAGCCCACTGTTCAGTTTCGTCTGCTGTAAGCAGCCCAGATCCACATGAGGCTTTATTTAGGAAAGATACTAGTCTTACATTTAATTCTCCATAGTACTTCACCTACCTTCCTTTGAGCCATGCTTCAGAACCTAGGACAGCGCCTGCGCAAACTCGCTTAATTAACCAGTAGGGCGGACTGTGGTATGAGGACTCGTCAGTCTTTACACACCAGAACTCTGATCCGCCAGGAGGACTGAATCTGCCTGAGCCTACTCCTCTCTCATGCCCATGGTTACCAACCAGTGGCAGTGCCCCTTATCAGGACTGTGGAGTTTCTCCCAACTCATTTCAGTTGCCACTTTTTAAAACGCCTCCAGCCCAACTAATGATTTTATATGAATAGATCAAAGCTGTCATAAAAGTAAAAGCCGTCACTACTTCAATTGTGATGAAACATCTATATTTTGCCCTTCGACATCTGTTTTTAAATCATGTACAAACTTTAATAATTACACTCAGGGGACCAGCAGTTGGCGTAATGGCTGTGTCACTGGACTCCCATGTAGTCGACCATGGTTCACGTCCTGGACCCAGGGGCTGAAACTCACGCCAGGTGCGTGTGTGTGCATGCCCAAGATCCCGAGAGGAGAATGGAGGAGAAGGGATTGCGGCGTGGCCATCCCCCCGAGGGGTGACTTCTCGCTTTCTGTCTCTCTGTCTTCCTGGCAAGTGTACACACCCTATTGCAAAAAAAAAAAAAAAAAAAAAAAAAACTCTCAAAAAAAGGAAATTACACTCAGCAGGGGCATGTGGAAGCTGTGTTGATACTAGTTGGCAGCAGACACCAGATGGGCTAGTCAATCTGGAGCAGATGGTAAATTTATATTAATTAATACTAAGCCTGGACTTTTCCACCATTCATGATTCTCAGTTTCTAGGAGAGAGTTTACCATTTTCGGTTTTAAGTTTTCTAAATTCCACTTCCTAACCTCTTTTAAGTAGAAAGAGGAGAAATTTTCTCTTTGATCAGAGACTATCTTGAGATGCCGAGCTACTCGGGATTGGAAAATGAGGAAGTCTTGGTATTACGGTAGAGGGAGGTGCTCACGTTGTTACCACTGCCACAGACTCAGTGCACTCCTACTCCTGCTCTGCTGGTTGTTACTAACACTGTCCTCTTCTCATGATCCCCCGCCCTCATTCAGACTGTCAGGGAAAAAACCTGGAGGACACTGCGCAAAGGACAGTAGCCAAATCCAGGCAAGTATGCTTTTATTGATTAATTGCTAAACGCACATCCAATATTCAAGCATGGAACGTTCCAGAAGGCAAAGGTTGAAGAAAAGAACAGTGAGAGTTAAGTCCTGAATTCCACCACTTCCATTTTATTTATTTATTTATTTATTTATTTATTTATTTATTTATTTATTTTGACAAAAAGTGCCTGGGCTTTTCAGAAAAAGCGACGGAGAGAAAACACCCTCCGCCAATGTGGCACAGTCATACTGCAATCCTTTTTTCTTCATTTCTTCGGCCTGTCAGGATATGAAGCAAACACACACACACATGCTTTTTTTTTTGGAGAGGTTTTTTCGCTATAGGGCGCGTGCGCTCGCCAGACAGACAGAGAGAGACATAGAGACAGAAAGCGAGAAATCACCCCCCAGGGGGGACGGTCACGCCATAATCCCTTCTCCTCCATTCTTCTCCTGAGATCTTGGGCACGCACGCACACTCACCTGGCGTGAGTTTTAAGCCACCGGGTCCGGGACGCGAACCGCAGTCGACTACGTAGGAGTCCAGCGACATAGCCATTACGCTAACTGCTGGTTCCCACACACACATGCTTTTTGAGACAGCAGGGTGGGGTTTTGAATTGTCATCAGCCATATGGGATCCACCTCCCTCTACACAGGGCTTAACCACTGTGCTAGGGGACCAGCCCGCTACCACTTCTTAACTTGAAATCTTGGTAAAGGTGTATGGAGTAGGGACATTGAGCGAGGGAAGGAGTAGGTGTTTTGTTTCTACCTCTGTTGAGGGAAGTAAATGGTCCCAGCATCCCTAAGACAGGTCAGGTGTCTCTTAGTCTCATGGCCATAAGAGTGAGAGTTGGACTGGTGGGTGCGTTTTCACACACAGGTACAACACAGATATTCACAAGTCAATCAATCTTACCCAAGTAGACAAATGGATTATCAACTTGTCCTCCTTGAAATGTGGAAAAAAAGATAACAAACGCCCACATGGAATGATGCTCTGGATTCTAGAAATCCTTACTTAATTCCCTAAGCCTGAGATTCTGCTAACATAATCAGCTTGCTATTATGTGTTACATTTTTATAGCTGATCTTTATTAAGATTAGAAAGTAAAAGCAAGGTAAGAAATGAGTTGATTTGGCGACGTAAATAAGAGGGTAAGGAGATTGGAACAGCCAGTGGCATAGTGGTTAAGGTGGCTAGATCACAAATGGTCAACTGTGTGGTTTACGTCCCAGACCCAGTGACTTAAAAAGCACACTGGGCACATTTGCATGTGTATGTGTGGTGAAAATCTCAAGAGGAAAATGGAGAAGGGATTATGGTGTGGCCATCCTCTTGGAGGGTTTTTTCCTCTCTCTGTCTCTGAGGAGGATACACTCCCACTAGCAAAATTTTAAAAAGACAGCTAGAGTAAGGAGACAAAGGGTACCCAGGGGAGAGATAGGGAAAGGGAGAGTAGAGATAATAAATATGAATAATGAAAAACTAGGAGTTTCCCAAGAAGAGAATGAGGAGAAGGGATTGCAGTATGGGCCATCTCCCTGGGGGATGATTTCTCACTTTCCCTCTCTCTCTAAATCTGTCTCTCTTTGCCAAATCTATGTGTTTTATATAGGGAAAAAAAATTTTAAAAAAAGAAAACTATTGAGGAAAAGCATGTGTTGTCACAGACTGGCCTTAGAAGTCAGTTAAGATAAAGTACAACCTTCTCTGTAATAGTCTTAGAAACTGTTTAACTTCTTTATTGCCTACCCAAAGTAGGCAATAGCAAACTATCAGAGAATCTGCTCCAGAGAGGAAGAGAGAGGGCTCAGAGAGAGGGCATCTTTCTAGTTCCAGTCCAGTCAAAGATTTTGATTTTTGTACTTGAAATTGATGACCATATCCTCATTTATAAACCGTACATCTTGTCAATCTCTGGAGACACGCTAAAAGCATACTGCAACTAAAAGTTAGGATTTCCTTTTGCTCTCTTAGATGTTATTGTGTTTTTCCTTCTAATTTTGCCTAGAGGCAACTACAGAGTTACATGGGTGATTGCTGGTACCACAGCAGAGGGCCTCTGAGTTCTAGAGCTGTCAGAATAAGCACAATTGTCTTTACAAAATAAAACAACAAAATAAATACAGAGTAGATCAGGACAAGGCTATAAAACACCACCCTAAAGTAGAAATGTCTTCCAAGACAGGAGAGGGATAACTAAACACACTGTCACACCTAGTCAGGAGTGAAGGGGTGAGGGGGGTGGTGGGAGTGAACACCAAAGGGTGTTTAAGGCCCTGGGATGGCCATGTGCACTCAGAAGCACAAGCCCAGGGGGAGAGGAACACTCCTTTCTAAAGCAGGAGTGACCCATGCTTCTGAGCAAAAGGTGGCCAGGTCTGAATTTCAAAACCCAGGCGCAGCTGCCATTTGCCAGTGCAGACTCCTGAGAGCATGCTGTGACAGAGACAATCTATATTACTGGGTAGGAGTTTGACAATCTCTGTGTGGTTGTCTACCATAATGAGTAGGAACAAGATATGAATGGGCCTAGATGGCTAGAAAATTTCAAGGTATGTTCCTCAGAACCCCAGGGCTCTATACAGGGCTGCCTCAGGGAGAGCTGGGAAGGGAAGCAGGTGGAGCCTTCCCCTCTAACCATCTCCAACCCACCATCACCATTTCCAACCTCAGCTGGGTGTGACCTGTCTAGCACACTGGAGTTCTGTGCAGGATCTCTTTAAGCACAAGTTCTGCCCCTTTAAAAATATGCCCAAACTCACTGGTATTGCTAATGAAAACCTTAGAGCCTACTCCTTAGCTTCGCTCTGGGCTGTCCTCGTCTCCAAGTGACCTCCTATGAGAAGTCCCAGGTATCTTGCCATATCTATAACATGGGTCCCTAAAAGATTCTCTAATGAAAGAGAAGCCTAAGGCCAAGTAATTTCAAAAAGAAGCCCTTCAAAAAGTGGGTATGCTCTTTGGGAAAAAGGTTTGAACTTCTTGAACCTTCCCACCTGAAGCCCACCTGTGGATCTCAATTATAAGAGGACCTTTCTCCTCTATAAGGCATTGAAAAGTTTGTGAAGGTGTTTTAGTCAGCTATAAAGACTGGGTAGCATCACCGCAATGTCTGTGAGCAGTCGGGAATGCTAAATCTACTACAGTTTGGGAGATAGTTCTACCTGATGAGACTGGGCCCTACCCCAACCACCAGAATGACAAGACTGTGCTAGTTTAAAAGTACTATAAAGCCATGGTCTGTTCTTCAATATAATGTAATCATGGCAAATATTCCTAGGGCTCTCCCTAGGAGTTAGAGAATGCAAATACCTATATTTTATATAAATGGATCCATTATACTGCCATAACGTAATGACATGTAACATATACTAAAATTACCATTTCCCAACATTAAAATGACTATTTCTCAGTGCCATACTTTCTGAATACTATTGGAATGCCCATGTGGATCTGTTGATGACTTTTCATTCCCCATGTCAGTTATAGCCTGCTGTAAGTTAATATATTACCCAGTAAGTGAGTGTGGGTTAATGTGAGTTAGCCCATGAGACAGACTGATTCTCAGACATTCATTGAATCGGGCTCAGAGCAAATAGAACAAAACACTCCTAGAGCAACAGTAAGGATAGCCCACCAAGTTTAAGCTACTTCAGGGGGCTTTGGACAGCCTGCTGGCCTCCCATTGTAATATCCTTGTCTTAACTTGAACCTTTTCTCAAATCTTAACAAAAACATTCCTCTTGAAGAATGTTTGAAGAGCAGATTCAAAATTTGATTCTAGAGTGCAACTTTTGGAAATATGTGAATTAAATTCTATATTCTGTTACTGTTGAGAATCATCATCACAGCATCAGAAAATGGCATCAGACACTTATAATAAGTAGAGGATTTGGGTATAGGACATTATATATTAGTGATAAAATATGCAAACATTTTCTGTAAGATCTTTTTTCTCTAGCATTTCACTAACCATTAATAATCTTCTCCTTTTGCTTTTATGTAACTTTACTCATGAGGATTTTATACAATATGACTAAGTCATAAAATTTTAATAGAATTAGACACATAGCTAAAAATATCACCTGTTACCATAATTATTAAGTAACTTTATGCATTAGAACAGACCCAAGTGGGATTAGGAAAAACAATACCTTAGAGAAAAAGTTATTTATTTGCTAATTCAAGCTGTTATTCAGTGTGTTTCAGAGGGTTGTCCTTAACTCAACATAGTGTGTAAGAGAGTATAAAGGAGTATTTGAGTCCCTCTTCTTGAAGATTCAATGTTCTGTGACAAATAGAACTCAGGAATTTCTTCATCAATGGGAGAGGTCATCACCAGCAATTAATGATCTCCAAGTTTTTAAAAATCAAAAGCTAAAAAGCTATTTGCAAAATGTATATTGACACATGGTCAGTTTCCCTACTTTCTTATTTCTCTAGCATTTTATATTTCCAATGTGAAAAAATGCAGGACTCAGTAATAACAATAGTCAACTGCCACAGTTTGAATTCTGAATGTGAACAAGGCACTTTCCATATTGCAGACCGCCTACTGATATATAATTGGTTTTCAGTACAGAGAAGCTTTCGAGTGGTTGTCTAGAAGATAGCAGGTCTCTTAGGATAGATTCTTTTGTTGGGAATACTGCATTTTTAAAGATCTGCAAATGCACAGTAAGTTGTAACCATCTTCTTGGGGCACGGATGAGTAAGACCTTCTATGACCTAACAATAGCTTCTCTTCTCAAAATTCTGGTACTAGGGAAACTTCAACAGGTTTAACTTAGAGAACAAACCATGTTCTTTTGGGGAAAGTAAGAATGAGATTCCAAACTCTCTGCTGTTGAGAATCAACTCTATTAAAAGTATAATGAATGAAAATGGCACAAACCAAGATTTCAAGTAGGAGAAGATAGCAAAGATCCCAGAGACATCTTGGCTTTAAGGAAGGAGGCATAGAATAGAGAACCATATTCAACACCAATAGGTTCACCTTTGTTCAGATTTAACCTTAGAAGAACCTAGTCAGTCCCAATAGTAGGATTCATGAAATTCCTCAGAAACCCTGTTAGTTCACATGGCATATGCTTTGTTACCTGAAGCTCTTTGACCAGACTGAGTAAGGGAATGAGAGGTTTTGGAAGGTAATTATGAACTCCTGACTTCCCTTTGTAAATGTAGATCTAGGTTTCAACAGAGTCACACATGTACAATTATTTCTGTTCTATTTTTAAAGCCAGACTGAGGCTAAAGAATGGGGAGTGACTTGAGTTAGTTTCTTCTGAAGTTGAAGAGGACTCTTCTTTCATGAATTAAGAACTCCTAATGGCACCAGGGTCCCCCCAACACACACACACACACCCCCCATACACACATACTACATAAATCCATAATGAGGAGAGGACAGAGAAAGCAGAAGCTACTGGGTCTCCTGGGCACCCCGTGTTAGGGTGAGGGCTTATGAGTCACGGCTTCAGTCTGGATGTCAACGTAAGATTTAATTTGCATGCTTCCCTTCTCCCTTCCTGCCCTTCCTAGTCTGACTCTCCTCCCATCCCAAGACTATCCATGACAACGGCTGTCAAGGAGACGTGGCCCTTCCTGTTTTCTAACAAGCTATAAGGATATCACTTAGACAATAGGCCCCAACAGCCCCATAGAGATGCCTGCCTTTCTCCACACAGCTGGGTTTTGAGGTGGCATTTTCGCCACATAGAGACAGAAGCAATTATAATGACTTTTCAGTACCACTTAGTTTAGGAACAGTGAATTTGGGACTGTGAATAAGAAATAATCCACTTCCGTAAGATGGACTTGAATAACCTCTGGAAGTCACTGCTATGTCATTTCAGATAGTAATGATAAAGAAAATGCAGCTGTAGATAAGACTTCCTAAAGATGACATCTAGACATGTGGAAAGGTAATTAACTTCATTACTCTCCAGAGATACACAATTTAAAATTTTAGTATGATATCTCTGCAGATCCACCCAAGTGAAATTTTAAATTTTAACTTTTAAAAACTCCTGGTGAGGATGAGGCACAATTGAAATTTTTATGTACTGCACGTGGTATCATAAATAGAAACAACTGTATTTGAAAACTTTTTGCAATATTTATTTATTTATTCTGATAATATGCAGAACCTGTAATTCAACAATTCCATTTCTAGATATATACCAAACGAAAATACATACATGTGAATATATGCATAGGAATATTCATAGTAGCTGCATTTGTAATAACCTCAAATTGAAAACAACTCAGATATCTATCAATGATAGGATGAATAAGTAAATTGTGGTATAGTCATAAAATTTTACACTGCATGTAATGAAGATGAATAAACTAAAACTACACTACATGAAGCCAATGAATCTTTCAATCATAATGTTAATAAAAAGTAGACAGACACAAAATAGTATATACTATGTACTTCAATAATTTATATAAAGTTCTAAAACTAATGCAGTCGGACAAAATCAGTGCCCTTATCTCCAGAGGAGATAATAAAGAGAAGAAAACGCAGAGGGATTCTAGGACACTGTTATATTCCACTTATTGACCTGGGTATTAGTTGCACAGGTAGGTCTAGTCTGTATAATGCGTAGTATTAAAAAAAAAAAACCTCTCCAAAAAAAGAAATTCTTCGAGTATCATGATTGTTTAAAGTGGGTCATGAGCACATATCATGACTTTATATTATTCTCTCTAATTTTGTATGCATTTTTAATTTTTCATAATAAAGTTTTTTTTTTAAATCTATGGAATATAAAACCTGATTTGCATCCAAGTCAAATCAACCACTGTGGTGTATTTCCTTAGTTTCCCAGTTTTTTGCTCACATAGAAAAGCTCTCCTCCAAGTCACTGGAGTCTTTGGAAAGTTACTTCTTATGCATTCTGTTTCTCTTTCTTTGGAACTAAAGGTGTTCACTATTTCCTCCTCATCAAGACTACCACCAGTCAATTACATTTTCTCCTACCCCGTGTCATTGTCTAGTGATTGAATGACAAAAATAAACTTCAATGGAGAAAGCATACAGAATTAGGTAAAACTGAAGAATATGAGCTGAGAAGACAAAAAAAATGAATAAAATAAACCAAAAAAGTCCTAAATATGTCAGGAATACAGTAACTATACAAGGACTAAATTCTTCATTTAAAAGACAAAGATTGAGGTAGATATAGGCTTTTAAAAACTCTCTTTTATAAACAGTTAACCAAAAACATCCCTAAAAAAATAAAGTCATACACTTGTCATACCAGCTAAAAACCAGTCAAAAGAACTACATTAACATATGGCAAAATTTAAGAAAAAAGCATCACCAGGGATGAAAATAATAACCATATAACTATAATAGATTAATTCACCAACCACCCCCCAAATTTAAATTTACAATAGTCCTCCAAATGTAAAATGGGCCAGAAGAAAATTGATTTTGTTTTTATACAGCTGTAAAATATGAAAATGTTTTAAGCATATAAGGCATAGGATTAATAATGCAATGAAGCCACTCAATTAGAAGGAATCTTTAGGAAGATATCAACAAGTCAGCCATCAGAGTAGGAAATGTTAATATACCTCTTTGAATATTCTTTTTCAGATCAAAATAATCAGAAAGGACTTGGGACATTTGAAAAAACACAATTATCAAGATTGATTGGTACAGATTAGTTTCCGGGGTCTGCCCCCGCGTGCCTTGGCCGGGGCCTGCCCCGCGTGCCGTGGCCGGGGCCCTGTCCCATGTGCCGTGGCCGGGGTCTGCTCCCGCGTGCCGTGGCCGGGGTCTGCCCCGCGTGCCGTGGCCGGGGCCTGCCCCGCGTGCCGTGGCCGGGGTCTGCCCCCGCGTGCCGTGGCCGGGACTCTGCCCCGCGTGCCGTGGCCGGGGTTCTGCCCCCACGTGCCGTGGTCGGGGTTCTACCCCCGTGCCGTGGCCAGGGTCTGCCCCCGCGTGCCGTGGCCGGGACTCTGCCCCGCGTGCCGTGGCCGGGGTCTGCCCCGCATGCCGTGGCCGGGGTCTGCCCCCGCGTGCCTTGGCCGGGGTCTGCCCCGCGTGCCGTGGCCGGGGCTCTGCACCACATGCCCTATCCGGAGGTCCGGCCCGACCGGGGCTCTGCCCCGCGTGCCGTGGCCGGGCTCTGCCCCGCGTGCCGTGGCCGGGGCCCTGTCCCGCGTGCCGTGGCCGGGACTCTGCCCCGCATGCCGTGGCCGGGACTCTGCCCCGCGTGCCGTGGCCGAGGCCCTGTCCCACGTGCCGTGCCCGGGGTCTGCCCCGCGTGCTGTGGCCGGGGTCTGCCCCCGCGTGCCGTGGCCGGGTTCTGCCCCGCGTGCCCCAACCGCTGATGGCCGTCTCTGCTTTCCTGAGCCGCGTTCCTGAAACTGTGTTCCATGGAGATTCACCTACATTTGCGGGGCTGCACGAGACCCACCCTTGGTCCAGCCCTGAGTGCAGTCTACGTTTCCTATTGTTGGGAACTTTATGATCTGATAATTGGAAAAAAAATCATGTTTATCATAAAAAATAATTAGAATAATAATAATAATGATTGGGGGAAACATAGGAAAGATATTGAATGTTGAAGCGGGGAGATTAATGTCTCTGTACTGACTGACATGCATGACATTCCCTTTTGAAAAAGCAATGTAATACACTGTAAAGTTATATGTAATTCAATGTAATAAAAAAATAGATAATAAAAAAAATAAAAAAATAAAAAAATTAAAAAAAAAAAAAGATTGATTGGACAGGGGCCAGCAGGTGAGAGGTAGTGAAGGGTGCTGGATCCCACATTGCCAACCACAGTTCAAGTCCCAGATCTGGCAGTTTGCTTTCTCTCTCTCTCTCTCTCTCTCTCTCTCTCTCCCCCCCCCCTCACTGATCAAATTAAAATAAAGAAAGTTAAATAAAATAATTCTTTTTAAAAAGGATTGATTGGGCAGTCCTACTGCATATGTTTAACCCTTTTCCTCCCACGGTCCTCATCAGTACAGAGATTCTGTATTTCCAATCTCTAACTCTGCCTCCTCTACTGCCAAATAAAATGACATACAACTCTATCCTCTTGTCCTAGCCCTCACTGCTGTCTAGCTTCCAAAGGCACAGAATATTTTGACATGTTTGCCATTTTTTTTTCTGGTTTTTGTTCATATTGTTACTTGGACTAGGTTGTAAGCTATTTGATAGAGAAAACATGGCTCCAAAATTAGCAAGATCTCAGCACAGTGCTGAAGGCACAACAATATTTGCTTTTTTCAATTAAAGAAATTTAACTGTAAAGAATTATTTTATGTTAATTAAGTTCTTTAGTTTTGTAATTAAAGATAAATGAAATTTCCTTTTTTAATGAAAAAGCAATGCATGTATATTGTCACAAGTGAACAACCCAAAGACAGGGGGGAAAAAATAAAAAAACACTTCTCCTACTCCCTCTCTCCCTTAAGAGAAACAAGAATAGCCAGTACCTAGTATCCCTTCCTATCTATCTATTGAATCTACCCTTCTCCCTATCTATCTACACGATCTTACTCACAAATGTTTTGGTGGGGTTGACAGTCTATGGTTTGTTTATGTTTTACTGAATATCAGATCTACTATATTCATTTCTTCAAAACTTTCATGCAGTTAGTTGACAATGGAAATCTTTCCAGATTAACAAACGTGGCTCTGCCTCATTTCTCTTAATATCTGCAATATGTATAATATAGATGTGCCATGAATCTTCAACTCTCCTTGATTTAAAATTTTGGATCATTTCCAGATTTTCTGCCACCCAACATGTTGGTGCATTTTATTTCTGTAGGTTAAATTACCAAAAGGGGAATTTGGGAGCCTTTTTTCTTTCACTTTAAAAGCAAGTTCTTGATCACTTTACTGAAACACCATTGCAATTCACATTCTCATAAGCAGTATATTGAAGGGTGTGCTCTCTGTTTGGCGAGTATACAGCACCTTTTCATTTTTGTCAATCAAAAATGTAAAAACTGGCTTAACCACAGTGGAACAAATAGCGGGTGCTGTGACACCATGGCTGAGGTCAGACTCAGGCTTGGTTCCCAGTCCCATCTAAAAGGCCACTGTACCTACCTGTGTGAGCAGACTGGGAGGCTGGGGCAGGAGGACCGTGAGATGGTACACCCTGTCAAAATCTCTTTCCCCCACTCCTGTCTTCCTTATTTCCCCACTCTCTATCTCATTAAAAGAAGAAAAGAAAAAGAAAGAAGAAAGAGAAGAGAAAGAAAAAAAAGGAAGGAAGAGAAAAAAGAAAGAAATGTTGAAGGTGGTATCTCATGGTTGCCTTGGTTTGTTCTCAGAGGTCCCCAGCCTTTTTGTATATTGACTCTCACTTGTGTGTTCTTGCCTGTGAGTTGTCTGTTTATATTCTTTGCTCAGTTTTCTATTTTTCCCTCAGAAATACAAGTTCACATTACATTATCCTATGTGAGGTGGAGATGAAGGGGAGTGGTCAGCACATATCTTTGGCTTGAATTATTTGAGCTCAAATGATTTGTCTCAATATTCCCTTTTCTCTTTGACTGTGAAGACATGGTTCTATTTTGCTGGGAAGTTGAATGCCTCCATTAAAAAAGATAAAGAAAACAGAAGAAAAGGGAGAAAAGTGCTTTTCCACCTCACATAATCCCCCTTTGCTATCCACAAAGCCTGCTGCTGCTTCACAATTCTTGTGGAATTTAAGTTCCAGCAACCAAAAAGCACAACACAAAACCCACCTGCAGAGACCCTGCAGTCTGGAGTGCCAGTGTTCAGGAACCATCCGCTTAATGTCACGCTGCTCTATTGAGAAAAGCCGGCTCCTTCTGAGAGCCTCACTTGAGGGAATAGCAGCCCCCAGTGCAGCAGCCCCAATGACAGGGCTCAGGCCTTCCCCTCCACGGGGGCTTTCATCCCACCTTTTCAACACTCCCACAATATTTGACTTCCCTTCCACTGCCCTGTACCCCAGCTTTCATATTCGCAGAGTCCCTCACTCACGCTCCTGACATTAATGAGCTTCAAGCTGGTTCAAAAAGAAATAGAAGAAGAAAATAGAAAAGGAACCTCATCTTGCCAGCCAATGTGCCTCTAGTAGGCTTTCCCACAGAGAGAGGAGTGAGTCTCAGGCTGCGGGGAGGCTGTTGTGCAGGGCAGGAGGCAGCTTTCTGCTTTCAGGCAAATGTCCCCTTGACCAGAGTCTGACTTCTTTGAGAGCCAGTTAACTACAGTTCAAATGCAGGCCCCACACCCATGCTCTGTTGTTTTTTGTCCACAAGCCCTCTTGGTGTGCCAGTTGTAGGAAAAGGATTTCAAACACTGCTGCCAATCAGAGCCCGTCATTCATCCCCCACCCCAGCTCCATCTGGTGCCATCAGCGTCTCGGAAGGGGCTTCAACAGCACACCCCGTTCAGCGCGGTTACTGTTTGTCTCTTCTCATTTCCCATGTATGATGTCAGCATATCCTCTGATTCTGTCAAAAAAAAAAAGTCCCCCAGAGAATTCCAAGAAGAAGGTAACACGGATGTGCTTGCATATTTCAACCCACACAGGAACCAGCTTGAAATGTCAGATGATAGCTGTGTTTGAGCAAATACTAATTTCTTTGTGAGCAGATTTAAATGTTTCAGATATAGTTTGTGCTTAGAATATTTCTTTTCCTTTAATCTGACTTTATTTTTATCTTACAGAAAGACCTCTTACCTGAGTAGTTTACTCCTCTTCTCCCCCTTACTAGATGTATTGAGGGAGAATTTGCTTATAAATTCATGTCCTTTAAGGGTAAAATTTGACGAGGGTTAGTACATGTATGCAGTTGTACCACCAGCACCATGACACAGTTCAGGAAAGTCCCAGTCACCTCAGAACTTCCCTCTTGGCATTTGTTATCCATCCCGGCTGCCACCTCCAGCCCAGGCAACCACTGATGTGCTTGCTTTTTCTAGAAATTTCACGTGAGTGAAATAACATGATACGTAGTCTTTGTGTTTAGCTTCTTTCACTTAGCACAATGATTTTGAGTTTCATCCATGTCATTGCATGCATATAGGCAATGTCTGAGATATGGTGGGTTTAGTTCCAGATTACCACAATAAAGCAAAAACCACCATAAAGTAATTCACATGAATGTTTTGATTTCCCAGTGCATATAAAAGTCATGTTTGGGCCAGCAGGTGATGTGGTGGTTAAGGTGCTGGATTCCCACATGGCCAACCATGGTTGGAGTCCTGGACCCAGAGGCTTGAAAATCACGTCAAGTGTGCATATGTACTTGCCAAAAATCCTGAAAGAAGATGGAGGAGAAGAGAATGTAGCATGGCCATCCCTCTTGCAGGGGGTGGGGGGCATGGGGGTGATTTCTCAGTTTTCCATTCTGTCTTGTGAGTGCTCATGCTTTATGGCAAAAACCTAAAAACCTAAAAAGAAAAAGTTATATTTACACTGTACTATAATCTATTAAGCATGCAAAGCATTATGTCTAAAACATGTACATAGTTTACTTAAAATATACTTTACTGCTAAAAACAATGCTAAAGATTACCTGAACCTTCACAAGTCATAATCTTTTTGCAGGTGGAGGGTTGTGCCTCCATGTTGATGGCTGCTGACTAATCCAGAGTGGTGGTTCCTGAAGGCTGGGGTGGCATGGCAGTTTCTCAAAATAAGATAACGGTGAAATTTGCCACATCAGTTGACTTCCTTTCATGAAAGATTTTTCTGTGGCATGAGATGCTGTTTAGTAGCATTTTTTTAAAATTTATTTATTTATTATTTATTGATTTCATGAGCAAAAGAGATCAAATGTATGCCCAAAAGGGTTCTAACACCATGATCCAACCCCAGCCTCAGCCAACCTAACTCTTGGGTACACACATGCCCAGGCCACTCAGGGAGGTCTTCATACATGAACCCAGCACCGTCCCATGTGGGACAGTCTCATAGAGTATCATGTTTTCCTCCTGTTTGACTGTCTGAGCACCTGCTTGGTAGTATTTTACCTCAGTAGAACTTTTCTTCAAAATTGGGGTCAATCCTCTCAAACCTGGTGCTGCTTTATCAACTAAGTTTATGTAATATTCTAAATCCTTTCTTGTCATTTCAATGTTTGTGGCCACTCCATGAGGGGTATGTTCCATCTTAAAAAACTACTTTCTTTGCTCATCCAAAAGAGGCAACTCCTCATCCATTCAGGGTTTATCTTGAAATGGCATCAATCCAGTCACATCTTCAGACTGCACTTCTAAGTCTTGTTTTCTTGGTATTCTCTACCACACCTGCAGTTTCCTCCTCCAGCAGAAGTCTTGAGTCCCTCAGACTCATCCATGATGGCTGGAAAAATTGCTTTTTGACCTTAATCCCCATGCCACTTGCTGGCTCACTTGCTCTCGCTCTCTCTCTTTCTCTCTCTTTTTTTAAACAAGTGAATCAAGGTATAGTATTACAATCTAACCTGTTCAAAGGGGGCTCTAAAAATAAAGTTTAGAAAATTCAAGTGCACAATAGACTAAACAATAATCATGAGAGGGAGTGAATTTAAAAAAAAAAGATCATCTTAGGCAACCAAAAAATGTCGAATAACTGATAGTTCCTCTTTGTTATGTGTTGATGGCTTTTCATGATTACTGGAAGACTGAGCCTATTCTTGTCGATGCATTTTGCTTTAGTGGCTTATGAGGACAGTTCAAGGAAGGCAGGACACATAGGCTAATTTCCAGGGCCTGACCCAGGTGAGAAAAATAGCCATAGATTCATCCTTCCTCTGTAAAGTCAAAAGTAACCACTGGGGATCAGCAGTTGGTGTAATGGCTATGTCACTGGACTCCCATTTAGTAGACTGCAGTTTGACCTGGTGGCTTAAACTCATGCCGGGCGCATGTGTGTGCATGCCCAAGATCCTGAGAGGGGAATGGAGGAGGGATTGCAGCATGGCCATCTCTCCTTGGGGGGTGATTTCTCGCTTTCTGTCTCTCTGTCTTTCTGGCAAGCACACGAGCTCTATAGCAAAAACCTCTCCAAAAAACAAACAAAAGGTAAGTGCAGAATCTCCAGTCTCTAAGATTCAGGGAGGGGTCACGAGTACTAAGGATTTTTGGCTATGCCTCTGATCCTTGTGTAGCTTTCTGTATAGCTACATGATGTGGGCTTATCTCAACTTACAAAAGATTGTTTAGATCCTGGGAACATCTGACTCATATGTATTCGAGATCTGCATATCCAAAGATTAATATTTGACTGGGTGCACTAGTTTTGTACATCAAAGAAAAAAATGGTTATAAAGTGGTGGATTATTACCGAGCTTTGAACAAACCACAGTGTAAGTCACATTGCTCCTCAAGCATAGCATCTATAATTAGTTAAAGCCTGATACAGCAAAGCTGGATGAATGGCAGTTATTTGTCTGGTGTGTTCCTTCTCTCCCATGTCCTCTCACTGTCCTTGATGTGACCAGCTTTTCATCTCTGTTCTCCACTCAAACATTCCCTCTGAGATAGCGCCCACTTTGAGCACTTGAGTTAATAAAGGAACACCTTGTCATCCTGTCTCCTTGGGCTGCTCCCACACCCCACGCCCACTTTCAAGGCCTTCATCATAATTTATGATTATGTGTGTGCTTGTTTACTTGTTTAAGGTCTGCGTACTTAATTGTTGATATGATTTTGTGAGGTCAGAAGCCACATCTACTCTTTAACAGCAACACTGAAGGTTTGGCTCCTAGCCAAAAACCTGCATGTGATTTTCCAGGTTTCACTATAGGCAACTACCTAGCTGGCAGGCCTCGTGGGGAAAATTGCCCTGTCCATACCAGACTTGGTACATGGCTGGTGCCTTGCAGCCTCTGAAGAGAAATTGTAGTGAAGTTCTCAGCCCTCCCAAGCCACCAGGTTAGAGTTGAGTTTCTTTTCTGAAGCAAGAGATTCAGAATCCACAGTTACTTCAAAGTCAGGGAAATGCTGGCCTATCACATCCAGGCATTTATAAGGCTGCTGAAAGGGGCCTCGGGAAGTGCATATGGTACTCCGTACAGTACTTGCTAACAGCTTCCAGCCAGTTGGGGGCATTAAGACGGGCAAGACCTGTGTACACAGGATCCCTTTGTTGCTACTCCTTGGGAGTGGCCACCTCAGCTAGGTTAGCCTCAGAGTCTGAAAGAAGACTTCAGTCACTGCCCACGGAAATAGGGAATGGAAAAGAAAGACAAAACAACTGAGAGACAATGGTGATTTTGTACTTTGTCAGCAGAGTCCTAAAGAAGACCTCTCCCTGTGGTTTTAAGACTGAGCAGAAAGGGCCAGAGCATGGCACAGCAATAACACGTGATGCTCTGAGAGGCCAAGATCTTCCTGAGTGCACTGGGCATGTGTGTGCCCGTGATTCAGAGCTGCCTGAAGGCCGCGAGTGGCTCATGGTATCTAGATTCAGTTGAAAATTCTCCATCTCATGGAAGAAATAAATAAATAAACTTAAAATCCCGAGAGGAGAATGAAGAAGGGATTGCAGTGTGGCCATTTCCCTGGGGGGCGGGGGGGGGGGGGCGATTTCTCAGTTTCCCTCTCTCTGTGTCTCTATTTGTTTCTCTGGTGAACACATGTGCGTAGGGCAAAAAGCTAAAAAACAAACAAACAAACAAAAAAAACTAAACAGTAATAAAATAAGATTTTTTCTTTTTTGGAGAGGTTTTTACTATACGGCACGTGCGCTCACCAGACAGACAGAGAGAGACAGAGAGACAGAAAGCGAGAAATCACTCCCCAGGGGGGATGGTCACGCCGCAATCCCTTCTCCTCCATTCTCCTCTCGGGATCTTGGGCACGCACGCACACACACCCGGCGTGAGTTTTAAGCCACCGGGTTCGGGACGCAAACCGCGGTTGACTATGTGGGAGTCCAGCGACATAGCCATTACGCTAACTGCCGGTTCCCATGAAATAAGATTTAAGAATATTCCTTTTCGTTAGTTCTATTTCTTCTATTAACCATGATTCTAGTCTTAAAATCTTTGCTAAATAATGTCAGTATTTTTTATTTATTCTTTTAGATTGGATGATCTCATTGCAAATATAACCTTGAAAATGGGATGAAAATGTTTTCCTTAAGAATTTGAAGACTGGGGGAACCAGCAGTTAGCATAATGGCTATGTCGCTGGACTCCCATGTAGTCGACCGCGGTTCGCGTCCCGGACCCGGTGGCTTAAAACTCACGCGGGGTGCGTGTGCGTGCGTGCCCAAGATCCCGAGAGGAGAATGGAAGAGAAGGGATTGCGGCGTGACCATCCCCCCCTGGGGGGTGATTTCTCGCTTTCTGTCTCTATGTCTCTCTCTGTCTGTCTGGCAAGCGCACGCACCCTGTAGCAAAAATCTCTCCAAAAAAAAAAAAGAAAGAAATAAAAAAAAGAATTTGAAGACTGGCAGAGTTTTTTGTGTTTTTTTTTTTTAATGTTAAACATACACTTAATTCCATTTTTCCACAGACTTTTAAAGTCTCCTCATACATTAATGGGAGACTGCAGCATGGAAAAGAAAAATTCTCTTAAAAGTTCATAGATGGTCTTATTGGGTAGTACAGGCAGAGACAGAGTGGGTAGGATATTACAGAAAGGAGGTGTGTGCGAGTTGCAGGGTTGAAGGAAAAGACAGTTTTCCTACTATCCTCCTGAGAAGAGTGGCACTCAGTAAGGGCTTTCCCGTATCTTTATTGTCGCCATGAGCTTGTAAAGAGAACGCATGGCCTTGGGGTTGAGTACAGACTATTGAATTGTTGGGATCGAATTCTGAATCTGCCACGTATCTGTTGTGTGGCCTGGGCTAAGGTGCTTATCAGTCTGTGCCTCATCTTTCTTCTTCATAGAAGCAGATTTGGAATGATAACATTTTTCTATCTAGACTGTTGCTTTGAGAGAAAATTAAATTAGTTAATACATATGGTTAAAATAGTATCAGGCCACAGGTAAGTGTCATTATTATTGGAGACAGTAAGTTTCCCTTTCACAGTAAATCCCAAATAGTCCCCAAATTTGGTTTCTAGATTGGAAATTTAAAGAAAAAAATGTTTTAAAGAATCTAGTTTCTATCACACTTCATAAAAAAGAGAAATAGCAATTACAGTCACAAACAGACCCAGTAATGGACCAGCAGGTGACAGAGTGGTTAAGGGTCTGAATTGCACATGGCAAATGTCCATGGTTCAACTCCCAGTCTTGGCAGCTTGTAAAAACATGCCAGGCATGTGTGCATGCATGCCTGAAATCCTAAGAGAAGAATGAAGGAGAAGGAGAAGGTATGGCCATCCCCCCAGTGGGTGATTTCTCACTTTTTCAATCTCTTGGTCTCTCTCTCTGGTGAGTTCACATTCCCCATGGCAAAAAATCTAAAAAAAAAAAAAAAAACAATAACAAAATACCAGACCCAGTGCATAGCCCAGAGGCTCCAATCTGATCTGAGGAACAGAACTCTGCAAGCAGTGAGGACGTGATTGATCCAAGCTTTCCAGCAGCATAACAATGGAAGTGTCAGGGTTAATTGTTGTAAACCACACAGTGGTTTAAATCCAATTTTAAATGGTCTCAATGCTTATAAAACCTTGGTTTCTAATTTATCTTTGAAAAAGTGCTGTATCAATTTTAAAAACCCCCGTGAGCTCTGTGACTCATATCATCAGAAATCTGACCTTTCAATGGAAGGGGGAAAATCTAAGTTGTTACCTTGACAACAAAAGGTAAGCAGGACATGTTAAGCTCTGGTGCTTCTGCTATAAATAATCGGTCTTTGGCCAGGCGCTGGCCAGAGAAATACAATGTGAGCATGGAGAATAAGTTGGGCTGGCTGTGGAGAGAGCCTGCATTTCAGGAGATCACTTTAATCACCATTTTTAGGAGTCATTCTCAGAGGCACTTTTGTAGCAATTAACCAATAAACTAATAAGAGGGAATGCATTTCATTTCTCAAAATGGGAATTTACACAAATGAAGACCGATATTGCTTTTACGTTTAAGGAATTTTTCTCTATTTATTTGTACCAATGTATAAATTCTGTCGTTTTCCTTTGGAATACTGAAGTTTTCAGTTTCTCAACAACCTCTAAAAAAACAACTAAGGGAAGCTAACAATGAACTTTGGTCCTTCAGATACCATTTAGATGGTTAGCAGCAGGAAAAGAAGAGCAATAAAGTAGGAAGACAAGACGCTATGGACTATTAAAAAAGAAAAGAAAAAAACCGAAGTTCTCTTTTGGTTGAGAGTAACACAATACTACTGGATTTATTTATTTATTTATTTATTTAGACCAGCTGTACTCATGGATAGGATTAAGATTTATTGCTGTGATTATCCTTTTGCTTGCTGACGTAAATTGGTCTTCTGGGAAGTCCAAGTTATTTCTCAATAAGTTTTAATAGTCTGTGAGTCAGAGTAGGTGCTGCTGATAATGAGTCTTACAGGATTTATAGGAAAGCAACTGAAAAATTGATGGGCATGTCCACCCAATTGTCTTTGACCATAGTGCATAAAAATATTTCCTGAATAAAAATCTAGCTGCTTTTCAATGACTATAACTCACCCAAGGAAGTTTCCTAAAGTTACTTTCCAGTTCAGTGAGATTCTCCATGACCATTAATGCTTCTTATTGTTTTAGCAAGGTCAGGATGGACACATTCAGACTCAGGTGAGCAAAACTGGGTAACTCGATTCATGTTTTCCAACTGATCTTCTTTCGTTCTTAAGTTCCTACTTTGGATGATTGCAGAGGGAGTGTGCTCCAAAATTAAAAGACACTTAAGAGATGTAACCAAATACAGCATTTTTATTAAATCCCCGTTCAACAAACCAGCTACAAAAAGGCAATCTGACCCCAAGGCTAAAAAGCCCAAGAAGGGGAAGCCCCATTGCAGCCGAAACCCCGTCCTAGTCCGGGGCATCGGCAGATACTCCCGGTCTGCCATGTATTCCAGGAAGGCCATGTACAAGAGGAAATACTCGGCCACTAAATCCAGGGTCGAAAAGAAAAAGAAGGAGAAGGTTCTTGCGACTGTCACAAAACCGGTTGGTGGAGACAAGAATGGTGGTACCCGGGTGGTTAAACTGCGCAAAATGCCTAGGTATTATCCTACTGAAGATTTGCCTCGAAAGCTGTTGAGCCACGGCAAAAAACCCTTCAGTCAGCATGTGAGAAAGCTGCGAGCTAGCATCACTCCTGGGACCATTCTGATCATCCTCACTGGACGCCACAGAGGCAAGAGAGTGGTTTTCCTGAAGCAGCTGAGCAGTGGCTTGCTACTTGTAACTGGACCGCTGGTTCTCAATCGAGTTCCACTGCGTAGAACACACCAGAAATTTGTCATTGCCACCTCCACGAAAATTGATATTAGCAAAGTAAAAATCCCAAAGCACCTTACCGATGCTTACTTCAAGAAAAAGAAACTGCGGAAGCCCAGACACCAGGAAGGTGAGATCTTCGACACAGAGAAGGAGAAATACGAGATTTCAGAGCAGCGCAAGATTGATCAGAAAGCTGTGGATTCGCAAATTTTACCAAAAATCAAAGCTGTTCCTCAGCTCCAGGGCTACCTGCGATCCGTGTTTGCCCTTACAAATGGAGTTTATCCTCACAAATTGGTGTTCTAAATTTTTTTTGCCAAGAACCTAATTAAATAACTGATCATATATATAAAAAAAAAAAAAAAAAAAAAAAAAAAAAAAGGCAATCTGAGACAATCAGAGACATTAAAAATGGACTGCATATTAGATAATCCATGAGTTGGCTGTTAATTATTTAAGGTGTGATAGTAGCATTGTGGAAATGGCTGTAATTGCTTATATTTTTGATAGGCATTCTGAAGCCATTAGGGACAAAATGATGTTATGTCTGGGGTGTGCTATAAAGTATTTTATCAAAAAAGGAGTGGGTTATAGAGTAAAGAAAAATGATAAAAATCTAGAGTATGAATGATGGATATATGGGGACTCATTTTACTATTCCATTTTGCATATGTTTGAAAACATAATTTTTTAAAAGTTCTTAATTTGTAAAAGTCATATTTAGCCTAAAACAAGCTGTCTTCTTTCCAAGATGACACCTTGCAAGAAAAGCCTCTTGGAACAAGGGGAACATCATATTTATTTGATCCTTATGATGTTTTCAGGGTCCTTACTGAGTTTGCCTTTTAAGAGTCTATAACTTGTGTAACTGAGACAGATTAGCTTATCATGGTTGAGGTCCCATGGTATACTCTTGCCCTTTTGTCTCTTATCTCTACCTTAATTAGTGCTGCTGGTGCTTTGAAGTCTGGCTCTGATTCTCAGTACACGTTTGGCTCAGGTGCTCCACAGTGAGGCCCTTACCTGGAGTCACATTGACCCTTCCACAGTGACTCCTTTCTAGTGAGCTCAAAGGAGTGGGTCACAGCCAGGACCTTCAGCTATTTCTGCATACTGACACCTTTCCTCCCTCGCCCAGATATGCAAAACCTTCTAGGTCTCCAAGACTTCAGGGCAAAACCATGCAAATCAATGGAGCAGAGAGGACATTCCACACAATCTTTTAAGCACTTTTCTCAGCTACTTTCAGTGTCTTGTTGGACACACCGTTCATCACCAAACTCTGAGTGGCATGCGCCTTCCTGAGAAACATGCACTTTCTAAAAGGTGCCTAGAAAAGAACAGATCAGGATTTTCTTCTGAAATTGCCCTAGGCTTATTGAAGTATTTCTCCCTCATCCCTGGAAGCATGGCTCCCAGAGTGGCAGGGAAAGAAAAGATCCAACTCCATGCCCTTTTCTTTCTTTGTCTCCCAGCTTGGTTCCCTGGTACAGAAAGGCTTCCCCAGAAGAAATGGCACTGCAAACCACATGAGACTATTGCATTTCAGGGTGTGCTCATAGTCTCTTTCCCACCAAAAGGAAACTTTGGTGAAGGCAGAGCTCTGAATCTGTTTTGTTTCCTGCTGTGTTATCACCTAGAGCAGTGTTTGTTACACATTCTGTGCTCAATAAATGTATATTGAATAGTCAATGAACAAGTGCCATTTATCATAATTTTTCATGCTACTTATTTAGCAAATTCTATGGGTATTAGTGTAAATATTTGATTATCGATTTCTCTTACTAAAACTCTATGTGAAGTTTACCTAACAAAAATGAACCTCAGTGTTTGGTAAATATACGAGTCTCGATTTTTGGAGATTCTGTTTCTGTATGACTAGGCTTAGACATTTGCATACTTTGTAAGTGCCCCCCACCCTCAAAGAGGCACTTTGAAAAAGGTGGCTTTAAGACATTAGTGCTACAAAGGTAAAACTTCATTTGACTTTAGTAATCAGAAAGATCTGGCATGATCTACATTTTTGTTGAGTAAATGATAGTGATGAACATGTGTAGTCTCTTTGTGACTTGATATTCTCTCTTCAATTATTAGACAGAACTTCTCTCTAAAAGGTGGATGGCTTAATTAATGAAGAAACATCCTTGTATTTTCCACCATCTCATTAGTTTTCAAAGTATGTGGGTACGAGGTAGTTGGGTTTTTGTTTGTTTGGGCTTGCTGTTGTTTTTTTCTACCTCATTAAAAAGAGACCCAGAAAATGGCTATCAAGATCCAGTTATGTTCTGAGCTGAACTCAAAACCCTATTTACGAAACCACAATAGTTAAATCCTGAGTATGAATAATCATAAAAAAGACAATAAATCTCTTGTCATATTTTCAGATATAAGGAACATAAACTAAGATTTTTTTTCACTTTTGTTCTGAAAACATTTAGCAGGTAAGTAATTAGATAGAAAACATACAAACTACTATTTCTCTATTAACATTTGATACTTCTGTACTTAAGATCCTAACTCTGTAACAGAGAAGCGGCCTGGAACCACAGAACAACCGTAGGACTAGGGACTAGGCCTGGGTCCTGACGCTGATTCACTCGGCTACTAATTGGTTGTATGACCTTTGGGAAGTTATGCTCCCTCTCCAAGCCTGGCTAATTCCTTTGAGACTTAAAAAAATGAGGGATTTTTAGGACACGATTCAACTCATAACAGCTATCAATTAGTTCGTACTTTTTTTCAGACTGCCCTAGCTAACATTCTGTAGGAAAAATAAGTCATGTATGTGACTCATGAGTTATTTGCTTTTGAGCTTTGGTCCAGGGATTAAGGAACCTCTAAAAGGTAGCATAAGCTTGATGAGAGCAGCCATGAATCTGTCTATTCAGCGTGGTGGGTTTCTAGTACCTAGTGCCCACCCTATTCAATTATTTTCTGAAATAATAAGTGAACGAATGAATGAATGTGTAAACTATATTCTTTTTTTAAAAGAATCATTTTGGGACCAGCAGTTAGCATAATGGCTAAGTCGCTGAACTCCCATGTAGTCGACCGTGGTTCGAGTCCCAGACCGGTGGCTTAAACTCACGGCGGGAGCATGTGTGTATGTGCCCAAGATACCGAGAGGAGAATGGAGGAGAAGGGATTGCGGCGTGGCCATCCCCACTGGGGGTGATTTCTCACTTTCTATCTCTCTGTCTCTCTCTGTCTTTCTGGCAAGCGCATGTGCCCTATAGCAAAACCTCTAAAAAAAAAAATTTATTTGGGACCAGCAGTTAGCGTAATGGCTATGTTGCTGGACTCCCACGTAGTCGACCACGTTTCGCATCCCGGACCTGGTGGCTTAAAACTCACGCCGGGTGCGTGTGCGTGCGTGCCCAAGATTCCGAGAGGAGAATGGAGGAGAGGGATTGCGGCGTGGCCATCCCCCCTGGGGGGTGATTTCTCACTTTCTGTCTCTCTGTCTGCCTCTGTCTGTCTGGCGAGCGCACGCACCCCTATAGCGAAAACCTCTCCAAAAAAAAAAAAAGAATCATTTTAACTTTATTTATTTATTTATTTATTTATTTTTTAATTTTAATTTGACCTGAGAGGGACAGAGTGAGAGAGAGAAGAGAGAAACAGAAAGCTAGAAAGCAAGCCACCTAGTCTGGGACTCGAACTGCAGATGGCCATGTAGAAGTCCAGTGCGCTTAACCACCACATCACCTGCTGGTCCTGTGAATTATATTCTTTTATGTACCCAAAGGATATCCTATTCCTAGAGTGAGATTTAGCTGACTTCTAGGCTTTACTGAAGTTTTTGCATCCCGCAGTATCTGTATTCATAAGTGAGCCCTACTTTAGACACTTGAGTGCCATTGAACAAAACAAAGGCCTGCTCATAGGGAATCTATAATCTAGAAGGACAGACAATTAAAAGTAAAAAAGTTAAAATAGAAAAATATAGAGAAGAAATGGATGGATGGATTAGTTGATTGATAGATTGATGAATAGATAGATACTATGGAGAAAATTAATGCAAGGAAAAGAATGTGAGATAGCAATGCTAAACAGGATGAACAGGTACATATGCACTGAAATATGGGTAAAGATGTGTTGCCTTTTTTTTTTTTTTTTCTACTTGACTGAGAGAGAAAGAGAAAGAGAGAAAGTGCATTCCCAAAAGGGATGTGATCATGCAACAATCCTTTTCCCTCCATTTTTCCTTCTCATCAGGATTTTGAGCATGCACACAGAGAGGCACATAACATGTTTTTCTAGTTGCTGGGGTGGGATTGGAACTGCAGTTAGCCATGTGGGATCCAACTCTCAATGCACAAGTGTGTGCACATGTGCTGTAGAGCTAGCCCAAGACCTGTTGCCATTTCTACAACATGGAATTCACTGATCAAGTCCATAGGGTAAGGCTATGGCCAGAAGCAGAAAAAAAATCTAAAGGTATCGGGATATAATTACAAATCTATGTAAGACTCACAGAAAAGTAAGCCAATCAACTGTTACGACTAGAAAATGTAATAGTTATTGGGTCTATCTTTGTTGTCATGTGAGACTCGTGACCAGTGTTGTCAGATCTGGTCTCTTCCAAAACCAAATCTGAATTTTTATGTACAAAGTCCTGATTTTAAAAAAAATGTTAGCTATTAGATTTTTAGAGGTGCCAAAACAAAATGTTTAAAACAACAGTAATTTATTCTCTCCCAGATCTACAGGCCGGAATCCTCTAGAGGCAGAAACAAATCAAGATGTCAGCAGGACATGCTCCCTCTAAGACTCTGGGTGGAATCCTTTCTTGCTCTTCCTACCTTCTATTGATGGCCAACAGTACTTGCTGTGCCTTGGCTTGCAGCTGCCTCAGTCCTTCTGTGTCTCCACATAGTACTTTCCCTTCAAGTTTTTGGGTAAAGAAACACTTCTTCTCTCCCTATAAGAACACTAGTCATGTCAAATTACAGTCCCACCCTACTCCATCTTAACTACCTGCCTTAACCCTATTTCCAAATAGGGTTTCAGTTCAAGGTATTAGAGACAGGAGTTTTTAGGGGCACCTAACAGATCTATTAGTTTGTTCTTTTTTTGTGAGATGAATAGGCTTGCATAACTCAAATAAATAACTCACAGGTTATTTGTTTTGAGCTTTGGGCGAGACATTAAGAAACCTGCAATAATCTGGATGAGAGCATGAATCTGCCTGTTCAGCATGGTGTCCAGCACCTAGGGCAGAGCCTGCTCAATTATTTTGCTCAAATAGTAAGTGAATGAACGATAACATCCCTTTTACATATACAAAGAGTATCCTAGAGTGAAAACCCAACCTTACTTGTAGTTGATTGAAACCGAACTCAAGTCCAGACACAATGACACAGAGAGTAGGGCACCAATGTGCAACACCAGAGCCTGGCGTTCAGATACCAGGTCACTCCGAGCACACCAGAGTGTTCACAGATGCACCTTGGTCCAGGTTGACTGGAACATGGGGGCAGTATTGAGGCATGACAACACCTTGTCAAGGGTCTCTTTGTCTCTCTCTTTCTCTCTGTAAATAAATAAATAAACTTAAAAACAAAACAAAATGTTGAATTCAAATTTCAATACTTCCTGCAGGTTTCCATTCAAATTTGAACAGAGTTATATAAAGTAGGAGCCCCTGCCCCTAACCTAGCACCCATACACCTCCCTCTGCCTTGGGTCCTTCTGTATCATGAGACTTGGGCTTATGTTTCAGATGCTGCCTGGCCATTCTATCATGTTTCTGTTCACTCATAAATGCTAGTATTTCTCTTCTTCTTTGATAGAGATGGCCTGTAGCATACCCAATACCTAATCTTCCCTTCCCTTAAAGGTAGAAACCCAGGGCAATTTTCCCAGCTGGAAAATAATATTATTAAGCTTATTTTGTTGTAGGAATAGCTAATTAGATTTAAGTGGTAGTGTTGGGGCAAAGGTTCTGGAAAGCTCTTTGTGTCCTGTCTGTCTAATCCTATTTTCTCCTTGGAAAATGAATGTGACAACTGGAGTAACATAGCCATGTTAGACCATAAATTGACCTTGACAGTAGAAGCTATGAACGAGACTGGTAGGGCAGAAAGACAGGAGTTGGGCTTTCTGCTAATACCTTGGAGACACCGCACTGTCTTCCTTCCAGGCTTCTTAAGTAAGAGGAAAAGTAAGCCCCTTGGTTTGTTTAAGTTGTAGGTAGTACTTCTCCTTCTCTGAGACCTACTCCTGCCCTGTTCAGCTCTGCTCTGTATTGCAGGGATGACATTTCCCAGGCTCCACTGGCTTCTGTCTCCCAGTGAGACTTAGCTAATAATTTGTACACTTCAGAGCAAGATGAGGGAGAAAGCAGGAATATTTTTATTCCTTTCTCCCTGCTTATGGAGAGATTGGCCCCCACCAGTAGGTCCCAGCCCTTTATGACTTCTACCAACGAAGTTTGAAGAAACCTTGAACCTTGTTTCAGAAGACAAAACTGCAAAGTCTTTTATCTTCTCTTTGCAGGCCATGTGTTTATTGCATGCTTCCTTGAAAATCATTTCTCTGTCAAAGATTGGAGCCCTGGTGCCAGCAAACCACCCAGTGTGTACTCTCCTGCTGAGCTTTTACTACAGACCAAGTGGAGGGTCAGACCCTCTGATCTTGGCACAGTTGTCCTATGATTTCTACTCTGAGATAGTCCATCCCTCTAGCATTTTCTAAATAAGTTCAATAAACTGTTGAAATTCTTCCTTGGTGGTTCATAGCCAGCCTCCACAAATGCCATCAGCTGTGCTCTCTGAGACCTGCTGCTCTGGAAAAGAACCTTCACTGGTTATCTATTTCTTGAACTGGGATCGTGGCAGTATGTGTGCTGGAGATGTGAGACCAGGGTTGCTGATGAGAGGATCCTCTCACCAATTCCAACATTCCATTTACACTATGTACAGCACACCTTGAAACCAAATTAACCTTTCTTAAACTCTTTATTGGACCACACATGGTCCACACTTCAATATCTATTGTATAAAAACCTCTGGAGGGATCATACCGATAAGCTCTCCTGTTAAAGCCAACTTCCAGATTTCTCCTAAGGCATTATCTGGTCTCTCACCTTATAGCCCCACACTGTCCCCTTAAAGATTTCCTCGTTGTAAGAAGATATACTAAGTGCCCCAACAGTTCAGATAGTGTCTGAATATTATTTTTCTGCAGTAGTAGAATGACCTTGACTTAGTTCATTTGGCATGGCCAGTTCCTATACTGTAGTACGCTAATGCCCACCCGCCACCCCCAATCTGGATGGTATTATCCAGATCAAAAATGAACCCAAATATATTTATAAGTGAGCATAACCATGCACAAAGTTCAGAGGATGACTCAAAATATTTATTCGTTATTTCCATGGAAGTTACCTTTCGGATCGAGAAGAACTGATCAACGATGTACACTAGAAAGTTCTTTTCCCTTTTGCACCTCTCTGTCATTTCCTCTGGCTAACAGCGCTGCCGCTTGTGATCAAGGCCAACAAGGGTTTTCCTTGTTTCTAGCTCAAGAAAACAAAGACAGACCCTTGAATTCTTCATTGTGAAGCACCTGTAAGACAAACAAACCTGTCTTTTGCTAGTATTGATCCTTTCTCATATAATGTAATTCCAATGTACACAAGTTCCAAAAGATGTTCCCTCTCCTTCAAGAAAAGTAATGAAAAGGTATAAAGATTCAAAAACAACAGAAAAGTCTATCCTGATATAGAAAAGAATAAGGAAGGGTTCATTTTATAGCAATGAATAAAAATCAGTAATATTAAGTTTTAAGCCATTTTAGAGAAAACAAGATTAGAATAAAGAAAATGGGTAAGTTCAAAGGATTTCTAAGATCATAAAATTAAGGGATATCTTTAAAAAATCTTTCTCTATATAATTGTTGTTTATAAATAATATTTTCAAGGTTCTTGTGCCACCATGTTTTTAAAGAATTCCTAGATAAATAGGTAGACACATAGGTAACAATAGATAAACAGGTAGACAAATGCAATATACACATCAATGGTGACTTTTCATCAGATTAACATGCTGCAAAACAATTATCTATAAAGAAAAGGATACATATACATGGTGCCCTCTTTACATGGTATGTTAGGAAACCAAAATAATCTTGTACATCTTTCAATAAAAGCACTTGCATTTTTTTTAAAAAGCAATAATATTTTTTCAAGTAGAAATTGTTGCAACGGGCATACAAATGCTCTGAACTGAAATGGAAAAACCAATATGCCTCTCTGTTCAAAATATCTCCACTCAGCTCACCTGATCTCCCACACTCCTGAATAAAATGGTGAGCCTTCCAGTCACATAAAAATAAAACTCATGCTTGCTTGGAAGAACTCCTCATATTTTCAGCATGCTATGCAAAATCTTTTCTCTTACTGTGCTGCAAAGAGGTGTGTTGATACATCTTTTAACATGGCAATTACCAACATTTTTGACACCTGGGATTAGTTTCATGGAAGACAATATTTTTTTCCACAGATGAACAGGGAGAGAAGGGAACATTTTATGAGAGCAGGCAACCTAGAGCTCTTGCATGTGCAGTTCACAAGAGAGTTTGTGCTCCTATGAGAGTCTAATGCCACCACTGATCTGACAGGAGGTAGAGCTCAGGTGGTAATAAGCCCAATGGGGAGTGACTGTAACCACAGTGGAAACTTTGCTCATTTGGCTGCTACTCACCTCCTGCTGTGTAGCCCAGTTCCTAACAGGCCACTAACCAGGAGTTGGAGATCACTATTTTAACATTCATTCTAATTTTTCATACAGAATTAGGAGGGTGCAGAATTCTACACACCAGTTTTTCTTAATGGTGGTCAGAAATGTTTTGCAGTGGCATGATGATGTCTCCTAAATAACAATTTTGTTTTGTTTTGTTTTGTTTTAAAGAAATGCAATAATTTTTTAATTTGGTGACAGTGTTGGAAAACAACCAAGAAGAATTAACACAGTTGGCTAGAGTTCACTACTTGACAATATGCCTAACTATCACATTTAAGTACAGTGAGCTTGAAAAGAAATGTACTTTTACTTTCTAGATGCAGTTAAACTTGGGGAGTAAATACAACATATCAGCCTCACAGTGATCTAAGAAACTCCTAGAGAAAAAATAAAACCCTCTACTTTGTACAACAAAGCATTTGATCTGGAAGGGACCACAGCAGAGTCCTTCTTCAGTCCTTCAATGGCATGAAGAAGACAGGGACAGAGTTATCAATTTCTTCAAGTTCACACACTAGGTGACCAACCACCCTGATTTTCTCAGGTCTGTTCTGGTTTAAGCACTGAAAGTCTCACATGCCAAGAAAGTCTTGAGATGGTTGGGCATCCTAAAATTAGGTCTAGATTCCAGGTCTTTTGATTACTAGTCTAATATAGTTTGTCTCAAATATCTTTGTTTTATACCAAAAATCTAGTTGTTCTGTTAAAAGACAATTTGTGCATGGCTTCAGTTTACAAGTAAAAATTTTAGAGAATTACTCCTATGTAAGATGTGCTTTAAATATTATTTTACTTTATTTGCTCTCCTGTCCCTCCTTTCTCTTTTAATCTTGGAAAGAAGTAGATTTATGTTGCTGTGAGTGGCTTAGGCTGATAAATCAAATCAGTACACATTTCAAATAAACAAACAAAATGAATTTGAGAGGTTATAAGTGTTTGCAAGTGTCACTGTGGAGACCAGAGAATGGATTGTTGCCATGGAGATCTGCATAAACACACTGCCTGTGATTATTTCCATGTGAAATCAGATACAGAGGAGATTAGGGAAGGAGGATATATAAATGATACTGGCAAAGAGCGTTGGCTGAGAATGAATTGTGTAAGAAGGCTGGGAGATGCTAAAGCAAGCTGCAACTCTGAAATGTCTGTGCTCACCATTGCTCTACTGATGCCAGGAAAAATTTTCAGGGAAAATCTCCACAGTTCAAGGGTAAGCAGGAGGTATAGTGGTTAAGGCGCTGGACCCCCACATGACTGACCATGGTTCATGTCCTGGATCTGGAGGTTCAAAACTCAAGCTGGGTGCATATGCATTTGTGCCCAAAATCTCAAGAGGAGAATGGAGGAAAAGGGATTGTGGTGTGGCCATTCCCCCTAGGGGCTGATTTCTCATTTTCTATCTCTCTGTCTTTCCAGGAGCACATGTGCTTTACACCAAAAATCTCTCAAAAAAAAAAGGAAAAACCCACTGTTCAGAGAATCAGGTGGGTGTGTGCCATCAGCTACTGAAGCACTATAGGGTTAGAGGTGATTTCCATTCCTCCTTCACTCCTTTGTTCACATTGGTCAGCTGTCACTGTTATAACATCTACATGGTATATTACATATATGATATATAATAATGACAGCTAGTCTTTATTAAGTACTTATCACATGGCAGAGACTATGATAAGCCCTTTATAGACATTATCTCATTGGAGCTGAACAATACTTAGATGCAAATACTATCCCTATTCTATTAACAAAGAAACTGAGACACATAGACATGAAGAGCCTTACCCAAAGTCACACAGCTATAAAGTGGTGAAACCAGTAGACAAATCAGGCAATCTGATGACAGAGCCCAATGAAATACAACACTCTGATGAGAAGATAAAGCCCTTCTTTCTGGGGTGCTCCAGACCTAAGGAAATAACCATAATAAAGAACTATGTTTAATAATACCAGGGCAACAGCATGTATTGCTAGTATAGGCTGAGCATTCCTAATCCAAAAGTACAAAGTACAAAGTGCTCCAAAATTTGAAACTTTTGAATTGACACAATTGCAAAATTCCACACTTGACCTTGTATGACAGATTACAATCAAAATTCTATGAGCAAAAGTACTGTAGAAAATTATCTTAGGTTATGTATATATAATGTATACAAAACATAAATGAATTTCATGTTTAAACTTGGGCTCTATCCTCAAGACATTTCATTATGCATATACAAATATTCCAAAACTGGAAACAGTCTAGTCTCAAGCATGATTATTAAATCTATACTTACACATTTTAGCTGGCATTTGATGGTAGGGTAATGTCCTCATGAACCTCAAACCCTGACCTCTTTATCCTCTACATCTTTTGTATCACTGTCATTCTTAGTTGCAGAGAACAGAATCCCAACAAACTAGCTGAAAAGAAGATGGAGGTATTAAAGGGTATTAGTTACCTAACTAATATTCTATGGGATATCTTGTTTGTAGTCCTTTGGATGATCATAGTTACATAAAAAGATTCTATTTTTTCATTTCTCTTTGATTGAAAGCTTATAGCAAAAGGTAATCTCCATCCATTTGGCAAGTTCATAGAATTTCATGGTGTAATTTTTGTTTTTTGTTTTCATTTTTATGAGAGTTTTTTTTTACTATAGGGCATGTAAGCTCGCCAGAGAGACAGACAGAAAGCAAGAAATCACCCCCTTGGGGGTATGGCCATGCTGCAATCCCTTCTCTTCCAGTCTTCTCTCCAGATTTTGGGCACACACACACACATGCCAGCATAAGTTTTAAGCTGCCAGACCTGGGACTTGATCCACAATTGACTACATGGGAGTCCAAGTACCTAACCATTACACCATCTGCTGGTCCCTCATGGTACAATTTTTAATATACTGCGTACTTACTTTCTAATCCTTATTTTTATCTTACTTTCTAATACTTTCTAATCCTTATTTTGTCTTTTTTTTGCTTATTTATTTTTAATATATTTAACTTTAATTTCTTTCATACATTTAATTGCAATACATCACTTAGCTTGTAAAGTGAGTTTTCCAACATGACTACATTTCACACCAGTCTAGTTGGGGACACTATTTATTTGAATCTTATCTCACTGCATTATATGAAACTTTTTATGCCAAATAGTTTTATTTTATTTTTTTTAAAACATGGCCCAATCATTTGGCTATTTGTATGATACCCTGTTTATCACAGATGTCCAGGAACCTTTCTTGGTCTCAATACTTGCCTGGTCTGTACTCAAAGACCCCTCAAAACATTCCCTCATTTGCCTGACCTTCAGCTTGGCTATGATTGTCTTCATTTCAATCCATCTGCTTTTACCTTTCTGATTTCTCATGATTTCTTAATCTCTTAGGGTCTCCCATCCTGTTTCTCTGCACTGATTTGGGTTTATTTTACTTTGCATTTTCTTCTGCTATTTCTAGAGGTTGGAAGTTACAATGGAGGATGTGCTCAATCTGGCATCTTTCTACGGCACCCGCTGCTTCCTTCTTCAGTCCAAGCTTGTATTTCCAACAGTCCTGTGAACATGTACACTCAGATGTCCCTGGGAGTCTCAGATCATCACATCCAAAAGGAACTCTTTACCTCTACTAAACCTGACTCTACATGTATGTATGTGTGTGCACATGCATGTTTCCTGCATAACCAAGAAAGAAAGCACAGATGTTAAATACACAAATTCATTCAGCCTTTGTCATCTTCTCATTGCAATAGCATAACAGAATATACTGCTTCAGACACTGAACAAAGCAGATTAAGTCTTTTTCTTGCACTTAAAAATGTATACTTAAGAGTCAGCTCCCTGTAGAGCAGCAGTTAAGAGCTATGCAGATAATGCTGAAACCCACATGGTTGTCCAGGGTTTGAGTCCCCATGCCAGAAACTTGAAAACATACTCTATGCGTGCACATAGAGGATCCTGATAGAATAGGAAATTGGCAGAAAAAGGATTGCAAAATAACCAGACTTCCTTAGAAGTTTTCTCTGTTTCTCTCTGTTTTTCTTTCTCTCACACACGCACATGCACAAGCCCTCTGGTATAATTTTTAAAAATTAATAAACAAAATATTTAAACAAATACTTCTATGCTGTTCCTATGCTCTAGGAACTTTTCTAAAAGTCCACGACATTCAAAATCAATGGGAAACCCATTTGGTTAGATGAGTCCTTCAAGATCGTTTAGTTAGGTCACCTAGGCACCTCTTCCCAACCTGGTAGACTGAGTTAAGCACAACACATCCTATCCATTACGTCAACATGTTTATATGGCTGCCTCTGCCATGGAACTCAAAGTTCCCTGAGGTATGTTCTTCCTCTTAGTCCTAGAACAGTGTTCATCACTGAATAGAAGCTCAGTAACTGTTGATTGAAAAGTTGCCAATTTAATCCCATTTGATCATATCATTCTGTTGCCTAGAACCCTTTGATGAGTCACTTCTACTAAAGGCTTGAGTCTGCATACCTTAGCATGGCACACAGTGTCCTTCAGGCTGGCTCTGACCTGTTCTTCTGGCCTCACTTATCTCAGTCTCCAGTCATGCTTCTTTTGCTCCAGCTGCATCAAGCTATTAGATCATCAGGAAAGTCATGATGCATTTTTTCCTATGTTTTTCTATGCAAAAATGCCCATGACTTTCCCGAAGTCCCAGTATTTCTCATGCTCCTAAAATTTTTAAGGCCTATTATGAAATCTTCTACCTGACATATCTACCTTTAAGAAAGTCATTGCTCACGACCAAACTCAAAGGTTGTTTATCCCTGCGTGTCACATGCTCCCCATAGTTGTTATGCCTGTAACACCATGGTCACTAAGACATATTTATTGTATGATATTGTGGTGATTTATTCATGTGTGCCTGTCTCCCTCCCTACTCATTATGTGGGATTTAAGTTCTTCAAGGACAACATTTATATTTTAGTAATTTTTGAATTCTCTCAACTTTCATATGACACCTATTTTAGCTCCTCAGATATGTTTGCTGTAATGAATGCATACATGAATGGACATGGGCAGCTCTTCACTGCATGATACACAATGTCTGGAGAAGGGCCAAACCTCACATTACGTGATGTTTCTACAGAAGGTAGAATTCAAGGTCTTATTCTTGAACCAAATTAGAAAACTTTATTTTCAAGGACTTTCTTTTAAATAAATATGCTTATTTTATTGGCTAGCCACCTACATTCTGCTTTTTGTTATTTTTCAAATGTAAAAGAATTTTTGTCCTTGGAGTGCTTTTCCCCATTTCTAGTAGAATAGTACGCCAGCATCATCACCTACTTGTTACTTCTTACACAGGAAACATTAGTTTCTTGAAAGTAAATCACTATTATCCAATTTAAAATAACTTTAGCTGGTTATTGGGAAGGGCCATTTTAGCTTGTCTGAAGTCCATATATTGGTAAAAATGGATTTCGCACAGTGAAAAACAGCAATAGTGACCTCTAAAGAGACTTCAAGCAAACACAACCTGTTTCCCCTTGGCTACACACACCTCACAGTATAAAGGAGTCATATTAATAGAATAAATTGTTTATCCAGCTCTGAAACTCACTAAATATTATAGGATCTTAAATCTTTTGCAAAATTTTCTAACCATCCTAAAATATTTCTGAAAAACTCTAAGAGACATTTGAAATGTTTCAAGATGATAAATCCTCTCAGCACTGTAGCATCCGCAGTATTTCTCATCCATCTCTTCTCTGCAGGTATTTGCTGCTGAATCTCCTACTGTCCATGGTGCTAGTGACAGGGTACTTTCCATTGCTCCTAATGCCACTGGTATTTTGCCAACCGTTGGCACTGTCTACTGCTGCCTTAGAAGTCTTCCTCACACATCTGCGAGAGTTACCTATGTTATGACATGTTGCCTAGTCTGCCTGCCCAGGGCACCACTCCTAGTCCTGATGCTAATATTGCCACCATCATGGCTTTCTCACAACACCCATGGTATGCCGTACATGCCCGACAGGGCTGTTCAAGTCTGAACCCGGTGGCTTGAAAAATATGTGGGGCGTATGTGCATGTGTGTCAAAATCCCAAAATGAGAGAGAATGGAGAAGAAAGGATTGTGGCGTGACCACTCTTCATGAGGTGTGCTTTCTCACTTTCTCTCTCTGTCTCAGTCCCTCTCCTTTCTCTCTCTAGCAAGTGCACATTCCCTCTAGCAAATAAAAATCTGTTAAAAAGGAGGGCCAGCAGGTGGTATGATGGTTTAGGTGTTGGACTCCCACATGACTGATCATGGTTCAAGTCCCAGACCTCCTGGCTTGCTTTCTCACTTCCCTTTCTCTCTCTGATTCTCTCTCGTGAGCATGCATGCACTGTAGCAAATTTAAAAAATAATAAAACTAATGAATAAATAATGTTAACTGAATAGTTCTTTAAAAACAATTTTTAAAAAGAGATAATTTCTTAGGAAGAAGTCTGAAGGCAGGTACTGCAGGGCTGGCTGTGAGGCTCAGAAATTTGTCTTCTGCTTCTTTATCCTCAACATGTAGTGTCTATCTCATGACTCTGGAGGAGAGACAAAAAGGATACACCCCTTTCTCTTTAGGGCGATTTACATACATTTCTACTACCTCCCATCAACCAAAACATGGCCACAATGCCATATTTTCCTTCAAAAGAAGCTGGGACAAGTCATCTTACTTAAAAGTATACAGATTTCCAGCTAACTTAACAGTCTCATAACCAAGGAAGAAATCAAGAATACATATAAGGGGGGCTTCACAAGTTTCATGAAAAATAGAATTAAGTACAAGTTTATTTTGGTGAAAAAAATTGAAATTGATACATATTTTCAGAATACATATTTTTCATGAACTTTTTAAAGACTTCTACTGATGATAGCCCTGAATCTCTGAAAAAAGAATATGGGTTTCTTTTATCCTGCTTTTATACAAATTTGAAACTCGTATGTGAAACACGAACAGATCATTACATTTATTATGCCACCCACACCATTGTTTGACAGGACAATGTTGAGAATTTAATTCATGTTTCATTCTCACCAGTGTTGTTACTGTTAAATTAAGCTAAGTTTGACCTGAAGATGTCTCTGTACCTGAGTCTTTATGCCATAAACTACCATTTAACTAAGTATGTAAATTCATTGAAAGCCTAACTTAGGAGCATCCTTTTGTAACAAATAGTTGAGTCTCAGCCAATCAGAGAAGCAGAGCTTCAGTCAGTCACAGGCAGTCAATTAATCAGTCTATATTCAAATAAAGCAAACAGCTAGTTGTAACCAATCAAGCTACCTCTATACCTCACTTCCGCTCTCCCTCAGTAAATGCTGCCTGACCATGCTGCTGGGTGGAATTCATGACTGGCCAAGCAGCAAATCATTTTTTGTTTAATTAAACTCTGCTAAATTTAATTTGTCTAAGGTTTTTCTTTTAACATTGTAATTTCCCTTCTCTGTACTGAAAAGGTATCTAAGCCTTTTGTTTCATGCCGACCAGACTCTTATTGTGGGGTCAGAAGTAGGAACTTACGTGGCAGGTAAACCCAGCCTCAGCTCTTGTTTTCAAGGCATAAGCTCATGAAAACAATGGCAAAAAAGTATCCAAAAGAGTAAGGGAACTCCAAAGTTGGGAGGAGACAAAACTGCATCAGTTTGAGAAGAAAGATGTTCATGCTTCCTTGGGATGTAGAGGCCAGGGCCTTTCCCTCCAGCAGGGAGTGGGGACCAGAGCACACTCATTCACAGCACTGAGATGCACACATTCTACATGAAAACAGACTTGGCTGGGAACCAGCAGTTAGCGTAATGGCTATGTCGCTGGACTCCCACGTAGTCGACCGCGGTTCGCGTCTCGGACCCGGTGGCTTACAACTCACGCCGGGCGCGTGTGTGTGCGTGCCCAAGATCCCGAGAGGAGAATGGAGGAGAAGGGATTGCGGCGTGACCATCCCCCCTGGGGGGTGATTTCTCGCTTTCTATCTCTCTGTCTCTCTCTGTCTGGCGAGCGCACGCGCCCTATAGTGAAAAATCTCTCCAAAAAGAAAAAAAAAAAAAAAAAAACAGACTTGGCTAAGGTGGCCAGATGTGGACCCTGAAGCACCTCCCAGTCTTGGAACATTTCTCATGCCCGAGCTACCTACTTACCAGAGAGAATGATCAAAGAACACCTAACTGAAAATGTTCCTCTTCTGTAGTCTAGAATTACCTCGACTGAGACTTTAATTTAACCCTAGAGTAGTAGAGGCCTCTCCCTAAAATGAGGGGCCTCTACTAAATATGCATTTCCCACCACCCCGAGCAGGTATAAGCTTGTGGAGAATCGTGTTTTATAAACACAGTGTGCTCTAAATCCATGTGTTGCTGGCTAATATTTATTTCTGCTATGAAGAGGAGAGCTGGAAAGCAGCTCTCAGTTTTCCTGGGTATTAACTTTATGTAATATTCTTGTGTGCTTTAATGCCTCTGAGGGTCAAGGATAGAAATAAGTGGGAACTATACTGATTAATGAAGAGTGACTCATCTTAACTCTTCCACTTTCCTCCCTGGCTTATCATTTGTTCTGATTTCCTACATGGATTTAACAATACATAGTCATCTTTTAGGTTATGAACGCCTTGAGGGCAGGTACTAAGTCTCGTCTGTGACATGGACTACAGGTGTGTTATGAGACTCACAGAGCCAGTCATTTCATCAAACCTCTGTCAGATCATTAGGGCTTCTGAAAGTCATCAGCCAGGGCTTTTTTTCTGTTTGAACTGGATTACTCAGAAATCAGAACAAAAGAGAGGCTCTCTCCTTGTTCAAGTCATGGGGGAAGGGGATGTGAGGGTTGCGGGGGGAGATTATTTTCTACTGTCATTCCCCAAGGCACTTTCCCTGTATCTAAGGCTCGTTACAAGTTTATATGCCAGAACCCAGTCTCCAATGGAAACCCGAGGTGTTAGAGCCAGTGATATTGATGATTTAGTAGATAATGTTCTTTTTTTCTGAGCTTCAAATGAAACCAGTGGGATATGAGGAGCTATCCTTCAGCTGAGTCATAAAGACAAGTTTCTGTCCTCTTGTACTTAAAAATTCATGCAGCATTTTCTGAAAGCCTGTTGTAAATCAAACTAGTTTACATCTTTTTCTGCCCCTACTTAAATGTTATCCCTAAGATTAAATACCTTTTGAAGCCTTCCTTTTTGCCGGTGAATTGCAATCTGGTATTTTTGGTTCATCAAGAATAAATATTAGCCTCGGTTACCACTTAGTTAAGCTAAAGAAAAAGATAAGCATTACAAGGAACCAAACAAAACAAGCTATAAATGTCAGTTAGCTGTACCATGCTTTGCTGCAAAGGTTGGCAGACTTAGAAAACTGGCATGCTAACATTGTCTACCAAAGGCAAATAAACCAGCCAATATGAGGCTGGAGACGTGTCACCTGCTTCTTCTACTGTCTGGTGTTGGTTGTCTCAATGAAAGAGTACTTTGGACTGGACTGATAGTAAGGCAGTAGGAGCCGGGGGACAACTGATCATTCCCACATTGAAAACTGGTCTGTGTCTCATAATTAGCTGATGTGCCATGGTGGCTGATGCCTGCATTAGTCCCTTACAATGAGGTTTCAAATAGCAAGTTTGGACCAGCAGTATTCTTAGAGTTACCATCAGTTTTGCTCTTAGAAACTTGTCAAAAGCCATTAAAATATTCCCTCTGTAGTAGCTGTGTTTTTGGGAGAAAGACAGGAATCTCGAAGAATCTGCTTTTTCAGAATCATTAATGTCATATAGAGAAGTGAAAAAAAAAAAAAAAAAAAAAAAACCTTTCTTCTACCCTTTTAGGTTCTGCAGTCAGTTTACAAATTAAATGAATGAACATAAGACAGATCAACAGAAGAAAACCCATCTTAATTATGCATGTATACACGGAAGTTCCTTGAACATCTAAGACTGGCAAGTGGCCAGATGAGAGATTTATTTCTCATCCTAAGCTACAGAAGGGAAAGGAGCTTGGAACTTCTGAGAGGATGGTAGAGACAAATTATGAGAAAGTGAGAGAATACCATGTAATGTAAATGAGGGTTGCCTTGCTATGTAGATAAAAGTTTCTTAAGTGGTAAATATTGATTCTGAGTAGCTTTTCTCCTGCTATACATAACTTTAATACTCAATATTCCTTTTATAAATGTAACTTTCTTTTACCAAGGGGAAATTTTTATTTTATGGAGTTCCGGTGGAGGAGAAGAACCTGCATTGGCAAGTTCTCAATATTTTTTTAGCTCAGAAAATTCAACAAGCCAAAATGATGTATTTCAAGGTGACATATTCAGAACCTCTTTAGTCACATAACTTACTGCCCTTAAAAATGCATGAAGCATTTCACTTATTTTTTAGTTGCTGGAGGACACATGTGCTCACCACAGACAGACAGATGGGGAGAAAGCACCCATCCCTAATAGAGCATGGTCATGCCAAAATCCCTTCTCCACTTCCCAATCCTGTTGAAATGGTGGGAATGCATATACATACACCCAGTATGTTATTCTAGCCACTGGGGTTGAAATTTCAACTGTGATTGGTCATGTGGGATCTGGCTCCCTTAACCATTAGACTATAAGGTCAGCCCATGAAGAGTTTTCAAAAGGCTCTTGAGCCTTTGAAACACTAGACTGACAACAAGTTACTCAGCCTTGGCCTGATCTCAGAGGGCCTAACCTGGAGGGTATCTTGGTAACATCTAACCTATCCCTGCCCTGTACTCATGGAGAAGTTCAGTAAACACTGGTGGTCCATTCTGTGTGTGGCTCTGACTCCTCCCTCTATAGCAGGGTCACAATGGAAAAAAACAGATGTCAGGACATTTAAGAAAACCTAAAATAGTGATACACAGTAAGAAGAGTAATAGCAATAATAATATCACTACCTGCCTCTGAAACTTCTTAGAAAAGCAAGCAAACTACTTTCCCATAAGTCTCCTGTATCTCAAGTCCCATTGGAACAAATTATATTCTTTAAAAAACCATCCAAGAGCAAATAACCATGGCCAGCAGGTGGAAAAGGCTGATTAGTTTAGGCCTGAGCCAGCTGCCCAATGACTAGAACAAGAAGCCAAGTGTGTTAAGAGTTTCATCCAAAGCACAAACACCTTCTGGGGTAGGTATGGAAACCCAACCAAGAATAGGATAGTTTCCAAGAGAAGGGGGTATATATGATGAAAAGATAGCCACAATGTCCACAGCAACTAGTAATAATGATTTATTTAGCACTCGTATTACTTCAATTTTAAGAAATTTTCATTTAATCCACACAAAAAACCCACAAAGAAAGGTTCCAATATTTTGCACATTTTCAGGTGAGTAAAATTGAAATTCAGAGATGCTAAATAACTTATTAAACTCCCACAGGAAGAGCTGGCATTCAGACTGAATTTATCTGACTACAAAACTTAAATTTATTGTCTCACTCATAAAGAAGCATTTCTGAGCTTAGCCTGAGAACACTGAAGGAGGCAGATATCATCCTGGGCTTAGGAGACCAAGCAAGCTGTAGAGTCAGATCCAATTAATTTGCACAACTTCTTCCCCACCTGTGGCTCTCATTGACTCCCTCCGTTGGGCCCTCCTACTTCCATTCACACTTCCCCTGAGACCAGAGGAAAGCATTGCAAAGTAAGTATGATTTCCTTTGAACAACATCCCCATGAGATAGGCATGGACTGCAGGAGTAGTGAAAGTCCTTCAAGTATCTTACAAGGTATGGGAACAAGAACAGATGATCTTTAGCAGTTGGTTTCCTTTGGATGTGACAAGATAAGCTCTTATCATGATGTAGAAATGGCTCTTATTACTACACTAAATATGCATTTGGCTTCAAAAATTGGATAAAATAATAATTTCTAGCCATTTTTCCATTAAAACCAAGAATTATGGAATAGAAGATATTAGCTAATCGCATTTGTAAGGTTGGCCCAAGTGATTATTTCTAGTACTGAGAGATACAGAAGGCTCTTGTGGTAATAACTACACTGGGCAAAATACCACATCCATAATCATTACTAATATCTTATTCTGTCTGTCAGTTCTTGGGTCTTGATTCTCTGAATAACCTGGATTGTGTCTGTTTCTTCTCTGAAGAAGTGGATGTTGGGAATCAGGCCAAGAATCTGTAGCAAGACAATTGACATATACCTGATGAACTTAGTTCCTCTTGACAGTGAGATCCTCTTGAAAGATCTATTTTGTGACATTTTATTTGGGAGGCATAAAGGAGTGAAATACAGAGAGCTCTCTGGGTTTAGGAGGAAAGGCTTGCCTCTTTGTGATTTTTGTATTCTCAAGTGGTTTCATTATTCATAAGTTCATTTTAAACTGGATATCCATGGCCCTTATCAAACAAACCATGTTAATTTCAAATTGGATCAAATAAAGATAAAGGAAAAAAATAAGGGAATTTAAAATTTTTTCTTTAGCAGCTTTTTAATTGACAAACAAAAATTGTTAATTTTTGTGGGGTTTTTTGTTGTCAGTTTTCAAGTTCTTTTAGGTGCATCTTTAGGTTAATTTGCCACCTTTATATTTTTTTCTTGTGTGAGCACTAAATGCTATAAACTTCCCTTTCTGACCATTTGTGTCCCAAAGATTATGAGGATCATGCATTCATTATCATTGATTTCAATAAATCTTATGACTTCAGTCATAATTTCTTCAGTAGTTACGAAGTCATTCAGGAGTAGAGTTTTTTAAATTTTCCATGGTTTTGTGGAAAGAGCCTTAAAGAGCCTTTTCCAACAGCTCTTTCTGTTCTTGATTTCAAGTTTTATTTCACTGTGGTCAAAGAAGATTATGGGTAAAGTTTTTGTACTTTTAAATTTGCAGAGACTATTTTCTTCACCTATTATGGGGTCAGTCTTGAAAAATGTTCCATGTAGGGATGAGAAAAATGTGTATTTTGTAGTTGTTGAGCAAATTGTTCTATAAATGTCTGTCAGGTCCAGTTGGTTTATGATATCAATTTGTTCCTGTGTCTCTGTCAAGTAGTGACTATGGAGTGCTAAAATCCCCCAAAATTATCATGTTGCGGTCTATCTTCCTGTTTAGGCCTAACATTTTTTTTTTAATGTATTAGGGTGCCCCAGTGTTAAGTGCATAGTTATAATTACTATATTTTCCTGGTTAATTGATTCTTTTCATACGATATAGTGTCCTTCTTTGCTTATTTTTACCATTTTTATCTTTAAGTCTATTTTTTCTTTTATCAGTATCATGACTTTGGCCTTCTTTCAGTTTCCATTTACACGAAATTACTTTTTTCAGTGCTTTACTTTCAGTCTATATATGTATTTGTCAATGAGTTATGTTTTTTTTCTTTCTTTCTTTCTTTCTTTCTTTTTTTTTTTTCCTGGAGAGGTATTTGCTATAGGGCATGTGCGCTCTCCAGACAGAGAGACAGAAAACGAGAAATCACCCCCCGGGGGGATGGCCACACCACAATCCCTTCTCCTCCATTCTCCTCTCGGGATCTTCGGCACACACGCACACGTGCCCAGCGTGAGTTTAAGCCACCGGGTCCGGGACTCGAACCACGGTCAACTATGTGGGAGTCCAGCGACATAACCATTACACTAACTGCTGGTCCCAATGAGTTACATTTTTTTGTAAGCAACATATAGAGGGTTCCTCTTTTTTTATTAAATCCATTTAGCTCATCTGTCTCTTCTAATTGAAGGATTTACTCCATTAACATTCACCATTATTATCCATATTTGTAGGCATGTCCCTGTCATTTAATATTCTTTTTAAAGTTGTTTTGAATTCTCATTTGTATTTATCTCCCTTTTTTTCTATGATGTAGCATTCTTTTAAGTATTTTCTGAAGATCTATCTGGATATACTATTTTGGGTTAAATAATTTTTTCCAGAGTTTTAAATATTTTCCTATTTTTTTCCTTGCCTGTATTGTTTTAGTTGAGAGATCTGATGTTAGTCTAATGGGGTAACTTTTGTAAGTAACTTGACATTTTTCTCTTGCCATTTTTACATTTTTAGACTACTATTTGTTTTGTTTTGTGCTATGATATGTGTGGGGAGGGTTTTCTTATGTCAAATTTATTTGGTGTTCTTCCATGTCCTTGATCTGGATGTCTGGATGTCACTCTAGATTTTTTAAATTTTCAGGTAATATTTCATGACAAAGACTTTGTATGCCTTTATTCATCTCCTTGCCTTCTATGATACCTTTATGCAGACAGTGAGCTACTTAATGGTGTCTAGAATTTCCCATATGTTGTCCTCATATTTTAATGGTTATTTTTCCCATTCAGTTTGGTGGCTTTGACTAAATTAGAGTTTTTGTTTTCAAGATCAGAGATTCTTTCTCCTGTGTAATCTAATTTGCTGTTAATACTTTCAAGGAAAATTTAGATTTCCTGCATAAGATTCTTTATTTCCAGAAATTTGATTCTTTTCTATGGTGTCTATTTCTTCGTGGAATTCCTCCTTCAAGTTGTGAAATGATTTTCTCATCTCCTGGAATTCATTGTCCATTTTCTTTTGCATCCTATTGAGTTTTGTTATAATAAATATTCTGATTTTCTTCCTGAAATTTCTGTGATTTCTTGTATTTTACCCATTGTTGTGAGGAGTTACTGTGTTTCTTGAGTAGAGAGATTATTTTCTAGTTTTCTCATATTTCTTTGATTCTGTGTTGATATTTAGGCATCTGTTGAAGTACCACTTCTTCCTAATTTTTTTGGAGTATGCTTCTGGAGTTACATGCTCATGTTCTTCCCTGAAATGTGTCTTAACTCTCCACCAGTTTCCCTCTTTTTCTGTCTGTAGGGGTGCTGATATCCACCATGGGAGTTCAAGGTTCAGATTTGCAGAGAAGAGATTTTTTTGTTTGTTTGTTTGTTTTTCCTCTCTCTCCCAGAAGGGAGATAGAGTTCCTCTACAGCCTCATGGCTTCAGGCAGCTCCTCTCTATTTTTACAAGCAGAAACCATGCACACCAGTGGCTCCTGCCAACTACCTCCTGCTTCCGATGGTCCTGCCTAACTCTTCTCTCTGTGGGAGTTGCTCACAGGCAGGGGACACAGCCCAGGTATCTGTGGGCTGCAGGGGCAGTGACAGTTGGTCCTTTGCTTGGTTAGTTCTTCCCTCAGTCAGGACCTCCCTCTCTTGACTTACCCCAAAGTCTCTGGTCCTGATGTGGCTAGGGTCTGAGCCAGAGAGGTGGAGGGCAAGGTAGTAGCACACAGCCTGCACAGCACATGCAATGAAGACAGTTGGCACCCAGCCTGTGGGCAGACAGTGGCCTCCTCCTTCCTCCCTCTGGTAGGATGGCAAAAATTGTTATACTTTAGTCAAGTTTTCAGGTTTAAATAAATTTTAAAAATTAAATAAATAATAAAATTAGTTATTAAAATATTATTAAGGTCTACTTAGGTCAATTTTCAGGTGATTATAAATAAGGAAGCTTTTGAGGTTTCAGCATTCATTTTCAATTAGGCTGATATTCTGCACATATCTAGTCGGTTCTTTCTGTGTCAAGTACCATGCTAGTAATGGAAAGTAGTGATAGCTACAATGGCACAGTCTTTACGTACAATGAGCCTTGCTGTTTAGAAAGAGAGAAACAAACATGATGAATACTTTCCAAATTGAGAAGTTGTATGAGGATTAGTAATAGAGTACCCAGAAACAGAAAAGCATGAGAGGGATGGAGAGAGCTAGTTCACGTAGGGTAATCAGAAAAGACCTTTCTGAAAGTAAAAGTCTGCAAACAGAGAAGGAAATAGTGTCCAAGAAGAGGAAACAGGATGCAAAAAGGCCTTACAGAGGAATGGAAGCTTGAGTAGGGGAAATAAATTGGAGAGGGGAATATTAGAAGCCAACATTTGCATATCTGTGAAACATTAAAGGATTTTAAATAAGCGACTTGATAAAAAGTCTTCAACCCAACCATAGGTCAATGAGTAAAATATGAAGAGAGGAACAGTCAAGATAGCAATAAACATTTTAAAATAATACCACAGATGAGATTGTCTAGGAAGAGAGTATAGAGAAGAGAGCTAGTCTAACACTGAGCTGTCAGTACAAAAGGAGCCCATAGAAGAATCACAAGGAGAAAAAGCAGAGAAATGGTTTATCAGAGAAGTCAAAGGGAGGGAGAGAATTATCAGTTAAGGATGGTGGCCTTGGGGACCAGCAGTTAGCGTAATGGCTATGTCGCTGGACTCCCACGTAGCCGACCGCGGTTTGAGTCCCGGACCCAGTGGCTTAGACTCACGCTGGGCGCGTGTGTGTGTGTGTGCCCAAGATCCCAAGAGGAGAATGGAGGAGAAGGGATTGCGGCGTGGCCATCCCCTCTGGGGGGTGATTTCTCGCTTTCTGTCTCTCTGTCTCTCTCTGTCTGGCTGGCGAGCGCAGGTGCCCTATAGCAAAAACCTCTCCAAAAAAAAAAGGATGGTGGCCTCAGACCAGTCCATGGCCTGGTCATTAAGTAACTGTTTCCTACATGGCTGACTGCATGATTCTAGTCCCAGACTTAGAGGCTTAAAAACCATGCCAGTCAGGACCAGCAGTTGGCATATTGGCTATGTCACTGGACTCCCACATACTCGACCGAGGTTTGAGTTCTGGACCTGGTGGCTTAAACTCATGCCGGGTGCATGTGTGTGTGTGCCCAAGATCCCAAGAGGAAAACGGAGGAGAAGAGATTGCAGCTTGGCCATCCCCCCCTGGGGGGTGATTTCTCACTTTCGGTCCCTCTGTCTCTCTCTTTCTGGTGAGTGCACACACCCTATAGCAAAAACCTCTCAAAAAAGGAAAAAGGAAACCACACCAGTCATACTTTGTGCATGCCCAAAATCCCAAAAGGAGGGAGAGATGGAAGAGAAGGGATTGTCACATGACCATTCCCCAAGGTGAGTGCTTTCTCATTTTACCTCTCTTGCTCTCTGTCTCTCTCCAGTAAGTGCAGAAACCCTCTAGTGAATTAAAAAAAAAAAAAAAAAAAAAAAAAAAAGAATGGTGGCTAGGACCAGCAGATGGTACAATGGTTATGTCACTGAACTCCCATATAGTTGAAAATAGTTCAAGTCCTGGACCTGGTGGCTTAAAACTCACACCGGACACATATGTGTGCATGCCCTAGTTCACAAGAGGAGAATGGAGGAAAAAAGATTGTGGTATGGCCATCCACCCTAGGGGTGATTTCTCACTTTCTGTCTCTTGGTCTCTCTGGCAAGCACACATGCCCTATAGCAAAAATCTCTAAAACAAAACAAACAAAAAATGGTGGCCTACACTTCTTCCTTTGCTATACCAAGAAACTAGTAAATGATAGCAATCACCTTTTCTAACAAAACATAAATCCACAACAAAGACAAGAGAAGAAAAGCCATCATCAATGGCTTCTTATCATTGATTTTAATGATTTCTGAAGAACAGAATGCAGATAGAAGAGTGAGCAAGTTTAATATAGGAAACAGCAACCAGAGAACTCATAGGAAAACAGGCTTAAGGAGAGACCTATCTTGCCTTTAAGGATCTGGAGCAACTCAGGATATGTCAGAAGACCTAAAAATAGTCATCGATTTAAAGGAAGTAAATATGCAACTGTGGCTATTCTACCAACACACCTCTGCATTCTGAATTTCTAGGAAGAAAAACTCTGTAAAAATTGGCCTACACTCTCTGCTTTGAGAGGTTACCTAGCACAAATAATGTTTACCTTCTTAATAAGCACCTCAATATAAAATCTGTGAAGTTGACAAGGCTCTCAATTAACTTTTTATTGCCTTAGTCTAAAGATTAATAGAAAATTTAAATCACTAGATTTTTTTTTAAGAAAAGCTTCCAGCATGAAAGAAAGAAGTAAAGATAAATCAATAAGGAAAATTTTAATATATGGAGCAGAAAAAATAGTAAGAAAATAACCTTTATTTCACATTTTCAGAGATACTAGAGTAACTATTGCATCATAACACAAGAACAGGCTGCTATGAATAAAGGTAAACTCTAAATATACAGTGTGTTCCTCATCCTTGAATCCTGTTTTCTTCTCTATTGGCATGGTTCTACTCACAGACAAGACATTCATTAAGTGCCAGTCATAGGAAAGATCACTTGAACATTAAAATATGAGTGCCAATTTAAAAATTCAATAGAATTACAAATCAAAATGGAAATTTTACTCAGAAAATAGGACAAAAATATCAGAAAGAAAAAATTTTACAATAGAATTAAAAATATAGAAATAAAACTAAAACATATATATAATACATATAGAATAACTGTATATATATATATATATATATAGAGAGAGAGAGAGAGAGAGAGAGAGAGAGAGAGAGAGAGAAATTTTTTTTGGAGAGGTTTTTGCTATAGGGTGTGTGCACTTGCCAGAAAGACAGAGAGACAGAAAAACGAGAAATCACCCTCTGGAAGAATGGCCACGCTGCAATCCCTTCTCCTCCATTCTCTTGGGATCTTGGGCACACATGCACATGCGCCTGGCGTGAGTTAAAGTCACCAGATCTGGGACTCAAACCGTAGTCAACTACATGGGAGTCCAGCGACATAGCCATTATGCCATCCGCTGGTCCCAAGAATATATATATATATATATATATATATATATATATATATATATAGTTTTTCTAACAACTGACTAGTGGAAATTCTAGAAAGAGAAAATAAATGATAATGACTAAATTATGAAAGAAATAATATTGAGTTATCTGAAAAGTCGTGACATATTTTTTTATATTTTTCTATGCAAAAACCTATCACGTCTTTTCTGACACTTTAATACAAGGATATTTCAAACAACTAAGGATTATAACTACAGATTTAAAGGATCTATTGGGGGTTTATCATGATGAATGAAGGAAAAGAAAAAAAAAACATATAGGCACATTTCATTGAAATTTATAGTCAAAAACGATACAAACAAGATGAGAAATGCATTTACTACAGAGGTGTGGAGGAAAAACTTATGAACAGGTAAGAATCACCTCCTTATCAGATTAAAATAGCATTGAGTACTAGAATACAAGAAAGTAACATGGAGTTTTGAGGAAAATAATTTTTAAATTATAATTTCACATGTAGATAAACCATCAGCTATGAAGATAAGATTAAGCACTTCTACAGATGTAACAAGTCAGAAAAGTTTATTTCCCACATAATTTTCTTTGTGTTGTAATAAAAGAAGGGGGTATGCAACAAAAGAAAAGATGACATGGCATCTTGAAATACAACTCTAACCCAGAAGGAAAGTCTCAGAATTATAGCCCTGAAAGAAAAAAGTTAGATTCTCCAAAGAAATTCTCTGATCAAATTAGATAAATGGTTCTCAAATTGTACCCTACAAGTTTCTTGGGAACACAAAGACCTTTCAGAGAGTCTGTCAGATCAAAAGTATTTTTTTGAAATAATATTAAGACCTAATATGCCTCCTGTAAAAAATACATATTTTATTTAACTTTTATTTATTTTAATTTTGACCAGAGAGGGACAGAAGAGAGAGAAAGAGAGAGAAAGTGAGAAAGTAAGCCACCAGGGCCGGGACTCAAACTGTGGTCAGCCATGTGGGATTCCAACACCCTTAACCACCACATCCCTGCCACTCCCAACATGCCTTCTTTTAATGCTTTGACATTTACACCAAAAATGCATAAGTAATGGTGGTTAAAACTGCTGATGCTTTAGTATAAATCAGTGTAATAGTACCAAGCAGTACAAGTTGGTAAGAAATTCCACTCTGCAATGCGCTATGGTTTAAAAAAAAGTCACTTTTCCATATAAAAATTTTAAAATGTTTTCATTAATGTGTTAAAAATTATTAATGTTAGTAATCTTGACCCTTGAGTACATTTTTAAAAATACATTGTATGTCAGAACAAGAAGTGTGCAGGCTTTCTTGGGATGAGCAATTGTGTAGTAGTTTGAGTTGTGAGTTGAATTACAAGCTTTTTTTTTCTTTTATTATATTTAATTCTTATATTTATTATTATGCACAGTATTCATGCTAGAAAAAAAAATTTAAATGATAAGTTTTGCCATGAAATATCATTTTTACCTGACTGGACAACTTATTGGCAAGCCATGATTATTCAAACTTGAAGTTTGGGCAGATACTTTTTAAAATAAATAAAATGAACTTGTTCCTTCAAAGAAAACAATTGACACTAATTATTCCCAATGATAATGAGACTTTTCTGATGAGATCTGGGATGATATTAACAAATGTTATCTTTTGATATTATAAAATCAAATATGTTAATGTTTAGAAGATGTGCTTAACATATTGAACCTCCATTTTCTACATAACCAATGCATGATACTACAGTCATACATGAGCAAAAAGCTATTCAAGGTATGAAATAGATCACTAGATTTCAATGTAATAAAGTATGAAAACTACAATGAAGTTATGTCAGATTCTATATTGCAATTAACCTTTAAGAAACCATTACTTGTTCTGTTATAGTGAAATATAAAAGAAATATAACCAGAAAAGGCACTACTGGCTCCTCAGTGAACAATGTTTACAAAGTTAAAATAACATAAACATTGTATTGATTTACAATTTTTGGATTCAACTTAAAGGCCTAATTACTATTACAGGACAAATGGTAAGTAGCATCAACCTTGTTGATTCAATAAAGCAAGTTCATGAGAAAAAAAGTGGTAAGAAAATGCATACAGCAGAAACACTAATTCCCTTACTTTATCTTGGAAAAGATCAACAATGTCTTGTAGTTGACATAATAAGAATATGAAAGTATCAGCATTTCACTAAGAATCATAAGAAAACAACTAACAGCATAGACATATAGAGAGAAGAGATAAGAAGGGTGAATGCAACAATAAAAATATGATATGGTATCCTGAAAACACAGCTGCAGCCCAGAAGGAAAGTCTCAGAATTATAGTCCTGAGAGAAGAAAGTGAGATTCTCATAAGAAATTCTCTCTGACCAAATTAGATAAATGGTTCTCAAATTGTACCCCACAAGTCCCTGGGGAACACAAAGACCTTTTCAGAAAGTCTGTGAGATCAAAACTATACAGAAGGGATGGGAACAACCCAAGTGAAGAAAGTGTACATTTATCATCAGAGAAACAGAGATAATGTCAAAAATCGGGGATTGAAAAAACGTTATTCAGAAATGCAGAGCTTACTACCAGAAGAAACAAGTTTTCAAGCTTAGAAATAATTGCCTCGGGAACCAGCAGTTAGCGTAATGGCTATGTCGCTGGACTCCCACGTAGTCGACCGCGGTTCGCATCCCGGACCCGGTGGCTTAAAACTCATGCCAGGTGCGTGTGTGTGCATGCGTGCCCAAGATCCCGAGAGGAGAATGGAGGAGAAGGGATTGCGGCGTGACTATCCCCCCTGGGGGGGTGATTTCTTGCTTTCTGTCTCTATGTCTCTCTCTGTCTGTCTGGCGAGCGCACGCGTCCTATAGCGAAAATCTCTCCAAAAAAAAAAAAAAAAAAGAAATAATTGCCTCTGGAAAAAAAGAAGATGGTATAGGACATGATGATAGGAGTTGCCAGATAAAATACGGGAGCCCTAGTTATATTTGAATATCAGTCATACAATGAATACTTTTTTGGTATAAACATGCCCACAGTATTGCATGAGACATACATATGTTAAAGAAGTATTTGTCTTTGTGAAGCCAGCAAATAGCATATAGTAGTTAAGGTAGTGGACTCCCACGTGGCCAACTGTGGTTCAAGTCGCAGATCTGGAGGCTTGAAATTCATGCCAGGTACATGTACGTGCCTTCCCAGAAACCCAAGAGGAGAATAAAGAAGAAGGGATTGCAGCATGGCCATTCCTGCTGGAGGTGGGGGCAATTTCTCACTTTCTCTGTCTCTCTATCTCTCTGTTGAGCGCACACACCCTATAGCAAAAAATCTTTCTTAAAAGAAAAAAAGAAGTATTCTTCTTTTATCTGAAGTTTAATTTTGACTATGTGTCCTATATTTTTATTTATTAAATCTGACAACCACATCAGTGTAGCCTAGTGGTTAAGGGAGCCAGATTCTACCTAGCCAACCGGTTGAAATCTCAGTGCCAGCAACTTGAAAAACATGCAAGGCACATGACATGGGTGCTCCAAAACCCAACAAAATGTAGAAATGGAGAACAAATTGTGATGTGACTATATTTTATTGAAGGGACATTTCTTCCTCTCTCTCTGTGCCTTTCTCTCCCTGGCAAGTACATGCACCCTCTGGCAATTAAAAACAAAAACTTGGGCAAGCCCAGTGTTGTGGTTGCTAAAGCGGCTGATCTCACTTGACCAACCACGTGGGCTCAAGTTCCATACCCAGTGACTTGAAAGACGTGCCTGGCGCATGTGCATGTGTGCCCAAAATTCCAACAAGAAAAATGAAGAAGAAGGGATTGAGGCATGACCATAGGGGGTGTTTCTCACTTTCTTTCTCTCCCAGTACACATATTCTCTAGCAAATTAAAAAAAAAAGAAAAACCAACAACCAAGGACTTTTTTTTAACAGACCCTTTAGTACATTTAAACCTTTTCATCATGTGTTAAATAAACATATATTAAATTATAATGTTGTTTTTCAAAAGGAAGAGGAGAAACAGGAGAATAGGCCAACGTATCCAATGCTAATGAGAAAATGAATAGATGAGATCTACAGTATTTGCCACATGGCTGTCAATGGTGTCTCTGACAAATACAGGTGTAGTGGACTGATGGGATGCAAGCTAGACTGTAATCTTTAGTGCACTAATAAAGTGAATAGAATGTAAAGAAGAAGAGGCAATTATACAAACAGAAAGGAAGAAAATAAGCCACAGGCAGGAGAGTTGAAGAAATTCATGACTTCAGAAGTAATTATATATTTTTATTTCTCTATATCCATCATATATTGGATTGTCAGAAAAGTCATGATGTATTTTTCTGTTTTTCTATGCAAAATGTATCATGACTTTTCTGACAATCCAATATTTCAAGTAAATCCTCTCTTGAGCTATCATATCAAATCTGTGAACCATGATGGATATAAAATTCTGACAATAATTCAAGATAATATTGTAGGAAATGCCCCTGCTCCAAACGGCTGGGTAGATAAGGATCTGACATTTTAATGGAGGCATGTTCATAACCCTGAGAACATTCTTAGAGAAGGAAGGGAGGGAGTGGGACTCTGATACACTGATTTCCATATAATTTAAGTCAGATATAGGGCTGAAATGGGAACTTCCAATCTCATTCTCACTAACAATAGTTACTGAATCAGGTTCCCATAGGAACCTGGAACTTTGGCACTCACATAATTTAAATCTACCCAGTGCTCAAATTAGACACATAATATACATATGGTTTTGAAAAACATGAATATGACTAAGATATGGCTTCTGCTTCCAAAGAAGAGGAGTTTCAGTGTAATGACTAGAATATTCGAACTACCCTAGACTCCTGACTGGCTCCTGACTTTACGCCAAAATGAAGCCGTTCTTGTGGAGCTTGTCCCACACAACCTAACCCAATCCATTGACCACGTATTACTTCCCCACAAGCTCCTCACTCGGAATTGGATCTGAACTGGCTTCTCCTTTAAGACACATAAAATCAACCTGCCTCTTTCTATCAAATTTTGTCAAAATGTCTGACTATTTTTCCCTCAAGTTGAGACAATATGCAAACCCTCATGCCTCCATTTAAGTTTTCAAGTACTTTCTGTTCCTCTTTAGTTTCCTATGGTTCTGAAAAAAAGAAAAAAAAAAAAACTAAACTAAAAAACACCTAATTTGTATGACTAGGGTCACAAATGTCTATGATGAACCACTGATGGCATTGAAGAAAGAATTTGTTATTAAAACACTTCAGTTATCATATTTCCATGAACAATACAGAAATAATGAAAAAAAATCTTAAGTTTTCAACTCTCATGCCAAATGACTCATCATTCCCTCTCCAAATAGGTTAACCTTATCTCATTTCACTTTCCTCCATGTTACCTGTAGCCTCTGCCATCTTAGAAACAGTAAAATAATGAAAGAGGAGAAGCAAAAGGTGATGTCTTTCTCTGCCTTTGTTTTTCTGACTTTACTCACGATTTCCAGGAGTAATCTGATTGTCCCTGAGTCTCTAAGGTGATGCCTCTTTCTCACTGAGACCAGTCTTACCACAGATCCTTTATCAAAACTGTATCTATCTAATATACAGGTTTGCTAATGTTTCTGAGAGGAGGAGATCATATTGCACACCATATAATGAATGCATTATTTATGTCTTTAGGATAATCTCAGCTCTTCCCTTAAAACTTCCCCTACAGTACCTTCTACTCTTCTAGCCCTATCTCCCACTTGATCTCTTTCTTCTCAGTCCCTCAGGAGACAGGCCCTCTCTGTTCTTTCTCTCACCCAGATGGAAATCCCCAGAAAAATCATGTATCCCATACACAAGGCGAACGCTGGTTAAACAGCCAAAAAAAGAAAAATCCTTTATAGACAAACCAGAGTCACTTGGTTTCCTTCAAGTCTTTCAGTAAGTAGCTTCCTTTCAACCCACCACATACATAGGTTATCAAGAACAATATCAAGTTCTCAGGATGGTCTTTGTTTTGTCTTGTTTTGCTAGAGAGCGTGCATGCTCGCTAGAAAGAGAGACAGAGAGAAAAAGCATGGGAAATGGCTGCACCACAGTCCTTTCTCCTCCATTTTCCTCTAGGAATTTTAGGCACCAACGCATGCCTGGCATGATTTTCAAGACCCCAGGGCCAGGACTAATGAGGCAGTCATCTATATAGAATCTAGTCACCATAACTTCTACACCACCTGCTGGCCCCTCAGGATAGTGTTTTTTTGTTTGTTTGTTTGTTTGTTTGTTTGTTTAGGATAGTCTTTTTGAAGGGATACAATTAGCAGTTAATTTGAAGCATTTAGGAAAAGAAGTCAGAAAATTAATACAGTTATGAAACTGTACAGGGTTATAAGGATGCAATCTTTATATTCCCATGCTTATTTTTAGAAGGAAAATTTTCCTATATTCATCTATTAAGGAAGATAATATTTGAAAAATTTTTTGAAAATTAACTTCTTTTTGTTATTAATAGCAACAAATGCTGGGTCATCAAAGTAATATCCAATCACCTCAAAAGCACTGAAAACATCATTAAACTTTGGAGCATCTCTTGACTTTCTGAATTGATAATATAGTCAATCTATAGCAAATTGGGATATGTTAAAATAGCTAAAAGATAGTCCTGGACCAATTTTAATCTTAATTTTTTTAACATCAGTCTTTTGAAATCAAAGGAATGGAAAATGTAATATTGAAATATGGTATCATTAGTCATACATAGGACTGCCCATACCTTGAGTCAGCTGAGTGTCTTCTCATCAAAAATAGAATGCTCTTGAGGACGGTATCTCTGTATCACTTCATTGGATATAGAAATATCAAGTTACCACGCTCTGGTAGTTTGCAGTTAAAAAAATTTTTCTGGAAGTGAAGATCAAAAATCAATATCAAATGATGCATAGAAGCACTGTTTTTAATGGTTCTGCTGCTGGCCTGTCACCCTAAGAGGAAGCTCTTCATGTTTAGCCAATATCATAACATCTCATCATTCTCAATGTTTTATGAAAGAGAACCACAGAAATTTCATCATAGTAACTCTGCTAAATTAAGAACTAACAGTTTCAGTTAAAAGAAATCCAGACTCTATTCTCTCTTATTTGTATTTTCTCATAAAATATGCATGAAGACAATCATGGCAAATGTCAAAATATCAACTTCTTTTAATTCAGTCATACTGACTCATGGTGCTGAAAATGGAGTAATATTTTGAGGGGCTGAGGAAACTAGCAAGCTTTGTAAGTCAATCTTGAAACAATATACTTAAACCCTGTTGTAATTGACAGTAGTTCTTATATCATGCTAATTATTTGAAAGATGGTGGCAGTTTATATTCTGTTATTGAGTGCATAAATGTTTAGAATTGTATATCTTAATTCACCATTTATTATTATAAAGTGATGCTCTATTCTAAATAGTTTTTTCTGTAAAATCTACCTTGATATTAATATAGCCATTCCAACTCTCTTCTCTTTTTTTTTTTCAATTCATGATAGATCATGTGTACACATAATAGATTCATATGAAAGTGAGAAAGAGAGAGAGAAAGTAGCACCCTTCACAAGGTCTGGTTACTCTTTGATCTCCTTCCTCCAGTCCTCCAGCCCTTCAGATCAGTATGTGCCCAGCATATCTCAGGTTGACTAGGCCTGGGATTCTAATCATGGCTGGCATGTGAACTCCAGATTCTTTTTTTTTTTTTTTTTTTTGGAGAGGTTTTTCACTATAGGGCGTGTGCGCTCGCCAGACAGACAGAGAGAGACATAGAGACAGAAAGCGAGAAATCACCCCCCAGGGGGGATGGTCACGCCGCAATCCCTTCTCCTCCATTCTCCTCTCGGGATCTTGGGCACGCACGCACACGCGCCCGGCGTGAGTTGTAAGCCACCGGGTCCGAGACGCGAACCATGGTCGACTATGTGGGAGTCCAGCGACATAGCCATTACACTAACTGCTGGTTCCCCAGATTCTTTTTTCAGATTCTTTTTTTTTTTTTTTTTTTTTTAGTCTGAAAATAGCCACTGTTTATTTACTGACCAGATCACAAAAAGAATCATGATGGATACCTTAGTTCATCCTTCTAATAAGTCTGTTGACCTTGTCTTCCCTGTTGTCAGCATCTCCACCTTCTACAAAATGGGTAGTCTTTTTCTTCATTACACCACATGGAGAAGATCATTTGAAGGGCTACAGGAAGTTATTTGTTTCTTTGAAGTGTTTTCCAACAGTATAGATTTCATGAATCAGATCCTCCATGCAGATGATGCCAAATACCAAGAGATCGCGCAAAGAGTTATTTGTCATATCATGCTTGTAAATCAGTCCATTTACTGACTTCAGGTTCAGGTACCCTCATGCAATATATGGTTCCACAATTCTAAGCATGTTAGTTGAGGCTTTGTTGAGCTTAAGGAAGGTGCCATTGAAGATCTGGCAAAGATGAAGAAGCTGCAACACCTTTCGAACCTTTGGGCTCACTCCATTGATACCTCCAATCCTGATGACAAATGCCAATTTGGGTTCTGCAGGTACATAGAAATTGCCAGCTTTTCTTGCCATCCTGGCCCTGTGAATCTCAGTTCTGTACATCTGTTTATACTCCTTATGACAGTGCTTAGCTTTTTCATAGATAAACTTCCTCCTTGTCTTTCGAAGCATCTTTTGAGCACATTTTTTTTCTCAGGCGCTTGATCTTCTGCTCTGCAAAATTCTTTCACTTTTTCTTAAGGGTTTCTGACACAGTAGGAACCTTTTTCTTAGTGGATTCTGCCACAGCTGGAGCCTTTTTATTGGTCTTATTGCTGCAGCAGGAACCTTCTTTTCCTTTTCTTGAATGCCCTCCATGGTTCCAGCTGGTAAAGAGCTCCAGATTCTTTTGAGTATTGTGTGACTGCTATGCCATAGAGGCATACCTACCTTTCTTTTTAATTCATATTAATATGTCATATTCTTTTCATTCTTTTTACTTTTAAACTGTTTGTATCTTTATATTAAAAGTGGATTTCTTGTAGAAAGCACATAATTTGATATTCCTTATTTAATCCAGTGTGACAATCTCTGCTTGTAATTGTGTATTTATACCATTTACATTTAATATGAATATTGGTTTGGTTTAAATATACCACCGTGTTTTCTACTTAGTCCACCTGTTCTTTGTTCTTACTTTTTTTCTATTTTATCATGGATGAATTGAGCATTTTTATTAATTCATTTTATCTTCCTTTTTGGCTTACTACACATAACTCTTTGTTTTCATTTTTAATTTGCTAGAGAACACATGCACTCACTGGAGAGTGAGAGAGAGAACATAAGAAAGCATCCTCCATTGGATATGATCATGCTACAGGCTCCTCTTCTCCATTACTCTCTTTTTTCAGCATGTAGGGCATGCATACACATGTGCTCAGTGTATTATTCAAATTGCCAAGTCTGGGATTTGAACCACATTGTCAACCATGTGAGAACCAGCCACCTTAACCAGCAGACCACAAGCTGGCCATTTGTTGTTATTTTAAAGGGAGGGTTGGAGTTACAGTATACATCTTTATCCTATTGCAGTATTCTTCCCTTATTCCCCTTCTGGCCTTTATATTGATGACACAGAACTTATTCATATTTTATAAACTCAGTCAATACACTGTTTTCATTTTTTCTTGTTTCAAACAATTATTTTTAAAACATATTTAAATAATAAGAAAAAAGTTGATCCACACTGTTACCATTCCCAGTGCTCTTTATTCTTTTGTGTAGATTACATTCTTATTGGGTATCATTCTCCTTCTATCTGAAGGAACTCTTTAGCCTTTCTTGTAGTGCATGGCTGCTGTCAATGGATTCTTTCAGATTTTGTATGTCCAAACAGTATTTATTTCATCTTCATTTTTTCTCCAGTATTTTCTTGTTAATAGACTTTATTTTAGGATAGATTTAATTTTACAGGGAAAAAAGTGAGCCAGTCAGTGGCATATTTGTTAAAGTGGTTGGAGCTCACATGGCCAACTTCACAGTTTGAGTCCTGGACTAGGCAGATGGAAAAAACAGACAGGGTGTGTATGCATGTTTGCCCAAAATCTCTAGAGGAGAATGGAGGAGTGGGTATTGTAGAGTAGCCATCCCTGCAAGGAATGATTCCTCACTTTCCCCCTCTCACACACGCACTCTCTTTCTTTCTCAGACAAGTGTACATGTCCTATAGCAAACACTAAAAAAAAAATAATAAAAATAAATAAATAATATAGAGTTTCCATCTACCCTCACATACACAGTTTTTCCTTTATTGACATCTTGTGTTAGTATGGTTTATGTATTATAATTAATGACCCAATATTGATACCTTATTATTAACTAAAATCCATAGTTTATTCAGATTTCCTTAAATTTTCTACAATCCCCTTATCTTATTTCAGGATCCTATCCAGGATACTTACAATGCTTAGGACAGTTTCTCGAATTTTCCTTGCTGATAATGACCTTGACAGTTTTGAGAAGTATTGATCAGGTATATTGTAGGACATTTCTCTGTTGAAATTGTCTGACATCCTTCTCATACTAAACTGAATTTGAAGAAGAAAAAAGTGGAGGTAAAAATGTCATTTTAATCATACCATATCAAGGGTACGTACTATCAACATAATTTATCACTAAAAAGATTCTTTTTATTAGAGTTTTGTGGGGTTTTTTGCTATAGGATGTGTGTACTTGCCAGAGAGACAGAAAGCAATAAATCACCCCCTAGGAGAGATGGCCACACCACGGTTCCTTTTCCTCCATTTTCCTTTTGGGATTTTGGGCATACATACACATGTTCTGGTGTGAGTTTTAAGCTTCAGGGTCCAGTACTCCAAGTGCAGTCGACTACGTGGGAGTCTAGTGACTTAACCATTATACCATCTGCTGGTCCCTGAGAATATTCTTTGATTTCCTGGAAAAAAATGTTCATCATGTTTCTCCACAGTAAGATTTTTCTTTCTTTTTATACCTTTTTTACATATTATACTCTTTGGCAGGAAATACAGAACACACCTAATGAATAGGGAGTTATATTTCATCTCCTTTAGGGTGAAGAAGCTACATAATTTACTTGGAATTCTTTTTTATGAGAGATTTCTCTCTTCTCTCTAATTTATTAATGTTTTCAATCATTGATTTACATTGTTCTGGGCTTATCAACACCTATTTATATTTTCAGTTAGAATCAATATTACTCTTTATTTTGCTGCTCAAATTATTCCAGCTTTTGATTGGAGCTCTTTCAGTTGGCTTCTGTGCCCTTTTAACAAACATCAATGTGATCATCATTTGTTTGGTTTTTGAGCACTTTCTTATTTCTGGTACTACTAGAAGCCCCAGGCTCTTTCAGGTTCATTTTTAAGATGTCGGTGTTAGATGTGTGCATTGTTAACATGGTGTCATTTTGTTTAGGCACTCTAGGCTCACAGCAAAGAAATATGTGAGTATGTTTACTAACAGGTATATGTGCACATATCTTTAAATATTTCCAAATACACTCATCTGTATCCATATTACGGTAAACATGATGTCTTACTGATGTCTCCAGCCTAATCCATTACTAAGTGGATCATTCTAGCCCCTCCTCGTATTGATCTGTACATATTTAACAGTGAAAACCTGGGTCCCATCATTTACAAACCATTTATTTTTTTTTTCCTTAGTGTGCGTGTGCTCACCAGAAAGAGAGAGACGAAGACAGAAACAGTGAGAGGAAGTGAGAAATCACCTCCCAGGAAGGGATGGCCACTCCTGAATCCCTTCTCTTCCATTCTCCTCCAGGGATCTTGGGCACATACCCACATGTGCCCAGCGTGAGTTTCAAGCCACTGGGTCCGGGACTCTGCCCTGATGAAAGAAATTAGAGCTTGAAGGAGAGAGTTCATCTTTCTCCTCCCATTTACCCCTTCAACCAACGTGAGGACACCTAGATAACACCATGTGTGAGGAAGGACTCCTCGCCAGATATTGAAGCTTACGTAATCTTGCTCTTGGACTTCCCCATCTCCAGAACTATAAGAAATAAATCTCTATTTTTAATAAATTATCCATTCTAGGTTATTTTATTATAACAGCACAAAAAGACTAAGATAAGCAATGTCAGAATTGTTATCCACATGGGAAAAAGAGACTTTATCAACTAGATTGTTACTTAACGTGCAATTCTTTTTTCCCTTAGTCTTAAAAATGCTGTTTTTCAAACATATTGAGGTCAGCATGTTTTCCTTCAGTGAATTTGTTTCATACCTTTGTGATAAACTTAAGATTCTGTTTTCACAGTCCACATTCTTTCCTGGAATCCACTGCACTATTAAATGCTTTTTTTATTTGCATATATTAAGGTTGTGCTTTGTGTTGTAAAGTTCTATAGGTTTTGACAAACATGAAATGTCATGTATCTGCTGTTATAGTATCATACAAAACACTTTCACTGCTCCCCCAAGTCCCCTGTGTTTCACCTATTAATCTCTCTCTCATCCAAATGCCTGACAGCCAGGAGTTTTTCTTTCTTTTCCTTCTCCTCTTCCTCCTCCTCCTTTTTTTACTGTAGACCTTTGCCTGTTCCAAAATGTCATATCATCAGAATCATACAGTATTTAACTACTTCAGACTGGTTTCTTTCACTTAGCAATTTTATGTGAAGTTCCTTATATCCTTTCATGGCTTGGTAGGCCTTTTCTGAACTAAACTATTGATTAATGTCCATTGCACTACTTTATCCACTCATCTGTTAAAGCTGGGATCCCTAACCTCCAGGCCACAGACCTGTCCTTTATTAGTACAATATAGTGATAATAAAACTAACGTGCACAATATGTATAATGTGCTTGAATCACCCTGTAACTGTCTCCCCCCCACACTAGTCTGTGGAAAAATTTTCTCCCACAGAACTGGTCCCCAATGTCAATTACTATGTTAAAGGACATCTTGGGGGACCAGCAGATGGCATAATGGTTACATCTCTGGACTTCCACATGGCTGACCAAGGTTCCAGTCACAGACCCAACGGCTTGAAACTCACACCAGATGCATGTGCATGTGTGCCCAAAATCTCAAGAGGAGAATGGAGAGAAAGGATTGCGGTGTGAACATACCCCTGGAAGGGGATGATTTCTTGCTTTCTTTCTGTCTCTCTTGAAAGTACACATGCTCTGTAACAAAACTCTCTTAAAAAAAAAAAAAAAAAAAAAAAGATATGTCTTTTTTTTTTTTTTTTTTTTTTTTTTTTGGAGAGGTTTTCGCTATAGGGCGCGTGCGCTTGCCAGACAGACAGAGAGAGACAGAGAGACAGAAAGCGAGAAATCACCCCCCAGGGGGGATGGCCACGCCGCAATCCCTTCTCCTCTGTTCTCCTCTCGGGATCTTGGGCACGCACGCACACGCGCCCGGCGTGAGTGTAAGCCACCGGGTCCAAGACTCGAACCGCGGTCGACTACATGGGAGTCCAGCGACATAGCCATTATGCTAATTACTGGTCCCAAAAAAGACATATCTTGGTTGCTTCCAGTTTGGAGCAATTATAAATAAAGTCACTATAAAAAATATGTGTATGGTTTTACACAGATATCTTTTAAACTTAACTAGGCAAATACCTAGTAATGCAATTAATGGACTTTATGTTAAGATAAGACAATGTTCCGTTTTGCAATATATTGTCAACTTGTCTTCCAAAGTGGCTCTACCACCTTGCATTCCTACCAGCAATGAATGAGAGCTCTTGCTGCCCCACATCCCCACCAGAATCTGATACTGTCAATTTTTGGATATTATCTATTCTAATAGGTGTGTAGTGGTATCTAATAGTTGGATTTTTTAAAGTTTATTAATTTATTTGTTCCATGAGTGAGACAAAGTGAGACAAAGACATTGTAACAAGCACCCTCAGCAGGATCTTCCTCCATGCTCTTATCCACCCCCAACTTCAGCCAGTCATGTGTCAAGTCCTGGACCAGGCAGCTTAAACTCATGTTGAGTACGTGTGCATGTATGCTCACAATCCCAAGAGGAGAATGAAGGAGAAAAGATTGCATGTGACCATCTAGCCCCCCCCAGGGGGTGTGATTTCTTGCTTTCTGTCTCTCTGTCAAGTACACACGCCCTATAGCAAAAATCTCTCTCTAAGAAAAAAAAAAGTGCAATGAATCAAAAAGTTATAAAAGTTATAAATATGATAGATCAACAATCGCCTGAAATGTGAATGGTCTAAATACACCAGTTGAAAGACAGACTGTCGGGACCAGCAGATGGCATAATGGTTGCATCACTAGACTCCCACATAGTTGGTCACAGTTCAAGTTCCAGAGTTGGCAGCTTAAAATTCATGCCGACCACCTGTGCATGCATGCTCAAGATCCTAAGAGGATACTGAAGGAGAAAGGATTATGGTGTGGCCATCTCCCCCTGAGGGGTGGTTTCTTACTTTCTGTCTCTCTGTCTCTGCCTCTTCGGTGAGTGCACGTGCTCTATAGATAAACTCTCAAAAAGAAAAAAAAAAGACAGATTGTTACAGTGAATTACCAAAAAAATCAGGAGATGACTCCATGCTGTCTCTAAGAAATACACTTTAAAGACACAGGTTAAAAGTAGAAGGATGGGGAAAGGTATATTGTAGTTACAATAATCAAAATAAACTGGGAATATCTATATTAATTTCAGAGAAAGCAGACTTCACAATAGTGAAAATGGTTAGAGATAAATAGAGGTATATCTGATGAAAGAGGTCAGTTTTCTAAGATACAGTCTGACAATTGTCTTCATACAGTAGGCTGAGACAATTGTAGAGCAGATCTCATTTATTTCTCATCAAAGATCATGATCCTTTATTGTCTGATGTCCAGTGTCTTTAAAACCATTCTCTCTTATATTTTATCTTTTTTTTTAATTATATCATGTAGGAGAGTGAATACAGTCTCTGTTACTTCCTCCTAGTTGAAGGCATAAATCTCATAACAAAGTCTTCAGCAAATTATCCCACTTTTCAGTAAGGCCTGCACTTCCACACTTAATGAGTATTTAATTATACCATTGGGTCATCGGAAAAGTCATGGCGCATTTTTGCATAGAAAAGTACATCATTTCTTTTTTGACGACTCAATAGTTAGTTCTATGGAAATGACCTCATTGCTCAACTTCCCTAACTGTCAAATGAAGCAACAATATGGAAAATCACTTCACAGTAGGTGCTGCTTTCTGTGAGTTCAAAGATTGTGGTGCTTACTAGAATCATGGTAAACAGGGAAGGCAAAGCCATATAGAGGGGGTCTTCAAAAAGTTGGTTGTAAATGGAATTGAAATTCGAGTTTATTTTGGTGGGAAAGAATTTTTAAATCCATGAATAATTTCTCATAACATGCATTTTCTATTAACTTTTTGAAGACACCCTTATACAGAATTTGTTTCTATTCCAAATGGAAAAAAAAAATCTCTGCCCCTCGTGATGGAAGGAGTCCAACATAGTCAACGTGCCACCAAATGTCATGCCAATTCCCCCGGAGAATATACTGCATTGATTTCTGCCTTGGACAAGTTAGCAATTATCAGTAGTGTTAGACAGATCAACCTTGGTCGGAGAAAAGCCAACTGTTGAACTCATGCATAGCCTTTATTCATGCCACCATGATCACTTATTTTAAAAGCCCATTGAACAAGCACTGGGGTGGCTGGGGAAAGAGGCTAACTGAGATGAACAGAGTAATTCTCTTTACTTAATCATTGAGAGGTTCCTCTGCAGTGAAGCCCTGTGATGACCATTTACATGAGACACAAATACCTTCGCTGTCTTTAGCCCAGTCACATATCTCTTCCCCAGATTTCTGTTCAGATCTCTCAATTTTGTTCCTCCCAAGTTACTGACTATCCAGCCAAACAACCACTGCCTATGAAAACATCCATTTTTGGTCATCTCTCACTGCTGGCAGAGTGGATAATCAGATGTACTGCTACAAGTTCTGCCCACTGGGAGATTTTTTTTCTGCATTACCTCTGAGTGTGACTGTAGTACTGTTGTCTGCTGTTAGGTAGTAATAGCATAAAGTGCAGACCCATCATAAACTAAGCTTCTTTTCATTCCTCAGTAACTGATCATGAGGAACACCTCAGGGGACTGAAGTCATGGACTGAGGTAAGAAGACAATGTAACAGGGGCCAGCATTAAGGGATTCTGAATCACTTGTTCTGCTTGTTGGTTCTGCCTTATTCTCTTATGTTCCATTTCCATTTGATGAGACTATTTTCTGCATATTGAACACTACGGCTAAGTGGATCATAGACATCCAGTTTACAATAGAAAGTTCAGGACACATTTACATGGTATCTTTTCGTCAGAGAGTCTATCTCCCTTCCAGAGCCTAGTTGAAAGCCAGAAGCTATTTCTGAACATGGAAACAGTTATCAAAAAATGTGTTTCCAAATCCTACATGTCTTCATGTGATACATCTATTAGTGTCTTTCAGAAGGTCTCTGGGCATCCTAATTTCCATACACACTTCAAGCATCGTTGGATCTGATGGTTCATGAGGCTCAGGTGGTATGGTAGAATGCCTTCATCCACTCGGATCCCTTCCTGAAACTTGAAGCCTTGTATGTGACTGGATGGATGAATGTAGCACATCAAATGTGGTATAAACTGCCTCCAAAATCCAAAACTGTCCATGAAATATTGTTCTTCTTTTTTAGTGTTAAAGATGGATACCTCAGCAATTTCTCTTTTGGAGAAATTTTTTGGAGAAATATTTCAACACCACTAAGACCATTGAATTCTCAGAAATTTCTCTGAGGTAGAGGGCCCCTGAATTTGTGTGGGGGTTTATCTTCCACTCTTTACATCATCTAAAGTGTTTGCCTTTTCTGCTTATCAGATCCATTAGCCTATGTCATTAATGTAGTAAGCCAGGACCTTTTAACTTTTTATTTTTGGAGATATTTTTGCTACAGGGCAAGTGTGCTTGCCAGAGAGATAGAGAGAAAGCAAGAAATCACCCCACAAGGGAAATGGCCGCACTGCAATACCTTCTCCTCCATTCTCTTCTCAGGATTTTAGGCATGCATGCACACACTCCTGGTGTGAGTTTCAAGGCACCAGGTTCAGGATTCACTGCAGTCAACCATGTGGGAGTCAGCACTTTAAGCACTATGCCACCTGCTGACCCTGACCATTGGCTTATAGAATGTCAGAATTACCAAGATCTCGACAGATCATAGGTGGCAAAGAGCAGGACAAGCATAGCCCTAAGCCAAAGCTATGCAGGTGAGTTGGGCCATGCCAGGTAAAAGCAAACTGCTCTGGATAGTCCTTGAGAACTGCAGTGGAGAAAAGACATTTTTCAGGTTAAATCTAGAAACCAACTGCAAGAGACCATATCTATTTGATCTGATGAAGATATTACATCTGGAACATCAATTGCACATTAATCAAGGATCTCCAGAGAAATAGAGCCAATTTAACATCTGTATCTTCAAATAGATAAACACCTTCATAGAAACCTCCAGAAATAGTATTTTATCTGCTATGTGGCCATCCCTTAACACAGGCAAGTTGAAACATAAAATTAAGCATCATGAACTGCAATTGGAGTCACTCCCCGGTTAAGTTCATGAGAGTCCACAGTCATTCTTCAAGATCCACCTAGCTTCTGTAAGACCAAATGGGTCAGTCAAATGGGATTAGCTCATCACCCTTACTTTCAAGTCGTTGATGGTGTTAATCTCAGCAATCTCTTTGGGGATGCATTGACACTCAGGTTCACCATCTCGGTAGGAAGTAGAAAGAAGTTCCAACATGTGGATCCAATATGTGGATTTCACCAGGTGCCAATTTATGTCTATTCCCATTATACATTATATAACGAGTAAAAAAATACAAGGTTAATTTTTAGACCAAGTTCTTCACTGTGCGTCAGACTTGAGCTAAGACTCCGAATAGTATCTGCAACCGTAAGTTCACACTTTGACAGATAGACCAGAGTGTCATTCAAGGTCTCCAGAAATTGGTCAATTCGGACTCAGTGTCTAGTAATCCCTCAAAGGCCCAGGTATTTTCTGTAGTGCAAAATCACTCTGAGTCCTTTAGAGAACCCTTAAGGAAAGATTTACATTATATACTTCCCATCCTCAATGATACAACAAGACCCAGATTCCTCTTCACTCAGAGGATTTGGGACTTGTGAATTGACTTAGGTGTGAACACTGAATGAGAAGATGTGATTCTTCACTGTGGTGAGTCAAATCAGGTTTTTGCCAGCTAGAGAGTTTTTTGTGTTATACAAATCAACCAGTATACCAGCAGATTGCCCGTCTATTCTGCTCATGGAACAGTGGGATTAAATAGTTACCAGCAAAGATCCTGCAGAGCAAAGCATCCTGGTCACGAGTTTTTCTCTACTGTCCTTTATAATAGATGCATTTCTCTTACTTTTGGCAGTTAAGTGCTGCCCTGGCCTCTCTGCTCCTCTGGGTTCCCATTATCCACAATGAAATCAGAAAACTAATTCTAATGGCAGTATCACTTACGATCATACCCTACACCCACAAAGGAGAGTAACCACACAGTTTTCAATGATGCATGTACTCTTGTCTCTAATTCATTTCCCAATCCCCCAGTAAAGGAATATTTTCTGGGCTGAGCTGCCAAACACAGCAAAAACAAGAACATAAATGATAGATGCCCAGTTAAATTGAAATTTCAGACAAAAATTTTTAAATTAGTATAAAATTTAAGATAAATGTGTCGTTGCTCTGTCCCTGAGTTTACCCCAGGCCAGAGCTAGTTCCTCGCAGACAAGCAGAGCATGGAGGGCAGGGCAGGGAAGCAAGGACATGGACGGGTATGCCTGGACTTACCACTGGAGGATCAGCAGGCTAGGCTGGCCAGCAGGACAGACAGGCACCTGGCAAGCTTGGAGGTGAGCTTCACTGGGTGACCTACATGCTGCTGGTCACTGCAAGAAAATTTCAAGGACCCAGGAAAATAAACCCCTTCCTCCTGTGATGGCCTTCCCTCTGCTCGCAAGGGAGAATTGCACACAGGCGCCAGCTGTAATATAATTAGCAGGGCAATAAAGGGTAGAGTTATAAGCTGCCTTTAATTGACTGGCACAGATATAAATGATAAATTTTTGTCATGGGTGTACACACTAGTCTGGAATAGACCAAAACAAAATAGATCCAAATGCATTTTCATAAAGTAGGCATTTCAAATAAATTGATTATTGAAAACTGGTATTGAAAAAGCAAGAATCATCTTTAAGAAATAAATTAAGCTAGACCCTTACTTTATATTATATATACTAAATTTCTAGGTACATAAAAATAAACTATAAAAACACAGGAGAAGTATATATTTGCAGTTTTGTGCTATGTAAAGACATTTTTGGTCAATGACAGACCACATACAATGACAGACCACATACTAGATGGTGGTCGCATAAGGAGTATGTAAGTTATACCATATAGCTTGAGTGTATAGTATGGTATGTCATACCATCTGGATTTGTGTAAGTACGTGCTGTGATGTTTGCACAACAATAAAATTGCTTAATTGAAATATGCATTTCTTCTACCATATTTGTATTGTTAAGCAACACATTCACTATATATGTAAAATAGCAGAGTAGAAAAGTTTTTGTTAAGAACAATAGTAAATGTAGAAGCTATTAATGAAAAGTTTGCCACACTAAAAAAAAAAAAAAAAAAGCCTATAGGGTACAATATTGTGACAAGTCAAAACAAAAATGACAACCGAGAGAAATATTTGCAACTCATGTCACAGACAGATCAGTAAGAAAGAAATTGATCACCTGTTAAATTACTTAAACAAGTATTTCTTAGAGAAAGGAGTACAAATGCTTCTCTAATGTATAAAAAATGTTCTTTTATTCATAATTAAGGAAATGCAAGTTAAAACTATAATGAAATACACATCTTTGTCAGACTGAACAATAAGCAGAAAAGTTAATAACATATTGTGATAGTAAGGATGTAAGGAATTAATGTGCATACTTATCAGAGTAAAATAAATGTGATACAACCTTAATCACAGGTCATCTTGTCAAATTACATGGACACACACTCTTGCACTCAACACCTCCACCTCTGAAAATTTTAGTATAGTTGGACTTCCATAGGTGTGCAATGACACATGAACAAGAATACTCTTCACACAATTATTTGTGGTAATGAAAGATTGAAGCTGCTTTCACTGTCCGTGGAGACGGGACTGGTTAAATGGTCATGGTATCTTCATTCAGTGGACTAGTGTGTAGGTCATTTTTTAAATGAGCAGCTTATTTGGGATGTAGAATGATATCTGATGGGGTTCAAGAGTAGCTGCACCCAAAATATTAAGCTGAAGGAATTTGAGAAAATGGCAGAAAAGTCCTCTGACCTCCCCCTGCTTTTCTTTCTTGAAGCTGGTTATAGAAGCTAGGATTTTCTGACCTTCCCCTGAAGGTGCTCGTAACACTCACGTGAATGTGCCCTTTCTCTACCTGGAGGAAAGACTATCCTTACCCCTAAAGGTACAGAGACACTGCGAAGAGCCTGAACAGGCTCTGCTGAATCCCTCCAGTATATGACCATGAGATTATCCCCTTTTTGTCCTACCATGACAGTTCACAACTGTCCACTTCATCAAAGCTACTATAAAAAGTGCTCAGGTGGAACTTCTTCTTAGAATCTTATTTCTTTTTGTGTGAAAGTTCCTATGTCATGAAAAACTTACATATATGTATGCTTTTCTTTAGTTAATGTCTTTTTTGCTATAGGGACTTCAGCCGTGAGCCTAGGATAGATAGAAGAAAGGATATTCTTCCCCTATGTGTCCAAGACTATTTTAAGTAAAAACAAATCAAAGTGTAGAAAATTTGCACAGTGTTCCCTCGTTTCTATAAGTTCCATTTACATGCAACTATAAGCTTGGAATCCCCTGGAAGAAGACTTGAAACTGGTGCTGGTAGTTTTCTCCAAGGAGGTCACTGTTGACGGGAGAATGGGAATCATGTATTTGTTATTGTGTCTACCTGTAGATAATTCTTAAATTTTGTGCCATATCACATGGATTATCTACACAAAAAGATATTTCTTCTTTATTTTAAAAAATTCTAAAGACTACAGTGTACTGGTGATGTTCACGGCTACATTCCTGGATTTTACTGTTCATCGGATTTGAATCAGCATAGTTTTGTAAGCAGCATCCTCCCCTGCCCAAAACTGCCTCTCGTTCAAAGGCCTGGGCAGAAGATATTGCTGAGGGCTCTTGAGCCCACAGCAAACCTCAGTATCTGATCGATATGCAGATAGGGTGACGCATGTGCTTCTTGCTTTTCACTAATCACATTGGTAAGGCTCTGCAGCCAGCAGGCTGTGGAGAGCATTCGTTTCAGGAGTGGTGCTTGGATTTCTGAGCTACACAGTGACGCAGGCTCGGTAAGGACTTTCCCAGGTCATTATAAATAGCATTTCGGTTCCATCATGAAGCTCTGTTTCATGATACATTTTGTAAGAACCCCGTCCTCCATATAATGGCTTCATTAGGCTGTTACTTCTGCTTCTGAACAGTAATTGATATGCAGGAGGAATCACTTCTCTAAATCCCATGGGGTCACCAAATACCTTCATTTTTTAGGAGACAAGTACAGTCAAAGATCGTTTTCTGCCACTGCCAACTGCAAAAAAACATAAATCACTTTTGTTCAGTATCTTTTTTATTTGTTTGTCTTCAAGAAATAACAAATCCTTCTCACAATATATCTACTCCAGGGGAAAGGCTGGCTGACAATAAGGTCCTCAAATTGACTTTTTCACTCAGGCTTGCTCTGATTCCAGAAATAGCTTTCTGAAACTTGTTTTGTTTTCCAGATTTTATCTTTCCTTTTTAAAGCAGAACCCCATCCTGGTCGCCAAAAAGTGTTTTGCATTAAAGAAGATGAATACACATTTAAAGAATAAGCAGACTTTCAACCAGATAACACTTTGCTGTGACAATAGTCCTTAGGCCAAACCTAGGTCTGAATCACTGAGGCATTCAACCAGAGAGCACATCCTTTAAGACTCCAACTTAAATGTCACGTCCTCTGTGAAATATCTACCAGTTGACTCAGTCAGATTACCCTCTCTTTCCTCTGAACTTTCAAAACATCCCTATACTCTAATTAAAACATGCATTGGTTACAGAAGGTTTTAAATGTTGTCACTACAAGGAAATGATACATATTTGAGGTGATGGATATGCCAGTGAGCCACATTTAATCATTTCACAATGTATGCATGTATTGAAACACCACATTCACCTTGTATCCCAAAAATATATACAATTACTATTTGTCAGTTAAAAATAAAATGAGGACTGGATTCCCATGTAGTTGACTTCAAGTGGAGTCGGACTCAGCAGCTTAAGACTCATGCTGGCCACATATACACACATGTCCATAATGGCAAAAAGAGAATGGAGAAGGGATTTTGGCATGCCCATACCTCCTGAGGGGTGCTTTCTCACTTTCTGTCTCTCTGGTGAGTACACATGCCCCATAGCAAAAATCTCTCTAAAAAACAGAAAGAAAGAAAAATAAAAAGAACCCATTCTCACATGCTGACCACAGTTTGAATCCTGGCTCGAGCAGCTTAAAAAATATGCTAGGTGCATGCACATGCATGTCCCAAATCCCAGAAGGATAGAGAAAAGGAAGAGAAGGGATTGCAGTTGACCACATCCTATTGGGTGATACTCTCTCCCTACTCCCTCCCTCCCTCTCTCTGTCTCTCTTTCTCTGGTAAGTGACACGCATTCTGGCCATTAAAAAATAAATAAATAAAATAAAACTTAAAGGACCTATCAATGACATTGTAAGCATTTATTTATAAACCTTTCTTCCTTCCTATAAAACCTGTCCCTAAATTAGACCATGAATGTCTACAGCACAGAACAGTCGCTAACCATGCTGTTTAACGTGACTCCTGGCCCCTATAATCATTCTGCAAGTAAACGAGCCAGTGTAAATAAATGAAGTGGGACCAAGCCCATTCAGTGGAAGAATTTAAATGGGTGGGCCCCTAGGTGAGTCAGGGAGAAAACACTGAAAACAGACTGCCTAATTTTTCTGAAATCACTAGCTAGGCTAGAGAATGTGCAGAAGTCGGTGAGAGGTCTGCAATCTCCCCATGCGCTGGATAGGACAGAAGGGAATACCTGCCCTCCCGCAGGGTAATTGGTGCTCAAATCAACCTGGAAATCCTATATTCACTCTCCCTTTTAGTAGGAAGCCTCTCTGCCTGGCTAGAATCTCAACAGACATACTTCCAACTGGCTTTATTACCATGACCCAGATATAAATATCATGGCAGGAGCCCATGAGGTGGGAGCACAATTTATCCTAACTGAAAATAGAGGCAGAGAAGCAGCAGCCTTAGTATCCCTGATACTAGAGTGGGGTTGCCATAGCAACCAGCTGAGTCACTAATGCAAAAAGAACAGTTGCACTATGACTAGGCTGACATTCTGTGACATTCTCTTATTTTACTGTAGCTCTAATGATGTCTTCAGTAGGAATGACAGAGAGAAAAGGTTCTGACCTGTCGATGAAACTTGCAACTGGCGGGACATGCTCTGTCTTTAGCCTAATGAATGTGAATTGCAATATGCAAATTCTGCCTCAAGGAGAACACTTTAGGAATTTCACCGCATCATATATTAGACTTGTGCATCCCATTGTTCTCTTAGTGTAGTTCCTTCTTTTCCAAATTAAGATGGCAATGAACAGATGAGCCCCAAAAGCAAAACAGGAAGAGGAAAAAAAATTAGTAAAAGGATGTGACAGAGAGATCCTGATCCATCACTGATGACGCTAAACTGGAGAAAACCAGAAGTGGCTTCGGCTCCTTCTTAAAACAAGTTGAGAACCGTAATGAATTAAGCAAGAAAGCTAATATCCTCTGCAAAAATGAGGGGTGGGGGATGTGTGCTGGGAGTGGGGGGGAAACTGATAGAAATAATGTCTGAGAGATCCACAATCCACACCATTAACTTACTACTCACCATATTTAGAGCGCTGGCCTATATATATATATATGGGCACGATGCAATATTACAAAAAATGAATATCCTCATGGCACTTAAAGTCCAAAGTTTAAGAAATGAGATGGGTGAGGAATGCATAAACTACACATGGCATGACCCCTCCTACTGCCAAGAAACACGCAGAAACCAGCACTTCGATAATGTGAGTTTTAAGCATCAAAGTCAAGAAGCCAGCAGGTGGCATGGATTTAAGGCACTGGATCCCACATGACTGACTGCACAGTTTGAGTCCCAGGCCACGTGGCTTGAAAATCACACTGGATACCTGCACATGTGTGCCCAGAGGAGAATGGAGGAGAAGGAATTGTGGTATGGCCATATCCCCTGGAGAGTGATTTCTCTCTCTCTCTCTCTCTCTCTCTTTCTCTCTCTCTCTCTCTCTGGCAAACACACATGCTCTGTAGGAAAATAAATAAATAAATAAAAAGAATTAAAATAAATAATATACAAATGGATACAAGTGGAGTTTAAAATTAGAGTTAATTGAAGTATTGTCATTGAGGTTGTAAAACACTAAGAATACTTTATTTATGTTTTGGGTTTTTCGCCCTTTTTTAAAAAAATGTGCTTGTATGCAAACTGCAAACACATGAACTTGTTTTAAACCAAGTGTTGGGTTGCTTTCCTCTGCAGAGGCAGAGCCACAAGGACTAGTGCTGCTGACTCCCACTAGGTATGTGGGAGTTTCTGAATTTGAGTGTAGGCATATGAATCTCCTTATCAGCAGGAAAGAAGAGAGTTCATTCATTATTAAAACAGCCTTCTAGCTACTCTCTTTCGTCAGCACAACATTGCCAGACTAATTTTCTCAGTCTATGACTTTCATGTTATTTCTCTCCTCAAAATCTTAATTTACCACTTTCATCAAGTTGCTCTTCTAGTTAAGGATAGATGATGGTTCTCCATGGTAAATCAAATCAAACCTGACTCTGCCTGGCTGTAATGCCTTTCACAGCTTTGCCCCAGCATATCTGTCCACATGTATTTCCTAATCCTCCCTGAGGATTAGAACCAGTAAATCCTTTCTTCCAGCCAGACTGTCTCCTCCCTGACCACAAGAAAGCATTCTGAATTTTCTTCACTTCTTTGCACCAACAGATACAGATCTCTCACTCCTACCAAATCCTAACTCATCCTTGGAGAAAGTACAAATGTAACTTCCTTTGAAAAGGCTTCTCAGAACGGATGTTGCTTTTGCAGAGACCTCCACTCAGTTGACTACTCACCATTTTGCTAACTTGTTCTTACTTACTCTGTTGACTAAATTGTTTGCCCCTAGAAAGCAGGCTTTACAGCTTACCCTTCTATTCCATTATGTACCCCCATAGTTCATTTACAGCCGGTTGCATGTTGTACATTAATTTGATAAACATCTATTGAATGTTTGGCCAGGGGAGAAGTAATGACCCATAGGAATCCTCATGTGGATGTTTGGAGTTTATAGTATCAAGAATGTAGAGACAAGATGATATGGACAGGAGAGGTAGTAACCACACAGGGTTAACATTTTAGAGTCACTGAAATTTTTTAGCTTCTATCAAAGAGACCCATGGAGGGGGAGGGGACAACAAAGGGGGCAGGTAACATTTTTTAAAATTATGATTTCTGGTTTACATATAGTCAATGTACATCTTTGTGGGGTACAGTATGGTATGGTTTTACAAAGCATGGGGATTCAGAAGAAAACATTTTCAACATTCGTTCGTTTGTTTTGCTTTTATCTGCTCTATGCATTTAAACTCTTTAGACTTTGGGTTAACATTTCTTTTGAAGAAAGGGTATTTTTTGACTGAACAAATGTCTTTCCTGGGTAATGAAGAGCCATTAGCATTTCAAGCAGATAAGGAAAGCATATCTAATGCTGGGTCAAGGCTAATCCGCACTAGAAGGTCAATGGCTGGTGTAACCACCCAACATCTCCCCCCCACACACTTCATTGACAGCTGTGCTTTCATCTATTTATTTGCTCTTAGAGGATACAATTGGGTGATTTATACCTTTAATGCTAAGGGGGCTTAGGAATAGTGTGGCATTACATCTTGCCTCCAATTACCAAGAATAAAGGTGCTATCTTCTGTTTATCTATCTTTTATTTCATTGAAATGTTTCTTTGCCTTGTGGAGCAAGAGAGTTAAAGACAACTAAAATGACCAGTTCACTACCAACAGGTATAAGTGAATCTGTACCTATGCAGAATATTGTCAGACAAAGCTGAGCAGAAGGACCAATAGAAGTCGTATAAAAAGGGAATAAGACATGTGTGAGAAATCAACATAGACAGGGCCTTTGCTGCTGTCAGCACCGAAAATAGAAGGTGAGCTGGCTCAAAGTAGCAGCTACTCATACTCCACTCAGACCAACTGTCCTCCAGACATGGCTGCTTCAGGAACACAGAATTATGGCTACCACCTCCTCAGCTGTTGCTGTTGTATGTTTAAGGATCATGAATAGAAAAAGCATCCTGAAGATGCTAGGTGTCAAACCAATACAAACAAATTTCATTTTATGGAATAGCACCCTGCCAAAATCAACATTCAAAAATACTCCTAATATTCCAGCTCTTGGAAAACACAGGAGTCACAAGAGACCTCCCTAATCATGGATCTGTGCCTGCCACCAGGTGTGACAGGGGTAACAATCAAGAATTATGTTGGGTTGGAAAGGGAGTCACATGGATCTGAGTCAGAATCGTGGTTCAGCCACTTGAAGATAGATGAACCAATAAGTAGGAATAATTTATATATGTAAAAGAAGAAAACCCCCTGGAAACTGCACTAAATGCAATATTTCTAGGTCCCTGGGGCCAATGCCATGCTGCTGTTTCTATGGGCCACATCTCTTGGCACATATTGCCCTTAGCATTCCTCACCCCAGACATAACTTGACTCTGCAGCTCCTCTTCCATGAGCACCCATGTCACCCTGTTGATTTCCACATCAGTCTTCAACTTTCCCTTTTGTGATTCTCTAATTCAGAAATACCAGAATTTAGGAATGTCACAGTTGAAGAGACCACAATCTTAAAACAGCACTAAGCAAGTCATCCATAGCAACCACACAATTGCTGTTCCAGCATCATATTTTATGGTGCCTATAAAGCACCCATGGTTATTGCGTTCCTCATTTGGACAACCCTCAGTACTGCTCCACTATTTGAGTAAAACTGTTTACAGCCTGCTACCTTCTTATATGTGCACAGAGAAAATTTCTCCTATGACTCAGTAAATCAGACATCTGATTTGGCTCCACTTTGACATCATGCCTCACCTGTTCCATTCAGAGAGCAAATGGTACCTGGCTCTCAAAACACACCCTCAGTCTAAGACCTTCTCAGTCTAATTCCATCTGACTGACATCACAATGACAGTTGTATCCTCAGCTATAACAAAAATAAGTTTATATCCTGACTCAAAGTCAGTAACTCACAGTTCGTGGTTGAGAATATCAAGTGTATGAACTTGTCTGTCTGCCTCACGCAGTGTAAGATCTTTAATATCCTTGGGATATTGTGCGAATGTAACTTCCTCCATAAAGTTTTCTCTTTCATGTTTGCCTCTGTATGTCATATCGATAAACAGAGTAGACACTCAAGATTTATTAAATGGATTTCAAAAGCAATCAAAATAATAGCATAATGTATTAATGGCTTCCCTCCACCATGCCAGTTGGTGGAAAGGGAACAGTGTTTATTGATTATGGAGTTATGACCTAGATTACTGTCATAGAGATCAAAGTCGACTGACTTGGAAGGATCAGGGAAAAGCTCTATTACATTAGAATGGGCCTGGAACTCAAAGGACAATTCATTATAAATGTGAAATTGAGAGAGGGCATGAGGGAGGAAAAACATCCACAAAAAGGTGAGGTTGGGGAAGAGATGGAAGAGAAAACAGATTTAAAGAGAACTCCTTTTGTAATAGATATGGTGCAAATACAATGAAGGTAAAGAGGACCCTTATGATGTATCGTGTTATGCGTTTCTCTCCATTAGCAGTCCTGCAAGCAAATGCAGTAAACATTTAAATTGATTTTTACTACTTTGGGAGAAATAGTAAACTGGTATTTGTCTCGAATATAGGACAGTGCTGAAACTGAACACAAAGGGATTCAAGTTTGTGTGAGCTATAGACAGAAGGAATAATTTCCTGGTTAGGTAGAGGGGTGGAGTCAACCTAATTGACTCTTAGATAACAATGTTATGGATCAAAAAACTGAATCTCATTACTCCTGACTCTTTATTAGCAGTACCTACTGATCCCTCATAAATTTGAAGAATGTTGTGAAGTGGGGCCTCTCTGCATAATGACTTGGGAGTGGGTAAACACAAGTGTATGTTCCGAAGTTCAGTATACGGCCAACAGAGCTCTGTTCTAGTGAACCTCGATACTTAATGTTAAACTGGTTCAAGAACCCAGAGCTGTCTTCTGTAATGGGTCCGAGGTCAGGGCTATCTTTAAAGTGTTCAAACAGGAACCTCATTCTGACTCCATGCTCTGCAGGGCTCTTTTCTTTCAGAGATGAGAGATTTAGGTTTATAAAGAAGTAGTTCAGGGAACCAGCAGTTAGCGTAATGGCTATGTCGCTGGACTCCCATGTAGTCGACCGCGGTTTGCGTCCCGGACCCAGTGGCTTAAAACTCATGCCAGGCGCATGTGCGTGCATGCCCAAGATCCCGAAAGGAGAACAGAGGAGAAGGGATTGCGGCGTGACCATCCCCCCTGGGGGGCTGATTTCTCGCTTTCTGTCTCTATGTCTCTCTCTGTCTGTCTGGCGAGCGCACGCGCCCTATAGCAAAAATCTCTCCAAAAAAAAAAAAAAGAAGTAGTTCAGTCACTTGGAACAACAAACCGTAGGAGGCTTAGCTCTCTTGCTCATTAATATATTTTCACTCTGACCAGAAAAAGGGGAGAAATGGATCCTTCCTTCTTTGCACAAATATTCTCTGGAATATTTTTAAAACTTTTCTCAACCTAACAACTATTCATTTTTACATATTTAATATCTTTTTTTAACTAAGTTTATTTATTTCCCATGAGAGGAGAGAGGAGAGGGGCACCTCCACTATGGTCTCTGTGCCACAGTCCTCCCCACCGCTCTGTAGCCAGCCAGAATCACAGGTATGCATGTGACATATTGAGGCAGACCCAGGACACAAACCCAGAGCCTCCCCATAGTATGACTTCCAGTATCATAGAGCAGCAATTCTACTGTCTGCACTATCACAGTTGATCTCTGATAGTGGTTGATGGGGTTTGTGGGAGAATAAAGTTGATTTAAAAAAATAGTGAGTTCTGGTCTAGGTCCATTCACCTAGAAATAGTCATACTTAGCTATGACCGTCAAGTGGGGTGTGGCTAGCATGTCTAATAAGTGTTCTACTATCGATAATCATTCTATTGTTAGAAAGAAAAGGGGGAAGGAGTCATAGATTTCCTACAGATTGCTCCCTCATATCAGTTTTCAATTGTAACTTCCCCACAGATTTTTGATCCAAAATATCACCTTGTGTCATTTCTTACACCCATATCCTGCTTTCCTCTCCTTTATGGCACTTAGCACTCTGTCATTATATAATATGCTTATTTAGTAATGCTCGTCTGGCGTCTGCCTCCCTCAATGCAACGTCGATTACATGAGGGTAGGAACTGTCTAATGTTTACTGATGCATTCTAAAACAGTGCCTAGATTATACTAAGTGCTTGATGTATAATACTGAATATATCAATATAATGTATTAATATTAATACATTTTACATTTATTAATATTCAAATAATCATTCAATTAGTGAATAAAATGAATGTAATGAATGGGCACATATTAATGTATCAGCAATGGTAGATCCTTTACAAAACTTAAATTTTTAATTCTAATGCCAACCCTGTCAGGGAACTATTGTTTTCTAGATTTGACAGTGTAAATACTGAGGCTCAGAGAGGTTAGATAATTGACCCAGAAGATAAGCACACACCGAGTTGTTGCTGATCTAGGACTTGAACCCGGTTTTGTTTGATTATACAACTTGTATTATTTTTATAACACTTCACTTTGTGCAAAAGCTACAGGCCAGTCTAATTTAACATCCTTCAAGACTGCTGTCCTGGAAAGGGTTTTTAAAAGAAACCGTTCAATAACACTTTTATGCTGGGCTTGGGATCTCCTGATCTTCTCCTCCATCTCCTACCACCTCCAACTACAGCTGATTTGGGCATCAAAAGAAGGCTTATGTGGGTCCCTTGGCTGGAAATAAAGCTTACTGGCTGCTACTCTCTGCACCGTGGACAGACTTTCTCTTCCTAAGGACATCTGAGGAAAGCAGAACAGCTGTAAGCCTGTCAGAGCTGAGGGGACTCCATATTTGTCTACGAAGTGTCTGTAGTCATAGGGGGTATGGCTCACAGCATCACGCACAGCCTGGTGGGACTTGGCAAAAGAATAAGAAGGCAGGTTACATAAGCAAAAAGTAGGTTCAGGACATAACAGAAATAACCCAGGCAGGGAGCAGAGTGTTGACAGGAACAGGTTACTTGATGACTAATTGGAGAGAAGGACAAAAGCTGTGACACTGAAGGACAAGGAGGAGCCACACAGGATGTAGGTAACAGCTGTGATTGCTGAGTTTCACCCAGGAAGTGGCTTTTTTTTGGGGGGTAGGGGAGTTGTTTGTTTGTTTGTTTTTTCTTTTGCGGTTTATGCCCTTGGGCGTGATGACTCAACCTGGTAAAAGCCAGATGGTTTTCTATCAGATTTTCATGAGAGTCCCCAGGACAGAAATTTTGATATTAAGGCATCTTTAGATATCTTTAAATTTTCTTGTTTTTTTTTTTTGTTTTGTTTTGTTTTTTCATGTTTTTTGTTGAGGCCTCATTTACAAAAAGTGCCATTCTCAGATCATAAATGTGCAAGTTGATGCATGCTGACAAATGCACATACCCACAAAGCCCACACGGCAAGCAAGATAGAACATAGCTACATAAATTTAGAAAGTTCCTTTGTTTCCCTCCCCAGAAAATCTCACTCACAACTCCTTCAGTAACCACTCTTCTGACTTCTATCATGAAAGATTATTTTTGCTTATTTTAAAATGTCATATAAATGCAATCCTATAGTAGTCACTGCTTCTTTATGAACTTTTTTGATCATCGTGATTTTGAGATCTTCTATGAGTTATGCTTTGGTATTTCATTTGTTTTTAATTGGTAAGTAGCATTCCACTATAAATACAAAAGATTTGTTACCCAAATCCTCAGCATTTATCCATTTTCTTATTGGATTTTGTCCTCTTGGGTTTTGATATGTTTTTAAATACAGTCAAGGTACTAGTCATTTATTGAATATGTGGTTTATAAATATGTTCTCCATTCTATAGTTCATCTTTTCACTTTTTTACATGGGCTTTCACAGGATGATAGTTTGCATTCTCATGAAGCCCAATGTACCAATTTTCCCTCTTATGGATTATATTTTTCTTATGTCAAGTATAAACACCATTTGCCTAGACCTAAATTTTCAAATTTTCACTTTTTTTCAAGATTTTATAATTTTACATTTATGTCTATGATTTATTTATTTTTTGTTAATTTTTATATAAAGTGTAGAGCTTTGGTGTTTTTTGTTTGTTTGTTTTTGAGAGAGAGAATTTTTTACTATAGGGCATATGCTCTTGCCAGAGAGACAGAAAGTGAGAAATCACCCCCATCCCCAGGATGGCCACATCACAAACTCTTCATTCTCCTCTCAAGAATATCAGCATTCATACACAGGCACCAAGTATGAGTTTTAAGTCGCCAGGTCCTGGACTTGAACTGGGGTTGACTACATGGGAGTCTAGCAACATAACCATTACACCATCTGCTGGTTCCGAGGTTTATCATTTTGCTGATGGCTGTCCAATTGTTTTAGCACCATATGCTGAAAAGGTTATCCTTCCTCCACTAAACTGCTTTTGTCAAAAACCAAGTCAGCATATTTGTGTGGGTCTATTTCTGGTTTCTCTATTCTGTTCCATTAATATGTGTCTTCCCCTTGTAGAATAAATCGGTCTATGTCATGAATGAATAAGTTAATATATAATAGATGATAGATAGATGAGTACATAAATACATAGATAGATAACCTTGCTGAAATTTTGATAGAAAGTACATTAAACCTATATATACATCAGTTTAGAAAGAATTGGAATCTTTACTTTGTTGAATCTCCCAGTCCAGGAACATGGTATAGCTCTCCATTTATTTGACCTTTTAAAAATTTCTTTCATCAGCACTTTGTTATTTTTCCAGAATACAGATCCTTTAGATATTTTGTTATGTGTATACCAAAGCATTTTACTTTTTGGAAGAATAGTAATAGTTTCACGGTTTTAATTGAACTTTTCCATGTTATTCTTTGTATATACCAAGAGATCGTTTTTTTGTTTATTGATCTTGTCTGCTGAAACCTTGCTAAACTCACTAGTTCTAGGAGATTTTTTTAGTACATTTCTCAAGATTTTTTACATAAACAGTCATGTTATCTACAAACAGAAACAGTTTTACTTATTCCTTTTTAATCTGTAGGGTTTTTTTTGTTTGTTTGTTTTTCTCAACTTATTTCAGTGGTTACAAGTTGTAGTACAGTACTGGGTAAGGGTAGTGAGAGTTGTCTTTTTCCTGATGTTAGGGGAAAAACATTCATTCCCTCACTATTAGCTAGCAGTGGTGTTAGCTGTAGGATTTTCAAAGATACTACTTATCAAAGTGAGGTAGTTTCCCTCCAATCCTAACTTATTTCAAGTGTTGGGTATTTTGGGGGTTTTTTTGTTTTTTTTTCTGAGAGGTTTTTTTTTTTTTTTTTTTTTTTTTTTTTTGCTATAGGGCGCGTGCGCTCGCCAGACAGACAGAGAGAGACAGAGAGATAGAAAGCGAGAAATCACCCCCCAGAGGGGATGGCCACGCCGCAATCCCTTCTCCTCCATTCTCCTCTTGGGATATTGGGTACACATGCACACGCGCCCAGTGTGAGTTTAAGCCACCGGGTCCGGGACTCGAACCATGGTCAACTACGTGGGAGTCCAGCGACATAGCCATTACGCTAACTGCTGGTCCCTTGTTTTGTTTTTGAAAGAGCACTGAATTTTGTCAAATGCTTTTTCTGTATCAATTGATATGATCATGCAATGTTTCTTCATGATTATTAACCTTGCAGATACAGTAGGTTACACTGAATGATTTTGGAATAGTGCACCAGCCTTATGTAATAATTCTTTTCAGTCATTTTTAGATTTGATTTGTGTTTCATTGAGGACTGTTTTTGTCTCAGTGTATGAGAGTAATTGATCTGTGGTGGATTTTTTGGTATCATTTTGTTTTGTTTTGTTTTTCCTGTTTTTATCTAGCTTTGGTATCAGGGTAATAATGGCCTGATAAAATGAACTAGAAAGCATTCCTCTCTCTTCTATTTTCTGGAAGATGTGGTGTAAAATTGGAGTTCATTCTTCCTTAAGTATTTGGTGGAATTCTCCAGTGAAACCATTTCAGTCTAGAGATTTTGTTCTCATCAGCTATTTTTATTATGAATTCAAGTTATTAAATTATTAGAGGGCTATTCATATTACCAACTTTACCTTAGTAAAGAATTTGCTAGCTTGTGTTTTTTCAAGAAGTTGGTAAATTTCTTCTAAATTGTTAAATTTACAATCATAGTTGTTTACAGTATTCCATTATCTTTTAATAATTGCAGATTTGTAATGATATACTCTATGTTATTTCTGATGTTGATATCTTGTGTTTTCTCTCTTTTTATTTTTGTCATGTTTAGTGTAGGTTTATCAATTTTGTGGATGTTAGGGGAAGAATTTGCTTTCTAATTGATTTTCTCTGTTGTTTTGCTGCTTTAAATTTAATTCCATTCTATTCTGATATTTATTATTTCCTTCCTTTTGCTCTCTGGGGTTTATCTTTCTCTTAATTTCTTATAGTACAAACTTAAATGATTAATTTGAGGCTTTTCCCTCTTTTTTTTTTTTTACGATTTTTTTTTTTTTTTGAGAGGTTTTTCGCTATAGGGCGCGTGTGCTCACCAGACAGAGAGAGAGAGACATAGAGACAGAAAGCGAGAAATGACCCCCCAGGGGGGATGGTCACGCCGCAATCCCTTCTCCTCCATTCTCCTCTCGGGATCTTGGGCACGCACGCACACGCGCCCGGCGTGAGTTTTAAGCCACCGGGTCCGGGACGTGAACCGCGGTCGACTACATGGGAGTCCAGCGACATAGCCATTACGCTAACTGCTGGTTCCCTAGGCTTTTCCCTCTTTTGAGGAAGTATTTTAGTGCTATAAATTTTCCTCTCTCAATACTACTTTAGATTCATCACACATATTTTGATATGTTTTATTTTCATTTTCTTTTTTTTTGTTGTTTACTTATTTAATTCTTCCTTATTTAATTCTTTCATGAATGAGAGAAAGAAGGCAGGAGAGGGCACTCCCAAAGCATCATGATGCTGCTGTCCACCCTCAGCCTTCAGTCAGGCCTAGGGCATGGACAAGCGTGTGCCAGTTCAGCTCAGGGATGTCTACAGACTTGAGCAAGAAATCTTCTCATGTGGGGTGGCCTTCTCCGCATGGTGTTTTACCACCGCATCACCATCTGGCCCCTGTATTGTCTTTTTGAATAAGTTCAATATAGTTTTTATTTTTTCAAGACTCCCATTTTGACCTACGCATTGTTTAGAAGAATATACTTGCATTTTCATGTCTTTCAAAATTTTTCTTTCTGTTATGGGTTTCTAGCACCTTTATGGTCAGAGAACATATTCTGTACAATTTCAGTTCTTTCAAATTCGTCTGTTTTATGGCCTGGAATATAGTCTATCATGATATATGTTCTCTGGTCACTCAAAAAGAATACATATTTTTCTGTTGTGTGGAGATCTTGTCGGTCAATTTTGTTGTTCACATAGTCTATATCCTTGCTATTAGTTTTATTAGCTATTGACAGGGGACTTAGAAAGTTCCCAACTGTGTTTTCAAGTATGTCTATTTCTTCTTTCAGCTCTAAAAGTTCTTACCTTGTGTATTTTGTCTCTGTTTCTTGGTATGTAAACATTTGGGATCATCATATCTTCCTGGTTGATTAATTCTTTTATAATTATGTAATATCTGCCTTTGTCTTTAGTAATCTTCTTGATTCTGATGGCTAATGTATCAGATATTAATATAGCTAATCCTGCTTTTTTATTAATATTTGCATGATAGTCTTTTTTATTTTTTTTTAATTTTCAACATGCTAGAAAGGGAATTTCTTATGAATAGCATATAATCAAAACATGTTTCTCTTAATCTGCTTTGACAATTTCTTCTTTTGATTTGTATATTTAGACCATGGACATCTAAGGTATTTACTAATATTAGCATTTAAGGCTTTCATTTTATTATTTTCATTTATTATTTTCCTCTAGTTTTCATTCCTTTGTCTTTTTAAAATTTATTTCATTGATTTATTAAATTAATTAATTTTTTGCTTTCCTTTCCTTGAAAAAAATGTTTCACCTTATCTTGATTTATCTCATTACCAAGATCTTCTATCATTTTTGCACTTATTTAAAGAAAATTCATAGTTGACTGCTAAAGAATTTTCATGACAGTCATTTTAAGAGTAATGTCGATAACTCCAATATCTGATTTTTCTTAGTATTGGCATTAGTTGATTGTCTTTTCCCACTGTTTGATCGTCTTAGTTCTTGGTTTTTTTCATTGTAACGGTATCTCAGACATTCTGTCTATCTTATTGGTAGACTCTAAGTCTTACTTAAATCTCTTCTCCTAGTAGGCAGTTATTCTGTTTAGGTTTAATGTAGAGGTCCTGGCCCACTTTTATAGGCTGCAGTTTCATGTTTGTGCTGTTGTTTGTTTGCTTGGTTTATCTGTTGCCACTGGGGCTTCCATTGGTACAGCATGAGGAAGGGGAAAGGGGTTTCCCTACACTGGGCTACTGTGTTTAAAACTCTTAGGTCCCAGGAACAAAGAAGGACTCTGGGCATAACCATTGCATGACTGGATTCTCTGTGAAGGTTTTGCCTCCCTGTCCTGGTGTATCTCAGGGAGGAAAAGGAGTCTCAGATACGTAAAAAGTAGAGTTTCTTGTTATGGTAGAATCCTCCTTAGATAATGCCCCAGCTCTGCCCTGCCCTGTGTCTCTGAATAGACCCACAGGTGAAAGGAGCTTCCTGGCTGGGCTGCCTCTTACAGCTCTGTCCTTCATGTTAATTCCTTCCACCAGCCTTGGTATTGGCAGGGTAAGGTAGTCTCCAGCCTGGTCAGAAACAAGAGCACTTCCCAGACACTTACTGTTAGCAGGGTTTCAGAAAGATGTTTTCAGAGGGACGACTTTTACATCTAGGGGAGGATGTTGCCCTGAGTTGCCTTCTACTGCTAGGTTGGAGATCAAGAAATACCAAGTCGTCACCACCTTCCCTGCTGGGTAGGGCCCACAAGATGCCCTACCACTGTGTTCTTCTTTTTGAGAGCCACAGACCAGTTTGTCTCCTCACCATCTTTCAGAGCTCCTATTTGGCCATCTCTGGAATAATTTACAAGGTGTATGGTTAATTGCATTTAGTGGGGATGAAGAGGAGAAACATGTCTATGCCAACTTAGCTAGACAGGAAGTTGGGGATAGTTTTAAAAGAGGAACTGTCCTTTACTCACAGATGCTCTCTCATTGTATTTACAAAATGAACCATTTGACTTTGGGACCAGAGTCAAAACTGCAGTAAGGATTCCCAGGCATTGCTGTCTTGGGGCAGCAGCAGAACCCTAAGTTTCTTCTGAGACTTGATACCTGACTCTTTTATTCGAGCAGCTGGTAAGGATAAGGGGTCAACAGATGACTGCTCTGAAATTACTGCGTACAAAATTACTCAACTACGATCACATGCCTAAATATCTTCAATTCAATGTTATACAGTATCTTTTTTCCTCTCTTTCCTCTTAAGGCTTGTCTTAAAATTCTTCTTAACTGGATTTAATATATCCATATGGAATTTGAGTACAAAGGAACTTGACGACATCTCTTCATTGCAAGTTTTATGTTAATTTCTCCAGAAAACTGAGTAATAAGAGCTCAACAACAATTTATTTAAAAACAAAATAGGGAACTTAGTTACTATAACCTCAAAGTCTTTGTTAATCAGTATAAATATTGGAGACAACAGCAAAAGTTACAGATCCTTCATGCTTATGACAATGTTTCTCCAGTTTTAAAGTGCATGCAAATTACTTGGGTATTTTGTAAGACTTAAGACTGTTTTTGCAGTTCCACAGTAGGGCCTGAGATTCTGCAGTCCAATAAGCTCCAGGTGATGTTTCCTTGGTCAACAAACAACACTTTGAGAAACAAGGTCCTGTGCTAACACTTCCAGGGGAGTTATCTATTTATGAGGAAGCATCAAGTCTTTTCTTTTTCAATTTAGCTGTATTTATTTATTTACTTACTTACTTATTTATTTAAATTTGAGCAGAGAGGAACCGAGTGAGAGAGAAGAGAGAGAGAGAGAGGGAAATGAGAAAGCAAGCCACCAGGTCCAGGACTCAGACCTTGGTCAGCCACGTGAGAGCCCAGAGCCCTTAGCCACTACGCCATCTGCTGGCCCTGGACATGTCAAATTTTAAGAGAGTCATTAAGAAATGAACTCGTGGGAGAGAATGGGGGTGGACTACTTGTTGGTAGAACCTATCTCTCTCGCTCTTTTTCTCTCCCTCATGAATAGAAAAATCAACTTTTAAAAAAATGAGAAAAATATTGCTATGGTCTAAATGTTTGTGTTGCCCAAAATTCATGTTGAAATCCTTACCTCCAAGGTAAATGTATTGACGGGTAGGCTCTTTGGGGAGTTAATTGGGCATAAGGATATAACTCTTAGCAATGAGATTAACACCCTTATTAAAGAGGCCCGTGGGAGGACAGGGGGCAATAGGTGGAAGTAAAGGCACTGGACTCCCACATGGTTGACCATGGTTCAAGTCCCAGACCCAATGGCTTGAAAATCACACTGGGTGCATCTGAGCATGTGCCCAAAGTTCCAAGAGGATAATGGGTGAGAAGGGATTTGTATGCAGCCATCCCCCGAAGGAGGTGATACCTCACCTTCCTGCTCTCTGTCTCTTTTTGACCAGCATGCGCGCCCGATGAAAAAAAAAAAACTTAAAAAATAAAATAAGAGTCCTACAGGAGCTCAATTATCCCTTTCACCATGTGAGGACACAGCGAAAAGTCATCATCTATGAGAAAGTAAGCCCTTAGCAGATACTAAATCTACTTGCACCTTGATCTTGGACTTCCCAGCCTCCAGAATTGTGAGAAATAAATTTATGTTATTTTGAATCACCCAGTTTCTGATATTTTGTTTCAGCAGCCTGAACAGACCAAGACAGGAACTGAGTTCCATGAGCAGCAGCAGACAAGCAGAAAGGTCCCTACTCAACTAAGAGCTCTTCTAAATTGATAATATAAATCATCCAAAGACAAATAGGCAAAGAATTTAACAGAGACAACCAAAAAATATCACAGGAAACCACACATAGATAATGAATGAACATATAAAAATATGTTTAGTCACAGCATGAAAATTAAAATGCAATATTTTTTCAGCCAGTAGATAGGCAGAAGTTTGATCAAATCCAAAGGACAAATAGGCACTGCTGTACATTGTCGATGAGATATGAATGGCTATAACTTTTTGAAAAGTCATTCAGCATTACCTATTAAAATGTTGAAATGTACATGTGCATGTAGTCTGCCATGCAGGATCCAGCCACATTAGTCACTATACCCCCAGCAATGTTTGTTTTCTATGAAAACTTACTTTATGAACTGACATTCATGATATTTACTAAACAATCGATGAAAATATTGATGTGGGAATTTGGGGTGTGTGGGCCCAATACCCAATGCAGGAACAGCAGCAAACCCAATTTTTTGTCTCATTCTCATGAAGAATCAGAGACACAGGCTCAGAGAAGGGAAAGCAAGTGGAATTTATTAAGAGAAGGAAGGAAGAACAGCTCTCAAGAGAGCAGGTACTACATGGGATGCTGAGGAGAAACTGAGATGGGAGGTTTTTATCTTGCTTTGCTCTGGCTTGTTCTCAGGAGGGACTTGAACATGCATTTCGCTCATGGTGGGGATCACTTGTTAGATTGGGTCCAGTTATTCGTCTCCTAATTTTGGAGTCATGAGACTCTTTTTGTCGAAAAGTTTTGGGTTATAAAAGACCATTAGCACCTTCTTGGATTGTGGTGGGACCTAGAAGACACTTTAACTTTATTTGCTTTAGGTCATGCTGCCTAGATTAATCATTGAGGTACTGCTGTAAGCTGTTTCTGTGAGCAAGTCACTCAGCGAAAGCCTAGCTGCTGCTGAGCTGTCGTGTCTCTATCTTAGAGGTTAAAGGGAAGTTCTCAAATGCGTAGCCCCTCCTTCCCATGTACAATATAAATCTTAAACTTTATATGGCCTTATAAATCTTAAGCTTTACAAAGATTTTTAACAAGGAAGTATTGGTTAATAGTCACAAAGATTTTATATTATTTAGGATTGTTGTATGGGTGCAATTTTGGTCCCCTGGTAATAGTTTTCTCTGGTACCATTCTCTGTATTTTGGGCTATGTGTTTTGAGCTTATCTCATAGTTTCATCAGGCCCAGGTGGATGTTCTGTCAGACTTAGATAGATTCCAGAGTTAAGAAATTAACAGGTCCTGGACTTTCACTTTATTTGTTCTTTTCTTGTCTCTTGGAGAGGTCTGTAATGGTTTTGCCTGGAAACGTAAGGGTTAGGGAAGAGGGGGATTAAGTTTTCGAAGAGCAGGACTCAGCTGGCTGGCTTTAAGTACATGTGCATTTAGACTGCCGTTTTGTCAGCATTCCATTATGGCTCCCCTAATGCCTAATAACCTAGCCCATCTCTGCCTCAGTATGAGTATATATTAATATTTTGGTCATTCCTAGCTTGTTCACATATGCTATGTGTTATGTTTGACTGTGTTTTCTGGTTAGTTTTTAATTCCTTTTCAAAATAATTATTTAAACATATTTTAAGTACTTGTAACAAATGCTTGCTGAATCCCGGAAGCAGCTCTAAGGAAGTATCACAGTTCGCAAGTCACTAATGAGGGAAATGCAAGCATTCAGCCGCTTACTCTGTCCCAGTACATAATGAGATGCCATTCTCCCCTTCTTGAGTACATTTATGCTAGCCCACGCTCCTGGCAAAGGAGCAGGCGTCAGGCTCCATCGATCTTAGACACACAGAGAGTCACTTACCCATATGCTCAGGGTGTTTGACGCCATGTCTCTGCCCAGTCACAAATTAGTCACTTTCCGCTAGTGACTATGAATATAAAGGAAGCATTTTCTGAAATATGGATCTTGTTTGAACAATTAGGGCTAGAAAAACCAGTAACCATTTTTCTTCATTTATTATGTATCTAAATGAAATAGCTTCAGTCTGTGGCCTCTATGCATACTAATGAAAATATTTCACCCCTTAAGTCTGCTCCTAAAGCCTCAATTTTAAAGTGAGGAGAACAGATTAAACACACAGTGGAAAACTTGCCTTGCTTCCTCTTCTTTTCTTCACAATTAAGTGAATCACTGTGTGCAGTATATAAAATCACAGTTTTGTTTGGGTTTTTTTTTTTTTTTTTTTTTTTTGAGAGGTTTTCACTATAGGGCGCGTGCGCTCGCCAGACAGACAGAGACAGAGAGATAGAAAGTGAGAAATCACCCCCCAGGGGGGATGGCTACGCTGCAATCCCTTCTCCTCCACTCTCCTCTTGGGATCTTGGGCACGCACGCACACGCGCCCAGCGTGAGTTTAAGCCACCGGGTCTGGGACTTGAACCGCGGTTGACTACGTCCAAAGACATAGTCATTACACTAACTGCTGGTCCCTGTTTGGGTTTTTTTTTTTTTTTTTTTTTTTTTTTTTTTTGGCTATATGTTATGTATACTCTCAGGAGAGAGACAGTAGAGACAGAGAGAGAAGGAAAATGAGAAATCTTTTCCCCAGGGCGGAGGGCTGCACTTTGATCCCCTCTCTTCCATTCTGCTCTCGGGATTTTGGGCATTCACACACATGTGCTTGACGTGTTTTGTTCAAAGCAGCAGGGTCCAGGACTCCAACCACAGATTCAGTCATGTGGGATTCAGTGCCTCAACCAGCATGCCACCTACTGGCCCGTGCCTTGTGTATTTTATGATTCATGATTTAATGATTTGCGATGTTACAGAATATTGAAAAAGCCTCCATACTCCTGCTTCATTTCCGTAAATAAACAGTGACCTCATTTATTATAGATAAGGCTACTTTTTTTTTTCTTTTTGCTAGGTTACAGCCAATCAAAGCAGCTGGGCTTCAGTCGATCACAGGCATCCTGCCTTTTAAAAGGTGTTAATGCAGACAAACTTCAGAATGTAACCAACCCAAATTGTGTTTCTTCCTCATTCCTTCACCTTCATTTTTGTATGTCACTTTCCCTTTCTGGAACTTAAAATACCGAGTTGACCATGAGGCTATCCAGAGTTTCCTAGAAGTTGGTCCAAGAAAAATTGCCTGATTTGAATCATCTTAAGATTTGCTCAGTTAAACACCACTAAATTAAATTGACTGGATTTTTCATTTTACAGTGATTTCACTTGGAAAAATGAAATTATGATAAAATATTTTATAGTCACTGCCTCAAAATGACAATTTAGGGGAAGACAGGAAAGTAAAAGTAGAGCCTGAAAAATTACTACTAGAATGGCAAGTCCATGTATGCATCGCCCAAATTCCCAAATCGTCAATGGTTTTCATGTCTTCTTGTGAATGTCACCTTTATTTTGATTTTAAATCTAATTTGTTCTTTTTAGAATCTGATATTTTTTTCTCTTTCCCTCTTTTTAATTGGGGTTGGGGAGTGAGATTGGTGCTAAGAGTTGGATTTCAGTTCCCATTTGAATTTTGGTGATAAGATTTAATATGATGACTTGCGTGACAATGTCAGTACAAAGGAGAGAAATCTCAAAACACTCAATTATCTTGCTATTGCAAACATATTTTGAGAAATTAAATGAAAACTTTCCAGCAGAAGGCCTGGGTTTTGAATGTGTAGGCTCAAATTCTAGGTTCACCATCTTCAAGGTGAAGCTTAATGTGGGCACGTTATCTAAGCCCTACCTTGGTTTCTTTTTCTGTAAGATGAAGATGATAATAGTATTGACACCATAGTGTTCTTCTGGTACAACCAGAGGAAACAACATATATAAAATGCTTAGTGTGAGGTCCAGCACTTGACAAGCATTCCACAAATGTTCATGTCACTATTACTTTTAGACAATTTCTTGCCCAAACTGGTGAGAACTGTAAGTACCAAACAGAAAAATAAAGAGGAAACCTAAAAGAAAGGAGGGGAGGTGCACACCATGTGCACCCATTTATGCCATTTGCTTGTCAAAAGGTTTTGCCTAATTATTCGATACTTTAAAAGTTCTGTGAGCTATTCCCAATAAGGAACCAAGGTTCTGAGAACTTAAGACACTAACCAGTGAATTAGTGGTGGCAGAGGGAGTCATAGACACTAAGACTCTGACTCGTAAGTCAAGCCCTATTTCTTCCATGGTGTTCCTCATGCGATAATTATAAGATAGAACTTTTAAGTTAATAATGGGCTGCCAATTTTTCAATTGCTTCATTATTTTAGATAGACATAAACTTCTGATGTTCCCTAGATGGCAACATCCATTCCCTCCTGTAATATTTATTTTTGTGTAGATACATGACAATACGCAATGCCTAAACTGGCCAAAGCAAAGGAGGAAATAATTCCACAAAAATGTGATATCAGTCAAGAAAATAAGACAAAAACTATTTTAGCAGACAAAATGTCACACAGGAAATTGGCTAAACAGGTATTGGAGGACTAAAATGGCAAATGGGGACACCAAAGTAATTCAGAGAAAGTTAAGTGCAGGAAGCAGCTTTCATCTCGAGGACTGGAGAAAACAAAGAGAAGCAGCTGTGGTCCTTAGAACTCAGAAATTTGGAGGAGACCCTTAGAGCTGAAACTAGCCTTCCAGGAGAAGGCACTGGCCCACTGGTGCTGGTGATTCTGAGGAAATATGAAGAAGGTGCTTCCTCAAGGAATAGAAGCAACTGAAGATTCCACCTGACACACTGAGAGGAAGTAGAGGCCTTACTGGGGTGATGCTGCAGGAACAAAAGGCAAACAGGAAGCACCTGGTTTCTTCTCCTTTCTTTATTTTTCTTTCCACTTTTTTTTATTTTAATTTTTTATATACATACATATCATTTAGCTTACAAAGTGAACATTTCAATATGTGAACATTTCTCCCCAGTCCAGTTGATCAGAATATCTTCCACCAATAACACCACACCTCCCCATCCCGTCAATGCTCTGTCTCTGTATCCCTCCTCCAAATGTCCTTCCTTATGTCCCTCTTCTCCACACACTCCACTTCTGGCACTAACCCCCATCTCTTGTGTTTATACAACCTTAGGTCAATCAATTTCAGTTACAGAGTGCAGACACTCGGTATATATTAAGTGGGGACATACAGTGTCTCTCCTTCATAACCTGGCTTGCTTCACTCAGCAGTAAATCTTCCATATTCTTCCACTTTCTGGTTTCTTCTCCTTTCTGTGTTGGCGGTTTCCCTCTAGTGACCCCTATTGGCAGAACCTAGTATGCAACCAACTGGTAAAGCAGAATGGTGGTTTGCAAAGTCCCAGCTCCAGCATCATGGGTGGGTTTGGAACTGAGAGACAACAGCCTAATAACTTGCATAAGCATGTGTGCACGTACTGTTATAGTTCGTTGATATTATTATGTAAGGTGTGCTACAGTGGGAGAAGCTATTCATTTTTACTAGGATTCTCTAAGATGCATCATGCATATCTACATAATTGGCCTACATGTCCTGATTTATCTTAAACATCTATTTCAACTCTTTCAGCCTTTCTCTGTTGCCACTCCCACTGCCCCAGATTAAACTATTATTGTGTCTTGCTTGAATTAATTCCAATTGATTTCCTTGACTCCAGTTTTACTACCTTCAGTTCATCCTACCTTCCCACAGAAAAATCCTAATACTCCATTTCTTAAGACCCTAAGTTCACTTCCTATCACCTACAGAATCGTTCCCCAGAATACAAGCTGCTTCTCCTCCTTCCAACCTGCTTACTCTCTCCCTAAGGTCTCATCTGTGCTAAAACTTCTCCTTGTTTTAATATCACACCTAGCAAGGTTGGGGAGTTGGTTGGAGGTTGGAGCTATAAAAAATGAAAATGTGTATATAATGAAAGAATTGCTACAATCAATCAGGTCTATGATGAACTGTACCCAGCATTCTCTTTCTGAAAGAGAAAAGACATTCAGAGACCTGCCCAATCCAGTGTCACATAAAAATCTGCCAGGAATCAAAAACATTTAGGAATATATGTATATGTTTTTAAATTTCTGGATGTTTAATATTTCAAAAATGTAAAAAATATCCAAGCCATGTTTCTGGAAAAAATACAAGGAGTGGGACTGGATGTGGCACAGTAGTAAAACATGATGAGGCAATCCCACATGGGAGGATCCCCAGTTCAAGTCCAAAAACCTCCCTGAGACTGGCTGAAGGCTAGGGATGAATCATGGCATGCAGACCCTGTTAGGATTCTGTCTTTCTGTCTCTTTACTTCTCTGTCTCCCTCACTCATGGAAGAAATAAATAAACTTTGGTATATGTGTGTCCGTATGTATATATGTATATATGCATATATGGAAGTGAAAAACAGAATTTCTCATGCTCAGTGACCAAGGATTGTATCATTATAAACTTCCTTAGATGTGATGTGTTGAAACATCTGAGATTTTTTTATTAATAAAACTATTTTTTTGAGAGGTTTTTGCTATAGGGCGGAAAGAAGAGAGAGACAGGAAGTGAGAAATCACCTCCCAGGGGGGAAGCCATACCGCAATCCCTTCTCCTCTGTTCTCCTCGCAGGATCTTGGACATGCATGCACATGTACCCTGCGTGAGTTTAAGCCACCAGGTCCAGGACTCAAACCACGGTCGACTACATGGGAGTCCAGCAACATAGCTATTACGCTAACTGCTGGTCCCAATAAAACATTATTTAAACTATGGTAGTGTCTTTTTTTAAGAGAGGTTTAAAAGTTTATTTATTTGTTTCATGAGATAGACAGGCACCACCCAAAGAATTCAAAGGGTCTCTCTGCCTAGGGCTACCCCGGGTCTCAGCCAGGTCAAGCAAGATCATGGGCATTCATGTGTGTGCCTGGTGTGTGGAGAGAGGCTGTAGGCCTCTAATCATGGACCCATATAGGTCCAGTTACATTACCGCTACACCACTATCTGGCCTCTTTATTTTATTTTAAATTGTTAGAGGCCACATGTACTCACCAGAGAGCCAGAGAAGGAGATGGAGAAAGCAAACTCTATAGGGTTTGTTCACGCTGAAATCCTTTCCCCTCCATTTCTCCATCCTGTTGGGATCTGCGGCACTTACACACATCATCTGGTATGTTTTTCAAGCTGTCAGGATCAGGATTTGAACCTCAGTCAGCCATGTGGGATCCAGCTCCCTGAATCACTAGGCTATGGGGCCAACCCAGCCCCTTTTCAGAATTTTTTAATTAACATAATGATATTTTGTGGGATTGAATTACTAAAATTAATTCAGGGGGTGAACAAAGTTGAGTCATCATTCACAAAACACTTCTCAAATCCCTTCTCTTTTTGTTTTAATTTGCCAAAAGGCACTCATGCTAGTGGGACCAAAGGGATATAGAGAAAGCACTCCACATGGGAAATGGTCATGCTGCAATCTCTTCTCCATCTCTCCCTTCCGTTTGGAATTTTGGGCACACATGTACACACACCCAGTATTTTTTTCTAACCGCTGGATCCAGGACTTGAGCCAAGAGGTAATCTACATGGGATCCAGCTACCTTAATCATGCCACTACCAGCTGGCCCTCAAGTCCCTTCTCTACACAGAATCCAAGAATACGAAGATGAGTAAGATACACTTTCTAATTCCGTGGAGTTAATAATCTACTAGAAATATGGCCCATAAGACTATTACATTACAAATTAGTACATAATATATTTTGACACTTAAAACAAGCCATAAAAAACAGGAAAACCTAACTGACCTGTCAGCTGTGGCGACATAATAAAGAACAGTCTCATCATTCACTTAGTTTGCCTAAAGGTTTGCCTAAAACCTTAAAGACAGCACAATCTAAGTGATAAGAAGTTCTTCAGTAAAACATCATTTATGATGTTCTCATTTTTCTTGATAAAACTTAAAATACATAGGTTCTTAGGATGAACCAAACCATGACTTATTTTTCCAAATTTACAGACCTGAATCCAAGAATTGTTTCATGTCCTAACATGTAGGATTTCACCAAAAGTATATGGTTGGTATCTTAACATGTAGCTCTAATTGTCTAATATCATTCCAGGTTTATACACATTGACCTGATCTCCCAAACCAGAAGCTCTGTAGTTAGTTCAAACTCCTTTACTGCCCTCATCTAATCAGTTCATCCTATCTTGTCAACCTACTTGTAATTATTTCTCAAACAAACTGAACCTCTAAGAAAATCATTAAGGTGAGTAGAATGGAAAACTCATACAGGCCTCAAGATTAGAGATCAGGGACCAACAGTTGGCGTAATGACTATGTCACTGGACTCCCATGTAGTCAACTGCAGTTCGAATCCCAGATCTAGTGACTTAAAATCACACCAGGTGTATGATTGTGCATGCCCAAGATCCCAAGAGGAGAATGGAGGAGAAGGGATTACAGCTTGGCCATCCCCCCGGGGGGGTGATTTCTCACTTTCTATCTCTCTGTTTCTTTCTGTTTTTCTGGTGAGCGTATGCACCCTATAGCAAAAACCTCTCCAAAAAAATAGAAATGGAAAGAACAGATTAGAGGTCAGAAGTCCTAGGTTCCAACTTGCTTTTCCAGTGGTCACATTTTGTAAAGTCACGTTATAAGTCTGGAAATCTTACAATTAGGAGACTACTTGAAGATAAAATACAAAACTATGTCAAAAACTTAAGAGAAACCATCTATTAAAATACCTTTTTTCCCAACTTTGCTCTTTTACAGTTTGAATATCCTTTATCCTAATTGCTTGGGACTAAAAAGTGTTTGGGACTTTTTCAGATTTGGAATATTTGTATATACATAATAATATATCTTGGGGACAGGACCTATGTCTAAACATGAAATTCATATTGCTTCACAGATTCTTGAAGGTAATTTCATGGTTAGAGTATTTTGGTATCGCAGCATTCTGACTGTAACTTCTCACATTACCAGATGTGGATCTTTCTATTGGTTGTTGGAAAAGTCCTGTCATATTTTTTCTGTTTCTATGCGAAAATGACTTTTTCCAACAACCTAATACTTGTGGCAGCATCCTTTTGGAATTCAAAGAGTTTCAGATTTTGTATTTTGAATTTTCAGATTAGGGATGCTCACGCTGTACTTGATTTCTAAAGGGTTTAATAGTTACTCATCCACAGTTTAATTGTTTGTCATTCTCTAACACTGCTGATGGAATGATGTCTTCAGTAGAATGACAAGCTGCTGTGATCGCAACATCTGTGTGACCTTGGAATTTCTGTACCATCTCCTTAGAGTCCAAATGTAAACCAGGTTATCCTCTGAACCACATACAACCCACTTTCTACCAATAAATGAAAAATAGGCATATATGCAGTATTTCTCATTTTTATGACCAGTGTATGTCTTCAGATATCTGCCTCTACTATAATCCCATAGTTTCAGCATATTGTCCAAAGTTGCAGTGAGAATGTATTTGCTATTTGGAGAAGTTTTTACAAAAAAATAAAGGAATGTTATTGTCATCAAGTATTTTAAACACTGCCCTGATGTAGCATCCTAGATTCTACAGAGACCATCCTAGCTACCTGACACTACCAAAGACCCACTCCAATTAAAATGGCCAGCAGAAACTGGGTCAAAATGAGCAGATGAAGTTTTGAGGCACTTTCCTGTTTTCACCTCCCATATTTTTATGCTCTCATTGAAAGATCCTGAAATGATAAGGTTGGATGGTAGATTGAAATGACAATGGAAGACATAATTACCATGCCCCATCAGTGTTTTCAAACATTTTCCACATTTTGCATCCCATATCTTTAATGTTTCCTCATCTGAGGCAGAAAGAAAACGACTGGAATCTGATGACCAGACAACATCTGAGCTTCCTAGATTGTGACCACAGAGTGTTTTCTCACATTCTCCGTCATACACTCCCCAAATTTCAACTAGTTTATCAGTAGAAGAACCTGTTAGCCATTCTCCATTAGGACTAAATTTAACCAAAGATGTTGCTTCTATATGTCCCACAAGAGTAAACTTCAAGGTATAGTTTGGTTTTTCAGGCATTTCCTTGGTCTGATCCACTCTTGAAGAGAGGGCTGCCTGTGCTTTGGCATCTCCTGACTTCTCTGTTGCCATGGCTCTGAAGATCCAAGTTGGTAGGTTGTTTAAGCATCTGAGCCAGAACCAGGGGGGACAGTATTTTGTTTTTTTGGGGTAGATACCAATGGGTCTGCACCACAGCATCAATCTCTTGGCCAAGCAAGCACAGTAGTCCAGGTGCATGTGCGAAGGGAGCCCCCTTCCCACTTACTATGGTCAAGTCTTACCAATAATGAAATATCTTACCAAAAATTTTAAAAAAAATGTTAACATGTGCTGAAAACTTGTGTGTCAGGCGTTATTCTACGCATTTTACATATGTGATCTCATTTATTTCCACATTACTATTTATTAAATACTTTCATTATCCCATTTTACAGATGAGGAAACTAATGTTCTATGACGTTATTTATCTTGCCCAAGCTACCAGGTGGTGGTAGCTCTTTGAGAACCAATAAGGTAAAAAAAGGTCAATAACTTGCTGAGTACAAGTAGATACCTTCCATTGAGTTCTCTTTCCCCATCCCTCATTGTCCTAGCTACAGGCTGAGGCTGGGTCTTATAAACATCTTCGGACCATTACCTTCACTTCATGGAGTTGGCCATTCCAGAGGCATGCACATCCCTCCCACATTAGCATCATAAGTTTAGGGCATTAAACCCTAAACATACTACACTGATCCTGTTCATCAATAAGTAACCTTTTATCGTAACCTTCAAACAATGTATGTACAAAACAGACCCCTGATTTGGTGAACGGGAATCTGCATTGACCTTTAGTTAATTTATGAATGCTCTAGGGTTTTTTTTAGTTTTTTTGAGAGGTTTTTGCTATAGGGCGCATGCGCTCGCCAGACAGAGAGAGACATAGACACAGAAAGTGAGAAATCACCCCCCCCAGGGGGGATGGTCATGCCGCAATCTCCCGCCCGCCTGGCGTGAGTTTTAAGCCACCGGGTCCGGGATGCGAACTGTGGTCGACTACGTGGGAGTCCAGCGACATAGCCATTACACTAACTGCTGGTTCCCTGAATGCTCTGTTTTTAACGCATATAACCTGAGCTTGTGCTCCTTGACTATAAGGACCATTCTCTGCCCAGCCACCAGGGGAGCATCCTGTCCTGCTTATGTAAATAATAAACTCAGGTCTTCCCCTGCTGGACATCTGGATGCATTCGTTGGAATTGGTAAGCATTATAGGCAAGCCTTCACAGATTTGGAGTTTTCCCCATACACTAGACTAGCTCCCCCCGCTCCCCCCCCCCCCATGGCTAGATTTTTATGTTAGATTTGAAACTTCTTTTCATTTAAGTGGATTTTTAAAGATCCAAGAAAATAAACTATTCAATGGATTATATCACACCATAATATAACAATGACATGGGAATTTTATCTTTAGTGGTTGAGAAGATGTTATAAATGAGGACAATTTTGCTCTGATTAAACAAGAAAAGTTATGGACAATAAGACGAAAGATGAGCTTCATCTCTTACCCTGGTAGCTCAGTGTCAGTTAGAATTCAGGTACTTAGCAGAATCAGAGATGCAATCTGCTGCAGCAATAGGGTGATAAGGAAGAAAACCAATTAGAAATTGGGAATCTAGCGATCATTTCAGAGAAAACCACAATTAATAAAAGCAGCTGGGGCCAGCAGATGGCTCAGCAGTTACATGGCTGGATTCCACATGGTCAACATGGTTCCAGTCCCAGACCTAGTGGCTTGAAAATCACTCAAGCCACGTGTGTGTGTGTCCAAGATCCTGGGAGGAGAATGGAGAAGGGACTGTGGTATGGTCTTAACCCCCACCTCTGAGGGGTGATTTCTCATTTTCTGTCTCTGACTCTCTTCCTGGCTCTCTAGAGAATGCACACAGCCTAAGGGGGGGGGGGGGACAACTCTTAATAAGTTAATTAAGTAAGTAAATAAATGCAGTCATTTCCTGCAGACATCCTCATTGGTGATATCTCTGATCTTACAACAGGACCAAAGTAAAGACCCGCTGATCCAAAGTAGAAGCTTTGATATAAAATGCACTCCTACCACAAGTTAATCAGAAGTTGATTCAGAAAAGGCTAAGAAGAGGATAATGGCTACTATTTTCTGGGCACCTACAGTATTGTTAGCTAGTCACTCTATTAAGCCCTCTGTGTATGTTTTTCCACTTAAACCCTAAATAAATCCAAAAGGGTATTTTTATATCCACATTACAGTTGAGAAAATAGAGGTAAATTAGACTAAGTAACATACTCGAGATCACTGAGTGAGGAAAACCGCCTCCAAGCCCACATTTAGTAGAGTAGAAAGCCTATGCTCTTTCTTCTGCATCACACTGCCTCAGCTATTACTGAATAGAGAGTCATACTTGTTTCTATAATTGCTCTGATTAACTAAGCAAAAGTTTTGGTTTCAGAGATCAGTATCTCTTGTTCACAAGTCCCCATATCAGCTGCAAAGATTTGCACAGCAGTTCTTTGCTAGAGAAATTAAAACTGACCTCATTTAATAGGAACCTATTACAGCTGCTGGAGCCAAGACTCCTGTCTCTCAGAAGGTCTACAACTTGTGCCTAGAGTTTGCCAATCCTATACACCTACATAATAATACTTACTATCACTCAAAGGATAATGAGCAAAGATTGAAGGTGGTTAGGTGGAGAGAAGGGATGGAGATTGCCTGACCAGTAAGGAAAAATCACACTGGTAAATATTGGAGGACTGATACAATATTTTGATTGATCACTACTAATGTAAGTTGGGAAATGTTTTTAATACCATTTTTGTGAGGAGAGAGTTGTTGGAGAGTAGAAGAAAAATGATCATTACTTTAATTTGTAAAAGTTATTTGTTTCTTAAGCAGAAAGACCAGTAATAAATAGATAACTAATAAGAACATAGCTAATTGAACGTAACTAATCATGAGAAATAATGATGCTATTGCCAATTTCAGCTCTGCAAACATATTCCAAGAGGTTTTAACTTCAAAAAGTGTTCAGTTAAATCCTAGTGAGAAGGAAATACTGATTGAGAAAATTGAAGATCAATGAATTTCTCCTGCTATTAAAGTACATGTATTCTTTATTTTTGCTATGATCATGTGTGGCTTTTAAGTAAGGAATGTTCTGGAAGGTCTGAGCTATTTCAGAAAGGCTTCTACTTTTGTGAAAAGTAGTTTACAAGAACATGTGTGCAAAGTACTGTTGCAGAAAACCAGACACCGAGGAATTAAAAGTACTCAGAGACATTAGGAGAACTGTTTATCACGCCAGCAGGTGTGAAGAAGTTAACACTCTAAATCTCTGTCCCCGATTAGGAATTGGATACAGTCTTTTATGGAGGAGTTGGGGAAGGGGAGGTCTCCAGATGGGGAATGATCTTAGAACTCACTCTATGCAGCATTAAAGGAAGGAGTCAGAGAAACAAGAAGTCTAATCTACTCAAGACACTAATCTATTCGAGGTACTAATCTATTCAAGATTTCAGGTTATCCTTTAGCTTCAGGGAGGGGTAGTATGTTTGCCAGAGAGCAGAAATTTCAGGCAGCTATCAGCCTTGAGTTATTCATGAATTCAGGGTCTCTCCATATCATTTCCCCCTCTTGAACCTCCTCAACTATACTCAAGAAGGATCAATTAACAGGAGGGTGGTAAACATAGCTTTCAGGGGCAGTGACAAGCAGTTGATACTTGATGGCTTTAAGGCAGGAGGTATGAGTCACTTAAGCAAATTAAAGAAACATGATCGGACTGCCAGTGTTAGAAGGATAACTGCTAGGGGCCCCAGGAAAGGCAGTAGCTATTGGGTCCATGTCCAGAGCCCATACCGTCTGATACCTGCATAGCAGACCTATTTTCCTGCAGGGGACAATTGTAATAATCATGGCTCTTTCTGCTCTTACCCACAAAATAGGGTGTTTCATCATCCTGGCACTTCTGGAGGGTGCCCGAGTCGAGGCAGGACTTGTAGCCTCTCCCCTGGTACATGAATGTCAGCTAGCTTGGGGGCCCCGAAATGACTATGGGATCATAAATCCTGTGCAGGTGGTCATTGGTAGGTAGGTGTCTGGTTGCAACCAAATAGTGGCTTGCTGAATGGTTTGGTTGCACATTTGAGGCAAGGGGGTAGGCGCCTATCAGTCTCGGTAAAAGAGCAAGGTCCAGGGTCAGGAGTATCATTAAGCCAAAATCCGTATTAGGAACAGAGCCCCAACAAAAATGCCTGCGGTTAGTTAACTCAGGCATCTTAGGCCTATTAAGATCCCTACTATCAGGAGGTATACTATTGTTTCCAGTCCTTGGGGGTCACCACTGCCAGACCAATGGAGAGAAGCACAGCCAGCACTATGGGAAGGGCTAGGAGCAGGAAATTGTAAAGGCATGGTGGGGGTGTCATCTGTCGCTGTTCTCAAGCTTCCACCGTGCATAGATTGGTCAGCATCCGGAGTGACCAAAGCAGGGCTATAGATTCCTCAAGCTTCTGCTGTGTGTAGAGCAGCCAGCCAGGAGAGGCTACAGCAAGCTACAGTCTCAATGACAGGTCTTAGTCCTCTGGAAGGTTATCTTAGTCAGCTGCTCAGGGTGGTCTTTCACTGTCCAGTCCCGAGGTCCTCTGGTGCTGTGGCTTGCTTCACTCACAAGTGATGGATCCACGGGGCTAACCCTGAAAACTTAACTTTTTTTGGGAGGGTGAGGGGTGTACATCAGACTTGGAGTAGGGCCAGTGGGAGGACATTCACCCAGGGGCACCCAGTGTTTTGACAGAGCTTAGCCAGGATGAACTTGAGGGGACTATTTATTTGTTCAACTCTTCCAGAACTCTGAGGTTGATAAACAGTATGAAGCTTCCATTTATGCCAAAGGCCTTTGCCATCCACGGTGTAACTTCTGCCATAAAAGTAGGGCCATTGTCTGACCCAATTATAAGGGGAAGCCCCAACCAAGGTATAACTTCCTTGATTTGCCTTCTGTTTGGGGCATTTGCCTTTTCAGTGTCCATCCTTTTTGGAGTAAGTGCACTGGGTTGGTCTAAGCCTGGGGCAGCCAGGTTTTGGCCCCTCTCTGGGACCTGGTGGGGCCTCCAATTGTCTTAGCAATCTCCAGGAGCTGGGTGGTGCTCATCCCAGCAAAGCCTTCCTGCCTCTGAAAGCAGGGGCCTATTGGGCAACAAAGGCAGTATTAATCATCTGCTGGCTTTCTGAGCCCTTGGGGTCAAATGGAGTATAGACCTGGTATACTTCATAGAACCTCTCATAAAATTGTCCTGGTGGGGGAACCAGCAGTTAGCGTAATGGCTATGTCGCTGGACTCCCACGTAGTACACCGCGGTTCGCGTCCCGGACCCGGTGGCTTAAAACTCATGCCGGGCGCCTGTACATGCGCGCCCAAGATCCCGAGAGGAGAATGGAGAAGGGATTGCGGCGTGACCATCCCCCCTGGGGGATAATTTCTCGCTTTCTGTTTCTATGTCTCTCTCTGTCTGTCTGGCGAGCGCACGCGCCCTATAGCGAAAACCTCTCAAAAAAAAAAAAAAAAATTGTCCCGGTGGCGCGACTCTTTTCTGAATTATTTCTGAGGTTTTTGTCATGTTTGTAGGTTTCTTTGCACTGGCTTTCATTCCCTGCAGGAGTGCCTCTAGATACTTGCTGAGATAGACATGACCACCCTCAGTATTGAAATCCCAGCAGGCTTTTTATTCAGAAAAGCAGTTCTGGACCAAGTCTCAGAATCGACCACATCATTGGGAGCATGCTCTTGTAGCTTTTTATCTTTTTCTTTTTCTTTTTTTCTTTTTTTTTTTTTTTCTGCTACAAGGATTCTGTGGTGCCCCTCTGTGTTAAGTAGGATGAGGAATAGCTGCCGGCAATAGTCCCAGGTGGACTGGTGGGTTTGGAGTATAGACTCCATGAGATCTATCATTGCCTGGGGCTGTTTCAAGTAAGAGGGGCTGAGGTAGAATCTGAGCACGGGATTTGGGATGGCTGATGCCACCCCCCAGCTGGTGGAGCTGGTGCTGGCTCCTCAGGCTGCTCTTCAGGCTCCAAGGAAACAGATGGGGTCAGGGTTTCAATTACCAGCTCAGCTGGGACATATGGGGGTGGAGCTGCTAATGGCTCCTCTTCTGGATAGTCCTGCAGGATTGGCACCATGGGTTTCTTTTGGTCAGAGTCGGGGGGGGGGGGGGGGGGGGCATAACATCAGCGTCCAAAATAGTGCATTGGTTTTTCCCTTTTATGCAGATTTGCACCCAGGCCAGAATGACTTGGGCTACTTGTAGCCAGGATTCAGCACAGGAAAATGGATCAGGATGGCCTGGCCTGGGGTGCCAGTAACTATATTGCACATAGTTCATACAATGAGGAGATGTAAAGTTCCCTCCAGCAGCCATCCCTCCTTAAGAGAAGGCCATTCAATCTCATGGAGGGCTCTTAACCTTTTCAGTTTCAATTTAACTGTTTCAATAATCACCAGAGAAGCCCTTTTTAAAATTAGTCAGCATACAGTCCAGCACAGTAGGTTTGGAAGACTTGGATTAAGATTTTCCCATTGTATCCCAAACATCTTTGACCCCTCCAGTTATCAAAAGCCTGCACTCCCCAGAAGGCTTGAGAGATCACTGGTTGGAGGAAGTGATCAATGAGGAGACTGGAGGATTGGCGGCTCCTGGAGGTGGGCCTTAGCCCGGAGGCTCAAAAGCTGTGCAGCCTGCTGGGGCGCACTGCTGAATAGACCAGGCAGTGCAGGCAGTATGTTTGTTCAAGTTTGCAGAAGGGCCTTGGTCAAGGGCTGCAATCAGAAGGACCACGAGGATCTCTCTGGGGTCTGTCCTCTCGGTGTTCCAATGTTGGATACGCCGGTGCTGGAGATGGGTATTTCTGTGGTGGGTAGCAGGTAGAATGGAGGAGGACAAGGGGACAGAAGTCTGTCAAGCTAATCAACAAGAGAAGGTTGTCTAAAGAGGGTATGTATGCCTGCCCTCTCCTTTCCCAGACAGAGCAGGCAGGTTTTGCTCCTCAGTGGAAGTCTTTGTAGGAGGGCCAGGATGGGTTCTTGGAGGATGTTTTTCATCACATTTGGGAGGAACTTGTATCATAGCCTCTGAGGACAGAATTGGTGACCTGACATTTGTTACTCTGCCTATCCACCTCTACAGGGAAAACCCTCCCATTGGCCTCTGTGTCTCCCCTCCCGTGAACAGTGTCAAAACAGAGAAAGGATGGGTGCCCCCCAGAGGAGACAAATCAGGAGTCTCTCTGGCTGTGTCCCTTGCAGGCTTTGTGTAGTTCCTTGGCAATAAGCAATCAGATATAGAACCTCTGCCAGATAGAACATGTAGGAGTCCCTCAGTGCCAATTTTGCTGTTTAGCCTTTACGGAACTATCACAGAAACACAGTTAAACAGACCCTATCATGCTCCATAGCAAGAAGCCATGGAGGCACAAACACATTTGCTCATCACAAAAACTCACATTCATTCATAGGTTATACATTCCCTCCCCACACTAGCCAATTATCAGATGAGGCCTGACTGTCAGTACTGTGACCTAAGGAGAGTGTATGGGTCTCCTCTTCCAGTCAAATCGAGTGCGTCTGACTAGAACTCTATAGACACCAGAGGGAGGGAGCGTTTACCAGATTACCAGAGCTGACCAAGATTAATTCATCAGGTTCGAGGAGTTGGTCCCTTTCTACAATTGGAATCTGATGATACAGGAATGCTCAGTCTCTGGGTGGGCACCCCAGCTGAGGGATCCTTCTCTCCATACTGTATTGCTTGTCTGGGGGGAAATGCCCTGAAATTGGTGGCTCAAAGGGCCAGCCTTATTCTATTTCCCAGCCAATGCACCAAAATGTTGCAGAAAACCAGACACCGAGAAATGGAAAGCAGCACTTGGAGACATTAGGAGAAATGTTTATTACGCTGGCAGGCATGGAGGAGTTAACACTCTAAATCTCTGGCCCTTTTGGGAGTTGGACACCATCTTTTCTGGGGGAATTGGGGAAGGAGCGGTCTCGGGATGGGGAATAGGCCCAGAACCTGCCCTATGCAGCATTAAAGGGAAGAGTCAGAGAAGCAGAAAGTCTAATCTACTCAAGGCACTAATATATTCAAGATGCTAATCTATTCAGGGTTTCAGGATATCCTGTAGCTCTGAGGAGGGGCAATAAGTTTGTCAGAGGACAGAAATTTCAGGCAGCTATCAGCCTTGAGTTCATGAATTCAGGGTCCTTCCATATCAGTACCTATAACAGTGCCCATGAGCATTTGTGATACCTCAGCTTTCTTTTCCTTATTGGAAGCTGTTTTTTGTGTTTTGTGCCAGCTACCACCTGGAAGTAATTAAATAAATTTTAATCACTTCAAAGGGAATGTTACCGAACCCAAGCACTGGAAAACCAAACCATTGGCACATGGTATGATGAAGAAAGGTACAGTTTCATTGCAAAGCACAAAGTAAGGTGAGTGGGCAGCTCATGCTGAAAGTACCAGGTCTCCCTGAGATGTTCCCCAAATGCATTAAGTGCAATAGTAGGGACAGAGATCCCAGGTACATGATCAATTCAGTGATTGGTTCAAGAGGACATGATCATCTCTTGGGCTGACCTTGATCACCTAAGGTAAGGCCTTAGATAATCAAATTTCTGTTCAGGTTTCTGGAGCCATTTAGCCTGGAGTCTTTTGAGCTCACAGCCAGCAGTTTCTATCCTACAAAGCATCTTACATATGGAAATAAAAACCTTATCTTTCCTTTAAGTGAGAGTTTGAGAGGTCAAAAGGCCCTTATTCATGGCCAATGTTGCTTCATTATCATAACCAAAGTCTGAAGTCTTACCCCTTATTCTGGACCATTATAGCATAAATGGACCTTGTATTCTAAGCACTTCAGAAAATGCATTTTACTTTTAGTTCATCCCTAATTAATTTTCAGTTTGGAAAATTCTCACTTTTTCTTTAACAGAAGGAGAAACTTCTGTTGCCTGGGGTCCCTGCTCAGTTTCAGAAATAATAGCTTCTAGCATGATATTATTTCTTTTGTAAACCAAAACCTACACAATTAAAGTATAAACCATGTTAAATTATAAACCATGTTAAATTTACATCTTTTCATAAAAATATCAGTTCACTAGGAATTGTCATCTGATAACTATAATGGTTTAAGCCTAATTCTTCAAATATAGGTAAAGAGGAGGGCTTCTTTTTACTAATTGGACAAAGTTCAGTGAGATGGTCAGAAAATAATTTATGATCAAACTCCAAAAGAGTAATCAATTTCTACTCTGAAGCATGAAATCTGATTGTCCTTTTCTCTAATATAAAATACCATGTGTTACAATTTATTGGCCATAAAACTACTCATCCAGAGTCAGAGCATTTTGTTCTATGATTTCTCTATGCAATTTACAAAGAAAGATGTGAAATTAATTATTTATCTTATATAGAGAAAGCCCTGTACACTTTTCTTTCTTTCTTTTTTTTTTTTTTTCTTTTTTTGAAAGATTTTTGCTATAGGGCATATGCTCTTGCTGGTAAGATAAGAGAGATCGAGAGAGAAAGTGAAAACTCACCTCCAGCATGGGGGTGGGGGGCGGACACACCACAATCCCTTCTCCTCCATGCTCCTCTCAGAATTTTGAGCACGCACACGTGCGCCCAATGTGAATTTCAAGCCACCGGGTCCAGGACTTGAACTGCAGTCAGCCATGTTGGAATAAAGTGCCTTAACCACTACACTACCTGCTGGCCCCACCTCTTTCAACTATGCTTAAAAGGGAAACCACCATAATAAATTCATACAGAATTCTGTAGTTAACTTTTATAATTTACTTCATTCAGATACCAGCTAACTTTTTAGGCCTTCAGAATCATTAGTTTGTCTTCCCACATATTCTATATTTCTTCCCTGGGTTAGAGTTAGACAATATTTTCTTTTCCAACTTACTGAAATCACTACACCTTTCCTTCCTTTCTTTTCAGAAAATAAAACTATTTAATTTGCATTAATTTAAAGATAACATATTTCTGAGGACAGAATTCTGACTACTTTTCCTATTCCAGAATTGTTTCCAGGGGATCTGGGAGAGTCACACCTACAAACATTAACAGAGGCCTATGAACATTAACAGACCACTTTGGCCCATTGACAGGGGGATGCTACATTCTGTCCCTGACAATATTTTTATGATGCATAATAAGCCTTCTTATCTCTTAGAGTAAAGCACATTCTCTTACATATTTCTTTCAGGAACAGAGACTTGCATTTTTCTTTAACCAATTACTAATCTAAGAATTTCAAACTCACCTATAACCTACAAGAATCCACTTCCAGATGTCCCACATTTTTAGGCTAGACCAGTGTGAAAGATTTTTAATGGTGATTGACAACCCTCCTGCTTTCAGAACTAAATAAAAGGAATCACTGTATCTCAGCACCCCAAGAAACACTTTTGTCTTTGTCCAGGCTTAAGGTCACCCAAACAATGCTCAGACTAAATTGCATGAGTTATTATTTCTGTAGAGCTTGGTTATTTCCACCAACAAATGGAAAGTATTAATTTTTATTTTCAAAATATTTGGAATGCTTGAAATTAATTTCCTCTTTCAAAGAAATTACAATGTCACTTTCAGCTTTATCTGAATGTCTTTTTTACATTTGCCTTTCAATTTATTTCCATTTGGAAATGGGACATACCACCTACCGTCTCTGAGTCTGCATTCATTGAAAGCTGTAGAGAAAGAATAACAATTTCTAGAGCAAAAAGTTTTAGTCACAATTTGAAGAAGGAAGGATATTTTGTTTAAGGTCAAGTGAGTCTTATAATAGCACAATTTCTCTACATCAAGGACTAAGAAAATATAGTAATTTTTAACATAATTATGCTTTCCTTTGAGTGTGTTCAACCTAGCAAAAAAACACCTTGTTAAATAAGAGCTAACACCTCTCTTTCATAAGGGTCTTTCTTTGATTACAAGAAAACCAAATGTAGAAGTTATCTGCACTCCAGGCAAGTGTTCCTTATGAGAGGAATTGCCAGTTATAATCTCATTACAATGGGAATTAGAAGGTTATCAAGAACAACAATTAGAAGTTTCTAATTTGGAGATGCATGAAATTGAACCAAAACAAGTTTGGTTAAATATGAATGTTAGCCTTGACCCATAATTTAAAAGAAGCTGTTTATGGTATTCTAGTAACTAATTTTAAAAGTGAGGAAATGTTCTGATTTCAAATATTTTTTAAAGAATTATTTTATTTATATAACTATTATTATTATTATTTTATTTATTTATTTATTTATTTATTTATTTATTTATTTATTTTGGAGAGGTTTTTGCTATAGGGTGCATGCGCTCGTCAGACAGACAGAGAGAGACAGAGAGATAGAAAGCAAGAAATCACCCCCCAGGGGGGATGGCCACGCCGCAATCCCTTCTCCTCCATTCTCCTCTCGGGATCTTAGGCACACACGCACACGCGCCCAGCGTGAGTTTAAGCCACCGGGTCCGGGACTCGAACCGCGGTCGACTACATGGGAGTCCAGCGACATAGCCATTACGCTAACTGCTGGTCCCAACTATTATTATTTTTTCACATGAGTTTTGCCAGAGAAAGACAGAGACAGAGAAATAGAGACAGCAAGCTGCCAGGTCTGGGACTCAAACTGTAGTTGGCCATGCGGGAATTCCAATGCCCTAACCACCAAGCTACCCACTGGCCTCCTGATTTCAATTCTTTTATAATTTTTCCAGAATAAGTAGTCTTAATGAATCATTCAGTTTCTTATTATACACGGTATGATCCATGAATCACCCTGACATTGTCTGAGAGTTTGTTAGAAATGCAGAATCTCAGACCTTCAGTATTGGGATATACATTTTTAGTGAGATTCCCCAGGCAATGCATAAGCATATAAAAGTTTTAGAAACAGGAGGTATTTGCAAGGGCTGAAGATTCAGTTTCCTGGGGCCAGCAGATGGCATGATGGTTAAAGGCAATGGATTCCCACATGGCCGACAGCGGTTTGAGTCCTGAACCTGGTTGCTTGTTTTCTCATTTTCCCTTTTTCTTTCTCTGTCTCTCTTGTCAAACTAAAAATTGATAATAACAAATTAAATAAATAAATAAATAATTCTTTTAAAAAAATTCAGTTTCCCATCTATGTGCTAACACAGGCTGCTCTGCCACAAATGGGTTACAGGTCTACACATGTACTAGTTCCACTGGTCCTTGGATCAAATGGGCAGTGACTATTCCAGCCAGACCCCCCAGACCCTAACTCCAAGTGGTTTTGTTCATTAACCCCAGTGTTCTGTACAGACATCATCATCTTTCCTGTGTGCTGCTACACGGGAAGAGTAGCAGAGCACTTTTCTGATTGACTAGATTTAATGGTGGGATATTTTGATGGGAAGGACTAGAGAGAGAGAGTAAATAGAAGTACTCACAGACAAATCAAAAGTGAGGAAGTAAGATTGAGACAGGAAAGTGGCTTGAATATTTTGACTTCTTGCAAAGTCAGATAAATAAGGCTTAAACAACTAACAAGTGATGTTAGAAAAATAGTTCTTGACTGGCAGATTTCTTTCATAGCTCTTGCTTTAAAATAGATAGGTCAATTAAAAATAACATTGATATAAATACACAAACCAGCCTAGCTGGCAGTATGCATAAAATTGTTCAGAAGATAAACCCTTCCAATGATGATAGTAGGGTCACCTGACAGTGTTAATTGAATGTTAAACATCCTCTGTTTTGCCTAATGAGGAAACTTCCAGTTTTTTCCCATTATAGGAAGGTAGCCTTCCCCAAAATCAAAAGCACGATGTGCTTTCCTCTTCCTCAGCTCAAAGCACCAACCATAGAGCCTGTGGTGTATATGTGAGTAGCCGGGGGAGAAGATGAGGTAAAAAGAATGGAGAAGAGAGGAGAGGAGAGAAGAAGGAAGAAGGAGGAAACCAAGTTCAGGGGAGAGAAGGAGAATAAATGTTTTATGAAATAGAAAAGGCACAATGTACTAAGTCAGCAGTTGAAGGCACATGTTTAGGAAAGTACATTAGAGAAAAGAAGTACTGTGAAGGATTCCATGCTTAACAGAGTCTGAACTCTGAAACAATACTCTAACAAAAGACTGAGTGGTCACTATAGTTTGTATGAAAGGACGTAATCTAAAAGTCAATAGTTCAATTCAGAGGGTATAGGTAAGAAGCATTATAGAATTCGCAAGAAGACAATCTGTAAACCCGAATATCAAGAGAATAGTAGAATATAAAACAGATTAGAAAAAATTGTTTGCCCATATTTGTCAATAATTTGACCAGTGCTTTGGAGAGAATGGCTCTCTTTGCTTTGCACATGGCAATAAAGCTCTGCCTCCCCTCTTCACATCATGTGCCTACAGTTTGGTGTGTCAAGCTTAAGATAGCAAGCTTGATTTGAGTTCAGTAATAATACCATATTCAAACCACAGCACCAGGAAATTAGGTCACAAGTGTGTTACTCTCATGAAGGGGATTAGTGCCCTTATAAAGGGGTCCACAGGGCTCTCTTGTCCTCTTTCAGTCATATGAGGGTACAGTGAAAAGACAACTGTCTATAACCAGAAAGTGACCCTCATAAGAACCTGACCATACAAGTACCCTGGTCTCAGACTCTCAGCCTCCAAAACTGTGAAAAATAAACTTCTGCTGTTCATAAGTCACCCAGCCTATGGTACTTTATTACAATGGCCTGATCTAAAATAATTTGTGTCAACTATTCCTATGTATTCCCCTGTTCATATTTGCAATGCTAAAAAGCCTGCAATTCCAGTGCACCCACAATGCACGGGGGTTCAGTAAGATTCAAAACAAGAAAAAAAAAAAAAAAAAGAGAATCAAAACAAGTACAAGAGAACCATGTCACATCTATTACAGAGTAAGCAGTGGCACTTACAGCCCCAAGAGGCTGTTTTATACTCCAACTAGAATTTTCTTTGAATGCAGAAAGAAGTCAATAATGTTTTAAGAAACATCAGTGAGCAAGGAAGCCCGTCTTCCTTTCCTACTCATTAGTTCCCTGCAATATGCAACAACTTACACTGAAAATAACACGGAAGGGAAAGATAAGGTGACCCATAATTTCTTTACCTTCAGACCTTCCCTACTCATCAGTAAGGTAAAGGTAGACAGTTGGGTAAAATGCATGGATATCAAGAAGTAAAATAAAAAGAGTTGAGTCGGTTTCATGTAGCATTTCCTCTGTTTTGGTAAAAACAAAATACTAAAGCTGTTTTTTCATAATTATATAATTGTGAAATTATGTCATTTCAGTGAAAGTGCATGAGTTACAACACTGTCATATTTAATTTGAAATTGTACAATATAAAGATGAATGACAACGTTCATGCTAATAACTTAATATTTTAATTTTTGTGTACCTAAAATGATATTAAACACTACATAAAAAATGCCATGCCAAGTCAAGACAGCCTGCCGAAGAGAGGGAAAAAGCTCTCATTTTAGTACTGTAAAGGAACTCCTCCCTGCTTTTTGGCAAGTTCCACATTTTCATTCTGCAGTAAGCCCCACAAATTATGTAGTTGGCCATGATGATAATTTCTGTTTTAGTTGTCTATGTACCACAGATTAGGAATTTCTTAAAGGCAAGAACTATGTTTTTCATCTTGGTATTCCTTGTGCTCACATATAGCAAGCTCTCAAAAGCTGAATTTTAAATGGCAATTGCAGTTCATTCTAATGTTTCCATAAAAGGGAGACGAAGGAAGCAGATTTACTTCTAGAATGTATCTCTAAGAAAGTATGTTTTGTCCTGAATGTACCAATATGGATTATAGAAAACAAAACCAATTTCCTTTTCAATTGGCACTGGTGTTGAACACCTGCTAGGTCTGCATTGGGTACTGTGGGAGATTCATATTATAGCTTGGAGTCATTTGTGAGGTATGGCTGTTTCCTCACAGAAATATAAGATGAAAGGTACAGAGATTAAGGCTAATAGTAGACGTGAACAACCAGACATACAGTGGGCTGGGAGATAAGCCACAGATACCAAAGTGGATATTTATCCAGGTAGATAAAAGCATGACTCCTCAATTGACCATGCTATTAGCTCAAAGTGAGGTAAGAGGATTCTAACTTATGGGCTAGGCCCCAGCCATAAGGCTTGGCAGTGACCTGAGTCCCCAGATTTCCATCAAATGGGCATTGTCTGTAGAATTTATATGTAACAGCTTAGGTCTTGGTCATCAGGGAAGCTGGGAATCAGCAGCAGAACTCCAGGACTCAAGGAAATGCCACCCAAGGGCAAGCCAAGACCCTACTCATGGAGAGGAACGAGGTCAAGAATGGTTCCTGTAAATCGGACCTCAGAGAGGACCGAAGCAGGAGCCTGACCTACAACCAAGCTAAGGGTGAGATGGCGAGCAAACCAGCAGGGACGCTGAAGGGCTAGCACTCAGCTGGGGAGTGACATAGAACCTGCAAGGGGCCAGGAAGATAAATGAATCCAGCTAAGGAGAAGGGGACCTAGAGGCCAAAGGAATTATTTCAGGGAGATGAGGAAAAAGAATGCAGGGAATGTGTGCAAACCTTGAGTAGGAAACTCATAGTTTGTTTGGAAAAACAAGACAAATATATGTAAAGCAAAACAGAGTTGAATTCAATTTAACATTAGAACCAAATAATGAAGTTCTTGTTTTAAGTTATATGAAAGGTTAAAGTGAGTTGGAACACTAGACGGTGTGGTTTCTGGAAAAGGTGTCATAAGATCTGAATGCTAGAGGCAGACAGACTCAGTCCACTCAGAGGGACTATTAGGAGCCTTCAGCAAGGTGCAAATGGGGTGATCCGTAGGTGCTGGTGCTTGGTGTGTGGGATATAGGGGAGAGTCATATGGTAGTCATATTTCTCTAGAAATACATTTATGTCCTAATCCCCACAACCTGTGAATATGACCTCATATGGCAAAAGGAACTATGTAGACACAGTTATTGAGATGGACAGATTATCCTGGATTTTCCAGATAGGGCGAGTGTGGTCCCAGTATGCTCATAAAAGGAAGGCATGAGGAGCCAATCAGAGGACAGGGCAATGGAATGATGGAAGCAGAGGCCGCACTGGTAAAGAAAACTACTATAAGCCAAGAAACACAGGGATTCCCTAAAAGCTGGAAAGGACAAGGAAACAGATTATCTCCTCAGAACTTCCAGAAATTTCAACCCTGCCAATGGCCTTCAAAACTGTAAGAAAATTAATTTGTGTTGTTTTAAGACACTAAATGTGTGGTAATTTTTACAACAGCAGTAGGAAACTCATATAAGGGGTAACAATGTGGACTAAGGAATAGCAGTCTTGGAATCACTGTGGCTGTGCCAATCAAAAGCAAACGTACCCAAGTACATGACAGAACTTGCTGTGAGATGCTTTCTTCTGTATCCAGTACGGGTCACAGCAGAATACCATGAGTTAAGACCTAAAGAATGAAAGCTCAACTGAACTAGTCCACAGCACCATGTTAAGAGTCCTCAAGTGTCAGTAGGCTTTTTCTCACAGTTCTGAGGGCTAGCTGTCAAAGATAAAGGTGCTAGCAGGACTGGTTTCTGGGGAGGGCCTGTAGGTGGCCATCTTCTCACTCTGTCCTCATATAGTCTTTCTTCTGTGCACACAGGGTGAAAGAGACCTCTGTTGCGTCTTCCTCTTCTTACATGGACAACAATCCTGTCAAATTAGGACCCCACTTTACCTCATTTAATTTTAACTACCTCATTAAAGACTATGTCTGCATTTAGGAGTTAGGGTTTCAATAGATGAATTTGTGGAGGATACAATTTACTGGGTCATCAGGAAAGCCATGAAGCATTTTTGCATAGAGAAATATGTCATGACTTTCCCAACAACCTAATTGCTCATAACAGATGGTGATGATCAGGACAGCACCATTGTGTATGTACTTTTTTTTTAAGAATTATTTTTATTTTAACTTTATTAATTAATTTATTTTAATTTGAGTAAAGAGGGACAGAGCAACAGAGAGAAGGAAAGTGAGGAAGCAAGCCACCAGGTCCAGGACTCAAACCACGGTCGGCCATGAGGGAGTCCAGTGCCCTTAATCACCACGCCACCTATTGGCCTATATATGTACTTTTAAGATCCATTCCCTCATATGAATTATTATTATGAAGACCACATCAAGAAGCATTATTAAAAATATTAGTTCATTGGAAAAGCCATGATATATCTCTCTCTGTTTTTCTATGCAAAAATGCATCATGACTTTTCTGATGACCTAATATTTCTAGAACACCTTCTAATGTTCATACATTTTCAAGATTTGTCTAATGCCACAATGTGCCCAGGAGTTCACCTACTTGCCCAAAGAAAGAGAGACCAAGTTGGATCCTATGCCTTTTCCTCACTCACCTCAGTGAAATACCAATTACAGAAAGTACAATGGAGACAATGTTATTTTTTAAATAAAAATCATGCAGCTAGGGGCCTGCTGTCAGGATGTAATTACACAAACCGGAATTGGGCTCAGGCAGGACATGAAGGCTACCATCCCTGCTATGTGAAGTGCCTAGGGAGCTCCTCTAATTACCGCCAACTAGAGATTTAGTCTTATATCTCTTTCAAATAACATCAGCAGTGGCAGACACAGCCTGCACCCTCCAACATCACACTCCCTCATTAGCTTGCTCTGACTCACCCTCCTCACATCCTACCCAATAAACTTTCCATCAAGTGATTTATCTTTCCGTGTACGAGGTAACATTGAGGCTATTGCCTTCTTTCTACCTTCTTTATTTCGGTCAAACAATTCCTGAGTGTCTCCTCTGTGCAAGGACATTCATGCATATTGTTTTACTCGGGCCTCATTGTAACCCTGTAATATCCTCGCTGTAGGTGAGTGTGGTAGGGATCAGAGTGGCTATGTGGCTCAGCAGGGTACTGAGGCTTCCAGGGGGCATCCCGACAACAGCAAAGTCTGCGAGCCTCACCCCTGCCTTTCCTCAGGGTTAGTCTGGCCCTTCACATTCTCTACAAATGCTATGGCCAGAGACTAATCTTACAGAAAACCATAGTGAAAAAAAAGAAAGAAATCCATTGTGGTGGGAATTTGTACGCCTGCTTGATGAGAATTAGTTGGACTTGCTGCCCAAAACTGTACTGCCATTCTGCAACTAAGCTCTAGCTCCTGAGCCTTATGCAAGATGACAGTCAACCTAACCGAAACAAACCCTAGCTTTACTGTCAATTTCCTCTCCTCAGTGCATCAGAAGAACTTTATTACTTTTCTCCCATAGACTTCTCTGCATTCAAGTTGGGGCGGGACCCCCAAATCTGCCTGCGGCCAGCCGATTTTCTATACCCAGCCTTAGATATGACCAGGACCGGGAAGGATAGCATATCCCACCTGTCCAAAAGCACTGGGGGAAGCAGCCTGCTCCGTCAGCTGCTCTATCTCTAGGCCTACCATCCTATTTCTCTGCAGTAGCCTGGCTCTACTTCCTTTTTTCCTCCCTGTGGCCTCTGAGCTGGGCCACATGGGATGGATGTTACAGGGGAAAAAAGAATAAACATTGTTCTACCTCTGTTTTTTTTTTTCTTTTTCTTTTTTTAGGTTTTTGCCATAGGTCACATATGCTCTCTGGAGAGAGACAGAGAAACACAGAGAGCGGGAAAGTGAGAAATCACTCCTCTTCTCCATTCTCCTCTCGGGATTTTGAGCATACACAGTGTGGTACTAAAGTTGCTGGGTCTGGAACTAGAACCGTGGCTGATTATGTGGGAATCCAGCACCGTAACCGCCGCGCCACCTGCTGTCCCCAATATTTCTGTTTTACTATTACAAAAACTAAAGATGATCGCTATGAAAGTTAATTTCTTGTGTCAACTTGACAGGCCACAGGGTGCCCAAGTATTCTGTCAAACCTTATTCTGGGTGGTCTGTGGAGGTGTTTCTGGATGAGATTAGCATTTGAATCAGTAAACTGAGTAAAGCAGATTGCCCTCCCTAACATGGGTGGTTGGATGGTCCTCATCTATTCAGAGGAAGACCTGAATAGAACAAGAAGGCTGATCTTCCCTCAGGTAAGAGGGACCTTCTCCTGGCTAACTTCTGAGACTGGTTTTTTCCTGTCTTTGGACATAAACTAAAATGTGGCTTTACACACGCATGTATGCGTGCACACACACACAATGTTTATTCTATTTTTCTGGAAAACTCTGACTAATACAACCACTGATACACAGTTTCTGTGAAATGTGGAATAAGGCTATAATTATAGAATAATTTCAAGTCGTCAGACAAATGTACAACGCAAAAACCATGATTTGAAAAGGTTTTTCTTAATTTAGGGAGTGGAAGAGGGGGAAGGGGGCTGGTGGGCAGTGTCCCAATCTGCTCTCAGACTAATTTCTCTCACTGTTGGTGCCCACTGCTCAAATAATATAGAAGGTATGATTTCTACTCTCTAAACACAAAGACTACAGAAATATCCATTCTTCTATTTTTTCTAAACCAAATGGAATATTAGTTCAAGCATATATCTAAGCCAGCTGTAATTTTTGAAACTCATCTTAGGTAATATTGAGTCCAGCTCTCTTTGAAATCTGATAAGAATCCGGAAGACCTACATGGTGTCCAGAAAACTCTATCTACATTGCCCACAGAGGTCCCTCCAACTCTTATAACTTTCAGTTGGACTGTCACATGGAAGGTCAGAAATGTTAGCAGTGCTCATGGACTAGAAGTCTCCCTTGTTCTACCACCCCTTGCTCACACGTAGCTGCCCACCTGGAGCGCAGAACTGAGTACAAGCACACGCACAGCCCATAACCCTCTCCTTTTCTCACAGGAAGGACATTATTTCCCTTTTCCTGTCTCCTTCGTTCCTTATCCTCAAAGAACTTATTCAATTCCCATATTTCTCTTTCCCTTCTACCCAAAACAACCTGTATTATTGCTTCACTAGTGCTGGGCTTTTTAAAAATCTCAAGGGCCATTGACTTCAGACTGCAAGTCTGAAGTGCTTTACATTTCTTCTAAATGTAGTTGTTACAGGGCAATTGCAGTCCTCGGCTCTTGGCATCCGCTAGCAAGGAACTGAACACAGACACCAGCAGAGAAACACAGAGGAAAGAAACTTTATTTAGCTAAGCAAAGCGAAGTTCACTCACAAGAAGGGAGAGTGGGTTGACCAAAGTCAGATTAGCCAGCCAGCATTTAGGTTACCTGGATGGGTTTCTTTTATCATGGCCCTGGTTCCCTCTCCTAGTCCCTCTTCTTACCATGGGGCCATCTTTGATCGATAGGGACTTCCATAACCTCTGCATTCTGTGCATGCATTTCCCCAGAATGCATCATGAAAGTCCATGGGGCTGCAGGTGTTTGGGGGCAAGGCTGTCAAAACTTCCATGCTAATTTATGCTAAGTGAGCAAAGGCCGCTTAAGGATGTGCCATCAGTATGCGTGTTTAGCCTAGAGGCAGAGGCAAGGCCAGCAGAGGTTCAGCTTTGAGACTGGAGGGTGGCTGGTACCCCCTTCTAAGGGGAATTGTTAAATCCAGGCCAGACCAATCCAGCAGGACTGGGGTAGGGACACGCCTGTCTCACTCATGTCTAACTAAAACCATAGTGGCTGGACTTGTCTTTGGATCAGTGAGTGTAATTAAAGTGCTTTAATTAGTCTGTACGGTGAAGGTAGGCTTCATACATTGAGCTCTCTTCCCCTCTCCCTCTTCAGCCTTTCTCCCTGAGTCCCGGCTGCTGTTCTAACTGGGCCTCCTAAACATCCTGTAATTACTACCTTCACCTCATGGAATTGGCCAATGGCTGGAGTCATTCTGGAGATATGTTCACCTCTCCCACATTAATATCACAAGATTTAGGGCATGAAACCCCAAACATACTCTGCTGGTCCTGTTAATAAGTTAACCCTTTACTGTAAACTTTAAGCAATGTATGTACAAACCAGACCCCTGTCTTCAAAACAGGAGACCTGTGGTGCTCTTTAACTGATTTATGGATGCTTTGTTCTCATGCTATCAAACCTGGACCTGTGCGCATAATGGCATGGACCATCCTCCATCAGGCTGTCAACAGAACCTCCTTTCCTATGCCTTCCCCTGCTGGACCTCCAAGTGTGTTCTTCGGAATCAGTAAACATTATGGACAAGCTCCCTCAGATTTGCTGCTCCCCTAGAACATGCAGGTATTATTAAAGTCACATGTCCAAAAAGAAAAAGTATCATGTGCCTGATGGGTAAAGGCTAGGAAAAAAAAAAAAAAAAAAAAAAGGAAAGAAAGAAGGAAAAGAAAAGAAAAGAAAAGAAAAAGAAAAAGAAAAAGGATAAAAATAGACAAATCTAGTTTAGCAGAGTTTAACTGAGCAAAGAAAATTTGCAAATCAGCAGTCCCCAGAATGGCTTCCAAAGAAGTCTAGGTGCTGCATGTTCAAATTATATTTAGACTCGATGGCTTAAACTCACACCAGGCACGTGTATATGCATGCTCAAGATCCCAAGAGGAGAATGAAGGAGAAGGGATTGTGGTGTGGCCATCCCCCCTGTGGGATGATTTCTTGCCCTATAGCAAAAATCTCTCTTAAAAAAGAAAAAAAAACTTATAGGAAAAGGTAAGTGACATAGAAAATGGAAGTGAGGGAACTGAGGTAGAGAAACAACTGGATAGGCTATAGGTTGCTGTTTGCCTGTTTGCCTGAGCAAACACAATTTAAAAGGAAGGCTGTCTGTGATTGATTGAAGCATGGCTACTGTGATTGCCTATGACTCGGCACTTTGTTAAGGATGCACACTCCAGAGTGAGCTTGTGGTTTGTTTGCAACAACTCAAGTATGTGAGTACAGAGGCCTTCTTGGCTCTATATAGTTGGGTTTAATGCCTTTCTTCCTAGACAACTAGTAAATCCCTGGCGTAGTGCTGAAGGTGCCCTCTATGCGGTGCACCACATAGTCCTTCCTCCCTGATCAGAGTTGTTAGAAGCATGGTGGGCACTAAACCCAAGGCCAGCCAGTCTGCCATAACCTCAAGCAAGAGTATTGCTCAGTAAGGGTACACTGAATGGATAATTGACTGAGTATGAGCCCAGAATATTAGGAAGTTTGATTCAAAGACAGAGTGAAAAATCTTTGATACTAGGAGGAACAGCAGCAGAAATAGAAAGCAAAGTGAAGGTGAGGAGGGAAGTTGGGGTGTATAGGCCCAATACCTATCAATGGAAAATAAGTAACTGTAAAAATAATAGTAAATGGGGGACCAGCAGTTAGAGTAATGGCTATGTTGCTGGACTCCCACGTAGTCGACCGTGGTTCGCGTCCCGGACCCGGTGGCTTAAAACTCACACCGGGTGCGTGTGCGTGTATGCCCAAGATCCCGAGAGGAGAATGGAGGAGAAGGGATTGCGGCGTGGCCATTTCCCCTGGGGGGTGATTTCTCGCTTTCGGCCTCTCTGTCTCTCTCTCTGTCCGTCTGGCAAGTGCACGCGCTCTATAGCAAAAACCTCTAAAAAGAAAAAACAATAGTAAATGCAGTTTATTTCTAAGCAGAATATGAATGAGCTAGGCAGGAGAGGAGACAAAACATGCCTTTCTCTAGGGGTGATCAGCTTCAGGGGTTCCTTTTATTTTATTTTGAGAGCAAGAGACAGAGTATGGAATTTAATGAAAAGTTTTTCCATTGGTCTCACCCAAAAAGGTGGGACATGTGGAGGTAAGGGCTTATAGGTTATAGGTGGGTTTTACAGTTTTTAGGGTGGTGATTGGAAAAGGAAGGTTGCTGAGAGCAGAGAGGAATGTACTTTAACAGTGACAAAGAGGCTTAATATACATCACAAAGATTCTCCAATATCATGCCAGGGGCAGGATGTAGGAAGAATCCTGTGACCAATGGGTCAAAATGGTCTGTTAACTTTTGTGGGCATGACTCCCTCTAGACCCTCTGGAAAGGATTTCGGAAAAATAGGAAAAAGCAGTCAGACTTCTCTCCACATACCCAATGTAGAAGTAGCAATGAACCCAATTTTTTGTTTCACACTCATGAAGAATTAGAGATGCGAACACAGAAAGAAGATAGCAAAGTGGAGTTCATTGAAGGAGAGAGAAGAGAAAGAACAGAGCTTCCAAGCAAACAGTGGGTCCCAAATAGGTTGCCGATGAGGAACTGGGATGGGTGTTTTAGTTTTTGATTGTTTCAGGAGGGGCTTGTATGTGTGTTCTCCTTGTGGTGGGGGTCGCATACTAAATGGGTCTGGTTATTTTTCTTAGTTTGGGAGTGAGTTCAAAGGTCCCTACACTCTCTTTGTTTAAAAGCTTTGGACTGTAAAGGACCATTACCTTCCTCTTAGATTGTAATGGGACCTGAAAAAAACCTTATTTGCTTTAAATCAATCATTGAGTCACAGCGAACAAGACATTTTTTATGAGTAAGCAGTTCAGTGAGAACTGAACTGTTGCTGAGCTATCGTGTCTCCATATTAAAACTCAACCATTTCATGATTCCATTTTGGGGCCTCTACTCTTACTATATTCTTAGAATCCCTGTCTCCTACCTCAATGGGATGGAGGAAAAACAAGGAAAGAAAGACAGATATCTGGTGCTAACATAAAGACAAGATGCCTGATTGCCAGAACTGTCTCCTTACCTACAGACCTAACTGCTGTTCTTCAGAAAAGCCTGGATATAGGACCAGCAGTTAGAGCAATGGCTATGTCGCTGGACACCCATGCAGTCGACCTCGGTTCGCATCCTGGACCCAGTGGCTTAAAACTCAGACCGGGCGTGTGTGCGTGTGTGCCCAAGATCCCAAGAGGAGAATGGGGGAGAAGGGATTGCGGCGTGGCCATCCCCCCGGGGGGATGATTTCTTGCTTTATATCTCTCTGTCTCTCTCTGTCTGTCTGGCGAGCGAACACGCCCTATAGCAAAAACCTCTGAAAAAAAGAAAAGCTTGGACATACGTAATTTGTTTTCTTTCCTTTTCTGTATATCCTTTTTATACACACCAAATCCTCTATGTAAACCTGAGCCTTACTCTATTCCTTGCAAATGGAAAGAGGATCTCTAATTTCTTCCAAGGCTTCCAAGGCTTAAAACTTAGAGCAGTTAAAAAGCAGTAACAATTCACTAATTAATTAACATTCAAATAATAGGTGATTTTATCCTGAAGTTTGAAGATTAAACAGTTTTAGAAAAACAACCACAAATTAAAATATCTCAAAACAACTAAACTCTTCCCACTCCTCCTTTTTGGATTTTGATTTCCCTTTGTGCTCCTTCCTGCTTTTTTTCTACTTTATGTACCTATGTCCCACCTCCCTCTACACCATCTCTTTCTCTGATGCTACACCTTTGGTTTCTCTGCTTCTCATTCTTTTCTTTCCCTGGTTTCCTTTTTGTGTAAATAGCTCTCTCTCATTCTCCTTCAATATTGCTCCTTACCTTCCTCTTCGCTCACCTCTTCTTTCCTGAGTCTACTACTATCTACCTCCTATCACTTTCCTTACGACCACAAAATAAAAGAGAAATGTATTTATTAGAATTTATTCTTTATCATATTTTGTGTTTTACATTCTTTACTTAGTAGCCCGTGACTTAAGCATTTTATTTTTTGTCTAATAAAAGTAAAACCCTAGGACCAGCAGGTGGTGTGGAATTTAGGGTGCCAAATTCCCACATGCTCATCTGCAGTTCAAGCACTGAATCTGGTGGCTTGAAAAATCACAACGAGGGACCAGCAGGTGGTGTGGTGGTTAAGATGCTGGACACTCCCGCATGGCCGACCGTGGTTCGAGTACCGGACCTGGTGGCTTGCTTTCTCACTTTCCCCCTCTCTCTCTGTGTATCTCTTTCTGGTCAAATTAAAATAAATGGATGAATAAATAAAATAAAATAAATAATTATTAAAAAAATACTTTAAAAAAAAAAGAAAGAAAAATCACAACGAATAAATAGATATATAAGTAAACAAATAGGGCCATCAGGTGGCACTGGTGGTTAGACCACATGGCATAGTAGTGCTAGACTTCCACATGACTGACCAGAGTTTGAGTCCTGGAGCCAACAGCTTGAAACACACCAGGCATGGGAATGTGCACCCAAAATCCCAGGAGGAGAATGGAGGAGAAGGGATTGTAGCCAACCCCCTGGGGGGTGATTTCTCACTTTCCCTCTCAGTCTCTCTCTGGCAAGCACAAACGACCTATGGCCAAAACCTTAAAATAAATACAGAAGGAAATATTTTTAAAAAGAGAGAGAAATACCTAAACAATCTGCTTTCCCTGTGTCCCTCGATTGTTTTCTCTAGGCTCTGTGGCCTTGCCAAAAAGAAAGAAAAGGAAAAACAAAACCTCTGCATACAAGGTTACTAGGGAAACAGATTTTCTGATCAGTTTATATTTGAAAGGAATTTTTAAAATTAAAATTTCTCTAGTGAGAGAGAGAGAGAGAGGCAATTAATTATTTACTAAATCAAATTATTAATCCAAAAGGTACAAAGCTGTTAGTGCAGTGGAAGTGGCAATTTCAGCTTCGTTACATAAAGATATCTCTCCTGGTGGTACCCTGGAGCTGACATTTATCTTTCTACTAGGCTTGATTTTTAATGTTCTCATGTTGCACATTTCCTTTGTGAATCTGGAAATAAAGTTTGAAAACACATCTTAACATTCCATAGACCAAAGCCAAAGCCCTTATCATAAGCCTTACCATTCTATCAAATTATTAAAACCTCTGTGCATTTACTGTCAACAGAGAAAGTTACCCAGCATTTGATACGCCTGGGAATGCTAATTATCCTGTTTGTATCCAAGAGTATAGTCCCCTGCCACCTAGTGTCTAAACAAAAAACTGCAGCCAAAGTCTTAGGGGCTCCTTCTGAACCTTTCATGGGACTCCTGGGATTTAGTTTCAAACTCTTCTGCACACCAGACGCTTTCTCTGTAAAGGCTGCTAGACATGACTCACCCACCCTGAACAGCGGAATCTGGTCTGTCACAGTCTGGTAGGGACCGTCTGGTCCATGCACGAGAGTACTCCAAGGCATGCTCTGAACTCGACGCTTTGTGGGAGAGCAAAGGAGGGTTGAAAGTGCCTGAAACATACTATGGTATGAAAAGTATGCCTATGTTATTTCAATAATAATTGTGTACAGTGATTGCAATGACATTTCAATTTAACTTTTTACAAAGTGTTAAGTGTCCACTATACACTGGTCATGGTGCCAGCCATTGGCAAGATGCAGTAAATGGCAGTAATTGTTCTCATAAAGTTTATGCTCTAGGAGACAGACGGAGAGCTAAACAAATAAGCAAGATAAGTCTGCATTAGGATTAATATTATAAAAGAAATAAACTTTTTGCAGAAAAGCACTTTGTTTAAGATAGTTAAAGAGAAAGTGACATTTGAGGAAGATTCAAATGCTGAGAATATGCCAAGTATAAAATAGCTGGAGGATGTGACCATTCCCCATGAGAGGTGGGGGAAGTACGTTCTTTCCCTCTTTCTCTCTCTTACTCTGTCTCTCTCTGGTAAGTGCACACACCCTCTAGCAAATTAAAATAAAAATAAAAATCCAGGGAGGACTGGGCAGTGGCACAACAATAATGCAACTGGGTCCACATGGGAAAGATCCATGGGATCATGCCTCAGAACCTCCCCAAGTATGGCAGGTATGTGCGTGCCCATGATCCAGGCCATAAGAAATTGAGACTGGATCACATCATGAAAACCTGTTGGGGGACTGGCAGGTGGTCTGGTGGTTAAGAGCACTGGACTCCCATATGGCTGACCCTGGTTCGAATCCCAGACCTGGTGGCTTGCTTTCTCACTTTTTCTCTCTTTCTCTCTCTGTGTCCTTTCTGGTCAAATTAAAATAAATAAATAAATAAATAAATAAATAAATAAATAAATAAATAAATAAAGTTAAATTAAAAAAAAATATCTCTATTGGGAATGCCTAACTTTCTTTTCTCCTTTAGTCTTTTTCATGGGAGGAAAATAAATAAATAAACTTTTGGGGAAAAAACAGCAAGGAATGGTCATTCTCAGCAAAGGGATCTGTAAATGCAAAGGCCTGGAAGAAGAAAGAGTCCTGTCCTTGCTGTTCAAGGACCAGGCCGACATGGAATGAATGACAGGTAGAATGGTATTCATTCTCTAAACATGGCTGCTTCGGGACAAGAAAAAAAAATTACCTCTGAGATTTAAAGATTGAAATCAATGCTTCTTTCATTTCGAGAGACAGAAATCTGAACTAATACAAATTATGAAGAAACCAAGTATGTGGGTGGGTATTTTTTTATTTTTTTATATATATAAAAAGATGAAAAATCACTAACAGGAGAAAGCAGCCTTGGCCAATGGCGGCTGTAGTAAGGTACATTGAACCAGAAATGTTTCTGAGCTGGCTCCCTTCCATTTTAACTTGACTTGATCAGTGAACTTCTGTTTATGTCAAACTATATTCTCACTGAGGAACTGAAGAACCTTTATTCTGTAACCAGGTATTGTCTTAGTTCTTTTCCAAAGCAGATTTGTTTTTCTTCCACAATCCATGTTCTGCGGACGTGCTGGCATATCCCACATGGTCTTTACCCCATACCAGTTCAATCTGGATTTTGATTTTTTGTAGCATTGTTAAGTAGAAAAATCTAAGTCCCTGTCTCAGCCTTTACTGGTAGCTCACATTAAATTGGGTATCTTTGCCAAGGATGTGACACTTGAGTTATTTTTCTATACAGTTTTAGCAAAGTCTTGTTAAAATCATTTCAGATCTACTGAACTGATTACCTCGCTCCTGTTTGAAATGTAACAGTATGAATAATGTATGTGAATTTAAGGCCTTAAAGTTAGTCCTAATTAAAATAGCATTTTCTCTTTAAAAAAAATTGGACATCTTCACCAATTACATTGCTGAGGATACTTTACTTCTCTCCAAAGGGCTGTACAGAATGTCCTCTTGCTACCTACCTACTTACCTGTTGTAGGAAAACAGCTCCTCTTTCAACTTATTGCAGCGTGTGTGTGTGTGTGTGTGTGTGTGCACCCATCCGAGTGGTCCTTAGCTGCCTTATATTAAGCATGATCAACTTTTGCTTTTCCATCGCTTTTTACAAAAAGTACCACTAATCCTGTCAAAAATGGATTCAGCATTAGACAAAATTTGTGGGTGACAATAAAATGCAAATGCAAAATATTAAAGACCACTCTAGATTTCTTGGAGTCTCCTTTTAGCCTTTTCTCCATTACATTCACTTACTCATTCAAGTAACTTTTTTTCTTTTTTTTTCTTTTAGTTTTTCATCAAAAGGGGTGTGCAGTTGCCAGAGAGACAGAGAGAGGAAAAATGAGAAATTACCCCTTAAAAGGATGGCCATGCTGCAATCCCTTCTTCTCCATTCTCCTCTTGGAACTTTGTGCATACCTGGCGTGATTTTCAAGCTGCAGGGTCCAGGACTTGAACTGTGATCAGCTATGTGGGAATCCATACCTTAAGCACCTGCTGGCCCCATTCAAGAAACATTTCTTGAGCATGTACAATATACTGTGCACCAAGAATACAAGGTGAAGAAGATAGACAGGAGTCATACTCCTCATAGTCACATAAATCTGCTGTAGTCACTTGATTCCCAGTAATATCTGCAGTTATCATCTCGGGAATAAGATGATGAGTAATAGTTGGCCCTGTCTTCAAGCTCCTAGAAATTTGAGACTGGAGCAGGCAAACCCATGTATAGATGATCATGTTCAGTGCAATATGGCATTTTAACCTATGTGGCATGTTGGGGAAGAAGTAATTTATTCTGATTGGAAATACACGGGAAGAGGTTACTGAGGCCATCTTAATAGATGTGACCTTTATAGGACATGAAAGGTGAAAAGAATAGAAATGACAGGAACAGGGGTAGGGCACATGAAAGAACTGAACAGAATGCTAAAGGATTCATGGAGAAAATCTGGAAAAATTTTATGGGGCTGAGTCGTAGAATCTATTGGGATGGTGATGGGTCAAGGAATGTGGAATTGATTCCAAACTAGGCTAAAAGTCATAGAAGCTGTAATGTAAACTACTTACTTTCTGTGCATAAGACTTAATTAAGTTCTGTTCTAGAACAATGGCAATCCACCAAAAGTTGTATGATTTCAAAAATATCCTTGTCAGCAGCTCCTAGCATGGGCACATAGGCCAGAAGTAGAGAAGGCTAGAGGGAAAGTAGCCCTGAGGTGCTGCCTTGTCACTTCTCCAGGTAAAAGAAGATGGAAACCTGACTTATGAGGTGCCTGTGGAGACAGAGGACAGATGGTCTTAAAATATCCAGGAGACAGAGCTGACAGCACTTATGATGAAGAGAGGAAAAGAGAGGACACGGAGGTCAACTCCAAGGTCTCCCACTATCTGAGTGTGAAGTGATGAGATGGAAATGGGAAATATCTCACGAGATAGAAAACTGAGGAGAGACATGGACTTACGCTTCCAAAACATTGAGCATGAAATTCTGGAAAACTACCCAAGCGGAGCAGCCCAGCCTCTAAGTAAAAGTCTGAGCCTGTGGTCACTGTATTGGACGCACGATTAGCTGCCTATGGGACTGCCTGCTAAGCTCCCGGACAACCAATCTCAGCGATGTCAACAGCCATACTTTTCAGAAAAGAAAATGAGCACTCTGGGACTGCAGTGAAAGGTGAGTAAAAGCCTTTGTGAGGCTTACCACAGAAGAGGGTTCCAGGTGCGCATCTGGAGACCTCCCTGATTATACTGAGCACGCGGTACCTATGACCTGATGCTGGCTGAGACTAAGGGCAGAGCATGGTGACAGGACTGTGTTGGAATCTCTCTCTCTCCCTCATGGAAGAAATAAATAAACTTCCTCCCTTCCCCAAAAAATATAAGAAAGAAAGAAAAACGAGCACTCAGGGACATTAAACTGGCCTAAATTCACATGGCTAATGACAAGCAAAGCCATAATTTAAATCTGTGTTTGCCTGATTCTAAAGACTTTATATTTTCTGATATATTTTGCCTTTTCCTGCTTTTGTAACACGTTTCCTTCATGCCGTGGGGGACAACTTAGCTTACTTTTTAAATTAGATGTATAAAATTATTCTCAGCTTAAAAAGAACATTTTAAGTTACTCATTCCATTCTTTGCCAGGTCAGAAGAAATACCAAGAACACTTGAAACATCTGACACCCAGAGACATGCAACTGAATTGCCCTAGAGTGCACCGGGTCCAAATAGGACATAGTTTTATGAGTCAAGCCCTGGAAATAACTGTATCATCCCATGATAAAGTGACCATTTTATTAACAAGAAAGTGTTACTTACAGGAAATGTAATATTGGGTCATTGGGAAAGTCCTGATGTATTTTTCTGTTTTTCTATGCAAAAAATATGTAATGACTTTTCCAACAACCCAGTAATTATCATCACTAGTTCTTTGTTACATAGTGGACCATTTGTACAAATTTTGGAGCTCTATTTTAATGCTGGTTTAATGCTAGTTACTCTCTCATTGAAATGTAGTATTTCAAGATTGTAACTTCCCACCTTGTTAATATAGCTGTGACAACTGTAGTTTCAGGAAGCTTTTGGGGCCCAGCCTCTGTGGCACAGTTGGTCGTATACCAGACTGAAGAGCTGGAAGCCATGTGCTGGTCATAGTTTGAGTCTCTGGGTGAGTGTCCACATGCCTGGGATCTTGGCGAGCTAGAGGATTGAAAGAAGGGGATTGAAACGTGACTCAGTTCTTTGGAAGTTGCTTCACTCTCTTTCTTTCTCCTTCTCTCAATCTCCCTCATGTGTGCATGCTCTCTCTTGGATTTAAAAAAAGAAGAATCTTTTAAAAGTCTTAGACAAAGCTGCTACTCCTTCTGGTGAGATTTCAAATTATTTCTCACATACCAAATATGTGCTCACCTTATATTCCTCTGGGTCAATCTCAGAGGAATGCAAGGATAGTATCATTTTGTAAAATTCCTAATGAAGGTCAGCAGAAAGTGTGGAGGTAAGGTGCTGGATTCCACATGGCTGACTGCCGTTTGAGTCATGGACCTTGTGCACATGCATGCCCGATATCCTGAGAGGAGACTAGAGGAGAGATGAGTGCAACGTGGCCATCCCCCCAGGAAGGAGATTTCTTACTTTCTCTCTCTGTCTTTCTGGTGAGCATATGCACTCTTTAGCAAAAACTTAAAAAACAAAAAATCCTAGTGAGTCACTAACAGGAAGCAATGAGACAGCCACTGCCACAAAGGAGATGGTGTAGAGAAATGAGAAAGAACTTTAGAGGAAGAGTTTAGACCTTACTTTACTACCTACCGGTTTTCCCATGTCTGGTAAATTATTTAATATTTTTGAGTCTCGGTTTTTCATCTGTACAATAATGATAAAATCTAGTTGATGAAATTATCCTGAGATTAGTGATAATGTGTATAAAGCACGCAGCCCAGTTCCCCATGCTGTACATGTTGATGGAACGGCCATCAGTCAGCATGTGGAGTGAGGAGATAAAAGGGAGGGCCTGGGGAAGGAAAAGGAACTGGAACAGAGAAGAGAAGCAGAAAAACAGACTGTAGGTCTCCCTCAGCCTTATAAGGATATGTTCCCTAGTTCTCATATTTTTCTTGAAATCCAGCTAAAGCATAGAGTTAGCTCAGAAAGGAGAAGTGTTGCCCCAAGGAAGCTCTGCAGTGTGGAAAACCTGGTTTGTACAATCATCTTTAACCATGGGAAGGTGTGCATTACCAGACACAATTCGAACCTTAGCTTTTGGGGTTTGCCATTTACTCTAGAAGATTAGCAGTTGTCAGAGGTGATTCCCGCCCAGAAACATCAGCATCTCAAACATTTATTAGAAATGTGTTAGAGCTCTGGTTCCAGCAATGGTGCAGAGTGAGCCTCAGTGGGACTGAGCTGCAGAGAGACCATGGCTCACCTCTCCCCACCTGCCTTTGAACTCTCAAGTGTGAGCTGGGATCTGGAAGATCCCACACTTCCCCACCTCCAATACCCGTACATCATTCGAGTCTCCAGTTCCAGTCACTCTGCAGGGTGAGCCTCAGTGGGCCTAAAGCTGCAGAGAGACTTCAGCTCACCCAACCCTACCAGTTACTTTTGGAATACCCGGTATCCTTTGAACCTTCATATTTTACTTGTGAACTGTACCTCTTCCTTTAGTTACATTCTCTAACTTAGTCCCAGGTGCACTGGTCCTGAGACTCTGGGGAGGATATACACCATTTTCTGACTGGAGGAAGAGGCCTTCTCTAAAGAACACACCAGAGAAGTAGAGTGCATCCTTCCTCCTGACACTATGGAATTAATTCTAAGAAATTAGGAAGAAATGTATAATCCATCACATAACCAGAAACCAGTGCAGAGGCACAAAAAATATGAGAAACCAAGTAAATGCGTCTCCCTCAAGGGAAAACAATAACTCATCATCATCCACAAACAGTACAATAGAACTCATGGAAATGTCAGACAAACAATTCGGAATACTCAAGGTGACAAAACTAAATAAAATGCAAGAGAAAAGAGACAGTGAACTATAGGAAATGAGGAAGTTCTTCCACAATTTGAAAACAGAAATAGACACCATAAAAAAGAATTAAACAGAACTGTTAGAGATAAAAGCTATAATACAGGAAATAAAAACCTCCCTTGAACGTATTAATAGCAGATTAGATCTGCCCTAGGAAAAAAAAAAAAAAAGAATGAAAAAATAACAACAAAAAAACTTGAGGAAAACATACCGGAGATACTAGATACCGTTAAATGCCCATTAGAATATCCAGACCCAAGAAATACAAAGGACCCCAAATAGAATCAACTCTAAAAGACCCTCTTCATGGCAGATCATCCCCAGATTGGCCAAAACCATATATAAAGACAGGATTCTAAAAATGGCAAGAGAGAAACATCAAGTTATTTACAAAAGTTATCCCACTAGACTAACATCAGACCTCTCAGCAGAAACAGTGCAAGCAAGGAAAGAATGGGAAGATACGTTGAAAATGTTAAAAAAAAATAACAATTTCACAAAGAATACTATACCTAGCAAGATTATCCTTCAAATAGGAAGAATAAATAAAATCATTCTCTGATACACAAATCCTGAAAGAATTTACCAACACTAGACCAACTCTTCAAGAATTATTGAGGGGAATGTTATACCAGGAAAACTAAAGAGAGACCAACAGAAATAAGGGAACAACAACAGCAACAACAAATGACTAACAAAATGGCAGAAACAAAGTCTGGAAATATCAATAATAGCATTAAGTGTTAATGGATTAAATTATCCAATCAAGAGACACAGACTGGCTCAATGGATTAAAAAAAAATCCCCTATCTGCTACCTATAAGAAATGCACCTCATGGATACATCAGTCTATGTATGCAGACATAGACTGAAAGTGAAGGGCTGGAAAAAGGTATTCTATGCAAACAAAAACCATAGAAGGGACAAGGAGGTCACTATACAGTACTAAAAGGGCTAATTCACCAAGAAGATATAACGCTTATAAATATCTATGCACCCAACTCAGGAGTATCCAAATACATGAAGGAAAGACTTCTAGATCTAAAAGGGGAGATAGACTGCAACACATTAATCATTGGAGAGCTCAATACCCCACTATCTCCTTTGGACAGATCATCTAGACAAAAAGCAAAGAGATACAGTATCTAAACAATACCATAAGCCAGATGGACTTGACAGACATCCATAGAACCTTCCATTTGATGACCACAAAATATACATTTTTCTCACACCCCATGGAACCCTTTCAAAGATTTTTCTCCAATCATTATGGAATTAAACTTGATATTAATTTTAGAAAGAACCCTCAAAAATACACAAACATATGGACACTAAACAACCTACTCCTGAATGACTTCACAACCATTAAAGAAATTAAGAGTGAAATCAAACAATTCATTGAAACTAATAATAATGAGCACATAAGTTTCCATAACTTATGGGACACAGCAAAAGCAGTAAGTTTATTGCAACTAGTGTGCATTTTACAAAAAAAAAAAAAATGAAAAGTGGCAAATAGACAACCTAACAAAATGCCTCAGGGAAGTAGAAAAACAACAACAACAAAATCCTAAAAATGTCAGGAGAAAAGAAATAAGAAAGATCTGAACAGAAGTAAACAAAATAGAGGATAAATAAACTATAGAAGAAATTAATGAAACTGAAAGCTGATTCTTTGAGAAAATAAAAAAAAAATTGACCCTCCTTTAGCTAGACTAATTAAGAAGAAGAGAGAAAGTAACGAGATAAATAAGATTTGCAATGAAACAGGAAATATTACAACAGACATAACAGAAATAGAAAACATCATTAGAGAATACTATGAGTGACTATACAGCAACAAACGAGAAAACCTGGATGAGATAGACAAATTTCTGGACATCTATAATCTACCAAGATTGAATCAGGATGACACAGAGAGCCTGAATAGACCCATAATAAGCAGTGATATTGAGTCAGTAATAAATAACCTCCCAACAAAGAAAAACCCAGGTCCTGATGACTTCACTTCTGAATATTACAGAACTTTTAAAGACGAGCTAACCCCCATTCTACTCAAACTATTTTTGAAGATCTGAAAGGAATAAATCCTCCCCAATTCATTTTTATGAACCTCCATAAGCCTCATCCCCCACACAGACAAGGACATAACAAAAAAGGAAAGCTACAGACCAATATCACTGATGAATATAGATGCAAAAATTCTCAACAAGATCCTAGCAAATCACATTCAATGACACATATACACCATAGCCAGGTAGCCTTTATTCAAGTGATGTAAGGGTACCTCATGCAAAACCATAAATGTAATACAGTATATTAACAGAAAGAAAGAAAAATAAAATCCATATGATCATATCAATTGATACAGAAAGAGCGTTCAATAAAATACATCCTTTTATGATTAAGATTCTCAGCAAAATCAGCATAGAAGGGACATTTCTCAACATCACAAAAGTCGTATATGAAAAACACATAGCCAACATCTTACTGAATGGGGGGAAAGCTGAGAACTTTTCCACTAAAAACTGAGACAAGACAAGGCTCCCCACTTTGTCCACTCCTTTTCAATATAGTACTGGAAGTCCTAACAAATACAATCAAAAAAGAGAATAGAATAAAGGCCATTCAAATAGAGAAAAAGAAGTAAAATTGTCTCTACTTGCAGATGACATGAGATATACATAGAAAACCCAACAGAGTCCATGAAAATTGCTAAAATTGATAAAGGAATACAGCAAATTGGCAGGATACAAAATCAGCATGCAAAAGTCCATAGCATATCTATACACCAACAATGAGCAGACTGAAATAGAACTGAAGAAAACAATCCCATTTACAATAACCAGAAAAAGTATGAGATACCTAGGAATAAAACTAACCAAGGAAGTCAAAGAGTTCTACAAGGAAAACTATGAAAATCTTTAAAAAGAAATCGAAAAGGACACAAAAAAAGTGGAAGGGCATCCCACGTTCCTGGATTGGAAGAATGAATATAATCAAAATGTCAATTCTACGCAAAATAATCTATATATTTAATGAGCTCTTAATCATATTATGAGAAACATTTTTCATAAATTTAGAAAAAAAAACTCATAGAATTTTTCTGGAATTACAAAAGGTTCCATATCATCAAAGAAATTCTGTGCAAGAAGAGTGGAGTAGGGGGAATCTCACTCCCTGACCCCAAAATATATTACAAATCTGTGATCATCAAAACAGCATGGTACTGGCACAAAAACAGGCATGTAGAAGGGACCAGCAGGTGGCATGGTTGTTAAGGCACTGGACACTCCCACGTGGTTGACCATGGTTCAAGTCCTGGACCTAGCAGCTTGCTTTCTCACTTTCTCTCTCTCTCTCTGTCTCTCTCTCTTTCTCTCTCTGGTTAAATTAAAATAAATAAATGAATAAATAAAATTAAATAAAAAAGAATGCCTTGTCAAAAAATGATTATTATTGGGACCAGCAGTTAGTGTAATGGCTTTGTCGCTGGACTCCCACGTAGTCGACCGCTGTTCGTGTCCCGGACCCGGTGGCTTAAAACTCACGCCGGGCACGTGTGCGTACTTGCCCAAGATCCTGAGAGGAGAATGGAGGAGAAGGGATTGCAGCGTGGCCATCCCCCCTGGGGGGTGATTTCTCACTTTCTGTGTGTCTCTTTCTGTCTGCCTGGCAAATGCACGTGCCCTAAAGCAAAAACCTCTCCAAAAACAAACAAAAAAAAATGATTATTATTCAAGAAAAGGCATGTAGAACAATTGAGCAGAATAGAGAACCCAGAAATAAACCCCAAAATGTACAGTCAACTGATTTTGAAAAAGGGCACCAGTCAATTCAGCAGACAAACGAAAACTTCTTTAGCAAATAGTGCTTGAAAAACTAGATATTCACCTGCAGTAAGATGAAACTGCATTTAACTCTACCATTAACAAAAATCAAAATGGATCAAAGTTTTAAACTTAAGACCTCAAACTATGAAACTACTGGTGGAAAACAGAGGGATAACTTTTAGAAACACAGGAGTAAGTAACAGCTTCCTGAACAAGACCCCTCAAAACATAGGCAATAATCCCAAAAATAAACAAGTGGGATTACATCAGATTAAAAGGCACAAGAAAGGAAACAATTAGAGTAAATCGACAACCCTTGGAATGGGAGAATATATTTTCAAACTATGCTTCAGAAAGAGCCTGATAACCAGAATATACATGGAACTCAAACAACTTACCCCCCAAAAAATGATCAACCCAATTAAAAGTGGGAAAGTAAGCTGAACAGACAACTGTCTAAAGAAGACATAGGAACAACCAAAAAGCATATGAAAAAAAAATGCTCAACATCACTTATCATAAGGGAGACGCAAATCAAAACTACAATGAGATACCACTTAACCCCAGTCAGAATGGCTATGATTAAAAAAATAATAATGAATAAGTGCTGGTGAGGCTGTGGTGAAAAGGGAACTCTCCTACACTGTTGGTGGGAATGTAAATTAGTACAGTCACTGTTGAGAACAATATGGAGGTTCCTCAAAGACCTACAAATAGAACTACCATATGATCTAGCAATTTCACCCCTGGACAATTCCACTACCCAAAGGATAGGAAAATGCCCAGTCAGAAAAACACTTGCATATCCATATTTATTGAAGCATTATTCAAAATGGCTAAGACAATCCATGAACGATGAATGGATTGAAAAAGTGTGGACCATATACACTACAGAATATTAATCAGCCATAAAAAAAATGAGACCCTGGCATTTGATAGAAAGTGAAAAAATATGGAAGATTTAATACTACATGAAGCAAGCCAGATGATGAAAGGGAGGCATCATATGCCCCCACTCAATATATACTGAATGTAAGCACTCAGTGGCAGAAACTGAATGATTGGAAGTTATAAAAGCATGGAGAGAAATAATACCGGAGACAGCAGGGGAGAAGGGTGGGAAATAGAGGAAGGTGAAAGGAAGGGAATCAAGGGAAAGAAGAAAGAATCAAAACATTTAAGGGACCCAAAATTGAAAGAAATCTGTTAATTATAATGTATGGTAGTGTCTTTGACTGGACCAATATGCAGTGTAATTTTGATGAAAATTAATTTGGTATGCTGTAATGATACACAGTGATTAAATGTACAAAGTAAAATTTAAAAAAACATGTAACTCACAATATAAAAAAAGAAAAGAAATGTGTTAGAAATACAAACGCACAAAATTCCTATTCAGGGAGTCCAGGAAGGGGACCTGGAAATCTGTGTTTTAAAAAGCCCCCAGCTGCTTTGGATGTATGCTGAGGTGTTAGAACCACTGAATTAAAGTATTAGAGAAGGTACACTCAGCAATAGAAATGGTTAGCAATAGGTAATAGCACAGCGCTTACTATTTTATTTACTATTATGTCATGTTAAATAAATACTGTATTCTTGGTTCAATAAATGTAATAAATAGGGAACTATCAAAAACTTAAATTTCACTGAAGGAATGAGAGAATATCATCCTCTAGATTTTGCTAGCTAAAATGCCTAGACAACACTTACAATCCCATTTTTACATATAAGGAAACTTTAAAAAGTTCATAGCAGAATGAAATTGAACAACTAAAGTACAAATTCTCTTTGGTACAAAAATTTTTGAAATTCATAAAGAGGTTTTCATAATATCCATTCTCCATGCATTTTTGAAGATCCCCCACATATTAATATATCAACCTCTGTATGAATGTGTTTTTTTTGCATGTTGAAATACCTATTCGGGGCCAGCTGGTGGCATGGTGGTTAAGGTGACTAGATCCTCATGGCTGACTATTCGGTTCAAGTTTCAGATCTGGCAGCTTAAAAAACACACATGGTGCACGTGTGTACATGCTCAAAATCCTGAAAGTAGTGAGAAAGAAAGGAGAAGGGATTGCAGGGGCATAACCATTCCCCATAAGGGGTTCTTGCTGCCTCTCCTCAACCTCCATCCACCCAACAAGCACATATACCCTCTAGCAAATTAAAAGAATGTATTTGGGTGCTAGACTCCCATATGGTCAATCATGGTTGCAATTCCGGGACCTGGCGGGGTTTTTTCCTCACTTTTTCTTTTTCTTTCTCTCTCATGAGTGTGCGTGGCCTGTAGCAAATTTAAAAATAATAATGGTGTTAAATGAAATTAAATGAATAATTATTTTTTAAATTACGTATTTGTTTTCCTTTGGTTTTCTCTTATAAACACTTTTCTAGATGCCTCAGTTTATTCTGCTCTTCACCTTTAAGTGATTTATTTATTTATTTATTGCTATAGAGCACATGCATTCACCAGAGACAAAGAGACAGAAAGCAAGAAATCACCCCCCAGGGGGGGTAGCTACACCACAATCACTTCTTCTCTATTCCCCTATCAGGGTTTTGGGCATGCACATACATGCACCTTGCGTGAGTATTAAGCCACCAGGTCCTGGACTTGAACCACCGTTGTCTTCATGGGAGTTCAGCTACATAGCAGTTAATCAGCTGGCCTGGCAGCGATGCTCTTCCAAGCACCAGGGGGGATGGCCAGTGCCGGATGGAAGGGCTTTGACTGCACAGTCAGCCCAACATAGACTTAATCCCATCCCTGATACTAGGAACTTGTGTCCTTGGGCTAATGGCTTAATCTCAGAGAGCCTTGCTTCATATCTATGAAAATGAGGCTAATGATAATCCCTGAGCCTACCTCAGAAGGATTTGTGAAACATGTTAAATATTCAATAAATACAACCTATGTATTATGACTTCCAGAAGTCTCCTCGCTTTTAATGATGATATAAAATACTTCAGATGTTTAAGTAAGAAGGCATAAAATGGAATCATAGGATTTTTGTGGGATTGGAGAAAAAGCATTTAGAATAGTGCTTTTTAAGCTTTAATAGATATATAGATCACTACGGATCTTGTTAAATCCAGATATTGATTCAGTATATCTGAGGTAGGGTCTGAGAGTCCGCGTTTATAACAGGTGCCCAGGGGATGCCAAGGCTGCTTGACTGAGATTTAAAGCACTGCACTGTTCATGCCCTAGAACATCTTAAACACTCACTAAACAGTAGCTATTGGAATTGTGACTTCCAGAAAACTCTATGCTTTTTTTTTAGGGTTTGTTTATTTATTTATTTTTGCCATAGGGTTTGTGCCCTCGCTGGAGAAAGAGAGAGAAGGGAAAATGAGAAAGCACCCCCAGGTGAGGATGGCCACAGCAGTCACTTCACCTTCTTCTGGAGAGCGTGAGCACTTCCACACAGGTGTTCGGCATGATTTTCAAGCCACGAGGTACAGGACTCAAACCACAGTCAGCCACGTGAGAATCGTCCAGCACCTTAACCAACATGCTGCCTCTTGGACCAGGAACCTCATGTGCTTTTAAAGACAATATGAAATTGTTACTGATTTTTGAAATGAGCAGACGTTAAGTGGAATCTGTATCTTTCCAAACCAGAAGATGATCCCAAGATCTAGTTAGTCTGTTTTTAAAAGTGCATTTGTTTATTTCACAAACATGAAAGACAGAGTGGGAGGAAAGGAGAAAGGGAGGGAGGGAGAGAAGTACCCACGGCAGGGTCTCATGTCACAATCTCCTCTGCTTTCCCAGCCGCCAGGGCCAGGGCCGTGGGCTAATCAAGCCTCTCTTGAGCAGCACTCACTGCTGCACCCCGGAGCAGGCCTCTAGCTTCTCAGATGTTTCGTTTGAATATAAGAAGGGGAGAGGGAGTATCTTTTCTTTCTGTTCTTTTAATAAGATGCATTAAAACAAAGAAGAGAAAAAAGAAAAACCAAACAAAGAAATAAAAAACAGCCTTTCTTTCAAGTCCTTCCATTCGCCTTCTGCTTGAAGTGCCCCTCCTTCTCCTCCTTTTAACACCCAGATCCTAACCTGAGCCCAAGGCCCAGCTCTTTCAGGAGTACTTTTCCTCTCAGACATGCATGACCACACGGCGCTGCAGTATGTGTTTTCTGCAGTACCAACACCACATTTCAGGTAGGACCACAAGCACCGATATACTTGAACTTTACCCTTTAATACCATTGTAAGAGGCTATGAGTTTATAACAATGCCTGTGCTTAAAGCAGTTCTGAAATGTGCTTCTGGGAAATGTCTCTGTATTCGTCTGAATGTTCTAGGCTATATTGCATTGACAAAAATAGTTCAGAATCTGGGGCCGACGGTGACATGGTAGTAAAAGCTGATGCTCTGTGAGGCAACCCCACATAGAAGGGTTCCCAGTTTAAGTCCTGAGAGTTCTCTGAGTAACCAGGCACACGTTTGTCCATGGCTGGGCCTGGCTAAAGGCCAGAGGTGGGTCAGGGCATCTGGACCTTGTGCAGGAGGTTCTCGTTCTCCCACTAGAAGAAAAGATAAACAAATTTAGAAGATATATATTCCAAAGTCTCATTAGCTTAATGCTATAGTTTATTTTACTCCACTATAATCCATAGCAGATCAGAGGGCTTTCCTGGAAGCTCTGCTCTGAACAGTAAATTAGAATTTTTCTGGTTTTTGTTGCTGCTATTGTTTTAGGTGTTTGCTATAGGGTTTATGTGAGAGAGAGAGAGAGAGAGAGAGAGAGAGAGAGAGAGGGAGAAGAAGAGAAAGTGAGAAATCGCCCCCCGGAAGTGGATGGTCACCCTACAACCCTTTCTCTTCCATTCATTTTCTGGGATTTTGGACACATACGCACACACGCCTGGCATGATTTTCAAGTTGCCAGGTCCAGGATTTGAATTGCGCTTCGCAATGTGAGAACTTCGTGCCTCAACCACCAAGCCATCCGCTGGCTCCTGACTTAGAGATTGAAGGCTCTTTCCATTCTGTGATGCTGCTGTCTCTGAATGCTTGACGACAAGCTGAGGAGGAAGAGCAGGGACAATTGCACGGGAGGTCTACGCCAGGCAGGAGGTGGCTCCCACACCCCATTGGCCAAAACCCAGTCATACAGCTCCAAGTCAATAGCAAAAAGGATCTAGGATTCTGGGGAAATAGCACTGGTGAGCATCCAGCCAGGCCCTGCCACACACTCAGAGTCCTCGTCCAGGATGTGCAGGAGATGGAGATCAGTGGTACCATTGAAAGAGCCTTTCGACAGTGATTAGTCCTAAGTATGCAGAGAGACTGTACCCGAGAGCTGTAAGGGTGACATGCAGATTAGGGCATCCTCCGCTGATCCTAAGTGGCTCCCCCAAAGTTATGACAGTGTGCTCCACAGATACCACCTTGTGGAGTATAACAGGGAAGCACTACTCTGTGGGCATACCGAGTCACTGGCCAACAGCCATTTGTTTGACTTGACTCCTTTTCTTGGCACTTCGTCCAAATCCACTTAACCACCCACACAACTTTGCGGCCATCGACCCCCTGAGCGCTGCATACTCTGAAGGTAAGTCCAATAGGATTCCGAAAATATTTTAAATCCTAGCGGCATCTTCAAAACAAATGTGACATGTCATGAGGGGAGCGCCTTTGAAAGTGATACACTTCATTTTGATGTGTAAAATAGCATGTTTGTTAAAAAAAAAAAAAAAAAAAAAAAAAAAAAAAAAAAAAAAAAAAAAAAAAAAACAGTCTCATGACATGGTGCAGGTTGGCTCTACCCTGTCTGCGATAATTCTCCTCTTTCTTCTCTTCTTCCTCCTCTTTCTTTTGCTCCATCTTCTTCCTCACTTCAGATCCAGTAGGAGTTAGGTATTCTTCCCCTGGCATTCTCTCAATAACTAGCTTGCTGCCAAGCTCTTCTTAGTGTTCAGAAAAACAATTACCAGTTGACTAACGTGCTTCCTTAGATAAGCTTTAATTAGCGATGGTTGCAGGTGAAGACTCCACCAGGTGGCGGCAGAAGCTCATTATTTTATGTCCAGTGACTACACTTCCCTCTGGATGAAGTAGTGGGGGTTTCTCAGGGAAATGAATCAGAGCCTTCGGCTGGGCTTGTGTAGTTCTCTGCAACCCTCCCCAAGACAGTGCTTAGGTGTTGACAATAGATTTCAACAGAAGCATCCAGCTGGGACAGGGCATCAGGCCCATAGCTTTTTCCCAAAATCTTATGGCAAGACACTTATGAACAGGGATGAAAACTGTGTTTTCCATGGGCAGTCCTTCCTCCTAGTGGGTTCAGTTTAGGCACTTGACCAAGGAAGGGAGGCATGATTTGAAGTGTTTGGCAGGAGATGAGAAGAGGAAATGATTCATTCACTGTGGGGGAAGGGAAGGCTATTCCAGCAGATAAACCTGAAACGGAGGCCAGAGATTCAGGAGAAACCCAAGCATGTGCCAGGAACCACAGACAGTCCCAAAGCCTAGTCCCAGCTTGTCCCCAGGGGTGCTGGTTCATCCCTCTTTCACAGGCTTTTTTTTTTTTTTTTCTTTTTTGAAATCCAAATAAGCAATTTGTTTTTTCAATCTTGTAGTCTTATGTTCCCACCCTGAGCTCAGCAGGGTAAAACCACTGCAGCCTCGGAACCAGCAGATGGCGCAATGGCTATGTCGCTGGACTCCCATGTAGTCGACTGCAGTTCGAGTCCTGGACCCGGTGGCTTAAACTCACGCCAGGCACGTGTGTGTGCATGCCCAAGATCCCGAGAAAAGAATGGAGGAGAAGGGATTGTGGCGTGGCCATCCCCCCTGGGGGGTTATTTCTCTCTTTCTGTCTCTCTTTCTCTCTTTGTCTTTCTGGCAAATGCACGTGCCCTATAGCAAAAAAAAAAAAAAAAAAAAAAAAAAAAAACAACCAACAACAAAAAAACAAACAAAAAACCCAAAAACCTGTCTAAACAAAAACAAAAGCCACTGCAGCCTCTATAGGAAGGACAATGAGCTCATCATGTGCTGTCACCTTGTAGTTACTCAAAACCTAAGCCTGGGCACCGGGGAGGCCCAGTGTGGCCTGCAGTGTGCTTTGAGCAGACTGAGCACTCTACCTGGCATCAGCGTCAGTGTCTTATTAAATTAGCAACGCTGTACTTGTGAGAGAAGTTACGCCTTGTAAGAAAACACCAAAAATTAGAAGCTCATCATCTAAAAACAAGCTATGGCCAAGATACTAAGAAAGTCTTTGGCAAACAGCCCCGAATCCCACGGAATCTTTTTTTCTGGGTCTGAGGACTCCAGTTCTAAGTGCAGGGCAGGGTGCCCCAGCCAGCAGGAGCTTTCAGCCGCACTTCCGGACGCTGCCTTGGCCACACCTTCTTTATGGCGCTCTGCCTCATTCCTTTGATGTGCCAAGGCCATAGCTTGAATCATAGGCTGATACCCTGGATGGGTGGCTACCGTGAATCACTTTACAAAACAAGGACACCGTTCATAAATTCAGGAAATCTTCCAGCAATTCTTGTTCATTCTACACCAGTGGTTCTCAACTACCTTTAGATCACAGACCCCGCTGAGAAAGGCATGAAAGCTCCAGGCCTTCTCCCTATAGCAGAGCACATGAACACATACACACACATGCACACATGCACACTCACATACACAACAGAGCACACAACTTCAGGGAGGTTTGTGCACCCTCTGAGTCCTGTTGAGATACCCTAGGCTGTGACCCCACATCCTACATGACCATTATTTGGGTCTATTTAAATTGAGAAATGCCTACAAAATGCCATTGGTGCTGTGTATTAAGGGACAAGCTAAGATAGGAAGTAACAGAGCTTAAGTGGTATTCATCTTACGTTTGTACTTTTCAATCTTTAGGTAGGCATTGATAACCGTGCTTTAAAACTCTTTGAAAAAAGTCTTTTAACAGAAAATGCAAAGGTTATTGGGACCAGCAGTTAGTGTAATGGCTATGTCGCTGGACTCCCATGTAGTCGACCGTGGTTCAAGTCCTGGGCCTGGTGGCTTAAACTCACGCCGGGCGTGTGTGTGTGCGTGCCCAAGATCCTGAGAGAAGAAGGCAGGAGAAGGGACTGCGGCGTGGTCATCCCCCCGGGGGTGATTTCTCGCTTTCTATCTCTCTGTCTCTCTCTGTCTTTCTGGCAAGCACACGCGCCCTAGAGCAAAAAAATGAAAGAAAGAAAGAAAGAAAGAAAGAAAGAAAGAAAGAAAGAAAGAAAGAAAGAAAGAAAAGAAAAAGAAAACAAAACAAAAAATTGCTCAGAAAAAAAAAGAAAATGCAAAGAGTATTATAATAGTTGAATACAGTAGTCCCTTTTACCTGTGGTTTCACTTTCCAGGGCCTCCATCATCACCAGCACCCAACTGTTTGATATTTTGAGAGAGAGAGAGGGAGACCACATTCATATCAGGGTCTTTTTCATTGCTTTGTCATGGTTTTTACTGTTAGAGTGCACTTGCACTCACCAGAGACAGAGCTGGTACCCCCTACCCCCAGTGAGGTGTGGCCTTGTTGTAATCCTTTATCCTGCCTCCTGTCAGGATTTGGGTCATGCATGCACACATGCCCAGCATGCTTTTTGAAACACCAGGGCCAAGATTTGAACTAGAGTTAATCATGTGGGATCTGGCTCCCTTACCCTCTGTGCTACAAGGCCAGCCCCACAACAGTGTTTTTGCAGAACGTTGTTATACTTGTTCTATCTTGTTAGTTAATTGTTGTTAATCTCTTATTGTGCCTAATGTGTACATCATACTTCATCATAGGCCTAAGTACAGGCCTGGGTGACCCTGCAGCAAAAAGTTTGTGGAGGGCCAGCCAGATGGCATGGTGGCCAAGGAGGCTGGATCCCAGATGGCCGATTGTGCAGTTCAAGTCCGGACCCAACAGCTTGAAAAGCACACCAGGTGCATGTGGGAGAATATAGGAGAAGGGATGCTGGGTGGCCATTTTTCTCACTCTCTTCACCCCATCTCTCTCGAGCAAGTGAACACTCACACGCATCCTGTAACAAAAACCTCTCAAAAATAAAAAGATTAGGTAGAGTGAAGCTCAGCATCTGGCAGGCAGGTAATAAGTAGGATGGCAGTCTGTCATTGCTGTCACGCCCGGGGGCCAGTCTCTGCAGTGGCTCAGCACTGCTAACATACAGTACATGCCATTCCCTCTCCTTCATCCCCTAGGGCCTGTGGGAGTCCAAAATTCCAAATTCCATCAGGACTTAGGAGAACAAACCCAAGATTAAAATGTGATATAGTCAAAGTTGGGTTTTAACTCTGACTTTCTAAATCTTTTTATTTTTCCCACCCCTCCTTCAAGCTCCCCGTGGGTGCCTCAAGTTCTCAGTCCTCCACCCTCAAATCCAAAATCTGCCTTCAGAAAAGGTATTGCTAAAAGTTAATCATGTGTATTCTAATAATTTCAGAAACTCCTGAAACTGTTTTTTTTTTAAGGTTTTTGTCACATATCATGTACACTCACCAGAAAGAGACAGAGACAGATAAAGAGAGGGAAAGTGAGAAATCACCCCCTCTCTGCCTTTCTCTTTTTGGGATTTTGGGGGCACACACACATACACGTACCCAGTATGATTTTCAAGCTGCCAGGCCCAGTGCTTGAACCATGATCAGCCATGTGGGAGTCCAGTGCCTTAACTACCATGCAGCCTACTGGCCCCAGTCCTTGCATTTTTAATCTCTGGTCTTATAGAAGGAAAAGCTTTGTTTCCTACTAAAAAGAATTCACACACCAGAGTCGGACCCTTAATGGCTATATCAATTCAGCTAGGTTCAGCTGCCCATATCAGAAGACATAAAAATCGCAATTTAAGCAAAATGAAAGTTTGTTACATATCAGGGCTGTGGTAGCAGTTTCCCAGACATTCTGGACTATAGCAGTCTGTCTTTTTCTTCCTCCATTCTAGTGCTGGTGTCACTTCCTGGTCCCAGAGACTACTAGATAGACCTCCAAACATGACAGGTCATTTACAGTCATATGAAGGAGGAAAAAGCAAAAGGGAAAATGGGATATGTGTTGACTAAGGCAGGCTACTTTAAGCAGTCTCCCAAATCCCATGCAATACCTAGGCTTATCTCTTATTGACCACAACTTAATCATATGATCTCCACTGATTGCAAAAAATACTGGGAAATAAGTTCTCTTCTGGGTAGATTTCAACCACCCAACCATAAACTATGGGTTTATATACTAAGGGAAAGGGGGGGAATGCATCTAGAACATGAGCCAAATAGGGAGTGATATGGTTTGAATGTGACCCCAAAGTTCCTGTGTCAGAAATGCAATCCTTACTAGTGCTGAGTAGTAGGGCCTTTAAGAGGTGACCAGGGCTCTGTTCTCATGTGTGGATTAATGTCATTATCATAAGAGTGGGTTAGTTACATCGTAAGGAGCCTCAGACTGAAGGATGACTTTAACTCCTGTTTTCTCTTTGTCTCATACGTTCACCTCCACCTTCCTTCTGCCATGAAGAAACTCGCTAGATGTCCGTATCATGCTCTTAGACTTCCTAGCCCCCAGAACAGTCAGCCAAACAAATTTCTATTAAAAAAAAAAAATGCCAGAGGACATGCACAATCGCCTAACAGAGAAAAAGAAAGAGAGAGAGGGAAAGTGAGAACGTGCTTGCATGGGAGGTGGTTATACCACAATCCCTCCTCCATCGTCCCCTTTCTTCAAGATTTTGGGGACACAAGTATATACCTGGTATGTTTCTCAAGCCACCAAGGTCAGGACTGAAATCTTGCAGTTGACCTAGTGGTATCCTGCTGACTTAATCACCATGCCACAGGCTGGCTCAAGCTTCTATCTCTTCTAAACTATCCAGGCTGTAGTTTTATGTTATAGCAGCCAAAAATGAACACAGCCCATACGCTTGTCGGAACTTCTCATTTTTCTTCTGGTGGCTGTTCGATAAGTAGCATGTGGCCACACTTATTATAGCAGGAGGTCTTTCTGTCCAGAAACCAGTCCCAAATTTAAGTACCACCCAATGAGCAATACAAAATAAACAAATAAAAAAAAGAATTATGCTAATATAGAAGGGGTGTGGGTACCATTGTTAGACCGTGGGTTCTGATGCTCTGTCTCAGGATTTTAAAACCCTATAATATGACTTTTCACATATCTGGGGGCTTAAGATTCTTATATTCTCTTGAGAGTCTATCTATTGCTCTTAGTTGTTGCCCAACTACATAATAAGATGAACTTCTGAGAGCACCAGGAACTCTCAAGAGCAGAAGCTGTTCCTTTCTGATATTTACTGATTGTGACTCACATGGGAAATAACCATGACCAGACATCCTTCAGTTCATGATTTAGAATTGGTAATGGAGTGGTTGTTGACTGCTGAGGGAAAAAGAAATCTTGTTTTTAAGATTTATTTAATTTCCATTTGTTATTATTATTTTAAAGTTTTTGACCAGACTGAGACAGAGAGAGAGAAAGGGAAAGTGAGAAATGAAGCTACCAGGTCTGGGACTCAAGCGCAGTCAGCCATGTGGGAATCCAGTGCCCTTAACCACCATGCCTTCTGCCAGCCCTGGGAAAAATAAATATTACAGTGCAATTTTTAACCTGTCCAACAAGGAGTAAATCATTTCAGTTTAGATGCTACATGCAAACAGAAACTGGGAGTTCTTTTTTTAATTATTGTATTTAACTTTATTTATTTATTTATTCATTTGTTTATTTCAATTTGACCAGAGAGGGACAGAGTGAGAGAGAGAGAGAGAAGGTAAGAAGCAAGCCACCAGGTCCAGGACTCGAACTGTGGTCAGCCATGTGGGAGTCCAGTGCCTTTAACCACCATACCACCTGCTGACCCGGAAACTGGGATTTCCTAGCTAGCATTACCTAAAAGACCTTAGATGGTACAATGTACACAATACTGAGCCTGATGCCAAATATACTCTCCTGATTCTTTTTCTATGCACTATTAATTCTCTCTAGCATTTAGGTTCAATTGCAGAAGTCCAGGCCATAAGCCAAAACATTATTTCAGCTAAAAATAGCAATGAGAAGTAGGAGCCAGAGATAGCTGTGCAACACAGCGATGATACACGATGAAAACATCGCTGGATGTTTAAGTCTGATTGACTGCAGAGTAGGAAGCTTAATGCCCTAATGAGTATGTGCCTACTTAGGGAAAACATTGAAGATGAACTAAACCAGGAGTTATGTTCATTTTAAACTGAAAAAAAAAACAAGAGCAGGCAGGGGGTTTTCTGAAGGGAGAAAAACAAGTTTTGAAATGTACAAGTTGCATTTTGCTGACTCAGCCTTTGTGGAACCTTCTAGAAGGAGATGATACATAGGAAGCAGCAGCAGTGGCAGTTAACGTACATTAGCCCTGATGGAGAAACAGTGCATAGTGCTGGCTGTTTTTTTTTTTTTTTTATTCAAATGGTCATGTCCAATTGTGTCTATAGTGGAGTTCTTCATGACATGAGAAACAGAAGTGTCAATAGTTTACCCTCCACAAATAGATTGCATTTCTTGTATTTCATATGAACCATCATGTCCAATGTACCTCAGTAATACTTACAACCCAATACTCTTTTCTTGTCCTCTGCTGTGATTGTGTCTTGTGACAGGCCATAGAATCTAAAACACAAGAATATAATTTTTCCATTATTTCAGAAACAACCAGTTAAGTGAACACTACAGCTAACTGACAATGCTAAGTTTATAACATGGCACATGGGTGTGAGCAGCCTTTGAGTTAATTTTTTCAAAAGTCAGTAATGACCTAGCCTCATGGCCATCAGTAGCGTACAAAATTGCAGTGCTGGAAGCCACAAAGCTGACCATGGGTTTAGACTCCTAGCCTGCTTGACCTGCAGCATGCCAAGTGTATGCACATGTTCAAAATCTCGATAAATTGGAAGGCTGTAGCATGAGGAGACCTGTCAAGGGTGAGTCTCTCTCTTTCTCTTATGCACACACTCTTCATCAAGAATAAAAAGAGAAACTTTAGGGTGGTGGTTAAGACACTGTATTCCCACATGGAAGACCATGATTCAAGTCCCAGACCTGGCAGCAGCTTGAAAATCATGCTGTGTGTGTGTGTGTGTGTGTGTGTGTGTGTGCGTGTGCACGCACCCAAAATCCCAAGGAGAATGGAGAAGGGATTGCAGTGTGACCATCCTCTCTGAAGGGTGCTTTCTCACTTTCCCTCTCTGTCTCTCTCTGATGAGCAGAAACACCCTATGGCAAAAACCTAAAAAGAAAAAAAAAAAAAAAATGAAAGAAAATAAAACAAATGATGGGCTGGCCCTGTAACACAGTGATCAAGTGGTGTCCAGAGGGAGCCAGATCCCACATGGTCAATCACATATCAAATCCTGGCTCTGGCGGCTTGAAAAACATGGAGGGCATGCTGCACATTCCCAACATTCTGACAGGATGAAGAATGGAGAAAAGGGGATTGCGGGGGCCAGAGGATGGTGTAGCGGTTACATTGCTGGACTCTCACGTGGCTGACTGCAGTTCGAGTCCTGGACCTCGTGGCTCGAAAATCACACCAGGCATGTGTGCATGCGTGCCTAAGATCCCAGGAGAATAAGGAGAGGGGATTGAGGTATGGCCAGGCCTGCTGGAGGGGATGATTTCTCACTTTCCCTCTCACTGTCTCTGTCTCTCTCTCCAGCAAGCACACACACTCTAAGGCAAAAACTTCTTAGAAAAAAGGGTGTGTGTGTGTGTGCAGTGCAGAGTGACCACACCCCATTGTGGAGTACTTTCTCTCTTTCTCTCTCTCTCTCTGGTGAGTGCACATGCCCTCTGGCAATGAAAAAATAATTAAATGAGTTAATCAACTTTTAAAAAGTTGAAAATAATAATAGCAGCTACCAAATGGAATACCCACTTTGAGTCAGTCACTTTACAAACAGCTTTACATTTTTATTCTCACTTACTATCCCAACAGCACTATAAGGGAGCATTTATATTCTGTTTTTTGTGTTTTTTTTGACAGGTTTTTGCCTAGGGTGCGTGTGCTCTCTGGGGAGAGAGAGACAGAGACGCTGAGAGGGAAAGTGAGAAATCACCCCCCGGGGGGATGGTCACACCCACAATCCCTTCTCCATTCTCCTCTCAGGATTGTGGACACACACACACACACACACACACGGCCAGTGTGTTTTTCAAGCCACCAGGTTTGGGACTTGAACCAGAGTTGGCCTTGTGGGTCCAGAGCCTTAATCTCCACACCACCTGCTGACCCTGCTCTTTTCTCTTATGCCTGTTTTCATCATAAAGATTCATATTCCTATGTCCTTTGACATTATTTTTGTATATGTCCTTGGGGAAAAAAGGGGAAGAAATGTTAGGGGTTTTTAGTTTTTGGGTTTTTCTTTTCTTTTTTTAGATTATAATAATTTTGTAAATTCTTCAGTGAAATCTGAGCTGTGCCATTGTGGCCAGACTAAAGTAACATACAAAACGTTCTGTACATTTTTCTAGATTTTAATTGGACCTGTCTTTTATCTCTGTGCTATACCAAGACTCTCTGGAAATATTTTTAGGTATAATAAAGAAATAGCCAAAACTGATTCAGGGAAGTTGTGTTCCGATACTCACTCTGTGTTTTTTTTGTTTTTTTTTTTTCATTTTGGTCTAGTCACACCTTTCTTTGGGAAAGAGGCAACTATCCTTAGTCAGACAATGGAGTGTTTCAACATCAACTAAGCATATGATGTTGGACAAGTTTATAAGAGTCTGGGAAAATATTGGTCTATTGGAAAAGTTGTGTCATATTTTTCTATACTTTTCTATAAAAAAATGGCATCATGACTTTTCCAACAGCCCGACAGTACACTTAATATGATTCCAATTGTGTAAATGCATGCGTGAGTGTTCACGTGTGCACACATGCAAGCGCACACACACACTTGCAAACTAGCACATGTCTTTGTTTTATAATGGACATGTAATTATTTGAAAGGAAATATAGCAGACTTGAAACAGTGGTCACCGGTGGATAATAGGATTCCACATGGCTTTTCTTCTTTCTCTCTAGCTGACTCCTTCTACATATCTTAAAATAAGTGAGTATTGGGACCAGCAGTTAGCGTAATGGCTACGTCACTGGACTCTCATGTAGTCGACCGCTGTTTGCGTCCCGGACCCAGTGGCTTAAAACTCACGCCGGGCACGTGCATGTGCGTGCCCAAGATCCCGAGAGGAGAATGGAGGAGAAGGGATTGCGGCGTGGCCATCCCCCCGGGGGGTGATTTCTCTCTTTCTGTCTCTCTGTCCCTCTGTCTGTCGGGCAAGCACACGTGCCCTATGGCAAAAACCTCTCAAAAAAATAAATAAATGAGTATTACCAACCTATTACCCCTTGAAAGTAACATTCTTAATGGATTCACAAATTCTCAATGCAAGGAATGGGTGGCATTGAGAATTGAGGAGGCATAGGCCCATGTCATGAGGCCTCTTAGCATCACACTCACCTCTTGTTTATGAACATGGCCATTAATAACAAGGAGCTTGGATTCCATTTTGCCACTTTTTCATTAGCTGGAAAGATAAACTGGTCTCTGTAAAATAACAAAGTCAAAGGGTTTCCCATGGGGTTAATTACAACAAACCAGCATCATTTAATAAGCAGCTACATACTCATTCCCTTTGTGTGGCTGTGTTTTGGTGTTTCCTTGTGCAAAGATTGTTTTAAGAGATAAGGAACCGTGCTATCTTTTTGGTTATCTATTTCCATGGTAACACATGGATTCGGGGAAGTGTCCTTGGTGTCTTCGCTGTTTGTTGTGTGCAGTTCTTACACACAGACCTTCTACGTTAGACAGATGAATTCCCTATGAGACAGCCTCATTTTGTAACTATTTGAAACAGAAGTGAGGTACAGTTGTGGCTCTCAGAACTCACATTAACGTCCATGACTTATGAGCAGCAAGGAAGAGTACCAGCACACTGAACATAGCTTCTGATTTTCACAGCATTTCTCTCTTAAAGGGACATGAAATAAAAATCTATTTAGGACCACTAGTTAGTAGACAGTGTGACAACAATGGTATTTCTCTAAATAGTTAAGGTCATAATCTCTCCTTTCACATACACACCTATTTAAAAAGTATAATATGAATTTCCCCTTTATCTTTACTGGAATGGGATAGATCAAACTTTTGTCCAAGATCTTTCGTCGTAATGTTTTTCGGGTAAACATATGCAACTAACAGCTAAATTATATAGAAAACTAGGAGACAGAATTCTGAGCCCAACTTTGCCACCATATCTGCAACTCGGGCAGTTGCTCTGTCCTCTCCGTGCTGTCAAAGTCTCTTGCACTATCTGGAATCCTGTCACCCTCCACTACAATTAAAACTAAAATAGAGGCTGTCTGTTACCAAAGGCCCTGTCCATCCACACTGGGACCCAAGACAGCACTGTGACCAGCAGGAACTCCTCTCCACCAACATTTGTTAAGTGAATGATGGAGTTGTGACCTCTGGCAGGCTTTGACGTCAATGTGTCATATGAGCCCTCTTCTTTGTCCCTGCTACCCAATTTTTCCTGAATTCCACATTGTTTTCTTGGGCTTTTACCTGGGTGTTTTATTTAGGAGAATACAAATAGGTATTCAGACCTCATTCCAGGTCAGCTCAGGGGAAGCAAAGATGATTTGGGAGCAGCAGGAATGTGGCACAGGCTCCAGGTGTGGACCTGTGGTCATTAGTGACAGTATGTGGGTAAGCGGCGAATGAAGATCATGCAGCTATGGCTAGGCATGATTTCTCTGAGATCATTGAATTTGGGAGCAACCTGGCCAGATGGCTGGAGACCAAAGCAAGGGGGACAAAGAGATGGAGAGAGGGGAACAGAGCTGTGAGGGCTGAAAAGCACCACCCATCTGTCAAGGCAGGCACACTCCCCTTCCTATTAAGGCCTGGGGTAAAAAATGAGAAAGAAGGGAATAGAGTGCAATAGAAAAAGATGGGAGAGGAACTCCAAACACTATTGTTTAATACACCCCACTCCAACATAATTCTGTCCTCTTTCTCTGTAAGTGCAGGGCCTTTCCTGTCTTTTTAACTGCAGTATTGCCAGTGTCTGGAATAGCATTTGATCCATAGTAGGCATGCAATGAATATTTATTAGATGAATAAATTAAACCACACCATAATTAATGCCATAATTATTTTTGGGGAGAGACTGGATGGGGCATACATATTATTTCTTATCATCGTTGTTGTTTGAGAAGTTTATATTCAGGTGAAACCAGAACCTCAAATATAGTTATCTTTCATTTCAAGTTCAAGCAATGGATCCCCGTCCATAATAATGCATACGGTTGGAGGAGGGCCAGGTTGGTTTGTCTTGCGGTCCATTGAATTTGTACCCACCCAGATGTTCAGGAATATAGTTCTACATTTTCAGAACAAAGAGCAGCCCTCTCTCTTCTTTTACTCTCTCCTGTCCTCTACACCCTCCAGGTTTTTACTCCTTTTATTTACCCATCTTCTTGCTCACCCCAGGTTTTGTTCCCTCTGGAGACAGCTTTCTGCATGAGCTCCAAAGTGTCCTATAAACCATTTGTTTAATTGTAATTTCTGATTTACATATAATCATTATATACCCTTGTGGGATAGACTGGTATTCTAAAGCATATATATAGCATGTAATAATTAAGTCAAGTATATTTATTCACCATCTTCACATTTAATATGAAATAAGATTGTGCACATTTGAGATTCATCCTTTTAGTATTTTTAACCACCTGGCTTTATTTGTTTGTTTGTTTGTTTGTTTTTTGGAGGTTTTTGCTATAGGGCCTGTGTGCTAACCAGAAAGACAGAGAGAGACAGAAAGACAGAAAGTGAGAATTCACTCCCTAGGGGGATGGCCACACCACAATTCCTTCTACTCTATTCTCCTCTTGGGATCTTGGGCACGCACAGACACGCACCCTGCATGAGTTTAAGCCACCAGGTTTGGGACTCAAACTACGATGGACTACATGGGAGTCCAGAAACAATAGCCATTACGCCAACTGCTGGTCCGGAATGATTTCTCTTTCTGTCTTTCTGTTTCTCTGGTGAGTGCTCTCACCCTATAGTAAAAACAAACAAAAAAATATCTCTCTCTCTCAAAAAAAAAAAAAAAAAAAAAAAAAAAAAAAAAAGAATTGGTGTCTTCTGCAGAGACGATTGACCACCTGTGAGTGTATCTTCCATGTGATCATGCTAAAAACATTTCTCCCTGTTATTATGTTAAAGGCTTCTTTCTATTACCATGAGCTTAATAGGTGGCCAGTTTGAGAAAAGAGAGCTGCAGTTGTCTGTATTGCAATGCACTGCACATCTTTGCTTTAGGAAAATGTATAGCATCCCCAGTGACTAACTGTCTTAAAAAAAATGAAAAGAATCTGTGATCAAAATTCCTAGTTCATGGTCTCCCTCTCCTACATAGTGACATCGGAACCATGTGGAGGACACACTGGATAACTCTCAGTTTCCTTTCTGCCCAGGCCGATCTCAATGACATTTTCCTAACCAGAGACCAGTTGAGAACTGACAGGCCTCAGCCAGTTTAGGTCAATGAAATGTGAGAAGAGGCTGTGTGGGGCTCTGGGAAAGAAGCCTCTGTCTTCTGTTGAACAAGAACAAGGAAGTCCAGGTGACACTAGCAGCCACCTCATGATCAGGAGGGCAGCCAGACTGAATGAAACCACACAGAGGACAGCAGAGAGGAGAGGCGGAAAAGAGATGAGACTCCAGTCCTATCGTGGAGCTGCAGAACCCACAATGACATCATGGAAGAGATCAATTTTCTTGTTCTTAAGCCAGTTCAAATTGGAGCTCTCTATTACTTGTAGGCAAAGCTACTCTGATACACTGTACGTCCTTAGGCAAGTTACTTCCCATCTCTTAGCCCGTATTTCTAATAGGCAAGGTAAGAATATTGGCTTTGCCTGTTTTAGAGGTTGGTCATGGAAGTCTTTGACGAAGTCTCTCATTCTGCAGAAAAATAAGAAAATTGAGGACAGTGCACGGAGCTTTCCAAAAGGTCAATTTTAGGCTATGTAAAGGTCTTGTGATATAAGATTGTCTGTTGGCTCCTTCACTGTGGTCATGTCCTTTCTTTCATGAATGATGGTGATGGTGTATGATAACTTTTTCTCTCTCAGACATTATTATTTGGAAAATTAAAACATTGGATACTATATATTAATACTCCTTTTTTTTGTAATTTTAATAGACTATGAAACCCAAAAATCTGCAGTCCACCATGTAAAAGGGTTTGGAAGCCTACCAATATATAAAATATAGGGCAAGTTTCTATTTTCCTAATTAACCACAGGATACTTTCTAAGCAAATCATATTTTAAGGGAAGACAGTTCGCTCAGTGCACAGAAATATAAGTGTCTTTCCTGTCTCGGGACTCGTGTGACTAGTGGGGAGGAAGGGAGAAGAGGAGCGGTCACAGCAGGCTATTTGCTCCTTAGCCTCGTGCGTAGCACCAGAAGGCACTAGGATCTTCTTCAAGTCCCATCCCTCGGAAGTCTTAGGTTTCCTGGTCATACCCCCCACCAGGTGAAACCCACCTTCATTTACCACACTTTCATGTATTTCCCTGGGTATGTGCCTTACCCTGTGAGGGGAAGAGAGAATATTTGTTGCTCAGTTGATAGTCATCTGTGATTCTACTGTAGGAGACTAGTACCAGTTAAGTGCGGAAATAAATATTACCCTTTCTTATACAAACACTCAGAAAGGAAATAAACCCTTTAAAGCACTATTGCCTTTTTTTTTTTTTAATTTTACTTTAGAGTACATGTGCTTCCTGGAAAGAGACAGAGAGAGAGAAAGCACCCCAGGGGCAGATGGATGCACCATAATCCCTTCTCCTCCGTTTTCCTCTCAAGGTTTTGGACGTGCTATAGCATGCACACAAGCCTAGCATGTTTTTCAAATTGCCACGTCCAGGACTTGAACTGCACAGTTGGCCCTGTCGAATCCCATCACCTCTATCATTGTGCCACCGGGTGGCCCTCATTGTTCATCTTTTTCAAGTTTTTTTTTTTTTTTTTTTTTTTCCATAGAGCACAAGTACTTGCCTGAGAGACAGTGAGAGGGAAAATGAGAAAGCAACCTGGGGGAATGGCCTACTTCAATCCAATCTGCTCCTGGGATTTTGGGCACACCTGCACACACGCCCTATGTGATTTTCATGTCATTGGGTCTGGGACCCATACTGCAGTCGGCCATATGGGACTCTAATGCCTTAACCTCCACATCACCAGGTGGCCCCTTAAAGCTTCCTTTTAAAATAACCATTTCAGTGAAAACAAGACTTTTTTCACTCTGTCATCTATTTACTGTTCATCACACAAAGGTCTCTTTTGTACTAGCACGCACTAACAAGTTTTGTCAATTTATCTGAACTTACTAAAAACGTTTTATGAGAAGTTTTTTTAAAGAATTATTTTATTTTAACTTTATTATTATTATTATTTTCAAATTTGACTAGAGAGAGACAGAGAGAGGGAGAAAGGGAAAGAGAAAGTAAGAAAGAAAGCCACCAGTTCTGGGACTTGAACCATAGTCGGCCATGTGGGAGTCCAGTGCCTTTAACTACCATGCCACCTGCCAATCCCTGCTTCATGAAAAGTTAACAAATAAATATTTTAGCAGATCAAATGTTCCTTCATGAATAAATTACTTGGGATTCAAAAGGGGATACCTAATATCTCGCTTCTCTGAACAAACTTCCTCAAAGATGGCAGGAACCAGCTTAAGCCTCTCACAGATGCACAGCATCAACACTGTACATGAACTGAATGAAGTTTCTATTTCTATATGACAATAACCCTATTAATTCACTTAACATTAAAATAGAAGAAAACTTTAAAATTATCCAACTAACTTTTTTTTTTTTTTTTTTTGTCTTAGGATGTCTGCGCTCACCAGAGAGACAGACAGACACAATGAGAGGGAAAGTGAGAAATCATCCCCCAGCAAGTATGGCCACACTGCAATCCCTTCTCCTCCACTTTCTTCCTGGGATTTTGGGCACACACGCACATGTGCCCATGTGATTTTCAAGCTACCAGGTGCAAGACTTGAACCATGGGTGACCATGTGAGAGTCCAGCAACATGACCTCTATGCCATCTGCTGGCCCCCAACCTCCTTGTTTCAAGACTAGGAGAATGAATGGTGTAGCTGGAGTTGGAAGTACATAGGCTTACAGTAAGAGATCCAGAATAACACTGACATTTCCTTACTTAAAGAACTCAAGATATAGTTGGAAAGGTAGATATTATAGAATGCCAACGAATTGCAATGGAATTCAGCACTAAACTATGAAGTAGAATTGAAGTATCTTAGAAGTTCTGAGAAAAGGATGGTCCTCAGAGGCATTCTGATTAGAGTGAGGCCTTGAACACTGCACAAAATATGACACATTAGGTGGGCAGATTTCATAAGAGAAAGGACACCCCAGGCCATGGAGAGTAATGTGAGCAGAGACATTGTACCTGGAGATCGGTCTTGATGTTCAACAAGCTGAGGAAATGTACCTCCTTTCCACCTGAGGGAGGCATGCTTGTTGCGGCATAATAGGAAGTGGAACCAAATTACATGGACTTTGCTATACTCTTTGTTTCCAAATTCAGTCTGTCTTTTTTTGAGAGGAGAAGATGGGAAAGTCTAGAAAGACCAAATGTTGCTATGCACATACTAAAGGAAAGTCTAGATCATCACTCGTCAAGCTGTAAGAAAATTGAGGATGTTTTATGGAAGCTAGAGGTTGGATGGGATATCTCTGGGCTGAGGCAGGAATAAATACAAGCTATTCTAGGTCTTGCCTTGTGTACTCAATTATCTCTCATTGTGACCTAAGCTGTCTGCCTTTATTTTTGTTCTGGTGGACATCAGAGAGTCAGTGTACACAGTCAATTCCACTAGCTCCTCCCAAACCAGGTTATTGCTATTCTGTTGGCTTCTGTGAAATATTAAATGACTCTCATCTCTTCTTAGAATATGACTTTTGGGCTGGCCCCATGGCCTGGTGCTTGAAGGAACTGGATTCCATATGGCCAATCATAGTTGGAATCTCAGCCCCAGTGGCACACTGGGTGCATGTACACGCACATCCCAAATTTCAACAGGATGCAGGAAAAGGGATTGCAGTGACCACATCCCATTGGAGTGTGCTTTTTCCTCCCTCTCCCTGTCTCTCTGTCTCTCTTTAGTAAGCACAAACATACCCTTGACATAAAAAAAAATAAAAGAAGAAAAAAGAAAGTTGCTTCTACTTCCAGTTATTTTAAAGATTCTTCAATGTGACTTGTAATGCATAAACTTAGATACCTTAATTCCCTCTACTTTTCTCTATCATTAGTTTGTCCTCCCTACCATTTCCAAAAATCGTATTTTTTTTCTGGCAACAAATTTTTATCTTGGAAATATAAATTTCAATTTTATTTATGTGTATATACACACATTGGAAAAAACAAGAGTTTGAGAAACAAAGTTAGATTCACAGCTTGATCTCTCTACGGCTTGGTTTATCTGCAAAAGGATAATAATAGTATTGGTGTCATCAGTTTGCTGTGTGGGAATTATAAAAAGTACTCCCCACTGAGTCTGATACACAGCGAGTACTCTACAGGAGTTATTACTCACTGTTTAAAACCTCACCCCATCACATGCTAGCTGTGTGATTTAACCTCTCTGAGCCTGTTTTCTCATCTGATAATGACTAATAAGACCTGTCTCACAGGTTGTTAAGCTTCTGACACATAGCAGCACTTAGTGAATGGACTCATTACTAATGGAAAAACTCTGGCATGCACAATGGCCGCTCTACCCTTATATTATACTAAAGAAAATGACTCCAATCTTAGGCTCAAAAATCTATTTAAATATAGGCATTTCCCAAGCCAGAAAGTGATATGGTGGTTAAGGTGCTACATTTTTACATGACTGACCATAGTTCAAGTCCTAGACCTGGAGGCTTGCTTTCTTACTTTCTCTGTGTCTCTCTCTGGTCAAATTAACAACAATAAAAAAATAGTAATAATAAATAAATAATTTTCTAAATAGGCATTTTACATCTCCATCCAAAGTTTTCTCTGATTCCTCAATGTGTCCATGAGTGTTTCTGTAATTGTTGTCAGTGGCACTAATGGTTTAGTATCAATGACTACATTTTGGTATGGCAAGAAACAAAACATAAAATTCTTCTTATATCCTTAGATTCTTGCTGCTGATCCTCTAATATTAAAATACATTCTTGGATTTAACAAGAATGAAAAAATAAAGCATAAAAGTAAAAGAAAAATGCTGGAAAATGCTGACAGAATGAAAGGTCGAACACCATTAAGGAATGCTTTCAAATGGCAATTTTACAAGGAACAGCGGTCAGTGGTGGCTATGGCTGGTGGGAGAAAGGGCTCCCACGTGGCCACTGGAATCCCCGCGAGACACTTGCACCAGTGAAGCAGGGGTGCTGGTTGTGCTGCACCCAGAGCTCACTGGGCTTGGGCAGCTGTGTCCTGCTATGTGTCACTCCTTGGGGAGTTCAGCTTCAGGGGAATGCTGGAAAGGGTCAGAGCAGGAAGAGATCAGAGTCCTTTTCTGGGATTTCCTGTTGAAGTGCCTCTGCTTGTATTTGACCTCAAATACAGGCAGCCTCAAGGCTGTAATATGACTACGAAAAGCCTGCAGGCTCAGCACCAAGAGCGTGGGGGCAGATGACAGCAAGGTCAGCCCAGAGTCAGTTGTGCTATTACTAATGTAGTTTCATTTACTGTATTAACCATGTGTCGGGGCGATCCCTCACCTTTGACATTTAGTTTCTTAGTTAGTTTCATTTCACAAATGAGAAACTAAGGCACGGGAGGCCAGGTAGCTTGCCCAGACTGACTCAGCTAGTATGTACACACAGCAACTCAAGGGAGTTTTAACTGCAGAGAAACTTATATGACCACAGATGTATACTACCTTTCTGAAATGTGGCTTTCTGGCATTCCAGGGTTCCATTTTAAATAATTCCGGTGAACAATAATTAATAAATAATAAATCATTATAATAATTATAATATTATATAATATACATTGTATATTATATATAAGTAATATACAATTATATAGTGTATATTATATAATTAATATGTAATCATATATATAATTATATTATATATAATTAATATACAATGTATATTACATATAATTATATATTATAATATAATAATATTTATAATATAATGAATTATTATTTATTATAATATAATAATTATTTATTATAATATAATATTTACGGTATGATAAAATATTAATTAATTATTTATATTATATTTGCTTATACTATAATAATAATTAATTGATTAATTACAAGTAATTATTTAATTAATAAGTAATTATGCTTCTTGGGACACATTTTGCAAATAGCTTCTCCTGGTGAACTGCTGTAGGACCAATAACCAAATAAATTTTAGGACCCTGACCTAACATTGAGCACATAAAGACAGGCCTGGCTTATTAACCTTTAAAATTCCATTGCTATCATATTATCAACCATTGAGAGCTAGAGAAAAAGTATTCCTTAGAACAATAACATAAAATTAAACACAATTAAAGTAAAAGAGCTTATTTTTTCTTCTAAATACATTTTTTATTAATCATTTATAAATTCTTTTTGACAAAACTTTTACCATATAAATAAATGTTATTATTTAAGCAAAATACGATAAAAAATTTCAAATAAATCCATCTGAATAAATCCAAATATGTAAAGGTTGGCTTTATATACAGAGGTCATAGTATGAGAAATGTGGCTGGGCTTGCTGGATCCCTTGGCCACTACTGTCTTTTGAAAAGACACAACGCAAATTTTAGAAAGACTCCTTTCTGGAAGGACCAACCAGGAAAAGGCACTTCCTCTGATTTGATGAAGTCCGAGGCAAGGCACATGGCTTGATACAGAGGTTGGGCCCCACCTCTGGTTGTTTATATGCACATACAAAATGCACAACTAGACCAATGGCCTTCCTGGGTCCTACACCACAATTGCTTCTCTTCCATTGGAAAAGCCTTTGGGGTCCTTCAGAGGATCTCCTGGACCTTTTGAATACCTAGGGAGCTTCATGCTACAGCATGCCAGATTAGGGTTACAGGAGGCAGCCCAACCTTCCTCCTTCCCTATCTTCTGATCAATGGGCTCAAATGACTTAGCCGCCAAGAGCACGATAAGCACCCCAATTCTTACAACCCCTCATAGCAAGCCTGTTCGGGGCCCTTATCAACACTAGGGAATTTCTACCTTCCTGGTCCTCTTAAATTCATGGATCTCAGTATTTTATACCAGCTCCATTTAACCCCAAGAGTTCCTCTCTAAGCAAAGCATAAATGAGTTGCTGATAAACCTTGTACCACTGCAGCATTTCCCTGTCCCTTCTCTGTTGTGTTCTCTTTATCAGGGCTGCTAGGGGGATTAATACAAAGAGGCAGAGCTTACCCCTGAGGACTTCATCCTTCTTCATCCCATCTAGACACACGTCCTGGAGATTCTTGCAAGCTTTTCCATCTTGATATTTCGTCCATGTCTTGGCCTGTGGTCCTATCCCATGTCCATCATCAGTAGATCATTTGCCAATATCCCATTACCCCTCTTTTTAGACCTACTCATCCTAATCATTTGGAAAAGATGAAAATCATGCTAAGTCAGCGAGGGTGTGTGAGCAAAGAAGGATTTACCATGAAGCTTGAGCTGCAAGGCCTCAGGCTTATAAGAAAAGGAGTTAAGCATTGGAACCTATCCCTAAAATTATTTAGGTCACATCAACCTTTTCTGTGTGCTATAAAATAGAAATGTAATGTCTCAACCAAGCATTCATCTGTCTTTTTAAGGACAAGTAAACCACTTTGAGGAAAAAATAAGGTAGCTTTTCTTTGTTTCCACTGTAGTCCACTTCTCTGAGTAAGTGGATTATCCTCTCCTAAGGGCAAGCACATAATGTAAGAAGCTGAAATTCTTTTGGAAGAATACTATTCCTGCTACCTGACATCTGGGGATTCTTCTTAGTCAAGGAGTAGGACAGTGCCTTACAGCCCTCTCCAGACAGATTAGTCTTGATGGATTGCTATCTAGTTAAAGGAGACGAAAATCCTCTGACAAGGACAAGGACATAACTTCTATTGTTATAGGAACTTAGATCACCAGACAGAAAATGAGTCAGGATTCATTTCTATGCCCCTGGATTTTACTGACAATTGGCTTAATAAGTTGTTTCTAGATCTGCAGAATTGTTGTTGTCAATATTGTTTCTTTGATACTTATGAAGGTATAGAGATGCACATCTATGGGAAGAGCTGCATAGAGAGACGGGTATACAGAGAAGGACCAACTAGGAAAAGTCACTTCCTCTGACTGGATGAAGTCCCATAACATTATACATGTTAATGTACATCTATAGATAGCCATATGCAGAGAAGGAGCGAGAACAAATATTAACAGAAGCAATTAATAAGGATTATGGGTGATTCTTTAAACTCCAATCTTTTTTGGATAGCCAGTAAAACTGTAGTTTTTCATTATTACAAGTAATTTTAGAAAAGAATTAGGTAGCTTTGAAAAGAAGTGTTTTGACTGGAGACTAGAAGACTAAAGACAAAAAGAACTTCACGCAAGCACTGTACTGTAGTTGACAATTTTTTTTTTTTCTCATGAGGAACAGATAAAACAATTCTGAAACTGCAATACATCTCTGCTAGAATCAAACAAATAAGTCAGTAGGTAGCAGAGGTGGGATCCAGGTTTCTCACCTTCAGAGTGGGAAGTTACAGACATGCGAGGGTGAAAGCTAAAATGAATCCTGTGGACCTAGTTAGAGTTGGAAGCATCCGTATGAAGCCATACTGAGATAAGTATAAAAAGTTTATTATACATACACGTATTTCCTAGATCTGTTGCTGAGGGCCTAGAAGCAGTGACACCCCCGTAGCAGTGACACCCCCGTAGTAGTGACACCCCAATAGCAATGATAAATTCCAGATGGCTGATACAACTCCCAGTAAAAAGAATCAGAGCATATTGGACAAATGGCTAATTACAAAACCAGAGAATGCACAAAGGCCTGGAGCCTTCTATAGCGCCAGAAAGTAAAGAAATGCTATAATAATAATAGTAATCAATTATGGGGTTATGTCAAAGGAATCGATCTGAAAGAACTCTCAATAACCAAAGTTGGAACAATTTGAGCAACAAAATAAGTAACATTCTTTTATATTATACCACTGCAATGGACCAAATGTTGATACCCCCCTCCCAAATTCACAGTTTAAAATCCTGATCCACAAAATATTGGTATTGAAAGGTGAGTCTTTGAGAGGCAACTAGGTCCTGAGAGCTCTGCTCTCATTAATGGCATTAGCCCCCTTATCAAAGAGACCCTAGAGAGATCTCTTGCCCCACACTAGGTTACAGTGAGAAGATAGCTGGCGGTGGGAATGCGGGCCTCACCAGGCATCAAATCTGCCGGCACCTTGATTTCAGGCTTCTCAGCCTCCAGGACAGTGAGAAAGCAATAAACCACCATATTGTGGCATAGCATCCCAAATTAATTAAGACAAGCCCAAGCTATAACATAAATACCTGTAAGTTTATACTGATATAAATAAATGATTAAATACATAAGGGAGAAGAGACAAGGATCCTATACAAAAGAATTCTATTTAAATAATATAGCTACTCTCTCCACAAAGAGACCTTGAGTGTGGTGTGAGTTGTCTATTAGCTTATTTCCAAAGAATATGAAAGAGTGACTTTATGATGGAGGAAGCTGAAAATGATGTCATTAGCCGTTTGATCGTAGTTAACATCATCACTGATAAATCACATTTGGCACTCTTGATCTGTTGCTTCAAGAAGAAGCCTTCATTTCTGAACTCTTCCTCATAAAATCTACTACCCCGAGCAGAAAAACATCACAGAAACTCAAATTAAGGAGCATTGTACAAAACAGTGACCAGTATTCTTCAGAACTTTCAAGGTCAGACCAGCCAGGTGGAATGGTGGTTAAGAGAGCTGGGTCCCACATGGCCAACCAGGTGATTCCAGTCTCAGATCTGGCAGCCTGAAAAACACATCAGGCACTTGTGCATGTGTGCAAAAATTCCTGAGAGGAGAATGGAGAAGGACTTATGTGGTCATCTCCTATGGGGAGTGCTTTCTCACTTCTCTCTTTCTCTCTCTCTCTCTCTCTCTCTCTCTCTCTCTCTCTCTCTCTGTCTCCAGTAAGCTCTCATGCCCTTTGGAAAATTTTTAGAAAGAAACCAGCAGGGGACCAGCAGTTAGCGTAATGGCTATGTCGCTGGACTCCCACGTAGTCGACCACGGTTTGAGTCCCGGACCCGGTGGCTTAAACTCACGCTGGGTGCGTGTGCGTGCATGCCCAAGATCCCAAGAGGAGAATGGAGGAGAAGGGATTGCGACGTGGCCATCCCCTCTGGGGGGTGATTTCTCGCTTTCTATCTCTCTGTCTCTCTCTGTCTGTCTAGTGAGCGCACGCGCTCTATAGCAAAACCTCTCCAAAAAAAGAAAAAAAAAAAAGAAAGAAACCAGCAGGTGACATGGTGGTTAAGGCACTAAACTCCGACATGGCTCACTGTGGTTCGAGTTTTGGACCTGGCAGCTTGGAGATCATGTCGGGCGCACACACGTGTATGTGTGTGTGTGTGTGTGTCCAAAATCCCAGGAGGAAAATGGGGAAGAGATTGTGATGATTTCTCACTTTCCTTCTCACTGTCTCTTTCTTCAGTGAGTGCAATGCTGTATATCACGCCCCTCCCCCCAAAAAAATTGTTTTTCAAGATCAACAGAAACAAGCTAATTCTGAGAAACCGTCATACCTCATAGGAACTTAATGAGACGTGATGAATAAATGTAACGTGTGTCCTGGATAGGATCTTAGCATAGGGAAAGGAGTTAACTGAAAAAATCCAAGTGTGGAGTGTAATTAACAGGAATGTACCTGTGATGGTTCATTACCCATGACAAATGCACCACAGTAATGTACATTGTTAACAATGAGGGGAACTGGATTCAGGGTACATTGGGAACTCTCTATATGGTCTTCGAGCTTATTTTTTTAAATAAATCTAAAGCTATGCTAAAATTAAAATTTTATTAAAAAACTAGAAATCCATTTGTACACAAATATATACTTGAAACAGTATTCCTATAGAGAAGTAAAGAACAGAGATAATCAGGTAAATATCACTTCTCACTTGCTTGAGGGCCACCATATTTTGGCAATCTAGCATACTGGGTAAAGCATGAGAACTTTAGTTTGCACATCTGATGTTCAAATCCTGCTCTGACACTTACTGACTATGTAGCCTTGAGCAAGTTAGTTAATCACTTTGAAATTCAGGTCCCTTACTTGTCACCTGTGGATAACATACTGAATACCTGTTTCCTAGGGTTATTCTGAAGAATGGACGAGGTGATGTATTAAAGCATTTAATAGTGCCTCATGCATAATTATATAATAAATACTGATTGCAATGATCAAATTCCATTTATTATTATTATTATTATTATTATTATTATTTTGGAGACGTTTATGCTATAGGACATGTGCACTCACCAGAAAGACAGAGACAGAAAGCGAGAAACCACCCCCCAGGGGGGATGGCCACACTGCAATCCCTTCTCCTCCATTCTCCTCTCGGGATCTTGGGCACACATGTACGTGTACTCTGCATGAGTTTAAGACACCAGGTCCAGGACTTGAACTGCAGTCGACTACATGGGAGTCCAGCGACATAGCCATTACGCCAACTGCTGTTCCCATTATTGTTATTATTTTATAATGCCAGCAGGCACATGCATAGGGATATGAGAGAAAGAAGGCTCCCACCCCTTAGCAGGCCTGATCACACCGCAGTCCTTTTCCTCCAATTTCCATCACATCAGACTCCTGTGCATGTATGTGTCCTGCATGTTTTTCAAACTGAAGGGGCCAGGACTTGAACCCTGTTCGGCCATGTGGGATCAAGCTTCCTCTGTACAGCATCTAACCATTGCACTATGGGGCCAAGCCTGTCTTACTAATTAAGCTGCTGGCAAGCCTTAGAGTGCCCTCTGAATAGAGCAATGCATTTTTACTGGGTTCTAGGTCAGAAGCACCCCCCCTGTCCAGTTGATAAATGTCCTGGGTCTGATTTCATTCAGGCAGCATTCCAGACATTTCTGCAGACTGTAGATGTGCCACAGCTGAGCAGTGCCCCAGGAAGGCCCTGATGTAGACCCACGCACCTGATCAGGCTGGCAGCCAGAACTCACCCTGATGCACTCATCTCTGAGAAGGGATGCTTTTTCCAGTTCCACAGGAAATACAAATGATTGAGATATTTATTTCATTTGTGCCTGTGCTGGTGGGATGGGTGGTTGTTTGAAACAACTCCAACATTTGCTAGGCAACAACAACAAAAACCAAGCTGGGGATGATGTGTGCATGTAATGCATACGCTAAGCCCAAAAGTCTTGCAGAGTTCCTGTTTTGAAACAGTTCTAAGATCATTATGGCTCCTCAGACCTGGAGGCTACACAGGAAACTGAGTCACAAAATTACATTTTCTGGAGGGCAATCTAATTAGGTTCTTGAAATCTGGCTGTTTCTCTCTGACGTCCATTCTTCTTCCTCTCAAAAACACTTTTGTATTAGTCGATTTTCTACACAGAAATTTTAGAAGCCCAATTCTCTCCACAGCAAACAACTTGCACCCAATATTTAATAAAGCTAAGTTAATTCTTTAATGTGTTATTTTGTCTAGAATCTACCAAGACAAAGTAGTTCATAGGCCCAACTTTTTTTAAAGAATTATTTTTATTGAACTTTATTTTATTATTGTTTTTTAATTTGATCAGAGAAAAAGAGAGAACGCAAGCTGCCAGGTCCGAGACTCAAACCGCAGTCAGCCATGTGGGAGTCCAGAGACTTTAACCACCATGCCACCTGTCAGCCCCCATAGGACCAACTTTTATCATAAGATTATAGTCTTAGGATACAATAGTTTCAAATTAATTATCTCATCCTTCCTATTGTCTATATCCTAATCCATCCTCTCCCACTCATAAAATAGTCATCAAATTTATCAAATGGGTCCCAGGCATATTTCCTCTCTCAGCATGTCTTTTGTCCATTAATACCCACTTCTTATAGTACCCAGAAGGCGTTCAGACTGGAATAATATGCTGAGCAAACCACACTTCTCCACTTTAGAGAGATAAAAACCACAATTGGTCATCAATGTGACTCACCCAGGCTTCTACCACCACACCCAAACCACACACCATAGGGTAAAGACTTCAGTTAAATTTAACCCGGAAAATAAAGCCATCATTTAGAGCAAGATTTGGTGTTTAAAAGTATGCCTAATATCACCTCTCTTTTATGTTTATATCAGTCACTTCACATTATGTATTAATTAATATTGGCTCTGTTTTAATTTTGTTTCTTTCTCTGCATTTCTGTTTTGGGCTCACCTGAAGACAATGCTCCATTTCCGAGAGACTCTTCAATTGCCTGCAAGCCAGAGTTCCTAGCATTGAGAAAAAGTGTCTACGACGATAGTACTCAGTCATTTCGGGCACATGTATAATCTTAAGTTTGTAACCACAATATAGGAATCCACTAGTTCCTGAAGAGAAGAGTTAAGAACACGCGCCAAGGCTATTTGAAATGTCTGGCCAGCACGCCCCAGTTCTGCCCTCCTGGAGTACAATCCCAGACCCCCACGGGGCTCCCTCACTCTATTCCCTTCCTCCCCAGCCCACAGCTGATTGGACCAGGGTAGACCCGGACAGACCCAGGCAGGAGTCCTTTTCTCGTTGAATGGTGGGGACCGGGCGAGCAAATTAAGCCTGCAAAGGAAGGAAGAGCAGGGGGCAGGGAAGCAGAGATGAGAGGCAGACACAGGAGCCAGATTCCGCTCTGAGTTCCAGTCTCCACTGAAATCCAGTGGCTGCTGGGAGGTACCTCACTCATATCCTCGAAAGCAATGGCCCTTCATTTTTGTTTTAACATAATAAATATTGTGAAGCATGTTTTATTAATATGTAAGCACAAATGGATAAAATCCAAAACCAACAATAAAACATAGAAATCAGTAACTGTTTTACTTAAGGCCACAGCTGTGCTTGCCTGCTCATATGTTTATTCCACCAGAAACACATGGCGATGGTGCTGCTTCGTTTCTGGTGCACCGTCAAGCTGGGTTGTTTTCCTTTGTTTTTAACTGGCTCAAGACTGAAAATCACGATACACACAAATAGGTTCTCTAGGATGTTAGTAATGGCAGCAGATTTAGAGATTTTAACTTCTGTTCTATTTTATGCTAATCTTTTCAAAAAATTGCTGATGGCAACTTATTTAATTTCACAACCAATTGACTGAATACACGATTTGAAAAACAGCTGGCCACGATGCAGAAATTGTTAAAGTTCCTTCTAGTAAGGACAGGTCAGATAAAGCAAGTAGCCATAACTCTGTCCTTGTGTGAGCCTATGTATGTGTCCTTTTTCTTTTTTGGAGAGGTTTTAGCTATAGGGCACATGCACTCGCCAGAAAGACAGAGAGAGACAGAGAGACAGAAAGTGAGAAATCACCCCCTAGGGGGGGATGGCCACGCTGCAATCCCTTCTCCTCCATTCTCCTCTCGGGGTCTTGGGCATGCACACACACGCACCCGGCATGAGTTTAAGCCACCGGGTCCAGGATTCGAACCACGGTCGGCTACGTGGGAGTTCAACGACATAGCCATTATACTAATTGCTGGTCCCTATGTATCCTTTTTAAAGTGGCATGGTGGTTAAGGTGCCAGACTCCCACATAGCTGACCAGGGTTTGAGTCCCGGATCTGGTGGCTTGCTTTCTCACTTTCTCTTTCTCTGTCTCTCTCTGGTGAGAGTGCGTGCCTTGTAGCAAATTTTTTTAAAAATAATAATGATAAATAGATTTTTTTTTAAAGTTCTCTCCAGGAGAACCCCACTTTTTCTCTTATAGCACATCACTTCTCTTATTTATTATTATTATTTTTTCTTGAGAAAGAGAGACAGAAAGACAAGTGCCCTCAATAGGATCCCATGCCATAATCCTGCCCCAGCCTTCTCGGCCAGCCAGGATTATCAGCATGCGTGTGCATACTCAGCATGTACAGGCAGACCCAGGAACCAAACCTGAATCTTTGCATGGCTTCCAGCATTGTGGAGAATTGCATTGTCATTGCACTATCATGGTGGGGCTTCTCCACCACTTTTAACAGTTTTTTCTATGGGAAAAAGCATCTGTATTGACCCTGGGTCACCATCCAAACCCATTCTTGATTTGTTCCTAAGGGAAGACACAGAACAGGTGCTGTGAGCTTTTCCTTTGCCTGTTCCCTTCCTTCTCCCAGCCTTGTCCCCTCGCTACTCCACAGGAAGCAACTCCTCAGTAGGGCTGGCCTCCCCACTGGTCATGCGTGAGTCATGCTCCTTTTCCTTCCTTGCAGGTTTTCACATTGCTGTTCCTCCTGTGGAGTCTCACCCCTGTCTGATCATCTGATCCTGCACATTCTCTAGGCCCCTGACATAAACTCACCTTGCTCATCATCCGCCTCACATTTTTCTCTTTCTTTCATTTTGTTAAGGAATTATTTTATTTAACTTTATTCATTTATTCATTTGTTTATTTCAGTTTGACCAGAGAGGGACAGAGAGAGAGAGAGAGAAAGTGAGAAAGCAAGCCGCCAGGTCTGGGACTCGAACCATGGTAGGCCACATGGGAATCTAGCACCTTAACCACCATGCCACCTGCCAGCCCCCATTTTTCTCTTTTTTTTTTCTGATCTCTTATAGTCTTTGAATTGTTTCTCCTCCATATTTATTGACATAGAATAATATTCAAGATTCCCTGTTACATAAAAAAAATGCACTTACATTATAACATGTACATTATAGAGCCAAAGATAAAACAATACACTAAGAAATTAACCATGTGCTGGCATTTGGGGGGGGGGGGGGGGGTAATTCTATTTCAGTTTAATTTTCCCAATTTATGTTTTCTTAGTTATTTCTACAAAGAATACATGAGGTGTATAATAAAAATAATAAAAGGAAAAGTCAAAATTCCTTGATCTGGCTTTCAAAGAGTTTTATAATTTGAGACCTCTAAAATTTTAGCACCAATTGATATGTTCTTGAATTGTTCTCTTCTCATTTATTTGGATTAGCTTTCACTCCCAAAAACATTACAATATTTTTGAAAATTTAAATCCTTTTTCTGTTTGGTTTTTCTTTTTTTTTTTAAATGTGGATGGCCACGTAGGAGTCAAGCACTCCTAACTACCACACCATCTGCCAGCCCCGCTGTTTTCTCTTGCTCTTCATCTTTTTTTTTAAATAAATTTTTGCTATAGAGCACATGTGCTTGCCAGAGAGACAGACATAGAGAGAGAAAGAGAGAGAGTGACAAAGTATTTCCAGGAGGGAATGACCTCATCACAATCCTATCTCCCTGTTATCCTTTTGGGATTTGGGGTATACATGCACACATTCCTGGTGTGTTTTTCTTTCTTTTTTCTTTTTAATAACTATTTATTTTATTATTTATTTATTCAGTCATTGATATTTAATTTGACCAGAGAGAGACAGAGGGTGAGAGTGAGAGAGAGAGGAAGTGAGAAAGCAAGCCACCAGGTCCAGGACTCGGACCTCAGTCGGCCATGTGGGAGTGTCTAGCACCTTAACCACCACGCCACCTGCTGGTCCCTCCTGGTGTGTTTTTCAAGCTGCCAGGTCTGGGACTCAAACCACATGGTCAGCCAGGTGAGATCTAGCCACCTTAACCACCAGACCATTTGGCTGATCTTTTTTTTCTTTTTTAAAAAATTTGGCATAGGGCATGTATATTCACTGGAGAGAGAAAAAGAGAGCAAGAGGGAAGTGAGAAAGCACAATTGGGGGATGGCCGTGCCACAGTCCCTTCTCTTCTATTCTCCTCTCAAGATTTTGGGCACACACACACATGAGCCCAGCATATTTTTCGAACCACCAGTCATGACTCAAACTATGCAGTCAGCCATGTGAGATCTATCCACTTTATCCACTACGTCCACTGGCCCAAGTCTTCATCTTTCTTTCTCCAATTTTGATAAACCACTGTGATTAATAAGTATGCAGTAAGATCTGAGTAAAGTTGAGTAAAAGCTTCTATTTAAATTTAGAAGGTATTTATTTCATGTTTTACTTTCTTCAAACCACTGAAACTCCGGAGGTTGGGATAGGCTAAATATTGCTTCTCAGATTAAAACATGACATCAAATGAAAAGAGAGTGATTTGTTTTTGAAATTGACAACACAGGGAAACTATGCAAACTATACATGTGGGAATTTTTGCTTATATTATGATTTTCCAATTCATTTTAAGGAAAAGATAGGGAAAGTAAAACAAAGGAAGTGGAGAAAGGAAAGTAACAAAGAGAATTTAAACAGGAAAATGACAGATTAAAAAGGAGAGCTGCAAGAGAGGAGAGAAGAGAAAAGGGAATAAGAAAAATGAATGTAAATGACAGAAAAGGAAAAAGGGAAATAAAGTAGTGTTTTTAAGGGGAAACAATAAATATTAGACCAAAGCTACTACTAGAAAAATACAGAATAGGCTAATGGTTATTTACTTAAGAACTTCTAATATTTAAAAATAGCTATTTGGGAGGTGAGCCCGTGGCGTGGCAGTTAAGGCAGCTGGATCACACATGACCGACCACACAGTTGGAGTCCTGGAGCCAGTGGCTTGAGAAACGCACTGGGTAAACACACCGGGTACATGTGCATGCAGGCCCAAAATCCCAAAAAGAGAGACAGATGAAGAAAGGATTGTGGCATGATTATTCCCCAAGGGGAGTGCTTTCTCTCTTTCTCTTTCTCTTCCTAGGAGCACAGGTGCCCTCTGGCAAATTAAAAGAAAAAAAAAGAAGAGGTACTAGCAGATGGCTTTATGGTTATGTCACTGGACTCCCACTTAGTCTAATATTTTTAAATATTAGAAGTTCTTAAGTAAATAACCATTAGCCTATTCTGTATTTTTCTAGTAGTAGCTTTGGTCTAATATTTATTGTTTCCCCTTAAAAACTTAGTCAACCATGGTTAGAGTCCCAGACCCAGAGGCTTGAAACTCACACCTGGTGTGTGTGCGTGCATGCTTGCCCAAGATCCTGAGAGGAGAATGGAGGAGAAGGGATTGCAATGTGGCCACCCCTACCCCCCAGGATGTGATTTCTTGCTTTCTGTCTCTCTGTCTCTCCGGAGAGCACACACGCCCTATACCAAAACTCTCTCTAAAAAAAGAAACAAACCAAGGAAAAAGAAAAGATAGATATTTTGATTTATAAGATCCTTTTTCCCTTCTGCATAAAGACATAAAAAATAAAAAATATTCCTTGGTTTTCTAAATATTGGGTCAAGACGCAAGAAACAGATCACAGGGAAAAGAGATTAAGAAGTTTAGTACATAATGTACATCTCACCTGCAATCTACTTTGTGCTTACTCTAAGTTAGGACTTCATGGAACCTCTCAGTAGGGTTCCTAGGATTCACTACCCGTTTCACAAGAAAGGAGATGGCTGTTTCAGATATGCCTTGGTCTCACAGCTGGATGGAGCAGAGCCAGGTTCCAAATCTAGGGCCTCCATCTTTTATCTCTAAATTATTGCCCTTCCTCTAGAAGCAACAATTCCATTTAATAGCCTTTTAATCGCCTCTTTTTCTGGGTCAGTAAATGAAATAATATTCACTCATTAGCTGTTTTTCCCTCCATCTCGCTCACACCCCCGTATCTACAGACCCTGCCCACGCGTGAACACAGGGAACAGAAGCATGCAGTTGACTTTGGGGAAGAATGTCATGACGACAGACACCAGTCTGGCTTAAGTTCAATACCGACTTGGCCAGCTCTGCCCCAAGGCAGTGGATCTGGACTGGCTGGCTCAGGGACTCCCTGGGAGGTCTGGCCCCACCCTGGAGACAGAGGATGACTGTGACAAAGTGTCTCCCCAGAGCCTGTGAGAATATACCCAGGGCAATCACTGAGGTTGGAAAGCCTGCCATTGCTTTGGGAGATCATGGTGATGGGAAAATCAGGCCCCAGAGGGTGACTTCAGGTCCTGAAGACTGGGAAATGCTTTTCTAACACTAGGTTGGAGTCTCACCAACCCCTCACGTGGGATAAGAGGTACAGCCTCAGCTGTTCTCTAATTACCTCTGTCAAACCAGTGTCCAGAGGAAGGTGCTGTAGCTTCCAGGGTGTGTATGTCCCCTGAAGATGCAGTAATTAGCATCTCACTGTCTGAGTCCCTGAGACCATCATTTCCATTACCTGCATTTATTTATTTATTTATTTATTTATTTATTTATTTATTTGAGATTTTTGCTATAAGGCACATGTGCTCCCCAAGAGAGATGGCCATGCCGCAATCCCTTCTCTTCCATTCTCCTCTTGAGATTTTTAGGCATGCACACACACACAGCAGTGTGAGTTTCAAGTCTCTGGGTCTGGGTTTGAATCATGGTCAGCCATGTGGGAGTCCAGCACCATAACCATTATGCCATTTGCTGGTCCTGCACCTGCATTTTTTCTGGGATACTTTATGCATCACATCATATATATATATATATATATATATATATATATATATATATATATAGATATATAGATATATATACATACACACACACACACATTTGCATTGCATCTTTTTTTTTTTTTTTTTGAGAGGTTTTTGCTATAGGGTGCATGTGCTCGCCAGACAGACAGAGAAAGACAGAGAGATAGAAAACAAGAAATCATCCCCCAGGGGGGATGGCCACACCGCAATCCCTTCTCCTACATTCTCCTCTCGGGATCTTGGGCACGCACGCACACGCACCCAGCGTGAGTTTAAGCCACCGGGTCCGGGATGCAAACCGTGGTCGACTGCATGGGAGTCCAGCAACATAGCCATTACTGGTCCCTGCATTGCATCATTTTAATATAAGGAAAAAAACAGATGCAAATAATGCATATCAAGGGGCAATCTCTGTTTTGTTTTGTTTCTTTTTATTATAGGGCATGTGCATTCTCCAGAGAGAGACAGAGAAAGGGAAAGTGAGAAGTCATCCCCTAGGGCATATGGTCATAACATAGTCCCTTCTTCTCCAATCTTCTCCTGGAATCCTTGGGCACACGCACCTGAGCCTGGCATAATATTAAAGCTGCTGAGTCTGGGATTTTAACCACATAGTCAGACATGTGAGATCTAACCACTCAAACTTCATGCCAACTGCCAGCCCCCAAGGGGAAATCTTTTTTTTTTTTAATTTTGTTTTTGTTTTTATCTGCCAGAGGACCTGTTTACTTGTCAGAGAGACAGAGTGAAAGAGGGAGAAAATGTCTCCCAATAGGGTGTGATCACACTGTAATCTTTTCTTCTCCATTCCTCTATCTTGTCAGAATTTTAGGCAAGTGCACACGCCCCTGGCATGTTCCCTAAGCTGCCCGCTGGGACTCACACCATGATCAGCCGTGTGGGATCCAGCTCCCTCAACCACCAGGCTACAGAGCCAGCCCAAGGGAGAATTTAAAAGTAAATACATGATACATAACTCATTCTTTGAGTAGGTTTGGCCAAATGCTGTGAATCAGAAGTCTGGATGACACAGGGCATTAAGTGGAAGCTTCACAGAGGAGTCACCTAAATAGGGCTTCCTCTCTGTGGGTGTGCCATGAGCTGATTTTGTCTAGCTAAATTTGTAAGTAGGTGCTATGGATGAATCAGTTTTTCTGTTTTATGTCTTACTCCCAGGGCTTTAATTGAGCATTATTTAGTACTTAAGCTAAAATGACATTACCTCAATTATCTTTGCTTAGAAATAGCCCTGTAACCCACTGATTCTATGGTTCCCCTAAAGTGTGTTATTCTTACACCATGAATATTTTAATTATAGCTTCCACACTGGAAACCATTTGTAATTATAAAACAAAGCAAATAATACAACTAGGGTTGCAAGAAATCTTAGGGTTGGTCTTGACCTTGACATCAATTGTATCTTCTTAGGACCATCTAGGATAGTGGTTGCCTGATCCTGCCCTAGGAGCCCACTACAGGTATACTTCCGTACTGGGGAATGTCATGGACTTCGGACTCAGTTAAGTATAGGTTTGAATCCCAGCACTGGTACTTACTGGTGAACTCTTAAGGCAATTTACTGAAGGTCTCTGAGACTCATTATCTGTAAAATCAGCTTACTAATACATACCTTGCAGGCCTGTTATTTTTTAAAACATGTCACAGGGAAATTCTGATTTAATACATAGATTAAACATGTGTCTTTATCCTTTCTCTCCCCTGAGAGCCCATTGAAAGGAGAGTAAATAAATGTAAAATAAATAGAAAAGGTGTAAACTCACAAGAGTAAAGGAATAGAACAGGAGACAATTACAGACCTGAGATATCAACACATGCTTGTAAAACGGCAAGTGGCAGCAGAGCGGGGGAGTCTGACTTCAGGATGCCGAGAGCTACATCCTGGCAGACTGCAGAGGGGGTACTGGTGACGGGGAGCCAGGCTGCATGCCAATTTGAAGGAGTAGGGTTTGGAGGTGAGTCATGGGCTAAAAAGGGGGAAACAGAGAAAATCTTTAGGGATTGCAGTTAGTACAGAAAGGCCTTTCTTGCATTCCACACAGCATGACAGCCACTCTACCCAATTTTAAATGAAACGGTTATGAAGAAAAGGACAGCAGAGAAAGGATAATAAATTTAGAGAATCAACTCAGAACATATGATATTTATCCAGGAGAATTTCTACAAAGAGAAAAGCCCAGCAGGGAAGTTCTGATCAAGTAATGACACTTTAAAAAATCGGAATCGATAAGTTTATGGACACACGCTCCCCTAGGCCCTGGTGCACCATCCCACATCAGAGTATTTCAGAGGTCCTAGTGCATCCTCTGCAGGGCATGGCAGAGAAACCTCAATTCCTGTCTCACCACAAGTGGCTTTTTGTTTTTTATAGGGATTTTTGCTATAGGGTGCTTGCACTCCCTGGAGAGACAGACAGACAGAAAGTGAAAAATCACTCCCCAGGGGGATGGCCATGCTGCAATTCCTTCTCTCCATTCTCCTTTAGGGATCTCACGCATACACGAACACATGCCCGGTGTGAACCTCAAGCCGCCGGGTCTAGGACGCGAACTGTGGTTGACTATGTGGGAGTCCAGCAATGTCACCATTATGCTTTTTACCTTCTTACCTAGATAGTGCATTTCTGTTGAGGATCTCAGGACATAGCGCGTTTTTGTCTGATGTAAATAGCTGAGGTGAGGAGGATGGAATCAGCAGCACCATTTTCCTCAAACCACATTTACTTTCAATCCTATTTAGGTCTATGTTTTATTTGTTCAGAAAAATTTTTTCAGAGTGCTCTTGGAAAGGGATTATCTACCCAAAGTTTCATCCAAATTCAATGATCAGAAAGCATAGCAGAAAAATAATCACAACATATCAGTATCTTCAAGATCAGAAAATACATTTCCAAACATAATTCTAAACATCTGCTTTAATCTCTTGAATTAAAAAAAAAAAAATTCTTTCTTAAATCTTCTCTAGCTGCACCTCTAAAGATCTGGCATAGATTTGGAAAGCAGTAGAGATTGTTTTTAGTAATATTTTCTTTCTTTCCCCACCTACCCTCCATGTACACATACACTAAACTAAACACATGCATGCACACATACATGCATGCATGCACATGATTAAGTAGATAAAAGGTAGAAAGACAAATTTCACATATGGAAGTATATCTTGGGCTTAGGTGGGTAGAGAAAGGGAAAGAGAACTGTGCAAACTGCATAAGGGAACTCTGCCAGCAAGCTTTTGAGAAGGAAGCATGTTAAAGGAAGATCGCCTGACGATTAGGTGTCTAATTCCAAGTCATAATTCATGACGTCTAGATGCAAATAAATAAATAAATAAATAAATAAATAAATATATTTACTTCCATGCAAAGGGTCTTAAAACATTAATGGAAAACGCATATTATAAAGAAGCCATGTAGATTTCAAAAATTGCTTTGCACTTAATTCCATTTTTCCTCAAACTCTTGGAAATAAATTCATATTAGTCAAAATAGAATAGGCTTTATTTTACTGTAATAACCAACACTCTTGAAACCTCATTAGCTAATCACTGAGAAAAGTACTTTTTTTTCTCATGCAAAGTGCACTGTAGGTCCACGAACAGATGAATGGATTGAAAACATGTGGTGCATATACACTATGGAATACTACTCAGCTATAAAAAAAAACAGTGAGACCCTGGCATTTGACAGAACATGGATGAATATGGAAGATTTGCTGCTAAGCAAAGCAAGCCAGACTATGAAAGAGAACCGTGGTATGTTCCCACTCAGTATATACTGAATATCTGCACTCTATGGCAGAAACTGAAAGATTGGAAGATATAAAAGCATGGAAAACAATTGTGGAGACTAGAGACAGGGTGGGAGAAGGGTGGGAAATGGGAGAGAGTGAGAGGAAAGGAATCAAGAGGGAAAAGAAGCAAAATATTTAAGGAACATGAAAATGGAAAATTATCTGTTGATAATATATATGACTTGGCTAATACGTAGTCATGCTTGGAAAATTCATTTTGCATGCTGATTGAATGTATGTGTGTGTATCTATATATGTGTATATATATAAAGTGCACTGCAGGTTAAGTGCCTCCCTGAGGCAGTTTGCTTCCAAGTGACCTCATGCCTTTTTCATCATTAATATAATTTCAACCTAGGGCATTTTCAACAGCAGGGAAAGGAGGATGTGTGGAAAATCCAAATCATTGTTTTGTGCTTCAACCTGGAAGTGACCCACAACACTTGCACTTCCAGCTCACTGGCCAGCACTAGTCCCAAGGTCCTGATTTAATTACAAGAAAGTCTGAGTAATGAGAGAGAGAACACATGGGATTTGCTGAACATTAAGTGTCTCTACCTCAGGCTGAAAGCACCATGCAAAGCCTTACTCTGACACATAGTCACTGTGTAATTTACTTAACCTTTCTGTGGCTCAGTTTCTTCGTTGTAAAATAAAGATAACAATAGTATCTAACTTATTATTTGCTATAGGATTTTAAAAGAATATTAATGTGAAATACCTAGGACAATGTCTGTTGCTGGAAAGTTTTCAATGATGGCTAGCTAGCTCTTATAGGAGGGATCTTCCAAAAATTTATGAAAAAATATATATTATGAAACAACTGCATGGATGTCAACATTTTTTTCCACAAAAATAAACTTATACTTTAACTCTGTTTTTCTGTGAACTTTTTGAATTGCCCTCTTGTCACCATCATTATGGTTGAACTTATTATGTCAGTTGGGTTTGACTACTCTCCACTCCCTCTATGGTTTGACATTTAAGTGTAATTTTAAGAGGCATGGATTACCCGTGAATAGTGTTTTATAGTTTGAAATCCCACAGTAAGTTTGTAATGCACATGGGATGAACATAATTTCCATTTCACTCCTTAGGAAAACGTGCAGACACTGCTCTGTTGGTTCAAGGTCCATCACCAGTTCTGGACAGAGACTGGGTCCAGTTCTCATCACTCTTCGGACAGATCAAAGTGGAAAACAAGACAGTGAAGGTGGCTCAATCTGGGCCACAGAGCAAGTCAATGAATAAGAAAGAGTTAAAAACTCAGGTCCCTTGACTCCAAATATTTAAGAGAAGGTGATCAACAATGAATCCTGGGAGAGATTACTTTCATAATGTGAAGCTCCAGTGGCCTTTCATGGGAGAACTTTAACCAACGCCTACTGAAATAAATGTCGGCAAAGCCAAGCAGATCCTAAGGTCAGAAATACATGCTCACATTGAAACCACATGGGACATAAACACAAAAATGCATCATTTGTGTCAGAAACCAATGGCTGAAATGGAAGTCCGAGGCTCACTGACATGAAGAGAAAAATATTTTTAAACTAATAAAGCAACAAGAAACTGAGTCATCTATCAACTTTAAGTCCTCTTGCCAATTATACAAGTTTGAGCACTATACAATTGCTACTTCGGCACACTGAAAACTTTGAATATAGGTAATCTTGAATAGTCCAACCTGGTATTTGCAATAGAGACGTTTCTTCTATTATCACCTCCATCCCTATTAGCATTGTCATATGTGCACAGAGCTTCAGGTGGTTTGTGCAATAAAAATATGAATCCTTTGTCTCCCACATGACAGACAGTGTCCTAGGCCTCGAGGACAGATCAGTACACGGATAGACAAAGTCCCTGTTTTAGCAGTCAGAGCCGGTTTACGAGGCCATCTTCACTGAGCGTGTGAGTTTCATAGCCAAGACTTCAGAGTCATCCAAGCTGCGATGAATTCCTGGCTCTGCCGCTTCCTAGCTGTGTGACACGAATAATGTCTTTTACATATACACGATGCAGAGATACAGAGTAAGTACGGTGATTAATCTTAACTACTACAGTTATTTTCTGCCTTCAAAGATTTTACCACTTAAAGAAAAATAATGTACAAATATACTAATCCAAGTGCTAAAGCTTAAACACACAGAGAGAAATAAATCGATCTATGAGGACAGGAGAGGGACCCTGATACTATTACCTGTACTAGAAGAGTTAGTCTAGAAAGACCAATGAAGAAGTGAGTCTTTAGTCAAGTCCTGAACATGAGGGTTTTTTTTGTTTTGTTTTGTTTTTGTTTTGGAGAGGTTTTCGCTATAGGGCGCGTGCACTTGCCAGACAGACAGACAGAGAGACAGAAAGCGAGAAATCACCCCCCAGGGGGGATGGCCACACCACAATCCCTTCTCCTCCATTCTCCTCTTGGGATCTTGGGCACGCACGCATACGCGCCCGGCGTGTTTTAAGCCACCGGGTCTGGGACACGAACCGTGGTCGACTACATGGGAGTCCAGCGATATAGCCATTACGCTAACTGCTGGTCCCCTGATCATGAGTTTTGAAAGAGAGGAAGACACACAGTTTACCAGAAAGAAGAGGGAAGGTTGTTCTAGGCAGGAGAGACAAGTTGAGTAAGAAGTCCAAAGCCTGATGGAAAATATAACCCAAAGCATAGTTTAATACACACAGAAGGACTGATACTGCAACTTTTCTTCCTGGGAATGTTGAGAAAACACTACCTAAACTAAAAAGATATCCACTCTTTCTAGTCTAAGTTGTCTAATATGTCACATTTGTCTAATATTTCTAAATTTAGTTTCAATTTGCAAAGGGCATGTCCTACTATATTATAAAACTAGTTCAATTCTAACTGGGGCCTTTAACACTTCTGTCCAAGGATTCCCCATCCTGAGTCCTGGTGCTGCTCTAACTAGGTACAAACTTGGTGGCTTAGGACAGCCAAAATGTTCTCTCTCACAGTTCTGAAGTCCAAAGTCATGGTGTTGGCAGGGCCATGCTTCTTCTGAAGGTCCCAGGCCCCTCTCCTAACTTTTGGTAGTTCTTTGACTTACGGCCATGAAACCCCAATCTGCACTGGCTTCCTCCCTGTATGTGTCTATGCCCTAATTTGTCCTTTTTGTAAGGACACTTATTATTGGATTAAGACCCACCTTAATGACCTCATTTCAACTCAGTTATCTCTATAAAGACGCTATCTCCTGGGGCCAGCAGGTGGCATGGTAGTTAAGGTGCTGGATTCTCACATGACTGACCACAGTTGAAGTTTCAGACACAGAGGCTTGAAAGTCACGCTGGATGCATGTGCATGTGTGCCCAAAGTCCTGAGAGGAGAATGAAGGAGAAAGGATTGGGAAAGGTGGCCATCCACCCTGGGGCATGATTTCTCTGTCTCTCTCTGGCTAGTGCAACAGCCCTATGTCAAAAACCTAAAACAAACAAACAAAAAAATCCTATCTCCAGATAAGTTGCAGTCTGAGGTACGGGTTAGGATTCCAACATATCCATTTTAGGGAGACGCATTTCATATCATAACATTTAGAAAAAGGAAACTGATATAATCATAAAAAGTGATACAGGCTAAAACAGCACAAAGTTACTCCAAGGTTCATGTAAGGGAAAAATAGCAGGGAAACTTCTCTATGAGAGGCTATTTGACCAGAAAACTGTGCTATGTCCATTTGAATAACAAATCACCTTCAGTGTATGATTTTGTGCTTTGTACTCTGTTTGCTTTAACCAACACAATATACTAAGTGTGTTTTTAAAAAGAATTATTTTAATTTTATTGACTATTTTTTGAAAAATATTTATTGACTATATATTTTAATTTGCTATAAGGCATGTGTGCTCATGAGAGAGAGAAAGTGAGAGAGCAAGCTGCCAGTTCTGGGACTCATGGCATATTGCCTCTCTTGAGTGAATGGTTGTGCCCAGCAGATAAGTCAAATCACTCATCCAAGGAAAAATAATTCCAGTTTCAAAATTATTCAAGAAGATTGTGAGACATAGGATAGTATGTTCATTATAATTCTCACTTGTTTGTTCACAGCAGAGAAGTTTTAGTTTCTCCTTAATCTACTATGGTTTGGGTAAGTGGGTTCTAGAAGTACAATTGGTTTCAACAAAACAGAATTCAGAATTCTGTGGATTCTAAATGATAAGGTTTTTTTAAGAATTATTTACTAAACTTTAGTTATCATCATCATTATTATTTTTAAATTTGCATGCTCAGCATAAAGAGAGAGAGGGAAAATGAGAAAGCAAGCTGCCAGGTGCGAGATTCAAACCATAGTCAGCCATGTGAGTGTCCAGCACCTCAACCACCATGCCACCTGCTGGCCCTATAAATGATAAGTTTTAATCTGTAAGTTTTAAATGCATTTGGTATATAATGTCATCTAGGATTATAGTAGACAAAGAAATACTACATATTATTTTTTAAAAGTAAGTTGAGGGAGGAAGCATACCATATCCATGAAGCCAGATTGGGAGCCTTGGGCTGAGGGACACCTTCCCACTTGACCTAGCAACCGAGACAAGACCTCCATTCACACTGACCCTGTGTCAGATACTTAGTGCCAGGACATTGTTCCCAATGTGGGAGAGTTGGCCACTAGAGACTGAAATGCCTGGAGGTCTGAAAGGAACCTGGGACTCCTGACTTCCTGATGGCCTCTAGAGTCAAGGATTGATGTGCCCCAAGACATCAGATGGCTCAACCTGAGCATCTGTACATCTCATCAGATGAGCCCCAAGTAACCCTTGAAGCAGCAGGCACTACCCTATGAACTGGAAACACGATTATGTCCAGATAAAAAGAAGGCCTTCTATTTCCACCAGTGTTTGTCTTTGGTATTTACAAGAGGAGTTTTCCCCCTTCCTCCAAGATCTCCCAAACTTGCCAATGATCTCAGTCTGCCAGGAAGTACTAATTACTGGACAAAAAGTTATGGATTGTTCCACACAAGAGTGTACACATGTCCTATAGCAAAATTTCTCTCTAAAAAAAGAAGAAAGAAAGAAAGAAAGAAAGAAAGAAAGAAAGAAAGAAAGAAAGAAAAAAAAGAAAGAAAGAAAGAGAGAGAAAGAAAGAGAGAAAGAGAGAAAGAAAGAGAGAAAGAAAGAAAGAAAGATGAGCTGTGAGACATCTTTAAATGACCTAACATATAAACAACTATGATCTCTAAAGAATAATGGAAAAAAAATTTTTTTTGAAGAAGCAATGGCTGAATTCCTCAAAATTTGTTGAAATCTATACATAAACACATCTTAAAATCAAAACAAGTCCCAAACACAAGATACATAAAAAGTACATTCGGCCACATCAAAATCAAATTTCTGGAAGTCACTATAAAGAGACTATCTGAATTGTAATTTGAGGAAACAAAAACAAACAACAACAAAAAAAAAGAAGAAGAAGAAAAGAAAAGAAAAGAAAAGAAAAGAAAAGAAAAGAAAAGAAAAAGAAAAAGAAAAAGAAAAAGAAAAAGAAAAAGAAAAAGAAAAAGAAAGACATATCACATACAAACACAGCAAGATAAAAATAGTCAGAAAAGTTCTCATAAGAAACAAAGGGAGCCAGGAAACAATGAAGCAATGCACAGGAGAACAGAAGGAATGGTTTTCCTACCTGGAATTCTGTATGGAACAGGAGTCTCTCTCAAAAATAAAGACTAAATAAGACTCTTCAGGCATAAACATGCAGAAAGCATTCATCACCAGCAAGCCTGCACTTAAAGATGTGTTAAAGAAAATTCTCCAGGCAGAAGAAAATGATGCCAATGGAAATATGGATCTTCACAGGGTTACAAGAAACAATGCAAATGGGAAGCTTGTATGCAACAAAATAACTTTTTCTGTTTTTAAAATCTGTTCAAAATGGCTGTTTAAAACAAAACAAAAACAAAAAAAGTAAGTTCAGGGACTCGGACAACTGAAGATTTCCTGCCCAGACTTCACCCTCCTAATCCCAAGAGCTAGTAGGTAGAGCAGTCTCTGCATTCTCTTTCACTCTCTATCTCACTCTCTTTAATTTTTTTTTTCTTAATTTTTAAACTTACTCTTAGCTCTCTGACTCTTTTATCTTTCTAATTCTCACCTTTTCCTCCTTCCCACATAGGAAGGGCCAATCACAAGCCATCTACATTTGAGCTCTGAGCAGTCCCTTTCACTCTGCTTTTCTTTAAAAAAAATCTTTTTTTATTGTTTTTGTCTTTTCTTTTCTTTTTTTCTTTGTTTTCTTTTCCTTTTTCTTTTCCCTTTCTCACTTTTCTGCTCATCCTCCACACACTGAGCTTCTAGACAAGTCTAGGTGCACAGTAGCCAAATATCTGCATACTTTTAATGCCAGAGTAATACTGAATTCTCACAGAATCTGCTACACAAACGGAGAAATATAGAAATGCAAAGAGATTGCAGAACACCTCCTGCATGCCTCTGCATGCTCAATTTTACTCCAAAAATTAGAAAAAAGTATAATCCATCAGATGACTAGAAGCCACCAGAGAGGCACAAGAAATATGAGAAACCAAAAAAAAAAAAAAAAAAATCTCTCCCCCAACGGAAAAGAATAACTCCTCATCCTCCACAGACAATACGATGGAACTCATGGAAATATCAGACAAAAAATTTAGAGTAGTCATAGAATAGAGCTAACAGAGATACTCCAGAAGATGCAGGAGAAAAGAGACAAAAAGTTCCAGGAGGTGAGGAAGTTCTTGCATGATCTGAAAGAGGAAATACACACCATAAAAAGGAGTCAAATGAAATTTTTGGAGATGAAGGCTGTAATACAGGAAATCAAAACCTCCCTTGAAACTATTAAAAGCAGATTAGATCATGCAGAAGATCAAATCTCAGATGTAGAAGACACAACCTCTGCCCTGGAAAAATTCACCAAGAAGACTGAGAAAATAACCTCCCAAAATGAGAATAATATACGAGTATACTAGATACCATTAAACACCCAAACCTACAGGTAATCGGTATTCCAGAAGGTGAAGAAACTAATAAAAGCATGATAATCTAGTCCATGAAATCCTGCAAGAAAACCTTCCAAACCTAGAGAGGCATTCAAAGATACAGACTTAAGAAATATAAAGAACCCCACACAGAATCAGCCCAAGAAGGTCTCCTCCAAGGCACATCATAACCAGATTGACCACAGAGACAAGATACTAATATTGGCAAGAGAGAAATGTCAAGTTACTTTCAAAGGATATTCCATCAGGTTAACATCGGACCTCTCATTTGGAAACAAGGCAAGCAGGCTAAGAATGGGAAAACAGTTTTGACAAAGAATACTATACCCAATAAGATTATCCTTCAAATGGGAAGAAAAGACAAAAACATTCTCAGATAAACGAAACCTGAAAGAATTTACCAACACCAGACCAGCTCGCCAAGAATTTCAGAAAGGAGTGCTATACCGGGAAAACTAAAGTCAGAAACACAGAAATAAGAGTACAGAAAACAACCGAGAGAATAGCTAACTTAATGGTAGGGACAACTTTGGAAAGATCAATAATAACATTGAATGTTAACTTCCAGAATTTAAATAGAAAGATCAGATCACAGTAACACTGCAAATTCAACAGAAAAGAGATTAATTACATGAGGCTGAACTGGTAAAATAGAATTCTATGACTTTTGATTAAAACATTACTGATTTTCTTCTATTTTTTGTTTTCCAGATTTGAGGATTTTTGTCTTCTCTTGAGCTGTTGGTAGGTTCATCTACTTACTGTTTGAACTGAATCCTAACCTTTCTCCTGGTTTTAAGTCTTAAGCAAATTTCTCTTAATTTTTTTTAATTTTGATTTATTAAAACTAAAAATGTTTTCCTTGAAATTAAAAAATGCATAAAATCTCTATTTAATGACTACAGTAAGTTATATAGTACCAGCTAGGTGATGCTTTAGAGTATGTTCATTCTACTCACTGAGGTTTGTGCTTAAAGTCAGACGTGTTCATAGGTACGTATTGATCAGATGCACTTGCTATTGAAAATATTTAGATTAATTAAGATCTTTTGTGAATCAATAAAATGTGAAAAAAATGTGACACATAGACACTAAGGGATACTACTCAGCCATGAGGAACAATGAAACCCTGTCATTTGATTCAAAGTGGATGAATATAGAAGATTTAATGCTAAGCAAAGTAAGCCAGACTTGAAAGACAAACACTGCGTATCCTTGCTCAATGCAGACTGAATGCCTGCACTCTGTGGCAGAAATTGAAAAAGTCAAAGATATGACAGTAGAAAGGATAAATATAGACATCAGAGATTGCAAGGGAGGGGAGTAAATAGTGGAGGGTAGGTGGGAGAGGCTCAGGGAAGAAACACTTAACAGAAGAATGTCAAGTTCTCTGTTGAAAATTGTGTATACGGTAATATCCATGATTTGATTGTTACATAGTGCCTGTATACCTTGAAAATCATATTGTGTGCTATAGAGATTTACAATGATTTAATGTGAATAGTAAAATAAAATAAAATTTAAGAAAAATTATGTTATACATAAAAAATTAGTAAAAGTAAGTTGAATAATAAAAATGTCAATAAAAGGCAAAATTTCCCTATTTGTATATTCAGTATCAAAAGTTCCTCGCTAGAGGCAACTATTCTTTAAAAATTTTAATGTATCATTTCAGGAACAGAATATTGCACAAGTGCATTTTTTATTATACAGGACATTTATAATGTGTATCTTTCTATTTTTACATACATGCTAGGATACCATATACACTGTTCTTCACACTTTCTTTTTCAGTTAACAATATGTCATGTGAAGCTGGCAAGTGGCATGGTGGACTCCCACATGGCCAACTGCGATTCGAGTCCTGGACCTAGCAGCTTGGTTTCTCGCTTTCCCTTTCTGTCTCTGTCTCTTTATGGTCAAATTTAAAAAATAATAATAATAATAATAATAAATGTAATTAAATAAATTATTATTAAAAATATATATATCATGCATGACAGTCCATATCAGTTTATAGAACTCGACCTTTTAAATGGCTGCCTAATTTCTTATTATGTAATTGCTTTGTAATACATTAACTGTTACCTGTTTCTGGCCACTTAATTGGTTTCCAATTTTCCACCATTATAAACAATGCAGAATGAAGTTTCATATATATATTTGTGTGTATATGTATGCAAGTATATTTGTTAGATAAATCCCTAAAAGTAGGATAACTAGTCAAAGACTGTATAATTACATTTTCAACAAATATTTGCCAAATTGTTGACTGAAATGGTTGCAGCAACTTAGACTCCCATCAGTAATGTGAGATAATAATCCCTTTTCTTCAATATTACCAGAAGTATGTTTTATAAAAGTTTTATCTTTGCAAATCTAATAAGATAAAAGTAGTATCCCATTGTGTGTGTGTTTGTGTGTGTGTGCGCGCGTGCGTGTCCATGTGTGTTTAGTTGCCAGAGGACGTGTGCCCTCACCAGAGAGAGAGCAAAACAGATGGGGGGAGGAAATAAAACACCCCCCATGGGTGTGGTTATGCCACAATCTCTTCTCCTCTATTTCGCTCTCTTGTCAGGATTTGGGGCAAGCACACACACTTGGCATATTCTTCAAGCCCTCAGGGCCAAGATTGGCATCATGATTGGCTATATGGAATCTAGCTCTCTTAACCACTAGTCTATAGGGCCAGCCCTCATTGTGATTTTAATGTATAATTGTCTTATTTTGAGTCAGGTTGGAGCAACCATTCCCATGTTTGGAAACTATAGTCCTCTTACTGTGAGTTTTCTATCTGTGTCTTTTTACCATATTTATACTGAATTGTTTTTACTTATACATTTTAAAAATTATAATTTAAAAAATAGTCTGTAAAATTTAAAAATTTTAATGTAGCCAAATTTAATAATCTTTTCATTTAAGGCTTCTAGGATGTGTGTCATGTTTTATAACTTAAAATTATAAAAATTCACTCCATTCTCTTATTGCCTTTTGGTATGATCGGGTTGTTGGGAAAGTCCTGACACATTTTTGCATAGAAAGACACACCATGACTTTTCCAATGACCCAATAGTAAAGTTTGATATGCTGTCGCACTATTTATTTTAAAATAGAAAGAGGCAATTCTTTAAAATGAGCATACAAATTCACATTTTATTTCTTGGATAGCAACAGTCATAATATCTTATACATATAACTTAGAAAATGTATCTTTCCAAAGCACTAGAATCCGAAAATTTACAGTTCACTATTATAGGCTAAAGAAAAAGAGAGTACCAGTTCATTGTAAACAGCTTTGAAAATCCTATGAGTGAATATTGTATTTGAAACAAGTGAAATAAGAATAATGTTCACATTTAGAAATTATTTGCGCATGGATCATACTTAGTGCTTTGCTACTAAGGAATAGAACAGAGAAAGGGAGACGTCATTACATTGAAGAGGAGACTCCCGACAAACGTTCCTCAAGTGATGAAGGTTCGCATCACCAATAGTATCCGTGGATCTCAGGTACCCCCTACTGCAACGTGAGGACAAGGCCGCTTGATCACAATGGCTATCTTCCCTAAACCTATCACTTGAGCCTACGTACAAGAATGACATCTACAAAATACCTGACATCTTCAAAACCATGCAGGTCGTGAAAAACAAGGACAACCTGGGAAACTCACAAGCCACAGAGGGACAGAGACACAATGGCTAAATGAAGTGTGATACCTTGAGATGCAACCTCAGTCACAGCAAGGCTATTCATGGAATTATGGGTGAAGTTCAAGTAAAGTCTGGAGTTTAGTTCATTGTAATAAAACCCATGTCGGTTTCTAAGTTTTCTAAGTGTCACCATAAGGTAAGACACTAGCATTAGTGGAAATCGAAACTGAGAAAGGAATCCAGGGAATTCTATCATCATTGCAACTTTTTTTTTTTTTTTTTTTTTTTCATATTTTTGCCATAGGGTTTGTGTACTTGCTGGAGATAGACTAGAGAGAGAGAAAGTAAGAAAGTACAAAGCACCCTCCAGGGGAATGGCTATGCCACCATTCTTTCTCCTTCATCGTCTCAGGACCTGGGCCTGCATGGACATGCGCCCAGTGTGATTTTCAGGCCACTGGGTCTGAGACTTGAGCCATGGAGTCAGCCATGTGGAATCCAACGCCTTAACCACCATACCACCTGTTGGCTCTCTTTGCAACTTTTATGTAAAACTAAAATTATTACAAGGTAGTTTTATTAAAAAATAATTTTATGTTTGGCAAGAATTTTCCGAGAATAAATTCTCCTAAAATGTTTGGAGTAATTTTTTTTATTTACAACAAGCATCTAAAAAAGTTTAAAGATAATTTTCAGCAGTTTGCTGACTGTAGTCAATCTTCATAGGATGCTTACCTTAACAACATGCCACACAAATCCACAGAGTAATAAAGCACTCCTGCTGTGAGTATCTTACTGAAATCCTGGAGGAGTTGTAAATGGGTGAAGAGAAAGACAAGTCACAGGCTTGTACTGTGAAAAGATCTTAGCGTTCTTTTGAAATTTACAGCTCTTGGAAATGCCACCAACAGACCTCCTCTGTCAACCCTCCTTTAGGACATACCACAGCTTCAGACAACCACCTCTTTCCTCTAAGGTTAAGCTTGTTTCCCTCTCAACCATATGCAACAACTGGATGTTGCAGGCGTGTAAAGGCCTAGACCTCTCTCCCCACCCCAGCTCTAAAGGGCCATTCTATCAAAACCTCCTGTAGAGTGTCTGAGGTATCTAATGAATCTGCATCCCCACTCAATCTCTTCCCCTGCCCATTCCTCCCTTCCTTTCCCCTGGTGTTGATTCCAAGAGCACTCCTGACAAGGAGACATGACCTCAGACCTCTTGGATCCACAGAGACAAGAAACAGGCAATTTTGTCAGACTGAAGAACAAAGCCTGAAAACACAGTTTTTCACAGGTGTTTTACCACCTAGAGGGAATGGGACATAAAGGATGAAAATAACACCTGAGGACTTAGCCATAGGTGTGTATGTGACTCAAGTTCTTGCTCGGTGACAATGCAAAGTTAAAACTTCTCTCCATATGCTATTTATTTATTCACTCTCTTCTTTGCTTCCTTTGTCTTCCATCCTTCCATCTCCATTCTTTTCCCTCCCCAGGTCCCATCTGCCATCTATGGACAAGCCCAGTGTGATCTGAGAAGCACCATAATGTTCGGTGGTCTGAATATATTTTCCAACTAGTTAGCACATTATTCTCTCCTCTACGCACAAAATTTCACCACCAGAGGCATTCTTTTGGATAATCCAAGTGAGAAGCGTGGAGTAACTATTCAGATACATACATTTCTCATGGATAAAAGGGCTCTGAGAACCTTTGCCTATTTTACTAATGAGCCTTTGCCTATTCACAAAGATTCTCTCTCTTTTCTCTTTTGGTTTGCTCAGGAAAAACACCGCTACAGAGGAAGCAAATATGTTGAGAAGAGTTGGCAAATAGGTCAGGTAAGTTTCAGTGAGACTGGAGGGTGCTAAATGTCAGCTCAAAATTCCAGGTTTTTTGGGACCAGCAGATGGCATAATGGTTACATCACTGGACTCTCACTTAGTTGACCATGGTTCAAGTCCAGACCTGGACCTTAAAGATCATGCCACGCACATGTGTGTGTGCATGCCCCAAATTCCAAGAGGATAATGGAAGAGAAGGTTTGTGGAGTGGTCATTCCCCCTTGGGGGGTGATTTCTTGCTTTCTGTCTCTGTCTCTCCAGCAAGCGCATGCACCCTATAACAAAAATCTCTCTTAAAAAAAAAATCCAGGTTTTCTGGGGGTAGCCTGCAAGAAAATAAATACCTCCAAAATTGGAGGGGACTGCCCAAGTTGTGGGTGCCTCAGAAAAAACTGCCTCCTCCTCAATTTTACCTGCTGTCTGAGTTACTGAAAAACTCAGCTCTCAGCTGTCAGATCAAATGGACTCTTCATACATTGACTGACTCAGCCTTTGGGGGACATTTTTTATGGTTATGGGGTCCTTATTGTGGGCCCTCCCTTCTTTTTGGAATGACCCCTCCCTGGGCCTGCAGCTCCCACTTGTTTAAAAGCTTCCTTCCTTCAGCTCCTTCTTGAGACCCACTGGCTTCTCCTCTGGACTCCATTCTGTCTTTTTATGTTCATTTTTCACATTTCTTTCTTCTTCTTCTTTTTTTTTTTTTTAAGAGAGAATTTTGGTATCGGGTACATGTGCTCACCAGAGAGACAGAAAGCAAGAACTCAACCCCAGGGGGATGGCTGCCCCACAATCCATTCCTCACTCTCCTCTCAGGATCTTGGGCATGCGTGCACACATACCCGGAATAAGTTTCACACCCCCCGGGTCTAGGACTCGAACTGCAGTCAGCCACTTGGGAGTCCAGTGACATAACCATTATGCCATCTGCTGGTCCCCATTTTTCACATTTCTTGATGCAAAGTGATGAGTTTCTGAGCAAGTGCAGGAGTGGTGGGGACAGAGAGGAGATAAAATGCAAAGATTAGTAGGAGGGTTTTCAGCTCACTCAGTCAGACATGGAGTAGGAAGCAATTGCTAAGCTCCTGTCTTTCCTGAGCCAACCCACCCTTCTCTCAGAGTGTGCAGTCCCTTCTTGAGATCCTGCAGAACTCTCCAATACCCCTCTATGCTATGACTGTGGGAGTGATTGTGCATTTGCTTGTCTGTCTCTCCTCCTGGAATGTAGGTATTCTCTGGTACCTTCCCATTCCAGATATCTGTTACTGGGTAAATAAAGGAATACATGTTTACCAGAAATGCAAACAACACCGAAGTGAAAGTTGTATATATTTAAAGGGAGCTTTCCCAAGGTCCCCAATACTGGTCCGATCAAAGTTCCAATAACTTCTCTCTGACTACAAGAGAAAGTGAAAACACTTCCTCAACTTCTTGACTTCCTTCCTAGACATCTTTGAAACCTTTCTTTACTAATAACCAGTAATGTGCTGCTTAGCAACTGTTCTGCTCATGTTCATTTGGACCCTTCAGCAAAGCCTGAAGATCAGTGCCATTATCAGTTACAGATTTAGATAGGGAATGGATCAAGCAGATAGTGTGGCTGCTAGAAAGAATGGGTTGAGGAACGGATTAACTACACCTGCAGTGAACCCTTAGCTCCACTAGGGTGAGTGGGTTCCTCTTCATCTCCCGAGATGCCCCCAGCCCTTCTGGGCACACCCCAGTCAGTCTGCTCAAGCCCTTTCCCACCCTATAGTCAACAGCACACCTGTGCACCAGTCCCTGAAGAGCATTCAGACTGTGTCACACACAATGATCACGTATTAAAATACCCTAAGACTCCAGCTAGACCGTAAGTCCTAGGAGGGCAAGAATTGTGCATTTTTATCTTTATATCTCTTCCTCTACTATTCCTTTCACAGTGCTTTACAGAGAAGACTCCCAAGAAATACACATTTTTATGTATCCTGTTAGAAAATATCTGACTTTACTGTCACCAGCTTAATGGGAGCCATTCCTTTTCCCAAGTTAGGATAAGGTACTCCAGGGATCTAAACCCGTGACCCTGGGCCATCTACCCTTCTTGTTTAGAAAATGTGCCCCTTCCTGGGATGGGGCCTGAGGAGGAGGCACTCCTAGCACCTCACCCCTTTAGCGTTCATGTTTGTTTAAATTACTGAGTGGTTTGGACACCACCGCAAGAATATTTTTTTCCGTCTTATGACATATTTCCCCCCATCCTGAATGTAAATGGTGTTACCAATCAATTTTTCTGAAAAGACATAATCCTCATATCCAACTCGTTTCATTTTTATACATAAGTTCCTGTGCTGTAGTCTGTTGGATGAAGTACATAGACAACATGTAGAATCTTTAAAATGAAAGGCATGCAAGTCTTATCCAGCCCAGCCCTCTGCCCCAAGAAAGAATGTTGCTAGCTATCCCTTGAGGAAAGGAGTCAGACCCCTAAAATTAAGGGGACTGGGGAGGGACTAGAAATCCTTTCTGCCAGACTCTAGACAGCATGACATGTCTCCAATAACCTGACTTCCCTCTCTCATCAACTGTCAAAACCACATCACCTCTGAGTGGTGACCCAAAGTCCCCAAATGACAATACTATTGCAGGGTGACAGCTTTTTCTATCGAGTCTGATCATGAGCCGGCAGCAACCTCATGCTGACAGTCTCTCCAGATGAGCGTTTTTTCTGTATTTCACTTTGCAGCCCCAAACCAGGAAGTGCTATTTAAGATGAGCCCAAGACAAAAGCAATCCAACCTCAGAAGCAAAACCCTCCCGACTGCAGAAAGGCTACTGGGAAGCTCAAGCTTAAGACAGGCTATCTGGTTACATTGGAACCTGCTTCTTCTTCCCCATAAACCGGTAGAAAACTTTCAAAATTGCTTAAAAAAAAAAAAAGGCAAAATGACCGAAAACATACACGGGCGCCTGTACACACGAACCAATTTGTTTTTGTGATATGCTTCCTTATCTGGACAGTTCAGGCTTGGGCCAGATTTGAGTTAATATAGTCTCTCAGCTAAACCAGGGCAAACTGCAGAAAAAGTGTCTAATTCTTTAGATTCTTAGGGGGCAGGGTCGAGGCGTAAATGGGCCACGCCCGGTCCGCTCTCCGGTTGCACAACCGCAAAATACGCTTGGGCAGGCCGAAGCAGGAACCCTGCAAGCCTCTAGCACCCCCTCTTTCTGACCCACGAGAAACCGAACGGTCCTGGGGGCCGGGGAAGACCGTTGGGTGCAGATTGGGCTGAGGGTATCAAGTTTCAGGCTGGAAGCCCGGGACAGCTACGCAGGGGCTGCAGCAAACAGCGGGCAGGAAGGGGAGGGCCCTGCCGGGCGAGGGGGAGTCCCGGCGCAGGCTTGGGGTTGGGTCGGAAAAGCTGCCTCACGGGCTCTCCCGTTGGCCCCTTGGCTGCCCCCTCCTTTCCTCCCTCCCAGTGCTCCCCGCCCCGGCCTCCCCTCCAGTCTCCTCTGTGCCTTCCCGGAGGCAGCGCCCGCAGCGGCCTCACCATGTCCCAGCCGGGCCAGAAGCCCGCCGCCTCCCCGCGGCCCCGGCGCGCAGCTGCCCGCCACACCCAGGAGGTGAGTGGCATTCCAAGCCAAGCCGCAGGGCTGGGCGACAGAGGGACCCTCGTCCTGGAGCCTCGGGCTGCCTTTCTGGGCGTTGCCGGGCCGGCCCAGACTGTCCCGTGCGCACCTCTCGGGCCGGGAAAGGACTCCGGGATTAGTGCTCGCTGCCAGGCAGGTGGCCCTAGGTGACAGGGGATTCCCGGGCCAGGGTCAAGTGCTCTGGGCGTGGCGCGAGCCAGATAGGGGAAGGGGAGTACGTCGAGAAAAGTTGGAGTGAGAGGTGGGTGAAACGAGGGTGCGCCAAAGCGGGGACAAAGCTCATCCAGGACCCGGAGGATGAGTAGGGTCGTTTCACTGGACGGAGAGATCCAGCGTCCAGAGTGAAGTCGGCCGCAGGGCGTGGCTGCCAGCAGAAATGTCACCTCTTCTCCAACTAGCCCGGAGCCTAATAACGAAGGGTGGGACAAGGTTGGTGGGGGCGGGGACTGAGAAGAGCCCCGCCTCCACGTGCCCGCCCACCTGGCAGCGCGAGATGAGCAGAACTCGGTGCCATCCAGGTCCCAGGCAAGCAGAGCGTGAGCCCAGCGCCCCTAGCACCGCACCTCGCACCTTCTCCGGGTCGTAGCTGCACGGATCCGACCCAGCTGCTTTTCGCCATGGCATTCGCGAGCTGGTGGTACAAGACGGTAAATAGGAGCTGTCATGCCTGAGCAGGACCAGGAAGGGAATGTGTTTGCTTTGCTTTGCCCTTTGGGGCGTGTGGACGAAGTATTGTCTGAGGCTTGGCTGGGAAGGGGTGGGGGACGAGTTCAAACCTCCTTGCAGACACCCGGGTTCGGCTCCCAGAGAGACCGAGGACTCACCCTTCTGTGGTATGTGCGAGCGCGCCTGGGCGTGCCAGTCGGTGCGACCAGATGCACCAAGCTCAGCTCCTGCTCACAAGTGCATGTACAGGAATTGTTGCTGGAGGGATCAAGCCCCTGGGGCAGGTTCCTGGATGAACTCCAAAGCAAACTCGCAAGAGCTCAGATCTAGCGTTTGTTTTTAAGCACTAAGTTTAAGCTCCAAACTTTTAGAGGAAAGTTGGGCGCTCATTCTCCAACGCCAAGACGAGGCAGCGAGGATGCCGGGCAAGGAGAAAGCCCAAAACACCCAGGAGAGGAAGCAGCTGAAATCGAGGGGGTGTGTGGGGAGAGAGAGGGAGAGAGAGATGGGCCTGCGCTTTGTTACGTTGACTGGGGGACACAGATGTGCTGTTCAGTGCGTTGTATGTGGCTTACCAACCCGGTGTGATATCCAGTCAAGTTGGCACTTGTAATGTTTTGGAACCAGGAAGTGTGATTTAATATTAGACTGCTTTAAAAAAATATGTATAGAAAGTTTTGTTGACATAGTCAAAATATTTATGTCTCATTAACTTATGATAAGAATTGCAAAAAAAAAAAAAAATTGAGTTGGGTACAGCTCTCTCCCAGCATGCAGTGTTGGGGAAAACAAAGATGTAATCGCTCCTGGGAACTGGAAACCTCATGTTAAAATCGGAACTGTTATTATATTTATCAGGCATGGGACATTTATTGAGCACCTACTGTGTGCCTCCAAGTAGTCAGTGAAGAACAACTTGGAGTTCATTTGAAATGGCAGAGTCATTTTGAACCTGTTTCCAATCTGTAAAATAGGGCTGATATGCACTACATAAGGTTTGGGGAGCACTCATTAGGTTAATAAAGCAAGATGCTATATAATTTACTTTTAATGACTGGGAATTCCGATTTTCCTTGACATATTTCTTAAAGAATGTTTTTTGCCACATTTTCTAGGTTTTACAAAGGTAGCATTTTATTGATGTGCTAAGAGCAAATGTTTGCTTTGAGTCATTATCGTCCCAAAGTTGTTATCAAAACGCCCCCTGTGGATTATCTGTAAATATGGACGATAGTGGTTCAAAGTTGACATCAGCCTTCTTTTTCCCAACTCATGGTTCACTAGAGAAAATTATGCAAGATGACTGGATGAAAATAGTTTAAATCTATGCTTTTAACCTTGCTATGTTTAGGCATAGTATGACACTTTTGCTAAAGCTCTCCTAGACCCCAATCTTGGAACTAGAAAAGCTTTTTTCTGGTGGGACCACCTAGAATCAGCAATATGCCTGTGATCAAGCTTTTTTCCTAGAACAGTGCTGTCCCATGGAAATACAGTATGAGCTACATATGTAGCTGTAAATTTTCTAGTAGCCATTTTAACAGAAGCAAAAAAGCAAAGGTTGAAATTAGTGCTAATAATAGTTTTTATTTATCCCATATATTAGTATTTCAATGTGTGGTCAGTGTACAAACCATTGAGATATTCCACATTCCTTTTTTCATATTAACTCTTCAAAATTCGGTGTGTATTTTGCACTCACAGCACATTTTATTTCACAATTCCCAAGTTTCAGGTGTTTGTCAAGTGACCAGTGGCTATAGTATTGGACAGTACAGTTCTAGACCATAGGTTCCTATTTTATTTTTTTTTTAGTGATGGGTAGGTGATGGAGTTTTTTGAGAACCAAAAACAAGTTATAGACCATTTTCCCACAATAAACTACATAAACATATACTCAAATGTAATTTTTCATACAATGTCAAGGAGTCCAGCAATTTTCCAGAAGCCCACCCATAAATCCCCCAAAGGTCTATGGAGCAACTTTTTCATAACATATATGTATATGTTATATATATACACACACACATATATATGTAATATATATACACATATGCAATAATGCTGTATGTATATATACTTATATTTTTATATAATACATTATGTGTATATAATATACATATAGGTTTATGTCAATTTTTGTGTCTATGTATCTATAGAATATTAGTGCCCACATATACACATAAAGATACACACACATACACCTCAGAATACTTCTGGTAAGTTCTAAAATTAAAGTATCTTTTTTTTTTTTTTTGGAGAGGTTTTTTTTTTTTCGCTATAGGGCGCGTGCGCTCGCCAGACAGACAGAGAGAGACATAGAGACAGAAAGCGAGAAATCACCCCCCAGGGGGGATGGTCACGCCGCAATCCCTTCTCCTCCATTCTCCTCTCGGGATCTTGGGCACGCACGCACATGCGCCCGGCGTGAGTTGTAAGCCACCGGGTCCGAGACGCGAACTGCGGTCGACTACGTGGGAGTCCAGCGACATAGCCATTACACTAACTGCTGGTTCCCTAAAATTAAAGTATCTTTACCAGGATCCTTAACTACTGAAAAATGTTGTGAATGACCACTATGTCAAAATTTAGGCAGAATGAAAAATAATTTTAATTTTAAAAAGTTTAAGAGCATGACCTATAAAACCAGTCTGTGAAACATCGCAGTGTTGAAGTCAGCCTGGTTGCCTAATGGTTGAGGGAAATGGATCCCACACGGTCAACTTCAGTTCAAATCCTAACCCCAGTGCTGGAAGAACATGCCAATTACATATGCATGTGTGCCCTGAATTCCAACAGGATATAGAAATGGAGAAGAAGGGATTGCAGCATGATCACGCCCCATTGGGAAATACATTTTCCCTCTCTCTGTGTCTCTCCATCTCTCTTTGGTAAGTGTGCATGTCCACTGTCAATTTAAAAAAATAAGAACGATTACACTATATATTCCCATACTGAATACCATCCATAGTATTGCACTTCTTTTTGAAAAATCATACAGTTGTAGGGAACACACACATACAACATTTAAAAAGCTTGATTTGGAGAACATCTAATGAACACGGTAATGATCAAACATGAAGGAGAATAAATTTTGACTCTCATCAGTAATCACCTTCCTGACTCATAAGCTAATTCTATAAGGCCATGCTAATTAAAGGTATTTCTTAGCCTAATTAGCCCCATGGATCAGTTAAAGCATGATGAAGGAACCCCATCATTTGGGAGGTCCCCTCATTGCAGCCAGCCTGGGAAGAGTCACAAGTCTTCCATGGCAGGCACACCACTTGACTGCAGTGAACTTTAATAGTAAAGAAAGCAAAGTTATTGAGCCTGCCAAAAGGGGGCAGTCTTCAGGTCAGAGGTCATTCGTGAAGCATTCCATAGTTTTGAAGGTCTGAGGAAGGACATTTAGAAGAAAAATAGGGAGGCAAAACATTGATGGCACAAAGAAATGTGGTATTATCTGTTGAAGATATTTTGTAGCTTTATCAACTGTACTAGGGAGAAATGTTCACCTGTTGAAATATCCATTCTATAAACTAAATAATAATGTGATTGAATATATAAAAGAAAATGAAATAAAGAAAGAAAGAGAGAGAGAGAGAAAGAAAAGAAAGAAAGAAGGAAAGAAAGAAAGAGAAAGAAAATAGAGGTCAAATATAGCTTTCCTCTTTTGGCTGGCAATCCCTGGGTTAGTTTGTTTCCCATTACATATAAGTTTTCAAACTAAGAATACCATCCAATGATATTGTTGGTTAGAGAGTTTTGACACTTCCCAGAAAGTTAATTACATCCTACAAGTGCTTTTTAAAGAATGATGTAGAGCTCTTCCGGTGGAAACTGTGAGTGGTTGTTTGAGCTTTCTAGGCAGATAGGTAGGTAATTAGTTGTGAGGAGATTGTCTCAGTAGATACAAGACTACCCGAAGCAAGCTTTTTTTTGGGGGGGGAGAGGTTTTTGCTATAGGGCGTGTTCACTCGCCAGAGAGACAGAGAGACAGAAAGCAAGAAATCACCCCCCAGCGGGGATGGCCACACCACAATCCTTTCTCCTCCATTCCCCTCTCAGGATCTTGGGCATGCACGCACATGAGCCCGGCATGAGTTTAAGCCACCGGGTCTGGGACTCGAACCGTGGTTGACTACATGGGAGTCCAGTGACATAGCCATTACACTAACTGCTGGCCCCTGGATATTGAAATTTTTAATGTAAATATACCACTAATGTGATACTGTGAGGAGACTTTAAAAGTTTGTAGAAACTTGGAATTAAAATACTTGTTTATGGGACCAGCAGTTAACATAATGGCTATGTCGCTGGACTCCCATGTAGTTGACTGTGGTTTGAATCCTGGACCCAGTGGCTTAAAACTCAAGCCGGACGCGTGTGCGTGCGTGCCCAGGATCCCAAGAGGAGAATGGAGGAGAAGGGATTGCGGCGTGGCCATCCCCCCAGGGGGTGATTTATCGCTTTCTATCTCTCTGTCTCTCTCTGTCTGGCGAGCGCACGCACCCTATGGCAAAAACCTCTCAAAAAAAAAAAAAAAATACGAGTTTATTTTGGTACAAAAAATGAGCAGTTTTTCAATCATACACATTTTATTTGAACTTTTTAAAGAACCCTCATATAATTCAGTTCTTCGTGTTGTTTCATTTTATTTTCATGAAAACATACCCAGAAAGCATTACAGCTACTATAAAGTTTTTTAAAAGTATAGCAGTTAAATCAATAAGAGTATATCTTATGTCCTCCAGTTAAGAAAAGTGAAAAACAACTCCATCCTGTAAACACTATCACACTATGTAACTTACCTCCTCAGATGGGAGAGTCAGTTAGCTAAGGGGGAAAACAGGTCTACGGTTAGTTTCCTGAAAATGTATGGAATTCATTTTTTTTTTTTTTTTTTTTTTTTGGAGAGGTTTTTTTTTTTTTTGCTATAGGGCGCGTGCGCTCGCCAGACAGACAGAGAGAGACAGAGAGATAGAAAGCAGGAAATCACCCCCCAGGGGGGATGGCCACGCCGCAATCCCTTCTCCTCCATTCTCCTCTCGGGATCTTGGGCACGCACGCACACGCGCCCGGCGTGAGTTTAAGCCGCCGGGTCCGGGACTCGAACCGCGGTCGACTACGTGGGAGTCCAGCGACATAGCCATTACGCTAACTGCTGGTCCCTGGAATTCATTTTGACAATGGACAACTCATAGCACACAAGAGCTAATTGATAAAAGGCAAAGATGTTCTCAGTTATTTATTGATCACCTACTGTGTGTCAGGTTCCATGCAGAGTGGAGGACTGTGTACTCCAAACTGGGCAGATGGTCCATGCCTGGTCTTCTCTTGTCTTTTTCATAGATAAAGCTATAAGTACACCCTAGTGACTACTACCATGACAAGAAAGTATCTGTTTAAATTGTCGGTCAAATTGAATTTTGATTTAGGCAAAATGCAAAAAGTCTTACTGCAGGTAGATCCCAGAAGCCAATCTGTGGCAGGTAGGTAATCAATACTGTCTCTGAAAATTGGACCAAAAAAAAAAAAGTGTGTGCCTTTTCAGTGTCACCTTTGCTTGCCTACTAGAATCTTAACATACTATGGAAAAACACCTTTGGAATTCGAGGAAACAGGGATTTCAGAATTATAGCTATGCAGTTCATCCTTAGTGCAGATCTCGTTTTACATGGAAATTACACAGAAAGTTATTCCTGTAACTTATTATTTGATAACAAATGTTTTTGGAGGAGCAGAAAGGTATCATATATAGAAAACCAGACCTTTGATTGTTTTACACTTTGATAATTACACTCCCCACAGGACCTAGCTCACAGTGGGCACTCACTGTTTTGTTTGGTTTTTGGTTTTTCGGTCTTTTTTGTTTGTTTTTGGATTTTTTTTTTTTTAAGCCCTGACGCTCACATAAGCCTTCTCTATGAATGTGGGATTTTGAAACTTAGTATTTACTTAGTAGTAAATGATACTAGTAAATATTTAGTACTAGCATTAATACTTAGCATTGAGTAGTAATAAAATAATACTTAGTATTAAAACTAAATAAAACAGCTAAGATTTTGCCTTTGGGTGACTCTAGAAAAACAAATACTCTTGAGATAAAGGGATTCTAAATTTTTCCAAATTTCTTATTAGGAAAATTTTTACCCATACACAAAACAGAAAAGAATGTAGCTCCTCCTAGACCCCACCTAGGATCAGTCCTTGTCAGCATTGTGCCAATCTTGTTTTTATTTATCCAACCCCATGCCCACACACATACACACACCCTTCTAAAACATTTTAAAGCATGGAAATTACCAACTTGCTATAGATCGTTGTGAAAACAAATTCCTGGTACCTCTGTAGTTTATTTCCCGGGTGCGGTCTGGAGAGGTGGGACTACTGGATTACCGTCATGGGAGAGACAAAGGATACTCAACAAAAACTGACCAAGTGATCCTGGTTCCTTTGCACTTTAAGGAAAGCAAAAAAGCTCAATTCTTTTGCTCTAATGTTTATAGCCTGAGAAAATGAAACCCTCAAATGTTTGCTTACTTCTTATATTCATTTCACCTTCTCATAATTCTCCATAATAAGATTAATGCTGGGGAAGGGAAGCACTTTGATTAAATTCTTAAAATGAGCTAGACAATGAGCCAAGCTCCTCGTTAACATCAGCTCTTTTCATATATACGCCCTCCCCCGGGATAGGTACCACTAGCTCTATTTTATGAGGAAAAACGAAAATGTTAAATTACTTGCCCAAGGTCACATAGCCTTGCTTGATGCTCTTTCTATCCTTTCAGAGTGTGCCATAGTCAACTATGAGACAGAAATAATTCTGAGTATTTAAAACAAGATGCAATGTAGGGAGTTGGCTACCTGGGTAGCTACCAGAGGCTGAAAAGCCCGCAATAGAAGGTGAGGCAACCCGAGACTAGAAATTATAGGAAGCTGCTGGAAGGAGCAAGGTCACCCTGCAGAAGCTGGAATTACAGCTGGCCTGTCCTCTAGGAGACACAACTGGAGAGGTCCAGAGGCAGACAGAAGTGGGGGATGGCACCCACATACAACATCCAGTCTCCTGCTAGGGCCTCCCATTGGCCAATCTCAGCTTGAGGTCACCCATCAAGAGAAGTGTAGCCAGCAAAGATCCTATGGGAGACCAAGAGGTGAGGATCTGGCAGACGGGCCCAGGAGCTGCACTCAGGCATGCTGAGGTGAAGGAAAACCAGCTTTACATTTTGGTCCTTCTGCTTGTTTGCTGGATAATCTTACTTAGCAAGTAAAATACATGCAAGAATAATTTCTTTCCTTATTTATGTATTTTGTCTATGAATGAGAGAGACAGACCAAGAGAAAACAGCCCAAAGAGAGTCCTGACACTGTAACCTACCCCCAGCCTTCAGCCAGCCCCAGGTGGAGTATGGCCAAGTGTGTGCCTGGCACATCCAGGGAGGTCGCCAGACTTGAACAGGGAGCCTTCTCATATAAAATTGTCTTGCATAGTGTGGCATTTTACTGTTGTGCCACAATCTGGCCTCGAGAACGGTGAGAAGGAAAATGAAAAGTCACCCCCAAGGGGGGATGGCCACACCACAATCCCTTCTCCACCATTCTTCTCTCGGGATTTTAGGCATGCACGCTTATGAGCCTGGAGTGATTTTCAAGCTGCAGGGGCTGGGACTTAAACCTCGGTTCACTATGTGGGAGTCCAGCACCTTAACCACCACATCACTTGCTGATCCCAGCCTCCTCTTCTTTTCCCTGAAAAAAGTGAAGTACTTCATAGTAAGTGCTGAGAGGTTTGTGGAAATGCAGTCATTCAGTTGAGGAGTATTTATCATTGTCGTGACACAGGACTAGAAAAAAAAGAACTATAACTTACTGTTGGGTTGGGAAGGCAAGGTATATGTTCATGATATAATCAGTAAACAAGATAGTATTAATATATGATAAAGTGCTACTTTGTTTGAGACTACTGTGTAAATAGAAAGATAGGGCAACGCTTGGAATTAGACAGGAAATGGTGGTGTGAACGTGTGCACTGTGCTCCTTCACTGAGCTGTCAAGAGTCTACCCAGGAGCAGGGACCAGCAGTTAGCATAATGGCTATGTCACTGGACTCCCATGTAGTGAACCACAGTTTGAGTCCTGGACCTGGTGACTTAAACTCACGCCAGGCGCGTGTGCATGCGTGCCCAAGATCCCTAGAGGAGAATGGAGGAGAAGGGATTGCGGCGTGACCATCCCCCCTGGGGGGTGATTTTTCGCTTTCTGTCTCTCTGTCTCTCTCTGTCTTTCTGGTGAGTACACATGCCCTGTAGCAAAATAAACCTCTCAAAAAAAAAAAAAAAAAAAAAAGTCTACCCAGGAGCACCCAGAGCTGCGCCAGCCAGCCTAGCCCTGGGAACCTCCCCAAAGATGTCAACTCAGTGGGGTGGTTTGAGGAGCTGAAACTTCTACTTCCTATTGTGGTGCCCACAAATCTCCCCTCAAAACCAGTGGGTTCCAGTCCTGGTTGCACATTAGAATCAACTGGAGAATTTTAGAAAAACATATTCACGTGCAGGCCTTACCTTATTCTAACTAAATCTTAAATCCCTGTGCTCTGGCACAAGTGTTTCCAAAAGCTCTCCTGGTGCCTGTGACATGCACTGAAGGATGGGACCCACTACTAACTATAGGTTGTCGGGAAAGTCATGAGGCATTTTTCTGTTTTTCTCTGCAAAAACGTGTCATGACTTTCCCAACCACCCAACAGAAGGCTTGCAATCCTCAGGAATCCTCCTTCTCCCACTGAAGTAAGCCTTTCTCAGTGTATGATGTGACAGAGCGAGAGAGCTGACGTATGTGTACCAGGGAAGTCCAGAGGGCACTGAGATAACTTTTTATTGCTTCATGATTTTGCTACAGCTGTTCCTGGGTATGTAAATATTTATGGTCTCGCCTCCACATTGAAGAAGGAAATTTCAAGTTTTCAAATAACCTTTACTCTTTTTTTAAACAACTTTATTCAGATGCAGCTCAGAAACTATACAATTCGCCCATTAAAGCATACAAAATTCTCTAGTATATGCACGTGATAGTGCCATCATCACCATGATTTTATGGTAGAATGTTTCTGTGCCCTGAGAGAAACCTCATACTTTTTTTTTCTTTAATAAAGCAGAGGCATTTCAGAGGCACACTCCAATTTGGCACTCTTTTCATAGCTGGCCTTAGACTTGCAGAATCTACTTCTCTGTCTTCTTTCTGTGTTAATATGTGCAGAAGTTAGTTTGGTTTTACCCTGTTTTGCGTGACATGCCTCCTTGTCTGTGTGTGTGTCTAGGTAATGAGGAAGGTGCCCCGTGCTGCAGAGCCAAAGCCCAGCACTAGGAGTAGTTCACTGGGGGAGAGCTCAGGCTCCAAGTTCTATTGCTTCTGTCAATAGTCCTTGTTGATTTCCATGCAGATTTATGGGTTTGCTATTGCAGATTTTTTTTTTTGGAGAGATTTTCAGTATAGGGCACGTGCACTCGCCAGACAGACAGAGAGACAGAAAGCGAGAAATCACCCCCCAGGGGGGATGGTCACGCCACAATCCCCTCTCCTCCATTCTCCTCTCGGGATCTTGGGCACGCACGCACACACGCCGGCGTGAGTTTTAAGCCTCCGGGTCCGGGACGTGAACCACGGTTGACTACGTGGGAGTCCAGCGACATAACCATTACGCTAACTGCTGGTTCCCGCTATTGCAGATTTTAAGATGTAAGTCCTTTCTCTTAGAATGAGGGCAAAGGAAAACTGTACTTGCCAAATACGTAAAGGTGCCATGATTAAAAACAGTGTGGAAAACTATGCCTTCTTGAGAGAAGAAAGGAAATCCCTTTATGGGATTCCCCCTACCTCCAAATTCCTGTAGTACATACCGCCTCTGACCTTCATCTTATTTATTTATTTATTTTTTTGCTACTAGGCATGTGCACTTGCCAGGGAGGTGGGAGAGGGGAGAGAAATCCCTTCCCCACCTCCACCAGGGAGGATGACCACGCTGAACTCCCCTTTCTTCCATTTCCCCTCTTGGGATCTTGGGTCTTTTCAAGCTTCCAGGATGGAACTCGAACCACACTGTGGGCCATGTGGGATCCAGCCACCTTAACCACCACACCACTGTTGGCCTCCTATCTTTCATTCTTAACCTCCATGCAGTTTCCTGTCTTCTGTGACCTTATCCTCCCAATTGAATCCTTGAATGCTTAGGGGCAGACATCCTGACCTATTCTTCCTGTCTTAGTTCTCTCTCCAGCTGCTAAGGTAGAATAGCATTCATAAATATTGTGTGTTTGATTAATTTTATAAGACAAATCAGTTTTAGGATATAAAGGTTTTGTTTGTTTTGTTTTGTTTTTCTTGTGGGTATTATAGAGGTTTGTTTTGTTCTTTTCTTTTAAGTATCTTTTTTTCCTTCCTTCCATGAGCAAAAGAGGAGAGCCAGTACTCCCAGCAGGGTCTTCATGCTATGATTGATCCCTAGTCTCAGCTAGCCCCAGATCGTGGGTATGCACATGCCTAGTCTGGAGGTGTCCAGACCCAAACTTGGAACTTTCTCTTACAAGCTGTCTCACCACTGTGCTGTGCCACCTCTGGCCCCAGTATTTCCATTTTAGAGCACTGAATTGCTCTGAGGACTTTCTTGAGGAGAATCACAAGATCCCAGCTAGTTTTTAACTTGATCTACTGTAGCCTGGTCTCTGGCCTGTAGACCACAATCTTGAGTGGTATGACCTAAGAGGACTTCACCTTTCAGACCCTCAGTTGTTTTATCCGCATTTTATATACCATTCATTATGTATATTTCTTCCAAACTATTGTGTTGAACCTACATAAATTGGAGGGATTTTAAGTGTTTCAGTGGAAGCAAGTAACTGATGATACCGGTTAATCTAGAGGATTGCAATGGGATCTCTTTTAAAATCCATCAGGAAACATTGTTTTATAAAAACTTTAAAGAAACCATCTATGTGTCTATATTTAAGCAAGGAATGGCTGTATGCACATTTACTGTGAGGTAATAAATCATGCTATATAATTGGTTCATCAGCAGAAAGCCAAGTGGAACCATGTGGGTAGCATAGAAACATTGCACATAATGAGGGTGAATTTTCTCATCTTAGAATGGAATAGTAGCACCTCTTGACAAGTAAATAAGGCACTCGAAACAGTAAACACTTAGTAAAACAGTAAATATTGTTGTTAATCCTTGCTTTATTTAATAGGAAGAAAGGTGCAGAATTGTAGATAGTAAGTTAGTGTGATATTAAGGTTCTAAAATGACCAGTTCTAGAAAGAAACAGATTTGGTCAATCTGTATTTGTAGATCTGTCCTTATTTAATACCATCTCCAAATGTTGAATGATTCATTTATAGATGTTAAAAGAGAAACTTAGATAAAATACATTTGGATAGCATTTATTTGAGCAAAGAATGATTCATGAATTGGGCAGCACTGAAAACTGGAAGGTGTTCAGAGAACCCAGCGCCAGCAGCATGAGTAAGGAACCTTTATAGGCTGAATGCGCAAGTAAAGGAAGTACTTGAAGGGCCACCACTAGGAGTTTGCTTTATGTAGCTATGATCTGTGGGAGGTTCCTAGAGCTAGCCAATCATCAGCTGGCTGTTTAGATGGGCAGTTCCTAAAGCTAACCAATCAGCTGGCTGACTGAGGCTTATTTTGATTTGTTTGTTTTTTGAGGGGGTGAGATTTAAGTCATTACAAGAAATACCTCTAAGTTAAGTTTCCGTTGCTTGCTAAGGCTTCCGGTTTAAAGATATCTTCCTTTGCCTCCTTAGGACATGCTACCTGTAAGTCAAACATGTAGAGAGGCTGTTAACTAGTTCTGTCTATCATCTCATTCTTAATCACCCTGTTTTCTGTTTCTTTTGGTGTTTGCTTCCATAATTCTAAGTGATTTACTTGTGTCACTGTTTCTTCAGTTACTAATTTTAGCTAGTATGTTTTTAAACCTTTCACTTGGAAAAATAACTTTAATTTGTATTTTAAATCCTGTTTTCATTTTTGTTGAAGAAAATAAAACAGGGTTCTAAAAACATGGTAGAAACAACTTCATATGGTCCCCTATTTGCTTTAACAGAGCCAAGTAATATTCTCCCTTTTTTTCCCAGCCTGGCCTTTACAAGTCATTTTCTTAACAGTTATTGTATTATTTATCAGGTACCATTTTTTTCATATATATATATGTAGGATTTAAAATGACTCCTTTTTTTAAGATTGCATAATTACTCAAATGATTGCCTTCAACTATGGACAAAGAGACCCTTGACAAGGTCATGTTGGTAAAACAAGCCTTGTGGAGGATTTAAGCCACCAGGCTATTACGGCTTGGCTGTTTTTTTTTTGGTGGATTGTAATTACTAATCCATGAGAGTATTTCTTGTGGGGAAGAATTTTACATTCATGAACGTGATTTATTGCTAGTTTTTACACAGAGAACTAGTAAAGAAATATTTTAATCTGTGTTCTGGTATCTATTTGCCTTTTTTTTAGTGTAATATCTACTGATAAAAAAGTATTATCTAATTTCATTCAGCATGGTACAGAGTGGCAAACAACAGATTTTAAGTCAGAAATCCTGCTTTGTGATCTTTCCCATTTATTAGTTATGTGTCTTTGTGAAAAACACCAAATAACTATTGTATTATTTTTCTCACCATAAAACCACTTAGCCTATTTTTTCCAAATCGGATTTTTTTTATCAAATAAGAATGACTTTGAAAATTACAAAAAATGATATAAGTTATGACTATGACTCTTACTATTATTATCACTCTTCTTAACCCAAATAATTTCACTGACTTACATATCCAAGTTGTGACTCTGCTCTAGGGAATATAATTGTGTTTTATATTTTGGACTAGCTGAGGGTGATTGGGATTGAATTCAAGGGCGAGCCTTTGTGTTTTGTTTTGTTTTGTTTTGTTTGTTTTTTAGAGGTTTTTGCTATAGGGTGCGTGCGCTCACCAGACAGACAGAGAAAGACAGAGAGACAGAAAACGAGAAATCATCCCCCAGGAGGGATGGCCATGCTGCAATCCCTTCTCCTCCATTCTCCTCTTAAGATCTTGGGCACGCACGCACATGGCATGAGTTTAAGCCACCGGTTTCGAGACTTGAACTACAGTGGACTGCATGGGAGTCCAGCGACATAACCATTATTCCAACTGCTGGTCCTAAGCCGTTTTTTTTTGTTTGTTTGTTTGTTTGTTTGTTTGTTTTTTTAAATATCTGGCTCTCTTTCCACTTTCTTGCATGTCCCAGAGTGTGCAAGAGATGAAGTAATTCTTTGTACCCTTATTCAATAGCATACATTTCTTTAATTCTCAAAAAAATAAAAAAAACCTAGTAAACTTATGGCTTATTTTATCTTACTACCGAAACTAATGAACATGTAAGCAACTCGAAGCTTTTACGCACCATATCAAAATGCTTACATTTACCCCCAATGTACTATTAAGAAAAAAAAATCCTGTTTCTAGATGGGATAATGAAATCCCAAAGCCGTCAATAGGAGGTATGTAGTTCTTTCCCCTTCAGGTTTTATCTTTCTGCATCAGTGAGTCCTAACATGGGAGAACTCTAGGGAATCCTCATGAGTCATCAGAAGGGATGGGTGACTGGGAAGGTGGTGGAGGACTCTTGAGTCCACAGTGAACTGAGACGTAAGTACGGTGTCAGACACCGCATAGTCTTTATAGATTTCATCTCTGTGATGAGCCACATGTCTCCTTGCTGGCAATTTGGGCTTTCTAATTCCATGAGGCATTTTGTAGGAGACGAGATGCCGCCTTGGCATCACCATCCACTCTGCATCTGGTTAATTACAGACTGACTTTCTGGATCTCAAATGAATGTTTGTGGCATCCCCTGATTTTGAAAACCACCTACAATGGTATGAAATTATCAACATTCTCAAGTGGAAGATTAAAGGGGTCCCTGCTTTTGAAATTTGTGCATTTATATTTTGGGGATTAATGTCGCTATTACCTTGTATCAGCATATTTTACTAAACATGAACTTTTTTTCCCCCTACATTTGTATAGCATGTCAATGAGAAAACCAGTGGATCACCTTCCAAGCCAGGAGAGAAGAAAGCCTCAGATGAGGTAATTTCTACAACATTAGATTTTCATTTTCCTGTGCTTTTAAACTGTGAGTTCTGTCTTGAAATGTGAAATAATGATGTAGCAAAGAGCTCCTACTGGAATATTGGAAATGTTAATTTTAACGAAGGTCTAAGAGTGTAAGTGGAGGGGCCAGTAGGTGGCCTAGTGGTAATGGTATTGGACTCCCACATGACCAGGCGTGGTTCAAGTGCCCGATCTGGCGGCTTGAAACTCATGCCGGGAGTGTGTGTAAGAGTACCCAAAAATCCTGAGACGAGAAGGGATTGCAGAGTGGCCTTCCCACTGAGGGGGTGATTTCGCACTCTCTCCCTCTCTCTGTGTGTCTCAGTCGAGTGCACGTGCCCGGTAGCAAACATCTCTCTTTTAAAAAAATATAAGTGTAAATCATTACAAGAAATTCAAAATTAAATGTTCCTGGAAAAGGAGACTTTAAAAATAGAGTCAATAGTTTAACAATAGGCCTCAGTTGCTTAAGGTGCTTTCCCTGTAGGAATTGGTAAATCCTAATTGTTTTATTGGCAAATATGGCGGGTATGGCAGGGAAATCAAATGAGTAAGGAAAAGGAAATCTTTCTTCATGTGAGTGTACCATGAAAGGAGGACAGTGATGGCCCAGATTAACCAGTCATTCAGGTTTGTAGACAAAAGGAAGAGACAACTGTTTTATTTGCATCAATTCTGTGGAAATAATAGTAAAACCAAGTCTTCTCACTTTCAGATGTTTTCTTTGAGTCTCTGAATTTCTCCTTTCATAATGGTGTTTTACTCCATTGTGTACCGTGCACACTGACCTGTTTCACTATGGAAGAGTCATGTGAAAATACTGTTTGTTCAAAACGATTGGTGTTTTCCTAGTATCTTCCTAGAAATAGACCGTTTTCCTTAATGAGCATCAGTTTCAGTTTGCCTTACGAGCTGTGTTTTGAACTAGTGTAACACTGCTAGTTTTACTGTATCTTTTTCACTTATTATAGTTAATATTTCTATAATACGATTTTCAAGTCTTATCTTTTTATATATTATATTTAAGCTTCTGCCTTATGATTTTTTTCAAGTGATTGTATTCGTTGTAACCAGTAGTACACACATTGAATCTCACTTTTCATCCATTAGAGGAGGGAAAAATCACTAAGCAATAAACTTGGCCTAAGTCTTGTTTGGAAAATTTACAAAACATCAGTAAGAATTAGATGATTTTTATTCTACACTGAAAATAGAAACCACTTCTTTTCTTCCTTCCAATCAGCTATTGATCCTGAAACTATTATAATCTGAAGTATTATTTTGATCTATATAAAGTCTAAATAAATTTTATTAAATAATTTAATTTTTTTTGCTTCTTAAAAAATTAAAATTAAAAAAAACTAAAACCAAAACAAGGGGCCAGCAGATGATGTAGCGGTGACATGACAGGACTCCCACATGGCCAACTGTTTGAGTTCCGAAACTGGTGGCTTAAAACTCACACAGAGTACATGTGCATGTATGCCCAAGATCCCAGGAGGAGAATGGAGGAGATTCCAGATTGCAGCATGGCCAGCCCCCTGGGGAGTGATGTCTCACTTTCTCTCTCACTGTCTCTCTCCCCCTGGCAAGAACACATGCCCTAAAGCAAAAACCTCTATGTAAAAAAAGAGTATTAGATTTGCCTCCTTTTGGCTGCTTTTTACATGTTAAATCTCAGTAGATATACATGTCCATCTTCATTCTGTAGAAACTGTTATTTCCTACTTGCAGAAGTCATAGAGCCAGGTCCTGAAATGTACTTGGAAATTTAGAAAGTATAAAGTGATTATTTTATTTTTTCTATTATCAATATTAAACAGATGGTTTCCAAACTTTAGCTCCTCTTTCTATTTATTTTCTGTGGTTTCTGAAATATTCACTAGGTAGGGAGGATGTTACAGCTAGAACCTGTTATTACATTCTGCACAAAAGGTTTATTTTTCAACTTTCTCTGATTCTTGTTCACTACCAATCCCCATGAAAATACAATTAAGATGATTTCAAACCAAGAAATTTGTAGTGAAATTTTATACCCATGCAAGACAAACATTTCTTTAAGAATAAAAGAAAACCTGAATTAAAATTTTATCATGTTTCTTTTGGCTAAATTATTAGGAAATAAATTTCCATTTGAAAAACTACTTTTCCTACTTTTCCTTTTATTAGTTTCAAAGTCTATCTGGTATCAGGCAGTTCTTTTGTCATCCTCACCCTTTATTAGATAGTCCCAGATAAATTATCTATTAAATTAACCATTTATGCAAATAATAAACACTTTGTTTTATTTATTTTTATCTTTTTAAAATATATGTCAGTTATTTAATTAAGTTCTTGGGAAAAAATTTAGAACACCAATTTGTGAGGATAAACTCTTTTTGTAAGGGCAAACTTGGATCACAGGTAGCCCTGGAGCTGAGGAACTGTTTTGATTTTCGATTAAAAAAAAAAAAAAATTGCAAGTCCACAGCTTTCTGATCAACCCTGCGCTGCTCTGTAATCTTGTACTTCTCCTTTTCTGCAGCGAGGATCTCACCTTCCTGGTGTCTGGGAAGCTTCTTTTTCTTGAAGTAAGCATCAATGAGGTGTTTTGGGATTTTTACTTTGCTGATAACAATTTTTGTGGAGGTGGCAATGACACATTTCTGGTGTGTTCTATGCAGTGCAACTTGATTGAGGACCAGAGGTCTAGTCACAAGTAGCAAGCCACTGCTCAGCTGCTTCAGGAAAACCACTCTCTTGCCTCTGTGGCGTCCAGTGAGGATGATCAGAATGGTCCCAGGAGTGATGCTGGCTCGCAGCTTTCTCACATGCTGACTGAAGGGTTTTTGTCATGGCTGAACAGTTTTTGGGGCACATCTTCAGTAGGATAATACCTAGGCATTTTGCACAGTTTAACCACCAGGGTACCACCATTCTTGTCCCCACCACCTTGTTTTGTGACAGTGGCAAAAACCTTCTCCTTTTTACTTTCTTTTCAATTCTGGATTTAGTGACCCAGCATTTCCTCTTGTACATGGCCTTCCTGGAATACATGGCAGATTGGGAGTACCTGCCCATGCCATGAACGAGGACAGGTTTCAGCTGCAATGGGGCTTCCCCCTCTTGTATGTTAGCCTTGTGGTCACCCTTTTTAACCTTGCCATTGGCATCAGCCTTCTTGGCTTTGAGTTTCTTCTCCTTAGTATCTGGTTTCTCAGCTTTTTCATTTGCCATCATCTATAATGGAAAAGAAGAACACTTCCTGTTTTAAAACTGTAGTGTTCTTCTGTTGTTTAGACCCCAAAATTATGTTTTGTTATAATTATCTGTTAGTATTAGTCAAGATAAATTGTTTTGCCCCCAAAAATGTCTTTTCCAGTATGACCAAATGGACAACCAGCCAGTTCTTACATAGTCATTCTTGGACCAATTACTTGGAAGCTTAGATATTATTCTAAATATAGAGACATTATTGGTTTAGGCCACAACTGTTAGCCCAGAGTTAAGTCTTTTTATAATGTGTAGATTATAAAGAACGTCATCTCCATACTTATAAAAGGTTTAGAAAATGCTGTCACAAATTCCACCAGGGAAGAACTTGAGATCGCCTTGTGCATACAGGCAGAATGTACTTTGATTTTGTAATTGCAAGGCTGACCTTCTACCTGCATAGCAGGAAGAAAGGATTTTTCTTTATTGACAATTTAAATACTTCTCATTTTGTTTTAACACATTTCTGGGAAATTTAGATTTACAACATATCCTTGTGCCAGAGCCTGGACATATCTGTCTGTTTTGCTCTCTTCTAAATCAGCAGAATCAAAGAAGGGAGATAGGTCTTGCTTGGCTTAAATCATGGCTTTAGACAAAATAAATTTAGCAGCATTTACTTGAGCAAAAGAGTGATTTATGAATCAGATAGCACTCTACACCAGGAGAGGTTCAGAGAGCTTCACTCTGACCAAATTCTGCCCATGTCTATTTGCTATGGTACAAATGGGGTGGGTGACTCAGTAGTCAAGGTCTATTTCCAAAGTGGTCCGTCTCCAAAAGGTCTTCAATTATTTAGGTTATGTACAAATAAATCAATGATGGGATGGTAGCCTTGGAAACAGTTCAGGGAAACTGTTCTACTTTGGCATTAGTTATGCCTTTGAGGTCGTGGTTATAGAACCCTGTGCAGTCTGGATTTGTTACCCATCTTGTCCACCACCCACAGTCAGTTTCCATCCTCTCTCCACAATTACCAGAGAAACACTTCCAAAAACAAGTTATTTCTCCTAAATATTTTCTCAACTACTACTCTGCTGACTAAGAAGGGAGATTAAAAAGTATACTCTGAGTTTGGGTAATGCATTTTTAAAGTAGCAAGTACCTCCAAAGGTTAAGTACCTGATTGTCTCCAAGCATATAAAGTATACTGGTTAGGTCTCCATGGACAAACTGAGGCCTTTGAAATAGACTCACTTTGAACATTTGCTTTCTATGTTTAAGGGCACTTTCTGGTGTTTTTTTCCTTCTCTCTTTATACCCTTCGCATATTATTTAGAGGTGCAAGAAGAGGACAGAGTAGGACTTTGGAAGGATATAGCCAGGAAAAAAATATTTTTTAAAAAACTATTTAAAAAAAAAATTATTTTAACTTTATTTATTTATTTTAATTTGATCAGTGAGGGACAAAGCAAGTGAGCAAGCGAGAGAGAGAAAGAGAGAGAGAGAGAGGGAAAGTGAGAAAGCAAGTCGCCCAGTCTGGGACTCGAGCCACTGTCAGCCATGTGGGAGTCCAGTGCCCTTAACCCCTGCACCACTTGCTGGCCCCAAAAAAAGTTATTAAGTTTAGGTGAGAGCCATTATTTCATTGCCATATATAAAAACATGTGAGGATAAATGCAGCCATGTGAATTTCAGAAGTCTTTCTCCCTTGCTATATTGTAAATTTATTTTTTTTTATTTTTGGACTGTGATCCCTACACAGTTATTAAGTGATCCTTAGACACCTGCTGCGATCTTAATAGAATATTGCAAGTAAAATATCACATGTTACATTGCATTTGCAATACAAATGCTTGAGGATAGAGTAGGGATAGTGTCAATGAGAACTGATGTTTGTCTATACCAATCATTATGAATTCGTCAGGTTCTTCTGAGATGTAGAGGAATTATAAGACCAAAAGTTGAATGGACTAACAAGTCAACGATAAAATACAAACAGCAGAAAAATGAAAACATTTAACTTTTTTTTTCTTTTCTTTTCTTTTGTTTTTTGAAAATTTGCTAGAAGGCACATATGCTCGCTGGAGAGAGTCAGAAAAAGAGAGAGAGAAAATGAGAAAGCATCTCCTTTGGGGAATAATCACACTGCAATTCCTTCTTCTTCATTTCTCCATCCTTTTGGGATTCTGGGCGTGCACACACATGTGCCCAGTGTGTTTTTCAAGTCACCAGTCAGGGACTCAGAATTCACAGTTGGCCATGTGGAACTCAGCTGCTGTATCCATTGTCACCATCTTATCAGCATTTTTTTTTTTTTAGGTTTTTGCTGTAGAGTGCACATGCTCACCAGAGAGAGATGGAGAGAAAGAAAGTGAGAAATCACCCACCTTGTGGGGGAGGGATGGTTACACCGAAATCCATTCTCCTACCTTTTCCTCTTGGTATTTTGGGCATACTCACCCATGCACACAATGTGATTTTCAAGCTGCTGGGTCCAGGACTTGAACTGTGGTCAGCTAAGTGGGAATCCAGTGCCTTAACCACTACACCACCTGCTGGGTCCCCCATCAACATTTTTAAATTGAGTGTAACAAAGAAGTACTTCCAAATCTGCAATCAAATCTATTTAAAGTATTTGATGGACACACCCGGCCATACTGGCAGAGCATGAGCATTTTAGCAACCTATTTCTGTGAAGTCCTGGGGAATGGACTTTATAGTGTAAAATGAGCATGATCTCACAGAGCTCATTTTAAAAGCTTCAGATTTAACAGTGGTTGTATTTTTATGAGTAACAAAAGGGACATATAAATAGAAGAAAATAGGACTTTTTCCTATAAGAAAAAGATGTCTGATATGTAGTCTTTACCATAATAGCATTGGTGACATTCTTTTCCTTAGTCTTTACCTTTCCTCTTCTAAAATGCATGAATTTAAGTATTGAATGACTCAAACATTCAAATATTTTTAATGAAGTTCATCTTTTTTATTTTTATAAAATATGTACTTGTGAAAAACAATGTTATCCAGTCTTACCACTTAACTATAACTGCTATTAGAAAATCATGTGTATGTTCTTAACTTAATGTGATGACAGCACCTAGTCAGAATTACTATATATACAATTCTAGTACTTTTGTATTTTTTATTTTATAATTCTTACTTACATTTAATTGTCGTACACCTTTATGGATTATAATATGGCTTTTTGACACATGTGATCAAAGGATAATCATTGAAGAAAATATAGAAAGTACCAATAAATGTAAAGAAAATAAATAATATCACCTAGACTTTTAGCACTGAGAGAGATGGACGCTATTTACATCTTTGTGCATTTCCCTAGATCATTTTTTTCTTTTCTTTTTTTTTTTTTTTGAGAGGTTTTTGCTATAGGGTGCATGCACTCGCCAGAAAGACAGAAAGCGAGAAATCACCCCCCAGGGGGATGGCCACGTCACAATCCTTTCTCCTCCATTCTCCTCTCCGGATCTTGGGCACGCACGCACAAGTGCCTGGCATGAGTTTAAGCCACCAGGTCCGGGACTCGAACCGTGGTCAACTCCATGGGAGTCCAGCAACATACCCATTATGCCAACTGCTGGTCCCATCTCTACATCAGTTTTCTATGTATTTGTATTATGTTTATTGAAATGTTAAATTCTAAATTTTAAAAAATATTTATTTTATTTTATTTTACTCGTTATAATTATTATTAATTTGACCAGAGAGAGATGGGGAGGGGGAGTGAAAATGCAAGCTGCCAGGTCCGGAACTTGACCCGCAGTTGGTCATGTGGGAGTCCAGTGTCTTAACAACCATGCCACCTGTCAGCCACGAATTCCAATTTTTAAGCAGTAACATAGGCACATATGTTGAAAGGACCTATGTTGAAAATGTTAATGTGCTTTTGATACATAAATCTCCTAATTAATAAAAATCATTAGTGCATGTGGCTTTTAAATACATAGACTGTCATTATTTACTTTACTTTGACATTTATTGTAACATTTAATCTGGTCATTATTTTGTGCTCTGTTCTTAACTTCTTATTCAAAAGGTCGCTTTAGACAGTGGTTTAGCTGTCATTAGCAAATCACAGAAGAGTACCGTAGCAAACATCGTTTTAAGGGCTTATGTGTCATGACAAGAAAGCTCCTGTTAACTGTGGGGAGTTGAGTTTAGCTCCACAAGCTCATGTCCATGCCAAGAGGCAGGAAAGCTGAAGAGCTGTACCAAGGGCAGTCCCACCTGGCTTGTCATGAGACCCAGACCCCAGTGGCCAACACGGCATCCATCTGAGCATCTGATTTGGGAGGTCAAACTACCTATGGGAAGTTCCCAAGTTTGCATGGACTGTAGTTTCCCTGCTTTTTAGTTCTAAATTATTATTTATTTCTTCATTAACTATAATAGAATATTTTTAGGATCATTTTTTTCTCCCCCAGGGAGACACCAATGAGAGTTATTTTCTGAGTCTCCATAAATCCAAGCATGTCTTCCTCTTGACTTCACACAACAAAGTCAGTTAGTACAAAACTGTACAGTGCTTGGGTAACTGTTCTGTTCTGTTCCTTCAAAATTCTGTCCATTGCTCCAAGCTTTTTTGACTTTTTGTTTGGTAAGGATGTCCAAAGAGCCTAATTGGATTTATTTTTAGGAAATTTGTTTTATTTTAAGGAGAGATTTTTACTATAGGGTGTATGTACTTGCTGGAGAGACAGAAAGTGAGAAATCTCCCCCCAGTGGGGATGGCCACACCACAATCCCTTCTCCTCCATTCTCCTCTTGGTGTTTTGGGTTTGCACACACATGTGTCCAGTTTTAAACCACCAGGTTCAGGACTCAAACCATATTCGACTATGTGGGACTCCAGCAACATAACCATTACACCATCTGCTAGTTCTAGGAAGCTTGTTTTCTAGCTATGGTGATTGTCTGATCTTTTATTTTTACAATTTTAAAAACAGTGCTATGTGGGTCAGCTTCATGGTTGGGTGGTTAAGGCAGCTTGATCGAACACAGCTGACTGCACATTTTGAGTCCCAGACCCAGCAGCTTGAGAAACATGGGCATGTGTGCCAAAATCCAAAAGGAGGAAGAGATGGGGCGGGAAAGATTGGGGCATGGTCATTTCCCATGGGGGTGCTTTCTCCTCTCCCTCTCTCTGTCCCTCTCTGGTGAGCACATGTGCCCTTTGGCAAAAATTGGGGGAAATTAAAAAAAGCCAAGCAAGTTATGCCTAAATATATGTTTATTTTTATTTTTTTCCTGGAATGTCTGCCATTTAATTATTTAATTGTTGCTCTTATTTTAGTTTCTCTTACTTCTTGTATATAGTCTGGGATTTGATATTCATTAATTATTCACCTCACAGTTTTCTCTCTGACATTTACCTTTGCATTCTGGGAGAGTTTCTAAAATGCATTCCTTATATTTTAATTTCTGAATTCTGCTTTTTGAAACTTGTAATACAGGCTTACCTTTTGCTATTTTTGGGGGGGGCGGGGGTGCGTCTTTGTAGCCCTTTCTTTCCTCTTCTCCTCTCTCTGTCTCTTTCACCCCGCTATCTTCCCGTCTCACTCCATAGCTCCCTGCTCCGTTTTCACAGAGGTGACGCCATCTTGTTTGCTATCACGGATGCCTGCTCCCTTGTATATTTCTTCTTGTAGTGTATTGTTTTATGAGCTCTATTGTATTTTTCAGCCTTAGGATAGTGATGTTCTCTTCCTTTTTCTGTGGTGTTTTTGAGAGAGAGGATTTTTGTTTTCCTGTTTACTCGTTTAAGTAGAGCTCTTCTGACACCTAGAATTTTTGCAGTTCTAAGGACATCGTCCTTCATTCTCTTCTTTGTCCTTGTCCACAATAGTTGAATCCTCTTAGTTCTACAGCTACTTGGCACATGGATATGCACACACTTCAGGTAAAATACCCACCATCTAATGGGCTTTCATTCAGTGCAGAACTTCAGCTACATGCAATGGAATGCAGCAAAGAACCACACTCTTTATTTAGCATGTACTGCTTCTGGGGCTTCAATGCCTCCTGTCTCACTTCTTTACTTGGAACAAGTAAACTGCAGCATGCCACTACTTCACCCTCCCTGTCATCCTGTCTTCCCACACCCTTCCCACCGAACAACCCTGATTTCTGTTTAGTTGTGGTTTCCAGGATTTGTCGTTTCTGCCTTGGTTTAGAGAGTGGCATTCGTGGGAAAAAAGGTAGGTTACCTCACAAGGAGGACTCCTACCATGACCACTAGGTTTTCAGGACGGTTGTGTACCGCATGGAGTCTGAGCATTCAGGAGAGCACAGGGGGCTTCCTGGGGTCAGGCTTGCTCTGCGTCAGACTCACAACACTGGTGGTCACTAGTTGTGTTTCTCAGTGCATGCAAGCCTAAACTCCTGATAGAAGAATGAAGGAGAAGGAATTGTGGTGCTCTCATCATCCCTCCTGGGGGGCGAGTTCTCACTTTCCCTCTCACTGCCTCTCTCTGTCTCTCTCCGGTGAGCACATGCGCCCTATAGCAAAAACCCAAACAAACAAACAGAAAACCCCCAAAACAGAACACCCTTCTGTTTTCAGATAAACTATATGTAACACCCAGAAACATATGAAAATAACTAGAAGGCAAAAATTTTCTGCGTCATCATTCAATGAACTATTTTATTAGGAGCTGAAGATATACTATACATTATAAATATATATATATACACACACACACACATACACATATGCATGTTTATATATGTATATGCATATACATATATGTATGTGTATGCATATACATATGTATACAGACATATATGCATACACGTATATGTCTATATATATACACACACTTTAAAATTAACAATCTATATTATACCATATGTTGCATAATTACTGGGTCGTCATAAAAGTCATGATACATTTATGCATAGAAAAACAGAAAAGTATGTAATGGCTTTTCCAGTAACCCAATATATACGAAAAGTGGCTAATAAAGAACAGTGAAGCACTTAGACTCTATAAGAGAATATACAGGCCAGCTACAGTGGCACAGCAGTACTGCAACCCTCCGCCATGCTGAAGGTATATTGGGAAGGTCATGGATTCGTGTCTGGGGGTCTCTGTGTGTGCCAGGCCCACATGTGCATGCACGTGATTTTGGCTGGCTGAGGCCAGGGGTAAGATTGCAGCCTGAAGAGCCTGTTGGAGGTGCCTCCCCTTTCTTTGTCTCTTTCTCTTGAAAGGAAGATATACATAAACTTCAAGAAAAATATATATAAACATATCCACATTATATCATACATATTCCCTTTAATATACTTTGGATTTATGGGTCTAATTACTGGCAGTCCCACCAAAATTGTCTCTTGGAAAGACTATACTTTATGGCATGTGAAATTGGAATAAAATATTAGTAGAATATGGAAATAATTAAAACAAAGTTAAATTCAGTGACTTCAGAGTAGATAATAAACCCTAGAACTCTGATAGATTGCTTAAATTTTATTACAGAAAATTCTATCTTATAGTTAGCATTTATTGTTCTTCTCTTTAAATTTAGTTTCTCAAAAGTAATGGAATGACTGGTTCAAAGGGATAATAACCCGAAATCACGTCCCTAGTAAGATGTCTCTGTTGTCTAAGGACCGAAGATACATGATTTTTGTCATGCGTCAGCAGTATTTTATCACGTGACACTATACATAATAGCTTGTTAAAGCCTTACAAAAATTGTTCTTTTGGGAAAGCAAAAGCTCATGGCAGGTTAGTATCATAAAGTCTTTTACATTTCAAGTAGCATTATTATAAAATGCTTAGTAAATGTGTAGAGTATTATATTTCTACTATAAAAAAAGTACGAAAAACTCTCGAGTCCTCATTTTCCAGGACATTATATGAAGTAATGCTGTGATTCTCTAGTTTTAACATGCCTAGGAATTACCTGGAACTGGTATGAAAAACCTAGACTCCTGGGCCCCATCGCCAAAGAGTCTGATCAAGATCAAAGGAGTCAGGATTGTTCTTCTCTTACACGGGACACGTTGTTAGTAATACTGAGGAAATTACTATGGAGCCTGGCACACACAAGCCTGCCTTCCCTCCCTCCTTTCTTACTTCCTTTATGTGCACTCGCAAGAGAGAAAGAAAGAGAGGAAGCGCACCCCCACGGGGGATGGTCATGCTGCAGGCCCTTCTCCATCGCTCCCTCCTCTCAGGACTTGGACACGCACGCACTGATGCCTGGTGTTTTACAAGCCGTCAGGTACAGGACTCAAACTTGCAGTTGGACATGTGGCCTTCACCACAGGCCACCAGCTGGCCTTCTTTTTTCTTTCTAAGGTGACTCCCCACATCCCTGCCCAGCCCCCATCCTCACCCCCACCATGCTGCCATGTCCTGGGAACAGAGCTCTGGAGCACATTAGAAGAGCTGCAGTTTCCAGAAGTCATTAGACCATTTGGAAGCTTTGGTTGGAGGAAGCAGGGGCTGGTCCTGTTTCTTGCCACTTCTCCCAAACCTTGTCCCTTTGGTTGTTTCTTTTTTCCTTTCACTCTCTGTCAAATGACTCTTCTTTAGATCACAGTTTAATTCAATTTTTTTCATCACAAACTGTTTTCAAAGATTTCTTTTGAAAGTACTTAAGCTCCCAATCCATTTTCTCTCTGATCCTTACAGCCAAAATGCTTAGTTAAAACTATGGATTAGAAAAAGAGTGTCAAGAGAAGAGAAAAGCTGAAAGCAAATGTTGACAAATGCTCACATGTAACGAGAGAAAGGAGAAATTGCGAACAAATAAAAAAAGCAACAGTCAAAGGGGTCTGGGAAGCTGATAAAAGAAAGGTGGAAGACAGAGTGGATGGCAGCAGGGCTTAAGCTTCCAGGATTTCAGAGTGATGGGGGCTGAGACCAGCCCTCCACCGGAGATGGGATAACAGGAGTCTCTTCTGAGCTGTTTCTGCGGAGTGACAGGACTATCGGCTGCCCCGTGGTTACTATTGAGAGGGTACTGAGGAGGGGGAGATTCTGCAGATGACACTCCTCTTCCAATGTGCAGAGATTCATTGGGTCATCAGAAACATCATGATATGTTTTTCTTTTTTGGAGAGGTTTTTGTCATAGGGCACGTGCGCTCACCAGAAAGACAGAGACAGAGAGACAAAAGCAAGAAATCACCCCCCAGCGGGGATGGCCATGCTGCAATCCCTTCTCCTCCATTCTCCTCTCAGGATCTTGAGCACACACGCTCACACACCCTGTGTGAGTTTAAACCACCAGGTCTGGGACTCAAACTGTGGTTGACTACATAGGAATCCAGTGACACAGCCATTACGCAATCTGCTGGTCTCCATGATGTGTTTTTCTATGCTAAAGATGGCATGACTTTTCCGACAACCCAATACATACAGAACAGCAGATAAAGCCTTTCCCCACCAAAAAAAAAAAAAAAAAAAAAAAAAAAACAAAACAAACGGAAGCTAAAACTAGTGTTTATTTATACTGTAAGGGGTAAGTACTATAAAGAAAAAATCATTCATGACACTCATTAGAGAAAAGTAAGACAGACTTCGTTCTTTAGGTGCAGGGACCACTGCAATGGGCTTCACCGTAGGAGGGAGACTGCACCAACCCTGACCACAGTAAGAAAGAGTGGGATTCAAACATGGAGCAGGGTGGGAGAGTCAGCAAATGGAAAGCTATTGAGAGAAAACATCAGGCATTAGGAGAGCTCTGGCCAAACTGACCTGACAGGATTCTTGCTCAAGGTAGGCCAGGGTGACCAGCCATCACGTGAGGGGTGGTGGAGGATGAGGATGAACCCCCTACCCTGAGCAGATAATAAGGATAAGGGGTTCTGGCCCCAGCGACTTAGCAGGCTTCTTGCTAAAATCAGACAGTGCAAAGATGAACATGCAAGTCAAACGTCAAGGCCTCGGTGAAAAGGTGCTCAGAGGAGCCTGGGAAGAGTTTGGTCAGTGCGGCCCAGATGGTTATGTGTTAAGGATTTCAGGGACTGTCAGTACTATTCCCTGCCAGTGGTTTATAGGCAAATGGACTGTCTTATCAACTAAACAGTATCAACCAAGAAAGGCATTATTGGAAAGAAGTCACAAGTGAGTTCTAAAAATATGTTTACCTTTAACCATTACAACTCCAAACTTCCTAGTTGGTTATTTATTAATATAGCAAGGTTGGCATTCCTGGGCTCTGTCTTGTAAATCAACCCTCTGGTTCCTGAATGATCTGATGTGAACTCAAAGAGCATATATTTTGGAATTTTGTACACTGCTGAAATAGCTCTCTCTAAAATCTAGAAATACAGTTATGAAGAAAAATGTCTCTCTTATAGGAAACTGAGAGCCAAGAAGTCCTTATATGCACATTCCAATTTTGGTTTTATTTAGTAACTGGGGTAAAAATTGCTTCCCTGAATATAATTTTGTCAACCATTCTTTTTCCTACTTACTTTTTTAATGTAGTGAGTAGGCTAGTAAAGTCTGAAACCATACCTTTCACTGAAAAATGAAGTAGAAAACTTAATGCTTTAATGTGAATTTTAAAGACCAGGAAAGTTCTACCAACCACAAAGGAGAGATTGCTGAAGTATTTGTTGCCTTTGATATACTGATATCAGCCTCCATGTTAAAGGTATAGTTCAGGAGACACCCAGTGGCTAAAAGTAGGTAATTCCTTGCTGAATAAATGTTCAAAGCATTAAGGAATAAGCTCTTGCCTTGGCAGTGATAAGACATGGTTGGCTTGGTTTTTCTGAAGGAGCACACATTAGGGGTGTCTGTTTATATTGTGTGCGTGTGTGTGTGTGTGTATGTGTGTGTGTTTGAGAGGTTTTTGCTGTAGGGCGCATGTGCTCTCCAGAAAGACAGAGAGAGACAGAGAGACAGAAAGCGAGAAATCACCCCCCAGAGGGGAATGACCATGCCACAGTCCCTTCTCCTTCACTCTCCTCTTGGGATCTTGGGCACGGACGCACACGTGTCCAGCGTGAGTTTTAAGCCACCGGGTCTGAGACTTGAATCGCGGTCGACTACATGGGAGTCTAGCAACATAGCCATTACACCAACTGTTGGTCCCATGTATGTGTATGTTTTTAAGAGGTTTGTAAGGAGCAGCAGTTGAGAATGTCAAATAAATGACTTAGAATCAAGAATAAGAAAAAGCAATTAAACTTTTTGACCCAGAAATTCCAGCTTTAAGAATGTGTTCTAAGTATATAACCAGAGTTGTGCTTGATTGCTTGGAAACTTATATACAAGGGTATTTAGCATGTCTTTATTTATAGTAAAAACAAACTGGGGGTGGGAACAAATGTGCAGAAGTAATGTGCTGGTGAAACTATGGCACAGACATAGTGACTATTTAACAACAGGAAAATGTTTACGTTCGTGCAGGGGAGGTTTCTGCTGACACAAAAACACATGTTTAAGTAGAAGAGCATCTCTTAGATATGAACAAAGAATGACTTAAAAACAAAGATAGTGGGGGAACCAGCAGTTAGCGTAATGGCTATGTCGCTGGACTCCCACGTAGTCGACCGCGGTTCGCGTCCCGGACCCGGTGGCTTACAACTCACGCCGGGCGCGTGTGCGTGCGTGCCCAAGATCCCGAGAGGAGAATGGAGGAGAAGGGATTGCGGCGTGACCATCCCCCCTGGGGGGTGATTTCTCGCTTTCTGTCTCTATGTCTCTCTCTGTCTGTCTGGCGAGCGCACGCGCCCTATAGCAAAAAAAAAAAAAAAAAAAAAAACCTCTCCAAAAAAAAAAAAAAACAAAGATAGTGGGACCAGCAGATGGCATGATGGTTACGTCACTGTACTCCTATGTGGTCGACTGCAGTTCAAGTTCTGGACCCAGCAGCTTAAAATTCATGCCGTGTGCATGCCCGAAATCCCGAGATGAGAATGGAGGAGAAGGGATTGCAGTGTGGCCATTCCCCCGGAGGGTGATTTCTCACTTTCTGTCTCTCTGTCTGTCTCTGTGTCTTCAGCAAGTTCCATAGCAAAAATCTCTATTTTTTTTAAAAAAAAAAGGAACAAAGATAGTTTGGGGGGCAGGAACTCTTAAATGTTTTTAGTTCATGGCTCCTTTGAAATCTGATAAAAATTGAGGTTTTTTTCCTCTGAAAAGTACACGTATGTATGACTACAATAAACACTTCTCCCCATGTAGCATATAATTTAAAGAGGTTTCTTGATACATACCATCCCCATCTCTGCAGGTGTAATCTTTTTTTTTTTTTTTTTGAGAGATTTTCGCTATAGGGCGCGTGCGTTCGCCAGACAGACAGAGAGAGACATAGAGACAGAAAGCGAGAAATCACCCCCCCGGGGGGATGGTCATGCCGCAATCCCTTCTCCTCCATTCTCCTCTTGTGATCTTGGGCACGCACGCACACGCGCCCGGCGTGAGTTTTAAGCCACCGGGTCCGGGACGCGAACTGCGGTCAACTACATGGGAGTCCAGCGACATAGCCATTACGCTAACTGCTGGTTCCCTGCAGTTATCCTGGTCCCCTTCCCTTATCAAGTGAAGAGAGTTAGGAGGCACCATCTAATAGTATTTCCTGTTTGGCTTGTTGAGGTCTGACATGCCGCCATTAGCAACTTCCTTAAGTTTGAGTTCAGCATTGTTTTCCTGGGGGTCTTGTTTAAAATAGTATGTATTCCTGGATAATGTATTAATTATGAATCCTCTAGAGATAAATAATGTGGCAGAAAGGGAGAAGAAGGAAAAGAACTGCATAAGCACTGTTAATTCTGTGGATTTGGTAAAGGTAGTGAAGAACTAGGGATTATTTGATGATAATAATGGCTAAGATATATAGGCACACACATGTGCACACATGTGCACACGCGGGCACACATGCACACACCTCTTACAGCAGCCTCATTCTCTTGATGAGGAAACGAAGCACATGTGGATCAATTGATCCGTCCAAAGCCATGTCGTTATTTAATAGTGGAATTCACTTTCCAGAGCCTGTGCTTTCCACTTGTGCTGGACCTCACGTGGATCATAAATGACTTATATTACGAATTCTACCGTGGAATGTGGAGGCCAACTCCATGGACACTATTACTCTCAATTTTTGTCATTCACGTCTCTCCCCTTTTATTTTCCTCCTTCTTTCTCCTTTTGTATTCTCTTTTCATTCACAAAGATCGTATACCAAGTTAAATCATTCCAACTCCCATGACGTAGGTGTTGCCATTCCCACTTTGTAGGGAGGAATGGAGGTTCAGAGTGATGTTAAGTTAAAGCACAGGCAGAGCCAGGAGAGGACTAGCACTTGCCTGACTGGCCAGCGCAGCTGCCTGGAGACTAGCGTGGCTTGAGTTGGACCACCTTGAGGACTTCCCCCTGGAGATGATGAGTGGGCACTGAGTACTCAGAAAAAGATGCACTCCCTGGAGGCGCCCCCCACAGTGTGTGCCAGGAGGGCCATTCTGCATGGGACACTGGATTCAGTGAGTTTCTACGTAATGTGAGTTACTAATGTGCCTTACTTATTGGTACTGCCCAGGGCCAACATACTCTATTTACTGCATTGCATAAAAGCATAAAAGAACTCATATTTATCTGTAGACTAATTAAATCACAGTGTAAAAGAGTTTTTGTAAATAGGAGTCACTGTTTTATAATTGCTAGTGTTGGAGACTCTGCCTACTCTTTTGAAAGACAGTCTTTTTCTAGATACTATTTTTAAATGAAGCCTGCGTCTTCACATGGAAACCCAATACTTGTCATTTTATAAGGTGACTATTAAGTAATGAAATTGATTTCTTAACAAATATGCCAAAACTTACATATCTTAATTAGAATTTTAATTATGAAAAATACTGCATTTTAAGTCTAGAACACCATTGATTTTCAAAATTCACTGATTGGAATATGCTAAGAAAGGAAACCAAAACTATAAATGAAATCCTTTTTTAAAAAATGAATTATTGGGACCAGCAGTTGGCGTAATGGCTATGTCGCTGGACTCCCACGTAGTCGACCGCGGTTCGAGTCCCGGACCCGGCGGCTTAAACTCACGCCGGGCGCGTGTGCGTGCGTGCCCAAGATCCTGAGAGGAGAATGGAGGAGAAGGGATTGCGGCGTGGCCATCCCCCCTGGGGGGTGATTTCCTGCTTTCTATCTCTCTGTCTCTCTCTGTCTGTCTGGCGAGCGCACGCGCCCTATAGCAAAAACCTCTCCAAAAAAAGAAGAAAAAATGAATTATTTTAGCTAGCTTTATTTATTTATTTATTTATTTATTTATTTATTTATTTTTAATTCGACCAGAGGGGGACAGAGCAAGAGTGAAAGCGAGAGAGAGAAAACAAGAAAGCAAGCCATCAGGTCTGACACTCAAACCGTGGTTGGCCATGTGGGCCCTTAACCACCACGTCACCTGCCAGCCCATGTCTGAAGCTTTCTACTACTGATTTTAAGATGCATTTTTATGGAAGTGGTATTAAACAGGAATGAACATGACTTCAACTCAGTAAAATTTAGTAGTAACCTAAAAATGTATGTAGTTATGTTTTCCATTGTTCAAATAATTTTTAAAGTATTCCACTTTTGCTTTCAGAGCATGAAATAATTTCCATCTCTCCCCTTAATTTTTTTTTATTAAACTCAATCTTATTCAATTAACTTTTTCATATTTTTAGATATGAATCTGGTTAACTTTCGTTAGCTTCAGTAACTTAAATCTACATTCAAAGGATCCGTATTGTTTTTTATCTCTGAAGACGTTCTAACAATGTGTTGCATTTCCTGAAGACAGTTCAACAAACAAGGTTTCAAAACATTTGATCAGTTACCTGAGTGTGCCAGCTGCTGACCCTTTCTACTCTCATTTAGATGCAAAAGTTTTGTGTCCTTGTGTGCTTGAAGGTTTAGACTTGTGTAACATCTGATCTGTTGATATTACTTATGGGTCATTATAAGCTATTGAATCCTTTAGCCTGCTGGCTCTGAAGAGCTTCCAAGGAGTATGTACCATTACTCTGGTGGAAAATAGTCCACCATTTTGGTATGGTGGGATGTTGGGAAGCTTCTCGTACATTTACTTTTTTAAAGTTTATTTATTTTTGCTGAGAGAGCAAGAGAGAGCACCACCAACAGAGTAATGATGTCATAATTCACCCTAACCTTTAACCAGCCCCAGATTGTGGGCATATGCATGCCCAGGGTACTTAGGGATGTCTCCTGACGAGCTAGGAGGAGTCCTCCCACGTGGGGTTGCTTTGCAGAGTGCTGTGTTTTACCACTTCAGCACATCTGCTTCCCTTGCCCACCCTGCACCTACTCTCATTTCTGCTGCACTTTGGGGTAAAGAAGGGCGTCACTGGCTTGGAGGAAGCAGGACCTCTGACCACTTTGACACCATCCCCGTGGCAGGGAAAGGCGCAGTTTCCAGGGGTGGGGTGCAGTAGCAGCAGCTGTTACCCTACAGGGGATCACAGCATCACTGATAGTGTTTGGGGATGGGAATCTGAAACCCCAATTGCTCCTTTCTTTATCCCCAGCCCTTATTTGGGATTTATTGGCTGCTTGGATTGGTAGGCTTATGTCTTCGTCAACTTCGGAGATTTTGACCTTTTTTTTTCCTTCAACCATTTGTCTCCTCACCACTCACTTGTTCTCGGAGGCTGCAGTTACACCTGGACTAGCTGCCTGACGTTGTCCCTGGCCCCTGGATACTCTGCTAGTTTCCTCTAGTCCTTCTCCCCTTGGGTTTCACTTTGGATCATTTCTATTGCTGTGTCTCCAGGAGTCAAACTGCACCACTGGCCATGTAGGATCCAGTAGCCTGAACAGCTAGACCATGGGACCAGCCAGTGAAAGTTTTGAAAAAATGTCTTCCATGCCTCACCTTAAGATGCTTTTAAAAACTCTTTTTAGGGCCAGCCCCATGGTCTGGTGATGAAGGAGTTGGATCCACATAGCTGACCGTGAGGTTCAAGTCCCCAACCTGACAGCTTGAGAAACATGCCAGGTGTATGGTCACGAGTGCCCACAATCCCGAGAGGACGGAGAGATGAAGGAGAAGGGACGGTGGCGTGGGGCGGGTCTCACAGGGGTGCTCTCTGGTTTTCCTTCTCTCTCTGTCTTTCTCTCTAGGGAGTGCACATGCCCTCGGGCAAAAAAAAATTTAATTGAAAAAGTAATTATAGAATCACAGAAAATTGCAAAACGGTAGGGAGAAGTCCCATGTACTCTTCATTGAGCCTTCCTTTGGTTACTCGTATGTAACAAGAGTACAGTACCAAAACTAGGAAACAGACATTAGTACAGTGTGTGTACATAGTTCCTGCTGTTTTTCCACATGCGTAGATTTATGTAACCAGCACTCCGATCGGGATGAGAGGCCAGAGCCACAGCAGCATGCTTTTTGAACATTATTTCCATATTCTGGAAAATAAAGGTGTGTTGTTCTGCTTCTATGCATGGCTTGTACTTTGTGTAGATATAGATATGGATTTTATCCTGCTGGCTGCTTGTTTGTGGTTGCTCTAAGTGTTCTTGAGCTTTGCTCTGGGGCACGGGTAAGTGACTTGGAAACAGCTTTTATTTATTTATTCATTTGCTTGTTTTTATTTTTAAAAATTTGATATAGGGTGCATGCACTTGCCAGAGAGAGACAGAGAGAGGGAAAATGAGAAATCGCCCCCAAGACCGGATGGCCATGCTGCAGTCCTTTCTCCTCCATTCTCTACTCTGGATTTGAGGCATTTACACACATGTGCCCTGAATGATTTTCAAGCCGCTGGATCTGACACTTGAGCCACAGCTGGCCATGTAATCCAGCGTCTTCACTACCATGTCACCCACCAGTCCCCTCACTTTCTTATGTAAGAACTTTGATGTAAAAAGGAAAGAACCTTATCGTGAAAAGAGGGCTTGGCCCAGTTCATCCTTCAGTGTGTTCGTTTACTGTGAAAGGTCTGAATGCAGTTTCAGAATCGAGTTAAAATGTTCCCATCCATCCACCCCGACAGAACTTACTTCTTTGTTCATATACTAATGAGTGTAAGCATCCTCCAGGGATCCTGCTGATGTTTAAATGCGCAACAAAACCTGTTGAAATCATACAGTATTGTGACCTGACACCTTGTAGCACCTTGAAGGTGTTTTTGCAACTCGCAGTAAATTTGTGAGGTCTGGCTTATTCCTGCAGGTTTTCAGTTTGATCTCGAATCCCCTCCTCCCAAATACACACACGCACACCTTTGTGTGACAATGTGGGCACCTGTAGGACCCACAGAGCAATGTCCAGAAGGGCTCTGAGGGCCACACTTAGTGGGCAGCCTTTTGGCATTAACCCTACAAATGGTCCTGAGGTCCCGGCTCCCCTTAGCTAGCATCAACTGGGCAGTCATAGCATGCCTGGCTGGAGGCTGGCTGCCTCAACTTCCCAGTTCATGTGATCCACAGGGCACGCTCGGGGCCGGAAGTAGCCCGTGTTCCTGCCAGTCAGAATCACTGGACAGAGAATCATCTCAGTATTGAAAAACACACAGTCCTACTTCCATGATAGAAATAAACAAGCTGTTTGTGTGAAAGCCCTGTGCAAAACACGTCTGGTTATCAACAATGTGAAGGTTTCTCCCACACACCAATTTCCCAGTTCTCAGCGGCCACCTACTATGTCTCTGACAATTCAATTCAATTAGGACGCTACCGAGAGTTAGTACAGACTCCATAGATTAAAAGCTCAGTCCCCCCTCAGATGCCAGTCACAAGTCCCAGGCTGTGACCTGTATTTCTGAACAAACAGCCGTAAATCAGGTTCCCATGATCCACTCCTTGAGTTGGATCATTTGCTAGTGTGACTCCCAGACACTTATGTTTACTGGTTTATTATTTGATAAAAGATGTGATGAGGGATGCAGATGAACAGCCAGATGAAAAGGTACCTAGGGCTGACTGTACGGTTTGAGTCCCAGACTCAGCGGCTTAACACTCACACGAGGCATGTGTGTGTGCATGCCCAAAATCTCAGGAGCAGAAAGGAGGAAAAGTGAGTGCAGCATGGCCACGCCCCTCCCCCCCCCAGTGTAAAAACTCTCTCTTTTACACAGAGAGTGCTTCTCATTCTCCACAATCCCTGTCTCTGTGACAGGCATACACACACTATAGTAATTAAAAAAAATAAATAAAAAGGTGAAAAAATTAGATTTTTCCTTTTTTTTTTTTTTTTTGGAGGGGGGAGCTTGTCTAGGATCAAATGAAAAATAAAAATGAAGATGTTGAGGGGCCAGCAGGTGACAGCGGTTAAGGCCCTGGACCCCCACATGGCTGACCGTAGTTTGAGTCTCAGACCTAGCAGCTTGAAACTCACGCCGGTCATGTGTGTGCGCATGCCCAAAATACCAAACAGAGAACAAAGTTGGGTAATTTGTTGATCTGCTAGATTGCAGTCTGGCCATCCCCCCAGGGGATGATTACTCACTTTCTGTTTCTCTGTTTCTCTCCGTCTCTCTGGCAAGCACATGAGCCCTATAGCAAAAGTCTCTCCAAAAATAAATAAATAAATAAATAAATAAATAAATAAATAAATAAATAAATAAAATGAAGAGGTTGACATAGATAGCGCCACATCATGGCATTCTCATCGCTATGTCTTGTGCTCAGTCTTTTACAAAGAATCTACTTATACAATATGGTTATCAGAAGCTATTTTGAGTATTTGTCTTTCTACTTTGAGAAAGACTAGACAATCTGGGTACGATTTAGGCCATCCCCTCTTTCACCGACTCATACATCCCACTCACATTACTGACTTTTTAACATCCTCTTTTCTTTCTGGCATGTCTAGCCAGCATTTTCTTCTCTTGGTGGTAGTGCATGTATGCTTGCCAGAGACTACTTTACGGTGATGCCTGGGAGGCTGGAACTCCCACAAATGCCTGTGAGGCTTCCTTGAAACTATGTTATAAAGGTCTGTCCACCCTGGAGGTTTTCCTGAAGTACTTAGCCAGTGGACACATAAGATTATCCTTTGAGGACAGCAGGCTGAGCTGGGATTTTTCTGCTTGCGAAAGCAGCATTTACCTGAAGGAAGAGAAGCCTTCAGCTCAGTCTTCCATGGGGCATTTTAACTTATACAAGCAATATACACACGGCTAAATAGTTCTTCTAAATGGTAAGGAAGCAAGCCAAATTATTCTCAGTTATACATATGAAAAATTTTTACTACATATATACAGAATACTTGAATGTGTTATGTATCAGCTAATTAATACATTACCATTCCTGTGTAGTGATTATAGCACATTGTTCACATTTTATAGACCCTGGGGCATTATCTCACATTTTACATTATAAGGTTCTATAGTTTACATATTTGCTTCTTTGGAATGTTGATATTTGTACGTAAGAGGAATAGAAAGGCTTTGTTGAGAAAGCAGCTGTGTATTTTACCTTTCCTTTTTTCACTCACTTTCTTTTTTGCTTCCAGTTATATATATAAAAAAATACATAAAAGCCCAAAAAATAATTTAAAAAAATAACTCTTGGGACCAGCAGTTAGCGTAATGGCTATGTTATTGGACGCCCACATAGTCGACCACGGTTGGAGTCTCGGACCCGGTAACTCACGCCGGGCGCGTGTGCGTGCGTGCCCAAGATCCCGACAGGAGAATGGAGGAGAAGGGATTGTGGCGTGGCCATCCCCCCTGGAGGGGTGATTTCTTGCTTTCTGTCTCCCTGTCTCTCTCTGTCTGGTGAGCGCACATGCCCTATAGCAAAAACCTCTCCAAAAATAAAAAATAAAAAAATAAAAATAACTCTTAACCCAACCATCAGATAATAACTCCATATGAACTTCAGGAATCACACTATATATACGATTTTATAATCAGATTTTCCTTTGTGTAGAAATAGATATGTTTCTATTTAATGAAATGTTCTCTTAAGACGTGGTTTTTAGTAACTATGTGATCCTATTACAGTACCAGGACTTAACCCCTTAGGGGAGACGGGTCAGGTGGCCAAAAGAAGAGAGTTGTCAGCAGACATTCTGGTACTAGGTGTGAACATGGCCAGGCTGGGCTTTCGTTTGTTTGTTTCATTAGTGGGCACATGTGCTCTCCAGAGAGACACTGAGAGACGGAGGTAAAGGGAGAGGAGAGAGCAGTCCCTGTGGAGCCTGGCACACTGCAATCCCTTCCCCTCCATCTCTCCTTCCTTTCAAAATTTTGGGCATGAGAACATTCACACGTGCCATGTTTCTGAAGTCAACAGCTCTGGGACCTACCAGTGAGGTCAGCCATTAGGATCCAGCTGCCTCGACACCAGACCATGCAGCTGGCCCATGGCCATATTATGTATTCATGTCATCCCTCAGTCCCTTCACTCATAAAATAAGGAATAACAATCATAGCAATTTTGTATCAGTTAATGTAGAAATTAACTAAGCTTATTATATATGGTGCTTAGAGTACTCAGAGCAATGTTCTAGTAGATTTTATTATTAGAGTATTATGCTATTGTGATCTATAATTTTATTATTCTACTAGGATAATTATTTGGCATATCATAAATTCTCAAAACAGTCATAGGTTCTATATTGATTTCAGATTTTTGATACTTTAATGCTGTCATGGATATCTTTGAAGAAAAAGGCTTTTTCTCTTCTCTTGTTATTTGCCTAGGATTAAGTAGAATTACATCCTGGGTACATGTTGCTAAGTCGCTTTCCGTGAAGGCTGTGCCACTGCACATTCTCTACAGAAAGCGAGAAACCAAGCACAGTGAGCGCTGTTTCCGGGCATGCGTTATGGTGAGAAATGACAACTGCCACATCAGGACTTTTTCAGTTTTCCAGAATCATTGAATATTGAACAGCTGAGATTTAGTCAACTTATTGTTCCTTTTCAACATTTATATAATCTTCAGGTAACTTGTGAAAACATGGAAACACGCTTACTTTTGGTGTATTTAGTCTGTGACCTGATTTTTGCTTGAGAAGATACTTGCCTTGGTATGAAAATAACTCCTCAACTACATTGTTAAGGTCTTCTCTCCCACTGAAACGAATATTTTCTATTTTCAAGAAAAAAGCAGCAAGCCTTGGGAGCAGTCAGTATTCCAGAACCTATGCTGGTGGAACATCTCCAGGGACCAAGGTCAGTACTTTCTGAGCACAGAAAGACCCCTGATCCATCGGTGTGGCTGGGCCTTGGTGGGAAGACAGACAGCTCCTGTATCTCTGGAAGTTTTTGAATGAATATATCATTTCTGTGCTGGGGGCGGGGGTGGGCCGAAATTTCTTAATAATGATTTAAAACGTAGTAGAACCATTTATGTAATAATTCTTCTTAGCATGTGACAAGAGTTTGATAAATATTAATAAGTATATAAATATATGGCAATAATGTTGGATTTTTGCTCATTTTGTGAGTAGGAATATAGATCTTCTACTTCTTCAGAAAAGAATTCAAATCCCCCTCAATGAGCATGGACCGCACCAGGCTTTGCTGAGTGCTCTGTAATTATCTCCTGCACTTCCCTCACAACCTTATAATTATCATTCCTGCATAGCCAGGAAAGGGAGGCTCAAAGAGGCTAAGTAACTTTGACAGTCCCCAGAGCCAATGCGATGGACCCAGATTTCCTGTTCATACAAGGTCCTTGATAATGTTGGAGCTCATGAACTCTGCAGTTTTTGATAATGTAACATTTCAAAGTTTGTAATTTACAAAAATCACTGGAATGTCTCCTTTTAAGACGAGAAACTATAGTTTTACCCAGTAGCTTTTAATAAATAAAGTCACTCTGTTCAACCCATTTTAACTTTGGGATCTTCCAGTGTATCCAAGTTTGACTAAAACTTTAACCATTTTTAAGACTGTCTATACAGCTATTTAAAATAAGCACATTTCAAGGTCAGAAGCTGATTTGGTGGTTATGATGCTGGATTCCCACATGGCCAACTGCAGTTTGAGAACCAGACCTGGTTATTTAAAAATTACAGTGGGCATATGTGCGTCGTGCCCCAAACCCAGGAGGACAGTGGAAGAGAAGGATTGAGGGATTGCAATGTGGCCATCCCCCAGGAGGTGATTTCTCACTTTCTCTCTCTCTCTCTCTCTCTCTCTCTCTCTCTCTCTCTCACATCTCTCTGGTGAGTGCATGCACCCTATGGTTAAAAAAAAAAAACAAACCACACACCTAAAATAAATAAATAAATAAATAAATAAATAAAATAAAATAAGCACACTTCCTTTAAAACTAGCAACTAGCAGTTATCCAGTGGAAACCTGTGGGCTTTTTCATGTCACTTGCTGGGTGAAGAGTCGGTGTTTTAGTGTCTATGAGAGCTCTGGCTACTCTGCAAGATCCCAGGGATAGCAACACCAAGAATCATCTGAGAAGTGAGAAAGGGCTGGACTCTCTAAAGTGACACGGACACAGTCGGGATGGAACACCACACATCCCCATTTTAGGCCTGTGATGGTGTCACATAGACTTTTTCAAGTTTCCTCTTCTACTAGCCAGCAAAAGAATAAAAATTACTCGAAGACTATGAATTTTAGTCCGTCCAGGAACCCTGGTGTCCAGATGGCTTCCAGAAGTGCAGAGCAGTGAGCCATCACTGCACCACTGTGGGTAGGCCTGAAAGGATATGAACAATACAGCAGTGACTTAGTGTCCAGGACAACATAAATTCAAAACTGAGGTGTGCTCTCCCTTAGCCATTCTGTCACTGCTGGGGGACACTACAGCGTGATGCTCGCTGGGCGAGAGACGACTTGCTCAGTGAAACAACCCAGATGGGAATATACTTTTTGTCACTTTTTTAAAAAGTTTGCTATACGGCATGTGAGCTCACCAGAGAGAGGAGAGAGATGAGGGCAGCCAGGAAGGGATGCCACGCCTTAGTCCCTTTTCCTCCGTTCTCTAGAGCATCTAACTGGGAGTATGGCTTCTCTTGTCAGAGATATTGAGAGGCTTATTTGAGAGGCTTTATTTAAAATAAAATTTATGGGGCCAGCAGGTGGCATTGTGGTTGAGGCACTGGACCCCCTACATGGCTGACAGTGGTTTGAGTCCTGGACCTGGCAGTTGCTTTCTTGCTCTCTCTCTCTCTCTCTCTCTCTCTCTCATCAAATTAAAATAATAATAACAATAACAAATGGAATCAAATAAATAGATCTTTAAAAAATAAAATTTATAAAACACTTAATTAGCCTGGTTTAGTATTTAGTAGGTGCTGGAAAAAATAAATATTTTCTCTAATTACTCTTGTTAGTCCTCAGATCCTATTGTTTGGAAGTGTCTGCTTAAAAAGACATCCAAACATGTCTTATCTTTTGTAGTTATTGGGAGCTTATATTAACTGACACTTAAATTATGCCTTTAAAAATGAGAAGCCTCATTAGCAAATGACAGTAAGTGAAATCCTTTGTAAATGTTTTCTAGGGTTGCTACTACCTAGACTTCTGGAGGTTCAGTAGATTATGGACAGCCACACCAGTGCTTTCTTTTTAAGACTTGTGACTTGAAAATGACAAGAATCAGATTCTTTTCCATTCCCCCCCACACACATGTTATCATACCATCTTTCTGAGGTGGGATGGTCATAAAGAATTTGGGCCTTTCCCACCAAACCCTGTTTTTGTTTTTAAGAAGCTGAGAGGTGTCAATATTTTAGGCACATGTTTATTGTTTTAGAATTTAATGGCAAACTTGACATTCTTTCCTTGCCCTTGAAAGCGCTGTCCTCTCCCCCCTCCTTCTTACCTCCCCTGTTCTTTCTCACGATTTTCAGGCTTTCTTTCCTTGCCTAGTTTCCTGAACAGTAGCTTCCCCAGGATTTAATTCTTCACTAGCTCTTTTCTTATGTCTTTAAGTCTTATATCATGCTTGCTTGTTCTTGCCTTTGGTGTAAGATTAGAACAATAATTCAGTATTATCATCTCTTTAAAAATGATCACCCTCATGCATCATTTGGAAAATCCGAGGGTAGTATTATTTGTGATAACGCAGAGCCTTTGATTACACAATTAACATAACACACATCGGCACAGCAATATTCTCCCAACCCATTCAGAAAAACCATGACAAAATAATGTATGCAGTTGGCAATGAGAATTAGTTCTGGTTTTATGAGTTCTGGGCATGTTCAACTTGAAAGTTAAAGTAAGTGGTAATTTTACGATTATTGAGAAAACCTTAAAGCCTGCCTTAAAAATGAAGTACTTAGTTTTGGGACCAGCAGTTAGCACAGTGGCTATGTCATTGGACTCCCATGTAGTCGCCCGCGGTTTGAGTCCCAGACTTGGGCCAGGCGCATGTGCGTGAGTGCCCAAGATCCCGAGAGGAGAAGGAGAATGGAGAAGAAGGGATTGCGGTGTGGCCATCCCCCCGGGATGTGATTTCTCACTTTCTGTCTCTCTGTCTCTCTCTGTCTTTCTGGCGAGCGCACAAGCCCTGTAGCAAAAAAAAAACTCTCCAAAAAAAAAAAAAAAGTATTTAGTTTGAAGTTCATGTGTAAGCTGTGTGTATTACAGGATGATTTCCATGGATTGCAGAACTGTTTGAGAATTTTCACAAAATCAGTAATTATGCCTACAAATAATATTGCTTCTGCCATGTCAGTCTGGGATTGAAAGATTCAATACTTATAAGTGGCAGAGATAATTCTAACTCAAAATAATTACTGTAAAATGTAGAGTGCTCAATTAAGATTCAACTTTTAGTAAGTTAATAATGAGGACTAATGAGGCTGCAAACATTATATAGACTCTTATTAAAACCAATGTGGAACTAGCTGTGGTCTATTACCACGCAGTGCTCTTGCTGGAAGAGTTCTCAGACAACTTTTATTTTGACAATCTGATTGTTCAGGTGAGAAAACCAAGGTTCCAATTATATTATGAAAGTCTTTGTAGAAAATTATGCTATTAAGAAAAATACATTGAGGGACTAGCAGATGGCCTAATGGTTATATCACTGGACTCCCACGTAGTCAGCTGCAATTCGAGTCCCGGACCCGGCAGCTTAAAACTCATGCTGGGCACCTGTGCATGTGTGTCCAAAATCCCGAGAGGAGAGTGGAGGAGAAGGGATTGCGACATGACCATTTCTCCCCAGGGGCTGTAGGGGTGGGAGGATGGGGGGTGATTTCTGTCTTTCTGTCTCTCTGTCTCTCCGGCAAGCATATATGCTCTCTAGCAAAAATCTCTCTTTAAAAAACAAACAAACAAACAAAAACGATGCATTAATTCAGGGACTAGCAGGTAGTGTGGTGATTAAGGCACCAGACTCCCACATGGCCAACCACCCCCCCCACCCCCCCACCCCCCCCCCACCCCCCCCCCACCCCCCCCCCCGCCCAAGTTTGAGTCTGGGACCTAGTGAATAGAAAAGCACATTATGCGCATGTGCGTGCCTGCCTGAAATCCAGGAGGAGTTCAGAGGACAAGGGATTGCGGAGTGGCCATCTCCCCTGGAGGGTGATTTCTCACTCTCCCTCTCAGGGTCTCTTTCTGTTTCTCCCTGGTCAATGCACATGTCCTATGGCAAAAGCCTACAGAAAAAAAAAAGAAGAAGATACATCGATCAAGTTGTTCTGATTACAATGCACTCTGACTAGTTTAAGCCAAAAAGAAATTGGTTAAGGGACAGTAGGTAATTCATAAGGACAGTACATAACTCCAGCAAAAGGACTATGAATCTCATAGCCAAGCACTATGCACAATCATAAGGCCAGAGTTTCTCCTGCCCCACCCCACAGCACCACAGATCAGCACCCATCACGTGTAGGACCGGCTGGCGGAAACCCTGCTGCTGTCAGTCCTGAAGACGCAAACGCCTTATCTTAGCATGGATTTCTCAGTGGGTGGGGCCTCCTCTCAGGGTTCACCTCCAAGGGCTTTCCTGTATGGCACATCTGATTGGCCAGTGTAAGTCAGATGGCTCAGTCCTGCTCCCAGGGAATCGAGGGAATCCCAATGTGAGTTTTCCGGATTCTACTTTGGGACGGTGCATACGGATTAGGTGGGAAATTTTTACTACGTGGTGAGGGTTTTCAAATGTGTGGCCGGCTGCCAAATGACAGATAACCCTCTACAGAAAGGAAAATAGGACGGTTATCTAACTGACCGGAGGAAAGTCATCCACAAGTTGTTCAGCAATAGGAGGCCTTTTCATCGGAAGTAGGCATAACGTTGCTCCTGTTGGTGCCTGTCTTTCTGTCATCAAAAAAACTTGTAAACGTGTTTCTTTCCCATTTCCTTATTTATTCATTCGTATTCTCATGCCTTACTCATTTTGAAGTTCTTAATCGTAACAATATACAATAATTCAGTAGAATTGACTATGCTAAACCGCTCTTTTAAAAAAAATCATTATACAAATTTTAAACATATTTGCGAATCCCTGATTATGGTCATTACTAATTCACTTTGTAGTTTCAAAAGAGGTATTTGCAAAGAGCACCCAGCGTGGCTCCCTTGTTTTGGTATAGTCAAAAAGCGACCCCTTGAGACCAGTAGACCTGTCACCGGCTGCCCTGTGCACGTGGCCTGCGTCACCGCTAAATTCGCCAGACTGCGGATGCCAGGAGCATGACAAGTCAGAGGAGGGGGAACCTCCCTCCGCGGCCAGTCCGGAGATCGCGAGGCGGGGCGCTCCGGGAGGAGGCGGGGAGCATCCTGCGTCGCAGTCCCGCCCCGCCCCGACGCGCTCTGCGGGCTGGGACTCCAAACTGAAACCGCGGGGGCTGAGCTCAGCCAGGAATGCAAACCTCCCGACAGCCAAGCTGAGGTCTCCTGGGCCCGGGAGTCGCGCGCAGAGTGAGTACTGCTTTGCTCCGCTTCGCTCCCGGGCTGTATCTGCTTCTGAGTCGAACAGCTGGTGCTGCCGCCTTTGCGTCCCCACCCTGCGTGTCCCCGGCCCGGACCTGGCAGTCCAGTCTCCCAGGCTGGGACGTGGGCTCTTCTGTGGTCGTCCTCCTGAAGATACATTTCTGTCCAAATGACTTGAATTGTTTCTGGTGGACTACTTCTCCCAGTAGGTAACAATGTTGCTGGCCCTGTAGCTGGGAACGTATCTGGTGAACCGACACGTAGGGTTTGAAACTAGAGATCGGTGTGACCCAGATTAAATGCTGAGCGAAAGGCGGCAGCTTTGTGGATTTGGTTTGGCACTTGTGTCTCTAAGGTTCGACTCCCTCTTCTCCCCTCAGCCCCGTCTTCACACCACTGCGATGACCTCGGTTTTAGAGAATGAGCTCACTGCGTCTGACCTTTCTCTGTACCTATCCATGCTGGGTGTGGTGTGGCAAGACAAGTGTTGTGACATGTTTCGATTCTGTTTCCTTGAACACAACCTGAGCTTGTAGAATAACTGCACCGGGGGTTTCTTCGTATCTGCCTCCCACAATGCAAAGCGTTTTAACAGATTTAAACCTCTCCTCTACAGGTAGGACTCTAGTGTTCCACACTTATAAATGGGCAAGAGACGAGTTCTTTACTCCCATTCTACAGCGTGAGAAAACGAGCCAGGGAGTTTAGGCGCTTCCCTAATGGGGCGGGATCTTAGTGCCTCTGACTGCAGTTCTAGGAACCCACCTAGGCATCCCAGTATCTGAGAGGAATGCTTGCCTAGTCAGCAGCTCTGGAAAGTTCCTGCAGTTTGTGATGTTTTCTAGAGGAAAAATCTCTGCATTGCAGGGAAGCTCAAGGAGTGGCTTATACTACTCAAAGGGGGAAGTTTGTTTTCTGATAGAGCCTCTCTCTGCTGTTTTGTGTGATTTGGACTCTCGCACACTTATCTACATTAACTATAAGGAACATTGAGTTATCAGGAATGTGCCGGGAGGGAATGCTGCTTGGGCTCTAAAAGGCAGCAGAGGACTACTTAAAACAGAGTAGTGCAAGTGAGCCAAGTCATACAGCTGAACTGTGTCTGCAGGTGGATGGAGAGAGGCTAAGGGGCCAGTAGCCATGAGGCTGAGGCAGGAGCTGATGTGTGTAGTTGCAAGGACTCACGGTGTCCATCATAAACGAGTACACTTTGCAGGCCTACCCATGGTAGCGTGGGCCGGCTGACTGCTACTCTGCAGGCTGAGGCCACATGGGAGCCCCACGTTTGATTCTCCGCACACCCGAAAAGCCAGCACAGTGGTGGGGGCCTGTAGTGCCAGCAACTCTGAAGCCTGAGGCAAGACCTTGTTTAAAAACAACAACAACAACCACCAAAAGGCCAGATATGCTTTGCAGACTATGTAGCAGTGTTTATGACAGTGTTACAAAGTAGCACATTGAAGAATAAGTGTTGGGGGCCAGCAACGCACAGTGGTAAAATGCACTTGTCTTCCAGAAAACCCAAATAGGAAGATTCCAGATTAATCTGGAAACCTCCCTAAGTATTCAGGGCACATTTCTGTCCATGATGTAGGCTGGGTGAAGGCCAGAAACGGAACATGGTATTGAGGCTCCGTTAGTAGAGCCATCGCTGATTCTGTCTCTTTCTCTCTTCTCCATCTCACATGGAGGAAGTAAATAAATAAACTTTAAAAAAGGAAAAGGAATTATTGGACTTGATTTGGTTCGCAGGCTTTGAGAGAAGGTTCCCAATGCATGAGAGAATTTGAGAGGAGCTGATTGTATAGAATTAGCAGCGAGTTTCAGTTCCTTGATTGTTTTCTGGTAGAACTGGATGAGTATAATGTCTCTCACACGTGAAAACTTAAAAGGTATCACATAAAGTAACGATATGAAAGAATGAAACCAAAAAGAAAAGAAATTCATTAGAAATTAATTTGAGCTAACTTCTTAAAGTCAGTATTTATGCTCCTATTCATTATTTATAATAACTGTTACATCTTTAAGTCATCATTTTGTCTTAGGCAAAACTATTATGTTGCCATAAAATCATGATGCATTTTTGCATAGAAAAAGATGTTGTGATTTTCTGGCAATTCAGTATTTACTTTTCCTTAAGATTTTAATTATCTAATTAGCCCTACTTAAGTAAAAAGCCCACAATTCATGTTCGTGCATGGGTGTGTGCATGTGTGTATGTGTGTGTGTGTGTGTTCTTTGTATGCTTTACTTCATCTTTGTGCACTTTAACATTTCCGTGTTTTGGGGATCTTTCAAATTGGAAATACACGTTTTGTTAACATCAGTGTGTCTAACCTCATAGGAGAAACATTGGCTATCCTGTAGTTTTACTCATGTACTGAATTAGTATTCAGAAATAATGGAAAAGTACAATGGGTCTTCATAAACAATTGCATTCTATTTCTTTGCTGTGAATAACTCTTAACCTAGAAATACCAACTACCCAGTGTTTCTCAGTAAGGGTACTGCTGGCATTTTGGGTGACAGTTATAGATTGAACAGAGCTGTTTGCTTCCAGTGAATGCCAGAGCATGACCAAAAGCACTGTCACATGTTTCAAGATAGTTGGGCGCTAGCTCCCTTAGTTAAGAACAGTTACACTGTCTTCATGGAGAGCCATAACAATAATTACCAAGTCCCATTATTTCCAATTTTTAAAGATACTTTACAACATCTTTCCCCTAAGACTTGATGACTCTGAGGAAGCCTGCTTATGTGGACACTGGAGATTTGGGTGGAAACTATGTATAATCATGCCGCTAGCAAGGTGATGTTGGCCCAGACCTCATAGTACTCTTTTGTCTACACTAAGCAACAATGACACATTATGAGACAGTGACTGTAATAGATTCCAGTAAATGACTAGGATACATGATCAGCATAGTCTATTCCCAAAGAGTGTTAGTGGCTGTACATTTACTAAAGAATACTAAATACGTCCTTGGCATACGCTGAGCACTTTACGTGCCCTGCTTGAGGTAGATGGTCTTATGCCCATTTTACAGATTAAGAAAGTAAGAACCACCACACTGTATTATTATTTCTCAGGATATGTTTAATAACTCTGCTTAAAATTCTTTTCCTCCTTGAGGTCAGCAGGTGGCACAGTAGATAAGGTGCTGGACTCCCACAGGACTGACCACAGTTCAAGTCCCAGACCCAGCAGCTTGAAACTCACTCCGGGCATGTGTGCATGTATACCCAAAATCCAGAGAGGAGAATGGATAAGAAGGGATTGCAGCATGGCAATGGCCCCCTCCCTGGGGGGAGGGTGGCGATTTATCACTTTCCCTCTTTCTGTCTCTCTTTGGTGAACACACATGCTCTATGGCAAAAACCTAAAACAAACAAACAAAAAAACTATCCCCCCCAAATGAACTTAAGAGCATGGAAAGTTACCACCCACTGAAATCTCACCTGGCTACAGTTACTTCCGTTCTCAGAATGCAAGCTTTTGATTACACTGTGAGCTGCTTGAGGATGGGGCTACCTCTTTGTACCCTCATAGCATCTGCCATGGATTGCTCAATAAATATTTATCATTGGCTTGGAAAAACAAAAGGTTAGTTTTTTATCTTACTCTCAAGGAGCGCTGAGACATTGTTGCATTAATATAATAACTCTCCCCAGGTAGGTAGAAATAGTCAAATAATATTTATTTTTATCTCTAGGATTTATAAGTAGAGTTTTAGAAACTTAGTATCTGTACTTTGGCTAAAGATTAAAGAGTGAATTATCAAAAAAGATGAGTAAACAACCCTTTTTATTTTCTCGTTTTTTTCCTTTTTAATCTAGAGCTTCTAGAATGGGCCAGACATAATGCCGAACATACAGAAGAGTGATCCATATAGCATATGAAAGACCATGTGAAACGTACTTGGTAGCATTACTATCATGGTGCTTTAAGGGCAGGGGAGAAGGAAGAGGTTAAGTTGGGGACCTGTTTTTCTGGAAATAAACACTAGAGATTTAAATCCCACAGAGAGATTTGCAACCAGGAGGCCCATCTGAAGCAGAAAACACCAACAGCCGCAGACTGTGTGGCCTGAGATGTCATTCGGAGGGGCACAGTAAGTGGGGACTGCACAGAAGTCTGGTCCGCGGCTGCAGCCAGTCTCCAAGCCTTGGCTCACCTCCTTCATGATTACTGAAAGATCCTCCTCCCATACGTCCTCCAACTACCTATCAGGACACGCGGCTTTCCCTCTGCTCACCAACATGGGATATTTTGTGGGATTGAGGGTCCTGATTCACTCCAGGGCCTTTGATGAGATGTGCTCAGCAACCTTCTTTTGTAGATGGACTGGATTTCTACCAGGTGTCACCTGTGCCAGAGATTGCCACTTTTGTCCGGGGACCCTGCATGGTTTAACTGGAGACCCTGCAGCTTCCTGGGTCTCTGTCCTCAGGCCTCAGGCTTTGAGGGTTGCAGACTCACTGCTCAGTCCAGGTTCTCATTTCCGGTTGGGCAGCTGCCGCCTGGTGGCTACATGTCCTTGGCAGGTGAGCGTAACTATACCCTGGCGTACTCACCTTTTCTCAAGTTCCCTGCTTCCTCTCATAGGAATGGTTAGCATACCTGGGGTACAGGTTGGTGCTTGGCTGCTTTGTTGTTCTTTTCCTACAGATCCCTTTGCAATATACACTTTTTTAAAAGAACATTTAGCTTTATTTGAGCAGGATTTCCTACAAGTTAGAAAGAGGATTCTAATCTGCTTTGTTCGAATTTCTCAAGTGAATTTTAGTAAGGTTTTTTGTTTATGTTTTTGTTTTAATTGCCAGCACACGTATCATTTGCCTCAGTTCTGCAGGCCCCATGGTCAGGACATACTGATCAGAATATGTAGATAGATATTGAAGGCTTACAGATGGACTATAGAAGAGTGATGACAGTGGGGTCTGGATGGTGGGGCAGAAGCAGGATGTGGTGCTCTGTGGGGCTGACCCACAGGGGATGGGCAGGTTCATGACCTCCCTGAATGTGCTGGGCACAAACATGTCCATGATGGGGGCCCTGAGGCTGGGGGTGAGGCACAGAGCTGGGACCCTGTTGGGGGTGTTCTCTCTCTCAGAAGAAATAAACTTTGTGTAATTGTGACCTAAGCAAGGCCTCCTTAATTTGCAGAGAGTTGTGCTTTAACAATTAGAATCTCCTTAGGAAAGAGAAGGTTCTAGGTTCTCAAACAGAGTGCCGCTAGAAGGGCAATTCCAGATGATCCCTGGGCCCTGGGTGCCCCACTCCTTGTATGGGGGATTTGTTGCAATTGTGTGGAATTCGCAAGAGGGTGTCTCATGATGTGTGGCCTGGAGACCATTTGCATTAAATTCACTGGGGATACTTGTTCAAATCGGAGATTTCCAAAGCCCCACCTCAGACCTATTCAGAATCTTAGAGGAATCCGTGGCTTAATAAGCTTTCTAAATAGGGCTTTACACCTGTTCAAGCGTGCTAATCACTGCCCGGAGAAGTGAGTTGGGCGATAAGGAGCCCATCTGTGAGCGATCTTCTGCCTTGGCAAGATATTGCAGTCTTGGTGAGTACTTTGGCTGCAGGGACTCAGACTTCTGAATCCTATTGAAGGGCTCTGGGTAACGGAGCTGACAGATGTTCATGGACCAACTTAAAGCTGCCCTCTAAGAGTTTAAGGCCAGTGTAGGATGCAAGCATACTCTGAACTCTGTAATAGACCACAGTCTCCCATACAAATGACCTAAGTGTCAAAGGTCTAGGCCAGGCCTGGAAGCCACCAGATGGTTGCCCAGAACAGAGTTGTTGGGGAAAATGTGAGAGGATGCTGCTTCTGCAGACATTCCAGGGGCTTAGCATCCTGGGCACACTGCTTCTTTATGGCTGGACTAAAGAGGGTGGCCAGAAGAGCCAACCAGATGGCGTAGTAGTTAATGCAGCTGGATCTTACATAACCAACTGTGTGGTTCACGTCCCAGGCCTGGAGGCTTGAAAATACACCAGGCAGGTGTGTGTGTGTGTGTATGCCCAAAATCCTGAAAGGAGACTAGAGGAGAAAGGATTGTGGTGTGGCCATCCTCCCCTGAATGGGAAATAATGGGAAATGAGGTACTTTCTCATTTTCCTACTCTTTCTCTCTCTCTTCCCTATAGCAAAAAAAAAAAAAAAAAAAAAAAAAAAAAAAAAAAAAAAAGTCAGGGAAAGTAAGCAAAGAATAGAATTATTTGTATATTTTCCAGTTAAATATGTCTTTTCTATGTCCTACTTACCCTGAAAATAGGAAATTGTGCTTATCTCCAAGAGGGCAAATAAAAGCCTTTTATGTAACTCCGTCACTGACTAGTAATTATCAGAGCCCTGGATATAAATATTCTCATGGTAACTGTGCGTTTAGAACAGTGCCTCCATTCTTTCTGGCGTGTATCTTTTCGTAATATTTATAAAGGTATATCAGGTTCAAAGGGTGGTGTCTGCAGCAGGGAACTAAAACTGGCGGCCAGAATTTTTATGTTTCAGGATCCTTCTCTTTCATATTTCCCATTTTTTGAAAATTTTCTGCGCTATATTCTGAGTAATGCCCTGAGATCAGTTTTTACTCACTGTCCAGCTACCTGTAGTTTATACGTTCACTTATTTTTGATTTTTATTCTTTCCTTTGTCTCTGAATTTTAAAACATATTTGAACTCTCCTTCACATTTTTCTGTTAGTCTTGATTCTTGAAGTGCAGTTTCTCCCTTATTTTAACCACTGACTCTCCCTTATGGTGTTACTTCCTGTTCAAGTTGGAACAATGTGTCTTGAAACTCATGTTCAACAAGGATTGTTTTCCAGGGAAGTCTCTCTTCTCCTACGTTGCAAATCCATATATCTTAGAGAGAAATTTTTGCTATTGGACGCATGTGCTCACCAGAGAGACAGAAAGCGAGAAATCACCCCGGCACTCCCGGGGGAATGGCCACACCACGGTCCCTTTTCCTCTCAGGTCAGGATTTTGGGCATGCATGCACAGGCACCCTGCATTGAGTTTCAAGCCTCCAGGTTCATGACTTGAACCACCGTCCGCCATGTGGGAGTCCAGCAATGTAACCATTATGCCATCTGCTGGTCCTGCAGATCCGTATCTTATCTATTAGGTAGTTTATATAAGTCTCTGCCTGGAATGGTTCAAATTTTATTAGGGTTGGGGCTGGCAGGTGGCGTCGTGGTTAAGGTACTGGACTTCCACATGGTCAACTGTGGTTCGAGTCCTGGATCTGGTGGCTTGCTTTCTCACTCTCCTTCCCCCCTTCTCTCTGTCTCTCTATGGTCCAATTGAAGAAGAAGAAATTAAAAATTAAATTTAAAAATTAAAGTAAAAATTAAAAATAAAATTAATTCCAAATTTTATAAGAGTTAATGCCTTGGCTTTGGCTCTCCATCCACATGGATAGAGTGGATGTGGACCTCACATGACCAGTGGCACAAGTTTGGGACTCCTCTTTCTCATGGTTCTCAGTTTTTACACTTATGGCTCCAGCCTGAAAGAAAGCTTGTTTGCTCCAGCCCTGGGCAGGTAGGCAGTTTTCAGAACTCTTTTGTGGGTTATCCCCTCTTAGCGACTTTTGGCTTGATGTCAGTAACTCGGCATGAGGCCTGTAGCTAGGGGACATTCTATTCCTAAATACGATTTTTTTTTTTTTCTACTATCCCTCTTAACCCTTTATTTCCAACCCTGCACACTGAAGAACTTGGGCAAGCACTGTCCTCAGTGAAGTGCATAGAATTTCACTTCCCTCTCTTAAGAGTTCCGTATTTTGCAACTAGGTGAGGAGATATTATGACACTTTTTATAAATGAGGAGACTGAGGCCCAAAGAGTTCGAATGACTTGCCCTGGGTCACACACAGCAAGATCCTATTTGATTCTAAATTTTTTTTCAGCAGTCTGCTCTTAGAATATTCTCCACTCAGTGGTTTATTATATACAGTTTAAAGAACTGAGGAGGAATTTGCATCTAAATTCAAATAAGCACTAGAAATCCATCCTGTGCTGTCTATTGTTATGCTTCACACTGCTGAAATTCTCTCTGATGGATGAAGTTTCCTGCCTGGTGAAAGAGAGTATTGTACACTGATTGGGATTCTCAGATAATAACACCTTCTTTAGACATTTTACGTAAGCAGTGGAGAAGGAATAAATTAGTTATCTGAATATGGTGAAAGTTTTAAGTGACAGAATTGAATAGTGCATAACTGAAAAGTCCCTTATAGTGTAGGAAATAGAGAATTTTTACTAAGGCCGACTGCAGCTTGAGCCCCGGACCCGGTGGCTTCAAACTCACGCCAGATACATGTTCGCCCACGCCCAAGATCCCAAGAAGAAAGCCAGAGAAGGAATTGTGGTGTGGCCATTCCCCTGGGGAGTGATTTCTCGCTTTCTGTCTATCTCTCAGGTGAGCGTATGTGCCCTATTACAAAAATATCTCCAAAAATTTTTTAAAAGAAAGATAGAGCTAGCAGGTGGCATGGGAGTTGAAGTGGCTGGATCCCACATGGCTGACTCTGCAGTTCGAGTCCTGGATCAGGTAGCTTGAAATCACTGTGTGTGTGTGTGTGTGTGTGTACCCCAAATCCCAACAGGAGACTGGAGAAAGGACTGTGGTGTTGCCATTCCTCCTGGAGGGGGATTTTTCATTTTTTTCTTTCTCTCTCTGTCTCTGCTTCTTTCTCTCTCTGGCAAGCTCATGCACCCTATAGCAGAAAACAAACAAAAGCTTTTTAAAAAAGATATCCATTGGGACCAGCAGTTAGCGTAATGGCTATGTTGCTGGACTCCCACGTAGTCGACCGCAGTTTGAGTCCCGGACCCGGTGGCTTAAAACTCACGCCGGGCGCGTGTGCGTGCGTGCCTAAGATCCCGAGAGGAGAACGGAGGAGAAGGGATTGCGGCGTGACCATCCTCCCTGGGGGGTGGTTTTTCGCTTTCTGTCTCTCTGTCTGTCTCTGTCTGTCTGGTGAACGCATGCGCCCTATAGCAACAAACTCAAAAAAAAAAAAAAAGATATCCATGTTTTATGTTTTTATAATGCATCAATTTGAATGAATCATATTTTAAAATTCATTCTTCTATTTTACTGAATTTTTATCTGAGGAAAGTGGGATATAATGCAGGATGAAATCTGTGAAATCATTACAGAGCAGTTAAGGAACTTGCACCAGGTCCCAGCACTGGTCACAGAGCCATGATTCAAATTAAAGTGGCCTGGTTCCAGAGCCATTCTTCCAACCACTGCCCGACACCACCTTTCTACTATATGCAAAGATTAAACTCGTAAATATCCATTTGTGAACTTATTTTTCTCAGATGGTTTCTAGAATAACATTTGATGGGTTGACCCTGTAGTCTAGTGGTTAAGAGAGCTGGATCTCATGTGGCCCGCCACCAGCATGTGGGTTCTGTGACTTGAGAAACATGCCAGATGCATGTGTGTACACACGTACCCAAAGTCCTGACAGGATGGAGAAATGGAGGAGAAGGGATCGCAGTGACCACACCTCACTGGGGGGTGGTTTCTCCCTCTGTCTCTATTGCTCTCTGGTGAAGGCACACACCCTCTGACAATTAAAAAAAAAGGATAACATTTTCTTTCACTTCCCATTTTCATTTTAATATTTGAAAATCAGCTTGGTAAGAAAACCTTGTTAAATTCCCATGGCTTAAGCTCCCTTGTTAAGAACATGCTTTAGTGAGAAGCACACTGCAAGGATGGTTTCGTACCAGGCCCATTCTCAGCCCTCACACAATTGGCCCTATCTCAAGATTCCTCATGACTTCTTACTCTCTTTCTGAGACATTTTGCATCTCTCATTCCTAAACAGATAGAGGCTGGCTGGCAATTCGTTGTATTAATATTTTACAGGGGCTCATGGATGGTCTTGGGTCTTCCTCATTATGTTAGGCCCATACCTGAGAAACGAGGGCACTGGGAAAGTCATTTGGCTGAGCCCAGAATTTTTTTCTCATATAACAATCATAAACATATATGAGAGTACTTGAAAAAGTTTGTAGAAAAATGGAATTAAAGTATTAATTTAGGCCAGCCCTATGACGTAGTGGTTAAGGGCATGGAGCCCATGTGGCCAATTGCACCGTTTGAATCTCACTGGCTTGAAAAACATGCCGGGTACACATGGGTGCCTGTGCCAAATTCCTTTAGGATGGAGAAATGGAGGAGAAAGGATTGCAATGTGGCCAGGCCGTGGAGGTTGTTTTCTCCCCCTTTTTCTCTGTCTCTTTTTGGTAAGTATGTGTGCTCTCTGGCAAATAAAAAGAAAAAAGGAAGAAAACATTTTAATTTATTCTTGTGCATAAGAATTTTGAAATCCTTACACAGTTTTTTATAATACACATTTCCATGAACTTTTTGAAGATTCCATGTGTGCTTTTTTTTTTTTTTTTTTTTTTTTTTTTAAGAGAGATTTCTGTTACAAGGCACTTACGCTCAACAGAGAGTCAGACAGAGACAGAGAGACAGAAAGCAAGAAATCAATCCATGGGGGTGGGTAGCCACACCACAATCCCTTCTCCAGTCTCCTCCTGGGATCTCAGGAACACACGCATACGGCTCCCAGCATGAATTTGAAGCCACCGGGTCTGGGACTCGAACTGCAGTCGACCATGTGAGAGTCCAGCGACGTAACCATTTTGCTCTCTGTTGGTCCCCTTCATGTGCTTTAACTGAACCGTTACTCTTTTGCGTTTATACAAATCTGTATTCTTGCTACCAAGGTTCATCTTCCTTATTTGACTGGAGTATGAACCTAAACCAACCAGGCATCTGAATCCAAAGAAAATGTCATACTGTAAATTAACGTTACATTCTTTTTTCACTAAGAAAGATAAGCAAGATTAGTGTGTCATTCTCAAAGCAGTGCTTGGTCACCACAGATGCTCTGTCATTCTGAGGCTGGGAAAAATCTTTTGAGGTTGTTGGCATTCATAAAATAACAACAATCACTGCTGTTCATTGACTTGCAGTGCAGCAGGCCCCAAGCCAAGCACTTCATAAACACACCCTCATTTACTCCTCACCACCACCGTATGATGTAGCTATGATTTTTATACCCATTTAATGAATAAAAAACTTTAAATTGGGAAAGATAAGCAGTTTGCCTGGAGATGCACAGCTAGAATTAGACCCCAGGTGTGTGGGAGTCCAGAGCTTGATGCTCTTAATCACTGTTTCTCAATCGAAATCTGTATTTGGGTACATTGCTTAATAAGCTTCATGTGAATATAGTATATAATATTGGAATCGCAAAACTACAGAATTCTCAAGGCTGACAGTTTTGTGGATCAGGAAACTTCTGTCCCAGGGAAGTTAAAGAGTTCCAAGTCATATAGCTTGTCAAGGGCCGTCTCTCCCATTGCTCCTCCGTGGTCCCCATTAGCTGAAATTGCTCTTGAGTAAATCCCCGGCCCACAAACCTTCTCCAGGGAGGGACCAGAAGAAGAAAGGAGGCTGTCTTTTCCAGGTCTGACTTCTCTATTTTGCTTCATTTTGGGCAGTCAAAGGTCATACATAGTTGGAATTATTTCAGGCATCACTAAAAAACGAGGATCCCTAGAGGGCATGAGCATAACTAGAAAAAAAACTGCTTTAAAAATTTTTTTGATGACCAATCTAGGCCATGTGGCTTACTTTTCTCCTTGCCCACAAAATAAGTTATTATTCCAGAAGAAAAAGCACTGGGAAACTGGAGTTTGCAAAGCAATGAAGACGCTGCAGTTGCCTTATAGAGAACTAGACAGAAGCTCGCCTCCGTGCCTTATATGGATGTTTCCTGAACACGTGGGATGAGCCAGGGTCGGAGCAGATAATCAGACACTCAGGGAGTGGCCAAATGCCCTGCAGTCAGGCTGGATGCCGATCACAGATCAGCTGTGGCTATTGTCCCAGTTGCCAGGCAGCGCCCAGTGTTTATGTTAGGGCCGCCCTCATTGCTGGACAGGCCAGGGCTTTGTGTGCTCAACACTTGCAGAGCCAGTGCCACTCAGCACTCTATTTTTATCCTAAATCTGTGTTTCTCTTCAGTATCTCATGAATGTACAGCGTACTAAGCCAAGCTGTAATCACCTTCACTTTCTCCCTAGGTAAAGTTCAAATTACCTCATTTTGTAGTGTTCTATTTCGTTTAACCGGTTGCATTCTGAAGAGTATCTCTGATACTTTTCTCCCACTAGGCCTTACCCAAGCTGTTTTGATCACCTGGAATGCCTACCCCCATCTCAGCTTCTATTTGCACTTTTTGCAAATTTCAAATATTTTAACTTTTTAAAGTATTTTTTTCTACTTTATTTCTTTCATGAATGTGAGAGACAGAGACAAAGAGACTAGCACTTCCAGCAAGGTCCCTATATTGTGATCCACTCCCACCCTCAGTCAGGCCCCGACTGTGGGCACACACATGTCCGGCATTGTCAGTGAAGTTTCTGAGTGCAAACCCAGAACCTTCCTGCATAGTTCAGCCTCTCCCAGGATTGCACTCCCACTGCACCGTCATCGAGACCCTTCAGAAGTTTGAAGACGAAGGCAATTAACTTGTTATGGTGAAAAGCTCATGGCCATTATTATCACACCTGTGTTCAAATCTAAGCTCCAGCATGTCCTAACCATGTGATCTTAGATAAGTTACTTCTTTGAGTCTCCGTTTTCTTATTCTTGAATGCAAATAACAGTGTCCTCCTCCCAGGATTTTATAAAGGAATACAGAAATCAGATACGGAAAGCTCCTCTCACAGTTCCTGGTGCCTGGATGATTCTGTAAGGCCCCACCTGCCTGTTGATCACACCACAATCAACACTCAGTAAATAGCCTATATCTCATATATGAAGCCTTTCCTTACCATCCTCTAAACCTGCTTCTTGGGAATACAGTTCCCTCCCTTCTGATCACCTGTAACGGCATATTGCACTCAGGATCGCTTCACAAAGTTGTTGGACGCTGCGTTCTGAGCTGTAAGTCGGTGCACTAGCCCTGCTTGCACAATGCTGTGCTCTCCCTGAAAGAGATGGCTCAGCCTCATTCATAGATGATACAGTGTTTATCTCTCATCAGAACCACATTTTCTGTTATGACTAAGCACTGTATTTTGTTAGAGGGTTGAATCGCAGGTCTCTTTAATAATGATTAAATGCATTGCAAAAACATGTATCATGGTGTGACAGTGTGCAAACGATAGACAAGTTTAACCATCTGAATATTCATTTCTTTAAGTGAATAATCCATCGCTGCAGAAATAGAAATGTAAGCCTGTAGGGACCAGCAGTTGGTGTAATGACTACGTCGCTGGACTCCCATGTAGTCAACTGCAATTCGAGTCCCAGATCCGGTGGCTTAGACTCATGCTGGGCGTGTGTGTGTGCGCGTTGTTTATAGTGAGAGACAGATCTCCAGTTTCATCTTTCTGCAGGTGGATACCCAGTTTTTCAGAACCATTTGCTAAAGAGATTTTCTTTTTGCCACTGGATTGTCTGACGCCCTTTGTCAAAAATCAGTTGGCTATTGGTTTTGAGTTTATTTCTGGGGTCTCTATTCTGTTCCATTGGCCTACATGCCTGCCTCTTTTTGTGCCAATACCATGCTCTTTTTTTTTTTTTTTTTTTTAGAGGTTTTCGCTACAGGGCGCGTGCACTTGCCAGACAGACGAGAGAGACAGAGAGACAGAAAGCGAGAAATCACCCCCATGGGGGATGGTCACACCGCAATCCCTTCTCCTCCATTCTCCTCTCGGGATCTTGGGCATGCATGCACATGCGCCTGGCATGAGTTTTAAGCCACCGGGTCCGGGACTCGAACCACGGTCGACTACGTGCGAGTCCAGCGACATAGCCATTACGCTAACTGCTGTTTCCCAATACCATGCTCTTTTGATGATGAAATATTCGTAATATATTTTTGAGATCAAGGAATGAGATATCTCCTATTCCACTCTTCTTGTGCAGTATGGCTTTGGCAATATGGGGTCTTTTATGATTCCAGACACATTCTATGATTTTTTTTTCTAAATCTGTGAAGAATATCTCTGGTAATTTGTTTGGGATAGCATTAAATTTATAGATTAATTGACATCTTGAGTATATTAATTCTTCTAATCCAGGAACATGGGATATCCTTCCACTTTTTTTTCTCCATTTTCAATTTCTTATTTAAGATTTTCATAACAGAGGTTTTTGATATTTGGTTTCTGTTTTGCTAAATTGCCCTGATTTGGTGTCTAATTTAACTCTCATAGTAACCCAGGAGGGTACATGGTATTCCCATTTCCAAAACTAGATGCTCAGCAGATTTAATTGACCTCCTATAATGTCATGGCTACTTAGAAGCCGCAGAGCCTGAAGCTTAATTCTTCTAATTTATGAATTATACTCTTGATTCCTCAGTTTGAAAATTGAAGTATGAAAGCCATGTTTCATTCCTTGTTTAATGAAACTGTAATGGGCAGTTAGGAAATGGAAACAAAGACTGCAATCGAGAGTGAATATTGAGGTCCTCCATGCCACCGCATATTCAGCACCCTGCTGGGCACTGAAAAATAAAAATGGCCCCTGCCTCTTGATAAACTTCTAGCTTCTTCGATAACATATGACATACATTTAGAAAAAGGCAGAACATGTGCTTAAGTGTTCAAGTGGAAAGAACAAACGCATATGAGTTAAGAAATAATGAAGGGACCAGCAGTTAGTGTAATGGCTAGGTCGCTGGACTCCCATGTAGTCAGTGGTTCGAGTCCCGGACCTGATGGTTTAAACTCAGGCTGGGCGTGTGTGCGTGCATGCCCAAGATCCCGAGAGGAGAATGGAAAAGGGATTGCGGTGTGGCTATCCCCACTAGAGGGTGATTTCTCGCTTTCTGTCTCTTTGTCTCTCTCTGTCTTTCTGGCAAGTGCATGAGCCCTATAGTAAAAACTCTCTCAAAAAAAAAAAAAAAAAAAAAAGAAAGAAAGAAAGAAATAATGTGAGCTACAGCAGATACCAGTTTTGTATCTTGAGCTAAATCTTGAAGGCAAGGCATAGGTGATACTTAGGAAGGGAAAAGGGTTCCTGGGCAGTGGAAATGGCAAGATGAAAGACTCAGAAGTGGAAGGGGGCAGAGTAGTGATGGGCGTGGTAACACCAGCTGGTGTCTGCCTAGCGGGTATCACTTCCCAAGCACCGTTATCATTAGTTCACATCTATTAACTTACCTATCCTTAAAATAACCTTTAAAACAATTCTCCATTCAATAGGTAGGAATCATTACTATTGCCATTTCCAGGTGGGGAAACTGAGGCACAGAGAGGCTAGGTAACTTGCTGGGATCTTTCTATGCATTAAATGTCAGCTGGATTCCAGCACACGGTCCTGGACCAGAGCCCCTTCTCACATGCTTAGCCACCGTGTTATGCTGCCTGATGAGGCAAGGAAGGACACCGTCCTGGCTGGAGAGGAGAGGTGTTGGCTGGAGAAGAGCCATACTGAAAGAGGTGGTTAAATAAGTGGGTGAGGGTGACCAATGAGAGAGACCAAAAATCAGACAGTAGCCATTGGACTTTGTCCAGGACATGGTGGGAAATCACTGATATTTCCTCAGTGTGGAAATGACACGTTTGTTTTAGAAAGATTAGTCAGGCAGCCATAGACAAACACATCGAGAGAGAACTGCGGGGCAAGGGTGGGAAAGAGAGAACAAGGCACAGAAATGAGCGGAAGGGCCAGAGTGCAGTACGGGCAGGGGTGATCGGCGGTAGACCAGGAGTGGGGGCGGCAGCAGAAACAACAAGGTCAGAACCGCACTGCTGCTGATCAGGTGGTTCAGGGCCAGGCCATCCCCCTACAGCGACTCAAGAGTCAGGTGGTCTTACCTCCATTTTATAGGTGAGGGATTAATTTTGACTAATAAGTGCTGAAGCAAGGGTTTGAGCCTGTCGCTCTCACTCCTTCCCTTTAAGATAAAACAATGTAGTCTGGTGATAAAGCAGGTCGCTGATCAGGTATAAGGAATTGCTCCAGTGATAAAAGATAACGTCCTAGGGAGAAATCAACACTCCGAGGGAGCGAGGATGTAGGAGAAAAGGCAGAGGGCTTGGGACTGATTAGCAAAGAACCCAGAAAAGAACAGAGCAAGTGCAAGAAGCTTCCAGTAGGAAACAGGTCGGAGAGATGGAGAGACAACCTGGTCTCCCACTGTCCGGGCAGCCAATGGGGAGAAAAAGGCTGAGATTCAAACAGAAACTGCTGATGGGTTATAAGTGGCAAAGAAGGGGACATCCGTGCAGCCTGAGGTTCTTGGTTACCCTCAGCAAACCACGGCAGACCAGGGTGTGAGGGCAATGGGTGCTGCAGGGGGAGGACGTGGGAGTTCTGCCAGGAGTTCTTCCTTCAGGAGCGGAAGCAAGGGCTGAGTGAGGAGGAAGAATGTGGATGCGTCTGATGCCTCACTCCCTGCATGTGCCTTCTGAACCAGGCCAGCGGGGACAAGGGATCAAGATGAGGCTGCCTGGCTGGAGGTGAGGTAGTGAAGATTCCTGTAAACCCAGCGGAGGTACTCAGAAAGATGCCAAAAGCCTGCTGGGAGCCTGGCAAGAAGTTATGTGGTAGGCAGACAAAGAGCCAAGGGGATGAGTTTCCCATCAGCTAGAATGAATGGCAGCTGCACAGACAGCAAACGTTCTAGGACTCAAGCCCTTCGACAGAAGCCCTTAGCTGCCAACCCAGCCCATTACGAGGACTTGTGAGGCAGTCCAGGACCCTCTACTCCCACCCAGCTTTGCAAGATGAGGAAGGTGGGTCCTGGGTCTTGCTTCTTTTCTCACAGTCTCAGTAGACCGCCTGCAGGATCAAGGAAAAGCCCTGACAGACCCAAGAGGGGGAGAAGAGAGTCAGCAGGTTAGTGCAGCCAACGGGCGGTTCTTTGAAGGGTGTCCCAGTTTGGAGGAGACAGTTCGCTCCTGGTAAAATTATGTGCTTCCTTCCTGCCTATGGTGCTGTGGTCAGTGACCGGAGATTGGAGAAGGAGGCGGCCTACAGAGACTGATGGTAGGGATGCACGAGTTAGGATGCCGGGGCTGGGAGCCAGTCACACAGCCCCTGGAGGGAGGGTACATAGGACTTGCATATTTGGTTAAGAACAGAATTAAATACTCATGTTTTGTAAGGTGCAGCTGATCTGTTTTATCAGCACTGGTTTATTTTAATGCAACTTCACAATACAGCAAGATGATGTGGAATAGGCCTGAAACGGACTCAACTCAAACACTTGCTTTGTCGTGTAGGTCTCTCTCCATACCTTGTTAGAGTCCTTAAGTTGTAAAGTAACTGCTTAATGCCTGTTTTTCTCAATGGTCCCTGAACTCCCCCGAGGTCACAACTGTGTCCTATTCCTTGTGTACCCTCAACCCTTGACTCATTGCAGGTTTTGTTTTTTGTTTTGTTTTGTTTTAGAGATGTTTGCTATAGGGCACGTGCACTTGTCGGAGAGGCAGAGAGACAGAAAGCAAGAAATCACCCCTCAGGGGCGATGGCCACACTGCAATCCCTTCTCCAGTGCCTTAGTGAAGGCATGAAACAATCCATGCTCCTCTTGGGATTTGGGGCACGCACACACGTGCGTCCAGCATGAGTTTCAAGCCTCCAGGTCCAGGACTTGAATTGTGGTTGGCCATGTGGGAGTCAACAACAGAACCATTATGCCATCTGCTGGTCCCACTCCTTGCTGTTTAAATAATAATTATTGAATGGGTGGGTGGGTGGCACTTTTGCTCTGCTTCTTGTTACTGTGATCTATACTTTAATTCAAGTTTAGAAATGATTCATAATATTCTGGATATTACGAGTTTTGCATGGATCATTTGGGAAGAGGTGTATTGTTATAGCTGATTTACAGCACTAATTCTGCAGAGATGTTTTGGTGTATGTGAGCACTGATACTTGTATGCTTTAAAACTGGTAACCTAGGGCCAGCAGGTGGTGTGGTGGTTAGGGCGCTGGACTCCCACATGGATAATCATGGTTTGAGTCCCGGACCTGGTGGCTTACTTTCTCTCTTTCCCTCTCACTCTCTTTCTGTCTCTTTTGGGTAAGTGCATATGCCCTATAGCAAATTAAAAATAAAAAAAATAATAATAAATAAATCATTGTTTTTAAAATAAATAAATAAATTTGGTAGCCCCTTCATTCAAGCAGTATCAGCCTGCAGTAGAGGGACCTTGGTTTAGGAATCAGATGGCCTGGGTTCCAGTGCTGGCAAACACAGCTCAGACGGTCTTTGTGCATAGAAGGTTCCTCCCTGGCCTTTCGCCCTAGTGGTGCCGGCTTATCCTTCATTATCCACAGAACGTGCCAGTGCTCAGCATCACCTGCCCTTCTGACCCCCGTGCTAACTCTGGCTCCCTAGTCTCTGTTCTCGTGAGACCTTGAGCTTTTCGTCTGTTAGCAAGTAATTAGTGGAGTGATTATTTTACTATGATTGTCTCTGAGTAGGCTACAACTCTCATGAGGGCAGGGCAGTGTCTGTTGGTTTCACCCCTGGGGCCCCAGCACCTGACGTAGGCACAAACTGTGCTCAGGTTACACTGTGGAACCAGTGAACTGCGATAACCCTTGGACATGAAAATCCAGTTTCCTCATCTGCTTAAGCCTGTGCTAAAGATTATTACTAAGGCTCCTTCTCTTCAAAGATCATGAGTTTTTATTTATAAAAGTTATTCACACCCATGATTAGAAATTCAGACAGTACAAGAGACTTAAATGAAATGTATCCATGGGCAAACGGATGGTGTGGTGCCTAAGGCAGCTGGATCCCACGTGTCTGCTGTGTCGTTTGAGTCCTGGACCCAGTGGCTTAAAAAACATGCTGAGTGTATGTGTGTGTGAGCCCAAAATCCTGAGGGGAGAAATGGAAGAGAAAGGATTGTTGTGTGGCCATGCATGATTTCTTACTTTCTCTGTCTGTGTGTGTGTGTGTTTGTGTGTGTGTGTGTGTGTGTGTGTGTGTGTCTCCCTCTCTCTCTCCCTCACAAGAGCACATGCCCTATAGCAAATTTTTTTTTCTCTTTTTTTATTCTAACCCTAACCCTAACCCTAACCCTAACCCTAACCCTAGCAAATTTTTTTTAAAAAATGGAACTGTGTTCAATCCTTCACCAGAGAGCACAAATATTAGAAGTTGTCTAATAAAATTGAACAAGCTACAATAAGCCAGAATTGAGTGGATTAATAATGGAGTACATTTATTTTCCATATTTCCAGCCCCGAGGAAGCAGCTTTATTTTTCAATTTCAAAAGGCACAGTGCCTTAGTGAAGGCATGAAACAGTCCAGGCTGAAACAGGAGAGGCAGGGCCTCCAGCTAAATTCCCGCTCTACCCCGCTCCCTGCTTATTTATAGCTGTCCCATGTGGAGATGTGACTAGTCTTGGAGGGCCTTTGGATGTTTGAAAAATAACATGATAGTCACTGAAGGATCTCAGGTTTAAAAGCCCTTTCTGGCCTAACCTCTATAGCAGTGAGTAGCATACTGGACTGTGGCACTGGAAGCCACATGCCAGCCTCGGTTTAATTTCCTGTCCTGAAAACATGACTGGCACCTGCTTAACATCCTGGAAGGCTGGAGAAGTAGAGGAAGAGATTTGGTATTACTGAGCCTTGGGAAGGGTGCACCTCTCTCACACACACTGTCATTCTCTTGTGCACACACATATGCTCCATCATGGAAAAAAACCTTAGAAAGTATTTTCACTGAGAGTGGTTTACTGTGGTGGTTTTATACAGTTGAGGAGAATCATTGAAAGAATGAAATGGCATGTATGAAAGTGAATGTCCTGAGCTTGAATGTAAATTTATACAAACATTTCTAATTGTGGAAAGATAAAATTAAATTATTATATGGGTACTTTATCCCTAAATTTAAAAATATTTCCAAGGAAAGCATAGGTAGCCCTATATTTGTCCATTAATTTGATGGAAATTGGGGGCAAACTCCACCTTGGTATATCTTCCAGTTCAGTTCATATTTTTTTCTTTTTTATTTTTTTTGTGGGGGAGAGGTTTTTGCTATAGGGCACATGCACTCACCAGCAAGACAGAGAGAAACAGAGACAGAAAGTGAGAAATCACCCACCAGGGTGTATGGCCATGCTGCAATCTTTTCTCCTCCATTCTCCTCCTGCGATCTTGGGCATGCATGCACATGCACCCAACATGAGTTTAAGCCACCGGGTCCAAGACTCAAACCATGGCCAACTACATGGGAGTCCAGTGACATAGCCATTAAGCCAGGTGCTGGTCCCCCAGTTCAGTTTATCCCAAGAGAATGTGAGAGAATGTTCTCTTTATCCCAAGAGAATGTGAGAGAACATTCTGTACCCTACTGGAATGATGAAGAGTTCAAGGTGTGCAAGTGTGTTTGTGTGTGTGTGTGTGTGTGTGTGTGTGTGTACTGAAGGAGCCTGATGGGTGCCTAAAGGTGATCAGGAGCAGTTAAATTCACATGATTTTTTTTTTTAATCAGCATACTAAAGCTTTGGGCTTTTATCTAGAAATTACAGTGTTTGGATGTAAGCATCAATGTGCTATTATTTGTGGTCTCTATTATCTGTGGTCTATGGGAGGCAGTTGGGTGATGGTGGTCTTCATGCAGTTGCCCTGAGCGGTGGTATGTTGGGGGTGGGGAAAGGTCAGGGAGGAGCAGGGCTGGGCTGGGCTGCCTGTGACTCAGCCTCTGGAGTGGCTGAAGGCCAGCGTGAGAGACGGAGCAAAGTCCGCATTAGAGGCTTCCTGGGTATTGTTGGCAGGACAGCAGCTGTTTACGGACAGCCGGTTGCTTAAGAAGGCAACTCGTGCCAGATGGAATCCCTGGGATCTAAAACCTAATGGACTCAGATATTCAGAAGGTTTAAATGAACATGAGTTGGAATTTGCCAAGATGTTAATTGTCTATTTAATATCAACCAGTGTAACAGAAGTACTAGAATAGTACTCGATATCATGCAGGTATCTTTGTGCTTAGGAGATTAGATCCTAGGGGCTGATCTGCACCCTCACGCACCCCTGGGAAGGGTGCTTCTGGAGTATTTCAGTTAGTCATCCCCTCTTGTCCTCCAAGGACTCTGGATGAGACAGACAGTACAGCAAAATTCCTTTGACAGCCCTGCCTCCTACCTTCTCTTCCTTACATGACACTGAAATTCACATCCATTCAGATCTATTACATGGAGTTATGTCCTTGTTCCTTCTGTCGTGTAATAAATATTAGGAATAGTGCACTAGTAATTTAATGTGCATCCACAATATGCAGACATTTTACACACATTCTCTCAAATAACCTGCAAAATAGATGTCATTGGCCCATTTTATACACCAGGAATACTAAGGCTTAAGGTCACAAAGCAAGTAATGGCAGAACTGGGATTGGAAGAAAAGTCTGCCAAGTTTCAAAGTCCATGTGCTTTCTAAAATTAAAAAAGCAGTAATCACAATAATATTTACTGATCAGTTACTGTACCAGGCAGTAATTCTTTTAATAAACTTACCAGGCTGTTATCTCTCTGGAGAAAATTGAGAATGGGAAACTGAAGATCAAGAAAATTAAGTAACTTGCCCAAGATTATTTAGTAAATAACAGACCCAGAATCCATTTGGCCCGATTACAAAGGCTTTTACCCACGGGATGACACAACCAACTGGATTTGTGTAGGCATGGTCCTCTCAACTAGGAAGACTAAAGAAAGGCAATATAGTTACGAAGAGCTGAAAGACAAGGTAGATTGTAGGTGAACTAGAATCAGACTTTCTATTTCTTTTCTTTCTAGGTGTCAACTTCCTCTGGTGTGACTACTAAGTCTTCCAGTATGAATCCCACAGAAACCAAGGTAGGAAAAACGTTCAAGGGTTAATTGGGTAAATGCTACTTCAAAGGGACTATATGGGACCATGAATTTGTACCATCAGGAGATCCTATGTCCTCATCTTGGACTGTTTTCAAAGGACATTAAAAATATCTGGAAACACACTTGTCCAAATCTAAACGTTGTAAAGATCATTTAGCATACATTTTAAAGTTATTTTTAAATCTAAAATTATGTTTTAATGTTTAGTATTTTACATTTACATGGATTTCTTGTTTTCAAAATACACATTACATGATCCGTAAGTAATCTATTAACTGTCACTACTTATTTCTGTCAAGCTTAATCTCGCGTTAAAAAATCTTAGCTCCCTTTTAAAATAACCTCAAAAGGCTGTAGCAGAAACATCTACATAAAACAATTTTCGTTGAACTTAAGAGTCTACAACAACTCAAGATGGGAGAACCAGAACGACAAGATTTCCTTTGTAGTCTTTTGATTAATTTTTAACCCATTGCCTAATTCTGATCCATCCTTCCAGGTCTCAACCTCACAACCAGTGTCTATTCCAAGTGTACCCTGTTTTCTAGAGCAAGTGTCAGCGAACTCTTCAGCCACCACAAGCATCAATCATAAGAATTCTTGGCAGTCCTAGCAAACTGGGGGAAGGGAGGGAAGGGGGACAGAGAAGAGAGGGACAGGCAGAAATAAGCTGTGCTTGATAGAGCACCACCAATGGCTGACCCAGGGCCACTTTTGACCTTACTTCGCTTTCCTTGGTGTGTCAGTCACATTGTTCTCCGTAATCATCTTCATGTGCTTCTGATGGCTCATAACGTTTATTCTCACCTCCTCTTGGAGATGTTCGCGAGCTTGATGAGCATTTGTCTCTCTTTTAGAAAAAGACACCTTTAAATAAGTCAGTCTGATTCTGAAGGGGTTGATGTATCTAGATCTAAGTTCTGTATTTCTTGCCCCTGGCACATCAGCATTGATAGCCACACTGCTGGGTATGGATGCAGAAGTTCAGACCCTTTCTAATCGGGATGAAACCCCTGAGAGACAGTAACGTGGTCAGTGGAGCCAGACAGCCTGGCCTGGAATCCTAGTTCCACACTGGCTGTGCGATGGGACAGTCCTTCTTTGCATTGCTTTGGTTTCCTTAACTGCAGAGTTTGGAGGAAGGTCATGTTAGTACCTAGCTCACAAGACTGTCTGAGCAAACAAATATATAGTGCCTGTCCTATGGTAGGCACCAGTAGGAGCCAGCTGTCAGTCAAACTGGCGAGACAGTGCAGCGCAGTGACAAGGCACCCAGCTCCAACATGGGTGTTCTTGGGAAGTTACTTAACTTATTTAGCCTCAATTTCTCATCTGCAAAATGGGGTTAATAGTAATAATATCTATCTCATAGGGTTCTAATGAAGACTGATTAAAGTAGAGCTTCAAACTGCCTCTAGTACCTCGAGGCTATTGCTAAGCATTAGTTATTATTTTCGTCATCATCATACTCAGTGCCACTACTAGCAGAAATAAATTTAACAATTGCTGATTTAAACGTACATTGAGGTATACGCTGCTTGTCTCTGAGCACACATTCTTAATTGGAGAGCTACCCCATGTAGCATCTTGACTGCCATATTGCTGCTGATTAGATTCAAAACACCACGATACCAGTTGGTTTATTTTCTTTTTTAATCATTTAATAGATGACATTTGCATAAACTCAAAAAAGAATACTAGTGGTTAAGGGTGCTGGACTCCCACATCACAGACTGTTGTTCGCGTCCCGGACCTGGTGGCTTGCTTTCCCACTTTCTCACTTTCTCTCTCTTTCTCTGCCCTTCTCTGATCAAATTAAAATGGATGAATAAATAAATAAAGTTAAATAAAATAATTCTTTAAAAATTTAAAAAAATACTAGCATAAACTCATTAACAAAGATGCAGTGTAAAAGGACTCAAAGTCTAAAATTTCTTCAGATACCTTCTTTGATCACAAACTTTGCTTCTTTCCCAAAACCGTGTATTGGCAGGACAAGGGGCCCTTATCATATAGAGAATGTATGTATCTTCATTAGAAGCACGAGACATGAGAAAGTAAGAGGATATTTGACTTTAGACTATTCATACAATTGAATAAAATATAGAAGTTGTGCTTTTACCATTTAGCAGATAAAAGAGAAGCAAATGGCAGGAAACATTATGTTTAATTTATATTCTCTTACTTTGAAAAGTTTACAAATGTTTTATTAAATTTTATTTCTAATTTTATATCTTCCCTCCATCAAGAATACATGTGTCCAGTTAGGAACTGTCTTTTTTAATACAGATAATCCCTGGTTGGATAAAACGGTAAAATATCACACTGAAGATCCTGCATAGAACCAGCTCTTGAGAAGCATTCCTAGAACTTTAGATCTCTGCCACAAGCTATGATGTGCACAATAAATGTTTGCACACTAAATATTTATAAAGTTGTGATTATGTGACAGAATTTCAGAAAACTTTTGACATCACCTGTGACTACTTATTTGAGCATAATCAATTACTGTAAAAACGCTGCTCAAATATCGCTTACACAGAGAAGGAAGGGAAAGGACAGAAATTCATTTTATTTATTATAATCTTCATTGTAAAAATGTAAACTTGGGTCCAGCAGGTGGCATGGTTAAAGCAGTGGGCTTCCTACATGGCAGACCATGGTTTGAGTCCCAGACCCAGCAACCTGGAAATCATGCTGGGCACATGTGCATATGTGCTCAAAATCCCAAGAGAATGGATGAGAAGGGATTGTGACATAGTCATTCCCTCTGCGGGGTGATTTCTCACTTTCCCTCTTTCTATCTTGCTTTGTCTCTTTCCAGTGAGTACACGTGTGTGCCCTATGGCAAAAACCTTAAAAAATAAAGAAAAAATTATATATATATGAAGAAAGAAAGAAAAACGTAAACCCAAACTGAATATTTGCTTGGTACCTTTACATTTAAGTGCATACAACTTCTAGGGGTTGTTTACATACATACTGAGTAGGTACAGTAGATGAGTAGAACAGACCACCGTATTAACACTTTAGCCCTGTTTATTCATGTTACTCATTTGACTGTCAGATAAAACAAAATTATACTTGGAACTGTGCTCTTACATTAGGCCATGACAGTCAGCAAGCAGATGGAAGGATCACCTCCTCCTAACAAGAGACAACACAGAAAGCAGGTGATGTGGTTCATCAGGGTGCCTGCTTATTACTGGGCCCTCAGTTGCTCAGCATGTGCTAACACACTTGCAGCTCATGGTCTCCTGTATCACCCCGACCTCATCATCATCAGCCTTCTGTGGGTTTAGCCACGATCAGTCACAGTCTGGCATTAAATATACATTTCATTGCTTTCTATGCCCTCCATTCTGTCCCCATCCCATTGTTTCACTGCAGCTGAAACCTGTGGTGTGTATTTCACTGATAAGATGATCACATTAGTGGCTTTGAAACCCAATACCTTTGGCTTTGAAGGATGAAGGTATTCTACTTTATGTTGTTCATGTATCAGTAGTCATACTCATCGGTCTTTATGTATTTCTGCTATGCATAGCAAGAAGTAAGATGTGAACTGCCATGGGAATAGAACGGCAGAATGTGCTCAAGTATTTATCTCATGAGTTAAAATTCTAAGCAGTGTTTAATGGTAAGATGATTTTGCCAAAATCATCTCTCTTGATCTAGTTTGGTTGAAGAAAATACATGATAATCTTTGTAAACTATGTCCATTTCTCCCCTTTCTTCTTTTCCTTTCTCTCTCCCTCCTTCCTTCCTTTTTTTTCCCCCCCTGAATTTAGGCTATAAAGACAGAGCCTGAAAAGAAATCACAATCAACTAAGGTAAATTACTTAAGTATACTAATGAATTATTTGGATTGCTGTAAATAATAAATAAGGAGTTTCCAACATCAGGGCTAATGTAATTTTTGGACTACACTTTGAATGTGTTTGTGTGTATGTATTATGTTGTCCGGAAAGTCATGTCACATTACTGCATAGAAAAATGCATCATGGCTTTCCCAACAATCCAATATATCTAATATGTAAATATATATTATATGATATATGTATGTATATAATATATTGAGTAGTTGGGAAAAGTACACTATGTAAATATATATTATATTATATATATTTTATACTGGGTTGATGGGAAAGTCATGATGTGTTTTTGCAACAGATGGTGCTAATTCATTTTTGGAAGTACTAGAGTCATTTGCATCCATGTTATTGCTATATAATTTGACAGCTGACAGTTCTAGCTTCATTCTAAAAAATAAAATAAGTAATTTGGCTGAGTTTAGGAGACTTTTACAACCAGTTGAAGATGGAAGACAAAACTGTGCATTTTTGCCATATTTTACTGTTTTACTTCCCTAAAGGGAATAGCATGTGTTAAGCTTGTGAAAAGTTGCATACAGTCTACAGCGACAGTGCCCTACAAGAACATCAGTGCCAACGATGGTTCATGAAATTCTGTGCTGGGGATTTTGATCTCAACAGTATTTCTCAGTCAGGGAGGTCCACCGAGGTTGATGATGACAAAATAAAGACATTGATTGAGTCAAACCTATATTACATGACACAAGAGATTACAGAAACATTGAACATCCATCATTCAAGTGTTCACCACCCCCTGAAGAATCTGGGTTATGTAAGGAAGCTTGGTATTTGGGTTTCCTCATGAACGCAAAGAAGTTCATTTGAGGGTGCCTATAAACATCTGTAATATGCTCATTAAACATGAGGAAAGTGATCCTTTTTGAAGTTACTGATAACTGGTGATGAGAAGCGGATTGTTTACAACACTGTGGTGTGCAAACTGTCTTGGTCCCAGTGTGATGATTCACCTCAAACGACATTGAAAGCAGATGTTCATCTGAGAAAGGTTATGCTTTCAATGGGATGGAATTTTTAAGGTGTCATGTTTTTCGAGCTCCTACCAAGGAATGAAACAATTGATTCGAATGTGTACTGTCGGCAGCTGGACAATTTGAAAGAATCCATCATCCAGAAATGTTCAGAGCTCATTGATTGTAAAGGAATTCTGTTCCATCACAACAGTGTGAGACCACACACGTTTGATCACCCATCCAAAATTAATATATATTATTAAGCATGGATGTTGCCACACTCACCACACTCACCCAACCTTGTGCCATCAACTTCCACTTGTTTCGCTCTCTTCAGAACTCTCTTTGTGTGGTATAGCATTCAGTTCATCTCTTTGTTCAGTCGCTCACTGATAAAGACAGGTTCTCCTATGAATGAAGAATTAGGAAGCTCACTGAAAGACGGCAAAAGGACATTGAACAAAATGAGCAATAAATCATTGATTGATCTTTGTTCTTCATATAAATAAATGACCTTTGCAAAACAGAAAAAAATACGTCATGACTTTTCCGACAACCCAATAAATATATTTATTTATATATTTATATTTATAGCATTTATAACATCTGTATATTGTTTTAAAAGGCAAGTAATACTTTATAAATGAAAACAATATATTTCAGAAGATATTTTGTTCAGATCTAGATTTTTATTGTATTTGAAATAATTGGCTTTTTTTTCAAAGAAAAAAAGCAAGAGGAACACAGGAGAAAGGACAAAGGATAGTGAGTGTCAAATGACTTTAAAAATGGAACATCAAGAACAGTGTTTCTGGGGACCAGCAGTTAGCATAATGGCTATGTCACTGAACTCCCAGGTAGCTGACCGTGGTTCAAGTCCCGGACCCTGTGGCTTAAATTCACACTGGGCGTGTGTGCATGTATGCCCAAGATCCCGAGAGGAGAATGGAGGAGAAAGAATTGTGGTGTGGCCATCCATCCACCCAGGGGGTGATTTCTCACTTTCTATCTCTCTTTCTCTCTCTGTCTTTGGCAAATGCACATGCCCTATAGCAAAAGCCTCTCCAAAAAATAATAACAATAATAATAATAATAATGTTTCTGTGGAACCAAAACCTCAATAACATAGGGATGGGGATGTTTTCGAGGAGGTCGCCTGGGTTTATCTTGGTAGTCTTACCTGGCTGGTGGTGCTAGTTATCAGATACTGGGGAGGCAGCGCCCTGGGGAAGGGCTTCTCTTGCTTTCTTGACTCATGGTAGTCCAGACCACAAGCCGTTCTGCCTTCACCTGGAGGTGGACCCCAGCATGTCTGCGTAGATGAGATGAGGGTAAGGTGACCTGAGAGAGATGTGGGTTATCCGATTTGTTAAGGCCTCTTGGTGGCCCCTGAGGGGGGTAGTTGCATCGTGTTCTCTAGAGTCAAGAATTAGCTGCAGTGGAAATTGTCTTCTTCCACATTTAAATGCTTTCGGTGTCTATCAGGTCTCAAGAGAATTGGGTGTCTGGTGATACCATCTTCTCTACTGTAACAAAAAAACTTTGTAAATCTTAAATTGAAGAAAAGAAAGTATTCTTCATCTCTTATGAAAGAAGATTTTTAAAAAATTAATTTGCAGAGCAGGATCCCCTATCAACACAGTGATCCTTTGATGTCTCTGTAGATAGACCTGCAATTCCCAGGTTATCTGAGCCAATTTGGAAAAACAGCCAATAATTCAAAGATACATATGTATTTGAAAACATTCCAGATGATACTAAAATATTTATCATTCTTCTGGTAATTGCCATTATTGGAGACTAGCGGTAGGATTGCAGTTGTCTAGCGCATGACTGTTCTGTGATTTCACTGGGCCTAAGTGGACTTTTCAAAAGAGAAGCAGTGGTTTCATTAGGGTTGTGTTCTTGAGGGGCCAGCAGGTGGTGAGGTGGTTAAAGACGCTGAACTCCCACACGGCTGACCACGGTTTAAGTCTCAGATCTGGCAGTTTGCTTTCTCACTTTCTCTCTTTCTCTGGTCAAATTTTAAAATAGTAATGATAATAAAGTTAAAATAAAATTTTAAAAAGATTGTGTTCTTGAGCCTGTTTGTAAATATAAAGATAATGGACTCCAATGTAATTGAATTTTTTAAATTTCTTTTTGACACTGACAGCCATCTGCGGTTCATGAGAAAATATCCCAGGAAGGAAAGCCAAAGGAACATACGGAGGTAAATGATTTTCTTTACGACTTAATATTAAGATTACATCTTTTTGGTGAGGTTTGATTAAAATCTTTTATCATCCAAAACGAATCCCTACAGCGGATGGCTGGATGTTTGCTTTTTTGACTCACGTGGTGCCGTCAGGTGGCAATAGCAGCATTTGCCCTTTCCTCATGTGATTCTTCCTGAACTGGGGGGAAAGGACTTGGAGTATTTCCAACTTTGTATCTAAAGTAAAATTTTGTCACATTTATAGCAGCCAAATTTAAATCCACATAATTCAAAACCGCAAAACCACAAACAGCAGAATTGTGATGGACAGTATTTACTCTACAGAAGAAAACGTCAGTGTTATGTTTAAAACTACCATCTCGTTAACAATATCTTTGTGTGTGTGTACTTTCAGCCAAAGAGTTCACCTAAGCAGGCACCAGACACAGGAAGCAAGCATGCTCCTAAGGAAAAAGCAGTTTCCAGATCAAGTGAGCAGCCAACATCAGGGACGCCGACAGAACCAAAGGTATATAAAAATGCTTAACAGCTAGCAAAACACTAACGTCGGCGAGGTAATGAGATTCCGTTCCCTTACTCACATTGAGGTGTATGGCTGAAGCTATGGGACTGTGAAGAATAGATTCTGAATGACAGTGATGTGATGCGATCATTTTCATGGTTTTGCATATAGCCTTGTAGCCTTGGGCTCATGAGGAGTCTGAGAAGGACGTCAGATGGGTCTAGGGGAATGGCTTCCCTGCCTTCTCCTAGTCCCCGCCAATGGCCAGTGTGACTTCAGGGCAGCAGGTGCTGCCGTCTCCCAGGCAAGAGCCTTGGATCAAGGCTGGCTGCTGGACCTCTGTACATAGGAACTAGGAGAGCAGATGTGTCCTTAGCTGCTTCTTCAAATGGAAGTTTTAAAGCACTTTTAGAGTCTGACTGTAGAAGAGATGAACTTAGTTAGGAATCAGAAATCAACTCTGTAGTTACTTTGTTAGTAGCAGTCTGATTTTAAAAGAATAAACATCTGTGAGAACATTTTCATTGGGAGCACTTAGAAAATAATTACTGGCTCTCTTCACAATATATTAGGACATCTGAAAAGTCACGACGCATTTTTGCATAGAAAAATATATCATGACTTTTCCAATGACCCAGTGTTTCAGCCAAGAGATAATAAATTTGTGACCCACCAGTTAAATGCAGCCACGTATGTATTTTGTTTGGCCTTCAGTGTTTTAAAAAGTATTTTAACCCAAACTGGCTTTTCTGTATTACCTTGAGACCTCTACTGGTTGTTATTGTTATTGTGTATGTGCGTGCATGCGCGCGTGTGTATTAGTTCTTGAGACGGTGTCTGTGGTCATGATCCTCTTGTGTCAGCCTCTCAAGGAGGCTAACTAGTTTCCAGCAATTAAAATAAGGATATTTCAGGGACCAGCAGTTAGCATAATGGCTATGTCGCTGGACTCCCATATAGTCGACCACAGTTTGAGTCCCGGACCCAGTGGCTTAAACTTACACCGTGCGCATGTGTGTGCATGCCCAAGATCCCGAGAGGAGAATGGAGAAGGGATTGCAGCAAGGCCATCCCCCCCGGGGGGTAATTTCTTGCTTTCTATCTCTCTGTCTCTCTCTGTCTTCCTGGCGAGCGCACGCACCCTATAGCAAAAATCACTCAAAAAAAAAAATCAGGATAGTTCACATAAACTTCTAATTTGCAGCTTCTCTTGAAAGGTCAGAATATCTGGCGACAATGAGTTCGCATGGCAATGATTGACAGGAGTCATTGCACCTGGCATCTGTGCTCATTTACACCATCCCTACCTAGCCCGAGTCTCCCCTTTGTGCTACCTGCCTGGCTCTGTAGGCTTTTGATTCCAACTTGATATGATGCTCAGGACTGCACCACGTGCAGTAACAACTGCTGAGCATTCCTCTACCACGGGGTCCACGTGGGCAGGTGGGCAGATGTTGGCGACATTGAAACTTGTGATCTCGATGATGGTCATTCAAAGAGACTTGGTCCTGTTGATCTTTTATCTCCACCCATAGACTAAATCGCAAGACACCATTTCTGCTGGTGGAGAGAGCATCGTTGCTGGTGTAGCTGTGACAGCTGACAAACCAAGTGACAAGGTGAGTACATAAGCAGACGAAAGCAGGGTCCTCCCTGCCTGTCAGGTTTATTTCATAAGATGTATATGCTGAGATAACCTGCTGTTTGGTAAAACTAAACATTGTAGGGGAAATTTTGTAAAGAAGAGCATTCAGCGAAAGGACATACAGTGAATAAATGCTAAAATTAGTTTTAAATTCATATATATAATAAATACTCACTGAGCACCTACTGCACATAATAAGGCCTGGTATTAATACTAAGGAAATTAAAATCGGAGTTCACTGAGATTTTGCCTTCCAGACTTATAGGTATGAAACAAAGGAAATAAAATTTCCACGAGAATTTAAATGATAATTATTCTCATCTTTCATCCACTGACACCAGCTATCTTGATACCTGTAAATCACACATAATCATGACATCAGCTCAAATTAATGTGGGAGGTTTTCAAAGGAGATGTTGTAGGCCCTCTCAGGAGTGTGTGCTGTGCTGCTACCCATGGGCAAGCGGTGCTTAGATCCTTTGAAGAGCTCCTTCAATACTAGCTGGAGGGAACCAGCAGTTAGCGTAATGGCTATGTCGCTGGACTCCCATGTAGTCGACCACGGTTCGAGTCCCGGACCCGGTGGCTTACAACTCACGCCGGGTGCGTGTGCGTGCGTGCCCAAGATCCCGAGAGGAGAATGGAGGAGAAGGGATTGCAGCGTGGCCATCCCTCCTGGGGGGGTGATTTCTCGCTTTCTGTCTCTGTGTCTCTCTCTGTCTGTCTGGCAAGCGCACGCGCCCTATAGCGAAAACCTCTCAAAAAAAAAAAAAAATACTAGCTGGAGAATATGAGAGGAGAAGCACTCTACCTGTTTACCCATAGCAATACAGAGTTGGTATCACTTTGGAGGGTATGTAATGAGCCTGAAGATACAAGTAAACAATTGTAGTAATGATGAAAAGATGGAAATGAAAATGGGGGGGGGGGAAGGAATATTGTATGCTATTGAGTTGTCAGAAAAGTCAAGAGGCATTTTTGCATAGAAAACAGAAACTATGTCATGACTTTTCCGACAACCCAATAGATACAGTGTTATCAGTGAATGCTAAACAATAAAATCGGTAAAGCCTGTGTGAAATCTGTTATGTATTGACTTGTGCCAGAACTTGCAGCAAGTCTTCACTTTTGTTTGCCTCTGATTCTTTTCCCATTGAATAGGATTGATCAAATCTGCCTTACTTTAGTACGCAGCATATTTAAAGCACTGTGGTTGACTCTGTAAGAGACACCAGCTGCAGGCTGGCCCATCTAGGGACAGGGAGAAGATGATATAATTGGGACTGCAGTTCAAGACAGATTAAGAGAGGGCCCCAGAGGGAGTTGTTTGACAAGGACAGGGGAATTCTGCCTGATCTGGGGACTCCGCAGGAGCTTCGAGAGGGTAGATCTGTTTGAGTTGGGCATGGGAGGAGAGCTGGATTGCAGGCTTGCAGATGCATCAGGGCACTGAAGAGTTTGTGTGTTCTGGGCACAAAGTGCATTCCAGTGTGGGCGAAGCCCAGAGGTGAGTGGTGCGCTGTAAGTCCAGAAAGACAAGTTGGGTGCTGCTGTGGAGGCTGCTGAGGTTGACTTCCACGAGTAGTGACTCAGGTATGCAGTGACTGAGCTGGCAGTGGTGGCCTGGGGAACAGGAGAGACAGATGAACTGATGTGGTTCAAATCGAGCTGCGGAAGAACGAACAGCCACAGTGGGTGGGGTGACATGGAGTAGAGTGAGCAGGTGGAAGGTTGGCCGGAAGGTTTCATAGTCTTTGTGAGTCTTAGTTTAGCCTAGAACAGAGCTGGGATAGCATAAGAAAATGGGATGTTGTGCAAGAGACCTTGCAGAGATAAAATCTTCAGGGTTTTGGAACCATTGGGTAAACTGGGCAAAGGAAAAGTAAAATCTAAGAGAACCTGGGGCTTCAGAGTCTGAGGGAGCTGGGTTGGTAACCCTACGGTAAGGCCTGGAGGCCCCCAGAGCGCCGTTTGAGCAGTGTGCACTGTCGCATTGAGCCTCCTTGAATTGGGAGCCAGGTACCTTGCAGTCCTACCCCTGAGTCCTGCTGACTGTAGACAGATGGGCAAGGTCAGAAAATGGACTGTGTGGGGAGGAAAACTGATGTGTCTGCTTTTGGACAGGCTGGATTTAAGAGTTTGAAGTGTCCAAAGAAAGACGCATAGCAAGGCCATCCAGATATGGTTTGGGGGTAGAAAAGGATGGGAGAGGAGGGTGGAGGAAGAGAAGCAGAGAAAAGAGGGGAGGGAAGATAGAGAAAAGGGAGAAAAAGATTTAGAAAGGAGGGAGGAGGAGGAAGGTCGGGGAGAGTATGTGCCTGAGGTGGAAGGTGAACCCTGGAAGTGGTTTAGCCATCCAGCCCAGGCGCACACCCTGAGCTGCACAGTATTTTCAGCACCACAATCAGAGCAGTAACATATTTAGCCCTCAGTGACACAGGAAGGGCTCACCTAGTGTTTAGCCAGGGTCACACACACTGTACATGGTAATTAATTTATCTCATCCTCATAATCCCTGAGCGGGGTCAGGGCGTTATCCCTGCTTTGCACATGAGGAAACCTGTACAGAAGGAGAAGTGACCTGCCAGTCACACGCGTCCCCTTTGCGGTGCACATTTGGACACTCAGAGCCACGTTCTTCCCTGTGTCCATGGTTGCTGGGATTTGGATACCTCTCAGTGGGACATGGTCACCAGTCGTCTTAAACCCATTCAGCTTCTGCGGAGCCCTGAAAGTGCTGACCCCTGACCCTAGATAAAGATTTTGAATGGGGCTACGAGCATAGAGCAGACACTTGTTCAGCTGCGGAGAAATGCAGACGAGATGCCGGACATGACAGAAGGAAGGGCACATACCAGAGGAAGATCACAGTGGTGCTTTGTGGTGACGGCTGGGAACCATGAGTCAGAGAGAGATGCTCGCGAGGGTCTGACTACAGAGAGGGTGCTGTCTGGATAGAAACTGTAGATGGGAGCGTTATGGGCAACTCTGGGTAGAGCAAATGAGGTCATGGTGAGAGGGAAACCATGTCAGAGAAATTACATTGAGCGGGTGATGAGATGCCCCAGCACCGGGTCTGGGAATCGTGATGTGTGGGCACAGACAGAGCACAGCAGCCAGAAGTGGCCACCTAGCGGGAATCCAGGAGTGCCACAAAGACCGGCCGCAGGCCCTGGAGAAAAGTAGTGAAGAAAGAGACGGACAGTCGTGGAGTCAAATCTGGGTTCTGTCTCTACCTTGGTGCTGTCCCTTAACGTGAGAAGTTACTTCATCTCTGAGCCTTGCTTTTCCTCTTCATTAAATGAGGTTAATGTTATTTAAACTGTTCTTTTAAAAAGAGATATAAAACATACAGCATCACAGGGCCAGCAGGTGGCCTAGCGGTTGAGGCCCTGGGCTCCCACATGGCAGACCGTGGTTCAAATCCTGAACCTGGTGACTTGAAACTCATGCCAGGTGTGTGTGCCCAAAATCCCAGGAGGAGGATAGAGAAAGGATTGTGGGGTGGCCATTCCCCCTGGAGGAGAATGATTTCTCACTTTCTCTCTCACTGTCTCTCTCTCTCTCTCTCTGTCTCTAGTGAACACAGGCACCCTATGGCAAAATAAGAAACTAAAAAAAAAAAACAAACATATATATAGATATATAGATATAGATATAGATAGCTTTGTGTATGGTGTAGAGCAGATGATCAGTATATGATTGTATGATCAAAAGCATTATTATTATAATGAATTCATTAAAAGATATTATGTATTATGAAGGCACGTGAGAAAGTGTTTCTGTTTCTTTCTAAACTCCCACCAGAAAAAAGAAAAGAAGTCAGTAGCTCCAGCTGCACCTGCTGACTCCAAACCGGATAAACCATCTGGAAAGGTATGAAGAGAGCAGCATTTCTCCATAAAATGCTTATCCAAATGCTCCGTACTTAAAGTAATCTGTTTTCTTTTGAGCAAACAATATGAGAGGTAAGACAAACTTAAAGAACCGTTTCAATGAATTAGTGTTTCAAGGTGATTTGTCTGGGTTGAGGGTGTGGGTTTAACACGTACGATTGTAACATCTTGTATTACAACCGTAAAAACTCCAGTTCCATCTCAGAGGGGTTCACATTCCAGCTTATCTCCTGCAAATGCACCTTGTTTAACCAGAGGCATTCCTAAAGAATGGCAAGTGCTGCTTTCTCCTGAAAGTCTCAGATGAACCAGTCTAAAGATAACGGGCTCCAAACACATGTCTATAATTATGTGCGTCCTAAAATTCTTGTGGGAATATGGTAGTTAGGAAAAGGAGGAGGAGGAAGCATTTTAAACTCTCCTTTTCAGTCTGAGTTAAATAATTCTTTCCTAGATTGCTATTTTCCCTTCAGATGCAGGTTATTGTTTACAAAGAGTCATTCTTAACATCACAAAGAAGATAGAGACATCCTCCCATTCATCATACTTATTTATACATGCATTGTCAGAATAAATTGTCAGTTCTTGTAAGTTTCTCCTTCAGGTAATTTGTGTTTTGTAAACATTTCAAGCAAGCAAGTGAACAAAAGAATATGAATGAAAGGAAGGATATAAGGCAATTCACTTTTGAAATCAATTCTATTTTCAAGTGATGCTGCTATATAGAGGTTATGTTGGAGTTTTTTGTATAAAACTACTGATAAACAATAAATAGCAAACATTTCTATTGCTCATAGCAAGTTGGTCATAATTTTTTGTATTTTGTTTTTTGTTTTGCTTTTAACTGCCAGTACACTGAACTGGCAGCTTTAATGAACTTACACATTCGTTTATATAATTAATGCCTTCAGACTTGTTGAAATTGTGATTCTTACCAGATTGCGGCTTTTTACCTTTCCAACCCAAAATCTGTACCCTGGGACTTAAATAAAAAGATCGATTAGAGACCACATTTAACCTGCTTTGAACATCTGCTGCCTTTCTCTTCCAGTCGGGCATGGATGCCGCTTTGGATGACTTAATAGACACCTTAGGAGCACCTGAAGAAGCTGGAGATGATAATACAGTGTACACCGGACCAGAAGTTTCGGTATGTTGTCTCAGTACCTGTAAAAATGCACACTTGATGAGTAGGAGAGCAAAAAAGGCCATGGTCATTAAGTGCAAAAGAACGCCTAGTGCTCTATCATTTGGACAGAAACAGGGTACTGTCAGTCTCAACAACAGCAACTACACATCGGTGTAAGATGGAAATAGTGTAGTGTGATAGCTGTGCTCTTCTAATGATCAGCCAAGATATATTGATTATGCTAAAACTGGCACTGGGATACAGCCTATGGGATCACAAAGACTTATTTTCTGTTCCCACGATGTAAGCGCAATGAGCTTGAACTTATTTTTTATTTTTATTTTTTTGACAGAGATTTTTCTATAGGGTACATGCACTGGCCAGAGAGACAGAGAGACAGAAAGCAAGGACTCATCCCACAGAGGCGATGGCCATGCTGCTATCCCTTCTCCTCCATTCCCCTTTCAGGATTATAGGCATACATGTACACGCACCTGGTGTGAGTTTTAAGCCACTGGGTCCAGGACTCAAACTGTGGTCGACCACGTGGGAGTCCAGCCATGTAACCGTTATGCCATCTGCTGGTCCTGAGCTTGAAGTTATTTGATTTCCAAACACTGTGTTTCCCATCCTACACTTGAACGTGTTTTGATTTTTACATATTTACCACTCTCAGTTCATCTTTATTCTTAATTTTTAAAACACAAGATAATTATATATCCCTTCGTAATTAAAAAAAAAAGATGTGCAGTAAACTAGATGAAAATATTTACAGCAGATATAACAAAGGACTTGTTTCTAGAACTGACAAAAGGATAAAACAACTCAATAGAAAATAAAAAGAGAGGAGTCAGCAGGTGGCATGGTGGTTAAGTGCACTGGACTCCCACATGGCCAATGTGGTTCAAGTCCTGGACCTGGCGGCTTGCTTTCTCACTTGTCCTCTCTCTCTTCCTCTCTCTCTCTCTCTCATTTCCTATATGGTCAAATTTTTAAAAATAAATAAAGTTAACAAAATAATTCTAAAAAAAAAGAAAATTAAAAGAGAAAGACAACTTAGTAGAAAATTAGGAGAAAACTTAATTGGCCAACAGACAAGTGAAATGAAAGTCTCCCTGGTTATTGGGAAAATGATATTAGAACTTGGAGAGATGCCATTTCGCACTTAACAGATTAACCAAAGTGCCAAAGTCTGACAACTCAGAGCAGTAGTTGGTGTGTGTTGAAGATGAGCATTGCTTTCAGCCCGGAAGTCCACCTCTGGAGATCCTTCCTATATGTACAAGCAGCTGTAAGATCTGATAACACTCATCATTAGGGAAATGCAAATAGAAAACACAATGAGATGCCCTCTCATCCCAGTTAGAATGTCTGTTAAGTTTTTTAAGAATTATTATTATTTTTTTTGAGAGTTTTTCACTATAGGATGCGTGTGCTCGCCAGACAGACAGAGAGAGACATAGAGACAGAAAGCGAGAAATCACCCCCCAGGGGGGATGGTCACGCCGCAATCCCTTCTCCTCCATTCTTCTCTCAGGATCTTGGGCACGCACGCACATGCGCCCAGCATGAGTTTTAAGCCACCAGGTCTGGGACGGGAACCGCGGTCGACTACGTGGGAGTCCAGCGACATAGCCATTACACTAACTGCTGGTTCCCAAGAATTATTTATTTAATTTTATTTATCTTTTTTTTTTTTAAACTTGCTATAGGGCACATGTGCTTACTAGAGAAAGGTGGAGGGGTATGAAGGGAGAAAGCAAGCCGCTAGGTCCAGGACTCAAACCATGCTTGGCCACATTGGAAATCCAGCGCCTTAACCTCCATGACACCTGCGGACCCCTAGCATGGCTATTATTAAAAAGAAAAGAATGACATGCTGGTGAGGATGCAGAGGAAGGAGCACATTTTTCCACTGTTTGTAGCAATGTAATTAGCACCATCATTATAGAAAACAAAATGGAAGTTCCTAAAAAATTAAAAATGGAGCTACAGGGCCAGCAGGTGGCATGGTAGTTGAGGTGCTAGACTCTCACATGGTCGACCATGGTTCAAGTCCCAGGCCTGGTGGCTTGCTTTCTTACCTTCTCTCTCTCTCACTCTCTCTAACAAGTCAAAAACTAAAAATAATAAATAAAATTAAGTAAGTAATTCTTTAAAAAAAAATGGAATTGCAGTATTCTCAGCAACCCCTAATAGGTATAGATCAAAGAAAAAAGAAAGAAAATAGATATGTAACAAAGGTATGTGCACCCCAGCAGCACTATCTACAATAGCCAAGATACAGAACCAAAGTATTCATCAGCAGATGAATGCATAAATAAAATGTACATTTATAAATACACACACACACACACACACACACACACACACACACACAGTGGAATATTACCCAGCCGTTAACAATAGCTAATTCAGGCCAGCCCCATAGGAGTAGAGGGAGCCAGATCCCACATGGCCACCACAGTTTAAATCCAGCCCTGGAAGAGCATTCCAGGCACATGTGTATGCACACCCCAAATCCTGACGGGATGCAGAGGTGGAGGAAAAAGTACTGTAGCATCACCATGCTCCACTGGGGGTGTGCTTTCTCTCTCTCCCATGAGCACATGTACCCCCTGGCAATACACACGTGGTGCAATAAAGGGTTTGAAGTAGGTTGTGCAGCAGCTAAATGTGGTGCTGAGAGGCTGACCTACATGGGAGGTTCCAGGTTCACATCCAGACACCTCCCTCAGCACACAGAGCACGTGAGTGCTCATGATCCAGGGCTGGCTGAAACGGGGTGGATGGTAGCAATGAAGACCCTGTGGGGTGTTGTCTCTATCTCTCTCTTTTTCACTCTCACTCATGGAGAGAATAAATTTTAAAATTTAAGGGGAAAAAATGATGAAGAAGAACTCCTGTAATTCAAGGTTAAATGGGTGAGTCTGGAGGACATTACGTTATGTGAAGTATACCAGGCACAGAAAACAAAATACCACATGTTCTCACTCATGTGAAAATTTAAAAATATAAAAATAGTGCCTCATAGAACTAGAGAGATGGGGCCAGCAGATGGCGTAGCAGTTATGTCACTGGACTTCCACATGGTCTGTGGTTCGAGTCCTGGACCCAGTGGCTTAAAACTCACGTTGGCCATGTGTGTGTGCATGCCCAAGATTCCTGGAGGAGAGCAGAGGAGAAGGGATTGTGGCATGGCTGTTATCTCGCCCCCCGGAGGGTGATTTCTCACTTTCCCTCTCAGTCTCCCCCCAACCCCAGTGAATGCACATATCCTAAGGCAAAAACCTCTTTAAAAAAATAAGAAAGTAGAGAGAGCCGGCAGGTGGCGTGGTGGTTAAAGGCGCTGGACTCCCACATGGCCAACTGTGGTTCAAGTCCTGAATCTGGTGGCTTGCTTTCTCACTTTCCCTCTCTCTGTGTCTGTCTGATCAAACTGGAAAGTAACAATAATAATAAATAAAGTTAAAATAATTCTAAAAAAAATAAAAAAGAATGAGTGCTAGAGGCTGGGAAGGATAAGGGCAGGGAGTGGAATGGAGGGATATCAATTAATGGAAACAAAAATATAGGCAGAGAAGAGAAATAATTTTTAGTTTTGTGAAATACAGGTAGAGAATATATAGTTAACAATTTACTGTCTTTGAAGAGTAACTAAAAATGAGCATTTTGTGTTCCCAACATAAAGTAATGACAAAGAGGTGAGAGGATGGGCATATTAATTACCTTGATTTATTATCACACATTGTATTCTTGTCCTGAAAAATCACATTGTATCCCCACAGATATGTAAGATTACTATATGTTAATTAAAAAATAATAAAGTCTCTAGGGAAAAAAAAGAATTGGTGATAGCTAAATGATAAGATACTAAATGTTCCCAACACAAAGTGCCAATAAATACTTTAGGTGACATATATGCTGATTATTCTGATTTGATCAGTACATATTGCATTTATGCATCAAAAATCACATTTTAGCTCATAAAAATGTAAAATTATAATGTGTCGATTTTATCAAACTGGAGAAGCATTTGAAACAATTTATGTGATTGAGAACAGGATGATACCTTCATTGCCATGCTTCATGGTGGCTAAAATGGATTATTCATGTAGCAACATGACTATTTGCAAAAACATTTTTAAAATAATGCAGAATGATATGGATAATTTAATACCATGACACTGTCATGTAACATCTGAAAGTATTCCGTGTACTGCTGTACTTCATATATGGTTATCTACATATGTAATCATTGTTTTAAAATATACTCAACTTGAAAAGGGTGAATATGAAAACATTCAGTGGCTATCCCTGGGTACAAAGGAAGGAGAATTAGATTAGCGAAGCTAAACAGGAGACAACCACACTGTCTGTGATTTTATTTTCTTAGTAATTACAGAGGAAATAACTATAGACCTGATAGAATTGGGTATAGGGTTATATAGAAATTTACTATGTTATTAACTGTATTTTTGTATGTACTAGAAGCATTTGATAGCAAAGCATTTGAAAATAAAATGTATGTGTAATATAGAAATAAATTTTATTGTAGTAGTTTGAATATTGTCTAGCATTACATATTACTTAAGCCCATCAAATATGGGTATTTGTGTAAGCATCAGGCATAAGAGTTGTGTGAAGGGTTGGCTTTGTGATGATTTATCTTTCATCTAACTAGGTTTGTAAATTAGTAATGGCATAGTACTTTGGTTTCAGAATATGCATGTAACAGTCTCAGATATTAATTACAAGATATGCCTATGTGTGTGATTTTGTTCCAGGACCCAATGACTTCCATCTACATAGAGGAACTGGGTAAAAAAGAATCTACAATTCCTCCAAAATATAGGGAACTTCTGGCTGTAAGTTAATCATTTAGTTTTTCTTCACAGTTTTCTCTTTGGGATATAATTTTGTATTAATAGTTTCACAGTATTTAAGATTTAGAAAATTAATGGGGTGTATGAAATTGTCATTACTATGACATAAAGTACCACAGACTGGATGGCTTAAACAAGAGTCATTCATTATCTTATGGCAAGTCCAGAATCCAGAGGCGTCTGAAGGGATAGTTTTTTCCAAAGGCTATGAGGGAAATATCTTTTCTAGGCCTCTCTATTTGGCTTGTAGGCAACCACTTTATCCCTGTGCCTCTTCACAGCATCTTTACTCTATGTGCATCTCTGGTCCAGTGTTCCCTTTTCATGAAAACACCAGGCCTACTGAATGAGGGTTCACTTTAATGACCTCACCATTCCTTGAATACTTCTACCAGACTCTCTCCCCAAATAAGGTCTCATTCTGAGGTACCAGAGATTAGAACTTCAACATGCAAATTTGGGAGAGAGGTCACAGTTCAAGTCACAACTCATACCGAGCAATATGTTTTGTCAATCATAAGAATTAATTTGCCTTCTCAATATTATCTAATTAATATTTGTTTCAGAAAACAGAAGGCATCACAGGACCTCCTCCAGACTCTTCGGTGAGTTGACATAAATGTCATCTAAGATCTAATTAACCTCTTTTGTAACTTTGGTGGTGGAAATAGGGCTACAAAGTCTATATCTGGGGATGATGACTAAACTGGTCTCCAGGTCAGATGGCATGTCTGTCTGCTCAGGGAAAGGGAGTGGGCTCCGGGGTTGTCCCAGAGCTCCTGGGTCTAATGGGTAGCTTTCTGAGGGCAAGGAGAAGGAGGCCAATGAGTGTCAGGATGAAGTAAGTGTTAAGAACAACAGGAAGAGAATATCTTCACAGGCAGTTCCTTTAGAAGAGGGGAAGAGAAAAAAAATTACTTGCCGAGTACCTACTCCCTTCAAACACAGACTTTGGTCTGGGTTATCTCATAACCTCACATTGGCTAGCAAAGGATTTACCAAAGTCCATCCTTCTGCTGCGGGATGTACAATCTGTTCTTTCCCTTGAATGATTCCTGTGTGTCCCCATCATCATGCCCGTTTCCACAGAAGCCCATGGGGCCGGATGATGCTATCGACGCCTTGTCGTCTGACTTCACCTGCAGTTCTCCCACCCCTGGTGGAAAGAAAGCTGAGAAGGAGGTATTGTCGGTTTTCAGTGTCATTAAGGAGAGCTTCTTTGAAATTTTCTTTAAAAGAGCAGCAACTTTTGGGACCAGCAGTTAGCATAATGTCTATGTCGCTGGACTCCCACGTAGTCGACCGCGGTTTGAGTCCCAGACCCGGCGGCTTAAACTCATGCCAGGTGCGTGTGTGTGCATGCCCAAGATACCGAGAGGAGAATGGAGGAGAAGGGATTGCAGCCTGGCCATCCCCCCTGGGGGGTGATTTCTCGCTTTCTGTCTCTCTGTCTCTGTCTGTCTGTCTGGCAAGCGCACGCGCCCTATAGCAAAAAAAAAAAAACCTCTCCAAAAAAAAAAAAAAAAAAAAGAGCAGCAACTTTTTAGTTCTGGCTATTACAGTTAAATTTCCCTCATCTATCAATCTACTCTTTGGTGTTTTATTTTCCAGAAATCTACAGGAGAAGTTTTAAAAGCTCAGTCTGCTGGGGTAATCAGAAGTGCTGCTCCACCCCAGGAGAAGAAAAGAAAGGTGGAGGAGGTATAAACGATTACTTCTGTGGAGAGGACCATGGTCCACCTGCCTTCAGTGCTTTCTTGAACTCAAGCTAGTTAATTCAAGATAATTGCAGTAGTGTGTTACCCATGACCGGGAGCCATGCTCTCTCTCCCTCAGGTCTGTGTGGGATAGTGAAGCCCCTGGGGGTTATATTGATCATCTCTGGGAAAGCCTGTGTGTTTCTCTAAATGCTCATGAGTGGTTTCAGCACTGTCTTCTTGGTTAGGATCTAAGACCATCTCACCATTACCATACACACGAGGGCAGAACCAGAGACATGGAACATTTGAGACCATAAACTCTGCAAGCTTGCTTTCCTAAAGCAGTGTGAGCCCCATGGCTCAGCAGAGGGATATTATTGCATCAGCTTCTGTCCATCTCCTAACCCCAATCAGCTAGGACTTAATTCTCACCAATTCTGAAGGGCGGTCCTGCAGCTCTGGGCTTGGTGAGAAAACATGTCCCACCTATAGTCAAGCTACTGCAAAGATGCAGTTTCCACCAGAGCTGCCTCTCCCCTCCTGGAATGGACAGTTTATTTTTATCTGGCCTACTGGGGAGCGGTGGCGAGCACCACACCCGCGTGTGGGAGTTCCTACAGTCATCAGCCGTTGTGCCCTCAGCCTTCTGCCGTCAGGTTCCTGTACTTCCTGGTCTGAGCTGTTTTGCTAGAGAATGGAAACAATTTTTAGAGACAAATGTTCAGGAAAAAGAAAGACAGGGTAGTAGAAGTTTACTACTTGCAGTTTTTATTTTGGTAAGACCATTTTATAATAATAACATTACCCTCATATAGTTATACTTCTAGCTTGCTAAATACGGGGTGAAGTGTGCCCCCACAGAAGGCTGTTATTGTAGGAACGTGTCTTAGCTTCCATTTTTACTCATTGGTGAGTTCTTTTTCCTCTATTTCTATGGCTGTGTTTTAAATCAATTGCCTTTCTAAGGTACTCTCCAATCCATAAATCATCTTTTATATTTAAAAACATGTATTTCACAAAGAAGTAAATGGGTTGCTCAGGCTTAGGAGATATTCTCTTTTTCTCACGTTAGAACTTTTCCTTTTTAACAGGATACAATGAGCGATGAAGCACTTGAGGCGCTGTCAGCTTCACTGGGCACCCGAAAGCCAGAACCTGAGGTCGACCTCGGCTCCATTAAGGAAGTTGATGAGGTACTGACCTTGGGGTGTGGGTTAGTCTGCGGGTTACAAAAATGAATGCATTTTGCATGTTGAGAATTGTTGCACAGCTTTTCTTCTGCTGGAGATGAAAAATGAACTATTCTTTCTTTTGTCTTGCTTTCAGAGTCTACTTAATTTAGATATTTGGTATTGAGTAGTTCACAACCAAGAGGGAGAGTTGCATGTTTGTCTTGTAAAACATCCAAAATGTTAATATTGAAAATGAGCGCTAGTCTCCTTTGCCAAAGCTTAAATGAGACCTGACTAAACAAGATAACAAGGAGGCAGTGGCCTGGTGAGAAATAGTGAGGTTTATCTGCTGTCATGGAAATCCGAAATTTGTGTTCTGGGGGCTTTTTTTTGTATGGGAGGTGGCCATGCAAAGAGTTGGAAGATCTTTCTTTTACAGCTATGGGAAAAGATGTTGAGACAGTTTGTCTCAAAGTAGAACATTTACTCAGTAACTGAAGCTCCTACACGTTTAGAGTATGATTTTGGTGAGTGTTTATCCCCTTTCACACCGAGAACTTAACCAGCCTGTGAGCCGGAGCCAGCTTGTATCTGGTGTAGGAGAGTTCCCATAGTCTATTATAATTTTTGTAGAATTTCTCTATTGTCTCCTGAGGGAAAACAGGAGAGAAAGGAGAAAGTTGTCCTTTTCTAACAAAGCGAGAAATGGAAACAGCCCGGGGACCCAGAATGACTCACTCCCTGCCCCACTTAGCTCAGAGAAGAAAGGCTTCCAGGCATTGCTGTCACAATGCTTCTTCCGCTGTCACTTCCTGTTCTGAGTTGTCAGGGAAGGGAAGTCTCCCTGACTCCTGGCAACTCCCCCCAAGTCTGGGACCATCCCCGGTCCAAGATGGGCCAGTTTCTCTCTTCGACTTTCCTGGAGGACTCCCCGGCTGCAATGTGGCACCATCAGCTTGGTGATGGTGAACACAAGGGAGTGGGAGAGATGGTGCCCGGCCTCCAGGACCAAGTAATGGATTGGGCAAAAAGGAAACTCTGATGACAGCACAATGTGGGGTGGAGAAGGCATGAACATGCTATAGATCCTAGGACAAAAAGAGGCCTAGAGTGACTAAAATCAAATAAGTAGGTGTGGAAAGTGTCATAAAATTAACTTGTAACACAGTATGGTAACTAGTTTGAGAATGTATATGAGTGTAATGTTACTCCTAGAAAACCTCAGAGCAGCAGTAAACTAAAATTCCAGCAAAAAGAACCTTTCTTTTCTGCTCTAACAACAGACTGGTTTTCCTTTTTAAATCATGTACAAAATATAACTATTGCCTAAGAGTATCTTTCGATCCTTTAAATTATTAGGCTGTAATTCTTAGTGCCTGGTGGTGACTTCTTTACAAGCTGGATAACCCGATGTTGTGATAAGGCTCATAAAGGTTGCTGTCCTGTAGGCGTCCTCTGCCTCTTCAGCAGATTTCACACTAGGGGGCGCTCTGTGGAAAGCTACGTGGCCCTCCAGTCATGCCTGCTTATAATATATCATGATATGAAACAAATTTGGGAATACCACTAGATGATAGGATTTCCTCAATGTGCTACTGTAGAATACAACGACATTTTTTAAAAAGTATTGAGACCAGCAGATGGTATAATGACTCCCACTTAGTCGACCACAGTTTGAGTCCCAGACTCAATGGCTTGAAACTCATACCAGGTATGTGTATATGCATGCCCCAAATCCTGAGAGGAGAATGGAGGAGAAAATATTGCAGCATGGCCATCCCCTCTGGGGGGTGATTTCTTGTTTTCTGTCTCTCTGTATCTCTCTCTGTCTCTCCAGCAAGCACACATGCCCTATAGGAAAAAAACAATCTCTCAATTAAAAAAAAAAAATTCTTACCTTAATGAGAGTATGTCTGTAGAACAATAAAATGTAGATTCCAAAGCCTAAAGCAGTGCCTGGCTCATTAAAAGTTCTCAATAAGTATTTTTAAATTAACCCATTAACCAATGGATGGAAACATGCAGTACCATCATGCTGGGATATAGACAGAGCAGTGGGTTGAGTTGAAATTTGCTAAGTGATCTTCCTCCCTTGGTGTGTGAATTAAATCTATGCCTTGATAAAGCTACAAATTATTGCATATCATGAAACTTTATACTGCTCACCAGGAGCTTAAATTGTACATGCTGTACTCCGGAAGTCAACATCTACTCTATCTGTGTACTTTTATTTCCAATATAGTTAGTCGTTCACGACTCAGTGATACAGCAAGTCCAGGAGCTATTCAAAGGGGCCCTTGTAAAAAAGAGGTAAAACCAGTAATCCATGGATTAGCCAAGATTTGTGATGGGATGGGAAGCGTCTTCCATCTCTGAACTGAGCTTAACAGGAGAATTCGTTGTGTTCCCTCCCCCCACCTTGGATAGCTGCCTGCTTGAATAATGCAGATAAAACTATTCAAGTATTTGCAGCTAGGGGCCAGCAGGTGGCATGATGGTTAAGGCACTGGATTCCCACATGGTGGACTGAGGTCTGAGTCCTATATCTGGCTTGAAAACCACACCAGGTGCACATGTATACATGCCCCAAATCACAGGAGGAGAATGGAGGAGAAGGGATGGTGGCGTGGCCATTCCCCTGGGGGTGGGAGTGGAGGTGATTTCTCACTTTCCCTCACTGTTTCTCTCCAGCAAGCATATGCAACCTATGGTAAAAACCTAAACACACACACACACACACACACACGTGTGTGTTTATTTGCAGCTACGGCTGCCCTCTGCTCACTATCTTCAAAGGATCTTTTACTTTTCTCTGGAGATCCTCACAAGTCAATGAGCGAGGTGTGGATTAGTGGAGACCACAGTTTATAATTGAAGAAACCAGACAGGGAAAGACTGCATGGCTGCTCAAGGTCACGGAGCCTGAGAGCAGAGGGTCCCCGACGGGACTCCTGGCCCTGCTGGCCCTTCCTCAGCCACTCCCGCTGCCTTCGTCCAGCTGCTCACCAGGCCCTTGTGCTTCCAGACTCTTTCATCTGACTTGACCTTCTGCATAGCACTCATGAAATACACAAAGCCTGCAGTATAATCTCAGTTTAAATGAATTATCCAACTGCTTTTTTTTCTTTTTTTTAACTTTCATCAGGCAAAAGCGAAAGAGGAAAAACGAGAGAAGTGCGGTGAGGATGAGGAGACAGTGCCGTCGGAATACAGACTGAAACCAGCCACGGTAAATTTTAACCACGTGGATACAGCCCCAGGCTCATCTTACCTTCAGGTCACCTAGCACTGTGTCTGGACCCTTGACACTAGGGATTCGTCTGTCCCAGTTCACGTATTAACTCTGAAGACCTTGGCCCTTTCTTCTCCGCTCTCTGAAGGCGGCACCTTGAGGGATGGTTGTTCCTGTCAGGCTGCCTCAGAGGTGGCCGTGTGGTCTTTGAAATCCCCACCGATTCTAGTGTTTAAGCTCTTAGCAATGCGTGGCATAGATCCTTAGCCTTAAACGGAAGGGACATTTGGGAACAATTTTTTCTCTAACTGCTGTATGAGTAGAAGCACCGTAGCTCTTCTGAGTGACAAATAAAAATATGTAACTATTTACCAGTATTCTCAGCTAAGGTGGTTTCGTTGTGTTGTTTCTGATTTTTGGTGGACTAATGCCTATGATTGCATTTGTAATTTCCCTTGGAAATCACACATAGAGACATATGATGTGAAAAAAACAAACATTTTTAATATATGCCTATATGAGAGGATCTTCAAAAAATGTATGGGCAGTGTGCATTTTTGTAAAAAATACTGCATAGATTTCAAACGATTTTTGCACCAAAATGAACTCATATTTTATTTTTCCCCAAAAGTTTTGAAGTTGCCATATATATATATAAAGTTTCTTATTTTTAGAAGTATAAATGGTGAAACCTCATATCCCAAAAAGGAAACAAAATTATGAGTGATATCTGTCTAGTCACTCCAGGTTGGAGAATTGAAATTTTAAATGTTTCATTAACGTAGCAGTATCTTTCTTGCCAAGGAACTCTTCTGTATTTTTTCTATTCTATTGCCTTATCCAACAGAAAATAAATTATAGTAACTTCTAAAGGACAGTAAATGTACATAACATTTGGTAACAGTTGGTCTTTTGATCTTTACAACTCAACTCCTTTATTCTGATACTTTATGAAAAGTAAATCTAGGGACCAGAAGTTAGCGTAGTGGCTTTGTCGCTGGACTCCTACGTAGTCGACCACGGTTCACATCCCGGACCTGGTGGCTTAAAACTCACACCGGGCGCGTGTGCGTGCGTGCCCAAGATCCCGAGAGGAGAACAGAAGAGAAGGGATTGTGGCGTGGCCATCCCCCCTGGGGGGTGATTTCTCGCTTTCTGTCTCTCTGTCTCTCTCTGTCTGGCGAGCGCACGTGCCCTATAGCAAAAACCTCTCAAAAAGAAAAAGAAAAAAAAAAGTAACTCTAGACCACAATTTCAAGTATGAGAAAAAATAAGCTCTTGTATCTGTAATCCCCAAAAGTAAACTTAATGTGATATGAAAGCAAAATTTTCTGTTTCATTTCCACTGAATTTCCAATTTCATTTACAGGATAAAGATGGAAAACCATTACTGCCAGAGCCTGAAGAAAAACCCAAGGTTAGGAGATACATTTTTCCAGTACTTAAAAAATCATAGAAATGTAATGTGTAGTTAAGGTGCTTTGACAGACCAGACTTCCCTGTGGGCTTGCATGCCAGCCTAGAACCAAGGAGAGGGGACTGCTGTCGGTAACCGCTGACACTCGAGCTCCTTTCCATGACGGTTGCTTTCCCAATGAAATAAGACACTATAACAAGACTATGTGTTACTACTGGACTGTAAGCTTCGAGAAAATATTCATTGATCTTAGGAGTTGATGACAAGAAGGCCCTTAAAGTAGATTCAGTTAGTACTTAGAGACGGATCCTCATCACAGCATCAAATAGTCTGATGGTTCTCTACTGTCTTTCCTTAAGTGCCTGGGACCAATCATCGTGACCTGCTGAAACAATGCAAATCGGCACCATTTACTAATCACTTACTATGTGCCTGACATGGCAATAAACGCTTTTTCTCTGTTGTCTTTTTGAGTCCTCACTGAGTGAAGAAGGCATTATTATTATTATTATTCCCATTTTACAGTGGGGAAAGTGAAACAGAGGCAGGTCATGGGATTAGTTCAGGTTCACCTAGCTAGAAAATATTAAGGCTAGGACTCAGATCGGGGGCCCAGCACTGTTCAGTGCTGGGGTCCAGCTTCTGAATTGCATGCCCGTCTATCACAGGTTACTGTTATTAGTCTAAATTTCCATGTTATAAATAATACTAACAAAAGCAGAACTTCCCTGCTGCAAACCCACTAGTCTCAGGAAAGGAGAGTGTAAGACTTCTGTTTTCTCTGACTTACTCGTTAGGAAGTAGAAAGGCAATAATCATATTGAAAACTATCCAGGTCTTCCTCAGGAGAGAACAGGAAATTTTATTTGAACAAAATTCTTCTGTAATTGGAGTGTCAGGAAATCTTGACTAAGAAAACCATTAACGCTTCTCTGGGGCTGAGGCATCTCAGATTCCTTATTTGTGGCATGGCATATTTATCTTACATTGATAAGTGAGAAATATGCTCTACATATATTAGTCTTGGGGTTTAGATCCTGAAGTATGGCCTAATATGTGTTCCTCAAGATAAACAATGTTTGCTCTTTGAAAACCTTCTATGTGGAGTAAAAATAGTCACTTCATACTACGTAATGTTTCTTGTATTACAGCCGCTGAGTGAGTCAGAACTCATTGATGAACTTTCAGAAGATTTTGACCAGAGTAAACGTAAAGAAAAACAGTCTAAACCAACTAAAAAATCAGAAGTATGTTTCTACAAATATAAATCTCTAATTTTGAGCTGGTTCATTTTTCTATGTAATCTTTAAAAAATGGGAGACCGAGGGGACCAGCAGTTAGTGTAATGGCTATGTCGCTGGACTCCCACGTAGTCGACCGTGGTTCGCGTCCTGGACCTGGTGGCTTAAACTCACGCCGGGCGTGTGTGCGTGCGTGCCCAAGATCCCGAGAGGAGAATGGAAGAGAAGGGATTGCGGCGTGGCCATCCCCCCTGGGGGGTGATTTCTCGCTTTCTATCTCTATGTCTCTCTCTGCCTGTCTGGCGAGCGCACGTGCCCTATAGCAAAAACCTCTCCAAAAAAGAAAAAAAAAATGGGAGACCAGGGCCATCTGTGGTGGGGTGGTCGGGGCGGCTGGATTCCTCATGGCTGACTATGTGGTTAAGTCCTGGACCTGGCAGCTTGAGAGATGCCAGGCACATGCACATGTGTGCCCAAAATCCCAAGAGAAAATGGAGAAGAAGGGATTGCAGTGTGGCTATCCCTCCCTGGGAGGTGCTCTTTTGCTGTCTTCTTTCTTTCTCTATGTCTCTCTTGGGTGAGTACATGCACCCTATAGCAAACTTTTTTAAATTGTGAGACCCAAACTATTCTAACATGAAGTGAGATTGAAAAAGCCGTCCATATAAGTTTAGTCTTCTCTTTTCCTGGATGTGTTTTCTTTCCCCAGACTGACCTGACAATAATGCTATGTGAGGTCTGTAATTCCTCCTCCAGGAACGCTCTCGGCCCAGGCTGCCTTCCTCCTCCTGCTCTTGCAGCTGACCTAGTTAAAGCTGTCATCGCCCTCACCTCAGAACGACAGCGGCCTTTCTTCAGGCTCCTTCATACCCATCCTTTATGTCTGCCAGTACTTTATTTCTCTGCATGCTTGTAATCATACCATTCCACTCTCCAACCCTTAGGAGCTTTCCATTTCTGCAAAAGAAATGTTTCTACTAATGTTTTCTGGTCCCCTGTTCCTTTTCCACCATGTTGGGTCCCTGCATCACTAGACTGTCTTTTGATTCCTTTTGCCTGGGCTAAGCTTTCTTCCTAACTCTAGATGAACTAATCTTACCCATCCTTTTTTTGTTTGTTTGTTTTTAATTTATTTTAGAGAGAGAGATTTTTTGCAATAGAGTGTGTGTGCTCACCAAAGACAGAGAGAAAGCAAGAAATCACACCCCACACACACACTCACAGAAAGCAAGAAATCACACACACACACATGCCCAGGGGTGATGGCCACTCCACTCCCTTCTCCTCTGTTCTTCTCTCAGGATCTTGGGCACACATGCAAATGTGTGTGAGCCTGAGTTTCAAGCCTCCAGGTCCAGGACTCAAACCATAGTCAGCCATGTAAGAGTCCAGTGATGTAACCATTACGCCATCTGCTGGTCCCCTTTTAAGACTCTGCTGAAATACAGCCTTCTTTGTCACCTGTCATCCCCTCCCTAAACCACACCATTCTTCCAGTCCTTTTCTGTTTGTTTAGGTTTTTGTCATAGGAAGCATTTGCTCACAGGAGAGAGGTAGAGAGGGAAAGTGAGAAATCACCCTTCCATGGGGGATATCCATGCTGCAGTCCCTTCCTCCATTCTCCGCTAGAGATTTTGAGCATACATGCACACACAAGCACCAGATGTAGACTTTCAAGCTGCCAGGTCTGGGACTCGAACCACAGTTGGCCATGTGGGAATCTAGCACCTTAGCTGCCATGCTACCTGCTGGCCCCACCCTTCCATTCGTTATTGAGCAGAATACAACATGGCAGGGGGTCTGTAGTTTCTTTCTTTCTTTCTTTCTTTCTTTCTTTCTTTCTTTCTTTCTTTCTTTCTTTCTCTTTCTTTCTTTTTATGTTTTTAATATATCCCTGTTAAAACATGTGTTACAAACAACTTTTTAACTGTATTGGTCCTTCTTCAACTGTAACAGTTAATTAAGGTTATACGTTCTTTGGAGGAAGAGACCTACCCTATTAATCATCATCTGCTAAGCACCTTACATATAAGAATGGCTTCCATAAATGTGTGGATTAAAAACAGTTTACTTGAAATTTACTCTTGTGATAAAATGAAAGTGGTTCTCAAATTTTAACATGCATCAGGATTACCCAGAAGGTTTGTTAAAATACAGACTGATAAGAGTCCTCTCCTAGTATTTCTGATTTAGTACCTTGGGGTAGCGCCCAAGAATCTGCATTTCTTTTAAGTTCTTTGGTAGTGCTAAAGCTATTAGTTCAGGGACCATACTTTGAGATCCTCTGGCACAGTATTACTACCCTACATTTGTACCTAGATATTTACAACTTCTAATGTGCTCTTAGATTGATAACCATTCATCATTTTATATATTACTTTACACAATAGGTGGATGTTTTACTATTATATGACAAGTAAATGTTACAAATAGCAATACTTGTTCAGATCTATTGAGTTGATGGTGTTCCCAGGTACTGTGCATAGCACTTCACAATCCTTGTCTCATGTAAACCCCATATCAACCCTTGAGGTGAAGGTGCTGCCACCATTCTCATCTTACAGCTATGGAACCAGGTCTCAGAGACCTAACTAAGCTGGGCTGTAAACCAAGTGGAGATAATGGTAACTGGCGTGTTTTCATGTGCCTTGATAGATTGACCGTTCAATGGTCCTTACACATTTGAGAGACTCATGCTGCCACATTTAATGCAGCAGAGAGAGTCTTCGTGGTCCATCATTGTTGCATCTTATTCCCGCATATTCCTAAAGGTATTCAGAGTACCTGCCTCTCTCCTTAGGCATCTAAGGCTGCTGCCCCAACCCCTGTGGCAGAGGTGGTGCCTCGGACCTCCATGTGCTCAATCCAGTCAACTCCGGCCAAGCCAGCTGCCTCGGTGAGTGCTTTTCTGGGCAGTGAGAGATGTCTCGAGGAAGTTCTATTCTTCCTCCCATCACTTTCTGCTATGTATTGCCATCACATTATTAGTTTTTAAGAATGATTTTATTGGGACCAGCAGGTAGCATAATGGCTATGTCACTGGACTCCCATGTAGTCAACCGCGGTTCGCGTCCTGGACCCAGTGACTTAAAACTCACACTGGGCGCGTGTGTGTGCATGCCCAAGATCCCGAGAGGAGAATGGAGGAGAAGGATTGTGGCATGACCATCCCTCCTGGGGGGTGATTTCTCGCTTTCTGTCTCTGTCTCTCTCTGTCTGGTGAGCGCATGCGCCCTATAGCAAAAACCTCTCAAAAAAAACCCAAAAAGAATGATTTTATTTAACTTCATTTATTTATGTATTTATTTATTTATTTTAATTTGACCAGAGAGGGACAGAATGAGAGAGAAAGAGGGAAAGAGAAAGCAAGCTGCCAGGTCCAGGATTTGAACCACGGCCAGCCATGTGGAAATCCAGCGCCCTTAACCACCATGCCACTGCTGGCACCACCATTATTATTATGTTTTTTTTTTAACAAAACAAAAACAAAATCTGACATAGCTGTAGTATCTATTGTTCTCTGAACTCCAGGACTAAACAACATCCAGACCAGATTTAAATTTTTCATTAAATTACTGCAAGCTATGATCTTCAGAAATTCTTTCTTTTTTCCTTTGTTAATGTGATTAATCCTAATTTTTCACTTCCCTGCATCTTTCAAGCCTGTTTGGAATTCCACAGATAACCTGATGTTACCTTTTACTGACTCTCCTCATGAAATAACTTGCACCCAAATCATTATAGCTTCTCCCCACTCTCCCAACTAAAGGAGGAGATATTGACTCAGTTCCTTTTCCTTTCTGCCTTCATTTCTTGCCTCCCTCTTGCTTTCTGATTTCTGTATAAAGTATGCCATTTAGCAGTTGAATTTTAGTTTCCTTTTGATTTTAGTGGGTTTGTTTCCATTCGTTGTTGATAGAATCTGACTCACAGAAGAGCATCAGATGGAAATATATTTCATTACTGCAGATTTAGTGAAAAAGCTATACTCTGGATAACTTACTTTCACCCTCTGCAATGCCACTGTTCTGGGTGCCTTGCAATATCTTCTTACTAAATTTTCGCAAGGACATTATGAAGTCTTTTCTGATCATCTTCTTCTTATGGACAAGGGAAATGAGGCTTTGAGCTGAACTTGAACCACCTCCTTATGGTTTCAGAGCCTCAGCCGAAAGATATGGCTGGGCTACCAGCTACCTAGGTGGACATGGGTGACAGTATGACTGTTCTCAGGTGGGAAATGGCAGCAGGCATGGGGTGAAGGAGCCCCTCCCAGTGGGAGCTGAGAAGGGCTCACAGGTGGAGGCCATTCACACTGGGAAGCAGGAATAGCACCGTTTTCTGGGGAGACCAGAAAGTCAAGTCCGCAGAAATGTGAAGTTCTCGATGGACTGGGGCCGTGTGCACTCCACTGTTTAAGGAACTGGAGGGAGGGGTAGCACGGAGGTGCTGTGAACTAACCACTTCCTGCCAGGGAAGTCCTTGGTGCCAACTGCACATCTCGAGTCCAGAGTCTCCTGCCTGAGACAAGACTCAGCCTACTCCCTTTTACTGAGGTTTCAGGGCACTCCCCAGACACTGCCCTGAGTGCCAGGCCATGGCCAGCACTGGGAGAGGTGGAGGGACTCTAGGAAGACCCCAGTGAAAGCAGGATGGAGGGAGAGATCAGCCGAAAGCCAAGAGCCAACATTCGAGGGTAGAATTCTATGACCAGAACGTGCCATCCCCCTGGTGTGACACATGTGACTCTCAGGCCTTAGCAGGCCCAGGCCTCCCAACTTTGGCCTGACTGGAGATCTCTGAGCATTTGGTTTTGTTGGGAGAGAGACACTCTCATTTTCTCCCTCCTCCTGACCAGTCTCTGGGGCCTCTATCCCACCAACTTTGGCTACAGTTACCAAGGTTACGGTCGCTGAGGCAGTTGGCATTTCTGGTATTGTGACACCTTAGGGAGCCAGAAAAAACATCTTTGGAGTGAGATAAAGGTCAGGGACTCAAGGAAGGCATGAGAATTTGTGAGTAAAGGGAAACAGACCAGAGGAGGAAGAGGAAAGTGTGCCCAGGGTGGGTTCTGGTGTGTGTGAAGAGAAGTTTACTGAAGAAATGCAGAGACCTGAGTTCTAATTGAGAATGTGATGAAACCGAATACTATAGAAGTAGAAGTTGTAGTCTGAAGGCCTGTTTCCAGATTCCTTCGTATTTTAAAGTATTTCTTAGTTTTTATTTAGCTCTGCTTCCATAATATGATAAACCAGAGGTTGCCAAAGGCCACAAGTTTGGGAAGCAGCGATTTCCAGAGTCGGCAGAAGAGAGTATGGGAAAGCAGATGTGGAGCAGGTGTCTTGTATCGGGTGTATCAGGTGGCCACTCCGAGTGCCTGGATCAGATTTGGGTACCAGTGCAACTCTTGCACATTGAGGTATACATCTCTCCTGCTGCTTCTGGGAATAAAAATCTATGCAATGTCCAGCCTCTAGGTGGCGATAAATCACTTTCTACTCAGGCTCCCTAGCCTCATTTCCTCTCCCAGGGCGGTTTAGCAGAAAAATGGTTTTTCTTACTTGAAGTGATGGCTAAGATATATAAAACGGAAAGACACTTTACCTTTCCAGTGGATACTCGAGGTGAGGTTAGAGATTCATGATAAGAATAAACCCTGAGACTATGTTGGTTCAAGGGCTTGTATTTGATCCAGACCAACAATGGCAGATGCATGGATCTATAGACGCGGTAACCACGCAGTGGGAACAGCAATTTAGTGAACAGTTCTCATCCCTCTTCTATACAGTACCTTCTACTTTCCATTCTGTGTGTTTTTTTTTTCTTTTTTTTTTTCATAAAGCAAACAAACAGAAAGTGTTGACCGTGAGCCACTGAGTTGATTTTTATGAGCTACTAACTTGTAGTTCGGAAAAGCCAGGTCTAGTCCTATCCTTTAGCTCAAACCTTCGTTTTTCCTGTATGCTATGTATGCTCTGTGTTCACCCAGTTTTATTTGAGATGCTAGCATGGCCAGGCTCAGTCTAGCATGAGGAAGCATGTTTCATTTTGAGCTGGATCACAAATAGGTGAGCCTCATCATGCCACTCAGTTATGTCGGTCCCAGGCAGTCACCTGAACCAGCCGTGAACCACGCTGGTAGTGGATGCTTCAGAGAGAAAATACACTGTGCCTCCATGAAGGCTCAACCTGAGACAGGCCAGGCCATCCCCCAGAAAACGGGGAAGAACATCCTCTTGTACCCTTTCTGAAAGTCTTCCTGTCCCATCTGTAGAGTGATCACTTTCTGGATCACTTCTTCCTTCCCGGCTTCCAGCTTCTCTGTGGTACACCTCATTCCATTGTCTTAGTTCCAACCAAAACTCTGGGCTGGACCTTGTGAGGTTCTCAGTGTCTGAATGTGTGTCGTGTACACTCAGTGTATAACGTGCTTCTCATCCAGGCCTGAAATAAGGAAATGCCTCTCTAGCTGTCTGATGGCCTCTGCTCTGAAAATCGATAAACCAGGACCAGCAGATGACATAATGCTTATGTCACTAGACTCCCACATAGTCAACCGTGGTTCAAGTTCTGGACCTGGCAGCTTAAAACTCATGCTGGGTGCATGTGTGTGCATGCCCAAAATCCTGAGAGGAGAACAGAGGGGAAGGGATTGTGGCTTGACCATCCTCCCAGGGGGTGATTTCTGGCTTTCTGTCTCCGGCAAGCACATGCGCCCTATAGCAAAAATCTCTCTCCCTAAAAAAAATAAATAAATAAGAAAGAAAAGTGATAAACCACCTACTTGGAATGTGCTTAATGTACTTTTAGAAGGGCATGGTGCCGGACGATGCTGTGGAAGCCTTGGCGGGTAGCCTGGGGAAAAGGGAAGCAGACCCAGAAGACGGAAAACCTGTGGTGGATGAAATCAAGGTAATGACTACTCAGGCACATCTAGAAAATAGCTGGCATTGATGGTTCTCACCTCTCTCACATGTATTAGCTATTTTTTCTTAATATTTCACCCCAACATGACCAGTTGGCATTCTCCATCGTGGAACATATCTTGCTAGATAAGCTAACCCTGCGTAAGCAGGCTTAGTTGCCGCGGTGGACAGGCAGTGCGTACCTGTGAGCATTCCCTGAGCCTCACTGTGTCTACCTGCACACACTGGGGAGGACTCTCAGAGAGGTAGCAGCTGCCTCCTGCTCCTTAGAACCTGCCCGTGAGCCCAGCAGGCCTCATGGTGGAGTCAGCCTGCCCACCTGGATACAGTGCAGGGGATTAAGGTGCTGTGGGAACCCTAAGCGGGTGGCCGTATGTACATTCCAACCTCACCTTCATGCGTTCACTAGCATTTAGTCACTCGGTCATCCATCTTCTGGAGAAAAGGTATACTAACAATGAACATGGTCTCATTTTCATTCAGGAGAAATCCAAAGAAGAAGACCGTGAAAAACTTGGTGAGAAAGATGAAACAATTCCTCCTGAGTACAGATTAAAAGAGATAAAGGTAAACAGTTGGGGCATTTTTCTATTTCATTTTAATTCATACTGGATTTCATACCCATGAAGAAAAGACATTGGAACAGCCCTGCATATAAAGATCCTGTTTCTTAATGTTTCAGACACCAGATAGTAACAGTAATAGCGGGGTAGTTGAACGCCAGATAGGAACCACCAGATAGGAAGCCAGATATGCCTAAGTGGCTTTTCAGTCCTGTCTGAACTGAAAGAAATCTAATATCTAAGCTAATGGTTTCCCTTCTAACATATGGTTTGTTATGAAACCAAAATATGAAAAGCCTTATGCAGATAGGAAAACCAAAATGAAGAGCAGTGATCAATTCTTAGATATAAGCTGAAAATCAGAGCGCCTATTCAGCATTGAGAAAAGTGATAAAATGGCCTATTTTCTTTATTTTAAAAGTACACATTATACAGAACAAGTGATAGAGGGGAGGATACTATTACAATTTTTTTTTCTTTTTCATGCTGGAGGGCACATGTACATGAGAGAGAGAGAGAAAGAGAAAGAGAGAGAAACATCCCCCAAATGGGGCCAGTTATGCCAAAATCTTTTCCTCCATTTTTGCATCCTGTCAGGATTTGAACCATGGCCGGCCGTATTCAGGGATTTGGCTTCCTCAGCACAGTGCTTAACCACTGCTATGTGCCTGGCCCTTCATTACAGTCCTTGTCATTTAAGTGTAGTCACCTAGATGGGGCTGATGCTTAGATAGCTAAACAACTGTCAGTCATTTTCATAACATGCCACTACTTAAATACTTCATTGAACTTCATTAACAATTCTGGAAAATTGAACTCACACTTCTTACTTCTCCATATGCACTGGCTTGTTTCCTTGACAAATGCAGGGACTACACTGAACTCTCCCTGAAAATGTATTATTCTGGATACCTTTTTCCTTTTTCCTATCTTCATTTTACTATTCAGTTAAATCTCTGGCATGTTTTGTTTGTTCGTTATTTTGTTTTGTTTTGTTTTGTTTTCGCTATAGGACATGTGCACACCAGAGACAGAGAGAGATCGAAAAAGTGAAAAATTACCCTCCGGGGGGATGGCTGTGCTGCAGTCCCTTCACCTGCAATTTCCTCTCAGTATTTTGGACACACAAACACATGCCCAGCGTGATTTTCAAGCTGCCAGGTCCAGGGCTCAAACTGCCTAGCTGACCGTGTGGGGTCCAGCCCCTTAACCTCCACACTACCTGCTAGCTCCCTGGCATGTCTAGTAACTTGGGTTTGTTTGTATGTTGCTTTGCAGAGTCTTTAGCATCTTCAGGGCCACACGTTCTGTGTCTATTGACCCCAATTCAGTAAGGTTGGCCAAGTTCGGGTATCTCTCTTCTAAGCAATCAGTTACTTCCTTCCTCCCTTTGCTGGATTTTAGTAGCAGTGGATTAGCTTTCTCTGACCACCTTATTCTGTGTTACTTTAATCCTCCTCTGAACTTGTTTATCTCACACATTCTTGGTCACCTATTGCTTCAGAACATTTTTCAGGTGCCGGCTTTTTCTTTTAAAATCCCTTGTTGTTGGGCCAGCAGGTGGAGTAGAGGCTAAAGAGGCTGGATCCCACATGGCCAACTCTGTGGTTCAAGTCCCAGGCCCAGCAACTTGAAAATCACGCCGGTTGCGTGTGCATGGGTTGCGTGTGCATGCATGCCTAAAATCCCCAGAGAAGAATAGTGGAGAGTGACCATCCCCCCAGGGGATGATTTCTCACTCTCTTTTCCTCTCTCTGGCTCCAGCAGGCACAGGTGCCCTACGGCAAAAATCTAAAAGAGAGAAAAATAATCCCTTGTTATTCATAGGCTCTGCTCCCTTCAGGCCTCCTTAATGAGATTCAGTTCCCTAGGGACGAAGAAAGCACACTTCTTCCAGATGAGTGAGGATGCAGTGATAGAAAAGTGATTTCAGTTGGAATGTGGAGCCAAGGACCCCAGGGTCAGGGTCCCACGAATCACTTGGGTATTTTGCTGCCTTTGCAGCAATAAAAGGGATGGTGCCATTCCACCCTAACAGAAGAGTGGTCAGATGGTACAAATGAATGGCAGAGAAGATGGAAGGGGATGTGGGCATAGCTCCTTGGCCTTTTGGCTAAGATGGGGTAAAGGGATTTGTCAACTGCAAGGGAACTAGGTGAGATGTCTAAACCAGTACATTTTGCTTTTTAAACAAACAAACCAAAAACACAAAAACCACCTTGGCCAGTTTCTCAGGAAAAAAGCTACACACACAAGAAACTTCAAAAAGTTCCTGAAGAAATAGAATTAAAATACAAGTGTTTTGGTGTAACATGTTATGTGGAATCCATGTATGGTTTTTTCATACTCTGTAGTTTCCGTGAGCTTTTTGAAGAGCCCTTGTGTACCTTTGTGCTTATTCATTTTTGTGTATTTAGATAAATGAGACTTATAATTCATCAAAAGTCCCAAATAGGGGGCCAGCAGGTGGAATGGTAGTTAATGTGCTGGACTCCCACATTGCTGACTGTAGTTCACATCCCAGACCTGGTGGCTTGCTTTCTCACTTCCTCTCTCTCTCTCTTTCTCTCTTTCTCCCCCTCTCTGATGAGCACACATGCCCAGTAGCAAATTAAAAAATAATAATAATAGTAATAATGATAAATAAAGTGGAATGATTTTTTTAAAAAATAGTTCCAGGCTGGCAGTGGCGTGGTGGTTAAGGCCCGGGACTCTCACATGGCTGACAGTGGTTTGAGTCCTGGACCAGTGACTTACTTTTCTACTTTCCCTCTCTTTCTCTGTTCCTTTCTGGTAAAATTAAAAAATAATCATAATAAATTAAATTAAATAAATCAATCTTTTTTTTTTTTTTTTTTGGAGAGGTTTTTGCTATAGGGCATGTGCGCTCGCCAGACAGACAGAGAGAGACAGAGAAACAGAAAGCGAGAAATCACCCCCCAGGGAGGATGGCCACACCGCAATCCCTTCTCCTCCATTCTCCTCTCGGGATCTTGGGTACGCACACACACGCACCCGGCGTGAGTTTTAAGCCACCGGGTCCAGGATGCGAACCACGGTCAACTACGTGGGAGTCCAGCGACATAGCCATTACGCTAACTTCTGGTCCCAATAAATAAATCTTAAAAAATAAAAGTCCCAAGTATTTATCAGTTTTGTCCTCCTGTTACTCAAAACTGGCACTATTGTCGAAATATTTAAACATAATCTGATCCCTAAATTTTGGAGTGGCCCCAAGGACAGAGACCTTGGCTATGCTATTTTCTCTTGTGTTCCCAGCTCTTGGTAAGGGCTTGGCACAGTGTCAGTGCCACTGAGTTGGCCGCATGGTTGGTAAGGGTAACTGTCTATTCCAGGCAACTTTTGCAAAATTCACCTTCAGGAGGTGAGAGGCTCTTCCCTCGAGGTCTCCCACTCATCCTGCAAGCCCTTGCCATAGCATCATGTGCCACAGGACATTGCTCATGGGTTTTTCTCCTGTCCTAGTCTCTGGGCTTCTGAAGTCCCGAGCCATGCCTAATTCGGTGTGCTATCTCCATGCCTGGTGCATGTGAGTCACTGATGACATGAACTAATTAGAGCCTACTCTCTGTTGAGAGGATCTATTTCCTGCAGTGAAGAAGCTAATTTAAAATGTACAACAGCAGGTATAACCTGTCCACCTCTTGGTGTGTTTGCAAGGTTGTGTACTTGACACAAAATGTTAAATGAGTCCATGCCCTGTTTTCCCCTGGATAGGATAAAGATGGAAAACCACTCCAGCCGGAAGTGCCCAAGGAACAGCTTCCGGTAAGCAAAGTTTTCTCTGACTGTATCTTTCTCCTTTAGGCCCTGATTGTTAATTTGGGAAGGGCATAGCTTTCCTTTCAGTGACTTGATCCTCATGGAAATAGTGGCATCATTTGAAAAGAAGACAAATGGAGGTGACTTGATGGTGTTCGTTAATATGTTTTCTGGTTCTTGCAGCCTTTGAGTGAAGAGTTTCTTCTCGATGCTTTATCTGAGGACTTCTCGGGTCTCCCAAACACTTCATCTCTTGTAAGTCTACAACTTCTGTTTTATTTCCCTACTTTTAGAGTGGTAGAAATAAATGGAAACTTGTAACTTCAAATCTGGCTTAGACCAATGAATGGCCCTCAATCTACTGTAGCCATTAAAAATGTGTTGCACCACAAAATATTTTTCCAGAACAGAGAATGTTTTCAACATCTTAAGCAAAACAGTATGCCCTATATCCTGTGAAAAAAGACTTTAAATTTCAGTTTATACATAATTTCTTCTAAAACAACTTTACCTGTTCATATTTCTCCAATCTGTCATTTTCCAAATTTGCTTCTAAGGAAACTTAACTGCCTGTAGAATAGTCCCTCAAAGGAAATTCTGTTATTAGAAAGTTTGGACGGTGTTGGGTAGTGCTGAGTGGTGGTGGTGGGGGGGAGGCTTTCATGATTTCTTACATATGAACCTGTTTGAGGTTCCATACTTATACAATAACTGTAGAGTATTTGGGGGGGGGGGAGATGATCCTAGATTATCTATTTTCCAAGAGCCCAGTTTCCAAACCACTGACTGTATTGTTGGCCGTTGGTAGGAAAACAAATTAAAAGTTTCTACATGGACAGTGGTATAGAAAACATATTTATATCAGTTGGGAAATATGAGTGACAACTTGAAGAAATAATGATTCTTTAGAGTTGCCTGAAGTTTCTGCTCTTGTAAAGAAGGGGTTACTGACCAGTGCATGCTCCTCAGTACACCCTATAAAAGCACCGTGTAGCTCCGTCACATCCCATAGCCTTCTTCTCATCCTTCTCCATCTCCATGCACGCAGACCGCATCCCCAAGCTTTGATCCAAAAATTGTAAGATACAGGGACAAATGTGAAGTGATAGTATCCTGGGAATATGGAATCATATTTCAGTGATGCAGAAGACAGAAACAAATTGTAGAGGGAGTGAGAGCTTATTTCCTTATTTATCCTGACTCTCCGTATTATTATTGGGTTTTTGGGAAAGTCATGACACATTTTTGCATAGAAAAACAGACAAATAACGTTATGACCTTTCTAACAACCTAATATTACTATAGTTAGATCTGTAGATGTAAAAATTACTAAAATAGACTATAACAAATTATTAAGTACTTACCATTATCGTAAATTAAACATTCGTTCAAGTGAAGGAAAACTATCACTATAGCATGGTAATACATCATATAGAAACAATTTAATAATTATGTTCATATAAAAATATATTTGAACTTTTACATACATTATGTTTTAAATAAAAGCCTTAGAAAGGTAGGCAATCTTTTAATGTATTAAAAAGAATATATTTAATTTCAAAAATCATATATTTAATATTAAGCTAGAAGCAGTCATTGCTTTTTTTTTTTTTTACTATTTTTTTTTTCTTTTTTGAGAGGTTTTCTGCTAAAGGATGCGTGCACTCACCAGACAGAGAGAGACAGAGAGAGAGAAAGTGAGTAATCACCCCCCAGGGGGATGTCCACGCCGCAATCCCTTCTCCTCCATTCTCCTCTCGGGATCTTGGGCATGCATGCACATGCATCCGGCGTGAGTTTTAAGCCATTGAGTCCAGGACGCGAACTGCAGTCGACTACGTGGGAGTCCAGCAACATAGCCATTACGCTAACTGCTGGTCCCACATTAATTTCTCTTAAAAACAGAAACTACAAAAAATTTATTTCATTGTCATTTCTTTTTAAAGTAAGGAAGATGAATTAACATTTGAAAAAGACATGGAAAACATTTAAAAGCAACACCTAAATATGCAGGGAAACTTCAAAAGTTTGTGGGAAATGGAATTAAAGTATGAGTTTATTTTGATGCAGAAACATTGTGCATTTTTTTTCCATAATATGTATTTTCTAGGAACTTTTCAAAGACCCCACATATTTGCAGATGTGACTATTTGCAGATAACACATTTGTAGATGACATTACATATGCTATGTACATTAGCAACGAATTTTAAAATATAATTAACATTCTATTAATGTTTAAAATTAGATTTTACATATATCTAATGTGATATCAGACTTGTATAAAAACGCACCTGCAAAAGAAGAAATGAATACAAAAATGAGGACATACAGAAATAGAAATCCATACATCTAAGATTGTTTTAACTAAATGTCTTGAAAGAACAATGATGATCCCTTAAAGTCATTTTATAAGTTAACTTTTAAGTTAACACAACAGTACAGTACTTTCTATATTTCAATGACATTGTTCTAAAATATATTTGATAAATAAATGTACAAAATATGAAAAAAGTGTTTTTCAGTATTTTTAGGGAAGATTAATCCAATTAAATATGAGAATACATTATACAGTAATGATAAATTTAAAAAATATAATACTGAGTCAGAAAACAAACTCGTATCATAGGTCGTTAGAAAATTGACTGGGACCAGCAGTTAGCGTAATGGCTATGTCGCTGGACTCCCATGTAGTTGACTACGGTTAGAGTCCTGGGCGCGCATGTTCGTGCATGCCCAAGATCACAAAAGGAGAATGGAGGAGAAGGGATTGCAGCGTGGCCATCCCCCCTGGGGGTTGATATCTCACTTTCTGTCTCTCTGTCTTTCTCTGTCTTTCTGTCGAGTGCACGTGCCCTGTAGCAAATACTTCTCCAAAAAAAAAAAAAAAGAAGAAGAAGAAGAAAATTGAGTAAGGGACCTAAATAACAGATTTGTTTTATTTTTTTTATATTTTAATTTTTTTAGAATTATTCATTTAACTTTATTTATTTACTTATTTTATTTTGACCAGAGAGGGACAGAGAGAGAGAGAAAGTGGGAAAGGGAGAAAGCAAACCGCCAGGTATGGGACTCAAACCATGGTCAACCATGTGGGAGTCCAGCGCCCTTAACCACCATGCCACCTGCCAGTCCCAGATTTAGTTTATTTTTTAAAAAAGTGGGAAATCATTATTTCAGAAAGTTTCTGGAATAATGTTATTTAACACTGAGAAAAAAAATAATAAAACTGAAACCTCAACCATGTAATTCAATATTAAAGCAGTAGTAAAACATCATTTTATACTCATTATGATCAGAAAAAATATGTGGTAAAAATCTAATTCTGAAAAAAAAAATTCTGGCTGGCTAGGTTATGGGAGAGGCATGCAGATGTGTTGCTTTTAGCAGTTACATGTACCTAGCAACTTTTAAGAAAGCAGTTTGGTAGAAAATAGCCAGCTGCATAAAATGATCCACTTTTAGAACTTATTCAGAACAATTATTTACAGAAAAAAAAAGTTGAAAAACAAAATAACCTACAAGTACCGTAGGAAATGTGTAAACAAGCCATGGAATACTAACTCATTAGATTTTTGAACTTTTAGTATAATAAGTGTGAATAGAAATTAAATAGGAAATCATCTAATGGAGAAGGGGGTAGAAGAAAAATTCCTTAGGGGGCTGGCTCTGGCCTGGGAGTTAAAGCAACCAGATCCCACATGGCCAAACACTGAGTGTGGGTTTCAAATCCAGCAGCTTAAGAAGCACCCTGGGCTTGTGGATGTGTGTGCCCAAAGTCCCAAAAGGAGAGAGAGATGGAGAAGGTACGGGATGTGACTATGTCCCACTGGAAGGGACTTTGTCCTCTCTATCTCTGTCTGTCTCTTTCTGGAAAGCTCATCCACCTTCTACTGGGGGAAAAAAAAGTGCTTTTAGGATTATTTGTTACAGGACCAGCAGGTGGCATAGTGGTTAAGGTGCTGAATCCCATGGCCAACTATGAGGTTTGAGTCCTGTACCCGGCAGCTTGCAAAACATGCCAAATACCTGTGTGCGCCCAAAATCCAGAGAGGAGAATGGAGCAGGAGGGATTGTGGGATGGCCATCTCCCCAGGGGGTGATTTCTCACTTTACCTCTCATTGTCTCTTTTTCTCTCTCTTTGGCAAATGCACATACCCTATAGTCAACTTAAAAAAAGAAAAGTTTCTGTGTTAGTATGTGTTTATTTGGATCAAGACAACAGACAGTCATAAAATTATCTTAAGAGTTGTATTTAGGGCCAGCAGGTGGCGAGGTGGTTAAGGCAGCTGGACTCCCACATGGCTGACCACGGTTTGATTCTCAGACCTGGCAGCTTGCTTCCTTACTTTCCTGTTCTCTCTGGTTAACTTCAAAAAAAATAAAAATAAAATAAAATAATGACAATGAATAAAATTAAAAAAAAAAAGAGTTGTATTTAAAGTGATGGCATTGTGGGCATAAATATGTAGCATATTACTGATAAGAATTCGTTTTTTTCATCAAAGAAATTTCAAGAGGCTAAACTTGCTGCTGCCATCTCTGAAGTGGTTTCTCAAACCCCAGCTTCAACCACCCAAGCTGCAGGCCCACCCCCTGACACTCCGGTAAGCCGTGTATCTTATTTGGGAGATCATTTGTTTTTGCAGCAGCAACAAGAAAGAAAATGAAGCACCTGCTTAGAGCAGGTGAAAATAGACTGAATTATTAGGAAGACTGGTTACCTTCTGTTTCAGAAGAGCATAGACTAGCAATTTAGGGAGATGGCAAAGAATATTAGTGAAATGATTAAATGAAACAACACATAAAAGTATTTTACACCTGATTGGGGAGCTTAGTGTTATTGTCACTTGATTAGAATTGAAAGTGCAGTAATGGGCCTTGTGTCTAAATTTGAATGACTGGATTTGAAAAATTCTTTTGTTTTCCCCATAATTGATTTTCACCTTCATAGTTTTTCTGGCACATGCCAAAATTTACTGCCCGTTGTTTAAACTCATATTTATTTTATGGAACTGCTCAGTGTTTGAGCTTCTCCAAAAAAAAAAAAAAAAAAAAAAATTTTTTTTTTTTACAAACATGTCATGGAATGGCATTGCTTTCTTCCTGTTCACATTCGTAAAAGTGTGTCATTTTCACGCTCACAATAAAACAACCGAGCATCAATATTGTTTTAATTATTTATATGTTCTGAAGCAGAGCTGTGGGACCAAAGCTTTTTCAGATCTTCGTGATTAATTATCTGTGTGGTACCAAATTATACATTATCGAGGAGACCACGACACATCCAAAGATAAAGGGATTGCCCTGAACCAGATCCCATCTCCTCTGGCTGAGAGCAGTGCCTCGTTTGCTAGATGGAGATGAAGTAGCTTTAGTGAAGTCAGCTATGCTTCCGTTCCTTTTGATGTAGCATCAAAGCTTGCTTCGTGCTGTAGTCTGAGATGTTGATGGGTTTTCATCCTGTCCGGTCAGCTGGGATCATCTGAAAATATCCAGAGGCACAGATGACAAAGCCCAGATCAGGCTGTGGGTAGCCCCACCATTAGCGGCTGTCCTCCTGGGCTCAAATGAAGCACTTAAAACCAGTAAAATGTGTGTGTGTGTGTGTGCGTGTGTGTGTGTGTGTGTGTACGCGCAGCGCAATGATAAAAGTCCTTGTACAAGAGAAAGAGTCACTAATAATCCAGGGTCCTGTTTACACTTTCATTTTAAATACTCAGGCCGGAGCTTCTTCCCTGATTGAGGCTATCAGTCCCATCACTTTTCCTTCCCCTCAGAGAGTCTTGCTTCAGTTAATATTTTATTTAAAGACATTGCTAAAGCTTGATAGAAGGCTTAATTTACATGAATATGCTTGGGAATCGAAGTGTCAGCAACCCATCCTAACTCACCTGAGCTGTCTCTGCTGGGGATAGTAAGACTGTCCCCTGCTGTGTACATACGAAAGCCTTAAAGACGGATGTTCAAAGAGCTGTGTGATATAATCACCCCAATAGGAAAAGCTCCTTCAGGAGAAAATAGAAAATTATGGACATAACTGAGCACAGAAGGCAAGACACTGTAATCAGTCCAAGGTCTGGGTCTCCTCCATTTTTGTTTTGTTTTTGAGACATTTTTGCTGTAGGATTCATGCCCTCACTGGGGATAGAGAGAGACAGAGAGATAGAAAGAGAGAGATCATCCCCTGGGGGCATGGCCACACCACAAGTCTCTTCTCCATTTTCTTCTCAGGATTTTGGGCACACGTGCGCATGTGCCCACTGTGAGTTTCAGGCCACGGGGTCTGAGAGTCAAAACATGTGGGAGTCCAGCACCTTAACCACTATGCCACCTGCTGGCCCTGCCCTCCATTTTTTTTAGTAGTCTGTCTTCAGGAAAGCTGATTTAGCTTTCCCAAGCGTTTTATCTGTTCCTCCAGAAAAACTGGTTTACTCAGGGGTCATTCATTGTGGACTTAAAATAAAACTGAACAATGTATAGAAAACTCTTTCAAAGTAGCTGGAATGTGCCAGTGCAGTGCAGTCCGATCCCGGCTTGGCATCTTGTACAATGTAGATAGGAAATAGACATTTTTTAAAGAAAAATTTTGCCAAGGCCACCTGTGCTTGCCTGGGAGAGACAGAGGGAGAAAGTGAGAAATTAGCCCCAATGAGGGGTGGTCTCATCACAGTCCCTGATCCTCCATTTCTTTGGGGATTTTGCACACACACTCACACACACGCACACACATATACTCACACACGCACGCGCGCACACACACACACGCACCAATCATGTTTTTCAAACTACCAGGTCCGATACTCGACCACATGGTAGGCCGTGTGGGATCCAGTCACCTTTACTGCCATGCCACAGCTGGCCCAGAAATAGATTTGTAAAATTGTATTTATACGGAGATAGAAGTCACAATTTTGAATGCGGCGTGTTGAAAAAGATTTTGAAGGAAAAAAACTTCCTTAAGACTTTGCTGCAATAATATTATGAATGATGTAAACCGAGTGCTCAGGTACAGCAAGTGCTGTCTTCAGTGCCTTTTCAATCATGTCTTCTTAGCAGCATCTAGGTGTAGGCACTATTACTGCTCGCATTTCTCAGCTGAGGAACTGGAGGCTCAGAGGAGTTAAATAACTAGCCGAACCCTGCCCTAAATAAATGTGGAAATAAACTATTTTAGTGACTTCGACAGTCTCACTTTGGTGGCCAAAATTTCTTTTCCCCTGGAATACCAGCTCTCATTCATTTCTGCAGTTTATCTTCTAGGGGCTTCCTCCAGGAGAGGGGGTCCCACCAGTTCAGAAATTCCAGGTCTCTGAAGCCCCTCATCCCTGTTGTGACAGAAAAGCCCTGTCCACCTCGTCAGCCCAGGTGTCCGGGCTCTGAGCTCTGGTCAGTCAGGGATGGCAGTGCTGGGCCCCACACCCACATTCGTCCCGGGTCTGGTCTCAGAGTGTTCCCACAGAACCAAAGAAGCACTCACCCAGTGGCAAAATCCTGCTTCCTAGCTATAGGACCATACTGTGGATTTGTGTATCCTGTTTTCTGAGCACATTCAATTTTCATATAAAAGGTGTGTGACTGACTTATTTGTCTGGGGGCCTTGCAGATCACCCACTGGGGTGTGACCCCTGACATTGCCACTGAATCTTCCAGAAGCAGGTCTGGTTTTTACCAGGGAGGTCGGCAGTGTGGATGGAAGGTGCTGGACCTCAGCCCTGTCAGGCTGTCAGATCTGCTGTGCTTCCTTGCTGATCTGTCTGTCCATTCTCTCCACACCCCCCACCCCCAGATATCGCCGTCTTCTAAGAAAACAGATCGTCTTCCCAAGAAAGGGAGTTCCTGGGCTGATCTGCCTCTGTTACTGTTTGGCCAACCTGTGACTAATTCAGAATTACTCACTTTTTTAGCAGAGCAACAAAGAACTGGATGACGCCCTGGATAAACTTTCTGACAGTCTAGGACAAAGACAGCCTGACCCCAATGAGAACAAGCCAATGGAGGATAAAGTAAAGGTAAAAACAAACAAACAAACAAAAAAATCACTAAAAAGTAATAATTGAAGGTTTTTATAGCATATAAAAACCTACCTCACCCTACCTCACACAGAAAAAACAAACAAAAACTGCTGCTGACATTCGAGTTGGCGAACGATCAGCCGCTTATCTGGCCTCCTTCCTGCTCTGTGGTCTGCGTTGTCTGTTTCCTCACCAAGGATCATGTTTATGGCAGAGGTTCCATTATAGGCACATCCTGTTTGTGAGACCAGCCTTTGCTATGATAAAGTAGCGTGGCCATGCTTTCTTAGCATTACTCTCTTCCCGCGTGAACGTTGCCTGACCTGGTGTTAAGGGCATCATCTACATGGTGCACATACGTAGAAGTGTGTTCTTCCAGTTGGCAAGTCCTGCAGTGGCCGTGGCAGACGTCACCGGCCTCTTTGCCAGAGCTCTCCTGAGCAGCCTTCTCTGCAGGCGTAACTGAACCCAGAGTTTGAACTGCTAAATGGAGAAAGCCCTGGGCCAGAAGCTCAGCACCTTGTAGCGGCTAAAGGATGCGAACAGCAAGCTCTGCACGTTCCGTTCCGTACAGTGCACACGGCACTGACTTATACTTAAACACAGACTCCTTAATTGACGCGGCTGTCTGAACTGTAGCTTGGAACCAGACAGCGACTGACCGGCCAAATCGATGTCCCAGAGACAGAGCATTTCAGGGAATCCATAGCTCTTCATCCCGTCATGGTCATTGGAATACCGATGTGACCCTAACCTGTATTTGAAAAATGAAATCATAGCGACGCAGAAAAATAAAGCTATACTCCACTGGGGGGCAGGGTTCCAGAATCTGTGACCTACAGTCCAGCTGAGCCTCGCGGAGGTGGGGACGCTGTGAGGGAGGCATGGCTTACTCCACAGCAGGGGTTTCCTCCCCTGCAACACAAGCCTTAAGCACAACCCTTGAGATTTGAGATTGCCTGGTTCCTCCTCAGGGCTCAGAAAGAGTCACACTGTAAATATCACCTCCCTAAGGGCAAAAGTGCAGCGACCTTTTTCTTCCCTTTTTTTTATGATTATTTGAAAAATGAAACTCAATTGGAAAAAAAAAAAAATATATATATATATATATATTTTTCTCTTGGGTTTTAATCTCCAAACATAGCTACTGTCATTTAAGCATGTATTTTCATTTAAAATACAGGCAGAAAATTCACAGTTATGGACCGACCCAAAGAAACATATGGGTTTACTTCTTTCTTTATTTTTTTTTACCCACCTAATAGTCTGTTCTCATCCGTTTTATTGTTCTGTTACTGAAAAAAAAATCAAAACATGCCATACATATCTTGCCTCAGAAAAGTACAATAAATGCTGGATGCTGCATTTCAGAAGGTATTTTCTTTTTTTTTTTTTTTCGGTATTTGGTCTTTTTTTTTCTTTTTTTTTTTAATAATTATTTACTTTATTTTATTTATTCATTCATTTATTTTTTAGTTTGACTAGAGAGAGACAGAGGGTAACAGTGAGAAAGAGAGGAAGTGAGAAAGTAAGCCACCAGACTCAGGACTTGAACGCTGGTCAGCCATGTGGGAGTGTCCAGCGCCCTAACCATCACAGCACCTGCTGGTCCCCTCAGAAGGTATTTTCTAAGTGAAGGAGAAAATGGATATTATTAGATCTGTTCAATTTTTACAGGAAAGGGCTAAAGCCGAACATAGAGACAAGCTGGGAGAAAGAGATGACACCATCCCTCCGGAGTATAGACACCTCCTAGACAACGACGAGAAGGTAAACTAAGGCACGCGGCTGGGCTGGATTTATACCCCTGAAGCTTTGTAAATTTAAACCTCTCTTGAAATGACTAGAAAGTGCCCTTTTCTAGAGAAGCATAAGAACATGTCACAACTGACTGCTTTGGACATGCCCCCAGTGCCAATGAGCAGGTGGCCTGCGATTCTGTTAGCACTGCTGAGCCGGCCTTATTTCAAACCCATGCACTTGGCCCTGTGATATAAACAGAGTTGGTGACATTCAGTCCCCGATGCTTAGGGCGATTCCAAGAGAAATACAAGGCATGCTTTTTTTCAAAAATGTTACAAAAATGACTGAGGCAATGGGATTTCAAAGGAAACAGTCTCGGGACCAGCAGTTAGCGTAATGGCTATGTCACTGGACTCCCATGTAGTCGACTGTGGTTCGAATCCCAGACCCGGTGGCTTAAACTCCCGCCGGGCGCGTGTGTGTGTGCCCAAGATCCCAAGAGGATAATGGAGAAGGGATTGCGGAATGGCCATCTTCCCCTGGGGGTGATTTCTCGCTTTCTGTCTCTCTTTCTTTCGGGCGAACGCACTTGCCCTGTAGCAAAAATGTCTCAAAAAAAAAAAAAAAAAAGAAATTAAAAAATAAAAAGGAAGCAATCTCTGTTTGAGGAGAACAGAGAAGGGACTAGCATTGGCATAATTAATAGGGCATATAAATAGGGCAGCTCCAAGACCCGGAGTCCCCCTTTCTCCTGCATCACCAGCACTGTAGAGCATGAAGACAGACAAAGCATATTCCCAATTGTGCATCCTATTTGTCCATCAAGATGTCCCGGGCCTTTAGTGCCAAAAGGAGAAGCCAGTTATTCTCAGGCAAACCAGGTCAGACCATCAGCCCTTCCCCATTCAGGTCCGGCTTCCAAGTCCACTAGATGATAAATAGCCCTTCCTGAGCCTACTCATCAAATAAGAGCAAGAAGTCCAAATTACACCCTTTTCCTCTGCGCTGATTTGTTTACAGGGTAAGATGACAGCCCTGGTTTAAACAGCGCTGTCCACTTCAGTGTCTCCTGTTACAGGAATCAGTTCTCCCTCCTGCAGCCAGTGTCCCTCTAGGTAGCAGTTCTGCTTCCTGCTGGAGTCCTCCCTGTTTCAGGGGTACTGCTCACCCCGCTGTGTGCTTCTGCAGTGTGTTATTTAGTGTCTTTGCTTTCGAAGATGGGAAAATTCCTGATGAGTTGTGTTTGTAATCTTGTCTGAAAATAATTTCCAAATCCTTTTGCAGTATAATAATAAGCCAGAGTAAATAAGACATAAAGACACTTTTTGTAATGCGTGAAGTAGAATTGTAAATTATAAGGCAGGATGGCAGGAGGTCCTCAATGTCTCCTGCCCTTCCAGGACCTGACATTTTCTTACTCTTTCCTTGAAACTATTGAAATGATTATAAGGGCAGTGACTAAGCAAAATTGGAAGAAAAATAGTGGGGGTCCAGGTGAACGGTTTTCGCAGATCTACCTGCATTTTACGTAAGCTGTGTCCTTGGGTACTAGAGTCTATGAATACTGAATGCACCTAAGTAAACACACAAGATTTATGTTTAACAGTAGTCTGCCTTGTTTTTCAGGACAAACCAGCAAAGCCACCTACAAAGGAATCCGAGGTAAATACCATGGCACCATAGGCTGCCATAACAAGTTTTCTTTTTATCCTACCTGTAGTTTTATTTTGCATTTAAAAATAAAACTAAAATGTACTGGATGCCTACTCAGTGCTTGGTACTAGGCCAAGGCAAGTACATATGTGAGTGCGTGTGTGTGCGTGCGTGTGTGTGCACGCGTGTGTGTTAGATTTAGCTCTCATTTAGTCCTCACAGAAGCCCATGTTCCAAGTGAGAAAACTGAGGTGTGGAGAACACTAAACATGTATTTCAGAGCAGAACAAAATAAAGCTATCGAGATTTGCGTGTTTGACTACATCCTTAACTGTACATTACTGCTCGGAAAAGAGTGTCAAGTTTTTCTTTTTTTCTCTTAATTAAATATCTTTTATTTTATTTTCACTTTTTTACCTATTTATTTATTTAAAATGTTTGCCATAGTGTTCTTGCACTCGCCACTCACTGGAGACAAAGAGAGAGAGAGGGAAAGTGAGGACGCACCCTTCGGGGGAGATGGCCACACTGCAATCCTCTCTCCCCCTCTCTTCCATTCTCCTCTTGGTGTTTTTTGGGCATGCAGGTACACGTGCCCATCATGATTTTCAAGCCACCAGGTCTGGGACTCGAACTGGAGAGTCAGCCATGTAGTATCCAGAACTTTAATCACCACACCAACTATTGGCCTTTGTTTTCCTTTCTTTATTTTATTTTATTATTTTTTTTAATTTGCCAGAGTGTATGTGCTAGAGTGAGAGCAAGAAGGAGGTGGTGAGACGCACGCCTCTGGGGGATGGTCGTGCTGCAATCCCTTCTCCTCCATTTCTTCTTCCTGTCAGGGTTTTGGTCGTGCACTCAAATGTGCCTAGCATGTTTCTCAAGCTTCTGGGTCCAGGGCTTGAACCATGCAGTCGACCACAGGGGATCTAGCCACCATAACCACCATCCCGTGGGCTGGCCCAAATCTCTTTTATTTTTCATTGATGTGGGGAAGTGCCCCATGTAGCATTGTGCCTTATGCTTCTTCACGGGTGATTATTTCTGTTATGATCTCAGAAGCCCAAAGGTGACCAAGACCCCATTGATGCCCTCTCAGAGGATTTAGACAGCTGTCCCTCAACTACAGAAACCTCCCAGAAGTCAGCAAAGGTACTGTGCTTTTCCACGTTGTCTCTCTGAAGGTGTGTGTGTGTACGTACAGATACTTTTAAACTATAGAACTAATTGAATGACATCATTGAGAACCTAAATATAGAGAAAAGAAAAAAGTCTATAATGGTCACTGTCCCCCACACACTATTATTTGGCCTATTTTCTGTCTTTTTCTGTGTGTACATGTTTTATTAATACACAGTTGTACTTAGAGTCCATGTATAACATACTGCTTCGTGTCGTTTCCTAAGCGTTTTCATGTCGCTTTATAATCTCTGCAGCTGTTGTTTCTGATCGACGCTGTCTTGTGTGTGACCGTCACACTGTGCCTGTGTTCATTTAAAATGACAGCAGTCTCTCACTGCACCAGGCCCGCTCACGTTCATTTGCCCTTTGGCGTTTCCTTCCCTTCTCAGCCTGGCCCACCCAGCAGATTCCTACTGATTCCTCGAACATCAGCACCTTCAGGAAGAATGTTTTTTTTTTTTTTTTTTTTGATATTTTGAAAGAGATTTTTGCGAAAGGGTGTGACTGCTTGATGGAGAGACAGAGACAAAGGGAAAACGATAAACCACCCCCCAGGGGAGATGGCCACGCTGCAATCCCCTCTCCTCCATTCTCCTCTCAGGGTCTTGGGCACACATGAACACATGCCCGGCATGGGTTTTAAGCTGCCGGTTCCGGTACTCAAACCACAGTCGACTACGTGGGAGTCCCATGATGTAACCATTACGCCATCTGTTGGGCCCAAGAAGACCATTCTTGTGTTTCTCCCTTCCCAGGCCAAAGTCAGAGGCCTCAGCTCAGGGTCGTCCCTGCACTCTGGCTGGCTGTCATCACGTGTATATTAGGGTCCTGAGTGTGCACTTACTGCCAGACGTGTCCTTTAGCGCTGGGCTTGGATTAGCAAAGTGTCTGTGACTTAACAGGCGCTCAGAATAGGAGCAAAAGTGAATGAAAAACGAATGTGTTTTTGTCCTATTTGTCCATCAAGGTGTCCCGGGCCTTTTGTGTCGCATGTTGAAGCCAGTTATTCCCAGGCAAACCAGGTCAGGCCATCAGCCCTTCCCCATTCAGGTCCGGCTTCCAAGTCCACTAGATGATAAATAGCCCTTCCTGAGCCTACTCATCAAATAAAGCAAGAAGTCCAAATTATACCCTTCTCCCTCCCTAAGTGTGGGGCATTTACCTACAGACCACCCCTCGCATAAATCAAATAGGAGGAAAAGTGAAATGAGGACCCTTCACAGTTATTGAAGAGAAATTAACTCTGCAGATCTAAGTTTGCGATTATTTTGGCTTTATTTTTTTCTGTTTTAGTTTTGCTATAGGGTATGTGTGCTCACTGGAGAGAGACAGAGACAGAGAGAAAGTGAGAAATCACCCCCAAGGGGGGATGGCCACGCCACAATCCTGTCTCCTCCATTCTCGTCTAGGGATTTGGGGCACATACACACCTTGCATGATTGTCAAGCCACCAGGTCTGGGACTCAAACCATGAAGTCAGCATGTGGTTTCCGGCACCTTAATCTCCATGCCACCTGCTGGCCCAGTTTTGGCTATTTTTAAACATGACTCCCAATCATTGAATCGTCACTCCTTCCCTATTGGGTGATTTGATTTCTAGACCACTGTAGCATCCTGTTTCTCATTTCTGGAAACTGCTAAAGAAAGTCATTTCTGATGACTGGACTTTATTTTGGTATGTAAGCTGCTCCAGCTCTCTGCCTTTGCCCGCATAATTCTCTCTCTCCTCCACACACAGAAAAGAGCATCTTGACTTTGCTCTTTTGGCACGTAAAAGCCAGTCCCAGTTGATTCCATTGTTGTTGTTGTTTAAATAAATTTTGTTGTGTATGTTTGAGGTTTGCAACTTATTATTATGGGATAGAGATAGATAGTAAACTGGCTACTATAGTGAAACAGATAAACATATCTATCATTTCACATAGTCACTTTTTGTGGCAAGAGCAGCAAAAGCTAACTTTTTTTTGCACAATTCCAATTTTATTTATTTATTTATTTTTACTTTTTGTATTTTTATTTTTTTGGAGAGGTTTTTGCTATAGGGCACGTGCGCTCACCAGAAGACAGAGAGAGACAGAGAGATAGAAAGCAAGAAATCACCCCCCGGGGGGATGGCTACACTGCAATCCCTTCTCCTCCAGTCTCCTCTCGGGATCTTGGGCACGCACGCACACGCACCCAGCATGAGTTTAAGTCACCGAGTCCGGGACTCGAACCGCGGTCAACTACATGGAAGTCCAGCGACATAGCCATTACGCTAACTGCTGGTCCTGATTATTATTTTTTTTTTTTGAGAGGTTTTTGCTATAGGGTTCGTGTGCTCACCAGAAAGACAGAGACAGAGAAATAGAAAGCAAGAAATTACCCCCCAGGGGGGATAGCCACACCACAATCCCTTCTCCTCCATTCTCTTCTCGGGATCTTGGGCTCAGACGCACATGCACCCAGCGTGAGTTTAAGCCACCAGGTCCAGGACTTGAACCGCGATCGGCTATATGGGAGTTCAGCAACTTAGCCTTTATGCTAACTGCTGGTCTCCCAATTTTATTATGTTGTACAGGCTATTACATATATAAGTAATACCATAATAAGTCATAAGATATTAATAGTATAGGGAAACAGCAAGTGGCATGGTGGATGAGGTGCTGGACACTCCCACATGGCCAACCATGGTTTGAGTCCCGGACCTGGTGGCTTGCTTTCTCACGTTCTCTCTCTCTCTCTTTCTCTCTCTCTCTGTGTCTCTCTCTCTCTCTGGTCAAATTAGAATTAATGAATGAATAAATAAAATTAAATAATTATTTTTAAAAGATATTAATAGTATATAGTAAATTATTATTTTTCACAAATGGTTTCATCCATTGCCAAGAATGAATGTCATGCCAACCGCAAATTCTAAGTTCCTTTCTGCTTGCCTTTATAATTTTATTTATATCTCAGGAGGAGTAGCAAATTTATTACATCTATAGTCAAGATCTATTTGCCTAAGGAGTCAGTTTACTGTTTATAATTAAGTGTGGGAAATCATTTTTTTATGACTTAAAGGCTGGTTGAAAATGTTATATTTTAGTTATCTGAGGGTATAGCTACACAACCCACTGCTTCATGTGTTGGGTATTTCCAACTCTCATAATAACTATGGGTGAAATCGGGATTTAACTGCATACTGATACAACAGGCCACAGCTAAGCGATCAGGCTACTGTCTACTTCTTTAGCAAAAATTCCTAGCACACTATAATTTTATTAACCTCAGCCTTCATGTTATATGTTAGACCTCTAAACTTATTCATCCTGCATAGTTGATATTCTGCATTCTTGAACCTCCGTTTGCTCCTCACTGCCCCTATGGTAACCACAGTTTCATTTTCTTTCTGTCTCTGTGTATTTGAGGTCTTTTTTTGTTTTTAATTCCATATATAAGTGAGATTGTGCAATATTTTTCTTTCACTTTTTATTTCACTTAGTATAATGTCCTCTACATCTAACCATGTCATGAAAAATGGTGGGATTTCCTTAAGGCTGAATAATACTCCTTTGTGTGTGTGTGTGCGTGTGTGTGTGTGTGCATGTGTGTATGTCTGTGTATCAATTTCCACTCACCCATATCCACTCATCCACTGGCAGACATTTAGCTTGTTCCCATATCTTGGCTATTGTGAATAATGTCGCAGAGAGCATGAAGTACAGGTATCTTTATGAGATAATGGTTTCATTTCCTCCAAGTATATATCCAGAAGAATGATCAGATCCTGAAGTAGTTCTGTTTTTAATTTAGTTAGGTATCACCATACCACTTTCCATAATCACTGTACATTCCCAACAAAATTGTACAAAGGCTCTCTTTTCTCTACACCTCACCAACTTTTGTTATCTCTTGTTTTTGATAGTAGATACACTCTGTTTTGATGAGCAAAATGCGGTGTGAGTGAATCATGTGTCGTGTAAAATGGCAGGGCATTATGACCTATATTTTTCTCCCTATTTCTACCCTTTTTATCTCCTACCCTAAACACTACATTCACCATTGTTCAAAACAATCACTCAGAGTAATCTGGGACCAGCAGATGGTTATGTCACTGGACTCCCACGTAGTCAACTGCTGTTCGAGTTTCGGACCTGGTGACTTAAACTCACACCAGGCACGTGTGTATGCATGCCCAAGATCCTGAGAGGAGACTAGAGGAGAAGGGATTGTGGCATGGCCATCCCTCCCAGGGGGTGATTTCTCACTTTCTGTCTCTCTGTCTCTCTTTTCCTGGTGAGTGCCTGCATCCTATAGCATAAACCTCTCTTAAAAACAAAACAAAACAAACAAAAAAAAACAAACACTAAGAGTAATCTTACATTATTTAATAGAATAGGACATCTTCAGGCCACTGGAAAGAATAGTCTGGATTAATTTAATTGCAATGAGCAGGTATTTGCTAGGTGAATTGATGACAGCAATAGCCTCATTACATTTCCTTTGTTTTAGGATAAAAGCAAGAAGACCACTTCTCGTACCAAAGTATCCAAGAATGGAAGTAAACCAAAGGATTCAACAAAGGTAAAAGACCAGTAAATGTGGTATCAATTAGTTTAGCAATTACATGGAGTGGGGTTTATTCTTTTGGTCACTTAGTTTCTTATTGGAATCTATTTAGAAGAAAAAGTTTGTTTAGCTTCTTCCTTCCTTCCTTCCTTCCTTCCTTCCTTCCTTCCTTCCTTTCTTTCTTTCTTTCTTTCTTTCTTTCTTTCTTTCTTTCTTTCTCTTTCCTCCATGAGTAAGAGAGACAGGGACAGAGGAACAGAGACAGGTACCCCAACAGGGCCTTCATGTTGCAGTCTACCCCCAGCTTCAGCGGACCCCACATCATAGGCACCAGTTGCCTGACTTGTTCAGGGAAGTCTCTGGATGCAAACCTGGAACCTTACCATGTGGGTCAGCCTCACAGAGCACTGCTTTACTGCTGCACCCCATCATCTGGCCCCTAGAATAAAAGTTTTTTTAACCATTGTCTCCTGGCTTGCCTTGCTAAAGAAACTGAATTTGGAACCAGCAGGTGACATAGTGGTTAAGGCACTGGATTCCCATGTGGTAGACCATACTTAAGTCCCAGACCTGGTGACTTGAAACCCATGCAGGGCACACACATGTGCATGACCAAAATCCCAAAAGGAGAATGGAGGAGAATGGATGAATGGATTGCGGCATGGTCGTTCCTCTGGGGAGTGATTTCTCACTTTGTCTGTCTCTCTGGCAAGTGCACATGCCGTATACCAAAAATCTGTCAAAAAAAAAGAAAGAAAAAGAAATTGAATTTTTAATTTTGTATGCACGCACACACACACACACACACACACACACACACACACATATTTATATATATATAATCTCAAATTACTGGTGCTTTAAAAATCTAAATGGGTTTTTTTTTAACACAATTCAAGTTGCCTACATTTCCTGGCCTTACTAAAATATTACCAGAGTAAGTTTATGGTTTATGTCCATTTCAAAACAAAGAAGTAGCATACAGAATTAGAGAAGATTTTAGAGTTTCTGTAGTCCAACATATTCATTACATACCACCTAGTCTGAGGATGAACCATTAGTACATAATTTCTCACGTTGCTCTAGAAAGCAGAACTGAAGCTAATGAGGAGCCAGTTTAAGTCTTAGAGTTGGGCATTAATGGAGCACACTTGAGAGCTTCCTGTTACCGGAATTACTCAAGCTATGGTCAAGAATGGAGGTTAGATTAGACAACTTCTAGGTTCCTTCCAATTCTAAGAACATGTGTTTTAAATGATCGTTACTATAGTTCTCTATAATGAGAAATTGAAGGTGGAGCTTTAGAATTAGAGCCCTGGCCCAGCCACAGTAGCACACACTAGGTGGCACTGCTACTCAGCGGGCCACATGGAAGGCCTGGGTTCAATTCCCACTCACCCTAAATGCCAGACATGGTGATATGTGCCTGTAGTTCCAGCTGCTCTAGAGGCTGAGGCAGGAGGATGGAGACATAGTGACATTCTTTCAAAAAATAAAAAAAAAAACAAAAAACAAAACATAGTCCAGTTGCATAAAAACTCTTTAAAACAAGAACAAGCTAGTTAAATAGTCCCAGAAGTGATTCTGTTAAAGGATGTAAGAAACCAGATTGATAATTGACAATTACTAATGCCATTATATCGCCAATAGATTACTTATTTGCTTATTATTTAACCTCAATTATACAAAGTACTTGATCAGCCCTTTAACAAAAAATAGAAAACACAGCCCTATATGATGCTTGGATAAGCTGTCTAGTAATGTTCCCACGTACAAGAAGAGGGTGAATCACCGTAGAATAATGAAATACTGCCATCCAAGAACATCTATCTATATATTTTTTTTCTTTGCCTACCCTGGCCTTTTTATTAAAAAAAGTTTTGAGTAAGAACTTTAGAATCACTTATGGTTATTTTTAGCTTATACACTCAAGAGGAGGGACCAGCAGATGGCATAATAGCTATGTTGCTGGACTCCCATGTAGTCAACTGTGGTTCAAGTCCCAGACTCGGTTGCTTAAACTCAAGCCGGGTACATGTGTATGTGTGTCCAAGATCCCAAGGGTGCATGTGCATGTGTGCCCAAGATCCCAAGAGCAGAACAGAGGAAAAAGGATGAAAGGATTGTAACGTAGCCAACCCCGCTGGGGGAGGGGGGTGATTTCTCATTTTCTGACTCTCTGTCTCTTTCTGGCAAGTGCACATGCCCTATAGCAAAAAAACTCTCCAAAAAACAAACAAACAAACAAACAAAAAAACTCAAGGGGAGGGACCAGCAGATGGCGAAATGGCTATGTCTCTGGACTCCCATGTAGTCGACCGCAGTTTGAGTCCCAAATCCAGTGGCTTAAACTCACGCCAGGCACGTGTTCATGCGTTCCCAAGATCTCAGGAGGAGAATGGAAGAGAAGGGATTGCAGCGTGGCCATCCTCCTGGGGGGTGATTTCTTGCTTTCTGTCTCTCTTTCTCTCTCTTTCTGTCAAGCACATGCGCCTTATAGCAAAAACCTCTCAAAAAAAAAAAAAAAAAAAAAAAAAAACTCAAGGGGATAAAGCTCCTAGTTTTTGGCCAAATGAAGAAAGAAAACTTAGCAAGGCCCACCACATCCCCCCTACCCCACTGACTACCATAATGTTTTCTGTATTTAATTATGAAGTTCAACTTTTCATAATTCTCCTCTAGTTGACCAGTCTTTGATACTTAATCCATAAAAGAAAGCTCATTAAGGGTTTTTCTTTCCCTTTTAGACAACAGAGGCAACTTCACAGCCAAAAGCTGATGAAAAAAATACAAGTTAAAGTTTACAGTATTTGGTAAGTTGAGTATTCATTGTAAATGAAGAAACTGTACCTTTTACCAACCTATAAGTTATACATTAGAGAAACAAAGTCTACCTCTGAGTGTCTCCTGCCGCCTTTATAGCACTGTCATCAAGTGCACATTGCGAAATCTGTAGTCATTCTCTGAGAAGCACTAAATGGGTCGAATATTTAAAAACATTGATTTTATAATTAATAAATCTTTAAAACACTAGACCAGACTCTTAAAGATAACAACCATCTAAGGCTTGTAGAATCTTTGAAATTCATATACTCAAGACAACAGGTTATTATGGTAAAGCAAACATAGTTTGTTCCAGTTTGTACTGAAATGTCCTTAAGATACTGATATTACTCAAAATACCAACACATGAAGAAGTGAAAAGTACCTTTTAGGAACTAATGAGAATTACAGGGTTTCTGAAAAAAGATAAAAAAAAAAAATTGGCCACTTTTAGTTGTCTTGATTTTGGAAAGTAAAGTACTATGTTTGATTTTAACATTTGGTTACTAAAGAAATCCATCAGATGAAGGAATATCTGAGATCTCTCTGGAAGCTGGGCCCTTATCTTCTCCTTCAGAGAGGGAAGATCTTACACTAAGCATACAACCACTTACTAACCAAAGCCTAAAAGAAATTAAAATGTAGGTTAAATCAGATTCAGCTCTCTCTCTAATGATCCTCTTTTATTTCATATAAAGAGGGAGGTACACTGATTTGTACTGCCCTAAGGATTTTTCTAGAATTAAAAAAAAAAATTTCTATTAATAATTAACTCATATTTATCAAAGGAAATTCCTTTTCCTTGTCTGTTATACAATGCTTTTGCTAAATAATATATTTACTATGTATATAACAAGACAATTACATCAAATGGTTCACTGGATTTTTTATTTGAATTTTTCAGGGTATCTGCATATAAAATCTTCAGCTGGTGGATGGTGGCTTTAGAAGAACAAAAGGTTTTGGCAACAGAAAACAGTTTTTCTGGGTGGCTTCTAGACTGGTATTTGTTGAGTCTTTAGACATCCTAATATTGGTTTGTTATTCTTTTCCACAAAAAAAAAAAAAAAAAGAATTTGTCTGGTTCACCTGTGTTATTGTACTGTGTATTGATAACTTTGAATTTTTTTAAACTTGTCTTCAGTTGGGAGAGAAAGTAAGCTTTATATTTGTAAGAAATATATTTGATAAAGTTTCTTAAAGCAATGCCAAAAGAAGAAAAGAAAAACTTTGCAAACTTTTGCACATTCTACACACAGTGCCTATAAATCTCAGCATTTCAGTTTGCACTTAATTTTTTGTTGACATTTGGAAAACAGTGCTTCAGAACTCTTCAAAGTTCCGACTTCTTATTACCCCCTTTCTTCTAGGGCTTTTAAATGGTATTTTATGTTCCTTTGAATTAATGTGTATAAGGCAAACAGAATATTGTACATTGGGCACATATCTCTTGTCAGGCTGCTAATAATAAATTAATAAGATAAGCTGGACAGACCATGAAGCACCGAACCCCTCTTCAGTTTGATCTTCCCTTGCTGGGAGTGAGGACCTCTGCACCTTAGAGTCTGCACATAACACACTGAGACTTGAATCAAGTCAGCAGAAGAGCAGAATGTAGGCTAGATAAGTCACCCTATGGCCACTTTCGAGAATAAGAAATAAAAGTTAATGCTCAGAATATTCATGTGGGTTGGATTACATTGGTGTACCACGTTACTAAACTGTGCTTTCTATTTCCTGTCCGTAAAACCCGAGCAGTGGCTATCTCAGAGCCACTGCCGCATTAGTCTTTGCACTGTTCAGCATCCGCCTTTATGAAAGTTAAGTTTACCAAATACAAAACAAACGTCTGCTTTAAAAAAAAAAAAAGAAAGAAAGATGTATATCTGAAATTTAAAATCCATTTCCTCTCAGTTTCCCCCACAGCAGTTTAAAGGTTAGGCTCTGATGGCCTGTAACTACAAACGATTTCTCAGATCTTTCTGAACAAATAGTTTATGAACGCTGCACAGATATTGATAGGATGTTGATAAATGTTTCATTCCATTTTTATCTCCTAGCAGTAAATGCAGAAAAAGATGTCAGGTACATATCATAAAACAGATCTGGAATTTCTTATTTCCAGAGAGCATGGCATCATTTCCTTAGCATCAGGTTGAAGTTTTTATTAGGACTTAACTGACTTCACTAAAAATTAGTAGTATCACCAATACTGTCTGTGGGGGGAGGGTAAGCAAAAATATTAATACTGCTTATAATGGGCATCAGATTTTATTAATACACCTTAAAAGTATTCTCTAAAAAGTACACATATACCCATGGGATGTTAAACTCCACCTATTTAAAATGCTGTGTCTCTGTCCCATCAGAGACCCAGTTATTCTACTTTCAAAGCAATAACAAGGAAAGAAAAAATACCTTTCCTGATGAATTTTAAACTGTTAAATTCTCCCCTTTGGGCAGTATAAGTGTGTTTTGTTTTGTTTTAAATTTGCTTTATAGAAAAATGACTAAAATCTTTTTGACAATTGTATTTGCAAGGCTGCAGTATTATTAATGTCCATGCATAGATAGAAATATTTTTAAATGGCATACCAAAATCAAGATATTTAAGAGTACCTATAAAAGTGAACATTTATTTAAGAGAACATGCCTCCTTTTTATTAGAAATATCTTTAAGACTTGGTGTCTGCTATTTACCAGTGAGGTCTTAAGTTAAGTACCAGATCTAAAGCAGTCATTTTTTTTAACACATCAATAGGAGAAAATAATTGGAAATATCTGTTTAGAGGTAAAAAAACACACAACTTTTATTACCAAGAAGGGTTCTGCACATTGCTGTGACAATATTGTTTCTGTTTAGAAAATGGACTTTTCCAAAAGTAAATGAAGATAGGTTCCTCAGATGACCAAAACTGAACATCATTATTTCCATGTTTCAGTAATCAAGATATAAAATACAATTAAAGCAAAGTATTTTACATGAAAATCTTGGCTGTGTATGTTTTTTAAAAAGGAAAATAGCCTGGGGTGGAAATGACCATTGATTTCTTTTTTAATTTTTATTTTCAAACTGTTAATCATGGAATAATAAACCTAATTACGTCCAGAAAAATCACCCTATTCTATAGTAATTATAGTAACACATTTTGTTATTTTTCAAAACAATTACATTCATTTATCCTGAAATGTTAGCAACATATTCAAAGCCAAAGAATACATTGTCTTCCCTCAGGGTAATAAAAGCAAATGTTTTCAGTTCCACAATATATTATTATCTACTGGTGACTCGGAAGTGATTTCCTGGCAATAAGGGCTGATGATGAATTATTTAGGAATTATAAAGTAAGCCAAATAAAGAGCAGAGAGAAACATCACCTCCCTACCTAAGAATGAACAGCTCTTTGGACATCTTCAAAGGAAAGATTTTTTTCTATAGACTCAACTGCTCTGCTTTGCAGAAAGGTGTTGTATGAATTAGGGTTTCCCAGGTCACAGCACTCAAATCAGGATTTTCAGAGGAGGGTTCTATAAAAAGACTTTTAAACATGTGGGAAGGGCGAGTGGACGTCACAGTACTGCTGGGATTAGTAGAGGCCAGGCTCCCTTTGCAGCCTCTGGTCCTGAAGGCCAGAGAGGATGAAGCATTACCAGGACCTAGAGGCGGAAAAGGCTGTGTGGAAGAGTCACCTCTCAGGAACTGAGGGATAAACACTTCCACCCACTCCTCCTCTGACCTCACTCCCATCTCCTGGGGTGACCGACTGACCAGAGAGCAAGGGAGCCTGATGACTTGGCCCTAGAAGTCAGCCCCTGGGCATGCAGCAAGGAAGAGGGTGGACAGAGGTGTGGCGGGGCCAGCGAAGGCACTCCAGCGCAGCCTCAGCTCGTCATCTCTGAGCAGCTGTTCCCTGTACTCGGTGAAGACTTCTGAAGAGACTGATGAAACAGCTTCTGAATGACAGATACAAGGGTGTCTTCAGCAAGTTCATGGAAAATGCACAGTATGAAAAAATTATGCAGGGATTTCAAATTTCTGCACCAAAATAAATTACTATTTAATACCACATTTTCATGAACTTTTTTTTTTTTTTTTTTTTTGGAGAGGTTTTTCGCTATAGGGCGCGTGCGCTCGCCAGACAGACAGAGAGAGACATAGAGACAGAAAGCGAGAAATCACCCCCCAGGGGGGATGGCCACGCCGCAATCCCTTCTCCTCCATTCTCCTCTCGGGATCTTGGGCACACACGCACACGCGCCCGGCGTGAGTTGTGAAGCCACCGGGTCCGAGACGCGAACCGCGGTCGACTACGTGGGAGTCCAGCGACATAGCCATTACGCTAACTGCTGGTTCCCTCATGAACTTTTTGAAGTCCTCTCTTATTTAGAGCAAGGAAGTTTGAGAGGATGCAGGGCTTAAACACAAAATAGAAAGAATCAACTACTTTACTCCTCCATAGAAAGGAGTCTACTCCTTGGGTTTCCATCACGGAGCAATATCCATAAATGAAACATGTGGTAGAACTAGCCCATTGATGGAGAAAAAAAAAGAAGTCAATTCTTTCACAGAACAGTCAAGCGAATAAGGAGCGAGAGGGGAAGGAAGTACTTCAGCTGCAGCCAAAACAGCCTTGTCTAGTTTGAAAATGTTCACATTCAACCCAATTTGGGTGATTGATAACAGGCACCTGGCAAGGAATGACTTGTTACAGCCGTTCAAGCTTTTCAGTTTGCAGCCATGCTCTGATTTTATCAAAATTCTTATCCATCCAGCGTATGTTTTCTTCAATGGTTTCAATTGTTTGTTGGACACAACGAAGCTGAGAACCGTTTTCTTTCAAAGAGCTGAAGAATCCTTTTACCTAGTGAGGAAAAATTAGGTTTTAAAAAATTAATTTTATGACATGAAGCAAATACAACTTCAGGCTAGCAAAAAGAAAACTGAAGCCAGAATTACGTCGTGTGTCAGAATTCTGTACAGAAGGCAGCCCCAGGTGTCCGGATATGCTTATGTACACACAAACGCGAGCTGTATGAAATGAGCTCATGCCTCACAATGTCAGGTTTTGCGCTTTTCCTCTGCAGCGCTTTGATTTATTCACAGTTGCCAGATTTTAAAGACTTTATTGTTTACCATTTTATAATTAAGGTTTAATTGAGTGTGTCTATTTAATGTGTATTTTGTTATATACACACAGATGCAAACTTGATTTTTTTTTAAAACATATCTAAAAAGCAGAATGTGCCGAGTATCTTCTTTGCCAAGCAAAACAGTTTAAACCACATTAGTCTTCCTTCACGGGCCCAGCCCTACATGTTATTACAGAAACACTGCAGGCCATGGGGCTCTTAGCAAGGGATGGTGGTAAGACCTCAGACCTTGCCAATTTTTTAAAAAATCTTAATCCACAATTCATGTATCATTCCCTCATGGCAAAACCCACATAAAGTTCCCTATGGCTTGAAAGAGAAAAGAGACTCCTGGCTATCTCAGAAATATCTTTGTTCTTGTTTTATCTCTGGGTATACTAACCCCTTAAACTCCCACGAGGGAGAGGCTGGCTCTGCTACAATATTGGACTCTGTCATGCTATTTTATCTTAAAGCATTCTTAACTCTTCCCATTAATTGGCACGGCATTAATTCATCAATTTCTGATTTTGTAGTCTGGAAGCAAGTGTAGGTCAAAATGTATTATAAATAAAGTAATTAATAAAAAAAAAAAAAAAAAAAAAAAAAAAAAAAAATGTATTATTTATTCAACATGGATTCCAGATGGCTAATTCCTTTAAAATCCATGTAATAATATCATATCATAAATTTGAGAATAGGAGTGGAGGTGAAGAGTAAGGCTTTGGAAAACTCAAATTACAATTTTAAATGATGCGGAGCTGTGAACCAGCAGATGGCATGAAGGTTAAGGTGGCTGGATCCCAAATGGCTGGCTGTGTGGTTTAAGGCCCAGACCTGGAGGCTTGAAAATCACGCCAGACATGTGTTTGTACACGTCCAAAATCCCAAGAAGAGACTGGAAGAGAAGGAACTGTGGAGTGGCCATTCCCCCATAGGGCCTGATTTCTCACTTTCTCTCTCTCTCTTTCTCTCTCTCTCTCTCTGCTAGTGAGCACATGCACCCCATAGTAAACCAAAAAATAAATAATAAATAAATAAATAATGTAGAGCTTTTTTTCCCTTTTTTTAAAGGTTTTTGCCATAGGGCACCTGTGCTTGCTGTAGAGCGACTGAGACTGAGAGACAGTGAGAAGGAAAGTGAGAAATCAACCCCCAGCAGGGATAGCCACACCACAGTCCCTTCTCCTTCATTCTCCTCTCCCTTGGAAATGCATCATCTCAACTGAGTATTTGATTCAAATCTGCCTCCTTTAGAACTTTTTTTTTGGTCCAATAAGGACAATATAGGGACAGAAATACAGGCTCACCCTACAATCTTGAGCAAATGATTAACATCTATGGGACTCAGTCTCCCCATTTGTAAAATGAGAATAATTTCCACATTGCAGAGCAGTGGTGAGAATGTACTATGTGGGTAAGTGCAGAACCAAAAACCCAGCAATATTTACCCTGGATTTACTCCTCCTTCTGCCATAATTACATGACAATAAAACTGACTAATACTGACTTCTCATGTTTTCTTGACTGCTAGGAAGCTCTGTGATAAATTTAGAGTACCACTGCAATAATTATCCTTTGTATAAACCCCTCATATAGTTATATTCTGTCCATTATGCAGCTTTTGTTCATTAACATTTCTTTTAAAAAATGAATCATAAATTGCCTAAAATTCCTCCTGAAAGTACATGACATATATATATAGAGAGTCAGCCAGAGAGACAGAGACAGCCCTGTGAGTCTCAATGCCACGATCCACTCCCAGCCTCAGCCAGTCTCAGATCATGGGCAAGCATGGTCTGGCATATTTTGACAGGTCTCAAAACTCAACTGGTAATCTCCCCGCGTGAGATTGATTTGAAGGACATCATGCTTTACTGCTGCAACGTCATCTGAAATGTCTCCCCTACACTGCTCTCCCATTCACTTTTAACATCCTTAAACAAGGACTAATTGTCTCAATTTGTTTTAAGTACAAAAATTTTTAACATCAGAGCTATAAACTTAATGTGTCCATGGACAGGCTAGTTTGTGTGCAACTGATTTTCATTTAGGTCGACATGATAGCATCAAAAACCATTTCTAAATGACAAAATCTTTTTCTAACTCATCACATTTTTAAAGTATTTTGTGTACCCCATATTTATTAGCTGTCACTGAAGTTTAAAAAATTTGTTCTTTGTTTTTTGTTTTTTTTTTTTTTACCTCTTCAAGCCGTGTTCTTGTGGAGAATTGATTTGTTGTCCTCATTACCATGTAGGCTATGGAAGGCGATCCAAGTTCAAACCTAGAAATGGAAATTGTCAAAATGTGTCGTGAAATACCATTCATTCAACTTAGATTGTAAGTGACTCACATATGTAATACATAACTAAAAACTGATTAGGCATAGAAAAGATATAAAATATGATCTCTAGCCTCCAGTGGGTTAAGACCTGGTTATAAAATAACATACCAACAGCTGAATAAATGAGTACGTATCCAAAAGAAAGTGACAGGCAGAATGATGAGTACAAGAGTTAGACAAAGCAGACACAAACAAGCGAGAGAACTAATGGAAGACCTGAGCTGAAGCGTGAGGAGAAAGGCTTCGGAGAAGTCAGCGGGGGCAGGACGGGGCTATTCCAGATTGACTGGAAAATACTGCGTCCAGATTCATTGTTAGCATTGAATTAGAGTGTTATGCTTTCTAAGGACATTTTAAGCATCTCCCTGTTTTCAATTAAAAAAAAAAATCCCTTTAGACTAATGTTCTAATATATACAAACAGCAAAACTAAAATACAGCAAGGTTAAGGAATTTTTCCCAGAACAACACTTGGAGCTACTTACTTTTGTACAATTTTGTTCCAATTTTCCCTCAGAAATTGCCAGGCAAGTGGATAGCCCACAGGGTTTCTGCCAATTAAGCTAAGAATATGTGGAAACTCCTGAGTTTTTATTATATCTCCCTTAAAGCTTTCATCTAGTAGCCTGGAATGATTAAGAGGAAAAATGTTAGCAATACATAGGTGATGAAATCATTTAACTGCAATTAAATAATCTAAAAAAAAACGTAGTCCACTAATATTAAAGAATAAAAAAAGTAAATATGTACTCAGAGTCCTCAGATACCTACAATAGTTACAAGAAAGCTAACATTTATGCAGGGTGGTGTTTTTAATACCTGTTCTCATATATTCTCTCATTTCTTAAAAAAATAGTCAAGACAGTACGTCTAGTAAAAATCTCAAGTACATTATCACTTTAAAGATACACAGATTATTCCTTTGAATATTTTCCCAACACCTGGTTTCCTCTAATTATCCACCATCCTCATTAGATGTGTGTCTGCCTACATAAAGGTTCCCAGTTCCTGGCCAAGGGAACAAAAAGAGATGCCAGGGTGATCTGCTCTAATTCAGTTTCCCTCTGCCACACGAATGTGAATGAATGACTTACCACTGAAGCTTTTCTTTATCTTGGCTGGTACACAGGGCAAATTCAATTTGGTTTTTCTCTTCATTAGACAAAGACGACTGATATTTACTATAAAGAAAATCCCAGCCTTCAGTGTTCTGGGCCGCCACAGCAAACACTGCCAAAGTCACATCGTCAGGCAGTCTGTGGAAAAGGAGACACCCAGTGAGAGTCTGAGATAGAGTAAGTGCAGTCAGAGACTTGATGGTGACCAGTATGAAGTAACAGCTGACTTAATAATTAGAGAAGGATGTCTGGAAATATAAACAAAAACCACTTTCCTTCAGTTATATTTCAGGAATGAGGCAAGAGAAAATATCTAAAAATTAGGCTTTAATAGCCTTCTCAAAAAATCTTGTGAAATGCCTCTTTTATAAACACCTATGTATTTAACATATTTTAATGATACTAAGTGACTCAACAGGTGGTCACCGTTCAAACCAAAAGAAAAAGAAATGAAAGAAACTCAGACCCAACCTGGTAGCACAACTGAACTGCAGACTGAACTGCCGCGCTAGAAGTCACATGGCCGACTACAGGAAGTCACATGGCCGACTACAGGCTGGGATCCCCAGGTTAGCCTGAAAACACATTGGGCATGTGCATAGACAGGATCCTGATGAACTGGAGGGCACAGAAAAGGGCTTGTGCTCTGAGGAGACGCTATTGAGGATGTTCTGTCCCCCTCTCCTTGTTCATGTGCAAAAATGCTCTCTATCATGAATAAGTCAACTTAAAAAAAATTACAAACTAGACTCAAAATTTACTTCATGAACACAAGTCAGGAAGGAATCCAATAGGATCACTGTTGATAAGCATTTCTTTAAGTGGAAGCATGTAGATTGTTGGCATAAAATTCTCCCGGATAGGATTTAAGTTGTAAATATAAAAGGACTGAGAATTGCAAGAACAGAGATTTCCAGATATGGTAAGGTCGTACCATGCTTAGACAGTGCTAGTAATTCCTATGCACCCACTAGAGACTTGGGAGGCCCCAAGAAGCTGCTATAAAATGCATTGCTTCTGTTGCTTCTGGCATGGTTTTCTCAGTTCAGTAAGATTTTGTATTGGCTCTACAAAATGGGAATTATTCTAATCCCATTATACCTCCCCAGATACTTGACTTTTAGACATAGAAGTTCCCTCCTAGTATTTCCTAAAACAGAGACCTGAGAGAGACATAAAAAGCTGTTTCTTTTCTAGCAGGGAGATCTGTCTATTCTTGTTTCGTCCAATGTTTGGCACAGATGATGGAAAACAGAAAGGCTACTCAAGGAATTGGGTATCCAGGAAGGACTCACCTCAGATCTCCACTGGATTCCTTCCACTCTCTGAAATAGCCTTCTGCCTTCTGCACACACGGTTGATACTTGCGCACACAGGCAAGGAGGAGGAGCTGACTCCGCAGCATTCGCTCCGAGACCGAGCCATCATCTGTCCATGTCTGCTTATCAATGAGGGCCTTCAGCAGCTTGATGAGGAAGGCCTGAGGGCACAGTGACATGTGTCAAGCTAGTATTGTCATAAGTCATCTCGCATTTATATTGTATAATCCAACATGTTCTCAAGTGATGGGGACACATTTTCAAAACCTAATCCAATTCTTACTGTAAATACTCTGCAGCTCTATTTATACTTAAATATAAAAGGGTCAAAACCAAGAAATACTAGTGAATGATTTTAGTATTTGCACAACAATCTTTTCAAAAGGTATCCTGTCTACTTAAAATAAGAATGACTGCCACTTTTAAAACAGACCAAAAGAAATAGTTTAGGCCCAGCCTGGTGGTATAGTCAGGAACATACAGAACTGCAGTGCTGGAAGCCGCATGGCCAACCATGGGTTCAGATTTTCAGCCAGTCAACCTGAAATACACCAGGCCTGTATGTGCATGCCCAAGATCCTGATGAACCGGAGGCCTTGGAAGAGAACTGTGGTATGATCCAACTGTCAAGGGTGCTTTCCCCCAACCTCTCCCTGTGGTATGCATGTGCGTGTGCTCTCTAGCATGAATAAAATAAATAAACTTTTAAAAAGAGGAGACGGTTTATATGAGTATAAGTACATTTTGAGAGCAAATGGTGAAACAGGACTTCTTGACATTTTGCCAAAAATAACAATTTTGTGCCTTTCCTCAAGTATCATTGAGAGTCCCAGAAAAACCTTAATTTTAACCATCGTGATAGAAAAGTAAAATAAAATAAAAGATTTCTGAAAAGAAGAGGACAAATTTATGAACACTGAATACAGAATATAACAATACTATGCCTACTTTTAGTGCTAAATAAAATCAAAACTTTGCTAATCAATCACATTCTGAATTTTTGTTTGATTCCCCCCCCCACACACAAACATGCACATGAAGACATGTATATACACAATAGTAAGTTCTCTCCTTTCACATATACAAAAAGCAAACCATCATTATCTACCTATTTATTTCAGGCGTTTACCTTGAATTGAGTTTCAACTTCATTCATGTCTCTTTTTTCCATTAACTTATACATAGGTATCAGTTCATCCAAACCTTGGAACACGGGCATAATTTCAGTTTCATATTTCAAGTACAGGATTAAATCCAAAGCTTTTTCAATGGATAGTTTTCCAATGCTGATCAAGAGACAACATGACGAGTGGTTTAAAAGAAAATCCAGGAAGTCATCTCTTTGCTTCAAAATATTTTTAAAGAATCCTCCAGAAAAATGCTGAATTGGATATACATGCCCCTTATAAATAACGACCTTTTCATTAGTGTCTATTTTGTCACATATGACACAACATCTGGCCTGTTTACACTAGAGAGGAAATTTTACAAATTATAATAGATCTAAAGATACTTGTGGTTAAGATGAAATAGAAGCATGTCAGCATCATCCCTTTATAAAGCATTGAATTGTGTGCTGAACTTTCAGAGAAAGGGATTTTGAACCAAGATCCTTCAGGAAGTCTGGCCAGAGAGACTGCCATCAGCCAAAAGTATGAATCCCCTGGAGTAAACACATTTCCATTTCAAAAAGGACACTCAATCTACATAGAAACCCTTCATTACAGAGGATTATCAAAGCCTCAATGGTAGGGTATATGTTTATACAAGTAAACACAAAAACCTTTAATAGTCAAGCAGACATATGTTACAGGGAGGGATTTTTAAGCAAAAAGAAACAGATAGTCAGCCCCTAACTTTCTCCTCCATTGCTTTTTTTTATCCTTGGAAGGCTCAGTATGATGGTGAGAAGAACCAGAAGGAAGAACTGAGCCTTCCAGCAGAGGAACATGGGGTTGAGGAGAACTACAGTGCTAGCCCTTCCCAGCTGGATAGCTGCCCTTAGGATTTCAGTTCTTCCAGAATATTGATGAAGCTTGAGTTTTAGACTAGTGAGTAGTTCTTTGAAAATCACTGTCATGGAACAACAACAACAAAGATGGATTTAATGTTCACTCTATCCTTAACCACTCAAAGGTCATTTGGTTGGACCAAGTTTTATGAACTATAGTCCATAAAGATGCAGTAAAGTTTAGGTATTTAGTTTAAAAACAAACAAAAAAATTTTTCTTTGATCCAGGAGATGTGACACAAATTTGGGCCTTGGTTATTTAGTCTTCTAAGAAGGCTTCAAGACTGTAAAGATCTAGGAAGAAACCTGATTATAGCAGGGCCAGAAAAAGGTCGAGGAGTCAGCAGGTGGCATAGTGGTTAAGGTGCTGGACTCACATATGGGCAACTGGGATTCGAATCTAGAACCTGGTGGCTTGAAAATCACACCAGGCACGTGTTGCATGTGTGTGCTCAAAATCTTGAAAGATGAATGGAGAAGAAGGACTGCCACATGTCATTCCCCTGGGTGGGGGGGGGGGGGGTGATTTCTCACTTTCTCTGTCTCTTTCTCCAGTGAGCACACATGCCCTATGTCAAAAAAAAAAAAAAAAATTAAGCTGCAGGTCGAGGATTTAGAGATTAGGAAAGGCCTTTCCAGGATGTTATCTCATTTTGCCTCAGTCTGATCTGAGTTGTTCATGAGAAAGATTAAAATACAGAAGCCTGCTTTTCAGTTACTGAGCGGTCACAGACAGATTAACCATGGGCTATGTGACCTTGGATTATTAGAAAAACTTAAGGAGAAACACATTTCCACTTCTTATTAGCAATCAAGCAATTATTTTCATCTTCTAAATCAGGAAGTAGAGCAGTAACAGTTGCTTTCAGAAATAAACCACGGCTCTGCACAGCTTGTATTACCTGACAAGCTGAAATGCATTGTTAATGAGACTCGCCCGATCATTGCTGCTGATTGCCGTGTGTGTTCCTTTTAAAAGGCCAGCCAAAGAATCCCATCCGTCATCCTCATAATGCACGATGTAATAGCCGTTCATTCCCACATTAAATTTGATCCATTCCACCTCTTCAGGGAGGATGAGCACATCTAGAGTAAATAAAATAAATCACAGCTCCATTTACTCTCTTGACTGATCACAGACTGGACAATAAAACTAGCCAATAGTTTAATACTAAACCATTAGAAATCATCACTTATTTTTCTTTTTAGAAACTAGAAAACAGCAACCATATAGACAAAAGCTAACATTATTTTTAGACACCAATTTTGTGAGATTTATAGACCTATGGAAAGAATGCCACCACATCTCTGAAAATACATATATTACCCAGTAATGTTAACAATGAACACAGAATTTTCACTAGTAATCCCTCAAGTATTATATAATTCAACTGTTTTAAACTCTATCTGGCAAGATCTTGGTCATCCTCTTTTGAAACCAGACATTATTTATTTTAAAACCTTTTGTTTTAACTAGATAAATGGCAAAAGAAACTTGGTATTTAAATCCTATGAATTTTCACACCTCCTTCTTCAATTAAACTAATTATTTCCATAATAAGTTACCTGTTTTGGTCTTCAGCAAGAATCTCTGGACCACATCTGATTTGCTGGTAATGAATGTCAATGGAACATGCCACAGGTACCTAAATGAAAGTAAAGACGATCAATTCATGAGTTAATTCAACTTAACAAGTAGTTAATAAGGCATCTGTTGCTGCCAGGCACTGGCTAGTTTAAGGCAGGAGGGTACCAAAACTACAATAGCCAACATCTCAAAATAAACTCAGCCCATTCCCCAGCTGTGTGGGGGCTGCTGGTCAGGCCCTATTTGTCCTTCTTGGACCCCCTGAGTAAAGCTAGAAATTTAGTCTCCAAAGAGGTCTGAAAGCCTGTGAAGTAGTTAGCTACCTGGAGCTCAGAGGTCTAACTTAAACACAGTGACCAGTAGTTGGGGCACGAATCAACATCATAGGCCTCCCTGGTCATCTACTGAGAACAACATAGCATTACTTCTGTGGAATTCCTGCTGGTGGTGTATTATCTAAATCTGATCATGAAGAAACCATAGAAAACCCAAACTGAAGGACATTCTATAAAATACTGGCTCTTACTCTTCAAAAATATCAATATCAAGAAACACAAAGAAAAATTAAAGAATTAGTTAAAAAAATAACAACTAAATATGACATTTGATCCTCCTGTACTGAATCCAAGGCCAGAATATTTTTCTATTTTGTTATAAAGATATTTTTAAGACAATTGGACAAAGTTGAGTGGAATTAAGAGTAACATAGATAATGGTATTATATCAAGTTCATTTTCTAATTTTGATAATTATGTAACAAATGTAAACAACTGTAAACAAATGTTCTTGTTTTTAAGGGAATAACACACTGAAACATGTTGGGGCAAAGGGCATGTATCTCCAACTTACTCTGAAATAGTTCAGGGAAAAAAATTATGCCATATAAACACACACATATGAGAGAGAAAAGGAATGATAAAGGCAAAAGGGCAAAAAGTTATCATATAACTGGGTCAAGCATATATAGGAATTCTTTGCACTATTCTTGCAACTTTTCCATAAATCCAAAACTATTTCAAGGTTTAAAAAACGAATTTAAATCATGTCCATCTGAGATCACTCAAGTTGCAGATTGTTTTTTCTAGTGATATCCTTTGGAAGCAATGAGCTGACAAACAGGCTCCAGGATCTAACTCAGATGTTCAGAGAAGACAATTGGGATTCTCGTAATTCCCAGAAATCACCTAAATCTTTTTATCCTTTGCACAAACCCAAATGCCAGATGTTATTGTAATTTAGTGGCAGTCACTCAGATTGGAGCTGATTTCCAACCAGTAACTAGAAATGACATCCTGTTAAACTACAAAATATAAGAATGTTAAAATAAGTAAATGGATCATCAGCTTTACTGAGATTAACCAAGATTTAAAGCCTCCTTAGTCCTTTTGGGAGACGGGAGGTCTAAGTCAACTTTGTAGACTATATAGATTCTATTGAAATATTTTAGTAATAGAGGTAAAGGCACTATTTCAAAAGTAAGATTTCATCCAAGGCAGATGTTACCTATGTAACAAAATGAGTCTTATCTATGAACATTACCCAGTTTCCGGGACACCGTCAGATCCCTTCATATAGTGCTCTTGCCTCACATGCACGTTCCTCCCTCTTACTGTGACAGTTACCAGAGGAAAGCCCTTTTGCAGCGTCCAGGTATTCATCATGCTTCTCACATCCAGGCCTTCCTGACGCCAGTGCTGTTTTATACACAAACGGGTAGATTCATCACCTCTTAGACTCAGTTCTTAGGAAAGACAGAATGGCAGTCTGTGCTCAAGGGTCAGCCCCAGTTGACAGCCTCCTCTGTGGGGCTCTTCCTGGTCCCTTCTGCTCTTCAGCCCTGTCCTGGCTCCCTTCTCCTCCCATCATGCTTCATTACAGCACCAACTATTTACTTTTCATTCTCCTCCATCACACATGTATGTCTTTATAAGAGTTTGTTTATTTACTCATGATAGTGCATGTGTGTGTGTGCATGTGCACAACAGAGAGAAGCACATTTCCCTTTTCCCAACCCTCAAGCTTGTTAGGAAACTGGTTTTTACTCAAAAACACCACCATGGTTTTTTTTCATGCCCATGCAAGGATCCGAACCCTTGGTCAACACGTAGCTTCCTACAACGCAGTTTACCTCCTATTGTACTACAGGGATGCAACTGTGCATGGGTGTCTTGAGACCAAGTAGCTTATCTGGTTCTGCTGGGCACACTTCAGGGCTGGCATAGCACCAGGCACAAAGCAGGCATGTGGATGAATGAATGAAAGAATGAATGAAGGGAGAGAAAATGGCCAAGTTTTCAACACGTACATAACTACTGGCTCTCAGACAAGCAAGGTGGGAAAAATAGGTTCAGTTAAGATCTGTGCTTCCGAAGTGATAATGCAGAAATAGGTCATATTCAACAAAGGGGATATATTTTTAAAATTCTGCCACATGGTGAATATGCTCACCAGAAAGAGATGAAGAAAAAGAGGGACAGGGAAAAAGCACCCCTCATGGGGTATGGTCATGCCACAATCCCTTCTCCTCCATTTCTATCTCCTTTTGGGATCTGGGGAATGTACACACACACACGGAAAAAAACAAACAACAACAACAAAAAACATGTTTTTCAAGCTGCTGAGTCTGAGACTAGCACTGCATGCTCAGCCATGTAGGATCCAGCTCCCTTAACCACCAGGCCACAGGCTGGTCTAGAGGGTTTTTTTTTTACTCTCTGAAAAGCTTTTAAGAAAAGATTTAAAAGATAGTGAAAGGGCAAAATACGCTACAGGAGAAATCTAGAAACCAAATAAAGCAATCTCCAAAAACAAAAAACACCAAGAAAATTAAAATATGGTAGATAAAATTCTATTACACCTCCAGATTCAGCTGCCTATGAACACATTCCACACCACCAGATAAACAGGAACTCAGATTCTTTTGTGACTCAGCTATCAATACTTTATAGCTTAGCAGTTTAAAATATGAGTTAGATCTAAATTCAAATCTCTGCTCAGCAATACACCAACTATATGCTTCTGGATTTCCTATTCCCAACTGGAAAAATCAGGATAGTAACAGTACCTGCCTCAGAAGGTTATCGTGGAGAATAAAGAGATAACATACCTCAGCATTAAGTATGTGCTCGAACCACAGTAAAAATGTAGGAATACTCACAGCATTATTTGGCTTTTCAGAAATGCAGAGCTCCGGAAATGATCAACACATCCTCCTCACTGACCTAATGCAGCCCTGATCCACCCTAGAAACATGTCACAAACCCACCGCTTTACAGAGAGCGAAGCTGAAGAAATTAGGACCAGTGAGAACAATTACCAAACTGTGCAATGCTCCTGCATAATATTTCTAAGAGAAAAGGTAAAAATCTGTCAGGTAGCGTTTAAATACAGCCCTATCTGCAAGGAAGGTGATATAATCAGGACCTCAGAAAGTTTTGGGCACAGAACTGTGCTTCAAAGAATATGGAGCGGAAACAATGTGTGTAGGGGAAAATGTACAGATCCAGGAACTTACTGAGGATGAAGATGAATGTTGACTTCTAGAACAAAAGCCATCTGTTGTTTGCGTGTTATCAGTAGGACAAATCTAAAAACAGAAAATAATATATCACTCTCATTTCTGTAGGAAAAAAATTAAGGCTTCTTTTCAGTGGGATTAATATAATGCAGGAAAACAAACAAACAAAACACCCAAGATAATAAGCCTGTCAATCCCAAATGTAGAGACACGCAACGCATACTCACATTTGCCATGCTATTCCAGAGGTCCTCGTTTTTTGTGTTTTTATAGCTATACTTCTGGAGGTACTGTATAATGCCATTTTTAAATGCATCAGCAGTAAGATAATCCCTTAGCATATTCAAAATACAAGCTCCCTGAAAAGAGAATGGAAATAATTATTATCTGTGTTTTGGCTGCAATCTAATCTACCATCACATTTTATTTTGTCATAATTCTTTTTAAATGCAACTGCAGTAACACTTTTTATTTATTTACTTGTTTATTTTAAGTTTTCATCATAGCGTGTGGGCACTTGCTAGAGACAGAGAGAGAGAAAGTGAGAAATCACCCCTGGGGGAATGACCATGCTACTATCCCTTCTCCTCCATTCTCCTCTCAGGATTTTGGGCACACATGGACACGCACCCAGTGTGAATTTCAAGCCACTGGGTCTAGGACTCGAACTGTGGTCATCCATGTGGGAATCAAACACCTTAACTACCATGTCACCTGCTGGACCCTGAAGTAGCTTTTATGTCTAGCAATTTGTGAAATAAAGTAAGGGAGTCAAACCTGCACCTAGCTAGGCAGGTTTCTGTCTATTGTGACTGTTTATATCTTAGACCAAGTGGAGCTGTTAATTTCCATCAATACTGAGCCTTCTCGTCGGGCAAATTAGCATCCTTGGCACCTCCCTAGAGTCACATGTGAGTGGACAATGGTGCAGGATAAACATCGGACCTTGGATCACCACCTTGCTCTCCCACTGCCACTTTGGAGCAGGAGGAGGAAGCAGTAGGTATGCAGGAGTAGAGCACCACATGGGCACTCCCAGGTCAGGAACAGCGGGTGAATACAGAGAGCTCGGGCAGCCTCCAGCACAGACGCCGAGGGTCTAGAGTAATGCGGAGAAAGGGGGCAAGACAGTGCAGGAACTCAACTCCCCTGTAGAGCTCTTGTCCCCTCTACTCCCATTCCCAGAGGTGCTGGGTCACAAATGCCCATGGTGATACGTGGCAGGTGATGTAAATGAGGAAAGAAGTCCTTGCACTTGGGGTGGAAACATGCAAGCAAGAAATACTTTTCTGTTTGCTACAAGGACAATGGCCAAGCCCAATGATAATGGTACTACCATAGCCTCAGCCTCAGTGAGGAGCAGACAAGAGAAACAGCTGGGAATGGCTAGATGAAGTGAAAATGCAGAAGCTTAATTTCTGAGAAAGGAGCCATAATTTAGCCCCAGATTATTTTGCCAAAGGAAACATAGGCCCAATGTAGTCAAAACCTCTCCCCTTTTCCCCAAGAGAAGCCAGAACATTGGGCTTGTATATGTAAGTCTTCCCATTAATAAATGTTGGCAACAATTCCCAATCATGTTACTGGAACACACTGCAAGAGAGGACTGTGTGAAAAAAAATAAATAAATAAAGGGGGACCAGCAGTTAGCGTAATGGCTATGTTGCTGGACTCCCACGTAGTCGACCGAGGTTCAAGTCCTGGACCCGGCGGCTTAAACTCACGCCGGGCACATGTGCGTGCATGCCCAGGATCCCAAGAGGAGAATAGAGGAAAAGGGATTGCGGCGTGGCCATCCCCCCTTGGGGTGATTTCTCGCTTTCTGTCTCTCTGTCTCTCTCTGTCTGGTGAGTGCATGCACACTATAGCGAAAAAACTCTCAAAAAAATAAAAATAAAAATAAAAGAGAGGACTGTGTGATCGAACAGCGGCTCCCATGTCTGAAGCTACCCAAGGGAAGCAATTCTTTGCTTAGTACAAAGTTGACACTAGTCAATCGCTATCTGATGAATGATGTGTAAAAGGCAGTGTTTCTATAGACCATGCTTTTTCAACCCAATAGAGGAGTACATGAAGAATTGATGATGACATACGCTTTAGGATTATGAGCCAAACTGCAAGTTAGGTTTAGAAGAATGAACTCTAGTGAAGTGTGGGCCAGGACAGGAGGCGTTCAACCTGGGTCGGCCCTTAGGAAAGGAAAGTCACCCCATCACCTTAGCTATAATCTCTCCACCCAGTTCTTTTTTTTTTTTTTTTTTTTAAAGATATAATAAGTTTATTTTGAATCTGATTAAACTGTGTCCAATTCTTTACAAATTATAACTCAATATGTGTTAAACAGTTGAATAGTTTTAATATTTCTCCTAAATTATGCTGGATACACATCAGTTAACTACACAAAGGGCACTGCCAACATGGTTCACTGAGACAGGAGTAGGGAGAGGACCTGTCCCAGGGAGCTGGCACATGCAGAACCCACAGCACTCTCTGAGGACCTTCTGCCTGCCATGATGGTGTTGGATAACCACAGTGCCTCTGTGGAGCTCTCACTCTTCAGGCTCTACTTGATGCCAAATAAAGGAAAATCTGGCACTGGAGTTGATACAGTTGTGATTACAGGGCTTCTCCCTGGCACTCACATTCTTTTTTTTTTTTTGGAGGGGTTTTTACTATAGGGTGCATGCGCTCACCCGAAAGACAGAGAGAAACAAAGAGACAGAAAGCAAGAAATCACCCCCAGGGGGGTGGCCACACCACAATCCCTTTTCCTCCATTCTCCTCTAGGAATCTTGGGCACGCATGCACATGTACCTGGCATGAGTTTAAGCCACCGGGTCTGGGACTTGAACTGCGGTCGACTACATGGGAGTCCAACGACATAGCCATTATACTAATTGCTGGTCCCAGTGCTCACATTCTAAAGTTTAAAAAACAAAACCAAAACAGCATCTTTGACCGTTACAGTACCTCTCACTTTCCTGTGTGGACTCTCTAATGTTTGGAAAGATTTGACTTGCTAAAGGAGGTTTTTCCACAATGATTACACCAACAGGGCTTCTCCCCAGGGTGGATCCAATGGTGTTTATCAAAAATTGAGCTGTGGTTAAAGGCTTTCCCACACTCCTTACATATATATGCTTCTCTCCAGGGTGGAGTCTTTGGTGTGAACTAAGACCTGCATGCTGACTAAAGCTCTTCCCACATTCATTACACTGATAAAGCTTCTCCCAGTGTGGATTCGATATTGTCCAATGAGGCTGCCTTTACCACTGAAAGCCTCACTGCAATCTTTACATGGATACGGTGCCTCTTCAGTGTGCATTCTTTGATGTTTAAGGAGGTCTGAGCTCTGACCAAAGGCTTTTTCACACTTACAGTCATAGGGCAGGTCCACCAAGTGCATTCTGTAATGAAGGGTAAGGTTTGAGCTGTGGCTAAAAGCCTTCCCACACTTGGTGCACACGTAGGTTTTTCCCCAGTGTGTGTTCTCCTGTGTTAGTAATTTCTGAGCTATTACTAAAGGCTTTTCCACATTCAGCACGTATGCAGCGTCTCCCTCCTGGCAATTGATTCTGTACCTGTCTTGGAACCTGTGCCTTGCAGAGAGGCCTTTGTTCCTCTTTCCTTTTCAAGGTTTACCCACTGCTTTTCTACCCTGACTTCACATCTGTCGGCAATAATCATGGGAATTATATCCCTATTGAGTCCATCTGCACAAAATTCTTCTTCAGAACTTTTCTGCTTGTCTGCTGATTCCTTGTTCTGGACATTTCGATTTATAATCTTGACTCTTTCTCGAATCTTGAGGGACACCCTGCTCCTCACCAGTCTCTTGGATGTATAGGGCCCCCCAAGGTTCATAGCTGTGACGGGTCTCCACAGGCTGTGGCTGCTCATTGCTTGGGGACACCTTTTCTCTTCCTGAAGACGACCTCTTCTCCCACATCTGTTTCTGTCCATTTGGAGGAGCTGAAACCTGCAGTCCTGGTTCACCAGCTCCCGCTCCAGATCCTCCAGGAGAGTGACAGCCTCTTCAGCACTCTGTGGGCAGTGCTCCTGCACCCAGGCCTGGAGTTCCTGGGGCAGGATGGTCAGGAACTGCTCCAGTACCAGCGGCTCCAGGATCTGTTCCTTGGTATGGATCTCAGGTTGCAGCCACTTACAGCAGAGCACCCAGAGCTGGCTCAGGGCTTCCCGGGACCCAGGGGTGTCATGGTACCCAAAGCGCTGCCAGAACATCTCCAGTCCAGGAAGGCATTTCCCTTCCTCCTCCTCTTCCACTTTCACAACCACAGGTCCCACCTGCTCCTATGGAGGCCTAGGGTTCAGAATTGCGGCCATACCCAGTACATTGGTCATCACAAAGACTCCAAAAACAGCCTCAGTAGGATGGGGCTCCGCAGAGCAGGAACCCCTGATTCCCTTGGGTTTCTGGTTCTTTATGGTCATATGTTAAATCCAAGATTTGCAGGTTCACGGTTCAGTTACAACTGCTCCTGGCACTGGGAGACCTCACGGAACAACACTGCACCCAGTTCGTATTAGTTTAGTGCCCAAGCTGTAGCCTTATAATCCATGTTTACCTTTTCATAAGACACGTCATCAAACATCTCCCGAATCTGAGCTGGATTCTCCACAGGTGTGGAAATGGGGTGTGAAGAATTTAAGGCATCTACCTCCATCGCACTGAAACATTTACCAAAGAAATAATCTTCCTATCAGGACAGAAAACAAAAAGTATTAACTATGATTTACATTTTGATAAAAATTATAAAAGGAGATAGATTTGATCTGGGGTAATGAAGATATACTTCATATTTCTGGACCAACTCATTCCATATTTCTAGTATTTAGAATACAAAGTAGAATTACTATTTTCTAAAAAGTATCCCAGGAACAATGATTTTTAAGTAAACATAGATTTTGCTTATTTTAAACACTTACCATGTTAGAATAAAAATAACTTCATATCAACCTACAAACAAAACCATCATTCCTAAAGCAAAACAGCAACAAAACATGAAACCAAAGTGTAAAGTGATCTCACTATTTTCAGTTAACATCTGGGCTACTTTAATGCAAAAATATTTAGCTTTAAAATCATGTCGTAAAAGAAAAAAAAGAGAACAAATTCCAACCCTGGCCTATTCTATTAGGGCACATTTACCCAAAAGCATAATTCATATCCATGATCACTTTTATTATTAAAGAGTATACCAAAGAATAGGAAAATATTTAGGATCCATTATTTGGAAAATAAATATGATCCAATATGTATATATCATTGTGAAATAATGGCATGTGCTACATAATTATAAGTATGTATAAATAAATTACATATATGAGAAGATCAAAATGAGAAATAAAAGTGCAAATGAAAAGAAGCATGGTAAAGAATTTTTTTTATATAAAATAAGTGAATTTTGCTGCATGTGATTGTCTTAAGACACATAATTTTGGAAGCCAGCAGATGGCCTAGCAGTTAGGTCACTGGACTCCCACATGGGAAGCCATGGTTGGAATTCTGGATCCAATGACTTGAAAATCGCAAGGGGGGACCAGCAGTTAGCGTAATGGCTATGTCGCTGGACTCCCATGTAGTCGTCCGCGGTTCGAGTTCCGGACCCGGTGGCTTAAACTCACGCCAGGCGCGTGTGCGTGCGTGCCCAAGATCCTGAGAGGAGAATGGAGGAGAAGGGATTGCAGTGTGGCCATCCCCCCTGGGGGGTTATTTCTTGCTTTCTGTCTCTCTGTCTCTCTCTGGCTGGCTGGCTGGCGAGCGCATGCACCCTATAGCAAAAACCTCTCCTCAAAAAAATAAAGAAAGAAAATCACAAGGGATGTATGTGTGTGCATGTCCAAGATCCCATGAGGAGAATGGAGGAGAAGGGACTGTTGGCATGGCCATCCCTCTGGGGGGTTGATTTCTCACTTTCCCTCTCACTATCTCTGTCTCTCTGTTTCTACAGTGAGTGCATAGGCCCTAAGGCAAAAACCTCTGAAAAAAAAAAAAAGGACAAGTGATTTTAAAATAAACAAATAGCAGTTCCACAGCATTACATGTGTAACCCATGAGCATTAAACTTGTGACCCATTGACTCATTTAATATGTAATTAAATATGAGTTACCTTAAGAATAGTTCATCTGACGTGGCAAGTAGGGTCCTACTGAGATCATAGCAAACTATAGCTAGTACTTCTACAATGCACTGAAGGTTGGAGAAATTATATGGAATGTTCAGGCTGTCATTATTTCTAGTTCATTAATATTAAGGGAAGATCATTTTTTATACTTTTTATTTTAATTTTTTATACATTCAATCACATATGTCACTTAGCTTGCAAAATGAATATTCCAACATATATGCATTTCTCACCTGTCCAGTTGACATTAAGGAGAAAAATAGAGAGGCAAGGCATTTTTTTTTTTTTTTGAGAGGTTTTTTGCTATAGGGCGCGTGCGCTCGCCAGACAGACAGAGAGAGACAGAGAGACAGAAAGCAAGAAATCACCCCCCAGGGGGAATGGCTACGCCGCAATCCCTTCTCCTCCATTCTTCTCTCGGGATCTTGGGCACGCACGCACACGTACCTGGTGCGAGTTTTAAGCCACCGGGTCCGGGACACGAACCGCTGTCGACTACATGGGAGTCCAGAGACATAGTCATTACACTAACTGCTGGACCCAGAGTCAAGGCATTTATGAGACAAAGAAATGGGTTATCATCTATTGATGATAATGTGCATAGTATTCTCAAGGGAAGATCATTTAAAATTTTTGTAAAATCACAGATCCACACTTGAGTCTGGAAATGAGTCTTTGTTTTATATGTTGAAAGTTCACCAGCTTTCTTCTTTTTTCTTTTTTTTTTTTTTTTTTTGCTGGTGGGCATGTACATTCACCAGAGAGAGGCAGAGAGACAGAGAGAGAGAGAGAGACAGAAAGAGAAAGGGAGAATAGAGAGAAAGTGAGAAAGTACCCCCCACCTCCAGAGCGATGGCCACACCACAAACCTTTCTCAATCAGTATTTCCTTCAGATTTGGGGTTTGCACACACATACACTCAGCATGTTTTTCTTTCCCAAAATTTTTTAAAGGATTATTTACTTAATTTTATTTATCATTATTATTATTGCTATTTTAATTTGCTACAGGGCATGTGTGCTCACCAGATAAAGACAAAGAGAGAGAGAGAAAGTGAGAAAGCAAGTCTCCAGGTCTGGGACTCAAACCACAGTCAGCCATGTAGGAGTCCACACCACCTGCTGCCCTCCCACCAGCATTTTTTTTTTCTTTTCTATTCTTTTCTTTCCATTTCCCCCTTTATTTTTTTCTTTTCTTTTAAGAGATTTTTGGTATAGGGCATGTGTGCTCACCAGAGAGACAGAAAGCAAGAAATCATCCCCTGGGCGGATGGCCATGCCACAGTCCCTTTTCCTCCATTTTCCTCTCAGGATCATGGGTGTGAATGAGCATGTGCCCAACATGAATTTCAAGCCCCTGAGTCCAAGATTCAAACTGTGGTTGACTATGTAGGAGTCCAGCACGTTAAACACTATACCACTTGCTGCCCAATGCAGCCCTCCCGCTCTGCCAATGTGTTTTTCAAGCTGCTGGGTCCGGGACCCAAATCATGTAGTTGGCCATGTAGAGTCCAGCTGCCTTAACCACTATGCCACCTGCTGGCCCAGAATATTCATTAACATTTCAAAATATCATTTCTACCTAAACTCCCAAGGAAGTTACCAGTAAAATCTTTCTATGAAGTTTTATAATTAAAGATCAGTAAATATTTTACGACAACATGAACAAAACAACAAATCAACCTGAAATGTAAAAAAATTAATAACTACTTACAACTTTCAGTTCAGGATGGGTCACACTGACAGACACGTATTCCATAAACTTGGCAAATCCCTCATTTAGCCAAAGATCATTCCACCATTCCATAGTGACCAAATTTCCAAACCACTGAAAAGAAAACATCATTCAGTTTATTCACACATTTCTACAGAGACTGCATTATCTATTACATACAAGGATGGCCATGAACAAAAAAAATTCAGGAAGAAATACATTTTAGATGTCTAATGGCAGTTTAGAAATGCTACCATATTTACAGAACTAATATTTTATAAATTGGCTTGATTTATCTTGATTTTATCAAACTAAACATAGAAACCTTTCAATGTGTATTATAAAACTTGAAACCTAATGCTTTAATGAAATATTTTTCCTAAGAGAAAAGAAGACAAAGTAAAAATGATAAATATATAAATGGACTTCTAGGTCCTATAAAAGCAATATAAATGTGGTTTAGATATGCTGTTTAAAGAGTGAGTGATGGAGTGCGTCTACCTGGTGGGCGAGCTCGTGGGACACAGTCATTGTGATGCCGAGTTTACTGGACGCAGAAGACTTTTCTGCATCGTACAGCAGAGCAGATTCTCTGTACGTCGTCAGTCCCCAGTTTTCCATAGCACCAGACTGAAAGTCGGGAATAGCAGCAAGATCTTGGAAAGGAAGTAATAAAATACATTACCAACTGCCAAGCTATAAGTGCCCCAAACACACTAAACTTTGGAATGCATGGGTGTTTGCACCAAAGGAAAAGTTAAGCTGCCTGTACAGAATTATAGCCCCAGACAGGAAGGACCTTTCATGATGGAGAAAAAGGAGCTCAGTGATTCAGAATCACTTTGCTATGAACATGACAAAGGCGGGCCTGCGTCCCAGGCCTCTGTATTCTAATCCACTCTATTTTGGATGCCCAAGATCCACACGTACCTAAAAATTTAAACACGCAATAGCTTTAAGGGCTTATATGGAGATTTTCACACTGTGTAAATTAACCCATTCAAAAATTTTATTGATCAGTCTCTATGCACTTACCAAGCATATGCTAATAATGAAAAAAAAAAAAAAAAGATGCAGCCTCTGTCCTCTGTTGTCTGCCCATAAATAAAACCAAATAGCAAAGCAGCACCCATGCCACATGCCTCAGGAACTGCCACGTGATCTGCTTTTGTTATCATTAGAAATTTACTGTGTAGACCAGGGTGACGACATGCCAGAACCATCAGCCGATGTCCGATACTTGTTTAGGTTTTTAAAACTTTGGGGACTGCTGAGATAACGATGGGGATGCAGCAACTTGTAAGGACATAATATATGATGGGTCGCCAAATGCTACATGGTAGTATCTGTGCAAAACCTCTACCTTGTTTGGGTAAGGGATATGGAATACTGAAATAATCCTCGTAAAATTCTAGAAGAGTTACAGCGGCATCCAGTGCGTAATCGGCTTGATTTATCTTGTCTGGTACAGCATATACCGAGACCTGGAGAAAAAGGTACAAAGAAGGTATTCAAATATCGGTGGTTTCTAACCACAGCTGTGTAGAACAGGGGCATTACCGCTACATACAGTGGGATCTGGTGGCCAATATTTAAAAAGATGATTGGGAACTGCATGTCTTACATTCACACGGTTTCCTGATCACACCCCCTTTTGAAAACAATTATGAGTGCTAGATAACATATGAAAAATGTCTTCTTAAATGTGTTTATAAAGTGACAAAAGAGAAAGAGTTAGAGGCCAAAACCAAAGTGACCAGCAGACCTACCAGTAAGCAGAGCACTACAGCCAGCCCACCACGGTGGACCTAAGCTTTGGTTCTGATGGCACTGAAGGTTTCTAGTAATAAGAGACAAAGTCCAGGCCTGCCCAATAAAGCTGGATCCCAAAGGCCACACCCTTAGTAGAAAAATAAAGTAGGAATAATCGCCCCTTTCTTAAGGAAACTTCCTGGAAAAAAACACTTTATTCAAACCTTGGTACTGTACAGACAAGAATGAGAAAATTTCCTTAAGATTATGTGTAGCAAAAGTAACCCTTCCAGTCCTTCCATGACGTGGAAGTTAAGGTGCTGCACTCACACATGGCTGACTGCAGTTCAAGTCCCAGACCTGGTGCCTTGGAAATTATGCCAGATACATGTGCATGCATGCCCAAAATCCCAGAAAGAGAATAGAAAAAGGACTGAGGTGTGGCCATCCTCCCTGGGAAGGTGATTTCTCACTTTCTCTCTCTGTCTCTCTGTGTTTCTCTTCAGTGTGCACACAAGCCCTATGGCAAAAACCTGAAAAAAAAAAAGTAACCCTCATGCAGCTGAACTCAAAAATTACCAAGAAATCCAAAAACCTGAAACCAGTAATTTAATTTAAAGTATTCTCTAGACTGGAAAGTATTCCCAGTTACTCTACAAAAGTAAATACAAATTTTCTCTGGAAGAATCCACCTTTTACTCAGGTAACATAAGTTCACAGACATAATTTGCAATATATACAAAGAAACAAGATACCATGAGCAAGAGCCTGCAAAACAGCAAACCACAGAATGAGATAAAGACTTCAGGTGAGATGAATACCAGATATAGAATTAATATGTATGTTTAATGTATTTTGAGAAATAAAAGAAAAAATTAAATGTAGTCATATGAATTATATAAAAGAAAAAAATCATTTCTAAAAGATTTGGAAATGTGGGCAAAACAAAGGACAGGTGTTTTTGCTAAGTTTCACTGTTGGATTTTCGGTGTTCCCTTCATCCAATTCTCAGCCATCACTTTCAAGTCCCCAGGTAAATAAAGACACCTCCACAAAGATAAGAAGACTTAGCAGTATAGGAACGAAAGGCATATCAGCAGGGAAGCCCCAGATGTCTAGGTGAAAACCAGAGGTATCTTCAAATTGTCCCTTCCTCTCCATTAAGAAACCTACAGCCATGCTGGGCCATGGCATACAGTTGTATAGGTCATCTACTCTACAACAGTACCCAGACCAGGCAAGCGCTCCTTCAAACAAGATCTTTTTCTCCCACATTCCACTATTTCCTGGTCTAAATGCTCTCCCCAAAGTATGTTATAAATGGCTTCCCCAAAGTCTGCTACTACTCCAAGCTGGTTTCTCAATCTTACTTCCTTCCCAGAGCCAAAAATCTACTCAGAGAGTCAGTGACATTCACTTCCAAACTGCAGGAAGGTGTAGTCAGAAGCAACCTTAGGAACCACTGCAGGATCTAGTCCAACTTACACCATATACACTAAGCTCCAAGGGAGAGGGCCAAAGTCAGAGAGTCAGGTAGTGGTAAAGCCATGGTAGGACCCTGACCCAGGCCAACCAGCCTCTCTCCGTATTTCTGCTATTAGAACCTCCATGTAAAAATGAGCATCTGTGAAACAGAGCCATCAACCATCCCAGTTTGCTCAATACTGAGGAGGTTCCCAGAATGCAAAACTTTCCGTTTTAAAACCAGGACAACCAGGCAAACCAGAGAAACCTTGTCACCCTATATGACAACCACAAATTCACCTTGACACCACTCTTGGTCATCTTGCTGACAGACTTAAAATCTGAAATGATGAAGGCCACCAGGTAGGTACTCATCTTCACAGTGACATCAAAATGGTCTTCTATGAGTCCTTCAGCAATCGTCACAGATTTCACCTAAAATCAGAATAACTCAGGTTCTCAAGTAATCCTTATCTAGTACATTAAAAGTACTTTATAAACAGAAATTTCCTAACAAACATAATATTGAAAGTATATGTGTGGCATATTTCTATAATTACTTCAAATGTTTTTTAATACCTGATTATAGTTTACATAGTAAGGTCTTTCTTCTTTTTTATTATTTTATTTTATTTTTTTTACAATTAAAGTATGAATTTATTATGGTACAAAAACTTTTTGAAATTCATACATAGTTTTCCATTTCACATATTTCCATGAGCTTTCTTTTTTCTGAAACATTTTTTCTTTTTTTTTTTTTTTTTTTGGAGAGGTTTTTGCTTTAGGGCGCGTGCACTCGCCAGACAGACAGAGAGAGACAGAGAGACAGAAAGCAGGAAATCACCCCTCAGGGTGGATGGCCACACCGCAATCCCTTCTCCATTCTCCTCTCGGGATCTTGGGCACGCACGCACATGCGCCCAGCGTGAGTTTTAAGCCACCGGGTCTGGGATGCAAACCGCGGTCGACTACGTGGGAGTCCAGCGACATAGCCATTACACTAACTGCTGGCCCCTGAAACATTTTTTCTTAATTAATTAATTCACATTCATTCCCTGAGCGTTGTCACGGTATACAATACGTGATTTTCCATCCAGAATATACTGCATAGTGGCTTAATCATGCATATTATCATCAATAATTTTCCATTTCTACACACACACACACACACACACACACACACACCTATTTAACCCCTATTAACCCCTATTTCTGACCCTCTGCCATTTCCCACCCTCCTCCGACACTATCTCTGGTGTCTACAGTTGTTTTCCATTCCTTTCCCCCCCACATTTTATTGATCACAAAATTTCTTAAATAATGTAACTACTTTTCAAAAGCAAGTTCAGCTGGTAATTTCAAGAAGTAGTTTTAGGGGGCAGCAGGTGGCGTGGTGGTTAAGGCGTTGGACACTCCCATATTGCCAACCATGGTTCAAGTCCTGAACCTGGTGGCTTACTTTCTCACTTTCTTTCTCTGGTCAAATGAAAATAAATGAATGGATAAATAAAATTAAGTAAATAAATCTTTTTTTAAAAAAAGCATTTTTAACTTTAATAAATCAAAGAAATGCTAAGGAATTTTGCTTAAAAATTAAAGCCAGGAAACAGGTTAGGATTCTGTTCAAATAGTAGGTACATAAACCTATCGACAGCTCAAGACAGGACAAAAACCCTTAAAACTGGGAAACAATGCCTAGAAGAAAATCATCAATGTTTTAATCAAAAGTCATAAAATTATACTTCACCAGTTCAGTCTCATGTACTTTATCTTCTGTTGTGGTTCGATTTTCCCAATTAAATTCTGGGATATAATATTCAACTCCAGACTTCTCCTTATGATTAAGTTGGCCATTTCCTTAGTTTTTGAACCCTTATTTCTGTGTGTCTATATTTAATTTTCCTGATATAGCACTCCCTTGAGAACTTCTTGGAGATCTGGTCTGGTGCTGGTAAATTCTTTCAGGTTTTCTTTATCTGAGAATGTTCTTGTCTTTTCTTCCCATTTGAAAGATAATCTTGCTGGGTACAGTATTTTTGGTTGAAATTGCTTTTCCCTTAACACTTTTAACATATTTTCCCATTCTTTCCTCACTCGCATTGTTTCCGAAGAGAGGTCTGCTGTTAGCCTGATGGAATATCCTTTGTAGGTAAGTTGCCATTTCTCTCTTGCCAATTTTAGTATCCTGTCTTTGTCTGTGATTTTGGTCAATCTGGCTGTAATGTGTCTTGGAGAAGATCTTCTTGGGTTGATTCTATTTGGGGGTCCTTTGTATTTCTTGGGACTGGATCTTTGAATGATTCTCTAGGTTTGGAAAGTTTTCTTGCAGGATTTCATGGAATAGATTATCAAGGCCCTTATGAGTCTCTTCACTTTTTCGGATATCAATTATATAGATGTTTGGATGTTTGATGGTATCTAGTATTTCTCATATGTTATTCTCATTTTGGGGGAGCAGTTTTCTCAGTCCTTCTGGTGGATTTTTCTAGGCCAGTGACTTTATCTTCTACACCTGAGATTTGATTTTCTGCATAATCTAGTCTGCTTTTAATAACTTTCAAGGGAGATTTTGACTTGCTGTATTAAGCCTTCATCTCTAACAGGTTCATTTGATTCCTTTTTATAGTGTATAGTTCCTTTTTTAGCTCTTGCAAGTATTTCCTCACCTGCTGGAACTCGTTAGCTCCTTTCTTCTGCCTCTTCTGCAGTTCATTGTCTCTCTTCTCTTCCATCACTGTTAGCTTTGTCATTGTGAATATTCTAAATTCTTTATCAGACATTTCCATGAGTTCCATTGAACTATCTGTGGAAGAGTTATTCTTTTCTCTTGGAGGAGAGGTATTTTCTTGCTTTCTCATATTTCTTGTGACCCTGTGGTGATTTCTAGTCATCTGATGTATGGTGTGTTTCTTCCAAATTCTTGAAGTTCAATCTGAGTGTTCGGGAGCATGCAGAAGTAGATGATCTGGAATCTCTTTGCCGTACTATTTTTATCCCTTTATGCAGCAGATTCAGTGGGTACTGAGGAATATGTTAACCTGAATAGTATTTGGATACTTGGCTATGGTTCCCTTAGATCGGTCTAAAAACACGGTGAATGGAAATTGAGGAGCAGGGTAATGAGATAAAAGAAAAAGAGAAGGAAACAGAGTGAGAGAAGAAGACAAAAAAAATAAATAAACAACCAAAACATTTTAGGTTTTTTTTAAAGCAAAAACTAAAAAATTGTGCAGTGCACAAACACACCACACAAAATCACTAGTTCTCAGGAGCAATGGTGGAGCCTTCTTCTGAAGATCTGCCCCTTGCCTCTCCTGGAGGGGAGAGGGAAAGAGGATTATAAGCAAGATAAAGGAGGAACTGAAACCCAAGAAAATACCTTACCTTAAAAATTTTTAAAAAGGAAAAATTACCAAAAAGATGAGAAGACAGAGAGAGAAGCAGAAAGACAGAGACAGAGTGAAGGCTAGATGGGGCTCCCTACCACAAGTTTAAGGGCTGGAGGCTGAATTATCAGTAGAAAAATCTTCATTTCTCTTTTTTCCCTGAAATCACTAGTTCTCAGGAGTAATGGTGGAATCTTCTTCTGAAGGCTTGCACCTTGCCTCTCCACTCAAGTTTGAGGGCTGGAGGCTGAATTATCAGTAGAAAAATCTTCATTTCTCTTTTTTCCCTGAAATCACTAGTTCTCAGGAGTAATGGTGGAGTCTTCTTCTGAAGGCTTGCACCTTGCCTCTCCACTCAAGTTTGAGGGCTGGAGGCTGAATTATCAGTAGCAAGGTCTTTCTTCTAATTTATTGAGATATAATTCATATACCATAAAATTCACCAATAGAAAGTATACACTCGGGCCAACATGTGGTGTGGTGGTTAAGGCACTGGGCTCCCATATGGCTGACTGCAGTTTGAGTTCCAGTCCCAGCAGCTTGAAACCCATGCTGCACACATGTGCATGAAGGCCTGAAAACCCAGGAGGTGGGAACCAGCAGTTAGCGTAATGGCTATGTCGCTGGACTCCCACGTAGTCGACCGCGGTTTGCATCCCGGACCCGGTGGCTTAAAACTCACACCGGGCGCATGTGCGTGTGTGCCCAAGATCCTGAGAGGAGAATGGAGGAGAAGGGATTGCAGCGTGACCATCCCCCCTGGGGTTGATTTCTCGCTTTCTGTCTCTATGTCTCTGTCTGTCTGTCTGGCGAGCGCACGCGCCCTATAGCGAAAATCTCTCCAAAAAAAAAAAAAAGAAAAAAAAAAAACCCAGGAGGTGAATGGAGGGGAAGACATTGCAGTACGGTCATCCCCCTGGGAAGATATTTCTCATTTTCCCTCTCACTGTCTCTCTCTGCTAAGCACATATGCCCTATGGCAAAAACATACCCCCCCCAAAAAAAAAGAAAAAAAACAATGATATGAGAAAAGGTGGGTGAAAATGCTCTGTGAAGAGCACTATGATCACAGATACCATATCACATTTAAACTTAGCCTGATTTCCTCACACAGTTTCTCTCCAACCAGCATTGATGACCTGGAATGTCATCCTTACTAAAGCTTACATTGTTTAGGGACAATTTTTTTTCTTTGATTACAAATAAATTATGACCTAAGACAAAAGCATATGTTGGAAATGAAAATTAAATGTGAGCCACTGGTATGTATTAAAACAAACAAAATGGGCCAACCACATATGTGAATCACACATAGCCGACTGCATGGTTGAGTTAGTTACTTGATAAAATGCACCAAATATGTGTGCATGCATGCTCAAAATCCTAAAAGGAGAAACAGAGGAGGAGGGATTGTGCCATGACCAGTCCCTTGGTACTTTCTATTTCCCTCCTGTGAGTGCATGCATCCCTAGTGAATTAAAATTAAAAATTAAATAAAATAAAAATAAAACAAACCAGATGAAGCAAAGATTAATTTCCTTCATCCTAGTGCAGGTCACAGAGAATCAGCAGATCTCCCTGGGAGCAGGTACATAGGAGTTCAGACTCACCAGTGGCATGTTGGAGATGGCGAGGTGCCTGGGCTCCCTTCTGATCTTGACTGAGAACGTCGCTTTGAGGGCAGGTTCATCGAAGCAGGGAAAGGCCATTCTAGCGGCAGTAGGTTCAAACTGTGTTGATGCAAGTATCCTACAATTGGGGCAAGTGAGATAAAAAGTGAGCACAAAGCACCAGAAACTCTAAAATAGGTTTGCATTTGCTTTTTACTTTCTAATGCTAATGTAAGACTTACGGATTTTACTACTGAAAAAAATCCTATATGATAAAAGCTACTATAAAACAACTTTAAAGACAACTAAAACCTGAGAAAATTCATACAAAAGCCTTTGAGGAAGAGTTAATAGCCTTCGGACCAGCAGTTAGCGTAATGGCTATGTCGCTGGACTCCCACATAGTCGACCGCGGTTCACGTCCCCGACCCAGTGGCTTAAAACTCACGCCAGGTGCGTGTGTGTGCATGCCCAAGATCCCGAGAGGAAAATGGAGGAGAAGGGATTGCGGCGTGGCCATCTCCCCTGGGGGGTGATTTCTCGCTTTCTGTCTCTCTGTTTCTCTGTGTCTGTCTCTGTCTGGCGAGCACATGCACCCTATAGCAAAAAAAAAAAAAAAAAAAACTCTAAAAAAAAAAAAAAAGAGTTAATAGCCTTAACTGCCAATGAACTCTTTAAAGATTAGTAAGAATATATCCAACAACCATGTGAAATCTCATGCAAAGGTCATAAATAGGCAATTCATAAAAGAAGAATCTGTAAATCATTAATGAGCTTATCAAAATCACCCAAATAAAGTAACATAAATTAAAGAAAGATATAGCTTTTTTTGGACAGTACTGGATGGCATGAAGAAATATAGTAAGGAACATCAAAAGTTTGTAAACTCTTTATTTATCAATTTCACTTCCAGGCATTTATGCTAAAAAAGTAAAAATTGAAAACAATTTAATTTCCATCCATGGGGAAAAAGTTAAATAAGTTAATGCATAAACATATATTTTAATAGTCATTAAAATGATAAACAGTGATAAATTTTATTTAAAAAAATCTTTTTGATGGGCCAACAGGTGGTGTGGAGGTTATGGCACTGGATCTCACATAATCGATTGTGCAGTTCAAGTCCTGGACCCAGTGACTTAAAAACTCAAGCCAGGCACATGTGAGTGTCTGCCCAAAATCCCAAAAGCAAAATGGAGGAGAAGAGATTGCAGCACAGCCATCCTCCCATGGAGTGACTTCTCACTTTCCCTCTCTGTCTCTTTCTGGCAAGCATATCTGCTCTGTAGCAAAAACTAAAAAAGAAAAAAAAAACTATTTATAACATCTGACTTTACACCTTGATAAAATAATATAGAATCAGAAAAATAAATTAGTATAATCTATTAACAAAATGTGATTTTAAAATCTAGTATAAAACTTCCCCCAAGTAAGTCCCTTCCTTAAAAACAGAACCAAGGCAGGGCAGGTGAAGATCCCTAAAAAAATTTTCACTGAGAGAGAAATATCTCCTCTAATAGACTCTTTTGGATGAAGTGGACCCCCTGCCTACAAAAGGTATGTTGAAATCCTAACCCCCTATATCTGTGAATGCAATCTTATTTGAAAATAGGGTTTCCACAGATGTAACCAAGTTAAATGACGCCATGAAGCTAGACCCTAGTCCAATGCATTGGCATCCTTATGAGACAAAATCTGGACACAGGATCACAAGGAAAATGGTCACGTGACAGCAGACGCAGAGACTGGAGTGACTTGGCTCCAAGACAAGGAATGCCAAGGGCAAACGGCCACCACCAGATGCTAGGACGAGGCAAGGAAAGATTCTACCCAGAGTCCTGCTGACACCCTGATTCCAACTTGTAACCCCAAACCACAGGAGAATAAATTGCTGTTGCTTAAGCCACCCAGTTTGTGGTACTTTATTACAACAGTCCTAAGAAATGCGCACACAGGCCAAGAGGATCCAAAATGTTTATTATATGTGAGGATTCCAATTAAAGGAACAAATAGGTATTTACTCTGGTAGACCTGGGGGGAAGAAAATTGGTTAAAATAAAATAAAAAATAAGATTAAGAAGAAAAAAAAAGACAAAACCAATGGGTTATTTTTAACTCATGCAAAAGCAAAGCTGAGAAAACAGTTCAACAATGAAGGATAATCCTTCTGAAATAATACATGTGGTGTGGGAGCATTTAAAGCTGAAAAAGGAAAAAAGAGAAAAATATTACCTCACTTCCCCGTCCTTAGTTCTGTAGGTACTTTTATAAAATCCACGGAAATTCTCAGAGAGATTACCAGCGTAGTCAATGACAACTGTGTACGGGAGCCCAACGAGGAGAGGCTCTGGGGCCAGAAGCGCGATTTGTTCATGAGGGGGGTATTCCAGGACCCGCAGCGGTTCTTCGGAGGGCCTCTCTCCAGCTCCTTTCCGGAGGGTGGCCTTGGCGATCTGCAGGTGGTGACTGTGCAGAATGATGGTACTGGTGGGCTGGCTGACTGTGACTTCGACTTCCGTGGTTCCCCAGAAAGCCAGGGTGGTGAGATTTGCATGGATCATGAGATCATAATGAACTGGGACGACATGCTCAGGAAGTCGCATTTTATTCCAAGGAAAGGGCATCCCATTACTAGCTTTAGGAGCTGTAGCTTCAGGGCTCTGACACCTCGAAGGAGTTGACATAGTTAAAAGAGTCAACAGTAAAGACAGTAGAAATGACATGGCTGCAAGGGGACGAGATACCATCTTCTTGCTCAAACTACCTAGTGGCATGAATGTAAAAAAAGTAAATAAATGTGAGTCATTCAAATGTTATCAAGACAGCCTAATTTCAACATTTATCTACCAAGTAGTAACAGATACAGGTACAAACTTCCTAAAGTACTATGTTTTTTCCCGTATTAACAAATACAGGTATGAACTTCCTAAAGTACTAGGTTTTTTCCTGTATTAACAGATACAGGTATGAACTTCCAAAAGTAATAGGTTTTATTCTGAAAGCACAATTACCTTCCCTATGTTATTGAGTAATAGAAGTTTATGATTAGCAAGTATCATTAGCACCTATTATAACAGAAAACATCATTTGACTTTCAAAATTTATCTTCACCAATCAGGCTTCTTGGTTAAAGACAATAGAACAAGCTCTGACTGATGATAGCAGCAAAGGAATTATTAGAGGATCTTGAGTAGCGCACTAAATGGGTCACAGAGTTGCAGAACATCTGGGAAAACCAGCCTCACAAAACAGGCAAGGACGGACAGCCAGAATCACATCAGAGAAACATCCGATCAAGCCACAACCCCCCACTGACACTGGGGTCCTGGAAGCTGCTCTGCTGCCCTGGAACTCAAAGGCTGACACTGCTAGAACGACTTCTTCACTGCCCTGCAACTTCGCACTGCCTCTGTCAGCCTCAAAGCCCCAGCTTTGAAGTGCTATTGTTTGATCTGAGGTGAGATATCCACACTATCAAGCAGGGAGGCAAAGAAAGCAAAACTCTGGACTTCTCAGAGTCCGCAGTGAGAGACCGGTCTTACCTCCTGCTAAGCCTCACTAGGTAGAGAACTCCTAAAACATGAAAAGCTTCTGAAGAAAAGAAGACTTAGATGCAGAGTGGTGAGGAGGCAAAAGGGCCAACATCCATACAACAATCTTTAATAAAATGGATGTCTTTGTCAAGTTGTTATGCCAAAAGTTAATATTAATGATGGCGGAATTTTCAAAAAGTTCACCAAAAAATGTGTATAATGAAAAAAATATTGGATTTCAAAATTTGTTTTGCATTAAAATAAACCTGTACTTTAATTCCATTGTTCTAGTCTCCTTGTACTTAGCCAGGAATAATTAAGTTTATGGAAATTTTCCTAGGAGACTGTAACAGACATATCACCTGGACTCCCTTAAAGTCATCCTGCTAATGTGTGTTTAATGTCTGCTGTACAGAAGGTACTGTGTGCAGAGTTCTGTGTAGGATATAATACACAAGACACAGATCTCACCCTCAATGACTTCAAAATATAGAAGGATAGAAAATATTGGACCAGCAGTTGGCATAATGGCTATGTCGCTGGACTACCATGTAATCGACTGCAGTTCGAGTCCCAGACCCAGTGTCTTAAACTCACGCCAAGTGCATGTGCATGCGTGCCTGAGATCCCGAGAGGAGAATGGAGGAGAAGGGATTACGGTGTGGCCATCCCCCCTAGGGGGTGATTTCTCGCTTTCTGTCTCTCTTTCTTTCTCTGCCTTTCTGGCGAGTGCACACGCCCTATAGCAAAAAACAAACAAACAAACAAACAAACAAAAACAAAAAAAAAACTCTTCCAAAAAAAAAAAAGAAAACATTTATACATAAATAATAAAACACGCTAAGTAAATGTGGAGTATTTTAAGAACAATGATAAAAGAAAATTTTTAGAAGAATGGAACATTCACAGAAAGAGTAGCTCTAGCTAGAACTTGGGGAAGCTTTCACAAGAGACCAGCATTCTACTGTGGCCTGGAAGGATACGTCAGATTTGGGAATAATGGAAAGTATTAAAGGTATCACAGCTATAGCCAACTAGGGCAGGAGCTACAGTGTGATGGGGAAAACATAGGCTGCTTAGGCAACTGAAGTGGACAGAAGGGACCCACCGGAGGACTTGATGGACAAAGGGGATTTGCAAGGCAAGGAAGACAGTAATCCCAACATAATGCATAACCCATGATGGGAGTCGTGCTGCAGAGGACATTTTAAAGGCCATGGGATATAAAAGCAGTATAGATCTTTAGCAGACTGGCAATTCATGTAAGCATGGTTCTTTCTTTTAAACAAACATGCCTAATAGCTGTTTGTCAAAGGGGCACGTAGCAGGTAAGCTCAGGTAATTGGCTCTAATTCCTTCAAATTCTTCTGGCTCCTGGACATTTGGACCAGATGAGACAAGTAGGAGCCTACCATTACAATTCCTAAAAATGATTGTGGTAGACGGGATTCTCCCTCTCTAAGATCTCTAAGATTTTAGTGGTTTTTTACTCTAGCTGCATGTTAACATCACTGAGGAAGCTTTTAAAATCCGTGATAAGAATTAATTTATAGTGATGAGGTCAGGGTACCATTTTTTAACTTCCCAGAGTTTCTACTGAGGAGCCAGGATTGAAAACCTCTAGCAAAATTCTTGCCAAGCTCTGGCTTTATCCCCTGAACCGTATGTGGTGGGACGCTGATTCAAGGCAAAAGCCGATGTGCTCTCCTCCTCTCTCTCTCCATCCTGCTCCCTTCCCAAACACAGAGTGAAAGATGCCTACCTTCCCTTCTCCTGTGAAGTGAATCTGGAGGCTGAGCAGAAAGGATACCTACACAGACAGCAGAGACTTCACGTTCCCAGTTCAAAGGGAACCACCCAGCTGAGGCAGAAAGGCCAGAAAGGCCAGAAAGGCTTGTGAACAGGGAGAACAGGTTTTCCGTTGTTGCCTTTTTGTCTAGAAAGCAACTGAAGAAAGTTTTTAGCCAGGGAGGAGCAGAGCAATTTGAAGAATAAAGCTTGAACACCACTATGGCACAGTCCCTTCCCCCATCTCCCCAGGCAGAATCCCAGGGCAGTGCAGAACTGATGGATTCCTGTGGGGTCTGAGGGACTACAGGATGAGGGGAACGTGTGTCCTGTTTCCATCTTGAATTTCTGCCTGTAGCAGTCTGGTGTGTTAAGTCCTCACCCCAAGATGGTAGAGAACGCCATGAGGGTGGCAGGTTCAAGTACATGAGGTCTCTGAGAGTCTCTGAGTGTCGTCCAACAGCACAAGAGATGTGAACATTCCGGTTGTTCTGAATTACATAAAGGCCCATGAGCTGCAGGAGGCCTTGGTGGTAGGACTGCCCATCAAAGATTTGCTGGGCTGGGTCCAAAGGGGACCAAAGGGAGCACGGCTGTGTCTCAAGAAGGCTGCGGTGCCAAGAAAGCAAAATGGAACAAGTGGCATGGACAGCATAAATGTCCAAATTATTCACCCATTATTCACCAATGAACAAACGATGCAGACCTCCATAGTACTAAAAGGAAAATCACCTACCTGTAGTCTTAACTGGTAGGAAGATAAGTTAGCAACAACCATTAAAATCCACTAAACTGTGTGTTCTATTGAATCCTGGGCAGAATTCTGTCTTAGAATTTCTACATTAATGAACTTAATTGTTTAAAACATATGTTTTTCTAAGGCTTCTCTCAAGCAAGTCTTCAGGCCTCATGGTTCAGGAACCAGATCCCACATGGTGTAAACATTGCAGTTCAAATCTCGGCTGTGGCAGCTGTAAAAACAGGCTGGGCACTTGTGTGTGCATTCCCAAAATTCTGACAGGATAGAGAAAAGAAAGAGAAAGAATCGTGGCATAAGCACACCCCTCCAGGGTGTTTTCTCCCTCTCTTTCTTCTCTCTCTGGTAAGCACATATACCATCTGGCTTATTTAAAAAAAGAAAGTCAAACCAACAAACAAACAAAAACAACAACAAAGGCTTCCCTCTCTGAGTTCCTAACTATGGAGCCAGTCATTCATTCCACAAACATTTATAGAGCCTTTTCTGTACCAGAGATCTGAGTGAATTCTAGTGGTACAAGACAGCACAGGTCTCTGACCTCAAAGAGCTAAGGGTGGGGGCCAGTACGTGGTGGTTTAGTAGTTATGTCACTGGACTCCCATATGGTTGACCATGGATAAAGTCCAGTAGTCTGAAACTCACATCGGACACATGTTTGTGTGCCCAAAGTCCCAGGAGGAGAATGGAGAAGGGATTACGGCAGTGCCATTGCCCCCCAAAGATTATTTCTCACTTTCTGTCTCTCTGTCTGTCTCTCTGGCAAGCACACTTGCCCTAGAGCAAAAAAATCTCTCTCAAAAATAAAATAAAATAAAATAAGAGCTACAGTGTGTTTTGGGTGACATGATTAAGTCACTGAACTCCCACATGACTACTACAACTCCAGTCCCAGACTAGGCTTAAAAATCATGCTGGGCCTGGGACCAGCAGTTAGCGTAATGGCTATGTCGCTGGACTCCTACATAGTCGACCGCGGTTCGAGTCCTGGACCCGGTGGCTTAAACTCACACCGGGTGCATGTGCCTGCATGCCCAAGATCCCGAGAGGAGAATAGAGGAGAAGGGATTGCGGCGTGGCCATCACCCCTGGGGGGTGATTTCTCGCTTTCTCTCTCTCTGTCTCTCTCTGTCTACCTGGCGAGTGCATGTGCCCTATAGCAAAAATCTCTACCAAAAAAAAGAGAAAAAATCATGCTGGGCCCATGTGTGTGCATGCCCAAAGGACTGTGGCATATCCATACCCTTTGGGAGGTTATTTTTCACTTTCCCTCTGTCTCCCTGTCTCTGTCTCTGTCTCTCTCTCACTCTCTGATGCGCATACATGCCCTGTGGCAAAACAAGCAAACAATAACAAAAAAAACCTTAACAAAATAAAAAGAGCTACAGTGCGGGATGGGAACTTTCAACATGTTTAGACAAATAAATATCCAGGTAACTTCCAAAAAATTGTAAAAAAAAATATTTTTTAAATTCAATTATGAGTTTATTTTGGTGCAAGAAAATTGTGAAATCCATGCATAGTTTTTTTCATAATACACATTTTTCATGAATTTTTGAAGACATCACAGCCCCTTGTAGAACAGCTAGCATGATTAGGGCTATGAAAGAACACACACACACACACACACACACACACACACTAAAGGAGAATACCAGCCGACCAATTGACACTGGGGGCTCCCTAAGGATACTTCAACTGAAACAAAGGACAAGTGAAAGGTAATTAAGAAACTGAGGGAGAGGGAGAATGTCCCAGACAAGGGAACAACAAGCATATTTGCAGGCCCAGAGAAAGTGGAGAGCATTGATTACGAAAACCAGTTACCTTGAAACCCAGCACACAGCAGATAACATGCCCCCAAAGGGTTAGGGTGTGAGGGAACACTGGCTATGGCTGCCAGGTTTCTAGAATAAACATCTGGGAAGTCATAAATACTCTTTATGGCTATGGAGAAGACTAGAAAGAGAACAGATTTTTAAAAGGAGGGAAATTTGGAGTTCATTTTAAAATACCTTTAGTTTGTGATGCCTTTGTGTTATCCAAGTGAAAATATCGAATAGGCTGCTGAATACACAGGTACAGAACTAGAAATTAGGTTGCTTTGTTTTGTTTTGTTTTAAGAGAATTTTTACTATAGAGTATGCTCACCAGAGAGACAGAAAATGAGAAATCATCCCCCAGTGGGATGGCCACACCACAGTCCCTTCTCCTCCAATATCCGGGATTTTGGACACACACACACACACACACATACACACACACTTGGCGTAAATTTCAAGCTGCTAGGTCCAGGACTCAAACCATGGTCAACTACGTGGAAGTCCAGCAACATAACCATTACACCATCTGCTGGTCCCAGAAATAAGGGTTTTTAATGACTTTTCTGTACTTGACTGTATTCCTTTAAAGTTTTAAAGAGTTTTCCATTGACCTCTGATCAAACTAAAATATCTTTAGTTTAGTCCGTGTTGTCAGTGAAAGTGCAGAAGGCTCCATTACCTTTACTTTACTTCACAGCCAGGGAGAGGACAAGACATTTTAGGAGCCTTATTTAGGCTGCCTTTGGTGATCCTGACACTACCACCACCAAAGAGGTCAAGGGCCACTGGTCTGGGTATTTCACCCTTCCTTTGAAAGGGACACTGTGGCGTGTGAACTATGTAGATCATCAAGAACAGATGTTCTCCCAAAACTTTCAACAACGAAGTTAAAAACACTGAAAATAGTTGTCACTGCTGGTAAACAATAAAACTGTTAAATAAATTTGAGAAACTTAAAAACATACTAGATTTTTTTTTTACTCAGATTCCACCTACAAAAATATGCTACTCACTTGTACAATGCCTAATTCTTGGTGAAATAGACAACTCTGGCCAAATATTTTGGTTTGGGGTTTTGGTTTTTACCATAGGCACATGCGCTGGCCACGGTGAGACAGAGAGAGGAAAAGTGAGAAATCCCCACAGGGGATGGCCAAGCCTCACTCCCTTCTCCTCCACTCTCCTCCCCAGATTTGCAGCATCCCCGTCTATGTTCCCAGCGGGATTTTCAAGCTGCCAGGTTGGTGACTCCAACCCTGGTTGACCAAGTGTGAATTCAGCTCTATAACCACCAAGCCCCTGGCCAATTTTTTAAGTTGTGGAGTAACCTAGCCTACTGAAGAATCCACATCCAACATGTAAGAAAGGTCTGTTCTTCCCCTTCCTGTCATAAAATTAACTGGTAGGCGGCATGGTGGTTGAGGTGCTACTACTCCCACATGGCCGACTGAGGTCAGAGTCCTGGAACTCCTAGCTTGAAAATCAGGCTGGGCACCTGCCTGCCAAAATCCCAAGAGAACAGACTGCATTGTGGCCATCCCCCTTGCGGCATGATTTCTCACTGTCTCTCTTTTCTCTCGGACTCCCCACCCCACCACCCATCGCCGCCAGCACAAGTTACCTACGGAAAGGAAGAAGGAAGGAAGGAAGGAAGGAAGGAAGGAAGGAAGGAAGGAAGGAAGGAAGGGAGGGAGGGAGGGAGGGAGGGAGGGAGGGACGGACGAAGGAAGGAAGGAAGGAAGGAAGAAAGAAAGTTAACTTGCAGGCCCACCTGGCCAGTTAACGTCAAACCTAGCACACAGCAGGTAAGATGCTCTGAAGGGTTAGGAAGTGAGACAGTGCATGGCTATGGCCGCCAACATATGGGAAGTCATAAGCCAGTTAACCTTGAAACCTGGCGTGTGAGACTCCCAGATAGGAAACTTCGATTTGCTCCAACCTGAGAGCTTTATCTGAGTAAAACCCGGCTCCAGCCAGGGTGAAGCGGGGAGCAAGAATCACGGGTAAGCAGCGCAGGAGGAGCTGGGAGGGAAGTGACCTTGAGGACACCAGCGGCCTGCTTTTCCAACTCGCCGCCCCTCCCGCATTAATCCAGCCATGGCCGCCTCTCTGGCCCCTAAGGGCAGGCAAGGCGCCCCCTCGGCCGAACCCCGCCGTCCACCTGCCCATCGCTTGGCCCTGCGCAGAAGTAGGGTGGACCCGAGCATGGCAGGGTTCCAGGGGCTAGGCGGGGCGCGGAGAGAGGCTCCTGCCTGAGAAACAGGCGCGCCGGCCAGCGTCCCGGGCCCTCTTCCCCGGGCCCAGAACCCACACGAGCAGAACGGGTGCCCCGCGCTGCGCTCACCGCGCACTAGCGCCCAGCCCAGCGACTCCCCTACTCCGCCTCCCACTACCACCCTCGCAGCCCCTTCGCCCTCCTTCTCTACTCGGCCCAGACTGTCGGCCCTCCCCGGAGGGCGCAGGGAAGGGCCCGGGTGGCGCCCTCCCTTGTGCCTGCAGCTCCTTGTCCGCAGGGCGGACTGGGCACGGGCGCTCAATACCTGGGGGTCGGGGTCGGGGCCGGGCCGCTCACCCTCCTCCGCCGCCGCCGCCTGCCTCGCTGCCCTGAGAACGAAAGTGAAAGTGGGGCCTGCGGATCGGCGGGCAGGCGTGGAGAGGCGAGTCGGCCCCAGGCCTGGCGGCCTGCTCGGGGGAACCCCGGCCGAGGTGGGAGCTGGAGAAGGGGAGACATGGGAGGGGGCCAGGACGGAGTTTGCGAATGAGTGCTGCACGCCCGGGAAGCTGCGGGGGTGCAATACAGAGACCCGGCAGCAGGAGCACCGTCTTGGAATAAAAGCGGGCCCGCCCGTCTGTAGATGTCTTTTGGGGTCGTTTTCTCATTGGTTAGCCATTGGCAGAGCAGGAGCTCTAGGGGTGCAGGAGAAGGACCGCGGCACAGGTAGGGGCCATGGCCCGGCTGGGCTCGCCAGTCCATCCAGCCTGGTCGGGCTCGATGCCCATTGGGCTCAGAGGCTGTCCATCTTCTCGCCTCTGCAAATGGGCTGAGAGCTCTTCGCCCGCCTCAGGAGGGGCCAGCAGAGGGAAGAATTCATTCTAAGTCGCCCAGGGTTGAACCCTGTGGGGTTTCTCAGGCGTCCGCACAGGTGGCCTCGGAACTTCCTTACTGCAGGAAAGGGGCGTTGTACCCCCAGGTTTGGCTGCTTCCCACATTAAAGTGTTCTCCCTGATTTTTTCCCAAACAAATGACCATTCGTTCACTACCCTTAGAACACAAAGACTGCGTGAAGGGTCCGAACAGCCCAGCTTTAAGCAGTGGAGAGTAAAAGAGGTAAGACGCCAAGGAAACACAAGCATTCAGAGCTAGCACGCCTGCAAGTCGGTGAGTGGACCGTGGCCCCTGTGGGCGTGGGACCCTCTTCATACTGTTCTCAGGCTTTCTTCTCCACGGCCTCCTTAGCCGGCTTCCCTTTGAGAATCCAGGGTTCCAAGGCACTCGAATAGTACTTAGCTTTTCTTGTGTTTCGATCTTATGCCTGCTTTTAAAAAACATAATTAGTTCTGCATATTCTCTCCAGTCAAGAACTTCTTATAATATATGGGAACCAGCAGTTAGCGTAATGGCTATGTCGCTGGACTCCCACGTAGTCGACCGCGGTTCGCGTCTCGGACCCGGTGGCTTACAACTCACGCCGGGCGCGTGTGCGTGCGTGCCCAAGATCCCGAGAGGAGAATGGAGGAGAAGGGATTGCGGCGTGACCATCCCCCCTGGGGGGTGATTTCTCGCTTTCTGTCTCTATGTCTCTCTCTGTCTGTCTGGCGAGCGCACGCGCCCTATAGTGAAAAACCTCTCTTCTTATAATATAAAAATTAACACTCTGTCCTTAGACTCAACTAAAGTGGGATCAAGGGAACTTTTTTTACTGAAATCCAAGATGGAGGCTTTGGGCTGTGGTGATTTCTGCCTGTCCAATATATGGCAGGATATGTTGATGGGGACCTCTAGCCCTCCAGGCATCTCTCATTGCTCCCAGTTTACTCTTGATGAGAGCTTGTTCAGTAAATCCACGTGTTTCTTTGTTTTATGTTTTTTTTGACCTAACGGTTTCTCTTTAGTTTCTAGTACAGTTTCTTTTAAATAAAGTATTTCTTGGAGGCCAGGGTGACAGGATGGAGTATGCCAAGGAGACTGTGGGCTGAGAAGACAGAACAGGGGCTGCCTTTACTTGAAGCCAGGCAGAAAGGAGCTGAAATGTCAGGAAAGAACTGACATTGTTAGTCCCTCTAGACCAGTGGTCCCCATCCTCCTGGCACCAGGGACTAGTTTTATGGAAGACAACCCCTTCACCAGCACATGGAAGTGGGGATGGAGAAGGAGGTTCATCCCAAGTGACCCAAATGCACCACAACCACTGTTTACCCCATTTCAACCATTACCACATTGCAATAGACAATGAAATAATTACACAGTAGGATCTGCATTCAGTACTACCCTTGATCCAACAGGAAACGGACTCCAGGTGACAATGTGAGCAATGGGGAGAAGCTGCAAACACAGACAAAGCCTCACTCCAGATCAGCCTCCAACAGGCTACAGACCAAGTCCCTGGCTGGGATTGGGGACCCCTGCTCTATACTAGACCCACCAGCTCATCCATGCTTAGACTTCATATCCGGTCATGGTTTCCTATTCAGAGTCTTAGTGTAGCTCCGTGATATGCCAGAGAATTTGGCGTTATTCTCATCTAGTTTCATGCCCTAATAGGAATATAAGGAATGCAGACCTTGGAGTGAGGACTATAAAGTTTAGAGTCCCAGTTACAGAATTCATTATGTATCAAAAGGTAGCAAACCACCAAGTTTAGAAATAGTTAGAAGGAATAGAGAACGAGCACCTAGGTTTAGAGATTATCAATTGTTAGATACTGCGCTAAATGCTACGCATGTACATGTATAATTTAATCTTTTTGGCAACCCTATAATGTAGACATTATGCTTTGTAGATGAGAAAAGTAAAAGAGACTGGCAACTTGTTCAAAGTCAAAGAGAAAATAGTGAAAACTATTTGGACTGTAGATCTCGTTGACTCCAGAATCCACATGTTTTCCAAGAAATCATACTGCTTCTTCAGCCATCTGTTTCTAACGCCCTTCCCCACTTCACCATGTTCCCATTTCCTTCCGTGCTTCTAGCTCTGCTTTTCTATTCAGCCCCTTTGAGTTTCATCTTGGAAAGCCTTCCTGGACTTTCTACATTTCCTCTCCATGGGTATTAGGTTTTGCTGCTATAACAAAGTAACCATAAAATATCATTAATTAAAGAACGCCAAAATTTCTCACAATCTGTTCCACAGCCATTGTTGTTAGGGAGGGTACTCTGTCCTGAACAGCCACCCAGGACATGAGGTGAGCAACTCACCATCTTATGAGTGCACTGTCTAAAGCTTTTGGCCTTCTGGGCCACTATGGCAGAAAGAGAAAGTCGATAGAACTGTGCATCAGCTTTTTACCACCTCAGCATTGACTAACACACACCACTTCCACTCACATGTCATCAGCCAGGACAGCAGTAACATGGTCTACCAAATGAGAAGATCAATTGAGCCCATCCATTTCAAAGGCTTCTTAGCTTTTGGTCCCAGATGTAAGCCAGGGAAAGAAAGAGGTAGGTTCTCTTCAGGCAAAAGCCATTGAAATATGAACAATTGGTTCCGATTACTGATTTTTTTTTAACTAATTGGATTTCACATATTATCAAGTGGTGTTCAGTTTTGCTCTAATTGATTGGATCAGTTCTGTCTTCATTAGCTTTTAGTCAGTTAATGTAACAGCTGGCTCTCATTTCTTCTGTTTTGCTGCCAAAGTTGCTGCCATTTAAATCATATTGATGCTATTCTTTCTGGTGTAAAATCTTATCCAGAATTATGATGTAGAAAACAAACCAAAAAGAGCTACTCTGATTAAACAAGGCAATTGCACATGCCCAGCCCTTACCCACCAACATACACACACACACACACACACACACACACACACACCACACACACACTATAGACCTGAGGTATCTCCTAGGTTCCTAAGAACTTGATTTTTCAAATGTTATTTTTTTTTCATTTTAGTGTCTATTGATCTTTTTAGTGATGGTGTAGGAGACTTGAAAAAAATGTTACAAGTGTGTACAGACTCATCTGCAAAAAGATACATAGGAAACCATAGTTTATAATACAAGATCTCATTCATCAAATGACTTGAACACTGTATATGCTTGAGGATATAATGATAAAAAAGATGAGTCACCAGCCATTGAGGATCTTTATTTTTCCTTTATTTTTTTATTTAAATTTATTTATTTACATTCATTCACTGTATATCATTACGGCATACAAAATGAGATTTTCCATCCAGAGTACACTGTATATTGGTTCAATCAAGCACATCAACATACATGGTACCATCAACAAATAATTTTCCATTTCTTGTTTCCTGTATGTTTTGCTTTTTCCCCATCCTTGATTCCCTATCTCTTACCCTCTGCCATCTCCCACTCTTCTCCCACACTGTCTCTGGTATCTATGTTTGCTTTCTATACTTTTTTTTCCCACACATTTTATTGAGTCACTAAAGATCTTAATTAATCTAAATATTTTCATAGCAAGCACAGCTGATACATACATTTCCATGAACACAAGTCCAAGGCATAAGCCTCAGTGAGTAGAATAAACATCCTATAAAATAGCACCTAGCTGGGAACTATATATCTTACTGCAGGCATCGAATAGGTATTTTTAATGCATTTTTTTTATTTCAAGAAAAACAGTTTTAGTTTTTTTTCTGAACCTTTTTTTTTAACTTATTTTACATTCATTTCCTAAGCATCATCGCAGCATACAAAATGTGATTTCCCATCCAGAATATACTGCATAGTGGCTTAATCATGCATATTATTATCAAAAATTTTCCATTTCTAGTTTCTAGTATTTTTTTTTACCCCTATTTCTGACCCTCTGTCCTGTCCCACCCTCTTTTCACACTATCTCTGGAGTCTACAGCTGTCTTCCATTCCTTCCCCCCCCCCCCCCACCAGATTGTATTGATCACACAATTTCTTAAATAATCTAACTATTTTCAATAGCAAGTTCCCTTGGTACTATTAAGAAAACCAGTTTTAACTTAAATCAAAGAAATGCTAAGGAACTTTGCTTAAAACTTAAATCCAGGAAACAAGTTAGGATTCTGTTCAAATGGTAGATACATGAACGTATCCATATCTCAAGACAGGACACAAATCCTTACAACCAATTAACAAAGTCTACAAGAAAATCAGCAATAATTTAGTCAAAAGTCATAAAATTATACTTCACCAATTCAGTCTCATGTACTTGATCTTCTGTTGTGGTTCGATTTTCCGATTAAATTCTGGGATATAATATTCAACTACAGACTTGTCCCTATGATTAAGTTGGCCATTTTCTTAGTTTTTGAACTCTTATTTCTGTGTGTCTGTATTTAATTTTCCTGACATAGCACTCCCTTGAGAACTTCTTGGAGATCTGTTCTGGTGCTGGTAAATTCTTTCAGGTTTTCTTTATCTGAGAATGTTCTTGTCTTTCCACATGAAAGATAATCTTGCCGGGTTCAGTATTCTTGTCTAAAATTGCTTTTCTCTTAACACTTTGAATATATTTTCCCATTCTTTCCTCGCTCGCATTGTTTCTGATGAGAGGTCTGCTGTTAGCCAGATGGGATATTCTTTGTAGGTAACTTGATGTTTTTCTCTTGCCAATCATAGTATCTTGTCTTTGTCTGTTGTTTTGGTCAACCTGGCTATAATGTGTCTTGGAGAAGATCTTCTTGGGTTGATTCTATTTGGGGTCCTTTGTATTTCTTGAGACTGAATCTTTGAGTGCCTCTCTAGGTTTGGAAAGTTTTCTTGCAGGATTTCATGGAATAGATATCAAGGCCCTTATGTGTCTCTTTGCCTTCTGGAATGCCAGTTATCCAGATGTTTGGACATTTGATGGTATCTACTACTTCTCGTATATTATTATTATTTTTTGGGACAATTTTCTCAGTCTTCATGGTGGATTTTTCTAGGCCAGCAGTTTTCTCTTCTACATCTGAGATTCTATTTTCTGTATGATCTAGTCTGCTTTTAATACTTTCAGGGGAGATTTTGACTTCCTGTATTATAGCCTTCATCTCTAACAGTTCCATTTGATTCTTTTGTAAAGTGTGTAATTCCTCTTTTAGATCTTGCAAGAATTTCCTCACCTCCCAGAACTTGTCAGCTCCTTTCTCCTTTCTCTTCTGCAGTTCTCTTCTCTTCCATCTCTGTTAGCTTCACCATTATGAATGTTCTAAATTCTTTGTCAGACATTTCCATAATTTCCATTGAACTGCTTGTGAATGAAGAGGAGTTATTCTTTTCCCTTGGCGGAGAGGTATTTTCTTGCTTTCCCATATTTCTTGTGGTCCTGCAGTGATTTCTAGTCATCCGATGGATGGTGTGTTTCTTCCTAATTCTTCAAGCTCAGTCCTGAAATCACTACTTTGCAGGAGCCGTGAGGAATCTTCTCCTGCCTCTCGCCTCTCCTGCCACTCTAGCTTGTTTGCTGGAGGCTGAATTATCAGTAGGAAATCTTCATTTCCCCTGAAATCACTACTTCACAGGAGCCATGAGGAATCTCACCATTGAGGATCTTAATTTGATGAAGGACATTGACAATAATTCTGGTATCAAGGTAACACAGCTCTGAGTAGAGAGCAAGAACAATATCCACATTTAGGTTACTTGAGGCTAGTATGGTGTGCAGTACAGTTGGTAAAAAATGAGACCTTCAAAGCAGGAATTGCCACTGAGACTTTGAAAGGTCTAAGTGGCAATTTTGGTGCACCTATACGATAGAATTTTCAGTGCTGGGATACCATCAGAATTTGAGCTGGCAAAGAGGACCTTTCCCAGTTTTGAGCAGAGAAGAAAAAAACTAAAAGATTGAGGACATGTATTTTGGTACCACAAAATCTATTAAAACATATTCACTAGGTGACCATGGAAAGTCATGTCATCAGTAATGTAATTTTTCCCTTAAAGTTTCTTTCGATGGGAGAATTAAACTTGACTCCTCTCAACACCATTACATTAGGGACCAAGCTTTCAGTACATGAACCTTTGAGGGACCACCCTTTTCCAAACCATAGCTTTAATACAAATACAAATGCATTTATGTTTGAGATTTTGATTATGGTGTTTTGGTGATTGCATGACTATAGTTAATCTATTTGGGAATCTCTTGACTTCCTGGATGTACATGCTCATAATTCTGTCCAGATCTGGAAATTATTCTTTAAGTGAATTTTTTGCTTACTTTCTTTTTCTCTGCTACTTCTGGGACACCAAGAGTGCATATATTGTTTTGTTTGCTAATGTCCCATAATTCCCATAGGCTTTCATCACTCTTTTTCATTCTTTTTTTCTTTTGTCCTCTGGGTAATTTCAAATGACCTGTCTTTGAGCTCACTGATTTTTCTTTTTGAATCTTGAGTCTCTATAGAATTTTTAGTTCAGTAATGATGTTCTTTAGTTCTAAATTTTCTTTTTTAAAAAGTTTTTTAAAGTTTAGTTTATTGATATTTTCATGAGAAGGATACAGGTGCCCTTGATAGTGTCTTGTCATATTGCAATCCTCCCCCATCAACCCAGCCAGCCAAAATCATGGGTGTATACAGGCTCACCCAGTATGTTGAGGTTGACTCAGGATCCAAACCTAAGTCTTCCATGTGGCTCCAGTATAACTCAGTGGTATACTATCACCTGTACCATCATGGCTTAGGCCTCCAAAATTTCTGTTTGGTTCTTTCAAATAATTTTCAACTCTTTGTTGAACTTCTTATTTTGTTGGTATATTGCTTTCCTGATTTTATCTAGTTGTCTATATTCTCTTGTATCACATTGAGCTTCATTAAGAATAATGTTTTGAATTCTTGTTTGACAGTTCATAAATCTTCATTTCTTTATGGTCTGTTATTGGTGCATTATCCTATTTCTTTGGTGGTGTCAGGATCCCCTGTTTGTTTTTTTTTTTTTTTTTGGTTTTTTGTTTTGTTTTGTTTTGCTTTGTTTTTGAGAGAGGTTTTTGCCATAGGGCGCGTGCGCTCACCAGACAGACAGAGACAGACAGAGAGACAGACAAAAAGTGAGAAATCATCCCCCAGGGGGGATGGCCATGCTGCAATCCCTTCTTCTCCGTTCTCCTCTCAGGATCTTGGGCATGCATGCACACGCGCCCGGCGTGAGTTTTAAGCCACCGGGTCCGGGACGCGAACCACGGTCGACTACATGAGAGTCCAGCGACATAGCCATTATGCTAACTGCTGGTCCCATGGATCCCCTAACTGTTCATGATATTTGTGGTTACGCATTGATGTCTGGACATTTGAAGAAGTTAGCACTTATTCCAATCTTAACAGACTGGTTTTGAAAGAGAAAGTCCTCAAGCACCAGTCAACTTATCCAGAGATTCTGGGCATGGTATGGTCCTCAGGCAGGGCTAGATACCAGATACCAGAGCCATGGCTATGTACCTGGAGTCTATATTTGGGAGTAAATGGGACATTCTGGGGTCTATATACACAAGTGCTTGAACCTTAGTGTGTCTAAGCAGGCCAGGCATGGAGACAGGCTTGGCACTTGTATCTAATGGGTGCCAACCTGGCACTTAGATGGTGTTGGAGGCCCAGTAGGCAGTGCTGGCCTGGAGTCTGAGGCTATGGGTCCCTACCCATTACTGAGTTTTACTGAGGTGAATCTGATATTGGAGTCTGAAAATACCATGCTCGTTTTATTCTCCTTTCTACATACAGATGGTATCTGAGCTTTGTTGCCTGGGGTTAGGGTGATAGGGGGAATGTGAAACTGTTTCTTTCCCACCTCAATGCTTCTTTTTGTATTTCTCTGCAATCTCCAGTTGCTATCTTATGAAGATATTTTCTTGTGTTGATAGTTGTTCCAATTGATGTGTCTGTGAGGTTACAGGTACTAAACTGTCTTAATGCAACACCTCAATGACATCCTGAATAAAATTGCTTATCTTGTCACACACAGGGCTGTCAAACATCTGAGGTCCTGATGAAGGCAGGCATTTCATTCAGGTGAAGGTTTCTGAAAACCCTGCATGCAGACTGATTGCCTGCCACTATTTCCTCTCATCATGAGGAGAAAGGATGCCCTACTTTGACATCATCCTGGGGTTGTACCTGCCCAAAATCCACTATTGGCCCCTCCACACAGGGTATTCAGAGCTCTGCAAGTACACCATCCCAGGCAGAAGCTGTGTGGATTAAAATGCTAATTTAAAAAGGAATAGGTGGGGCCAGCTGTTGGCATAGTGGTTAAGACACTGGACTCCCATGTGGTTGACCGTAGTTCAAGTCCTGAACCCAGCAGCTTGAAACTCACACTGGGTGCATGTGCATATGTGCCCAAAATCCCAAGAGGAGAATGGAAGAGGAGTGTGGTGTGCCATCCCCCCTGGAGAGAGTAATTGCTCACTTTAGGTCTCTCTGTCTCTCTGGTGACCATGTGCATCCTATAGCAAAAATCTCTTTTTTAAAAAAGGAATAACAATAGTCTTCATTTTGATATTCTTAATAGAGAGCATGAAACTTTTTCTTTCTCAGTTGCTAAACAAATCTGCACAATTTTATTTATGATCAGAAACAGAGAAGAAGGTATAGATTTCAAATTAAGAGAAGGACTCTTCCAAAGCAAGCCACCTCTGAGTTCATAGCAGCTAATACAACTCTCTGAAATCTGCAGTTAGAAAATGTTTACACTGAGATTCACTTCATTGAACTTTCACTGTGTACTTGTACAGTGGCTTGTAGGTCCATTTTTCTAGAATGAAGAAATTGAGTGTTTAAGATGATAGATAACCTACCAGGGGCCAACAACTAAGGAGGTGAAGCCTATTAAGGGACAAGAGAGTTGACAGAGACAGAGAAAATAACCCCATTGAAACCCTCAGATGAGCTGTCCTGAGTAAGGTCAGGCCTTGGGCTTTCTTGACAAGAGTGCCAATGAGTTCCTTTTTGATTTAGGGAGTTGGAGTCAGGCTTCAGAAAGAGTCCTGAGTCACCATATGCCAGAGAACTGTAAGAAGGAGCAAAGGCTGTCAGATTCTAAGGCCTGATTAGAGTTTTGACTGAGGGACCAAAACTGCTACCAGACATCAAGAACTACCAGGTCCTAACAGAACAATCTAGGTGCCATGAAGACTATCTTCCCTACTTCCTCAGGCATTTATTTCATAAACTGCTGCCACTGAGGGTAACCCAATCATGTCTCCAGTTCTTACAGCCTGAAAAAATTCAGAGAATCCACCTTTTTCATACCTTCCCACTGTATGAAAAACCTCATTTCACTGCTCTTTATTCAGCATTCTGTAACATAATCAAGATACGTCACAGCATATCCTATTGCTTTGTCCCTTTGCTCATTTCATGTTTTTCTAATTTGCATTTTTATTGCTAATAAGACTAAACATAAGTTGGTTAGATGTTTTCGCTTTTTAGTACATTTTTTGAGAATTACGTTTATGTTGGTTGCCTATTTAGCTACTAGAAAATCATTATTTGGCTATATAAAAATTATCCATGACACACAGGAGAAAGAAATACATTTCATTAAAGATGAAGAAAATGCAAAATATCAGAGTAAGTAAGGCTCTACCATTTCAAAGAAAACCCACAGATATTTCTAGATGAATCATGTCAATTTCTTAAGATCCAGACTTATGCCTGCTCTGTTAAGTCATCTGAAATGTTGAGGTTTTCAGATATTATTAATCTCACCACATTAAAGCAAAATTTTGTTCAGAAACCTGATATCCAACTTTATCATCTTATGGCTCCCTCTGCAACATCAATTACACACAAAGAAAGAATGAGTTATCCAGCCAGGAGAGAGTATGCTCTTTGCATATACCTAAAGGAATAATAATATTGGAGTGAAAAAAAAAGTAAGTTTGTTTACTACCTTTTTCTGAAGAAAAAGTATCATGATTCTAAACAGTTCTCATGGCTTTGATATTTTTAATATCCATTGCTATAACTGAATGTGAGATGAATAATTTTTAAAGCTTAGTTTCTAGAAGGTTAATGGCCTTTTTGTTTTAAATGCACTATAATATGAGGAACAAAGAAGAAGGGCTAATAATCTTGTAGGTGAGGTTTTGTAAGGTATATACAATTGAAAAGTAAGCCATCATTTATACTCATCTTCACGTAGTTAGCACAAGGCACTGTGAAGCTGACAGAATTTGATTTAAGTTTCTGGTCCCAAGAATGCTTGTAATTTATTAGAAAACTAGACTGAGATTATGGAAGAATTTGCTCCAACATCAGGCTACTCCAACCCTTATTACTTTTTTCCCTTTGTCAGCCATCCATTTAAACCTGTCGATTTGAACTAAGTGGAGGAAAGTGGAAGGAAGAGGTGCTCTCTCAGCAAATCTACAGTCACTGCCTTGGCTACTCTGGTGGTAGGAATGCTGACCTTCTCTGTTCCCAAAAGCTGTCTGGACTAGAAGAAACCCTTGTTTTACCTACAAAAATGTCTAAAAGATGAAGAGGTAAGGTCTTCAGATGCCCTTTGAGAAAGCAAATACACAGTATAAAACTGATGGGAAGAGAAATAGTTTAGGCATAAACATGAAAAGGGGCAAGATAACCCAAACCTTTGATAATAACTCAAGGAAGGGCTGGGCTGGCCCAGTGGCACGGGGGTATGGTGCTGCTCAAGCCAAGATGGATTCATGTAGATGATCATGGTTGGTTCCCCCTCTGACCTAAAGATGCTGGGCGTGTGCAGCTATGATCCTGGCTAAGTGGGATGGCTGTGGGGGTGGATGAGGCATAAGACTGTGTTTAGGATACTTACTTGCCTTTCTCTATCTCACTGTCATGAAAGAAATAAACTTTAAAAGTAATAATAATTCAAAAGTAGTCTTATACGTATGGTTTTGGAAATACCAGAATTAAATGACCTTTATGGCAAAAGCAACCATTGATTACTCATTTGGTCTTGTTTAGCTCTGAAGATTCTTTTCTCCCCCTTCTTCTTCTTCTCCTTCTCCTTCTCCTTCTTCTTTTTTGAGAGAGAGTTTTGCTATAGGTCACGTGCACTCTCCAGAGCGACAGAGACAGAAAATGAGAAATCACCCCCAGGTGGGACGGCCATGCTACAATTCCCTCTCCTCCATTCTCCTCTCAGGATCCTGGGCAAACACATGTGCCCAGAGTGAGTTCTAAGTCCCCGGGTCTGAGACTCAAACTGTGATAGACTACATGGGAGTCCAGTTACGTAAACATTACACCATCTTCTGGTCCCTAGGATTATTCTTAAGTTTATTCTCCCAAGCAGTGACTTCCATTTAAGTAGGTGACTATGGTGTCAGATGCTCTTAGTAGTCTACTGAATATCCATTCACCTCTTCCTTACTAACAGACTGATTTTGTTTGAGTGTACTTCAGTTGTACATAGAAATTCCTCAATAGGAACATTCAGAATCAGAAAAGCCTTTTTACAAAGTCAAGAGTCAATTGGAATCCACCTTTGCCCATTGCTATTCATCCTTTACTTCTTCATGAGCATAGATGACCGGGAAATGCAGCTGGCATGGTCTCAACATGAAGATGAAATCCACTTGATAAGAATGCCAGAATAGGAAGGTACAAGGAGTTTAGTCTGTGTGACATCTTACCACTGCCACACAGCTATGGAGCATCCACTTATAGATGTCTTGCTACATGAGGAAAATAAATGTCATACTGTTTAAAAATTATAGTTAGGCTTCTGCTACATTTAGCCCAAAGAACTCCTTAAAGATATCACTATAGGCCAAGCCATAAAGACCTAAATCATTTTAAACATGCAGTCTAACTTCTTCTTAAATCCAATAGTCATGGTATTTTTCAGAAAGATTTCTTCATCATTTTCCACTATTTTGTGTGAGAAAATGACTCATTCTCTGTGTTAGAAGAAACTGTGTCTCTTATTGTTAATCGTATTAGTTATCTATTCCTACATATCAATAATATCACAAACTTGATTGCCAGGGGCTGGGATGGGAAGAGATTGGGGAGATGTTGGTTAAAGGATACAAAATTTCCACTAGATAGGAGGAATAAGTTCAACAGATCTATTGTAAGTTGTGGTGACTATAATTAACTACAATGGGGACCAGCAGATGGCATAATAGTTATGACTCTGGACTCCCATGTAGTCAACCACAGTTCGAGACCTGGACCTGACAATTTAAAACTCATGCTGGGTACGTGCATGTGAGTGTGTGTGTGTGTGTGTGTGTGTGTGCGTGCATGCGCACACGCGCACGCGCCCAAGATTCAAAGAGAAGAATGGAGGAGAAGGAATTACAATGTGGTCAGCCCCCGGGGGGTGATTTCTTGCTTTCTGTCTGTCTGTTTCTCTCTGTCTCTCCGGTAAGCTTATGTACCCTATGGCAAAAATCTCCCTTAAAAAGGGGGGGGGGGGGGCAGGCAGGTGGTATAGTGGTTAGGGGCACTGGATTCCTACATAGTCAGCCATGGTTTGAGTCCCAGACCTGGCAACTTACTTCCTCACTTTCTCTCTCTTTCTCTCTCCCCTTCACTGAGCAAATTAAAATAAATAAATAAATAAATAAAGTTAAATAAAATATTTTTTAAATATAGTTAATAACAATGTATTATGTATCAAAAAATTTCTAAGAAAGTAGATTTTGAGATTCTCATATCAAAAAATGAGATACGTGGTACCAGCAGATTGCATAGTGGTTACGTCGCTTATGTCGCTGGACTCCCACATAGTCAACCACAGTTCAAGTCCTGGACCTGGTGGTTTAAAAACTCATGCCAGGCATGTGTGTGCATACATGCCCAAATTCCCAAAAGGAGAATGGAGGAAAATAATCTTTCTATATACATGCCCTGTAGCAAAAATCTCTCAAATAAAAAGAGGTAAGTATGATAATTAGCTTGATTTTGACATTCCATAACATATACATAGTCTATAATGTGTATCATAAATATATACAGTTTTTACCAACCAAGGAATAATTTTTAAAATAAATATGTTTTATCATTTAAAATTAATACCCCAAATTTAGCATCTAGAAAGCTCCACATAGTTATAATTTTATAGTTTTGGGCTAGCCCTGTAGCCTAGCAGTTAAGAGAACTGGATCCCACATGGCTGACTACAGTTTGAATCGTAGCCCCAGCAGCTTGAGAAACATGCCAGGCACTTCTGTGTGCATGCTCCAAATCCTGAGACTATCGATAGAGAAATGGAGAAGTGATCATAGCATCTCCCAATTATTTCCCTGTTATACATTTCTGTAGCATTGTGTTAGATTTGCTTTTCCCCTTGGATTTTCAGTCCTGGTGGTAGGTTGTTAAACTTCTATAAAATCGTGTAGGCTCAGCAGTCTAACATTCCCATTCTAAAGGATAAACAAATCAAAATCATGATAAAGTTCAAATTTATATTACACATTTAATCTCTATTAAATGCACTGCTAAGTAAAATGGCCAGACTACTGAGCTGTTTCTCTTCTTTTCTTTTTTTTTCTCCTTTTCTCTTATTTTCTCCCCTCCTTCTCTTCATCTTTCTCCTTGTTCTTCTATAATTTGTAACTTATTAATAGATGCAGCAAGTAAATTGAAATAAAAGAATATATCAGAATAACTTAAGGAATTTGTCTAAAGGGTGAAAAGGAGCCCTACCCAGAAATTTAGACACTGGATCTTGAGAGAGAGCAAAAGAAAGAGTAGAGAGATAGATGTAGATATATAGATGATATCGATATATAATAAACATGGGCACACAGTAAACTTTAAGACATGTAAAAGCATTCTTTCAAACATTTTTTTTTAATCACTCCTGCACTGAGAACAAAGGGAGTTTTCTATCTTTAGCCAGAAGATAAAAGAGAAAAATTACTGAAACTTTAAGGGTCAGTCCTCAAAACTAGACAGCATTTACAACAGTTCTGGAGCCTAGAAGAACTAGATTTGATGGAGACAGGAGAGAGAAGAAAGGTTCACAGGGATCATTCATCTGTGGTTGTTGACAACTATGTGAATCATTCCCTTACACCTGTTTCTTACCCAATTAAGAGCTCGAGGATTGCAACTTTGGTGATTAAAATATGGGTACCTATTTCTGAAAAAACCATGGAGTGGCAATTCTATTTGTAGCTTTTGATCTGTGACTTCTCAGTTGGCAAAAGAGAGTTACTGCACAGCAGGGAATTAACAAATGTTAACTGCTGAGAAAGTACAGACTTTAAGGAGAAAGATGACCCACAGGTAGGCAGATTATATCAACTAGGATACTTTCAAAAGACTAGATGAATGCTAATCTGATAGGAGAAAGGAGAGACGACAAATAAGGCCTCTCCATTGGCAAAGCTAGAGAGCAAACAAGACCATCCCAGCTAGTTAAGTCCAGCATAGAGCAAGACAGAGAAAGTGGAGAGTGAATCCAGAGGGGCAAATGGAAGAACTCTAGCCAGGTTTGTTGAACAACAACAGAGACAGGTGTTTTGCTCCCAGTGAATCTAACCAACCATGGATTAGATTAGGAACTCTGATTACCTTCTAATTCACCTACTCTTTGAAGGCAAAAATAAAGTCACTGTTTTAGACCCATGCAATTACAAAGAGAGGGTTAAAATCTAACAATTGGGAGACCAGCAGGTGGCGTGGTGGTTAAGGCACTGGACATTCCCACATGGCCAACCACGGTTCGAGTCTTGGACCTGGTGGCTTACTTTCTCACTTTCCCTCTCTCTCTCCCTCTCTCTCTCTCTCTCTGTGTGTCTCTCTCTGGTCAAATTAAAATAAAATGAATGAATAAAATAAAATAAAATAAAATAATTCTTTAAAAAAAAAAATCTAACAATTGGGACCAGCAAGTGGCATGGTGGTTAAGGTACTGGACTCCCACATGGTCAACCGTGGTACAAGTCCCAGATTTGGAGTCTTGCTTTTTCACATTCCCTTTCTGTCTCTGTCTCTCTTTGGTGAGAGCACATGCCCTATAAACAAATTAAAAATAATAATGATAAAATTAAATTCATAATTTTTTTTTTTTTTTTTTTTTTTTTTTTTGGAGAGGTTTTTGCTATAGGGCGCGTGCGCTCGCCAGACAGACAGAGACAGACAGAGAGACAGAAAGCAGGAAATCACCCCCCAGGGGGGATGGCCACGCCGCAATCCCTTCTCCTCCATTCTCCTCTCGGGATCTTGGGCACGCACGCACACGCGCCCGGCGTGAGTTTAAGCCGCCGGGTCCGGGACTCGAACCGCGGTCGACTACGTGGGAGTCCAGCGACATAGCCATTACGCTAACTGCTGGTCCCATAATTTTTAAAAAATGAAATAAAACAATCAGAAAGACCAGTAATATTTAAAAAATTAATTTCTGTGTTGTATCAGTCAAGGTTCAATTGCAGAGAACATAATCCACTCAAGCTATTTAATCAGAAAATGATTTATTACATGACTTCCATTCTCATTGGGAAGGTTTCAGCAATGCACTTGGCTGAGCTTCCAGAAACAAATCCCAAAGCCACAGTGCAGACCTCGGCCATCAGTGAAACTGCTTCTCTTGCCATGATTCAGAAGCCATCTGCTAAACTGGGCAGCTCCTGTCACATTGCTGGCTCGAGAACAACATCCTGTACCCTACAGTCTACGCCAGCAGAGTGAGTCCCACAAACTCTGCCTCTCTCCCCACTTCAGTGAGTTCCAAATTCAAGTCTCCCACCACTGCTTCTGTTTGGCATAGCCCATCACATCCAGAACCTTGGAGCAAAGAATCTGGAAAGTAAAGTACCTGCTTTTCAGAGTCTGAAGTGATGTAAGGAATTCTAAAAGTTGGCTCAGTAAGCCAATCCCAGGATCTGCCGCAAGTGCTAAAGTATGTCAGGACTGAACAAATTAAGAAAAATAAAACTATTATGAGGATGCCCCAAGCCATGTTGACTGATGTGATGGACTAAAAACTAACTGGGAAATCAGTTGTAGATTTAGTGACATGGAGCAGTAGAGAGTGAGATGAATATTTAACTTCGTGGCATAAGCACATTGCCAATAAATCAGTTATCATTTGTTATCTTTGGACTGTCTCTAGGGGCCTTTTTTTTTTTTTCTTTTGTGCGTTCAATGCCTTTTCTCTCCTCCTGGTAAATTTCTCAGTCTCAGCTTGGAGTGAATGTAGCCCCTTCTTTTTCTGATTAGCACATGACCAAAACCAAATCTTGTCCAGGATGGTTCTAGCTGAAACCAACAGGGAAGCCTCTTTTGCAGTTTTCCTTTATGGTCCCAATACTGTAGGAATGTGACCCTAGAGTTAGTAGCCAAGTTCTCATTGTGGGTGATGACTGAGAAAACAAAATCGACCCTCCAAAGGATCTACGCCTACCACAGTCCCCTTCCTTTTGTCCTCCCAGAGACAATGCCCAGCATGGTTCAAGATGACTGGGCCAGGAATTTGAACCCCAGTTGTGTGAGATCCAGCTTCTCTTAAGCAACGTATTACTGTCGTAACAGGGAACCTGCTCCAGATTTTCTGATTTCACCCTTAATGCCTCGAACGATCACCTTCCTACAACTATTTCTTCTGTTCTGTAAACCAACAAGAGTCCTTCCAATATATCCTCCTTTTTAGATGAAGATAGTTTAAGTTGAAGATTAGTAGCATTTAATTTTAAGAGTTACAACAAATCACAGTCTCAATATAATAACCTACTATTCCATTATTCAGTTGATGGTAGTATCCTTAGTGTCCCCTGGGGAAAGTGAAATTATTATTATTAATTTTTTTGCATTGTTTGAGGTTGACCTAAATTCCATTGAAGCCTAACCTGAACTTCATTTCTAATCAACAAACTTGACTTAAGTGATCTTATCATTTCACAGAATTTTAGATAATATTCTCTAAGAACAACTTCATTTTAAAAAGGCTCATTGACAACTGCTGCAACATTATCATCATGTTTCCACTCAACAACCACCAACTGTGTAGTCTGCTGAGTCCCAGATATTTCAATAGCATTGGAGGAGACCCAAAGAAAAATTGTCAGGCCAGGAAGAGAGGAGAGCCCATGCTCCACAGGACAGTCAGACTCTGTGTGTGTGTGTGTGTGTGTGTGTGTGTGTGTGTGTGTGTGTGTTAATGAGAGAAAGCAAGACAGAGAAAATGAAAACTTTCCCAACCAGTGACACTCAGGTTGTGTTTCTTTTACTTGCCTTGCCATTTCCTCAAAGCTTAGTTAAACTGTGAGTTTGAAAAAACAAAAATCTCTCCTAGATTTGTCTTTATAAACACTACAAAATCAGATTGGATCAGCATTTTAAAATATGATATATAATAAAGCAATCACTCTATGGGGCCAGCAGATGGTGCAGTGGTTATGTGGCTAAACTCCCACATGGCCAATCACAGTTCAAGTCCTGTGCCTTGTTGCTTGAAAATTACACCGAGCATGTGTGCACGCGTGGCCAGGATTCCAGAAGGAGAATGGGAGAGAGGGGATTGCCACATGGCCATCCCACTAGGGGATGATTTCTCACTTGCCTTCTCACTGTCTCTGTTTCCCTCTGTCTCCTCCTACAAGCATCCATGCCCTAAGGCAAAAATGTCTAAAAGAAACTCTAAAGGAGGCTTTAAATTAGGGGTGAATGCTCAGAATTGTTATGATTGATGGTGTTGCCTTTCAGGACATCATCGAGAGATAAGAGCATGTAATAGATTTCAAACAGCCATGAATTTAACATTCATAGTTCTTACTATTTTGGGATGACTTGGATGTCTACAACTTGCATAGCTTATAATGTTGCAGATGCATAAATTAGAATTATGTGTACTGAGATGAGAGAAGGGGCCACTTGTGAGTGGTCCTGCCCAAGGATTCACAATCCATACTTCAATCCAGTTCCATTCATCATCATAGCCACAATGATTTTCTGAATGATAAAATCTTAAAAAAATAAAAATAAATAAAGAACAGGCTGCATTTCTACAATTTCATTAAGAATCTCAAAGAGATTAAGTTTTAAAGTTCATTTTATTGCATTTTATGGGAGAAAATAAAGATGCAAATGATACTTGAGACGAGTCTTGGAAAATAATCTTGCAAAAGTCTACGGTAATCTAAATTTTACTAGTTTTCCTTAAACTGTTGAAAATTGCGTAATTCATAGGTAAGACTGTATGCTTTTTTTACTGATTCCTATAAAAGTCTTACTAATAATGAAAATGAGATATTCTTTCATTTGTCTTTTAAAAAAGAAAATCCCTTTACCACTCAAACTCACCAGGCCCTTTTCATGTTACTACCAAAGAGTGTCTTGAATCTTTCCTTTCCTCTTCATTTCTCTGGCCTCTAACCAGGTTTCCATTATCTCACCTATGTTATTACATAACCTCTTACCTTGTGTTGTCACTTTTAGTTTCTTTCATTTCTTCAATTTTTTCATGCTCTTAGCTGTTAACCTACACTCCTAGGTAAGCAGAGGGCCCAGAAATCTAAATCAGGAAGCCAGAGTTTGGCAAGGAATGAAGACAGAACAACCCCTGTCATGAGAAAGGAAAAAAAGAAAAAGAAAAAAAAAAAAAAAAAAAACAGAAGCAAAAACAGTTTGGATGCAGATCTACTGGATTGTCAGAAAAGTCATGATGTATTTTTTCTGTGTTTCTATGCAAAAATGTATCATGACTTTTCTGTCAACCCCACAGATAAAATTTAGAGAAGGTATCATTTCAAATAAAACCAACCAGAGATGCAAGAATTATGGTTGTAGACAGTGTGATGGTTAATTTTATGTCAACTTGGCTAGACTAAGTGATGCCCAGATAGATGGTAAAACATTATTTCTTGCTCTGTTTCTTGGTCTGTTCATGAGGGGCTTTCCAGAAAAGGTTAATGTTCTAATCAGTAGACTGCGTGAAGAAGAGCCCTTCTCCATGTGGGCAAGCATCATTCAATTCATTGATGGCCTGACTGTAACCAAGAGGAAGAAAGGCAAGTTCCCTCTCTTCTTGAACAGTACGTCTGTCTTCTTTAGTCCTTGGACACTGGAGTTCCTAGTTCTCTGACCTTCAGACTCCCACCACCCCTAGTCCTGGATCTTGGGCCTTTGGTCTCAGGTTGGGGGTTCCATCATCACCTTCCATGGTTCTCAGGTCTTGGGACCCAGACTAAATTATACCACTGGCTTTTCTGGTTCTGCAGCTGGCAGAGAGCCTATCATGGGTCTTTCTAAGCCTCTGTAATTGTATGAAATAATTCACCTCATAAATATTCTTGTGTGTGTGTGTGTGTGTGTGTGTGTGTGTGTGTATACACGTATGTAGATACATACTATTTATTCTGCTTTTCTGGAGAACTCTGCCTAATACAGGCAGAGAAACTTTAATTAGAGTCTACCAGATGAACAAGCTGACAAAGAGTGTGAACAGAGGGCAGCGATTTATTACATGAAACTGTAGATTTGCCGGTGGATAGAAAAAGATGGCTGTGGCTCACTTACAGTGGTGCAGATCATAGGGTGCTGCTATGTGATACTGGAGCCATACAGAAAGCCCTGGGTTCAGATTCCAGGTTGACCTTGTGATTCTGGCTGGCCGGAAAGCTGAAGGGAGGAGATTGCAACATGTTATGCAGTAAGTACCCTTACCAATCTCTTTATCTTTCTCTCACAAAATAAAACTAAATAAACGTTTTTAAAAACAAGAGTGATAAGCTGATTTTAAAAGAGACAGGTGCTCTTCAGGGCACTGTTAGTTTTGTATGCTACATGACAAGTTGCTTTAGCACATTTAACCACAGTGTTTGAGATTCTGGAGTCTGAGCATAGGTTAGCTGGGTCCCCTGCTCAGGGTGACACAAGGCTGTGGTCCAGGTATCATCTAGGACTGCAGTCTCTTCCAAGGCTTGACTGAGAAAGGAGCCATGTCCAAGCTCATTCAGGTTGTTGGCAGTCCCATGAGGTGAAGGACTGCACTGTGGTTTCTTTCTGGAGGCCACCCTCAGCTCCTGGAGGCCACCTGTAGTTCTTTGCCATGTGGGATCTCCAACATGGCTGGCAGCTTCCTCCAAACCAGCAAGACCCAGAGAGACTCCATCAGCGAATCTTGTGTAACAAAGTCTGGTAATAATATACATACTATCACCTTTGTCTTATTATGTTGGCTAGAAATAAGTGGCAATTGCCACACACACTCAAGGGATTGCATGAAGACATGGACATCAGGAGGCATAAAGATTATAAACAAACACCTTAAGGGTTCATTACAGGCACCAAAAACTTTTGGCACCATTTCTCACCTTTCTACCTCTCAATATTTCACTATCATCCCTCCTATTTGTGGTCACATGATTTTTCTTTTCTTTTTTTTTTTTTTTTTTTTTTTTGCCTAAATGCTACAATAGGCTCCAAATTCTTCCATTTCTACACTTGCCTCTTTATAAACTATCCCATACAAAACAAAGTTGTCTTCTTAAGAAGGTTAAAAATCTTAGTCCCTCACTCAAAATGCAAGACAGATCATATTTTCTTATTTTATTTAAATTAACAAATTCTATTCCAAGCCCCTACCCTACCAGGTTAGTGGGAAATTAAGTCACAATCTTTATTGGCTTTGTCCTTTACTCCAGGGCTTGCTCATGGTCCCAAGTACCTCCTGAGCACTGCCAAAGTATCAGGTAGCCCACCCTGGTCATGGGTTTCCACTAGTTACCATGGAGATGCCCACCCTCTAGGCTTCTATCCAGTGGCTCTACGGCTTCCAGGCCTTGCTGGAACACACATATCTTTCAGGGCCTCAAGTCTGTCCTTTCTAAATGCCCATCCTTTCTGAGGTCTTGGTACTTTTGCAGGGACACTGTCACTCATTGGTATACTTGTCCTTTCTATCTTTGGGACTCACAGACCTTCACCTTGACTTAAAGGTGATTAAAAGAATAAATCTCCCCTTACCACTTTCTCTCACTTGTACTCTTGTAAATAAGATTCCACTTTATCCATAGTCAAGAGAACATATTGTTGGTTGTAAGTTCTGCCTGAGCATACACAAACAGTCCTAAAATACAGAAATTAAAAGTAAAGCCACATGTTTGGGATAGTAGAGTAAACAACGGAGAGAGAGAAAAAAATATATATGTAGTTAATTTTCTTGCACGTTTTCAATGTATCTGCATCCCACAGAGAAAATCCACCCCTTTTCTAACTTCTCATTAGAGGATGGGACCCAGTTCTGAAATGGCTCGTACTACACAAGAAGTCTCATAAGCAAAGCAGCCCCTGATTGTGGGACACTCCTTTTCTTGGACTCCTCTGGCTTAGCAAGTCAATGTAGGTTCCAGGTAAATGTCTCACTCCTCCCCACCCCCTTTGTAGAGACTTTCCCCTTGAAGGGGAACCTTGGCACCGCGTGCATCCCACTCTGGAATTTGGCCCAGACCTGCTATCCCTTGAATCCAATACGCTGCAGAGGAACGTTGCCTGAACCAATGAGGCTTCAAATGAGGGCCTGCCTACCAGCCTGAATCTCTCCAGGGCCTAAACAAGTCTCAGAGCTCTTCTCTCACTGTGACCCCCAATACACATGCAAATTAGGGGGGAAAGCAGGACAGTGGCTACTGTGTGAGTTGCTAGTTTCTTTGCCTGTTTTTCTCTTCTGTCTGTGAGACAAGACCCCATAAGGTCTGTTTCCACCTTCCACTATCTGTACTTCAAGAGTCTCATTTCTCACCTTCCTCCCTGCTCTCCAATCCCACTAGTTTTTCAATTTTTCTTCCTTTTTTTTTTTTTTTTTTTTTGAGGTTTTTGCCTTAGGGCATGCACACTTGTTGGAGAGAGAGAGACACACACAGACACAGTGAGAGGGAACGTGAGAAATCACACCCTAGTGGGGATGGCCATGCCTCAATCCTTTCTTATCCATTCTCCTCCTGGAATCTTGGGCACATACACACTCGTGCTTGGCATTACATTGAAGCCACCGGGTTAGGGACTCGAACTGTGGTCGGCCATATGGGAGTCCAGCTACATAATCACTATGCCATCTGCTGGCCCCAATTTTTCTTTATTTTTCTTTAAGAAAATGTTTTAGAAAATATTTAATAATAGCTTAGCAGTACTGGCCCATAAACAAACAAATCAGTGAGAAAACAGTAATCCCAGAGTCAAACCCTAACCTGGACCACGTAACCTTCACATCCCCAGAGCTTGCACATGCTCCATCTGTCTCCACACTTGCTCTGGCTGCTTGATTACCGCAGCCCTGTTAGAGTTCCAGTGTCTTCGGTCTGCCATCTCCTCCACATTACTCTATCAGCCTTTGATATGCTTACAAAACACAGGGAGAAAATACGTTCATCTCTTTTATGCTAATTAGGATGTATTTAGATTTCCTCAAAAATAGTGACCTTGAAAAATAATATATGGTACGTGTGAAATTGCAACTGAAATTTATTTTGTCTATGTTTTCAAATGAACTGAATAAACTTTTTGTTGGGAAAAAAATAATATCTTAAATTTTTCAATTGCACCACATACCTCCTCTGGCTTCACAGTTTTACTGATTACAGAATTAGTAAGAAATTCTAGCAGGCTAAATTCTCCACAGCCCCAGCTTCTCCTAACTTACTCGTATTTATCTAACTCTCAGCTCAGATGTCCCCACTTTATCTCTCTGATGGCAAAAGGAAAGACAGATACCAACTGACACGAGCCCTCTGAGAAACTAGGGTAGTTCCACAATCTGATTCCTTTCTGATTTCCTGAGAACACCTAACTCAAGCATGGTTTAACTTTGCCATTGCTAGGAGTAGGTTCCATTTTAAAAAGAAAAATACTGTAAAGTATTTGAGAGATATATGACACAGCTTCAACCCAACACTCAGCTAATCATATAAAACATTGTGAATATAGTTCAGTCACTGTGGAGTGTCTTTAGAGTGGAAATACAATAAAATGTCCATGTTTCTCTCAATTTCTCAACACTTCCCATATTGACTGTCTTGGATTTGTTTTGCTGTGACTCAGAGCAATGCCATGTCTAATCTTACTGTGAGTAGGAGCCTGTCTAAGTAAGCTTTTCATCCTTTGCTCCAACACATTAATAGACCTACATGGTGAGTCCTCAGAAATTCTTTTTGGTAGCTAGCTCTTTGGGAACCCATAGAATACTCTCACCCTGGAGTCCAAAGTCCACTGTAGTGGTGATCAGCAGCGAACAATCTCTTTCTGCTTAAAAAAAAACAGCCACGGGAACCAGCAGTTAGCGTAATGGCTATGTCACTGGACTCCCACGTTGTCGACCGCGGTTTGCGTCCCGGACCCGGTGGCTTAAAACTCACACAGGGCACCTGTGCGTGCATGCCCAAGATCCCAAGAGGAGAATGGAGAAGGGATTGTGGCGTGACCATACCCCCTGGGGGGTGATTTCTCGCTTTCTGTCTCTATGTCTCTGTCTGTCTGGCAAGCGCACGCGCCCTATAGCAAAAAACCTCTCCAAAAAAAAAAACAGCCAGCAAAAACCTCTCCCCCCACCCCCACCCCCCAAAAAAAAAACAGCCAAGGGACCAGCAGTTAGCTGACCGCAGTTCAAGTCCTGGACCCAGTGGCTTAAAGTCATGCTGGGCACATGTGCGTGCATGCCCAAGATCCTGAGAGGAGAACGGAGAAGGGATTGCGGCATAGCCATCCCCCAGGATGATTTCTCGCTTTCTATCTCTCTGTTTCTCTGTCTTACTGGTGGGCGCACGCACCCTGTAGCAAAAGCCTCTCAAAAAACAAAAACAGGGGAACCAGCAGTTAGTGTAATGGCTATGTCGCTGGACTCCCACGTAGTCGACCGCGGTTCACGTCTCGGACCCAGTGGCTTACAACTCACGCCGGGCGCGTGTGCGTGCGTGCCCAAGATCCCGAGAGGAGAATGGAGGAGAAGGGATTGCAGCGTGACCATCTCCCCTGGGGGGTGATTTCTCGCTTTCTGTCTCTATGTCTCTCTCTGTCTGTCTGGCGAGCGCACACGCCCTATAGCGAAAAACCTCTCAAAAAAAAAAACAAAAACAAAAACAAAAACATAAAAAACACCCAGGACTGGAGTTTCTAAAATGGACACATCTGGCTGCGCAGGCATGGCCAGGCCGCCTGCGCAGGCGCGGCCGGGCCCGCGCGGCCAGCCCGCGCGGCGCCTCGCGTGCCGCAGCCAGGGCTCTGCCTCGTGTGCCACGGCCGGGGCTCTGCCTCGCGGCCGAGCCTGCGTGGCCGGGTCCGCACGGCCGGGGCTCTGCCTCATGTGCCGCAGCCGGGGCTCTGCCTCCCGTGCTGTGGCCCGGACCACCCAGCCCCCGCTGCCTCTCCAGCGCTGGGTGTGTCCAGCGCTCAGCGCCGACACGGGCCTGCAGCGCGGACTGGCCGAGCTCGCCGTCCTTCCTTTCTCGGGCCGGGCGGGCGAGCAGGAGGTGGCGCTGGATCCCGTGCACATTCGCACGCTTGGGGCTGGCGTGTGGCCGCCGGGCCTGTGCGTGGCCGCTGGGCCTGTGCGTGGCCACAGGGCCCAAGCGTGGTCGCCGGGCCAGTGCGTGGCTGCTGGGCCTATGCGTGGCCACCGGGTTTGAGCCTGCGCGTGACCGCTGGGCCAGCGCGTGGCCGCCGGTCGCAGGCGGCAAACTGAAGCCGAAAACTAGGACTAAGAACTCGCAACTACAAGCAACAGAAAGAAACTTTAGCTGTCTTAAACCAATTGAAAAATATATTGTATAGGAGGATTTTCTCTGCCTATGGACAGTGAGAAGATGATGGTTACCAGCCCTGCATTACCTCAGGGAAAAACAAGAACTACTCTACCATTCTTTTTTTTTTCTTTTTTTGGAGAGGTTTTTGCTATAGGGCGCGTGTGCTCGCCAGACAGACAGAGAGAGACAGAGAGATAGAAAGCGAGAAATCACCCCCCAGGGGGGATGGCCACGCTGCAATCCCTTCTCCTCCATTCTCCTCTCAGGATCTTGGGCACGCACGCACACGCACCCGGCGTGAGTTTAAGCCACCAGGTCCGGGACTCGAACCGCAGTCGACTACGTGGGAGTCCAGCGACATAGCCATTGCGCTAACTGCTGGTCCCACTACTCTACCATTCTTAAGGAAGCCAGATACCCGAGAATGACGCATGCTGCAGATCCCCACAACACCATTCCCGGTAATCACAAGATGGATGCTGTGCCGCATCAACTGATAATCATCTCTGCTTTCCAGAACCGCTTTCCTGAAACTGTATTCCATGGAGATTCAACTACAATTGCGGAACTGCATGAGACCCACCCTTAATCCAACCCTGAATAGAATCTATGCTCCGTATTGTTAAAAACTTTATGAGCTGATAATTGAAAAAAAAAAAAAAAAAAACTGAAAGAACTGGAAGGTATAATAGCAGGGAAGGCAACTGCAGATACTAGAAACAGTATGGGAGAGGTAATGGGAATGAGTAATTGAGGGCGGAAGGGAGGGATTCAGGGAACAAACAACACACTTAATAGACACAAAAATGAAAAGTTGTCTGTTGATGGGAACCAGCAGTTAGCGTAATGGCTATGTCGCTGGACTCCCACGTAGTCGACCGCGGTTCGCGTCCCGGACCCGGTGGCTTAAAACTCATGCTGGGCGCTTGTGCGTGCGTGCCCAAGATCCCGAGAGGAGAATGGAGGAGAAGGGATTGCGGCGTGACCATCCCCCCCCCGGTGGATGATTTCTCGCTTTCTGTCTCTGTCTCTCTCTGTCTGTGTGGCGAGCGCACACGACCTATAGCGAAAACCTCTCCAAAAAAATAAAAAGTTGTCTGTTGATGATAATGTATATGGTAATATCATTGTTTTGACTAATGTGCACTGTATTCATGCTGGGAAAAACCATGTTGTACACGGTAAAGAGGTGCAATGATTAAATGTAAAAATAAAAATTAAAAAAGTGCAGTTTGCATTTGTATTGTGAAATGAAAAAATAAAATTGTCAACTCTTTCCGTTAAAAAAATGGGGGTTTAAGAAGGACAAAGATAATATCAGAGATAAGCTCATGGAATTGCTTGTAAGTCATAAAGAATCTGGATTTTATTATTATTATTTTATGTTTTATCATTTCTTATTCACATTTAATTTCTATTCTTCGTGTAGTACAATATAGATTTTTATAACATGCAAAAAAAAAAAATGGACACATCTGGGCTGGCTCTCTTGCTTGAGGGTGGAGCCACTATATCCCTCTCCCCTTCCTTGACAATCTTTAGCTGATGAGAGGAGATTCAAGGATGTTGAGTTCAGTCACACAGAGGTTAGAGCAGAATGTAGCACTTAATTTTGCTCCTGTCCAAACCTCTTATGAGTTGTAAATAAGGAAGTTTGATGGACCAGTGTCCTTGGTACCAGTGTCCTTGGTACCAGTGCCTATAACGGCTATGTGATTGAAGACAGTCTTGGCAGCCTTCTGAATTGTATTTAAGAATTAACATGTAGGTCTGGGCCATCAGATGGTATAGTGGTTATGTTGCTGGATTCACACATGGCTAACTGCGGTTCAAGTCTCAGACCTGGTGGCTTGAAACTCACACCAGGCACATGTGCATGCATGACCAAAATCCCAGGAGGAGAAGGGATTGCGGTGTGGTCATCCCTCCTAGGGGGCAATTTCTCACTTTCCCTCTCACTGTCTTTGTCTCTCTCTCTCTCTCTCTCTCTCTCTCTCTCTCTCTGGCAAGCACATCCATCTTAAGGCATTAACCTCTACCAAAAAAAAAAAAAAAAAAAAAAAAAAAAAAAGGAAAAGAAAAAGAAAAAGAAAAAGAAAAGAATTAACATGCTTATTCCCACCCAAAGTCTGACATTCAACAGTTGAGCCAAGCCTGCTTGGGAACATAGATTACCTCAGAAATCAGATTCCTTAGACATTCCAGCAGTGGCCTGGTTTGGGGATCGGATGCCTGCCCCTGCTATAGCTCTTGGTCATGGCTAAGCCAAAATTCAGATTTCTCTTCTGCGGGCCCAGGAATTTTGTCTCCATACATAAATTGGGTCTTATCTTTCTGCTTAAGACCCCTCAATAGTTTCATTGAGGCTCTTTGAGACTTGTAAGGCCTAACCCTTGCCTACCCTTCAAAACCATATCATATCTCTCTTCTCATTGCTATTTTTCTATCATGCTGAACTTCTTTTACTTTCACAAGCATGCCAAGCAATTTTCTGCTTCACACATGCTACTCTCAGCCTGGAAAGCTTTCCCTCCTGCCAAAATTGGATTTCTACTTATATGTCACCTTCCCTAACCACTTTATTAAAAAGCAGTCATATGCTTTTGATTCTTTAGCACAGTTCTAATCATTTTTTTAATTATTTTTTTATTTACTTGATCAGTCTCTTCAACTGGTTTGTAAGGTCTATAAGGCCAGAACCTGAGTCTCTCTTTTTTAAAACACAGCTTTCTCTGTGCCCTACCAATTTTGATAGATTGTACTTTTATTTATTTCAAAATACTTTTAATTTCTTGAACTTTCTTTCACCTGTGTCTTGTTCAGAAGTATATTTAGCTTTCAAATATTTGGGAATTTTTCAGCTATCTTTCTGTTCCTAATTTCTAGTTTAATACCATTTGTCTGAGAGCCCTGAGACCTGTTCTTACATTTGTCCAGGTGTGTTTTGTGGTCCAGGATGTGGTCTATCTTGGGAAATATTCTGTGTGAACAGAAGAACATGTAGTCTGCTGTTCTTGAAGTCGTCTATAAATGTCAAGTGTCTCTAGCTGATGGGTGGTTGCATCGCTCTTTTTCACCATTGAATCATCAGGACCTAACAGACAACTTGGCCTATAGAACATGCTTCATAAGTGTTAACTTAATAAAAGAAAGAAGGGCAAGCAAGAGGAAGGGAAGAATGGGTACAGCGATCTTACAGGTTACTGCCCTGATTAAAAGCTTTTGATAAAGGTGGTACAGTGGTAAAACACAGCGTGGGAATGGGCCTTGCTCACATCCGGACTACTCCAGGCACACACACGTCCACGATCCAGGGTGAACTGAGACTGGATCGCATCATCAAGACCATGTTGGAGTGCTGCCTCTCTTTCTCGTGGAAGAAATAAATAAATATACTAGAAGAACAACTACCAGCAGTTCACTCATCTACACACTATCTTTTAAGTGTCATCCCTCCTGCTTGGTAGTAATACTTCACAATGTATTGACTATATTTCTTCTGTTGTAATGCACACAGTTATTTTATATACCACTATACAAGGAAAAATCAATGTTGACAATAAAACCCTGAGATGCCTTCAATTTTCAAGATGTTTAAATACGGGAAAACTGAGGCCTAGCCTCTGTGGCACAATCAGTAGTGCACCGATCTGTGGTGCTGTAAACCATACGGTTGATTGCAGGCTCAGATCGCAGGGAGACCTGAAACATGGCAGGTGAGCACATGCAAGATCCTGACCAGCTTGAGGGCTGGGGGAAATGATCACAGCATGATGAGACCCTGTTGCAAGCTCCTCTCCCCCTTTCTCTCTAGTATGTTCTCTCTTGTATACACTCTCTTATGAAAGAATTAAACTTTAAAAAAAGAAAGAAAAGAAAAAATAACTTGAGTCACAGAATTTACAATACTGTGGTTAGCTAGTTTGTCTTACCTGCTAGGTGAACCCATAGCTTATTTATCTTTCTTTTTTTCTTTTTTCTTTTTTCTTTTGTAAGTGAGAGATCACTCCCCCCCCCCCCCAAAAGGGGATGGCCATGCCACAATCCTTTCTCCACCATTCTCCTCTCAGAATTTTTGGGCACGTGCATACTCGTGCTCGTCATGATATTCAAGCTGCTGGGTCTGGGACTTGAACTCATTTGTCAGCTATGAGGAATTCAGGTGCCTTAACTTATGCAGCACTTGCTAGCTTCTTGTTTATCTTTCTGTCTCCTGCACAAACAAAGCGCATGGCATAGATGTTCACTACATTAGTTTTGTTTAGTTATTTGATGCGTTGCTCATTTCACATCACCAACTCCTTGCCTTTCCTTCATTCTCTCATTTTGACATGTCCTATACTCTAATGCTGTGGTATTCCTGACTGGCCAGAGATTTTAATTTCTTTTGAAATACCTTTGCTCTATGAAACTGTGATTCTTTTTCACTTCTCTCATGATTTTGTAGTATGCTGTCAGCTACATTTCTGCTGAATATCTGCCAGACTCACATGTGTGCTCTTGAAGCTGCTGTGATTAATTGGCGACCTTCCCACTGTCCCCATTCCCTCAATACACTGTGTTCAGCCCAGAGACTTCAGTCTGGTTTTAGGTGCTAGGGTAAACCATGTAGGAAGAGTGTTTGGGCTGAGAGAACTTTTGGACGTTTCGAATAATAAATGTACTAGAAGAAATTATACCGATCTGCTAATTATACTGATCTGTTCACTGGACTGGCCTTTCCCTAAGTTTATTTGTCTTTAATAACTATTTAGGAAAAGCAAAAGGAAATTAAAGCTCTTAGGGATCTTCACCCCAGTCAAATAAACCTTGTTCTTTTTTTATCCCTTTGAAACAGGACTTCTTTGAAAGAGGGATCACAGATGTGTGTCACAGTAGATAAATTTAGCCATCTGGGTTCAGCTAGCATGGTGTTTCTTAAACATGTGTATTGGCCGTACATTCTCTAGTTAGCCAGCACATCATCTCCTAACCATGTTCCTGCAGCATGTTTATAGATTTCTAATTACCTGCTGAATCCTTGAAAGCATCTGAATTTTTGACCCCTGCCTAGAATGTTGTGGTTTTTCTTCTCCAGGAGTAACCCAGCTCAGCATGTTCCCTTAATTTTGTTACTCTCATTTTGAAGTTAATTGCCCATTAGAGATGGATTTGTTTCTCTATCTGTAGGGAAGGCTCTACAGTGAACTTGAAATAAACTAGTTATAGGAATGTTTATTAGATAAGTTTATTGGTACAGGGAATAGCTATAAAAATAACTCCTGCCTCTTTTCCCACAAAGTTCAAAACCCACGGACTTATGAGACAGTATTGGAAAGGGGAGGTTAGACACAATTTAAAAAAATATATATATGTCTTTTCCTGTGGTTTTGCTTGGATTTTAATAAAGCAAAGACAATGGAAGTCAGTATTGGTGGGATCTCAAAGACTGAGTCGCTCTAGTGGGTCATTCAATTCATGGCCATAGGGAGAGGTGTTGTCTCTTCTTTTAAATGTTAATTAGAGGCAGAAGACAAGTGCTCAGAAAGTAAATAAAACTGAAGTGCTTCCCTCTGATTAAGGAAGGAATAAATGTTAATAAACATTAATATTTTATATTAATACAAATATAAATAAATAATGTTTTATTTATATAAGATATAAACATATGTTTTATATAAATATGTTTTCTGGAATTGTTCTGATTTTAATTTTCTAGTACTAGTGTTCATTCTACTTTTCCTCTTCACTTCAGCTCCCCTAACTTCTGCCTACTGCATACTACCCACACCCTTGAAAAAAAATTAAAGTTCCCAAATGTTTGTCTGAAGAACACTGAAATGCCTGTATTGGTTGAAACTCATAAGGGTCATGGAAGATAAGTGAGATTTGAAACAGTGACCATAATTATTTTTCCCCCCACTGGCCCAATTAAAAGTCGAATTTACTAGGTTTCACATATAAGATCCTTTTTATATTTACAGACTAAACTATTTAAAGCTACCGTAATAAACCAGGCCTGTTGGAAATGAACCACACTCATCTTGTAAATAATTTTAAATTTTAGCCTGGAATTCTCCTGACATTTATACAAAAGTAATAATGTTCTACTAACATGTATTTGAAGTTAAAATCAGAGCACAAAGAACAGAACCATTGAAAACAGACTCCAGTCCTGCCACATCATGTGTTGTCCTACTTCAAATGCTTTCTTATTTTCTGTCTATTGCAGGGCCAAGCCTTTAATTTCTAGGTCTTTCATGGGTCAATGCATTTTAATTATTTTTACAAAATAAAGATTAATACATTTCAAAAAGTTTATAAGCCAACTTTTTCCCCCCTTGGAGGGCACATGCACATACCAGAGACAGAGAGAGGGAGGAAAAATCACCCCCAATGGGATGTAGCCACAGCCCTTCTCCTTTGTTTCTCTGTTCTGTTGGAATCTGGGGCACACATACACATGCCCAGCCTGTTTTTCAAGCCACTGGGGCTGGGATTTGAATTGTAGTAGGCCATTTGAAATCCAGCTCCCAGTGCATAACACTTAACCACTGTGCTATGAGACTGGCCCTAAAATCCAACTATTGACTATAAATAGATTAGTAAGAATATAAGAGGCTCAGGACCAACAGATGGCATAATGGTTATGTCACTGGATAGCCATGTAGTCAACTGTGGTTGAGTTCTGGACCCAGAGGCTTAAGCTCACATTGGGCGCCTGTGTGCACGCGCATGACCAAAATCCGGAGAGGAGAAAGAAGAAGGGACTGTGGTGTGGCCATCCCCCCGGGGAGTGATTTCTCGCTTTTTGTCTCTCTGTCTCTCCAGTGAGTACATGTGCTTATAGCAAAAATCTCTCTTTAAACAAAAAACAAGAAAGAATGTAAGTGGCTCTAGAGTCACTATAAATGTAAATTAGTAAGAATAATAACATTCATTAGGGACTTATTAGGTTTCAGTCTTTTAAATATTAAAATCTTAATGATAAATATTACTTACTTAAATATGTATTAGAAGGGAAAACTAAACAAATAAGTGAGAACTGATGATATTAGAAGTTCATTATCCAAAACAAAATGTTCATTAGAGTAAATTTTCCAATTAAGGAGGTTTACCACACACCCAATTCAGTGGTACACACATCTTTGGGGGGCGTTTGGGTCATAATTACAGAATAGGTCGGGTTAGAGAGTGAGAGACCTTCCTTTTGATGACAGGAAAGCATACTGACAATATCCTGGAAAAATGGGAATCTGTTCTGATTTTAAACATGCTACTTTTCAGCAATTCTAGATACTTAGGGTAAGGATAGAGATTGGAAAAGGCCAGTAAGATTCAGAAAATCTATGTTTTAAGAAATTACTGTCTTGGGCTGGCCCCAAGTTGCTAAGGGAGCTGAACTCTACATGGCTGACTGCAGTTTGAATCCCAGCCCTGGTGGCTTAAAAAGACATGCTAGGGGGACCAGCAGTTAGACTAATGGCTATGTCATTGGACTCCCATGTAGTCGACCGCAGTTTGAGTCCCAGATCCGGTGGTTTAAACTCACACCAGGAGCGTGTGTGTGCCTGCCCAATATCCCGAGAGGAGAATGGAGGAGAAGGGATTGCAGCGTGGCCATCCCCTCTGGGGGGTGATTTCTCTCTTTCTGTCTCTCTGTCTCTCTCTGTCTTTCTGGCAAACACACGCACCCTATAGCAAAAACCTCTCCAAAAAAAAAAAAGACATGCTACGCATATGTGCATGCATGTTCCAAATCCCTACAGGATGGGGAAGTTGAAAAGAAAGGTTTGTAGCATGATCGTGCTTTTTTGGGAGGTGCTTTCTCTCTTTCTCCTTCCTCTCTCTTATAAATGCATGAGCCCCTTGGCAATTAAAAAAATAACTAATTACTGAAGCAATGCGTAGACCTTTCTCTTTCACAGCCATCGCTGGGGCAGCAGCGGCCAAAACAAAGTTCAATCCTTTCATGACTTCTGACGGAAGCAAGAACTGTAAAAGGCATTTCAATGCACCTTCCCACATCCGAAGGAAGATTATGTCTCCCCCCCTTCCAAAGAGCTGAGGCAGAAGTACAATGTGTGATCCATGCTCATCCAAAAGGACGATGAAGTTCAGGTTGTGCAAGACACTACAAAGGTCAGCAAATTGGCAAAGTGATCCAAGTTTACAGGAAGAAATATGTCATCTACATTGAGCGGGTGTGGCGGAAAAAGGCTAATGGCACCAGGGTCCATGTGGGGATTCACCCCAGCAAGGTGGTTATCACTAGACTAAAGCTGAACAAAGATCGCAAAAAGATCCTTGAACGGAAAGCCAAGTCTCGCCAAGTAGAAAAGGAAAAGGGCAAATTTAAGGAAGAAACAATTGAGAAGATGCAGGAGTAAAATAATCTTACATACCGTTCTTATTAAAAACTGCTAAAATGGAAATAAATAATAAATTACTCACTGATAATCACAATCAACTTAACAGCATTCTTATTCATGGCATTTTCATTCTTTTTCAATACTTTAAACAAACTCTGCTATTCCCCCAGAGTCCCGCCCCAAATAACTTACATGTGTGTACTGATAGCATTGTCCTAGGAGAAGATTTTTTGTTTTGGTCCTAGGCTAAATAAAATCCAATGTTTTACGAAGTTCAGTGAGAGGTTATTTACAAGAGTGCATCCTATGGCATTATTACTACTGGCATGCTGACCTGTTTTGAATTTCCCTAAATTCGAGAATGCCCTTAGTAAGGAAAGAATTGAAAACATCATTTTCCCCATAGCAACAAATAAACTAGTCATTTCTCTAATATACATTAAGACTTCCTGATTCAATTTTTTCCCCATCCACTGTGATCTTTTGATTCATTCTAATGCAATGACAATAACCATTTTAGATTCTGTGAATACAGACATTGTCGTCCATAAAAAATGTCCTAGGCTGACCTAACAACCAGCTCAATATTGAATTAGAGAACACAAGGAAACAGAGTTAAACAATTATAACATATGGTTTAATTTCCTTGAGGATAAACTGCCTTCCAAATTAATGATGATTCATTTTTTTATTTTTAATGATTTTTGTATGTATATTTTGAATATGTAATACATGCCCAGAGCACAAACAGAAAACAGTACAAAAGGACATGCATGAGCTAGGGAACGCCTCTCCTCCATGAAAATGCTATGCACTGGTAGGCCTGTAGAAACCTTTCGGACAGCAAATTAGTTTCAGTTAGTAAGGTCAGAAGTGTGGAATTTCCATTTCTGGTAATGATAGACTAGATAAGTGAAACCAATCTCCTCACTATAACAACTAAAAAAGCTATACATATTTTAAAAGAGAATCTTATCAAATGCATCACAGAGCCAATAAGATATTACAATTAAGAAATAACATTCAGAATGATTTGAAAGTAATTTTTAAAATGTTAGAGTCCAAAGCTGCCCTTGGTAAGCCCTATTTCACTGTGGGGTGAGAGTCCATAGGCCTGCATCCCGAGTGAGGGTAAACTTAGAAGGACAGAAGCCATGTGCAGACTGCAGACCAGCTGGAGGTCCTCGAGCATTTCCAAGAATTGGATGATGGCTCTGGATAGCTGCTGCCTCTAGGCACTTGACAGAAGGAAATGAAAAAAATCCTCTTTGGAGGAAAACCGCGTCATCCTAGGCCTCAAACTGTCTCTACAAAAGTTAAAAATGTGCATATTCTGTAATTCTTCTATCTGAGGTATTCTTCTATCCAAGTAACTTCAGAAATCTGGCACCATGCAATAAAGGATATGTTCATCACAGTAGGGTGATGACTAAAAACTGCAAACTACCCAGTAGTCATCAATGAACGTTGGGAGAATCATAGAATTGAACACTGCAGAACAGTAAAGAGAAATGAACTATCACTACATGCAGAAATATAGATAAATCTCACAAATATAATATTTCTGAAATAAAAAACATTCTGCCAAAGATTACATATATAACATGTAAGGTTCTAGGGACCAGCAGTTAGCGTAATGGCTATGTCGCTGGACTCCCACGTAATCGACCGCGGTTCGCATCCCGGACCCGCTGGCTTAAAACTCACACCGGGCGAGTGTGCGTGCGTGCCCAAGATCCTGAGAGGAGAATGGAGGAGAAGGGATTGAGGTGTGGCCATCCCCCCTGGGGGGTGATTTCTCGCTTTCTGTCTCTCTGTCTCTCTCTGTCTGTCTGGCAAGTGCACACGCCCTATAGCAAAAACCTCTCCAAATAAATAAATAAATAAATAAATAAATAAAATAAGATATAAGGTTCTAAAACAGGCAAAATGCATAATATGTTGTTTAGGAATATATGTTGTTTAGGAATATATACACAGGTAAAGGCAAGTGAACACTAAATATAAAGATTTTCCTCCTTTGACTCTGGAGAGGAGGGAAGCACACACATAGAAATGTCACCATAATAGCCATGTTTTCTCCAAAGACAACCATCCTTGATTTTCCAAATACATCCTAGACCCATGCATTCACTTTGGAAAGGCAAAGAGTATGTTCCTTGTATTAATTATAAGAGTGTATGGTTTGTGCAAAGACTCCTTTCCTTCCAGATTTATCCATGTCCTGGAACACAGTTCCCTAGGGTCTCATCTCAAAGTGGGAATTTATAACATCATTCAAATCAGGTAGATTAGATATAGCCTAATGAAGCGTTTTCTTTACCAGCAGTCCTAGGAATAACACTTGTCAGTTAGAGAAATGTTCCTATTGCTTCCTCCAGAATCCAGACTACACAGGGTTAGAAGCCAAATAGGGAGAACAGAAGACACTGTACTGTGCTCACCTCTTTTCCCACTGCAGACTTTCCTCCTAGAGTGGGCTCCAGCAGGGACTGAGGAGAACTTTAACCTTGAATGAGGTGCAGAGTGTTGTATTATCGCAGCAAATTAGATATATTAACTACTACAGTGAGAAGTAATTAGAACCTTTTATTGTTTGTGAATAACCAAAAGAAATTGGTTATTCAGTGGAGGCTGCCTGTGATTTTTTTCAAAGACATGGGAATGAGCTGGGTGGGTCTGAGTGTACTGGAACAGTCGGGGTGATGATGGGAGGAGTAAATGTGCTAAACATGAGTTCCACCTATGATACCAATTTCACAATAATTGCACACAAAAAATTACACACTTGATTGACCTAAACTTTCTATGTGCTCTGTAAAACATGCTAACTGCTATCACAGCAAATTCCTGGGGTACCAGAGAAATTCTGTCCACTTCACTGAGATGAATACTGACCAGAATCAGTTACATTTGCTTCGAACCTGTTTATTCCAGTTGTATTCTTAATGTGGATACTTATGTTCTAAAATGTTATGTTCCTGGCTCCATGGAACAGCAGCAAGGTGCTGCTTAAGAGAAGCTGGATCCCACAAGGTAACTGCAGTTCTAACTCCAAGTCCAGTCGGCCTGACGTATATTGAGATGTTGCATGAGTGCCCAGGATCCCAAGTGCTGGAAGACAGGAAGAAGGGTATCACAATGTGAGGAGATGCTATGGAGCGTGTCTTTCTTTCTCTCCCTCTCTGCCCCATGCATGTGTACACAGTCTACTATGAGCAAAGGAAAAAAACATTATGAAACTGATGAGTAGAGAGAGGAATTATTGCATCTATAAACACTAAGTAGAATATTTTAGAAAGTCTCAATAAATATGAGTGAAATTGCAAAAGACGGACAGAAATAGTAAAAATATAGAAGGATGTAACATTCAGAATGTTTAATAAAGTCTTTAAAGTCTTTCTTTTTAAAAAAGGAATAGATAAAATTAAAGGATCTGAAGAAATTATTTCTGGATCTTTTCCATATGTGCCATTTTATGATTTTTACACATGAAAGTATTCAATCATTTCTATAAAAATGAAAAGGATTTGTGAAATGCATTTAATTTTTTGAAAATGTACTTTAAGTCTTTGAAAATGTGCTCTAAGTAGCAGATAGTACTGCACATAACATTAGGAAAATGATGCTACAAATATCTTAGGTTTTAGGTTTGTTGATATAAATGCTCCTCCTAATAATGTTTTGAATTACATTTGTGATCCCTTTGGGCTGAAGTTACAAGCTGAACATTTGCACCCGAATTCATACAGTGAAATCCTAACCTCTAATGTGGTGGATAGCAGGTGGGGCCTTTGGAAAGTAATTAGGTCATAAGGGTGGAGTGCTCATGAAGGGAATTAGTGCACTTTTAATAAAAGGCCACAGAGATAGCTAGCTGTCTTTCCACCATCTAATGATATAACCAGACGTCAGAAGTCTGCAACCCAGAAAAAGGCCCTTACCAGAATCTGACCATACTGGGACACTGATCTTGGATTTGCAGCCTCCAGAATCATGAGAAATTCATTTCTGTTTTTCATAAGTCACTCTTTCTATGATACATTTTTATAGCAGCTCAAACTATGACAGCTGATAAACCACTGAACCAATAAAGATTTACTTAGATGAAAGGAGAACTGTATCAGGAAAACTAAAAATAAGAAATAAGAGAACACAAAATAACCCAGAAAATAGCTAATCAATGATAATGCAGAATGTTAATGGATTAAATTCTCCAATTAAAGGACACAGACACTAATCAAATGGACAAAATATAGGAGCCCTCTGAATGCTGCTTGCAAGAAATACATCTCACTGATAAAGATGAATTGACTGAAAGTAAAGGGATGGAAAAGATATTCCATGCAAATGGAAATCAAAAGAAGGCTGGATTCATACTACTGATATCAGATAAAATAGACTTTCAGATAAAAACTGTAAGAGACAAAGAAAGACACTATGTAGTACTAAATGGGTGAGTCCACCAAGAAGATAAAACATAATAAATACCTATGCACCCAACATTAAAGCAACCAAATACATGAAAGACTGCTAGATCTAAAGGGAGAGATAGGCTACAACACAGTAATCACTGGAGATCTCAACACCCCAGTGAGTCCTCTGGACAGATCATCTAGACAAAAGATAAAAGAGATATAGGATCTAAATGAAACCATATGTCAAATGAACTTGGACAGACATCTATAGAACATTCACCCCCCATAAAATGTGGAAAAAATGTAAATAATGATAATAATAATAAAATTAAATTAAAAAACAACAAAAACATCTAACAGACACAAGTATGGAAAGTTATTGTGTAAAGTATTATCTTTGACTTGCTTGACATCCAATGTATTTATGCTTTGAGAACCAATGTCGTATGCTATAAAGATGTATAATGGTTAAATGTAAATTAAAAAATAAAAAGTCTATAAACTAGAAAAGTTAAAGTAAACTAAGTTTTATTATTGAATAAAAAGCATTTTTTAATGTAAAAAAAAGAACTTTCACCCAGCAACCACAAAATATACATTTTTCTCACTTCGACATAAACATTTTTGAAGATCGACCACATGATAGGACACAAAACAAGCCTTTGCAAATTAAAAGGTATAGAAACTATATTCAACATCTTTTCCAACCATAATGGGATTAAACCTGAAATTAACTGCAGAAGGAACCCTTGAATATAAATAAGCACATGGAAACCAAATAACATCCTCCAGAATGACTTCACAACCACTGAAGAAATTAAGAATGAAGTTAAAAGATTCATTGAAACCAGTGATAATAAGCACATAAGTTTTCATAACCTATGGGACACAGTGAAAGCAGTCATAAGAAGGAAGTTCACAGCAATTAGTGCTCAAGAAAATTGAATGGTGGCAAATAGACAACTTATCAAGACATCTCATGGAACAGGAAAAACAACAACAAAAACACCAAGAGAAAAGAAATAATAAAGATTCAAGCAGAAATAAATGAAATAGAAAATAAATGAACTATACAGAAAATAAATTAAACCAAAAGTTGGCTCTTTGAGAAGATAAAATTGACACACCATTAACTAAACTAAACAAGAAGAACAGAGAAAGTAACTAGATAAATCAAATCAACAATAAAACGGGCAATATTGGGACTGGCAGATAGTGTAATGGTTACATCTCTGGACTCTCACTTAGTCGACCCTGGTTCGAGTCTGGACCAGGTGGCTTAAAACTCATGCCATGCTCATGTGAGTGCATACCCAAAATCCTGAGAGGAGAACAGATTGGAGCATGGCCATATTCCCCCTTCTTATCACTTTCTGTCTCTCTGTCTTTTCAGTAAGCACACATGCCCTATAGTAAAGATCTCCCTAAAAACAAAATGAAACAAAACAAAAGCAGGCAATATTACAAAAGATATAACAGAAACACAAAGGATCATAAGAGAACACTGTGAGTGATTATATGCCAACAAACAAGAAAGCCTGGATGAGATGGACAAATTTCTAAAAAATTTTAATTTACCAAGATTGAACCAAGAAGAAACAAATTTTGAACAGACCAGTAATGAGCAGTGAAACTGAATCAGAACAGTCTCCCAACAAAGGATAAGTCCAGGTCCCGATGCCTTCAATTTCAAATTTACAGAACTTGAAGAACTAACTCCAATTCTCCTCAAACTATTTCTAAAGATCCAAAAGAAAGATACCATCCCAAATTCATTCTATGAAGTCTCCATCATTCTGATGCCTAAAACAAAGACATAACAAAAAAGAAAACTACAGACCAAAATCTCTGATGAATAAAGATACAAAATTTCTTAATAAGATACTAGCAAATTGTATCCAACAACACATTAAAAAGATTATATACCATGACCAGGTCAACTATATTCCATGCATGCAAGGGTGATTCAACATACACAAAACCATAAATGTAATAAACCATATTAACAGAAGGAAGGATTAAAAAAATGATCATACCAATTGATACAGAAAAAACATTTGATAAAAATACATTATCCCTTCCTGATTAAAACTGTCAGCAAAATTGGCATAGAAGAGATTCTCAACATAGTAAAAGCCATATATGACAAATCCATAGCTAACATTATATATAACTAAAAACTGAAGAAAGACAAGGATGCCCACTTTCTCCACTTCTTTTCAATATAGTGTTGGAAGTCCTAGCTAATGCAATCAGATAAGAGAATAAAATAAAAGATATTACAATAGGAAAAGAAGTGAGATCTCTATTTGGAGATGACATAAATATATACACAGAAATTTTTAAAAATCCACAAGAAAACTACTGGAAGTGATAATAAATACAGTAAAGTGGCAGGACACAAATCTACATACAAAAATCTATAGCATTTCTATACACCAACAATGCACAGACTGAGGTAGAATTGAAGAGAGCAATGCCATTTGTAATAACCAGAAAATATAAGATACCTAGGAATAAGCCTAACCAAAGAAGTTGAAGACCACTACAAGAAAAACTAACAAAAGAAATAGAAAATGATAGAAAAAGTGCAAGGACATCTCATGCTTCTGGAGTGGAAGAATTAGTATCATCAAAATATCAATTATACCTCAAATAATTGATAAATGTAATGCAATCATGGTCAAATTTCTAGAAATATTCTTCACAGATTTAGTAAAAAACAATAATAAAATTCATCTGAAATCATAAAAGGACCCATACCACCAAAGTAATACTGCACCAAAAGAATAAAGTATCTCATTCCCTGATTCCAAAATATATTACAAAGTGGTGATGATCAAAACAGCATTTTACTGGCACAAAAACAGGCATGTAGACCAATGTAACAAAATAAAGAACCCAGAAATAATCCCCTAAACATACAGTCAACTGATTTTTTAGCAAAGGTACCAGACAATCCAGTGGAAAAGAAAATCTCTTCAGCAATTGTGCTAGAAAAACTGGATACCCAACTGCAGAAAGATGAAATGAACCCCTACCTCACCATTAACAAAAATCAACTCAAAATAGATCAAAGATCTAAAAATAAAACCTCAAACTATAAAACTACTGGTGGATAATACTGGTGGAACTCTGGGAGACATCATAGTAGGTAAAGACTTCATAAATATGATCCCCAAACCATAGGGAAGAATCCCAAAAATAGACAAGCGGGATTATATCTGGTTTAAAAGTTTCTGTACAGCAAAACAAACAATACTTAGAATGAAGAGAAAACCCTCAGAATGAGAGAATATATTTTCAAACTATTGTCTGAAGGAAAGAAAGACTGAAAACCAGTATATACAGGGAACTCAAGCTGCTTACCCCTCAAAATAATCAATACAATTAAAAGATGGGCAAATGAGCTGGACAACTCTCTAAGAAAGACATATGAACAGTCAAAAAGCATAGGAGAAAATACTCAATGTCCCTTATCATAAGGGAGGTGAAAATCAAAACTACAATGAGCTATCACCTAACCCTGGTCAGAAGCACTAAGACTGAAAAAAATAAAGAACCATAGGTGCTAGTGAAGCTGTGGTGAAAGGGAACTCTCTTACACTGTTGGAGGGAATGCAAATTAGTATAGCCTCTGTGGAGAACAATATGGAGGGTCCTCAAAGACCTACAAATAGAAATACCATATGATCCAGCAATTTCACTCCTGGGTATCTACCCAAATGATAGGAAAACACTCAGCTGGAAAAACATTTGCATGTCCATGTTTATTGCAGCATTACTCACAATTGCTAAGACATGGAATCAACCCAAATGTCCAAGAATAGATGAATGTATTGAAAAAGTGTGGCACATATACACCATGGAATACTACTAAGCCATTTAAAAAAACCAATGAGACCTGGCATTTGGTAGAAAGAGGATGAATATGGAAGTCTTAATGCTAAATGAAGCAAGCCAGACTATGAAAGAGAGGCATTGTATGTTCTCACTTAATATACAGTGAACGTATGTACTCTATTGTAGAAACTGAAAGACTGAAAAGTATAAAAGTATGGAGAGCAACTGTGAATGCTAGAGATGGTGTTGGAAGAAGGTTAGCAATAGTGGGTGGAGGGAGAGAATAAAGGAGGGGAAAGAAGCAAACATTTAATGGATACAAAAATTGGAAAATTATCTGTTGATGATAATGTGTATAGTAATATCTCTGGAATCTTATGCAGTATATTCATGCTGAGAAATTTTATTGTGTATGCTATAAAGATGTACAATAATTAAATGTAAAAATTTAATAAAAATATTTAGTCAGAAACTAAAATTATCAATCTCATCATTCAATCTGCCAAGATGGCATTTTAGGACCACTTTTGTCCAACTACAAATTTCATATTTCACTGTGCTTCTTCAGTGAATGGGGGCCTAAACTTCATGAATACAAGATCTTGTTACTGTGTTCTTTGATCAGATATATATCCCTCACCAGATCACTTTGGATGTGTAAATTTGTTTACTGAGTTTTGTGTATGTGGCTATTTTTGTTGATGGTGGTGATGGTGGTAAGATAAAGAGAGATACTTTGAAGTATGTAGTCTCCATGATAAAGTCAATTCAAAATTTTGGTTCATTGAGGGTCTATTGTACAGATCACTATTGAGACACTAGAAGGATCTCAAAATAAATAGAATTTGACAGGTGGTTCCTGACTTCACTTTGCACAGGAAACTAACATGAAAATTGTCAGTTTTCTTTTCTCCAGGTTCAATTTCCCATATGCTTATATCTTTATGCTTGTGTTTGTAAATAAAGTAGGACACTCCAAAAATTAATGTAGTGAGAATAGTCCATTGCTGATTATAGCAAAATTTACTCCAATTGGAGTAAAGTTAGTAATGAGGTAGCCTGAACTAACTGGATATGAAAAATAGAAACTTGAAATTCCTGGATATAGCTTCACGGGAGTAGGATTGCCTTAATTTGTTAGTATTACTAGATTTTTAGTCTCTCAGTAACTCAACTACTTCCACAATTTAAGTGAGATGTTATTAAAGAAAAAATTGCTTTGGACTACTTTACTTTGTCATAAGAATGTCCTTCTCCATTGAATTAATTTTCTTTTTGCCAAGATGTGCTATATATTTTGTCAACATTTGTTAACTCAAGTTTGTACTCAACAGATGAGGTTCCTTTTCCAGCCCTATCACTTTCTGTGAGAGTTCATCAGGCTTTCTAGCCCCTCATTCTTTAATCTTTAAGAATGGAAATATTAACCCCAATCTTAAAGAATGTTGTGTATGGCAGGCATATCAGTAATATTAGTTTGTTCTGTGGTTTCAGCAGTTATGAGACCAAGTCTAATTGGAAGAATTTTAAAGTAGTTGCTAAGTTGTGGTTTGATAAGCGTAACCTGAGTTTGAGGGATACAAACTAATTCTAAGACAGAGCTTTAACCTTTGGCCTCATTCACAGTCACTTTACTACTGGAAGAGAACTACAGAAAGAATTGGGGGTGTAATCAAAGTAAGATCAATCCAATAATTGATAACTGCCATTTGCTGTTATTTTTCAGCAAGGAACATGGAAGGTAGGCCTGATGATGTGATCATTAGAAGCGTCTGATGCTGTGAAAGAATAATTTTTCTATTTCGCTGCTATTATTAAGTCATTGCTGCATGTTTAGCCCATATCGTATAAATCATCTAATAAGGACTCTCCTCTACCTTAGGTTTTGTGATGAGATACAAATATTGAAAACACAAAGAATTACTAGATAATTCTTCCTTAGTAACAGGCAGTTTTTTAGACCTGCTGAATCAGAATCTTGATTTAGGGATTATACAATTACATTTTATGGGGCCAGATACTGGTGCAATGACAAAACATAGCACTGTGAGGGTGACCTACATGGGAGAGTTCTGGGTTCACATCCAGAGACCTCCCTGAGTATGCCAGGCATGTGTGTGCCCATGGTCCTGTCTCACAGCATTAGAACCCTGTTGGGTACATTGTCTCTCTGTCTCTGTCTCTCCCTCTTTCTCTGTCTCACTTACTTATGGAATAAATAAATAAATAAATAAATAAATAAATAAATAAATAAAGTGAGCTGACTGAGGCAGAACTGAAGAAAGCAATCCCATCTACAATAGCCAAAAAAGCTATAAAATACCTAATAAGCCTAACCAAAGAAGTCAAAGACCTCTACAAGGAAAAATATAAAAAACTAAAAGAAGAAATTAAAATGACACAAATAGTGGAAAGACATCTCATGCTCCTAGATTAGAAGAATCAGTATAATAAAAAGGTCAGTTCTATCCAAATTAATCTACAAATTTAATGCAATCTCAATCAAAATATCAGAGATATTCTTCACAGATTTAGAGAAAACAGTAATAGAATTTGCCTGTAATCATAAAAGATCATCTATTGCCAAAGCAATACTGTACAAGAAGAGTAGAGTAAGGAGGTATCTCATTTCCTGACCCAAGAATATATTACAAAGCCATTATAATCAAAACAGCATGATATTGGCACAAAAACAGGCACATAGACCAATGGAACAAAATAGAGACCCTAGAAATAACCCCCCAAATATACAGTCAGCTGATTTTTGACAAAGGGCACCAGACAATACAGTGGGGAAAAGAAAATCTCTTTAGCAAATGATTCTGGGAAAACTGAGTATTCACCTGCAGAAAGATGAAACTGGACCCTTATCTCTCAGTGTTAACAAAAATCAACTCTTGGAGACATCACAATAGGTAGAGACTCCTTAAATAAGACCCCTAAAGCACAGGCAATAATTCCAAAGATAGATAAGTGAGATTATATCAGATTAAAAAGCTTCTGTACAGCAGAACAAATTATAACTAGAGTGAAGAGACAACCCTCAAAATGAGAGAATATATTTGAAAACTCTCTCTTGGATAAGGGATTGATAACCAAAATATGCAGGGAGCTCAACCAACTTATCTAAAAAAAAAAAAAAAAAAAAAAAAAAAAAAAAAAAATCAGTCCAATTGAAAGATGGGCAAATGAATTGAACAGACAACTCTTTAAGAAAGACATATAAACAGCCAAAAAACATATGAAAAAATGTTCAACATCCCTAATCATAAGGAAGATGCAAATCAAAACCACAGCAAGATACTACCTAATCCCAGTCAGAATGGCTAAGATTTAAAAAGAAAGAAGGATCAGTGCTAGCAAGGCTGTGTGGAAAAGGGAACTCTCCTACACTGCTGGTGGGAATGCAAATTAGTACAGCCTCTGTGGAGAACAATATGGAGGGTCCTCAAAGATCTAAATAGAACTACCATATAATCCAGCAATTCCGCTCCTGGGTATCCACCCAAAGAATGGGAATACACTCATCTGGAAAACATTTGCATGTCCATGTTTATTGTAGCATTATTCACAATTGCTAATACATGGAATCAACCCAAATGTCCAAGAACAGATGAGTGGATTGAAAAAGTGTGGCACATATACACTATGAGACCCTGACATTTGATAGAAAGTGGATGAATATGGAAGTCTTAATGCTAAGTGAAGCAAGCCAGACTATGAAAGAGAGGCATTATATGTCCCTATTCAATAAGTACTAAATATATGCACTCTATTGCAGAAATTGAAAGATAGAGATCAACTGTCGATACTAAAGACAGTGTGGGAGGAGGGAGGGAAATGGGAGAGGATTAGAGGAAGGGAATCAAGGGGAAAGAGAAAGAAGCAAAGAATTTAAAAGCAACAAAAAAAATTATCTTTTAATGATAATGTATATGGTAATACCTTTGTATTAATATATGGTGTATTCATACTGAGAAAATTCATCTTGTGTAATGTAATGATACATGGTGATTGAATAATAATAATAATAAACCCCAACAAATAAAATAAAATAAACTTTTTAAAATTATGTTTTAAAAAACACCTCACAGGGCCAACATATGGCATGATGGTTAGGGTACCAGATTCCCACATGTTGACTGCAGTTTGAGTCCCAGACCTGGTGCCTTGAAAGTCACACTGGGCACATGTGCAGGCATGCCCAAAATCTTGAGAGGAGACTGGAGAAGGGATTGTGGTGTGGTCATTCCTCCTGGGGGGTGGGGGGGAGTAATTTCTCACTCTCTCTTTCTGCTTCTCTCTGTCTCTCCCTGGTGATTGCACATGCCCTACAAGGAAAAAAAAAAACCTAGAATAAATAAATAATAAAATGAAATTATGCTGGAGGATGTGCATGCATGTGCAAAATCCTGGGAGGAAAATGGAGGAGAAGGGATTGCAGTGTGATCTTCCCCCCTCAGGTGTGATTTCTCACTTTCCTTCTTGCTGTCTCCCTCCAGGGAGTGCACACACCCTATAGTGGAAACCTAAAAAAAAAAAAAAAAAAAAAAAAAAAAAATGCACAAACCAGTTTAGAACCATCAGGATACGGACTTTTTGTAATTTCTGTGTGCTGAATCCTTCCAGACATTAAATAATGCTAAGGGCTTCACGTTAGAAGTATACTAGTGGTTGAGAAGTTTGCTTTGATAAAAGCAAAAAAAAATAAAAAGTAACATTATGATACTGTCTATGGCTTGAGGTATGACATTATCTATTGAAAAAGGCAAAGTTCCATTCTGATTCTCCCAGAAGGCTCAAGGATAATTGGAGTTGTCAAGTAGCTTATGACCCAGCTACTTTTGAACCACTTTGGAATTTACTGAGTGATTCTTGCCACATGGGATTAGTGACTCAGGGACTTGTCAACTCCGCTGAGGACACCAAGGACAAGACACTGCCCCATTAAATGGCATGAATTGCTACAAGGATCTTGAAAAACACAAATTAAAGTCAGAGGGTCACATGCTAGTCTCAAATATCAATCCTGTGTTCAGAATTTTGTATTATGTATCTTTTAACAACAACAACAAATAGACTATCTTGAAGTATAGAGAAAGTTCTTTGTAAGAAATCACATAAAGAAAGCCATATGCTTATTTAAAAAGTTTATAGCTGATTATTTTGTTACAAAGTATTTCCATGTGTATGATTTTTAAAGCCCAAGGTGAAAGTGTGTGTTTTTTTCGCTCTGTATACCCAGGTTTTAAACTGCACTATGACAGCTGAATTTATAATTGTAGAAACAGGAATCAGCAGATGGTGTGGTGGTTAAGGCACTGGATTCCCACATGGCTGACTATAGTTCAAGTCCCTGACCTGGCAGCTTGAAAATCATGTCAGGTGCGTGTGTGTGTGCATGCCCAAAATCCTGAGAGAGGAGACTGGAGAATAGATTGCAGCGTGGCCATCTCTCTTAGGGGGTTATTTCTCACTTTACCCTCTTGTCTCTCTGACAAGTGCACACACCCTATGGCAATAACCTAAAATAACAGTGATAGTAGTAATAACATAGTTGTAGAAACAAGAGTAAATTCTTTAAAAACTAGCAGTACTGAGGCCACTAATCTCATTGGCTAGTCAGTGTCTTCAGGAGTAATCACACCTTTTGGGGCCTACAAAGACTTTCCAACGGAGACCCAGCAGATAGGTGGTTCAAGCAGCAGATCAGTTTCCAGAATCTCAACACCATGAGCACCCTATCAAAATGTGATCTGAGAATACTGTGTCTTAAAGGTCGTACAGGTTCAGGATCTTCTTTTTTCCTTTGCTTTCATGTAAAAAAAAAAAAAAAAGTCAATCTCTCTCAATGATACAATTTCTGGGATGAGAGATCTCCATGATTCCAATAAAGACAAATGTGAAATATTGTTTTTGTTGGTATTGACAAAGCAAATGCTAGGCCAGCCCATAGCACAGTGGTTAAGCTCTGTGCATAGGTAGTCTGATCTCATATGGCCAATCATAATTTGAATCCTGGCCCTAGTGGCTTGAAAAATGTGCTGAACGCATGTTTACGTGTGCACCAAATTCTATCAGGATGGTGAAATGGAGGAGAAGGGACTGCAATGTGCCAGCCCCACTGGGGGATACTCTCTCTCTCTCTCTCTGGCTAGCACATGCACCCTCTGGCAATTAAAAAAAGAAGGAAAAAAGATAAAAAGCAAATGCCTATAATTACTGGGTAAGAATTTTTTTTTTAATATATCGGGGGTTTCCAAATTGTTGCTTTCAAGAAAATTAAAAGGAGTTCTAACTAGCAGATAATTAAAAATACCTTTTGATGATAGGTCACTATGTAATTTGGGGCATATACATGGCAAGCGGTTCAAAGAATTAAGTGCTATTTTGGAACGAAACTAACTACATTTCTAGCTACTATCTTACTGAATAGTCAGAAAAGTCGTGATGTATTTTTCTGTTTTTCTATGCAAAAGTACATCATGACTTTTCTGACAACCCAATAGGTGAAAGATTCCTCAAGACTTACAGTTTTTAAAAAACTTAAATACAGGAATAAGACTGATGCTGTATCCTGACTCATTTTGAGAATAGTCAGATACAGATGCATTGAAAAATAAGACATAGTCAGCTTTTTTTTTTAAAAAAATGCATTATTTTAAATAAGATAATTGTCAAAATGTGTAATATATTTATCTCATTTTGATCAGTTGGATACAAATAATAATTATAGAAATAATATAAATCAGATTTTTTTCCCCCAAAATAAGGCTTCATTTGGAAAGTCACTCAAGAGACACTGACAAAGGAAGGGGCCTAAGACTCAACGGATGGAGTTCAAATGTACAGTCTTCCTGGCCCCACCAGTGGTCTTTGCTCAGGCCCGAAACCTGCATTCTTTGGTAATTCTCCTCCTTAGCTTCCTGGAGAAGAAATCTCTTCCCATAAACCATCTTCATTTTTCTTTTAGAACAGAGCTAGGAAATAGTGAGTTAGTTGGAGATGGATTTTTTTGTTTGTTTTAATTCAAGATAGATCTAATATGTTCAACAAAGTAGGGGGAGCTTGGTCAGAGGTGAAGTGGAAAGGTTCTCTAATATCTGCTTATCATCTTGCTGCAACCAGAAATCCACATGTGGAAATGACGCCCAGGAATACGGTCCTATACGAAGGTGTTCTGTCTTGGCATCATAAATGCTCATCATTGGTCCTCCCGCTAAGGCTCATGCAGCAGGAAGCTCCTCAGGACCTTGGTCTTGAAAGGAGGCTCTGTAAGTCTCACTGTTTTAATGTCGACAGCTATGCCATCGATTACAGAAGAGTGGTTCTCGTATCTTTCCCAGCAGTTTAATTCTGTCCCACACAGTGTCACTAAGCGGATGTCCTCTTCTTGTCTGTCAAATTCACTAAGAAGTTGGAGACTGAGTTTTTGTGACAACTGCCTGTCATCACTGAAACCTCCCACGAGGTGCGCGTCCAGACTTCCACACTGAGTGTGGTCAGAAAAGGATTTTATGGAGTTCATGATCAAGGGGAACTCGGCTTTGGTGTCGGTTCCATCACAATACGTCAAGCAGGTAGCCCCGCTACCTCCAGCAGAGGATGGGCTCGAACCAGGTCCCCGGTAGACTACTGCAGCTGCACACGTGGCCCCTCTACCAACTGCGGCATCGCAGCAGTGGCAGCCCTGGCAGGTCCAGGGAGGCAGCGGCCTCCCCTGCCAGGGACTGCCCATCACCAGTCAAAAGATTTTTTTAAAATAGTAATCGTCGTGGTCACTGAAAACAATGTAAGTTTGCATTAATATTCAACTTATATACATATTTTGTTTCAGAAAACCATGATGGCATAAAGACTTTTGATCATGTAATATATTAGGTTAAAATTCTAGGGAGAAAGTAAAGTGAGGAAGAAGGAAAATTTTTCAGTTATTAAAAAATAATGTCTTGGGGCCAACCGGGGGGCATTGTGGTTAAGGTGCGTGCACGTGTGTGCCCAAAATTACAAGAGGAGAATGGAGAAGGGATTGTATTGCGGCCATCCCTCTCGAGGGTGCTTTCTCACCTCTGTCACTCCAGTGAGCACACCCTTCTATAGAAAATTAAAAATTAAAAAGTTATACTAGAAAATATAGATTTCACTGTCAACAACCAACCAAAACACTGTCAAAAACCATAAAATTAAGGGAACCAGCAGTTAGCGTAATGGCTATGTCGCTGGACTCCCACGTAGTCAACCGCGGTTCGCGTCCCGGACCCGGTGGCTTAAAACTCATGCCAGGCGCGTGTGCATTCATGCCCAAGATCCCGAGAGGAGAATGGAGGAGAACGGATTGCGGCATGGCCGTCCCCCCTGGGGGGTGATTTCTCGCTTTCTGTCTCTATGTCTCTCTCTGTCTGTCTGGCGAGCGCACGCGCCCTATAGCGAAAACCTCTCCAAAAAATTTTTTTAAAAACCATAAAATTAAAAAAAAAAAAAAAAAAAAAAAAAGAGTGTGTCTGGGCTTGGCCTCCGCAGCACAGTCCACAGCATACTATCCTGTAGTGCTGGAAACCTTGAGTTATTAGGGTCCCTGGGGGTCTGACAATACCCTGGGTAGGGGACACACATTAGGGTGGCCGAGGTCCTAAGGAGCTGGAAGACTGGAGAAAGGTGATCATGTTAGGTTGTCAAGAAAGTCATAACACATTTTTGCATTGACGAACATAGAAAAATATGTCATGACTTTCCTGACAACCTAGTAGAATGGTAAGACCTTGTTGAGAATTGTCTCATTCACACATACTCTCTATCATGGAAAAAAATGTGCTCGTCTTTTTAGTATAGATCAATTTTAGTAAAGGTATCAAATCTTCATGATACATTTCACTTGGTGCATTAAAAAAAATGGAAGAATTTTAGGGGCCTTTAGATGGTGTGATGGTTATGTCACTGAACTCCCACAGGGCTGACCACAGTTTGGGTCCTGGACCCGAGGGCTTGAAACATGCCTGGCACATGTGCGTGTATGCCCAAAATCCTGAGAGGAGAATGGAAGAGGAGGGGTTGCAATGTGGCCATCCACACGGGGGGGTGATTTCTCTCTTTCTGACTCTCTGTCTCTCTGTCTCTCTAACTAGCACATGCATCCTCTAGCAAAAATCTCTCTCAAAAAAAGGTAAGAATTTCAAATGTCAATATTTACAATATGCTAGAAATTACATCATATACAACTATTAAAATACAAAAATTTAGATATTTGAAATTTAGAAGCATAATTAACCCTTGGGAATGCTGGGAGGGTACAGAGTTTCTCAAACTTGTGTTCTAGACACCACAGCAAACAGATCTACCCTGGCCGGTCAGTAGTTACATAACACCTGCAGATGCCCAGGTTATTAATGTGCTGTCCAAACTGCTGATGTCCAGGGCTCCAGTTAGAGCCCCAGGGTGGGTAGCACTGAGGAGGTCCCAGTTCCTGAGATGGACCAGGTAGCCTTCAGGGAGATCCCAGCACAGGAAGTACAAGGACTGTATCTGACACGGACACTTTGAGCCGGGCTCCCCTTCACACCAGTTCTTGCCAGTACAATGGTTCAGAGGTGCAGATTATCTGTACGCATGCATTACTAATGTAACTGTACTATACTCGCAACTTAAATTCTTACATTTTGGGGTAAATTTGCCCAGTGTTATCACTTCCTTCCACTTATTTCCTTCTGAAGTCCATCTATGACAATGGCTTGAAGACATGTAGATTGGATAAGGCTTCACAGAGGAAGGGACAGAATTAAATTTGTGCCCAGATAGCAACTTGGGAGAAGAACAGCAAATTACTCACCACAAAACACACAGAGACACACATACACGCATGTGCACACACACATTACATGCACAATTCTGATGCTAACCACCTGGAATTAGTGCAGGCTTCACAAGTTCAGGGCACAGTCTCCCACAAGATTGCCTTCCCTTCGGACACCAGCTTCCAGTGTGGTGATGCCCCAGGCTACCCACATGTGAATGAGTGACATGTCTGACAAGTCCCAAAGCTCCCACAACCTCTTATGAGTGATAACTTGCTAGAATGACTCACAGAACTCTGGAAAACACAGTCCTTATAACTACAGTGTTATTACAGGGGATGAAACTCCGGAACAGCCAAATGAAGAGACACATAGGATCAGGCCTGGAAAGTCCTGTACTCAGAGCTTCTGGGCCCTGAGGCCTCCTCACTGTTATGGCACAGCAATGTGCCAACCAGAAACCTCACCCAGTGTTAGACACATAGAGGCTTTATTGTGTTTAGGTAAGCTATGATTAAATCAATGGTTACACAACTGAACTCACTTTCCAGCCCCCTCTCCTCCACGGAGGTTGGGCAGATAAAACTTGGCTCAAAGCCCCAAATCTCTAATCACCTGATTGGTCTTTGTGGTCTAAGCAGTCATTTCATTAGCGTGTGTTCAAGGGGGGCCCATTGGGCCCACTGTGAATGATGAAGACACTCTCCTACTCAAAGATTTAGAGGTTATAACAAAGATTAGAAAATTCGGTGGGCCAACACAACTCTCTGCATCTGGCCTCTTTCCTCCCTTGGAACGTAAATAATAAACCTTTTATATCCACTTAAAGGAAAAGATTAGTGGCTATAATCAGCAGATGGTGTAATAGTTACATCGCTGAACTACCATAGTTAACCATGGTTTGAGTCCTGGACCCAGTGGCTTAAAACTCACAGCAGGCATGTGTGTGTGCGCAAGCCCAAGATCCCAAGAGGAGAATGTAGAAGAGAGGATTGTGGTGTGGCCATTCCCCCCACCCCTGGGGAAGGGGTGATTTCTCACTTTCTGTCTCTCTGTCTCTCTGTGTCTCTGGCAAGTGAATATACCCCATAGCAAAAATCTCTCTCTCAAAAAAAAAATAGCAAATTATTTATTATGCAGCATTGCTTTTAAAACCTTTCATTGTTTCTCATTATCTTCAGGATCTATATCAACATGGTCTATGTGGTCCCACGTGATTATTTTTTGATCCTTCTTAATCAGTCTTATTTCCCCTTTTACTCCTTGTCACAGACACACTGGACTTCTTTCACTTCACAAACATTAGCCTCCTATCTGTCAAACAGCCCTTTCCATATGATAGTTTATTTTCTTGAGGCTATCTCTGCCCTCAACTTTTCTTATAAATACCACAGATACTGTATAAAATAAAATAAATACCCAGATACTAATATCTTAGCCCAAATATTACTTCTGAAAGTCTCTCCACCTCTCCTATGTCTCAGAATAGGTCCCAGGCTCCCCATTGCAAGGTTTTATAAAATCCTTACTTTTCCATCATGTCATTGTTTACACACCTAATTAAATGCTTAAGTGTGTAATGAGTTGTTTATTGCCTAGGGGATAAACAATAGGAGATCCTCTATGGGAATGGAAATTCAATAAGGTCAGATACTATAATATATTGCCAGGCTTAATACAATACCTGGTGTATGATACTTTCTTGATATATAATTGTTGAGTGAAAGAATGAAATTAGCAAGTGAATCAATGCTGATTTTAAGCATTGTTAAGGACCCCCATCTTTTCAATAGTGAAAACTCCCAAGATCTGCATTATCTGTCTCAAACTTTTCATGATTTATATATGGGGACTGTGCAATTGTTTTTTAACCTCTGCAGGGTGCCTGACACATTATTGCCAAGTTACTACCGCCATTTCTTTTCAGATCAGCCCCAAATTGTACTCTTTTTTACTCCCCAGGGAGTGAGGTTGTCCCTGACTCTGAAGACTTATCAGTTGCTTTATTTTCCTCGTTTTTCTCTTTTCCCCAATGAATCAGGGTCTACTTAGAGCCCATAAATAAAATTTAAGTCTGCCATATACGATCATCTAATTAGCAGCAACTGTCAAATATGTAAAGATTTGATTTCTCTAAAGCCCTTAATTATGTCATCTAATAATCTCAGTTGTTCTCAATTCTGGTTACATATTAGAATTACTTGGCGATACCTTCAAAATTAGCTTGTGTCCTATTAAAGGCAAATTTCTGTTTGATGAACTCCATGATTAGTCTATTGATATAGATACCAGGTAGTTGTAATGTTCAGTCAGTTGTAATCTGCTGGAGTAACTATTTTTTAAAGAGATTTTTGGTACATAGTTTGTGCACTCACTGGAGAGACAGAGAAACAGAGAGCAAGGCATAAATAACCCCCAGGGGAGATGGCCATGCCACAATCCCTTCTCCTCAATTCTCCTCTTGGGAATTTGGGCATGTATGCACAAGTGCCTGGTATGAGTTTCAAGCCTCCAAGTCCGGGACTCAAACTGCAGTTGGCCATGTGAGAGTCCAGCGATGTAACCAATACACATCTGCTGGACCCATGATTAAACTATTAATCACAGTAATGGCTGGTTACATAAATTCATTCCCATCAAAGGCTCAGGTCATATTTTCTAGTTTCCTAATTGCTTAACCTGGTTACGATGCAAATATATTTTCCAAAAAGGAGTAGTGCCTGTATAGAAAGCCCTTGTGGGGCTGGCAGGTGTCATGGTGGTTAAGACTCTGGACTCCCACATGGCTGACTGCAGTTCGAGTCCTGGACCTGGCAGTTTGCTTTCTCACTTTCTCTCTCTCTCTCATCAAATTTTTAAAAAATGATAAATAAATAATTCTAAAAAGAAAAAGAAAGTCCTTGGGTGGCTGCCCAATTCACAAAAATCCACTTTTCCAAGAATATATGGGGTTGGCTAAGTCTACATATTATAACCCTGACCTGCTAAGCAAACTTAACTAACACAGAAATGGATCATTGGAACTGTCGTTCAAGTAACTTCTCTTCAGAGTTTAATATTTGTAAAAAAAAGAACTAAGCAACAGTATTCTGTTGTTGCTTTCTGTAGCATTTGCTGATTTCCTTGGTGTAAATACTCACCCCGTAGCCAATTTCAAGCTTCTAATGTAATAGCATTCAGTTTGTGACACTCCCAAGCACATCACAGTTGGTTCTCCCAAGTTGCTAGGAGCCAACTCCAGGGAGTTGAGTCATTTTAATGTCAGCACTTTAGAAAAAAATCAAGTCTACTTCCTGCCCTGATTCTTGCATTTCTCAGGGATAAGGAGTGTGATTCTGAGACATCTACCTCCACCACTTATTTTCCTTCCAATAAATTATTTTCTGTGTGTGCTTATGCTAATTACAAATAGTGTGTTTGTTTTTAATTTTTAATTTTCTACAGATTGCATGCACTTGCTGGAGAGACAGAGAGAAAGAGGGAAAGTGAGAATGTACCCCCCCCCCCCAGGGGGAGGGCCACGGTCCCTTTTCTTCCATTCTCCTCTTGGGATTTTGGGCATGCACACACAGCATTTTTTTTTTTTTTTTTTTTTTTGAGAGGTTTTTGCTATAGGGCGTGTGCACTCGCCAGACAGAGAGACAGAAAGCAGGAAATCACCCCCCAGGGGGGATGGCCACGCCGCAATCCCTTCTCCTCCATTCTCCTCTCGGGATCTTGGGCACGCACGCACACGCGCCCAGCGTGAGTTTAAGCCACCGGGTCCGGGACTCGAATCGTGGTCGACTACATGGGAGTCCAGCGACATAGCCATTACGCTAACTGCTGGTCCCTACACAGCATGTTTTCTCAAGCCACCAGGACTGGGGCTCAAACCACAGTCAGCCATGTGGTATCTAGCACCTTAACCACCAAGCCACCTGGTGGCCTACAGCAAGTTTTTATTATGTACAATAAAAGGAACTAAAATAGTATGCTCACTCTTTAATATATTAACATTTTAATTTGAGTAAGCTTCTCAGATGCTCAGGCAAGCAACCTTCCAAGCCCCAGTGAGAAGGAGAAAAATACTTTAGAAAGAATGATAGACAGAAGAGTCCCAGTTAGGGGGTCACTCAAAGATGGTAGCTCAAAGACACTATGTGCTTGCAGGGAGACACTGAAGAGAGCAATCTTGGGTGGAGTGGAGGACAAGAGAATGCTTAAAAACAAATCTAATGTTCAGAATTCTGCCCAGCATGGCTCTGGCCCTCTCTACCTCCTTTGGAAAGAATTGCTCAAATTTTTTAAATGGGGGAAGCTAGGTTTGTTTATTACAAGTACTTGTCACCTTAGATTCTTTAAAGACGCTGAGATGTTACAGCTTAAGGAGTAGAAAAAAGAGTCGGGGAAACAAATTGGATAAGAAAAATCATGTCTGATACGCTTCCCAAATAAAAAGAATACTAAGGCATTATGTATCTCAAAGTTTACAAAATTGTCTACAGAATGGTGTATATATTGGGACCAGCTCACGGGTTAGTGGTTAGAGTGATAGGATGTCACACAGCTGATTACACGGTTTGAATCTCAGCCTCTGTGGCTTGAGAAACACACTGAACATGTATGCGTGCTTGGAATCTTGAAAGGACGTTTTGATTGTGCCAGAGATGGAGGAGAAGGGATTATGGTGTGACCATTCCCGGGGGTGGGGAGGATGGATGCTTTCTCTCTGTACATCTCTTTCTGGCAAGCACACATACCCTCTGGCAAAAATTTTTTTTTAAACATGAACGTGTATATAGTAAATATGATAAACTATATATGTTACTGGGGAGAAAATGATATTTTAGTGCTCATTATTATAATGGAGAATAGAAATTTTTAATAGAATAGAAATTGGGAATAGAAAGTTTGACAAAAAATAAGGATGTCAGTGTGAAACTAACACTTATTATAATTGTTCATTCAAACTTCTGACTATTGGGGCTTAATTATTTTAACAGATGTCAATTATATGCACATCAATAAATATATTACCTATAAATTTGGTTCATTTATTTTCCTAACTTATCTTCATAATACATAGCTCACATAGTTAAGACTCATGTTTGCCTACTCAAACTTTTAAAAATTACTAGAACTTTTGTTCACATCTGCCATTCCCCATGTTACTTTAGGGTACTCACTCACTCTTTTTTTTTTTTTTTTCTTTTTTTAAGGTTTCTGCCATAGGGTGTGTGAGCTCACCAGAGATAGACAAAGACAGTGAGAGAGAGGGAAAGTGAGAAATCACCCACCAGGGAGGATAGCCATGCTGCAATCCCTTCTCCATTCTCCTCCTGGGATTTTGGGCACACATGCACATGTACCTGATGTGATTTTCAACCTGCCAAGTCCAAGACTAGAACCACAGTCAGCCATATGAGAGTCCAGCACCTTTACCACCAGGCCACCTTCTGGCCCCCACTCATTCCTTCTGATCCTGTATTTCTTCAACAGAAAATGACAATTAAATGACTAAACCCTATTCTAGTGCTAATAGTGTATAAATTAAATATACTTTCACATAAAAATTTTCATGTATGTTCTGAGACAATAGGGAGAGAAATTATACAAATAAATTATTTTTAATAATTATTTTATTTATTTATTTATTCTTTCATTTGACCAGAAAGAGACAGAGACAGAGTAAGAAAGCAAGCTGCCTGGTCCAGGACTTGAACCGTGTCTGCCATGTAGAAGTCTAGCACCTTAACCACCATACCACTTGCCGACCCCTTAAATCGTCTTTTATAAAGATCACACTTTAGAGCCAGCAGATGGCATAGTGGTGGTTATGTCGCTGGACTCCCACATGGTAAACTGGGATTCTAGTACCAGACTCTGTGGCTTGAAACTCACACAGGGTGTGCGTGTGCATGCCCAAGATCTCAGGAGGAGAATGGAGAAGAAGGGATTGTGATGTGGCCATCCCCCTTGAGTGTAATTCCTCACTCTCTCTCTCTCTTTCTATTCTCTCTTTCTCTCTCTCTCTCTCTCTCTCTCTCTCTCTCTCTGTCTCTCACAAGTGTCCTAAGGCAAAAACCTCTTAAAAAAATAAAAAGGTCACTCATGAAAAATGTTCTGGGTAATATTAGCCTAGCATTCAAACACAGCATAATTCAATCCTACAAGAATCAGTTCTTGAAATATAGAGAAGATAAAATAGAAAGGTGATAGAAGGGTCCTATACTTGTTTCAGTATTCTAACTCGGTCATAAAAATATATTCTTTAAAAATATACATACAGAGAAAGAACCTAAGGGAGATCTCCAAGGACTTTGTAAGTCCTTAAAACCTCCCAGTGTTGATAATATATTATATTTTCCTCATTCAGTGGTTCTTTATTTTTTTTAATTTTTTACATTTTATCACGTCTTTACAGTATATATTTCTTTTTCCCACACAAATATCATGCATGTCAGTCAAGACAAGGATATTACTATATACATTAGCATCAACAAATAGCTTCCCATTTTTTGTCAATTAAGCATACTTTTACCCATCTGTTCCTTCCCCTTCCCCCTCCCTCCCTTCCATACTAAACTTTTTTTTCCCCACATTTTATTGATCCATGAAAGATCTTAAAGTATGGACAAAATTAGAATCTAGTGACAAGTGCGCTGTAATTTTCTTCTGAAACAATTTTTTTCTCTCTCCATTCCCCCTTTTACTAAAGAGAGATATAAACTAACTTATTTGAAAAAAAAAAAAAAAAAAGTAGGTTAATCTCAATTTGGTCTGTTATTTGCACAAAGTCCCATAAATATTCGATGTCTGATGCAAGGCAACAGATACTATTGTATTATTAGATGTTGGCTGGTCTCTGTAATTACCAAGCCCTCTGTATTGCTTCTATTTGGTGGTGATCCACACCCAAGTTTGGGGACCAACGCCCTGTGCTAGTCACCCTTTCACTGTCCTTGATCAGTAGTTCTCAAAGGTTTTTGCACATTAAAATCACCAGGGAAGCTTTAAAAACTCCTTGTTTCCAGGTCACACTCCAAACTGATTGAAACCGAATCTCTGGAAGGGAAAGCCAGGTGTTAGAATTCCTCAGGTGATTCCAGTGTCTTGCCTGGGAACTGGTGTCCTCTACCAGTGCTTCTGAAAGTTTAATGTGCATAGAAATTTTGTAGGAATATTGGCAATATACAAATTTTAATTCAGAAGGTTTTGGATGGGACATAAAATTCTGCATTTCTTTTTTCTTTTTTTTGAGAAATTTTTGCTATAGGGCACATGCGCTCACCAGAGAGACAGAGAAAGACAAAGAGATAGAATGCAAGAAATCACCCTCTCAGGGGGATGACCATGCCTCAATCTCTTCTCCATTCTCCTCTCAGGATTTTAGGCACATACTCGCATGCACCAGGAGTGAGTTTCAAGCTTCTGAGTCTGAGTTGTGAACCATGGTCAGCGATGTCACAATCCAGCAATGTAACCATTATGCCATCAGCTGGTCCCCAGATTCTGCATTTCTAACAGGCTCTCAGGAGATGCTGTTGTTGGTGGTCTGAAGGTCACACCTGAAGTCCTGGATGACAAATTCATGTCTTATTCTCTTTCCTATATCCCCAGCATCTAAAAGATAAATCAAAAGTATGTATTCGGAGGTGGTAGGTTAGTAGAATGCTGTTCTATGACAGTGCCATATGGGAATGTCCTGGGTTCAAATTCCAGGTTGACCTGAACACCCACTAGGCATGCCCTTCATACTGACCAGCTAGAAAATCTGAAGGGGGATCATAGCATGACAAAACCCACTGCTCCCGCCTCCCGCAAAACAAAAACAAAAACAAAAACAAAACAAACAAACAAACTTTTTTAAAAGTGTATCTTTGGAGATAGAGAAGACATGGTAAAGAACAAATGCTTGATTTTGAGAGTGCTGCTAATCATTTAAAGCAATTTATAGCTGGAACCGATAGTGAACGGAAGGCTCTCTTTGCATACCGTGATCAATTGATCATTGGAATGGTACGATAAATGTCCAGGGAAACAATATTTAGAAGTTAAGTCTGAATGAGACAGATAGAGCTTTGAAAAGACACACTAACAAAGAGACTCTGAAAGCCAATACTTGTACATAAGAATTGTTAAGAGATCTGGCTCCATAACACAGTGGTTAGGGGGCCAACCCCACATGGCCAACCTCAGTTCAAATCCCAGCCCCAGCAGTTTGAAAAACACACCACACATAGGTGCCCAAAATCCTGATGGGCTGAAGAAATGGAAAAAAGGGATTGTGGCATTATTTCACTCTATTGTGAGGTGCTTTACCACTCTCTCTCTCTCTCATTCTCTCTCTGGCAAGCACACAAACCCTCTAGCTGTAAAAAGAAAAAAAGAAAACAAAAAGAATGGTTGAGAGAAATAAATGAATGAACATATGGCTTATGAGAAACTTTTCCTGATGAGAAATTCCTACTGTACTGAAGAACTCAATTTTAGGAGTAGTGTTCTATGAATTCTAAGTTCAAAATGTTTTGTTTTGTTTATTTATTTATATGAAAGAGAGAGACAGAGACAGAGACAGGGACAGAGAGACAGTCACCTTCAACAAGATTCTCAGTCTGCAATCCGCTCCCAGAGTCAGCTGGCCTGGGTTACAAATATTTATGTGTATCGGCAAGCTCAGGGAGGTCCTGGGACACGAACCCAGTCCCTTTCCCATGTGAGTCCAGTGGCATTAACACTACCCCATACCCTGGCCCCACTAAGTTTAGTTTCGTACTTACTATATATTGTGACATTGTGATAAAAATTCTTTCAATCTACTTAAATAAACCTAAGCTTGCTTGAACAATAGGAAACTGAACAAGATTGATTTTCATTAAATTTTGCTGATTGGAGAAATAACTCATTTGCTTTTCTGCACTTTAATTTTGAATTAAAACACTGGCAAGACTGTGTAATACATGTGTAGTGAATTTTAGTGACGGGTACCGTGTGTGATGGTCCCAGTGCAGCTCTTTATCCTCTGTGTTGTTCTGTTACCATTTTTTACCCTTCTTTCCATGCAAATGCCATGTTGAAACATGTCCCAATAATTGCTCTTACTAATTACACGCTGTAGAGCTCCCAAAGCGTGTGTCATGGAACACGGGAATAGCCAGATTTTCTACCATTTTGCTTAAATCGCACTGGGAAATATTTCATACATTTCTTTCTCTTGGAGATTTATCCTGCATATTGGCACATTACTAAAGTTTCTTACAAAAAGTTAAAATTGAAAATAACAAAACTTCACAGCCTTTCTAGGTCACTGCTTTCCCAACCTATTAGTCCACAGAACCTATGACCATCGCGAAGTTCTCCCCAGCACCAACACACATGGGCGTCCCCAGCACACAGTTGTACCGCTGGTTAGACGCAGGGACCGAGTAACGGAGGTAAAGGGAGTCAGAAGACATTATGGATACTCAAGTCCTTTCACTCTTGTTTCTGCCCCCTCAAAAATACCTATTCAAATACAAAATGCATGAAAACTCTTTCTGATAAGAACGGGTTTCAGGTAATTAAAAGCCCAGAATAATTAAATTATAGTCTATATTTAATTAGTGCTTTATAGTACTTAAGTGAATTTTTCTTCTACTGGAAAGCATGACTTCATGAGTTGATTACCTAAAAGTAATTTTCTAAGCAATAATTCTGTCTCTATCGAAACATTCATTTGAGAAGTGGGAGAACTTTGTTTCCTTAATCAAATTACACTGTGCCTATCCTGCATCTCCTTTTCCTAATGAAAGAATAACAGCGACATTACAATCTACAAACTAATGAAATTGTGAAATAAACCCTGAGGGAAATAAAAATCTGGAGCCCTCATGGAAACTTAGGATGAGACCCTATTTAGCAAAGTCCACTACTATAGTTAGACTGGACTGCTTGATTGCTAGTCTATGTCCATTTTATTTATTTATTTAAATTTTTACCTGAGGTCCTGTGCACTCATCAGAGACAGAGAGGGAAGGTGAGAAAGGATCCTCTGGAGGGATGGCCATGCTGCAATCCCTTCTCCTCTTAGGATTTTGTGCAGGCATGCACACACACAGGTTGTGTTTTCTAGCTGCTGGGTCTAGGACTAGACTTTATAGTTGGCCATGTAGAATCCAGCTGCCTTAAACCCCATGCCACCTACCAGCCCCATCAAAAAAATGTTATGCTGTTCTTTCTTTCTTCGCCTTTGCTCCTTTCCTTCTTTTTACCTTTTCTCTTTCCCTGCCTCCTTCCTTCCTCCCTTCATTCCTTTCTCCCTCCCTCCCTCCCTCCCTTCCTTCTTTTCTCCGGTCTGGGTCTTATGGGTTTGTAACCAATTTATAGGCACACCACAGCAAACCTACAGACAGACGCTGATTTTGTTTAATGTAACCAACCCAGGACAGTCCGTCCAGTCTCTGATTTCTGGCATTTCGCCTCTAGAGCCTGGGAACTGATGGAATTACTCTGATGGGCCACTCCGTATTAAAGTAGCAGATGCCACAGTCAAGAGGAGCCAAGAACACAATTCCGTGCCGTGTGCTGGGATTAGTAGTACATGATTGCTCTGGCTGAAAATAGCAATAAAGGAAAGCCAAGACACAGAGGGAAAGGGACAAGAGCCAGAGGAAATACAAAAGCAGAAAAAGACAGGACTAAAAGAGACCCACGGCAAGGCCAGCCCTCATTCAAAATGGTGGCATAAAAAGCAAACAGCAACTCATCTGGCAACCAGGAAAAATAGAACAAATAACAAGTAAACTTACAACAGAGAGGGGGGTAAATGGCCTCTGGGCCTCCAAAGTGTAGCAATGAAGGCATTCATTTATTTAACCATTCATTCATTCATTCAACAAATACTGGAATTATCTCTGGGGGAGAAGCCTAATGGATTCATTGTCAAATTCCCACTTCCTCTCATCTGCTCAGGGGACCAAAGTAATTAAAATCTCTGATCAGCTGCAACAAGGATAAAGGCACAGAAATTTTCTAGCCTTAGGCGTGTGAAACTTAACATAGCTAGCACAGATGAAGGTGGAGTTTTTATGAGAAGGGATGCCAGCCAGGACACTATGGTCCCTGCCTCCAGCCTCCACATATGAGGGGAACACAAAGCCCTTCTCCTGACTCCAGATGGTCCATAAGCGCTGATGAAGAAAGAATCCCAGAATCGACAAAGAAAACCTTGCTTTGACTGAATTTTTCCAGGACTTCTGAAATTAAGTATGACTTGGGTAGATTTGGGACTGAAGACAGAAGTCAGTTATCAAAAAAGTTTAGGGACCAGCAGATGGCATAATAGTTATGTCACTGGATTCCCACATAGTCAACTGCAGTTTGAGTCCCAGACACAGTAGCTTAAAGCTTACACTGGGTGCACGTGCGTGCATGCTCAAAATGCTGAGAGGAGCATGCAGGAGAAGGGATTGTGGTGTGGCCATCCACCTTGGGGGTTGATTTCTTGCTTTTTGTTTTTCTGTCTCTCTCTGTCTCTCCAGCAAGCACACATGCACTATAGGAAAAAATCTCTCTCTAAAAAAAAAATCAAATACATTTTTTATACACTGAGGCTTATGCCCTAGGAGAGTTGTGTTCCTAAATTTGGTTTAATAGAAATAATGTAAAGACATTTCATTCCAAAATTTTTTAGTTAAGATTTAAGGACAGGATGCAATACCTCTGTTTAACAATAATAAAAAAGTTTCCATAAATCTATTACTTTCATGTTTTCATAAATTTAATACTTTCTTACTTTTGAAAGAACAATTTATTTTAGATGCAAAGTCTCATATTTAAATCTGACAATTAAAATAGACTTTTCAGAAACCATCTTACAATCCCATAGTTTTTAATTTAGTTTTACAATGTTCAGCTGGTAATGTGAATACAAATGGTGACTCAATTACTTTTCAAATGAAATACCGTGATGAATATATTCATTTTCTCCTGTCAGGGAATTATTATTGCCTTAAATTTAATCTAGTTCTGCACATGCTGCAGGAATTTTCATGGCTAAACTGTTTTAAATTATCTTAACTTATGATTCATCCACCATGAAAAATGAATGTACTCTACCCACAATAAGACAAAATGGCATGTAGTAGATTGGAGATGACTTGAAATTTGATTTTCTAGAGATATTTTATTAAAACATTTCTCTTGGGTGGCTAAAAATCATACCCCTTGACTCCCTTCCGGGGGCGGGGGGGTGGTTGTGTAGGAGACTGACCTGAGCAGGTAGTGTGTGTCCTTGTTCCTTCCTTCAGCAAATACAGAATTAAGCACATAAGAGATCAAGGCCTGGGACTCTGAGAGAATGATGAAGAGCAAATCAGCCTTCAGTTGTACAAGTCCACAAAGGAAGGACCAGCCTTGTTTTCTAGGAAAAAACTGGCCACAGATCCAGGGTGAGAGCGCATTTACTCTCTGCCCTGGTTTGAAATAGCCTCTACATGGTAGAAGGAGCACAGGATCCCGACTATAGTGGAAACAGATCAGAAGTCTGCAGGCAAATCTAACGACATGAGACCAAGACAACATGGTTAAACTTGCATTAGCCTTACACATATGAAGACTATGTACAGGGGCCAGCTTCGTGGCACAATGGGTACACTGCTCAAGGAGAAGACAGATTCCACAAGATGACCACAGTTCAAGTCCCCAGCCTGCTCAGTCTGAAATACACAGCACACTCTCAAGTTCTTACGATATGATGGGTTGGAAGACTGGAGGAAGGGGATTGCAACATGACCAGACTCTTCAAAGGTCTCTCTCTGTCTTGCACAAGCACATGCTCTATCATGAATAAAGGGGTGGAAATTATACATACACTTTGAAATTCAAAATCTTATTCCAAAAGTGACTATCAATGTCTCATACTTATCTCTAGTTGGAAGTGTGTATAGATGGACAAATACCAAGAACCGGAAGATAGAAAAGCATCTTTTAGGTAAGAGGATCAGCTTGTTCTGCCTTAGTGAGCTCGTCTTCCCTCAGCAATGGTTTGGATAATATGAGTTGTATTGGCTCACATTGTATACTAGGAAACAACTTATAAAGGAGAAACTCCTTTCCCACATAGGCCATTGGCAAATGTGAATTTAGAACTTCCAGTGAAATGTGGCGTTGGAAAGATTGTCCCCTCTGTGCAGTATCCAAAAATTTCTTTTGTGAGTAGAGAGCATAAGGTAGTAGGAGGCAGTGTTATAAGTCTAAGGATCAATCAACCTCGAAATACTTGAGAGTTCTTAGAAATTAATCATGAGGGCCAGTAGATGGCATAGAGGTTACATTGCTGAACTCCTACATGGCTGACCGTGATTCAAGTCCTGAACCTGGTAGCTTGAAAACCATGCTGGGTGCATGTGCATGTGTACCCAAGATCCCAGGAGGAGAAGGGATTCCAGCATGGCCATCTATCCTGGGGGGTGTGGGTCGGAGGGTTCTTGCTTTCTGTCTCTCTTTGTCTCTCTGGCAAGCATATGCACCTTATAGCAAAAAGAGAAAAAAATAAATAAAAAAAACTCTCTCTCAGAAATGAAAATAGCAGTAAGGGCAGACTATTAGAAACCAATGCAATTTGAAATCAGCACTCTAACACAAGCAATCAGAACCCTGATAAATCATACCCGTGTGGTTACACTTCCATGGACATTATCATAGAATCTCTGATGTTCCAGCCTTTGTGGCCTTTTATCATGGAATCACGCTTCCTTCATCTTCTGAAATGAATGTCCTTGAAGACAATCACTTACATAGAAAGCAGTTAAACTAAAATTTAAAATACAATTCAAAGGTAACCTTTTTTATTATTATTAATTTATCTTTTAACATGGAGGAATGTTCTTCAGGCTTCTTCATTTCTGCTTGAAACTCCACAGAGAGCTTAACAAAGTAGAAAATCCAGCAGTTTTTGAAGCCACTAAATGAGTCACATTTTTTACAAAGAAGGCATTTATACAGAATATATAGCTTTTTACCTTAAAGTCTTAATATAATGTGCAGTTTTTTCTCTTGGTAAAAGCTTGATATTATTTTTACATTTATGTATTCATGTATTTCTAAAGAGAGAGAGAGAGCAAGAGCACCCCCCCACCAGGATCTTAACGCTGTGATCTACCCTCAGCCTTCAGCTAGCCCCCCCATCGCAGACAAGAGCATGTCTGGTATACTCAGGGAAGTCTCCAGACTTGAACTTGGAATCTTCCCATGTGGAACTGGCTTACAGAGTGTGTTTAACCATCGTGTCACCATCTGGCCTTAGAAAGCTTGGCTTTCTTGGTTTAGTGCTGTTTTTTTGTTTTTGCTATAGGGCATGAGTACTTTCTGGTGGGAGAAAGAGAAAGAAAGAGAGAGAGAGAAATTACCCACTGGGGGGATGGCCATGCTGCAATTCCCTCTACTCCAGTCTCCTCTAGGGATTTAGGGCATGCATGCACACACACTCTGCATGTTTTTCAAGCTGCTGGGTACAGGACTCTAACCATGCCATGTGGGATCCAGCCACTTTAACCACCATGTCACTGGCTGGCCTAAAAGCTTGACTTGAAGAGCTTTAAAGCATGAACATGCTGGGGAAAATTGTGCATGAACCCACACAACTTCCTCTGACTTCATTCTCCTACTTACTGGTCATGGATGAGTTGATTAGCATTAAAAGAACACACATTGTGGGAGAACAGACTATATGTCTGCATCATCGTTATTGTGACAGCATATGTAATGATGATAGTCATTGCTAAGTCTTATTACCTGTGGAAAATCTACTTCCAACCAACTATATATAATGTTTTGTTTTGTTTTTTTCTAGGGGGCACATGTGTTTGCCAGAGAGACAGAGTGAAAGAAAAAGGCACCTCTCATGGGGAATGGTCACGTTGCAGTCCCTTCTCCATTTCTCTCTCCTAATGGGATTTTGGGCAAGCATGCACACACACTTGGCATGTTTCTTAAGCCACCCAGCTAGGACTCAAACCCCATGGTGAGCCATGTGGGATCCAGCTGCCTCATAAAAAAAATAAGCAAATTGTTGCAAAGTGATAAAATATCCAATAAAATTGAGCTATAAAAAATTATTCTATCAAAACATCAGAACTACTTCACAAGATGCATTGTAGCTCTCATACTTGAGACAATTGTGCATTAGGAATGATTCGGAGGAAAAATTAACCCAGATGGGTGAGCAGCAGTGTAGCCAGATCAACACTCCCTGGGTAGCTTCCCTAGTGACTGCACAGGGACCAGCGATTTTAGGGCAAAGACTATCTGTTCCTTTCTGCGACTTACAGAAACCAGGCACTTTGTTCTAAAGAGAAGTGTGATGACATTTTGAAAACTTTGACTCACCACAGAGGCAAATGCAGAACTATGGCCAAGTTGGATCCATCTAACTCTCTCCCACTTGCTAGACAGCTTGAGTAACGCTGAGATCTGTGTTCACAGTCAGATGATTCTAATCCCAAGACAGTTCCTTGCTCTTGTAGGTGAAAGAGAACAGAGAGATGCAAAAGAAGGGGGGTTTCAGTTCTTTAATCATTTGTGCAAATGTACACACACATATGTATATGTGAGTATACGTTTTCCTTCCCAAGAATAAACTTAACATGTCACACGTGGCCTAATCTACCTGCCTTTCTATCAGTATCTTCCTTCACCATCACCGGAGCCCAGAGCCAGACTAAGAAATAAGGAAACTAAGTAAGTGCTCAGGTCGCCCACCTTTGATAGGTGTCAAAACCAGGGCTGAGAGGGCAGATGGTAGCACAGTGATGACAATTGGACCCACATGGGGAAGTCCTGCGTTCACATCCAGGACCTCCCTGTACATACCAGGCACACACATGTGTCTGTGATCTGGGTTGTCTGTGACGAAGGGTGATTGTGGCATGGAAGCTCTTTTGGGTGCATGTCTCTCTCCCTCTTTCTCTCTCCCAGAGAAGAAATAACAAACTAACAAAAACAGGTGCATAACTTAACAGATACGCACCAATATAATTATTCCATTTCCCAAAATGTTGAATGACTTCCATTCTAGTTTCCCTGAGCCCCACAAGTGTCTAGATCACCATCCTTGTCCCCTAGTCCCTCCACTGATACTTCCAGAAGTATCTCACCCCATTCTAGATTTCACCAGGCAGAAAAGAAAAGTTTAATGCCTGGCCCAGGTCCATGTTTAGACCTTGCTCTGTGCTAAGTAAGGCGGCAGTCATTCCAATCGATCTTTAGTACATGTACAGTATGGATTATTAAATAGTACCCATAGCTAAAAGGACACTGGAAATGAACTTTTGTGTGGAAATGGGAAGAATAATATTTGCTGAAATTGTTTTTTCAGGGAGATCTCTCAAAGGAGTTGGGAGGGACAATATTAAGATCCTTGAGGTGGACATTGAAATGAGGCCTTGAGAAGCGGGTTCAAGGTGTGCAGCTGTCTGGGAAGAGTGGGTCTTGTTCCCTGCAGCTTTGGCAAAGACTGTGGTCACAGCTCAATTGCTGAGGAGGTAAAAGAAAGACCATTCTCCCTTTCTCACATGCAGTAGTCAACCTCTCTTATAAACACATTGTGAACAAATATTTGAATAATATTAGTTTGAAAAGGCATGAGTTATCAGTCTTCTGAAATATCAGTATGTTTCAGTCCAATATGGCTTGAGAGGTGTGACACCAACCTCTGCCCTACTCTCTGCAACTTTTAAACCTGCCTCATATCCTGGAACTGATTCTGTCGGCAAGGACATTTAAGGAGGAAGCTCACTGCTCTCTGTAGCTACTTGTATCAGCTTTGCTGCAGGTCTGGTTGCTTCTGCTGTGGCCTCATGCGCTCTGTCTGTTATTAATCTTTGACCATAGATCCACAACCAGACCTGCTGAGTCCATTTCCCTTACCCCATAGTTTCCCCTGGTGTTCCATCTACACTGAAGAGACCATCTATGATACCATGTCTGGTGGATACAGATGGCTTTCCCCTCTGAATCCCCAGGTTCTCCCCATTTTGCACTTCTGCTGGGCTCTCCATCTGCTGCTCTTGTTGGACCTTGTGGATGCTCACCATCGTCCTCTTCCCTCCCCTACTCTTCAGATGCCCTGGTGCCCACATGGTCCTTCTGTGTCCTGATGCCTTCATTGGGCTCTATCTCTAGAGTCTCATCTTTATAGATCTCCTGACACCATGCCTCTTCCCAACCATCACACTCTACTACTCTAACCTTTCTTCGGCCTCTGTCCTTGCATGTGCTGTTCTCTTTGCTTAGGAAGTGATTTCCACTCTGCTAGGCTAACTTCTTCTCATCCTTCAGGACTCAGCATCATGCCACTCCTTCACAGAAGACTTTCCAATTTCCCAGGGCTGAGTGAAGTTAACTTGCCATGTGCTTTCAAAGCATGGGGTCTTACTCCTAGTGCATGCTTATTAAGTTAGTTTATTGTCACCTTTTTGTTTGAGTGTTTCCCCAACTAGAAGTGAGCTTTTTTTTGGAGAGGTTTTTGCTATATGGCGCATGCGCTTGCCAGACAGAGAGAGAGACAGAGACACAGAAAGCGAGAAATCACCCCAGGGGGCATGGCCACACCGCAATCCCTTCTCCTCTGTACTCCTCTCGGGATCTTGGGCACGCACACACATGCGCCCAGCGTGAGTTTAAGCCACTGGGTCCGGGACACGAACCGCAGTCGACGACATGGGAGTCCAGCGACATAGCCATTATGCTAACTGCTGGTACCTAGAAGTGAGCATTTTTATCCTCAACAGCTCACAAAATGCCTGGCACATAGATGACTTAGTATAGTTTTATGTAATAAACTACAACAACAAAAATTAATGGGAATAAGTAATACTTTTAATGCACCTCTATGAAGCAGGTATGTTATTGTCATTCCCATTTTAAAGCTGAGAAAACTGAGTGTTGAGAAATAAATGACTTTCCCAAGATTACATAGCCAAAAAATACAGAAAAGAGTTTCAATTTCAGGAAATTATTGTTGGTGTTTTCATTGGTGTTTGTTTTTTGAATTTCCTGTAGAATGCATGCACTCTCTGGAGGAAGAGAGAGCAGAAGTGAGAAAACACCCATCTGGGGGGATGGCCATGCTGAAATTCCTTCTCTTCTATTCTCTTGGGATTTGGGGCAGACGTGCACACATACCCATCATGTTTTTCAAGCCTCTAGGTCCAGAACTTGAACCACACCATCAGCCACGTGAGATCCAGTTGCCTTAACTACCATGCCACCTGCCTGGCCCAGGCAATCAGTTTTTAGAGCCTTTGATAATTAACTGTTATGCTATATGTTTTTCCTATTACCTTTCTTTTCCTATAGGGTGTATACAGTCACCAGAGAAACACAGAGGGAGAGAGAAAGTAAAATTTCATCTTGGGGGGTGGGGTGGGAAGGAGTAGCCATATCACAATCCTTTCTCCTCCAGTCTCCTCTTAGGATTTTTGGGCACACATGCACATGGGCCTGGCATAATTTTCAAGCCACTAGGACTCAACTGTGTAGCCACCCATGTGGGATTCAGCACCTTACCTCCACACAACCTGTTGGCCCTTTCTTCTTGTTTTTGATTAAGGATAGAACCATAGCAATCACTGCCATTAGTTCAAAATAACCTTAAATTTTAAGGATGCAGTTGAGTAAGAAAGTGTAATATATACTCAGCCTATTTTAACCCTAAGTAAAATTATTTTTAAAGAATTATTTATTTAATTTATATTATTATTATTATTATTATTATTATTATTTTAAATTTTGCTGTAGGGCATGTCACTCACCAGAAAGAGACAGAGAGAGAAAGTCAGAAAGCAAGCCACCAAGTCAGGGACACGAACTGTGGTCAGTCATCTGGGTGTCCAGCACCTTAACCACTATGCCACCTGCTGGCCCCAGTATAAATATTTTATGTCCTGGTCTAGATATGGGACTCTAGGGGCCAGAATGGAGAATATTGAAGGAAATAAGTAAGGCCCAAAGGAAAATACTAAAAATCAAGTCCGAAGGATAAACTTATATGTGTTCAAGATGGGTCATATGGCACAGAGGTCCCTAAATCCCAGGCTATGGACCAGAACCAGTTTGCGACCTGTTAGGAACCAGGACGTATAGCAGGAGATAAGTGACCAATAAGCAAGCAAAGCTTCATCTGTAGTTACAGCCACCCCCCATCACTTGTATTACCACCTGAGTTCTGTCCCCTGTCAGATCAGTGGTGGTATCACCTTCTCATAGGAGCGTGAACTCTATTCTGAACTGTGCATGCGAAGGCTGGAGGTTGCATGCTGTCATCAATCACCCCTCCCCGTCCATGAAAAAATATCTTCCACAAAACCAGTCCCTGATGCCAAAAAGGTTGGGAGCTGCTGATACAGCCAGGGTAGGGTGGGAATTTGTGAAAGCGAGAGGAAGGAACAGCATGCTGGAATGGGAAGGAGCCTAAACTGTATATTCTACCAGCAGTTTTTGCTTTTAAGCCATTGATGAGAGTTAATATGAGAATTGAATAATTTAGTTACAGTAAATATTGAACTCCTATTGGAAATTGTAAATCTCATCTCCACTTAATTGCACCTAATAACTTTGTGTCTTGATCAATGACAGCCATTCAACTTGGATATTTATGACAAAGAATACCAAGTATTTCTCAGAGATTTCTCTGAGTCTTACATGTAGATGCCAGTATACGTCTTTGGTAATAGAGTTAACTGGATTTGTAGTGCCTGACAATGTCCCACCAGCACCTGCCTGCATTTCACCTGTTATCCTTCTGCCTTGATAGGATGCAAAGGACCCCCTAGGTTAGATTAATCATGGTATGCAAATAAATAGTCACTAAATCTAATATTTAGTGTGCAGAATAGAAGACCAGCAAGGGAATAAAAGTGGGAAAACAAAGATTAACAGTGTGGAACACCACCAAAGTATTCTCATCATGTCTAGATTTTCCTACACCCGTGGATCATAGGCTTACCCAAATTAATGGCATCAGCTACAAAAGAGTTACAAGAAACAAGACTCTGAAGATTGTTCCTTTAAAACATGGTACAGGTTGGGCTGGCCCCATAGCCTACTGGTTAAGGGAGCCAGGTCCCACATGACCAATCATGGTTCAAATCTGAGCCCTGGATGATTGGAAAATATGCCAGGCATATGTGCATGCATGCTCAAAATGCCAACAGATTGGAGAAATGAAGAAGAATTGCAGCATGCTTTCTTTCCCTTTCACTCTGACAAATGCAAATGTGTCCTGGCAACTAAAAATAAATAAATAAATAAATAAATAAATAAATAAATAAATAACCATACTGTACCCCAAAAGATATGCAACAATTAAATGTAAATAAGAAATCATTTTTAAAAAGAAACATGATATGGGTTAAACAACCAGTGATTCCAAATGAAAAAGATGAAGCTTGTGTTAGACCAGCCCACATCTTACACACTTACACACACACATACACACACACACACACAGTGGGAAGCAAGTATGTTTTCTTCATCTTTGTACTCTCAGTGGCTGGTAATTGAGCACCCTATGATGTTTGCTAAATTCTTGTTGTTGTGTGTAGGACTGTCAACAATCCCTCAGAGAAACCGGGCCCAAGCAGGCCAGTCTCCAGCTTCACACTCCCAAAAGTCTGCTCTTCTGTGAGTGCATGTTGAGTGGAGGGACAATTCTCTTGGCCAGAGCACTGACTCAGGTTTCGAGACTATTCATTCTGTGACATTGGATTGGCTGAACCAAAGAGGAACATTCTCCTCTATCATAGGGGGTTCTCTGCCTGTATCTTTCCAGAATTGGGACAAGCTGTGCTTTCCCATCATGATAGTAGCACAGTAAAGTGAAGAATGGCAGATCCTGCCTTGGTATTTCCTGTAGTCACTGTTAGCAACCTGCCACATTCCTTAACCTTAACCTTCTGTTTTCTTGTCTGAAAAAGGTGATAACTCCTCCTCCAATTTCTGAACAGAACTGTTCTGAGGATCAATGACATGATATATGTGAAAGTGCTTCATCCACTTTTAAGTAAGCCTGGTAGTATTGGCGGCATTATCGGTTTGGGCTAGCTGCTGTGACTCTGACTTGTTGACCACAGCCTCATAAAATCAGTGAAGTCGAAGAGGGCTGTGTTAAAGTTTGAGGGAGATTTTTTTTTTTTTTTTTTTTTTGGAGAGGTTTTTCACTATAGGGCGCGTGCGCTCGCCAGACAGACAGAGAGAGACATAGAGACAGAAAGCGAGAAATCACCCCCCAGGGGGGATGGTCACGCCGCAATCCCTTCTCCTCCGTTCTCCTCTCGGGATCTTGGGCACGCACGCACATGCGCCCGGCGTGAGATGTAAGCCACCGGGTCCGAGACGCGAACCGCGGTCGACTACGTGGGAGTCCAGCGACATAGCCATTACGCTAACTGCTGGTTCCCAGGGAGATTTTTATACACACTATTTGAAATACAGTCCAACTGTTATAAAAGAATGGCTAGTCTATTGCTTGTTCTAAGCATTGAACCAGGCTGTAGGTTAGTTACTCGACATAGAATGGCATTCCATTTTGTGTTTGGCATTATGTTGAGCTGAAAATACAGTCCCCAAGTCTATATTGCCTTCCAGTATGACAGAATTTCACATGTCCTAATTGTAAGACGGTCCATGTGATGGTGGTTGATTTTGGTTGTGGTAGAAGATAGGATTTACAGAGAAAGAATAGGCTTATATTTATTCAGTAAATTTATTAAGTGACTACTATGTGTTGAGCACCTTGAATTGTATACTAAGATACAGCACTAAAAAGACACAGCTGCTTCCCTTATAATATTACAATCTGGTAATCCAGCCAAGTCTAAGGAGTCATGGAAGGTTTTCTTGAGTAAGAGGCAGTTTATGGAAGATCTCCATAAAAAGGACTTGACTAGAATCCATGGGAGTGGGACAGAAAGGAGAAGTGGAAGAATCTATTGGACGTTTGCAATTTGGTGGCTATTTATAATCTTCTGAATGATTGCCACACCTTTTCAGTCCCACTGCCCCAGAGAAATAAGACTCAAATTCTCAGCTTCAATGATAGCTAAACTGCAGACATATGACCCAGCTCTGCCAATCTGATGCACTAATGTGTAGTTTTGATTCACAAGTGAGGAATTGTAAGTATGCAGTTGTTTCCTCTCTTTTTCTTCTCCTCTCTTTCTTCCTTCTTTCTTTGTTTCTTTCTTTCTTTCTTTCTTCTTTTTTCTTCTTTCTTTCTTCCTTTTTCTTCTTTCTTTCTTTTTTTGCAATTGAGTAACTACTGAAGAACACTCTTTGCAAGGTCAAGATCTTGACCTTCTGAGTCTGTGGCTAAAATGTAGGTGTTGTTCTCCTTGAAGTATCTAAGTCTGTTTCTACAGCCCTCTTAACAATTCTTTGAATAGCTACAAATCCTTACATAAATTCCCACAAGTAGGGCATTCAATTGCTTCACAAGAAAGGAGATCTGAGAAAGCGACAATGACCATGAGTTCTACAAAGCTCATCCCTGCTGCAACTTCCAGGACCAGCTGGCATCAGCATGAGTTTTCCCCATGAGCATCTTGATGTCACAGAAATAATGAACACACAGATACACACTTCATTAAGGCAACCTCCAAAAACTCTACAGCCAAACCAAGAACAAACTGGCCTAATGAGAGTTTCTGAAGAATAACATGAGCCCAAATAGATCTAAATGCAAATTAGGTAAAAATATCAGTGGCTTTTGACTGATTCTCATTTGTAATTTCATGGGAATAGTCTCAAGTTTCATCATCAGCTCCAAAGATACTGGAAGATAATTCCGAAAATTTTAATCTAGTTTGGCAATGTTTCCTCTGTTGCTGTGGGTAACAGTGGTCACTCTCCATAATACTAATGGCTAATATATATTGACCAATTAGTACCTGCCAAACTGGTACCAGTCCATGGCCCATTAGGAATTAGGCCACACAGCAAGAGGTGAGCAGTGGGTGGGCAAGTGAGCAAAGATTCATCTGTATTTACAGCCACTCCCCATCACTCACATTACTGCCTAAGATCCTAGATTCTCACAGGAGCACAAACCCTATTGTGAGCTGTGCAGGAAAGAAGGCTGGGTTGAGCACTCTGTTAAACCATAATTCCACTTTACTTCCACCCTTGGTCCATGGAGAAAATTGTCTTCCATGAAACCAGCTCCTGGTGCCAAAAATGAGGATTGCTGTTTTAAGGTATGCACTTTATTTGCCCCCATTCTATAAATGAAAGAACAGACACAACAGGACTTAAATGACTAATTGAACAAAGTGCATAACCCAGTATTTTAACCCAGGCCATTGAATTTCAGAATTTGTGTCCTTAACATTTCCACTGTGACAGTAGGGCAGAGGCAACATCCTGTGGGAATTCTGTTGCATTTACCCTACAGCAATTTTGCCCTGTATGTTTCATGATTAAAATAAACTTGCCAAAGCATCCCTTTCTAAAACACGGGTATGATTTGTTAACTAAGGTGTATTGTGATTCTTAGCATGAATCAGGAAATCACTCTCATAAATAGGAGACTAAAGCAATCTTTATGAAAAGGTAATACCATTAAGTTCCTTAGTTGACAAGACATTGTCATTCATGTGCTGTGTCTCAATAAAATGTGAGCTCTTACAATACATGTACAAACTTGCCTTTTTATTAGTGAAACTGAGCCTGCTTATTGGGGTAAAATGACCTGAGGATCAGGCTATATCAAACAGCCACCCAAATAGAAGGCAGCTATTAGCAACTGATTCAGTATGTGAAGCTAGGCATGAGACATGGAACTTATAACAGATATCTTCTGAGTTTAGAGTGGTTACAAATACAAGACATTAAAAGACTCTGTCACTGGGACTAGCAGAGGGCATAATAGCTATATCACTAGACTCCCATGTAGTCGACTACAGTTCAAGTCCCAGATTTGGCAGCTTAAAACTCACACCAGGCATGTTGAAGAGGTAGAGAAGAAAATGTAATCATGGTACCTTCTTGGTTCTGCTGGGAATATTTACATAGCCACAATATGATTTTCAACCTCTGAAACTGACCCCTAGGGAAAAAAAAAAAGATTTAAATGATTATATGATAGACTAAATATTACCTATCTTGACATTGTAAAAGTACAGATGTTGTTGACAGGTGGGGGAGAAGTGGAGGAGGGGTAGAGAGTCACTGGGACACTTCTGCCATCATGGGAGAGGAGCTTCATGGGTCCAGATTCAGATTGCCTGCTCTTGAATCCCTGTCACCCTACCTGCCTTATCACCTTAGGCAGATTATCCCCATCCTACTGCCCTAAGTCTTCTCATCTGTGAATTAGGAATGATATCTCACAGTTTTGCTATAAAACGCAGTAAAATCAGTAAATTTATATATATATATATACATATATACACATATATGTGTATATATATATATTTTATATATATACTCAGTAAAATTTTATATATATATAAATAATATTTATATATATATATATATGTATAAGATATATAAGCTCGTAATTTGAAAGATTTGGAAATTGAGCTAAAAACTATAAACAAAGTGGCTTATCACAACAATAATCATTACAGCATTACAGCTAACATTTTATTTTAGTTCTTTATCGTCTGTGAAATCTTTCTGAGATTTTTTCTATGGTTCTTTTTCCTTAAACTGATGTGTAATCTCCTTGATCCTTGTTACAGCTTCTAAATGAGGAAAAATCTAAAGTGAATATTCTTACCGACACAGGAAAATCAAGACCTGCACCTTGTAGAAAACTTTCTATTAAAAAATGCGATTGATTTTAAAGCATGGACTCATGACAGGTTTGGAGGGAGGTTCATTTCCTTCATCTCTGCTGCCCACTGATATAATGAAATCTATTGATTTTGGTCTTATTTTTATTGTACATAAATGTATGAAAACTTTACTTCTTTCTTAAGTACAAACTAGCCCTAAATGAATAAGGAAGCAAGAGATTTGCTTAAAATTGACAAACTACAGAAATTGGCACCTAAATAACCAGATAGGAATGTTTGATAAATAATTATTTGTTCTGTGCAAATAACGTAACTGAGATCTTGTTTTCTAAATTGATAATCAGAAGTGAGAAACGAATAAAATTTGCATGTAATTTTCAAATGTTTTAATCTACCAAAGAACTATAATTGATGTTTTCTTACTTTCCCTAAATTCCTTTATGTTTAAAATTGAATTCCCATTACCACCTACCACTCCATACCCTTAATCCAGTTCCAGAAAACACTCAATGAATGGTTTATAAATGGATAAATGACCCCTGTGGGAGTATAATAAGTCGTCTGCACATGGAGTGGAATACTATCTTCCAAATCTTATTTGCTTCAATAGGCTTTGCCAAGAAGTCTTCTTTCTCAAAGACATTTCACCAGACTGAAAAAAGTTAGTTGTCTGGGCCAGCAGCTGGCATAATGGTTGGGGCACTGGACCCCCATTTGGCTGATTTCAGTTCGAGTCCCAGACCAGTTTTTTTTTTTTTTTTTTGGAGAGGTTTTTTTGCTATAGGGCGTGTGCGCTCGCCAGACAGACAGAGAAAGACATAGAGACAGAAAGCGAGAAATCACCCCCCAGAGGGGATGGTCACGCCACAATCCCTTCTCCTCCATTCTCCTCTTGGGATCTTGGGCACGCACGCACACGCGCCCGGCGTGAGTTTTAAGCCACCAGGTCCGGGATGCGAACCGCGGTCGACTACGTGGGAGTCCAGCGACATAGCCATTACGCTAACTGCTGGTTCCCTAGTCCCAGACCAGTTTGAAAATCACAGCAAGTGTATTTCCTTGCATGCCTACAGTCCTGGGAGGAGAGTGGAGGAGTGGGGATTGCAACACGGCCATCCCTGCTGGGAGGTGATTTTCCCCCCACACACACACTCTCTCTCTCTTTCTCTCTCTCTCTCTATCTATCTATCTAAGTGCAAAAACCTTAAAAAGAAAAACAAAACAGTTAGTTGTGCGTGTTTACCCTGCACATTCCCCACATAAAAGCACTTTTTCCATACTTGATCTACCAAATACACATACCAACAGCAATTGGTTACATATATTTGTAACCTTATTTTTTCACGTATTTACAAATGGATCCACTAGAAATTAAAATATTTGTATTAGCTCAGAAGGCAAATAAAGCTCAATGGTGTGATCCTCATGTATTATATCTCCAGCCTCATGCCCTATTCTCCAATGTCAAGTCTATCCTTTCTCCTTTGGTCAAGTGATCATATTTCCTGAATCCTCCCCACCGTCTAAGGGTCAGCATGACCTGAACTCTGTGGTTAATGTGTGTATGTGTTTATGCATGACTCATGCCTTATTTTGGCCTGCAACTTTTGCCTGGAAGAGTGTATTTATAGGGTAATTCCTACTCCCTTGAATAGTCATCATTCATTTCAGTAATAAAAGCACACCTACATGGGGAAAAAGAAAAGAACAGCTATCAGTGTTTGTAATGTATGATATGAATAGTAATAAGCGTAACTAACATTTACTGGGGATGCTTATTTAACACATGGCCCCTCCCCAGTTTACATGCCACCAGAGCACTGCCTAGCTCCACCTGTCCCCAGGCCTTGGTTGGTTGTCCTGCTTCTTAGTTGGAGTTAATCTGGTAATAGCCATTTCTTTTTTTTCCCTAAGAATTATTTGATTTAACTTTATTTATTTATTTTTAATTTGACCAGAGAGGGACAGAGTGAGAGACAGAGAGAGAGAGGTAAAGTGAGAAAGCAAGCCGCCAGGTCCGAGTCTTGAACCATGGGCAGCTATGTGGGAGTCCAGCGCCCTTAACCGCTATGCCAGCTGCCGGCCTCAGTAATAGCCATTTCTGCAGCCATGAGGCCCCACTTGCTGCCACCACAGTCACAGTAAACTTAGGAGCTGTTACAGTCATCTTCTAAGGAAGAGACCTCGCACAGGTGCGCTAGCCAGCCTAGACACGGGAGGTTCTGGATTCGGCAGCAGCTGCTGGGAGGGCCCTGGTAACATGGCCCTGGAAGTGCACTGTGGGGCCCACTGGCTACTGACAGGAGATGGGAAGGAGCCAGTAGATGACCCACACACGCTTTACCCCATGAATAGACCATTCCAAGATGCAGTGGTTCCACATAGCCTCTCTGGATTTGTTCCGCAGCGCCAAGCAACCGGCTACATTTTCTTGCCGTGACCAGCCCATCAATACAACATCTTGTATTTATCTTCCTCATTCTCTGCCTCACTTTCCTTTTCCCATCTGTCGCTTCTCTGGGATACACCCCATGTTTCTGTTACTATGATTGCTTTTCAAATTAACACACAATTTAGTGGCTTACACCTACAAAAATCATGTGTTATTTGTCACACTTTCTGTAGGCTGGGAATTCAGAGGGTGACTTGTCACTGCTCCACAATGACTGAAATCCTGGGTGGGATTCTTTATTTATTTATTTATTTTTTTGGAAAGGTTTTTGCTATAGGGCACGTGCGCTCGCCAGACAGAGAGAGACAGAGAGACAGAAAGCGAGAAATCACCACCCAGGGGGGATGGCCATGCCGCAATCCCTTCTCCTCCATTCTCCTCTCGGGATCTTGGGCATGCACGCACACACGCCCGGCATGAGTTTTAAGCCACCGGGTCCGGGACGCGAACCGCGGTTAAGTACGTGGGAGTCCAGCGACATAGCCATTACGCTAACTGCTGGTTCCCCTGGGTGGAATTCTTGAAGGGGAGGCTGGAGTTATCTGAGACTCATTCGCTCACATGCCTGGTGGTGAATGCTGGCTGCGCTGGAGGTACCTTGCTGGCGGTATCAGCCCGAAAGGCAACATGAGGTCCCCCCTTGCTGGCCTGGCCTTCTTCATGTCATGGCTGGGTTCCCAGGACCAGCACTGAGAGAGAGAGACAAAGAGAAAGCAAAGTGGAAGTTCCCAGAAGTACTAGTTCTGGGAAACGTTTAACGATCATTTCTCGGAGTGGGAAAAAGCTCTTGCTTCGTATGGTTTGTTTCCCCACTGTTAATTCTCCTCGTGGCTGATTTCAGGCTACCAACTTGAAGTCAGTGAACCCAAGGGTGAGAAAAGAGGCATACAATCAGCTCTCACTTATAACTCAGCCCAGCATCCGACTGGCCCTGAAGCCACCTCCCTTCTACGGCCTCGCTGCGGGACGCAGGGCCACTTCTGCTGCATGTTGGTAAAGGCAGTTAAAAAGGTCTGCCCAGAATCAAAGGGAGGAAGCAGAGACCTCACCGACAAGAACATGTGTGGTGGGCTACATGTCAGTGTGGCCATCTTTGGGAAATACAACCTGTCACACCCTTCAGTAAAGCATTCACACCTAAATTTTCCCTTAGGTCCATGGGAAGGGGGAGATTTTAACTAAGGCACGACGGTATCTCTTCATTTTCACAACCACCTTATAAAGTTTGTGCTATTTTGGCTATCTTTGATAGGGAACGTGAAACTTAGAGAAAACAATGCTTCCCGAGTCCACGGAGTTATTAAAGAATTGAGGTAGGGTATAAAGAAAGGCAGTTTTATTAAGATTCTTACCTCCTAACCTGAGGCTAGTGGTTCTGAAATGTTAGTGTATATCAGAACCACTTGGCTGACTTGTTAAAATACAGATTTCGAGGTTTTACTCCTATAGCTTCCAATTAATTAGGGTTGGAGTAGACAGAGTTTGCATTTCTAACAAATATTCAGGTGCTGCTAATTCTGTTGGAGGGGCACACTTAGAGAACCACCACTCTCGACTGTACTTGGAAACCACAGGGCTTTTTTGTTTTTGTTTTTGTTTTTAGAGAGTTTTTTTGCTATAGGGTGCATGTATTCACTGGAGAGACACAGAGAGACAGACAGAAAGCAAGAAATTACCCCCCCCCCCGTGGGGGATGGGCAACCCTAAATCCATGCTCCTCTATTCTCCTCTCAGGATTTTGGGCATGCACGCACACACGTCCGGCATGAGTTTCAAGCTTCTGGGTCCAGGACTTGAACCACGGTCAACTAGATGGGAGTCCAGCAATGTAACCGTTACACCATTTGCTGGTCCCAGAAAGCATAGTTTTTCAAGCATCTGAATTAGATTGAGTAATGAAATTCTATTCATTCTGACCCCTGGTCCTCAATTTCACCTGTCAGCAGTCCAACCCTACCTATAAATCTGATTATCTACGTCTGGATTGTGCACAGATAAACGTATTCGATTGCTTTTTGGATTGTGCGACTTGCTGCGGGATAGTGCATGTTAACGCAGCTCTACAACAAATGAGTTTGCAGTTACACTTCTTACCACAAGATGGAGCGCCTGCTGCTTTTGCTTCCTTCAAGAGAATTGGTTGGCTTCTATTGTAGATGACATTGATTGGACTTTAAAATCCATGACTAGGATTACTCAAAGTTGCTCTGAGGGCAAGGTAACCAGTCTTATCTTGTAAATATCAATAAAATCCAGGAAGCTGCGTTAAAGTGCACCAAAATGGCCTCAATAATGTGATCGATGGCTTCTGTACTTGATAACTGTTTATTTAAATATATATATACCCATCAGCCCCTCACCCCACACAGACTCATTTTATTCTAAGTATTGACTTCAGAGAGGTACAAAGAAAGGATACTAGAGAAAAGAGTAAGTCTTTATGTCTTCCTGGATGAAAGTTGAGTTTTGCTGACTCAATGCATCTTCAAAAGTATAGTCATGAGCCTACCCAGGTTTATTCCACTTACGGACTTGTTAGAGGGTAACAGGTGGATAGGAATTTCTATAGGAGAGAGTGCGACGTCCACCTACTGAGTGGGAACCCTAGTATCCTGAGAAACAGAAGGAAGAATTAAAAATGGGTGATGTTGAGAAAAGCAAGAAGATTTTTGTTCAGAAGTGTGCCCAGTGCCACACCCTAGAAAAGGGAGGCAAGCACAAGACTGGCCCAAACCTCCACGGTCTATTTGGGTGAAAGATGCGTCAGGCCCCTGGGTTCTCTTACACAGATGCCAACAAGAGCAAAGGCATCCTCTGGGGAGAGGATACACTGATGGAGTATTTGGAGAATCCCAAGAAGTACATCCCTGGGACAAAACTGATCTTTGCTGCCATTAAAAGTCAGAAAGAGCAGAGTTGAGAGCTTACCTTAAAAAAGCTACTCATGAGTACTAGGTGGCCACTGCCTTCATTTCGACAAAACAGGAATGCCTCACCTATTTTTATGTGCACCATATTTTCATTGATCTCCTACACCAGCACTCAGATCACGAATGGCTGACAAAATATTTTTGTTGGACAGTCCTGATTAAAGTATGGCTGGCTTGTGGTCTAACCTAAATGTATATTGTTGGTTTTTTAAAACTTTGATAGTAATTTCAGTTCAGTAAGTGCTGATATAACTGGTATTTCAGTAGTAATAATCGTCCTTCTACAAAGATAGTGAATGCTGTCTCAAAACCTACTGGAGACTTTTTTTTTATTTAGGCTTATATCTAACTTGTTATATAAATATATAAATATTGGAGAAATCCTTTCACATCTCAAAGCCAAGCAGACTCACCTGCGTTTCCATTTGTGTTCATTAACCCATGAAAGGCAAGGGTTGAAGATAAGGTAGTGATATATAATTGGTCATTACTATGCCAATCTAATTAGAATTCCCATATCCAAAACACTGCCTTTCACTTATTGAAAGACATTTCAGTATAGTTTGTGTATGCTATCAAATAAAGAATATAGACACTTTATGTATTTTATAAATCATTTTTAAGGTCAGAAGCCTTTGAAAGTCAGTGTGACAAGATTTAGTAGCAAGTTAAATTTTGCCTTCAAATTCTATTATCTAAGTCAGACTAAGTTATATTTCAGGATTTTCTATAGACAACTGTTTAAAACCACATAAAAACTGAAGAACTACTTGTATACATATGATTGGTAATGGTGCTTTTGCCAATTTATAAGACAGATTAAAGGAGATATACCATCAGCACAGATTAATAAATTATGCCATCATAAGATTTAAGATCATTAAAAACCAAATGAAAGATTAAAGAACAAAAGAACTTCCATAGAAGAAGGTGGTAGGAGTAGCCATCTGGGGGGAGAGAAGGAGCTGTCTGAGAGGCTTGTGTTGTAGCTGCAGTTACAATACAGGTCAACAACACTCTCAGATGATTCCAGAGAGTTTAGAGAGAGAACCTAGATGAAGGGCATTGGGTAAGAGAAGGCAAATGTAAGTGTGGTAAAAATCACACCACAGTCTGCCTGTCAACCCTGTAGAGCTTGTAAGGTGATCAGACACTTAGCTGGATTCACATTGTTCTGGTAAGTGAATGTTTGTGCCCAAGCAAAAGGTGCAGATCCTTCTTCTATGGTAGGACAGGGACAGGGACAAGGGTGGGGGGTGCTTCTACTTGTAGTAATGGCACACTGTATAATTGGATGAAGGCAAACAGTTATAAACACTGATAAAATAAAAGCATCTTAAAGTATATGGACTGGCAGATGGCGTGGTGATTAAGGTGCTGGACTCCCACATGGCCAATGGCGGTTCGAGTCCCAGACCAGGTGGCTTGCTTTCTCACTTTCTGTTTCTGTCTCTCTCTGGCTAAATTAAAATAATAATAACAATGGTAAGAAATAAATGAATAAATCTTTTTAAAAATGTTAAGGTATCAAAGACTAAAAAGATAGTGAAGAATTACTGAGCCAGAATGCTAGAGAGGATGGAAATCCAGGAGATGAGCCAGGCATTCCAAGATGCCCCAGGGGTACTTGCAGATTTGAAAAAGAGAACATAATGGTAGGCTAAGCTTTTTTATTTGTTCCCATGAGCGATAGATATTTGTTGTTGTTGTTTGCTTGTTTGTTTTTATTTGTTCCCATGAGCGATAGATATTTGTTGTTGTTGTTTGCTTGTTTGTTTTGATAGTGTCTTGACATAGTTTACTCCTGCCGCAGTTAGCTAGGACATGCCAGGTCTGTTTAGGGTGGGCCTGGAATAGAAATGGGCCTCCCCGGCGACCTCAGTCACTACAGAGTGGCACCCTCCCTCTTGCACCATCATGGCCCAGCCCCGACTAAGCCTTTGATAGTCTCTCAGAACGAGGGGAGTTCAAAGTCAAGTCAAAGATCTGCTGAGAGCAATGAGAAGAGCTTTCTGATATCCAGCAGCTGACCCGCACTGGCCACCAGGCCTTGCTCCAAGTTCCTGTTCACCTTAAACAGTTCCATGCAACATCAGTGAGAGACAAACCACTCCGTGACTCTGATGGACCAAGACGAACAAGCCAACTCTGTAATCATGCCTGAAGACAGGCAAACGTGAGCATCGTCCAAGCCGCAAACATGATCAAATGTCTCCATATCCTGATAGAGTTCTTTACTAGTTACACCTTGGTCTTGGTCTGATCTTCCCTCCCTATTCAACTACCCAATCACAGAATTACCCCCACTTCTCGAGAACATCCAGACCAAAGTCCTGATCCAGTAAACACTCCCTCAAATCACCTGACGTATGCTATGGTAGGCCCCTTCTGAGATCCCCGTGGCTCCCCGTAAGATATATCCTCACTTGCTACTGTGAGTAATAAACCCAACTTATTCGAAACTCACCACCCACATTTTTATCTAGTTGGATGAAATTTATTTTTAAAATTATAAATATTCTTGAGCTTTGTGCTGGTAAATGGCTAAGTTCTTTAGAAATAGTTTTATATTTTGGAAAATCCCCACCACCACTACCAGTAGCACAGGGCATGCATGCTTGCCAGAGAGAGACAGAATGAGGGAAAGTAGGAAATCACCCCCTAGGGAGATGACCACACCACAATCTCTTCTCCATTCTCCTCTCAGGAGTTTGGGCACATCCACACAGTACCTGGCGTGATTTTCAAGCTACCAGGTCCAAATTCAAACAGTGGTTGACCGTATAGGAATCCAGCACCTTAACCACCATACCCCCTGCTGGCCCCTGGATCTTGTTTTAAGATTCATTGGACTGGTCATGCTGGGTAATTCATTTTACAAGCTGTAGTGATGTACAATGATTGAATGTATAAAACAAATTAGAATAATAATAATTTTTTTTTAATTCCTTAGGCGAGATGGAGCAAAGCTCCATTACCTGAGGCTTCTGCACCCTCCCATGGGAGCAAGATCCTTCAGTACGTCTTGAGGTTTTCCAGTCTGACTGGTGGGGCAGACAGTGTCTGTGTGGGGGCCAGGCACAGTTACTTCTAATCCTTTCCACGGTTCAGTCTCTGGCTCTAGCATTTTCTGCATGTGTGAGAGTTGATCATTGATCAACCGACCACTCAAGGGGAGCCCTCAGCAGATTTCCAAAGCCTCTCTCTGTGCCTCCTTGGTGTTTGTTCTATGAACTCTAGTTTCCGCTCTCTCCCACTCCAAATTCCGTCTTCTCAGTTCACAGGGTCTGCTGGGTGCTGCCTCGGATCTCCCTCCCAGACAGGCAGCCTGGCATCATTCTCAGGGCAGTAATCTGGGAAAATTCCAGGGATTGCCTCATTTGTTTCTTTATCTTTTTAATTTTTTTTATTTATTTTATGCATTCAATCACTGTCTATCATTACAGCTCGTAAAATGAATTTTTTCCAGCATGAATGCACTGACTATTGGTCCAGTTAAAGATATTATCATACACATTATCATTAACAGATAATTTTGCATTTTTGTGTACCTTAAATGCATCTTTCAGGACCAGCAGATGGTGTAATGGTTATATCACTGGACTTCCACGTAGTCAACCATGGTTCCAGTCCTGGACCTGGCAGCTTAAACCTCACATCAGGCACGTGTGCATGCCCAAAATCCTGAGAGGAGAATGAAGGAGAAGGGGTTGTGGCATGACCATCCCCTCTGAGGAGTGATTTCTTGCTTTCTGTCTCTGTCTCTCTGGTAAGAGTACATGCCCTATAACAAAAATTTCTTTAAAAAAAAAAGTTTTTTCCCTCTTCAAGGTTCACTATCATTGGTTGCCTGATAATCATTGTCTTGCAAACTGTCATTTTTTTTTTATTATTACTGTTTTGAGTGAAACAATAAATTAGAGTTTCTACTATATCTTGGCCAGAAATGCAAGTTCTTCCAGATTTTTTTTAGTTAAGGCCTTAAGTAGTGAGAATCCAAAACAATATCGATTTGGTTTAAGTAATTTATTTTTGTCAGTTGATTGGAATAAAAGTAAGAAATTTATTTTCAAAATAAATTAGTTATGGCCATCCCTGTAGCATAGTGGGTAAGCACTGTGCAGAGGGACCAAAGTCCCACATGGTCAATTGGGACTCAAGTCTTGTCCCAGTGTCTTGAAATACACATGAGATGCACCTGACAGGATAGAGGATGGGAGGGGGAAAGATCACAGCATGAGCAGGCTCTGCTGGGGGGATTCTCTCTCTCCCTTTCTCTCTCCCCTCTCTCTTCTTCTTTCTCTCTCTCTTTGTCTTTCTCCCTGTCTCATGTATATGTGTCCTCTGGCATAAAATCAATAAGTAAATAAATAAAGTATTGACTACGCTCAGAATCACACTGATGTATCTTTTAAACCATTGTTTCTGTTGAAATGTGTCACCAGTTGCCGAAGTAGTCTTTAACTGGGAAATGGCAGAGGCTTGAGAATTTTTCACTTGGCTATTATTAAACAGAAATTGAAAGAGTGGTACGACTTCAGTTGTCCAACATCAGGATTGTTTACTGTTCCATTCCACTTTAACAATGTCAGATTTTATTGTTGCATTCCTCTGTTTTCATTTTTAGTAAGTGCTTTCTGGAAGGCATGCTGAAGAGACCAGTTTTTGGTAAACAGCTTCCTGACAGCTACTCATTTAAAATTCTGAGGTTATGCTGTCTACATTTGTTACTGAAGCTGAGCGAGTGTACAAGAAGCTACAGAATGCATGTACTAGCTGAATATTTCCTGCCCTCCCACCTCTCTCATATTTTGTATAAGGCCCCAAGTCTTTGAGGAAACAAAAACTTTCTTTTCCTTTTAAGTTAAAACATTTCAAACCTGTATTACAGACCCTGCTTTTATTTTATTAGAAAATGAACAGAGGCATAACTATAATTCTGTGAAGTACTTTTAACAATTTTTAGAGATCTTTTCAAAAAAGAAATCGAAGCCAGAGAAAAGGAAGATGTTAAAACTGTAAGTTGACTGAGAGTGACAAGCATCTAGATTAGACAGGGCTGAGTCCTGACTATGTTCAGGGAAAAAAAAATTCAACAGGCAGAGTAGCAGAAAAGGGGGAAAATTAGTAACATTTGATCTGTCTAGGAGCTCTTTTATCATTTCATTGATCCTAAAATCTCCCTACCTACAACACAGGCAACATTCGAAAATAATTTTTTAAAAAGCTGGGTTATTTATTTATTAGTTTTTGGTGTAGAGTGCATGTACCCTATAGCAGAAAGACAGGCAGAGAGAAAGAGAAAAGGAAAATGAGAAATCACCCCTCAGGGAAGGTGGCCACATCACAATCACTTCTCCATTCTCCTCTCAGGATTTTAGGCATGCACACACGTGCCTGGTGATTTTCAAGCTGCAGGACCCATCAGGCACTCTAACTGCACATCGGCCATGTGGGACCCAGCTGCCTTCACCTCACACCAGCTTCTGGCCCAGGACATCATTGTTCAGGCATCTGAAAGCCTGAAATGATGCCCTACTAGCTTAGCTTCCTTTGCTAATGTTTCAGCTGGCACCACATTAGAAGGAACAAGCTGGAGACTGAGCACAGCTGAAGGTTACAGCAAATAGTAAACAAAAAAATCGATAATAATGGAGGACCTGGAATAAACGATGTATAGTAGCTACAAGAATTCAAATATGAATAGCAACGTAAGGTCATTTATTACACCTCATTTGGCTAAAGGACAGCACTTCATTACAACATACCAAAATCACTGATCATTATTGTAAAGGTAACTACTATCAAGTAAACAACTGAAAGCTTACAAAACATTTATAAACCCTTTATCACATGTTATCTCCAATTGATTCAGAGATTGATGCTAATTCCCTGTAGTAACTAAGGAAATTATTATTATGTCTAATGTGAAGATGAGAAAGTAACTTTTTAAGAGTTTTATTTCTTTCTTTCCTCAATGAGCAAGAGACGGAGAGACAGAGAAACAGTCATCCCCAACAGAGTCTTCCCACCATGCTCAATCCTCAGCTTCAGGCAGCCCAGAATCATGGGCAAACATGTCCCCATCACGTTCAAGGTCTTCAGATGTAAACTCAGGACCTTTCCCTCATGTCAGACTCACAGAGCGTTGTTACCACAGCACCACCACCAAGTCGCAGGAAATGTCTTATTTTAAGACAGTAATTCAATTCTCTTGATTCTACATCTAGATTTTAATATTTAAAAAAATGGAGCCACTAAGATTTAAATCTGTTGAGAATACCATAAGGGGGTGAAAACGTTTATAATATATATATTTTAAGATTTTCATTAAGAACTAGTAAAATCTCTAAAACATTTTGACTATAAAGAAAGTTTCAGGACCAGCAGTTAGCGTAATGGCTATGTCGCTAGACTCGCATGTAGTTGACCATGGTTCGAGTCTCAGACCTGGTGGCTTTAACTCACGTTGGGCACATGTGTGTGCGTGCCCAAGATCCTGAGAAGAGAATGGAGGAGAAGGTATTGTGGCGTGGCACCTCCCCTGGGGGGTGATTTCTTGCTTTTTGTCTCTCTGTCTCTCTCTGTCTTTCTGGCAAGCGCATGTGCCATATAGCAAAAAAACTCTCCAAAAAAAAAAAAAGTTTCATCTCTTTGGAAAACTCACTGTAACACATGCATTCTCACCTGTTTGTTGGAGGCCTGTGATGTAGACAGTGCTCACATAAATGCTGGAGAACCGAGTCCTGGTGTTCAGCCACTAGCCTTGAAGAGTTGATAATTTAATGGAGGAAATGCGGCATGATTGAGTTAGCCTCCAGTAAAGATCAGTAGAACTACTGAACAAATGCCTACAGTTAGGGGCTGAAAAGGAAATGTTTCATTCCCAAAGTGGCCTCTTGGGAGTTGCATTTACCCTGTGATAAGTGGTTTTCGCAGTGGACTTAGACAGATCCCTGATGTGTCTGAAGCATAGAGCAAGTCTAGACAATTAGACAAGAAAAAATTGAAATAAAATTAAAATATTAAAAATGTGTTCACCCATTCGGCTGCTATTTATCAAGTTTCTCTTGTATCTCTAGGCTCTGCGCTCAGCTCTGTATTTGGTAGTGAATGAGCAAGCAAAGTCTGTTGGGGAGACAGGTAAACCAACCCACAGACAAATATATTGGATTGTCGGAAAAGTCAATGATGCATTTTTGCACTAAAAAAAGAAAAAAGAAAAAAGAAAAAAAAAAAAACAGAAAAATATGTCATGACTTTTCCAACAATCCAATATAATGACGTCTCAGGAATTGATACATCCCAAGGACAGAAACAAAGCAGGCTAAGGCACTAGCCCCCAGGAGGTGGCAGGGTGGATTAGGGTGAGTGCCACCCACTTAAGTAGAGCCAACAACAAGGGTCTCTCTGAGCAAAAGAAACTTCAGGAGACCAGGATGAAGTGAAGGAGTGAAATGTGAACCCCCCCACCTCGCCCTGGGCCCAGCAGATGGCATGGTGTTTAAGGTGCTAGACTCCCATGTGGCCAACCACGGTCTGAGTCCCAGACCTGGCAGCTTAAAAATTTCACCAGGTGTGTGTGCGTGCATGCCCAAAATCCTGAAAGGAAAATGGAGGAGAAGGTATTGCAGTGTGGCCATTCCCCCACCCCGGGCAGGGGGAACTTCCCACCTTCTCCCTCTCCCTCTTTCTCCGTCTCTTTCCAAGGAGTACATGAGCCCGATGGCAAAAACCTGATTACATATATATATATAGTTAATTTTAAAAGAAAGAAATGTGAATCCCCTAAGCAAATAGCATCCCAAAGCTTATTCTCTTATCAGGAAAAAAAAAAAAAAGAAAAGTTAGGAACCCCTTTTGGTGAGAAGCTGTTTTAAGTGAGCTGTGAAATATTTTAATTCTAATCAACTTTCTCTTCTAGGATTCTATGGTTCCATTCACTTGCCCTGTTTCCTAATTCTGTTCCTGTAGGCAGGAAACAGCCCTGAGAATACACACACACACACACACACACACACACACACAGCTCTGAGAACACACACACACACACAGCTCTGAAAACACATACATACGCACACAGCCCTGAGAATATGTCACTCCAGAGTAACAATTGTGTGGGTATATTCTCCCTCTCCTTTAAAAATTTTTCTTTTTTCCTTCTATAATTGAGAGAGACAGAGAGAAGAAAGGGAGAGAGAGAGCCAGAGAGACAGGCCCCCCAATGGGGTCATACACTGTGATCCACCCTCTGTTTCGGTCAGCGGATCATGGGCACACACATGCCTGGCATGTTCAGGAAGGTCTCTAGATGTGAACTCACAACCTTCCCATGCAAGTCAGCCTTAGCATTGTGTTACTTCTAGGCTACCATCCAGACCCTCTATTGCCTTTTAATACAATGGGATCTAAACGCACTGACCGTAGGCTGGCGCATGAGTTCCAGTGGGACACCTGTTGTCTCCACACCGGGACCTGCCTCTTTCTGCAAACTGCAGGAAACCCTGGGAAGACCTTGAGCAGGTGGGAGGCACAATCAAGTGGCAGTTGCGAGGATTAACCTGGTGGGTTGTGCAAGTAACCTGCAGGGGGACAGGACTTGAGAGCCAGCAAGACCTGGTTGTGTCCATCATGAGAAGTGATGAGGACTTTAATAAGTGTGAGGATTTATTTTTTAAGTAGGACAGAAAGAAATTAAAAAAGAAGAATCAACAGGACTTGTACAAAGTTGGAGAAAGCAGAATCAAAATAACTCTGTGGTCTGATCATAGATCATGGAGGAGGGCTAGAAGCAGTTGAGGTTCGAGCAAAGGGCACTGATGTGGGGAAAGACCCAGGATGGTTGGCAGATCATGCACGTAGTGACAGTCCTTCCGGCTGCTGCAACTGCAGCAGCAGACGCCCTAAAGAGAGCCCAGAAGAGGAGAAACAGGGAACGTGAGAATAAATGCAAAGTCTGTGGAAAGAGAGAAGGGCAAAGGGCAGAGGCTCCATCTTTGTGGGAGGCACGTTCTTCAGGTAGTGAGGAAGTAGAGGCCCATTCGGATCTGGCAGATAAAGAGAGATCAGAGAGATAAGGGTGAGATACCCTTGGGCCTGTGAGGCAAAAGGTTACAGACATCAAAACCCTAAGATAGTCATCTCTGATAGAGACTACAGAAGCTGACTGGGGTTACCTCTGGGGGGGAGGGGAAGATGGACAGAGGTCAGATTTCAGAGCATTAAAACACTGCACAGTGAGGAATTCAAGATCATATCCTAAAATAACCTGCCGCTCAAACACATGAACTAGGTGCCGAGGCTTTACACTTGAAGATAAGGGATGGGGGAGCTGAAACGGCAGGAGCCACCGTGCAGGGCAGGCTGGAATCAGACCCTGCCTGAATCTGCACTGAGGCTACTTACCAGTGTGTTCTACAGAAAGTTTCTTGTGCTCATTGGATTAAAGCTTTTGTCCAAAGCCCCATTTGTACCTACATGATAATGAGTCAGCTAAAACAGGAAGTGTGCAAAGTTCTGAACCTTAACAGAATGGAAAGTGAAAGCAAGCACACATTTCCCCTTCATTCAAATCTGCAACAGCGTGGATGAAGGTAACATGACATTTCTCTTGGGTTGGTCTTTAAATCAGAATTTTTCAGCGAGAATAATGACCTGAAGTGAAGATATAGCACTGCTGTGCTGAGGAGGTTTTGTAATCTAAGCTGAGACTGGGGAAAGGGGACAAATCTGGAGCATTGGAAAACTCGAGGTCGAGGGTGGGGCTTGCAGAAGCCGGCTTAACTGACTGGCTCTCTTTTACAGACATTTAGCCTGTCCCAAATGTTCGCTGGAATCTTGCATCTTCAATTCCAGGATGTTTTGTTTATGATAAGGCTATTTAAGGTACAGTGCAGTGTGATAGGCCACTAGCAAAGAGCTGTGTTTTAGTACTGACTGCATGGTTTTGGGAAAGTCACTCAACCAGTTTCTTTATCTGGATACGAGGGACTTGAGCAAGATGGCCTTTAAAATCCTTGCTAGTTCTAAAGTTAAAGATGGCCTGAATAGAAAAGAAAGCCTAAAATGCACTCTTTTCTGGGAGTATCTGCTATAAGTAGGGGCAGGACAACTCCTTAGTTTGGACCGGGGAATGCAAGTTACGATAACCATAATAATAATTAAACAGCCACCATTCATTATATGCTTCCTATATGCTAGGTGCTATGTTGCACCAAATTCTTTACATGAATTGTTTCATATAATCCTCCAAATCTGGGGAAGGCATGGTTACACTGTTTTATAGGTAAAGAACTGGTTTCCAAGAAATTTCACAAAATTTGCCCAAGGTGATACAGATAAATTGGGTAGTGTTGGACTCTGGGTCCTCTGACCACAAAACACGAGACTAATGAGACATTCTGTGTTTGTTTGTATGTTTTTTAAACTCTCAAAAATTCAAGCTCATAGACTAATTATGATTTTATTTAACAGAGTTTCTTGGAGTATTGAGATTGGGTAGCAGTGATTTAATATTCGTCTTTCAAAGATGAAAAATGTCATTATCTAACCATTATTTCCCTCTTCTCCTCCTCCTCCTCTTCCTCCTTCTTCTTTGTCCTTTCACAATACCTGTTTATCTGCATGAATACTATACGTTGAAAAAGTGAAGCAATTGTTTGTGTAATTATGAAGAATTTGTTAATGATAAAAAAAGAAAACTGCTCATGGGTCACGTTGAAATGGGAGGAGAGGCAGGATGGGAGAGAACTGAATCACCTAAATTAACTACACTGTCTATCCTTATTTTATGACTTTACCATTCTAATAGGAAGAGACTGCTTTAGTTCTATATACAGAGGGAGTGAATTCCATTTTGGTTGTGTTTTTTATAAGCCTTATCTGGTGAAAGGACCAGCAGATGGTGTAATGGTTATGTTGCTGGACTCTCAGATGGCTGACCACAGTTTGAGTCTCGGACCCAACAACTTGAAACTCACTCCAGGCACATGTGCATGCATGCCCCAAATCCCGAGAGGATAGTGGAGAGAAGGGATAGCAGCATGGCCATCCCTCTGCAGATTGATTTCTCATTTTCTGTCTCTCTGGCGAGCACATGTGCCCTATAGAAAAATCTCTCTCTCTCAATAAAAAAAGGAAAAGAAAAGAAAAAGAAAAAGTATTGTCAGGTGAAGAGGACCAAGATAATTTTTTAATTATGATCAGTTAGAAAATAATAAATTCATATTTTATTTCCGTGGCTTTTGATATATTGAAAATAAACAGAGGACAAGCACCTAGCTTGGCCCACCCACAGTGGTGCCAGCAGAAGAGCACTTCTGCACCGTAACTGAGGCCACATGTTGGGCTAAAGTTCAATTCCTGGCCCAACCTAAATAACCTGGGCACGGCAGTACAAGCCTGTGGTCCTAGCTGGTTGGGAGGCTGGGGCAGGTGGACCATAACATCATGAGACCCTGTCATAAATATCTCACCTCTCTCAAACAAAAAAAAAATAAAATAAAAAGAAAAAAAAAAAAAAGAGAGTAAGGGACCAGCAGTTAGTGTAATGGCTATGTCGCTGGACTCCCATGTAGTCTACCGCAGTTCGAGTCCTGGACCCGGTGGCTTAAACTCACACCGGGCACATGTGCAGGCATGCCCAGGATCCCGAGAGGAGAATGGAAGAGAAGGGATTGCGGCGTGGCCATCCCTCCTGAGGGGTGATTTCTCACTTTCTGTCTCTCTGTCTCTCTCTGTCTTTCTGGCAAGCGCACGTGCCCTATAGCAAAAACCTCTCCAAAAAAATAAATAAATAAATATCTCACCCCTCTCTTTCTCTTCCCCTTCTCTCGCTTTCATTAAAAAAAAAAAAGTAATAAAACACAATACACCTAGCTTGCACAGCATCCTTTATACCAATATCCATAGAATAAGGTCATTTTAGATGTTAATTATTGAAAGAAACAAAGTTCAATGTCATTAATATTAATGCTACTAATAATCTCTGGTATCCAAAGAATATAGAGTATTCTTTGTGAGGATTTAAGACAAAATAGAGGAAGAAGGGAAGAGTATAGGGAAGGAAATCAGGGAGAAAAAAATAGAGAGGCAAGACATTTGTGGGACACAGAAATGGTTTATTACCTGTTGATGATAACACGTGTAGTATTCTCAACTGGACTGGTCTGAGATGTAGTTCCTGTTGGATAAATTCTCTTTACAAGCCAAGTGATGTATAGCCATTGAAACGTCTAAAAAAATAAGAGTAATAAAAATAAAAAACTTTTTAAAAACATATAAAAAATAAAATAGAATAAGACAAAATAGAGACATCCTACATAGTGTACTGTGGGCATTCTGGCATACTCTTACAATGGTGTAACCAAATATTAAAAAATTAATATGCAATGAATTTGCACACCTGCCCTCTGCTCATGCACGGGAGTGTAGAGGGAATTCATTACATGCGATTTTAGGTAGAATCCTTTCATCTGATTTTTGTCTATGATAACCAAATAGTATCTTAATATCTGCTTGATCTCATGAATATTTGGCCTGATTCTGACAGAAAGCTTTCCCCATTCACACATATATTTTTATATTTTTAAGGGTGTTTTTTGTGAATTGAAATAATTTTCTTCATGCTGTAATTTTTTTTCTTTTCAGATTAAGCCCATTTATTGGAGCACATTGTTGAGCACCTCCACGACATAACTGGAGCCACAGTAGTGCAGTGGAGAACTATGAGAATTAGCTTGGATATTAATTTGTCTCTCAGATGGATTTAGTATTCCATTCATCTGAAATGGTTCATTCACTAAGGAAACTAATATTTAATGTCTACATAGGACTTTACTGCCTAACAGTCATCACACTCCAAATATGCATTTGTTCTCAGTTCAATAAGGACCCTGGGGCTTTCCCAGTAGCCACCAATGGAGAACCATTTCCTTGGCGGCAGCTAAGGCTCCCCAAAGAGGTCATTCCTCTCCACTATGACCTTTTTGTCCACCCAAACCTCACCTCTCTGGACTTTGTTGCATCTGAGAAGATTGAGGTCTTGGTCAAAGATGCCACCCATTTTATCATCTTGCACAGCAAAGATCTCGAAATTACAAATGCCATCCTCCAGTCAGAGGAAGATTTGAGATACGTGAAACCAGGGAAAAAGCTAAATGTTTTGAGTTATCCTGCTCATGAACAAATTGCACTGCTGGTTCCAGAAAAACTTGTGGCTGACCTGAGATACTTCGTGGCTATTGACTTCCAGGCCAAGTTAGCAGATGGCTTTGAAGGATTTTACAGAAGCACATACAGAACTCTTGGTGGCGAAACAAGGTAAGACCTCGCTCAGGTCATTTACAGTTTCTCATGACCCTTTCCATACGGGTTACATTGTCAGGGGCATGCCTCAGCAATCCTGAATTGTAGACTGGGAAATTTGGAAAAAAGGAAAGCTCAACTATTCCTTAAGGAAATCACAGCAGGGAAGGGAATACAGGACACAGAGGCATAAACAGGAGGGAGAATACGGGAGAAGAGGCCAGTATATGACAATTGTAAGGGAAGAGATGCCCTATGCAGAGAGGGCTGACATAGGCAGTCTTCTCAAAGGACGTGTGTATGGATCTGGGACTAGAAGAAAATGTTAGTGAGCTTTGGGCTAGGAGAGAGGAGAAGACTGTACACTGCCCAGGAAATGACATGGCTCAGATCCAGGAGGCAGGAAAAAGGAGCAAGTCTTTTTGGAGAACTGAAAAATATGTTCTATTTGGTTCATTCACATTCATTGAGTCTGTGCTCAATGTACCAGGCACTGCCCTGGGTGCTGAACGTCTAGTGGTGAGATATGGTGGAGGGGACAATCAGGGCAGGAAAATAAGTGACATGGACAAGGTAAGTGATAAGTGCTACCAAAGAAATAAGGTGTCACGATAGAGAGAAATCATAGCTGTGGACTGGGACTAATACATGAGTGGACAGGGAAATGTTTGCCAAAATGGTGCATTTAAACTGATACCTGAATTTCTTTTTGTATATATATATTTCACTTTATAATTTCTTACTTACATTTAACTGTTGTACATCTCTGTGGGGTATAATATGGATTTTCAAAGCATGCATGCAGTGTGCTACAATCAAGTCAAGGATTTACCATATTTATCCTTTTCAACAACAAAAAAACCCACCACATTATGATGTATACCATTAATTTTTGCTCTACTTTCTTTTCTTTTTATTTGAGGTATATGTATGAGATTGTCATATCTGTTCTCTCAGTTGTGGTATGTCATTCCACAACCCATTTGCCCCATGTACCTGCATTCTTGTGTCTATTAAATGCTTTTTCCTGAGACCCTTTTACTTCCCTGCCTCTGACCTCCCCATGCAGTCTCTGGTATTTACATCTGTCCTCTCTCTTTCTATGTCTTCATCCTTTTCAATTTCTTCCACAGAGTGTAGGGTTTTTTTTTTTGTTTGTTTGTTTGTTTGTTTTTTCCATAGGGAGCATGCTCTGGCTAGAGAGACAGAGAGAGGGAAAATGAGAAATCACCCCCCTCAAGGGGGATGGCCACACCACAATCCCTACTCCAGTCTCTTCTCAGGATTGTGGACACACATGCACATGTACCTAGTGTGATTTTCAAGTCACCATGTCCAGGTGGTCAGCCATACGGGAGTCCAACGGCTTAGCCACCACACCACCTCCTGGCCCCATCACTTAATATATTAAATGAGGACATATATTGCTTATCTTTCACAGCGTGGCTTATTTCACTTAGGACTACATATTCTAGATTTTATCACTCTGTATCAGGTGACAGGATCCCATTGCTCTTTATGGCCAAGTAGTATTCCGTTGTGTGCCATGTTTTAAATATCCAGTCATCAGTTGTTGGGCACTTAATTTGAGTCCATATCTTTAAAAAGAGTCAATCATGAGACCATTTTCAGGCAAGTAAAGAGGCTTTAAGGTGAAACTGAGAAAAAAGACAGTGTGGACTGAGGAAGAGTGGGCAAGAGGGAGAACAGGGTCATGTGTGCAGGCTCCAAGGCTCTTATAGGGGTTTAGACTTTACTTAAGCACAGTGGGAGGTCATTGGAAGGTCCTGATCTGATTTATGCTTTATGAAGTTCAAGTTATGTTGAGGGTATGTAGTAGAGGGAAAAATGGAGAAGCAACGTAATCCTTCGGGAGGCCATTGCATGAGCTCCTGTAAGAAACGATTGTAATTTAGGCCAGGCTAGTGCTTACGGAGTGAAGCAATAGAACTTGGCATTTACGGGAGGGGGGGCGGGCAATAGAGACTGCTGACATATTGGTTACATGAGGTATGATAAAGAGAAGAATCAAGGATGCTTCAAAGAGTGGATAATTTGGTTCTCTGGGGCCAGGGTCCATCAGGAAGGAAAGAGGAATCTGACTCAGTCCACTTTCACTTTTTGTCGGCTGTATTCAGCCACCAGTTGGAGAAACCCAAAGACAATGGCTTAACCATACAACAGAGTGTGGCAGCTCAGGTTTGCTACAGTATTCTTCTGTGTGAACGGGGACCCAGGCTCCTGCCATCTTTCTGCCAGCCGTCCTCTAGGTCACGTCCACTTTTCAGGCAGAAAGATGGAAAAATGGGGGAGGGGGAGGCAAAAAGAAACATTCCAGCTGAGTCTGATTCCTTTTATAAAGTTTCCCCATCCAATGACTCCAAGCAGGTCAGAACGAGTCATATGCCCCACCAAGGTGAAGGGAGCCTGAACTCTTTAATCTGGACATGCTGCCTTCCTGAACACAGTCGGGACTCCTCTGAAACTGAAGAGGGGGAGTGGATGTCGGGTAGGAACCTAGCAGTGTCTGCCACATGCCTGCCCTTCCCTTCACCACTTCGGGTGCTCACTGCCCACGGGCCTCAAGTGCCCGTCCCACAGTCCCAAGCAGTCCACTTAGGACTCGTCCCCATGCCTAACTCTTCCCCTTGCCCCGGGGGACACTTCCCTCACTGCAGCCTCAATTCTCAGGGCCTGTTCTCAGGCCAGCAAGTACTGGACTGGAAGCTATCAGCTCTTGTCACTGAGGTACCATGTCAACAATGATGGCTTTTTTTCACTTTTCAAGTGACGAAGTCTCCATCCAAGGGGCATACATTTTAGGGTTACCATTCTGGGAACTGTGGAGATAGAGGAGGGGATAATTGGAGTGAGAGCTGAAGGACTTTCCAGCATGCTTCCCGTCATTAATTGCAAACTGTTTCTGACTCTTTTAAGATCAATTTAGTCAGTTCTCCATAGACTTAGTCTCCTACTAGGCCCAACACGTAGGATAACATGCAGCATAATGTCAACTGAATCTTATGGCTCTCTCTCAAAATATATACTCACTTGCTCATACGAACACATGCCTCACTTGCTCATACGAACACATGCACACACTTACCGTCACCTAAAATACACAAATAACTCAGTTGACAATAGTTCCTGAGAGGCAGGAAGTCACTAATTTGCATGTGGAGTTAAAAGTATTCATGTAAGTAGCAGAGAAAATATTCCCTTTTTTTGTATTTCCAATTCACATTTGTGAAAATTATTCCAAGCACTTGAAATTCCTTTATATTTGCAGTACCTGCTACCAAATCCAGATAAAACTATGAGGCCACAATGGCTCATTTAAATCTTACCTCATCTTTCCAGACTGCATCTTAGATATCAAATAAACTGAGGCAAAATATTCTGACAGCTCCTTTTTTTCCTCTCCTGAGCTTTCTCACACACCCTTTATCTGACACTTGAACTTTTCTATTCTCCCTCTTTCCCCAGTCAAAATCTACTCACTAGCTCTGCTTCTTAATTGAAGTTTAAAGTCCAAAGAATAAATCTATCCACTTATCATAGTCTGAAGACTGGAGTTTCATTGCTGGTAAGCAGAGAGAGCTGGAAGAGTCTGGGCGCTTAGCTGCCACATGGAGACCCTTGGCTGGTGGTGGTCCAGGCACACGAAAGCCCAGCTCCTTGCCTCCAGTGGGTGGACCTTGAAGGGGCAGTTTCCATTCCAGAGCTCCCTGGGAGTCAGGACGATGCTGGGACTGCCTGGTACTGCACCCTTGCTGGGTTGTCCTCTCCCTCATTCCTGTCCTCCTTCCCTCACTTCCATGTCTTGGCAGCATGTTCTTAATAAACCGAGGTCTACTCTCTGGGAACGTCACTCATATACACGATCTCCCAAATGTCTGTTTCCCCTTCCACCCCCAGTTTTAGAGAAAGTACTGAAATACTAATTTCCTAGTCAGTTTTAAAGTCAGGTTGACTGGGTCCTACGTGAGCCATTTACTAGCTACGGATCTGGTGCAGTCACTCAAACTCTCTGAGCCTTGCTGTCCTTGTCTTGCGTGAATATGAGGACACTACGTAATGAGAGTTCCTAACACGATACATTGCTCAAGATTGGTGACACCAGACGAGAGTTCATTCTCATTTTCGTCAAAGAGAGAGTTGGGATTTACCAAGATTGTAGTTTGCAAAATCAACTCTATCACCTCTGGGTTTGGTAAGCTGTTTTTTGAAGATACAAATCCATTTCTCTTTTTGGCTTCATATTCTGGCTGGGGTGGTATTTTTTTTTTTCCACAGAATAATTGCAGTAACGGATTTTGAGCCAACCCAGGCACGTATGGCTTTTCCTTGCTTTGATGAACCATCATTCAAGGCCAACTTCTCAATCAAGATAAGAAGAGAGAAAAGTCACATCTCACTATCCAACATGCCAAAGGTATTGTCACCTTCAGAAATTTTAGAAAATCATTCTCCAATTGAGCCTCCTCAGTCTTTTATTTTGTTTTCATATTTCCATTGCTTTCAGGATTCAAGTCATTCATTTGTTTGCGTTCACCTGCGTATTAATTATATAATATTCCAATATTGGTAATATTCATATCGTGTCATGATCTGCATAGACTTTAACATCATTCTGTTTGGGGCATTGTTACCTAGTGTTACCTTGCCACGGACGAAATTCAGAGACACCAGAGCAACATTTCTCAAACTTCAGTGTTCAGATGAATTGCCTGAGGATCTTGTTATAATTCAGGTTCTGATTCAGAGATGGCAGGGTGAAGTTCAAACCTCTGCCTTTCTAGCAAGTTCCAGGGAGCACATTCGATGCAGCAAGGACCCAAAGTCCCTGCCGGACTCCAGCAAGGAAATCCATACCTCAGGGTTACTGATGGAATTTAGTAATCCCGCCTTTTAAAATTTAAGTTCCATAGCTAGTTCTTAACATGATTCATTATGGTTATATGACACTTTAATTGGATGCTCTTATTTGACTCATATTCATACTGAAAATGTGGTGATTCTGAAAGGCACAGAGCCTCATTTGCTATTTCCTCACTAATGATGTGCTTGCCGTTTGTGATGTTGAACTAAATGTAAAGTATTTCTCCACGGCTTCTTGGAAAGTAGGGCAGAGACAGAGGCTCTCCTGGCAGTGCTTCGGAAGGGTGAGCAGCACAACAGCAGCCAGGTCACGATCGGTCAGCAAGCGGCCCTACACCCGTCTTCCTCTCTGCGCTCTGTGGGGTCCAGGGTCTACAGATGCAGGAGATAAACAAGTCCGTAATGTAGGCACTGCATTTCCCCAGACCTCTGTTTAATGCTGGAAAAGACATTTGCTCTGGCAGAGCAGATCCAGGGAAAAAGTGACAACCAGCCACGTGACACACAGCTCGTGGTTTTCCCATGGCCTAACGGACAGCAATTTAATTAGGCCTCTCATTTTCAGATAATGATGATCTGCTACCTTGACTCCCAGTTTTCTTTCCAGCAGCATGTCCATTTAAAGGCAGTTTATCATCTCTGTTCCTTTTCTGAAAGTCTTTTATTAATATAATTTTCATATGAAGAGTTACGCAGGGAAAGATAGATCTTTTAATTAAAATGTGATGCAAACATAAATTGCCATTATCATTAGATTTGAATTTTAAACTTCTATCTTTGGAAACCTCCAGTAACTTCTCATGTTTAGGAAAAATAAGCAGTCTTTGAAAATGTTTTATGAAATCCTGAATCTCTGCATTGCCTCAGCTGATGAGCAGCTGTCTGGGTCATGCCCTTCTTAGTGAATACTAGTTTAACTTTCTGCTTCTTGTTGACATGCCCAGCCCAGGCTTCCAGGGTTGCTGAGTTAAAGGGGAGACCTGAAGTAAAGTTACCATCACAGTTTAGCACTTAAGGGTTATAAAATGGTAGGAAGAAGTAATACACAGGTCCTGATTCATTTAGTTAAGGATACTAAAGGTAAGAAAAGTGAGAAGGCCACCCACCCATTAGAAGAGACAGCATATTTGGGGGGCATTTCTTTGTCCACTTCATCTTCTTTCTTTGTCTGAACATTCCTCATCTGTCCCTTAAGGGAACACGTATTTGCTTGTGAAGGAAACACACCTACTAGTGACACATGCTACATAAGCAGAATCCTATCAAGATTGAGAAAACAGCTAAGTCCTTGTCCAGCAATGAGTGTTTTTGAGTTCACATCACCGTTTTGGAAGAACTTATACAAATATTCATTTACGTCTATTTAAGGAAATGTTTATGTACATGGATCACTCCAGGTTCGTGAACAGAATTAATCCCCCATGGGCTATGTCTTCATTTGCGAGGAGAAATCAGAGTGAATGCTCATCTCCTAACCCTCTCTGCCATTAGCTTTTTATGGCCCAGACTCTCGTTTCCCCAGTCACCTGGTCTCCCACTTCCTCCCGTCCCCCCACGCACTTGGCTAAATGGTTTGGCTGCAAGTTTGGTCAGAAGACCACGATCATCCCTGCTCTCTTCATCCCATCACAAGGCAGCTTCTTGTTTTGCTGGGAGTGTATGTTCATAGAACTCTGGTTCAATCAGATTCCTAAAAGAAGAGATTGTGGTTGGGCAAAATTAGTTTGTTGAACAGAGTTAAAAATGTAATACTGCCCCATACATTTTTCTACATTTCTTAGAGTATTTGGTCAGTGTTTTCTGCTTTATTGGAATTTTGAAATGCTTTTTAAAAAGCACTTGCCAGAGGTCATACATACTTGAGGGGGAGGAACAGAAAGGCCCCCCCATGGAGAACAGCCACTCTGCAATCCCTTCTCTGCCATCTCTTCCTCCTTTTTGGAACTTTGGGCACACATGCACGTGCACCTGTTGTGTTTTTTAAGCTGCAGCTCCAGGACTGAAACTGCACAGTCAGTCATGTGGGATCCAACCACCTCAATCACTTTGCCACTAGCTGTCCCTAGAAATGAATTTTTAAACAGGATTTTGTAGAAATAAAATCTAAATTTAATAGCACAGACATTTGCCACTGAGGTAAGTTATGCAGTTTATGGTTCTAGTTCAAGCTATTTTCTCTTGCCAAAGCAAAATGTAATCTTATCCAGCACATACAGTATGCTTAATAAGCCATGGCCAGTGCTGTTATAGGCTGGTTCCTTGAAGGGGGGTGGAGCGAGCGTGGGAAGTAGGAGAGAGCTAGTCTAGGAATTGTGACCCCTTGGAAGAAAGCAGTCTTTGCAGATTATTGGATCTATACCTGTCCAATATTTAGGGATGTTGTACCATGATGGAGAGCATATGGGGAAAGCTATCAGACTAAACAAATCCAGAATTCAGTAATTACCCAGTGAATTTGATGGATGCAGCTGACCAGGCTGGAGGCTGAAAATGTTCTGCTTCCTCGGTAGATGAGCAGAGGTTTAAATTACTAATGACCTTCTCAGCCTGACTACTTCCACTGCTGAATCAATGAAGTAAAGATAAAATAAGACTATGACTCAAGCTGTCACAGCGAGTGGAAGAATGAGCAACGTCTTTGGAGTCACACAGTCACAGCCTCCTCTTGGTTCTGCTGTGGAACGAGCTGTGAGGTCTCAGGCCACGCAGGGCTCAATTCTGAGTCCCTGTTTTCTCACCAGTTAAATAACACCTACCTCACACCCACATCGTGAGAGGATCAAAAGATAATGTGAAGCATCTTGCCTCTTCTGCCACAGAGGCTTATTTATTGTGCAATAAACAAAGGGAAAGGGGCTCTTCCCTGGCATGTTTGCTTACAAGTCCAGAATTTGAATTTATGCCAGTACTGGAGATTATGGCATTTTAAGAAAGTAAAAGCATCTGAAATGTTTTTGTTTTTAAGCAACAGAATAAAGAGATGGCATTTTTGTGCTTTGGGAATCCCTCAATCAGCACATTGTGTCTTCAGGAGTGTCCAAGAGTAAAAAGAATCGGAACTATGAGAGCTCCCAGAAGGTGACTAGTAGCCATCGGTCTCCTAGAATGGCACATGTCCCAGAGCGACAGGTTCCCTTCCCACTCAGTGGCCGTAAGGCACAGCGTTGTTGTGAAATTCTCAAGTTTTCACATGCCAGCTCCTTTGCCTACCTACAGGTTAAGACAATTGAAGTTGAAAGAGGACTCTTGGAGGATCACTTCGAAACGACTGTAAAAATGAGTACGTACCTCGTAGCCTACATCATCTGTGACTTCAGTTCTGTGAGTGGCACAGCCTCGTCAGGGGTCAAGGTGAGACCGAGCTCTAATTTCATACCTAGTACAGAGTAGTCTAAGGGCAATGAGCTGGTCTTCATTTTCTTAAGCTTTTTTTCCTTACTATCCAAGTATTATGTTCAAAATATGGATAAGTAAAAAAAGTATTATATTCAAAATATGGATAAGTAAAAAGAATTGTATTAAATGTAAAATCATCCATAATCCCATCAGCAACATTAGTGTAAGCCTTCCAAGTATTTTCTATACATATATCAGCTTATATGGATATCCATATAACATTGTATGTGTGCGTATGTGCATATACATATAATATATGTAATTCATATACGCAAGTTTTTACAAGATCAGACTGTTTTAAATCAATTTTTATATGAATGAATATAAATAGAATGCCATGAAATGTTTTTCTGTAGTATTATATGAATGAGTGTACGAAGGTGCCATAAGGAATTTTTAAAATCAGCATCTAATTTCAGGACATTCATGTTCCTTCTAATTGTTTTCTATAACTTTTTTTCCTCAGTGAAAGAAGGTCTTTCTATTTTTTCTTTCTTTTTAGTTTAGTTGTAAGGCACATGCATTTTTCAGAGAGAAACAGAGAGAAGAGAAGGAAAGTGAGAAATCACTCCCCAGAGCGAATAGTCATTCTACAGTCCCTTCTCCATTCTTTTCTTGAGATTTTGGGCATGCATTCACATGCCTGGCATGTTTTTCAAGCCACCAGATCTATGACTTGAATTGCAAAGTCAGTTATATGGGATCCATCCACCAGTTGACTCCTCTTTCTAATTTTAGAATCTTCATTGTTTGCAAAAGTTTAACACAATTGCCAGTGATAATCTTGAGTTAAAATTTTTGCATGCATTGATGGAGACATTAAAGAACTAAAAAGGACTCCTGACACTAAGGAACAAATTATAAACACAAAAATATCTTCAAAAAACACAAAGTAATGCTTGTAGAAAAATGGATCTAAAATGACTATTACAATTTACACCCACTTTATACTTAAAACTATGTAGATACATACTATGATTGCATAGTTGTACAAACCACAGCATATCTGCACATAGACACACACGTTGTTTCTAATTTTTTTCCATACACATGTGCACAGACACAGAAGTTTAGGGTGGATAGCACTTTATGTCAGAGGACAGATTCCCGTCAGCTTCCTTAGATTCACATTCCAACTCTGCATCTTCTACCTGGGTAATTTGGAGCAAATTACTTAGTCTCCATGTAATCTCACTTCATCTATAAAGTGAAGGCAAGAGCACCTAGTTCACAGCATGGATATGATTATTAAATTAGATTTTACATTCAAGCATTAGCATAGTACCTGGTAAGCTGTCCAAATGGTGGCTATTTACGTGTTCTCCACACAAAGTTCTGAAGGATTTCAGTTAATTCAGAGCATGAAAGTGGGTTATGAAATGAAAGTAGTCCCTTACTTGGAAGTCAAGAAAATTGTAATCTAATTTTGTTATTTCTACTTTGTAGCTAGTTACATAGCAAGCGTCATTGTTCCTACTTGGGCATTTTTTTAGTTTAAATCAAACTTGAGCTGGAGTGGATTCAATAAATTCTTCAGGATTTTTCCCCCTAAGTCTAGGGCCCTGTGTTTTATTTGAATTGTGTTTGTGGTCATAATTTTGGAAAGCTAGCTCATTAGTGCCAGAGTATCTCATAGTGATGAACTCAAATATTTTTTCATGACACAATCATAATGGATTAATATAGCTAGAAATGCACAGATAAGCACCTAGGGAATGGCTTTAACAGAAGTTGCAAGGTGGTTGATAATTTTCCAGACTGACTTTTGCTTTAATATTTCACAGAACCTCTTATCTCTTATTGACAGCATGCTTAATGATATCTCAGTACTTTCTTGAAAAATGCAATCTGCCTTTCTATGTGTGAGGGTTATCAGGAATGGAATTATGCCAAGGAGCTGTCATTTAAAGACCACTTCTTTCGACCCACATTTCCCAGGTGTCCATCTATGCATCCCCGGACAAATGGAATCAAACACATTATGCCTTGCAGGCATCACTGAAGCTACTTGATTTTTATGAAAAGTACTTTCACATCAACTATCCACTCCCCAAACTGGGTATGTTCTAATTCCGCATCATTGTCTGTATTTTTGCTCATAGGACTTGCTTCCATGTGTTCCCTTTTTGTGTGCGACTTCAGTTAATATTGAAGAGTTTCAGTTAGCCCTGGAAACAGTAATTGGTTCCTTAGAGAGGATCTTCAGTGTAGAAAACTTAGTATTTATGAGAAGCCCAAGTAGTGTGGATCATTTCTTTATTATTTTACTGATTTTAATGTTAAAATGCCTGCACTGCATATTAGAATTAGACGAATTTTCTGGAGAACTCTCAATACCATTTGTGTACAAAACATGCAAACTATTATAAAAGTTGCCAAAAATGGAGCCAGTAGGTGGCAAGGTGAGTAAGGCTTTAGTTTCTCTCATAGCTGACCATTGTTTGAGTCCTGGACCTGGCAACTTGAAAATCAAGCTAATGCATGTGAGTGCATACCCCAAATTCTGAGAGGAAGCTGGAAGAGAAGGGATTGCTATGTGGCCATTCCCCTATGGAAAAAGATTTCTCATTTTCTCTCTGCATCTCTCTCTGTTCCTCTCTGGCAAGCACACATGCCTTATGGCAAAACCCTAAAAAAATAAAAATTAAAAACCTGGGGCTGACAGGTGGCATGATGATTAAGGGCACTGGACTCCCACATGGCTGACCGTGGTTTAAGTCCCGGACCTGGAGGCTTGCTTTTTCTCTCTCTCTCTCTCTCTCTCACTCACTCTGTCCCTCTCTAGTCAAATAAAGTAAAATGAATGAATGAATAAAGTTAAATAAAATAATTATTTCAAAAAAAAGTTACCAAAACTTGGGACCAGCAGATGGCATAATGGTTATGTCACTGGACTTCCACATAGTCGACCACAGTTTGAGTCCCGAACCTGGTAGCTTAAAAATTATGCAGGGCACATGTGTGTACATGCCCAAAATCCGAAGGGGAGAATGAAAAAGGATTGCAGTGTGACCATGCCCCCGGGAGGTGATTTCTCACTTTCTGTCCCTCTGTATCTCTGTCTCTCCAGTGAGTACATATTCCCTATAGCAGAAATATCTCTCTCAAAAAAAAAAAGTTACCCAAACATTGTGTAAACAAAGACCAGAAAACTGTCCTCCAACTCTTATCTATATTGGTCACTGAGGTTGGAAGATAAGACTGTAGTGCAGATTAAAAGGAATAAAAGAAGATTTTGAGGAAACAGATTATTTGGATGTGGTAGTAGGGTTTTTGTTTTTTGCTTTTTAAGAATTTTTATTTATTTATTTAATTTATTCATTAATTCATATTTTTTGGGTTTTTTTTTTTGGGGGGGGGAGAGGTTTTCGCTATAGGGCGCGTGCACTTGCCAGACAGACAGAGAGAGACATAGAGACAGAAAGTGAGAAATCACCCCCCGGGGGGGATGGTCACGCCGCAATCCCTTCTCCATTCTCCTCTCGGGATCTTGGGCACGAACACACACGCGCCCGGCATGAGTTTTTAAGCCACCGGGTCCAGGACGCGAACCGCAGTCTACTACGTGGGAGTCCAGCAACATAGCCATTATGCTAACTGCTGGTTCCTGCATTCATTCATTTTTAATTTGACCAGAGAGAAGCACAGAGAGAGAAAGAGGGAAAGTGAGAAAGCAAGCCAAACGTCCGGGATTCAAGCCATGATCAGCTATGTCCAGCGCCTTAACCGCCATGCCACCCCAGGGCCCCCATATGTGGTAGTAGGTTTTACATGATATGATACATGTAGTGTTATCATGGTTTTAATTTTTTATCTTAATAAGATGCAATTTTTATAATATTACAGAACATTAAAAAAAGAAATTAAAAAGAAAAACAAACAAACAAACAAACAAAAAAAGTGACTGGGCCAGCCCTGTAGTACAGTGGTTAAGGGAACCAGATCCCACAGGGGCAAGCATAGTTTGAATCCTGGCCACAGTGGCTTGAAAAACACACTGTGCCTCTGTGTGTGTGAACACCAAAATCCTGAGGGAAGGAGGAGTGGAAGAGAAAGGATTGCGGTGTGAGGAAGTCTGCTACCAAGTCCTACTGAGGTGCTTTCTCCCTTTCTCTCTCTCTCTCTCTCTCTCTCTCTCTCTCTCTCTCTCTCTCTTCCTCCCCACTCCTCCCTTTTTCTGGCAAGCCCACACTCCCTCTGGCAATTTATAAAAAACAGAAACAAAAACAGAAACAAATGAATAAAACCCATGACTAAAGTTTCATAGTTTACATTAGTTCTTAGAGTTTCTGGGGATAACAAAACATTCTTTTCCTTTGAATATAATGGAATATTTCCAAGTTAGAGTATACTTCTTTTTTTTAAGGTTTTTGTCATAGAGTACGAGCACTTGCCAACTAGAGACAGAGAGAGAGAGAGAGAGAGAGAGAGAGAGAGAGAGAGAGAGAGAGAAAGTGAGCACTCACCCCCGGGGAGGTGGGAGGGAGATGGCCATGACACAGTCCCTTCTCCTCCATTGTATTGGGATCTTGGACTCACACACACACACACGTTTGTGCACCCAACATGACTCTCAAGCCACTGGTCCAAGACTTGAACTGAGGAGTCAGCCATGTCGGATGCAGCACCATAATCACTATGCCATCTGCTGGCCCTAGGATATACTTATTATGTTCTTCCCCTCTCTCCCACCATGTAGTTTTCCTCAGAGAAGTTAAAAGAGACCATCAAAAGATACATCCAGGGATCCAGTCCTATAGTTCCTGAGTCTCACTGTATTATTACATTAATACAGACATACGAAGTTAGTTTAGCTATGATACATTCTTGTCTTCTAGGTCAAAAATCAAGAAAGGTCATTAACGGCCATAAAACAATCTTATGTTATTCCTGAAAATGCAACCTTGAAGATCATAGGAAACAACTTTTAAAACTAACTGCAAAGAAGCATGCAACTTAAGAAAAAATAGAATAGATATAAGCCCTCTAATGGCTATGGAAAATAATCTAACTATATAAAATCATCAATACAATCTAGTGAAGGAGTCATTCCACATTTGAAGTGCTAATGAATACTAATCTTTATTAGTGCTAATTTAGTTTTTGATTACGTTATAAGTATTTGTTTTAATTCACTAGAATTATACAGTGTTAACTCCAAGACAATGTAATTATAAGCCAAATGACTTGGTTCATTTCCAACTTATAAAAAAAAATACTATCCTTTTTAGCCAAACAATACTTCTTCTAAAATGGCCTGGCAGAATACAAAAGAATTCTTTTTTTCTCTTTTAAGAGAGATTTTTGCTATAGGGCAAGTGCACTCGCCAGAGAGACAGAAAGAAAGTGAGATATCACCCCCCGGGGGGTTGGCCATGCCACAATCCCTTCTCTCCATTCTCCTCTTGGGATCTTGGGCATGGATCCACATGCGCCTGGCATTAAGCTGCCAGGTCTGGGACTCGAACTGTGGTCAGCTACATGGGAGTCCAGTCATATAACCATTGTGCCATCTGCTAGTCCCTATAAAGGAAGAATTCTAGGGTTAAATATTAGCCAGAAATGTTCTACCCTTCATGAAGTTGGTGGCAGGTGATAGCACAGGGTGTGCTACATACATACACATATGGGTGTAGGAAGACACATACACCTGAGTTGCTTAAGGATTATTAGATACCTTTTTTCCCCTAAGATTTTCTAAAGAGTTAGAGAAAATATCAATGTCGAAAAGGAAATTGAGGTCAGAAATAATTGATGTCCATGAGTTTTTTTCCTCTACTGCCTTAGGATACTGCGCATTATAGAGGCCAAATGTGCTCGAAATATCAAATGAAATATTGGCTATAAAGAATGTTCCTAAAGGCGTTCTGACATTAAAATCCTGTATCTTTCCCCTTTTTATAGAAAGCATTTCATCATAAGTTTGGATAACCCCAAACATAGTGAAAATCGTTTGATATCTTTTAAAGTTTTTAACTAATACTAATATAAAATATGGGGAGATTTGTGTGTGTGTGTGTGTGTGTGTGTGTGTGTCTTAATTTGCCAAAGGGAATGTGTGCTCACCAAAGAGAGAGAGAAAAAATGAAAAAGCACCATCCACTGGGAATGGTCATGGTGCTATGCCATCTCCTCCGCTTCTCCCTCCTGGGATTTTGGACATGCATATACACATGCTTTGCATGTTTTTCAAGCCACTGGTTCCAGGACTCAAACTGCCCAGTCAGCCATTTGGAATACAGCTGCCTTAACCACCATGCTACTGGCTGGCCCTAAATATGTGCTTTTAAATAAATCATTTTCCTAGCACTAGTGTGCCCTAATAACTTTCAGAGTATAGCACTTTTGGGGGGGGGGGGGATGGTTACATCTCAATAAGTTACTTTAGCAAGAACAAAAACTATATTGGTAGAGCTTACTCCACTTGATTATGGGTACAGATTATTTTCAGTGCAACTGTAAGACTCCATGCCAGTATTAAGAATTCTTATGTTTTCAGAGAGGTTGCTTATATACATGGAAAGGATCATAGTGTTTGAACAAGCAGTACATACTACTTCTGGTGATCGAGTTTGATGGTTCTTATTCTTTAGATCTGATTGCTATTCCTGATTTTGAGTCTGGAGCCATGGAAAATTGGGGCCTCATTACATATAGAGAGACATCGCTGCTGTTTGATCCCAGGACCTCTTCTGCTGCCGACAAGTTGTGGGTCACCAGAGTCATAGCTCATGAACTAGCACACCAGGTACTTGATATTCAGTACATCCTGTTAGTATCCGCTCAAATGAGCATTATACGGCATGCCACCAATCTTCCTGAAACAACATAATGTTTCCTCAGTCTGCCTCTAGAGGGGACCTTAGGGAATCATTGAACTCCACATAATATGATGAATAATGGAGACCTCAATCTCTTGACTGTGGGATTCATATCAAAATATTATCGCCAGAGAAGTGGCCACTACATTTATTCTTTAAAACCCTTCAAAGCTAAGCCTTCAAATGTCCTTTGGAAAAGGAGGTAGGTACTATGCAGACACATAAAGTGCAGCATTGGAACTCTACAAATAAATATTTCTATTGAAAGTATGTCTCCTATACCCTCTACAACCCTGGCATTCTAATCTAGGGCAAAATCAAGCTCCCATCAGTTGGATTCTGTGTTTATACACCCATAATGGTCATAGTTTGGTCATATTCAAGTCCAAATATTCACAGGTCTCTAACCCTGGGCACATTACCTAACTCTCTGAAGTTCACTTTCTTCATCTATAAAGTTAATAATAGTTTGTGCTTCACAAAACTGCTGTGAGGATTATAGATAAGAAAAGTATGCTGGTCATATAGTAGTCATTTGATAAATGTTAGATATTAATGATGCCACTGCTATTACTACGACTATCATTTCTTCAAAATAAGATCCCCAGAGGCCATCAATCAATACTGTATTACAAAGAAATACGGAACTAGGTCTAGCCTTATCAGATTATGTACTTATACCCTATTTCATTTCTGAAAATTCTCACTTACACAGTGAATTATTCAAGGCACTAGAAATTTTCATTGACCATTTGGGTAAATAGCATTCCACGTAGAAGCTGGTAAAATCTCGTACTTAAATACTTTTAACTTTATCCTTTATCATCATCATAATAATAAGTAGGAATTTTTTTTTTTTTTTTTTTTTTTTTTTTAAGCAATGAACTTCCCACCCAGCAACACAGGAAACCATGCTCAGGACTATACTTTAAGAACATATGGGCCACTTCCTCTGGTTCGGAACCTCCCCAGTGGCCCATTTTAGGTGTTTTGATCATTAGTCACCGGGAGCACTAAAGCACTTAACTGAGTCTGGGGATTCTTAATCTTTCTGCCTGATGTTTGCAGGGAAATGATCTGAGAGCTCTACCTCTAAGGCTCCCTGCTCCCTCTGGACCTTCCTGTAAGAGCTTCTATTTCAGGAAGACACAGAGTCTAGGGCTGAAGCAGTAGACAACATAAGAATTTTTGCCTTGACTACTTTGTCTTCTATTTATGTCCGTATGACCATGTTATGGCTGCATACAACCCGGGCAAGAACTTCCCACTGCCTACTGGGTGAGCCAAGGGTTTTTAGTGGGCATACAAGCCTCCTATGATCCAGTCTCTCTCCACTTCTCCAGCCTTGCCTCTTGTCTGCAACCTTAGCTTTAGCCATCCAATACTCCCTGCCATTTGTGAACATGCCAGGTGGTATTGCCCCTCTGTGCCTCTACTCCTGCTTCCTGGTACTGCGACATACCTGAAGACTACTTGCAAGTCTCAGAAAATGAATAATTTCAAATTGTCCCACACATTCTCCCAGCAGTGCTATTTCCTCCTGGAATTCCCTCTGCCCCAGCACAGACATTGATCTTAGCATTTGCAATGCTTTGCTGCATGTATTTGTCTACTGGTGAATCTCCATTACTAAGGCAGTAGGTGTAGCGTATATTGTCTTTGTATTTCTAACATGTGTCACAATTCCAGGAACATAGTAGCTCAAAATACATGAAGGGCCTTCAAAATATCCATGAAAAATGTGTATAATGAAAACACTATCCATGGATTTAAAAAATTTTGCAACAAAATAAATTTGCACTTTAATCTCATTTTTTTAACTTTCTCAACTTCCCTTATATTTATTGAATGAATGAATAAACCACTCTCACCAACTGGTGATGTGAGCAAAATCAGTTCAACTTTTATTTCTAATATTCAACAATTTTCAAATTAAAGAAATATCTCCTGTTCTTTCTCATGGGTAGCCTTAAGAAGATCCATGCCCTCTTGCAAAATTATCTAAAGGTTGTCAGAAAAAGAATAGAGCTTAAACTGTTCCTAGAAGCTACAGACCTAATGTCTTCTGTTCCATATCTAAAGGAGGCTTTTCTGAATCTTAGAACCTTGTTGTTTAAGTTCTGGTCTGGAGACTGCAATTCTAAAATACATATACTAGATGCAGTTTTGAACATATAAGCCAAGTAAACAAACAAAATATAAAAACACATTAAAGAACAGTAATATTTAAAGTGTATGTTACCTTTGACTGGACTAATATACATTGTATTCGTGCTGGGAAAATCAGTTTTATGTGCAGCAAGGATGTACAGTGATTGTACAAAATAAGAAAATAAGAATGAAATTAGAATAAATGTGTGTTACAGATTAAACATAGGTCAAGGATAAAAATCTCTATTTAGATTATCTCTATCTATGTGTGTTAGCAAACTAATACACGTGTATGTGTGTGTGTGTCTATATATATACATATATATATGTGTGTGTGTGTGTGTAAAATCTCAGATCTTTATTATCGTTAGTGGCCAAATTAATTCCTGGAAGTAAATCAGGGAAGTTAATGTCTAAATTTGCTAATCAGTAATATTATGTATTAATGAGACCCTTAAATAATTTTTTTAGTATTATGTATTTCATTTTATTTTTTGTTATCATTTAATTTGCTACAGGACACGTGTGCCCACCAGAGAGAGAGAGAGAGAGAGAGAGAGATAGAAAGTGAGAAAGCAAGCCACCAGGTGTCCAGGACTTGAATCACAGTTGACCATGTGGGAGTCCAGAACCCCAACCACCACAACACCTGCCGGCCCCTTAAATAAATTCTTAACAATATCTTAGATACTTGCTACTTAATAAAATTTAAAAAGTGGCTTTTCAAAGGATATTTTGGCATGTGCAAGGGGTCTTCAAAAGTCCATGGGAAAGGCATATTTTGAAAAACAAAAACAAAAACTATTGCATACATTTCAAAACTTTTTTGAACTAAAATATCCTCCTACTTTAATTCCATTTTTCCATGAACTTTTTGATTTCACTTGTATTTCCCATTAAATCATCATCATAAATGAAAGATAAGGGGAGACTATTTTCATTGTGCAAAAAAGAAAAATTATCCTGCAACATGTTTTTTTTCTTCTTCCTTAGCATTAAATCTAATGACTAGAAAATATTGAATGGATAAAATGTGAGTTGAGCATTAAAGGTATTAAAAACACAGAAGACAAAAGGGAAACAAGCCAAAGTGTGGTGATAGGGGTGAGAAGGCAGAGAAATCAGCAGAAGGAAAAGTCCACAGAGGAAAGGGTAGCAAAGATGGCGGAGAGACCTTAACTACTAAAAGAACTGGCAACCATTATAACTCTTGCTACAGCTAATCTTTGTAGTATCTGTTTAATTTCTAATATCATCACGTTTTTATTTTCTAGTGGTTTGGCAACCTGGTCACAATGGAATGGTGGAATGATATCTGGCTTAATGAGGGATTTGCAAACTATATGGAACTACTCTCTCTAAATGCTACATTTCCAGAATTACAGTTTGTAAGTTCACAATTCTGAATGTGATATCATATGCCTTAAAGAATCATCAACATATTCTTTCTACATGAATGTTAAGGAGAAAACTGTATAGCACTGTATGTTTTGTTTGATACACAAAACTGATTACAAAACTGGATGAGTCATTGAAAGTTCTAGAAAAATAACAAGATAAATCTCTCACCCAAAAGTTTGTGGACAGAGAGAGCAAACTAACACACATGTACAGCTGTGTGTGTGGATGAGAAGAAAGACTATCACTGTGTGTGCACAGCAGAGATCTCTTGGTATGTCACAGGACGGGAGCATGACTCAGGTGCATACCGCTCTAGAATTTGCAGAGGGCCTGCTGGCTTCCCAAAAGCTTGTGTGAAGTGATTTCCTCAAGCATGTCCTCTTTGGGCATAGTAGTCTGAACACTTCCCAAACCCACATATCAAAGTGGTTAGTGATAATTAATTAGGTCTTTGAGGTAGACATTTGGTCCAGTATGATATAGACAGATATAGATTCAAAGTCAGAGTCTTCTTGTTATTTTCTAAGTGCTGAATCTGTGGTTTAATCCCAAACTCTCATACATTCTTATTTGTAAAATGCAAATACTTCATGTCCCTTGTAGGAATGTTAAAAGAATTATGGTGGTGATGATGATAGGCCCTGGCACATAGCAAGAATGTACTAAATGAAAGCCATTATTTTTATTTCTGTACTCAAGGACATGGTACACGGTAAACATTTAAGTAATCTCTGAGGGGATGTTGGCTTTGTACTTTTTAAAAGTGGATAATTGGCAAAGGGGGACTACACAAAGGGAAAGAAACATTTTGCAAGAAATATTGATTGGATTCGTACCTCTAAAAACATTTTCCTAAACCTTGTATGTTCCCCATTGTTTTTTAAGTGTCAGATAGGAACTAAGATTTTTTTTTCCTCCCATGTTTAGGATGACTATTTTTTGGATGTGTGTTTTCAAGTCATTAACAGAGATTCACTGAATTCATCCCGCCCGATCTCCAAACCGGCAGCAACTCCTACTCAAATACAAGAAATGTTTGATGAAGTTTCCTACAACAAGGTAGTAAACATTGTGTGTTTGTGGAAGCTCTGCTTTTAGGAGAAATGGGATGCCGACGGTAAAACCAACAGTTGAAATTACTCGTGTCAGTTTTATGCTATTTGCTTCACTTTAAAATTGCTGTTCATTTCTTTGAACATGTTTCATAACATTTAAGCATCCCTTAAAAACATGTATTTTTTTTTCCTTTCTCTATCTCTCTCTTTCTTTTCTGTTTTTTTCAGGGAGCTTGTATTTTGAATATGCTGAAGAATTTTCTGAATGACGAGAAATTCCAGAAAGGAATAATTCATTACTTAAAGGAGTTCAGTTATAGAAATGCCAAAAATGATGATTTGTGGAACAGTCTGTCAAATGTAAGTCATGTGCTGGGTTACTGTAGTTTCTTTTTCTTCTGACAGAATAGTTGAAGGCTTTAGAAAAATAATCAACATAAATCTCTCTCCCAAACATGAGACTAGACCACAATAGGCCAGGATGCTACAATCTGATGGCCACAGGGGTTCCCTAGTTGACATTCCTTTCATTGGTTTCTGTTCTGTGCCTAATCCTACAATTTTATCTTCCCTTGTTCCCACATTTTAATAAATTTGTAGTTCTTACCATTGTATGACACCTAGTCTTCTCTGTCCAATTTTAAGTTTGAATTTACTCTGCTCAGCTTTATTCCCCAAAGCATATTCTTTGTTGAGTGAAACTAATCTCTCTTAAAAAGAAGATATCCTGCTCAATGCTTACTTCATTTTCATCTTCGTTTTTAGTGCCCTTCCTACCTCAAATACCCTTTCTTCTCCCTGATAATTCAAATGCTATCCATCATTTAAGATGCAGTTGAGATTTTACCTCCTTTTCACAAACTGTTCAGGCCCTCATTAGTTTGACTCTGCTAAATACTTGGCAGTGTACGTATGATCTATTTCATGCAAAGATACTCTTTTATTTATTCCTGTTTGTTCATTAATATTAAGTTTGCATAATAACAAGCATCATGTTTCTTCTTTTTAAGTTCACTTATTTATTTTTTTCCTGAGAGAGAGAAAAACACCACCAGGGTCTTGAGGATTAGAGTCATAATCCACCCTCAGCTTTGGCCAGCCCTGGATCGTGGACACGCAGATACCCAGTGTACTCAGAAAGGTCTCCAGATGTGACCTGGAACTTTTCCGTGTGGGCTAGCTCCACAGAGCATTGCATTTTACCACTGCGTAACTCATCGCTTTTTTTAAAATCTGTAGCACCTGGCATAATGATGAACCTGTAATAGTGATTGACAAACAGTTAATAATTAAGACATCATCTGTTTGTCTTTGGGATTCATGTAGTATCATAGGAAAGATGAAGCAGAAAACAGTCAACTCAGAGTCTAACAATTACTGAAATTAAAAAAAAAATTTTTTTAAGTACAAAGGAAATAATCTTCTATTGAGTGATTGATCCGGAAGAATTTGTGCTTACAGATAAAACTATTAGCCATTATTGACAGAAGAGATCTTTTTTTATAACCAGTCATATCCTAAAGGCAGCAATAATATAGTTCAACATTTATATTGCACTTTAGAGTTTAAAAGTTACTTCCATAACTCGAAGAGGTGTCTATACAATTATGTTGTTGTCTATTAGTTGTCTATATAGTTATGTCTTATCCAAAAAAGGCATATGAAAAAATGTCCAATGTCTCTTGTCATAAGGAAAATCCAAATAAATACCACAAAAAAGAACCATTTAACTCAGTTAGAATGGCTAGGGTCAACAAAATAAAGAATGATAATTGCTATTGCTGAGAATGTAAATTAGTACAACCTCTGTGGAGAACATCATGGAGAATCTTCAAAAACCTAAAAATAGGGACCAGCAGTTAGCGTAATGTCTATGTCGCTGGACTCCCATGTAGTCGACCGCGGTTTGAGTCCCAGACCCGGTGGCTTAAACTCACACCAGGCACGTGTGCGTGCGTGCCCAAGATCCCGAGAGGAGAATGGAGGAGAAGGGATTGCAGCGTGGCCATCCCCCCTGGGGGATGATTTCTCGCTTTCTTTCTCTCTGTCTCTCTCTCTCTGTCCGGCAAGTGCACACGCCCTATAGCAAAAACAAACAAACAAACAAACAAACAAAACAAAACAAAACAAAACAAAAAAACCAACAAAATCTCTAAATAAAGACAAAAAACTAAAAATAAAACTATGAGATGGCCCAGTAATCCCACACATATGAGTTTTAAGCCACGGGGTCCAGCACTCAAACCAGTTACATCACTGGACTCCCACATAGTTGACCATGATCTGAGTCCTGGACCTGGCGGCTTAAAACTTATGCAAGGCACATATGTATGCATGCCCAAAATCCCAAGAGGAGAATGGAGGAGAAGGGATTATGGCATGGCCATCCCCCCCTTGGGAGGTGATTTCACTTTCTGTCTCTCTGGTGCATGCATGCACCCTATAGCAAAAATCTCTAAAAGAAAAATGAAAGTAACTATGACTCCAATGTCTACCTCCATCTTCACATTGCCTTCTCTATGTCTGTGTCTGCGTCTTCTCTCTGCCTCAACTCTGCCTTTGTCTTTCTCTTTAAGGACATTTGTCATTACTTATTTAATTTTATTATTTATTATTCAGTTTGCTATAGGACACAAGAGTTCATCAGAGAGAGAGAAAGAGAAAGCAAACACCAGGGACTGGTGGGACTTGAACTGGAGTGGGCCAAGCGAGAGTCCAGTGCTTTTAGCCATGATGCCACCTGTTGGCAGGACATTTGTCATTAAAGTTAGGGACTGCCTGGATAATCTAGGATGATCTCTTCATCTTTTAATATTCTAAGGTCCCAGTGATCAGGCCATGGATATATCTTTCTGGGCACAACCATTTAACCTACTACAGATACATTATTTGCAAAACAGAAAGAAAGTTAATGAACCAAAAATGAGTATAATGTGATAATTAGTCAATAAAATTATTTTTATTAAATGGTCTGATAAATTCATAATCATGGAAGAGGGATTGTACAAATATTTTGAGAAAAGAGAGTTGTTTTTAACTGCTCTTTTAAATATTTTGAAATTAAATATTTGTGTGTGTGATGTATGGATGTTTCGAGACAGGTGGTTGAAAGAATACTTAATTCTTATAAATAGTTGACAAGAGCAAAGAGTTGCATTCTGTTGTATGCTCAACTATGGGCTGAGAGAGAAAAAGATTATTTTTAAATTTTATAGATTGAGCTTAAAATTTGGCAGTGTGTGTCTTTGATGTTGACTGCTATTCAAAGAAGGTGACCCAGTCGTTTGTACACTGTGAAACAGTAATACTTGAAGAACCAATATGGAAAATCTAGCAACAAATAAAAAAGAAAGAAAGAAAGAAAAGAAAAGGCACTTTCGTGTGCATTATCTTGCTTGGGTTTTTTATTTGTGTGTGTGTGTGGGGGGGGGGTGTATGCCTTTAAAAAGTCCCCTTGTTGTTCAAATTATATATAAATTCTGTGGTCAAAGAAGCAAAGTCCAACAATCACAAATTATTTCAAGATTCCCCAAATCTATTACACACATTTCTTGAAAATCTTGAAATGCATGTCCTTGGTAATATCTAGAAACATGTTCTTTTCTCTCGATTTCATTCACCCATTACCAGTGATCCAGATGCCCTTTCTTCCTCCATAATTCTTCCTAGATTCTTCAGTATCATGTCTCGTGTTGCTTTTCTCTCCCATCTTTCTCCACGTCTCCACTCTTGCTGTGTGTGTATGTATGTGTGTAGACATCAACCTAGCTTCACTCCAACAGGAAGATTCTATCACTTCCTGTGCATACTGGGGATGGGGGTATTTACAGTCTGCATTCATGTCTACTGAACATATTCCACCACTCTCGGTGTGTAAATGTCCGTGCTCTCCTATTCTTGTTTTACAGAATTGTCTAGAAGGTGATTTTACATCTGGTGGAGTTTGTTATTCCAAGATGACAAGTAGCACAGTAAGTATAAAGACAGTCATGGAGTACAAGAGATGAGGACATACCCAGTAGCCCAGCTGTCTCTTAACTGGGGAGGAAGAGAGAGTCCATAATTTTCTTGAAACAACACTGACTGAAGGAGGCAGACTCAGGCCATTTAGGGGAATGATGTTGTTACTACCATATTTTTGTTGTTACAATTCAGCTTTCCCATAACCTTGCTCCTAGCTAAAAATATCTCAGCTCAAATTCTTTTGAATGGTCACTGTTGCATTGGCATCCCTTAGGCGCTGGAAAAAAAAAAAAATGTCAAAACAAGTATGTTATGAGGTTTGGAAATAGATTCAGTGGTTTTCTCTTCTCTTATTACCTCTGGAAAGTAAAGTTACAGAAGCACTATAGGAGGAAGAAAAGAAAATTACCACAGGGGGAAAAGAAAGCAAAATCTATATTCAAAGCTTGGAAGCTAGAAGTTTTATTCTCCATTCAATATGCTTTTGTTGATATATTTGTTTTGCTGGAATATTTGAAGCTTCCCTAAGGACACATATCTCCATCCTAAGCTACCCCTCCTGCATTCTCCCATTGTTATAGAACAGATGTGTTTTTGTTTTGTTTTGTTGAAAGTGAGCAGGAGGGAGGCTCCAGTCTCAACCCTTTCCTCACTAGTTTCTCTTGCCATGTGTTCACCTACCCTGGTGCAGGTAGTTTGCAGAGAGCAGTCCTGGGGGAGCTTCTTGAATCCAGTTGCTGTGTTACCCTGCCCTAACACCTACTCTCCAATGCCGGGCTTCTAGCATCCAAGAAACCAGAAGTTTCAGATTTCTTCTTATATTACTTCCTCTCTCGAGTTACCAGTCACTTGTCATTTCAGCTCACCTTTCTGAAAGAAAGTGTGGAGGTCAAAGAGATGATGACTACATGGACCCTCCAGAAAGGAATCCCCCTTGTGGTGGTAAAACGAGACGGGGATTCCCTCACAATACAACAAGAGCGCTTCCTGAAGGGGGTTTTCAAAGAGGACCCTGAATGGAAGGCCCTGCAGGAAAGGTGACTGTTTTTTCTTCTTTTGGTCTACTTTACCTCACCTCAGTTTGCTCCTTATTTTTTGTTAGCTTTCTTTCACCTGCCCTGGCAACTTTGTAGGGTAATATTTTTATATAGGAATCAGAGGCCTACACTAGCCTTGAAAACAGATTTGAAGGGAACAAGCAGTTAGCGTAATGGCCATGTCGCTGGACTCCCACATAGTCGACCGCGGTTTGCATCCCGGACCTGGTGGCTTAAAACTCACACCGGGCGCATGTGCGTGCGTGCCCAAGATACCGAGAGGAGAATAGAGGAGAAGGGATTGTGGCGTGGCCATCCCCCCTGGGGGGTGATTTCTCGCTTTCTGTCTCTGTGTCTCTCTCTGTCTGTCTGGCGAGCACACACGCCCTATACTGAAAACCTCTCCAAAAAAAAAAAAAAAAAAAAAAAAAAACAGATTTGAAGAGCTTTAGGTGGCCCAGATTGTTTAATTCTGCAGCCTCATTTTACCAGTTCCAAGCAGCCTTCAGAACCTCAGTTCTGAGGCAGAGGATGGTCACTGGTATTTCTTTTATGGATATTGATTTGGGGCACCAGTGAGTTGTGTGACTGGTCTACACCTAGGAAATATTACAACAGCTATTCTTTCTATCATTAGAGAAAAGATAATCCCTATGTGATAAATTAAATGCTAAGACTTCCTGTTGCCTTTCTGTATTCAATAATAGAATATAAATGTATGTCTTAAAACATACGATGTTCTTCGTAATAATGAAAGCAAATCCAATTAGCTGCACTGTCATCTGTTCACCAGCTTATTCGAGGAAACCTTTTGAAGGCTTCACTGAAATAAAAAAAATAAATAAATAAAAACACTGTCTACATTTCTCTGCTCTATTAGCCCTGTTAATAAGATGAGTGAAGTTATTTTAAAATGAAATAATTCAAGTGTACCTGTGCTAGTCCTTATAGTTATGATTTTGTTTTCTAAGGGCCTAGCTGTTTAATAATCAATTATAGACTTTTTCTGAGAATCTGCAGTGAATTTGAGATCTTTAATGCATAGAACATATCATTTCCTTACCATTTCATCAGTTACATGTTTCCCACCCAAGAGAACCTTCAAGCCACTTCTCTGTGTACATAACCCCTTCTAGTTTTCTGTATGGTCTTCTGAAATCTGGACTTCAGAGAGTTTAGACAACCTGTAGCTTGGCAACACAATTTGCAAAATTTAATATCTGGCTCATTACTTAGAAAACAAGACTCATAATTTTATAATGTATAAAAATGTTATGCAATCATTCACAACTGTGAATGACCCAGAATAACAAATATCTATTACAATAATCTTCATGTTTTCTCTATGTGAGCCAGTAGCTAGATGGTTCTGATTTCTAGCTATCCAAACTCATGAAGTGCTACTCTCCTTCTCTCTTTTTTTTTTTTTTTTTTTGGAGAGGTTTTTGCTATAGGGTGCATGTGCTCACCAGACAGGCAGAGAGAGACATAGAGACAGAAAGCGAGAAATCACCCCCCAGGGGGGATGGTCACGCTGCAAACCCTTCTCCTCTATTCTCCTCTCGGGATCTTGGGCACGCACGCATGCACACGCGCCCGGCGTGAGTTTTAAGCCACTGGGTCCGGGATGCGAACCGCGGTCGACTACGTGGGAGTCCAGCGACATAGCCATTACGCCAACTGCTGGTTCCCTCTCCTTCTCTTTTTACTGAGATGTGTTTATCTATTTATCTGGAAAATCTCACCCCCCAAAATAAATAAATAAATAAATACAGACAAACCTCCTTTTTTCTAGAGTCAAGATCCATGCACAAATTCTAATCCGTTTAATGTTGATTACATCTATGTGTCCTCTTTTTTATCTTTTTGTGCAAAGATTTGAAGTTTCCTTGTTAATTACCTGTACTCTATGTACTAGCACATAGATGGTTTCTTCTGACCATTTCCTAGATGGAATCAGTGTATGTTGTTTCTTTATTGTTGCACATTTTCTGAAGACTAATGGATACTTCCCGAGTTACTCTTCTATCTTATACCTATTGGTGTTATCAAGCACCTGATTTTACATGTGTAAGAGTATTAGAGCTAAGATGACTTGACTAAATTCAAGAAATGAATTCAAGAAGCAGCTAGAAAGTTAGAAAAGAATAGCCAGTCTCTGTTATTTACTGTAGTGGGGCTGTTGAAATGTAACTGAAGCTTTTTCCTCCAACCCATTTTGCCTTTCTGCTCTCTGAACTTCTCTCTGCTGCTCCAGGCCCTGGGCTGCAGCATTGGTAACCACTTACTGGCAGTCCTTAGCAGTTGGAAGAATAATTATATTGAACCAAAACATGAGTTAAAACTCCTCCTCGAGTAAATGCGTCCCCTCTTACAGTTTTCTCTATGGCTTTGGTTTAGCTATTTGAATATGCATCAGGCTATCAGCTAGAGTTTTGGGAAATGTCAAAGGAAGATAGAATTTCTTTTTCTTTATAAACAGCAGAATTTGTCATGGTATGCGATTTGGTATTGAAACAGGTGTTTCTGGCAGAGTTCAACTAGGTATGTATTACCAGACCTTCGTGACCATCATGAAGAAATCTTTGCATCCTTACCCAAGGATGTGCTGTTCTTAACTATAAGGCCACTGATAGTGTGAAGGACGGATGGTGAGGTGTACTTTACAGCCCGAGTCTGACAATGTGAAAGTTAAGGCAGCCAATTCCTTTAGTCTGTAACCATCTTTATTTTCTAACATAGGTACCTGTGGCATATCCCACTGACTTACTCTACGAGCTCCTCTGATGTGGTTCACAGACACATGCTAAAATCAAAGACAGGTAATGAACTAATTAGCCAATGTCTGCTTTATTGCTGAAATTAAGCATGTTTTAAGCTTTTAGAAAAAAGTTACTGTAGGTAAATCTAATAATAAAATCCTTATGTGTGGAAGAAGTTCTCGTTTATCTATATGCTGTTTACTAAAGGAGCCCTTTGGCTAAAAGGCCTGATTTTCTTTTCTTTTCTTCTCTTTTCTTTTCCTTTCTTTTCTTTCTTTTCTGTGCCATACACTATATTTTGCATGCATTTATATGTCTCAGTTTTTAATTTCCACAAATATGGAAAATGACTCACTGAGATGCTTATCCAAGTCAACCAACAGCTAATATTGTTATATTCATTATGTTTTACAAAGCATTTTCACAAATTTTTAAATTGAATACTCTAATAATCTTACAAGGTGGTTGTTGGTTCTCTGTTTTACAGAGGAGAAATTTGAAGTTCAGTGAAATTCACTGTTTTACTTAATATTGCCCTGTGAGGAGCACAGTTAGAATTTGAATCCAGGTCAGTCTGACATTATTATAAGATGAAACTAACTCATATAAGTCATTAGACATGGAATAGAGGCAAGATACTTTTAATGTAAGTCCATTTCATGCCATTGTTGCAAAAACTAAGACCTGGGGAATAAGGAGAAAGGCATATTTTTTTTTTGAAAGTCTGAATTTTTTCTTTAGCGGGAAAGGGGGAAGTACTCTTCTGTTTTAATATTTAGAGATAGATTTGTACTTATATCAGGAAATGATGAGATTCTGTATCATGTCCTTTAGTACCTATTAATTCACTTTTTTTGGATTATGCATGAATCAAAACTATTTAATGGCAGGGCCAACAGGTGGTGTGGTGATTAATGTGCTGGACTCTCACATGGCTAACCATGGTTTGAGTCCTAGACCTGGTGGCTTGTTTTCTCACTTTCCTTCTCTCTCTCTCTCTCTCTGGTGAACACACATGCCTTATAGCAAATTAAATAATAATAACAAATAAAATTAAATAATACTTTTAAAAATATTTAGTAGAAAAGCAGACACTTTGGAACTGATTGGTCCTGGATTCAAATCTTAATTCTGTCACCTATTAGATATGTGATCCTAAGAAAATGTCTTAACTCTGCCTTAGTTTCAATTTTCTCATCTTATTTTAAATAAGCACTAGGCCTCATGAAATTGTTGAGAAAATACTATTATGTAATTTTGCCATCTAGTATAATGTCTGGCATATTAAAAATACATAATATGGGGCCAGCAGGTGACATGAAGGGTAAGGCACTGCGTAAGGGTAAGGGCCACATGGCCGACTACACAGTTCGAGTCCAAAACCTAGTGGCTTGAAATCAAGCCAGGCGTGTGTGTATGCGTGCCCAAGATCCCAAGAGGAGAATTGAGGGGAAGGGTTTACAGCATGGCCATCCCCGGGGTGATTTCTCATTTTCCTTCTCTCTCTTTCTGTCTCTCTCTCTCTCTCTGGAAAGTGCATGTGTGCTATAGGAAAACAAAACAAACAAACAACAAACCATAATATAATCTTTATTTCTCCTTTAAACACATCAATAAAATTCAAGCTGTTTTCCATTATAAGTGTATGTTCAATCTAGAATCCTTATATCACCAAAATAAGGACTGGACAAATGATCACCAATGTACATGTTTGTATTTCAATGTCCAGCAACTAAACCTGAAGACAAAGGAGACCAATATATCAAGCCAAATTTCCAGTTATGATCATCACCTGGCTCACTGGGCCTTTGCACATGTCTTAGATCTGCAGAGATTACTTTTGAGAAGAAATTTAGAAGTCCAATTCCTATGACTTAACTTACTTATTTAGAAATTATTAACTTATTAATAAGATTGTCTTATCAATGAGAAGGGACCCCTCTCACACTGCTGGTGAGAATGTAAGTTGGTGCAGCTTCTGTGGAAAACAATATGGAGGTTTCTCAGGAACCTATGTCATGTAGAAGCTCTACCTGAGTAAACTACATAAACTCGGTAAACCCGAAAGACAGGAAAACGCTCAATCAAAAGGACATTTGTACATCCATGTTTGTTGCATTATTCACAATTGCTAAAGCATGGGACAAATGTTAGTGTCCGAAAACTAATGATTAGGTTGAAAAACTGTGGCACATATATACTATGGAATATTACACAGTTATAGGAAACAATGAGATCCTGTCATTTGTCTCAAAATGAGTGAAAATAGAAGACGAACTGCTGAATGAAATGAACCAGACTTTGAAAGATACACACCGTATATCCCCACTCAATCTGTACTGAGTATCTGCACTCTATGGCAAAAGATGAAAGATCTGAGGATGTGATGGTGAAGTGGATACTACAGACTATGGAGGCATATACAGTAAAGAATGGGTGGTGAAATTTGGGTGGAAGGTGCAAGGAGAGGAAGCATTTGACAGATGAAATAATGTAAAAAAAAATACCAAATAAAATTTAAAAAGAATAAATTTAAAAAATAATAAGACTATCTTCCTAAAATGAAACTAGTAGACTACGAAAATGAATATCATCATGACTCTTCCAAAACTTAGTCTTCTCATTGATTTATTAGTAATAGTGTTAACAGTTTGGGAGATGTTCCTGCTGTATATGTAGATAATGAAATGCCTGTACCAATTTCCTACTCTTAGATACTCTGGATTTACCTGACAAGAACAGATGGGTGAAATTCAACGTGGACTCAAATGGCTACTACATGGTTCACTACGAGGAGCCTGGATGGGACGAACTTATCAAACAGTTGAATCAGAACCACTCACTTCTCAGACCGAAGGACAGAATAGGTCTGATTCATGATGCTTTTCAGCTGGTTAGGTAATGCAGCATTTCATGTGACTTCACCAGTAATAACTGATCCGTAACAGTCTATGCTAGATTTCAAAATCAATGTTCAGCGTCAGTCCTTCAGATGTTATGGATCTGAAGGTCAAACACAGGCCACTGGGTAAAGTATTTTATCACCAGTAAAGTATTTTGACCCTCACAGTGTTCATAAATTTAATCCAATTTTTTTAAATGTGGAGAATATGGTATAAAAGTCCTGGCTTCTGGAATCTCTTTTAAAATGAGGTTTGGCAACAGTGGGCCTTTATTCCCTCAGGATTATCTTTAAGGAAGGTACAGTGGGTTGCTCTTTGGTTACTTCAAGCCTCCAGTCTTCCTCTTGGGCACCACAGTACCAAATAGCACACAGGGCATGTTCCACTCCCATAAGGCAAACGCCTAGGCAGTCAAGCTGTTGACCCCAGACTCTACATTTATTAAATGCTAAATACCATTGGAATCTCTCACACCGAAAGTATAATTATAGTTTTAATGTTTATGATTTAAAAGGCGTTGTTAGCCTTGGAGAAATCAATATGAAAACAGTGGGAGAAGTAAAATAAGAATTGGTTGTTATATTTATTCCTCTTTAGACTTTCCTGGAAAGATAAGGCATTTTCTTTCCTTTTCCATTTATCATCAACAGAGTGATATGTAGAATAATCAGGTCACAAGATCACCAGTAGCAAAAGAAAAAAAAAATGAGAATCAGGTGGAGCATTGTGCATTGTGATCTTTTCCTATTCTGAGAATTACTGTAATATAGTCACTTGATTCAGTATGACATATTAGTTCATTTCAAATGCTTATATAGGTCAAATTGAGTGAAAGTAGCCAGGAAGAAATTTCTCAGGAAAATCTTCTCAGCAAACAAAATGCTCTAATTAGCATGGTGGAATACTTTAGTCTGAATCCCTAGGTTCCAGGTCTCTGCAACATCATGGTGGAATAACACATTGGAGGCCAAGATAAAGAACACCATCCCATGTAGGAGTGGCCCAGGAGGCCAGCTAAGAAGTAGGCTACATGGTAGTTGAAGAAGATTTTTCTGCCTAACAGAGATGTTCTGAGCAGATTGCAGAAAAGGTAGATAAAAAATAGAAGATGAGGAAAAATGAAGAATAATGATGACTCAACAAGTGAAATGCAGTTTTAAGTAGCTGGAGAGTCTTTTGCTGTTTCTAGCTTATATATTTGTGAGTATGATAAATTTAGCAGGAGGAATCTATAAGTAGTGATACATCTAGGAAAACAATCATCTTTTCATCACCAGGTAGATAGAGTAATAAGGTTAAGAATACAAGTTTTGTATTAAAACAGTGAAGTTCAAGTTCTACCTCTTCATTTGTTAATTGAGCTTGGGCAAGTAATTTCACCATTGTAAACCTAAATTTTCTAGTCTTTAAAACTCCAGTAATAGGGACCAGCGGATGGCATAATGGTTACATGGCTGGACTCCCACATGGCTGACCGCGGTATAATTCCCAAGCCTAGCAATTTAAAACTCACACTAGGCACGTGTGTGTGTGTGTGTGTGTGTGCCCAAAACCCAGAGAAAAGAATGGAGGAGAAGGGATTGTGGCATGGCCATCCCCCATGGGGGTGATTTCTCGCTGTCTCTCTGTCTCTCATGCAAGCACAAAAATCTTTCAAAAAAAGTCGGGTAATAATGTCTAACATACAAGGTTGTTTTGAAGATTGCATAAGATAATGCAGATAAAACATTATATACTATACCTATCCAATAATTAGGCCAGGCTGAAAAGAAAAACAGGCTTAATATAAGGTGATTTTTAATGTGTCAAAAATCTTTTATCAGTTGTTCTTCCAGCCACTGATATTAAGATGTCAAGTCACCGTAAATTATGGTACACATGTGGGAAGAAGTAACATTTTGTGGATTTGTTTCTTAAATAGTACAGCAGACCACAGAAAGATAGAGCACACGGTCCAGCCCTTTGTGCTCGAAATTTTGGGGAAAATTTCCCCCAATTTTTTTTAAAGGTTTTTTTGTCATAGGGCATGTGTGCTTGCTAGAGAGAGACAGTGAGAGGGAAAATGAGAAATATCCCCCCAAGAGGCATGGCCACACCACAATCCTTTCTTTTCCTGGGAATTTGGGCATGCACGCACAAAGCACTCAGTGTGATTTTCTTTTCTTTTCTTTTTTTTTTTAAAGAATTATTTAATTTTATTTATTTAATTTTTTCACATTTTATTTTTTATTTATTTTATTTTTTAAATTTAAATTTATTTATTTACATTCATTCACTATACATCATTACAGCATACAAAATGAGATTTCCAATCCAGAATACACTATATATTGGCTCAATCAAGCATATCAACATATGTGTTATTGTCAACAAATAATTTTACATTTCTTGTTTTCTGTATATTTTGTTATTTTTGTCATCCTTGATTCCCTATCTCTCACCCTCTGCCATGTCTCACCCTCCTCCCACACTGTCTCTGGTATCCATGGTTGCTTTCTATGCCTTTTCCCTGCATTTTATTTATTCGCTAATGAACTTAATTAATCTAAATACATCCAATAGCAAGCACAGCTGATATATACATATCCCTGCACACAAGTCTGACTTTAGGCATAAACGTCAGTAAGTAGAATGAACATACTATAAAGTAGCACCTAGCTGGGACTATATAGCTTACTGCAGTCATCAAATATGCATTTTCTTTCATTTCAAGAAAAATAGTTTTTGTGTTTTTTCCTCCTGAAACTTTTTTTTAAATTAATTAATTTACATTCATCACCTAATCATTGTCATGGCATACAAAAAGTGGTTTCCCATCCAGAATATACTGCATAGTGGCTTAATCATGTATGTTATCATCAATAATTTTCCATTTCTAGTTTCATATATATATATATGTGTGTGTGTGTGTGTGTGTGTATTTATATTTACCCCTATATCTGACCCTCTGCCCTTCCCCACCCTCTTTTCACATTATCTCTGGTGTCTACAGTTGTCTTCCATTCCTTTTACCCCCACATTTTATTGATCCCACAATTTTTTAAATAATCTAACTACTTTCAATAGCAAGTTCAGCTGGCAATTTCAAGAAAAGCAGTTTTGAATTGGTAAGGAAATTTGCTTAAAACTTAAAGCCTGGAAACAGGTTAGTATTCTGTTCAAATAGTAGATACATGAACCTATCGACAGCTCAAGACAGGACAAAAACTCTTTAAACCAGATAACAAAGGCTAGAAGAAAAGCAGCAATATTTTAGTCAAAAGTCACAGAATGCTATTTCACCAGTTCAGTCTCATGTACTTAATCTATCTTCTGTTGTGGTTCGATCTTCCTGATTGAATTCTGGGATATAATATTCAACTCCAGACTTGTCCTTACAATTAAGTTGGCCATTTTCTTAGGGTTTGAACTCCTGTTTCTGTGTGATTAAATTTAATTTTCCTGATATAGCACTCCCTTGAGAATTTCTTAGAGATCTGGTCAGGTGCTGGTAAATTCTTTCAGGTTCTGTTTATCTGAGAATGTTGTCTTTTCTTCTCATATGAAGGATAATCTTGCCAGGTACAGTATTCTTGGTTGAAATGGCTTTTCCCTTAACACTTTGAATATATTTTCCCATTCTTTCCTTGCTCACATTGTTTCCAATGAGAGATCTGCTGTTAGTTTGATGGGATATCCTTTGTAGGTAACTTGCTGTTTCTCTCTTGCCAATCTTAGTATCTTGTCTTTGTAGTTTTGGTCAGTCAGGCTATAATGTGTCTTGGAGAAGATCTTCTTGGGATGATTCTATTTGGGGTCCTTTGTATTTCTTGGGACTGGATCTTTGAGTGCCTCTCTAGGTTTGGAAAGTTTTCTTGCAGGATTTCATGGAATAGATTATCAATACCCATATGAGTCTCTTCACCTTCTGGGATGCCAGTTATCCAGATGTCTGGATGTTTGATGGCATCTAGTATTTCTCGTATATTATTCTCAGATTTTTGGACAATTTTCTCAGTCTCCGTGGTGGATTTTTCTAAGCCAGCAATTTTCTCTTCTACATCTGAGATTCTATTTTCTGTATGATCTAGTGTGCTTTTAATACTTTCAAGAGATATTTTTTACTTTCTGTATTATAGTCTTCATCTCTAACAGTTCCATTTGATTCTTTTGTAAAGTGTGTAATTCCTCTTTTAGATCTTGCAAGAATTTCCTCACCTCCTGGAACTTTCTCCTTTCTCTTCTGCAGTTCATTGTCTCTCTTCTCTTCCATCTCTGTTAGCTTTGCCATTATGAATGTTCTAAATTCTTTATTAGACATTTCCATGATTTCCATTGAACTGTCTGCGGATGAAGAGGGGTTATTCTTTTCCTTTGGAGGAGAGGTATTTTCTTACTTTCCCATATTTCTTGTGGTCCTGTGGTGATTTCTAGTCATCTGATGGAAAGTGGAGGCTGAATTATCAGTAGAAAATCTTCATTTATTTTTTCCCTGAAATCACTAGCTCTCAGGAGCCATGAAGGTGTCTTCTGAGGCCTGCTCCCTTCCCTCTCCTGGCAGACTAATACAATTAGGTAGTTGGATTTGAGATGAGGGAGAGGCCAATTCTGCTGGGAAAAAAAATCGGGTCCATCCATTTTACATGCTTCTTATGTGAAGGCAAGAGCAGAAGAGGTGGTTACTCCAAAAGTTCCAGGGCAATCCCACGCCACCGTGGTCCACAGGTAGCTAGAGCCCCAGTGTGATTTTCAAGCCGCTGGGTCCGAGATTAAAACCAGAGTCAGACATGAGGGAGTCCAGTGCCCTAACCACCACACCACCTGCTCCCTCCACTGCAAGTCTGTTTTCAAGTCAGATGCTATTCATCATGACTGAGAAGAGCTAAATTACAGAAGTTGACTTTTTCTTCTCATTTTTTCCTAGTTTCATTTTCTTCTTTTTACACAAGCATTAAAAACTTTTAAAACTCACTGGAGGTAGAGCATTATGTTACTGCAAAATTCAACAGAGACAGCCTTTGTTCTGGAATCTGTTTCTGTCTCACATGATGGTGTTTAGTCTGGGAGTTCGATGTTCACAACAGGGTCTACCTGTATGAACAGTGCCCTGACCAAAAACACATCAAACCACATTACAAAAATGAGAATATAATGGTTTATTTCCTCTAAAGAAGATACTTCAGCATTTTGGTACTCACAATAATCATCCTGCTGTCCATTCACCTCGTTAAAAGAAGATATAGGAAATGCATATCTTTAGAAGCTAGAATGGGTGAAAATACTTCTATCCTGCTCACAAGGATAGCTGTTGCTATGATAGGAGTAAAAATAAATACCAAAACAGGGATCAGCAGGTGGTGTAGTGGTTACATCGCTGGACTTCCACATGGTTGACTGTGGTTCAAGTCCTGGACCCAGTGGCTTGAAACTCACATCAGGCATGTATACATGCATGCCCAAGATCCCAGGAGGAGAATGAAGGAGAAGGGATTGCAGCATGGCCATCCCCCTGGGGGTGATTTCTCACTCTCCCTCTCACTGTCTCTTTCTCTCTCCAACAAGCATACGTGCCCTGAGGCGAAAACTTCTACAAAAAAAAAAAAGAATAAATACAAAAACAAAAATATATGGCACCCCACCCCAAAGTTCCAAATTCACTTGGAAGAGCAAGTCAAGCCCACACTGAAACAATTAGAGAAGGAGGTAATATGTGAGAATTTTATACTAAATGTTAATATTAGCTAATATGTATTTTATTTGCAAACCTCTTACTGTAAGCTAACCATTATTTTTTAAGCCAGAGAGTACCTGGTCAAAAGAAAGAGAGACAGGAGAGAGAAAGCACCATGCCCCACCCCCCAAATGGAGTGTGGTCACATCACAGTCCCTTTTTCTCTGTTCTGCTATCTCTCCCATCGAGATTTTGGACATGCACACACACACGTGCCCTGCGTGTCCCTCAAGCTGCTGGCTGGCACTAAACACTGGTCAGCCATGTGGGCTCTGACTCCCAATGCACACTGTTTAACCACTTGTGCTGCAGGCCTGGCCCTCAGCATGATCTAAGTGCCTTGTTTTTAACATGAACTCATTTAGTCCTCACAACCAGGCTATAAGGATGCTACTATTATTCTCCTCATTTTATAGGGGAGACAACTGAGGTTCCGAGAGGTTAAGTAATCTATCCAACATCACACAGCCAGGCAACGGCAGAGCTAGGATTTAAAGCAAAGGGTCTGGTTATAATGAACTGCTTGCGCTCTTGCTCTCTAGTTCGTATTTATTTTAGTAGTCAGAATACCGAGAACTCTAAGATACGTACAAACCACTGACATTTGCTTTGTCTCTCAGTGCAGGGAGGTTGAGCCTGGACAAAGCCCTTGACCTGACTCGCTATCTCCCACGTGAGACAAGCAGCCCAGCGCTTCTTAAAGGTCTGCAGTACTTAGAGCTGTTTTATCACATGATGGACAGAAGGAATATTTCGGATGTCTCTGAAAACCTCAAGGTTTGTGTTATTTTAAGAAAACGTGTGGTCCAGCAGGTGGCATGGAGGTTAAGGCACTGGGTTTCACATGGCTAGCTTCACAAGTTTGAGTCCTGGAACCGGAAGTTTGAAAATCACACCAGGTGTATGTACATGTGTGCCTAAAATTCGGAGAGGAGACTGAAGAAGGGATTGTGGTGTGGCCACCCCACCTCCCAGGGGGTGCTTTCTCACTTTTCTTCTCTCTTTGTCTCTCTCTCTGGAGAGTGCACATGCCCTAAAGCAAAATGGAAAAGCATGTGTTAAGTAAATCCACAGGATCTGAAGGGTTAATGTGGCTCGACCTGTTTTTTTCACTGGACACTGGCTGACAGCACAATCAATACCATAGCACCTAACAGGCATGTCCCTCCCTTGTCATTGCAATTCTAAGAGTTAGATACCGGGATCATGAGCAAAGCATCGCTATTAAAGGGGATTTTGTCTTATACCAATTGATATGCCCCTCTCTGGTAGAAAATTAAATGATTTTTAATGCAAAATCTGTTTCTTACATGTGGTAGGTGAGAGCCAGGAAAAGAGGAGAGAAAATAAATATGAAGATGAGTAGTTCCACAGTTTGGGAAGGATTCTTGCAGAAAGTTGAGCCCTTTAGATGGGTAAGGTCTGTGTTCGGAACTAAATTTAGCCTCTCTGTAAGCCATCTCGTGTTTTCTGCAGCACTACATTCTCCGGTATTTTAAACCAGTGATTGACATGCAAAGCTGGCACGACGAGGGCTCAGTCTGGGACAGGATGCTGCGCTCTGCTGTCTTGAAACTGGCCTGTGACCTGCACCACGCTCCTTGCATCCAGAAAGCAGCTGAGTTCTTCTCACAGTGGATGGAATCCAGTGGAAAGTCAAAGTAGAGCACATTTCTGTCCTGTTCTTTGTTCTCTTTGCTTTGATGTAAAAGTCTTTGATCAAGCAAGACATTAGTAAAGCCTTTTAGTGAGGATAAGGAAAAAAGAAACAGGAAAAGAAAAACATGTTGGCAATTATATACCTTGTTTCATGTCTCCACATAGTAAGTGCTCAATAGATGTTGTGGGTAGGGAGCTTTAGGTCCCTGTGGGGAAAAGCTAGCAAACACTGGAATGGTAGCAGAGAGGTAGCCAGGGTATAGAAACCACAGGAGCCCAATCTCCAAACGGAATGCCTTCTAATCATAAAAAGATGTTAAAGAAGCAGTGTGAAATATACATGCAATGGGGGCCAGCAGGTGGCATGGTGGTTAAGGGTGCTGGATTCCCATGGCTGACCATGGTTTGAGTCCCAGACCTGGAGGCTTGCTTTCCCACTTTCTCTCTCTCTGTCTCTCTCTCTCTCTTTTGTCTCTCTCTCTCTCTCTCTGTCCCTCTCTGGTCAAATTTAAATAAATAAATAAACAAACAAATAAATAAATATAAATTAAATAATTATTTAAAATAAAATAAAAAGAACTATACATGCAACTAGAACACTGGCATTTGATGAAATTATAAAGAAAGAGAGGAATAAATTTTTGTTAATGTGTTTGCTCCCTCATCAAAGGCCTAGCCTTGACTCCCGGTATCATTTTTGATGGGAAACTGATGATTTTAGTCATCTAAAAGATGTGATTTTTGTAGCAAAAATGATTCTGCTTGTGGCTATAATCAGGAAGATGTCCAGTGATCAAATGGATTATGTCACTATTCAGTTTAGCATCTGTAACCCACAGATACTAACAGATGCCACAATCTCTTCTTAATTTCTGTCAAGTCTCTATTGGGCAGGCGAGCCCGTGGCATGATGGTTAGGATGGCTTGATCCCACATGGCCATCTGGTTTAAGTACTGGATCCAGTGCCTTGAAAATCACACCAAGTATGTATGTGCACATGCCCAAAATTCTGAAAGGAAGGAGCAATGAAAGAGATTTTATTGTGATGCGACCATTTCCCAACTGGAAGGATGCTTTCTTACTTTTCCTCTCTTTCTCTTTTTCTCTCTCTATCTCTGTCTCTCTCTCTCTCCAGCTGCTGGAGCACACATCTTCTGGCCAATATTTCAAAAACAAAACAAAACAAAACAACTATGAGTTCTATCTCTATATCTCTTTCTCTCTCTCTCTCATCTCCATCTCTGTTTCTCTTGCTATGAAAGAAAGAAAGAAATCTTAAAAATGGCATAGACATTATCTTGGCAATAATTCAAGTTTTCTCTTTATTTTTGGACTTTTTTGTTCTTTGATACTCAAGCCTGAAATCAGATTTTTTAAGAAAATATCTTTCAGATCTATTTTCTCTTCTTTTTGTCCCCATTTGAATGGGTTGTATAAATGAGGCTAAACGTAAACACCCTTCTACTCTGACACATAATGGAATAGTAGTAGTCCACTGTTAAGCTGGACTAAGAGGCATGCCTTTAAAAAAGAAAATCTCATTTATTTTTATTTCTTCCAAGAGAAAGAGGGAGAGAGAGACAGAGATAAGTACCCCAACAGGGTCTTCATGCTGCCGTCCCCTCCTGTCTCAGCCAGCCCAGATCATGGACACACGTGTGTTCTAAGCATGTTCACACACATCCAGGGACCTGCCCATGTGGGTCAGGTGTGTTACCTCTCTGTTACCACCAAGCCCTCAAGAGGGACCATCTTAACCTGCTTATTCTACTTGCTAACATTTTATCATAAATATGAGAAAAAAAAAAAACGAACAATTTACAAAGTAAAATCACATAAAATATTTCTATAAACTTTGGCAGAAAAAGAGGCTTAATATATTGGGTACTAGAAATAATTGAGGAGTGATTCTGCTATGGCAACTTAAAACTGGTATATACCAAAAATAGTGTTTTCTTTTATAAAACTTTTTCTTCATGTTTGTGCTTAATATTCTAGTATCCCAACAGACGTTCTAAAGATCGTGTATTCTGTGGGTGCTCAGACAACAGCAGGATGGAATTACCTCTTAGAGCAGTATGAACTGTCCGTGTCAGGTGCTGAGAAGAACAAAATTCTGTATGCATTGTCAACGAGCAAGCATCCAGAAAAGTTGCTGAAGTAAGCTCATTAATTTAACTATCACTGTTAAAAGTAAAATGACATGAATACAGAGAAGTCACTAAAATTTCAGTCACCCATTTTAATGACATAAAATAATTAAAACAGATTTGTACAGCTATGACTTTACTTCCAGACAAATATATATTGAAATAATACAAACAGTAAAAACAGGTGTTCTCTGATCATGCAATTTGTGTAATAGCTGTGTTTCTTTTAGCACCTTAAAGGGAAATTATTATTGTAAAAATATATCCTTGTAGATAAGATGTATATTAGACACTAGCCTAAGTTCTTTGAAACAATAAGTAAATAAAATTACTGCTAGAAAAATGTAAAAGTTGAATTAGAACATGAAAAATACTAGCCAATATAAAATTTATTGTTGTTTAGGTTAAGTTATACTTTTATTGTTTCTCTTTCTGTCCTATTCTTTTAATATATTAGTAGTCTAAGTTAATTAATTTCCATGTACATAATATCTAATTTTTTTTAAAAAAAATGGTTTTTATTTCTTCAGGTTAATTGAGCTGGCGATGGAAGGAAAGGTAATCAAGACACAGGACTTGGGGGGTCTCCTTATGGCCATTTCCAGAAATCCAACAGGGCAGCAATTAGCCTGGAATTTTGTAAGAGAAAATTGGACCCATCTCCTTAAAAAGTATGTATTTGGTTTTTGTCTAATGTATGTTCTTCTATGCAGATGTCAGTTGCTAAAATGAAGTGTAATCAAGTACACCTCGATGCTTATAAATGATACCATTTTTACACAAGTGGTTCAAGGAAGTCTACTGGCTTGAACATTCACTAGCCCAAATTACCCTGTCCAGGTGTAAGCAATAGGAATGAGAATGGGGCGGGGGGGGGGGGGGGGGGGACAGAATTTTCTCATTTGGCCAAGGCAGAGTTGCTGGGAACATGTACCAGGTGAGTGAGAACCTATTTTTAGCCCCAGCCCACCTTCCCTCCTGTCTGTCACCCCTGCTCAGAAGAATACAAAAAGAAGCTTCTATGGTGCATCAGATCTATTGTATTTGGTCTGCTTTGTTAGCCCCCGTTGTGTTCTGGGGAAACCTGAGGAACTTCCATGAGAGCTAATCTTCCCCCATGGGAGTGACACAGTTCCGACCTTGGGCTAGCTGACAGAAATCCAGGCAGAAATGTTTGGTGTGCCCCTCTCCAAAATCGGATTGGTTCTGGGTCTTTCCCGGAGTTTCACCTTGGGGAGAACCAGAAATCACTCCAGTGTGTTCCTGGGCCTAAAAAATCCTCCAGAAAGAACAAGTAATGATTAGATTTCATTGGAATGTACAGAATGGCATTGCTTTCTCTCAGAAAAGCACCCTTACCAAGCCACTCAGCCATTCCTCACTCAAATCAAAATGCCGTTTATGACCTGTGTGGGAAATACCCTGAATCAGAGTGGTATGATTTACTGTGTTTATCTTGGTGTCAGAATCTCCTCTATTATTCATCCCCAGTTCCTTATTCTCTCTCATGTCTGAGCCATGGAGGTTTCAGAGTCCTCATAGATATTTTCATATAAGCAAAAAACACATATCCACTCCTCCCCCAGATCCCCAAGGAGTCGACATCCACAAGAGACCAAAGAATTAGAAGTTGCTGTAGGGAAAAAGAAAAAAAAAGTGTGTTTCCATAGAGACCCTACTGGCACCACTGGATTAGTTATGTGCATGACAATTTCCTAATAAAATGATCAGATGATCAGACCTTTTTTTTTTTCTTTTAATATTGCTGTGGATTTCTTTTGTACTTGGAAATTACGCTCCTGCCCAACCATGTGCAGACCTAGACTTGGAACGATTTTCTGAGCTCTGCTTTTTCAGCATGAAGCACTTTGACCTGTAGTACAAGTTCTCTATATGTAAGACTTTGGGGTGAAGGATGCTGCCCACAACTGTGAATGAGAGTTCAGCCAAGTAACACGGCCTCAGTAAACGCGTTTAGACACAGGGAGATCCAGAATAGGATGGGGACGTGTGCAAAATGATAGAGTGCAAGAGAAGATATTACTACATGTGTTATTCCTTATCTCATGCTTTTAATGTGATATTATTTATTATTTATTATAAATTTATAAACATAAATAATACATCACGTATAAGAATTAAATGAAAACATTGTTTATATTATTTCTTATAACATGCTTTTAAGTTTTTTTCTTCTTACCATACAACAATATGTACCTATCATTTATAAGTAAAAAGCTGTCAATTAGGAATTTCCCGTTCAAAAAATCTTTACCAATAGGGGTACATAATTAAAAAGATAGAATGCCATTTTTAACATAAACATAAAAGTAAACATTGCTCGGGACCAGCAGTTGGCATAATGGCTATGTGGCTGGACTTTCATGTGGTTGACTACGGTTTGAGTCCTGGACCCAGTAGCTTAAACTCACGCCGGGCACATGTGTATGTGTGCCTAAGATCCTGAGAGGAGAATGGAAGAGAAGGGATTGCGGCATGGCCATCTCCCTCGTGGGGGGTGATTTCTCGCTTTCAGTCCCTCTGTCTCTCTGTTTTTCTGGCGAGTGTACGCGCCCTATAGCAAAAACCTCTCCAAAAAAAAAAAAGATTTAAAAAAGAGTAAACATTGCTGAAAAACAAAATCATGTTATGCTTTATCTACCTTTTCACTTTTTTAACTTCTTTTTTTTAAAAGCTTATTTTTTTCTTTTCTTTTTTTTAAAATGATTGTTTTATTTTTATCTTTATTATTTTATTTTATTTTAATTTGGCCAGAGAGGAACAGAGAGAGAGAGAGAGAGAGAGAAAGCGAGCAAGCCACCAGGTCTGGGACTCGAACCACAGTAGGCCACGTGGGAGTCCAGCGCCCTTAACCACCACGCCACCTGCCGGCCCCTTTATTTTTTTCTTTTCTGAGAGAGAGAAAGAGAAGGAAAGACAAGTCCCCTCAACAGTCTCAAATGCCTAGATATCCCCCCACCAGCCTTTCAGCTGGCCAAGCTCACAGATGAATGTGCCAGTATGTACAGGTCAACCCAGGAACCAGACACCTAATCTTGCATATAGCCTTCAAATTGGGGAACACTGAGCCACTCCTGTGCCTGTATTTCTATTTTATACCAAATTTGGTAAATGTCAGGACTTTGGATTGTACTGGGTGACTAGGAGCTAGTCTTATGGTAGTTGATAGTATCTGTTGTAAGACATGTACTGGTTATATAATAATTATTGTTATAAAGTTTATTACATATGAATATGTAGCATATATTTCAATGCTATAAATCCATATTTCAGTTACTTTCATTCTTTCCATTTGCAGGTTTGACTTGGGCTCTTTTGCCATGCGAATGATCATATCTGGCACAACATCTCATTTTTCTTCCAAGGATGAGTTCCAAGAGGTTTGTGACTTTCTCTTGCCAACAATTTCAGAATAAATGTCCAAATTGTAGAATTGCAAGTAAACTTAGATGTGATCTGTTTTCAAATTCTCATTTTGTTAAAAAAAAAAAAAGTTGTGTGGCCAATGCCACATAGCAAGTAAAGGAAGGGGCACGATGACAACCTGCCTCTTAGAATACATGTGTTCATATAGTATTTGAATGACTACAATTCATTGTATTTTATTTCATTTATATTGTATCATGACACAAGAGTGATTATGTTAAAGTTTGAAAGTATACTGAGAGGTCTTTTTAATGAAACTACTATTGTTGGTAAGCCTAGTCTTTGTTTTTTAGAGATTTTTGCTATAGGGTATGTGCCCTTGCCAGAGAGACAGAGAGAAACAGAGACAGAAAACAAGAAATCACCTCCCAGTGGGGATGGCCACACTACAAATTCTTCTCCTCCATTCTCCTCTAGGGATTTTGGGCAGCATGCACACACACCTGGCATGAATTTTAAGCTGCCAGGTCCAGGACTAGAACTGCAGCCAACCATGTGTGAATCCAGCACCTTAACCACTATGCTACCTGATGACACCTCTAATCATCTTTTTAGAAAAACATTCTAGTATTTTACATCTTCCTTTTATAGTCTAGTGTTTTACATTCATTTTGCAATAAATATTAAATGTATTTATCTTTTAAGCAAATTCAGAAGTCCTGAACTTAAATCCCAGCTCGACATTCACATTCTAACTTGGGTAAATCACTTTACTTCTTTGCCCAGAGTGTGGGCCCTTGTAAGGCAAGGATGTATAATTCCTGTTTTACTTTGTTGTTTGAAAATAAAGTAAGGTACCAATTATACAAAAAGGAATAAGCAAGTTGGCAGAGAAATGCTTGCATCTGTATGTATGCATAATTGCAAATTTTGTAAGAGAAAGTGTTTTATGAATGGTTAGTAATTATTTTCTGGCATATTTTTCAGGTGAAACTTTTCTTTGACTCTCTTAAGGCCCAAGGATTACATCTGGATATTTTTCAAACTGTTCTTGAAACTATAGACAAAAATATTAAGTGGCTGGAAAAGAATCTTCCCACTCTGAGGACTTGGCTACTGGCTAGTATTTAAATGGTCACAAGGAAGAGTACGTGCAATGTTGTCTATGTCTACACGAAATCAGATGGAGTAATGCCTGCAGAACTCAAGTTTGAGTTTTGGATATGTTGTTTAACATAAAAAGCCTCAAGAAATCAGCCAGAACAGCTGCCTGCTGTCAGCTATCCTCTGCAGCTGACGGATGCAGGATGCTGCAGGCATCCTGCGGGGGGAGGCCAGTTCAGTAGCCTGCCTAAAAGTAAACTTTTGGAGTACAGGATCTATGTGGAGCTGAAGATGTCCAGACAGAGCTGTAGTTGTTTAGCCTCAATACACCCTTCCCCATTGCCCTACGCTATGCTACTACAATACTCTGCTTTTTAAATGTTTTAAATGGTAGTATCCTGGAATTGCCCAACCAGTTTTACTTCCAAGGAAAAAATGGCCAATCCATAAAAAAAAAAAAAAATTCATTTGCATTCTTCCATTTCCTTGCTTTCTCCTACCTGAAATTAATCATTTATTTGATTTTTACCACTTGTATAAATTTGGGTATAAAATGTGAAGGGTAAGGATCAGGAAACTGGAGACTTTGTTACCAAATATCATATTATTAAAATTAGAGGTCAAGGTTTATCAAACAAGTCAGAAAAACCCATTATTTGCTTGAGCCTCATATGCATGCAAAGCGTCTAGGGTATACTTTTGAAATTGAATCTGTAGTCACCGAAAAGAAAAAGAAGATACTCACTACACCCATTTAATCTATACACTATTGCATTTCTAGGAAATCCTGTGAAAGTTGCAGAATTAGATTGCCTTGTATATTTTGGATTAAATTGTAGTTTAATGTAAATATTTTAGTGTATTACCCTATTTCATAATCAAGGGAACCTCATGATTTCTGCAATATCTGCCTACCTAGATGTATTTCTTAATTGTTTGTATAAGATAGGTAATGTAAGTTCATAACTGCACGTAAGAATCTGTATGAAAATGTAAATAAGTTTTAGAAAGATTTGAATTGATTCATAGGTGGCTGGTTTATTTGAATTATTAAGAGAAGATGAGGATGTTGGCTGGGAAGGGTACCACCCTGGAGCAATATCACAAAGGTCAGTCACACTTTCCGCAGACCTTTCTCTGGTGCCATAGTCAGAAACGGGATCCAGTTTGGATGGGCTAAAGAGATGCCCTGGTATATGTTTTGTTAAGTTTGATTTTAAATAATTTCTTGGAATTTTGTGGCCCTCTTTGACCCTAGATTTGACTTGGTCAGGAACCTACCTTGCATATTTTTTTTGGAGGGGGGGAGAGGTTTTTTTGCTATAGGGTGCATACGCTCTCCAGAAAGACAGAGAGACAGAAAGCGAGAAATCACCCCCCCAGCGGGGATGGCCATGCTGCAATCCCTTCTCCTCCATTCTCCTCTTGGGATCTTGGGCACACACGCACACGTGCCCGGCATGAGTTTAAGCCACTGGGTCCGGGACTTGAACCGCGGTCAACTACATGGGAGTTCAGCAACATAGCCATTACACTAACTGCTCGTCCCCTTACCTTGCATTTTGTAACATCTAAGTAATACCTCATGAGAATTATATGTACTTCAGGATAAATAAATGGAAAAGCAAAGAATACTATTGTTTCTCACCAAGATAAAATGTGAATTAAACAGTAAAATGTCTGTGACGTTAGTAGAACTGTGCTATCAGCAATGTTTCCATAAATATGCAAAGTTCTTTCTTTTGTATAGTACTTTATTTACCATAAGTGTTTAAGTTTTTAATTCTCTTCTTTTGGCTTCCTTATTTCAATTTAATATTGAATGCACTTGACCAAAAATGTAATAATTTTATTTTATGATGAGGATGTAAGATTTCTGTACCAATAAAGTTTTGACAGTTTTTAAGAAGTAAATGTATTGCACTTAATAGTGTGGCATGCCAGACTCCTGTGAAAGTTGTCAGAGCCAATATGGAGTCTTTTGTGTCAACTCCTACTAAACTCTGACTTGGTGCAGCTGGAGAAAGCTATGGCAGGCTGGGAGGAGTGGGGAATGGTGGCGGGGGTGGGAGGAGGCAGTTGCTGTTTTCATGTGTGCCTGATGACAGAACTGTCACAAAGACTGCTGGAACCACAACCTTGCACAAAAGACCACTGCAACCTTATATAAACTTCTGGGAGGACATCTGTCCTAAACTGACTCCCCAGCTGATAACAATAATGACTTCAAGTTGGGGCACTTGGTAGGAAACAAAATTCAGGTGTAATCAGTTTATGAGGGACTCATTTAAAACCAAAGAATACAGAAATATTCCAAGAAATGAGTGGCATAACAAAGTAAATATTAGAGGAAATGATATTTTATCCCATAAGCCAGCAACATCTGGTACCAACAAGTACAAGATTAGAGGGATAAGAAGAAAAGGAATTAACAACCCCTTCAGGAAAACACTCCAGGAAAATCTATCAAAATAGGAGATTATAGGGGCTAGCAGGTGGTATGGTAGTTAAGGCGCTGGATTCTCACATAGCAGACCATGGTTTGAGTCCCAGACCCAATGGCTTGAAAATCACACGGGGCACTTGTGTGTGCATACTCAAAATTCCGAGAGGAGAATGGAGGAGAAGGGATTGTGGTGTCACCATCTGTCCTTGGGGATGGTTCCTTAGCTTCCTTCCCACTGTCTCTCTCCAGCAAGCACACACGCTCTGTGATAAAAACTTAAGGGAAAAAACTGTGTGTGTGTGTGTGTGTGTGTGTGTGTGTATGACTATAGAGCAGGCCCTGTGGTCTTGTGCTTAAGGGAGCCAGATCCCACATGACTGACCTCGATTCCAAGTCCTGGACTCAGTGACTTGAAAGCATTCCATGTGTGCACGTGTGCCCAAAATCTCTGGGTAGAGAAAAAGTATCTCCATTAGGGGGTGCTTCTCCCTCTCTCTCTTTCTCTGTTTCTCTATCTCTGTCTGATGAGCACATGTGCCCTCCAGCAACATCTAAAAAAAGAATTTAAAATATATACGATTATATAAAATGCACATATACCTTGACCCAGCAAAGTCACTTCTTCCATGGTCTTTTCCTCTTCTTTATTATTTAGAGACTTGATTTCGATGAGATTTAAGTATCAGGAAGCAGACAGCCTAATACAAGATTGGTTTAGTCTATACATGTAAAAGCTGTAAAAGCTTTTATTTCATTGTGTGTTGAGATGAAAAACAGTGATACTGTCCATGATCAACTAGAAGAAAGAAGGACAGTAATTAGTAAAGAAACTAAAGTTTTAAATATGGTCCTTTTAAAACAGGCTTGTGTTTGGTAGACATTACTGTTCAAGTGGAAAACTAGCTCTCGTACCTATTTGGAGGTTCCCTTTGTAGCTTAGAGTAGACTAAGACACAAAATGAATGACAAAAACAAACGAAAACTTTCATGAAAACTTCCCTCAGAACATCATGATTTTTGGTAACAGTTGCTGGCCACATCTGCCTCTCTGGAATCTCAAATGGACTCGAGGGGCCGGCAAAAAATGAAATGCAGAAACACATTGCAGGGCAGGAAAAACCTTATCACGGAGCTAAGCTGCACGCTTGAGAGCTGGCATACCCACTCTCCCCCACACAAGACTGAGAAAGAGCGAGCCGGCGGTTCTGGGTTCCTGTGATCTGGAAGATTCCTCATTCTCAGTGGGCTTCTGAAGCCACAAAATTCTCACTGTACCATCTAGAGAACGAAGGAGGCCCTCAGAAGTTTTATCACCTATTTGCAATATGTTTTTCACACCTTATTTGTACGTTTGGTGCACAAGGAAGTAAAACTGACTTTAGCCACATCTGCCTTTGTATTGGCAGTGCTGACACTTAAAGAAACAGCACAAGTACAAAAGTGTTTATTTGGGCCTATAAATTACAAAGCAGGAGTGTTGTAACCAGGGAGCCACATAGTCAAACAGCCTTGAATCTCTGTCCCAGATCCAACAACCTTCAGGCAGGTTTTAAAGACAAAAACTACAAATGGAGGGAGAGGGGAAGTGGCAGGATACATCAGTTATTTGGGACAACTATCTAGGATCAATACCAAGGCTAAACTGAAGCCACGCTCAGACATAAAGACCCAAAGCCTGAGACATCCTTAAGAGGAAAGCTGATTGGAGCTAGCAAGTGGTGTGGTGGTTGAGGAGCTGGACTCTCACATGGCTGACCATGGTTCAAGTCTCAGTCCAGGTGTCTTGCTTTCTCACTTTCTCTCACTCTGTGTCTCTCTCTGGTGAGTGCACAAAGTCCTATAGCAAATTAAAAAAATAATAATAAATAAAATTAAGTAAATGATTCTAAAAAAAAAAATGATGAAAGCTAGTCATAACCTTAGGCTTACCTCTCAAGGTTCCTGTCCTCACTTAGTTTTTGATTCCCTGAGTATTCCTTACTAACTCTCCAGGTCATCAACGCACTAAAGCAATTTTTACATATTTCATTCTACATGTTTTAGTTATTAATATTTCTTAGCAGGGTGGTCAGTTACAATACCTAGTCTAGTATATTCCAAAAAGCCATAATATTTTATTTTCTGATATGCAAATGTCTAACACTTTTACATAAGAAGCTCTTTCAGATGGAAACTGGTTTGCAATATTGACTGTGTAGTATTGATTTCTTTTAACAGGAAGTTGTGAGATGCCTCCCATTGTATCATACTTACGAAACTGGCAATAGAAAAGATCATTCGTTCAGGATTTGAATCAGGACATTTTCTAATATTTACAGGAAGAAATGGTTAGAAAGTCTGAGAAATGCAGGCTTTTTAACAAGATAGAAAAATATTTTAATTTCTCACTCACTTCTGTAAGTTTTACTTTCCAACAATAAGTTCAAGATCTTTTTTGCTAACTTATGCTTCCCCCAAAAGTCCTCATCTACCAGGCTTGCAAATAAAGGCAGAATAATGGCTTTCTACTCTCAGAACGTGACTTGGAATTCTCATCTTTAGGTATTTACGCATAGGATTTCCCACACTTCAAATTTCATGGCTTTCTCTGTTGGACATGCCATATTTATTGTTTATTTATTTATTTTTCAGAGAGATTTTTTGCACTAAGGTGCATGTGTTCACCAGAGAGACAGAGAGAGATAGAGATAGAAAGCGAGAAATCACCCCCCAGGGGGGGGGATGGCCATGCCACAATCCCTTCTCCTCCATTTTCCTCTCGGGATTTTGGGCACGGACGCACACAAGCACACAGAGTGAATTTTAAGCCACCGGGTTCAGGACTCAAACCACGATAGACTACATGGGAGTCCAGTGAAGTAACCATTATGCCATCCATTGGTCCCACGATATTTCTTTTAATACAATATTTTAGGTTCTTTTCTCTGTAAATGATTCCCATATTAATACCACCTGGGTTGGTCCTCTCATCATTCAAACAATACCTCAGTTAAAATTACAAACCTCATTTTAAAGTAGGCAGAAAAAAAAATGTTTTTTAAAAGACTTAAAGAATAGTTACAAAGAACATTGTGTCTCAGTTTTAAAACTGTATTCCCCTTTAGTTACAGCTTCCTAGTAAACTGACTTTGGAGATTCTAACTCTTCTGTAATATTTTGATCCGGGTGACTTAGGAAAAGAACAGATAAAACACTCCTTTAAAACAAAAATGAAATGAAGCCAGGATGGGGGTGGGGAAACTTTTCTTAAAAGGGAAATGATTGTCTCCATGGAGTAAAACTGCTGGCACGTAATTTAATTTTCTTTCTATTCATACCTCCAAATGGAAAGCCAGACCAAAACCAGGGATCTTAAAAGAAAAACAACACTTTGTAGCTGGTTAGGAATAAGCAAGTAGAGAGACTTGAGCTGGCAGCGATCAAAGACCAGATGTGGTCTGAAACCACTAAGCAGTCAGTGTGAACTCGGCTGAGCCCGCAGTGTTCAGGTACCCAGTCCTGGGTGAGTTAGTTCAATTCATGCAGAGACTGAAGTTTAGGGTTACCTAAGCAGCACTGAACAAGTTGTTGGCTAATGAAAATGGTCTAATAGCATGGAAAGTTTTGTCCTAAGGGTTTGCCTTATCGTATTGATAAAGTGACAATATTTCAAAAAGCTCTGGAAAAACAGAATTAAAGTACAAGTCAATTTTGGTGCAAAACAAATTATAAATCTATGATTAGTTTTTTCATAATATGCATTTTCCACAAACTTTTTGAAGACCCCCTGTGGTTATGACACTACTAATCAAAGTGTGGTTTTAAAATAATGTCCGACTTATAGAGAAGCCGTTATGAGGTCAGAACACATATTATTTTTCTAGTTTCAAATAACTATGCCGCTGGGAAATCTAGCTGTTTGGATTTTTCTTTTTTTTTTTTTTTCTTAGCTAGCCATAGGGCTCGTGGGTTCACCAGAGGAAGAGAGAGAGAAAGAGAGGGAAAGTGAGAAATCACCCCCTAGGGGGTGTGGCCACAGCTACAGTCCCTTCTCCTCTCAGGATTTTGAGAACGAATGCACAAGGCCAGTGTGTGTTTCAAACCTCTGGGTTGGGGACTGGAACAGGATGGTTGACCATGTGAGATCTGGTACCTTAACCACCATGCCACCTTTTGGCCCCACCGTTTGGATTTTAAGGTCAAGGAGAATATACCAACTGTAGGCTCCTTAGTCTCACTGAGGACCTAGAAAGAAATAACAGTAGCCTTGTTGACCTTTCAAATCAAACCTAAAAAGTACTGACTGAAAGAGCAAACCTCATAGACGTTTGTCAAAATACACGTTCTCTTACGCAGCCTCTTTTTAAAAATAATTTTACCAATACAGACTCATACCTTTGGATGAATAAAAATTTAAAATATAAAACCATAATCTGGGGCCAGCAGGTGACATAGTTCGAGTGACAGCAGTTTGAGTCCCAGATCCAATAGCTTGAAACTCATGCCAGGTGCGTATGTATGCATGCCCAAAATCCCAATAGGAGAATGGTGGAGAAAGAATTGTAGTGGGGCTGTTCCCCCACTCCAAAAGTGATTTCTCACTCTTTTTGTCTCTCTCTGTGTCTCTGGTGAGCACACTACAGCAAAAATCTCTTAAAACAAAACAAAGCAAAGGGCCAGAAGATGGCTTAATGGGTACGTCACTTGACTCCCACATAGTCAACCATGGTTTGAGTCTCAGACCTGCCAGCTTAAAACTCACGCAGGGCATGTGTGCATGAATGCCCAAAATCCCAAGAGGAGAATGGAGGAGAAGAGATTGCGGTGTGGCCATCCCCCTGGGGGGGGGGGGGGGGGTGGCGGGTATGTCTCACTTTCTATTTCTCTGTCTCTCTGGTGAGGACACACGCCCGATAGCAGAAACTTGTCAGAAAAAAAAAAATACTCCATTAGTCATACTTGTGTGTGTGTGTGTGTGTGTTTTAATTTAATACTTATTTCTTTCAGCTAGATGAGAAAAGGTATCTGAAGAGATTGAGAGGCTCTTGAAACTGTGAGAGGAGTGTTGGGAAATGGATTCAGAAATACGGACAACAGCCCAGAAGGTACTGTTGGATACGAAGGTTTAGAGGACAGGATCTGTCATTTACTCAAGGGTGTCATACACGGATGTCATTTGGTAACTATTTGTTGACTGTAAAGCAGCACCTAGAAGTGAGGAAGAAAAATAGAAAACAGATCTAGGAGAATTCAGACAAGCCTCCTTGGCAATTTTGCCTCAGGCTTATTCTGCTAGTACCTGATCATAGAAGTCTGACACGGATCATGAAATATACATGTATATATGAATATAGACATATAGATAGATAGAGATCTTGTGTGCTTGTCCTGACTGGACCAATGGCGGGTAAGCACCTCAAAAGCAGAGCTTCAGCTCTTGTCTTCGTTCTCCTTGGTGCCCTGCACCCCACGGGTCCTCCATAAGCATTGCTGATTGACATTTCTGGCAACTGTCAGCTGGAAGGAGGAAAAAGACACCTGAGTCAGCGGAGAGTCCGCCAAGAATCACAGTCAAGTACAATTTTCTGCATAAATATTACAGTACCTCCCTATGCTAAAAAAACAAACAGCTGAAGGACACATTTTTAGTGAAATGTGAAACTGGCTCTATTTCAGTATAGCTGTAAGAAATATGGAAAAAGTGAAAGTAAATTAGAATCTTCAGGAGCATAAACATCTCCTGAGAAACAGTAAGTCAATCAAAATTTCCAGCTAGAGATCATTTCTAAAATTCCTCTTGTAGGGACCAGCAGTTAGTGTAATGGCTGTGTCTCTGGACTCCCATGTAGTCAACCGTGGTTCGAGTCCTGGACCCAGTGGCTTAAACTCACGCAGGGCGTGTGTGCGTGCGTGCCCAAGATCCCGAAAGGAGAATGGAGGAGAAGGGATTGCGACGTGGCCATCCCCCCGGGGGGTGATTTCTCGCTTTCTGTATCTCTGTCTCTCTCTGTTTCTCTGGGGAGTGCATGCGCCCTATGGCAAAAACCTCTCCAAAAAAAGGGGGGGGGGGAGTCACCATACCCAAAAGGGCTTCAAAAAGTTCATGGAAAATGTATGTTTTGAAAAAAAAATTCTTTTTGTATATTCTGACTTTTACAGAAGAAGGTCTATGACTGCTTTCCGTATCTGTGGCCAGACCCATCATCCTTGTCACTTCCTGACCTGGCTGAGTTCTGCTTATGTGGGGCTTAGGAACAACTCAACACCAACAATTTTATTTCCTTGGGCCATCATTTAAATTATCAGGTTGGGGGCGAGGGAGGGCAGCAGGTGGCGTGGTGTTTTAAGGTACTGGAATCCCACATGGCCAACTGCAGTTCAAGTCCTGAACCTGGTGGCTTGCTTTCTCACTTTCCCTCTCAATCTGCCTGATCAAACTGGAAAATAATAATAACAAATAAAGTTAAAAAATAATTATTGGAACCAGCAGATGGCATAATAGCTATGTCACTGGACTCCCATGTAGTCGACTGTGGTTTGAGTCCTGGACCCAGTGGCTTAAACTCACACCGGGCACATGTGTGTGCATTCCCAAGATCCTGAGAGGAGAATGGAGGAGAAGGGATTGCGGCGTGGCCATCCCCCCGAGGGTGATTTCTCGCTTTCCGTCTCTCTGTCGTTCTGGTGAGTGCACAGGCCCTATAGCAAAAACCTCTCAAATAAATAAATAAACAAATAAACAAATAAAATAAAGTTAAATAAAAATAATTCTTTAAAAAATAATTCTTTAAAAAACAGATAAAATATATTATCAGGTTGGAATATGTCAGCATTATAGAAATTGATTTGCTACCATTCTATACAGTTTTAGTCTAAACTTAAAAAAAAAAAAATTGCTAGAAAGGGCATATGCATTATTTGGAGAGAGAGGAAAAGTGAGAAACCATGCCTCCCATGGTAGATGGTCAAGTCACAACCCCTTCTCCTCCATTCTCCTCTCAGGAGTTTGGGCACACACATGCACACTACCAGAGTGACATTTCAAGCTGCTGAGTCTGGGACTTGAAGCTCTCAGTCAACCATGTGGGGTCCGGCCACTTTAACCACTATAACACCTGGCTGGCCCAAGGCTAAACATTTTTGCATGCAATCTATGTAGTATTAAAATGTCATAATTCACATTTAATCGTACTAGCAAATAAATCTTTGGCACTTTGTGCCAGTCTCTATTCTAAGCATGCTTTAGATATGTTCATTCATCTTTTCACCCTAACTCTGTGAGGAGAGCCAATTACAAAGGAAAAAGTGAAGCCCATAGAGGTTAAGCAAACTTGTCTCAGTCACAGAGAAAGGACGTAACCAAGGCTGAATTTGAGCCCGTGGCTCCGCCTCCAGTGGCCAGCAGGTTCTCCTCAGGCCTGGGCTGCCTTTCATTTACTCTAGAATTCCTGTAGTGCTGGGGTATCTGAAGATCTCCTATGTCACCATCATCAGCTATGCTTGATAAAAGCCCAGAAATCTGCTCTGTTCACAAGCTTCTGGAGAGATTCTTTCTTTCTTTCTTTCTTTCTTTCTTTCTTTCTTTCTTTCTTTCTTTCTTTCTTTCTTTCTTTCTTTCTTTCTTCTCTCTCTCTCTCTCTCTCTCTCTCTCTCTCTCTCTCTCTCTCTTTCTTTTTTGAGAGGTTTTTGCTATAGGGCATGTGCACTCGCCAGAAAGACAGAGAGAGACATAGAGACAGAAAGCAAGAAATCACCCCCCGGGGGGATGGCCACGCCGCAATCTCTTCTCCTCTATTCTCCTCTCAGGATCTTGGGCATGCACACATACATGCCTGGCGTGAGTTTAAGCCACTGGGTCCAGGACTCCAACCGCGGTCGGCTACATGGGAGTCCAGTGACATAGCCATTACACCAACTGCTGGTCCCGCTTCTGGAGAGATTCTAATGGTCACTGCTGATTTTAGTCATTTTAAATTGCCAGAAGTCATGTGTGAGAGAGAAGGGAAAAGGAGGGGAAAAGAGGGGAGGGAAGGGGAGAAAATAAAAGGAAGGGAAGGGAAAGGTAGGGGAGAGGAGAGGAGAAGAGAGGAGAGGAGAGGAGAGGAGAGGAGAGGAGAGGAGAGGAGAGAAAAAGAGAGAAAGAGAAGAGAAGAGAGAACCTTCCGGTGGGGTATGATCAAGCCACAATCCTCTTTTCTCCATTTCTCTCTCCCATCAAGATTTTAGACATGTTCTGGTATGTGCCTGGCATGTCCCCGAAACCCCAGGATGGGATAGAAACCATGGTTGGCCATGTGGGATCCGGCTTCCCTATTTCTATGCTTCAGGGCTGGGCCTTTTGGTTACTACTAGCTAGCTTTATTTATTTATTTATTTATTTATTTATTTATTTATTTATTTATTTATTTATGATAGTGCATGCATGCTCATTTGAGAGAGAGAAAGCAAGAAAGAGAGAAAAAACAAGAGAGAGAGAGGAGAAAAAGTACCCTTGACAGGTTCCTAACACAATAGGATCCCCTTTCCCAGAACTTCTGGTTTCCAGGACTTAGTTAGTGTGGCCATGCCTATTCACCTGGCAAGTTTTCAAACTAACTCAGGGATTTGAACCCATGGACTTTAATGTATCCTCCAGCACTGTAGTTCAGTCTGCCACCAATTGTGCCACCAAGCTGGGCCTCTCTTTAAGCATATTTTTTTTCTTGTTTTCTTTCTTTCTTTCTTTCTTTTTTTTTTTTTTTTTTTTTTTTGGAGAAGTTTTTGCTATAGGGCGCATGTGGTCACCAGAAATAGAGAGAGAGAGAGACACACAAAAGACACAAAGGGAGAAATCACCCCCCGGGGGGATGGCCACACCATAATCCCTTCTCCCCTATTCTCCTCTCAGGATCTTGGGCAGGCACACACAGGCACCCAGTGTGAGTTTAAGCCACTGGGCCCGGGACTCAAACAGCGGTCGAGTGACATAGCCATTATGCCAACTGCTGGTCCCCTCTTTAAGCATTTCTAGTAGGCTTAGGTTACCAGATAAAATAATCTGTGGAAAAGATAATCTGTTGAAAAAGAAAAGATAATCAGTTGGAAAAGATAATCCATGCCTGCAGGACGTTCTACAGCATTCCTGTATTTCTAAACAGAGTCAGTGTTTGATTGAACAAATCTATACATTTTAATGGTAGCAGCCAGCTGGGGGAAGACAAACTTGCTTAAACCATTGTAAAAGAATATACTTATTGTATATCGCTCGCATAGCTATTTTAAAATCATGACTTCAAGTTGTATCTATTTATATTTATATCTCTATATATCTATTTATATACATGAGATATAATTTACATGCTTCTCAATTCACCCACTGAAGTTTATAGTTCAGTGGTTTTTTAGTGTACTCAAAAATTTAAGTGCCTATGAATATTATCATTTTAGAACATTTTCATCACCCAAACAAGAAACCTTGTACCTATTAGCAATCACTTCCCATTCTTCTCTCCCTTCAGTCTCAGGGAATCACAAATTAACTCTCTACCTGTATAGATTTACCTAGTCTGGCCATTTCATATAAATGGAATATATGGTCTTCAGTGACTGACTCCTTTTTACAGAACATAATGTTTCCAAGTATCATCTATAATGTAGCACGAACCAGTATTTATTTTTTTTTTGTTGTTGCCGAATAACATCGCATTGTATGGAGATTCTATATTTTATCTATTGGACATTTGTGTTGTTCATACTTTTTGACTATTATGAATAATGTTGCTAGGAACAGCTTTGCACAAAGTTTTGAGAGCACATATGGTTCAAAATTTTTTTGATAAATACCAAGGCATGAAATCGCTGAACCATATGGAAACTCTATGCTTAACCTTTTGAAGAACTACTAGACTGTTTTTTCAAAGCAGGTACATTATTTTATATTCCCACACACAGTATGTGAGGGTTCCAATTGCTCTACAATTTTGCCAACATTTACTATTATCTGGCTTTTTTATTCTAAACACTGCAATGGATGTGAAGTGAAAGCTTATTCTAGTTTTGATTTGCATTTCCTTGATGGCTTATGATACTAAACATCTTTTCATGTGCTTTTTGGCTATTTGTACATCTTTGGAAAAATGATGTTCAGATCTTTCACCCTACTTTTAGCTATGTTATTTATCTTTTATCATTGAGTTGTAAAACTTCTTTATATATCCTAGATACAAATATTTTGTGAAATATATGATTTGCAAACATTTTCTCCCATTCCATGGGTTGTTTTTCAACTATGCTTTGGAGTGAAATATTTCTTTATACTTATCTTCAACCTTATTTCTATTAAAAAGATACTGTTATGAGTTGAATGATATCCTCCCAAAATACATTTGTTAAATTCATAATTTCTAGTATCTCAGAATGTGACCTTACTTGGAAATAGGTTTGTTGCAGATGTATCTAGTTCAGATAAGGTTATATTGGGTAAGAGAGAGTTTGGACACAGATACGCACAAAGAAAGAATGCCATGTCAACACCAAAATTATGTGTTGCCACAAACCAAGGAACTACTAGAGCCTAGGAGAGTGGCCTGGATCTCTAAGGACTTCATTGGGAGCAAGTCCCTGCTGATACCTTGATCTTACACTTCTAGCGACCAGAACAATGAGATAATAAATTTTGTTAAGTCATTCAGATTGCAGTAGATTTTAATAGTAGCTTTAGAAAATGAATATAGATATGTAACATTAAAGACATATTTTTCAATTTTAGTAGTTACATTCAGAAAAAAATTCAAAGTAATATATAATTTCTTGGTTGGCAATCCTAGTTCTATTCATCAATTAAATGAAAAAATGTATTTCATGGATTCTAATCTTTTCCTATACAAATGTCTTTGGGTTTTTAAATTAATATTATCAAACTATTATTAAAATATGTTGGTGTTTGTAACATTTAGTGAACATGTAGGTTGTGTACTTACATTTTAAGTTGCTTAACTCTCCTTTTTCTTGCTAAAAAAAAAGATTTTGTTCAAGTCCTCCTCCCCCATATACAGCAAGGAAAGTGATTCGTTTATAAACTGCTTTGTCTCTAAAACCAATTGTGGTACCTTGTTTTTATTTCCAGTGATTAGTGTAGAAATGTACAGAATAGTTTTTGTAAGTGAGGCCTAAGAAGAATTCTAAAGGGAGATTTCTGAAAACAGTTTTCTTGCTCTCAAGGAAGTGACATGAGAGAGAAAATCTTTTCTTCCTCCCCTCTGCAGCCACCTTTTCAACCACATGGCCGTCAGTTGCTTTGAAACTGCTCACACAGAAGATCACAGAGTAGAGAGAAAAAAGTTGGGTTCTTGATGAAGCTGTGAAGCTGTGGCTGAAAATTGCCTTATTTCTGGACTTGTTAAGTGAAATGATGAATTTCCTTATCACCTAAATTAATTTGTAGTCCAAAGCACCTAAACTAGTATATGACTGTTCCTTTCTAATAATAACCTTCACTTAATTTGGCTGAATCTTTTTGCTGATGTCTATGTCCTACAAGAACTCTGTTGGACAATTGTTCTGCTTTCCTTCATACTCTAACCATTTCTTTTCTTTTTTTTTTTTTTTTTGAGAGTTTTTTTGCCATAGGGCCCGTGCGCTCGACAGACAGAGACGGAGAGACAGAAAGCGAGAAATCACCCCCTAGGGGGGATGGCCATGCCGCAATCACTTCTCCTCCACTCTCCTCTCAGGATCTTGGGCACGCACGCACACGCGCCCGGCGTGAGTTTAAACCGAGTCCGGGCTCGAACCGCGATCGACTATGTGGAGTCCAGCAACATAGCCATTACACTAACTGCTGGTCCCTCTAACCATTTCTTAATTTGATAGTACTTCAAACATCACTAATTAATGCAGAGTGTGTGTACTCCAAATGGATTACTGGGGTAATGAGATATTGACTCCTTCGATCCTTGGCGTGGCTGGAAACTTCATAGTGGTCATCCTTTTCCGGGCAGCAAGCAACTTCTTTTATTTATTCAAGAATGCTGAACAAGTAACATTTCCAAATATGTGCACCGAATTAATGTACTGCTTGTTGCTTATTTCAGAATAATTAGAAAGACTATTTTATAGTGCTAAACCCAAATTTGATAATGTAATATCAATGAATTAAATTGGAACATCAATTAGTTACTGGGCTAGCCTTCTAGTAGCCTAAAATTAGCTAATTTTTTTCTTTACTCCACATCCCTTTTGGAGATTGTTGTCATTGACCCTAGTTTCTTTGTGAGAATATGGCAGCAACAGCAAACTCTGGAGCAAGCCCTGGTTTAAAACACAGTCTGAGCTCCAGTCCACGTCTGCCCCTGGACTAGAAATAAATCATCTGTCTACCCTCTTTACACTGCAGTTCCTTCATCTGTTAAATGTGAGGCTTGGATTTGTTGATCTGTAGAAGGCCAAGTGCTTTCTTTCAACAGCAACAAAAAATTCTGTATTTGTCAATTATCATTTGTTGGTGATTTATAAATGTTGTTTATTCGAGTGTCCATATTTTTCTTTTCATGTTATTTATGTTATAATTAGCGTTCTATTGGTTTTCAAATGATAAATGGTAGACAGCAATAATTGTGAAAGTAATAGATGGCTATAGCAGATAATGTCATACTATCTACCCTGAGAATGAATGATAGCTTCATGATCATTTGAAGTGTTCTATTTAAACTAAGGAGGAAGTTCTGTGTGGGAGAACATAATGGGTTTCAATAATGAATTTGTGAAATCATGTTCCTTCAGGAAAGCTTTATGAAGGCAAATGTAAAACAGTATCCAACGAAACAAAACTCATTAGTGTTCTTTTGAGGGCAGGTAGGCTTCTGAAACATTTTGGTTTTGTTTACTTTTTACCTCTGATACAAAACAGCAATTTTTAAATGGTCCTCATCTTTATGTGTGTGAGGTAAGAGGAGAGGTAAGAGGCAAGAAGCTGACAAAGAAATTACTTGCTTCTTTGTCAAGAAATCTCAGTAGGACATGATGATCCATCTGTATTTGCTAGTGCAATGTTGAGGCATTTTTACCACCAATCTCTGCAGAGTTGAGATATTTAAAACAAGACACAAGATAACGTGTTTCGCACTGAAGAGCATGAGAGACTATAGTTTACAGGGGAGGTGAGGTGATTTAACAAGCTGTGGAGTTTTAAATATCTCTGACTCTAAGTGCTTTGACTGCAAAAATAACTCGAAAGGAACACAACATGACCTAAAATAAAGAGTCTCTTATCTAAGTAGTACATTTGTGGGGTCATTTAACCAAAATCCGGCTCTGCATAGGCTAGGTACTATCTAAACACTGACAGCTAGGACAGGTGGTGCACTTTCTATTTTTGATTCTGAAGTGCCCTTCAAGGGGGCCAACCTAAGGGCTCTGATTATCTTTCGCACACCGGGAAGACAGCTCTGAGGAATCATATTATCCAGATACCTTCTCCGTAATATTCATAAACACATCATTCAATAGGAGATGGTCACTGGAAAGGTTTTCAGCATTAGAAGTGAACTAGAACTCTAGACGTCATTGCATTCAATCACTTATTCATTCGAAAATTATTCATTGCCTACTTATACAGGCATTAGGATAGAACCCTTAAAAAAAGGTAATGACCCTGCCCTTACAGAGCTTGCAGTCTTGAAAGGGAAACTGTTAATCATTTCAACCAACAATCCCAAAGGCTTGTTTTAGACAGTGACAAGTGCTGTGAAGAAACCCAAGCAGGGCTAGGTCTTTTGAGAGTGTACTGCACTGTGGCAATTTTAGATGTGTGGTCAGAGAGAGGTTCTCTGCAGAGATGACATTTGAGCTGACACTTACATGACAAGAAGAAATCAGCAGGCAGAGAACCAGAGTAACAGTTCTTGTGCAAGGAACATGTAAAGGGAATGGCTAACAATGCTGTATGTAACTTGGCGACTTCCAGGGACAGTATGCAGGCCTCTGTGGCCAAAGCGTGATAAGCATGTGTTGAACTCACAGTTAGGTAAGGAGTTTCGTTTTTATTCTAAGCGCAATTGGTACCCGTTGGAAGTTTCGAGGCGGGAATACAAGTGGAGGGTGTAATACGACTAACATTTTAAAATACAATATCGCACTTCAATTTTACTTCCTTGAACTGAATTTCACTCCCGTGCGGGTCAAACAACGTCGGGCTGTCCCCGTTTGCTCCGGCTGTTTTTGCTCCCTGCGGCTTGTTTGCACCCAACGCCCTGCTGTTGACCGCCTCGGAGAAGCGTGTGACAGTTGGCAGGCGCAGCGAGGCGCAGCCTGAGCCAAGTCGCTGCAGGGGCCTGGGCTGCAGGAGGGGAGGAGGGAGGGAAGCTCTGCTGCGCGCTGTTGGGGCGGCGGCCTCGGCAGCGAGGCTGGTGGCGAAACATTCGGGCAGAAAGAGATGGGGAAGCGGGCCCCGAAGAGCCTCCCTGAGGCTCACTGGAGTGCTAGCGGTTCGGTTCCCAAGACTCGCCGGAGCAGCCCGGTTTGGGCATTGGAAACAATGGTGGCTCAGGGTGTAGGCAATGGCGCCAGTGCTAGGGGGGTAGAGGCGACTAAGGAAGTTTCGGGTCTGCGGCCATCGCCGCGGCGCCTGGCCTCACGCCTCAGCGGCTGCATCTCGGGGGACAGCAGGTGATGATTTAAGGCTCTGACCAGGCGGGCCTTCTGCCCACATCCTGCGACGCCCGCAGCCGGGTCAGCTGATCCGGTACCGGGCTTTTTCATCTGCCATCATCTAGAGCCCGCGCCCTGGGCCGCCAGCTCCGGGACCCGACCTCCCGGCACTCTCGGTCCCGGTGGGGGGGCCCCTGCCCTCCTTCAGTGCCCTCGCCAAAGGCCGCTTGGGAACACTCCGCTCCGGGCGCGCAGCCCTGCGGGAAGGACGCACAGCGCCTGCTCCCTCGGGCCTTGGGGAAGCGAGCTCCCCTGGAGCCGATCTCTCCTGGGAAACAGACGCTTCGCGGGCGGGAGAGCGAGCTTCGCCCGCGGGTTCCTGCTCAGCCTCTGCTCTCGGCATCGGCGGCGTCGGCGGCACCGGCGGCACCGGCGGCACCGGCGGCACCGGCGGCACCGGCTCTGCGAACCCTCTCCTCATCACGCCGTCATTCTCCATCACACCACCCAGATTCCGGGCGCAGCGGGCGCCGACTGCTCTCTCCGGCTCCTGTTTGTTTTTTGTCTGTCTGTGGAATGTCCGCTCCACCGGGCAGGGCCCCTGTCTTTCTGGCGCACGGCCGCGGTCCTGGCGCGGGAATCTGGGCGGGATGCTGTGGCCCCTCGCGCTCGCGCAAAGACTGAACTCGGCGCCCGGCACCCGCCAGCTCCGTGGCCGCAGGCACCTTCGGCAGGGGCGGGGCCTCCGTAGGCCCCGCCCCCGCCCTGCCCTAACCCGCGGCCCCGCGGCTCTCGCCGGAGTCCGCCTGGGCCTGATCCGCGCTTTTCCCTCCAGCTCTGGGCGTTCTCTCTGAAGCCGCCGCGAAAACCCGGCACGGCGGAACCGCAGAGCAGCGGAGCGGCGCCGCCCCTCGCGGCACCTCCCCGGCAGCCCTCGGAGGCCGCGCTGGGCATGCTCAGTCCGCAGGGCCGCTTCAGCTCTCGGAGTAGGAAGCCTGGGCGCTCCGACCGTGAGGAGCCGCGGCGGGGGGAAAATGGAGCCCTTTACCAATGGTGAGTGGGCGGTTCGAGGCGCCGGCACCCGGGTTCTCTAAGGCCTAGAGGGCTGGGGGCAGCCGGGACACGCGGGGTCGGGCTGCAGTCGCCGCCACCGCGGGTCTCCCCCGAGGTTGGGGGGTGATGGAGGGGCCGGGGGAGGGGGGCGGCAGCCCACGCGGGACACGGGGCTGCGTGAAGGTCAGTGTCGGCGCCCGCCCCGGGTGCCGCCGGGACCCGGCGCTGCGCCGCGCTGTCGGGTGGGCGAGCCGCAAAGTTTGGGCTGCTGCGCGCCGAGGAGGGGCAGCGGGAAAGTTGGCAGCCAGGTTTGTCCGCGAGAAGGCGGCGTCGGCCCGGACTGTCAGGCAGGAAGGGTTAAGCCGCGGCCGCTGCCAAACCCAAGTTCTGCGGCGCGCTGGGAGCTGTCGCCCTGTCCTTCAGCGAGTTGCCGGCGTGACTCTTCCCCGTAGGGCGGGGTGGGGGTGGGGGCTTGGCAGGTTATTTAGGGGAAGGAAGGGAAACTCGGGGAAAAGCTTGATCACCCCTGCCCCGAGCGGCGGAGGTGTGGGGAGGTGTGGGTCCGCATTGCTACCCTCTTGCTGGCTGAGGCGCTCCGCAGGGCGATCGAGCTTCCTTTCACCCACTGCTGATAATATCAGCTTTTGCGTCCAAGACTCATGTAGTATCAAGGGTCCGTCACGGTGATATCACAATGTGACAGGAGGCAAGAGTCAAAGCGGCAGCCTGTACCCTGCAAACAGCCACAGCCCTTTACTGAGCGCAGAGAATGAACCCACCCTAGTTAAGACAATGGCTTTTGTCTGGACCACAAGTGCTGGAGTCCGAATCTAGGGTGAGACGTCTTACCACTTTGCAGCGTTGAGCTTCTGGGGTCTCCTTTAGGATAGAGTCGGAACACTGCCGTTAGGGAGGACTGCACGCTAAACTTCGGGGATTCACTCTCTCGGTGACATGCGTTTTCCTGTGGGTGGGTGGTTACCTATGGCAGAGCCCAAGGCTGACTGCTTGGATCCGCTTAGTTGCTACCTAAGACACAGAGAGGTCTTGTCCACAGTGTCCCAGTCCCCAGCCAGATTCTGCTGTGTGCTGTGTGCTTCATTCATTGGGCTCCCAACTTCTCACGGTATTCTCCCTACCCTAATTCAGAATGCTTTATTCTACTGCCATCTTTCTGTCTGTACTGTTTAATTAGACTTAATGATGACAACTTTCATTTCGAATTTTCGTTCTCATTCAGATTTTTATCATAATGACTGAGGGTCTAAGAATAGTCTGGTAAGGTTACCCAAAGAACTCAAGAAGATAGCAGGAGTTGAAACCAACCGTAGAGACCATCTAGCGTGTTCGTGTGAAATATGTTTAGTACTAGTTGTTAAATTCTAGTAAATGCATATGCCAAGGTTTATTCTTCGTTTAAGGTAGACTGCTTGGAACTCCCATTTTATAGGATTGAAAATGTAAAATTTCACCTAAATTTAAAATAATTTTTTTCACTGCAAGGCTGAGTCACCCACTTGGTCAAGGTTAGAGCTAATTGATCTGCCGAACATGCCTAGAGAATTAAAGTACATTCTCAAATCTTAAAATTAAGGCCTTTTCTCCCCTCATAGACTATATTCCTCTAGATAAGAATATTTGCAAATTGTTACATTTGGGAGGACAATGGAAGAAATCCCAGGGAAGAGAGCAAAAAATGAAGTAGGAAATAGGGTTTCTAATTCTTTCCTGTCTATCTTCCAGATTTTCAGAGTAGTCCTGGAGTCAGTTGGGCAATGCAACATTTTAGTTAATGTGTTAATCACTCTTTAGAGCTTTATCTAGTGTCCTTTAACACTAGGTAAGTTTAAGGAAAATATAAACAACAGCATCTAACTCAAGGAAAAGTTAGATCTAACAGTTTTAGGTGCTTTTCAGGTTTAAGGTGGACTGGGTATTTCAAAACTTTTAAAGGATTACTGTAGTATTTTCTAGTGTCTTCAAAATGACATGGTAAGTATGTTTATCTTTGTACTAAATTTTTTAATACAAAAATATGCGCATATAATTCCATAGGTCTGGGTGTTCTGGTGCAGAATATTTCATTATTCATAGAATTTATGATTGCAGGATTTATCAGGCTTGGCACTGGCATTTGTTATACATTCATCCTTTTTTAATAACATTTTTTCCACTTATACTTTCTTGTATATCCCTGTATAGGGAGAGAGGAGTGGGAGCTTTACAAAAACAGTTCTGATCATTCAAGATCATGTATCTTTCCATTAAAATCTTGTCAGTGGTTTCACTCTCTAACCTCTGTATTTATAAAGGAAGTGAATTTAGTTTCCATCTTGTCATTCTGGCCTTCATTACTCACCTATTCCAGAAGGGCTTTCAGTAGTTTCCCTGCTTTCTGTCAAAAGGTGCTACTGATATGGCCCATTTTTCTTGGTTCCTGTTCTGTGCCTACTGATCATCCTATTAACCTGTCGTCCAGGTAAATACTGCTACGACTCACCTAAATGTCTATCTCCAGAAAGGACTTACCAGGACGGACCTTAGTGCCAGGAATTCCCATGTGGCTCAGGAGGTATTTTTGGCCTTGTCCTTGGAAGGGACTGCTGACCATGATGCTGAAGACTGGACATCCAGTCTAGTTTTGCATCTTTGGTGACTTTTATGAGAGAGAGATGTTGGACCAGTACTGAAGATTGTCTTGGCAATGACTACTGGGTTCTGTTAGGCAGGCAGAGATGAAACCATTAGAAAGTAGTGGTTTGTATATTACTGAAAAAAAAAAAAAAAAGAAAGAAAGATAACTATCTACATTTTTTCAAAGAGGTACTAGATTAAGGCAAGTTACCATCTGATGTTTGTCTAGCTTTGTCTTCAATTGCATGCAGGATTGGGATAGTTCAGATAACTTAAATTCATGTTAAGAAATGCAAATGCCAGAGCTCATTTTTTTTTTTTTTTTTGGAGAGGTTTTTGCTATAGGGCGCGTGCGCTCGCCAGACAGAGAGAGAGAGAGACATAGAGACAGAAAGTGAGAAATCACCCCCCAGGGGGGATGGTCACGCCACAATCCCTTCTCCTCCATTCTCCTCTCGGGATCTTGGGCACGCACGCACACGCTCCCTGCGTGAGTTTTAAGCCACTGGGTCCGGGACGCGAACCGCGGTTGACTACGTGGGAGTCCAGCGACATAGCCATTACGCTAACTGCTGGTTCCCGCCAGAGCTCAGTTTTAGAAGCTGTTACAGGAGGTCTGAGGTTGGACCTAGAAATCTGTGATTTCATGTTGAATATTCTAGAAGTCACTAGGACGTTTGCTAGATAAGCAGATTTGGAAGCATCGATGGAGAAGTACTTCTTTTCTTGCTATTATGTATATATTTTGTTTATACTTTATAGTTTGGGGTATGGTCTGAAATAAATCTACAGTTCAGAAAGTTGATTAGTTTGAAGTCCCAGAGCTGAAAAAGAGTTTGCAATTTTTTTCATTTAAACATGGTCCTCATGAATCATTTTATTACTGCAGCCTGGTACATAATCAAACAAGGGAGACTTTGTTGTTTTATAACACTATTTTTGTTTTTATTTTCAGACTGAGACCCAATTGAAAGTATTTTTCTGTTTCTAAAATGGAAAGTCTGGGCAGCAAATTAGATATCTGTGGGGTAAAAGGCATAAAAAATTTGATTGCAGTATTTAAATCTTACAGTAACAGTTCTATGTCTTTCTAAAACAATTTTAGTATCATTTCTCCAAAATGTGAGCTTATCACATTTTATCTGTACTTTTCTTTTCTTTAATAATAAATTACTGCACTGAGAGAAAGTCCCTAAGAAATGGAAGGGCATAGTTTCTCTGTGTAATAGAATTTAAGTAAAATTTCGAATTTGTTTATTTGCTACTTGGTATGTGCACTTGCTGGGGAGAGAAAAGAGAGAAAGAGAGATGGAAAGTAAGAAAGCATCCCTTGGGGAGATGGGCATGCTGCAATCCCTTTTCCTCCATTCTCCAGTCGGTTTTTAGGTACATAGGTGCACACTTGCACCTGACATGATTTTCAAGCTTCAGGTTCTGAGACTGAGCCGTGCAGTTGGCCATGTGGGATCCAGCTGCTTTAACTACTGTATTGACCCTGAACGTCTACTCTTATCCTTCTGTCTTAAAAATCTTTATTTCAGTCTCGCTTTCTGTCTCTCTGTCTCTCTCCATCTTTCTGGCGAGCACACATGCCCTATAGTGAAAATCTCTCTCAAAAAAAAAAAAGTGGGACCAGCAGTTGGAGTAATGGCTATGTCACTGGACTCCCATGTAGTCAACCACGGTTCAAGCCCCAACCCAGTGGCTTAAACTCACACCTGGCACATGTGCGTGTGTGTCCAAGATCCCAAGAGGAGAATGGAGGAGAAGAGATTGCAGTGTGGCCATCCCCCCCTAGGGGGTGATTTCTTGTATTCTGTCTCTTTCTGTCTTTCTGGTGAACCCACATGCCCTATAGCAAAAACCTCTCAAAAAAGAAAAATATTTAAGTTCAGGGTAAGTAGTACTATGTGGGAATCAAGCGTTAGCATCATTAACAGTCTAAAGTTGAAACCGTAGCTAAAACCAGAAGGTTTTAACTAGAAGGTAATGGTAGAAAAGTTCTTTGCTATTATCAGTTTCCAAAAATAGTGTCTTGAGGCAAGACAAAAACCAGCATATTTTATAAAACTATTATAACCAATGATTATGTATCTGTAGGTGAGCTTTGAGAACTCAACCTGATTTTATATATACATAGATATACACACAGATACACAGACATGCACACACACCCAGAAAAGTTGGTTATAAGGAAATTATCACATAGAGAATATGCAGTGGGTGATTTCCTGCTCAGTATTTCAGTCAGATATCATCTTTGAATGCTTGCTTACAAGTAGATTTTCTGCTAAGCACAGTTACCAAAAAAACTCCCCTAATTCTGTCACCAGATTATGCTAACCTAAGTAAGAGAAATGAATCAGAAAAATCTAATTTTGTTTTCATGCTGACAGAAAGGTATAGGAGAAATGAAAACAGCAATAAAGTGTTGTCTAAGACAGTTTAGTAATTATGAAAGAATTGTCTATAAACTGTTTGGATACTTTGCCACAATAAGCTTACACTGATTTTGTGTAATTCTCTTACTAGGAAACAGCAGCGTTTTGACTCTCCGTGAAAACATTAGGAACTTGAGATCTGGAAAAGTTTCACAAAATTACCCAGAAATTGGGATGGAGTTAGACTAGGCCTGTGGTTCTTGGCAATTGAGGTGAGGAGGACAGTGCAGCCATTTCAACCAGTTTGCTCCTGTGTTGAAAACAGGCTATACAGTTGAGCTAGTACTACTAGGTCTTTTTACAACATCACTGGAACAACCAGAAAAACAGTCTTTTATATTTTTAAAATTTTGTTTGAATCCCTAGATATATGTCTTTTCTGAGTGTTCACAGGAAACCAAAATTTAGGAATGGAGGGAGATTTTGGTGACCTCCTGGCAATACAGCTCCTTTTATTATGTATCTAGCAGCCTTGGTACAGAAGGCTGCACATTTTCCTGAGGTTTCCAGGGAGTAACTGTAACACTAAGAGTTCCTGTGTCCCCGAAATGATTTGGAGGACTCCCTCAACCTTATCTGTTGTCATTCATTTGTGATTGTTTTAAGAGCACCTGTAGGGCTTTTAACAAAGAATCTTTAGGAGAAATCTGTATTTAAAAAGTGACTCAGTAATAAAGATGAAAAAAGTGTAGAGATTTGGGGGTAAAGGAGGAATCCGATTGGCAGAAATTTTCAAAATACTCATGCCTTGAGCCTTGCAGGTCTTTGGCTCAGAAGTGAGCCACAGCTGGGGAGCAGGACACTGTTTATGATGTAAAGACGAAGGCAGAGTTGGAAGTGGGGAGGTAGATGGGTCTGGCTGAACTAAAGGAACTGAAAGAGGAAGGTATGAATGAGTGAAGCCTGGCATGTGATGGAAAACATTTTCCAGTAATTCAATAATGCTGTTTTCCTTCTTTCACCATCAAAATGCATGGACCCTTGTAAGGAAAACATACAAAGAGGACTGTAGACCTTCTGGGAACACCATAGAAGTTACTTACTGTTCTGTGTCACCTTGTTTTGGTTCACTTTTTTACTGGTGCTTACGATTGAATAATGAACCAATTAATTTCTTTTCTAAATTCCTAGATGATCATTTAAACGAGGAAGAAACCAGGTCTTTTGCCAAGTAAAATTAGGAGTCCAAAGGAATTTCAAAAAACAGTGGAGAATTAAGTTCAATTGTACGAGACACTTTCAAGTTATTTTCTTTTTGGTGTTTAGTACTTAATGAAGGTCTTCCTGGGCATTCCACATATTTCAAGAATTTAGTCACTGAAACAAACTTTGAATCAATTATCTGGAGTTCTCTAGACAGCGAGTGTTCAAAGACTTTGCCAGCTAACTTTTGTGGGAGGCCAGGCCGCAAATCTGAATGAAGGGAGTTAAAGAAGGTTTCCTGATGTTTCTGCAGGGAAAACTTCTTCAACTGAGGGTAACAGGAGAATGGGGAGTGCAGTGAGAGAGGGGTACCTCCGTGGGTTGAGTATGCTCCTTTCTTCTTACCAGACAGCTGACTCAGGTGTCATTCGATGTCGTAGATGAAATTTCTGATGGAAAAGGATGCTTTGACACATAGTATTTCTCACAGCCGAAGGTGTTATTTTTTAGGACTAAAACCAGTTAGAATATTTATCACTGAAAGAGCATTATGTCATTGCAAGATCTTTGGAGGAGCATACACAGAGATTAGTAGGGGTGTTCAGGAGAGTCAAAAGTATGAAAGACCTTTCTCTAAGTTGATCTTGGTGGTGTGATTTGAGGGCAAATAGTGTAATACTTCCTAATGTCATCTTGTCCCATAATTGTTCAAAGGGGCTCAGTGATTAAGTAAGGGAGGCTGCTGTGGCCTTTGAGGCTTGGTGGGAGGAACTCGTGTGCCCAGATATTGTGTAGGAGTTGGGCTGGTCCACCATTACACTTACTAGCAGCAGTTTCTCTTTAGCTGGTTGCCAAGTTCCTCAGCTCTCAGGGCCACTATCACTGTCTTCCCTGTATCTAGATCAAATGGCTAGATTAAGAAGACAGCTGAAGTGGAACATAGAATATTGGGTGGAAATAAGAAATGTATTGCTCTTTAAGGCATCAGCCTCACTTCCGTCAGCATCAATATAGGCTAATGAGAGGTTTAGTAACTTTCCAGTAGGAGGAAACAAAGAGGAAAATAATTGATTGTAGACAGAAGAGTCTAATCCGACTTGATGATTAGATAATATTGTGTGTTGAGTTAGAAACAAACACACATTCACCGAAGTGTGGCTGACTTTGTTCAATTCCACTTGCCTGTTGTAGTTGGGTACATAGTTCTGTTTTTATTCATTGCTGATTCGAAAAATACTACTGAGATAAAGACTTAAATAATTCATGCATAAAAACATTTTTTGGCACATAACCAAGTGACAATTGGTAGAAAAAAATATGGTTATGATCCCAGCCTTTTGATTAGTCTTCACTAATTTTTTCATGGGTTAATGATAAATAAATTGATGTTTAGTCAATTGTGATTTTTATTTTTTAAATTTGCTGTAGGGCACATGTGCTCACCAAAGACAGTGAGAGACAGAGACAGAGAGAGAGAGAGAGAGAGAGAGAGAACACGTCCTGGTGGGGGATGACCACACTACATTTTCTTCTCCTCTTGGGATTTTGGGCACACACACGAATATACCTGTTGTGTTTTTCTTTCTTTCTTTCCTCTCCTTTCTTCCTTTCTTTTCTTTCTTTTTTTTTTTTTTTTTTTTTTTTTTAGGTTTTTGCCATAGAGTGTAGGTACTCTCCAGAGAGGCAGAGAGAGGGAGAGTAAGAAATCACTGCCTAGGAGGGGATAGCCACACCACAATCCCTTTCCTCCATTCTCCTCTCAGAATTTTGGGGATGCATGCACATGCACCTGGCATGATTCTCAAACCACTGGGTTTAGCACTTGAACTGCAGTTGGCCATGGAGTCCAGGGCCAGTCCAGCGCCTTAATCATCATGCCACCTGCTGACCCCACCTGGTGTGTTTTTCAAGCCACTGGATCTAGGACCCAAACCACGTAGTTGGCCATATGGAATCTAGCCACTTTAACCACTATGCCTCTGGCTGGCCCAGCCAGTTGTAAGTTGATGACATAGTTATTGCTATAGAGATTTAAGACTGTCTGTACCTTGTGTTTTATTAGTCTGAATCAGATGGAAAAATATTTCAGAGAATTATCATCAACATAATTCTTCATTCAAATCCATCTGACATCAGGTCTGATAAGTTTATTCACCAATTGAGGTATTTTTAAACTCATAAACTTTCTGTGTACATTGAAGAGTTCTTATAAATATTCTTTGCAGATTCTATTCAGTGACACATGTTCTCTGTTGAGTAAATCACAGATATTCATTAGGTCTAATGCCATTTTTCATTTTCAGTAAGAAATTATGTTAGGTTAAGATGTTGTTTTGAAACTATACCAGTTGGAATTAAAAATAAACTTTTTACTTTAAATCTTACAAATGTGTTTGTAGCTATACAGATTTGCCTGAAAGATTAACGATCATAATAAATACTTAGATATTGCTGGCAATTTCAATTAATTTTTGTAGCTAAATCTTTCCAAGAGGTGCCCTGAGAATCATTAGGAACTGTGGACCTATATTTTGAGACAAGATTTTAAAAATACTTTATAACATAAAAAATGTTAATTTGATTGGGTATACGTTGATAAAAATATAAGCAAAGTAAATAACTTAGCTTAGGAAAAGAAAATTGAAATTAAAGCTAAAATAATTGAACTCCTTCCCCCATACAAGAGTACTGGTGAGAAAAGAAATGTATACTCTAAAGACATGATAAAATTTAAATTAAAATAAAGTTTTTTGTTTTATTTATTTTTTCTTGGAGAGGTTTTCGCTATAGGGTGCGTGCGCTCGCCAGACAGAGAGAGACAGAGAGACAGAAAGCGAGAAATCACCCCCCAGGGGGGATGGTCACACCGCAATCCCTTCTCCACCATTCTCCTCTCGGGATCTTGGGCACGTACGCACACGTGCCCAGCATGAGTTTTAAGCCACTGGGTCCAGGACGCGAACCGCGGTCAACTACATGGGAGTCCAGCGACATAGCCATTACGCTAACTGCTGGTTCCCAAAATAAAATTTTTAAATCGTAGCATTAAAAAAAGATTATTGGCTATCTTTTTAGTGAATCAAATGGCTATCTTTATGTGAATCATGATGACTTTCATGAAAAATATGAGTGAAGCAGCCAAATACTCGTAGTAATCACTCCTGTCCTGTTTGTCTATGTTGTTTAGTCCAGGACTTGTACTTGTGACTTGGAATTTTAGGTGTTGTCTAGGCAGAATTTTAATGACAGTACTTCTTTTCTGGCATTGCCAATATTTTTGTCCCTCTATGGTATTACCAATGTTTTTGAATGTTGGTTGTGCAGTAGAACTCAATGGTTGTTAGAACTCTGGACATTATTGCAACTCTTTAATTTTCTCATAGTTCTATATTAATTCCTTTGTAGATAACAACCAGAGGAAATAAATATAGAAATATATAATGCAGATATAGTGTACAAATGAAATTTTAGACAATGGATGCTTTGGACTTTATTTTATTGAAACCAGAGAAAACTGGAATTCAAATCTACTTAATTTTTCTTCTAAAATCTTTCTTTCCTCTTTTTAAAACTCACTTGTAGTCTCGAAGACTTATAGTTTATAGTTTATCAAGCCCTGACTCTATCCAGGGCTGAATGCTGGGTTAATATGAAAGCAAAAACATTTAGGATTATGGCATCACCCTCAAACAGTTTATGGTAGCAGCCATGAACTCCATAAACCCATGCAGTGGAGAAGGCTAGGCTCCAGGGGGCTGGGACTGTGCCTTAGTTATTTTTGTACCTGCTCCTCAGGGTCTAGCACAGTGCTTGGCACACTGTACAGGAACCAATAATATTCAACTTTTTTTAAGTTCATACCAAGTGCTAGGCCCTGAACTAATGAACATCTCATTTCATTTTTACAGCTATCATCCTTATCCTAGATGTGAGGAAAATTAGGCTTAAGAACGTACGTAACTTGCCTAAGGATATACAGCAAGTACAGGACAGAAACGGGGCCTATGCCCATCACTCCAAAGCCAGTGCTTTTAACCATTACACTAATATTAGAAAGACAAAAGAAGGAGGGAGAAAAGGAAGAAAAGTAAGAAATAAAAGTAATGCCATGAGAGTTCAATGACACAGTGTATCTTCCTGATTAGATCAGAGATGAGCGGCTTCATGGAAGGTGTTTGTGCCAGGACTTGCAGGGTGAGTGAACAAGACTGGGACCTAGATCTTTAGGGAGCCCACTGCCTACTGAAAGGACAGTACAGCTAAATTACAAGGGCATTTTCATATCACACTTAAAAGATCTGAGGGAGAAAGGGACTTAGCTGGCTTGTCTTTGTAGGGGCTTAGAGATACAGGGGAGAACAAGGGTGGAAAGGATTGAGACAGTGGAGAAAGGGCCAAGCTTAATACATAAGAACCAAGAAGATGGGGCTGGTGATTACAGATGATGAAGGCCAAGGGCCTGGGGGAGAGAGAAGAGACCAAGGTGGAATGTAGCCTTTGGGGCCAAGTCAAGGACTAGGGGTAGGAAGGGGAGAGAAGAGCTTGAGAAGACCAGGGGCAAGGTGCCGATGAGCACTGAATGGTGTCTAAGGACCAGGGCCCAAGCATTGGGTTGTGTGTAGTGGTGGGGGAAGCCAACATGGAGTCTGGGGGACAGCATTCTGGAGTGATTCAGAGAGATCAGTGAGCTTGGGGCCCAAGGAGTGGGAGAGGATGACTGACTGACCCTAAGTGTAGCAGTGGCGGGGGGCTGGCGTACTCAAAGGTCAACAGGAGATGGGATGGGGTAGGATGGGTACAGCAGCCTGGCCACATTGGCTGAGAACTGGGGACAGAGGTCGGCAGATGGACCAGAGGGTCTCCTTTCTCCCCACTGGGTCTGGGAAAAGAGCCACAGCTTCCAGTTCTTCAGTGGGAAGGACAAGCCATGCTCAGAGTTCCTCCACAAAGCCATGTCCAACCCCACCTCCCACCTGGCAACCCCAGGCCCTACCCAAACTCACCTCACTCTGACACTCAATTATGGACTACACCGCCTCCACATTTTCCCATTTTTTTTCTTCTTCTTGGATATCTTCCCTTTTACATCATATGAATTGTTTATCTTTTATTTTTATCACCTACACTAAAAATATAACAAACTGAAATTACTTCTCCATGTCTTCTTGTTCCACTTTTCTTTTTGGGATGGTGTCAAGAGTAGGGATCAGAGGAGCATGGAATACAAATTTCAATACAAATTCTTCTCTGTTTTATTTTTGACTTGTGCAATTTATCTTTTTTAAAAGATACCCTCCTAAATGAACACACTAAAACATACCTTTATTGTATGGCTAACTTTCTCCAAGCTTTGTTCTTAAATGTGGAATACAAATAGAATTGTAGCATATTTTTGCCCTTAAGCTTACATTGCAGTAGAACCAGTTTAAAAAAAAAAAAAAATTGATACGGGCCCAACCACAGTGGTACAGGTGGTCAACTCTTCTACGAGGTGCTGGAACCATGTGGGATGCCTTGGATTTGGACCCTGGGTCAACCCGAATAACTGGGTACACCCGTGGGTATGCTCACATTTCTGGCTAGAAAAAAGGGGAGGGGTTTGGGCATGGTGAGACCCCATGAAGGGTGCCCCTCTTTCCTCCCTTCTGTTTCTCTCATGAAACAAACTTTTAAAAAAAATTACTGATATTAACATGTAAACTAGTATCTTCTTTATGGAAATTACCAACTTTTAAGAATTATAGGTCTCATCCTATATTTCTTCCATCAGAATATTTTATTTTGTACTTTTTTTGGAGATCTATCTATGAATCCACCTTTTTCTAAGACTGCTGCATAGTATAGCATCATTGTGAAAAGTAGTTCAGATTGCTTATTTTATTAATTTAATTTTATTGTTATTTTTTTCTGTAGGGTATGTGCACTCACCTGAGAAAGACAAAGAGAAAGAAAGTGAGAGAGGGAAAGTGAGAAATCACCCCTTAGGGGATGGTCACACCACAATCCTTTCTCTTCCATTCTGCTTTCAAGATTTTGGGCTCACATGCACATGTCCCTGGGTTATTTTCCAAACCCCCTCCCTCCCAACCCCCAGGGTTAGGACTCATGTGGCACACTCTGCCACGTGGGATCTAGCCACCCCAACCACCATACACCTGGCTGGCTGGAAAAAAAAAAAGTTTTTTTTTTCAGTTTGCAGATACACTCATTGGAGAAAGAGAAAAACAGAGAGAGGGAGAGGAAGTGAGAAATCACACCCCTCCCTGCCAAAGACGCTTGCCGTGCTGCAATCTGTCCTCCTCCATTTTCCACTTGGGATTTTGGGCCTGCAGGTACACATGCCCATGTGTCCCCAAAACAGCTGGTCTGGGACTTGACCTGTGCATTTGATGACATGAGACCCAGCACCAGCTACCAGGCCACCAGGTAGCCCAAGACTGCTGCATTTAAAACCTAGCTCTTTATGTACTAGTCTTTATTCTTAAGGATATTAGTAGAATGTATTAATATGTTTAGCTAAAAAAAAAAAAAAAATTGTCAACAGAAACTCAAAACTGTTTCTGATTTTAGCAGAGGTCTAAGTTATAAGGTGATTTGGGCAAATGCCAACCATAGTGAGATTTTGAAAAGTTAGAAACAAATGATAGTTCTTGTTTGTAAATTCTTGCTAATGGCTTGAGGCTAGCATAGGAATACTCTTTTCATTTTATACTTATTAACAATTATGAATTTGCAACACTTTCTGAGAAGTGTTGCTTAACGGTGTTATGTAACTACAGAGAACTCTTCTATGTCCAATTTAATTCCACTCTGGGTATGTTTTCTGGTTCCTGCAAGCAAATGCAATCTGCAACACCTCATTATTCACACAAGTAGAACTTGTTTTAATCTTAGATCAGGTATAAAATATAGCTTGTCTGCTAGTTAAAATAGCATTTTAAGACCAAAAGGGGTAGTGTGAACGTGACGCTGGGGTAAGAGCCCTTGATTAGTTGTAACAAGGCCTGTGTTTTACAGGCGTCGGGAATGCAAAGAAACATGCCTATGTGATCCTGTCTATTTGTTTGTTTGTTTTTTTTTCTCATAGGAAGCTTAATAAAAAGCCAGTTTTACTAATTACTTTGTGTTTCTCCTACTGACTGTGACATCCTTCTTTTATTATTATCTTTGCTGGATGGATGTAACTTGGCAGCAGCTTTTGGCTCTCAGAATCTGCTGTGAATTAGGGCAGTTTATCTTCTCACCTCTACCCTGCCATGAAGCTGTGGTCTGTGAGTGTGTGAGTGTGTGTGTGTGTGTGTGTGTGTGTTTTTCCACGAAGATAATACTTTGAACTTCCAAAGCATATAAGCTTAGTGATTCTGATCAAACAGCAAGGTGGGGAATATAAGGAATAATTCTCAAGGTATTTGGTGATTATATGGATGGAACAGGGTAGAAGCATTCCTTACCCTGGACCACAGTTGTTCCTGGGAAACCTCACAGCCAAGAGATTATATTTTTCACACAAGAATAAATACTGGAGTATTTTTTTTCAGTTTTGCCCAGAAATGCTCAAAGAAGCATAATGATTATGAAAGCAGAGGTACCACTTATTTAGGGGGCTACCTTCTAATGGGTTAAAACTCCCCTTCACATTCTATGTAAAGTGTGTACATGAGGGCAGGCCCCATGGCCTGGTGGTTAAGGCCACTGGGTCCCATGTGGGTGACCCCACAGCAAGAGTCCTGGACCTGGAGGCTTAAGAAGCATGCCGGGCAGGGTGAGGAGATGGAGGAAGAGGGATTGTGGCATGACTATACCCAATGGGGGTGCTTTCTCTCTTTCCCTCTCTCTGTCTCCCTCTTTGGAAAGCACATACACCCTCTGGCTAAACAAAACAAACAAACAAAAAGAATGTGCATGCTTGTTTAGTTGGGACAGCCGTAAATTACATATAACATAAAAACACAGTTCCCTTGTATTTGTGACTGCAGCGACATCTAAAATAGCATTCTGCAATTACTGGATACTCGATAAATGTTATATGAGACTCATATTACTTTAAGCAACCCTAAAACAAAAACAAAAATGACAGTTCTGTTTGTAGTCTTTTCATTTAGAGGATTTTCTTTTTTTCTTTTCCTTTCAGGAAAGTTGAATTCCAGTGCTCTTTTTCTTTTTCTGTAAACTTCTCTGTAGTAAATAGATGGATTCCTGTAGGTTTTTGGAATCTATTCAGCTTCCCTTTCTGCTGAAATGCATTTATTGAGCACTTACTGTATTTCAGACCCTATGCTTTGTACAGAAATAAGACACGGACTTAGTGTTTCAGAGAACAGAAGGTGATGGGGGTGCTGTCTTACCCTGAAGCATTTTCAAATTAGAATGAAAAGGTGACACATTTTCCTTTTCTCTGCTTTCATCTTCTGTGCATATTTCTGAGCTAGAGAGAGCCATGCATTTCGACCTAAGTGGTACAATTAAATCAATCTCTTCTGATAATGCTACAGGGCCTCCGGCTGACCTGTACTGGGATATGTTGCCTTTTATTAGAGAGCCACGAAAACAGTTTCCAAGCCAATTAGATTCAACTCCTTTTTTTTTTTTTTTTAGGTGTTTGCCTTAAGGCACATGTGCTCGCTAAATTGAGAAATCACCCTCTGCAGGGATGGCCATGCTGCAGTCCCTTCTCCTCCATTCCCCTCCTGGGATCTTGGATGGGCATGCATGCACATGTGCCCAGATGAATTTCAGACCACTGAGTCTGGGTCTGCAAATGGGGAGTACAGCAACATAACTGCCATGCCAACTCCTGGCCACAGATTCAACTATGAAAGAGGAATTTCCTACTATGTTAGAGTTAGTAAGAAGATATGAATTGGTTGTACAAAAGGTTTTATGTGGCCTTATGGAAAGTAAAGGGGGTGAAGCTCTGTCATGGCTGTTTCCCAGGTACTGTCAGTTACAGTCAGGTACAGTCACTGAAAGGCAGGGCCTCTGTTAGTTGACATAACAGGGTAACTAGTGTTTTGTATTACTATGACCTGAGGAACGTGAAAGAATGAATTTTAGACCTGATACTAACCAGGAGGAAAAAAGTGTGGATATTTCTGTCCAGAAGTTAATCAACGGGTAAAAAGCAAATGATATTTTGAGAATCAAACCTAAACAGCTCCTTAGTGGCCATATAACATAAATGGTGTGTGCTATTGTGAAGGAAGACATTGATTTATGACTGCCTTCCCCATTAAAGAAATATCCACCCGATCCTTCCCCAAAGTGCCCTCCCCTGCCCTTTACTCAGTATATTTACAGAGCGATTATATGGAACAGTATAAGTAGTGTGTTGGTCTTCTCTGACTGATACAGTGAAATAATGCAGACCAGTGGCTTAAACAAAAGAAATTAAATTTCCCCCAGTTTTAGAGGATGGTAGTGTAAAATCAAGGTGCCAGCATCGTTAGTTTCTGGAGAGAGTCCGCCTCCTCCCTCGGAGAAGGCCGCCTTCTTGCTGTGTCCTCACATGGCTGTTCTGTGCAGGTGTGGAGAGGAAGGGAGCTTTTGTGTTTCTTCCTCTTCTGATGACACCAGTCCTACTGGTTAGCGCCCTACCCTTTTGACCTCACTTAACCTTACTGACTTCCTTAAAGGCCCTGCTCCCAATACAGTGACATTGGAGGTGAGGACTTCAACTTAGGAATTTTGTGGGGGCATGATTCAGTTTATAACGAGAACCTTCACATTGACCATTGTATTTCTGGAAATCTCCGGGTACAGAAGTTTGTGTTTTTCGGGAACCAGCAGTTAGCGTAATGGCTATGTCGCTGGACTCCCACGTAGTCGACCGTGGTTCGCGTCTCGGACCTGGTGGCTTACAACTCACGCCAGGCGCGTGTGCGTGCGTGCCCAAGATCCCGAGAGGAGAATGGAGGAGAAGGGATTGTGGCGTGACCATCCCCCCTGAGGGGTGATTTCTCACTTTCTGTCTCTATGTCTCTCTCTGTCTGTCTGGCGAGCGCACGCGCCCTATAGCGAAAACCTCTCCAAAAAAAAAAAAAAAAAGAAGTTTGTGTTTTTCCACAGGAACAAGTTACCAGAGTTTACATTCCTACCTGAGGAGACTGAAAGAGGCATACATGATTAAGTTTAGTTGTTGTTGTTGTTGTTATTATTATTATTATTATTTAAACCAGAGGCCAGGATGATCCAAAATCCTCATTCTCATTTTTTGGCAACTATTGATCTTCTGTCTGTTTTTATAGATGAGTTAGCATTTTATAGAATTTTATATAAATGGAATCATACTATACTCTTCGAGGGGGTTCACTCAGCATAATATTAGGTCATCAGGAAAGTCATGTCATATTTTTCTATGTTTTTCTATGCAAAATGCATCATGACTTTCCTGACAACTCAATAGTTTTTATTTCTGAATAGTATTCCATTGTATAGATATACATAATTTGTTCGATACTTTCTGGACATTTGTTTCTGGTTTTGAGCTACTATAAGTAGTTCTCTGCCCATCTACAAGTCTTTGGGTGAACATATAGCTAAAAGTCAATTGGTTGGATCATCTGGTAACTATGTATTTTGACTCTTTTTTTTTCTTCTTTTTAAAATTTTGCTAGAGGGTATGTATGCTTATCACTGGAGAGAAAGAAAGAGAACGTGACAGAGAGACTAGAGAGAAAAGGCAACTCCTATGGGGATAGTACATTGCAATCTGTTCTCCATTTCTCCCTCCTTTCAGGATTTTGGGCATGCATGCGCACATGCCTGCTGTGTTTCTTCAAACTGCTGAGTCTGGGACTTGATCCACGTGGTTTGCCATGTGGGATTCAGCCATGCCATCAGTTGGTCCTATTTTAACTTTTTAAGAAACTGCCAAACCGTCTATACTGGTTGCACTATTTCACATTTCCGTCGACAGTATATGAGAGTGATTATTAATTTGGTATGGGTAATTTTTGTAGTAGTTTTAGCCAACCCAATGAGTGTGTGATATCTGTATGGTTTTGTTTTGTTTTGTTTTGTTTTGTTTTGAGAGAGATTTTTGCTATAGAGTACATGCACTCACCAGAGAGAGAAAGAGAGACAGACATAAAGTGAGAAATCACACCCCCCCCCCCCCCCACCAGGGGAATGACCATGCCATAATCCCTTCTCCTTCATTCTCCTCTTGGGATTTTGGGCACACCTGCACACATGCCCAGAGTGTTTTAAGCCCCCAGGTCCAGGACTCGAACTGTGGTCAGCCATGTGGAAGTCCAGCGACATAACCATTTTGCCATCTGCTGGTCCCTCTCAGTGTTTTTAATTTGCATTTTCCTGATGAGTATTCATGTTGAGTATCTTACATTTTTTATTTGTTTTGTATGTATGTGTGTATTTGGCCATTAGTTCATCTTCTTTTGTATGACTGTTCAAATGTTTTGTGCATTCCTTTAAATTGGATTATTTGTTATGTCACTGAGTTCTGCCAATATTCTAGATACATAGTCACACAAAGATATATATGTAGTACATTGTTACAAAACAATAGAAACATAATTCACTTTGTGATGTTGGTTTTGGTCTGTCCTGCACATGTGTAATTCAATGATTATTCTGCAACTTTCCCAGGTTCATACACAGACTTAGCGGATCTTTTTCTCTGATACCTTCTCTTGGTATTTCTCCCACACTGTAAAGCCTACAGGGACTATTTTCCCTGATTTCTCTGAGTAGAAATATGGGACTCATTGGGGTCTTACGTTTTAGTACTGCCATACCACTCTTACTGAGGCTTGCCCTCAGGGCAAAGTGGAGAAAGAAATGAGAACAAAATTAAAACAGAAACTCACTGGGACCAGCAGATGGCTTAGCGGTTAAGGTGCTGGACTCCCACATGGTTAACTGCAGTTCAAGTCCCAGACCTGGTGGCTTGAAAATCATGCCAAGTGTGTGTGCGTGTGTGCCCAAAATCCCAGGAGGAGAAGGGGTTGTGGCAGGGCCATCCCCTCTGGGGGATGATTTCTCACCTTCCCTCCCTCTGTCTCTGTCTCTGTCTCTGTCTTTCTCCAGCAAGTACATGTGCCCTATGGCAAAAACCTTGGGGGGAAAAAAAACTCGTATTCTAAGTTTTGACCCTGTAATCCACCACAAAGTGAAGTGAAAACATAGACACCTGTGAGATCATCTGAATGCAAATTTTGTCCAGATACACTTCCCCAATCCCACCCTAAGCTGTTAGAGGTAATCAGTTATCAGACATCATTGAACAAATTTTAGTGGCCTGCCTGTACTGAGATTCTCCAAATACTTCAGCTAATCTCAGAATAGCTTTCATCATTTGTTACATAAATTAATTTAATTATCTAGAAGGTTTCCCAAGCATAACTGAAAATGCCACAGCTGGCTTGGGTGAGTTCTTAACTCCTAACTTGGAGTGCTTACAAGGAGCCACCAGCCACAGATGGCGGTGTGCTGGGGGCACCAGCTGGTGTTAATTCTGTAGCCCCAGGACAAATGACCACAACCTAACCAACACAACACAGATTTCATCTTACAGTTCTGTAGGTCAGACGCCTGACATGGGTCTCACTGGCTAAAATGAGGGCTTGACTGAGCTGTGTTCCTTTCTGTAGGATCAGATTTCCTTCACTTTTCTAGCTTCTGAAGTCACCTGCGGTCCTTGGCTCCTGACCCCCTTCTTTCATCTTCAGAGCTAGCAAAGGCGGAAGTCTCTCTTACATTACTTCACTCTGAACTCTTCTCTGTCTCCCTCTTCTACTTTAGGAACTCCTGTGACTGTATTGGGCCCCTTGGAGAAGTGTGTCATCTCGAGGTCCTTAGCCCTGATCCTGGGGGTAGGGCGTGGACATCTCTGGGGGAGCCGTTACTCTGTCTGCTGTAGCAGTCAGTCTTGTTTACAGAAGGAGTGGGGAGTAATGGTTAACGTGTGAGCTGCTGACGTACAAAAGTGGCTACTGTATATATAGAATGTCATTGGAACAAAGAGAGTATTCCAGAATGCTTTCTACAAGATTGGCTTTATTTTCCTGAAATTATAATTAAATTATGGTTAACTGCCTCTGTATTTTATTTTGGGATAGCATTGAGGAAGAGATGGGAGTGGAATTTTTGGGAGGCATGGCTCATGATCCATCAAAATTTAATCATTGGTCAATTCACCCAAATAGCCAGGTAATCTCATTTAATTTAATAATTCACTACAATCTTCTTTGTTAACTTTTGATAAAGTTCATAACTATGTGTAATAGAGTTTTTTTAAACAACTCTTAAAGATTTCAGTGATATCTTAGTAAATATGATTATACTAATATTTTAGTTTTAGTCTTTTAAAATTGGGTTTAGTTAAAGCCATAGCTAATTATTCATATCTGATCAAAGTTGAGTATTTGGGCATTTTCTAAACTGGAAAGGTCTCACATTTTTAGTCACGAGAGCTTCCTGTGTAAGTCTTATGTCTGTTTCTTATAGCAGAGATAGTGATAAATAATATGTTTATTTCAATACTTTTTTTATTCAACCTATTGCTTTTAAAATATATCTTAATATGGGACCAGCAAATGGCGTAATGGCTATGTCACAGGACTCCCATGTAGCCGACTGCGGATCAAGTCCCAGACCCAGTGGCTTAAATTCACGCCAGGCACGCACGTGTGTGTGTGTGCCCAAGATCCCAAGAGGAGAATGGAGGAGAAGGGATTGCGGTGTGGCCATCCCCCCTGGGGGGTGATTTCTCGCTTTCTGTCTCTCTGTCTCTCTCTGTCTTTCTGGCGAACACACGTGCCCTGTAGCAAAAAACCCTGTGTGTGTGTGTGTGTGTGTGTGTGTGTGTGTGTGTATATGTACAGTCACAGATTTTACAATTAACTTTATCAAATAAATATGTGTAATAGAAATGTTTACTATCTACTCTGTGAATCATAATCAAAATTGTCCTTCAGGGGCCAGCATGTGCCATGGTGGTTAAAGTGCTGGAATCCTACATGGTGGACCGTGGTTTGAGTCCCAGACCTGGCAGCTTGCTTCCTCATTTTCCCTCTCTCTCTTTCACTGTCTCTCTCTGTCTGTCTAGTGAGCTCACATGCCCTATAACAAATTAATAACATTAATAAAAACAACAATAAGTAATTCTTTAAAAAATCATTTTAAAAAATTGCCTTTCAGTTGAACTGACAAATCCCCTAAAAAACAGCTAGAACAAACAACAGCAGTTTGAATGAAAATTCTGAACTAAAGTTTAAGAAATAAAAACAAGGGCCAGCAGATGGCGTGGAGTTAAGGCGACCGTATCCTAATGTACCAGTTGTGCAGTGTGAATCCTGGACACACTGGCTTGCGAATCGCTGGATGCATGTGTGTGTGTGTGTGTGTGTGTGTGTGTGTGTGTGCCCAAAATCCCAAGAGGATGATGGAGGAGAAGGGATTGTGGCATGGCTATTCTCCCTGGGGAGTGATTTCTCACTCTCTCTCTCTCTTTGTCCACTATATTTCTCCAGCAAGCACACACACCCTGTAGCAAACTAAAAAACAAAAACTTCATGCAGCATGAGTTGCTATAAACCTTAAGTTATTCACTGAAATGCATTTTAGCAAATCGGCCATATTCTGAGGTGTGGGTTAGTGGGTGTCATTCCCCATGTAAGTATTTTTATCATCCAAGCTCAGAACTGTGCCCCAACAAGTTATGGTACAGTTCTTTGACCTTTGCCAATTTTGTGCCCTATGTTCAACTTATGTTTGTAAGGTCAAAAAATAGTTAAATGTATTAGAAATAACTGTGTCAAAAATTTTTAAAAATCAGTGTATAAAATTGTATCACTCAGGCAGAAAACTTTTATATTAGAAAATACAGTTTCTCATCTGAGTCCCATATATTACTGTGCCAGGAATCAACTAAGCACTTCAGGGAAAAGAAGAGACAGCAAGGAAATAATTCTAAGTTAAATGAGCCAGGCAATAAAAGATCAAAACTGCATGTTCTCATTGGTGGAAGCTGGAAGATTGGATCATATGCAAGTGGAAGTGAAACTCGATACTAGCATCGGGGAAGGAAAGAGAAGTTGGTTACCAGATAGGAGAGTTCCAGCAGGGTGGTAGAATGTGCCCTAGGATGCTTGCCCGTGCCAGTGACTACAGTCGGTGACAATTCAATGTGTATTTCAAAATAGTAGATTTTGAATGTTCACAACATGAAGATGGCGAATGTGTTTATTGCCCTGATTTGATCATATTCATGTATTAAAAAACCACCGTACTCATGAATATGTACCAGTACTCATGTCAATTAAAAGTGTGCTTTGAAAACAAAAGATGGGAAAGATGGCACATAGATTTTTTTTTTCTCAAAAAATCAACTGTAGTACAACATGAAACATTTCCCTAATAATGAATTTTTCAATAATCATGTTTGTCTCTGTTTTGTCTCAGATCAGGACATACACAGTATCACTCAGAGGGAACAATATTACTCAGTCATGAACTATCAGCATGTCTGTTCTCTGAAAAGGTTTTGTTCTTCTGGTTTGGTTTTAACAACTTTAGAATCCATTTTATTATAAAATGTAAAAACATTTCTAAAAATGAGTTCTCTTTGCTCTTTTTAAAGGAAGAAGAATAACCAGAAAAGAGTAATAACTTGTAGTGTCATGTATACTTGCTTCAACTGGGCAATTTTCGGATGTCCCATTATTTGCAAAGGACTCACTTAAGAAAGGACTCACTGTAATGCAAAAACAAATGACTTTTCTAAGGTTGCCTAACCATTTCCTTTAAGTTTGGGAAAGTGGTTGTTTTCAAAGTCACCAAGCCAAATTTGGGTAGAACTAAACTTAGCTGAGTAGTTCTGTGGGTTAAGTTCACTTGTTGTTTCACTTTCATCTTCCTGTGGAGAAGTTAAAATAAAAAAAAAGTTTCCTTGGTTTTTCTCATTTTTACTAGGCAGCTGAATGTTTTTGGGCAAAAGTTAAATTGTTTTATCTGTAAAATTCAACGTAATTAGAGGTTCTTTTAAAAAACCTTCTAGTTTTCTAAAACAGCAGTGATGGTTTTCTTCTAATTTTCTAAAAGAATAAACGTTTACTTTCAGTACAATGGGCATTGTGTCGTATTTGGGTAATTTCATACCCTTTTTTTTTTTTTTTTTTGACAGGTTTTTTTGCTATAGGGCGCGTGCGCTCGCCAGACAGAGAGAGACAGAGAGACAGAAAGCGAGAAACCACCCCCCAGGGGGGATGGCCATGCCGCAATCCCTTCTCCTCTATTCTCCTCTCGGGATCTTGGGCACGCATGCACACATGCCCAGCGTGAGTTTAAGCCGCCGGGTCCGGGACTCGAACCGCAGTCGACTACGTGGGAGTCCAGCGACATAGCCATTATGCTAACTTCTGGTCCCGGTAATTTCATACTCTTGATGAGAGGGGGGTTAGTTCTACGTTCTGTCCCTGACATAGTAGGAACCTGCTTCAACACTCCTGGGCTATTTTATATTCTGAAGTCGCATCACATAGTATTGAAGTGTTTAGGTACCGCAGTGAGAAAAAAAAAATGTGGCTTTGGAACTTGATTCTGTCACTTACTAGCAGGTTCATTAGCCTCTCCAACTCACTTCATCTGCAAAATGTTGTGAGGATTGAAAGAGACAACGTGAAGTGCTGATTAATACTGCAGAAAGCTAGTAATTATTGAGCACTCATCCTGCGCCAGGCCACGTTCTAAATGCTTTGCTTGTGTCTCATTAAATTTTCACGACCCAGTGAATTCGGTGTCAGTAAGCGATGGCTGCCTATCGGACGCTGGTCCCGTAAGGGTATAATGGGTCTGAAACGTTTCTGTCATCTAGTAATAGTGACTCCTTGTAACCTCACAGTGCAGCTCGTGTGTGTGCTGATGCTGGTGTCAATAACCTGCCACACCGCCAGTCGTCTGAAAGTGTAGCATACACAGTTCTGCAGCACATCCTTTTTTTTTTTTTTTGGAGAGGTTTTTTTTGCTATAGGACATGTGCGCTCGCCAGACAGAGAGACAGAGAGACAGAAAGCGAGAAATCACCCCCCAGGGGGGTTGGCCACACCGCAATCCCTTCTCCTCCATTCTCCTCTCAGGATCTTGGGCACACATGCACTCACACCCGGCATGAGTTTAAGCCACCGGGTCCAGGACTCGAACCGCAGTTGACTACGTGAGAGTTCAGCGACATAGCCATTATGCTAACTGCTGGTCCCAAGCACATCATTCTTGATAACCATAAATGACCATTACTGGTTTATGTATTTACTGTATTTGCCATATTTTAGAGTGTATACCTTCTATCTGCATAACGAGTTTGCTGTAGCACAGTATGCCTTGCTTTGCCAGCAGCAGCCTGGCACCCCTTCTGTGTACTGTAGCTCTTGAATGCATCATTTTTCTCTTATGCTTGATTTAATCTCATGTTGTTTTCTCCCAGGTGTAAGAGTACAAGCCGTTAAGCGGAATGAGTTCTAGAGTACTTGACCACGGCAGAGTGACTGTAGTTGGTGACAATTCAGTATAAAATAGTGAGATTGGTAGTTATGTGGTACAGCAATAAGCTTTACCATAAAGCCTAGGTGTGTCGTAGGCTGTCCTATCTAGGTTTGTCTAAGTACATTGCGTGACGTTTGCACAGCCAAATCACGCAAAGTCCCATTCGTTAGAATGTATCCCCGTTGTCAAGCAGCACAAGACTGTACCATTATTATCCTCATTTTACAAATGAGCAAACTGGGCATGGAAAGATGAGCAACTTCCTCAAGGTGACACAGAAAGTGGCAGAGCAGTCTGGTTCCAGAGTCCTTAACTGCTCACTCTCCTTTGCTCACCCAGTGTGGTGTGTATAGTAAAGCCCTGGTGAATATTGGTTTTTATCTCCAGTACCTGCGATGGGGTGAAGGTGGTATGAGTGATGATAAACTTGGTTATACTTTTCTCGATGTCTTAACCTGGTGCTGTGCTAGGATCCCAGCAGAGCTTCCTCATATCCACTGAGAAAGTAAGAAACTTGAGTACATTAAGGCCCTTGGGTGTAGGGGGAAAAGCCCACAGCTGTATGGAGTTTCTGTAAAGCATGCAAAACATTCTGAACCCCAAGTTCTCTGTTCTCTCCTTATGTTTCTGAGTTAAAGTCTGGAGTAACCATGAGGCCTTGCATGTTTTCCCATTTCAAAGTTACCACGGAATCGTAGAACTAGCCTATGCGTAGTTTCAGTTTTATCTTAGGGGATAAATTAGTCTAGACAAATGGAATACCAAAACACTAATAGTGATACTCTCTGAGTATTGAATAAATTGATCATATATTGCTATATAATATATCACTAAAGCTAATAACTTAGAACAACACCGTTTTAAATTTTTTTTTTTCCTTCTCATGATTCTTCTATGAGTCAACAATTTAGACTGGGTTTCTTCAGCTGATCTTGCCCGGGGTCATTCTGCAGTTGATCTGACAACCTGATTTGGACCAGGAGGGTCTAAGGTAACTTCACTCAGGGACCAGTAGATGGCATAATGCTTATGTCATTGGACTCCCATGTAATCGACCATAGTTTGAGTCCTGAACCTGGCGACTTAAAACTCACACCAGGCGCATGTACATGTATGCCCAAAATCCCTAGAGGAAAATGAATGAGGGGATTGTGGTGTGGTCATCCCCTCTGGTAGGGTGGGAGTGATTTCTCACTTTCTGTCTCTCTGTCTCTCTGACAAGCACACACGCCCTGTAGCAAAAAAAAAAATCTCTATCTCTCTCTCTCAAAAAAAAGAAAAAAGAGGAAAAGATAACTTCACTCATGTATTTGGCCATTGGTGCTGGCTGGTAATTGGACTTGTCTTTCCATGTGGTTCCTCATGCATACATAGGCTAGTTTAGGGTTTTTTCTCATGGGGCTCTCAGGGCAATAAAAGAGAAATAGTGGAAGTTACAAGGTCTTTTAGCCTAAAGTTAGAAATTCTAGAAATTCTAAACTATCTGGACTAGCAGATGGCATAATGGTTACATCGCTGGACTCCCATGTAGTCGACTGCAGTTCAACTCCCGGACCTGGTGCTTAAAATTCACACCACGTGCATACGCATGCGTACCCAAGATCCTGAGAGAAGAGTAGAGGAGAAGGGATTGCAGTGTGGTCCACCCATCTGGGGGTGATTTTTCACTTTCTGTCTCTCTCTGTCTATCCAGTGAGCACACGCACCCTATAGCAAAAACCTCTTCAAAAAAAAGAAGAAAGAGAAGGAGAAAGAAGGAGAAGAAAAGAGGAAATTCTAAACTATCGATTCCATTGCATTTCATTGATTAAAACACATTATAAGGCCAGTACAGATTCAAGGAATGGAGATAGACTCTACTTCTTTTCTGTGTGGTTTTGTTTTTGCTATAATGTGCCTGTGCTCACTAGAGGCAGAGAGGGAAAAGGAGAGAGAGAGAGAGAGAGAGAGAGAGAGAGAGAGAGAGAGAGAGAGAGGAGGAAAGTGAGAAATCACCCCTCAAGGGTCTGGCCACATTGTTATATAACATAACCTTCACTTCTACTCTTCTCTCAAGATTTTGGGGACACACATATGCTGTGCATATCTTCTGAGCCCATCAGGTCCAGGACTCAAACCATACACCTGGCCATGTGTGATCCAGCTGCCTTTACCATTATGACACCTGGCCGGGCTGATTCTCCCTCATGGAGAGAATCAGCAAATTCTCTCATAGTGTCCAGGTTTCCTGATTTTATTTTCGGGGCACTTTCTGACTTTCCTAGTTTTCTTCCTTTCTTTTATTTTGATTTTTTATTTGCCAGAGGGCACGTGTACTTGCAAGAGAGAGGCAGAGAGGAAAAAAGTGAGAAGTCACCGCTTATGGGGGATAGCCATGCTGTAATCCCTTCTTCTCCATTTCTCCCTTCATTCAGGATTGTGGACACTTACACCTGGAATGTTTCTCAAGGTGCCGGGTCCGGGACTTGAATTGAACAGTAGGCCATATGGGATCCAGTCTGTCTTAACCACTACACCCCGGCTGACCTCCAGGGCCATTTCTGAAACACTCCAACAATGCTGGTAGTTTTTCACTAAATTTATTAACATTAGATATTGGCAGGTTAAAATGTGATTCGTACCTGTTTGAGAAGTTTATTCCTATTTGTTGCATATAAAAAGAAAATTGGGACCAGCAGTTGGTGTAATGTCTATGTCACTGGACTCCCATGTAGTCGACTGCAGTTCAAGTCCCGGACACGGTGGCTTAAACTCACACCGGGTGTGTGTGCATGTGTGCCCAATATCCCGAGAGGAGAGTGGAGGAAAATGGATTGCAGTATGGCCATCCCCCCTGGGGGTGGTGGTGGTGATTTTTCGCTTTCTGTCTCTCTGTCTCTCTCTGTCTTTCTGGCAAATACACGCACCCTATAGCAAAAACCTCTAAAAAAAAAAAAAGAAGAAGAAGAAAAAGTACCCAATATAACACACCTCACACATTTTTTTTACATTGTATCCAACTGGACAAATATTTATTGATTTAAAATTCAATTGCTTCTTTTCTTGTTTTTCTTTTTTTTTTTTTTTTTTGGAGAGGTTTTTGCTATAGGGCGCGTGCGCTCGCCAGACAGACAGACAGAGAGAGACATAGAGACAGAAAGCGAGAAATCACCCCCTGGGGGGATGGTCATGCCGCAGTCCTTTCTCCTCCATTCTCCTCTCGGGATCTTGGGCACGCACGCACAAGCACCCGGCATGAGTTATAAGCCACTGTGTCCAAGACGCAAACCTCGGTCGACTATGTGGGAGTCCAGCGACATAGCCATTACGCTAACTGCTGGTTCCCTGCTTCTTTTCTTTATATACTTTGAACACTTTTTCATATTTAAAGTAAAAATAAACAATTTTTTCATCTGCATAATATTTTATTGGGTATGATATTGTTTCTAAAAGTTTAGATTGTTCCTCCATCCCTCCCTTTTTTATTATGTAAATAATAGTTCTGTGAACACTCTTATACATGTATCTCCAAAGTTATTCTTAGGATAATTCTGGGGGAGTTACTTAGTTAAAGAGCATATTTTAGACTGTTGATATGTATTGATGAAACATGATTTTAAGAATTATCTGGTGGGGGCCAGCAGGTGGCATAGTGGCTAAGGTGCTAGACTCTCATATGACCCACCACGATCTAAGTCCCAATCCATAGGCTTGAAACTCACATCAGATGTATGTGCATACGTCCCCAAAATCCCAGGAGGAGATTGGAGGAGAAGGGATTGTAGCATGGCTTTCTTCCCTAGGGGGTGATTTCTCACTTTCCCTTTCACTGTCTCTCTGTCTCTTGGGAGCACACACCTCCTATGGCAGATACCTTTAGGAAAAAAAGTAATAAATAAAGAATCCTCTGCAGGTGGCTTGGTGGATAAGGCATTGGATCCCACATGGCTGACTCCACCATTTGAGTCCCAGCCCCAGTGGCATGAAAGATACACTGGGTATGTGTGCGTGTGTGACCGAAATCCTGAGAGGGATTGTGACATGACTAACTCCCTCAGGGAGGACTTACCACCTTTCCTGTCTCTGTGTTTCTATCTGGTGAGCACACATGCCCTACAGCAAAAATCTTTAAAAAAAAAAAAAAAAAGTATTCTCTGCTTTAAACTCATTATTGAGTATAGCTGTGCAGAACTAGGTCATGATATTTAAAAGCAAATATCATTTTAAGGGGAAATTTCTAAAAACAAGTTGAAAATGGAAACCATAAAGAAAAATGCATTCCTTTAGCATTTGATTTATACATCAAATTGTACAAACTCAGTTGATAATACTGTCTTACTGATCAAAGCTTTCATTTTGCATGTGTGGCCACTAATTAGAGTTCATCTTTCTTTCACACTTTCTTCTATGTGTACATGCTGCCCACGGTGCATTTGTAGTTTCCAGTCCTTTTTTTATTTTTAGTTTTTAATGTGAATTAAGAATTTAGACACTTCAAAACCAGATACAAAAATCCTTCTAAAATTTCACCTTTTCCCTCTTCCCTATCTCACGTTTTTCTTGCTCAGACCTCAAACTAAGGCTGGTCTCCCATTAAATTTTTGATCTTTGAAGCATTTCACAGCAGGATTCTTTATATATGTTTTAGTTTTTATTTGTGTTTGATACTGTCTTTGGCCATTAGCGTTTTCTAGTAAAATGCTCATCTTAAAAAATGTCTTCTTGGGATGAGCAGTTAACGTAATGGCTATGTCGCTGAACTCCCATGTAGTCAACCGTGGTTCAAGTCCTGGACCCGGTGGCTTAAACTCATGCCAGACACGTGTGCGCGCATGCCCAAGATCCCGAGAGGAGAATGGAGGAGAAGGGATTGCAGCGTGGCCATCCCACCCCGGAGGGTGATTTCTCACTTTCTATCTCTCTGTCTGTCTCTGTCTTTCTGGCGAGTGCACACGCCCTGTAGCAAAAAGCTCTCAAAAAAAAAAAAAAAAGGTCTTCTTGATAGATATTTAAGACAATGTTCTTCATAGCTGTAAAATTAAACTAGTAGCTGGTTCCTCCTTTTTGCTTCTCTCTAGCACTGAGATGTGTTTTATAGGTCTACAAAACTGCACAGAAAATAATGGCTATGATTAGACTCAGTAAATGCATTGCAGTAGAGAATTTGAACATGGTGGAAAGTTTACTGAGTGTTTTAGTTGGTAAAGTACAATTGATGTTGGTATAATGTTGCCTTCAGATTATTTCAGCTAGAAAAATTGAACATCGTATAAATTTAAGTTATCCTTCTTACAAATTGTAGCTATTACAGATATCTAGATTTAATTGTGTACATGAATTGTAGCAAATAAGCAAGGCCTCTAAATACCCTGAGTCCTTAGAGACCTTTTGTGAGCAGCTGTAGCATCCTTATATCAAGACAGCCATTTGACAAGTGTCTTGTAAAACATAAAAACATATAACATAAAACCTTTATATCAAAGTTTGTGCGAAACAGATCATTTCAAAAGTTTCATCATGGTTGAGGTCCTGCATGAGAACACTTAGCTGATCCTAAAAGACACAAGAGGCTGCAGTTGTTGCTTAGCTTGATCCTTTGGTATTTATGGGGCTCTCTTACCAAAGAGTCTCTAGACTCTTTGTATTCTATGAATTTATTCACTGATATGTGCTGCAAATAGCATTTTTAAAAAATTGTTTCATTTTATGTATTATTAGTAGTAGTAGTACTCAATCTGAGCAGAGAGAGAGAGAGAAAGCTGCCAAATCCAGGATTTGAACTGCAGTCGGCCATGGGAGTCCAGTGCCTTAACCACCACGCCACCTTCCAGCCCCGCAATTAGCATTTAAACATCATCTTTTTATAGTAAAAAGCATGAGGGGGATTATACTAATAGATCTTGCATACTAAAGTCTTCAGGTGAAAAGTAAAAGATATGTATGTTTACTAAGAGTTTTGAAGCTCCTACCCTAATTATTTAATATTTGACAAGTATCTTGTAAAACATAAAAACATAAAACCTTTATATCAAACTTTCTGTGAAACAGATCATTTCAAAAGTTCCACCACGATTGAGGTGGATTGCAAAGTGTTGTGACCCACTTACCTGATTTGACCCCTAAGACAACTAAGTAGATGGGGCATTTATCATCCCCATTTTACCTCTGAGACAACTAAGGCTCCATCATGCACTGAAGGATGGAGCCAGGACTAGAATCCCCAGGCCTCTCTTCACCATATGTTATGCTTCTTGAACCATAATTGATTTAAATTAGATTTCACCTTTGAGGAGAGGAGAGGAAATATTCTGCAGTGTCCAGTAGAAATAAATGCAGTGACTCAGAGCCCATAACCATTGCAATACTCCTAAGCCCTGCTGATGTAAGACAGCCCCACAGCAGGTGTTCGAGGACCTTGTTAATAACCTCAGAGCTAGCCTATGAGTTCTGTCTTATTCTAAGCTTCAGGAAACCTCATTTCAGCTCTTGAAGAATTTATACACAGGCATGGAGGCAATTTTCATTTTCATATTAATGTGTTAGATATTGTTTCTTTTTTCTTTTTCTATTTTATCCATGCAATCACTAGATACTGTTACTTTCATTTTAACATTTATTGAAGATTTCCTTCTTGCTAGGCACCAGGAATATGAAGATGAATGAAATAAGAACCCCCTCCCTTGAAGAATTATCCATGTATGAAACGATTTATAATTACACTTTACTAATGCAGAAATTCCCTTCTTGAGAGAGAATTTCTCAACTATGCCTTGAGATTTTCCTAAACCTTTCTTCAACCTATAATTTTTTTAATAAGCAAAAAGTTATCAGGATTAAAATGTGCACATTATTCTAGAAGAGTGAATGTGGAATAGGTTTTGGAACTCAGTATTTCATCTTAAACATGGAAGCCATATAGGCTGTTAGGCAAATAGTGTGTACAACCTCTATTTTTCAGGTTCTCAAAAAGCTGCCAGTCGGATGTAGTGTGGAGAGAGTGAAGTGACTCATAATTCTGGAATGAGTGTTTTGATCTCTCTACAGCCTCTGTAGAGCATTGGCAGGGCAACCAGCATAATTAACACTGCACAGTCTAATTATAAACAAAACTCTATGTTCAGTGGCTACCAAGAAGCAAGCCTGTACTGGATAATCTTTCAAGTTGGCAAGACGACTTTAGAGTGATGGCTAGATAATGCCAGGTTTACTATAAATCAAGTTGCTTTTCTTTGATTGTCCAAGGAGTTACCGTGGGAGAAGAGTGAATATGGTAATATCTGTAGAACTTTTACTAGGTTATTTTTCTCAGGGCCTGTTTGGTTATTTCTTTGTTGCAGCCTTTGTAACCTTTTTATCCCAAGAGAACAGTTATGCATCTTAATGTAATAGCATACTATTTTAGGGAGAGGAAAGGAACTGGTTAGAGTAAGACATTTGTTCCAAAAATAGTTGGGTTGAGTTTTAAAAGGTGAAAGACACTAAGGACTTGAAAAGATTACATTGAACTACTGTAATGAAGAAAAGAGGGGCCAGTGAGCTGAAGAGATTCAGGAAGGTGGGGTCAGAGTGCAAAAGTGAAGTGGTTACAGCAGTCACGCATGCTTGCGAGAACCCAAGACGTTTGTAACACATGTATGGTCTCACACACTGGTCAGACAGAGCAGGCACTGTGTGCTTACAGATTTGTGGAAACATGGCTGAGAGCCAAGGACAAATTTAGTTCATATATAAGCTTGGCATTGGGTCTCTGAGATTCAGAACAAAGGTGCTAGCTATAGAGATTCATTTTACATAGCTATAACCTCAATTATTACAAGATGGTTATATTTCTGCAAAAAAGCCTCAGAATTATGATTTCCTTAAATGAAGTAAGAATTTTAAATCAGATGCTTAAAAAGTAAGTTTTTTTTTTGTTTTTTTTTTTTTTTCCCCTATTTGAAAGTCTCGGTTAAAACTTTAAATGGACACTTAAAATTAAAAGGGGTTTCTTTTTATAAGAAGAAAAAAGTACAAAACCCATATACAAAGATAGATCAGGGAGGTAGTATTTTACTTAAGTTTCTTTTTTTAACTTTTGACACTTATGATGAGATTCTAAGAGTGCCTTTAATGTAGCTTTTCACTTCATTTGAAATAGGTGGATTCACAAAGAAAATTTCCCTAGCTTTTAACTTGAAATAAAGGGAGAGAACATAAGTATTTTCTAAATTTGGGTATAACCAACATTATTACTGGCTAAATGATTTTGCATTTGCCAGACATTCTTGAAAAAGGGACAAATGTTAAGACAGCGTGGCTTATTAAAGAGGATCTTTGTCTCTGGCCCATGACCCAGTTTTGATTTGTCCCTTTAATTAACCTAACCAGACTTGTGAAAAGTGAAAAATATCGGATATCCACTAGGACTTGATATATGTGGATTTTTAGGCCAGTGTCTTAGAGAATATGATGTAGAGTCAAAAACACTGTTTTCCTGCCCCACAGCAGCATATTTTCTGCTTTAATTTTGTTTGTTTTTTTTTTATCTGTTTTACATTTCATTGATTTGTGTTCTGTTATTTCTCCTACTTACTAAAGTTTAATTGGCTGTTTTCCAGCTTCTTAGAGTGGAAACTTATGTGATTGGTTTTAAATTGTTTTCTAAATAGGCATTTAAAACAATAAATTTCTATCAAATTTGGTACATTGTCTACTTATTATTTATTTATTGCAAATATTAGCTAAATTCATTATGATTTCTTTATTTCTTTAGTGAGAAATTACCCTCCAGGGGGAATAGCCACACCTCAGTTCTTTCTCCTTCATTCTCCTCTCAGGATTTTGGGAATGCATACACTTGTGCTTGGAATGAATTTCAAGTCACCAGGTCCAGGACTCGAACTGCAGTCAGCCATGGGGGAGTTCAGTGTCTCAACCACTATGCCACCTGCTGACCTCTGTGGTTTCTTCTTTGACCCATGGGTTATTTATTTTTTATTTCCCCCAAATATTGACTATCTAACTTATTAATTGATTTTTTTAAGTGTTCCTATTGTGGTAGCAGAACAAAATCTATAAAAAGATATTTTAAAGTCTTTGAAATTTATTGAGATTTATTTTATTATTTATTTTTTATTCCATCTTAGTAAAAGTACCTTATGTATTTTGAGTTATTTAATGTTCTATAAATATCATACTAAATTAATTGGTACTGTTGTTCAGATCTTCTGTGACCTTACTAATTTGTTGTCTTGTCCTATCATTTATCAAGAAAAAGGTGATAAAATCTCCAGCTATGATTGAGGATATTTGTTTCTTTCTTGAATTTAATCATTTTTTATTTTGTGAATTTCAAAATTCTTATTATTAGGTACATACATATTTAGGATTGGTATCTTATTCTGTTGCTTTTCTCCTTATAAAATTTCTCTTTACTTTGTTAACCCTTGTGTTTCTTTAAATTTAAAATGTATTCTTATAAACAGTATATAGCTGTTGTTTTTTCCCCAGTGTGACAATCTCTGCCATTTAGTTGGAATGTATAGTTCATTTACTATTAATATAATTATTTATATGGTTGAGTTTAAGTCTACCATTTTGCCACTGTTTTTATTTGCCTCTTTTGTTTTTGTTTCTGTGTTTTTCCTTTACCTGCCTTTTTCATGGATTATTGAGGTTTTTTTTTAATATTTCAATTCACTCTCTCTTTAATTCTTTGCCATCTATGTTTTTTTAAAATTGCTTTTCAGTGTTTATTCTAGGGAAAATAATATGCATGTGCACCCTTAACTTACTAAAATCTGCATATAATCAGTATTGTACCACTTTGGATTTTACATTTGATCCTTCCCACTTTCAACATTCTACCTCTCACTTCTGATCCTTCCCACTTTCTACTTTCTACCTCTTACTTCTTACTTGAGATGTCCCTTTTACCCTTCTCATTTATAATTTATTATAATTCTTCTTACTCAATTTCTCCATTCTTTATGCTCTTAGTATCATATGCTGTATTTTCATATTTGTTATATACCTTTCACAATAGTTTTTTTTTTTTTGACTTTAAATATATAGTCTTTAAAGATAGTCTTTTAACGAAATAACAAAGAGAACATACATTTTTACTTTTAATGCTCATGTATCATTTTCAGTGTTCTTTCCTTTTAAAGATATAAGCTCCCATCTGGTATCATTTTCTTTCATCCTGAAGAACCTCCTTCATATTTTTTTATATTTCACATCTGCTTGCAATGAATTCTGTCAGTTTTCATTTATCTGAAAATGTCTTCATTTCACCCTTATTCTGAAGGATATTTTCACTAGATATGGATGCCTAATTTTTTTCTTCTAACCTCTTGAAAGTGTTTTATTATCTCCTGATTATCATTGTTGTGATAAGTCACTATTCTTTGTATTGTTCTGCTGTATGTAACATTTTTTATGTTTTTGTTAGAGATTTCTTTTCTATAGGGCACATGCGCTCACCAGAAAGACAGAGAGAGGCAGAAAGACAGAAAGTGAGAATTCACTCCCTAAGGGGATGGCCACACCACAGTCCCTTCTCCTCTATTCTCTTGGGATCTTGGGCATGCATGCACATGTGCCTGGCATGTGTTTAAGCCACTGGGTAACATGTTACTTTTAACCCTTCTTAAAAGATTTTCTTTTTCTCTTTGGTTTTAAGCAGTTTGACAGTAACGTGCCTAGGTATCATTTTCTTTCTTTTTTTTTTTTTTTGGAGAGGTTTTTGCTATAGAGCGTTTGCACTCGCCAGACAGCGAGAGACAGAGAGACAGAAAGCGAGAAGTCACCCCCCAGGGGGGATGGCCACGCCGCAATCCCTTCTCCTCCATTCTCCTCTCGGGATCTTGGGCACGCATGCACACGCATCTGGCGTGTGTTTAAGCCACCGGGTCCAGGACGCGAACTGCAGTCGACTACATGGGAGTCCAGTGACATAGCCATTATGCTAACTGCTGGTCCCTGATTTTCTTTGTACTTATCATTTTGGGGTTTGCTAAACATTTTAGATAAGATAGATGGCATTTTAATATCAAAATTAATTTAAAAATTTGCTATAGCATACATGCTTTTGCCAGAGAGAGAGGGAGATAAAGGAGAAAGAAAGTGAGAAAACACACCCCAGTGGGGACGACTATACCGCAATCCCTTCCCCTACATTTCTCCTTTCGGGATTTTGGGCACACATGCACACGCGCCTGACATGTTTTTTAAGCTGCTGGTTCAGACTCAAATTATACAGTTAGTCATGTGAGATCTAACCACCTTTACTACCACTATACTGTTTGACTCAATAAAATTTTTTTACCATTTTTTTGTTTATATATTTTTTCTGCCTTTCTCACACTTTTTCTGGGGTTCCCTTTACATATATGCTAGACTGTATGATAATTGTCCTACAAATTCCTCACGCTTTATCCCATTTTCTCTCTTTGTTTCTCAAATTGGTCATTTCTCATGGCCTGTCAAGTTCACAGACTCTTCTGCTGTCTCCAGTCTACTTTTAGGTTCATTCAGTGATTTTTTTCATTTTGTTATTTTTTTCTCCCATTTGTTCTTTTTCATAGTCTCAATTACTCTCTAAAGTTCCCCATCTGTTCACATATTACCCTTAAAACAAAACAAAAACACGTTCTTTGGTATATATTTGTAACGGGTTGCTCTAAGGGTTTTGCCCAAGTGCAGTGTCTGGGCCACCTGAAGGTTGCTTTCTAATGACTTTCATTTTTATGAGTCACAGTTTTTTCATTTCATTAAATAGTAATTTTTTATTACGTATTGGACAGTATTGATGACGCACTGTAGAGGTGCTTTTTTTTTTTTTTTTAATTCTCTGTAGAATATTTCATTCTTAGACTTGGTTTTCTAGTTTGTTAGGGCAGGTCAGTAGAAATCCCCAGAGTTTCTCAGGCCCCTTTAACTTAGCAAGACTTATCCTCAACTCCTTTCTTCCCCTGTGGATTTTATTAGGGGTTGACTTTGTTGGTATGTGTTACAGTAGGCCCTGTTCTAGATTCAGACTTTTAAACTGAGGTCTTTCTAGTATTGCAGCCTGATGCCCAGGGTTTTTTGTTTGTTTGTTTTGGTGATATAGGGCACCTGCGCTTGCCAGACAGAGACGGAGACAGAAAGTGAGAAATCTCCCCCCCCCCCCGCCCCGGGGGGGATGGCCATGCCGTAATCCCTTCCCTTCCACTTTCCTCTCAGGATTTTGGGCACACACGCACACACCCCCAGTGTGAGTTTTTTAAGCCACCAGGTTCCAGACGCGAACCGCAGTCGACTACGTGGGAGTCAACTGCTGATCCCCCCCCCCAAGTTATTGATGCGTTGTCTTCGCTCTCGCTGGGTTGGACTGCCAATGCTTCCCTATACTGCTTGACCTCTCGTGTTGCTCTTTTATCTTAACCGTATTGCAGACACTCTGTGTACCTTATGGAGTTACAGCGTGTTTGACTAAAGCCCTCAGGAAGCCCTCTGTGTCCCCCTTTCAACATAGCACCATCCTCCCTGATGCTCTGATCTGTCTGCCAACCCTGTTCTACTTGATCTCCAGCTTGCTGTAGTACAATCAGGGACTTGTCTCAAGGTAGAGAACCAAGGAGATCGTGGGTCATAGTCTTGCTATTATCCAGTATGTGAAACAGTTTTATATTTTGTTTAGTTTAATAATTGTTTATGAGAGCAAAAATACTCTGGTACCAGTTACTCTGTCTTATTGGAAGCAAAAGTCTCCCAGAGCACTTTTGTATGTGCTGAACTTTAAGCGTGGCTTGAAAGGGAAGAGTATATCATAGTCTCTCTTATTGGAACTAAACAGAGTAAAATGAGCTTATGGTGTTCATGAACTGAATGATTTCTCTCTCATCCTCCTGCCTCCCACCCTGTCATCCATTCACTTCTCTCTTCACAAGGGAGACAACGTAAGTGGAGGGAGGAGAAAGACCTTAGATTAATCTTGTATCCAGAGTCATGCTTTGGGTCTTCCATCTGGAGAATTAAAGGTGGTCTGTGAAAAAGTACTATATACTTGGGGTAAAACACTAATGCAGGCAGGGCATCCTGTGTTTATGTTTTATGTCATCGCTTATACTTAAGGTGTAAACAGACATTGTGTGTGTGTGTGTGTGTGTGTGTGTGTGTGTGTGTATTCAGAATATGTGCCCTATCAGTGGCTGGCCTTCAGATTTGTGTGAGAAAATGATTTCTCAAAACTTGTAAGTTAACAGAGCACTGTGATTAACAGGAAGTGGTTTTCTTTGAGCATGGGTTGAGAGGCTGGGAAATGCTTTATCTGATTAGAACTATACAGAAAAAATAATATATTTTTATTCTAAGTTCTAATCATTTTTCTGTTAAGCCTAAATTTCTTAAAAATAAAATATTTTTGATGGAAGAAGATACTCATTAAAGAAATATTTTGACAGTTAGCCATTACTTCAAAGTCTAATGATGCTTCCATTTGGAAATGACCTAGAAGATATAAATGTGTCTCACACTTGGAGCTTTAGTGCTATAAATTAATACAGATGTTCCTCTACTTATAATGGGTTTATGTCCCAAGCTAAAAATAAGATGACATTAAGCCTAAAAGCGTATCTAATGCACCTAACCTACCAAATACCATAGCTTAGCCTAGCCTACCTTATATGTGCCCTGAACACTTAAATTAGCTTACAGTTGGGCACAGTCATCTAATACAGAGCCAATTTTATCATAAAGTGTTGAATATGTTATTTACACAGCAGTTTGCCAAGGTGGAAGAAGATCAAAATTCAGAATTTGAAATTATGGTTTCTACTAAATGTGTGTCGCTTTCACACCATCATAAAGTTGAAAAATCTAAGTCAAATTATCTAAGTCAGGGACTATCTGAATGTCACAGGATCCTCAGAAGAAAATTCTAGCTTTATTGCTAGGGCCTAAGTTGAATATAGCAAGCCTTGTACCTGCCCAAGAAGACTTATTAAACCTTTTTTTAAAAAAGTGTTTTGGCTGTTGATTTGAAAATATATCTCATTTCATTTAATTTTCTTAGAAAATGCTGATAGCTTCAAGTCTGTGAGATGACATTTGCTCCTTTTAATTCGAGTTGCTCATCCTGTTTGTCATGCGTTCCTCTCTGTCCTGTCTTCTGTATTTACTTCTCATGTGAGCTCTCTCTCCAGTACCCTCTTTACACTGTACCCTTGGCTTCTCACCACATCCTTTCTACATAGTTACCCTGGGGGTAACCACTTCTCCTTTAAAAACATTTTCATTTATTTTTATATTTTTAATTGTGATAAATTACACATAATATACTTTCTTTTCTTTTAGACCTGTTTGGTAAGCACTGCTAAAGATATCTGTAAAGACTACATATTCCAATAGGCTTTCTGAACTTCTCTGCCTTACTTTGTTTTAGGGTCCCCACTCCTTGGTCTGCCCCATGGATCTGACCATTATTCTCCTCAAGTTCCCTGTGTTTTTCCTCCCCTACAATGGCCTTTGGCATTGGGCAGACAGTCTTGCTTGTTTGTCACAGAGAACATGAAGGCTCTCTGCTGTGCATGCTCAAAGACATGCCATTTCACTGTCTTCATCTCCTGTCTTTCAGTCTGGGAGTAAAACAGTGCCTAGTTTTCATAAAGGTAATCCCTCTCTTGGGGTTCTTATGATTGCACCATATCTTTCTGGGATGTTATACCAGCATTTCCCCTTTTCTGTTCCCTCACCTCTACATTGTTGTCTTTCTTTACACCCCCTTGCCCCAGAACACATGCTTGAGTTGTCGCCATCTTAAGCACAAACAAAAACTAAAAGCATTTAATTCTCTATAGCATATTTTCTTTAATTTTTTGTTTAAGGGAGATTTCTGCTATAGGGCATGTGCGCTCGCCAGAGAGAACAGAGAGACAGAGAGACAGAAAAAGAGAAGTCCCTCCCCAGAAGATGGCCACGCTGCAGTCCCTTCCCCTCCATTCTCCTCTTGGCATTTTTGGGCATGCATGCACACATGCCTGGCCTGAGATTTAAGCTGCCAGGTCTGGGACTTGTACCACAGTCGACTATGTGGGAATCTAGCGACATAATAACCATTATGCCAACTGCTGGTCCTTTTTCTTTAATTTTGATGCTATATATTTCCTCTATAGAGAGCTATGGATCTTGGAAAAATAGTCTGCTTCCCTTGCTTTCTTTTGCCTTCCATACTTTTCTTTGTGCCATTGGAAATCAGTCTTCCACTTCTAGTACTCCTCTGAAAACACCCATAAAAGCCACGATTCCCTGGTTGCCAGTTATGTAGGGGCTTCTCTAGACTGTGTTTTGTTTGACCTTCCTGGGCACTTAATTCTAACCTATCTTTTCTTCCAGAAGCCCTTTTTATTTATTTATTTATTTTTTGGTTTCTGTGGCTGCTCTCCTGGTTTCCCTACCTCAAGTCCTTTCCTTCTCTCTCCATTGCTGCCCGTCTTTCTTAGCCGGCTTCTTAAAGGCTCATGCTCCCTGACCCTTGGCTCCCAGTAGTTTCGCACATCTGCATAATTTTAATGATTATTTTTGAAATCTGAATTCTGGATCTTCCAGAGTCCTCTTTTGAGCTCCAGTCCCACATAACTAATCCTTTCAATAGTCCTACAAAATAGCAATGTTTCCTACATTTATGGATAAGGAAGTTGAGGCGAAGAGAGGTAACCTCTTTGAGATCAAGCAGCCCAGGAAGAAGTCAAGATTTTGAACCTCTGCCTAAAATGAGACCTTTATACTATGCTATTAATCAAATATTTTCACCTGGCCACTTGACAGATATATAAAATATATTATATCCCATCCGGAATGCCATCCCATAATTCTGTTCTCACTCCTTTCTGACCTGAGAGAGAGAATATGGAAATCTATATTCTCAATTTCAGTGAATGACATTCCTTCAGATTATTCAAATCAGAATGTGTATAGGGGATTGGCATCGGCTTCCCTGCCTCTCTGCACCTTCCGGGCCCATCTGCCAAACAGAGCGTCTGTTCCTGTGCCTCCCGCCTCTTTAACCCTTCTATTGCTCCTGTCTTAACTGAGAACTTACCTTGACCTGGGCGATTGCCATCATAGTGACAGTCTAACCCACTGCTTCTCACATCATCTTATCTAAAGAACCAGAGTTTCTTCATTTTTAATCTGTTGCAGAGATCTCACAGCATATAAAACATTAGTCACTAAAAAATAATGTAAAAATACATGCAAAATATCAACTCTGTTTTCAACATTATTAAAAACTACTGTTAGGGATTCTGAATACTGATTTTCTATTTGTATTCTGTCACAGGGGGTAAAAAGCACTTTGTAGACTGGCAGTGGGCCACAAGCATCGGGAAGGCGGGAGCATAGTTCACAATATCTGGTGACAGGATATGTCTTTAGTTTTCTTAGAGTGTAACCATATAAGCTGTTATTTAAAATGGAAACGTTCCAACTAGGAGTTTTTGGTTTATATTAATATATAGCTTATATAGTTGGATTTAAGAGTTTTAGAAAATTTCCTATTTCTTTGGGATACCATCTTTCAGTCAGAATAAATAAATCCCACTGGAGGGACAGGTAATCATGTGTTAACTTTATTTATGCTAAAATCAAAGTGTGCTGACCCAGCTGCTCAAGAAACATACTGGACACACGTGTACCCAAAATCCCTATGAGAGAGAAATGGAGGAAAAGGGATCGTGGCATGTCCATGCCCCGTGAAGGGTTTCCTTGCTTTCCCTCTCTGTCTTTCTCCAGTGAAGGCATGCCCTCTGGCAAAACAAAACAAAAAAGTTAAAATGGGGCCAGTAGGTGGAGTGGTGGTTAAGGTAGCTGGATCCCACATGGCAGACCACAGTTTGAGTCCCAGATCCAGTGACTTGGAAAACACACTGGGCACATGTGTTTATTTTGTCAGACAAAATAAAAATGTTGGGCTTGGGACCAGCACTTGGCGTAATGGCTATGTCACTGGACTCCTATGTAGTCGACTGCGGTTCAAGTCCCAAGAGGCGCATGAAGGAGAGAAATTGTGGCATGGACATGCTCCCTAGGGTGTCATTCTCACATACTCTCTTTCTGTCTGTTTCTCTTCAGCAAATGCATGTGCTCTCTGGCAAAATTGAAAAAAAAAAAAAAAAAAGAAAAAAGAAAAAGTAAAAGCAAGAGGCAGAATTTAAAAAGAAAGCAACTTTTCTTAATTTACATTTTGCAAGTTAAGATGAGTTATGGAATAACGTGTTCACCAGGTGGGCTGGGTTAGAAAGGAGAAATGACACCCCAGGCACAGGGAACAGAGAAGATGAGGGTGCAGAGGATGGCACAAAATGGCAGCCTGGCTTGTCCTCAGACTAGTAAGCAGTTTGGAAGGGCCAGAGTACACCCAGGGGTGGGCTTGGTTAATGCTGGTCGAGATGTCACCATGGAGCAGGCTTAGACCAGTGCCTCTCAGAGTTAAGTACACATAAATCACCTGAGGATTTGTTGAAATTCATGCTCAGGGAGGGAATGTGAGTGAGCCTGCTTTTCTAACAAGCTGAAGTATGATCCCGTTGTCTGCGCATGACCACACTTTATGTAGCAGAATTGTCAAGTATATCCTAATGTTTATCAGTATTTTGTTCCATAGGTTATGAGTTGCCATGTTTAGTTACTAATCATGGAATAGCACTAAATATGTGGCATTTCTGTCAAGCTAGATATAAGTAGTTTTATGTAAGCTTTGTTCTGCTGATGGTGAAAGATTACTTTCAGGCACAAGATAAGTAATTTAGCTATAAGTTCTCATTATTTATTCAATTTGTTTGAGTGGGGGATACAGTATAATAGAAGCCTAAAACTTGGAATCAGATTTTTAGACCTGGGCTCCAATATCAGTTTTTCGCTAAATATTGGTATGATTTTGTGAAGATAAATGAACCTTTCTGTTTTTCTGTTTCCTTGTGTCTGAAGTAGTCAGAACACCTGCCGTTTTATCCAATTGCTGTGAGGTTAGAAATGACGTGCCTAGGCCTAGCCAGGAGGGCACACGGTGCTTTCCAGCCTGGGACCACAGAGGTCCGAGTCCAAATTAGAGACTGTGGCTGTTTTCATGGATGACTCAGTAATGTCAGAAACATCTATTTAATTCAGTAGCCCTGAGATGGAAATAAGTCTTAGTAATTGAGGAAAAAAAAAAATCCTTAGAGTGTATTTTTCGCTAGAAGACATTTTATTGTAAGCTTTTTCCCCCTCCCTAATTCTATGCCTTGTTCTTATGTTTTGGTTTTTCAGATCGGCTCCAACTCCCCAGGAATATGATTGAAAACAGCATGTTTGAGGAAGAACCAGATGTGGTGGATTTAGCCAAAGAGCCTTGTTTACATCCTCTAGAGCCTGATGAAGTGGAATATGAACCCCGGGGTTCCCGGTTGCTAGTACGGGGTCTTGGTGAGCACGAGATGGATGAGGATGAAGAAGATTATGAGTCATCTGCAAAGCTGCTGGGCATGTCCTTCATGAACAGAAGCTCAGGCCTTCGGAACAGTGCAGCTGGCTACAGGCAGAGCCCAGACGGGGCTTGCTCAGTCCCCTCTGCAAGGACCATGGTGGTCTGTGTTTTCATCATTGTGATTGCCATTTCTGTAATCATGGTGATTTACCTACTGCCCAGATGTACCTTTACCAAAGAAGGCTGCCATAAAAAAAACCAGTCGCTGGGACTAATTCAGCCACTTGCAACAAACGGGAAGTTGTTTCCATGGGCACAAGTCAGGCTTCCCACTGCCATTATGCCATTACGTTATGAACTGAACCTACACCCAAACCTAACCTCAATGACATTCACAGGTTCGGTAGCAATTTCCATTCAGGCTGTTCAAGCCACATGGAATATCATTCTTCATAGCACAGGTCATAATATTTCAAGAGTGACCTTTATGTCAGCAGTTTCAAACCAAGAAAAAAATGTTGAGATCCTGGAATATCCATTCCATGAACAGATAGCCATTGTTGCCCCTGAAGCCCTTCTAGCAGGACACAATTATACCTTGAAGATAGAGTATTCGGCAAATATATCCAGCTCCTACTATGGGTTTTATGGCATCTCCTACACAAATGAAAGTAATGAGAAAAAGTATGTAGCTCTCTTAAATAATTCTGATTCTATGCTCTATGACTTCCACAATGTGGATCCACTTGTCTACACCAGACACTAGCTGCAATTATTTATTTTTAATTTAGCGAGTGGTGTGCAAAAATAGTAGAATGGTGACTTGGAAGAACACACTGTTTCTCTTAGTCAAAGCCTTGAGTATATGGCATGGTGGGGTGAGGTGGGTGGGGGCTGGTACAGGCAGGTGGACGGAAGTTATATCAGTTATAATCTCTATCACAAAAACTTGAGTTATCTTGAGTTTCTTATATATTATATGATGAATTTAGTTTTCTGTCACCTCGCAAAGTCTCTGGGAAGCAAAGAGAAGCTCTGATTATTCTATAAGATCTATTTTCCTAATGTGCAGAACTTTCAATAGGTATTTAGTGAGATGAAAAAGAAAAAGAAAAGCTTGAAGAAGTCTGGTGTGCTTATACATATCATCATCTGTCCTAAACCTTTACTATTTTTGTTTTCATTTTTTAATGCTAGTCTGACTATTTGGGATTTTCGATGGGGAAAGAAAAAAATTCTAGGAGAGAATTAATTTGGTTAAAAAAAGAAAAAAGGTCAGACAAAATAAAAGTGTTGGGCTTGGGACCAGCAGTTGGCATAATGGCTATGTCGCTGGACTCCCAAATAGTCGACTGCGGTTCACGTCCTGGACCTGGTGGCTTAAACTCACGCCAGGTGCGTGTGCATGCATGCCCTAGATCCTGAGAGGAGAATGGAGGAGAAGGGATTGCAGCATGGCCATCCCCCCTGGGGGATGATTTCTCGCTTTCTGTCTCTCTCTCTCTCTCTGTCTTTCTGGTGAGCGCACGCACCCTATAGCAAAAACCTCTCCAAAAAAAAAAAATGGAAGTGTTGGGCTCCTTTGTTTGGACCATATGTTTTGCATGTCTGCTTACAGGTTTTTCTTAAGCAGCAAGAATGTCACTTCTGTGTGTACCAAGTCTTCATTACATCTGCTTTATTCACTGGAGCGTGCTCCCATAGTACTCTATAAGCCAGGCTGTGAATCACTGATGCTAGTTATTTGGCCAACGTGTGTTGATATATTTTATATTAAGAGAAATAGTTAAGCACAAATAGTTCACATCTTAGAGAAATTTCCTGATCCTTCTTTTAGAAAGAGACAAAGCAAGATCTGTAGTTCTGTTCAGATAAGTAGTTCTCATCTTTGCCCTTTGTGTAATACTTTTAAAATGAATGGCATTCTGGCTCTACATTTCAATTCTAGTATGTGATCTGGCATTGAACACAAATTTACAATTGCAATGGCAGCTTGGGGTTCCTTAGTTCTAGTCCTTCTATGACTTTTTTTTTTTTTTGGAGAGGTTTTCGCTATAGGGCGCGTGCACTCGCCAGACTGACAGAGAGACATAGAGACAGAGAGTGAGAAATCACCCCCCAGGGGGGATGGCCACATCGCAGTCCCTTCTCCTCCATTCTCCTCTCGGGATCTTGGGCATGCACGCACACGTGCCCGGCGTGTTTTAAGCCACTGGGTCCGGGACGCGAACCACGGTTAAAAATGTGGAAGTCCAGCGACATAGCCATTACACCAACTGCTGGTTCCCAGTCCTTCTATGATTTTTAACATACCTAGGAAATATAAGATTTAAAAAACATTTTTAAAAATTTTTTAGAATGCAAACAGTCCTTTAAGTTAAGTCCTGTTGCCATCTCTTCTGGTCAGATAATTGCTTCTGGAATCCTTGGGCCTGTTGCTATAAAGTAGGAGAAATAAATGTGTAGCAGAGTTAGGTATAGTCACTTGTTGACTCTTCCTATGAACTGGTCTGAGGTGGAAAATGATTGGAAAGTGGAATATGGTTCCTTAAAATAAAGAAAGTAAATGTTTAAAAATAGTTTTCTTAAGTCCATTGAGATAAACTAATCTAGGAACTGCTATTACAAACAAGAAAGAAGTCCATTAACCTGTTTTAGTAAAATGAATGCCTCAAATAATTATATATCTTCATGCAAGATAAATGTTTAGAAGATATATTTATAGCTTTTAGGATGACTGAAACTGTTATTCAAAGTAATTTTTTTCATCTTTCTCTTTTAATTTTACTTATTTCTGTTAAAAAAAACTTTTATGCATTTTTTTTTCTCCTCTGAGGAATAGTTACAGTAAGCATTTGAACATTTGAGCTGATAGGTAAAGTAATTCAGGGGTATTTTCCTTGTCAAGTGGAAAAATCAGAGTGTATATAATGTCAGGCACCTTGCACAGACACTGACCGGCAAGAGAGCTTCACCTGTGTGATCGAAGAGGGGAGACAGCAGCAACCTTGTGTTAAACTTGAAGTTGTTGAAATTTAGGGTGTAATAGAAGTTGGGTATGTGTCTCTAAAGTCCGATAATAATGATAGCCTGTATTTACTGGGTATTAAAGTGTTAGGAAGTGTTCTAAGCATTTTGTATGTTTAGACTTTTATCCTGTCAGACCCACTAAGAAGCAGATGTTAGTATCTGTTTCCAGCTGAGGAGGCAAAGGCACAGTGAGCAGCTCATCTAATATCATGGCCAGTGAGGAGCAGAGGGGGAAACTCATTCCAATTAGAGTCCACATTCTTTTCTTTTTTAAAAGGATTCTATTATAGGGCATGTGCACTTAATGAAGAGAGACAGTGAGAGGGTAAGTGAGAAATCACTCCCCAGGGAGGATGGCCATGCCACAATCCTTTCGCCTCCATTCTCCTGGGATTTTTTTCAGTATGCACATACACGTGCCTGAAGTCATTTTCAAGCTGCCATGTCCAGGACTCAAACTGTGGTCATCCATGTGGGAGTTCAGCACCTTAACCACCGCTCCATCTGCTGGCCCTTAGAATCCACATTCTTAACCACTATTGTGCACTGCCCTCCTAGTTCACACTTCTTTTCTTTTGTACATTGTTATCCCTGGTTCTTAGAATTCTCTTTCCTGACCTCCTACTAATTCATAATTGTCTTGAGGAAGTGTTTAAACTGCAGCTAGCATCTCTGCAAACACACACGTGTAGTCACCAATGAAAGAATAAGCTTCAAGGTATTCAGCATAGATAGGACAGATTGTAAGTATCATCAAACTGTAGCCTTGTCAGTGGAACTTTTATACAAGATAGTTATTGCAGCTATTTTATTTTAAACTGTCAGAGGGTACATGTGCTGGCTAGAGAGAGAAAGAGAGAGAGAGAAAGCACCCCTCAATGGAGCATGTCATGCTGCAATCCCTTCTCCTACATCCCAGCCTGTTGGGATTTGGGGACTGCAAACACACTCACCTGGCACATTTTTCAAGCTGCCAGGGCCAGGATTCAAATCATGGTTGACCATGTGGTATTCACCACCCTTAACCACTAAACTACAGGGCCGGTCCTATTGCATCTCTTGTAACAATAATTTAAGGTTTTATTTCCCTTAGACTGTTACAATCTAATTTTTATCTAAAAGTGATGAGCCAAGCAGGCTTTCTTGTGTGAATAGTAGGGATATCATCAAGTTTTATCTCCTAGTCTCTTGTGACTCCTCCGAAGTCTCCTATTAACCCGGTAAGAATGTTAGGTAGGGGTTGGGTTAAGAAGTGGAGTGTTAGAAACAGTATGTTTAAATTATATCATGTGTGTTGATTGCTACCTTTCTTATGGTTTACCCAATAGAAACAGTTACTGGAATACATCCTTACCAGAAAAACAGTACTATCGTTTTAACTGTGGAAGAAGCTTTGTGGCCATCTAAGGTTTATAATAAACATCCATATAGGGCTTTATGGTATACAAGTATGTTTTATTATAAATAGCCTTCTTTGTTTCTAACAAAAGTCAAGAGTATTTGGCAGGGGGGGTCCTTTCTCAACCCTGATTTAACAATTGAGGAAATTGAGAAATGAATCACTGATTTGCCCAAAGTTATATGGCTGGTAAATTGTAGAGTTTGGGGTTTCCAACTCCAAATCCCATGCCCTTTTTTCTACATATTTTCTGCCAGTGGAAACTAAGCCCTAAACAAGAAAGGTTATTATGTCCAAAAGGATAAGTTGGGGACCAGAAGATGGTGTGTTGGTTAAGGTGCTGAACTCCCACATGGCTAACTGTGATTTGCGTCTTGGACCTGGCAGCTTGAAAATCATATCGGGCATGTGTGCATACATGCCCAAAATCCCAGATCCCAGGAGGAGAATGGAGGTGATTTCTTCCTTCTCTCTCTCTCTCAGTCTCTCTCCCCCCCCCCGCCCTCTCTCTCTCTCTCTCTTTCACACACACACACTCTGGTCAAGTGTACATGCCCTGTGGCAAAAACCTTAGAAACAAAACCAACAAACAAAAAAACACCAAAGTGGAAAGTGTATGTGCTGTATTGACTGGTACTTGCAATTTGCACAGGAGGGCCACGTTGCCATGATTGCCCTATGGCCATGTTTGGAAGATCTTCCAGATGTCAATCTACTTTATTCCTCTACTTAATTGAAAATCTGCATTTTTCTCCTTTTATGCTTTTCCTCAGCCTGTAACAGGATGTTTACATGCATTGTATTCTCAGCTGCTGCTGCTGTGCTATAGGATGGGGAGGAGAATTTCTGAATCATCTCTGAAGAGAATAAAGGAAACCAGAATTCTTGAGGACACCTAGTTTTTTCAGTATTCCTGAAAGTGCAAGTTGTGAATCTGAGGTTTAGGGTTGTGAAACCAGAGATCTGCACAGATGATTGGTGGGAATTAATGACCCCCTTCTGGCTGATCTTCCAAGAGGAATGTTTTCAAGACCTCAGTGGCCAGCAGCCTACAGTAGCCTACCTGTCTGGCCGCATCTGCAGCCACGTGGACAGCTGCTCTCAGTCCCTGGACACACGCTGTTCTCTTTCCTCTTACTAGTGGGTTCTCTCTTTCCCTCTCTCTCTTTTCAGACTCTCTTCAGATTTTGTACCAGTTTTCTCACAGTGTCTTTAACCTCTAGTCAGAATTTGTCTCCTACCCTTTGCTCTCACTGCCTTGTTTTCACTCTTAAGACATGATTGACAGCCTGACCTAAGTTTCTGTCCATCATATACATTTCTGCCTCTCCCAGTTGGTTGTGGGTCCTTTAGTGACAGAGATTGTTCCGTATTTATCTTAATATTCCTGGTATAGTGGGTGCTCAATAACTGCTGGATTGAATTTGCATTTGTTTCAGGTACTTTGCAGCAACTCAGTTTGAACCCCTGGCAGCAAGATCTGCTTTTCCTTGTTTCGATGAACCAGCATTTAAAGCCACATTTATCATCAAGATCTTAAGGGATGAGCAATACACTGCTTTATCAAATATGCCTAAGGTACTGTTCTGTTCCTTCGATGTAAAACCTTTCAGTGGGTTGCTTTTCTTTAAGAGCACTTGAATTTCTTCTGACCAGGCTACTGTTGAGAAGGATTAAAGTCATATACAATAATATTCTTTCTTAAAATACTTAAACTGTATGTTGGGATGGCTCACCAAGTCAGCCTGAGGAGTCCTCAAGGAAAGAGAAAGACCTGCTGGGCTTGGAATGTATGCGTGGAAAATGTGAAGTGTGTGCTGTGTACTGAAGTTGTGCACACGTCGATACTATGAGCTATTGTAGCACCAGATCAGATATTTTCTGATACATGCTGAATTTGCTACAGTATTCTAAACAGTGTTGTTTAATAGTGTTAAATCCGGACCAGCAAATAGTGTATAGTTATGTTACTGGACTTGGACCCAGTGACTTCAAACTCATGCCAGGCACATGTGCGTGCGTGCCCAAGATCCCTAGAGAAGAGTGGAGGAGAAGGGATTGCGGTGTGACCATCCCTCCTGGGGGATGATTTCTCACTTTCTGTCTCTCTCTCTGGAGAGTGCACATGTCTTACAGCAAAAATCTCTCTTTAAAAAAAGAAAAGAAAAGAAAATAGTGTTAAATCATTATTCTTAGTATTTTATTGGTAAATGAAAAATCAATATTGATGTCATTTGGAGCTTGATGACAAACATGAACCTCTTTCTTAGGTGTTAGCTCTGTGTAGGAGGCAGTGAGGCTAAAACCAAGCAAAATTGTCTATGTGAAACAGAACCTAGTCCTCCATTCTTTTCATGTCTCGAACACCCAAGGGGCTATGTGCAGCCTGATGGGAACCTCCTGAAACCCACGTGACCCTTGAGAGGAGAAGCCATACGGCAGGTTTGGAGTCAACTCCTCCCTGTAGGCAGCAGAGAACATGATCTGTCCTCAGACAGGAGAGCATTCCAGTAGCTCCTCTCCAGCCGTACTCTTCTGCTTAACCTTTCTAGAAAACAGGTGGATGCCTGCATGGCCAGTATTCTAAAACATATCTTAGTTCATGGTTGGAAAATACTGCAGAGCTGCCCGCATTCCTGCATTATGTGTCTGCTGCACAGTTCTCCAGTGATTTGTGCTTGGATCTCAATGAGCCTTCTTTGGGGGAGAAGGGGGATCCACAATGTGGTACTCCATGAAGCCAGTTCAGATCCTCTGGAGAGATATCCCAACTGCGGCTCCTCCCATGGATGTACTCACAGTAATGGAGTGGAACACTGCCAGGTCCTAGGGAAGGATTTTAGTTTTTGTGTGTTTTACAGGAGAGAAGCAGACCTACTGTTCCCACCTCTAACATTGAAACCACCTTTGGCATAAAATCGCCTCCGTGATTTTCACTGTGCTCCTGATGAGGGGCGGTAGGACAGACTGCGGCTGAAGCTGCACTGTCTCACAAACCTGTGCTGGGAGGTCAAAGTATGTCAGCCTCTTCACCACGTACTTCCTGTTTGGATTTTCAGTTTCTCGGTTCATTAGTCATTGTCATCTATTGCTGCAGTTATGGAATTGTCATCTTTCCCCTTTGCTCGTAGAAGTCCTCAGTCATTCTGGAAGATGGACTTGTCCAGGACGAGTTTTCTGAGAGTGTGAAGATGAGCACGTACCTGGTTGCATTCATTGTGGGCGAGCTGAAGAACCTGAGTCAGGACGTAAACGGGACCCTGGTAGGTTGATGTCATCAGCCAAAGCCTGTTTCCTGAGAGGTTGAGGAACATTTTCAATTCAGTGATTCCTGGTGGTTGTCTTAGGAAGAAAACAAGCTTTTTTTAGATCCTAGTGGCATTTTATACCAGAAATGCTAATTTTTTGCTTAGTTGGCATTTACTGTGACTAATTTAATACATGAAAATGGATAATTCTAGAGTTTCTTTTCATTTTACTTTCACAGGAGAATTCTAGTAAGACAAAATGTGTATACTAAACCTTCTAGAACTGTGCTGCATAATATGGTGGCCACGAGCCTATGTGACTATTTAGACTTAAATGAATTCAAATGAAGTAAGTTTAAAATTTACTTTCTCAGTTTTAGTCCCATTTCATGTTCAGTGGTATTCAAGCACGTAGTGGCTACCACATGGGATAACTCAAGATTGTAAAAATTATTCTTAAGGTAGCTCCTATTCTTAAGGTAGCTCCCTACTGAGTTTATTCATCTTAGAGTAATAAGATGGTTTAAGTTGAAGGTCTGGTTTATCTTTTTATTATTATTATTTTATTTAACTTTATTTATTTATTTGTTTATTTATTTTAATTTGACCAGAGAGGGACAGAGTGAGAGAGAGAGAGTGAGAGAGAGAGAAAGGGAAAGTGAGAAAGCAAACTGCCAGGTCCAGGACTCGAACTGCAGTTGCCAGTATGGGAATCCAGCACCCTTAACCACCACGCCACCTGCCGGCCCCAAGGTCTGGTTTATCTTTGTTTTGCCAAAATTTCTCATATGTTCTTATTTAGGGTCCTCTGTTTTCCTTTGTCATTGCTACTTGTCTGTAAGAGATAATTATTATTTTCCAAAGTTTATTTATTTCTCTTTCCCATAAATGAAAAGTCGACAGACAGTACCCCAAAAGGGTCCCTGACACTGTGACCCACTCCCAGCCAGTCCTAGACCATGAACACACACATGCCTGGCATACTCAGGGACATCTCCAGATACAAACCTGGAACTTCGAATCTCAGGCAGCCTCACAGAGCATCAGGTTTTACTGCTGTGCCACCATCTGGTTCCCGTAAACGATGATTTGATTGAATTTTATCCTTTACCAGTAGAGACCTAATAAAGCTAATATTTTCACATATTAACATTATACAAGGAGAAAGGCCTTTTAAAGCTAAAAACAATTATTTTTTATGATAGACATAGGATGGAATTCCTTAATTTTGTTTTCATGGTTTTGGTCTTCATCAAAGAATATTGTCTAACCTTTGAATACATCCTGCTAGTTTGGGGTTTTCTTTCTAGACTAAGGAACTTTATTTATTTTTTTCTTTTTTTTTTTTGGAGAAGTTTTTCTTATTGGGCGCGTGTGCTCACCAGAAAGACAGAGAGAGACAAAGAGATAAAAAGCGAGAAATCACCCCCTGGGGGGATGGCCACGCCGCAATCCCTTCTCCTCCATTCTCCTCTCGGGATCTTGGGCATGCACGCACACGCGCCCAGCGTGAGTTTAAGCCACCAGGTCCGGGACTCGAACCGCGGTCGACTCCATGGGAGTCCAGCGACATAGCCATTTCGTTAACTGCTGGTCCCAGAACTTTATTTTAATCATAACATACTTGGATCTTATTTTAATAGGTCAAAATGGTATACTTTTTTTCATTAGAAAAGATGATCTTGTCTACCTCAGACCTCTCAATGATAAGGACAGAGACAAGGATTCTCTGGCTGTACATCAGCAATGACACCGCCTGCCTTAATGCACTGCCCAGAGGATGACAGCTGCTCAAGGAGCTAACTAAGTGTTAAAGGGAGAGGATAGGCTGCTTCAAATAGTGTTCAGTACCATTTACTGACCTTTGGACTAGAAGACTAAATGTTATGTCTAACCAAAAGTTTTTCAGAATCCTTTCAAAAGAATGTAAAGACCAGTTTAAATCTGGATATACTTGGTGATTTTTGTTGTTTGTAGTTGTTACTGTTTTTCATTTGTTTTTAAGAATTTATGCTTTCTTATGTGTCCAATTATCTATTTAGGGAGGTTGGTGTTTGTTAGGAAATTTAGTAGCAAAGGTTCCAATATTTTCTGTCTTTATAAATCTCATAGGCGATGTTACTATCGCTTTTTTGGAGGGTGGATTAGTTTTGGTTCTGTTTTTGCTTTTGTTAACTAATTTTGTTTTTATTAAATTAAGGAGCATATCAAAATCATCAGGCCACCCAGTGGCATGGAGTTTGGAATAGCTAGATCCCATATGGCCAACTGCACGGTTCTAGTCCCAAGCCTGGCAACTTGAAAGCCATGTGAGGCACATGTGCATGCATGCCAAAAATCTTTCAGAGAAGGGTGGAAGAGAAGGGATTACAGCAAGGTCATCCCTCTTGGGGGTGTTCTCTCTCTCTCTCTCTCTCTCTCTCTCTCTGTTTCTCTCTGCCCATTTGTCTCTGGTATGTTCAAGCACCCTATAGCAAATTGAAAAAAGAAAAAAAAAAACCTGATCTTTTATTCTTCAGCATTCTAACTTTTTTTTTTTTTAAAAAAAACTAAGAGCTGACCAGGGATCTTTATGGTTGTGTTTTTTAGAAATCTCCCATTAAGTCTTTGCAAGAGATCTGGCAAGAAAATGTTTAAGTTGTATGTCTTAAGCCCTGAGTGCCAATCAACTTTCATTTAACAATGTTCAGAGTACTGTTACCAAATGCAGAATGCTCCTCAAGATGTTTTGTTCAAGATGTTTTTGCTAAACTAGATTACTCTCTTTATTTCTTACTGTTTTTGTTGTTCTTAGATCAACCTCGATAATAATTTTAATAATCTGATGGCTTATCTCTAGTAAGAACTCATAGCACATGTTCTTCTAAGGAAAAGAAAAAGAAATGAAAAAAGGGAAAGAAAAAGAAGCAGAAAAAAATACTAAAATGCATTTTCCCTTAATCATTGTATTCTAGAATTAGGAATAAGTGGACCCTTTGGTCAGATTTCAGCCTTATGCGATTTAATTTTTCCTCCTTGACTTGTCTTCTAAGGAAAGGTACTTTCATACTCAGTGATGGAAGTGGCCACATGTTGTGTGTGGCAGGAAGATGTTTGAGGAGGAGTCCGGGGGCTAACATCTTCTAGGTGATTGTGCAAACTAAGAAAAACACATGTGCCTGGGAAGAATAAGAAGAGATGATAAAGACTTGTCTTAAATTCCAAGTGATCTTAGTACAGTTTGTTCTTCAATTTCTGCCAGGAGTGGGGTGGAGGATGTTAATTCTAGGACCCCAATGGATGCCAGACTCCTCAAATGTTCAAGCTCCTTGTACTTTGTATAAAATGATATAGTTTTTGCATATAACCTACATATACCTGCCATGTCCTTTAAATCACCTTCAGATTACTGATAATAATCAATATAATATAAATGCTACATAAATAGTCATTATTCTATATTGCTTAGGGAATGATGACGAAAATGTCTGTACAGGTTTAGCACAGATGCAGCCATCATGCGCCAGGTGATTAGTATGCATCAGCAACAGTGGAACATTTTCAGTCCATGGTTGGTTGAATCTGCAGGTGCTGAACTTGGAGATATGCAGGGCCAACGGTACAGTTATGATAGTTACTGATTTTAAAAGAATGTGTCAAACATTTTTTTTTTAAGGGCTAGAACTGCCTTCTGTGGGGAAAGATGCAGGAAGTACACACAACAGGATTAACTTGTAGCTTCCTGGGCAGGTGGTAACTGAATTCCACCTGCTGCGGTTGAGCCCCGCACGAGGGACGGCCAGGCTGGTGTGGTTCACTTGGCCACTGACGGGAGAGTCAGTGTCTCCCACAGTCACTTAAGAAAGCAATGTATCTTAAATTGGCTAACTCCAATTCTTCCAGCAACTATTGCCACAGATGTTCCGGTCACATTTTGCTCCAGTTCTGTGGGAATCCTATTTGTAATAACTGTAATAACTAGCATTTATTGGATACTTAAGAGCCACTTTTTTCTTTTTTATATTTAGTATCTGATGCCCCCCCCCCCTTTTTTTTTTCAATTTCTTTCTTTCTTTATTCCATGAGCAAGAAAGATAGTGAGGAAAAGACAGACAGACAGCACCTGAAACAAGGTCTTGGCCCAGCAGGGCATCCCCAGCCTTCTCAGCCCTGGTAACAGGCCCCGTGCCCAGCACAGTCAGCGAGCTTTCGACCCAAACCAGGAGCCACCCCTCGTGGGTCAGTCTCACAGAGTGTCATGTTTTACGGCTGTGCTGCTGACCAGCTCCAGAGTCACTTTTATCATCATTTCACAGATAAAGAAACCACAGTTAACTTATCACTTTCTCACACTCATACAAAGAGTAGAGAAATGAGCTCCAGCATTTTTTTTCTTTTTTGGAGAGGTTTTTGCTATAGGTTGTGTGCGCTCGCCAGACAGACAGAGAGATAGAAAGCAAGAAATCACCCCCCAGGGGCAATGGCCACGCCGCAATCCCTTCTCCTCCATTCTCCTCTCGGGATCTTGGGCACGCATGCATACGTGCCCGGCGTGAGTTTAAGCCACCGGGTCCGAGACTCAAACCACGGTTGACTACATGGGATTCCAGCGACATAGCCATTACGCCAAGTGCTGGTCCCATTCAGCATTTTAACTACAGAGCCTGTACATTTAAATTTTTGTTCACTTACTTAAATTTTTTTTCAGGCGTAGCTGTGGTGGCTCAGGCAGTAGGGCTCCACTGTGTGATACTGGAAGCATAGGGAAGGCCCTGGGTTTAAATTCTATGCATTCAAGATGCACCCATGGTCCTGGCTAGCTGGAGGTAGGAAAGGAGTTGCGGTGTGATGAGACCCTATCAAGGAGGTGTCTCTCTCAGTAGAAAAAAAAGAAAATTTTTCCTCTGTGCATTGAATGTTTATGCAGGGTACCTCCATGTTTCTGTGGCTGATGCATGTGTTGTATAGATGGAAGCCTCACATAAAGACACTTGGGTTGAAACCTATACATTAGATTTTTGAAATCAAGTTATTGGCAATTTTAAAATTCTTTAATGGGAAGCTGAAATTAATTTGGAGTTAGAGTTCACCAATGTGCTTTTTCCAAATGATGAGTCGTTGAACAAGTTTCTATTTTCTACTTGTCGATATCTTCATTTTGAGATTTTTATTTTATGCATGTTTTGTTCATAGTCTATTTTCTTAGGGTAGTATAGAGGGCTTTGTTTAATCATTTGAAAAACAATAACTGTTGCTTTTTAAAAACCATTCCTTTAAATATAATTGCTGAAGTTTGGCCTTTGGATAGTTAAGAAGGTGCACAGTTAGTCACATCATATGTGTTTAAAGTCCCCCCCCCCAAAAAAAAAAAGAAAGAATAGCAATCTAGATAATGTGATAATTCCACCTGCTTTCTTTCTTAGCATGTGCCTTGGGTTGAACGGGCATTGGGAGGCATAAATGAGTTATCCTCAGTTGGTAGGAAAGGAGTTGCTATGTACCACTCTGAGTATTCATGTTTCACTGTATGCCCATTTTTTTTTAATACAATTTGGTTCTAAAAACAAAAATGGTAAGCTGTCTCTTGTGCTGGAAGAAAAACTGACCATGTCATTGTTACCAAGAGAGGACAGTATGTGGACCTAATCGGTCTTTCCAGGGTAATGTCAACAACTGTGCAGTTTCTGCCTTACGTGTTAACTTGAGAACCATCTCCATCATAAGGTGTGCCTCATGTGTACTGAGTGCCTGCTAGATGTCAGGTGCTGGGTGAGTGCTGAGAAAAGGAAAACTCAGTCTGCCCGGCAAATAACTTACTATCTTCTTGGCTCACCAAGTAAGGAAGGGCAGCTGTAGGGAATGGGAGAGGAAGAGAAGAGTACCATGAAAGTAAAACGGCAAATGCTTATACATAGCTGCAAGATGACCCAAAGTAATTTATTCTGGATGTTGTACTGAGTTAAAAATAGTAATCAAGGGAACCAGCAGTTAGCGTAATCGCTATGTCGCTGGACTCCCACGTAGTCGACTGCGGTTTGCGTCCCGGACCTGGTGGCTTAAAACTCACGCCGGGCGTGTGTGTGTGCATGCCCAAGATCCCAAGAGGAGAATGGAGGAGAAGGGATTGCGGCGTGACCATCCCCCCTGGGGGGTGATTTCTCGCTTTCTGTCTCTGTGTCTCTCTCTGTCTGTCTGGCGAGCGCACGCGCTCTATAGCGAGAAAAAACCTCTCCAAAAAAAAAAAAAAAAAAATCAAGGGCTGGCCTTTTAGTGCAGAATTTAAGTGCTGTGTATAGAAGGCTGGAACCCATGTTGCTGACTGCGGTTTGAATCCTGGCCCCAGTGGCTATGCACGTGTGCGTGTGTCTTTGTGTGTGTGCACAGATGTGTATGCCTCAAATCCTGACTGGCTGGAGAAATGGAGGACATAGGATTACAGCATGAGTGTGCCTGTGGGGGGATTCTCCGTCCTTCCCTCTCCGGCCAGCATGCATGCCGTCTGGCAATGAATAAAAAGTAATCAGTAAGTTTTTTGAACATTTTGCTATGCTCTATAGGAGTTAAAAGAACTAGAGGAAAGGTTTCTGTGCTGAAAGTTCTCATACAGCTCTGTGTAGTTCTCAGATAAACTCGTCTTAATGGTGCTCCCCCAGGTACCACCACGCTGTAATCGGACCTGTTCTCACACTATGCGTCATGTCTCCCTTTAGGTTTCCATATATGCTGTGCCAGAAAAGATTGGCCAAGTTCACCATGCCTTGGGAACAGCTGTCAAGCTTCTTGAGTTTTATCAAAACTACTTTGAGATTCAATACCCGCTTAAGAAACTGGGTAAGAACCAAACAGTTCCTCTGGGTTTTCTTACAGTTATAGCCTCGGTTCATTTTGTAACTGCCTTTTTTTTTTTTTTAATAGAAACAAACAATAGCCTGCCCAAGTTATTGTAAATGAAAACCAAGAAACATTGAAACATTTTTAATGCTCTAAAAATTATTAGGATTATTTGTATTCCATGATTGTATCTGAATTTGGAGCTTAAAAAACTTAAACGTTTATAGGACTGTTAAAAAGTTTTCCTATGGGACTAGCAGTTAGCGTAATGGCTATGTCACTGGACTCCCATGTAGTCGACTGTGGTTCGCGTCCCGGATCCAGTGGCTTAAAACTCACGCCGGGCACGTGTGCGTGCGTGCCCAAGATCCTGAGAGGAGAATGGAGGAGAAGGGAATGCGGCATGGCCATCCCCCCTGGGGAGTGATTTCTCACTTTCTGTCTCTCTGTCTCTGTCTGGCGAGCACACGCGCCCTATAGCAAAAACCTCTCCAACAACAAAAAAAAGGTTTCCTATAAGTATAAATTTGTTTAGGGCTTAGTCTGGAGATTCAGTAATTCTGACTTACAAGAAATTCCTGATTCAAATGATGTACAAACTGAGTAATCTGGAAAGCAAGAGGATTTCTATATTCTTCAAGGTGGAGCTCATGCTAGACAAAAGATTATTGGCCCTGACTGTCCTCCTTGTCCTAGACAGTTGATTAATTGTGAAGAAATTAGCTATCTGTCTGCTCATGGAGAGGCAGTGGGACAGTGTCTCTAAAGGGGTCTGATCAGGTAGTTGACAGGGTGGTGAAAAACATGCAGAGCTAGGATAAGGAAGGTCCTATTTGTGAGGAAGCTAAAAAGAACTCATTATCTCCACCGTGATAAAGCAATGGGCAATTTCTGATTTAATTAGGGAGTGCTTTACATGAGAGAAAGTTGATCACTTCTTTCTCGTTATATCCAGATTTGGTGGCTATCCCCGACTTTGAAGCAGGAGCAATGGAAAATTGGGGTTTGCTCACCTTCCGAGAAGAGACGCTTCTATATGACGATAATACCTCTTCAGTGGCGGATAGAAAACTGGTTACTAAAATCATCGCTCACGAGCTGGCCCATCAGGTATTACCAGCTAAGGCTGTGACATCTCACATGTTCGGGAGTTTTAGAATACATTTGGATAGTAATAATTACTGCCTCCTTTCATAATAAAAAAATACTCTTTTTAAACACAAACTTAGTTTTCTGATGAAAATGCCATCTAATGTTTGTATAAGACTTCAGTTTAAAGCATTTTCACATCTTTCGTCTCAGCGTACTTCACAATTGCTCACATTTTTCAGATGTGGGAATGGGAACTCAGCTTAAATAAGTGACTTGCCCAAAGTCCCACAGAGACAAGTGACAGCACTGGGTCTGAAAGAGCAACTGTCTCTTTGAGAGCTTTACCCCTGCTGATAATACACAGCCGCTTCCCTCTGACCAGAGCCTGCTAATCAGTGTAAGTTTGTGGGGAAGCACCCTTTTCCCTAAGATGCTCTCTATCTGACAACTCTGAACCCTCTTTTCAGGACTGGGCTTACTTTTTCATTTCCTACTGGAACTGGGTTCTCTGGTAATTTGAGAGGAAGGCTTGAGAAAAGAGTGAGGCAACTCTTTGTATGACATGAGAAGAAGAAATTATGTGGGTCTGTAACATAGACCCTTCCCTGGCCCCCTTTTCTGTTGTGCCTTGAGTTAGTGCTTCTCAGTGCGGTTTATGGTTTTGGGGATGTCGTGACAAGTGGCAGGACATGACGAAAGACGGGGAAATACTCTGGTCAGTTGATTCTCTCTCTTAGTCACAATCTATATATGTATCTAGAGCCCTTGTGAAGACTTCATGACAAGATGGCAACAGAAACACACACTTACTTACTGTTATAAATGGATTATGTAAGTAAGTTGTCCTTTGGGGGAATCTCACTAGGTCTGTTATTTCTGGGCCAACCATCACCACTTGGGGAGTATTCTTTGTTTCTTCTTTAGGAGTTAGAAATCATTTTCCTCTGGAAAAAAATTCAAGATACTATCTTAGAAAAATATACTTTGTAATCCTCAGAATGCTGGTTTAGTATCTAGTAACTCCATCCTGCTGTTGAATTGAGATAAGCCCTAGGCCACAGTGACTAAATTGTATACCTCACAGCTTTGTCATTTCAAGGAGTTTTGCAGTATTCTTTTTTTAGGAGAGTCTCTTATTCTTTTTTCCCTTCTTCTTCCTACCTTGTCGAAGAAAACACTTAAATATCTTTCTGATTTCATTTGCTTATATGTATGTCAACTTTCTTAAAGCACGCTGTTTTCATTCTGATCTGAATCATGGGATACTGTCTTTACCTTGGGCCACTGGGGAGGATATTAAGATGAGCTCCTCTCCTACTGTAGAAAAGCTTCTCACATGGACACTTACTTTCTAGTCATCATGAATTATTACAGGCACAATGGAAAATACTGTTAGAAGGTAGGAGAATTTCATTATCTAGGAAATCTCACTTTATGGTGTGACTGAAAAATGTTTTCATTTTCCTGTGTGGTTTTTTATATGGCAAATTTATTGATAAATCCATTGATAAATATGTACATATACTAAAAAGCTTTCTTGCTTATTTTCCTAATCAATTAAGGTAAAAATTTTATTTTACATCTAAAGTAAATTTGTACAACTTTTGTAAGTCTTAAATTAATTTGCTTATAGTTTAAAGACTAAGCAAGTTATTCTGAGTCTGAATATGCTGATTAACATCAGCATATTTTAAAGATATTATAATCTAGATATGGGTAATTAGTATGACAGTTTGGTCAGTTATTAGATTCCCCACAACATAAGTATCATGTTGGTAAACAGTTTGTTTTTCTCACAGTGGTTTGGTAACCTGGTAACAATGCAGTGGTGGAATGATCTCTGGCTAAATGAAGGTTTTGCCACCTTCATGGAATATTTCTCTTTGGAAAAAATATTCAAAGAGCTCTCCAGTGTAAGTATAGTGTTTCTTGGCCTGCTATGAATGCTAGTAGAAAAAATAGTCAAATCATATTTGTCATTGTTGTCTATGCATTTCAAATAATGAAAATGTTGGGGCCAGCAGATGGCGTGGTGGTTGGGGCACTGGACTCCCATGTGACTGACCGTGGTTTGAGTCTCAGATCCAGAGGTTTGAGGCACACGCCAGATGCATGTGTGTCCAAAATCCCAAGAGAGGATGGAGGAGAAGGGATTGCAGTGTGGCCATCCCCCCTGGGGGGTGATTTTTGCTTTCTGAGTCTCTCTCTCTCTCTTTGGTGAGTACATGTACCATATAGCAAAAATCTCTCCAAAAAAAAAAGTTTTTAGGTACAATGAAATTGACCTTTGTTGCTAATGTTTATGCTTTTCAAAATTGGACAATGAAAATTACGCTTTTATTTATGAATGTCTTTCATTGAAAGATGGATTTATGTAAGATTATTTTATATTTTTGTTGTTAAAATGAACATTTTAAATTGCTTTACTGTATTTTATTTTCTTACCAAATGTGGCCCTTCTATTTGAAGGGATTTAAATAAGGTTGAAGAACTTTTCTGACAGATACAACTTTTTTATCCTATATAGAAACAGAAAAAATTAAAACCTTTTATGATAAAGCTGTCTGTCTGTTATCACTGTGTACATTCCTGGATAGTGATATATATGAGCTGATGCTAGTGGATAATTTACTCTTGTAGATATAAATCACATTTTGTGCCTTTTTCTAAAGATTTAGAATAGCATTCTATTATAGAAAGGTGTAATATTGTTGTCACCATGTTACTAGACACTCTGGAAATATTTCTTGTACTTAGGGATAATTAGACATACTAGATCATGATATGACAGACTGCAAAAAAAAAATCAAAAATAGGTAGGTAAATGTAAAGAAGATCTCTTTTAACCTTAAAATTCTGTGCCTTTATTAAACTTCTTAGAGATGCAATCCAAGACTGTTTTAAAACAGAAATACTCTTAGAGCTTTTAATTTGAAATGTTTGCATAGGGCTTATTCAAAAGTTTCAAGTAGTAGGAGGAATTAATTTTTAAGTAAAACACCATGTAAGGTGTTCTAAATCTGTATATACTACTTAATTAAGCAATGAGATATACAGTTTCACCACTTGGTGGTGCCCAGAATGTTCAAAAGCTTCTAATATGTGTTCTAGGAGAGCTCATCTGCTGAGTTTTCAAAGAATTCAATAAACCTCAAGGGAAAGGTACATTTTCTTAATAGAAAAACTGGAGTGTACATGAGAAATCAGATTAAAAGACCAGTTTTTATTTTTTAATTTCAGATTTTGTTTTTAATATTTACAGTGATCTTATTAGAGGAATCATCTTAGATATTCAGATTTGGCATTTGTTCGCTTTTATAATAGATTCTTAGTTCATCCTAACACCACTGTGTAGAAAATGCTGATTTTCATATGACAGTTTATAATTGTATTCTTAAATCTAAGGGATATGCATGGAAGTCTTAGCCTTCCCATATTTTTTTTTTCTTTTTTTGGAGAGGTTTTTGCTATAGGGCGCGTGCGCTCGCCAGACAGACAGAGAGAGACAGAGAGATAGAAAGCAGGAAATCACCCCCCAGGGGGGATGGCCACACCGCAATCCCTTCTCCTCCATTCTCCTCTCTGGATCTCGGGCACGCACGCACACGCGCCCGGCGTGAGTTTAAGCCGCCGGGTCCGGGACTCGAACTGCGGTCGACTACGTGGGAGTCCAGCAACATAGCCATTACGCTAACTGCTGGTCCCAGCCTTCCCATATTTTTAAAAGCTTATATTCTGAAGTTTAGTTAAGCTGGTGATTTTTTTTTTATATTGACCTTGACCAGTAGTGAATCTCATCTATATAAATAATTACAATACTTACCTTTGATACTGTTCATGATATCTTAATCTGTTCATTTTTTTGCTAGTATGAAGATTTCTTAGATGCTCGATTTAAAACCATGAAAAAAGATTCCTTGAATTCATCTCACCCAATATCATCATCTGTTCAATCTTCAGAGCAAATCGAAGAAATGTTTGATTCTCTTTCCTATTTTAAGGTATTGGCTATGTGCAGAAAAGTAGCTGGAGTAGGTTTCAAATTAATTTTATATGTGAGTAAGCTGTACAATTTAGATTATTTTGTAGATTGAGTATTATTTTCAGGTATCCTGTTAAACTTTAAAATGTTTGGTGCTCTTTAACTTGATGTTAATTTTTTCTGAGTTCTTTGTTCTCTCTTTCTCTGACACTGTGACTAGTATTCCAGGCAGTTTACTAGTTCTTATAGCAGTACGTCTTTTAAAGTTGGTTATTCTCCCTTTCCACGATAGCATATGCACAGGCAAGCAAGTCCTTGGCTGTGTTACAGCCAGTTGAGGTTATGTGCTAAAGTCAGGATTGCCAAGACAACTAAGCAAAAAGAGATTGCAATAATTGAATATTAGATTGCAAGATCAGAAACACAGACTCCAGATTTGGGCATGAAGAAAGAACAGAAAATTATTCTTAAAAAAAGAAAGAAAAGAAAAGAAAACTGCATACCCCTTCGGGATTGCCATAGATCAGAGAGCAGAACAGTAGAGATAGTAGTGTCCTCAGTGTCATTCACATTTGTGCGGGGAGGGTTGGGGTGAATGTTATGGCTTATTTGCCTCCTTACTGTGGCTGTCAGACTAATTCATTAATAAATTCCTTTGTTATAAAGAAAAGAATATACACAAAATGCATGAGATGCAATCCATGTTATTAAGAAGCTTGAAGTCTCAGTGTACATACCTTTGGAACAATAAGAATTAGTAAGTTCTAAAAGGAAAAAAAAGGAACTAGTTAGTCCTATGAGTCAATGGTGCCAAGTGTTTCTGCCTGGGATGATGAGGAGCAATTTTTTTGGAGAAAATGAGAATTAAAGTGAGTTAAAGGATAAGAACATTGGTGAAGAGATATGGCAAGAGTAGGGTAGAACAGGAACAGAACAGTGAGCTCTGCAAATAAAGTCAGGGATCCGAATGGGCAGGAGCTTTGTTTAGAGAGTAAATGGCTGCAGTGGAGGCCACAAGCCACTTGGGGTAGGGGCAAGATGACAAAGGCAGGGCTGGCTCCTATTATAAAAGGTCCTGAATGCCAGGAGGAATCCAGAGTTCTTTTTCCTTTAAACAGTGGGAATCTGTAGAAGACTTTTAAACAGAGGAATGACTTGGTTAAAGTTACTAGTTAAGAAATTAAATTGGTTTTATTTTACAAAGTAGATTTAATGAGGAGAAACCTGAAGTAAGAACATGGCTGCTGAATGCAGATGTGTCCTAGCAGGCCTAGGTCCAAGCACAGGTGTCTGAGGAGCACAGCTCAGCTCAGACTTTCACAGAATACAAGACCAATGTGGAATTATTTTTATTTCTTGGGAATTTGCTTTTGTCTTCTCTTCGTCTACCCTAAATCATAAACTTTATGGAAGGATCTCTATTTTACATTATATAATTTCTGCCCGTAATTAAATAGACAAGTTGCTTACTTGCCCTTAGTAGACTATACAGGGTGGCTAGTGGCCCTGTGCACCTAGTTTGGAAGACTTTTGCATGACCCTGTATGTGTACATACAGTTTGGATGGTTATATGTTGAGAGAAACTATTTAATTTCATTCCCATGTTTAATTTCAAATAATTGCCAATAAAAACCCCTCAGAGGTGACCATTTTTCATAAAGATGGTTATATAAATGACTGCTTAGCCCATTCTAGATACAGGGTCTCTTAAAGTCTGCTCACATGTACTTTTCTAAGTGGTTACACTTAGAATCACCCCCCAGGGGAGATGGCCACGCCGCAATCCCTTCTCCTCCATTCTCCTCTCGGGATCTTGGGCATGCACGCACACGCACCCGGCGTGAGTTTAAGCCACTGGGTCCAGGACTCGGACCGCGGTCGACTATGTGGGAGTCCAGCGACATAGCCATTACGCTAACTGCTCGTCCCCTGCAGTGTCTTGATGAAGACCCATGTAACTGACCTCAGCTCTTAACTTCTATCTCTGGGGCCTGGCCTGGGTAGGATTTCAGAGTATCTATTGGCCCATCTGGGGCTGTCAATCAACTTTGGACCACTCACTCTCCTCTCTGCCTTCACCAATCGGAAGTCCTTTCATGGAACAGAGAGTGCCAAAGCCTAGAGAAGCCTTTGTTCCCTGTTTGGAGATTGAGTGACAGTACTCTTAGGTGAAGTCCTCTCCTCCCAGACAGAACTAGGAAGAACTTAGTGCTGTACTTCACAGGAGGTAATGTCAGGGCTGACGCACTCTGAAGTTTACCTTGGGATCCCTCAATACTTGCCATGAGTTTACAGTAGCAGAGCATTCTATATTTGGTACTGGCAGTCAGTGTATTTTAGTGATGGCTATATATGGGCTGTGACTTTATAAAGCAGTGAACATAATAAAGCAGTTTTATTAAACTATGTCGCATGTATTGGGTCACTGGAAAAGTCATGACACATTTTTGCATAGAAAAAATATGTTATGACTTTTCCGATGACCCAATATATACCAACCAAAAACCCCAAATCCCACAGTTCACCTGATCCCCACAGAAGTGGGTATGACCAGCTGCTCTTTGGCCTATGGTATAAGCGTGTTGTTCTCATCACTAGGTTAGGCCTCATCATAATGTGCAGCTTCAAAGAATACAAAGTGTTCTTTTTTTTTTTTTTTTTTTTTTTTTAATTTTTTATTTTATTTTATTTTTTTTTATTACATTGAATTACATATAACTTTACAGTGTATTACATTGCTTTTTCAAAAGGGAATGCCATGCATGTCAGTCAGTACAGAGACATTAATCTCCCCGCTTCAACATTCAATATCTTTCCTATGTTTCCCCCAATCATTATTATTATTATTCTAATTATTTTTTATGATAAACATGATTTTTTTTTTCCAATTATCAGATCATAAAGTTCCCAACAATAGGGAACATAGGCTCCACTCAGGGCTGGACCAAGGGTGGGTCTCGTGCAGCCCCGCAAATGTAGGTGAATTTCCATGGAACACAGTTTCAGGAATGCGGCTCAGGAAATCAGAGATGGCCATCAACTGATGCGGCACGCGGGGCAGACCCCGGCCAGGGCACACGGGGCAGACCCCGGCCACAGCACGCGGGACAGAGCCCCGGCCACGGCACGCGGGGCAGACCCCGGCCAAGGCTCGCGGGGCACACCCCGGCCAAGGCTCGCGGGGCAGACCCCGGCCAAGGCTCGCGGGGCACACCCCGGCCACGGCACGCGGGGCACACCCCGGCCAAGGCTCGCGGGGCACACCCCGGCCAAGGCTCGCGGGGCAAAGTGTTCTTAAGCAGCCTGCAAAGCTGACGACGGGAAGCAGCCTACCACTTTTAATGAACCCATACCATGTGTGTCTGTCCCTGTCAAAAGAATGTAAATATGCAAAGCCTCCAGTTTCCTTAAGCTTTTTGCTATATAATGAGGCCCCTGTGGCAACTCTAGTCTTAGGGCCAGAAAGAAGCAAGAGGATCACAAGGGAGAAATGAGGAAGTTGCTATTAGTATCAACTTTTAAGGAGGGATGCCTGTTACATTCCAGAGCTATGGCTGGTCTTCTACTTCCTTTTTCTTTAAGAGAAAACCATTTTTCTACTTCTCTCAACATACTTAAATGGTCAGTAGCTACTAAGTGGTGCTTCATCTGAGCAGATCTTTATTGAAGCAGAATAGAAAATGGAACTGGCTTCTCGCAGGCACTTAACTGCTTCGTGTCCATAGTCCCCCTGAGCAGCACCCAAAAGCAAGTCAAAGCAGATCTACTTTTTTGTCAGTAGATCTCACTGCTTGTCCATTAACAATTTGGACATCTTAAATAGAAATAGTGTGAGGGGTTCAGCTGCAGTGGCACAGGTGGTAGGGCACTGCCACATGATGCTGGAGCTGCCCGGGAAGGCCCAGAGTCCGGAACAGGACATGCCCATGGTCCTGGCTGTCCGGAGGGCCTGGGAGAGAGGACCATGGTGTGGCAGGACCCTGTCAGGAGTTCTTGTGTCTGTCTGTCCCTCTCAATAAATAAGTAAATAAACTTAAAAAAAATCTATATTTGTGGGACACAGATATGGTTTATTATTAGAACGTGTATAGTATTCTCAACTGGACTGAGATGTATATCATGCTGGGTAAAATCTCTTTACAATCTAAATGATATATAGCGATTCAATGTATACATAATAATAATACAATTTTTAAAAGTCTGGCAAGAGGTAGTAGGAAATGGAAACCTGTCAGGAGAATATTTTTGTCATTCTGTTTACTTAATTAGTGGTTCAGTATGTGAGTACAATTTGTACCATTTCAAATCTGTACTCCAGATAAAAACTGAAATATTCTGTTTAAAGAAATTTGAGTGTTCTATCATCATTAAATTATTTACCTAATTAAAAAAATAAAAAGAAAATGTCTGCTGAAATCTAGGCATGAAATGGTACAAGTCTGAAGTGAGAAGACTCGTAACGTAGAAAGGAAATAATGGACATAGAAACACTCGGCAGAGGGAGGGAGGTAGTGGGCTTGGGGACAAGGCACAGCAGGTGGAGGGAGAGGCAGAAGTGTCCCCGGGGTCTAGCCTGGCTGTTGGAGGGAATTCAGGTACTGTCTACAAGCAAGGACATCAGGAGTTCAGTGAGCTCTATCCGATATATTCCAGTTAGGGCTAGTGCTATGATTTTTAAAGCCCAGCCGGGCCTGCCAATAAAAACATTTTAAAACATGTGGTTCTGTTCTTACAGAGAACTTACACAGCACAATTATTTCAGAGTTTGTTGTGACAGCCCTGCCTGCTATGAACTCTGACCTCTAAAACCAGAATTCAGTACCTTCTGATCATGGGGCTTCCGCAGCCTTTGTCATACTGAGCCCTTGTCAGACTGGTAGCTACTTATTTCAGAATTGAGAATCTGGAATACATCCCACATACTTGAGAAAAACGGGACACTGGGTATTTGTCAGTATCGTGTGGCAGAAATGAGCGCCGTTAGGGAAATGTATTTGACATGCATATTCTGATGCACATTTTCTTGCAAATATCAACCACTTGCCAGCTTTTGCTGTAGGTGCTGCAGATTTATCAGGAAACAGGGGAACTGTGTCTCTTTTCTGGCGTTTCCATTTCAGGGATCAAAGTTTGAGATAGATACTGGAGAAATAGGCATTGTGGTAAGTGTTATGTGCTAATATGAACAGAAGGCATGGTAAAGGAAATGAGAGTGACAAGAAAATGCTTTCTTGAACAACACTGTAAGAATGGGAGAGAGTGAGGTATGTGGCTTTCAGGGGCAACAGTGTTCCAGGCATAGGAAATAACCAATGTATAGAGCTCATGTGCACCAAAGAAATACTGCAGCAGGCCCCAGACTGCTATATTTGAAAGGCCTGCTTGCAAGGTTGACCCTTGGCTGGCAGCTGGAACTCAGGTTATGAGAGAGTTCCCACAATTCCCTGTTCACAATGGCTGACTAAGCCTCAACAGTACTGATTCTAGTTAATGCTGAGCGTCTGCTTTTCTTCTGAGTCTGGAACTCGGGTATGCACTAGGCAGAGGATACCTGCTCACCAGCCCACAGTAAATCCTGGCTGCTGAGTCTCTAATGAGCATTCTTGCTGTTACGCACCTTGTTGCAGTCTGCTTGAAGAACTCAGTGAGTCCCATGTGACTCCACTAAGAGAGGCCTCTTAGAAGCATGTGCCGGGTTTCCTCTGGATTGTGCCCCATGTGTCTTATCCTTCTGCTGATTTTACTTTGTATCCTCTCACCGTAACACATCATAGTGGTCACTATAACTGTGTGCAGAGTCCTGTTCTTCCTGGTGCAGCACCAAACCTGCATCTAAGGACCCCCACACAGCTACAAATGAGAGTTTGCTTTGCATGTCCAAGCACTGCGAGGAGCCAGTGTATTTGGAGTAGAGCGTGCAGAGGGGAAAGTAGCAGAAGGAATCAGGGATTCTAAGAGGTTATGGTAAGGACCGTGATTTCATTCTAAGAGCAATGAAAAGCTGTTTGCTCAGAGTGCCACAGTCTGGCTTACGTTGTAAAGGATCACTGTAGCACATGGAGCCAGCTGCCTCGTTAGGAAGTTGTAATCAGTGGGAGGTCAGGTAAGGGTGGCCTGGTCTGGGGTGATAGTAGTGAAAGTGATGAAATATGGTTGGACTTAGAAATTTATTACACAAGTTGATCCATTAGAATTTGTTGGTGGATTGCATGTGGAATATAAGTGAAAGGCAAGGGTAACTTAAAGATTTTTGCCTGAATAGCTAGAAAAGTACAATTGCCATTTTGCTGGAATAGAGACAACTACTGGAGGGCTAGATTTGAGGCAAGAAGAAGAAAAATGTTCCATTTCTAAGTGAATATGAGAGGTACATTAGATATCCGAGTGGAGATACCAAGCACACAATTGCATATGAAGTTGGAGTTCAGAAGGGAAGTCTGGTTACATATATAAATCAGGGAGTCATTTAAAACCCTTGAAATTGAGAAGATGAAGTAGCAAGTAAATTTATTGTAGGTAAAGAAGAAAAGAGGCCCAATTATCAAATGCCAAAATTCAGTCATAGGAAAGATAAGGAGGACCCAGCAACAGAGACTGAGAAGGATGGCCAGTGTATACGGAGGGAATCCGGAGTGGAGTTCAGAGCCCAGGTACATAAGGGCTTTCAAGGAGTAGGTGATCAGTAATACCAGATGCCACCAGCCTGGGAACTGTCATTGGTTTGGCATCAGGAAGTTCACCACAGACCTTGATAAGAACACTTCCAGGGGCCAGCAGATGGTGTAGTGGTTGCATGGCCAACCATGGTTTGAGTCCTGAACCCAGCAGCTTGAAACTCATGCCAGACGCGTATGCATGCATGTGTGCCTGCCCACTCAAAATATCGAGAAGAGAACGGAGAAGAAGGGATTGCAGCTTGGCCATCCTCCCAGGGTGATTTCTCACTTTCTGTGTTTCTTTGTGTCTCTGATCATCGCACATGCCTTATAGCAAAAAAATCTTTAAAAAAATAAAATTTAAAAAAAAGAACACTTCCAGTGGTTTGATGATTAGATGATGGGTCAAGAGAAACTGGGGAAAGTGGTTGAAGATGGCATTGGCAGACAGCTCTTTTGAGGACGTTTACTAAAGGGAGGAGCAGAAGATAGGATCATAACTGGAGGAGGTATTTAGCTAAGGAAAGGTAGGGAATCTTATTTGTTTAAAATTAGTAGTGTTAGATAAGTTTTTGTTTTTATAATGAGAGTGTTAGTAGGAAAAGTTGGTGATGTAGTTAGTAGGAAAAGTTGGTGATGTAGGAGAGAAGAGAGACTGTTGGGAACAGGAATGAATAATTTGTAGAACAAGTAGTAGCTATGAGGTGTGGTATGGATATAAGAGAATGGATATTAAATTGAATTACATGTACTGATAATCTTGGCAACTTAATATTGCTACATTTTTATCAGAAGTGAAATTCATTCAAAAACTACTTGATACTGAACTACAGTGGTACCTGCTGGTAGATGCTGCGACTCGAGGCTGGGGCCACACGGGAGGCCTGGGTTTGAGTCCCTGAAAAGCCAAGCATGGTGGCACATTTCTGTAATCACAGCTACTCAGGAAGCTAAGGCGGGAGGATCATGACATAGCAAGACCCTGTCCAAAAAAAAAAGAAAAAAATTTAAAAACAACAAAAACTATTTAAAACTATTTAAGGACCTACTATTAAATGGCATTGTTTTAGTCACTGGAGTTGAGCTTTTTAATTTTCCCCTCAATTAGTGTACAGTGTAGAAGAGGAAGTATGTGTGTGTATATATTTTATATATGTGTATATATATGTATAAATATATGTATATGTATATATATGTATATCTGTGTGTATATGTGTGTGTGTGTGTGTATAAAATACAACATGCAAGAAGAAATATAAACTGCCATTAAAGATTTCTATTTTAAGGGACTAGCAGTTGGCGTAATGGCTATGTTGCTGGACTCCAGTGTAGTCGAACACGGTTCGAGTCCCAGACACGATGGCTTAAACTCACGCTGGGCACGTGTGCCTACATGCCCAAGATCCCAAGAGGAGAATGGAGGAAAAGGGATTGTGGCGTGGCCATTCCTCCCCTCCCCCCAAGAGCACATGCGCTCTATAGCAAAAACCTCTCCAAAAAAAAAAAAATTCTATTTTAAATAAGGAAAGGCTTTTCACAAGGGGGTTGTACTTGTTTCTAGATTGGTTATAGTGACATATGCATGAGTGAATATAATGTGGCTTTGATAATTGCATGCCTGATTATTAATTGTGAATGTATGTTTATAGCCTTATATATTTGTTAGTCCCAAACATACTTCATGTGACTGTGCAGGAAAAAGAGGGATCCTAATTACTTTAGAACATGATACACTAAAATTAGAAATCAGTATATTAGCCAGCAGAGTGGCCTTTGAGAGCTTTGCTAACTTCCGTGCTGCTAGGAATGTGTGTGTCCGAGTTTAACTAGTATTCTAACCATTAAGGATGGAGTAGAGATGCCACAAAACAAACAAACAAAAAGACAAAAAGAAAGAAAGAAAGAAAAAATACACTTTTTTTTGTTAAAAAATACATTTATGGGGTCAGCAGGTGGCATGGTGGAGTTGAGCTTTTTTTTTCCATTTAGCCAACCATGGTTCTACTCCTGGACCCAGAGGCATGAAAAAAATCACACCAGGCATGTATATGTGCATGCCTAAAATCCCAAGAGACTAGAAGAGAAGGGATTGTGGCATGGCCATCTCCCCTGGCAGGATGACTTCTCACTTTCCCTCTTTCTGCTTGTCTCTCCAGTGAGCACACATGCCCTATGGCAAAAACCTTTAAAAAAAATTTATCAACACCTGCCTTTCCAATACTAACACTAATTGATGGACCACACAGAATGGCTCTGGGTAGAGTTTGTATACTGGGTATTAGGGATCTACTTCATTAATTTTATTCAAATCTATTAATTTTAAAACAGTTTGTGCAAAATCCATATCTAGTTACATGAGGCCAACAATATATTATAAATAGATTCTATATATGACAATATAGTGGGTCATTGGGAAAGTCATGACATATTTTTGTATGGTTTTCCATGCAAAAAATGCATCATGACTTCCCTGACAACCTAGTATTTAGAATGATTACATTTTTATTTTAGATTCTCAATTCTGTAACCTATAGTATTCTATTATTTTCTTGTTTTTTCCTTACTTTGTTGTTTGTTCCTTGTTTTTGTTTTTGTTTTTTTTTAAATAGGGAGCTTCTCTCTTGTTGATGTTGAAAACTTACCTTAGTGAAGAAATATTTCAACATGCTATTCTTCTTTACCTGCATAATCATAGCTATACATCCATTCAAAGTGATGATCTGTGGGATAGTTTTAATGAGGTAAGTGACCTAGATAATTTACATAGCTCTTACGGTAAGGAGTGTTCTTCTATTTATGTTTTTATTATGTATGTAAATAAGGCTGGGATACAAAGGATAGTTATTTCAGAGAGAGGGGGATGGAGCTCAGTATATAAATATTTATGAATAGAGCACTGAATGTAAAATGAACAAATGAGAATGCTGTTCATTGTTGGAGGAAAAAATGTATGTGGCTTTAGATAGCCATTGTTATTTGGTATTTTACTGTTTTCATTCTTTAAATTTTTTCCCCAGAACATTTTCCTGTTCTTTCCTAGTTTTTTGACCTCCCATTCACGACCCTATACCCTGCTCTATGAATCTGTTGCCTTTAGTCACCATGGTCCTCTAGAATAGATGCTGTGACACCAGCTGCCTACCGTGAGCTGCGCCACTGTCCTGGGATGTTTTACCATTGGGATTTTGTTATGTCTGCAAATGTTTTCCGTGTGTGTGTGTGTGTGTGTGTGTGTGTGTGTGTTTTAGGTTGCAGACAGGAACTCTCAGTGTCATGATCCTGCCTCAGCCTCCTGAGTTTCCAGGACCGCAGGCACGTGCTGCCACACTCGCTCTTTCATGCAGAGTCTTGCTGTGTTACCCACACTGGCTGCAAGCTCACAGTCCTCTTGCCTCAGCCTCCCAAATAGCTAGACTTGAGGAGTGTGCCGCTGCACCCAGCTCTTTTAAGGCTGGCCAGAAATTAAACCTGGGCTTCCCTTGGTCACAGCCTGCTGAGCAGCAGCATCCAGGGTGCCCACTACTGCCAGGTCGTGTGCCTGCACGTGTTCCAACAAGCTCTTAGTTAGGCAGAAGGTATGCTTCAAGGCGGGGCACGCACTCAGCCTGCCTCATGCACTGATGCTGACTGAGAACCCTTACAAGCAGAGTTTCTACAATCTAGCTTGATGGTTTTTTGCTTTGGAAAACTCTGGAAGATCAGAGACATATTCTTTTTAAATTGATGAAAGTTCTCACCATATTCCCCAGAAAACCACGTACATGCAAAACATCACACGGTTTCAGAGTTTTATGGAAGTGAGTTAAGAACCCTTGCTCTGTGGAACCAGCAGTTAGCATAATGACTATGTCGCTGGACTCCCACGTAGTCGACTGCAGTTCGCGTCCTGGACCCGGTGGCTTAAAACTCACACCGGGCGCGTGTGCGTGCGTGCCCAAGATCCCGAGAGGAGAACGGAGGAGAAGGGATTGCGGCGTGGCCATCCCCCCTGGGGGTTGATTTCTCGCTTTCTGTCTCTCTGTCTCTGTCTGTCTGGCGAGCGTACGCGCCCTATAGCAAAAAAAACTCAAAAAAAAAAAAAAAAAAAAAAGAACCCTTGCTCTGGACCTTTTTCATATTCTCCTTCTGCTTCCTTGCTCTATCTGAAGTCTGGTATTTCCTAGCTGTTAACCTTTTGCCCAGAAGATATACTTTCCCTTCTCTCTGAGTTCTGTTTGAGGAGACAGTTGCTATTACCTAACACTTGTTTCTAAATCATTGTCATTCCTCTGACCATATAATAGCATCTCAGCTGAAAGCTGTGTTATTAACTTTATACTCATCATCTTATCTCTTGACATTTAGAACATACTTCTGCCTTCCTCACTGACAGTGGCTTTTGCTTCATGGTGTTTCCAGCCCCAGCCTAATCACTAACATTATCCTCAAGTGCGTTCAGTGTCCACCCCACATTGTGCACCTGGCTCTTTATTTCAGTACTGCTTCAAACACTGATAAGTGCCTTGTTTTGGAGGCAAACTTGTTTTCTTCTCAGTTTCTGACCCAGAAGTAAATAGGATGGAGCCATGAGAAATACAAGATTAAAAGCACAATGAGGACCAGACGGTGGCACAGTGGTAGAACACAACGCACTGTGAGGCTGAGCCACATAGAAAGGTCCTGGGTTTGCTTCTGGAGACTGTCCTGAGTATGCTGGGTGGATACGTGCCCATGAGCCAGGGCTGGCTGAGGCTAGGGGCGGGTGGCAATGTCAAGACCATGTAAAGTTTTTTTTTTCTTTCAATCTCTTTCTCATGGAAAAATGAATAAACTTAAAAATATACATTACCAGGGGACCAGCAGTTAGCGTAATGGCTATGTTGCTGGACTCCCACGTAGTCGACCGCGGTTTGCGTCCCGGACCCAGTGGCTTAAAACTCACATCAGGCGCCTGTGCGTGCGTGCCCAAGATCCCGAGAGGAGGATGGAGGAGAAGGGATTGCGGCATGGTCATGCCCCCTGGAGGGTGATTTCTCCCTTTCTGTCTTTATGTCTCTCTCTGTCTGGCAAGCGCACACGCCCTATAGCGAAAACCTCTCCAAAAAAAAAAAAAAAAAAAAAAAAAAAAAAAAAAAAATATATATATATATATATATATAATATATATATATATATACACACACACACATTACCATGAATGTGGGAAGATTTGTTCCATCTTTCCGTGCTTTGAATAAGTAGGTATAAGGTAATTGAAGTAAGGCCTGCCATAGTAGAGTGATATTACCAAACCGTTTAGGTACATGACAACTTAGTTATTTGCAAAAACCCATGTGTAATCTTAAAAAATAATTTGAATCATAAGTTTAACCCACCTACTTTGAAAATACAATTGTTCAAAATTTCTTTTTAATCATTGATGCCAGATGTCTCAGGGTCAGTGCACTTTAGAGGATCTATTAACCTCTGACACTAGATTTTGTAGATCAGTTCATGTATTTCCTGGGGAAGAAGGTCTGTGACCATCAGAAGAGTTTACCACTGTTCTCTAGAGGCAAGTCAAGGCAGCTGACCTGTTGGTATTTCCCTCCTCTGCTGGGGAGACGCCCTGCTCTCCCCAGTATTAGGTCTTTCACAGACTAACAGCTATGAAGGCCGGGAAGGTAGGCAAATAAAGGGAAACCCTGGCTCAGCTATTGATAATTCAAAGAAGCGGGCCGCTGCGCTTCTGGTTCTAACATGTCTCCTAAATGGTAGTGCTGTGACCTGAAAGTGTTTATAACTTCTTAGGGATTTGATCTTAATGAACTCCAAGCAGGTTGGTAATGTGTGTGCTTTTTCATGCCGTGCCTCTCTCAGTCCCTTAGTTAGCACTTAGTTCCGTTCCCGGTTACCTTCCCTTTGACAGTTCTTCTTTTGCTTAGATTAGGAAAGTAATCTCAACACTGCATTCATGCTTCCTTTTTATATTAACATTAAATGTCATCTTAACAGAATATATTAGGAATGGTGGGACGGGTAGGACAAACTTTTTGAAGCTAATTTTTCTCTTTCAGCGAAAGTAATTTATTCTTTTTTTTATAGGCCACAAACAAAACAGTAGATGTAAAGAAAATGATGAAAACCTGGACCCTACAGAAAGGATTTCCATTAGTGACTGTTCAAAGGAAAGGAAAAGAACTTTTAATACAACAAGAAAGATTCTTTCTAAATATGAAGGCTGAAATCCAACCTTCAGATGCAAGGTGCATTTCTTTTTTCTTTCTGTGCTGTCTTTTTGCCACCCTCAGGTTGAAATATCTTTAAACGTTTTATTATAAGTTTTTATGAAATCTAACAAGATTCTTTTTCTGGGAATAGTCTGAAAAAAATTCACCTTTCTGCAGCAAAAGAAAAAAAACAACAAAGCATGTGTAACTAACTGAAATACTGGAAAGAGTAATAAGCCCCCAATATGTTCTTGTTACAGCTACCTGTGGCATATTCCATTGTCCTATGTCACTGATGGAAGAAATCATTCAGAATATCAAGCTGTATCATTACTGGACAAGAAATCAGGTTTGGCCATAATTAATGCCTTTCTAACAAGAATTTAGAAATAACGTAATTTAAAAAAAAGAACCCTGGAATTAGAACACTTGAAAATGTTCTATAGATTTAACAAACCATTAAGATAATACAGTGTACTGGGATCAGCAGATGATATAATGATTATGTTCCTGGACTCCCACATGGTTGACCATGGTTTGAGTTTCGGGCCTGGTGACTTGAAACTCACACTGGACACATGTGATGTGTGCCCAAAATCCCAACTGGAGAATGGAGGGGAAGGGATTGTGGCATAGCCATCCCCCCTGGGGGTGATTTCTTGCTTTCTGTCTCTGTCTCTCCAGTGAGTGCACGCATCCTAAAAGTAAAAAATTTCTGATTCCTCATGGCTTCTGCAAAGTAGTCATTTCAGGGTAAAAGAGAAATGAAGAGTTCCTACTGATAATTCAGCCTCCAGCAAACAAGCTAGCGTGATGACTAGAAATCACCGCGGGACCACAAGAAATATTCGGAAGCAAGAAAATACCTCTCCTCCAAGGGAAAAGAATAACTCCTCTTTATCCACAAGCAGTTCAATGGAAATAATGGAAATGTCTGATAAAGAATTTAGAACGTTCATAATGGCGAAGCTAACAGAGATGGAAGAGAAGAGAGACAATGAACTGCAGAAGAGAAAGGAGAAAGAAGTTGATGAGTTCCAGGAGGTGAGGAAATTCTTACAAGATCTAAAAGATGAATTACTTACTTTAAAAAAGAATCAAACGGAACTGTTAGAGATGAAGGCTATAATATACGAAATCAAAAGCTCAATTGAAAGTATTAAAAGCAGACTAGATCATACAGAAAATAGAATCTCAGACGTAGAAGAGAAAATTGCTGGCCTAGAAAAATCCACCACGAAGACTGTGAAAAATGCCCCCCAAAAATTGAGAATAATATACGAGAAGTACTAGATACCATCAAACGTCCAAACATCCAGATAATTAGCATTCCAGAAGGCAAAGAGACACATAAAGGCATTGATAATCTGTTCCATGAAATCCTGCAAGAAAACTTTCCAAACCTAGAGAGGCACTCAAAGATCCAGTCCCAAGAAATACAAAGGGCCCCAAATAGAATCAACCCAAGATCTTCCCCAAGAAGATCTTCTCCAAGACACATTATAGCCAGGTTGACCAAAACCGCAGACAAAGACAAGATACTAAGATTGGCCAGAGAAAAACATCAAGTTACCTACAAAGGAAGGACATCCCATCAGGCTAACAGCAGATCTCTCATTGGAAACAATGCAAGCGAGGAAAGAATGGGAAAATATATTCAAAGTGTTAAGAGAAAAGCAATTTCAGCCAAGAGTACTGTACCCAGCAAGAATATCTTTCATGTGGGAAGAAAAGACAAGAACATTCTCAGATAAACAAAACCTGAAAGAATTTACCAGCACCAGAACAGATCTCCAAGAAGTTCTCAAGAGAGTGCTATATCAGGAAAATTAAATACAGACACACAGAAATAAGAGTTCAAAAACTAAGAAAGTGGCCAACTTAATCGTAGGAACAAGTCTGGAGTTAAATTTTATGTCCCAGAATGTAATCAGGAAAATTGAACCACAACAGAAGATAAAGTATATGAGACTGAATTGGTGAAGTACAATTTTATGACTTTTGACTAAAATATTGCTGATTTTCTTGTAGACTTTGTTATCTGGTTATAAGGATTTGTGTCCTGTCTTGAGATATGGATAGGTTCATGCACCTACCATGTGAACTGAATCCTAACTTGTTTCCTGGCTTTAAGCAAAGTTCCTTAGCATTTCTTTGATTTAAGTTAAAACTGGTTTTCTTAATAATACCAAGGGAACTTGCTATTGAAAGTAGTTATTTAAGAAATTGTGTGATCAATACAATGTGGGGGCGGGGGGGAATGGAAGACAACTGTAGACACCAGAGATAGTGTGAGAAGAGGATGGGAAAGCACAGAGGTTCAGAAATAGGGGGTAAAAAAAAAAAAAATTCTAGAAACTAGAAATGGAAAATTTTTGATAATAATATGCATGATTAAGCCACTATGCAGTATATTCTGGATGGGAAATCACATTTTGTATGCTGTGACGGTGCTTAGGGAAAGAATGTAAATTAAGTTAAAAAAAAGTTTCAGAAAAAAACTAAAACTGTTTTTCTTGAAACTGAAAAAAAAAAAAAAAGAATTAAAAATACCTATTTGATGCCTGCAGTAAGGTATATAGCCCCAGCTAGGTGCTACTTTATAGGATGTTCATTCTACTCACTGAGGCTTATGCCTAAAGTTGGACTTGTGTTCATGGAAATGTATATATCAGCTGTGCTTGCTATGAAAATATTTAGATTAATTAAGATCTTTAGTGACTCAATAAAATGTGGGGTGGAGGAAAGTATAGAAAGCAAACATAGATACCAGAGACAGTGTGGGAGGAGAGTGGGAGATGGCCGAGGGTAAGAGATAGGAAATCAAGGATGGGGAAAAAAAAAAAAAAAAAAAGCAAAACATACAGGAAACAAGAAATGGAAAATTATTTGTTGACGATAACATGTATGTTGATGTGCTTGATTGAGCCAATATACAGTGTACTCTGGATGGAAAAATCTCACTTTGTATGTTGTAATGATGTACAGTGAATGAATGTAAATAAATAAATTTAATTTAAAAAAAAGGACTAACTCAAAAAAAAAGAGTAAAAAATTTCTCTTTAAAAAAGAAAAGATAATACACTGTACTTAAAGTCTAAAGGCATAAAAGAAAGCCTGAAGTCACCTTTTGCTACATTTATTTTTTTAATTAAAAAGAAAGGGGACCAGTGGATGGTGTAATGGTTACATCACTGTACTCCCATGTAGTCAACCGCAGTTCAAGTCCTGGACCCAGTGGCTTAAAACTCATACCAGGCGCATGTGCATACATGCCCAAAATCCCAAGAGGAGAAATGATTGTGGCGTGGCCATCCTCCCTCGGGGGAAATTTCTTATTTTCTGTCTCTTTGTCTCTCTCTATCTCTCTGGCGAGCGATGTATACGTGCCCTATGACAAAAAACTCTCTCTTCCCGAAAAAAAGAAGGGATGAAAATGCAATATAAAAAACCTAAAAAAAAAAAAAAATGAAAATGCAGCAGCATTGGAGCATGAAGAACCAAGACAGCCCTTTTTTGCACATACATTGTTTCTTCTCTTTAAAGAACCTTCATCTTCCCCTTCGCTGATCTACTGCTATTTATCCCTTAGATCTCAGCTTAGCTTTGGCTTGCTCCAGGAAGCTTTCTCTCACCCTGAGACACGTTACATGCCCTACTTATGTGTTTTAATAACAGTCTTTATTTCTCTACTCATAATATAGTGTAAATGCTGATCACTGTGTCTATTCCCATATCAGATATATCCCCCATTGAAGATAATGATTATGCTTAAATGAATCACTTTTGTAAACTCAAAACTCGGTAGGCACAAATGTTTATTACATAAGATTTCAGACTCAATTTCAAACTCAGTATGAAAAAATCCTAGGAAATGAACATTTGAAGTTGGATGGAATGACATCTCCTGTTTCCTCTCATTTGCAAAGATTCTTAGTAAAGAGGATTATGTGATGCGCTGTAATGTAACTGGTTTAATCTGGCTTGAACTGGGCCAGTGTGGGATGAACGCAGTGTCTGTTACTTCTTCCTCTCAACTGTGCTGCTTCCCCCACTGCCCCTGCCAATTCAGGTTTTGAGAGTCCACATTGAAAATATTCTTTCCACATAGACATTCTAAGAACAGTGGGTCATCTTGGTTCCTAATGTTCTAATGAGAATTATTCTTCTTACTGCATTTTCATTTTTTCTATTATCAAAACAAATGTAGCAGAGTGACCTGAGGCTTGCTAGGTCATATGAATTGAATATAGTGTATTATGTTGGTGGTTTGTTAAATCTATAGTACATTTCATATGCTCTAATTCCTGGGGTGCTGGGTTAGTCCTTTAGTGTAACCACGTGTGAGAGTTGTGTTTGGTGGATGTCTTTGCCACTTTTTCCCACATACATGAATTTTGAACAGTCAATATTTGTTGTGCATAAGAAAAACTGAAAGGGGACATTTTTCAGGCTTTGAAATTATACTTAAAGAAGTCTCTGTCTTCTTTCTTCCTCATTCTCTCTCTCTCTCTCTTATCCATATCTTACTCAGGCCTAAGCTAACTTAAAACATTCATGTTTCTTAAAGTATATCATTGTTCCAGAAATATTACTGTGAAACTGAGAAACATGTCATTGAAGGGAAAGGCAGTTGGGCAGAAGGACATATAATTTAAATATTTATCTTATGCCATCTTCTGCTCTTGCCTTTTTCCTCCTTAATTCAGTAATAGGGAAAGAAAGGGATATCAGAGAATGAGGGGGGTGCAGTTCAACTGCTTGATGCTCCCTTTGGAGCAAAGTGCACAGGTTTGTGACTCAGTAGTGAAAATGTGGTGCTTTAATGTTTCTTTGTAAAACGGTAGTTGATTTTCTTATCTCATTGACAAATGATTTTTTAAAATCACTATTAGATTACTTCATCTGGGATTCTGCCATTTAAGATTGAAGTTACTCTTTCTTGCTTCTCAGTGGACTGTGAAAATTGAACTGTTAATCTGTTAATGATTATAATAAATTAAAAGCATATGAAGGTAGCCTCATCTATGTTTGAGCTGCAGGATGTAGTTACCTCCCTTGTGTGCAAAACTATTATGTTTTGAGACCTGTGGTTTTAAAGTCCTCTCTTCTGGGTCATTCCAGGACCAGAGGCTGATATGTTGACTCTTTAAATGACAACTCCCCTCTCTCTTTATGCGTTCTGTCCTGTCATCTCGATGACAGGAATAATTTCAAGCGCACTCCCAGCTGCACTCCTCCTCCTCGCCTTCTGGACTTGGCTAGGTTTACAGCATGGCAAGTTGCTTATCAGCCAAGATATGCTGTATTTCAGTATTTCCTGCGTACTTCCAGTGGAACAATTTCCAATACTTACTCTTTATCTCATCATTTTTGGGGCAAGGGAATCTTGAAGCCCTGTAGCCCTTCTTCCTGAGGCCCTTTTTAAATAAATGATCCATGGGAGATTATGTTTGATAAACTGGGAGTAGCAATATTTTGGGGTTAGCAAATGATAAAGTTAATTTCATCAGTCATAGGTTTGTTAAAAATAGCTCCAACTTAGAACAGCTCTTAATGCCATCGCAAGTATTCCATAGATCTATGCTCTTCTTTGGAAAAAGGAATAAACCCTACTTAATCAATTTGATCATTCCCATTTGTTTCTATTTTTTCTAGAAAAAGAGTCATTAGATAATATGTCCTATTAAGATATGATCGGGGGCCAGCAGATGGCTTAGTATTTACGTCACTGGACTCCCACATGGCCAACCATAGTTCAAATACCAAATCCAGTGACTTGAAACTCACGCCAGGCGTGTATATATGTGTGCCCAAGATCCTGAGAGGAGAAGAGATTGCAGTGTGGCCATCCTCCCCAGGGGTGATTTTTCACTTTCCTCTCACTGTCTCTGTCTCCCACAAGCACACATGCCGTAAGGCAAAAACCTCTTTAAAAAAATGCTTTTTTCATCTTAAACATATTTTGCAGTGTCAATAGAATTGGAGTAACTAAGATCCTAAGAGAATCTGTTAAATTTAAATAATTTGTGCTTTCAAAATTGACAAACCCTAAGGCTGCAGGTAGTAATAAATAATCCTTGAGTTTAAAGCGTATTTCTAAAGCATTTATATACAAAGAATTCTTTACTACAGAATTATAATGATAGTGAAGATTTTACAACAACCTAAATTTTTCAAAATATAAAATTGGTAAGACTGTGGTAGGTCTAGAAATGCAATATTATGAAGAAATTTCAATATCACATATGAAGACAATGGAAAAATGGAGACAGGGATCTGATAAGTGAAAAGGTAGCATAAGAATGAATGCACTTAGACCCACTATGTGAAAGGTTACATCCATTCAAACATGTACGGGAAGAAAAGTGGCAGAAAATATATTACAAAATGCTCTCATTATTTGAGTTTAGATTATTTTTCTTATCTCTACTCTTTTCTCTCGTAATGTAAAAATATGTTAAGAGTATTTGTTACTTTAAAATCATGGGGAAAACTTACCCCATAAATATCTACCAACTTTAGATTAGATTTGAAGCTATTCAATATTTACCATGTCAGTCATTATTTGTTCATTCATTTATTAATTCAACAGGTACTTTTAGAGTACCTCTTAGGTACATTGTTCTAGGGGCTGAGGCATTAACAATAAACAACATGTTAAGCTGATGGAAATTATATTCTACTCTTAAGCCTCAAGATACTTAGAAGCAGGGATCAGCAGGTGGTGTGGTGGTTAAGGCGTTGGACACTCCCACATGGCTGACCATGGTTCAAGTTCTAGACCTGTGGGCTTGCTTTCTCACTTTCCCTGTCTCTCTCTCTGTGTTTCTGGTCAAATTAAAATAAATAAATGAATAAATAAAATTGAATAAATAATTCTTAAAAAAAAAATTAAAAAGATACCTAGAAGCATATTGGGTACTTACATGACATCTACAACTGTTTCCAACTTTAGAGGGCATTTTTTTTTTTTTTTTTTTTTTGAAGATGTTTTTGCTACCGGGCACGTACACTCGCCAGAAAGACAGAGAAAAACAGACAGAAAGTGAGAAATCACCCCCCCCCCCCGCCCCCTGGGGAAATGGCCACACCGCAATCCCTTCTCCTCCGTTCTCCTCACGGAATCTTGGACACACATGCATACGCACCAGGCATGAGTTTAAGCCACCAGGCCCGGGACTCAAACCGCAGTTGACTACATGGGAGTCCCACAACATACAATTACGCCAACTGCTGGTCCCGAGGACTTTCTTGATTAGTAATTTTAAGGATTTTTAAAATTTATATTTAGTGAGTTCTTCATTATTTGCACATTAGCTGAAATAATTGCATGACAATTTTGAACAACTTTCTCAGCATTTATATAGGTAATGGTAGGGCCCTGTAAAAGTACATACTATTTTTCTATTATTTTAAATCAATTATTTCTTATTTGCACCTAATGAAACCTTAAGCCTTTCCTTTTTTTTTTTTTTCTAACTTTGAATTATGTAACTCCTCTAAATGGCTTTGTTTGTTCCGCCTTTGCTAACTTAAAGAAAGACAGGGACCAGCAGTTGGTGTAATGGCTATGTCGCTGGACTCCCATGTAGTCAACCACGGTTCAAGTCCTGGACCCAGTGACTTACACTCATGCTGGGCGTGTGTGCGTGCATGCCCAAGATCCCAAGGGGAGAATGGAGGAGAAGGGATTGCGACGTGGCCATTCCCCCTGGGGGATGATTTCTTGCTTTCTGTCTCTCTGTCTCTCTCTGTCTTTCTGGCGAGTGCACGTGCCCTATAGCAAAAACCTCTCCAAAAAAGGAAAGAAAAAAGAGAGAGACAAAGGCTGAGATGGAACACATTTTTCTTTCTTTCTTTCTTTTTTTAAAGTTCTTGCTGTAGGGCACATGTGGTTGCCTGCATCAGAGGAGTAGGGAATGAGAAATTACCCCTCAGGGAGGATGACCACACTGCAGTCTCTTCTCCGTTCTCCTCTCGGGATTTTGGGCATACACACACATGCACCCAGCATATTCAAGCAGGCACATCCAGGGCTTGAACAGCTTAGTTGACCATGTGGAATTCAGCTGCCTTAACTTCTGTGCTACCTGCTGGTGAGGTAGAACACATTTGATATATTTCTCCCACTGCTTCCTCTGCCATTCATCATACACATGTTCCCTTTCTCTCTCTTCCTCTCCACCAGCCATAATGAACTTGGGACCCAATGCAGTGCATGGATATCACATACACTTTCTCTCTGGGCTTTGAACTGTTAAAGTGTTCCTACTGTACCTTTTCCATTGGCTAACCTCTGTATATTCTGAGGTCTCTTAGAATGATAATTTACATGTCATTTCTTCTATGAAACTTCTCCTGACTGTCCCTTGAACGTGAAACATTTCTTCTATGTTCTTGCAATGGATGTTATATTTTCCTTTTCCATGGATAGCACTTATATGATGTTTAAAAATCCACAAAAACAGAGCCATACCTACCCTGTTAGATGACTTGATCGCTGATGCATAACTTAGAGCCAGGAATACACATTGAATAAATGACTGTTGATGAATGAGTGGTGACCTGCGTTAACATGAAAGTAACTGCACAGGGAGGCAGGCGTTTAGTTTCTTAATTGGATGATTAATTGATTTTGGAACAAACAGCACCATTTAGTTTTTTCCTTGCCCCATTGTCTTCTCTCTTAACCTCATTTTTTGTCTCTGTTAGGTGTCATCAATCTTACAGAAGAAGTGCAGTGGGTTAAAGTCAATGCACACATGACTGGATATTATATTGTACACTATGCAGATGAGGACTGGGATGCACTAATCAAACAATTGAAAAGAAATCCTTACGTTCTGAGTGACAGGGACCGAGCCAACCTCATCAACAACATCTTTGAACTTGCAGGGTACAGTGTACTTGCTTTGAGGTTTTTTATTTGTTTGTTTGTTTGTTGAGCAAGTGGTATTGAAGTATAGAACATTTCAGAAAAACAGAAAGAACTAGTGTGTATTTATTGCCTGGTAGGTACAATTCATTCTGGAGAACTGGGAAGATATAAGAAATGTTCTTTGCCTTAGGGAACTTTATCATTTACTTAGAAACAGCAGCTACAAACATATTGAGCAGTTTAAATAACATCAAACAGGATTTAAGAATAATTCAAGACAAGCTACCAACAAACAACATATGCGTTTTGCTGAATGAAATGATGTAGGAGTTCAGGCTTCTTCTTATTTCTTGAGAGAATTCTTTTCAAGCTGCAGTTGGTTTAAGCGTGATCCTATTAGTGCTTGCCCGCTAAGGATTTGAGGGACATCTCTGACAGCTGGGGCCTCCATATCTGTGTACTGCCTGCCTGCCCAACACCTCATGCATTTATATTGAACATAGAATCCCAAAGCTGAGAATGGCAGTGGCCTCATGTCAAAATATCCTCTGGATAGAGGCCAGCAGGTGGCGCAGAGGTTAAGGTGTTGGACTCCCACATGGCTGACCATGGTTTGAGTTCCAGACCTGGAAGCTTGCTTTATCACTTTCTCTTTCTCTCTCCCTCTCTCTCTGTCTCTCTCCAGTCAACTTAAAAATAATAATAATAACAAATAAAATAAAATAAATAATTCTTTAAAAAAAAAAAAGATATCCTCTCTAGATCCATAGCAATCCTGAAAATACTTGGCTTTCTTTTGATTACTCTTAACCTTCACATTCTTTTTTTTTTAGTGATGTGACCTTATATCATCTCAGCCATCACTACTACAATTTCTAAAAAATGATTTTTAAAATTTATTCTCTGTAAATTCACAGTTTATAACCAGTTTGGCAAACTCCCAACCAACCAACAAGTAAAACAAAATTTTTTTCTAAATACTTTCTATGCTACTCTATCTTCCCTGATAGACATAAATAATTAAATTAAATTAGAACTATTCATCTTTTCTCACCCAATAGTGTTACACTTTTACTGAGTTAGTAGTGACTTACAGCTGCCTTATGGAATGAAAAATGAACCACTGCTTATCTTTTTCTTGAAATGCATCTTTACCCTTGGATCACATGAACTTAATCAAAGATGATAATATTTAGCCTAACTTTACTGAATGACACTCTAAGCTTAATGTTTTGGTCTTCAAGACTCACTATTTAGTCAAAAAGTTTCTCTCTTAGCATTCGTGGAGTTCTTCTGTTTCTCTACATACTGACTTTTCTTGTTCTCTTACCTTTAGCCTGGGCAAGGTTCCTCTTCGGAGAGCCTTTGATTTGATTGATTATCTTGGAAATGAGAACTGTACTGCACCTATCACTGAAGCCCTGTTCCAAACAAACCTCATCTATAACCTCCTTGAAAAACTGGGACACATGAATCTGGCCTCAAGACTGGTGGTAAGTCCAGCTTCTCATGTTGTTACTCGCAGCTCCACTCTTACCTTCAGCCAGTAATGCCCTGGAAAAACAACCAGTTAAATTCTATGTGCTTCATTTTCTTGATTGTAAAATCTTTACTTTGAATCAAAATGTCATGATACGGCCTTGCTTGATTAGAGAATCTCTAGACTTCTGACACAGTTGTGGAAATCACATGAAAAGAAAATTTCTCTCTTCAAATAATTTTATTTTTACCCAGTGAATTCTTGAAATACACCCTTTTGCAAAGTAGATCTCCCCCTTAATTTTCTAGTAGCTATTATGAAATAGCAGCTGTTTGTGTTGAGAACATGCTGTTTAGGGTTCCTTGCTGATAACTATCTAGTGGATAATGATACTTGGTGGATGTAAATTTCTCTGTAAAACACTGAAAGACTCTTGGTGTTGGAGGCTAGTTTATCTTTTTTTTTTTAATGAGAGGTTTTTTGTTGTAAAGCACGTGTGCTTACTGGAGAGACAGAGAAAGACAAAAAAAACAGAAAGCAAGAAATCACCCAGTAGTGGGAATGGCCATGCCACAATCCCTTCTCCATTCTCCTCTCAGGATTTTGGACATGCATTCACATGCACCTGGCATGTTTCAAGGCTCCAGGTCCAGGACTTGAACTGCGGTCTACCCCATGGGAATCCAGCACTTTAACCACTACACCACCTGCTGGCCCCCAGTTTCCCTTTCTTAAAACCGATTGTCTGATCTTAACAGTTATTAGTTTAGACACTTTGGGTATTGAACTATTGACTGAATCTCTAAAAGCTTGGGAGGGTGTGATAAAGTCTTTGCTTTCATTTAATTCTCTGAATATACATATTTTATAAAAACTTTTACCTTCTAAACTAATTAATGGCTTTACAGGGACCCAGGCAAAAGGCAGCTTTCAGGAAAAGGAAGAGAGCATTGGGCCAGGAATTAGAATAAATCTTTTGGTATCCTCAATGATAAAAAGAAGGGATTGATTTAAATCATTTTTTTTTTAAACAATCTTTTTTCTGCCTCTATTTTTGTCCTACTGGGCATCTCCTATGAAGAGTTCTCTCGTCACATGCATCATCCCAGTGGATGGTGGAGGATGCAGGGCCAAGTGATGGCTTGAAAAGCACCCCTCCCCAACAAGTTTCTGTTCTGACCCCAAAGTATCCCATTCATACTCATGAGTGAGATCCTTAAGTTAGATTATTTCTAAGGTTTCTTCTAACGGTACAGTCTTTTTCATTTTCTGTTTCATAAAGCTTTTAACTTGCAGCTTTAATAAAATCAGTGTCTGGAGCATAACCTAGTCTATAATGGTGCTCAGTAAATGTTGCATGAATAAATGAGTAAACCACGCCAGAAACAATGCATTTGAATCAACACTTGGATGCTGTGTTTAACGTGGATAACCTCATTTAATCCTCACACAATGCCAGGATGTCTCTACCCTTATTGGATAAATGAGACTATTAACTTCCCCCAAAGTTACTTACCTAGTAAATTAGAAAACTTATATTAGTTTCACTTCAAAACCTATTCTTTGTGTTAGTTGCTGTTTATTAAATTACCATTCTAGCAGCCTCCTTTCCATGATCTTTATGTTGGAAAAACTTAAAGCCAGCTTTCTTGCAATCATTTTTTTCTCTTTAAAACAGATTTTATATTTGAAAAGTTTGAAAAGCTTATAGACCAAGAATTTTAGGATTAAAATGACAGACCCGCATCTAGTTGTTCTTTTGAAAATCAACCTTTGGCTACCTGGTGCGTGGTAGTTAAGGGGCTGGATCTCACGTGGCCAAGTGCACAGTTTGAGTGCTGGACCCTGAGGCTTGAAAAACGTGCCAGACATGTGTGTGCATGCCCAAAATTTTGAAAGGAGCGAGAAATGGAGGAGAAGGGATTGCAGCATGACCATTCCCCATGAGGGAGGTACTTTCTCACTTTCTATCTCTAGCTCTCTCCCCCATCTTCTCTGTCTTTGGCACATGCACGTGACGTCTGGCAAATTAAAAACAAAGAAAGAGAAAATGAACTTGTTAACTGATAAGGTTTTTTATTCTATATCCAAAAAAAAAAATTTTAGAGGTTTTTGCTATGGAGTGCATGCGCTCACCCAAAAGACAGAGAAAGAGATAGAGAGACAGAAAGCGAGAAATCACCCCCAGGGGGATGGCCAGGCCACAATCCCTTCTCCTCCATTCTCCTCTCGGGATCTCGGGCACACACGTACATGTGCCCGGTGTGAGTTTAAGCCACCAGGTCCGGGACTCGAACTGTGGTTGAGTACATGGGAGTCCAGCGACATAGCCATTACACTAACTACTAGTCCCCAAAATGTTATTAACAGTATCTTTTTTTTTATAGTATATACATGCATTTCCAAGAAGTATACAGACAGCTTTGCTCTTTAGAGCAAACTTAGAATTTAATACAGCTTTTATTATTATTAGAGACTAAACATGTGTTAGCCAGTTGAGGGCATTTATTAGTGGACTTTTGGGCCGTTTGCAGTTTGAAGATATGATGAATAGTAGTGCTATGAATATCCTTACAGAAGTCTTTGGCAAGTATCTGTACATGTTTCTATGGAGTACATGTCTAGAAATTGAATTACTGAGTCCTACCTATGCATAGTTAATAATGTACTAACACCTAGTTTCTCAAAATTGTACAGATTACACTCCCATCAGTAGTATGAGAATTCAGTTGCTCTATATTTTTGCTGACACTTCTAATTCATAGTAAATATTTTTTTTCCTTTTGGCCATTCAAATGAGTGTGTAGTGGTACTGCAAATTTGGCATCAATTTTCGTTTCACTATTGACTAGTGAAAAAGAATATCTTTGACATGTTTACTGACCACTGGATGTTCTCTTGTAAAGTGCTGAAATATTTTACTTACTTTTCTATTATATTTTCTGCCTTTTTCTTACTGAGTTATAAAAGTTCTTTATATATTCTAGATATGAATCATTTGTCAATCATGTGTGAGGCATGGAAATGTGTATAATAAAAAACCTATACATGGATTTCAAATTTATTTTGCAGCAAAATAAACTTATACTTGGGCCAGCCCTGAAACACAAGCAGTTAAGGACTGTACATTGAAAGCCATATCCCATAGCCAGTTACGGCTCAGATCTGGCCTTGGCTGCTTGAAATCATGCCTGGTGTGTGTGTGTATGTATGTGTGTGTCCCCAAATTCCTGACAGGATAGAGGAATGAAGGTCAAAAAAATTGTGGTATGACTATGCCCCATTAAGGAGTGCTTTCTTGCTTTCACATGTGTGTTTTGGCATTTAAAAGAAAAGATAAAGAAAAAACAGGGCGTGGAGGTTAAGGTGCCGAATTCCACATGACTGACTCCACAGGTCAGATCAAGGAGTCAGCAACTTGAAAATCACACCAGGCACATGTACATGCATGCCCAAGATCACCAGAGGAAAACGGAGGAGAAGGGATTATAGCATGCCCGTACTCCCTGGAGGGGTGATTTCTCACTTTCCCTCTCTTCTGCCCCCACTCCCATCTCTGTTGAGTTCCTATAGCAAAAATTAAAAAAAAAAAAAAAAAAAAAAATTATAGTAAAAAATTGGGGGTCCAGCAGATGGAGTAGTGGTTAGGTCACTAGCCTCCCACAAGGCTGATTGAAGTTTGAGTCCCAAGCCCGGTGGCTTGAAACTCATACCAAGGACATGTGCATGCATGCCCAAGATCCCAGGAGGGGATGGAGGAGTAGGGATTGTGGGGTGGTCATCCCCGCTGGAGGGTGATTGCTTACTTTCCCTCTTACTGCCTCTGCCTCTTTCTCTCTCCCTGAGAGCACGTTCCCTAAGGCAAAAACCGCTATAGAAAACAAACAAATAAGTTTAAAAGGCTATATAGGGCATAGGTTTGTTTTTTGTTTGCCATAGGGCAAGTGCACTCACCAGAGAGAAAGACAAGGAGAGAGGGAAAGTGAGAAATCATGGCAAAAGTTGATGGCCACTTCTCAAAAGGAACAAGCCTACCATGCTTTACCTTGAACTTTGGCTTTCTAGCCTCCAGAACTGTGAAAGATGTCTCTCTCCCAGCTACAGGGAAGAATACAAGCAGTCTGCATTTTTTGGTTTGTAGATTATCATTCCCTTCACTGTGTTGACATGGCATTCTCCCTGTGTTTCTCTGCCCAAATTTCCTCTTTCTATGAGAATGCCGGTCAGCAGTTCAGAACCCACCATATTCCAGTGGGACCTTGTCTTAACTTCTTTGCATCTGCAAAGACCTCATTTCCAAAAAGAGTCATGTCCGTAGGTCCCAGGCAGTCACAAATTTGGGGAGAAACACAACTCAATCTAGTATAAGTAGCAATAAATAAGATTAGTGCATGTCATTCACTTTTATCACTATTACGGGACATTTTTTAGTTCTGAATATTCTGTAAGAGGGGCAGATTATCTGCCTACTCTGAACCTGCCTAGCAAGTTAAATTTCATAAAGGCAGAAGCTGTTCTTCCTGCTCCTCTTTCCAGTAACTCTCTTTAGGGCTAGCATTCAGGAAACACTTGCTGCTTACCTCAGTCCATCCCCATTCTGAGACAACAGATGCAGACTCAATTCAAGGAACTAGAACCATGGAGTATTTTCCTGTTGTCATTCGAGTAACTCTCTTCCCACTGCATCCTAATGTGGGTCATTTCTGGTGTTTTAGGCAGGCATGTGTTATTAGGTACATACTTCAGGGTGGGATACAGGGGGCTTATGGGTAGAGGACAAAGGCAGGCAGTTCAGTATGTTTGCAAGATCAAGGCCCTTTACACTGTTAGCTACAAGCCAATTCTCCAGAGGTCTTTATGTTGTTAGCTAAAAGCCAAGTCAGCTTTAGTTCATCAAGAGAGAACCTGTCTCTTTAAAATTCTTATTCTAATCTTAGGGCATTCTAGCAGCATCAAAACTCTCAGACTGGGGGCCAGCAGGTGGTGTAGTGATTAAAGCGCTGGATGTACCCACATGGCTGACCACAGTTCGAGTCCTGGGATCTGTTGACCTGCTTTCTAACTTTCTCTCTCTCTATGGTCAAATTAAAATAAATGAATGAATAAATAAATTAAATAATTCTTAAAAAAAAAAAACTCAAATTGTGGACAGCAGGTGGCGTAGTGCTTAAGGGGCTGGACTCACATGGCCAACTGTGGTTTAAGTCACAGACTCAGTAGCTTAAAACTCACACCAGGCCCTGTGTGGGTGCCCAAAGTCCTGAAAGGAGAATGGAGGAGAAAGGATTGCAGAGTGATCATGCCGCCCAGGGAGTGGTTGCTTACTTTCTCTCTGTCTCTATGGCAAGCACACTTGCCCTATAGCAAAAATCTCTCTAAAACAACAGCAATAAACTCTCAAAGTATGAATTCTGAGTTCTTAGACCCAGAATGCATTAACGTTTAAGACTGATGTCTAACAGCATCGTAACCAAAGCCCCTCTTGGCCATTTTGTTATGTGGCCTGCTTGTGACGTGGGCCACATTTCGTGATGAATGCTGTGAATGTTGCAGGGGTAGATTCTGGAGGCACATTTGGATTTTGTCAAATTGTTCCCATTAGATGTTAACATCTGATCCTAGCCATATTCCTGTCGTATGACGTACAGACCTGTCGTTCTGGACATACGAGGCATTGGTGGGATAAACCTTTAGCAATAAAAACTGACATTTCACTTTTAAGAAACTCTGTTGACCCCAGAAAGAACTCCCTGGGCATATCAGTGTAAAATTAAAGCAGTAAATCTACATGTACCCCGTAACGTAGTGCCACATCCTTCCCTGCCTGTTTTATTTTTAAAATCATTTTGTGTGATTGTTGTTGTTGTCATTTATTGCATATCCAGTGTTTATAGCTTACATAACCCATCAACTTATTCCCTTTCCTCATTTACCATTTTCACTTTCTGAAAATGAAGGTTAGATTCTATTGTTTAATGAGCTTAAATAAAAAATAATAATAATTTGAAGAAATAGGTTTTATTTTATTTCTAAAGAACACATGCTATGCTTCATTATTATAACCTGAATTATTTGTAAATTTATCATATTTTACAATAGCAGGATTCTTTGAAAAGTAGACTTTTTAATTAAATCTTTTGCTCTGGGGACCAGCAGTTAGTGTAGTGGCTATGTCGCTGAACTCCCATGTAGTCGACCGTGGTTCAAGTCCCGGACCCAGTGGTTTCAACTCATGCTGGGCTCTTGTGCATGCATGCCCAAGATTCTGAGAGGATAATGGAGAAGAAGGGATTGCAGCACTGCCATCCCCCCGGGGGGGTGATTTCTCACTTTCTGTCTCCCTGTCTCTCTCTGTCCTTCTAGCGAGCGCACGCGCCCTAAAAAAAAAATCTTTTGCTCTGTTATAATTAGAAATTTATTTAAAATCCATGATATTTATTAAAATCTCATAGTATGAGAATTCCTTTTTATGACTTGGTGCAAAGATTAACAAACTAAACTGCACTCTGTAATTCCAGTGGTGTAACTTCCTTAGCAGGAGTTAACCTCAACATCTTCCAGGGTCAGATTTTCTTTGCTTCTAGTGCTTTAAACACATTCCCCCCCCCCACCGCCCCCACTGGCTCTTTTGTTCTAGGAAACTCTCAATAAGCATCGCATTGTTCTCTGATGAGCTTTTTTAAACAGAATTTCAAGCATGTAATTTTATTCCCCCCTTATTTGTCTTTTTTTTCTATTTGTCAGTTATGCGTAGTTTTCAGTTTTCCTCATTCGCAGTCATCGGGGTCAGTTTGCTAGGCAGATGCTGTCAGGGACTCAGGCCAGTGAAAGACGCACTTGCTTGTGCAGCCAGCCACAGCCGGTGGGGTGCTCTGTGAAGAAGATGAACTGAGTTACAGGGGTTAAGAATTCTGTCTGTGGTCAGTCTGTGGTTCTTGATTCCTTGAGTGAGACACGGTAGTTAATGGTGGTGGCAAGGAAGTGCCACTGGGAAGAAAGCCACTGAGACCGAGATGCCTGAGAGCGGGCGGCGTCTGTTTCGTATTAGAGTGTTTGTTCCTCCCAGTGGCATTCAGAAATGCATATTTCATAGGATGCTTTTTTTAAGCCCCATGTGTCTTTCCTCCTCTCCATGTACAACAACTTGCAATATGGAACTACTTCCATATAAAGAGCTTTTATGCTTTTGTTATACAGAGTTTTTTTTTTTTTTTTTTTTAATGTATTCATTGGTTCCTTCATACCACCAGTGTCCATGTAACATCCCACTCAGAGGTGACTGTAATGGGACTAGATAGTAAACGGGGGATATTATACTTATGTAGAAGAATGTTCTCATTTCTGAGAGTTGCATGCTTAAGTGTTTATTAATGAAATATTATGTATATTATCTAGTTTCACATAGTTCAACTGAAACTAGAAGAAAACTGTGTATTTATGTGTGCATTGCATATACACAGAAACGAAGCCAATAAGAGCATTAAAAACTAAAGAATTCTTGGGCCTGCCAGGTGCCATGATGTGCCTGGATCCCACATGGCAGACTGTGTAGTTTGAATCCCAGACCCAGCGGATTGAGAAGCACACAGGGTGTGTGTGCACACGTGTGCCCATGTGTACCTAAGATATCAAAAGGAAAAAGAAGGGCTTGCTTCATGGTCATTTTCCCTGGGGAGTCCTTTCTCACTTTCCCTGTCTATCTCTTTGTTTCTCTCTGGTGAACATGTACTCCTATAGCAAATTTTTTAAAAATAGAAATAAACAAAGGAACAAACCTGATGAATTCTAGATGGGTATTCATCATACTATTCTTGCCTATTTTCTGTAGGTTTTAAAACATTTTAAATGAAAAGGAGATAATGTGAACTGAACGATGATTCTTCAGGCAGGCCTCATTTTCTTGGTAATTTAGTTAAATTGCTACCGCATCAAACTAATTGATATGTTAAATATACCTTTAGTATTTCATTCAGAAATGTTTAAACATTAACTATCAGCAAATAAGTGTATTTTTCTTTCATTGCTTCATGCTGTTTATGAATTCTAATGTCACAAGGACCAGAAGTTCCGACTTTCTTCCATGATTATAAATGATGCTTTTTTGGCAGGAAAATCACTTTTATCTGAGAACACACAGAATAAAGGTTTTCTACTGCATAAAAGTTACCAGTTCTTTCTAATTGTTTCCTAAAAATCCCTCTTGGCAGTAGCAGTCTTAGACATATCCTTTGTTGTTAAATGGTTTTGTTCCAGCTGTATATGGGGCTCATATATCAGCTGATATTTATTGAGTAATACCTGTGCCTTTTTTCTCCTTGAGTAAATGTTAGGAAAAAGAGATCGAGTTGTTTTGACTTTTCTGATTGTCCCAGTGATGATTATTCCATTATTATCTATTTTGTCTGTCTAGGCCAGGGTATTCAAATTGCTTCAAAACCAAATCCAACAACAAACTTGGACTGATGAGGGCACCCCATCTATGCGAGAGCTTCGGTCAGTCTTGCTAGAATTCGCTTGCACCCACAGCCTGGAGAACTGCAGGTCGTCTGCCATGAAGCTGTTTGACGAGTGGGTGGCATCGAATGGGACACGGAGGTAAAGTGTGTTCTTCTCAGATGTACCCCTTCCTCTTCTTAGCCTCACACCATATACCAAAGCTGGGATCTTCTCATCCTGAGCCATAAATGTTACAAAACTGAGTGTTAATGTAGGTGAACCCCATGCACCTGTACTCTCAAGCAAGAGTTTTTAAAAATGTGGTAGAGGGCATGATGGAATGCCCTCCCCCTACCACCATGGCAAAAATATGGTAGAATACACATAACATAAAATTTACCATCTATGGCTTTTTAGAGTACAGTTCAGTAGTGGTAAGTATATTCTCATTGCTGTGCACTTACTTCCAGAACATTTTCATCTTGCAAAACTATAACTGGACCCATTAAAAACTCTTCACTTCCTCCTTCAGCCCTTGGTAACTTCTGTTCTACGTGCTGTTTCTGTAAGTTGCCTACACTAGATCCTTCACGTGAAACCGCACAGCATTTGTCTTTTTGTGACTGGCTTCTTTCATTTAGCATAACGTCTTCAAGACACATCCATGTTGTAGCATGTATCGTAATCTCCTTCCCTTTTAAGGCTGAATAATATTCTACTGTATGTATAGGTTACATTTTGTTTATTCATTCATTCACGGATAGAGCTTTGGATTATTTCTACCTTTTGGGTGTTACGAATAATGCTGCCATGAACATGGGTGTACAAATAGCTCTTAGAGACCCTGCTTTCAATTCTTTTGGATATCTATTCTCAGATGTTGTTGCTGGATCATTCTATTTTAATTTTCTGAGGAACTTCTATGTTGTTTTCCATAGCAACCATACCACTTTTCATTACTACCAGCAGTGCACAGTCATTCTAGTTTTTCACATTCCTTGCCAACACTTGTTATTTTCTGTTTGTGTATTTGTTTGTTTGTTTATAGCAACCAGTCAGAATGGGTGTGAGATGACAAGCAAGTCTCTTTAGTTCAGGAATGAAACATGGCAGGGGGAGTTAGCAGTTTGCAGAAATGTTTGCGATAATCAGTTTTCCCAGGTTCCTACTGGGCATTACGGAGAGACCATTCAGGCATCAGATAGTGAGTTGGGTGGGGCCTCTGGATAACCTTTTGAAGTCTTTCCCAGCTCTGAGATCTTGAAAAAGAGAGCAGACCATGTTTCTTCTCCTCTTCTCACACCTGCTAAATTTCTACCATAGAACTATTGCACTGTATCGTAATGTCCATATTTATTCTGTGCTTTGTGGTAGCTTGTGAGTTCCTGGAAGGTAGGAAATATTTTCTTCCTTTCCCTGGAAGGTAGGAAATATCTTCTTCCTTTCCCCAGTGTCCAGCCAGTTGCCTGCCTAGTTCTTTGTGAGTGCTCGGTGAAGAATTATTGTATTAGATTGAACTGTTGCTTTTCATAGTCATTCTACTAGAAGAGGAGTCACTGAATTAACTTTACTCTTGACCCAATTGTGTAGTTAAAATTTTGGTAATTATTCCTTTTCCTGACGGTCAACACACCACTGCCACCAGTCAGCCTTTCTATTAAGAATTTTTTCTTCTTGTTCTCATGTTTGATCTCTTCTCTTACAGCCTACCTACTGATGTTATGACTACTGTGTTCAAAGTTGGAGCAAAAACTGAGAAAGGCTGGACATTCCTTTTAAGCAAGTACATCACTTTAGTCTCTGAAGCAGAGAAGAACAAAATACTTGAAGCTCTTGCAAGCTCAGAGGATGTACGGAAGCTTTTCTGGTATGAAACTACCCAAGATATATGATCTATATGAAAGCACCATGCTCTCAGGACAGGAGCTCAGTTTCTTTGAGATCTCCCCTTTTCTCCTTTATTTTTCATAGGCTAAACCTGACTTGGACAGTGTGGTGTGGTGCATGCCTGGGCTGGCCTTCATCCTGGGGATTGAACTATTACAGACAGGCAGACTGTGCCTTGCCCAAAAAGCTGTTCATTGGGAGATGGCCGGAGTCACAGCTGCTCCTGCTCCCTGCCCGAGAGTGTATTCCTCTCCTGACATGTTGTCTTGTCCTCCACACATAGTGCTTCATTCTCTGGCGCCAAGGCATTGCTCTGTCCATTCTGTCTTTTTGAAAATGTAGGCACTTCAGGAAAAGATAACATAAAACCTTATAGGTTCTATGAACTTCTTGTGAATTTGTCCGACTTTTCCTTTCTGTTGTCTAGCTGATGAAGGCCCAGAAATGGGAATTGCACATGGATAAAAGAAGGGCACTAAGCAGGGCCTTCTGGCAAAAGAACAGGAGCCGCAGGGTAAAGGAGTTCTGGGGCACCAAGGGAAAGACAGCGGTGTCTGGTGCCTCAGAATCGGAAGGTGGAAGTCACGCCAGGAAGCGTGGATCTTACTGCTTCTATGCTCGGAGACAGTTTTGCTCAGGAAAATTCTCATCCTGTCTGGAAATATCCTCAGCACCTAACTTCCCAAAAGATACACTGCAAATAGGGTTGTTTTTTTAAAGTAAAATAGGGAAAGTAAAGCAAATAGAGAACTTCTGTTTGTTTGTTTTTGAAATTACACAAGTGATATACTGACATATTCCCATCATGAAGTATGCAAACAATCCCTAAGAATCTGAAATAAAATCCACATATCTCTCCTGGATCCTTCACTTCCATTCTTATTTTCTCTTCTCTGCTAACTGTCAGTTCTGTGGGGGTAGACATACACACGCATGCACGCCCCCCCACACACACAAATGCAGGATCTTCAACAAGTTCATGGAAAAACTATGCATGAATTTCAAATATTTTTGCATCACAGTAAATTCCTATTGTAATCCCATTTTTCCACATACTTTCTGAAGTCGCTTTGTGCGTACATACATACATTTACATGTATGTTTAGCCACACGTTTTAAATGTAGGTGAGTACTGCACCCAGGGTTTTGTGACATTATTTTCCATGAATGATTAGTCTTTGAGATCCCCACCTCACATCCAGACACCTACTTCATTTGTTCCTCTGGCTTCCTAGTACCCCACTGTGTGGCTCTGTCATAACTGGATAACCCTCACGTCTTGTTGGGCATTTGAGTCCTTGCCCCCTGTAAATATAACTGCAATCTTTCTGGGGCGTGTGTGTTTTCATTGGTATAAGCGAATAGTTTAGCACAGGAGATAAAAGCTGCTTACATTCAGATGCCGGGCTTTGGTATTTATTAGCTGTGTAACTGTGGAGCAGTTACCTAACCTCAGTTTCTTTAACTATCAGATGGAAATAAGTAATAAAGACCTACTTCATAGCGTGTTATGTCAAGGACCTGGAATGTTCTAGGATATAGTATCACTACATGTTAAGTGTTAACATTAAAGAATATATTCTATAGTGTATTTCAAATAATTCTAATGCCCCAGTTTAAAAGTAGTAACACAATATACTTGCCTACTCATATCAAATAAGATTTTTACCAGAAAAATACCAGTCTCCAGAATTGTAATAAACTCTATCAGAACTTATTTCCTAAATGTCCAACACTATTATTATGTGACAATTTTTTAGTCCATTTTGCCGCTAATAACAGAAATACCTGAGCCTAAGTGATTTATTGGGTTGTCAGGAAAGTCATGACCCATTTTGAAAGGAAGACAGACAAATACATCATGACTTTTCCAACAACTCAATATAAACAATGAAGGTTTATTTAGCTCATGGTTTTGGAGGTCTAAGGACACAGGGCCACGTCTGGTGAGCGTCTTCTTGGTGAGGGCTCTGTGCTGAGTCTTGAGGCAGTGCAGGGTGTCGCATGGTGAGAGCACATGTGTCTGTGTCTCTGTCTTTCCTTCTCCTTATAAACCACCAGAATTCAATTGTAGGGCTCCACCTTGATAACCTTAATCTTGTTCAAAAGGAAAAAAACCTCACCTCTTAATCCATGGTTGGATTCAGCTTTTGCCCTTTTAGCGCTATCACATGAATTTTCGGGAGACAGATTCAAACCATTGCAACCAGTATTTATAATTGTCTATCTCGGTGAGTTCTTCCTTCACTTAGAAAAGGGTAACAAGGACTGGTAGGTGGCATGCCGATTGAGGCGCTGGACTCCCACCTGGCCAACCACAGTTCCAGTCCTGGCCCTAGTGGCTTGCTTTTTCACTTTCCCTCTCTCTCTCACTCTGTCTCATTCTGGTCAAATTTAAAAACTGATAATAATAAATAAAGTTGAAAAGATAATTTTTATTTTGGAGAGGTTTTTGCTATAGGGCACATGCACTCGCCAGAAAGACAGAGAGAGACAGAGAGACAGAAAGCAAGAACTCACCCCCCCCCCCCGGGGTGGGGGATGGCCATGCCACAATCCCTTCTCCTCCTTTCTCCTCTCGGGATCTTGGGCACGCACATACACGCACCCAGCATGAGTTTAAGCCACCAGGTCCGGGACTCGAACTGTAGTTGACTACATGGAAGTCCAGCAACATAGCCATTACGCTAACTGCTGGTCCCAAAAAGATAATTGTTAAAAAAAGAAAAGTGACCAATTTTAAATGTATAGATCTATGTTTGACTAACCCAGCACTTATTTCCCTTGAATCATTACAGAGCTTTAATTAAGAGACCATACTCATTTAAGTTCAGTTATTGCTTCTTCATGAATAATTATTTTGGAGGCTAAATTTGCCTTTGCTCTTCAGGTTAATGAAAAGCAGCCTTGATGGAGATACCATCCGAACACAAAAGCTGTCATTTATCATTAGAACGGTGGGCCACCATTTTCCTGGACACTTACTGGCTTGGGATTTTGTCAAGGAGAACTGGAATAAGCTTGTACAAAAGTAAGTTTCTCAGAGAATTTCTAGCTTTTTCTCAGGCTCTGCATTTGAAAAAAAAAACAGCTTCCAGTGCTGTGTTGTTTCACAGAGTTATGATCAGCTGTGAGAGGGAAACTGTCCCTGTGAGAGAGTTTGACTGAACCACCCAGAAATGTTCACATTTGTAAACATAATCCTGTAGCCCGAGTCATTGAACAGTAGTGTTCCATTCAAGTATAAATTGCCCTCGGCCATGCTCCACACCAGGTCACTTAGCTCAGTATGGCCTCAGACCATTTCAGGATTACTGTTTAGTTACATGGGCTGGAAAATACCTCTTGCTTGCCAAGGCATCGGTTAAGAGCTCCCACCTCACTGGATAGCACATGTAGGTTTCTTTCTCCCTTTTAAAGCAATAATGATATTTCTGGGTATAGCATGTGATTTTAAAGAGAGTAAATGGATTAAAAAATTATCTGGATATCCTGAATGCCTCACATTTTCGGCCCATTTTTCTTCCCACTGGCAGTGAACATGTATAGGACAAGCCCTGGTTTCTTTGTGTCCAACTCCCTGGAGTAGGCCTCTTGTCCTCTCTGCTGTTGGCAAGAAAGCATTTACTTATCAGAGCTTTGCTTACCAGCAACCGCTTCATGGTCTACTCATATGTTTGTTCCTTCAGGTTCCATCTGGGCTCCTATACCATGCAAAGCATTGTTGCTGGATCGACTCACCTGTTTTCAACAAAGGCACATTTGTCTGAGGTTGGTTATAGAAAACACCCAAGGAGAAACTAGGGAACCGTTTCCCCCATGCTACTCAGCTTAAGTGATTCAGTAGCTTTTCATGCTAAGCCCTGTCCCTTCTCTCTGCCTTCATCTGTGCTAATAATTGTGACTGAGATTACTTCTAGAGGTTAGGGTATATGGCAGTGAGGAAGAATTCCAATTCCATTCTCTAGTATTCCCTTGTCTCCCTGGAAGAGATACAAATAATTTAAGTGGCAATAAAACTGTTCTGAAGAAGTCTATTCAAAGAGTGAACTTATAACACCAAACCTAACTTTAGACTCAACCTTATTTATTGTTACTTAGACTTTCTTTCTTCTATTTCAAGTTAGAAAAATTCAAACTTGTAGCATTAAGAATTTATTTATTTCAGAGAGATTTTTGCTATAGGGTGCATGTTCCTGCTGGAGAGACAGAGAAAGTGGGAAATCAACCCCCAGGGGGGATGGACATAGCACAGGTCCTTCTCTTTCATTCTCCTCAGGATTTGGGGCATGCACGCACACATGCCCAGCAAGAATTTCATGCCACTGTGTCCAGGACTCAAGCTGTAGTTAACCACATGGGAGTCCAGCACCTTAACCACCATGCAACCTCCTGGCTTCTAAAATAATTTATTTTAAAAATTACTTTTGATAACACTGTACTTGGTCAGGAACTCCACGTGAATGTATGAAAGTCTACTGCTTTTAAGATGTCAGCACAGCTGTCACTCAGTTAAAGCTAACTTTAAAAGGCTAGTCAGAGTTACCTGAGCCTTACTGTCCCTTTCTCCTTTTGAAATACTTTTGTGTGAAACCTCCAGGTCCAGGCCTTCTTTGAAAACCTGTCCGAGGCAACCTTCCGGCTCCGTTGCGTCCAGGAGGCTTTGGAAGTCATTCAGCTAAATATCCAGTGGGTGGAGAAGAACCTGGAAACGCTGACCTTCTGGCTGTAGCATGCACAACCGCACCTCATTCCGTTGCCCGTTCAGAGAGCTTTGTAAACCTGGGCTCTGCTGCTTTTGCGAAACCGGAGGTGAAACCAGGATCGCTGCCAAGTTGTTTGCACTCGTAGGAGTTCTAGTTAGCTCAGGGCCCGACTGTATTTTTCATCTGTCTTTTCTGAAATATCTTTGGGCAGTATGCAGTTATTTATTACCAAATTATAATCACCTCCATGCCAACCATCTACAAAAACAATGAGCAACTTTTGTACTTTGAAGATATATAAATGAGGGGGGTCTGTTTTGGAACTTTGTTCTGTCTCTCGGTATCTGGAAAGTTACTGTCACAGTAAAGCAAGGAGAGGTCTTCCCTAAGAGTCACCATGTTTGCAGGCTGCTGAGTGGTCAGCGTTTGTTGTTCCCTGTTGGTGGCGGTTACTGGTGCGTGGCACAAAGGTAGCTACGCAGAGTGTGGGGACGAAGATGATGAACCATGCAGTTGTAGAGACCTGACCTCAGGTGTGCAGATCTACTTCAGTTTGGGGTTCCAATTAACTCTTATTTTCTGAAAAAAGAAAAAAAGTTTAATATCTGTAACTATTGTATTTTTTTCCTGCAGAATAGCCAGGTGCTACAGATTTTTAAATTTCTGTTGTATTGAAAAGCTAAATAACAAGGCCAAAAGGTTAAATTTTCCAAATATCTAACACTTTATTATTTATCTTTCATAACATACCCATAGGAAATGGTTCCAAACCGAGTTAGCTTTCCTCACGATTATTTCTCTCACGGACGCCAATATTCCCCGGATCTGTACACCACCATCGCTTCCTGCCACCGTACCTTCTGTCATAGTGAAGTGCTCCTGCACTTGGGCGAGCATTTTGTTCACACTGGTGTTCCTCACCATGACTTACCACTGTTACTGAGAGTGCAACTTGTTTTAGTTGCCTTTTGGCACTGAAGAGCATAGACACTTCCTCTCTGAATCATGCCCATGTGTGGATTTTCATTTTATATGGTAGAGTAGCATAGTAGAAGTATATTTTAAAATAGGACCTTTGTGAAAATGAACATTTTTATTTGAAGTTCACCATAGTACCTTAAAGGAACAAAGAGAATGTGGCATAGGAGTAACTTGAACTCATGTTTAACATGGTGGGCTTTGAGTGGTTTCCACTCTCAAAAACAATACTTTTCTTTAGTTGAGAAATCATAGGTTTTTCTTTTACTGTGGCCAAACTAACATTAAAAGAAATGGCCGAAGAAAGAGAGGAAGAAAAATGAGGGTGGATATTCAAAACTGTATGGCATTTTTACTCCTAAAGGAGAAATACTGTACTTGAATTTTTCGAGCTATGCAGACTTTTACCCAGATTGTTGTGTTTCTTTGATTCTAAGGAGAAAAGCTTTCTTCCTAATAATTCTTGAGAATTTTATATTTTGTTTGAAAACAGCTTTTGTGTACATAAAAAGAGTAGTTAACCCATTTATGAGCACTTAAAACACTCCACAGATCAGACAGTGGAATAGGTCACCTCTTTTTATTCAGCAGGTGTAAAGTTGCAGTATGTGGGATTGTGTATAAAATTATATTTTATTTTGTAAAAATATTTTTATAAACAAAATTTAAGAGGCTGGCAAGCTAAAAGGTATCCTTCTTTAATCCTAGTATGTTTTTCCCCAGTTTAATCTTTTTCTGAATATTTTTCTCTCTGTTTTAGAGTAGAAACTATTATATCCTGAGAATTGGAGAATCTTCTAAAGATGTATTATTGAAACTGGGATCCTTGTAGGGCTTAGTCCTCTTGTGATTTGATAAATGAATGATAATTTAGTTGATACTGAAAGTTAATGTTTTTTTATATTTTTAGAGTGAAAGAAAAATCCTCAACTTTCGATGGGTTTTTTGTTGCTGGTTTCTTACCATGTTGTATTAGGATTTCCACTTTGATACAGAGTTTAAATTTTGCTACTTCTCAAAGTCAGTTAAGATTCTTCAGTTTTACCTGCCTACCTTGACATGGTCCTACGAAGTGTGTTAACTCCGCATATGGCAAATCTTGTCTGTACTCATTTCATTTACTTTAGCCATGACTGCACATATTGGGGCGTGCTGGGTAGGGGATGTGGTTATACGTAAAACTTTATCAAAACGTGGGCTAAAAAAGACGAACCTCATGACCCATTGCTCTCTTTCTACTCAAGGACCACATTCCTGTGGTTCCACATCCATCATATTTGCAGCTTTATTTTGTTTCACCCCGTTATTTGTAGTGACAGTTGGCCTCCGCTTAGTTTTTCCCACAGAATCACCTGATGTTTAATGTCATGCTAACTCATCTATGTGTGGCTCGTAAAACTTGTAAGTCTGGAATGTAAGGCTAAATAAAGAGAGAGAGCTTTTGGGATAACAGGTACAATGGAAGCTGTTGAAAACATTGTTTCTCCCAGAAGTAGCCACTGTATTTTTGAGCACTCAGACTGAAGCACAGAAGTCACGGCATGCTCTTCTATATAAGCACACGATTCACGACACGCTGACTCTGTACTTATGGAAAAAGTGTTCTAGTCACCACAGAGAGATGATTTACTTAAATGTCATATAAAAGGCACATGATGCTAGATTATTAAGAAAGGTAGAAGTGGAAATCTAGAGTTGTGGAAAAACGATGTATGCTCGAGAGATCTGAAAGTAGAAGTTGGAGGACTCCAGTTGGTTTTGTTCATGTGAAGTGATAGAGATAGAGTGAACTGCAGGTAGCGTCAGCTTCCACCATAAGTTCAAGCCTTCCTCCTTCTCGTCTGAGTTAAGCCCATTTAAATGACGTTGTGTTGTTTGTCATTGCTTCCATGTTCGTGAACCTTCTTACTAGCACTGGTTCTACTTGACTCCAGTTTTCTTTGCCGTCTGTGTTTTCGTTTTTTGAGACTGTAGCCACTGCAGGAACGAAGTGTCATCAGAAGAGTCCTGGGCATAGAAAGCAAACTGAGCTGCGTCAGCCTTCCTGGGTACCAGAATTAATCCTTTCTGAATATCGAGAAGTAGGAAACTGGCATAAAGGCTGTGTTTGTTGGATTCCCGCTAGACTGTTCCTGATTTTAAGAGTCCGCAAACCAAAGCATCTGGAGCTAGCATCTGCAGTCAGATTGTTGAATATTCACAATACCCCTTTGTGTTCGTGGGCTACAGGGAAGGCGTGTCCATCTCGGATGAGTCAACCCAACGGATAGCAGTTCCGGGGCAGAACTGGGAAACCACCTGGATTTTACTGTGTAGGCCTCCTAGCCTCGCTAGCCCTGGAGGTTGTAGGTGTGATAAGGCTCTGCTTCAGACCTTTGTCTTCGTTGCTTTTGTACTTGCTGCAATTAATTCCCTTTAAAGAACTTCTTCCTCCCTACCTCCTGTTTGTACTTTTAAAAGCAAAAGTATCTATTTTGTTGGTTTTTATATTCTTTTGTGTTTTATTCTTTGCATTGGCAAATAGGTACCTAATGGAAAGAGGTCTGAAAATACAATCTCTTCTCCCTTTGCCGTGTTGCCTGCATGGGCAATAGTGAGTTGGAATAGTTGGTTGTTTTCTTTGGGTGGTTTTTGAGGAATATATACTTCATGTATTTTTGATATGTTTTTGTTCTTTGATTTTGTGTATTTTTGTCCCGATGAAAGTGACATATCATCCTGCGTGGACAACAGCCACAGAATCGTTACTTGGTTTCCTTTTTTGGAAGGAGGTAGTGATTGGGAGGAGGGCTGTGTTCTTTGTGAAGAGTCTGTACAGATGGCCTTGCTGCTATTTGGTGAGTGATGTTTCACCTAGACTCCACTCGTCCTTCTTGTGGACACAGAGTAAACCATGGAGGTCCAGAAGTGTGGCGAATGTCCTACTTACCCTCTCCCTGTTGCCCGTATGCACCATAGCAGACGTGGCCATTGTAGTTGCTGGTGTTTTGACCTCGTCTTGGGGTCTGGGTTTGTATATCTTTCAAATGTATGTAAATGTCATGCTACTTTTTTATGTTCCATTTTATACTCTTTTTTTTTTTTTGGCATGGATGTATATATTAATAAAAACTGAGGTTCAGAGTATGACAAATCTCTTTTCCCTTTCCCTTATTGCCTCTTTAGGCAATAGCTAGTGGTTTGTTTCATTTTGGGGTGTGGAACAGCGCGGGGTATGCACTTAATGTATATAAATAGACTTGTACTACATCGTATCAGTGATTCATTTAGTCCTGTGTCGTCCTCACGCACAGGAAGGTACTTAATGAAACACGGGGGTGGGTGTGTAGAGCCAGCTCCTTTATCTTCCCTGTCCTTTACTGCCTGTGTCTCGTAGCTACGGAGTAACTGGTCAGAGGGAGTGCTGGGGGACAGAAGAGGGAAGGGGAAGGCAGGGAAATGTACTTAGTGTATATACATGTCCTCACTACTGTATTGTATCCATTCACCGGGCCCAGACTGGAGGCCTCGGTGGACCACAGAGTTCCGGATGTATAACAATCTCCTCTTCTCCCTTTCCCTCATTGCCTGGTGGGCAATACTTTTAGCGTAGTTTGGGGTTTTGTTTTTAGTTTAGGTTTTTTTTTTTTTTTTTGGTAGGGGAGATAAAGTAGTTTCAGGGTAAGGGCAGAAACTTTTTAAATGTATATAAATGTTTTTGCTACTTTGTTACTTTTTTTTACGTTGTCTTTTACATGGATCTGTGAGGAAAACGCAGGTTCTGTCTCCAGTTCGCCTCCTCCCTGCCCTTTCTTTGTCTGCGTGGGGAGTGTCTAGTAGAGTAGCAGATCCATTTCGAGGGTCTCTTTGTGGTATTGGGGTGTATGCTTTTTAAGTGTATGCACACGTTTGACTTCTCTGTGGTGGTTTACGGGGAGCCCCATCCATCACGTGGCCACACAGGTCCTGATGAACCAGGGAACTCTGAATGTGTGGCTGTCTCCTCGTTCCTTTCCCTTTTTATCTATATGGCAATAATTTTAAAGTAGTTTGAATTTTTAGTAGTTCTGGGGTTGGGGGAGGGCTAAGGGCTCTATGTACTTTTTAAAAAATGTATATACAGTTTTCGTTACTGCGTCGTGCTCTCTCCTCACGTGCCCAGTCCTCCCCGGACAGACTGGTACCCAGTGGACACGGTGTCCGGATGTGCGAAAAGCTCCTCTTCGCCCTCCCTTACTGCCTCTGCGGGCAACAGCTGCAGTGTAGCCCAGGTGGTGCTTCTTATTCTATCCCTGACCCCCCCAGAAGAGTCGGGGTGTATACTTTTAAAAATGTATGTAAATGTTTTTTGCTCATCTTGTGTGTGTGTGTGTGTGTGTGTGTGTGTGTGTGTAATCTCATTGTGTACCTAGACCTTTCCATGATTCTTAGGTGCATAATGAAAACTGAGGTTCATTCTATGAAAAAATCTCCCTTTCCCCTTCCCTTATTGCCTGTCCAGGCAATGGCTAGTAGAGTAGCTGTTTCGGTATTTCTGGCAGGGTGTCGGGTGGGGGGCTCTGGGTTTTTTTGTTTTTGTTTTTGTTTTTGTTTTGCTATAGGGTACATGTGCTTGCTAGAGACAGAAGTGGGGTGGGGGTGAGAAATTCCCCCCAGGGGGATGGCCACGTTGTCACAGTCCCTCTTCATTCTCCTCTTGGGACTTTGGGCACACACAGCAAGAGCCCAGCATGATTTTCAAGTCACCCCATCTGAGTCACACTGCGTAGTCGGCCACGTGGGAGCTAGCGCCTTACCCTCCACGCCACCTTCTGGCTCTTTATCATCTTACTGTATATAAGAGTTGCTAGTTTTTTTCTTTCACTCCCAGCCCAGTTTTTGTTTGGACTTATGGGTCTCAAAGGTTACGAGAGGCCAAACCCCGAAGGAAGGTGCAGCTTTTCTTCTCCGATAGCCTGTGTGCACAGGCAGCACCGCCCGAGTCCTGTGGGGAGTGAGCTTACTAGAGAAAAGATAAGATATATAGATATATATATAGATATATATATTTTTTAATGTGTATAAATGTTTTTCCCTTTTTTGGTGTTAACTTCATTTTGAACCTGGTCCTTTGCATGATTATGTAGGTACCTAGTGAAAGTTGAGATTGACTCTATGAAAAATCTCCCATACTCCCTAGCCCTCATTGCCTAATGGGCAATGGTAGAATAGATGTTTTGTTTGGATGAGGGTGGCTGAGTGTGTGTGTGTGTGTGTGTGTGTGTGTCTTTTTTAATGTATATACACGTTTGCTACCTTCTGTATGTTATTTCACGTAGCGCCCGGCCCTTTGCTGGGACACGTAGGTGCATAATGCAACCTGGAAGTCCAGACGTATGATAACTCTCCATTGCTCCCTTCCCTCATTGCCTCTAGGGCAATAGTTTTATAACTTGGGGTTTGTGTGTGGGGGGGTGTTGTTTGGGTAGGATAGGATAGGGTATATACTTTTTAAGAATGTATATATGTGTTTTCATGTGTTGATTTTATACCTAGTCCTTTGCATGGATATATAGGTATCTAATGAAAATCGAGGATCAGTGTATGACAAATCTCCCATTCTCCCCTTCCCCTTACTGCCTGTGTAGGCAGTAGTGAGTAGAATACTTGTGTGTTTACTTCTTATTTGTTTTGGAGGGTTTTATATTTTTGGTAGAGGGGTATTCTATTTTTTTTTTTTTGAGAGAGATTTTTGCTGTAAGGTGCATGCTCTCACTGGAGAGACAGACAGAAACAGAAGGACAGAAAGCATAAAATCACCCCCCCCCCCAGGGGGATGATCACACCGCAGTCCCTTCTGCTCCATTCTCCTCATGGGATCTTGGGCACACATGCACACATACCTGGCGTGAGTTTCAAGCCACTGGTCTGGGACTCAAACCGCAGTTGGCCACGTGGGAGCTTAGTACCTTAACCACTGTGACACCTGCTGGCCCCATAGGGGGTATTCTTAATAAGTATAAATATGCTTTTATTTCTTTGTCATTTCATTTTGCATTTCATCCTTTTCATGGTTATGCTGAAACAATGAAAACTGAGTTTTGTAATAGGATAGCTGGCTCACTTTCTTCCCCACATATTTCAGTAGTTAGTATAGATGATTCGTAGTTGTTTTCATTCGTTCTCTGGATCCATGCCTTTAAGGATGTAAAAATATACACACGGATGGGATTTGCTTCTCCCCCACCCCACCCCCATGATTTCCTTTCAATATCGTGTCCTTTGCTGGGCTCTGAATGGACCTAAAGGAAATAAGGGCCCTCTAAATCCCTGCCGTCTGGCTTGAGGGTGTGGCACCGTGGTGGTGTAACCAAGGGCAACAGGCTTGCAAGGAATGAATAAGATGGGGAAGACACTTGAATGGGGTTGAGTCCTAAGCACCAGTCAGACCCAACATCTCTCATGTCGATTCAAACCGAATGAGGTGGTGAAAGGGGACCTGTACTTTTATAAATTCTGGAGAGGCAGAGAGCACTTAGTAGGGGTGTATCTAGAGTCTGTTGCTGGTTGATCTTGGAGTGAGGTGAGGGTGAGGCTGCTGAGGCGCCCCCTCGAGCTCAGCAGGAGACCCGCGAGAGTGGCTGCTGTTCGAGGCCTGCTGCGTGCACAGTCTGTCGCGGTTCCAACAGTCGCTCCTTCTGTGTGCCCAGTAGAAATGATTCTGATTCTCAGACTGAACCTTAGGAATTGCTGCCATGGCTTCAGTGAATGACCACATGGACCCCCCCAAAACTAATCCAGAAAGCATTTCAGGGGCAAGCCCTCTCCATCTTCCCACAGCACAAGTAGGAGGGCAGGTGGCCCTTCCCTACCCTCCGCTCTTCCGTGTGGCTGCAGCTCTGTCCTCAGCTCTCCCCGAGCTGGGCCATTCCTGTTCTCTTCTCCCTTTGTCTCCGCATCTGCGTGGTCAGATGTTATCCTCAGTCGCATTTAAAAATGTAAGCCAGTGCTGCCTCTTTAGCCTGATGTTTTTGCGTGCATTTCATGCATCCAGACCTGTGTGCTTGCCTATGGCATTCTTGTATCGTCTTTCACATCCTCGTCACCCACCACATGGTAAATGTTAGGGCTGCACATTTGTCTGCATCAAAGAGAACACGGGGTAAAATTCCTGCCCGCCCTCACTCCCTCCCTCCCTCCCTTACTGCCTCCCTCGCCTCAAGCATCTTAGCACTGTTTGTTTGTTTTCACATTTCTAATGATGCCACTCCATGCTGAAGATTTGCCATATTATTATTTTGGAAACATTGAATGATAGGACTCCTAGAAAATTTTGCAACGAGATGTTATTTACCATGTCAAACTCAGGTTCCAGTGTTGACAAATTAGCCTACACTTGCTGTGACTTAGATCCGCTGCTGTAGAAAAAAATAAAAGTCTATTCATGACACATTCAACTTTGATCACAAACAAAGAGCAAGGGGCACCTTTTTGGAGTTAGTCATGGTAGTCATTAGTGATATTTCTGAACAGTTCTTAATTTGAAATACTTCAAAGGAAGTGAAGGTCATGGCTAAGCGGAATGAAATGCTCCAGAAGTTGAACTATATAAACCATCAATGCAACAACACACTTGTCTGTGTATGTGTATATAAAATGGGAATTACGGCATAATTGGAGCATTCGCATTAATCAACAAACTCACATTAAGACAAAACTTAGTCTTACAGCTGTCTTGATTAAAGCCAACTGTTCCCTGTTGCTGTGAAAAACAGTCCTTTCAAATATTCTGGAAAGTAGTTACTTGGAAACTTGCAAAGGTATTACATTTTTGTATTTAAGCACCTATAGAGATCTTCAATTCCTTGAGTCTGAGCTTGTGGGTGTAATTCTAAATTTGTATCATAATCTGTCTTTTGTGGAAGATTTTGAAAATAGTATGTATATATAATATTGTATATGCAAATCGTGTCGTTTCACTTGTAAAGGGAAAAGGCTTATTTTTCTTTATACTTCTGATAAATTGTTTTGCATATGACCAGCACTGACTGAAAGGCATGTTTAACTGCAAACACTATTGCTTTTTTTTTTTTTTTGGTGAAATGAAAATTAAATATTTAAATACAAATGTATGGATTCTCTGAATTAAAACACACACACACACTGAAGTGGTATGTCCTCTCAGGTTATGAGCTGTGTCAGGACGTGCCCACGTTCCACGTCTCATATTTCTGCCTGTCTCACCAGTACCCCAGCGTCCTTACCACGTACAACTTGGGTTTCCTCTAACTCACACTGTTGATGTTGGGCCTGGGTAATGTTCATGGGTGGCTGTCTTGGGCATCCTAGGATGTTGGCAACAACCCTGACTCTGTTGCCAATTGCAGCTAGATCTCTTCTTCCCCATATCCTCACGACAGCCAGAAATGTCTCCTTAATATTGCCAAATGTCCCCCTAGGCGGGGTTAAATCGCAGGGGTAAGGTTACAGGCTCTCCATTCAGGACAACTTACTTTTGTACGGATACTGAAACAATTCTGGTAAACACTCAGGTCACTAAGTAGCCAGGGATGTAATAATAATACGTAATATCACATGCTTAAATGGTCTGACGGTTGGGTGCAAGTTGAACAGTGATAGGCTGTAAAGGGGTATTTTATTACCAGAGAGCAAAAGCATACTTTTAAGTTCTTAATTACACCCCACCCTCTAGATTCAGTAATTGGGGACCAACTTCTGATGCCTCGTGCTTGTTCAGGTGGGTGAAGTTTTCTCTGTGGGTGAAATTTAGGCTAGTCAACCAGCCTACGTCCAGGTAAGGCTACATGCACTTGGGGGACTCTTACTTCCATCATCCGAGCTGAATTTTATCCAGGACCTTTGCTTACACACAGAAGGAGCTTCACTCTTGCTTTCCCGCTCGCTTTTATAAAGGAGGGCAGAATGTAGCGCAGTAGCAGAGCCGTCACAGTTGAGCTGCTGACAGGCAGCACAAGAGGCGACAGTGTGAAAGGAAGTCGGGACAGATGTGGGCCACATCAGCCTAGCAAAGCCTGTTCGGGGTCCCAGCGTGTTGCTTCCTAAGAGTGCCTTTTGTGTCAAAAGCAAATGTGGAAGAGTGAAGGCCCCTCCAGTCAGCGCTTTCTGACCTGTGTCCTGCCCCATGAGAATGCAGCTGAAGAGCCCCTCGGTGCTACACAGGCTGCACACTAACTGCCCTCGGGGCTTAGTGGTGGCTCCATCTTCATTTTCTTGTCTCCAATCCTCTGTAATTTTTTTTAGATGTTGCCATAGTGTGCATGCACTCACTAGAGAGAGAGAGAGAGAAAGAAAATGAGAGATGGCCATGCTGCAATCCCTTCTCCTGCCTCCTCTCAGGATTTGGGGCATGCACACATGCACCCGGTGTGAAGCTGCTGGGTCTGGGATTTGAATCTCAGAGTTGACCATGTGGGATCCAGTGCCTTAACCACCACACTACCTGCTGGCCCCAACCTCAGTAAATTTTTAATCTGAATGAAATTCTTGGCATATTACTATGATTGCCTGATAACAAAAGATGACAGTTTGAAGAAATTAAAATACTTGAATGGCTGTGGAGCACAGGCTGACACTAGTCAGGACTTGAACAGATTTCTGATTCAATCATTTTTCACGTAAAGGTATTACTAATCCCTATTAGCCTCAGTTTCCCTCATAAAACTGGGATATTACCTACTACTACCACCTTGCACGGTTGTTACTGTTAAATAAAATCACCTGTGAATTGTCCGGCCCAGTGGCCAGCAGGGGCACAGGAGATATCGATGCGATTGCTACCGCTGCCAGCTGCTGTCTGAGGTGTGTGCCTGGTAATATCTTACGTTACAGAGGGAACAGATGGAAATGAGTTTTTGCTTTTGTTTTTTAATGCCAGATGGCATGTGTGTGCACCAGAGAGAGGAGAAGAGAAACACCCTGCGATGGGGGCCTGGGCATGCCACAATCCTTTTTGCTGCTTTTTCTCCATTCAGTTAGGTTTCCGAGCACAGGCACATGTGCACCTGGCATCGTTTTTTTTTTTTTCAAGACCCTGGAGCCAAGACTGAAACTGCAGTAGGCTATGTGGGATCCAGGTCCCACTGCACAGCACTTAACCACTGCACTAACTCACAGCCCAGAAGCGAGTTTTTAAATTGAATAAAGGGGCCAGCAGGTGGCATAGTGGTTAAGGCACTGAGCTCCCATGTTGTTGACTGCGGTTTGAGTCTCTGGCCAGGCGACTTTGAAACTCATGCTGGGCTACGTGTATGCATGCCCAAAAGTCTCGAGAGGAAAATGGAGGGGAAGGGATTGTGGTGTAGTCATCCTCCCTGGGGAGAGGGGGGTGAGTTCTCACTCTCTCTCTCTGATTCAGTCTCTGGCAAGCACACATGCCCTGCAGCAAAAATCTCTGAAAAAAAGATTGAATGAGGTTATATATTTTCAATTAGAAAATGACAGAAACCACTTTAATCTGCTTTTTATAAAATGTAGGCCTTGAATTTGCAAAGATTTTGTTTGAGAGGCATCATAGTATATTAGAAGCAATGTAAAGTTATATAGGTTTCACAGCTAAAATTAAGTCCTAACAGTTGGTGGATTTGATCCACCGAAATAGGTACAAAATCAAATCCTTCTTGTTGATTGCTCTGCAATGCTGACAGTAATACCTACTCTGCAGTAATAACAAGAGGCACAGGCGTATGGGAAATAGACCTGCTTAATAGGTGCTCAGTTAATATTCCTTTCTTTCTTTCAATTTATTTGCCTTAAATACGCAAAAGAATTGAGCATATCCCAGTCTCAATTCTAGTTAGAAAATGCATACAATGTGCTCATTAGATAGCATGATGCAGAGAAATCGATCTCAGGTTTTAAGATCTCCACTGGTGCTGGAAGGAGCCTTCCATATGGCCTGGTCTCATGCCCTCATTTTCCAGATAGTGGTATAGTGGATATGCCTTCACTAAAACCCTGTATACTACAAGTTGAGTATCCCTTATTCAAAATGCATCGGACTAGAACTAACTGCACTATCAAAGTTATTCAGATTTGGGGTGTTTGCTTAGACATAATGAGATATCTTTGGGATGGGACGCAAGTCTAAATATGAAATGCATTTATGTTTAGGATGCACCTTAGACATGCCCTGAGGGTGATTTTATTTGCAGTTTCTGCATTGCTGCTTTGTGTTACCTGTCACACGAGGTCAAGCATGGAATTCTCCACCCGTGGTGTTATGTCAGCACTCAGAACATTTTGGGTCTTGGAGCATTTTAGATCTTAGAAGTTTGGGGGCCAGCAGTTGGCGTAATTGCTATGCCGCTGGACTCCCACGTAGTCGACCGTGGTTCGAGTTCTGGACCTGGTGGCTTAAACTCACGCCAGGTGCATGTGCATGCGTGTCTACGATCCCAAGAGGAGAATGAAGGAGAAGGGATTGTGGCATGGCCATCCCCCCTGGGGGGGTGATTTCTCACTTTGTGTGTCTGTGTCTCTCTGTCTTTCTGGCCAGCGCACACGCCCTATAGCAAAACCTCTCAAAAAAAAAAAAAAAAAAAAAGAAGTTTGAATTAGGGATGCTGAACCCATATGGCATCATGTGCTAAATGTGCATATGTGTTCAGAGGAGGAATGGTTTGTCTATCACCTCTGAGACCAAGATGTGTAATTGCCTACAGGACATGGTTTCCTTGGGGCAGAGAACATCAGAATTTGCTGTCGTTCCGTTACTTTAACCTTGAGTGTGGAGCTAAGTTAAATGGGCCTCATTTACTCTCTAGCTTAATGATGATCCAAATACCATGATATCAAAATGCTGGCCATTTTTAAAAATCTGTTTAAATGAAGTGAGTTCATGAATGTGATCTCTCTCAGGCGCAGGTACTGTCGGGAGGCTCAGACACACGCTCTACCAAAGGAGGTAGGGGGGAGAAGGGAGGTGGTGGCCGCCGGTGAGTCACGGTTGTGTGGGTTGGTGAGTAAGAAGGCAGGTGAAAAAGCGCCGCTGTCCTAACTTGGAGTGAAGGCTGTGCCTTCTGTCCTCAGCCACAGAATCTTAGCTGTGTGCAGCTATGCATGGACTGCTGTCCTTTCCTGGTTCATTTTTTTATATAGATAGCATGCACTCACCAGAGAGACAGAGACAGAGAGACAGAAAGTGAGAAATACACCCCCCCGGGGGGATGGTCATGCCGCAGTCCCTTCTCCATTCTCCTCTCAGACACGCACACGCACATGCACCTAGCATGAGTTTCAGGCCACTGGATCCAGGACTTGAACTGCAGTCGACTACATGGCAGTCCAGTAACATAATCATTATGCTATTTGCTGGTCCCTGTCCTTTCCTGTTTCTTAACAGACCCTCTTCTCTTGCTAAAAGACGAACTTCAAAGTTCACACTCATGTTAAGACAAAGATTCTTTTTTTAAGATTTTTGCTGTAGGGCACATGGACTCACTAGAAAGACAGAAAGACAAAAAGCAAGAACTTATTCCCCAAGGGAATGGCTACACCATAATCCTTTCTCCTCTCTTCTCCTTTTGGGATCATGGGCATGCAGACACATGCACACTGCATGAGTCTCAAGCCTCACGTCCAGAACTTGAACTGTGGTCAGCCATGTGGGAGTCCAGAGCCTTAGCCACTATGCCACCTGCTGGCCCCCTCGTGGGCTTTTAGTGAGATAAGTTGGGACTGGCAGGTGAAGAGGTGGTTAAGGCACTGGACATCCCCCATGGCCATCCACAGTCCTAGATCTAGCAGCTTGTTTCTCATTTTCCTTCTCTCTCTCTCTCTCTCTCTCTCTGGTCAAATTAAAAGAAATAATAAACAATTCTAAAAAGAAAAACCTTTAAATCTTTGATTTTAGTTATTTGACCCTTTTAGAGGGGCATGACTTGGATGTCAGTCGACCCCTCTGCCCTGCCTGCATGTCTGCGGTCCCCGTTCTGCCTTGAGTAAACCCAAACTCGGAAACGAGCCCCTCTGCAAAATGCCTCCCCGCACTAGAATCAGCGCAGTACTGTGCCGCAGGTTTCCCCGAGAGCTGGCCAAGGGGAGTGAGAGCGAGTTTCTGCCATGCCACAGCCTTCACTTGGTAATTCTGTTCTCTAGACACTCTCTTGGACACCGCTATTCCTGGGGGGTGTTTTTCTCCTCACCCAAACAGTGCATGCATGTCCACGCAGGCATGCACACACACGCACACGCACACGCACAACGGCCCGCTAACTCCTCACCCCTGCTCCCAGACACCCCCTGTACTTGGCACACACTCCCAAACTTCCCTGCATGCCGTGTGCCTCAGCTTCCCCATCCAGGTGCAGGTGGCCATTGAGCAGGAGCCGGGTTGAGCCACAGCCCTGGAGGGAGGCGGCCCCAGGGGAGAGGACAGGACCGGCCTTTGCTATTCGGCCACACCCCTTGCAGTCTCCTTCCTGCGAGCAGCTTCTCAGCTCTGCTTTCTAACAAATATATTGTTCTCATAGAAAGTTTATGTGCTCTGTAGGTCGGGGACAGAGTTTCTTCCTGATGATGCTTTTCCAGGCCACTATGAAGACGGGCTTATGGTATGGGCATGTCCTGACTTTGGGTGAGAGAAGCAGCCGGAATGTGAACCCGCGGAAGAGGAAGCCAGGACATACCTTTACCATGTTCCAGGGATCCTCTGTCCAGTAACACAGCAATCTGCCTGCCGCAGCGCTGGGTGGGGACGGGAGGTAGCCCCTGTAATGTGAGCAGCTGGCTCCAGGGGACAATGCGGCCTGGGTTTCACCAGCCTGCCTCCTGGTGGGTGGCAGATCACCAGGGCATGTGGGGTCCTGTGGAGGAGCTCCGTGAGGGCTGTGGCCGGGAGGCTCTAAGCTGTGAGGCTGTCGTGCTGCACATGAGTGGGACAGCTTGAGGGGACACTCAGTCCCCAGTCACAGTTGTCCCTCTGCTCGTTCGGCTGTGCGGGGGAAGGTGAGCAATGGCAGCCTCTCACCAGGCCTGCCTAAGTGCCCACGGCCCATGCCCGGTGTCACCGAGGGGAGCCTGAGGCCCTCTGGGTCTGTGTGGAGAACCCGCACAGCTACTCATCCCTACGGCGTTCACGGGCATGAGAGAGGCAGGAGGTGAATTGCCTGTTCTGGTTCCACTCCGGGCTTCCTCTAAGTTCTAATTAGCAATAAACGAGCGGGGCTGCCCTGGTCCAGCCCTGTGTACAGCTGAGAACAGGAGGGTTCGAGGACCGGCTGGAAAAGCTCCGAGGTCGGCACAGGAGAGCCCGAGGCTACTGCAGTGAGAGCCGTGGGGAAGGCCCAGGGCGTGAGCAGCTCAGGGTGTCACACAGGAAACCTGCTGTTGTCAGCTTGGTTCTGAGCGACAGGCACTGCTCCCCCTTCCTCCACGGCTGCGCTTGAGCGCCGGTAATCAGAGCAGGAATTCGGATCTTTGACCTCCCCGTCCTTGCCGGGCATTCCGAGCAGGCCACGGAAGCCTTTAGAATGTGCTAGGGTGCAGCGTCAGCGGGTGGGGACACTCCGTGCCTCTGTCCTTCCCCAGTGCTCAGTAGGACGGGGGGCAACTGGGGAGACTCGTCTGTCCTGCCAGGGATCAAGTCCACGCAGCCCTGTGGAAGGAGCCCAGGGAGGCCAGGGCAATGTGGAGGAACTTGAAGGAGCCGGAAAGTGCCGCTTCCGGGAGGACACACGGATACTGGAGTTGGGATGGAGTGGCCCGAAACCAAAGTCCCACCCTCTGTACTTTGAAAGAGACGGGAACCTCTAAAGGACCTGCCACACCTTCCCGCAAGGTGGCTGCGCTCATCTGCAGTTCGAGAGCCTAGACAGTCCCAGCAGCCAGACGGCCAGGAGCAGAGCTGAGCGGCCTTAGTAAGACCGGCTCCAGCCGGGGCGCCTCTCCAGGGCAGGGCAGCCGGGCGGCTCCAGGGCAGCAGGGGGTGCCTCTCCAAAGGACCTGGTGGCTTAAAACTCATGCTGGGCGCATGTGCATGTGTGCCCAAAATCCAAAGAGGAGAATGGAGGAGAAGGGATTGTGACATGGCCATCCTTCCAGGAGGTGATTTCTCACTTTCTGTCTCTCTCTGACGATTGCACACACCCTACAGCGCAAAAATCTGCCTCTCAAAAAAAAAAAAAAAAAAAAAAAAGAAAAAAAGCCTAGGGAACCAGCAAGTGGTATGGAGGTTAAGGTTGCTGGATCCCAAATAGTGGACTCTGAAGTTTGAGTCCCAGACCCAGTGGTTTGGCAATCATGCTAGGCTCGTTTGTGTGTTTGCCCAAAATCACAAGAGGAAACTGAAGAAGGGATTGTGATGTGGCTATTCCCCCTTGGGGGGTGCTCTCTCACCCCTCCCGCCTCCTCATCTCTGTCTCTCTTTGGAGAGTGAATGCACTGTATAGTAAAATAAATAAATAAATAAATAAATAAATAAATAAATAAATAAAACTTAGGACGCTCAGCAGAGTGGTCCGTGCCGTGTGGCTCCCCACAATCAGAACAGACATAAGTCAAGCTCTGCTTTGCTCCCCAGCAGCTGGACTGCTCAAATGACCAGGGGACAGTCTGAGAACAGAGTAAAATGCAGACGAGCATGACAAACCCATCATAGCATCTGGAATTGTGACCCTGCCCTGGGGAGTAATATCTCACTTTCCCTCTTGTTGTCTCTCCGGCGAGTATATGTGCCCTACAGCAAAATGAAATAATAATTTTTAAAAACACAATAAAGAACACAAAACTTTATGCTATTTGAATTTTTTATAGCTAGTTGTGCGGCTTTCATAATTTAAGGAAAAGGAAATCCCACAATGAATAAGCAAAAAAAAAAAAAAAAAAAATTACTGTCTTCTAATTTTCACTACAGGATATATCCAAAATGTAACCACACAGTGATATCAGAGAAAGACCAGCATACACATACATATGTTTAGCTGTAATAAATGTTTCACAAATCATTACTTATCTTTGCTATGTTCAATATTCTCTCAGTGTGTCCTATTTGATGCTTTTTTGTTTTTTAATGATGGTCACAATCCACTAACTGGATTTCACATCTTCCTAATTCGGCAGGTCCCATGGTTGACACACTCTGTACCACAACTCGGTGAAAGGTTGAAAGGTACACAGCCTCAACAGCAGGTCATCCATGGCTCTAAATGTGTTTACAAAGACCCCCAAACCAAGTAAGCACAGCGGTGCTTGCAGGGATAGAGGTAGTCTAAGAAATTGTCCCATTTTATATGATATATTTGGGTTCATTTCTATTTCTGATTGGAGTTTAGATCTACATGTTGGAGGCAAAATAATAATCCCCCAAAGAGGTCCACCCCTAATCTGGAGAATCTATGAATTTGTTACCCAACATGGCAAAGGAGAATTAAATTTGCAGATGGAATTAAGGCTGTTAATTGGCTGGCTTTAAAATAAGGAGATTATTTTAAATTGTATGGTTGGGTCCAATAAGGGCACTTAAAGATGGAAGAATGTAGTACAAGAGGAAGGTCAGACTGACGCAATGTGAACAGGCATCCACTTGCTTTTGCTAGCTTTCCAGAAAGAGGAAGGAGCCACCAGCCAAGGAATGTAGGTGGTCTTTAGAGGTAGAGAGAGCAAGAAGTGGATCCTACCCAGAGCCTGAAGAATGACATCTTGATTTTAACCTGGTGATACACATGTCAAACTTTCAACCTACAGAACTGTAAGATAAAGATTTTGTATGTTTAAGTCATTAAAATTTATGGTAATTTGTTACAGCAGCAAGTGCAAAACTGATATACATAGCTTATCTGTTAATGTAGTTAGAAACATTGGATTTAGGACCTGCCCTGTAGCCTAATGGTTAGGGAGCTGGATTCCATATGGCTGACCACAGTTAGAGTCCTGGTCCCAATGCACTGTGGAAAAGAGTATGGACGTTCCTCAAAGACCTACAAATAGAACTACCATATGATCCAACAATTCCACTCCTGGGTACCTACTCAAAGGACAGGATGCTCAGTCGGAAAAGCACTTGCACATCAATGTTTATTGTGGCATTATTCACAATTGCTAAGACACGGAACCAGCCCAACTGTCCACAAACAGATGCATTGATTGAAAAAATGTGGCACATATACTCTGTGGAATACTATTCAGTCATGAAAAACAAGACCCTGGCGTTTGATAGAAAGTGGTCAAATATGGAAGATTTACTGCTGAGTGAAGCAAGCTAGGATATGAAAGAAAGATGTTGATTTTTCCACTTAATATATATTGACTATCCACACTCCATGGTAGAGATTGAAATAGTGGAAGACATAAAAGCAGTGAAAATAGTTATAGACACTGAGGACAGTGTGGAATGGGAGATGGAAGGAGGGAGAGAAGGGAAGAGTACAGAGAAGGAAATCGAGGAGAAAAAATAGAGGCATGGCATTTGTGAGACACAGAAATGTTTTATTATCTGTTCATAATAATATGTATAGTATTCTCAACTAGACTGGTCTGAGAAGTATTTTGTGTTGGGTAAATTCTCTTCACAAGCCAAATGATGTATAGCAATTGAATGTTTAAATAATAAGAAGATGAAAAATAAAATAAAAAAGAATTCTGGACCCAATGGCTTAAAATATAGAACTGGTGCATGTATGTGCACACCCAAAATCCAGACAGAATGAAGGGATGGAGCCGAAAGGATTGTGGCATGACCATACCCCCAGTGAGGGGGTGCTTTCTTCCTTTCTCTTTCTTTGGTTCTCTCTGATGGGTACACACTTTCTCTGGCAATAAAAAAGAGAAAGAAAGAAATGTTGGATCTAATCACTTACTATGAAACTAGTAACTACAAATTCCACAATTCTTAACTCTGAGGAAGGGCTCTAAGCTTCAGAGATGATATTGCAAATGCAAGTACAATTACTTGGCTACAACAATAAACACCTTCACAAGTCGCCAAGTGGAGATTATAATCACCACATCCTCTTTCAGACCGTGTCTCCTGGTACAGACTTTTGCTTTTTTTCCCCTTAATTTTTATTTTATTTTTAGGTTTTTGAAACAGGGTGTGTGCACTTGCCAGAAGGGGAGAGAGAGAGAGATGGAAAGTGAGCAATCATCCCCCAGGGGGATGGCCACACTGCAATTCCTCTCCTCCATTCTCCTCTTGGGATTTTGAGCACATACACACTTGGCATGATTTTCAAGCTGCCGGTTTGGGGGCTCAAACCTTGGTCAGCCATTTGGGAGCTCAGCACCTCAAACACCATTCCACCTGCTGGCCCTAACTAGTTTACTTTAAAAAAAAACAAAGAAAAAAAATCCAGAGACTTATTCAAGAGAGATGTAGACATCATGACTCGTGATCATTTTCTGGAGTAATGGGAATTTATTGAGTGGTAAAAACTGTAGAAACATTGGCTCTCAGCAAGTCCATGATTAGAAGTAATATCTAAATGAGCAGTTATTAGCATCTCCTGAATAATCAATCCATTTGAAATTCTTTTTAGAAAAAAATGCACATACCGGTGCAAGCAGACATTGTGATGGTTAAAGTTCTGGACTCCCACATGGCTGCCCATTGAGTCCCAGACCTGGAAACTTGAAAGTCATACTGGGTGCATGTGATGCACGCTCAAAATCCTAAGAAGAGAATGGAGAAGGGATGGGGGCATGGTCATCCCCCCTTGAGGAGTGATTTTCTCATTTTCCCTCTCACTGTCTCTCTTGTCTCTTTCCGGGAGCACACGTGTGCCCTAGGGCAAAACAAAACAAAGCACAGAAAGAAAGGAAAAAAATGCACATACTTTCCTACACACACAATTTTGCATTTATTTTGGGGGGGTTTTCAGCCTCCCTAGTGATTGTAGACCTAAGTTATAAGCAACTATATAATATCTAGATGGAAATTTTCATGATGTTTTTGTTTTACTTCAGTGAGGGATAAATTCTTAGAAAATATTTATGTGGAGTACAAATTAGCACACTAGGTATAATGTCGTTTTTGTTTTTCTTCACTTTGAGAGACTCGATTTTTCTTGAAGACTGATGCTTTTGGGTTTTGTCTTCAATGGGATCAAAACCTCATTGTGCAAGGATGTAGGCTCTTAAATCCTCTGTGAGTGCTGTGGGAGGGGTTTCATCAACTGCATGGCTTTGAAGTCTCACTTTTAACTGAAGCATCTTGGAAAAGTTCACTGTGAAAAATGTGATCAAGAAGCCCTGAGCAAGAAACTCCAACATCATAGCGAGGTATAAGTGGGGGAAACTTTAGGCTTTTCTCTATTTTCTGAAACACCTGTGTTTTTTGTTTGTTGGTTTTGGGGTGTCATTCTCTTCATGGAGATCCACTAACAGAAAACTGGAATTACAATAATAAATGGGGGCCACAGGACGGGTGGTAGCATGTAATGTTTAAAGCTGCAGTGTCTCTGTGTCCTTAGCTACAAAGTACCCATGTCACGGGCTCCTGTGGGGACACTGGGCCCGACACCCCGGGTGTGAGTGCTGGCCTATTCAGGCCAGCTGCTGTTACTGTCACTGCCATTTTAAAGTGCTGTGTGATGAGATTCTCATAATCCTAGAATTTCTTACTAAAATTTTAAAGTGCCCTCGGACCTAGATTAATGTCTTCTTTCTCCTCACTTAAAGACCCAGTTTTTTTTTAAAAGAATTATTTATTTAATTTTATTTACTATCCTTATTATTATATGTTTTTAATTTGACCAGAGAGAGAGGGAGGGAGAGTGAGGAAACAGGGTCTGGGATTCAAACCACAGTCTACCATGTGGGAGTCCAGTGCCCAAACACCATGCCACCTACTGGCTCCAAGACCCAGTTATGTTAAATGATTTGCCCAGGGTTGTGCAAAAAGTAAATGTCAGAAAAAGAACCAGGATTTCATTCTTCTGAGTTTATGAAAAATAAATCTAGTACTTTTTTCCCCCTCAGATCTAGTACTTTTAAAATTATACATTTTTCAGCACTGTGGTCCTCATGGTTCGTTGTTTTTTAATATGCAGCAGTTTTCTCTCTCTCTTTTTTTTAAGAGTTTTTTTTTCTATAGGGTAGTGTGTGCTCGCCAGAAAGACAGAGACAGAGAGACAGAAAGTGAGAAATCACCCCCCCAGGAAGGTGGCCACGCTGCAATTCCTTCCCTTCCATTCTCCTCTTGGGATCCTGGGCACACACACATGCACCTGGTGTGAGTTTAAGCCACTGGGTCTGGGACTCAAACTGTGGTCAACTACATGGGAGTCCAGTAACATAGCCACTATGCTAACTGCTGGTCCCTCTGCAGCAGTTTGTTTTTATCTATATCAGAAGAATGAGCAGACTTTTTTTTCTCCAATTAATTTTAATGTCTGCAAAGATATGGTTACCACATAAAATGCAGATGTCCAGTTATATAAGTTTCAAGTAAACAATGAATTTTTTAAATTAAAATTTGTTTATTTTTATTTATTTTATATACTTTAACTAGACATCACCACAGCATACAAAATGGGGTTTTCCAGTCAGAATACACTTAATCATACATGTTATCGTCAATGAATAATTGTGCATTTCTTGTTTCTTGTATATATATTTCTCACCCTCTGCCATTTCCCATCCTCCCCCCGCCCCCGCCTCTGGTTTCTGTAGCTGCTTTCCATTCCTTTATTCCTTCCTACATTGTACTGATTCACAAAGTATCTTAATTAATATAAATACATTCAATAGTAAGTTCAGTTGATATATACGTAACTGCAGCAGGCTTTCTGAGGAAAGTCTTTGCTGTGCCTGGGAACCTCATGGTGGCGTGATCCAAGTGTACCATGAGAGGATACATTTAGTGAGAAGCCAGACAAAGGCCAGGGACCTTCCAGGTAGTGGCTATACTTCCTTATAAAGTATCTACTTTGTCTCAGTCTGGGCACGGAGACTCAGAATCGAAATGGGAGAATCTAGAAGACAGTAATGCACAGCATATGGCTACAAAAATATCCACAACGCGCAGGACGTGCTCTAAGTGCTTCGGAAAAGCCCTGGGGTGGGAGAACCATGAAATACAAGAGCACCATTTCCCGGCCAGTGAAAGAGCCGCCTGGTGCTTTTCTTCTGTGGATAGTCTCAGAACGGAGAAACCATGTTTTGATTTTCCTTCCTTGCATGGCGTTATGGGTTGTGTACAGGAAATAGAGAAGGAAGAAGATGAAGATACAGCGAGAGACTTGGGGTGGAAGATAGCCCTGCAGAGCATGTTTAAGGAAGGGGCTAGGTTTAAGGAAATCTAGGTATTGTTCCAAGAGAAATATAACCAGAAGCACAATACCAGGGCCTTCCTGTTGAGAATGGAACAGAGTTGTCAGGAATCTGATGAAAGGTGGGTGTGTAGGCCACTCAGGCACAGGAGACCCGATTATTCACATCACGGACTCCAAGGAAGTAGTAGGCAGAACTCCAGTCCAAAGGAAAAAGAGGAGCGAGACGGAGCACCAGGCAGGCTTGGTCGTGGCAGGATTGGGCAAAATTTTGAATCAAGAGCTCATGGTGGAAACCGAACTGTAACCTGGCTTAGCTGGGTCTGCATTTATTCAGTGATGTCCCGGGAGGGGCTCCTGGACGTTTGTTGGGCAAATGTTTGGATTTTCCTCAAGGCCTCAAATCATTCAGGGACCACCTGGGCTTGGAAAAGAAGTCTAGCCATTGCCAGATGCTTGAGGCTGATCACCTTAGGTCTTGAAGTGGAGCAAGGTAGCCTATAGGCTTGGAAGGAGAAACACCCAAATTGTGCACCTAAGTCTGAGAATTTGGGAGAAGGCAGAGATAGGAAAAAGACTTAACAGGATTGGAACTAACCCTGAGTTCTGGCACCAAAATACGATAAAAGATATGGTGGAAATTTGGCCTAAAGTAGTCATTTGTCAGGCAGCCTGTAGATTTTGCAGAATGTTTGCATACACATACAATAATATATGGAGCTATCATGTGTATTGATAAAGGCTAGAGTCTGCACAGTCTCAGGTGGGAAGTCCAGGGGTGGTGGAGTCTTGGTCCTAGGAGGGCTCCACACCACTTTCTCACACACACTCAGAGGCAGTAGCAATTCAGGAATTCAGTTTCTTCCTGTAAAGGCTGCAATCAAGCTTGTCAGATGTTCTGTTTTAAAACAAACACCTCTGATACTCTTGTTTTAAAAATAGACTCTCCCGATTTGTGGTTGTTGGCTCTGTTTTTCTTTTGGAAAGCACTGTGCAGGCCAAACCCAGCCTTCTGTGGGCAGAATATTGCCTGTAGGCTGATGGTTTGAGACCCCTAGACTAGATGGCTTAATTTGAAATTTTTATTCTTCAAATTATAATACATATACAATATATACATATATAATATATAATGTGTGAGTGTGTGTGTGTGTGTGTTATCTTTAGACAAGGTCTCAAAATGTCATGATCCTCCTGCCTCAGCTTCCGCAGTAGCTGTGACCAGAGGTGCCCAGCCCTCTGCTGGCTCCTTCAGACATGGTGGTCGTGTCGCCCTCACTGCCCTGGAGCGAATCCTAACCAGCAGCTGGGCCTAACCAGCAGCTGGGCCTACAGACGTTACTGTGGCCAGATCTAATCCGGAGTTCTTTACTCTGGGATCGTTTCAGTGAAACTTACATGATTTTGAAATAAAAACTTTAAATAATTTAATAAATAAAGGCAAATTATGTTTCTATCATAAAATAGACACTTATGAAGACCTCAGTTTTCTTTCTTTCTTTTTTTTTTTTTTTGAGAGGTTTTTGCTATAGGGCACATGCACTCTCCGGAAAGACAGAAAGAGACAGAGAGACAGAAAGCAAGAAATCACCTCCCAGGGGGGATGGCCACACCACAATCCCTTCTCCTCCATTCTCCTCTTGGGATCTTGGGCACGCATGCACACGCACCCAGCATGAGTTTAAGCCACCAGGTCCGGGACTCGAACCATGGTCAACTACATGGGAGTCCAGCGACATAGCCATTATGCTACCTGCTGGTCCCAGACCTCAGTTTTCTAAGAAATTCAGCCATGTCTCTAGAGAAGACCAGGGTTTAAAGGTAAGCCGAGTATGGAGGGAACAAAGTCTGCTGGTTCAACTGATGCTCCACCAGCGAGGCGAGACAGGCTCCCTGGCACAAGGCAACGCTGGTGATAAACCAGACATGACTTGGCCCAGCCCAGTGTCCTAGTGGTTAAGGAAGCTGGATCCCACATGGCCAATCCAGTCCTATTCTCTTCCCCTAAAAAACAGGCCTGGCTTGTGTTCCTGTATGTCCAAAATCCTGACAGGATGGAGACATGGAGGAAAAGGGTTTGTGTCTCACCCCACGCTGCCTCCTCCCCCCATCCCCCCAAAAAAAATTGAGAGAGAGAGCTAGAAGCCACATGGCCACCCTTCAGGTGAAATGGGACACCAGGAAAAACACCCTGGGCTGTGCGCATGCCCAAAATTCCAGCAGGATGCAGACATAGAGGATTTGTGATTGAGGTGTGGCTATGCCCCAGTGGGAGTGGTTTCTCTCTTTCTCTCCATTTCTCTCTCTGTCCAGTGCACTCTCTGGCAAGTAAAGAAAAAACAACAACAATAAAGGATTATATTGTCCTGAGCCCCCCAAAACACACTCCACACAAACACGTTTTCTGTGCAGTGAAGATCAAAAATCCATTCTTTCTCTGTGCAACCCGAATGTCCAAAGGATTCTCACCTTATTCTATCTTCGAGTGTAAAAGTCCCAAAGAGCTGCAGAGATTTACAGATGTAAAAGTCTGCCCTGCCGGGTATCCCCAGCTTGTGGCCTGTGCTGCCGAAATCTGCCAGGTCCCCCAGCTGTTCCAGACCCACTTTCCAGCACCAGCCTCCAGAGTGATCAGGTAACCTGAGCTCCCAGCTCGCCAGGCGGGCAGGGCAGACTAAGGAGGCCCTTTCCTTTCCCTGGAGGTAAGGCCCATGGCCCAGGCTGGACCACATGGTCAGTGGCCTGCCTCTCAGTCTGCAGGTGTCGATGCAGGCCTGGTTGGGGCCCTGGGAAATGCCCCAGGCAGGCGACAGTGGGCACAGACACTCGGCCGGTAAGCAGCTGGAACACATCCACAGTGGTGACTTTTGTCCAAAGGACTGAGGGCTTGGCTCACACCTGACGACATTTGTAACGGAACGCCCAAGGGAATTTGAGGCGAAAGAAGTGAGCCTTCCCACAGGGCCCGTTCACACTGGAGCTACTTGCCTGTGGAAGTAATTAGGGTTGTGCTGACAAGCTCCCTGGCAGCGTAAGGACACTTCCCTGTGTCCAGGGTTGGTCTACAGAGTGCAGAGCCAGTCTGTGATGATTTCCTTGAGGGAAAGCGGCCCACATACAGAGAAAAGATTCAAGCGAGAATAGTTGCGTGGTTTCCCCTTGCATTTATTTTAAATGTCAATTCCATCAGTATATGCTATCTAATTGGCGTTTAGAAAAAATACACGTAGAGACATATTTCTGAGGGCATTTATTCTAATAATTTTTCTATTCCTTCATTTAAAAATGCACACATGGGGCCAGCAGATGGCATAGCAGATATGTTGCTGGACTCCCACAGGCTGACTACAGTTCAAGTCCTGGATCTGGTGGCTTGAAACTAATGTCAGGTGTGTGTGCCCAAGATCCCAGAAGAGTAGAGCAGAAGGGATTGTAGCTTTTCTATTCCCCCTAGGGGGTGATTTCTCACTTTCCTTCTCACTGTCTCTGTCTCTCTCTCTCCAATGAGTCCACACGGCCTAAGGCAAACACCTCAAAAAAATACACACACAATTGTTACAAAGTCATCTGGGTATTTTTTTTTTTTTACTTAACAAAAAGTTTATTATGAAAATGTACATGACTTGATTATTATATCATAGTAGAACAGGACCATTGATGAGAGAACATGGATTTTTCTGTTGAACAGCCATTATTTATATGCATTCCAAGGTTTCTTTCTTTCTTTCTTTTTTTTTTTTTTTTTTTTTGGAGAGGTTTTTGCTATAGGGCGCGTGCACTCGCCAGACAGACAGAGAGAGACAGAGAGATAGAAAGCGAGAAATCACCCCCCAGGGGGATGGCCATGCCGCAATCCCTTCTCCTCCATTCTCCTCTCGGGATCTTGGGCATGCATGCACGCGCGCCCGGCATGAGTTTAAGCCACCGGGTCTGGGACTCGAACTACGGTCGACTACATGGGAGTCCAGCGACATAACCATTACGCTAACTGCTGGTCCTGCATTCCAAGGTTTCTAACATGATGATACTACTTCTTTGTATTTCCACCATTCCAATATTGTTCTTTGGCCACTAGTTGCCATCTCCACACATTCATCTATCACAAGATTTGTAAGTGGGTCAAATGCCTGCAATATTCCTTGGATATGTCTGCCACCATTTAATTTCAATGATAACTTCTTGTCCATAAATTTTTTCAATTCAGGGTACCAGCAGGTGGTGTGGTGGTTAAGGGTGCTGGACTCCCACATGGCTAATCGCAGTTCGAGTCCTGAACCCGGTGGCTTCCTTTCTCACTTTCCCTTTCTCACTCCCCCTCACTCTGTCCCTCTCTGGTCAAATAAAAATAAATAAAATAATTTTTTAAAATTATTTTCAATTTGGGAGAGTGAGCATTTCTCATGGTACCTACTTGACAGTACCAAAGGCTCAGAGATGCCTTTGATACAAAGTCATCTTTAAAACATAAGGTTATGTCAGGGACCAGCAGTTGGCATAATGCCTATGTCACTGGACTCCCATGTAGTCGACTGTGGTTCGAGTCCCAGATCTGGTGGCTTAAACTCACTCCAGGCGTGTGTGCGTGTGTGCCCAAGATCCCTAGAGGAGAATGGAGGAGAAGGGATTGCAGCGTGGCCATCCTCCCTGGGGAGTGATTTCTTGCTTTCTGTCTCTTAGTCTCTCTCTGTTTTTCTGGCAAGCGCAAGTGCCCTATAACAAAAACCTCTAAAAGAAAAAAAAAGAAAACCTACATTTCCCATATTCCGTTGCCACTGATTTCTAATGGAATTTAGTCTTTGTCAATTTAGCTGTCCTGGGATGACATCTGAGTCCACGACTGAGTTAAGTTTAAAGGCAATGGGACGTGAGGCACCCATTTTAGCTAGTCCTGATGTAGCAGATACAGAACGACTTTGGAGACACGAGATCTGACAATAATTTCTAATCCCTGAATTTACAGTAGAGCAGCATGTTCCTGGGACCCACAGCTGCAGTGGCAGCTTCTTGATTTCTATTCTCAACTAAAGTAGTATGAGCCTGAAGCTGGCGGTTGCCAAGCAGTTTTCAGATTCCCATCTCTGTGATTGTAGCTGGGGCAACAGCTCTTTTAGCCGGCCAGTCTGCAGCGTCACTCTAAAGCCATTGCTATAGGCCCAGCTGAAAGCCTACTCCACCTCCTCTAATGATTCCTTGCATTACAGCTCTTTCTGTTTAAAGTAACTGGAATGGTGTCTCTTATCTGCAACTGACCTCTTCTTGGACACTGGGTCTCACTCCGGGACATACTCTTTAAAGTACCTTCCACGTTTTTATGAGCTCGTTTTGACCTACAATAGCTCTCACTGGCAGGTGTATTCATTCCCGTTTCCTCTAATAATAAATGCTTCTCGTAATCCTTGAATGCTTCCCTTTGCTTTTCAGTACTCTGGTCAAGCTGCCACCACTCTTTGAAGAGTTCAGTCTCTTTCCAGCTGAGCTGGAGAGATTCCAAGATTTAAAAAAAAAAAAAAAAAAAAGCATTCTTGGGACCAGCAGTTAGTGTAATGGCTATGTCACTGGACTCCCAGGTAGTCGAGCGTGGTTCGCATCCCAGACCCGGTGGCTTAAACTCACAGCGGGTGCATGTGCGTGCATCTCCAAGATCCCGAGAGGAGAATGGAGGAGAAGGGATTGCGGCGTGGCCATCCCCCCTGGGGGGTGATTTCTTTGTCTCTCTCTGTCTTTCTGGCGAGTGCACATGCCCTATAGCAAAAAAAAAAAACTCTCAAAAAAAAAAAGCATTCTTGTTTAACTTCCGCATTCTACATAGTGCCTGACAGCATGGGCTGTTGGAAATCCAGGGATTAATTTACAAGAAATGGCAGAGTTCAGAGCTTCGACTGTTTTCTAACTTCTTATGAAATTGCATTGTCACTTTATATGTCACATTCTCCCTTTAATGGATTGCTTTTGCCTTATTGGTATCATGGTACCCAAATCATAGGAACATTCTTTGTACTAGTAAAGAGTTCCTTTGGGAACTTGAACCTGAAGTTTTTCTTGAGTGTGAAAGATGTATTTACTTGGGACCAACAGTTAGTGTAATGGCTATGTCACTGGACTCCCACGCAGTCGACTGCGGTTCGCGTCCCGGACCCAGTGGCTTAAAACTCACACCGGGCGCGTGTGCATGCGTGCCCAAGATCCTGAGAGGAAGGGATTGCGGCGTTGCCATCCCCCCTGGGGGGTGATTTCTCGCTTTCTGTCTCTCTGTCTCTCTGTCTGTCTGGCGAGCGCACGTGCCCTATAGCACAAACTTCTCAAAAAAAAAAAAAAAAAAAAAAAGATGTATTTACTTGAAGGTTTAGCTAGAGCTTTGACATAAATTCTCCCTAATTATAATTATAGACTACTTTACTAAGATCATTCTTGATATATTTATTAACATAACAAACTAAATCCACCCGCAACTTCAAGCCGTCATTTCCATTTCTAGCTTTCACGGATACGATCTGAGTTATGGCAACAGTGCTGACCATTGTCCCTCCAAGTGTTTGCTAAAGGCTGTTATATGTGCTTTGGGCTGGATTCTGGAGTTGTCGTGAATTTAACTCCATCCCTGTGGAGTTCATCACAATCTCTCAAATAGGAAGAGACTAAGAACTTCTAGTTTCAACTAGAAGTACATAGATGGCGTGGTGGTTAAAGGTGCTGGGTTACCACAGGGCTGACCACAGTTCAAGTCCTGGACCTGGTGGCTTGTTTTCTTGCTTTCCCTTTCTGTCTCTCTCCAATCAGATTAAAAATTAGTAACAAATGGAATTAAATCAATAAATGTGTTTTTTTTTTTTTTTTTTAAAAAAAAAGGATTTGGGGGGACTGGCAGATGGCATGATGTTTACATCGCTGGACTCCTACATAGTCTACCATGCTTTGAGTCCTGGACCTGGTGATTGAAACTCATACTGGGTGTGTGTGTGTGTGTGTGTGTGTGAGTGTGTGGGTACTCAAGATCCTGACAGGAGAATGGAGAAGGGGTTGCAGCATGGATGGGGTGGATTTCTTGCTTCCTGTCCCTCTCTCTCTCTCTTTCTCCAGCGAGCACACGCACACACCCTATAGCAAAAATCTCTCTTAAAAAAAAAGAAAATAAGAATTTGTGAGCCTTTTTCTCTTTTTTCAAATACTTCTTTCCCACAGAACCTACATTCTCAATAACATTATTGACTAATTTGCCCATTTCCTGTCTTCTTTGGGGGTGGGAGGTGTAAAACTAACATGTATTTAAGTTATGTCAAAATGCTAATTTATCCTAAAAGTGCTACAACTTAAAATCTGTGCTTTCCTTAAGGTCAGGTTAGGTTATTCCCATGTGGTATCCTTTATCTTTACAGGGTGGCTCCTACATCAAGGGAACAGACACCCACGGACGCCCTGAGATGGAGGTAGCGCTCAGGGACATGTCTGCCAATGTGAGCAACCACAGAACACCGAGAGAAGGGTTGGACGCCCTGAAAAACAATCTGAAGCAAACCTCACATGGAAACACGTCTGGGTAAATGTGTTTCGGCATATTATTTTATTCCACAGGTGGAAAAAACTGTTAAAAATAAAACTCTTAGCTTCACACAAAAGAGCACTATTGAGTAATAATTACTTGTGTATGTTCACATTAAGTTTTTTGGGGAGAAAACTTGGAGAGATTGCCCCAGAGGCATTTTTTTAAGACTTTTAGCTAAAAGTTTGATGAAATTGTACGAATTGGAGATCCTATGATTTAAGGACTAATTATGTGTTCTCCAATGCACCTTTATTTAATTTTCATCCCCTTAGCCGAAATCTGACTCCGAGGAATGCAAACAGGAAGGAGTGGGAAAGGTACCCCTCACCCCAGTACTGAAGAGTCTTTGAGACTCGTCTGACAAACACGCCCTTCTGTGACGTCCTTGGGTCTCACGCTGATGTGGCTTTGCTGATATTACACACAATGTCCCTTTGCCCCAGATGTTGAACTAATCAGGCCTAGTTTTCAGTGTGTTTCAAAAAAGAAAGGAAGGAAGAAAAAAAAAAAAGGAAATAAAAAGCCCTACTATACTATTTGTCTTTCTATTCATTTTTATATTTCTTGCCATTTTTTTCAATTTAGCAAATTGGGGATGCAGAAAAACGCAAATAACTATGTTGTAAAGTGAACAACACATTTATTCTTGAGGAAAATAGGCCAGGCGGGGTGCCACTTGAGTTCTAAAATGAGATCAATGTTTTAAAATAACGCCCCCAAACTGTTTATTAATTTAAAGACTACATTCATTATCAAGCCCTGCCTTATACTGAGTATAGAGAACCAGCTTGAATGTGTCTTTTAATGAAAAACACTACCTTCAGGAATACCAGACACCTACTAAATTGTGGTAGTTAGGAAAAGACGACAGATGAATGGCATGGCGGTGACCGTAATGAAGTATGCTGGGGGGGAATGGCAGGAAGGGAAATGATGGAGTTTCGCTTACGATTACACTTTGGACAGGGAAGGACCACCTTCAAGAAAAAAGGGAAAAAAAAAAAAGAAGAAGAAATGAGAGAATGTGTTTTTCATTTCTCCCCCTTGCTCCTTCCAAGTTTTCCCCATTAAATTTGTAAACTGAAGGGTACATTATACCATTGTTATTATTATTTATCAAAACAGGACAGTTAATGTACTCTAAAAAGACATTAAAAATAAGTTAGGGCACACCTTCTCCCTGGTAACCTTATTTGGAATCAGAATCTTTGTTCTTCATTGTTCTGTTCTGTTCTCCCAGCTCACAAAACTTCAAAGCGTCTCACAGATGCTCTCTCCCTAACTCTTTTTCCTCTTCTCTTGTAGCTCAGACACCCTCCCCCTGGACGATATGGTGCTTAAAGTTTCTGTTTTGTTAGATTTTCAGAGTCAATTTTAAATTAGAACCCATGAAAAATAACAGCCTTGAGAAGCTTGGTTCATTTGCTCTAACTGCTCCTGACTGAAAACAAGCGGACCAATTTTCTAACCTATGTTCCTTCTTTGCTTTCAATTCATTAAACAATCTAATTTGAAAAAATTTAAAGCTGAATAGAATTTCCATCTTTTTTCCTCTGCTCCTATTAAATGCCTGTTTCCTTTCCCTTTCTTCAGAGTGATTTTTCCAGGGGCTCAGGGTTTTTTTAAGTTAGTCTAGAATATATTTTACCTCATATTTTGTTTTGCTGAATGATTGCTGTGGCAAACAAACAAACAAACAAACAAACATGATTAGAGAGCAATGGGACCTTGAGATAGACCGAGGGAGGAGGATTGGGAACTCAAGAAAAGGGGTCAGTTGTCCAAGGGTGTCTTCTTTCTTTCTTTCTTTCTTTTTTCCTTTCTTTCTTCCTTCCTTCCTTTCTTCCTTCCTCCCTCCCTCCCTCCCTCTTTCTTTCTTTCTTTCTTTCTTTCTTTCTTTCTTTCTTTCTTTCTTTCTTTCTTTCTTTCCTCTTTTCTTTTCTCTTCTTCTTTTCTTTTCTTTTCTTTTCTTTTCTTTTCTTTTCTTTTCTTTTCTTTTCTTTTCTTTCTTCTTTCTTTTCTCTTCTTCCTTTCCCTTTCCTTTTTTCTTCTTTCTTTTTTCTTTCTCTTTCTTTCTTCTTTTTCTTTCTTTTTTAAAGCTTATCTATTTATTTCAAGAGAGAGAGAGAGACAGAGACAGATGGACAGCATCCACAATAGAGTCTTTTTTTTTTTTTTTGCTATAGGGTGCATGTGCTCACCAGAAAGACAGAGAGACATAGAGACAGAAAGCGAGAAATCACCCCCCAAGGGGGGATGGTCAGCCGCAATCCCTTCTCCATTCTCCTGTCAGGATCTTGGGTACGCACGCACATGCGCCCGGCGTGAGTTTAAGCCACGGGGTCCAGGACTCGAACCGCGGCCAACTACATGGGAGTTCAGTGGCATAGCCATTATGCTAACTGCTGGTCCTAATAGGGTCTTGATACCATGACTTCCCCCAGCCTCAACTGGCCTGGATCATGTCCCTGGTGTACTTGGGGAGACTGTCACACTCCAACCCGGACCATCCCATGTGAGTTGGCCTCGCAGTTTCTCTGCTGCACTGCCATCCAGCCCACAAGGGTGCTGCTTACGCTGGTATCCACAGGCAGCAGTCATTTCTTTCTGGCTTTCTTCTCTGCTGCTCAGAGCAACCAAGACATACTAAGATTCATTTGAAGGGAAAATTGAATTAAAAAATGGAAAAGAAGCAGATATGTGAGTCTGACAGTTGATTTTGACTCCCACCCACTGAGAGAGCAAAGAAGTTTATTGTTTCAGTTGATACCTGGTTTTTGGTGATATACTGTTTGTTGCTGTTATTTTTAAAAGCTATTCAGTTACTTTATTTTGAAAGGTGGGTGTTAGAAAGCCTTTCTTTTCCCTTGGAACTAGTGCATGCCTTAGCCTCCAAGTAACAGCAACTGTTCAGTGTCAGTCATTTTCTGATCCTTCCTTGTGAATGAAATCTTGGGAGACTTGCCCAGTAACCCCTGGGTACTGGAAATCATCTACATGCCAGAGGTACTGTGTTGCTTTTTTATACATACTCATGTGTTTGTTATTGAAAACCACCATGGAGCTACATATCCTGAACTTCCAAGGAGACACTGCTATAAAATATGTGTCATGCCTGCAACAGTTAAAGTTATCATTGGGATTTCTGCCTTGTTTCTTACTGTTTTGATTTGGAGTTTTTAAAAATTATTTTTATTTATTCATTTGCTTAATTTTGACCAGAGAGAGACACAGAGAGAGAAAGAGAGAAAGTGAGAAAGCAAGCCACCAGGTCCAGGACTTGAACCATGGTTGGCCATGTGGGAATGTCCAGCACCTTAACCACCACGCCACCTGCTGGTCCCCTGATTTGGTGTTCTTAAAAACAAGAATATTTCTGTACCTTTATATCTTCAGGACAGGTGATCTCCAAGCTCTTCTCTGACAAATAGCAAATAGTCCTCTTAAAAAAAAAAAAAAAAAAAAAAAAAAAAAGTAATGTTTTTGCCATAGGGTGCATGCGCTCGCTGGAAAGAGACCTAGAGAAGCAGAGGAAGAGACAGTGAGAGATCACTCTCTGGAGGGCTACACTCCCTTCTCCTCTTAGGATTTTAGGTATGAATGCACACATGCTGCTGAGTCTGGATTCGAACCATGGTCAGCCACGTGTGAGTCCAGTGCCTTAGCCACCAAGCTGTCCCCACAAATAGTCATTTTAAAGTAATTTTGTAGGCCATTGAGTTGTTTCTAACTGGGCTGAAAAAAAAGAGGATGTGGCAAATGGTATCACTTGAGGACTTAATGACCAAACACTGCTAGGAACGATGCCCCAGTTTTACTTAGAATAATAGCAAAGATCTCTTGGGATACTCACTGGACAGTGAGGTTCATGTAAGTCAGTAAGTTCGTGTAAGAATAGCACTGACCTTCTTGTTGAACATGGCCCCTTCTAGAACCATCCTGAACTCAATTGATTCCATACCTCATTTAAGCCCACTGGTTATCCATAAGACTAAATTTTACCTACCTAAGATCACATCTCCCAAATATTATCATGTTGGGCATAATAAAATCAGTCTTGGGTAGGCCACGTGGCCTGGTGGTTAAGGAAATTGGATCCCTCATGACCCATCATGATTTGAATCCTGGCCCTGGCAGCTTGTAAAACATGCTGGGCATGTGTGTGTGTGTATGCCCAAATCCCACTGGGATAGAGAATCGGAGAAGAAGGGATTGCAGCACGATCACACCTCTCTGAGCTTTCTCCCTCTCTCTGTCTGTCTGTCTCTCTCATGTGCCCTCTGGCAATTAAAACATAAACAAAGAAAAGGAAAAATGTGCATGCCTATTGCACTCGGCAGGGAGGGGGTCCTCTGGGCACAAACCCAGAGCCTTCCCATGTGGGGGTCAGCTTCTCCACGTTGTGTGGTACTTCAGTCACTGCCTAGCTCCACGCTGTTGACTTACCTTTTTCTCACTCTCTGAAATTTCCCCACCCCCAACTGAGAGAAGGATATACTCATAAGGAAAGTACAGAGAAGAAATTTAATAATAATTTAAGTATTTTTGTTGTGGTATAGGGAGCCAGTTAAAACTTCATAGTTTTTTGTTTGTTTGTTTGTTTGTTTTTAAGAGAGATGTTTTGCTATAGGGTGTATATGCTTGCTGGACACACAGAGAAAGACAGAGAGAGAGTGAGAAATCAACCCCCAAGAGTGATCCTTGGGGGAACAGCCATGCTGCAACCCTTTCTCCTCCATTCTCCTCTCAGGATTTTGGGTGTGCACACACATGTGCCCGGCATGAGTTTTAAGTGACCATGTCCAGGACTCCAACTGTGGTCAGTCATGTGGGAGTCCAGCACCTTACCACTATGCCACTTGCTGGCCCAGAACTTCATAGTTTTGACAATAAAAATTATATTCAGGGAGGATAGCTTTTTGAAAAGCCTTGTCCAGTTAAATTAAAGGTGGAACATAAAACATATTAGTATTTTATTTAATTTTGATCTTTTTTTTGGGGGGGAGAGGTTTTCGCTATAGGGTGCATGCACTCGCCAGACAGACAGAGACAAAGAGACAGAAAGCGAGAAATCACCCCCCAGGGGGGATGGCCACGCCACAATCCCTTCTCTTCCGTTCTCCTCTTGGGATCTTGGGCACGCACTCACATGCGTCCGGCATGAGTTTTAAGCCACTGGGTCCAGGACGGGAACCGTGGTCGACTACGTGGGAGTCCAACGACATAGCCATTATGCTAACTGCTGGTCCCAGTAACACTACTTTTAAAGGATTCCCATTTGATATCAACATGCAACACCAATATAGCCTAGCGTGTAGACTAGGCCTCACCCCTAATCCTAATTCTCACCCCTAATTCTCTTCACCCCTAATTCTCTTCACCCCTAATTCTCTTCAGTATTCAAGACTGAACCCTAATTCATGTTCATCAGCTTGGCATGACTACTGAAAACTCCACTTAACTTTCTAAGACAATCCACTTCTTTTCATAGCCATAACTGTCTGAAGCATATGCAGAATTCAGCAAACATTTTGAGGGAAAAGCAGGTCTCATGGTAGGTTCAATTCTCTACCCTTTCCCTTTCACCAGAATTGTGGCCTCCAGGTCTCTAACATTGCCTCTTTAACCCCAAGAACTTGAAAGTCCTGCTGGTTTCTTTAACCCCAGCAGCTTCCTTCTGCCCAAAGTCTGTATTTTTAACTTTTTATATCCCCCAAATAGCAGTAAGAGGAAAAGCAGTGCAATACCAGTTCGCCTCTCTGTCATCTTCTGTCCCCCACTTCGTACTAGATCTTGCCCTGTCAGCCTTCAGCAATTCTCCGATGCCTCTAAAACATGCATGCACATAATTATTTAAATCCAGCTTTCCAGTTCTCAGCATTTCAGTAAAGGAGATTGAGGTCTCACTGTGAACTTAATGTTTGTATCAGCTGAGAACTTACATATGGAAGCCCTAACCCCTGTATCATTATCATAGCACCGTCTTCTTATATTAAAATTGTGCTTAAGTTGGTTCCAGCAGGTGGCATGGTGGTTAAGGTACTAGATTCCCACTTGGCTGACCACAGTTTGTGTCCTGGACCCAGCAGCTTGAAAATCATGCCAGTGGGACCAGCAGTTAGCGTAATGGCCATGTCGCTGGACTCCCACGTAGTCGACCGCGGTTCGAGTCCCGGACCCGGCAGCTTAAACTCACGCCAGGAGCGTGTGCGTGCGTGCCCAGGATCCCGAGAGGAGAATGGAGGAGAAGGGATTGCGGCGTGGCCATCCCCCCTGGGGGGTGATTTCCTGCTTTCTATCTCTCTGTCTCTCTCTGTCTGTGTGGTGAGCGCACGCGCCCTATAGCAAAAACCTCTCCAAAAAAAAAAAAAATCATGCCAGTTACATGTGTGTGCATGCCCAGAATCCTGAAAGGAGAATGGAGGAGAAGGGATTGTGCCAAGGCCATCCTCCCTGGGGATGATTTCTCACTTTCACTGTCTGTGTCTCTCTCTGTAGACTGCATGTGCCCTGTGAAAAACAAAACGAAACAAAAAAACTAAAAAGAAGGAAAAAATTGTGCTTAAGTTTGGCTTCCCAACAAATTTTGAGCTTCTTGAGGATAAGGCTTGTTTTGTGCCTAGCATTGTGTTATTAAATGAATATTAACTGAATAAAGGAACTTAGCTAATGTAACATTGTCCTACCCTCTTTTTTTTTTTAGAGAGGTTTTTGGTACAGGGCGCGTGCGCTCGCCAGAGAGGCAGAGAGAGAGAGAGACAGAGAGACAGAAAGCAAGAAATCACCCCCCAGGGGGATGGCCACACTGCAATCCCTTCTCTTTCATTCTCCTCTTGGGATCTTGGGCATGCACGCACACGCACCCAGCATGAGTTGAAGCCAACGGGTCTGGGACTTGAACCACAGTCAACTACATGGGAGTCCAGCGACATAGCCATTATGCTAACTGCTGGTCCCAGTAACATTGTCCTACCCTCTTTCAGTCAGCATCCAGGGGAAGGTACTGGCTTTTTTGAGCTGCTCTTTGACTTGCTTACTAGCATCAGTGGACTCCGTACTGCTCATATTATCCATAAGATTCTCTTCTGCCATGCAGTCATTCATCAGTATACCTGTACTGTGTGCCCACCATGTCTTAGGGACTGGCTCAGGACTGGGAGTACAAATATGAATAAAGGCAGAGTCGAGATTATCGTCTAGAGGGGAAAAAAGATGCATAAACAGACCATTTCTTTAAGATTATGTGTTTATTGGGACCAGCAGGTGACGTGGTGGTTAAGGCGCTGGACATTCCCACATGGCTGACCATGGTTCAAGTCCTGAACCTGGTGGCTTGCTTTCTCACTTTCTCTCTCTCTCTGTGTCTCTCTCTGGTCAAAATAAAATAAGTAAATGAATAAATAAAAAAAATAATAAAAATAAATAATTCTTTAAAAAAAAAAAAAAAAGATTATGTGTTTATTTCTTCCATGAATGAAAAAGGGAGGGAGATGCAGCACCTCCAACAGGGTTACAATGCTGTGATCCAGGCCCAACCTGAGTCAGCCCACACTGCAGTCATACGTGTGCCCTTTACACTCAGAGGTCTCCAGACAGGAACCAGCAGCCTTCCCTGTGGGTCAGTCTCACAGAGCATCACATTTTAGGGCTGTGCCACCTCTGGCCCTAAACAGATCATCTTAACATAACATTATCTATATGAAGACAGAGGTAAGGGGAGTTTGAGGTGAGATATGGTACTAGAAAGAAAGTGTGAGAGCTTAGCCCAACTTAAGGCTTTAATAGGTCTTCCTGGCTATCATAATCTTCCTGAGCCTACAAGATTAAAAAATAATAATAAAATAAAATAAAATTCTAGGCCAGCCCATGGTGTGGTGGTTAAGGCAGCTGGATCCCACTTGGCCGACTGCATGGTTTGAGTCTTAGACCCGGCAGCTTGAGAAACACACCTGGTGCATGATGTGTGCGTGCCCAAAATCCTGAACGGAGGGAGAAATGGAGGAGAAGGGATGGCAATGTGACCATGCCCATGAAGGTGCTTTTCCACTTTCTCTCTCTCTCTCTCTCTCTCTCTCTCTCTCTCTCTCTAGTGAGTGCATATGCCTTCTAGTAAATTAAAAGGAAAGAATGCTGATTTATCTGGCACCTGCTATATGACATACATAATTCTCATTGCCCTAAAATTATCCTTTAATTTGCACCAAAAAAAAAAAAAAAGTGAAAGGAAGAGACTGTCTTCAGTTTGAATATTGAAAAACTGACCCTTAAAAAAATGTTAGCAACTTGCCCAAGGTTTTATAGTAAATTCAGGAACCGGGATACAAATCCAGGTTAGTCCAGCTTTATCCTGGTTGCTGTGTAGACTAGTAACATCAGAGTCACACAGCAGAGAGAACACAATGGGCTTGGAGCCAAAGGCCAGATATATTTCATATGGACACACACACACTCACACACACACATAGACTTAGATTTTTGCTATAGACTGTGTGCACTTGTGAGATAGAGAGAGGGGAAAGTAAGAAATCACTGGTCGAGGGGATGGCCCTGCCAGAATCCCTCCCCCTCTATTGTCCTCTCAGGATGCTGGGCATACACACACACATGCACACCTCCCTTATTTTTCAAGGTCGGGGACTTGAACCAGAGTCAACCATGTGGGATTCAGTGCCTTAATCACCATGCCACCTGCTGGCCCTCTATTTCATATTATGTGTGTGCCCTGGGGCAACTCATATAAAACTATCAGACCTCTGCTTTTTCATCTATAAAGCAGGGATGAGAAAGTACCTGACAGAATAGTCATGAAAATTAAAAGATGAGATTTAATTTGAAATCAATTGTGGAGTGCTTAATTCAGTGAATATTTTTAAGATACGTTCGTCTCCTTAGATCTGACCATAGGCCCATGAAGCACTTGTGCTTGTGCAAAATGCTTCTTCCCTCTTCTGTGTATATTTCAAAAGCACTATTGTTAGCCAACAGCAGATCTTGGCTGACTGTCAGGAGGATCTGAGATGCTATCAGTAGCTTTTGAGCTAAAAACATCTCCCAGGGGGGCAGAAACATATTTTTACACTGGCTTCCAAGTCTCCCAAGTTCTTGAGCACAGCTGTGTAAAATGAATTGAAAAAGACTAAAATGATTAAGTAACCCTGCTTCTCTACACTGATGATGGGGAGTGGATTTGACAGGAGACCAGCAACTCCAGCAAGTGCTAGGATGCCAAGGAATGTTAATGGGCAACTAAATGTTAATAGTAATTGTCAGAGCAAGACTCAGATGATACATCAAATCCTCTTAGGCATTCTCAGTGTCATTTCCTCCACATCTTCCATATGTTCTAGACAACTAAAGGTCTAGCCCGTGTGCCATGATGCTGCCCAGAGTCACACAAATTTGACAAGGGAATAGTCGAGCATTCCTGCCCTGGTTTTGAACCTCAGAGCAGCAGTAACAGCATCACCCAGGAAAGTGTTAGAAATACATTCTCCAAGGCATGAGTTAAGGAGGCTGGGTCCCCCATGGTGTACAGTGTAATTCGAGTCCTGGATCTGGAGGCTTGGAAAGAGACCTGGAGCACGTGTATGTGCGTGCTCAAAATCCTGAAAGGAGAATGGAAGAGAAGGGATTCCAGCATGATCAACCCTTCAGGGATGACTTCTCACTTTCTCTGTCTCTCTCTAGCAAGCATGTGCAGGCCCAGAGCAAAACTGAAAAAAAAAAAAAAAAAGAAGAAGAAAAGGAGAGAGCAAAGAAGGAAGGAAGGGAAGGAGGGAGGGAGGGAGAAAGGGAGGGAGGGGAAGGTGAGGAGAAAGGAAGGAAAAAAAATTTTCCTGGGCCCCACCACAGACCTACTGAATCAGATGATGAAGATTTCCTGGTAATTCTTAAGCTCATTAAAGTCTGAGGAATGAATTAGGCATGAAGAAGAATTTGTGCTCAGATCTACATGTGTCAATAGGTGTTTTAACTTCTAGCCCTGTATCTTTGGGCAGACTACTTAACTTCTTATTTTTTTCCCTTTTTTTCTTCTTTGTTTTTGGAGAGGTTTTTGCTATAGGGTGCCTGCGCTTGCCAGAAAGACAGAGAAACAGAAGGTGAGAAATCACCCCCTAGGGGCGTTGGCCACACCACAATCCCTTCTCCTCCATTCTCCTCTCGGGATCTTGGGCACGCATGCACACGCGCCCTGCGTGAGTTTAATCCACCGGGTCTGGCACTCAAACCAGGGTCAGCCACCTGGGAGTCCAGCGACATAGCCATTACGCTAACTGCTGGGGCCATGTATTTTCTCATTTATAACTGGAGATAAAAATAGTTCCTACCAGGACCAGCAGTTAGCATAATGGCTAAGTCGCTGGACTCCCACGTAGTCGACTGCAGTTCTAGTCTCGGACCCGGTGGCTTAAACTCACGCCGGGCGCGTGTGCGTGCGTGCCCAAGATCCCGGGAGGAGAATGGAGGAGAAGGGATTGTGGTGTGGCCATCCCCCCGGGGGGTGATTTCTCACTTTCTGTCCCTATGTCTCTCTCTGCCTGTCTGGTGAGCGCGCGCGCCCTATAGCAAAAGCCTCTCCAAAAAAAGAAAAAAAAAATAGTTCCTACCGAATGCAATGGTGGCCCGCTGGAGTGGACTGGGCCAGGCAGAAGAAGTCGAGGCCAGCACATTTCCGGTTCCGGTGTCAGTTCCAGGAGGCCTATCGGAGGAAGGAAAGGAAGCCGCTAAGGCCAGGCTAGGCAGTGCATGAGCCCTGAGGAGATGGACGGACGCACAGCTCCAGGCGAAAAGCAGAAGTCCAGGGAAGACGAGGAACAAGAAGAAGGTGGAGATGAGACTGTAGGTGACGCCAAAAAGGAGGAGAAATCTCTAGACTCAGATGAGAGTGAGGGTGAAGGAAGTGACTAGCAGCAAAAGCACAGAGGCGTGGATGGGCTCTTGGACACTGAGGACCCCAACCAGATGGCACAGACAGCTGAAAAGGTCACACAACTAGATCTGGACAGACCAAAGGAGCTTTTGAGGAGAGAACGAGAAGAAGTTGAGAAGTAGAAAGCAAGAGAGCATTACAGGAAAATGCATTTAGCTGGGAAAACAGCAGGCCAAGGCCGACCTTGCCCGGCTAGCAGTCATGCGGAAACAGAGGAAGGAGGCAGCAAGCAAGAGGAGAGGAAAGTAAAAGGCATGCGACTTCGTCAGGAAACGGATGCAGTCGCTCTCCCTGAATAAGTGCCGTCCGTGGGAGGAGATGCCAGGGCACTGGGCCACACGTTGGGAACGTCGTGACACCTTGTTCTACGTTTTTCTGTGCAAAAATGCATCATGACTTTCCTCACGACCCAATATTATCTCTCTGGTTTGGCCCTAAACAATTGGACTTTGAGGTACCCTTAAAGTGAGGAATCCAGACCAAGTCACATAAACATATTTTGTAAAATGTATTTTATAAGTTAAAATAATTATACAACTAACTTTAAAATATATATGGTAGAATCTAAACTTGACAGGTCAATAAATGGTAGTCATTGTATCACCATTTAGTTGGTTAGAAGGACAAGTGCATACAAAGGATATGCAAATTAGATCCTCATTGGAACCTCTAATTGTGTTAAATGGGGAAAATTTAAGTATACTACGCTAAAAGATACCAAACACTTATATATCACACATTAGAGTACAGCCCAAATTCATGTTTTATAAGATTGCGGTTTTAATCTGTAGATGATTCTTTGATTCTATGTGCTTTTGAATCTCGCTTTCTTTCCTTTTTTTTTTTCCCCCTTTTTTTTTTTTGGAGAGATTTTTGCTATAGGGTGCGTGCGCTCACCAGACAGACAGAGACATTAGAGACAGAAAGCGAGAAATCACCCCCCAGGGGGGATGGTCACGCCGCAATCCCTTCTCCTCCGTTCTCCTCTCGGGATCTTGGGCACGCACGCACATGCACCTGGCGTGAGTTTTAAGCCACCGGGTCCAGGACGTGAACCGCGGTCGACTACGTGGGAGTCCAGCGACATAGCCATTACGCTAACTGCTGGTTCCCGCTTTCTTTACTTTTTAATCTATGGTAATTGAAGTAGATTATTTGTTTTCAAATTGATTTAAATATGTCTGTAAAAATTATTTTCAGGGGGCCAGGAGGTGGTGTGGTGGTTAAGGGACTGGGCTCCCACATAGTTCACTACTTGAACTGTAGTTCAAGTCCAAGACCTGGCAGCTTGCTTTCTCACTTTTCTTCTCTTTTTGGTGAGCACATGTGCCCTCTAACAAATTAATGATAATAATAAATAAATTAAATTAAATAATTCTTTTAAAAAATCATTTCAGGGACCAGCAGGTGGCATGGTGGTTAAGGTGCTGGATTCCTACATGGTAGATCATGGTTCAGGTCCCAGACCTGGTGGCGTGAAAATCTGGTGGGTGCTTATGTATGCATGCCCAAAATCCCAGGAGGAGAATAGAGGAGAAGGGATTACAGCATGGCTATCTCCCCTGGTGGACAATTTCTCACTTTCCCTCTCTCTGTCTCTCTTCAGTGAGCACACATGCCCTATGGAAAAAAAACCTAAAAATAATATTCAGCTGGTAGAATATTTTATGCACATTTATACACACGAATAATAATGATCTAGACACTGAACAGGAGGGAGTAATATAGATTACAGGCAGAGAACATGGTGGCATTCAGCTTTGATGTTAGATGATATTTGTATAAGATAATGAAATCTGCTTCTGAGAAATAAGCTTTTGCTCATAGGGAGAAAAATCTTTCTCATCACACAGATTTTCTCATACCAGGATTTGCTTAGTTTGAACCATCAGGCATCGTGAAGGTGAAGCTCTCGCTTTTAATTGTATAGGCAAGCTAGAGTAAGACTCTTGCATGGTATTAAACTATTTGCTTTTAAATGCTCATGGTCTAACTAATCAGAATTTCAGAGCTCATTTAGACTAGAGGAAACCAGGAAAAGAACAGGAGAAGGAAATTCTCACAGTTGGCCTTGTTCCTTGGAGTCATCAAATTTAAAACATCACCTTTACTGCCAACTCTACCTCGGGAATGACAGTGAGGAGGCGCAGCTGTGTGCCTTGGCCCTCTTGCTGTACCAAGTGGATTTTGTCAAGGCTTCTATTGTGGACGTGAAGCTTTTCCTTTAATGACACATGGGTTCAAGACATCATTCACCCATCCCACCAAGGAAAATAAGTATGAAATTAGCATGTCGGCACCACATGGGCCTTTCTCTTTTTATGTACTTTTTTTTTATTTCTTTCAAACTCCACCTCTTTTCTTGGTAAGCAGAGAAAATAGAAAGAGGGAAAGAGAGAGAGCATAGGGCTTTTACAGAAGATGGAACATCTCTATTTTGTTACTCCAAAGCATAGCATAATGGTTTGGTGGGAACCAAAAAATAGAAACTAAAATATTCAGTGGCATAACCGAATAGATTCGTGCTAGGGAGGAAAACATAGGCATGCTCTCCAGAGAGAGACAGAGAATGACAGTGAGAAACCAGCCCCCAGGAGAGCATAGCCATGCCACCATCTCTTTTCCATCTCCTCCTGGGATTTGGGGCATGCACCAACATGCACCCGGTGTGTGTTTCAAGCCTCTGGGTCCAGGACTCAAACTGTGGTCAGCCATGTGGGAATTCAGCACCTTAACCACTATACCACCTGCTGGCTCCTACCTAGTACTATTTGATTAAGGCACTCAGTGTGCCTTGAGTTTTTCTTTTGCTATGGTCAGTTCTACCAGAGGCAAAGCTGTCTTTCCAAGAAGGTGAATCAGCTCCTCAGGATGTGTCGATTTGTGCATATTTCAAGACCTTTCTTTTGCTTTAGTTACAACAAAATCTAGCCTATAGTAAAGAGATGTGAGAGAGACACAGTGACCGGTTTGAGTATTTTAAGATAAACTTTTGATAAACACAGAACCAGAATATATTTGAATGGATTCTGCATTTGGCTGAAATAGCAGAGATGAGGATTTATTATAACACATTTATATAGAACCACTCTCTACGAGGAACATATCTCTGTGTCTTTGTATAAAGTTACTAATAATCTTTATTTGTTAATCTGAATGACATAGTCTGTTTACTCTTTGTATGTCTTTGCATTTAACATTGATGTTAGCATTAGTCACTTTGTTAAAACACGTTACCGCTATATCTTTGCCTCCTATCTTTAAGCATCTTTAAACATTCTCTTTAATTTTTTTCATTGTTAAGTAAAACTGTACTAACGAAAATAGAGGGGGAAAAAAAACAAGAAAAAGAAACAGAGCTTCTTGGATGAGGAGAGTCTTGATCAGATGACAGGCCTGGTTTCAAAATGTACACTTTGGAGTTTTTTCCCCCAATTTTTTTAGTGGAGAGCATTTATAATTTTTGAGAAGAAACTTATCTATTAAAGTAGCAATAACAATAATTCTAAGATGTTAAAAATATGGTATCGTGAGGAAATTGGGCCACATATGGTTCAATACTGTAATTAGTTTTCTATTTTTGGAGAGTAATCCAGTAATATGTGCGAAGTATTTATTATGTGTTAAGAATTTTAAAATATTCAAACCATTTGTCAAGTTAATTATACTCTAGAAAATGTTTACTTATTGTTGGTTTTCAGGGGAAAAAAAAGAAAAAAAGGATTTGGGCCATTTATATTAAAAACAAGAGGCTAAACCATGGCCTGGTGGTTATGTGAGCTAGAACCCACAAAGCCAATAACACAGTTCAAGTCACAGACCTGGTGGCTTGAAAAACATGCCAGGCAGCTGTGTGTATATGCCCAAATAGAAAAGGGAGAGAACTAGAGAAGGGATTGTGGCGTGATGGTCTCCCATAGGAACTTTCTCACTTCCCACTCTCTCCGCCTCTCTCCAACAAGTGCATATGCCTTTTGGCAAATTTTTTTAAAAAAAATGTAAAACAGAGGATTCAAATAAAGACTTAAGAGAGTTCAGAAATACCTAGAGGAATTACCCTTGGAGAGATTAAATCAGGTTAAGAATGTAATTTGTAAAAGTATGTTTAGAAGAGTGATACTAAAAATAATGAAAATTAGAAGCAACAAAAATTCTCTTGAAGAGCAAACAAGCTTCCCGATGAAACACTGTTCAAGACTCAGGACAAGTTTGGGAAATGTGGTAATACATGGAGAAATTTTCATGAAATAATGACTGCTTTTGCTTTTTTTTTTTTTTTCTCTCTCTTTTTAATTTATCAGAGGGTACGTGTACTTGCCAGAGACAGAGAGGGAAGTGAAGAAAGCACTTCCCACAAGGAATGGTCAGGCCTCAATCCCTTCTCCTGAATTTCTCCCTCTTTTTAGGATTTTGAACACACACACATTCATACCTGGCATGTTTTTCAAGCCTCCCCTGTCTGGGACTCAAACTGTGTAGTTGACCGTGGAGTATCCAATTCCCTTAACTACCAGATCACAGACTGGCTCAATAATGACAGTTTTTGTTGTTGTTTTACATAGAAATGACTGAAATATCAACCATCAGGTAGTGTAGTGGCTTAGGTGCCGGACTCCACGTGACTGACTACAGTTCGAACCTCAGACCCAGTGGTTTGAGAATCACGTTGGGTGCGTGTGCATGCATGCCCACAATCCCAAGGGGAGAATGAAGGAGAAGGGATTGTGGCATGGCCATCACCCCTAGGGGATGATTTCTCATTTTCCCTCTCTCTGTCTCTCGAACAGCGAGCACACGTGCTCTATGGCAAAAATATTTTTTTAACAATGACTAAAATAGAATACAAAATAATATAAACACAAATCAGAGCCATATAATATATATGTAAACATGATATAAAATATGAGATAAAATAGTTTAATGTTTATTAAGCCTTTCTTCCCTCTCTAAATTTACTTTCATAAAACATAAACAAAATCTCCTTCCTGGACAATTTTCTTTTTTTAATTGCCAGAGGGTACACATACTCACCAAGGGAAAACTGAGAAACAGCGAGAACAAGAGGGATAAATATCCCCTGGTGGGAGAAGGTTATGCCACAATCTCTTCTCCATTTCTCCATCTGGTTAGGATTTTAGGCATGTATGTGTACACACATTTGTGCAGTATGTTTTTCAAACTGCTGGGGTGGGATTTGAACCATGGCTGACCATGTGGAATCCCACTCTTTTAACCACTAGGCTAGGAGCTGACTCTTGAACAATTTTCAACCATGGCTTTTTCTTCCACTTGGCACTTGGGCACACCAAGTGGCTGAAGTAGAATTGGATTTTGAATCTTTTGTCCATTGTTATCAACCACTGAAGACAAATCCTAAGAATTGAGTTATTGACCTACTGAAATCTGGTTTGCCTATCCACTACCAGGACAAAATTTTTCTCCCTTTAGTTTTTTTAATTCCTTCAAAATGTAGAAACAAATAACCGAGTTGGCCCCATAGTGCAGTGGTTTAGCACTGTGCAGGAGAAGCTGGATCTCACATGGCCAGCTAGGGTTTGAACCCCAGCCTGGGCTGCAACACACCATATGCACATGTGTGTAGCAAGACTCCTGATGGGATGGAGAACTGAGGAGGAAGAACTGGCATGACTAGACCCCACCGGCGGTGCATTCTCTCTCTCTCTCGCTTTCTCGTTATGTGCATGTGCACATATGCTCTCATGTGACGGGGCCATGCAGACAACACAAGTTGGTAAAGAGGCTGTCTCCCATGGCCTGGGTTGGGAGGAAACGGCAAGATAAAGCCAGCGGTTTACTAACTCTCCTTGTGTCATTTTACTGGCCTGTAGTCAATTTCTCTACCGTGAGTTTTACTGTTATTACGGTACCTTGCAAGGGTAAAATATAACCCCCAACCATTACAATAAAGCCAATTAGTGATCTTGTAGGAATGTGGTTCCCTAAGAAGAGGGCGGGAAGTTCGAGACTCCCCCACTTGTCTGTTTAAGCCAAAATTAATATATGTTAGGTCAAATTAATATAAGCCAAAGTAGCATCAGTAGCATATGAAAACTAAGTTAGTTTAAGGCTAGTCTTATGTAAATACCCCTTGTTAAAGCTACAGGCAGAAGTTAACCCATGCTAGGCAAATTCAGCACATTCACCACATAACAGAGACTCAGAGATAAAACAAAAGAACTCACTAATTAACAGGCTCAGCAAATAAAATTCAGAAACCCACAGGTTTATAAAAGGAAAAAGCCTGGCTGGGACAACAGGATAAATAAACCTGAGGGCTCCAGAGAAAGATTACCTTAGCTGGGAGCTCTTATCTAAAGCAACAGGTAGCTTTCAACTACAAAGAGTTTCTCATCTATGTGCTATTGACTATGAAAAACTGCTAATAAAACATCCTGTGTTGTCTCTTGAGCTACAAGATCATCTTCCTTTCCCATATAGATAATAGACTCAACCTCTATTGTTGTAATGTATGAATAGTCCATATATTAACTGTGTCTTTACTTAACAAGACAAGATTTCTATCTAGGCCTTTTTGCCGCCCAGGACTGAAGTTATCAAACATCCTGCAAGCCCCCTCTTCAAAAAATCCTTCCCAGTAATCAAGATCTAAGAAGAAGATACAACAGACAAATAGACTTCCTCATCCTAAAAACTGTGATTGATTTATAACTAATCTGACAAGACAAACAGCATGTTTTATAATTATTGCTTCCATGCTTTGTATACCCTGTTCCTTAGAGTAAATTTTTTACGGCCCCTCACCCATTTACTTGCATGTATCACATTTTCAATAAAAAGGCACGATGATTCCTAGCAGTTGTCACTCCTCAGAGAACGATCCCTGGGAGTGTCCGGCCTAGGACGTGCATGAAAAGGCACCGAGGCCTTTGCCTTCTGTTCACCTTCGCCGCTTCCCACCAGTCAACCCACCACCGCCGAGGCTAGACCCCGGCACTCATGAATAAAGGAAGACAATTCCTTTTAAAATTACAAGTAGAGTTACCGAACTCAAATCAGGTTTGCTCGCCCAAGCGCTGTAAGACCAAACCATAGGCACATGGTTCTATGAAGGAAAGTACAGCTTTATTGCAAACTGCAAAGCAAGGAGAGCGGGCAACTCATGCTGAAAAGACCTGGTCTCCCCGAGATGTTCCCCCCATGCGTTTTTAAAGGCAAAATTAGGGGCAGAGGTCCAAGTCGCATGATCAGTTCAGTGATTGGTTCAAGAGGGCGTGATCATCTCCTGGGCATTCTTGATTGGTGAGGTCTTAGATAATCAAATTTCTCTTCAGGTGTCTGGAGCCATTCAGGCTAGAGTCTTTGAGCTCACAACTAGCAGTTGCCAGCCTATAAAACCTCTTACATATTGAAATAAAAACCTTATCTTTCCTTTAAGTGAGAGTTTTAGAGGTCAAATGGCCCTCATTCATGGTCCATGTTGGTCATTATCATAACCAAAGTCTGAAGACTTCTTATTCTGGACCATTACAAGGTAAATGGACCTTATATTTCAAGAACCTTAGAAAATACATTAGGGGGTCCTTGGACTCCCGTGTAGTTGACCTCAGTTTGAGTCCCGGACCCAGTGGCATAAACTCACGCTGGGTGTGTATGCGTGCGTGCCCAAGATTCCGAGAGGAGAATGAAGCAGAAGGGATTGTGGTGTGGCCATCCCCCCTGGGGGGTGATTTCTCACTTTCTGTCTCTCTGTCTCTCTCTGTCTTTCTGGCAAGCACACATACACTATAGCAAAAAAGCCTCTCCAAAAAAAAGAAAAAGAAAGAAAGAAAAATTACAGTAGGGGGTCCTTGCTCGGTTTCAGTAGTAAGAAAATTTGATCATTCCACTAGGAAAAAGAATTACATGATTTTGCAGCATTTTGTCCGAAGAGATTTTTATGGCTAATGAATGCTGAGGAAGCACAACACATATTTGGATAGTAACCAACATGAAATCCTGAAACTGTCGTGTTCTTTTTTTCCCGAGATGTTTGTTTTTAATCATCAGTTTTAATTGTTTTTTTTTTTTTTTTTTTTTGAGAGGTTTTCGCTATAGGGCACGTGTGCTCGCCAAACAGACAGAGACAGACAGAGAGAGATAGAAAGTGAGAAATCACCCCCCAGGGGGGGATGGCCACGCCGCAATCTCTTCTCCTCCATTCTCCTCTCGGGATGTTGGGCACGCACACACACGTGCCTGGCGTGAGATTAAGCCGCCGGATCCGGGACTCGAACCACGGTCGACTACATGGGAGCCCAGCAACATAGCCCAAATTTTAATTTTTTAAAGTTTTTCCTGGCATACATAAACTGCAGTTTAAAAGACTTAATGTTGAAAATGTTTCCTTCTTTACCCCAATTCCTGTCACCCCAACAATATTTGAGGCATATTTCTCCAAATTTGTTTTCTTTACATAACTTTTTAAAAATATTTATTTATTTATTTCCATTTGTTGTTATTAGCATCTTTAAATTTTTACCAGAGAGAGAGAGAAAGGGAAAGCGAGAAAGCAAGCCTCCAGGTCCGGGACTCGAACCATGGTCAGCCACATGGGTATCCAGCGCTCTTAACCACCACGCCACCTGCCGGCCCCCATAACTTATTTTTTAAAAGGAGATTTGTTCTTTATATATTGCTTTAAAAATGTTTTTCAGTGAATATGTATGGATCTATTTATATCTATACATGGAGAGCTACCTTAACTTGTTTTAGAAACTGTATAATATGGACCAATGCTAAGAAGAATATAATGCAAGGTTTAAATGTAAGTCACACATACTATTTTATAAATTCTGGCAGCCATATTTAAAAGGTAAAAATAAATAGGTAAACTAAATTTTAATATATTTGGCCTGAGCTAGCCAGTGGTGTCATGGTTAAAGCAGCTAGCTCTCACATGGCAAATTGTGCAGTTCAAAAACACGTCAGGTGCATGTTTGTGCATGCCCGAAATCCCAAAGGGAGAATTAGGATATGGCATGGCCATCCCTCCTGGGAGGGAGGTGCTTTCTCTTTCTCTTTCTCCCGCAAGCACATACGCCATGTAGCAAATTAAAAATATATATGTATGTATATTTAGCCCAATATAACCAGAATGTTATCATTTCAACATACAATCAAAATAAAAATTATTAATGAGCTATTTTGGTTTTCTTTTTTTTTTAGATTTTTGCCATAGGGCACATATTCTTGCTGGATACACACACACACACACACACACACACACACACACAGGAAAAGTGAGAAATCACTCCCTGAAGGGGATGGCCACACCATAATCTCTTAGGATTTTTCTCTTAGGATTCTGTGCACACATGTGCGAGTGCCTGGTGTGTTTTTCAAAGTTAGGCTTGGGACTCAGATCATGCAGTCAGCCATATGGGATTCAGCTCCTTAAACATCATGCCACCTGCTGACTCTATTCAAGAACTATTTTACTTTTTTTTCATATGTCTTTAAAGTTCAGCGTGTATTCAGTTCACACTGCCATACTTTACGTCCTTGGTAGCTATGTGTGGCTAGAGGCTAACATATTGGACAGTGCAGGAGAGAGCATTCCAACTTTTTTACCATTATGTGCAATAAAATAGAGAACACTCTTTTGCATATCTTTCAACACTTGTATAAGTGCTTCTACAGGATAAATATGTAGAAATAAACAATTCTGGATCAAAAGGACAAACCATATGAAATTTTAATAGAGTTGACTCCAAAAAAAAGATTGTTGATTTACATTTTCACCAATAGAGTGTGAGAATATCCATTTTCTCACAAACTCACTGATATTGGACACTATAATTCTTTATTTTTTTGCCAGCCTGATTGATGGAAATCTTACGGTCATATGGTAAGTGCTAAGATTGAAAAATGAGAATTTCTTCTTCTGTAAATTGCTCGTTGAGCTTGAGTTTTTCTCATGACAAAATAAATGTGACTTCATTTTCTGGGTTAATGGAACCAGATCCTAATCCTTCATTCTATGTGTCTGGACTCTGGAGACCTCCCTCCTCTTACACAGTGGAGCTCCTCCCAGCTCAGATCTGCGAACTGCCAGCGAAATCCTTGTTCTTCAGTCCAGTGCAGGGAGGGAGGACAGGCCTCAAACTTTTGGTTCAGTGTGAAAATCAACATCATTTGGCATGGACACTACCATTCCTAATTTCCCGTTTGTGTAAAGATTAGAAGCACACAAGATAACTATTGTTTTTATGCATTTTTTTTCTCTCAAGAAAAGAGAGGCTAGAGCAAAGACTGGCTTTATTGCAAGTAAATGCAAATGAGAAGGCTTTAATTACCACAAAGTCGATTCCCTTTGATTACTTCCAGAGAATTTTAATTCTCAAATGTGAGTAAATAGTAATTTGAATAAAATCAATTGAATGTGTAAATAGACAATAGCAGGAGAAGGAAATTGAAGACTGAATCTCAGGAAGAAAGAACACCTCAGTGTAAAAGGTAAAGGAGGAGTCAGGGCTGGAGGGGCACTATTCCGAGGTTCTGTTTTGTAGCAGGTGCAATTACTGCCATGCACTGGTCCCACCTTCCCCGGGGATCCTGTGATCCCTTCCCTCACTGAGCTCCTCCTAACTCTGACATGCTCCTCTTCTCACTGTACAAATCTATAGGTATATTGGGTCATCAGGAAAGTCATAACACGTTTCTGCATAGAAAAACAGAAAAATGCATCATGACTTCCTGACGACCTAATATATTGAGCATACTGAGCTTGGAAATGAATTGGTTTGGACAGGCTCTCATGTGTCTCCTTCTGCCTTAACCTCCCAGCTGGGACTACAGGCATGTGCCACACCTAACTCACTTTGGTTTTTATAAGAATTATTAATTTAATTTAATTATTATTATTTTTGATTTGCTACAGGGCCTGTGCACTCACTAGAGAGGCAGACAGAGTGAGAAAGCAAGCTGCCAGGTCTGGAACTTGAACTGTGGTTGACCATGTGGGAGTCCAGTGCCTTAACCACCATCCTTTATGCTGCCCTCCCTCCCCCCCCCCCGCCCCGCCCCCGCTCTTCTTTTAGACAGCACACTGCTTGTAGGTTGGACCAGGAATCTAACGCAGGCCTCTCAGGTGGTCCCAACCTGGGGATCACATTGTCTTAGCATGTATACTCCTGAGGCTGTGCCAGAAATGAATAATTTTTTGTTTGTTTGGCTTTTTCAGGCCATTCATTTTAACCCTGTAAATCTTACTGTTGATATGTTTGCCACCTACAGTGCCTGGGATGAAGTTGCCCATGTGGTGAGATGCAGGCTGGCCAAGTCTCTTTTCAGTGGAGTGAGAGCCCAGCCACCCTGGCCTTTCACAGACAATTTGTAAACTGGACAAGGAAATGCTATTCTGGGATTTCTATGAAGAAAAGGAAAAAGATGCAAAACATGTTGCCAATAAGAATATTCTAGAAGAAAGGCAGCATAAAGGAAAGTTGTTTTAATTCAGTCCTCTACTGAATCCAGTCTTTAACAAATATACTTTCAGGGACCAGCAGATGGTATAATGGTTACATCGCTGGACTCCCATGTAGTTGACCAGGGTTCAAGTCCTGGACCTGTTTGCTTAAACTCACACCAGGTGTGTGTGTGTGCACATCCCAAAAATCCCCAGAGGAGATTGGAGGAGAAAAAATTGCAGCTTGGCCATCCCCCCGGGGAGTGATTTCTCACTTTCTGTCTCTTTGTCTCTCTATCCCCAGTGGGCACACATGCCCTATAGCAAAAATCTCTCAAAAACAAAACAAAACAAAACAAATATACTTACAGTAGTCAGCACTTCAGATATAAAGAACTATGTTTTGGCCGTTAAGAAAATTGAAATTCCCTTCCCCATTTTTTTTTTTTTCTTTTTGGAGGGGGAACTACAGATTATTTGCTTTGGTGGCATGGTGACAAAAGAAAAAAATCATAACCATGATCAGTTAGTTTATCAGTTTCCTAGAACATTTGAGAAGAAATTAATTGAAAGGGCAAAATATCCCACTTTTTAATTTTAAGTAACTGTGCTTTTAAGTTGACTTTTCATTTCCTCACACCTTTGAAATTTCATTGGGTCACTTGTTTTTCCACATGAAACCCTGCTTCACCAAGTACTGCCTATTTATTTTCAGACCTCATTTAACAAATCATGATATGGTAATGTGGAGGTATCTGGGAGATAACACAATGAATTGCTGCAGAATACATTGCTTCCCAAATCATTTTTTGACTGCCTGAATCACGAGTCACAGTGGAGCCATACTTAAGGTTTGCAGGTCTCTGAGTAACAGGAAGGGATAAATAAACCGTCCGGGCCATTGAACTGCAACTGTTTTCACTGCTTGGGATCAACTGTTGGCTTTCCTATTAAGGAGCATTAGCAGCCCCCAATAATGAAAGCCAGGGCCCACCAGAAATAGACCAAAGGAAATTGCTGAACGCTCTTGCATAGCAATAATTCATCAGCATTGAAGATATATGAAGTGTGACTGTTGAATAATGTGAGTGATTAGGTTTCTCCACACAACTGAACGACTCCATATAACTGAGCACCATCCCCTGCAGGAGAGGCCTTGGGAACCTGAAGGCTTGTTCTAGCATGTGATTGGTCTGGAAACATTTTTGGATTTCCCCTGTGGGAGAATGTTCTTTTGAAGATCTTTAATGGTGACAGTTTGTCCTTTGAGGCTGGATTTGATTTTTGGAAATGGTACAGTGTCTCCTCATAGTACACATCTGTTGCTTTTCTCTACCTAGAAATCTCTCCTAACTTTTGATTGGAGAGACTGTCTTTCTTCTACTCTTCCTTCTGTTTCTGAAGGCTCCCAAGTAGGAAAGAGTTTTTAAAATGTCTCTTGAGATATAAAGACTATGTTTTGGCCTTTAAGCGAATTGAAAAGGCCACTTTTGCCCTGGTGACTGAACCCATGTATATTTTAAATGGGTTCCTACTTCTCCACTACTGGGTCTAAGTTGTTGAGGTGGGCTGGCTTGACCACTAGTTCCAGGGGAATTGGATGTGTGACTCAAGCTTGGTCACAGACATTGGGAAATGGGCACCGCAGGGGCACTCAGTTCTGGAACTAGGATTTGAACTGTTTGAAGGAAGCTTTCCTTTTCTGCTGTGATGTAAGCCTGGAACTGTTGGCAGCCATCTTGCTGCTGTAAGGAGAGAACCTGCTGAAACATGGAGCCAGCACTGAAGAAAGCAGCTCTGAGACCTCAGCAATGAGATGCATGTGTATGACATGTAATGAGAGACACCAAGCCCGATTTGTGTCCCTGAATCCAAACGTACCTGGAGTAGAAACTATTCTGAATAGTCTCTCTTACGTCCCGTGAACAGTGAATGCTCTTTCTGCCTGGCAGATTTGATTGCTCTTCTATTTTGCAACCAAATGAGTCCTGACTAATCTAGTAGAGCAGAGCCAGGTCTGGTGGGTAAGTGAACACAACGAGCAGGGAGTAGGAAGGCACCCAGGTATCTAAGATAAATTTCTATTCGAGGTGCTCTCACGGAGCACGTGTTAAGTGTTGAGCCTGATACCCGCGATGCTGAGATGAGCACACCACACCAGGAGCTTTCAGTCTACATGAGAGATTGCTTTTCTTCCTTTGCTTACGAGGATACAGAGGGCCATGCTCAGGGAGGACTTTGCCAAAGCCATCTTTGGCAAAGACTATTCTTTTGATTGAGCGCGATGGTTAGAAATGTTACTAATTTTCCAAGGTGGTTAATTTTTGAAGAAAACAACAAATATTCAAAGTTGTGAATTTTTTTAAAAATAGAATTCTGTTGGGTCAGGAAAGTCATAATGCATTTTTGCATAGAAAGACATTGGAGAATATGTCATGACTTTCTCGATGACGTAATACTATTCTCTCTGTACTCATACCCCCTGTGGATCGTGAGAACCCAGGAAATTCTGTGTACGGGAGCAAGGACAGGTTAATCAGCACATAGTGCATAAGTTTATTTCAGATTCAAGAAGGAGTCCTGAGCAGTGTGAGACCTCACAGAGAAGAGAGAGAGGCAGAGAGTGTGAAGTTAACCCTATCACTAGTCCTAAATCTAGTTGTCTTTCTATTGCTTGGAGAGGATCCTCCTTGTGTCAGAACTGTTTTTATCTTAGGATGAAAAAATCCCAAATAATTTAATGTGATTTTGCTCAAAAATAAGGAAGCTATTTCTTTGTAACATGTGTGACTTACTTGGATAAAAATTAAAAAGTTGATCGCAGGGCCTGCAAGCCCTTATCATCCTTCCATGACCTTATAGTCTCATCCTCTATTGAGTCTCTGCTTCTCTCTGTGTCTGCTGTCTACACAACTGGCTTCTCCTCTGTCCCCTGACCAGCTCCCTTTGCTGACTCGTGGTTCCTGCTCCCTCATCACTTCAGCGTGCACAGACCACCGCTCTCATGAGTGGGACTCTTCCAACCTCAGTTCCCGACTACTGGCAGATGCCTTCTTTCTTCTTTCTTTATCTCTTTCTTCTTTCTCCCTTTCCATCCCTCTCCCCCTCCCTCCCTTCTTTTTCTTTTTTAATTTTGGCAGAGGGCACATGTGCTCACTGGAGAAAGACAGATCAAAAGCAAGATAGCGCCCCTCCCCCATGAGGGATTGCCACACCATAATCCCTTCCCCTCCATTTCTCCCTCCTTTCTGGATTTTGGGCAGGCATACACATGTGTCCAGTGTGATTTTTAAGCTGCCAGGTCCAAGACTCAAACTGTGCAGTCAGCCATGTGGGATCCAGTGCCTTAACCACCAGCCCCAGCTGGCTCCTTCCATGTTTCTTAGTTCTCTCCCTTGAGGAGGACAGTCTGATCAGTGCAGTTTGTATTTTTAAGGCAGATTTCTCAGAATCACTGACTACCTAATGGCATACCTACTTGTGATGAAGAATGGGCCACGTCCTGTGAAGCCAAATAAAGACACGAGAGAAGCAGGAGACCTTAGGGGTATGGGTGAGTGGGTCAGGGTCCACAGCCTGCCGTCCAGGGCAGTGCTGCGTCATGTCTTGTGCGTTCCCCACAGGTCCTGGTGCGTAAAAACCCCGCAGAGGCTTACTGGCTGCCATTTTTAAGTTACCCAAATATTCCTGAGCAGTACCAACTCAGAAGTTGTCAAAGGGTTTGTAGGGAAGACAGTAAAAAGTCATCTCTTCTTTGGTAAGTCAGCAATTAGAAGAAACTGATCCGAGGGGCAACAGGTGATGACAGTGGGTAGGACCCTGGCAAGCTAATCTATGAGGGGCAGGAGGGGACTGAGAGAAAATAAAGGGTCTATCCTGAGCATCAGTGTAGAACTGAGAAATGTACCCCAGGGAAGTATGTCAGTACTCTGCCCTAGACCCATAGCTGCCCTCATTCTGCCTTTCCCTGCCCACTTACAACCTAGAGCCATAATAGTCCTCACAGGGCAACAGGTCCCCTGAGGCTTACAGTGGCTGGTGTGGGAAACTTACTCCCATGTATGATCTTGCTCCTTCAGACAAATGCATCCTCAGGGCTGAGCTGACTGGCTGACAAATAGACTCGTGGAACATAATCGCTGCTAAAATGAGACGGTGCTTATAAATAGCAACGTGGGACTTTCACTTGGGAACCTACGGTCTCTGGAGAATCAGCAGCTCTTGGAAGGAAGCTTCTGCTTCCCTTCCCATCATCTTTCCTCCACAGAGGAGGGTCACTAGGGTTTAGTTAGATTTAAAGAAGTGATTATGAGCTAATAGAGATTATCATGGTTTCTAATACAGGATTAAAAGTAATACCAGATGTTGGGGCCAGAGTGATCAAAGAGTGGGAGATGCTCTTTGGAGAGAGAAAAGGCGGCCATATGTCTTTGTCTCTTCTGCTTCTCTCTACCCATGAGAAGAGGTGGAAAGAGGGGCAACCTTGCCACCTTTCCTTTATTCCTTTCTGTGCTTTCCTTCTAGAGGCCAAAGCTCTGCTGCCCTGCAAAGGATGTGTTAGGTAGCTTTGGGCCAGAATATGCAAACTGCAGTGGAATCAGAAACACGCAGTGAAGTAGTATATACTCCAGACCCCCTCCTGAAACTTGCATAGTAGGTCTGGGGTTCAACTCAGGAACTTGCACTTTTAAACAAGGACCCCAAATGATTCTGGTGCAGACATTTCACATGTAGTATTTGAGAACAGAGCCTGGGCTCTGGGCCAGAATCTGGCTCTTGTGCTTAGATGAGGGGTGTGTGTGTCTGTTTTAGTTCTGGGCTCCAGGAGAGACCTTTTACCCAAGCCAAATGATTTTCTCCTGGCTGGCTCAAGAGTTCCATATCTGAATTTGGGGCCAGGATCCAGTGGAGTCATAGCTCCAGCTGGTTAGGCCTCTGAGCCAGTATTTCCTTGGTAGGGCAGTGGTTCTCAACCTTGATATACATTAGAACTTCCTGGATGCTTTAAAAAATATCTGTGCTTGTGCCCCACCCTCAGTCTTAGTTCTTCAGTCTGGGTCAGTCTGGACATTCAGGGTTTTTGTTTTGTTTTGTTTTGGAGAGGTTTCTGCTATAGATGCATGTGCTTGCCAGAAAGACAGAGAGAGACAGAGAGACAGAAAGCAAGAGATCACCTCCCCAGGGGAGATGGCCACACCACAATCTCTTCTCCATTCTCCCCTCAGGATCTTGGGCATGCACGCACATGTGCCCGGCGTGAGTTTAAGCCACAAATCCGGATCAAAACGCGGGCCTTCTTCAAGAGACAGTCTGCTCCATGGCTCCTGAGATCTAGACATGCTGGGAGAAAGGAAGATGTCCCACTCCTAACTGGGCCTCCAGCATACAAAACCCACGTGAACAGCCCTTCTTCAAGAGACAGTCTGCTCCATGGCTCCTGAGATCTAGACATGCTGGGAGAAAGGAAGATGTCCCACTCCTAACTGGGCCTCCAGCATACAAAACCCACGTGGTAGGAAAACCCCTTTCATATCTCCTGTCTCTGAATCAATCTTTGTCTCTCTCTACCTCTCACTCTCTCTCTCTCTCTGTCTGTCTTTTTTTTAATTTTTGCTTTTTAGAATTTTTTAAGGTGAGGCGTCTTACAGGGCCCTTTGGCCCTTCCCTCCTAGGCCTTTGTTTTGTTAATAATCCCCTCTGCTCCTCCCAGAACAGCCCTTCTTCAAGAGACAGTCTGCTCCATGGCTCCTGAGATCTAGACATTTCGCGCGGCGCGCTAGCGCGCCACGCGGTTTTCTAATTTTTGATTTTTATTGAAATTTTTTTAATATTAATTTTTCTTTTTTAGATTTATTCCAAAGCTTTTCTCTTCTTTTTCTCTGTTTCTTGTCTGTTTTTTTATGTTGTTGTTGGTATTGTTTCCCTCTCTCTGCTTCCTTTTCTGCACACTTCCCAACCCTCATATTAAACTTCAAAAGTTTGGGAAGAAACCGACCATCCACCAGATGACTAGAAATCGCTGCAGGACCACAAGAAATATGGAGAAGCAGGAAAATGCCTCTCCTCCAATTGAAACGGATAGCTCCTCTTCATCCACACACAGTTCAAGGGAATTCATGGAAACGTCTGATAAACAATTCAGATCATTCATAATGGCAAAGCTAACAGAGAGCGAAGAGAAGGGAGACAAGGAACTGCTGAAGGCAAAGGAGAAAGGTGTTGAAGAGTTCTAGGAGGTGAGGAAATTCATGCAAGATCTAAAAGAGGAGTTTCACACTTTACAAAAGAATCAGATGGAGCTGTTAGAGATGAAGGCTATAATACAAGAAGTCAAAATCTCCCTTGAAAGTATTAAAAGCAGACTAGATCATTCAGAAAATGGAATCTCTAATGTAGAAGAGAAAATGGCTGGCCTAGAAAGGTCCACCATAAAGACTGAGAAAATGGCCCAAAACTTTGAGAATAATATGCAAGAAGTACTAGATACAATTAAACGTCCAGGGGCGGCAGGCGGGGGCTCCGCTCCGCGTGCCAGCGCGCAGGGGTGGGGAGGTGGGCGCGGGGGCTCCACTCCACGTGCTGGGGCGCAGGGTCAGGGCGCGGGGGCTCCGCTCCACGTGCCCTGTCTGGAGGTCCGGCCTGACTGGGGCTCTGCCCCGTGTGCCGTGGCCGGGGCTCTGTCCCGTGTGCCGTGGCCGGGGTCAGCCCCGCGTGCCGTGGCCGGGGCTCTGTCCTGCGTGCCGTGGCCGGGGTCTGCCCCGTGTGCCGTGGCCGGGGCTCTGCCCCATGTGCTGTGGCTGGGGTATGCCCCGCGTGCCTTGGCCGGGGTCTGCCCCGCTTGCCGTGGCCGGGGCTCTGCTCCGCATGACCTACCCGGAGGTCCGGCCCGACCGGGGCTCTGCCCCGCGTGCCGTGGCCGGGGCTCTGACCCTGCGTGCCGTGGCCGGGGTCTGCCCCCGCGTGCCGTGGCCGGGGTCTGCCCCGCGTGCCGTGGCCGGGGTCTGCCCCGCATGCCGTGGCCGGGGTCTGCCCCCGCGTGCCGTGGCCGGGGCTCTGTCCCGCGTGCCGTGGCCGGGGCTCTGTCCCGCGTGCCGTGGCCGGGGCTCTGTCCCGCGTGCCGTGGCCGGGGTCTGCCCCCGCGTGCCGTGGCCGGGGCTCTGTTCCGCGTGCCCTATCCGGAGGACCGGCCCGACTGGGGCTCTGCCCCGTGTGCCGTGGCCGGGGTCTGCCCCACGTACCGTGTCCGGGGCTCTGCCCCGCGGGCCGTGGCCGGGGTCTGCCCCGCGTGCCGCATCAGCTGATGGCCGTCTCTGCTTTCCTGAGCTGCGTTCCTGAAACTGTGTTCCATGGAGATTCACCTACATTTGCGAGGCTGCACAAGACCCACCCTTGGTCCAGCCCTGAGTGGAGTCTACGTTCCCTATTGTTGGGAACTTTATGATCTGATAATTGGAAAAAAAAATCATGTTTATCATAAAAAATAATTAGAATAATAATAATAATGATTGGGGGAAACATAGGAAAGATATTGAATGTTGAAGCGGGGAGATTAATATCTCTGTACTGACTGACATGCATGGCATTCCCTTTTGAAAAAGCAATGTAATACACTGTAAAGTTATATGTAATTCAATGTAATAAAAAAAAGATAAAAAAAATAAAAAAAATAGAAATAATAGTGGAAAAGTTAGATTGTCTATATACATTTGATACATCTCTGTACCAAATATAAAATTAAAAGGCAAATAACCAATAAAAAAAAAAAAAAAAAAAAAAACAACGCGGTCGGCTACATGGGAGTCCAGCGACATAGCCATTACACCAACTGCTGGTCCCTAGACATACAGGATTTAAAAAAAAACGGATCGTTCCTAATGTGCAGCCGAAACTGAGAGCCATTTATGATAGGGAAAAGGTTTTTAATTTTTCTAGAGCTCTAGGGTGGATATCACAGACAAAATTTTTTTTTCCTGGAAAGCAAAACAACCAAACAAAAACAGCAAGAGATAATGTCTTGACTAATGTTTGCCTGTAAACATAGTCAGGAAAATGAAAGTATTCTTAGTCTGGCCAATTTTGGTTTTGGCCAGACAGAAAGGCATGGCATGATAAAACTCAGAGTTCTCTAAAGCATCTCAGCTAGAGAATAAAGTCAACTAAAATACTTCTTGCTTCAGAAGATTTCTCTAAAGGTACAGAAAAGTGTTAAATCTTTGTTCTTATTTTTCCTGAGAGATAGGTGATCAGATTCATAGTTGCTATAGGTAACACATTTCGGTAGTATATAATGATTTATTTTCCTTTTGTAGAAATAGGTGAATGAATTTAGCTATAAAAATATGAGTGAACTGGGACTAGCAGTTGGCGTAATGGCTATGTTGCTGGGACTCCCATGCAGTCAACTGCAGTTCGAGTCCTGGACCCGGTGGCTTAAACTTATGCCAGGCGTGTGCGTGTGTGCCCAAGAACCAGAGAGGAGAATGAAGAAGAAGGGATTGCAGCATGGCCATCCTCCCTGGGGGGTGATTTCTCACTTTCTGTCTCTCTATCTCTCTAGAGAGCACTTGCACCCTATAGCAAAAACCTCTCAAAAAAAAAAAAAATGAGTGAACCATAGATTTTGAACAAATAAAAATTGAATTCTGTACATTAGAGGAATAATGACTTAATTAAACCTATAATATTCTTATATTTTTACCCAAGTAACACTAAGCAGTTTTTTAATAACAATATGGTATATTTGGATTTTGTGAAAATTAAGCTACTTCTTATCAAATACAGTGCAATTCTTTATTTTGGGATGATATTTATCTTAGAATATAACACAAGGGCTGTACGGAGCCATGTTGGATTCCTGATGTCAAGTTGAACAAGCTATGTAAGTGTATGCGTGTGCTCAAAGCTACAAGTTCTAAACTAGAACCCAAGGATGCCCTAGGGCAGTCCATGGACTTTGGGGGTTCATAAACTCTCTGGAACTGTGCAGTTCTTTATTTTTTATTTTTAGTTTGTGCTATACTGTGCATGCACTCACCAGAGAGAGAGAGAGAAAGCAAGCTGCCCCCCAAGGGGACTAACCAAGCTGCAATCCATTTTCTCCTATTCTCCTCTCAGATCTTTGGCAGGCATGCACACACACCTGGCATGATTTTCAATCCACTGGATCTGGGACTCATATTGTGATTGGCCACATATGATCCAGTGCCTTAACCTGCAGTCTACCTGCTGGCCCAGAACTGTGCAATTTAGAATGTGCATGTTTTGTTTTATCTTTTTTAGGTGAGTCTGTAGCTTTTATCATATTCTCAAAAGGTTTATAACTAACAGGTTAAGAGCTCCCCATCTTTAATTACGGTCTTCCAGTCTAGTCCCTCTTATCAGTGTGCTATTGAGAACAAGATAAAGAAAAAGAAAAAATTATCTTTCTTTTTAACCCTGCTCTTCCCTGGGCCAGGCTTACACATGTTTACGTCTACTACTGACAGCCACTATGTCTTGGGTGAAATTGATTTGCTATTAAATGAGCATCAAAGGGACTAGCAAACATTTCTGACTTTTGTTTCTTTTGCTGTACTTTCCACCCTGTTCTAGAAAGAACGAGTAGTTTTGATTAGTTAGGAAAAAATGATGGTGGCCAAGGGCGAATCTGTATTTTCAGTTTAGAGAATGGGTGCATTTTTCTAAGGGAAGAAAGTAAATTTGATATTGTCCCGGCTGACCCAAGTCCCTGCTTCTAGTTAGATGGTGTCAGTTTGAGGTGATCATCATCAAAAGCTGCAAATGCAGTAAAGATTTGCCTGAACTTTATCACACCTAACACAGGCAAGTATGACTTTTTTGAAATGATAATGTGAAGAGTAATAACTATGAAAAAAATTACTTTAACTAAGAAATTTCCTTAATTTTAAAACTTACTTGACATACAAAAAATTAATTGTAGTTCCTTTTCAGGAATCTTAGAGAATAAAGTTCTCTTCTAGGTGACATTTAGCTTTATTATGGGAAAGAATGTGATTTTTGTTAAAATAATATTTTAAAATAAAATCCATCCAATCTTACATATTAATGCCTTTTCACATTATTATAGTAAGATAATTTTGTAGCTTACTTTCCCCTGGTGTGATAAATGTGATGTATGATAATTTTTTGTTATCATGGCTAATTCCAAAATACATGAACAGTATAAAGTAGTTTTCATGGGGATTTAGGAGTGATAATTACCTTTGTACATATTTAGATATGTAATTAAAATATTATATTTTATAAGCTTTAATGTAATTATAATGGTTCTGCTTTCAGGAAATTAGTCTACATTTACATAAACAAGAAGAAGAAACTTTATTTAAAATTGAGGAAAAATATGTTCTTTTATCTGATTATTGGACTAAATGCAGAATAATCTTTTTCATATTATAAATATGGAAATATTTATGAGCAGTTCATACTGATACCGCTGCCATTCTTAAATCTGATTGACTGGGATATGTCTACAAATTAGTTTGTAGTTTTGACTTTTCTTTTTTTTTAAATGTAACTTTATTTATTTCTTTTAATTTGACCAGAGAGGGACAGAGTGAGAGAGTGAGAAAGTGAGAAAGCAAGTCACCAAGTCTGAGACACGAACCACAGTCAGCCATGTAGGAGTCTAGTGCTCTTAACCACACTACCTGCCGGCCCCTGTAGTTTTGATTTTTATTTTCTAGTCAGTTGGTTGACCTATAGAGATGGGTCAAATAGAAAAGGTAATCTCTTATCTCCCCTTGGAAGAAGATTCTAGTGACTTAATAATAATACTATATTTGAGCGACTGGTCACTTATGGTTTTGAACAATAAGGACAACTAAAGATTCCTTCTTATTAAAAAGCCAATGAAGTTAGTTGAATGGAACAGTCTTTGTTACATGCTAATAATTTCTCAAAATTAAAAAAAAATATTGCCACAGGGTGCTTGGTCTTGGTTCAGAGAGACAAAGAATGAGGAGAAATGACAAGGCACTCCCCAGGGGAATGGCCACACACACTATTTTCTCCTCCATTCCCCTCTCAGGATTTTGGGCACACATGCACATGCTCCTGTTATATTTTTCAAGCCACTGAGTCTGGTACTGGAACCACACAGTTGACCATGTGGGAGCCAGTTGCTTTAACCATCATGCCACAGACTGGCTCTCAAAATGTCTTATCTTTCGGGAACCAGCAGTTAGCGTAATGGCTATGTCGCTGGACTCCCACGTAGTCGACCGCGGTTCGCGTCTCGGACCCGGTGGCTTACAACTCACGCCGGGCGCGTGTGCGTGCGTGCCCAAGATCCCGAGAGGAGAATGGAGGAGAAGGGATTGCGGCGTGACCATCCCCCCTGGGGGGTGATTTCTCGCTTTCTGTCTCTATGTCTCTCTCTGTCTGTCTGGCGAGCGCACGCGCCCTATAGCAAAAAAAACTCTCCAAAAAAAAACCCAAAAAACAAAAACAAACAAACAAAAAAAAGTCTTATCTTTCAAAATGCCATTAATTTTCTCTGCTATATATTTGCAGTGGCAAAAATAAAAGTTAGATATTAATTCTTGAGGAATGAGAATGGTAGTACTATTCTAGGTGATATTTATCCCCATATGTGAGAGAGTGTGGGTTTAAAGAAACTAGTATTACAAAGGCATGTTAAACTTCATTAAATTTATTTAGTATTTTCATGCTATTACCCACTTTTTTTTTTTGGAGAGGTTTTTGCTATAGAGTGCGTGCGCTCGCCAGAAAGACAGAGAGACAGAAAGACAGAGAGCGAGAAATCACCCCGCCAGGGGGGATGGCCACGCCGCAATCCCTTCTCCTCCATTCTCCTCTTGGGATCTTGGGCACGCATGCATATGTGCCTGGCGTGAGTTTAAGCCACCAGGTCTAGGGACTCGAACCATGGTCAACTACATGGGAGTTCAGCGACATAGCCATTACACTAACTGCTGGTCCCAGCTATTACCCACTTTTAAGATCTTTGCTAGTGGGACCAGCAGATGATATAATTGGTTACGTCGCTGGACTCCTATGTAGTTGACCATGGTTCAAGTCCCAGATCCACAGTTTGAGTCCCAGACCCAGCAGCTTAAAACACACTGGGTGCACATGCATCTCCAAGAGAAAAATAGAAGAGAAGGGATTGCAGTGTGGCCATCTGTTTCTCTGGTGAGCATACACACCCTATAGCAAAAATCTCTTAAAAAAGATGTCTTTGCTGGTAAGATAAAATCCCATGCTATCTTTGGATTATACTGAATAGAGCATATATGTTATAGCTTAACTGAAAAAACTTAGGAAAACACTCTGACTCTTGTGTGTTTTTAAAAACAATCCACATTGTTTATTTAATCCCAAGTATTTTTAAAATTGCTGTTGTGCTACTTGCCCTAGTCCTGGTTGCCATTCTTCTGAGGGCTACTATACTGGCCCACTGTTTGAAACAACGTACATCATCTAGCAAGGCACATATCAACCAGGCCTTAGGGTGGAGCCTAAAATATTTTCCCAACAACTCTGTGGCCACTCTTCCATCCTGAGGTGGTGCTACCGAGATAGGAATCACTATAGTGATGGGGAAATTCATGGAGTGGGGATACGGGGTCCTGGAGGAGTCCTGCTACTTTCACACTCTGGGATGGATGGGGTGGGGTAGGGGATTAGTACAGCCTTCAGGTAGTAGCTAGAGATGCTAAAGCCCCAGAGGGCCTCCTTCAGTGAGCTCCCTGATGTTCAAGTCCAGCCTCTGCCACCCTGAGGGCACGTGGCCTTGTTAAGGATAGCTGCACAGGGCCGCGAGGCTCAGCTGATCGTCGCTGGGCGAGGATGTGTCAGGGTCGCTGTAGATCTGAGTCAGGGCTAAGCTCAGGATTTCCTTCTTTTCCTTGTAAAACCGCAGTTCTTGTCCTGCTTTCCTGGCTTCCTCCAGCTGCCTCAGGGCCATTCGGAGCTCTTGAGAGAGAATGCCTGGTGACTCCCGCTCCTTCATGATCCAGTCCAGGGCCATGTGGCTGCGCATCTTTTCATCCAGGGAATACTGGGAGTAGTAGGAGATGACTTCCTGGGAGCCAAGAAACAAAAGTCTGGAGTGTCAGTAAGAGCAACAACGCCACCTGAGCGCACGGCCTGCCACGCTTCCCATGCCCACCACAGCCATCAGGTTTGATCAACAACCAAGTCTCTCTGATACCTAAAAATTGCAGCCAAATCCCATGGGCGTAAAGGAGATGAAGCTGGTGTAGCAAAGCAAGTCATTCCAGGTTGGGTCAGCACGCCCCAGGAATGACTCGACAATGCCCACAACACCAAGCTCTGCCATCACTGGAAAATCCAAGCCCTTCTTTGAAAATACATCCTGATAATGACTTGTATGACTATTAGTTCGTTTATCCATTAAACCCCTCTGCCCAGCGATATTTCCTGTAGCATAACAGAGACAGGGAAGTAGCTATTCAGAAGGATTCATGCAGAATGGGATTTGGTTACACCAGTGCAGAAAGCAGGAAGCTTTTAGTCAAGGGTACCTTGAAGGAGACTCAGTGTAACTACAGAAATAAGTGCGAACATGTACAGTCAAGACATTATCATTACCTATACCCTAAGGACACCATTTCAGTTCATTGTCTTCTTTTTACAAACAATGAAAAATTAGTCACTACCTGCTAATTCTGTGTGTAAAAAGAATATGTCAGTACACAGTAATGTCATGTATAGGTTTGATCGTATGGAGTAGATGCCTTGCTTTTTTTTATTTTCAAGAACATATGGTATTTATTTGTGACCTTAACAAATTAAAAACAATCATGGAAAAGTGTTTATAACTAGCCCAGTATATTTCAAAGGCCTTTTATAAAATCAAAAGAAAAGAAAAAAAAATAGCCAAACCCATTGTCAGCTACTCATTTCTTTTCCATATTGGACATTTGGAAAGTGAGGCTGTCTAAGGAAAGTGCAACCAAACCCTCCTGGGGCTGCAGAGCAGGCAGACTCTGACATCCCCTCTCCTCTTGCTTGGTCCCTCATGTAAATTCCTGTTAGGAACTTTTGAAAAATAAACTACCATCTTTTAAATTTAAACAGTGGGGTAAATGAAGCTTCGGTTTTGTAGGTTAGCAGGTGAAAACCAGTAAATACACAGGAGGAGGTTTATATTTGCTATTAAAAGGGCAAAAGAGTGCTTCTTAGAAGTAACACAGCAATAGTGAGACCCTATCTCTGAATAAAAAAGAAGGAATTTCTGATTGTAAATATTGGGGTGGTGGAATGCCAGCTTATCCACCATTATAATGACTTCTGTTGTCTGTGGAGGACTTCTGGTGGGGTTGGAAACATCCTTCTGCCACCACCAACTTTACCTCTCTTCAGCAAGCGAGTTTCAGAAATGGCACATTCTTAGGTTTCTTTCTGCACCAGTGTATGAGGGCACAGATTCCGAGGTGGCGGGGCAGGTGCATGGAGGAGGGTCAGCACTGGACTTAGAAACTATGTCTTAGTGACCCTGCATTCTGCCTTCAGCACATCTCGGGATCACCCAGCGCCTCCCCAGCCTTCCACTTAGTATGCGGATTTGGTCCACACGGAGTCATTATTTTCAGGCACCAAATTTAAACAGAGAAAAATCCAAAGCAAGAAAATCTAGAAAGATGAAGAGCAATCTGCTTAGTCTATTCAACATGAGCCCAGCTCGGTCTGGATGAAAAAAAACTCACCTGTCGAGAGCACTTTGTTTCACGCAGGGCTTTTAGGCTTCCATTCCAGTGCAGCAGTTGGAAAATGGTCATCAGCTCCTACAAAACCCAAACACCTGCCGTTGGTCTCAGAGCAGAACCGCACGTCAATGAGACCTGAGCAGGGCGTTCTCCGACGCCCACCCATCTCAGGGAAGCGGAGTACGTGGGATAGAGACCGTCTGGAGACTTTCCAAAGACCAGAGTCCCTGGATTATGGAGCATTCTTCCTTCCTTCCTCTGCTATCTCCATACTTGCTTCATGAAATGACTAATTAATTGACACATATCATTCAACATTAAAAATACATACACTCCAAAACTGTATGCCCAAGAAGTTTTCCCTTTTTTTCTTTTTCTTTCTTTTTCTTCTTTCTTTCTTCCTCTCTTTCTTTCCTTCTTTCTTCAATTTTCTTTCTTCCTCTTTCTCTCTCTTTTTTAAAAAGTTTTTGCTGTAGGACACATGTGCTTGCCAGAGAGACAAAGAGAGACAGTGAGAGGGAAAAGGAGAAACACCCCCCAAGGGGATTGCCATGCCTCAATTTTTTCTCTGTTCTCCTCCTGGGATTTTGGGCACACACACACACACACACACACACACACACACACACACACACACCTGGCATGATTTTCAAGCTACATGGTCAGACGTGTGGGAGTCCAGTACCTTAATCACTATGCTACTTGCTGGCCCTGAAGTTTTCTAAATATAGTAACACAACTGAGAAATAATGGATAGGCAAAGTAGTATATTATCTCATCTTTTAAAGTTGCCTGAATTTTTTGCAGACATAAAGTAGAATACTTTCTAGATTCTAATATAAAGATTTCTATGCTGTAGGACTAATAGGTTGATATGGTGGTTAGGACAGCTGGGATCCTGGAAAAAATTATGTTGGACACTGTAAAGATGTATAGTGATTAAATGTAAATAATAAATATATATATATTAAAAAAAAAAAAAAGAAGAAGAAGAAAAGAAAAGACAGCCGGGTGCCACATGGCCAACTGTGTGGTTCAAGTCCTGGACTTGGCAGCCTGAAAAATATGCCAGGTGCTTATGTGTGCATATACAAAAATCCCAAGAGGGGTAAGGATTGAGGTGTGGCCATCTCCCATGAAAGGTGCTTTCTCAAACTCCAAATTCTCATCCCTCTCTGGTGAGCACACATGCCCTGTACCAAATTAAAAAAAAAAAAAAAAAAAAGAATTCCATGCTGCATTGTTAAAAGCAAGTTTATACTATACAAGTTTATACTATGTGCTACTATTTGACTGCAAAAAAAAAAAAAAAAAAAAAAAAAAAAAAAAAAAAAAAAAACAAAAACAAAAACAAAAAAAAAAACAAACAAACCAGAAAATTCCGATATATACTTACTTGTAAAAGCCTAGAAGAGTTCTGGCAAGATACAGAAAAATCTGGTAATATTATTTGTCCCTGTGGAGGGAAAAGAAATGCTTGGGGATGAACCAGAGTGGGGGAGGACTGTCCTCTGACATTCTTCTGCAAACTTTCTGAGTTTTAAGTCATGTGACTATGATAACTATTTTAAAGCACTTAAAATTTTTTTAAAAAAGTAAGCCAAAAAAGAAACATATCAATATCATTAAATTAAAATTTATAGGAGGCCACTGGTTTGAACTGAACTCCTGCAGTAGACCCAACATACCAAACCAGAATGGAGTTACCCATGCTAAAGCTCCATACCACCAAGCCCAAACTAAGTTTTTTATCTGACCTTCCCAGAAATCAGGAGAGAGAAGTAACAGCCAAATCTTCAAATGATCCAGTTTTAGCCAGCATAAGGAAATTCTCTGCTTTAACCTTTGCAAGGGAAGTAACTTTGAAGTGATAGTCCACTTTCTGTTCTGCTTCTGCTTTCTTCAGACCTTTTCTACTAAGCTCCTCTGCTCCACTCATCAGAAGACACACTCTATTTTATAGAGTGAAGCATGGCCTGATTCTAGAATTACAAATAAAATCCAATTAGATCTTTATACTAAACTTGTTCTAATTTTGGTTTTGGCAGTATAAAATATATAATAGGCAAACTATAGAAGCCGTAATGTACTGCTAAAGTTATACATTCAGTCAAGAAAAATGCCTTAAAAAATGGACAATGGCCAGCAGGTGGTATGGTGGCTAAGGCTCTGATCTCCCAAATGGTGAACCGTGGTTTGAGTCCCAGACCTGGCAGCTTGAACATCATGCTGAGCACATATGCGTGTGTGCCAGAAATTCCAGGAAGAGAATGAAGGAGAAGGGATGGAGGTGTGACCATCACGGGAGGGGGCGGTGATTTTTCACTTTCCCTGTCTGTCTCTCTCTCTCTGGCAAGTGCATGCACCCTATGGCAAAAACCTTAAAGAAATATACATGGACAATGGGTTTGTGCTGACATTAAAACCCACAAAGAGTTTCACGTCCAGTGGCTGGGGCTGAACACAGCACTGAGGCTATCACAACATCCTTTTCTTCCCTTGCCTGATAGCAAGAGTATACAAACATACTGAAGATTTTTGTTTTCCTGATGTGCTGTGCTTACAGGTAGCAGTTTTCCACAGAAGTTCTCTGCATTTCATTTATAGAGGTTTTTTTGATTTCTTTTCTTCTTTGTTTGATCAGAGAGACATCTATTGTGTATTAAACATAAATCACAGGAAAATAATTTGATACAATTAAGGAACTTCCTGGTCATGCACATAATCATGGAAACTTAATATTTAGACAGATGTTGTATTGCCTGTTCAAAACAACTAACTTTTATTAACTTTTTACTTTGGCTTGCTCAGGGAAAAGTTTTCATTATGAAAATCGGGAGGCACATAGTCTTAGATTGCAGGCATTTAAAATTATTTGGTAATTTTTAAAGCTATAATATGATCAGAAGAGCAGGTAGCACTATTCTTATGTCTAAAGTTGCCCTTAGAATTAAATGCTTCTCTTTTCAGACTGAGGTCTAGTTTGGCCTTTTATCTGTGTTCCACCTCACAATAAGCACCCTGAGAGTCCACAGAGACCTCATAAAACAATACCATTAGTTAAGTTTCCATTAGTTAAAATACAACATGAAGAGGCCAGCCAGGTGGTGTAGTGGTTAAGGCACTGCCTCCTACACAGCTGACAGCAGTTTGAGTCCCAGACCTGACTGTTTGGAAAACACACCAGGTGTGTTTGAGTGTGTGCTCAAAATCCTAAGAGGAGAATGGAGGACAAGGGATTGCAGAATGGTCATCCACTGTTGGGGATGATTTCTCACTTTTCCTTTCTTTCTCTGTCTCTGGTGAACCTATATGTCCTGTAACAACAACAACCAAACTAAAAAATAAAAAGAAAGAGAGAGAAATAAATACAATATGAAAACCAGCTGAATTGCTCCTTGTGCCACAAAGAAGACCCCACTGTCTGCTCCAGGTTGCTGGTGAAGTGCACAGGGAAGCCTCTCCTCCCATGGCCCCGGTTCCTACTTCTCCCTACCACTGTTCAGATGTTTCATGCCCTTATATCACTAAGCTAATTTGGGAGTATGGGAATGTTTTATTCTAGAAACGAAATCTTCCCTAATTTGGCTCTCATGGCTGAGCTTCTCGATCTTTCTATCCAAGTAGCCCCAGTGTCTGAGGACAGTATGTCCTGCTATAGAACAGTCTCCATGAGGTGACAGGGGGCCAATATTTGTAGGTAAGAGATTTCTTTTGGTTTCATGTTTTATAAGGATCCAGTTGAATTTTGTGTTCTAAAATGTCTAGTAAAAAATTGAAAAAAGAAGTATCACCCTACTCCTCTTGACACTCCCACCCTCCTCTACCACCACCAACCCCAAATCTTCATGAAAAGTTGACAGCTTAAAAAGATACCCTGGATTTATTCTGTGGCTTCCAATACTCATCTAGGCATTGTCTTTGTGCTCTTGTGGTCCAGTTTGAGAAACAACCTACTACTGCTACTGCTTCCATCCTCTCATAATACGGGGTCATAAGAAAAGTCATGACACAGTTTTGTATAGAAAAACCAAAAAAGACATTATGACTTTTCTGATGACCTAATAGTTGACTTAGAACTGTGTTCTTTTATTTTTTTAAAGATATTTTTGCTATAGGACACCTGCACTTGCCAGAGAAACAGAGACAGTGACAAACCACTTTCCGGGGGAAGAACCATGATGCAATCTCTTCTCGTCCATTCTCCTCTTGGGATTCTGGGCGCACACACACACACACACACATACACATGCCTGGCGTGAGTGTTAAGACACCAGGTCTGGGATTTGAACCACAGTCATCTACGTGGGAGACCAGCGACATAACCATTATGCCATCTGCTGGTCCCCTTAGAAAATTCATTCTTCCTTGGGCCAGCAGGTGACGTGGTGGTTGGGGTGGCTGGATCCCACATGGCCAGCTGCGCCATTTGAGTCTGGAACCAGTGGCTTGGAAATTCATGCTGAGAGGATGTGTGTGCCCAGAATCCCAAGGTGAGAGTTGGAAGAGAAAGGCTTGCGGTGTGGTCATCCTCCATGGGGATGCTTTGTCACTCTTCCCTCATGAGCACATGCAGCCACTACACCAAATTTCAACAAAAGAAGTGCATTCTTCTTCCTCCAAGATCTTCTGGGCTGTCATTCGTATCTATCTACTAACAGCCCCCTCCCATATAAACTGCTGCCATTCTATCCTGCAATTCCCTTGAAACTTTAGAATCCACAATTCTGCTGTGACAGAACCAGAAATATTTCTCAGGCCCTTTGTCAGCTTTCATCTCACAAAAATTTACCCAGGCACTTGAGCTGTTTTTGCCTACCTGAGGAGGCCTATCTGCCTCTCTCTGGTTTGCCTAAATTTCTACCCCATCACCAAGCAGTTTTTTCTCTTCAGTAGCACAATAGCCTCTTCTTTTGTGTTGCCTTTGTTCCTAAAGTTCCCCAGGGAAAACCGATCCTCTTTCTACCTTAAATTATATCCCAGTCTAGTTTTGGTTCATGTTGTACAGATTCTAATCTGCCCATCATTACATAAAGCATGTTTAACTATGTCTGTATTCATCCTGTCCCCCTCATAAAACAAAATTCATTATCTTGAAATCTTCCCAGGGCTGTGTTATGAGCTCTCCACTCAGCCCCAGGAAAATCTTGGGTGCCTCCAGCCATTCCATGGAACTTCCTGGCATTTTGCAGAGGGCTGCTGTAGGCTTCCGGTGGAATGGCTCCCTGGTTTAACCAGGACTGTGCACTTGCCTTGTCACTCTAAGGAATTTAACTTTGTCTGTTCGGGAGGGTCTGTTCAGTTTTCTCCAAAGGCTTTGGAGCTGCGATGCTTGTTTGTTGTGTGCTAAGCTAGAAGCCTGCGTGGACTGAAAGAGAAGCAAGTTGGTCTCTAGGGTGAGGCTGGTGAGGAAGGTGAACCATGTGAGTTTGGAGTCTTTCATTTAAAAATCTGATAGTTTGGAGGACCAGCAGTTAGCGTAATGGCTATGTCACTGGACTCCCCTGTAGTCAACCATGGTTTACGTCCTGGACCCGGTGGCTTAAAACTCACGCCAGGCGCCTGTGTGTGCGTGCCCAAGATCCCGAGAGGACAGTGGAGGAGAAGGGATTGCGGCGTGGCCATCCCCTCTGGGGGGTGATTTCTCACTTTCTGTCTCTCTGTCTTTCTCTGTCTGGTGAGCCCACGTGCCCTATAGCAAAAACCTCTAAAAAGATAAAAAGATAAGAAAAAAAAATCTGATAGTTTAGCATGAAATCTTTCGCATTTGTTTCGAATGTTTAAAACATTTCATTGTAATTTTGTTTATTTTGATTACTGAGTTTTTGGATGCCCCTTTAAATTTCGAGGTGAAGGCAAATGTCTCACTTGCCTCACTGTTGGCCAGACCTTGATGGGTCTGTTTCAGGGCCAAGTTTGGCGTCCTGAGGTGAGATCTGTGCAGTCACACAAGGCCCCACATTTGATCTGATGTTCCACTATCTTGGAATTCTTACCAATGTTTGAACAAGGGCCCCTGCGTTTATACTTTGCACTGAGAACCCCAAATTACGTAACCAGTCTGTATTAGCAAAGTACATTTAAAGTCAATGAGAGGGTCCAGCAGGTGGTGTGGTTAAGGTGCTGCTAGTTTGAGTCCTGGACCTGAAAATCATGCCACTGGGACCAGCAGTTAGCGTAATGGCTATGTCGCTGGACTGCCATGTAGCCGACCACGGTTTGAGTCCTGGACCTAGTGGCTTAAACTCACGCCGGGCGCGTGTGCGTGCGTGCCCAAGATCCCGAGAAGAGAATGGAGGAGAAGGGATTGTGTGGCCATCCCCCTGGGGGGTGATTTCTCGCTTTCTGTCTCTCTGTCTCTCTCTGTCTTGCTGGCGAGTGCACGTGCCCTATAGCAAAAAAAAAAAAAAAAAAGAAAGAAAGAAAGAAAAGAAAAAGGAAAATCATGCCAGGCGTGTGTGCCCAAAATCCCAAGAAGAGGCTGGAGAAGAGGTTGGAGGATGGCCATTCCCCCCTGTGGTGTGGTTTCTCACTTTCCCTCTGTTTCTCCCTGTAAAATGCAAGCAAGCACTAAAAAATAAAAAAAAAAAATTAAAAAAAAAAAAAACAGAATATCGCTGGGAGAATGAAAGCCTGGTGTTTTCTTTCTCTGGAGGAGCTTTGCAGTGGAGTTCTCTACAGCTTTCTGGGTCCTTATTCATTCTATGTAAACCCGCTCTGTGCTCACAGGCTTCCTGATGCCGCCTCCTGTTAGAAGCAATGTTTGGCTTTCCAGCTACTTTGTGAGGAGAAAATGCTCCTGCTTCTCTCTGGAGCTTTGTCTGGGAGGCTGACTTGGCTCTGTGCTTCATCAGAAATAAGAAAAACAAACACTGTAAATGGAGAACTTGAAAAACAGGTGGGCACCATCTCCCCGCCCAAGAGAATGGGTTTAAGAGGAAATTTGTTTATGGGATGAGGTTTTAAAAGGCGACCTGGAGAATTTAGCAAAGATGTAAATAAACAACTCCGCCTTGGGTTGCATTAGGCTTCAGAATAAATATATTAACCGGCTTCAGTCAAAGTCTGCCTCGAATCTGACCTTGACAAGACACAGTGACTGTGCTGCTCCCCTCCCACCCCCAGGCAGCAGGCAGCTTGCTGGATGGCAGGCCACCTCCAAGCAGGCATCCCAGCTGGCCTCCCACCAAGTGAAGGTAAGCAGGGCCTATCACGTTTCCTCTGCGTGGGGGCTGCGGGGTGACCCTCCTGGGAAGCCCAAGGGCAGTCAGGAGACACCAGCCTTGTTTTTTTATGGTATAGTCATCCACAGCGAGATACAAACACACATCCATGACCCACCGGGGTACTGAATTGCCGTGTCTGTCGGCTGCAGAAACAGGCCAGGTCTGTGGTTACCTCCTATGGAGTGTAGACACAGGCTGGTGCTTTTAACCCAGGCACTAAGGAATGTGCCCGGTCCCAGCAGGCAGCCTACCACTGGCGGAAGGCAAAGGGATGTGCTCTATGGCCCTCCTCCTGAGTTGCCAGTGTCCCTACTGGGAGAGGTGGGTTGGCTTTTCCCTGCCCCCCACATCTTCCTTCTCCTCTTCCGTTGTCCTCATTCTGTACCCAGACGCCTTTATGAGAATTTATGACGCTTTTCCACAGTATGATTCAAATTATTATTTCACATATTTAAATACCTTACTACACAGACCACACAGAAAACACAGAGCCCACAGCCAGGCAATTAAAGTAGTACTAAAAGGAGGTTGAGTAGAACCTTTCATAGTATTTGGAAGGAATTTTAAGAATTTTTCTCTTTTTAATCTTGCCTTCTCCATCTTTGGCAGCCTAACCCAATCACACTCAAAATTATTCTTAATTTTTCTGAAAATAACTACTAAATCACTACAAGCTTCTGTGCACTGTGGCAGGCAATATTTATTCTACAATTTAAAAAAGTATAAAAGTTTTATTTCTTTATTTTTTAATAGAGTGGAGGTGGGAGGAATTAAACTGAGATTCCTGCTTGCCGAACGCAAGATTCTGTCTTGCTAGACGCTTCATGAATGCCACTTTATTTACATTTCCTCCCCCCAAAATCTTAAAGATAGGTATTATTATTTCTATTTTATTTTATTTATTTTTAGGTTTTTGCCATAGGGTGTGTGATCTCCCTGGAGAGAAATAGACAGTGAGAGGGAAAGTGAGAAATCACTCCCAGTGGAGGATGGCCATGTTGTAATCCCCTCTCTTCCATCCTCCTCCTGGGATTGGGCACGTCCACGTCCATGTCTTTTTCAAGCCACCTTCTCTGGGATTAGAAGTGTGCAGCTGGCCTTGTGGGATCCAACCATCTTAACCTCTCCACTACTGGCCCCAAACTCTTTTATTTCTCTGTTTAGTCTTAGATTCTTATGAAAATAAATGGATTCTTTACAGAGCCACCTTTTATTCTATAGCAGAAGTTTGGAATCCTCTTGTACAAGGGCGCTACCCTGTCTTCATCTGAAGTGTTAGGTTAGACAGAGTAGTCCAGCAAATCCATCTGGTAGCCTTTGGCACGTCAAGTGAAACAGTCTTTTAGAAACACATATAATTATGGTTCCAAACATTTTACTGGGCACTGGCCTTACACCAAGCACTTTTCTGAACTCTTCCCTTATTATCTCATTTAATCCTCATGATCACACTGTGAGGTAGGTTCAGTTATTCTCCCTCATTTGCACAAATGAGGAAATAGGTTTTGAGGTAAGAAAAAGATCCAAGTTAAAACTGGCCAGCCCAGTTTTAGCAATTCACAAATGCAAAGACATGGAACCAATCTAAGGGTCCCAAAACCGATGACTGGAGGGTTGAAAAAACACTGTGGCACATATGCACTATGGAATATTATTCAGCTATAAGAGACAGTGAGAGCCTATTGTTTGACTCAAAGTGGATGAACATAGAAGGCTTAATGTTGAGCAAAGTGATTCAGACTTGGAAGGATAGACGCTGTATGCCCGTTCAATTTGTACTGAGAATTGAAAGATTTGTACAGAGGTTGAAAGATCTGACTACGTGCTGGTGGAAAGGACAGGTGTGGATGCTAGAGACCTTAAGGAGGAATAATGGTTGGTAAAGAGTGGGTGGTTGAGGGTGGGTGTGAGAAGCAAGGGAAGGAAACATTTGACAGACAGAAAAATGTGACGTTCCCTGTTGAAAAAATATACATATATATATATATATACACACACACACATATATATATATATATATATATATATATATATATATATATATATTATGATGAGGACTTTATGTAAAATGTGAAATTCATCTAAAAAATAATAATAAAAACAAACGTGGCCAATCTTCCCCAAAGCCTGGGCAAGAACCACTGAGCTAACCAGGTCCCTGTCTACTCTGGAGGATAGGCTTAACAGATACACGATCACTGTCTAATCAAGACAGGCTGTGTTAAAGGTCAGTGAGACCATGGCCACTGAAGGAGAAAACTGGATGACCAAGAACGAGGAGCAGAGGGAAAAAAGTATTTTTGCTTTAATTGTACAGGAGACTGATAAAAATAGTGATTTTTGAAAAATGGGCAGGAGGTCAGGACTAGCAAATAACATGGTAATTACAATGCTGGCCTCCTACATGGCTGACTAAGGTTCGAGTCTCAGACTTGGCTGCTTGTTTTCTCACTTTTCCTTTCTTTCTCTCTGTCTGTCTCTGTTGAGTGCATGTGCCCTATAGCAAATTAAGTAATAATAATAATAATAAAATTAAATAAATAATTAGTTTAAAAAATAGGCAGGAGAGACATATTCATATAAGTGGCTATGCTACTGTGGCTAGGAAAGGAGTCTGAAAGAAATTGGGACTAGGAGATAGCATAATAGTTAATTTACTGGACTCCCATATAGTTGACCATGGTTCAAGTCCTGGACCTGGTGACCTAAAACTCATGCTGGTGTGTGTACGTGCATGCCCAAAATCCTGAGAGGAGAATGGGGAAAAGGGACTGTGTGGTTATAACCCCTCGGGGGTGATTTTTCACTTTTTGTCTCTGTCTCTCTAGCGAGTGCATGCACCCTATAGCAAAAATCTCTCTTAAAAAAAAGGTATTTGAATTGAAAGTTGGTGTCTCTAGGGCTCAACCGCAACACCATTCTAAATTACATCATGATGAAGGCTTTTGTCCATGAAATGTCGTATTTCTGATTGCTTCTTGGAATTTAACTCTGTAATCTCTGATTACTGCTTTTTGGGTTTTTTTTAGAGAGAGAGAGAGATTTTTGCAATAATACATGTACATTCCCGGAAGAGACAGAGACAGACAGAGTAACAGAGAGAAATCACACCCCCCTCCAGGGGAGATGGCCATGCCGCAATCCCTTCTCCTCCGTTCTCATCTCAGAATCTTAGGCATGCACTTACACTTGCCTGGCATGAGTTTGAAGCCAGGTCTGGGACTCGAACCATGGTGCACTTTGTGGGAGTCCAGTGATGTAACCATTATACCATCTGCTGGTCCCACGATTATGTCTTAAAATCTAACTTAACGAAATAAAATTACTGAGGCCAGCTGGTAGTGTGGTGGTTAAGCCAGCAGGACCTCACATGGCTGACTGTGTAGTTCGAGTGCTGGACCCGATGGCTTGAAAAACACACTGGGCACATGTGCATGTGTGTCTACAATCCTCAGAGGAGAAATGGAGGAGAAAAGATTGTGCTGTGGTCACTGTCCCTGGGGAGTGCTTTCTCTCCCCACCCCCATGCGTGCACACATTCTAGAGCAAGAAAAAAAAAAAAAAAAAAGAATTACTGGGAGGATAAAAGGTCTTTTTGTTATGCTTTTCTACTGTGTATTGATTCCTACTAGTGTTGCATGGTGTGGATGTTCAACTGCATTAAAGTTTAGTTTTTCAGAGGGAAAATGCATCTCATGCCCAAACACCATTGAAATTTCATCCTCCCGGCCCAATATAGACTAGTAGTCAGGAGTGTGAGCTCAGAGAATAGATTGCCTGAGTCCAATCCCTGGTCTGAACCCTTGCTAAACTATGGCACGCATCCTTCAACGATAACATGAGCATGTTAACATCCATCTGTATGGTTGTTATGAGGGTTAAATTATGATGATATTTAAGGGTAAGCACCATGCCAGACAAAGTAATCGAGAAGTGTTAGCTGTTACTACCATTGCCACTTTATTAATATAATACTTTATTTTGCACATAATAGGTAATATAGTTCCTTAGCCCTGCTATGGCTTGTCAGCAGTGGGTGAAAAGGTTATAGGTTGCTAATATTTTTTATCTGTTTGCTGATGGGAGGTGGCAGGTCTTGTTTTATAGAAATACCAGCATGAAGGGGATTTTACTTAACACACACTGTGGGAAACTTCATCCATGACATCTGAAAATTAAGAACCAGATATAGTAACAACCAGCACTCTGAACAGTTGGATCTGGTTTGAGGAGGAACATTGAATGAAAAGCTGGTGAAATATTATAGAGGCATAAAACCAGCTCCTCACATTTGTGTGTGTGTGTGTGCTTGTTTTTAGTTTTTTTGCTACAGGGCATGTGTGCTCACTAGAAAGAGAGAGAAAGTGAGAAATCCCCCCTGCCCCGGGCGTGTGACTACCCCGCAATCCCTTCTCCTCCATTCTCCTCCAGAGATTTTTGGGTACGCACACCCAAGTGCCCGCTGTCGTTTTCAAGCTGCCAGGCCAGGACTCTAACTGTGCTGTTGGACCTGTGGGATCCATTCATCTTAAGCTCCGTGTCACCTGCTGGCCTCCTTCACATATTTCTTAGTTTTTGCTTCCCCTCATAAAAGCAAGATTGTGCTTAGTTATTCTTTATTTAGCCCACCAAGGTGTGGATGGGCTTGTGGGCTGAATTCTAGGAGAGTTAAACTGAAATGACCAAAGTGCTTGACAGAAAAAAACAAAGAAACAAACAAACCCTCGGGCCCCTAGAGCACTGTACAGGTGATGTAGTGATAATAGCCGTGCTTCCCCCGGCTTCTGGATTGGGAGATCATGCACACTTGAAGCTGGTACCTGAAACTCCAGCATGGTCTTCCCCATGTTGGATTCCAGCATGTAGTGGTAGGCTCCGATGCTGGTGCTGGGGTCGTCCGCGTCATCTAAAGTGCCCTTGAGAAGTAAAGATATAAAGGAAGATAGTACCAACTTTTCTTTCCCTTCCTTGCATGGCCATGGATTAATCCTGTGGCCACATAACAAGCCCTCTGTTATTTTACCTAAAGCTAGCAGGTATCCCCTCCACAAGTCTTCAGTTGATTTTGGATAAAGTACTTGCTCTCACCATGACTTGGAGTAAAAAGGGTTTCGTAATCAACTGGAATCTAGCTTTTGTTTAGAATGTTGACGGTTTATTATTTTTTTATTTTTATTTTTTTAGCTGTCAAACATTTTATTGATTAACATTTTCTCTTGCTAGAAAATGTATTTTACCATTATACTAGGGATCAAATTCTAACACATGAACCTTTGAACGGTACACCACAGCAATATTATCACGTTTTTTGAAAAACATAGTTACACTAAAAATATTTTATTTTGTAGATATAACTTGATATATTTAAATAATAACTTATTTTTGGGAGTTTAATGCTTCTAAAGAATGTGATAAGTAGTGTTTTATTTGCCTATTTCTTTTTAATTTATTTATTTACATTCATTTACTATACATCATTATAGCATACAAAATGAGATTCTCCATCCAGAATACACTGTATATTGGCTCAGTCAAGCACATCAACATACATATTATCATCAACAAATAATTTTATATTTCTTGTTTCCTGTATATTTTGCTTTTTTCCCATCCTTGACTCTCTATCTCTCACCCTCTGCCATCTCCCATCCTCCTCCCACACTGTCTCTGGTATCCATGGTTGCTCTGAATGTTGACTGTTTATACTCTCACTGATAGGATAATTATGCCAAAGCAGAAGTTCCGGCATTGAGCTTTAGTTGGAGGTGACGTTAGTGTTTGCATGGCCTCCCCTTGGGGCTGCCTTCATTGGCTATTGAGACCTTGAGACATTGACCTTGCTCCTATTTCTATGATAACCGGGCAAGATTATGTATCTGACACAAAGTCTCCAGTTACAGGGACCGTCACATTTTACTGCCATGATTTTAAATAGCAGCTTTTCATAATATGCCAGCGTTTGGCTGGAGTTGTGGGTCTTGGTTTATATTTTGCGCTCCCAGACCACTTAATCTTTAGGAACAAGGTGGGTGGGTGATGGGTAGAAAAGAAATTCCCTTTCAACTTGTGGAGGATGGTGCTGAGAGGTGGACATGAGCTCTGAAATGGCATTTGGGTCTGCCCTTCAATATCCCAGGGCCTTGCATTCCCAGGAAGGTGGGCAACGGAGACTTTGTGAGACCGAGCAAACAACCAGCAGCATCAGATAGCAGCAAATTTATAGCTTTTGAACGCAGTAATATTAACACTGCTGCTGAAATATTTATGTTGGCTTTTTAAATATCCCAAAGGAAATCCATCCAGAAGCCTGCAAGCCATATATATTCTCTTTCCTTAGAAATTTCCATGAAAAAAAAAATGATAAATTATATTTACGCTGAGGATCCCTCCCTGCTCCTGAGTAAATTCCACACTTACATAAATCAGGCATCATTTTTCTAACTTCTCCCCCTCAAAGGCATATGAAATTTACAGGGCGGGGAAATAAAATCTTCCTTTCATCCTTGGAGGAGATCTAGAGCAGAGCGTCCTGCCATCCCTGCCAGACCCGTTGCTTTCCTCCCGCTGCCCTGTCCTCTCTCTCCTCTAAGTGGTGCGAGTGTTTATGAGGGGAAGAGAGTCACTGCTCGTCCTACCCCCTCTCCTTCATCTTCAGCAGCTTCTCCAGAATGACAGATCTTTTCAGACCAAGAGAACCGGAGAAGGAAAATCTCAGAAGGGGTTTATCCATGGTGAAGGCAAGCCGGAGTGGCTAATCCCTTTGGTGGTGCCCAGCTCCTGCCCTTGAGCACGTACGAGAACGTTTGCCACAGGTGGGGAGCCAAGGCTTCCTCCGTGGCTTAGTTGGAGGCAATGGGGGTCAGGAGCTCCAAATCATTCATGGGACAAATAAACTACTCTTCAGCTGCTCAGAAAACATTCCATGTCAATTTCTAAGATAGGGTTTTTTGCTTTTAAAGCATTTTACTTTTTCCGTTGTTAAGGCTTTTTCCCTTACGGCATGTGCGCTCACTAGAGAGAGAGAGTGAGGAGGAAAGTGAGAAATCGCTGCCTAGGAAGAATGGCCACGCTGTAATCCCTTCTCCTCCATTCTCCTGGGATTTAGGAATGCATACACAGGCACTTTGCATGACTTTTAAGCCACCAGGTCCAAGACTTGAACTGTACGGTTGGCCTGTGGGAGTCTAGCACCTTAACCACCCACCACCTGCTGGCTGCAAGTACTTTATATTTAATTATGTCCATGACAGACCATTTCAAAGCTCTCTGAAAGAAGTAATTGATACTAATTATGATAATTCTAATAGCTAACCCACATTGGACATATGTTTTTTCCCATATCTAAATAGCATGTCCTTAAAAACATAGATCTTGGGCTCCACACTGCCTGGGGAATTGGTACTTTCAATAAGCACCTTGGATGTTTATGGTCAGTCAAGACTGGGGAAAATGGAGCTAGTTCATCACTAGAGTAAAGTAGTATTTGATCGCATGCATTCTTAGACCTTCAAAGAATCAACATGCCTCGAAAAGCAAGCATTTAAGTAAACATTGGAGTCAAGGTGACTCCAATGATATATCTTGTTTTCAACTTGATTAACTGTGGTCCAGGTAGGCTAAAGAACAGTATTGAGGGACCAGCAGTTAGCGTAAAGGCTATGTTGCTGGACTCCCATGTAGTCAACCGCAGTTCGAGTCCTGGACTGGGTGGCTTAAAACTCACACTGAACGTGTGTGCATGCGTGCCCAAGATCCCGAGAGAAGAATGGAGGAGAAGGGATTGCGGCATTGCTATCCCCCCGGAGGGGGTGATTTCTCGCTTTCTGTCTTTCTGTCTCTGTCTGGCAAGCACATGCGCCCTATAGCAAAAACCTCAAAAACCTCTCTCTCTCTCAAAAAAACAAAACAAAACAAAAAAAACTACACAATACTATTGAGATGTGGAGTGGACAAGCAGCTAAAATGTCAGGATTTTCAATCCCAGTATTCTTTTTACTAAAAATTAATGAACAATTTAATAGGTAAAAATGAAACCTATACACTCTTAACATAAGAATGTGCTCACTCTAGCCTCTCCCAAGATCAAGCACCTCAGTATTCTTAGTGCAACCAGCTCCCCCCTTCCCTTGTGGGTACTCACACTGGTGGAGGCTACTGCTTCTTGCACACTCTCCATAATGAATTCCTTGGTGATTCTGCGAGAGGGCAGCTCATTGAAGAGAGAGTTGATTAGGGCCACTTTAGCTGCATCCCGTCTGGCCTCAGCTCTACTTAAGCAGCACTTGAGAAGGGAAGGAGAAAAGGCGTTATTCAGGGATTCAGCATCTCACCATCTCGCCCCTGCATCAGTAGGTCTCAAGACATTTCTATTCACACATGGACTCTCTGTACCTATTCTTTCACACGTGGCTAATCTCCCGGAAGATCATACAGATTTTCTTTCAGCTCTAGGGTCCATGCAAATGGTTGGTCCTCAATTACTTTTTGTCTTATTTCAGTCATTGAAGGTCTACCTTATATCAGAGGCTTTGCATACTCTGTTAATAAGTGATAGTAAAAGAAATAATGACGACTATTGTGTGTTAACTGTTTTACATTCATTATCAGGGCCTTCTTCAAATCTCTATTTCAGAGGGAAAAAATGGAAGGAAAGAAAACAAATTAGAGAACTGGAGAAACTTAAGAATACCGATTCTGGAATCAGACTCCTTGGGTTCAAGTCTTAGCTCTGGCTCTAGCTATAAAACCTTAAGCAAGTTCCTAAGTCTCTCTGTGCCTTGATTTCCCCCTCTGTATATGAAAATACTAACAGGGGTAGCAGCAGACTCCATTAGATAAAGCTCTGAGAATCCCGGGCCTGGCGGTCCTCTATGAGAACGTTCCAGCCTCATACCCCTTTACTTCCAGGGTAGTAGCAGAGTGCTGCTGTCCATATCCGTTTCCGCTCTTCTAGCACTTATCCCCCACTCCTCTTCTACTAACAGTGCCCCGATTTTTTTGAGGACCACCCTTTCCACCTTGTTTGGTTCCATCAGTCTATTTGCTTAGGTAGGACACACTCCACTCAACCGTCATGAAGTTAGGAGCCATAGTCAGCCTGTGACTATCAACTTAAAAAATTCACTTTCCCAAGTGTAATATTCCTCTCCATCTTCCTAGCCTGGCTTCCTGCATCAGTGTATCCTGATTCTTCTCTGTTCTCTCAGTCTTGTTCCTTCACAGCTTACTCCCATTCTCCAAGTTCTGGCTTAGTATAGATCCTGGGACCCACATAGAGGGATGAAGCCCTATGAGAACTGGGCTCTCCTTGGAGTCCGCACCTTTCAGAGGGCTCAAGGATGTGATGGCCTCTCTCCTGTGAGGTCCTGAGAGCCTTGGGCTAACTGTCTAGGTTTCCGAACTCCAGGACTCCTGGTGAGAAACAAGCCCTAGGAAGAGAAGCCAAGGCCCTGGGCCTCTTCAGTGGTGGCTAGGCATCACTGGCTCCAGTACTCAGGGGCTGCAAAACCTGGGACCCCTAAACATTAGGGCCTAATTTCCTCACTAAACAAGTGGGGAGGCCCTCTGATCTGCAAGGCCCCTGCTGCCCAAGTGCATGATTCGGAGTCAGCACTGCTGGGTGACTGCTCGAAAGAGGGAAGTTAAAACTGCTTTTCTTGAAATTACCAGCTGAACTTGCTATTGAAAGTAGTTAGATCATTTAAGAAATTGTGTGATCAATAAAATGTGGGGGGGAAGGAATTGAAAACAACTGTAGACACCAGAGATAGTGTGGGAGAAGGGTGGGAAAGGGCAGAGGGTCAGAAATAGGAGTAAAAAAAAATACACACACACACACACACAGATACACATACATAAATATATGAAACTAGAAATGGAAAATTATTGACGATTACATGCACAATTAAGCCACTATATAGTATATTCTGGATGGGAAATCGCATTTTGTACACTGTGACAATGCTTAGGGAATGAATGTTTTAATTAATTTTTTAAATGTTTCAGAAAAAAGCTGATGGAAATACGTGTAATGGGAAAAAAATAAAATTCTGAATAAAAAATAAATAAATAAAAAGAGGGAGCGTCCTAAAGATCCTGCTTTGTTTTGCAGTTTTACAATCACCGGGCTGGGTATCACCAACAGAAGAGGGCAAATCCCTCTAGATTGCTTTCAGCACATCCTCACCTCCGCCCCATCTGCCCTACGCTGACCATCCTTGCACTGTATCAGAACCCTCCAAGCTAAAGTTCTTGTGTTCTCCAGGGACCTGCCTCTCCTCCCCATCTCTGCAAACCCAGCATGTGTGGTGAGATTTGAGGTTTGCTGAGATTTCCCAGGAAATTCCCAGAATGGTAGTGACTGTGTATTGTAATGATCATGGACTTGACTATCACTTCTTCCCCACCCACTCTCCCAGGCCTGGGAGGGCCCCCTTGTATAGTTCTTTAACTGCCTCCCTGCCCAGGCCTGGGTCAGCACTTGGAGATGCTCCTGCATGGTTGGCGCATGGGTGCATGGGTGGAGTAATTACCTACGAGACTTCTAAATGGCAAAAATATGACACCAAAGAGAAAGGGAAAAAAGAAATCTGCCAGGAGCTTAAAAGAGCAGAATAATTAAAGGAAAAAAAGAACTATTTTAACTTACAGCAAAGAATGATTTCCCCATACTCTCTTAATGAAGAATGAAGCTAACATTCTGATATGCATATGGAAAGTAGTTTGAGTTTTTTTCTACTTGGTGATGAATGATAAGCAAGAAGGCTTTGGGCAGTTTAGGCAGCAAGATCTTTCAGGGTTTAGACCCATTTCGAGATTTAGGCACTTTCTTTTTCTTTTTTAATAGAGGTTTTTGCTATAGGGTACATGTGCTCGCTGGAAAGACAGAGACAGACAGACAGAAAGCAAGAAATTACCGCCTCCCACTCTGGGGGATGACCACGCCGCAATCCCTTCTCCATTCTCCTCTCGGGAACTTGGACACGCATGCACAAGCACCTTGTGTGAGTTTAAGCTGACAGGTTTGGGACTTGAACCATGGTCAACATGTGGGAGTCCAGTGACATAGCCGTTATGCCATCTGCTGGTCCTTTTGGCACATGTTTTAAACCAGAGGTGGTTTGGGTGGATAGGTTGGCTTTGCATTATGGCTTTGGCTGGAAATGTATAAGACCCTGAGTTTTGAGTCAGCAGTCTTTCACTAGAGCTCAGTTGCTACCTCTTCCAAGAAGCTTTCCCTCATCATTCTCAAGGCCGGACTGGACAAGACCACTGTACAAGAGAGGCCCTGACCACATTGAGTATAACTACTAGGACTCTAGCAAACAGGCCCCCCATGCCCTAGCCTCATCCCCAGGCTGTGAGCTCCCTAGGGGCAGAGTCTATAACCTATGTGTCCCCTGACCCTGCAGCATAGTTTGATGAATGAAGAACTGGATGTAGCTTAAGAAACTACAAAATAAGCCACAAAATCATCACAATATAATGTTTTTAAAAAACCTCTTAAAGAAAAGAATGAGAGGCTCAGCAAATGGCAGAATGGTTAGGCCACTGGACTCCCAACATGATCGACCGTGGTTCACATCCTGGACCTGGTGGCTTTAAATTCATGCTGGGGGACCAGCAGTTAGTGTAATGGCTATGTAGCTGGACTCCCATGTAGTCGACTGTGGTTCGAGGCCCAGACCCGGTGGCTTAAACTCACGCCGGACACGTGTGCATGTGTACCCAAGATCCCGAGAGGAGAATGGAGGAGAAGGGATTGTGGCGTGGCCATAGCCCTGGGGGGGTGATTTCTTGCTTTCTTTCTCTCTGTCTCTCTTTCTGGCAAGCGCAAGCGCCCTGTAACAAAACAAAACAAAACAAAACAAAAACAAACAAACAAAAAAAACTCATGCCGGGCACCTGTGCCTGGGTACCCGAAATCCTGAGAGGAGAATGGAGAAGGGATTGAGGTGTGGCCATCCTCCCTAGGGGGGTGATTCCTTGCTTTCTGTCTCTGTCTCTCCAGCGAGTGCATGCACACTATAGCAAAAATCTCAATAATAATAATAATAATACTGTAATAATAATATATTTAAAAAATTAAAAAGGAAAGAATAAGGGCCTTCCTTGCAGTGATTAAGTGCTCTACATTGGATCCCACATAGCTGACTGTGGCTGGAACCCCAGCCTTGAGGGCTTGAAAAATGTGCAGGGCACATTGTGCGCCTGTCTAAAATCTGATGGCTTGGAGAACTGGAGGAGAGAGGATTGTGAGGTGACCATGCTCCATTTGTGGGTGCTTTATTTCTCTCTGTCTCTGTCCCTATCTCTCTCTCTCTCTGGCGAGTGTATGTGCCTTCTGGCAATTAAAAAAAATATTCTAAGAAAAGAAATACAAGATGCATATTTTTTATTTAAAAAAAAAATTCAATATACCCTGTATGGTGTGAAGAAACCAGCAATATAAAAACTATATTAACACCTAAATTTCGGACGGATAATTGGCCATTATGTTTAAATGTTCTGAGATTACCGTTTTTGCCTGAGTGTAGGATAGGTTTATTATTCTTTGGAAAATCAGGTCCTCATTAAAAAGCAAACAAAGTTTTTGCAAGTATTACCTGACATCTGTAGGAGCAGCTCATTTTAATAGGAATTTGGCTTTGCAAAATCTGTAATAGAGCTGTTGGGGTTTTGGAATTTAGAGAATTAGATTCAGATCTGGGTGCTCTTAGGAAACAACTTGTATCTAAATAATAGCAATTTAAACCATCTTTCATAGAGAGAGAACTAGTAAACACTACTTAGATAAAAGACGCTATCTATTTTAAATAAGACCAGCTAAGTACTAGATCAAAGGCACCACATACGTTTACAACCAAATGGCGCTGCCTGGGAGATCAAAGGGCAGAGGCCGAGAACAGAAAGAGCCTTTGCCCAGAAAGCAGGGAAAGGACTGTGGAGACCTAGTATCAAGACTTTAAAGCAGACACATGTCTTTACTTATTTTATTGTTTCAATGTACAGAATCTTTGCTTAAAATGGGGGAGAAAGTGTACCAATTAATAAGTACATAAAATAAAATAAATTCTGGGCCATCAAAGGGCTTTGCTTGCTGTTGTTCTTTGCACTGCAGAAAGACAAGTACTTCAAAATGTCTGTAATGTTAAGCAGCCACTTTCCTCTAAATTCGGGAACTATGAGTCCGAGCCAGTAAGGGCTGCATATTTTTCTTTACAGATCTTTTAATGGGACCTCTCAACCCATAAAAATCTGTATTGGGGCAAGAAATTTAGACAAACAGCCATCTACTTGGGATATGGAAGTCAGTGTGGTTGCTGGATAAGAACAGGCCCTGTTAAGAGTTACAATGAAACAGTGGGAAACACTGTAAGAAAATAAAATATGGTGACAGGACATTTTATTGATGTGTCCAAACCGGTCGTCAAAGACATCAGTTGGGGAGTGAATGAAGTATGATGTTATTTCAAAGCAACTTCCTGCTAGAACTAGACTCCCCAGGTTGTACGGTTTATTCCTGCTGTTTTTCAGCCAGACCCCAATCATAAATACAGATTTGTAAACTGCCTAACCATTCTTCCTTGTTCATTTAGCTAGACAACTTCTGTCCTTTGCACTTTGTGAAAGTGCAGAGCTGGAATATTCAATAGAGGAGATTTTACCAAAGTCAGCTGTGGATTTCCGAGGCATGTGAAGCCACATGCTCCCAAGTGGCCAGCAGACCCCACTCAGACATTTATCTTGATGCTCAGATGCCTTTCATTTGCTGGTAGATTATAAACAACTATAATCATTTCAAAGTCTGCTGGCACTAATCTAAATCTAATGAAAAAAAAAAAAAGAGTGACTGGCATTGCTCGGGAAAGCTATTTAAAGACGGTGGTGGAGCAGTGCGGTGGCGACGTGCCATTCAAGTGATGGGGGAGCATATGGAAGACTGTGTTCAGTTCCTCAGTGAACCTGTGCATGCTGGATGTCTGTGTGTGTGTGTGTGTGTGTGTGTGTGTGTGTGTGTGTGCGCGCGCACCCACGATCCAGGGGAAGGCTGGGGAATTCCAGCGTGAGACCCCGAGAGCAGGCTCCCTGTACTGAGCTCTCTTCCCCCGCCCCCCTTTGCATTGTCTCCCTGGGACCCAGCTGCTGGTCTGGCTGGGCCTCCGGAACATCTTACAACCCTGACCTTCACCCCATGGAACTGACCTATGGCCGCGGCCATTCCAGAGGTATGTGCACCCCTCCCACATGAACACCATTAGATTACCGGCACTAAGCCCTAAACATACTCTGTGGATCCCGTTCACTGATAAGCTAAACTTTGAATGTAACCTTCGAGAAATGTATGTAGAAACCAGATTCCTGTATTGGTGATGGAGTCTGTGTGGATCTTTAATTGGCTGATGAATGCTTTGTTCTTATCCTATGAAACGTGACCGTATGCTCGTGGCCATTCTCTGCGCGGCCACCGGCAGACCTCGTTTCCCCTAGTGTGAGTAAACTCATGTCTTCTCCTGCTGACCGCCAGGTGTGTTCTTTGGGATCCGTAAACATTATAGGCAAGCCCCTCACATGTGAGGCTCCCCCAGGGCAGACCCTATGGACAGTGCTCTCTGTCCTGTAAAAGGAAGAAAGAGACTTAAAAAAAAAAAAAGAAAGGCCATGCTAGTCACTCTACAGAATGCCCCAGTGGTTCCTGTCTCCCAGAGGTCTCCTCCTTCTACATTGCACCAGGATTGGTCTGTGATGGTGTGTCACTTCCCATACCAGGTTAAAAAAGACACAGTGGCTTTTGGTCCCACTTGCCTCTCTCAGAGCACTTGCTGAGGGACGAGTTAGCGGCAATATCGTGAGCAGTCCTATGGAAAGGCGCACATGGTGAGGAACGTAAGCCTCTGCCAACAGCCATCCCAGCGAGAGGAAGCAAGCTGACCCTCCAGGCCCAAGTGAGCCTTCAGATGGCTGCAGGAGTCAGCTTGACTGTCACCGTCTCTGGGGAGACCTGGGCCAGAACCATCTAGGCTGCTTCCAGATTCTTGATCATCAGAAACCGTGAGAAGATAAATGTTCAAAGGCTTTGAGGCAATTTGTTATGCAGCAGTAGATATCTAATACAAAGGCTTTGCTCACAGCAGGTTGTCAGGAATTCTTTCAGCCCACCCTGGAAAGAGGGCTAGTAATAGTCACCCTCATTGCTGACAGGATGCAGCTGGCACAGATGCACCCCAGTCTGGCCTGCCAGAGTCACTCGGATCACAGTGGGGCAGGTGCATGCTAACGAGCTTAACAGGTGATCCTGAGGCAGGTACCCAGGACAACACCTGGAGGGATGTTACTCCGGATTCTGTCTCTACTGTGACTCACTTCTAGTTGGCGGGAATAAAACCAGGCTTTGTGGGGCTTAAAGCTTACACAGTTTGGGGAACTTGGTTTAAGAAAAAATAAATAAATTATAAATAAAAAAAAATTGGCATTGTGACTGGCAAGAAAGAGCACTATCGCAGAAGTTTCACTGACTTCATGGTAAATCTCCCTTTGCTAACATCAAAAACACGAATTTCTTAACCTAGAAACTGCTTCTAGCCAATATTCAAGAAAAGCAGCATTCAAGTTAAAAATAATGTTTTTGTAATCCTTATAGCACTTAGGAAGTATATAAGCATTGCCGACTTAACTAAGTAAAGGCTCAATTTTACTTTTTTGCCCAGTAGTTTTCTTTCTTTCTCCCCCCCCCCCCCCCAATTGCCAGAGGCTATACTCTCCGGAAGGACAGAGAGAGATAGCAGCCCCCAATGGGACGTGGTCATGCTGCGATCTTCTTTCTTCCATTTCTCCATCCTGTCAGGATTTAGGGCACTCATGCACATGTGCCTGGTGTGATTTTCAAGCCACCAGGGTCAGGATTCAGACTATAGTCGGCCATGTTAGATCTGGCTTCCAATGTAAAGGCCCAAACTGCTGCCCTATGGGGCCAGCCCTACTTGGAAGTTTTTATTTCTTCCCTGGTAATTTTCCAAGGTGTCATACTGGGTAATTTTAAGATCAAATTACTATTGTGAGTCATTAAAATAGTGGCTAGTCGATTTTAAGATGGACAGAAGTTTTTAAATTAATTGCAATAAAATGTTGGAAGTCATGTATACATTATAAATAGAAATGCCTAATAACAAATTAGTTTTATTCATTTATTTTTATTTATTTATTTTTAAGTTTTTTGCTATAAAGCACATATGCTCACCAGAGAGAGACAGAGAGAGGGAAAGTGAAATGGTCATGCTGCAATCCCTTCTCCACTCTTCTCTTGGGATTTTAGGCACTCATGCACATATGCCCAGCATGATTTTCAAACTAACAGGCCCAGGACTTGTGCCACGGTTGGCCATGTGGGAGTCCAGTGCCTTAACTACCATGCCATGTACTTGCTCCACAAATTAGTTTTATTATTTATGAATTATATTAAAACTATTTTAAACCTAAACATTAACTAAGCCATAGGTGTTTTACTATACATAAACATCTTCTAGCCACGCTTTTAAAATTTAGAGTGAACAGTAATTTTCCTTGTAGCCCTTATCATGTTAAAAAATTGATTAATCAGATGTAGAAATAAGTACTCAATACATAGATTCTGCCTACTCTTATCATGTAGTTATTTCCCAAGATATTACTGTACATATTTTCCAACTTTTTTTTTTTTTTTGGAGAGGTTTTCACTATAGGGCGCGTGCGCTCGCCAGACAGACAGAGAGAGACATAGAGACAGAAAGCGAGAAATCACCCCCCGGGGGAATGGTCACGCCGCAATCCCTTCTCCTCCATTCTCCTCTCGGGATCTTGGGCACGCACGCACACACGCCCGGCATGAGTTTTAAGTCACTGGGTCCGGGACGCAAACCGCGATCGACTACTTGGGAGTCCAGCGACATAGCCATTACGCTAACTGCTGGTTCCCCCAACTTTTTTTATAAGGAACTTCTCTCCACATTAAGCAAACACTGGACTTTATAGAATCATTCATATATTTTATCTTTTTAAAGTTTTTTTAATTTATTCCATGAACGAAACAAACGTATAGCACCCTCAAAAAGGTCTTGAGGGTGCACCTCCCCTCCTCTGACCTGCCAGTCAGTCTGCAGCATGAGCACAAGTGTGCCTGGTGTATTCAGGAACCCTCTGGACACGAACCTGCAACCTTCTCATGTGGGTCTGCCTCCCAGTGTCACGTTTTACCTCCACCCAGCCTCCACACGTGTGTTTTATTTATTTATTATTATTTTCTTTTTAGTACTAGCATGTGTGTGCTCAGCAGTGAGAGACAGAGAGAGACAGTGGGAGGGAAGGTGAGAAATTACCCCCAGGGGGGATGACCATACCTTAGTCCCATCTCCTCCATTCTCCTCTCAGGATTTTGGGCATGCATGCATACTTGACTGGTATGATTTTTGAGCCACCAGGTCTGGGATTCAAACCATGGTTGGCCATGTGGAATCCAGTGTCTTCAACACCATGCCACTTGCTGGTCCCACCACACATGTATTTTTAAAGACATAAAGGGAGAAAGGTCTACAGACTTCTACTTGGTGCCTGTCAGTAGTAGCCAGAACTGAAACGGTCTACCAGGAGCGAGATTTTGAATAGAACAGTGATGTAATGGCAAAGGTGACAGATTGTATCATGTGTGAACTTAAGGCTGAAGATGGGGGCCTCCCTGAGGTCAAAGGCAGGTCAGTGTTATTTAAGAGGCATTCACTTAATAGCACATTGCACCCAACGGGTCCTATTGAGCTGGGACTTTGTAGGTGGCAAAACTAAATAAACCAACTCTCAGAGGTGAGAATTCTTGTCCAACTCTTTTCAGCTGTTACCTCTGTCATTCAGGTGGTTGAGAACATTTTGCTTTTGTAACTTGAAGTCCAATCTCAGCAAGCGACTTACAGAGATTGTGTGTACTGCCTTGCAAGTCCTGGTCAGTGTCACCAACACCTCAGTTTCATCCTGACAGCAAGCCTTCGACACAAAGAATGCCACAAACCAGGCCCTGCTGTGGTTCTTTGAGACCTTGAGTGCCCTGGCCAAAGCATGAACATTTGCATGTGTTCCAGTTTATCTAATTGTGGCTATATTAGCACTTTTTCCCTTCCAGGTGGTGATGTGAAAAAGGGCAACCATTGAAACTCAGTCACCCAAGTTAATGTCATGTCTCTCTGTAGGTCGGGCTGGCTGCAAATATGGTGGGAACAATTTAGAGCTCTGTGTGCTGGGAATGGGGAGGGGACGGGTCTGGGAGTCCAATTTTCAGAGAAAACTCACCAGTTCCTGTCAACTGAAAGAAACGTTTCATGCACATGGTGGGTCAGAATGTTATTTTTATAATATAAACCACCTGGCCTCTCCTCGTTTACCTCTGCTGCAAATGCTATCCTGCATGCGTACCTAGGCCCAGGTCCCTGGTAACTATTACAGACCCATGTTGTGCTTTGCTCCTTGGGTTTTTTTTTTTTTTTTCTTACATTCCTTTTCTTTTTTCAAGTTAAGGTGAAGACAAGAGGAATTGAACAAAGCTCAAGATTTGGGTTTATTTTTATAGCTGCTTTGATGTAAAAGGCCTTGGCTCTGATTGCATGAGATGGGTAGGAGGTAGGCCAGGGAGAGATGGAATCAGACTTTCTTCCTCACTCAGCAACTCTGGGAGACAGTGAGCATCTTCCTTAAGGTTATGAACTGCGGGCTGGGAGACTCCTGTGGACACAGTCCAAGATTTTACTTACTGGGGGCCTTTCCTAAGCATCGCTTTCACTCTACTCTACTGTTCTATGTGGAGGTCAAGCATCTCTATGCACTTTGTTTAATAAGAAAAGAAACAGATTCAAGTTAGGGAAGAAGGCTGGGGAATAAATAAAGGGTCTCATTAAAACAAGACGCACTCTCAGTTTCATGGGCAAATCATTAAAGTCTGATAATTAGCTTACATATGTCTTTCAAATGGGAAGGGGTTATAACTAACTTCCTATCTTTGGGTCTCATTAGTTCTAGAACAGGATGCTTTCCTGTGGAGATTTCCACCAGGAAATACCTCTCGTAGAAGTTAAGTTGCACTACATAGCATGTAGTGCATCTGAGACAAAGTACATAACTCCAGAGGCAGGGAAGAGGTCACGGATGACTTCAGATAGAAACCTTGCCATTAAAACAGCATTAGTGCAGGGCGATAGTCTCGGTTTTATGGCAGCAACTAAATCTCTATTCCGGGTATGGAATGTGAAGGCCAGGCCTTATTTAATAATGAGCAAAAAGAGCATTATAATTCCATTTAGTCAAGTGTATGAATTAATCAAATTTTTTCTTAGTCATTCTCTCCTGGGGAAAACTTAACTTTATAAATGTAGTTTGCTATAATTTAAATATACCTTTAATTCCCGGGGCTTTGAAAAGACTCGCTCAAGGCATGAAAGTATACAACATGTGTTTTTATGTCTGAAAACATAATATAGGTGAAGTGTGCTTACTGCCTTAAGTAACTGAAACAAAACAAAATTCAGCACTCCTATCCTTTCAGACAGTTGGTTTCTTGGGAAAATAACTTTTCTAGGTATATTTGTAGGCAAGGACTTTGGTTCAAAAACCAGAGTGGCAGGGACCATTATGTGGTGTGGTGGTTAAGGTGTTAGACTTCCACATTGATGATCCTGGTTTGAGTCCTGGACCTGGCAGCTTGCTTTCTCTTCCCCCCACCCCCCCCCCCCCAGTCAAATAAAAAATAATAATAATCATAGTAAATAAAGTAAATAATTTAAAAAATTATTCTAAAAAAAAGTTTAGAAAACCAGAGTAGCATAAAAATCAAAAGGTCATTAAATAAATCTGTTGGTTCTGAGACACAGCTTTGCAAGGAACTCCTTTGAACAGAAGGTGCTGTCTCCCAGTTGCGTTACCTGATTATATAATACCATGCATCAGTTCCAAATGAAAAAATAGTCCATCAACAGTTTGCCTATGGAAACACTGACTGTCTAAACTCATGTGGTGCCTGGCTATACAACTAGCCTAGCTACTGGGCTCCAGTATTTAACACCTGTATTTGTTTCCTTTGAAGAGGATTTAACAATAACATAATGCTTACCTAGAAAAAAAGGTACGAAAGCCCAAAGAATAAGTGTCTCACACTTCAAGTACATGAAGATATCACATCAGTATTTTAGCCGGGGGGCATGTTTTCTATTCAGTCGTAATGCATGCACATAAATAATCACATGGTCTAGGACTCTACTCAAGGGAATTTTTGCTTTTTACTCAACATAAGAATGAAATTCATTAATCCAAGTCACCCCAGCAGACTGTATATGGAAGACCATGTCACTGCTTCCAAATAAAATTGAATCACAAACCTTTTAAATCAAAATAGAAAATAAGATAAAATGCTCAAGTTTCCCTTCTGGATTTGGAAACAAAACTAGCTGCTGAAACAATGAGTGACTTTCCTTCTGAGTTTATGAGGAGAGGAGCCAGACGATGGTCTGAGGGGCTTTGTATTGCTCTTACTGTGAAAAATGGAAATTACTGCAAGTTTGCATGGTCACGATAAGTGGTTAAGAAAGGATTAACTGCCTAGACCAAAATGGCATAAAGAGAATTTGTCCAAAATGCATGAATTTCTATTGAGTGGTCAGAAAAGTCATGATGCATGTTTGCATAGAAAAACAGAAAAATACATCATGACTTTTCCAATAACACAATAATTTATGCCTGTAATATTAGAAGATGATTTCTTTTTATAGGACACAAGAAGCTCGGATGTATTTCAATAAAACATTCTAAAATAACTATATCAATGGGTTATTTCATTTGTTATTTAGAAATTCAAAAATAAAATCATGGTCTTCTCTTTTTCTATGTAGTAGCAATTTATGAAGGTATGGTCTAAAGGCAGGGTTATGGCCCCTTTCTCTCTTTTTTGTGGGTTGTGGTGTCAAGTTTAACTGAAAATTCTTTAATTAGTCTTCATGTACATAAGCCTCTCATTTATTTCAGTGGGAGGTTTCTTTGCATAAAAACCAGTGGTTTGTGTCCATCAGAGCCTTTAACTGGACTGCTTTGCTTTGATTAATCAAAAAACTAAAGTTCAGTCTGAATAGTACTTTTCTAAAGAATGAATGAGCATAATCTCTTACAGCTTTCATGAAACTGCCTGAAATCAGAGGGATTAGTCCTGCACTCCAGTCCCATACTCCACTTCAAGTATTTTCAATTACTTGGCACCATTGGAGGTGACGTCCACGGCTCAGTAAGAAGGCTACTGCTGGCATAATGGTTTCTCCATTCTCAGCACATGGTCTTGGCATTAATAATCCATTGTGAAATGATTTGCAATGCACAGGGGTGACATTTGATTACGTGAAAGGCATTGCAGGAATGAGCATGTAGGCTCATACAGGCCAACTGCTGGCAAAAACACGATGAAATGTTATATAGTGAAAATAGCGTTTCAGATGGTTTCTGAACTGACAAAGAAGAGTGGAAGGACATGGCTTTAGGAGCAATTTTCTTTCTTTTTTTTCTCTTTTTTTCTGGTTTTTCTTTCTTAAATCCTATTTTGGAAGGCCAAATGGGTTAAGGAGCCAGATTTGGCAGTCAACCACCCAAACACATTTCAAAACATTTGATTCAGGAAATTCTGGATCTTTTTAAGCAAGGATGTTAACAATCCTCCTGAGAACCTTAAAATATGATGATTTAAACATAAGGAAAAGGAGATCCTGAAATGATCAGAGAAATCACCAAGAGGCCTTCCTGCTGAAGAGTTCACTTTTTCATTTTGTTTTTTATTTTTTTTTTAAGACCACAAGGAGGTATGTTCAATCTACTACCTGTGGGAAATCCTGTCATTTTGCATCATAATTTATCAGACAGTGGAGACTATTATAGTTCTTAGGGTAGCAAAATAAAAACAAACACAAGAAAACTAGAATTTCTTAGATTCATCCTCTAGATCTATTCACTGATCTGTCAAATGCATTATATTCTAGGTAGATTATAATGAGTATATGTATTAAGTTTGAACAAATGTCTATGCCTGGGTGTGAGTACAGCCAAATCTTGGTTATTTACGGTCAGAAGAGTCCAGTGGGAGAAAAGTTACTATGCATAAATGAAATCCAGAGAGAACTGAGTCTTTCGAAATCAATACTTTGAAATCCATTTACTAACACTTTAACCACAATGAACAAAATAATATCACACAATTTTAATCTCATGACTTTTCCTTCCTAAACTACTGCCCTGCAGAACTAGGTGAAATAGCTGACTACTGACTGTATAAAAGAGTGAACAAACATTTCCTTCATTAATTCTTGGGATGTTATATTTATTCAATAAAATGTATTATGCACTTAATATATGTAAAATGTCGTGCTTGGAGTGTGGGGACATGAGGGAATTTACATTTTATTAAGAGATCAAACATGCACGTAAGTAACTTTTGCATAAGACAGAAAACATTAAGCACTAGCAGAGAAACAGAAATAACTGCTCTGGGAAATCAGAGGAGGTAGAGATTTCTGGCAGGAAAATTTAGAGAAAAGTCATGGAGGAATGTCATGTAAGTGAAGTCATGGGAGATGGGCCGGGTTTAGGCATGAAGAGGAGGTGGCGGTGGTACTTCACACGTAGGCCACAGTATGGGAATAGCTAGCAAAGGTCAAGGCAGGGATGGGGAGCAGTTATAGTGAAGCATCAAGTGTTAGAAGAGGAATTTGGGGGGTAAACCAGAGGAAAAGTTGGGCAAGTTGTAGAGTCTTTACCAACAGAGTAAAGCCTGTAGACATCAACAAGAAGTTAATAGGGAGCTATGGAAACCTCCCTTTACATTTTTTTATTTTAAAATATTCTACTTACAGAGAAGTTAAAATGATAATACAGAGTTCTCAGAAAGTAGTCCTTATCATTTATTTATTTATTTATTTTTTGGTTATAGGGCATGTGTGCTCACCACAAAGACAGAGAAACAGACAGAAAGTGAAAAATCACCCCCCACCCCCCAGGAGGAATGGCCACGCTGCAATCCCTTCTCTTCCATTCTCCTCTAGGGATTTTGGGCACGCACGCACACGCACCTGGCATGAGTGCAAGCCACTGGGTCTGGTACTCCAACCAGGGTTGACTACATGTGAGTCCAGTGACATAGCCATAACACCAACTGCTGGTCTTATTTATTCTATTTTTAATTGCCAAAGGGTGTGTGCACTCATCAGAGAAAGAAAGGGGTGAGGGAAGAAAGCACTTCCAAATGGGATATGTTACAGCACAGACCTCTTTCCTCCATTTCCTCTTCCTATAGGGATTTTGAGCATGCGTACACACACACACACACACACACACACACACACACAGAAGGCTGGTGTGTTTTGTAAGCTGCCTGGTCTGGGACTTGAACCGCAGTAAGCCATGTGGGATCTGGTTTCCTTAACCACTGTGTTACAAGGCCAACTCTCATTTTTTTTTTAATAAATTGATCTATGTATTTTTATATTACACCTTCTCTCATGCTTAGCACATGATTCAGTTTGGTCTCTGTTATTTAATAACCGAATATCTAAGCTTTGGTGATTTGTTTAAAAATAGAGATTTATTTTAGTTCAGTTTTGAAGGTCCAAGGTCAAGGGACCCCTTATAATAAGGATCTTTGCAGAGTCTTGAGGTGACACAGGATATCACATGGCAAGAACTGAGCATGTCTCTGTCTCTCATTCCCTGTCCTCATAAACCTATCAGGATGGTTAATCCAAATCCTCTCTCAAAGCCTCTACCTTTCAACACCATAATCAGATGAAGTTTTCACCATTCTCAGCATTGTTACAATGGCCCTCCAAATTTTCTGGGAGGCACATTCAACTTGTAGAGGCATAGCATATGACTTGGTTATTTATTTGCTTATTTTTCTTAATCAGAAATACCTTATTTATCTTCTCAAAGAAACAGTTTTGACTGTGTTAATCATGTTTGTGCATTTTCACCTCATTTCATCAGCTCCCCTAAAGTTTACATGAAGCTGAATATATAGTCTGTCTAATTTACAAACCAGGTTAATTTAATGTACAAATGTAGTATCAAAGAAGTCTCTTGGTCCTGAATGCTGTCTTAAGTTCCACACCACCATAACCTATGCGATTGTTTGGTCAAAGCGATTCTTTTTTTTTTTTTTTTTTTTTTTTTTTGAGAGGTTTTTGCTATAGGGCGCATGTGCTCGCCAGAGAGATGGAGAGAGACAGAGAGACAGAAAGAGAGAAATCATGCCCCAGTGGGGATGGCCCCTCCTCAATCCCTTCTCCTTCATTCTCCTCTCAGGATCTTAGGCACACGTGCACACGGGCCCAGTGTGAGTTTAAGCCACCGGGACCAGGACTCAAACCAAGGTCGACTACATGGGAGGCCAGTGACATAGCCATTATGCCAACTGCTGGTCCCTGATCAAAGCAATTCTTTAGCCTTAAAATGACTCTAGGATCCTTTTCTGTTTTTGTCCACTCATTCATCTAACCATGGAGTTTCTCTAATTCTTTTTTATTTTCACAGTACATTTATCCTGTACATATTTAGACTGTGGCATTTTTGTATATAGTAATTTGATTCTACTTTTATCTCCCCGAATTGCCTCAAAGTTCATCTTTTCTAATGGTACTCTTTCTTATCGCCCAGCACTATTGTGAATTTACTTATTTGAAAACATGTCTTTGATACTTTTAAGGCATATTAATTAGACTAGAATAAAGGTTGCGGAATGTACCAGAACCACCATCTTGATTCAGTCTTAAGAATTTTTTTTGTATTTTACATTCTAACAGTAGTTTATCTTGCTGATTCTGGCCCACCTCTGTAGGGTATCTGAGAACTGTTTGTATCCCCTAGCTCCGTCTTACTTGTTCATTCAGCTTTAATTATGGCTTACATGTCTAGAATCCACTGGTGAAAATTTGACCAGATCATACTTTCTCTCCAACTCCCCACTGGACAGGAGGCAAGGTTGTTCTATTTTCCTAACTACTGCTGACCAGAAGAGTAGGAAAGACTACTTTTTTTTTTTTCTGAGAGAGATTTTTGCTATAAGGTGCATGTGCTCACCAGACAGAGAGAGACAGAGAGACAGAAAGTGAGAAGTAATCTCTTAGGGGGGATGGCCATGCTGCAGTCCCTTCTCCTCCATTCTCCTCTTGGGATCTTGGGTGGGCACACATATACATGTGCCCGGTGTGAGTTTTAAGCCACCGGATCTGGGACTCGAACCGCAGTCAACTATATGGGAATCCAGCGATGTAACCATTCCACCATCTGCCGGTCCAGGAAGGACTACTTTTGACACAGTCAGTTATGTGGGACCCAGCTGTATTAACCATCAGGCCACCTGGCTGGCCTGTGAGTCTTTGTTAAACCGCAGCCTTGTCTAATCCCACTTGACTCCATGTGAAATACATATCCAAAGAAAAGGATAAATTAAGTGAGAGTGAGCCAGCCAGGTGGCATGGTAGTTGCAGTGGCTGGCTCTCACATGGCCAACTGGATAGTTTGAGTCTCAGACCTGTAGCCTGGAAAACACACCAAGTGCTTGTGCCCACATGCCCCAAGTCCTGAGAAGAGAATGGAAAGGGGATTGTGGCATGGGTGCTTTTTCATTTTTCCCTCTGGCAAGGGCATAAGCCCCACAACAAAATTTAAATAATAAGGGGCCAACAGGTGGTGTAGTAGTTAGGGTGCTAGACTCCCACATGGCAGATCCTGGTTCAAGACCCAGATCTGAAGGCTTGAAAAGCACGCCAGGTGTATGTGCATACTTGCCCAAAATCCTGAGAGGAGACTGGAGGAGAAGGGATTGCTGCATGGCCATCCCCTCCAGGGGGGTGATTTCTCACTTTCCCTTTCTCTGTCTCACTCGGTGGGTACATTTTTTTCCCTATGGAAAAAAAACAAAACAAAACAAAAAAAAAACACCTTTAAAATAAAAAAAATAAGTGAATGGGGCACTAATTCAAAGGGAGAGTAAGTGTGGAAGTAAAAGCATTATTAGATACAATAGTCTTGAAGATTGTTTGACATTAAGTTCTGTAGACTTACAGTATAGAAAGGCACACTGTAACTTTGCCTGTGGGCTGCTTTGCTGTCAAAACTAAGACTGAAACAACTGCTCATGAGTTTCACAGTGTGCATAAGCTATAAATAATCTTTGTCCTTACTGACATTTGAGAGAGAGTTTGCTGTATTAAAGTGGTACTTGCAAGGGAGATTGGTAAATTTAGAAGTTCTTTTCCTTACGCTTTCATTGATCCTCAGATATAATTCTATGCAATTACGGTGAATTTTTTTGTACATTGATTTCCTCAGGGTATGGACAATCTCTTCAATATGTGGCCAAACGCTTAGTATTTCCTACTTCCTCAGTGAATACTTGTAATACTGGATACCCGGATGTCAACAGTTAATATATGCAGGTATCTTTGTGTGAGCAGATATACAACTACAAATGTATCATCATGTACTCCCCATCATCAAAACAAAAATTCAGTCAACTGGAAAAGTCTTAATAATAAACCAATACTTAGAATACTTACTATGTACCAGATACTATGCTAACACATTGTGTGTTTATTTTATGCAACTTCCAAGCAATCATGTGGATTTTATTCTCCATCTCAACAGTCAATAAATGAGAAGCTAAATACATTTCTTAAGGATATACAAGGAGTCAGATTCATTTTTCATATAGAAATATTAGGAACATCCTAATATAAATTACTTCCACTTTGAAAAATTGGAACATTTGACCAATTTTCCAGTCTATATAATAAAGCATGTCCCAACTTTGTTTTCCAAGAAAGTATATAATGTTGCCATTTTATGAAGTGGTTTCCGTTTTTTTTTGTTTTGAGAGGTTTTTGCTATAGGGCGCATGCGCTCGCCAGAAAGAGAGACAGAGAGACAGAAAGCGAGAAATAATCCCCCCAGAGAGGATGGTCACGCTGCAATCCCTTCTCCTCTATTCTCCTCTTGGGATCTTGGGCACACACACGCCCAGCGTGGGTTTAAGCCACCGGGTCCGAGACTCGAACCATGGTCAACTACATGGGAGTCCAGCAACATAGACATTATGCCAACTGCTGGTACCAGAGGTTGACTCTATTTGAACACAGTTAAGTTTCATGGACAAACTGAAGGCTGCTTCTTACCTGAAAGTTGCCAAAACAGCTCCCTCCTGGGAGGGTCACATAACTCACAAAGGGAGGCCCAGAAGATGGCAGTGACTCATAGACCACGACACCTTCACTTGGGAACGCAGCCCTCTGCTGCTGCTTGTTTTCCCAAAATTCCTGCAACATTGACACAACATTCACTGAAAAAGACAAGAAATAATCATCAGTTACTAAGGATGGACACACCTTGGCAAAAACAAAATTGGTTTGCAAGCTGGATTCTGTAACATGGCAGTTTCAGTTTAAACAGAGTATGTGTATACTGGAATGTGCTTTTAGTTGTAAAACAACCCAAAAAACCTTTATTTAAATATATGTTAAAATACGCAACTCGGGACCAGCAGTTGGCGTAATGGCTATGTCGCTGGACTCCCACATAGTCAACCGCGGTTCGAGTCCTGGACCCAGTGGCTTAAACACACGCCGGGCGCATGTGCGTGCGTGCCCAAGATCCTGAGAGGAGAATGGAGGAAAAGGGATTGTGGCGTGGCCATCCCCTCTGGGGGGTGATTTCTCGCTTTCTGTCTCTCTGTCTCTCTCTCTGTCTTTCTGGCGAGCGCACGTGCCCTATAGCAAAAACCTCTCAAAAAAAAAAAAAAAAAACAAACCGCAACTTGACACATACGTGTCTTTCCTTTTCTTTCTTAGTTTTTTCTTTTTCTTCTTCTTTCTTTTCCTTTCTTCTTTTTGTGACAGAGTGCATGTGTGAGCATGTGAACATGAGAAAGAGTAAGAGAGAAAGAAACAGAGAGAGGAGGACCCTTCACGGGGTCTGGTCATACCCAATCCTCTTCCTCCATTTTTCCAGCCTGTCCAATATTGGGCACTTATGCTCACGCCTGGCATGTTTCAGGTTGATCAGCTGAGGGATTAGAACTGCAGTAGCCATGTGAAATCTGGCTTCTCTTGAGTGGTAGGTTGCCATAGCACCATGGAGCTAGACCATAAATGTGTTTCTTTCTTTCTTTCTTTTATTTCTTTCAGTTTTGCTACAAGGTATGTGCAGTCATCAGAAAGAGAGAGAGAGAAAGAGAGAGAAAGCATCCCAGGGGCTAGTCACACCACAATCCCTTCTCCTCCAGTCCCCTCTCAGGATTCTGGGCACATGTGCACGGTTTGATTTCCAAGCCACCAGGTCCTGGACTTGAACTACAGTTGGTCACATGGGATCCAGTGCTGTAACTTCTATGCCACTTGCTGGCCCCATGTATATTTCTTAATGAGCATCACTCAAGTGAGTTTTGGTACCCTAATTCCAAAATTATAGTACATACATTTTCTTTGTACATTTATTTTTAATATTGTATTTAAACATATCACTCTTCCTTCTTTAGAAATTTGCCATAAGGAACTTTGTCCAGAGCTGTGATTATCTAATGGTCTGTTCTTCCATTTCTCATAGACTCACACCTGCTAAGTGAAAGTCAAATGGGAAATACATTGTAAGGAACGTAATTTTATTTTATTATTTATTTATTTATTTTTGGAGAGGTTTTTCGCTATAGGGCGCGTGCGCTCGCCAGACAGACAGAGACAGAGAGAGAGACAGAAAGCGAGAAATCACCCCCCAGGGGGGATGGCCACGCCACAATCCCTTCTCCTCCATTCTCCTCTCGGGATCTTGGGCACACACGCACACGCGCCTGGCGTGAGTTTAAGCCACCCAGTCCGGGACTCGAACTGCAGTCGACTACGTGGGAGTCCAGCGACATAGCCATTACGCTAACTGCTGGTCCCAGGAACGTAATTTTAATTGGGACTCATCTATTATAAGATTTAAGCAGACAAAGTCAGAACAAAAATCTTTCATGCTCCCTCCACCCCAATCTAAAGAAGAATGAATGTAACTGTGGACTAATGAGGAGACTAGGAAAAGTCATGAGTGAAACTAATAACATGGAGGCCTTGTTAAGGACCAAGTCTGTTAGATGACCTCAGAAAACAGTAATGGCTAGAGCCACATGTTTTAGATTAAATGACCTGTGATAGCCTGCAGAAGTTCCAGATCAAATTAGGTTGGTTTGTTTATCCTGTACTGCAAATTGAATTGTAGAAATTAACAAGGATAATAGAATTGTAGAGTCAAAAATGACCCTTATGGGTCATGTAGGCCAAGTTCTGCCTCATGCAGGAATTCCTGGCCAGTACTACTGATGGCTGCTCATCTGGTCTGTGCCTGAGCATGCCGAAGCATTTGTGTCCTGGTTTCCACTGCTAGTGGTTCTGTGAAGAGGTCCTTTTTAGGACTGAGCTGAAATCTGCTTTCCTAAAAGGTTCATACAGGCAGGGGGTCATTTCTCATTTCTAGAGATTCATGGAAGTTTTATTTCCTTATCCACATGAAAACCCACAACATACTTGAGGGCAGAGTGGGACATCTGTGGTATTTGCCTGCCTGGCATTTACTCCTCTCCCTGTAGAAATAGCACAAAGGTTTTCTGTGAAGAACCACACAGTCTCCAGGGATGGAGGTGGGATGTGGCCAAAGCCAAGACATTTAGAGGCAATGAGTTAAGGACTTTTGTGGGAAATGTTGAAAGTGCCCTCTTTACACGAGGGTTGCTGAAGAGATAGATGGTAGGCACAGCACTGCCCGAGCAATGGGGAAAGCTGGCAAAGAAAGCACAGAGAAGGTAGGGCCAAGAGGTGGGGAAAGAAAGGCTAGGGTTGGGACCAGCAGTTAGCGTAATGGCTATGTCGCTGGACTCCCACGTAGTCAACCGCGGTTCGAGTCCCGGACCCGGTGGCTTAAACTCACGCCGGGCGCGTGTGCGTGCGTGCCCAAGATCCCGAGAGGAGAATGGAGGAGAAGGGATTGCGGCGTGGCCATCCCTCCTGGGGGGTGATTTCCTGCTTTCTATCTCTCTGTCTCTCTGTCTGTCTGGCGAGCGCACGCGCCCTATAGCAAAAACCTCTCCCAAAAAAAGAAAAAAAAAAAAAAAAGACTAGGGTCTGGGCCGGCCCAACAACAGCAGTGACGCACTGAGCATATGGAACCAGATCCCATGTGGCCAACCAGGTACAAATCCCAGCCTGGAGGCCTGAGAAACATACCAGGCACATGTCTACCTGTGCACACCCAAAATCCCAATGAGAAGGAATGGAAGAGAAGAGATTGCAGTGTGATCCAGCCCCACTGTGGAGTGCTTCTTCCCTCTCTCTCTTTCCCTCTCTCTTTCCTTCTCCCTCGCAAGAATACCCAATCTCTGGCAATTAAAACAAAAAACAAAAACAAAAAATAGAGTTCTGGTGACAGTATGGTTCCTGGATCCACCTATGCCCAAATTTAAGATCCTTGATTAGAGTTTGAATTATCTGAATTAACACATTTGCTTTTTCCTCAAGTCATAAGAAAATGGTGTCTCTCACTTGCATATGAAAGTACACGAATACAGACAACTCATTTCCATAAAAAGGTATACTAATACACACAACTCTCACATTTCTTTCAGTTCTAGATTAGTTTTTGTTCTTTCAAACATTCTTTGTGTAACACAGTGTCTATGCCCTTTGCTATTATCCTGAGTAAATTCTTGGATGGGCTTCAAAACACTTGGTATTAATATTTTTTAGGGCATCAGGAGCATCAAAGAGTTTAATCTTGGAGACAAAACACATTGAACAACCACTTTTTACGCTGTTCACTAAAACATCGGTTTCCTGCATCTCTTCCCCAAGGTTGCCAATAAGCTTCCTGGTAGATAGTTCAGGCAAAGTCTGAGACTCCTAGAGAACTGGATGCCTGTGTATATTGAAGAGCTGCAGTCCTTAGCGTTTAATGAATGTTTTGGGAAAATGTAAGACTATGCCTATTGTTTTAACCAATAAATACGTGCTGGAATGGTCAAGCTGAGAAATAGTTATCACAGAGATTTTCAATTTATTCAAAATATTTAAAATAATATGTTCTACCAGCTGATGTAACTTGAACTAGAATTGAAACTTGCAAGTGAGTTCCAGAACTCAGCAGAGATGTCCTGAAGATTGAAGCCTGAGAGTAAAGCTGGTGGCCTGTTGCTCTGCTGGCCCAGACCACTAACCTCCCATATTTTAAGTTAGTTCATTGTGGAATGAACAGCTGAGAACTGTGGTAAGAAATTGGAGACTCATGATTATCTAGGTAAAGTCGAACACAAGAATTTTGGCACATAAATCTATTTGGATTAAAGAATTTGAAGGTATGCACTAAGTAAGATTTCTGCATGAATTGAAGCAACCCGTTTCAAATATTTCCTTCTGCAACCTTGGAAGATTTCTTTGATGGTTTTACAGATGTCATCACCCCTAAAGAGTGCAACTTTTATACATGCACACACACAATCCATCTTTCTATCTCTATCTCCTCTTATCGACTAGAAAACCAGATGAATGGAGTGCGGAGGAAAGAAGGGCAGCTTGCCGTTTGGAATTCCAAAGTTTAGTATATCAGAGGATGCACTATTTATGAAACACATGCTTTTTTATTTTTTAAGGTATTATCAACAAGGTTTGTGGACAGTCTCAAAGAAAATGTGAGAAGGTCATGTATTAGCTGAAGAAAACCACCTAAGTTTGAGGACAGGCCTCATTACAGTTCAGTCTGTAGGCGCAGTTCCAACTTCAGGACCTGGCCAGTGACCCTGACTTCCAGGCTCCGGAATAAACTTGAGCTATGAAGTGTGCCATATCCATCCCTACATCTAGGGACCCATCTGCACAAACGCCCAGCTCCGCATTATTTCCTGCGATCACAAATGAATCTGGGCTGCTTCTCCTGGGCATTGTTCTCCTAATCACTTCCATGACCTATTTTTAAATGCTTCCTTTTCACTATTCCTTCCCAGCAACCATAAGTACGCTCAAGACAATAAATGAATTAATAAATGAAGCAATTGATTAAGTGAAACACTCAACTTTGGGATTATTTTTGGCTGCTAGTTATTAAAACTTTCCCATTCTAGTCAAGCTGCTGGGAAGAATATTTTACATCGACGCTCTCTGCTTCCTATCCTCCATTCATCTTAAACCCACCACAATCTAGCTTCCCTTACATTATTCCACTAAAACCTCAATGAAAAATATCCCCTAGCCCTAATTTTCAGTCTTTATTTATTTGACCTCTCAGCCGATTTGACACAACTGATCAATTTCTTCCAGGAACTCATGTCCCTGGGCTTTGCTGGAAGTGATTTCTTCCTTCTGCTTCTCTCTTTCTAGTCATTTCTCTGTGCTCACCCTTAGTGTTGAGTCACACAAGACTCTTGATCTGTTTTCTTTTGGTCCATGCCCTACTATTCTCTTTAAAGACAGAACCTAGGTCCCCTGCTCCATCTACTATAATACACACAGACAGCTCCCCAAATTGCTCTAATTCCAACTCAGCTAATAATCCCAACTTCCACTTGGTGTTGCATAAATTCAACATATTTTCAATCTCAACACACTTTCTTTTCCATACACTCTTCCTCTTGAATTACTTTTCTTCCTCTTGAATTACTTGGAAAACTATGTTATTATCCACCAAGTGGCTTAAATCAGAAACCTGGCAGATAATTTACTGTATATATATCAAAATAGCTAAAAAGGGAGGCTTTTGAATTTCCCAATACAGAGTAATGATAAATATTTGAGATGATGAATCCACTAATTACTCCAATTCGATCACTGTACAGTGTATTTGTATACTGAAAAAAAAATCACACCCTAAGCCATAAATATGCACAATTAATGTGTCCATTTAAAAAAGAAAATACACACACAGAAGAGGAAGGGCCCAGCCATGGTTGTACACGCTGCTAAGACACTGTGCTCTGTAGACCGGGACTACGTGAGAAGCTGGGTTTAAATGCCAGTCTGACCTACAGGCTGGGTGTGGTGGTGAGTGCCTAACGCTGGGAGGCTGAGGCAGGAGGATCCCAACATAACAAAAACACTATCTTTTAAAAAAGAAAAGAACAAAGAAGTAGTGAACTTGACATGAATCTTAAAAACTTCATATCCTCTTTCTGTTTCTAATGCCCGGTTTTGTCAATTCTGGTTCTTGAGGTGTTGCATAGGCATCTCTTTGTCAGTCCATACTGCCATTGCTCGGGGTTTATGGTCGTCCTAGCTCACCGGGTACACTGCATTACCCTCTGGCCCACCCACCCTCCAGCTGCTTCTACTGAATCTGGGACTTCTAACCTACTCAGTGTCAGTCTATATTCTCTGCTCATCCTGAAGTGCTCTGTAATTTAATGAAATTTAGAGTTTTTGCATGCCTGTCTACTTCCACTAGAAACAGTGCTCTAGGGAAAAGGAATATATCATTTTCTCACAATGCCTGGAATGTTGTAGAAACATAATTAATGTTAGTTGAGTCTCCAAGTGTCATCAGAATACAGAAGATGTGCTGCATTTGTGAAGCTACTGGTAGGAGGCCTTCCACATGAATTAATTCTACTTTTCCCCATGGGCCATTTTTCTGACATTTGCTCTTTAAAAGTCAATTAAAGCAAAGACTGATAATTGCAATTTTTCATACAAGTGATATGACATGGTTTCAGTCTGGAATCATCACAGTGAATGAGCAGCTTGTGTCCCTGTGGACGCACTGTTCAGAGAAGGCTGTGCCTACACCTCCTGTTTCGGTCCCTTTCTTCATGGAAAGATGGACAAAGGATGGACCTCAAGGGGAGTAAGAAAAAATGACAAAAGGCATGAGGGCAGAAGACGAGGCCAGTGCCCTGCCGTGCCCTCCAGCTCAGGGTCAGGAACGTATATAGCCTAGCACATAGTGTTTTTGTCTGTGCTTTATTTCCCCCAAAGTTTAGTAAAATCCTTCCTGAAAGGTTTTTTCACTCTCTAACAGGAAAGGAAAAGGCTTTATCCACAGCCAGAAGAAGATAAATTGGTGCTATGATTTGAATGTAGCTCCCCAAATTCACTTGTTGAAATCTGACTGTGATGGGATTAAGAGGGCAAAATCTCAAACTAACCATAGTGTTGAAAGGTGGGATCTTTGTGAGGTGATTAAGATTAGAAAAGGTCATTAGGGTGGGGCCCCATGATTGAATCCTGGTGTGCTTATAAGAAGAGGGAATGAGACAGAGACTCGAACTAGACACAGATGCTCAAGCTGTAGCCATGTGATGCCTCATGCTGTCCGAGGACTCTGCAGTGGCCGTCCAGAAGAAGACCCTCACCAGATGCAACTCCTTGGCTGTGGCCTCCAACATCACCACAGACCTCTATTTGTTATAAATTACTCAGTACGGCACTCAGCTATTAGTTGTCATTCAGTTGTTAGTGACAGAAAAGTAGACTAAAATAATTGCTTATCCAGAGAATCTGGACACTAGACACGGAGCTAATAGTGAACCCTAAGCCAAAGACCTGGAGGGAGCAGGCAGGTAACAACTTGGGTGTTGCCGAAGTCGGGACCAGCTGAGCAGCACTTCTTGTTCAAGTTTTAACACTAGAAACTCATGTTTTAGTTTTACTTTTGTCAAAGTAGCTCATATTCAGCTGATGCAACTGTAAGAGAAAGAAAAATATCAACTGACTAAGGCTGAGGGTGTGAGAGAAAGTTAAAGAGAGAATTTTTGAAGAGTTCCTAGGAATAAAAGCATGAAATCTAGTTCCTTTCTGTGACTGCTGTCATTTATAACATGTGACTAAAGAAAGCTGTTGGCCTCTAAATTGACTTTATACCTCAAACTTTGTAATCCATTCTGCTGTTCTGAATTGCTTTATCATACAGAAGTGAGATACCCCTTCAGCAGTTTTGAATATTTTGTATATTAATAAGACATCTGCTGTGCAGTTTATAGATATTAGTGTGGTTACTTTCTTCTTCACTGTGTGTGTGTTTTTTATTTTTCTTTGCCATAGGGCATGTGTGCTCGCTGGAGAGAGAGCAGGGAATGTGAGAAATCACCCCAGGAGGGATGGCACACTGCAGTTCCTTCTCCATTCTCCTCTTAGGATTTTAGGCATTCACACACATGTGCCTGGTGTGATTTTCAAGCCACGGGGTATGGGACTCAAGCCATGATTGGCCATGTGGGAGTCTAGCACCTTGCTACCTGCTAGCCCCTTTCACTGTATTTTGAAATTTGAACATGTCAGGATTTTCAGAGTACTAAAGAGATCTCTAAACACATCCTTCCTAAGTGATGTTTTCATTTCTCCTTCATTAAGTTTTTATTTTCATGATAAAGTTCATCATTGAGGCTTTCCCAGTTGATAATGACATCCAACAGTGTGGAATACCTTGGCTAATTAACCTTGACCTTCTTCAGCAGAAATGCTCAATCAGCTTCAGCCAAGGCAGTCTCTTTACTTGTCCCTGAACACCACGTGGTGTGTATTCATTATCTGTCCCTTTGTTCAAGTTCTCCCTCCTACCCTGAGTGCTGTTTCTACCCCTCCTTTCCCTTCTTCCATCCAGTTTACTCCCACACTTCAGAGGAAACACCACCTCCTCCATCATGCCTTACTGGTTCCAGCCCACATGCAGCTCCCTTTCGGAGCTCTTATTCCATTAGCGACCCTGTGTCTTAGCACTTAATCTCCTATAAACCATGCTAATAAAAAAGGATGTGGTGCTTCTGGCTAAATTTATTAAGTCAGATTTGGCTGGCCTTCCTTCTGGCCAGAGGACTGAAACGCCTTGTGGTAACAGTTCATGTAATAGTTTTCCATTATGTAACTCACAGCAGACTGTGGGATTCTAGAGGGCAGGGAGTTTGGTTCGTTCTTCTCTGTAGCCTCCCTGGTGTCTAGCGCAGGAATATTCATCTAAAAGTAGTTGTTGAATTCATTTGTAAAGTGAGAAAACTCTACATAGTCTGAAGAGTTTCAATTGAATGAACACATAGAAGGTAATGAAGTCCTATGATGCCTGAAGAGCCAGGACTTCCTTCTGAAATAGGAGATTTCATATATGAGCTACTGTGGAGTCCACACAAGGTGAGTGTGATGGTAATAACCATGCCCCAGCCAGGGATGTGGAGAGGATACAGCCAGATGAAGCCTGGTTAGAGTAGACCTGTGATTGCTGGCTGCCAATTCTTGGGGTTGTACCTTCACAATAATAGAGCTCTTAAAACCCCTGAATAAGGATGGATAAGTCTGTTTGTCTTAGATGCCAGCTCTAATTGATTTATGTTGACTGCCTGGAGCATTCATTTGAAAAGGATTTTGAAAATAGCTTCTGAGCTCAGTGGAACAGAATACCATAATTAACCAACAACCTAGCACTGGTGTAACCTGTGTTGACCCTGACTTTGATGGCATGTAGTAATAAAGAAGTTGAAGACAAGTCTCTGCTCTCAGGCATTTATAATCTGACCGGAGAAATAATATATCCATCATATTAGTAGACAAAATAGTAGAGTGTTAAATTGTAGAGTAGAGGTGATTTTAAAGTAATATTTAAAGTTTAAACATGTATGGCACAGTAATAAAATAAATGCAAGAACAAAAGTAGATGAATGTGGGCTGAAAAGGTCAGAAAAATTTTTCTTGGGAAGAGAACCCAAGCTCAGTCATCTCAGAGGAATGAGTTTGGAAGGCTGGTTGTATTTCCTTTTGTTTGCTATTTTTTTTTTTCTTCTTCTTTCACCACCACCCCCCCCCCCCCCCACTTCACCAAACATTCTCCAGAGGGAATTATATGATCCTTTGGTTGTTTTATAAAGTTAACCTCTAAGGATACTGTACAAAATATGCAAAAAGGAATCATTCTTTTTGGTTTAATTTTCGCCATTAGTATTTAAAACTGCTGAACTGTAAATCCTTTTGGGGAAATATATATAACACCTATATATTTGCAAGTACAGGGTAGTTTTTTTACATGGGGAGAGGAAATAATACATAGAAGCAAGGGAGAATCACAAGACACATTAAAATAAGAAGTCATTAAGTACACCCGACTTAAACAGCAGCAGCACGCCTGAGTTCACATGTGTGGTTTATGTGCGCCCCGTGGGTCAGATGATGTCATCCAATCTCTAAAGCTGCCTAAAATAAAAACCTGATGGAGCCTATCTAGCCAATCAAGAAGTATATATCTTTCCCATGTTCTATCAGACACTGACTTTGCACCATATTTAAAAGAGACTTTGTAGGATCGTTGATATTAGACAACAAACCAAGGATTACCCACACTGGTTGCTTTGCTGATCAATTCTGCTTAGTCAAAGCAGCCAAATCTGTGCAGTGGCCTTAGGTGTATAATGTGTCTTCCTTTCCTGGAAATGGTCTTCATAAGAATGTTCTTCAAGGGACCAGTGGGTGGTATGGTGGTTGAGTGCTGGACTCCCACATTGTCAACCGCGGTTCAAGTCCTAGACCCAGCAACTGAGACTCACCTGGGAGTGTATGCATGCATGGGTGCCCAGAATCCCAAGGGAAATGGAAGAGAGGGGGGTTGAGGCATGGCCATCTCCCCCTAGGGGGTGTTTTCTCACTTTATCTCTCTGTCTCTCTAGAGAGTGCATGCACCTATAGCAAAAAATGTCTTTGTAAAAAAAAAAAAAAACATTTTTAAGACAGTGCAGTGCAGTGGTAATGCAATGCTCTATGGTACTGAACACACACGGGGAGGTTCTTGGTTCACATCCTGGGACCTCCCTCCACAAACCAGGCTTGTAAGTATGGTTGGCTGGGGGTAGATTGCATTTTGGAGATCTCTTTGGAAATGTCTGTCTCTCTGTCTCTCTCTGTCTCATGGAAGAAATAAACAAAAAAGTTGTAACTCAAGATTAAAACAAAGAACAAAAACAATAAAAGACCCTGCCACAGCTGTTGAACACGGGTCTATGTACAAGGCACAGAGTCTGGCCCTAAAGAACATGGGACGTGGTGCAAAGCCTTCAGTGAGCCACAGTTGGGAGCAGATTCCGAGAATGCACATAGAGTGGGCTGTTCAAGCCACTGTGCCAATGTATGGGATAAGTCTGAGCTGCTCTACGAAAGCCAGCTTGCAGCAGCACTCTGGTGGAGTTTCTCTGTGTGTGTGTGTGTGTGTGTGTGTGTGTGTATTTAAGGTTTTTGCCATAGGGGGCGTGTATTTGCTGGAGAGACAGAGACGGTGAGAAGGAAAATAAGGAATCATCCCCAGTGTGATGGCCATGCCACAATCCATTCTCCATTCTCCTGGGGGTTTTTGGGCATATGCACAGGCTGGGCAGGAGTTTCAAGCTGCCTGGTGAGGGACTTGAACTGCAGTCTATCATGTGGGAGTCCAGCACCTATAAACACTACAACACTTACTGGGCCTGGCTGTATTTATCTTTCGAGCCCTTCTTCCCCCATGCTGCCTCCTGCTTATTCTGGCTGTCAACCTAACTGCATGCAATTACCCTGTGATGACATGACAATGGATGAATGATTGACAAGGGTTCCAGCATAGTTTATTTCATCATGAAGAACACCAGACAATGGGAAATCCCTCCCCTTCCCAGCCTTTTTTGAGGGAGAAAACCCAACCAATCAGCAACCAAAAAACATCTGTTGTGAACCTGTTAGGTGCCTGGCATGTGGAAGGCACTTCAGGGATTACAAAAGTACAAGGTACATTCTGCCCTCATGGGACTTACGGCTTAGGTGTGGACCAAACGCCTGGGTGCAGTAGTAACACCGAGTGCAGGGCCACAGGAGAGAACGTGAACGACACAGCACAGGCTGCAAGTGCCAGAGGACTGCTGGCTAAGTGATGGGTTCCCGCAGCTGCTTAATGTGAAATGGGGATCAACTGATACCATCACAGCAGAGGGGAAAAGGAAACAAAACCATAGTTCACAGCACATTCCACGGACACCAGAAAGAAAATGTAGGGGACTTCAGGGAGTGTAATAGTTGCCTATTTTGCTACTATTAAACTTTCAATACTATTCCTTCTTTCTCTTTTCAAGTAGGATTGTTTAAACTACCTTAACAGACTAAACTTACATGGGCATATGAACATGGGGAAAAAGAATAAGAGACTTTGGGGTTAAAACTTCAATATGAAATGTATTAAATAAAGAAGATTCTTTTATGAAAGGCTTCTAAAGTTGTCTTACATTTCTTAAATCAATCTGTAGCACATAATCAGTAAAACCGTATCATTTAAACAGAAAGATCGTAACTTAGAAACGCACCCTTGTGCAGCTGTATCCTATTATGGGCTGTAACTTAACACATGAGTTTCAGAAGTTGTTAGAATTGAGTTCAGGCTAACAAATCTTAACTGTTAAAAAAAAAGTCCTCTGGTGAGATGAGACAGCAGTTCACAGAGAGGACCCAGGTTTGATCTCACAGGATGGCTGGCTGTCACATTTTATTCTGATCTGTTAAATCTTATTTATATATAAGAAATAAGTATATTGGGACAAATATGATCTTTAAGTGGTCAAGAAACCACCTATTTTACCTATTTTTTAATTTTTCTCCATTTTGAAACATTTTTCTTTGAGACAGACACTTTCAGTATTTTTTTTTTTTTCTTTTTTTGGAGAGGTTTTTTTGCTATAGGGCGCGTGTGCTCGCCAGACAGACAGAGAGAGACAGAGAGATAGAAAGCAGGAAATCACCCCCCAGGGGGGATGGCCACGCCGCAATCCCTTCTCCTCCATTCTCCTCTCGGGATCTTGGGCACGCACGCACACGCGCCCGGCGTGAGTTTAAGCCGCCAGGTCCGGGACTCGAACCACGGTCGACTATGTGGGAGTCCAGCGACATAGCTATTACGCTAACTGCTGGTCCCACTTTCAGTATTTAAACTCTGCCAAATGTGTATTTACTGAAAAAAGGAAAAGAGAACAGCTCTTAAGCCACCGATAGCTGAACTGAAATATACATTTATTTCAGTATAAGTTCAAATAAAAATAGTTTTTTGGAGAGGTTTTTTTTTTTTTTTTTTTTTTTTTGCTATAGGGCGCGTGCGCTCGCCAGACAGACAGAGAGAGACATAGAGACAGAAAGCGAGAAATCACCCCCCAGGGGGGATGGTCACGCCGCAATCCCTTCTCCTCCATTCTCCTCTCGGGATCTTGGGCACGCACGCACACGCGCCCGGCGTGAGTTGTAAGCCACCGGGTCCGAGACGCGAACCGCGGCCGACTACGTGGGAGTCCAGCGACATAGCCATTACGCTAACTGCTGGTTCCCAAAAATAGTTGTATTCTGTTATAAATAAAGTTGGTATTAAACATCTACAGTTTAGATGCCAAAATGATCAGTCTGAAAAAAAAAAAAAGGGAACTAGCAGCTAGCGTAATGGCTATGTCGCTGGACTCCCACGTAGTCGACCGAGGTTCGCGTCCTGGACCCGGTGGCTTAAAACTCATGCCGGGTGCGTGTGCGTGCGTGCCCAAGATCCTGAGAGGAGAATGGAGGAGAAGGGATTGCGGCATGACCATCCCTCCTGGGGGGTGATTTCTCGCTTTCTGTCTCTATGTCTCTCTGTCTGTCTGGCGAGCGCACGCGCCCTATAGCGAAAACCTCTCCAAAAAAAAAATGATCAGTCTGAATCACTGTAATTAAGAAGCGTTATTCTAAAATGAGCTAGCAAGCAATGGACGTTTTTGTTGTTAAATTGTATCCTTTCAGGCACACTTTATGTGGTAGAATATAACATAAAATATGTAGGGATTTTACTGCATAAGGACCTTCATCTCCCACATCCGATTCCATTCCTTTCTGTGAAATGAGAAGACTGTAAATGTACCATCAAGTTTATAGATTTCAAGAAACTACACTAAAAAGTATGAGATGGAGGCAAATATTTGACTTTGGAGGCTTTTTGTCCTCTCATGCTGCATGCAGCCACATTCATGATTACTACGATGTTTTTAATAGCTCTATAGTCTGGCCCAATTTTTCTAAAGGGCAAAAGTGTACTCTTTGAAGTAAACTATTCACCTATCTGATATAAATAAAACCTTTCATCCAGAAAAATGGTTCCCTAAATGAAGAGTTAATGTACCTCAACTATGTGAGAAATTTGCTTCCAATTGTGCAATGTTAAGTAAAGTTTCCATCTTAATTTTTCTTTTGTTCTATTTTTTTTTTTTTTTTAAGATATCTTTCCCTATAGGGTACATGTGCTCACTGGAGACAGAAAGTGAGAATCCCCACCACCCCCCCAGGGTGGGGGATGGCCATGCTGCAATCTTTTCTCCTCTTCGGATTTTGGGCATGCATGCACATGCACCCTGCATGAGTTTTAAGCCGCCGGGTCTGGGACTCGAACTGCACTTGACTATGTGGGAGTCCAGTGGTCCAATGATGTAACCACTATGCATGCTATCTGCTGGTCCTACCATCATGACTTTTTTTTTTTCTTTTTGCATAGAAAACCAGAAAAATCACTTTTCTGACAACCAATAGCATGTTTCTTTATAAATCAACGCTTGAAAACAATACATTCTCATGGTTGCAAGGACAACTATGATAACATTTTGGCTATCTTTTTGAGAAAGTTTGCCTTGAGTTTCATCTTCAGAGAGTGACCTTGGTCTCCCCACAGATGTGTTCAACATCCACACATCTTACATCTTGCCTGAATTTGCAAATGGAGTCTTGCTGAGAAAAAGCAGCGATTCTCCCTATCTTAGGTGTCAGGAAGTGTGCCTCTAATAGATTCAATACAAACATTTCCCCAATTTAAAAGAAGGCCGTAAACATCCAGAACTAATCTGGAATCACTATTATCTCCAGGGGCTTCCTACTGCCTGTGTGTCTGCATGACCAGATCTGCCTTCTTCGCCTGTCTCTGCCTCCCCCACTGCACTGTTCTAGTATTGCCTAACCTGCCTTTGGAGAAGCTGTCCCCACTTCTCAAAGGTGATCTTCCAGGCCCGCCCATGGGCTGGCAGTTATGTGAATTGGATCCCACATGGCCAACCGTGACGTGAGAAATGCCGCAGGTGTATAGGAGTGCCCAAAACCCAAGAGAAGTGGGAAAAGGAGAAGGTGTTGCAATGTGACTGTACCCATGGGGGTTGCTTTCTCACTTTCCCTGGTTTTCTGTCTCTGTCTCTCTCTCTGATTTTCCCTCCCCTCCTGTCACGTTCTTGTTCAGATGTAACTATTTCGTATTAAATATTTATCCTCCACACTCCCAGAAAGTTCATTTTTCTCCCTTCTTGTTTCCTAACAGACACTGCGATTTCTATGCTAATGACATGATATCTCACACCCCTGAGAGTCACTGTCCTGTAGTAGCTAAAGGTGAGGAACTGAAAGACAACTTAAATCTTATCTCTGTTACTTACTAGCATTGTGGCCTTTTTTTTGAGAGGGTTTTTTTTTTTTTCCTTTTGCTACAGGGTGCGTGTGCTAGCCAGAAAGACAGAGAGAGACAAGTGAGAAATCATCCCCCGGGGGGGATGGCCACACCGCAGTCCTTTCTCCTCCATTCTCCTCTTGGGATCTTGGGCACACATGCACACGCGCCCAATGTTAGTTTAAGCCTCCAGGTCCGGGACTCGAACCAAGTCGGCTACGTGGGAGTCCAGCGACATAGCCATTACACTAACAGCTGGTCTATTGTGGCCTTAGGCCAGTCACCTTAACCTCTGTGAGTTTCGGTTCCTCATCTGTAAATAGCAATAGTACCCATAGTACTAGCTTGTTGTGAAGATAAATATTTATGGCATGGTGGAAGTCACATAATGAGGACTGATGTCCTGTCACTGCTAGTAAATGATAAAGGAAGGGCACAAAAATGGCAGATAAGCATTTTTTTTTTTTTTTTGAGAGGTTTTTGCCATAGGGTACGTACGCTTGCCAGAAAGACAGAGACAGAGACAGAAAGTGAGAAATCACCCTTCAGGGGGGATGGCCACGCCACAATCCCTTCTCCTCTGTTCTCCTCTTGGGATCTTGGGCACGCACACATGTGAGCCCAGTGTGAGTTTAAGTCACTGGGTCTGGGACTCGAACCACAGTCAACTACATGGGAGTCCAGGGATATAGCCATTACACCAACTGCTGGTCCTACAGATAAGCATACTATGCTCTTGTAATTTAAAAATTAATAGTGGGATTGAGATCTAAAATGTAGAGCCATTTTGAAATCACATGGTGATTTCTTTTGAGAAAGCATAGCAGGAAATGTCAAATAGGTGGCAAACGAATTGTGAGCTCACACACTCCCTCAGGGATGCAGACGAGTATAGTTCATCTCTAGTTGTGATGCATGGCATAGGAAAAGAAATCAAATATTGCACAAAACTAAGAATGAATGACAACTGGGTGATATGACATAATTTTTCTGCAAAGAGATTCTGTCTGGTAGCGGGAAGACTTCCAGTGCTACTTATTATAAAATAGAAATATTAGGTTGTTGCAAAAGTCATGACGTATTTTTGTATGTTTTTCTATGCAAAAATGCATCATGACTTTTCTGACAACCCAATCATTTTGTAGTGGGGAACGGTTCAATGGCAGATTAGATGAGCAAACTTTAAATTAAAAGCCTACTTTATTTAGAACCTCTTTCCATTATTTCTCATCTGAAATGTGAAATAGAAAAAAGGAAAAACACAGTGTTATGGAATTCATTTCCTTTCAGGAGAGAAAATAAAAAGCAAATCACAACTATTGCCAGATGAACACCTTGTGTAAAATAAAATGACAAATTTAATGTATTGCAAAATGCCATTTCAAGGGCCTCTTTGGCTGAGAAAAACATTAGAATTTTGTTTTCTTAAATGAATGTAACCATTCCCATGTGCATCTGTCTCAGACCAGAAAACTCTCTGGGTGTTTTTCCTGACCCACTTGAAGAGAAAATTTAGTTACTATTGCTTGTTTTTAAGCAAATCAAAAGCCAACTGAGGGCAACAAAAGAATAGAATGATCATTTACACGCCCTGCATTATGTGTGTCTAAAGAGTGAAGAGAGAAAAAAATTCTTTGCATTCACAAAAGAGGAATTTAGAAAACGCCTGAGAGTCTGTTTTTGTGCTCCTTTGTTTAACTGCATTGGGTTTTACAGATTCTTGGATCAGCTCTTCAACTTGCAGGAAAGCAAGGTAGCAATTTTTCTTAAGGAATCGGCAGTGATGGGCTCAAGTGCTCAGCCCTTCCCTTCTGGCAGAGAAAGATAGGAGGGGTGTGGGAGGGGAGGAGCCAGGAGTGACTAGGAGGAGGGGGGCTACTCAGATCCTGCCTTCGGCTTTTTACAGGCTGCAGACAGAAGTGCAGTGGCAGCAACTTGGGGTGTGCAAAGAAAATGGGTCCACATGCCTAACTCTGGCACATGCAGCACTTACAGGTTGCCAAGGCACGGCATAGCCTCCGTCAGATTTTCAATGTCTTGCCTCAAGAAAGTAAGCAAATTCCTACATGTTTCACCAGGATGGTGAGTTATGAAAACTCCAGGTACAGAAATTTGCCATTTGGCTTACTTTCTTTTAGTCAGTTTTCCAATGAGAAAAACTCGAGGTTTAACCGTCAAAACCACAAGCAGCTGCAGAGTGGCGGTCCATTCCAGGGTAGGTAGGCATGCTATCTGGTCAAATTTAGGTTCTTTGTTAATGAATAAAATATGTAAAATAGGACCCTTTCTTGTTTTTCCATATTTGAGAATTCCAGCAAAGTCTCCGTGATAGAACTAAATGTATGCTTTATTTCAGCTCTTTATCTCTTGTCTATTCTGAGCTATAAGCAACGGCTGGAATTTAGTTTGTCTTAAAAACTGGGAAATTTCAGATTTAAACTTCTTAAACTTACAATGAGCTCAGTGAAGAGCCCCCCCCCCCCCCTTTTTTTTTACTGTTTCCACCATCCAAACCCTCAGCATAAGACCTCTGGTCCTATACAGTTTATCCAAAGCTTGGGGCAGACCCAGAGTCCTTTCATCCTTGACTAGTGAATTCAGAGCTATTGTAAGAGAGGGACATTCTTTCCTTTCCTTTTCACTTAAAGACACATACCAAACGTGAATGGACTCCAGGCTAGCAACGGGGAGGGAGTGATTTTTATTAGTTATAACATAGCTAATGACAAATGTTTGAAGACACTATTAAAAAAAAAAAAGAAAAAGAAAAAGCTTTTCACTTTATGCCTTCCCGGGTAAGTTGGTTACAATTTAATTTCTAAAAAGAAAAAATTATAGAGTCAAATGGCTTAACATTTCTTTCTTCATCACACATATGAGAAATATAAACTGCAAGAACATCTGGAAAGGAACATCATTCGGCAATCAGAAAGCCAAAATCCAAACCATT